>OV884014.1:45327988-47902414 GCA_930367205.1 Acanthosoma haemorrhoidale
TCCAATCAATGACATTAAACAAATAAAAATACGTAATTATGTATATAATTCAAGTAGGTATGTCGATTTAATAGTTAGCTAAAATTTTAAATTGTGACTTTTAAATAATGAATGCATTAAATATTAAATATAAATTTCTTAATTTGGTTAAATATTCGTATAATATTTAATGAAGTGTAAGTCAGTCACCATGTTTCAGGTATGGTCACAGGCCTAGAGTAGTTAACAGGTCACACATTTAGTGTCATACTAAGTAGTAAAGTAATAAATGAAATTTCATAGAAAAAATAATTTTATTACCACAATAATAAATTACTAACTAAATAGAAACTAAGTAATAATAATTTTATGTACATAGTAATAGAAGGAAATTTTTTGAAAAGGAACTACAAATGGACTACTTTTATTTCACATCAATCATGCTTTCAATAACTGATTTTGCCATTATCAAGGTAGACTAAATTACTAAAACATGCAAAGATAAAGATAGAACAATTTTTATCATACATTTATGGCTAATATATGACTACGATTCTTAATAAACAAGTACCAAAAACCACAAAGTACATATTTAGCACTTGCGTAAGCATCAGAGTCATAATTAATAGATTTAACATTACAATTTTTTTTAGAATTGCGGACTGACTTCAGAATGAAAATGCAAGTTACCAAAAAAAATCTCTCCTTTTTTGGTTTTTCTATAAATTTTGGGGAAGTGAAATTGTTGCTTATTCACTCAAGTTAGTTGTTGCATATTATAATTGTTATTATTTATTATTAGTGGTAGTTTGTAATCCCACTAAGGTTAATACTTATCTGTGAAAGAGAAAAAAAATAATACTGCTGGGATTCTATCTTGAGACTTTTTAATTTCTGTCCAGATGCTCTTCCACTGAGTTACGGCCTGGCATGGTGATTATTCAATGATATTCAATTCAGATTTTTTTCAAATATTGCTCAGAATGGATCAATTATTGGTACATAAAATAATTAACAACTTCTAGTACTTAGGTAAGAATTCTAGTTTTATTTTATTTTTTATTATTTCTTACAATATCTACCAAAAATTGAAATAAATAAGCCATGTTAAGCCCAAATGAACAAATAACATAGTTTTTGCTGATCAATCAGCTAGGCACTTGGGTAATGAAGACATCATTGAGAACAAATACAGCAACAAATGATTTAACAAACTATCTGTTGGGTCCCAACTATTTTTTTATTATTTTTTTTCACTCACGTAATTATAACGATTAATTTTATTTTATTTGTTAAAAGAAAAAAAAAAGACAAGATTGTATTATTCGTTGTATTGATATGCATAATTAGTAATTAAGGTTGTTTACGTCTAAGCAAGTGATAAGGTGACCTCTAATGCGATCGGCAATTGTTTTGGCATGGCGGATCAACTCCGATCGTCATCTAATTACTGGCTCTGTTCCCTGAAAGTTGTGAACGAAGAAGGACGCTTGGAAATTTGTTGATTGATGTTGACCCCACATTCACCCTACTTCTTCATCGCTGACTTCACACCGGTTATCCACCACCCACCCACGCTCCCAATTGTTCGGAGAGTGAACATCGAGAAGAATTTCTTCTTCTCCACTTGGGATCTCCGGTAAGAGGTTATTTGCTAGTACACACACCAGTTATCTCCAGATTCAGCTCACATCATCCTTTCACTTGCAAAGAATAGAAGACTATTGACTTTTGGTGATTGACACTGTTAAATTTAGTAAATATAGGATTTAATTAATTTTTATTTATACTAAAGCGTAAAGACATTTATATTTTTGTTATCTATGTTTCTTTCATTTTATTTTTAGATTACTAACCCCGTTACTAACATTACTTTTTTTTTGTTTATATATACGATCATTACATATGTATTGCCAGATTATAATTTTAGTTTTTTTTGTATAATCTTTCCTCAATTATATTTTGTGTAAACAATCTTGTTTTTTGTTGGTTTTCTGGGAAAATGCAGGCACCCATTCTTACTTTTTTTCTGAATTTCACAGCCGGTAATTTGCAAGGGACAGAAGTTCGGCGACATAATTTTACTAGCCCCTTCTTCCACACTATCGTTCAAAGGTTGTTAATATGAAATTATTAAAGCCAATGAAAATAATTTTAAATGAATGTGTTTCTGACTTAAATAGAAATTCATTCAGGTGTAAAATACCAAATAAAAAAAATTTCTTATCAGAAAATGTAGTAAAAAAAAGAAAAGAAAAGAACAATATGATTCTTGGGCAACTTTTAGGAGAAAATATCAAACTATGCAGTAACATACAGAATAGGCAGGTACAGAAAAGAGAAGCAATGTTTTAAATTAACCAAAGGAGTGGATTTACCTCAAACAAGAACTTTCCTTCCGTGTCAAAAACAAATACACAAGAAGGGCCATTATCGGCAACCAATATGTGCCCATAAGTTGAGTCCACTGCAATGTCTATCGGCTCTTGGAATCCACAGTGAGTAAAACTAGCCAAAGATTCACCTTCCAATGACATTCTGAAAATAAAAGAGTTTTAATGTGGTGAATATGATTGCAGAATAGCCAGTATAAAACATTATCACAAAAATAAATTTAACGTTTTGAAAGAATAATATAATAAAGGAAAAAAATAAAGAAATGGTGAGGCCACTGACTGCTCCTTTGATCAACTCTAAATTCTCCCATTGTCCGAACTATGTGTCTGGTATGCACTTTAAAACACATCTGCAGAACATGAGTCGACTTACTCACAAATGAAGGAGAAATATAAAGAATACGATAGGAAATATTTCATTTTTAAATTATTATCATTTAAATATTATCATTAAAGTAAATGTAAAGCAATCTACTTAAAGTACCTTGTAACTGCCTGTGTCCTCCAGTTAACAACAACAAGCCATGGATCACTTGCAGCGGATGTAAAACAGGAAATCCCAGTACAAGAACGCCCTTGGAGGCCAGGATTATCTAGATGTTTGATCAATGATAGGTCCTTACTCAACACTTTTATCCGAGAATTTCCAGTGTCCACCACAAACACCTTGAATAACCACACAGTTAAAAAATTATGATAACAGAATAGAATTTAAAAAAAAATAGTTTAATCCGAATTTGAATTCTACATCACCTACAAACCATTCCCCTAAGATTTCCAGAATGATTTAAAATCAAAGGGAGGGGGGGGGGCAAAAGAATTTTAGAAGGGTTGAACAACTAAAATTTTATTAATATTTTTTATTTAAACTAACTTTTTTATAATCCTATGTCCATTGTCTATATTTCTGCCATTATGTGAAGCAATTAGTGCAGGCTCTAATGTTGAAGGGCTTCATATCAAGGGGAGGGAGGAGGTCGGTCATTTCCTTCACAAAGAAGCACCAAAATCTCCTACCATTCCCTCTATATCATCTACCCAAGCACCATTTAACCCTGTAGTATTCAAATAACATTTTAAAACCTTTTCTCATCCTATAACTATTTTTAGAGACTCGAGCAAAGCATATGACTACCTCTACCATTCCATCTTTCTATTGGATACATGGAGGATGTTGGGTCTTTTTGCTGGTTGTGGGTTATAATTGATGAAATAAATTCTATTACATTCCCACAGTAACTTCGAGGCCTAGGCTGTCGTAAAGGTACCTATGCTTCCAAGGGCATCATACTGCCGGCTGACCTTTACTTAGCGATCAGCATTATGATGCATTCAGCCATTAATAAAAATTGGTACTAGATTAGAAGTTAAATATAAAGGAAATAAGTCTGGGGTTGATAATTAAGTTCACCTTCGTTCACCGAAGGTGATTCATGTCAGATTAATCTCACCTTTTAGGCCTTATTACTTTGAATACTTATGCTTGACAAATAACTAATTTAAATGGTAGTGAACCATAACATTTTTATTAAAGATAAGTGGAATATCCTAACTTACAATAATGAACAGAACCATGATACCGCAAATACATAAAAGCTTAACACAATCCTAACCTCATACCGAGGATGCCTCTGAAAACATATGTTCTTGCCTCAAACAAAAATGTACAACGAACTTATGATAATATTGAACATATGGTATTCAACAATTGAATCTCCTTGGCTCTTCTTCTTTAGAGCTGAACCAGTCTAGCTGCAGATCAGTCGCTAATGGAGAGTCGTCTTCATTTTGGGGAGCATCGACATCAGAGGTAAAAGCCATGGCAAAAATCTCCGCCAGCAATACTATCGGGCTATTCTGAGTTGTGGCGCTGTTGTACTTTGAATTTTCCCAAGGCCTATGTTCCTCGATGGACTACACACAGCCTTGTCCATGACAATTTAGCACTGCATTAACTCAGTAGTTCCATCCATGACAGTATATTGTATATTGATAAATACCAGCATAAATAAGAAGTAAAATCAGCACTTGATAGTGGCTTGGTACTATAAACTGTCAAAAGCTCCACAAATATACTAATTGTGGGAAGACGAGGGAGTTGACATTTATTTTGTTATTTATGTTCATCTTTAACAGTTCTTTTTTTTCAAATCATTCATCTTTGACCAAGATGAATTTCTAATAGTCCTTGTGCCTGATCAAACCCCCTTCTTAATCTTTATACTGTCCTCAGGGGAAATGCCTTTCTCCACTACTTTTTTGGACCTACAGAAATTAACTCCAATCATCAATTCAGGACTGTCCCAAACTATAGCATACAAATGATACCAAGATTTACCAATCCATTCCTCGTCACACTATCGATTCAGGACTACCTGAACTTACATTAGGCAAACTATAATTGTAGAAATGCAAGGAAATGTCACTGGTTCTCTTGTCACCTTCTTAAAATCCTAAACAATATTCAAACTTTACATTTCTGTCTTGTCGAAAATCTTAGTTTGGTCACTATGACTGATATTATTATAGAATGAAAACATATTCCAATGATCTCTACCCTAAAACACCTCAATCGTTCCTCCCATCTTCTCTGCCATCAAACCTGGCAAATCCTACTTACCTCTTTAAAAAATTATAAAAGCTCACCTGTTGTGTGTTAGGATCATAGGCTATTGCAACTGGCTGTAACAACTGCTCTTTCCCTGAACCTCTAGTACCATACGTAACAATGGGGTTATTATGTTCACTCACTTCCAGAGTATATGGGCACTGTTTGACTGGCCTATCCACAACGCTCACTTTCATTTCATACCTATGAGTATGCGAAAAATGTATAAATAATTAACACCATCAAGCAGAATTAACACATTAAAAAATGCCCAAGACTTGGCCCAGACAAATACGTTCAAAGTCAAAATCATCAAAATTTTGATAAAACATACTTCATTTTATTTGCTAAATTTATGTTATTCATTGAAAATTGCCTAATCAACAAATTAAAAAAAAAATTATAAAAAGCTAAAATGTTGACAATAAAACCTACTGAAGTTGTCATGAATGATATTAAATATGAGATTAATATTGTTGCCTCTCAAAACTTTATTTTATGGAATATCTTTGAATTTCTTATGTTAACATCTTTAATAAATAAAATTGGTGAAAAGATCAGGACTTAAAATCTTAAATAGTAACTAATTTGTGACTTGAGATGACACATGGTCTGACCTGACTATTTTTACATTTAATGTTTTTGTCATTTTTTCTATTATTGTATTTTAACCATCAAATATCAAGCTTATTAGGAGATGGAATATACTATTAAAAATTCAGATCAGTTGAAT
Source organism: Acanthosoma haemorrhoidale (assembly GCA_930367205.1). NCBI lineage: Eukaryota > Metazoa > Arthropoda > Insecta > Hemiptera > Acanthosomatidae > Acanthosoma > Acanthosoma haemorrhoidale. Next base: position 45,333,705 of record OV884014.1, read on the forward strand.
GTGAATGCTTTTTACGACTGCAATCGCAGAACATACATGCATAACTTCTCTATTTTTGTAAGAAACCTTTTTCATTAATATAATATGACGATGAAACTAACTAAGGTTTAACATCCTAGGTTTTGATAAAATACCCACAGGAAAGTCTAACTGCAATGAATTGAAAACAATCTTGAACTCCTTAAGTAAATTAGGGAGGTTCTATTGATAATAATAAGAATAAACACAGGGACAGAGCTAAAGACTATTAAGAGAATAAAGTATTGTGTAATAAAGTGATATTGTCATAATTTTATTTAAATGAAATGTAAAAATAAAACTTCTCACGCTGTTTTGTCTCTCCCTAGTGATTGATAGAAAATCTTTACCTTCCCGGAGCAGGTGGTCTAAAGTTTAGATGATATGTTCCATCTCCTCTGTCGTCGACTAAAACTTGCAAAGTTTCTCCCGTCGGTGAAGTCACTTCTCCTATTATTGGGTCTCCTCCAGTCAGTCTTACATTACCATCATAGTCTACAGTTGTAAGGACAACAGTGCATTCCAAGTTCACCACATGCTCACCTTGATAATGAAAAAAAAAAGTTACACAATCCTAGCCTCGTAAAGTTCATAGAAGATTTGATATATCAATAATATAGTATATAGTATTGATTGAGCCTTGTCCAAGTGACGAAAAGACCCCCCCTAGAATATGAAATTGTATAAGGCTAGAAAACAATAACAGGAAATATTTGACCCTAGGCAATAAAAAATGGCAGGAGAATTAACTATAACCCTTGGTAATAAAAGCAGGTATACACAGGGGTTTCCTATGACACACTGGAAAAACTCTTTTGTTAGGTGGGGGTATGCTGTCCATAAATACCTATGTTTAGGAGGAAGTCTTATTTCTTTAGTCTAATTATCTTACATCTTTGGTCTTACGTCCTATTCTTATGTCCCTGTGTCTTGGTGAGTCAAGAATGAGTTAGCGCCAATGAGACCAAGTATTGAAGATAGAATCGCACAGATTGAGATCCAATTATAGACCAAGAAGCCAGGGTGAAAAAAATCCCCCACCATCCCAAAACACAGAATATCCATGTGTTAATTTATATTAGGTAATTATTATATTAAGTATAATATAAGTCTATAGCATAACCTATTTAACTCTCTAGAAAATTGTCCTTTTACGACCATAATAAGAAAGAATATACGGAATATTTCACTTCCTTATTATTGATGTTGATTTTGATAAGTTTTTTTTCAAGATAGTTTTAATAAATAACATTTCTGGACACTGTACAGGATATTTAGCAATACTTTTTAACCAAAGTACTGCTGCTGGGTTCACAGAAAATGTAGAGGAGCCAAGAAATAGGAAACTATACATGAATAGATCATTCTCCTGGAAAGGGCCAATTATAGTTCTGACATTTTGCATATATTATCTTACAAAACCATTCTGAGTTCTCCTTTCCGCATTAAATGTGAATATATTATACCTGCATCGTTATTTCTTGCATGGCAAATTTTAAAACAAATCTCTTCCATGAAGGAATGAACACATTAGTGAGTGATTTTGGTTGTGAGGAAATGATCATTTATTGGAGCTAAAACATAGAATATTAAGTTATCAAACGTTGTTATATTTTTAATCAAACAAAAACAATAAATAAAAATTAATGTGAAAAACAATTGTCATTGGAATGTAGTAGGATTAAAACTTTCGAGCTAAAGAAGTTTTCAACAATTTAATGGCCGCATGTTGGTAAAGTGTTACCTTAATGGGAACAGAGAGGTGAGCAATGACAAGCGAGGGAATGAAAGAACTGCAGTTTTTTAAAAATAACTTTATAAATTATACATGAATCAGAAATTATAAGATACAGATCTTTAGCTGTTTCTAGAATGAATGAGTAAACAGTGAAAGACAAAAAAATTAATTTACTAACCTGGTTAGAATAGAGTGAGTGAATAACCTACAATAAAACTATGAACCTGTCTCAAAACGATGGAAAATAGATGGAAACTATAGACTGCATTGAATCCAACATGATACAACTCCACATGATACAACTAGGAAAAGTTGTAGGATTTCTTCATCTAACTCCATTAATTGATAAATGGACTTAGTTATATTATATAACAGTCATTCTTATAAGCTCCTCATTATTCTGTATTATAATGACCTTTATAATCTTTAGAAAATTTAACTATGATATCTTTAGAACTCTAAATTAAAGAATTTTAGAATTTTGGAATCTTCTAACCTTTCCTTATATCAGCCCTTAAAATACTGAAACCAAAAAATTATCCTCGTGCCTTAGTATTTTTTATAATTTTCAAAAGGTGGGTTAGGACAGAATGAAGTAATAAAAAATTTTATGTTTAAAAGTTGTTTTTTTCTCAAATTTATAATGGAGTCATTTTTGTTGTTAACAATTACTCAACTAATCATAACTTGAGTCATAAAAAAATTTCTCCCATATTCCATTGCTAGAAAAGCCATAAAGGTGGGGGGGGCGGACAAGGATTCACCCTTTCTAGGAGAGTGATCCATGTGTTAATAATTTGTTTTTTCTGTATTAGGAACAGTTAAGGAATGAATAAAGTTTTGCATATATATATTTATTTTTTTTCTTGATTTCTGTTGGTGAAGCAGCAAATTAATTTAACTAATTAAGTTCAACATACAATTCTTCCAATAAAATAAGGAGGGTCTGGTAAAATGAAATACAAAATTGAATTGGACTGTAATTGGGTTTAAAAAAAATAACAATTAATGTATACCAAGTGAAATTAGAAAGAAAAAAAAAGGTTTAAAAGAAAAAGTTGAATAAGGTATCAAAAAAAATATAATGAAAAAAATTAAGGGGTTCTTACATCTGTCACAAATTAGCACAAAAAAAAATACACTAGCAAAAATGTATATAGAATTATTGCCGAACAAATTTAAATACATAAGTAATAGAAAAAAAAAATATCTGTAATAAAAAAAATAATTGGTCAAAGCGATTGACTTAAAATTCGGTAAAAAGGCAGGTACCCACTTTAAATTAATTAAAACAAAAAGGTTCACAATTATGTTGGTATCAAAATAAGAGTAAGTTATTAATAAGCATGGGAGTGTTAAAAGGTAATTTTATTTTGTAATAAAAAAACTAAATAAACGGATTTGAAAAAAGTATTACACTTAATTTTTAATACCATCAAATGGAGTGGGGGTTGTTGTAAAATCACTATTTTTTTATAGCAAACCACACCCAAAGTTAAAAAATAAACAGTGAAAAGTCAATTGATGTCTCCTTTCTAACACAACCTTCTTCTCGGTAACATATCTGATTGCATTAGAATATTATTTATAATATATTAAAATATTATAATAATTCTTCACAAACTAAGAAGGGCTTCCATGTCTTGTTCTCTGGCATCTTTGAGTATGGCAAAGGGATGTTGACCATGATTAACCTTGGAGCAAGACATATAGGCAGGAACCACTTGCACCATCAGGTAGGTATACGGGGAGTTTCACATAGGGTAGGAACACCTCAGCGAATCCCTTGAAAGAGAACAAAAGCAGATCAAAGGTCTAGCTGATGTCACATCTAAACAATACCAAAAACGTATTGCTGGTGGCCCTTCTTCGGGATGGATCAATAATAAATAATATTCAACACGGATCTCTTACATACCTGATAGTGAAGGTGGATCTCCTTCACCATAAAAAGGCCAAATTCAGACCTACTGGCAATCAAATCCCAACCGAAATCCAGATCTCAAATTCTCAAACAACTCCTTCTAGAGATAATCTTCCTAACCTACATATATAATAATTGCATTATCCGAACGACACACTTTCCTCTGGAAACATTCCATTATTGTCCTATTCGCCAAACACGGTAAACCACCCAATGATGCCTCATCTTACCATCCAATTAGCCTACTCCCTATCCTCTCAAAAATATTTGAGAAACTCCTATTAAAATGTCTACTTCCAATTGTTGAATTCGAAAACCTTGTTCCTAAACACCAGTTTGGTTTCCGTCAATGACATTCCACTGCTCAACAAGGCCTTCGCGCTCTTCATCAGCCTCCACTGGCTCGTATCTGGTGATGGAGGAGCGTGGGGGACTTCCCAAGACTCCGCTTTCTTTTTCGCATGTGAGGGAGGTGACAAACATGTGGACTTGGAACTCTGGGCAGTTTGTAAATATTGTATGAATGAGCAAGTGAATGATGAATTGTAAATATGGTACGAATGAGAACATTTATCTCAATTACTTATTGCCTAATGAGGCAGATTGTAATTTTAGCACAATAAAGAATATTATAAATCTAATCAATACATCCAGAACTTTCATTTCATGAAGAAGTTTATCTAGCCACTTGCACTATATAAGAGCGCCTTAATTTGTTTTTAAAATGAAACTTTTATAAACTGGAACTTGGCAAGTGCTGTATTCTTCCAAATAGAATAAATAATAATCTGAATAATTAGTATTGTAATTATTCACCTAACGACGATAGTGTTGACAAGCTTGGGAATGTTGTTGTTGTTCTAACTGTAGCTTTTAGTCCCTGCTCCAAGTTTGAAAGGCAGCCTTGTACGAGGTTGCATTCAATGAATGAATTTTCCCTCGGTTCCGATAAAACAGAGACACTCTCCAGTTTCTGTGAAAGTGAACATATCCTTTGCGATATATTCCTTACTTCAACTTGGTACTGTAGACCATCACATTCTGATGTTACCTATAACATTCAAATGATTACAATAAATAAAATAACTATCAATTTATTTAATGTATCTAAAGAAACATAAAATAATTTAATTGATAAGAACCCCCAAAATTTGGAATACACTGGGTTTAATAACTCAAATTGTGAGTAATGTTAAAACTAAATATAATGTCAGATAGAAATCCAAAGATGTCAGAAATAACAGATACAGTAAAACATTCCCGAATAGATATTTTCCTCAGATTTCATAATTAATAATAAACATATAGATGAGGCAGTGGGGCAGCCAAGTTGAGAAGGAACTAATCACTAACTGTTTAAATATATATAACTTGTATGACATACTAAAAATAGATCATATATCCTTTAAAAGCTTGTTTAAATTGCCTATAAGATGGTCTCTAATCAATATTTGAAGAAACTAAGCGGTTTTAGATGCAATCGACAAAGAATTTGGAAAAGTACATAAAATATCCATGGTTTTTCTCCTTTAAACAAATGTGTCATACAAGGCCACAAAAAATTTCTCACCCGCTTTTCCAATTTGGTCACGAGTAGCTTCTGGTTTGCAGAATGCACTTACTGCTACAATTAAATTAGGTTTGCTTCTGAATTTGGTTTTCCCATGTCCATGTCGTGTCACACCCACTAAATGCATAAAGAAATAGAATCGCTTGTGGATCATATTTGAATGAGTTTGATGAATAATAATACGCAGGATACATTTTCTCTTCCACTTTTTTCAAAGTAAATGTTATTATGATAAGAAGCTAATGCTGTCAGTAAAACCAAAAGATCCTTTACCTATGATGGTAACACTATCAAATTTGGATGCTTTAGATTTTGCATCCTGTAATGTCTACACTACATTAATGCCCACTTCTGGCATTTCATACTTCAACAATGCGATTAAACTATTTTTGTTACTATCAACTGATAAGAATTTATCTTGTGCTACTGTCACTGCAGTTGTTTTATTGATCAGGATTTTAGCAAAAGAGTGAAGTAAAGCTCGGAGGGATCATTCCCACGATTTTCTGCTTAGTCAAGTGGATTCATTAAGGTATTCATAAAAAACTATCCCTGCATTTGAACCAAAGTGACTTTGCACAAACTACAGTTTTTACAAACATACTCAAATTTGACTTTTGAAGCTCTATTCCACATGACTTCACTTTATGTAGGTAATAACCATCATCAACTATACATATCTTGCTACCAAACACGATTTTGTTCTGTACTGGGGTGAATGAACCATATAGAGTTGATTTTGTACCTTTCTGCATCCCTTTAACAGAAATGAGAGTCATCAAAAAGGTGATAACTCAGATTTGAAGTACTCTTTAAAATCTTCATCATTATTTTTTGCAATGCAGGCTCTGAAAAAGAGTGAGTGGATCTATTTATGGCATCTTAGTTGTCGCCTATTTTAATAACACTGCTAGATGCTGCAAAAGTAAGTACTTCCGTGAAATTTACAACACATTTTTTTTATCCAATTTTCAGATTCTACTTATCTTAAAAAGTAAAACCTCGTAAAAATTGGAGGGTCAACATTTTTTTTCTTGATTGATTACAAAGGTTCATTGTTAAACATACTAAACCAAAATTGTAAAGTAGGCAGTCATTGCCAAACGTTAGTGATATAAATAGCCTACACAAATATGTTCTTCTGAGTTTTTCTAACTTTTAAAGTTATTTTTCCCTCAGAGGTTAAGAAAAAAATGTTAACGTAGTTAATTGTAGCAAAATTGTGCTCCACAAAAAACTGTTCAAGTATTTTTTTTGGAGGATGCACTAATAAAGAGTTATTGAACAAAAACCGAAAAAAGTAGCGCGCACAGGTATTAGAAAATTTGGATATTTAATAAGAACCTAGGTACATACAGTATATACAAAATCCATAACTATTTAACCTTTTGTTAGGTAACCCCTCCTTTTCATGATCTGTCCACTGGGCCATATATAGATGACGGCAAAATTAACATTTCAAAACAAATACATCACTCACCTTATCCTTTTCAGCTTGAATTGTATTAAGCTGAGCCCTTAGTACTTTAAGCTTTGCATCGCGAACATTGTTAATCTGTTCAACCACAGCCTGTCTTCTTGCCTCGACCGCTGCATGTGCTTCTGAAAATAAAGCTTCAACTTGCTCTAAGCACACTCTTGCAGCGCCTTCAAGTCTTTCGACTTCACCCCTCACAGCGTCTTCAGCCTCTGTGAGCTGGAAATGAGCTATCAGTTAGTTTTTAAACAAAGTAAGTATAAATTAATAACACTGCTAGATGCTGCAAAAGTAAGTACTTGCATTAAATATACGACACTTTTTTTTGTTTTATTTTTTATATGATTTTATGAATAAACCATTAGTTTTTTTCATTTTCAGTAAAAGAAATGTGAAGTACTGATTTGTCATAACTGGTTTTTTTACTTTTTCTTTTACTGGTTAGTTACTTTATTAAATTATTCTCCACTAAATATAAATAGGGTCTGGCTGGTACTAATAATAAACTGAAAAATGTGTATCAATAAATTTAAAAAAAAGCTACCTTTGAAATGCATTCATTAGCCTTATACAGAAGTATTTCAGACATTCTCTTTATGGCTATGCTGAAAGGAATGACTGTGTGTTCACAAGATTGTCCACTGGCTGAAGAGGACGAGGAATGAGAACCAGATGTGCATTGTGAGCAAAACACGATATCACAAGTTTCACAGAATAACAACTCCTGCATAAGCAATTATTAATTTAGAATTAAATAAGCAAAATATCTGATAATAAATACACTTAAAATACTAAGCTGTTGCTGAATGTGGGGTATGGTACTTACTTTGAAGCATTAACAAAAAAATCAATTTTTCCAGGTGTCATACCCACAATCATAACATAAATTTATCTATACAAGAGAGCTTTCGACAGCACACACTGCCATTTTCAAGTACTGAAATATCACAAGAAACAATAAGCAACTGTATGACATTCAACTTTTATAAATTTAAAATATATCAGTGATAACGAAAAATTCAAATCCATAAAATAAAACAAAAAACACAATGTCAATAATATAATACCTACCTTAAAAATATTTCAATTTTCCATATATCTGTTCAAAATCTAAAATACTACATAACTTTCAATAAGTTAGCTACTAAAATTACATTTAAAACAAAATATATTTATGCAAATATAAGTAGAGAATAAACAAAACGTTAAAAGAGGACCATTATTTTTACCGTATAATCCTAGCAAACTAGACAGTGTCATACAAAAAAAAAACCAAAAAAACATGATATTCTTAAGAGAGCTAACCTTCCCTTTGTTTCTTATGTCTCTACAAAATTAGGTCACATTTTAATTAAACCTGACATCATTTTGTTTTTTAACAATAGCTTGATGTTAAAAGCTATGTTTCAAAGGCCAAAGAACCTATTTCATTAGAAGGCCATTCAGGATTATTAAAATTTTCATGTGGAAAATATGACATGACACATGATAGGTAAATTGAATTGTGGGAAGTTGAAACAAGAGCACTTGAACACACTACAAACAAATATAGCCGGTTCTTTGCATATTTCAATGCCTTGACCATAAGGAAGCTTCACATGCAATTCCGTTATTGCATCACACTGGAGATAAAATGACAAACTATTTGGAAATTAAATTAAACTCCGTTGATACAAATTTTCTATACAAACATGAAGACTTCAATCGGATCCTTTTAATTATTAATCCACCACCTCTGACCTGACCACCAAACCTAAAACCAGTAAGTAAAGGTAAATAATGGCCCTCTTCTAAATATTTGGTTTATTCAATACATTTGTTTGCTTTATGTTTATTTTGAAATTTTAGTAGATAATCTGTATATTTTAATGAAATTTCTATATTATTTTAGATTTCCATCCTTGATATACAAAATTGATGAATTATTAATTTTTAAAGTAGATGTGCAGAATTGCTGTTTGAATTCATATGTAATTGTTTTTTAAAATTTTATTGATGTGAACATTTTTTTTTACTATCACATATATATTTTAAACTGACAAAGTTTTAATGTTATACTGTTGGGTTCTTGTCATTTTTTAGCCCTTGAAAATGACATTGTGAGCTTTAGCTATAAATGAATTGTTATTATTAAGGGTATGGAGCTTAGAAAAATTTACTTTTTACTTTATCTTTCGATAGTTAAAATACTTTACTTAAAATAATTCTTAGCAAATTAACATTTAGTTAGTTATAATGCCAACGAACATATAAACACATATAACATTACACATAATTTTTTAGAATTAAAATAAAATATATTGCTAAGAAATGTGCAACCAACCATTCATACATACAACAGATTAAGAGAACTAAGTGAAGGAATAGAGAGACACTTATATAGCTTTCAATTTATTTATTGTGTCGGACATTGGCACTATAACATTTTGTTGTTATAACTCAACTACATACATTAACATTTTAAAGTGATTGGCATTTTGATTTTCTGACATTGATTAACAACTATGCAAATTAAATATTGCTACATTTTTATTTACAGCAAAGTGCTACAGATTCCCTAAAAATATTTCTTACGTTAAGAGCTGTGTAATGTGTTCCACGTTAAACTAATATGATTTATAATTAAAAACCATTGACTAATATAAATTCAAAAATATATTTCATACCTGATTAAAATGTATTGAACACTTAGGTACTACTTCTCTCCTTTGGGATGCCATCAAGTCCAAAAGTTGATTGACTAGAAAACTCGGAGGAAGAGCAGCGACTCCGCCCCGAGGCACAGTAATGTTGTCCCTGCATATCGGGCAGCGGAAGGTAGGAGATGCTGGGTTCTGACCAGCAATCCGAGACAGGCAGTGGAGGCAAACTGTGTGAGAGCATGCCAACAGTTTGGGAGTGTGCTCCCCACCATCATACATACCTAAAATAATGTAAAGAATGGCTGGAATTTTTTCCAATTTTTAAGTTTCTCCTCAAAAATTCATCTTAAAAGGGTCAAAGTAGAGATCTATCTATGAGATTTATTTTCTGAAAAATAATCTGAAGTTAGATTTTCTGAATTCGTTCTAGCATAGTCACTATATAAAGGCAACAATTTTAAACAACAGTTTAATTTTATCATTTTTTTTTTCTGATCAAGAATTTATCATCAGTTTTTTAATCCATCATTTCTTTTTTCCATGACCTATCAGGTTAAGACAAGGAGGCCCTAAACTGATGTGATGGCAGTGAGGGCTTTCGAAACTGAAAGCTTAATTCACCGTGTTTGTAAAATATTCGCAGGTTGCAACAGGGTGTAAATGAATAGCAGCAATTTGATGTTACAAAGCAATTTAATTAATAAAAATGTTAATTTTAAAACTACTTATGATATGCCTTAGACAAGGGAAGATCTTCAAAGCTGCTGATGGCAACCATCCTCGCGTTTGACCCTCCTCTGTGCAAGATATGAAATAAGGAGAAAGTAAGTAGAGTCAAGCATAGTAATGGATTGATGAGGTTTCCTGGTGCAAACGCAACATCTGCCATTGAGGTGATTAGGATGGCTATGTGCCGATCAATGTTATCTGAAGGAGACGTTGAATGGTGGAGCTGGCCGACTATACGCATCTTACACAAGAATTGCTTCACATCTGGCCCTGTTCAAGGCAAAGACAGCAAGTTGCCAAGTTAGCCAGACAAAAGCCTCCATGTTGCTAGGTTACATAGCTCTGACCTGACACTGGTTACTAATCCACTATTAGACTAATGAAATGGGGCCTCAACACTGATTAATTTCACACTAGATAAAAGTTTCCAAAGCAATAACAGCCAATACAGGTGGCACAATGTACAATTAGCTTACGGCGATTATACACGTTGCCTTTGATGATGATGTAGCGAATGTAACATGTGCTTTTCTCCCTCTCAAAGGAATTTTTGGACTGTAGATAAATAAGGAGAAATCATTTTATATCAGAACATCGCTTAAACCTACAGAAGAATGATGAAATATTTTTGCAAGGGACAGCATGAATTCCCAGTAAAACAGAGTTGAACTGTACTGACAGAGGACAACATCAGAGACAAAATTAAAGGAAGAATTGGAGCACATATTTGTTGTTTCTATAGGGTACAAAGAGACAAGACACTTCAGGAGACTGTGAAGGAGAGCTTGAGAAATAGTCTACACAGTGTTTATTAACGTTTTTTTGCACATCACCTACTTTGATTCAAATACCCTGCCCAGCTATCAGCCAAAATACCAACTTAATTTGGAATAATTGCTACTGAAGTGAGATAATACAAAAAAAATTACCAATAGCTCCTCAAGCTTGGTCATTTTTGCTAAGGTTGGTATGTAAAACTGAAGTCAGTACCAATCTTAGACCACCTGTATGTTTACATGAAATAGAGAATGAAGAAAATTACCTACCACCTAGTTTTATGGCTGATAGAAAGATAAACGATGTTATTAAAATTGGAATAAATAAAATGCATGATTTAAACAAGAACGGAAGCACATCAAGCCAACAAAGCACTGTCCTAAGACTCACTAATGATTTGACTCTTAAAGTCAGAGAGGCTGCAGGGCTCGGAACATTAAGGTTGACTTGCTCTATTTCAGCAGTGTGACTGGATCAATGTTTTAGTTGTCACACAATAAAGCCCATGTTTGAACAATTACTCTTGATTGTGGTAATAATCGTGATTACTACACAAATTATTATTTTTATGTGCTGAATTCAAATGGAGAGACTCTTCTTTCAATAATTAATAGGCTTTTGTCTATCTGACATTCAACGATACCCATCAAAATCATGATTCAATCGATCTGAAATTTTAATAGTATGTTCAACACCTTATTTCAGGTTGAAATAATAATATTTAAGAAACAAAATGGGAGAATCCACCATTGTTCATTGTTCCATCACATTTTGAACCCTTTGTTTGGTTTCCATATATAATTCCAAAATACAATTTAGTTAATAACTGGTGTAAAAAAGATCAATGATGTAATAGAAAAAAGTGGTGAGGCAACTGATCCTCCAATCAACAAGTACTTATTAATAACACAACTGCATTACTAATATGAGTTTTATGATCAATAAAAATAAAGCCCCAAGATTTTGTAAGAAAGCTATGAATTATATCATGCACTATAGATCATTTATTATTAAGATTATTTAAACTATATGTAAGCATGTCTGTTACTAAATTTTCAAAATGTCATCTACAAAAATTAATTTAAATACCATATGTTCATCCGATAGCCAATTTTAGGGCATTTTTATGATTTGGTTACTAATAAAATCAAAAATGAATCCTCCAAGTAAGGAGTTAATAAAAAAATAATTAACATTTAATAAATAAATCAATTTTACAGTACTGCTTACTGGTTAGATCTGCCTAAAACAAGTATGGTTCAGTTCTGAACATTTAATAAGTAGATAATTAATTCACTTAGCAGTTAAAAAAAAATGCAGGAGCACTCTCTGTTCATAATTCATTAGCTGTCATAACAGAGCTAGATATTTATCAATAAATAATATAAGCATATATTAAATATCAACTTACATAAACATGTTCCGCAAGTAAGGAAACTTTCATTGAAGTCTTCATAATTGATTGAAACTGTTTCGACTAGAGTTGAACTCATGCTAACCATTTTGAATTAATCTGCAAATAAAAATAACAAATCATACATCCTGTGATGGCTAAAATCTACATATGAAAAACAACAACTTATAAAAATATTACTTTTTTCTTTTTATCTGCACTACAATGTATGAGAGAGACACTAATTTAAATTCAATACACACTTAGAGATGGAGGTTGGCATCAGATATTAATGTTGTCTATATATGGAATTAAAACTTCCAAAGTAATTCCTTCAGATTCTAGATGTCAGAACAATGGACATTATTATTATAGATTAAAAAGTAAAACAAAAGTGAGGTTCATACAGTTTGCTTCAGAGAAAATGATCTTTTATTTTTAATTAAGTTTGTAATAAGAGCATAATACCATTTGGCCGTTTAAACGTAAGAGGTGTCATTTAATGTTGTGGATTCCAAAAATCGAAACGAATTAACTATATACAAAAGGATTTCAAGACCATTTCAGTCAAAAATGACTAAAGGAAAATAATAACAAAGGAAATGCTCACCTTTCATGTCATTCTCCCTCTCACTAAATAGAGATTATATCGCAATCAGTGTTAAGATGTCCATAATACGTCCATTTCTACGTAGCAGCAAATAAAAATAAAAAGAGGCGGTAATGTTATGCTCGATTTAAATTTAATACAAACTAAAACTTAAGACTACATCTACGCGGAGGTAAATAACATCTGAGGAGTCAGCTGATCAATCGATTAACCTTGCTGTTTATTGTTTACAATTTCTTCCTGGTTCCGTCAAAGTGATGAAGTCAACCAGAGATAATTATGAACAAGAAAACTTTGACACAAACAATGCCAAATGGCAAGGGAGATACATCTAGTTGACGAACTATGTCAAACGTTCGCGTACACAAAAATAAGCTCGGATAAAACCTTCTATACAATTGAGTCTAGACTAGTCCGTTTACCACGCCATCTGCTATTGCTGCTATGAGCTGACTCCTCTTTTTTCCCCTTTACTTTATGCACTTACATGAGATCATTTCATATACTAGCCATTCGCCTGATCGCCTCTAAATCGTAACTAAAATATACCTAGTGCTTAAAACTAAAATATCCTCTGATTTATTTTTACCTAGAAAAAACCTGTAACTAAAAGACTAATTTCTAGTGGCCCTTGAGGATAAAATGAACTCCTTGATGTGTTGTCTTCCTAGTTGAAACATTACACACAACACCTTTTACTAAATTATTGTTGCTATTCTTACAAGGATACCGTTGAGTGCTATCTTTTATTAGGTTTAAATAAAGCAAATGTCAGTGGTATCGTATAGTCAAGAGTCGTGTTGTGTCTGTAATATTTTGCACGCAGCCTTGTGCCGCCTTTTGTTATTAGTTATAACCTTCATGTTACCTTTGGCATTCAGTAGAATAGATTCCATCCTTATGTACCACTACTTACTTGTTCACTTTATAAAATATATATGTTTTCTCACGTACCCCAACATGTGTGTGCTTTTGTTACTATTAAAAAGAACATAACAATTGGCGACGAGTTTTAATCAGTGCGTGAGTGAACCGAAAATCGCGACCTATGTGTTTGTTCCAAGCTTATCAACGTGTTCAAACAACACTAAAATTCCGGTAAAATGTGTTATTTTGTCTTCAATCGACCGTAAAAGGTAAGAATTAGACTAATTTCTATCGAATTTTCAATAAAAAGGCTTCGAAATGAATGCTAAACAGTTCGAATCTTTTATGAAGACTTTCAGCGAACAGCAGAAAGTTTTCCTCGAAACTGTAACTGCACAACTTCAGTGTCTTTCCGGGAAACCTACTGAAAAAAACACAGTAAATTATTCGAGCATCGCGCCTTTCGAAAACTTTGATCAAAAACGTGAAAAGTTTGCGTGTTACCTTGAACGGTTTGATAACTATTGTACGATGAAAGGGGTCACAGACAAAGCAAAAATTGGCCAGCTCTTATGTGTTTCAATTGGCTCTTCACACTACAACAATTTAGCTGCGTTTTTAGGCCCAGAAAAACCACTGAAGGGTCTCTCCTTTGATGATCTTGTCAAGTCCTTCAAGACCTTGTTAATTCCGAAGAAAAACGCAGTAGTGTCACAACACTATTTCCTTAATATTTATCAAACGGAATACCGGCCCATTTCAGAGTTTGTTGCCACTCTTCAACGTGACATAGCTGAGTGTGAATTCTCCGTAAAATGCCAGTGTGACCAGTCTGTATCAATCTCAGACGTTTTTCTCAGAGCACAGTTCATTCGAGGCCTTCGAGATGACTGGGTAAGGGAACACATATTACAATCGGACAAAAAGACGTTCCAGGACATTTTAGCCCTTGCCACAGCTCTTGAGGCATCGAGAATTGAAAGTAAAGAGTTGACTCAGCGCTCTAATCCAGCTCGAACTTTCTCTGCCAGCGAAGTGAACAAGATGTCAAGCCCTAGCCAGCGCTCAGGAGCAAGGGCACGCTCTAATCAACCCAGGTCAAGTTCCCGTCCCCGTAGACCTGATTTCAAGGCTCTCGGCATCGATAATCTGTGCATCCGGTGCTCAAGGGGAAACCATCAGGTATCGGAGTGTCGAGTTGATAAGAACAAATTATATTGCACCCTTTGTAAAAAGAAGGGACATGTGGCACGCGTCTGTATCACATCATTGATGGCAGAAAACAGAAGGAAACCAGGCAAATCCAGTTCTACACATTCCCTCCAAATTGCCAACACCAGCCCCAGAGCAACGCCAGCATACGGTCTCAATAAATTAGAAACAGTGATCCAGAAAAATGACGTTATTATTGACTTGTTCGAGTTGAACCGTCATGAATCAGATAAGTACATGATTGACGTGTCGCTCAATGGAAAATTGCAACGTTTTGAGGTCGATAGTGGCGCCAAATTTACCCTATTAAGTGAGAATGAATTTGACAGACTTAACCTAAATTTGCCAGTTCAACCAACCAACCTAGCTTTTCGATCCTACTCTGGCAACATAATCCAATCAAAAGGTAAGGTACCAGTCCAGGCTGCTTACAATGGAAAACAAATAACCGGCGATTTATACATTGTACCAACAGGATACGAAGCGCTTCTTGGACGCCAATGGATACGAGGACTTGCCATTGAACTCAAACAGGTCGACAATAATCCTCCCATGCCAATCTACCAGTTCAATTCAGTCCCCTCGCTCGAGGATATTTTAGAAGAGTTTTCCTCGATCTTCGAACCAAAAATTGGCAGTGTTCCCGGCTATGAAATTTCACTCCAGCTCAAACCAGGAGCAAAGCCATGTTACACCAAGGAGCGTAGTGTTCCACATGCTCTCCTGGACCAAGTCAACCGGGAACTAAACGAACTCGAAGCTGCAGGAATCATTGAACCTGTAGACGCTAGTGATTGGGGTTCCCCTCTCGTGGTGATCGTCAAACCTGACGGAGGCGTTCGCCTCTGCTCAGACTACAAGTGTGGCGTCAATGAACGTCTAATTCAAGTAAACTACCCTATCCACACCAGAGAAGACGTCCTAAGCAGCTTGCAAGGATCTCGTTATTTTTGTAAAGTAGATTTCTATAAGGCTTACTTACATTTTCGTGTTACGAAAGAAAGCAGCATCGTCCAGACTATAACAACGCATAGAGGTACTTACCGGTTACTGCGGCTTGGTTTTGGAGTCAAAACAGCTCCTGCTGAGTTCAATGAGTACATTCGTCGAATCTTGAAAGGCCTGAAGAAGACTGAAAACTACTTTGACGATATTGTCGTACATGGTGAAACAAAAGAAGAATGTCTCGAAAATTTAAGAAATCTGCTTCAAAGATTAAAAGAACATGATCTCCACCTTAACAAAGAAAAATGTGTTTTTCTCCAGTCTAAAATTGAGTATCTTGGGTTTGTAGTGGAATACAACAAGATCAGCAAATCTCCAGCAAGGACTGCAGCTATTGAAAAGATGCCAAGACCTGAAAATCCAGATGAGCTTCGACGATTTCTTGGCCTTGTGTCATATTATTCGCGTTTTTTTCCAGACACTTCAACGCTCACACACCCTCTTCGAGCTCTCCTATGCAAGGGGGTCAAATGGCATTGGTCACCAGCTTGTGAAACCGCTTTTCAACGCATCAAAGAAGAACTCTGCAGCGACAGGGTACTTATACCATTCGACCCAAAATTACCCTTGGTCCTGACAACTGATGCCAGCCCTTTTGGGGTGGCCGCTGTTCTGAGCCATGTCATAAATGGTTGTGAAAGGCCAATCGCTTATTCATCTAGGTCTCTTAACCCCTCTGAGAAGCATTACAGTCAGTTAGATCGCGAGGCTTTGGCAATAGTCTTCGGCGTTCTCTACTTCCACTATTATTTATATGGAACTCATTTTACTCTGGTGACTGATAATGCTCCATTATCTCGAATTTTTCACCAGAACAAAGCTCTCCCACAAATGACGTCATCGCGCTTGCTACGATACGCCTCATTTCTCTCAGGCTTCAATTATTCGGTCAAATATAAATCGGGCAAAGAAAACACAAACGCTGACTGTCTTTCTAGAGCTCCTGTTCCGCCCTGTAGTCAAGATGAGTCTCGAGACATCTCTATTGGAGAAGAAATCAATCAAGTCTGCGAGCAAACGATTTTTCAGATATCCAGCCAGAACATCACTGCAGCAATAATCAAAGAAGAAACGGGCAAGGATCCAGAATTAGCACGAATCATAAATGACCTCCAGACTACTACGTGCGACTCCGAGTATACTATAGTCGATGGTATGCTATTTAGGCAAGATCGAGTAGTCATCCCAAGCTCTCTACGTTCAACTATTCTCAATGAGCTCCACGAAACTCATCAGGGGATCACAAAAATGAAGCAACTCGCCCGTCGATATGTATACTGGACAAGCATCGACAAGGACATTGAAAGATTGGTGCGTGAATGTAAAGATTGTGCTGTAAACCGCTCAACACCCCCCAAGGCTCCTGTGCACCCCTGGGACCCTCCTCAAGACAACTGGGAACGAGTGCATATTGACTACGCAGGTCCATTGGAAGGTTATTTCTTCCTGATGTGCGTCGATGCAAAATCGAAGTGGGCAAAGTGGAAGTAATAAAAGAAGCACCTACCAGTTACAGGACCATAGCATTACTGGAAAGAATTTTCGCAACGCACGGTTATCCAACTGTGCTTGTGTCTGACAATGCAACAATTTTTCAAAGTAGTGAATTCAAAGCCTATACATCAACAAACGGCATTTTTCAAAAATTCATTGCTCCAGGCCAGCCATCGACAAACGGTCTGGCCGAGCGCAGCATTCAAACCTTAAAACATCGCCTCAAGGCAGCATCCTCAGATCCGGCTCCTATGAAGGATAAAGTGCAAGGCATCTTATTCCGTTATCGAGCTACGCCGCTTGCTTGTGGCCAATCACCAGCTGAAAAATATCTACATCGAAAGTTGCGCATGCGCCTTGATGCTATTTTTCCCTACCAGCCTAAACCATCAAGTGTGACAGCAGCACCAGCACGCTCTTTTAAGGTAGGGGAGAGAGTCCAGATCCGCCTTTACTGTGACAACAGGAAGATTTGGCAGTTCGGCGATGTCATCAAAGTACTTGGCCAACGGCACTATTTGGTTAGACTCGACTCTTCGGGGCGAATACTAAAACGCCACATTGACCAAATTGTGGCAACTTTGGTTCCAAAGCCAAAATCCGTTTCGTTTGGACCGAGTCAATCATTTGAGGTTCCCCGACTTCCACCTACTCCAGCAGCAGCGCCAACTCTAGCAGCAGCGCCGAATCAAGACCGACCTCGTCGTGAGATACGCTTTCCGGCACGATTTAATGATTATGTCTTGAATTGTGTTACCTGAGTTTTTCAATTTAGTGCGGGAGAATCTGTTGTGTCTGTAATATTTTGCACGCAGCCTTGTGCCGCCTTTTGTTATTAGTTATAACCTTCATGTTACCTTTGGCATTCAGTAGAATAGATTCCATCCTTATGTACCACTACTTACTTGTTCACTTTATAAAATATATATGTTTTCTCACGTACCCCAACATGTGTGTGCTTTTGTAACTATCAAAAAGAACATAACAAGTCGGTAGTACGATTAGGCGGATTTGTTATTATCGTTTACAAAAGAATTTATTCTGTATTCTCGCCAGTTTAAGGAAGTTACTGGTTCCGGCCATGTTCCGAACTGGCGATGCATAGATTAACAGAGGTCCGAAAAGCATTTTATAAACTATTGTTTTATATTTTGTTCGTAGTTTGGATGTTCTGCAAAGGAATGTAAACACCAATGGTCCCGCAGCCTTTCATTTTGCTCTTATAAACTTTATTGAAAGATTCAATGGTTACACCTTTAACGAAAATTACACCTAAGTAAATAACAGGGACCATTTAAGTACACTATTTCCTAAATTAAGTTGTGGAATTAATTAGGGCCTAGGTTTAGTGAATAGAATTGCTTCAGTTTTTCCAATTTTCGGGTCGTCACGAGGGGGGTGCCTACCCTAGCCCTGGTGACAAGTGAGGGTTGATTAGGCTATGACCTGGACAATCGTTTCATGGCGGCGTTATTATCTGGCTCCATTTTGATAGGTATGTGCCCCGACAGTGCACTGTGTTCAAGAGAAGGGGTACAGAGGTTTTTCATAAAGAATTAGTTAAGTTTTCAGAATTCGAGCGGAAACCAAGCGTCAATGCCCCCGCCTTTTATTGCTTAGCACATTTACAATGATTTATATTTGTTCATGTTATTTACGTTTGCTTACAATATATATACAATAGAGTACAGGGTGATTTATCTTATGTAGTTAGCGGTCGCTACAGTACGTACTCCTGCGGACGCATAGATGTTAGTAATGGGATCTCTGTGATGGCCGGGGTCCAGAGGTTTTTCATAAAGAAGAAGCCATGTTTCAGAGTTTAAAGCAGAACAGCCACGAGCCAGTTATAGAATGATCAGAGAATGATATACAGCCCCCAAACCGCCGGTCTTAAATACACAACTGGCTTAGTCAGTATCCAATTAGGACCGTTTTTATGGTACCCAATGAGGGTACTGCTCAGAAAAGGTTTTCTTTCCACCAAAGAAGTCCAGAACTGACTTCATACTGAAATTTTCTTTTTGTGAGCATTCGATTCATGAGAACCCCTCCTTTTTTTAAAGAATTATTGGTCCAACAACGACCCTTTTTGTCAAGCACAAGATTAAGCTTGGATGATGTGATAAGCATTATATATTGGTAGAGTCCAGCAACATTTAAACATTCATTTATATAGATAAGTCCAAATCCTCTTTACTTCTTGGAGAAAAACTCCGGACAAGATGGGGACGGTGGCACCGTCTAGAATCCCAAGTAACGGCCTCATGATACCGACTGTGCTGTTAAGTTAGTGAAAATTGTTGTGGAAAATATGTTAGTTGGATCATATCTATCTCACCGCCTTCAATAGGTCTAGGGCAGGGGCCCCCTCTTCCTTTAAGGGTTCTCAGCTCTGCTACACACTTGTGCCAAGGCCAACCATTATCCACAGTATCGATCATCCTGTCACCAAGCAACCACAACAGATTACAAACTCCAAAGCATTGGTCCATGTCGCGTTGCACCACATTGCATCGGTACTCGCAGTGCTGTATGCAATGGACGGTAAAGCATGCAACCAACCACTCGCCCTACAAAGTACGACAACAGGGGGAGGCGTAGGGCATACGTACCGGTCTCAAATTCACCAAAACCGGCACAAAGTACCAGTTCTCCGCACAAAAGAAGAATTGGATCGTCAACTGGCCTTCATAAACGAAGTGAGTGTCGATGTTGCTGATACCACCATCCCGAAGCCACTCACACTGAAGTCACCCCCACGGTAAAGATATTATAAATGGCTTGTGTAATAATTGAAAAAGTGATAAAGCACAAGGGACTGTCAAGCCAGGGTAGCTTAAATTCTTTCACAAAACAAATCCACAGTTTGATGATGATGAAATTGGAAGACAACAAAATGAAACGAGTGCATGGTAATCATAGAAACTTTTGGAAGCTCCTGAAGACTATTAAAAAGGGCACACAAGGGGATGACCTTATCAAGAAGTAGAGGAACAGACAAAGAAAGTGGCCATTTACTATTCTGGAGATATCACAGGCTTGGAAAGAGGACTACCAGCCACCTCCTCAGCTGGAAACGGAACAGAACTGCATGCTTGCATCTCTGAAGCAGTTGAAGCTTAGTCCTCAGGAAGAAAAGAAAAAAAAGTTGAAGGCGATCCTTCATGGGGGTCAGGAAAACCAGGCATCAGTTCTGATGAAGCAGGTGCCAATGAGTGATAGTACAACTCACCAACTTATACATTTATTGGATCATGTTACGGTATTTTCCTGAAGCCTGCCTCGTGTTCACACCATTGAGCCAGTCAAGAGCGGAGATCACCTTACCCTGTGTTTCTGTACCACTTGATCAGCTTACTGTCACACACGGGAAAAATTCAGAACTACCTGAAATCATCCCACCAAAGCAGACAGACTTTCAGGCTTGCCTCAGTGCAGAAAACTCCCATGTGAAATTGACACTAGAACACAACCACAGTTACGGTCTACTTGGGCTGCAAGCAGGCTTTCCACACGGTGTCCCGCATGTCACTGCCGAATGATCTCCGACCGGGAGGCAGCTCTGCACAATGCTGGTTAGCTTATGAACAACCTATCCCAGTGAGGGTGAGTAAGACTATCCGAACCTGAGCCACTTGCCTGAGTGGAGTGCCTCAAGGAGCCGTGTTGTCTCCAGTGCTTTTAACGTAAATATGTTACAATAGCAGTCTCATCGCGAAGAAATCCTTTCAGAAATATTATAATAAGTTGTTATAAACTTTCTACCATCACAATAAATTTGAAGTTGTGGAAAGCTTAAAATTAATATTTAACCAGGATTTGCACAAGAAACTAACAATTTGTTTGTCATTTAAAACTTGTTGAAGGTTAAGATTTTATCAATTTATTACTTTTCCATTGCATATTTAAATTTTTAGACTTTATTACCCCAAAATGCCATTTGTAAGTTTTCAGTGGGCACACGCAAAGGCCTACACAACTTGACCTAAAATTTTACTTGTTTGCCTGTAGTATGATTACATGAAAATATTATAATTGAAATTATTATAAACTTAGTAGTCTCAAAATAAAACAAAATGCTTCTCTAATAAAGAAAATAATGTGGCATTTGCCATTCAATCTGTCCTGGTTTTAAGAGCAAGAAAAACATGAGAACGACTAGCGTTCTGAGATAGAAAAAAGTGTTCCAACCGAGCGAGCCTGTTTAGTCAACAACTGTGCATACACAATAAATAAATCATCAGTTAGCAACTAGTCTGTTATTATGTGTTGGAAAAAACATGATACACTTTATTAACATTACAAATGAATGACACATCACAAGATGATCACGAGGAAGAGGATACATACATAGGAACTTAAAAAGAAAAAAATCTTGGTTCAGCAGATTAAAGTAATTTTTATTTTACAAAATAATTATACAAAAGTATTTTACAATTTAACTTAACACACTTATGAAGTATAACATGCACACTAATGATAACTTTTTTGAAAATTAACCAATAAAAAACAGCTATTGCACTAGTAATTCTGGTAAAATAAACATAAATCTAACTTACTAGTTAGAATGATACAATATTAATTAATATATATTAGAACAAATATTTACAAGTTGCCCAGCCACAAACAAAACGAACATATTTAGGGGTAAATAAATCAACCTGCCTTACTATAAATTGTTTTCATTGATTATAAACTATTATCGAAGAGCCATTTCATGACCACGTGGACCAAGGTTAGCCTGGAATAGGACTCTTTATGACTGTCTAGTTAATGAAAAATTATAAAAAGAAGACAGAAATGATTTTTACAATAGGTCATGGTCATCACAAGAATAAGTTTGTTCGAATCGGGGCTTAACAAGAGCTATGTAACTTAGGAATATTTTGAAAATGCAAGAAAAAATGTGGTTTGTGGCTTTAATACATTTCTTCAATAATGTCCATATCCCACTGAAACAAAAAACAGCATAAGTTCATTTTATATATTACACCTTGTAATAAGAAGTGAGCCAGTATACAAGGCTATTTCAGGAATTTTTAACTACTTACTACTTCTAGAAGTTAACTTAACAAAAGTAAGTTATGAACCTTTTTGAATCCTGTGCCTTAACTTCACCAAAACTTAACTTAAACCATTTGTTCACATTGAATGTGAACCAGTGGCTCACCACCAAGATTGATAACAATCTCGGTAAACCAGTGGCTCACCAAGATTGAACAATCTCTTGCTTTTTAAATAAAATTAAATCTTTCTGCAACTCGCAGGCATAGTAAAATAAACAACGATAAACGCTCAGTTTATTTGAATAAACAATGTTGGGGTCAATAACTATAATTGATTTCATTGGAGATTTGAAGATGTTAAAATCTTTATTCTTTGACATTAATCAGTTAGTTACTATTAAGTACCTAATTATATAATTTTCCCTCATAATTCCTTTGGCACAAAAATGGAGCATTTAATACATTAATAGTAATAATTATGTACTGCACATTCAAATACGCAGTCATGAAGAGCTAATATTGAAAGCATTTAATGTTTTATCAGAAGCAAAATCTAAGTGTTATAAAAAAGCGGTTTTAAAAAAACGCCAAAATAAGTTGTATAGTGGCAACTATTTAATCATACAAATAGATGAAGAAATAAATCTACACAACAAATGAATTACTTACTTGGGGAATATGACCTAGATCTTGACCTGTCATATCGATCATATCTTCTACGGGATGATCTGCTAGAATAGTAATAAGGTGAAGGTGATCTATATCGGCTGCTTCTATCTCTGTCTCTATAACTTCCACCTCCACCTCCTCCTCCACCACCACCACCGCCACCACCATAATAATCTCTGAAAATACACAAAAAATTATATTAGACCAAAATAGACTTGCAAAAAATGCTATTGCAATTTAACTTTTATAGGCAATGATATTAAAAATTGATAACATACCCATAATCTCGATCACTGCCTCTTCTGTAACGGTCAGAGCTAGATAAAAAAAAAAACTGTTTAGAAAAAGGATTGCTGGCAATGAATTTAAAATAAGTTGATAGTACAAATAATGCTGTTTGCTATAACCTTAAATGATTAATCAAGCATCAATAAAACAATATAAGAACAAAAGCAATTTCATATGCCAAGGCTCAGGAAGGCAATAAACACTTATCACTAGCTGTTTCCTTGCATTATTTATTATTTTGAAAACAAATTTATCAATTATTAAGTTGTGTAGTATTCAAATTATTTGGAAAGCAGATGAGAAAGCCAGCTTTGACTGTATTGTAATAGTTGATATGCATTTACCCATTAACAAACAACCAAAAATTAATAGTTTATCGTTATTTAAGTTATGGTCATTAGATATTACTACGAATCTGATGGTGCTGGTGATATGCTCCTTCGTAAATATGTCTTTTAGGACAGAAGTTCAATGAGTAGCAAGGGAAATATATAAAATAGTTACTGAATATTTTGTCATAATTTTGTAAATATCAGTAATCATCATTTCATTGCAATGTCGAGTAGTTTGATTACAAATTTACTAAACATCATTAGCAAATAACGAGTAGGCAATAATTTATTGTATAAAACAAATGTTGCCTAATAAAAACTTCTAGTGACGATGTTAAAATAATACTATTTCATTTTTATTAAATGATTTATTAAGCATCAATAAACAATATAAAAAAGAAACAATTTAACGTAACAAGGCAAAACAATCATTTTGTGTATATTGCCAGCTGTTTCCTTGCTATATTAAGCAATTTAAGAAAGATTTCAGCTTAGTTAACAATTAATCTACTCCTGGACAGCACCAAAAACAGTACTTTATTAAGTTTTGTCTGTATTTGAACTTTCTGGATTACCGAACAAGGATAAAACAAAATGAGAACAAAAACAATTTTATTTAGCAAGCCTCAGGAAGGTAATGAACCAGTTTGTGCTTATTACCAGCTGTTTTCTTGCAATGTTAAGATTTAAAGAAAGATTACTAAGCTTATTTAACAATTAATCTATTCCTAGACAACGCCAAAAGTAGTCAAAATTTGATTTAATCCAAGACAATACTTTATTAAGTTTTGTCTGTATTTGAACTTTCTGAATCACCGAACAAGGATAAAACAAAATGAGAACAAAAACAATTTTATTTAGCAAGCCTCAGGAAGGTAATGAACCAGTTTGTGGTTAGTACCAGCTGTTTTCTTGCAATGTTACGATTAAAAGAAAGATTACTAAGCTTATTTAACAATTAATCTATTCCTAGACAACGCCAAAAGTAGTCAAAATTTGATTTAATCCAAGACAATACTTTATTAGGTTTTGTCTGTATTTGAACTTTCTGAATCACCGAACAAGGATAAAACAAAATGAGAACAAAAACAATTTTATTTAGCAAGCCTCAGGAAGGTAATGAACCAGTTTGTGCTTATTACCAGCTGTTTTCTTGCAATGTTAAGATTTAAAGAAAGATTACTAAGCTTATTTAACAATTAATCTATTCCTAGACAACGCCAAAAGTAGTCAAAATTTGATTTAATCCAAGACAATACTTTATTAAGTTTTGTCTGTATTTGAACTTTCTGAATCACCGAACAAGGATAAAACAAAATGAGAACAAAAACAATTTTATTTAGCAAGCCTCAGGAAGGTAATAAACTATTTTGTGCTTATTACCAGCTGTTTTCTTGCAATGTTAAGATTTAAAGAAAGATTACTAAGCTTATTTAACTATTAATCTATTCCTAGACAACGCCAAAAGTAGTCAAAATTTGATTTAATCCGAGACAATACTTTATTAGGTTTTGTCTGTATTTGAACTTTCTGAATCACCAAAACAAGGATAAAACAAAATGAGAACAAAAACAATTTTATTTAGCAAGCCTCAGGAAGGTAATAAACTATTTTGTGCTTATTACCAGCTGTTTTCTTGCAATGTTAAGATTTAAAGAAAGATTACTAAGCTTATTTAACAATTAATCTATTCCTAGACAACGCCAAAAGTAGTCAAAATTTGATTTAATCCAAGACAATACTTTATTAAGTTTTGTCTGTATTTGAACTTTCTGAATCACCAAAACAAGGATAAAACAAAATGAGAACAAAAACAATTTTATTTAGCAAGCCTCAGGAAGGTAATAAACTATTTTGTGCTTATTACCAGCTGTTTTCTTGCAATGTTAAGATTTAAAGAAAGATTACTAAGCTTATTTAACAATTAATCTATTCCTAGACAACGCCAAAAGTAGTCAAAATTTGATTTAATCCAAGACAATACTTTATTAAGTTTTGTCTGTATTTGAACTTTCTGAATCACCAAAACAAGGATAAAACAAAATGAGATCAAAAACAATTTTATTTAGCAAGCCTCAGGAAGGTAATAAACTATTTTGTGCTTATTACCAGCTGTTTTCTTGCAATGTTAAGATTTAAAGAAAGATTACTAAGCTTATTTAACAATTAATCTATTCCTAGACAACGCCAAAAGTAGTCAAAATTTGATTTAATCCAAGACAATACTTTATTAGGTTTTGTCTGTATTTGAACTTTCTGAATCACCGAACAAGGATAAAACAAAATGAGAACAAAAACAATTTTATTTAGCAAGCCTCAGGAAGGTAATGAACCAGTTTGTGGTTAGTACCAGCTGTTTTCTTGCAATGCATCATGTTGTGATGGTGGAACTTTGGACAACGTACTTTATGGGGTATTTAACAAAAGCTTAGATTAGATTCCTAGGCAACACCAAGTCTGTCTAAATTTGATTTGATCCTAGACAATACTGCAATATGTTTTGTTTGTATTTGAACATCCTGAATTACTCAAGATATAATAATACATACTAATAATACAAATAATAGCTCAATAATTATAATTCTTTGGTTATATATAACCATTACTTAAAATTGTAACAAGAAAATCAATAACTTACTATGTAGGCTTTCCCATGTATATTCCCGGAGTGGGTGTATGAGCTCTCTGGGTGATAGAAAAATCCACCCTTATTTTTTTACCATCTATTTCCATACCAGTGCACTGCTCTTTGGCTACTCTCGCATCTTCGTAATTCTCATAATATACAAAGCAAAAACCTCTAGAATGACCAGTCTGCAACACAAGTAAATTAAATTCAATTATGAGATGTATAGCCATGAATTTTTTGTTAACGTAGCAATTTATTCATTTCTAAACAAGTTCAAGATGTTTATAGCCCAACATGCAATTTTGGCCAATTTAGGTTATTGCAGAACAAAATGGTAAGTAGTTGTCAGTTTTATTAATTAGTTAATTATCTCACCATAAGAGAGAAAATTTAGATTCAGGCAACCTTGAAATTGCAAGACTAGATCAGACAGTCTGTAGCACTTGCAAGATCAAATTTTAGAATTTAATTCAGTGAATAAGAAAACAATATTTAATTATAATTATATGAGTTCAATGTTAAATATGGGATATAAATACTGTCAAGGAATATCCTTTCTTCACTCTTTATTTTAAAATTGGCTATCAGAATTAAGGTCAGTTAACAATACATATGATAGGCTTATGCAGTATAGAGATGGGTTAAATAATTAACATCATTCAGATCAAAAGCAACCATTTTAGGAACACAAAGAGATTTTGAGGAAACCTGAAGAAACTGGGTAAAAAGATTAAACAAAGGTAACAAATTATTTTTTTTTTGAGAAGTAAGCTCAGAAAAAACACAATTATAAGTAAGATAAATTTTTTTTTATAAGCTAAGCTAAATGAATGCTGACCAGACCCATCTCCAGAAAAAAAAAAACTTGCAATGAGGGGAGGGGAACTTGGGTCTTTAAACGTAGCAGTGAAGAGCATTAACAACTATACTACTTGAGACAGCCTAAAGATGTTTAATTATAAAACAGTATCAAGGTATATAAGGTCAGTCAGCCCAACAAGAAATGGATCCAGACCAAACCAAGTTAGAGGATGTTGCGAATATGTAAAGAAAGACTCTTGCCAATTAAATGTCTAGTATTTTGATGGGGACTGAAGAACACAAAAGTAATATAGACATTCTGCCTTTGTTTGATGGACCATACTCCATACAGCAGTCATTAGTGCCAGACATTGTTGGTTTTGTTAAGTAGTCTATTATCACATAATAACAGAGAAAATAGAGGTTCTGAAAACCTTATTGTTCTAGCAAGACTAAATCCGACATGGTGACATTAATAAATCCTACATGTCTGTTGTGCTTGCAGGAATTAATTTAATTAATATAATATGCATATAAAAAACAAGTATACTGCAGTAAAAACAGAACACATGGTTCTTCAGGGGGGGGGCTGCATTGCCACAGGATAAACAAGTAAACAGTACTAGGTATTGTTGGTTTTATCAAGTAGTCTATTATTTCATCATAAAAGAAAAAATAGAGGTTCTCAAAACCTTTTTGATATTGCAAGACTAAATCTGACATGACGGCATAAATAAATCCTCATGTCTGTTGCGCTTGCATGAATTAATTGTAAAACTTCATGTTTAACATGTAAACTATTAACACTAAATAAGAACTTATGGTTTATTAGCAGCCTGTCCCTTTATCTCTGGGTAAAGGGAGAATACAGCCTGCACCATTGGAGGCTTACCGTTATTGGCCTTGCATTGAATGAACTCTAAAGAATATAAATAAAACTGAATAACATTGCAAACAGCTAGACAAACACATAATATCAGTGCCTGTTTTTCCTTGCACAAACATTTTTTGATTAATTACTTGTCATTATTTAGGAAATTATTAAAACTTTAAATGCTCTTAACCAAAACAAAATTCTAAAAGGCCACTTTAATTGAGTTTATCCTGCTTTATTTTACAAGTTAAGGTAAAAAATTATCAACTGTTAGTATTATTACAGGTATCTGAAATCAATAATAAATCACAGATAATAAATAAAACTACTTGGTATTGATATGGCAAAGGACAGGTAGACGAGTGATAAAGATATATTATCAATGTCTGTTTTTCCTTGCTAATTACTAATCATATGATCATATATATATATATAAACCCCAAACATTATATTTCAGGATTGGTTCGAACTTAAAAAATTCTCTTAACCGAAAAACTAAATAAAAGTCATGGCTAGCTGTGACAAGCCTGATATTTATTATAAAAATAATGGAGCAATAACTGTCAGTATTATTTGGTATCTGTAATAAATAATAAATCACAGATTAATAATAAAACTAATTGATTTTGCAAAGGACAGGTAGACGAGTGATAAAGATATATTATCAATGTCTGTTTTTCCTTGCTGATTACTAATCATATTATCATAACCCTAAACATCATATTTCAGGATTGGTTCGAACTTAAAAAATTCTCTTAACCGAAAAACTAAATAAAAGTCATGGCTAGCTGTGACAAGCCTGATATTTATTATAAAAATAATGGAGCAATAACTGTCAGTATTATTTGGTATCTGTAATAAATAATAAATCACAGATTAATAATAAAACTAATTGATTTTGCAAAGGACAGGTAGACGAGTGATAAAGATATATTATCAATGTCTGTTTTTCCTTGCTGATTACTAATCATATTATCATAACCCTAAACATCATATTTCAGGATTGGTTCGAACTTAAAAAAATTCTCTTAACCGAAAAACTAAACAAAAGTCATGGCTAGCTGTGACAAGCCTGATATTTATTATAAAAATAATGGAGCAATAACTGTCAGTATTATTTGGTATCTGTAATAAATAATAAATCACAGATTAATAATAAAACTAATTGATTTTGCAAAGGACAGGTAGACGAGTGATAAAGATATATTATCAATGTCTGTTTTTCCTTGCTAATTACTAATCATATGATCATAACCCTAAACATCATATTTCAGGATTGGTTCGAACTTAAAATCCTCTTAACTGAAAAATTTAGCTAAAGTCACAGCCAGTTGTGACACACCTGACATTTACAATTATAAAAATAATTGATCAATAACTGTTAGTATTATTAGGTATCTGTGACCAATAATAAATCACAGATTATGAATACAACTAATTGATTTTGCAAAGGACAGGTAGACGAGTGATAAAGATATATTATCGATGTCTGTTTTTCCTTGCTAAACATCATATAAGGTATTATTATATAGGGAACGGTGTAACCTTAAAATTCTCTTAACCCAAAAAATTACCCAAGGCCACATCACCTGTCACAAATAATAGATCAATAACTGTTAGTATCATTAGGCATCTGTAAACTATAATAAATTACAGATTATAAATAAAACTAATTTATATCGCCAAGGACAGGTAGACGAATGATAAAAAAATATTATCAATGTCTGTTTTTCCTTGCTAAACATCATTTGAGGTATAACTATTTAGGAAATGGTTTAACCTGAACATTTTCTGAACCCGAAAATTACCAAAGGCTTCATTAAGATGTGACAAATAATCGATCATTAACTGTTAGTATTATTACATGTATCTGTGACCAATAATAATCACAGATCACGAATAAAATTAATTTATGTCTTTCCTTTCTGAACAAAAAAGGAATGATATTTCATTGATTCACTTAAAATCCTGAAATGGACATATACTTTATGGTACATAAGAACAAACCATGCATAAGGATTTTATGAATAAGTTTAAGGAAATATCCCTACCTATAAATAAATTGCACTGTATACAATAATAAACTTACCTTAGCATCAATAACAACTTGAACTGTTTCTACAGGACCATATTTACTAAAAATATGATGTATCTGTTGCTCTGTTGTGTATATGCTCAATCCAAACACTCCCAGGCATCTGTTCGGCTCTGGATTATCCTAAGAACAAAAAGTTATGACAAAATTAACTCAAAATAATACATTTGTTTCATTGATTATCGAAACATTTTTTTCCTTAAAAAAACATTCATATTATCTAATCTGGAGACAAAAAAAAAAATGTGCATGTTGTTTTTGTAAAGAAATTATTTAAGGCGTTATTAATTTCTAATGTTAAAATTATGATTGTCAGTTTTTATTATGTTATCTAGAAATTATTACTGTCCTAATTTCTAAAGAAAAACATGTGGATATTACTTAAATAAAATTCTAGTATTG
This sequence comes from Acanthosoma haemorrhoidale, assembly GCA_930367205.1. NCBI lineage: Eukaryota > Metazoa > Arthropoda > Insecta > Hemiptera > Acanthosomatidae > Acanthosoma > Acanthosoma haemorrhoidale. The sequence continues at coordinate 45,364,260 of OV884014.1, forward strand.
ACCTGCTATGTCTTAATTCTTAGTAGTGAAAAGCCTCAAGGTAAATACTTCATATCATTTATGACCCTCTTAGCCAGAATTATCTGCATTGCAAAAAAAAAGAAAAAAATTACATAACAATAAATCTCCATAAAAGCTGCTTGAAAGGTATTAAATATTCTATTTCTCTTATTGTCTCTTAAAACTAATGTTGAAATCCAAAATGTATTAAGTATTCTATTTCTCTTATTGCCTCTTAAAACTTAATTTTTTGGAATATCCTTCCAATACTTTTTGTGTTATTCTTAAATGTATTCCTGAACCATGGAAAAAAAATCAAAACTTAAATCTAGGACAGCTTTTGACTTGAGAATATTTTAATTGTTAAAATGGGTCCAACTTTTTAATCTTTCATACTTCTGGATTTCTGCATTTAATCCAAAACTAATCAGCACATTTCGAGGTGTTGTGAAATCTACCATTAAAATTGTAGATAGGTTGAATCATTTTTATGAACACTATCTATTAAGTAACATACAGACAAGCACCTCATATATAATGAAAGTAAAGGCTCTTCATTTGGAGTTGGCTATAAATAGAGAAAATTGAAACAAAAGATAAAAAAAAAGTACTCACCCTACTTCCTGTGTGTCTGCGCCTGTTGGACATAGGACTACGGGAATGTGTCCTACGACCTCTTTTATGGTGTGGAGGTGAGTAACTGGCACTCCGGGAGTACGACCTAGAATACCTCTTGTAATTTCTCTTGGGAGAGCGTGACTTAGACCTGTACTTAGAACTTCTGTATTTATGATGTGACCTTGACCTCGACCTGATAGATGACAAACCATTTGTATACATAAGTAGAATTAAATTAATACAAGAATTTCAAAAAGAATACTTTAGCAGTTCTTTAAAGAACTAGGCAATTGCCATGAGGATAATCTTATTTAACAGGTAGTTTTTTTAATTAATATCATGAATATGCCATATCCTCCTTGAAAGTAAGATATAACAATTAATCAAGACAAGTAAGATTACTTAAAATCATTTATCAATCTATTCCAGACTAACTTTTCTGTTAGCAATATACCGAGATACATTTTGGCATGATGTTTAGAGAGTTCTAAATAAATGCCTGTTAGATCAATAGACAATTCCTCACAACGATTAAACCTCTTATAGAAAAACAAATTGTATTACTCACTTTTTGTGCAGTCAAATGGAGTAAGATATCAGTATAATATTGGAAAGCATTCTTTCACTACTCTTAACATTATATAGTTAACTAAGCAAAAATGCTTTAAACATAACTACTACTGCATTTATAGATACATAAAAAAAATTAACTTTAAATTTGGGGTTTTACAATTACTGAATCAACAGCACTTTCCACAACAAATGAGTCTTAAAAATTAATTTTCTTCTTTCACTACCTCCATATAGCCAAGCCAGTAAACATGGAGGTAGTGAATATAAGTGATACTTTAATTGAGTAATTAGCCCAGTGCTGTGGTGGAGGCCCTTTTACTTCAAGACAGCTGGTCCCCTGAGAAGCTTGCAGGGATACGGTAAGAAGTGTGATAATGGATAAGATGGAATGGGTAAGGCCATTGATCGAGATGATGATTAGTATTAATTTAGGGTTGAATTAGAACAATTAAATTAGTTTGAAACTAACTGTTAAACTTACGCTAGGTTTTGCTGGGAAGTTCTTAAATACCCCTGTGAACCAAGCATGGATTCATTTTAATCCTGAACTCCCCACCCCACCCCCGATACCCGTTTAATTGGTGGCCTAGGTGGACAAATCTTTATCTAGTGGACTACACATTTGGGCACTAATAGAACATTGACAAAGATAATTGAATAATTCAAAAATGGCTGTTTACGCAGTTAATGAGAGCTGCTAATTGATTAATAATGATTTAGGTAAAGTTTATTAAATACAGCATGCATGAACTTTAAAACAATTTTTATAAATTATAAAAAATTTTGAACAAGAAAAATTATTTCATTAGAAAATATTTTCCAGGGTCTATTTAGAACCAGTAACAAGCCCATAACTTTCTATAGAAACGGTATAAACCTCATTTGTTTCGGTGGTTGTGAAGAAACTTGGTAAATTATATGATAAACAATCATTTATAGTATCAAAATTTTTTTTACAGCAATCTTCCCTTCCCACTTTAAAACTTTATTATGCCCTAGCCGAAATTGTAAAAACTTTATCGTATTTTTTTTTTTTTAAATTATAACTGTTAATCCTCACCCTAACCTGTGTTTATAGATTTTAATAGATAATTTAAAAATAGTTTAACTCTTTTAGGTCTTGAAATTAAAGGACTTAAGTTTTATTTATAAATAAAGGATTTCTTATAGAATATGTGTATACTACATAGGCCCGGGAAACTAGGTCCCTACCTTTATATAAATACCATTAGACAGAATGTCTTCGTTCTTGAAAAAATATTTTCTTTTTGTCATTTTCCTTGATCAATTCTTGATCCAGAAGAGATGGAAACTTGAGAAATGACAACTATACTTTTTCTTCTTAAATCTTCTTAAGAATTATTAATTCAAGAATTTTTTTATTAGATTTTTTTTGGAAACAAATGTGATGGAGCTTTTTCGTCCACTTGTTTTCTTAACATACCTAAACATTGAAAATTATTTAATTTATGACCTCCTTCTAGACACAACAAAGAAATAATGATAAAACAAGAATTGACCATTTAGAGAAATTGTTTAATTTAAGCAGAATGAAAATTAGTAATATAGAAAAAAATTATTTAATAAATATTTCGTATTAAAATAATAAAAGAATTGCATGCTGTACTTTGAACCTTCAATTTGTTTATGAAGTTGATAAAAATTAAAGATACTTTTTGATTCAATAAGCGAATAATATTAGTTAAAATAATAAACAACACTCACATTAACAGTGATTAGCCATTAATTTAATACCAAGTTAAAAAGCTGAAATTTTATCCCTAGGATAGAAAAGCACTAACAATCATCAGATCAAACTAATCACTTGTAGATTGACCATTACAAAGAAACAGTGTGTTCAGATTATTATTCAGAAAGTTCAAAGTAATATAACGTAACAAGGAATATTTTTCATTAAATAAAATTACCTGGATCGTGAGTATTTCCTTTTGCTTTTGTGAGCAGACGGAGAGCGAGATCTGCTCCTGTCTTTGGAACGAGATCGGTAAGGCTTAACAATTGCTAGTCTATTCCCATTCTTACTACGATCAGAAAGACTGCCAGCCGGACTATGCCCCTGAAAAATATTTAAAAAAAGTCAGCAATTAATTTAACTATTATCACGAAGTAAATTATCTGAGGATCAATTGCCTGTCTCAGGATTATTTTTTAAGCAAAATTTGTTTTCATCAAATATAAACTAAAAGGAATTTAAGTTTTATTTAAAATGTATTTGATTTTTATCTTTCAATACTTTACTATTTTAGATCATTTCTTATGAGGTTAAAGTTGATTGTTAAGATATAATGAAGTCAAGGCCCCTTCCAGTTTGGTAAATGGCTTTTTTCTGCAGGATGATGTCATTTTATTGGCATTTTGCACACATTTTTGTAAGTTAAACAAATAAATACAGAATTTATGGCAGTTTCACACTTCTATCGTTTAAAATTATCTTTCTGGTGTAAACTACATTAACCGTAAATCTCCTGTATATTAGACATATGTGTACCGAGTCACATGAAGTGAACATTATGCTGTGGTAAAAGAACTCAAATTTGAAATGTATGTTTTCTCCAAAAGCAACCTATCCATTTTCATTAGCCAAACCAATGGGTTTAAAAAAATAATGGATTTTGTATTCACCCATCTGACCTACCTGATACCGTTAACCAAGGAATGTGAAAGTTCTAAGGTGTACAGGAAACAATATTTCCTCCTACCCAACTAACTAATTTCGAAGATGATTGAAAAAACTTAATGACTTTCATAACATCTTGACAAATACTATAAAAACTCAAATAAACATTCCATAACTCATTTTTGAAAGATAAGGAGACTGAAATTAAAAACATTAACATCAATGTCCTCACAAAGTGTAGTTTACTCATGCTTTTTTTATTTTAAAAAAGGCAAGAAAGCAGTAGATACTTGCAGGAAGATATGCGCTGTATACGGAGAGGATGCTGTTACTTATAGAAGTGGTTTTCAAGATTTCGATCGGGAAATTTTTCGGTTCAAGACGCAACTTGCTCTGGCCGCCAACAGCGACATAGTGAAGGATTTAGTCGACACCAATCCCCGTTATACAACTAGGGAGATCACAGTTATTCTCAAAATATACAAATCGAGTGTTGAAAACCATCTGCATCAACTTGGCTACGTGAGCAGGCTCGATGTTTGGGTTCCCCATCAACTTAGTGAGGCTAACCTGGCCCAAAGGATTTCCATCTGCGATTCGTTGCAGAAACGTCAAGAAAGCGATCCTTTTTTGAAGAGAATGATAACAAGGGACGAAAAGTGGATCGTCCATAACAATGTGGAGCGTAAACGCTCATGGGGGAAGCGCGGCAAGTTACCACAAACAACCCCCAAAGCAGGACTTCGCCCAAAGAAGGTTATGCTCTCGATTTGGTGGGATTGGAGGGGTGTTGTCTTTTACGAACAGGACCATCAATTCGGATGTGTACTGTGGCCAGCTAGACAAATTAAATGCAGCAATCCACCAGAAGCGTCCATAACTAGCCAACCGCAAGAGGATTGTCTTTTATCACGACAATGCCAGACCGCACACTTCTTTGCAGACACGGCAGAAGTTACTGGAGCTTGGCTGGGAAGTTTTGCTGCACCCTCCATATTCGCCCGACCTTGCAACTGTTTCGGTCTCTTCCAAATTCATTGAATGGACAGACCTTCAACTCTGAAGAAGATGTAAAAATCCACTTGGAAAATTTTTATGCCAGAAAGACAGGAAATTATTTGAGCATGGACTTATGAATCTGCCCATGAGATGGCAGAAGATACTGGAAAAAAACGGCGATTATATCATTGATTGAACAAATCGCTTTGTATTTAAAAGTTGTGTCTTATTTTCGCTTAAAAACCCAACGGACTTTTTGGCCAACCTGATAATATACATTAATAAATACATTTTCTTGCTGTTAAAAAATTCAAGTGAAGTATCAACACTTCACACAATTAAAGATTTTGCTACTGTTGTAAAAACATAATACATGAATTATTGTTGAGATATTTAAATTTATACCCTACTTACTAGACAATTGTTTTTTCTATATAACAAGTAATTAATGACTGTAGCGACTGCCAACTACATAAGATAAATCACCCTCTACTCTATTGTAAATTAGTTATAAATTAATTTGAACAAATGTAAATAATACTACCAAACCACAAGTCATATCAATGTAAATATTATAAACAATAAAAAGATGTAGCTGCACAAGTTCAGAGGCAGGCCCCTTCCGGGCTTACCAGCTTTTCAGAGCTAGGCCTGCAATGCGATTGGCCACTTTGGGCTATACATACCCCCTCATTTTAGCCGACTATTCATTCAAGCTATGGCTCACCTCTGGACTGCTACTTGCAGCTGCACTGATGTTTTAAGATTTGGCCTTCCCATTTATGGAAACCTCTGCATCTCTCTTTCCTAACCTCCCTATGTTATAGGCCAGCCTTGTCAGACCCCACACCTTCCTAGTGGGATTCTCTGCCTTTGCCTCGCTAAAACTAGCAGCTCCTTGGGAGAGACCTCTCCCTCGCGGACAACGGCTGTCGTGGCCCTACAAATTTACCAAGTAGTGTCTCCCACAACAATCCAGTCTGCCTCTCTCCGGTTCACACTTGCCTTTGGGATCCAGACAGTTTTTGCCTACCCTTAGATACCGAGAGTAAATTCGTGGTCCTTCCAAGACCACATAAACTACCTATAATACCTACCCTGTTCTTGTTGGAGGTCAATGCATCCTTCTTTTTTTAACTGCCACATGGTGGATGCTTCCTAGATTATTTGAACTTTTGTGTACGTACGCCACTAAGCAAACGGCTAAAAAATGTATTATTATATATATATACTATTTTGCGGTTTGCTTAGTGGCGTACGTACACAAAAGTAATATATATATTATTGTATGATTGAATCCTATTAGTTCCAATTCCCAGATGTTAGGACTCAAAAAAAGTAATATAGATCTGTTACCAAGTGACTTTCTGATCAGCACTTTCACCATTGCATCCTTCTAAGCTTATTGTTATTTTAAATAGTCTTCTAGTAAGTTGCGATCTACAACTTTAAGATGGCAAAGGTAAAATGAGTACCTGAATAACTTCAATGACAAAGTATTTACCTTGTAATACGTGAGGCAAAACTACAGACATTCTTATATCAATAATAATGACATTTGTCAGTTATCAGTTTAACCTGCAAGTTGTAATGCAATAGAGCAGCTATTAAGTTTTTCTCTCTCTAGGATGACTGCCAGCCTATTCTCTAATAAGTTTGTTTTATATATATCTTCATTCGAAGAAAAGTACAATCTGCTCTAACAGACAACAGATAATTGTGATAAAAGATCACATTCATACAATTACTCTTACATTCATATTGTATCAAGAAAATAGTAGGTTTCATTTTTAGTATTTCTATTCAGTTAGACAAAAGTAAATTTATTACAAATTGTCCTATAGGTCTCGAATACATAATGTTGCTAATTGTCAAACTATTCTAAAAATGGCTAAATAAAAAAAACATAAAATTTTGGTTAATAAACTATTAAAATTAAATTAAATTAAAATTTGTAATTTCACAGCATTACAAAAATATTGGTCCTGATTTTTGTTTTGAGAATGATCACGAGTCTTAAGGTAGAGAGGAGAATGAGGTAATATAGTTGCTTATGATTTGTATAACTTAACAAAATTAAAAGTTCCAGAAGAAAATCAAATTTTTAAATAGTAAATTAAAGAATTTGAGAAAAAAAATATACCACACCAAAGTTGAAATAAAACACGTGAGACAACATAATAAGAGATGCACCTCCTGTAGACTCAAAATCCACATAATATTGCAAAAAATTTTAAAACATACTGTAAAAATTTGCTTGAAGCACAGAAAAGAAAATTAATCTTACTTATTTTTAGTGACTTAACCCACATTTTGAATATTAGATTCATATTAAATAGAAATTGAAATAGATAAAGATCTGTAAAGAAAAAAATTCATTTTTTTTCAACAGTTTTCTACTTGGATCTGAGGGACTGAGGGTTACCACAGAATTATTTTATATGCAACCACTCAAGAGTTAACTAAGAAACACATGTGGTAAGGTACATGGAATTAGTAAGATATTTAATCCAATGCTCAGCATTGGGACTGATCAAAGCTTACACACAAAGAGAAAAAATTAACTTTCAGACAACATTAAAACATGAAAGATTAATAACAATTCACCCAATAATATTATCAATTAACCAGGTGGCTTTGAATTTAAATAATAAATAAGATTTGTACAATTATATATCATGAAAATATGAAGAATATAAGATATAAAAGTAAACCCTTAAGTTCTGATGTGCTGATATGTCGGCTTAAATCATACCTTGATAGGTATGTTAATATGTTTAATAATATAACTAAAATATAAATAAGTACAAAATATCTTACATCTCGATCGCTTCCATCCTCACTCATTGTGAACGATAAAAACAGAAACAACACAACAAAACAAGTGTGTTCTGTAAAACACCCAAGAAAAATTACAAATGGCTACGAGCACGCTACAAGACACAATGGCATCTTTTGGAATCAATGGTTACTAAATACAATTTATTTATGTTATATATACACCTAATATTAAAATATAAGAGAGAATATATAATAAAAATTTCAATATTACTTTCTCATAGATATTTATAATATAATATAATATTTTTTCTGTAACACACGATACAACATCGATAACTATTTTTTGCTAACTCGCAAAAGGGGTTTAAATTACCAAGTTATTATTCCCTTTCATAAAATTGACCGGTGATTCCAAAACCACCACGTCAGAAATTATATCACACTATGTTTTATGCTTATATTCATATAAATTTGCTTCAGGTGTGTACAAATTTATAGGGTATTTGCAACTCCCACGTGAGAAAAAAAAACCTTTTCTTTATTACTATGGAATAACAAAAATAGATATGATTTCGAAATTAAAATTGATTGTAAAAAGAGTTCATTTTTTATTGTGAGCGCAAATTGTGTCAAATTTATAAGTTTGTCCTTGATGGTTTTGCAATTTTCTTCCTCCTGGTCAATCCTTCAGTTTTATCTAATCATTTCCATTAGTATACACGTTCAAAATTAGTTTCTCAAACACACCCCATTGATATGATAGTAAAATATTTATTTTTTAGTACCAAATAATTAATTAATTAATAACCCTTATTTATGATTTATGGAGTGGAAATATTTTTTATTTCATAGGTGGAAAAAAATAGAAACTAGTCATGTAATTTCATTTTTATAGGTCAAAAAGGGACTCAAAATTGCCAGGATCTTTCCAGGTCTATAAACCTCACAATCTCAAATTTTCATGAAATTTAGCACACGTATACTATTCATATAGACTTGGAAAAATTGTATAAGTGTGCTGTACCACACAATTAAGGAATTTGTTCATCTAACTCATTACTCTTTCTTGATTGATTTCATATGTTTTATTGAATTATATTTATTAGCATGCACATTCAAAAGCAGTTTCTTTAATACACCCCATTAATTGGTGCAGTATCTCATAATTCATATCCACAGCCACAGCTATAATATTTGTATAATTATTTTGAAAAACCTTTAATCGTATACATACTATGTTTTATTTTTAATTTATAGTACGCTGAACACCCAAGGAATTGTACATATTCATAATCAGCTCGTCAAGCGAAGCTCTTCGTGAAAATTCATGTGGTTAACAGCCAGTACGTTTGTCAAACAGTTTACTGTGACATCTGGAACAATGGAGACTATGATGGAATGAAGGACTTGCAGCATGCAGTGACCATTAGGCACATTCTTCAGATGCCATGGATTTTCGCGACATTACTTAAGGTGGGCTTGATCTTGTGATGATTACCTGAACATCGAGCTTCATCAGGAGTTAATTTTTATTTTTCGCTCATCTTAAATGCTGGGCATATGTGTGGAGAGGAAGCTCGTTATATCTCAGCAGTGGGGTTTCCTGTATAGGACACTGTCGGGACGTCACTAGGGGGGTGCCTGGTCACCCTAGCCCTGGTGATAAGTGCGGATTGTTCAAGTTTATAACCTGGACAATCGTTTCATGACGGCGTTATTATCTGGCTCCATTTTGATAGGTATCTGCCTCGACAATGCACTATGTTCAAGAGAAGGGGTACAGAGGTTTTTCATAAAGAATTAGTTAAGTTTTCAGAGTTCGAGCGGAAACCAAGCGTCAATGCCCCCGCCTTTTATTGCTTAACACATTTACAATGATTTATATTTGTTCATGTTATTTACGTTTGCTTACAATATATATACAATAGAGTACAGGGTGATTTATCTTATGTAGTTAGCGGTCGCTACAGACACGTACTCCTGCGGACGCATAGATGTTAGTAATGGGATCTCTGTAATGGCCGGGGTCCTGTGGCCTGGAGGGCGACTCCACCTTTGGAAGCCATCGATGTCAGTTATGATCCGTTTCTTGGAAGATCCCGGCTTCTTTCACGTCATTGCCCGGCTGCTATGGTTGGGCGCGCCGTTCAACCGCCGCAGAAACCGTTCAAAAGTTACAGCTGACGTAACGAATCCATTGTCGCTGTGCTGGCCATTCCGAAGTATGGTCAGAACTATCTATTTTTTAGTCTTCTTTCGGTGTTTCCATCTCGGCGTCTGGTAATGATCTGATGATCTCCGTGTGACCGATGATCCATGGTTCGATAGGGTTGCTCACCTTCATTATATTTTTTTTTTATAGAAGATAGACACAACAGGCACCCTGATCTGAGAGGGAACAATACCAACAACCTGATGTTCTTCATAATATTATTTAATCACTTCTTGCAGGATAAAAGTTTATTAAGTATTTGTATACGTTCAGTTGGTTACGGCGGTGGGAATAGGAGATCACTTATAGCAGTCGAGGGTAGCAATAGTAGGGGCATAGAATACAAACTAGTAGTAGTCTACCCCTAGTAGATTAATGGTACGAGTCCTTGATTTGATTTTAGTAAACTAAAATATTTTTTGCGCTCTCAGATGTTGTATTAGTACTGTAAAATATAAAAGTTCTCGGTGGAATCCCCAGTTGAACAAAGCATTATTTCATTTTGCCGTTAATAAGCAAAAGTGGATAGCCCATGACATGATAGCTTTATTTCCTATCGTCATTGGGAGTATATTTATAACCCTTAATAAATGAATATACCCAGAATACCCTGCACAGAGCCTGCAACTAAAAACTGTAAACTTTATTAAAATAACTTTCTTAGTATCGACGATGTTTTAACCCTGAAGGTTATCATCGCTCGATTCTTAACTCTAAAAATACCCAAGGGCGAGAATATTGTCGTTGATAGAGAGTTTATTGTTATCAGAAGCAATTTATCATGAGTTGGATAAATGGTCGGAGGAGGAGCTCCCCTCCAAACCTGATCAACCCTACTCGAGCGATATCACCTATTGCGTGGATCGACATCAGCCGCTTCACAACATATCCAACTCAATCCCACAATAATTTAAGTACTTTCTTCGCTTTTTCTAAGGTAAATCACTTTTTATCATTGTCTGACAACTACTGACCAAATAACAAACCCCTACTATCAGCTCTATTTTAATTTCAGCTTTATTCTTTATACCGGTATTTTATTTTTTTTTATAATGATCACCTGTAATTATTAATATTTTTCTTGACTCAATTATGCATTCAATGAAATGTATTACCTTCCAGATATATATTTTCTTGGCAGTGTAAATAGATTAATTACTAGTTACCTGTTTAAGGACCCTTAAGTGATACAAAATGTCAAAAACAACATTATTAAACGTTTCAAACATTATTAAGTAATTTCTCATTACTTATTAAATATATATTTTGTGTTGTGCTAAGTTATCATTGGAATGTTTGTGATTAAGGTATATCAGAAGGAGTAGAAGTGATAAAATCATGTCGATTCAGAAACTTCATGCCAGGCAAATTTTCGATTCAAGAGGAAATCCAACTGTTGAAGTAAGTTAATAGATGTTTATGCATGATAAATTGATAACTGACCTCACACACCCATGTTGTGAAATCGAGCTTATGTTATGAAATCTCATCAAATTATAATAATGAAGCTCAGATATGTTACTCTTAGAACAAATTGTCATATTTACCTCATATTTCAAGATAAAATATTTCCACCACTTTTATTTTTACAATGTTTATATTTATTGAGCTGTGCTCTATTATGTCTTTACTTAATTAGTTAAACTTTCATTTAGTTGATTAAGTTAGAAAAACTGAAGCAAATATCCTTTACTTTTTAATTAAAAATATATTGACGTATCATATATTGAAATTGAAATTTGGAAACAGTTAAGTTGTCATTTAATACACATATCACTCCTTGAATACATCACTATTAATACTTTATTAGTATACATTTTACATATTTAAAATAAAATATTGGGTTATAATAATACACATTTATATTTGAATATCACTGTTATTACTCATTTTCCGAGCATATATTATGGCTCATTAGAGTTATACATGGAATTTAATGCTCTAATTGGCAGACAAAAATTGCTTACTTATTTTATTTTGATGATCAGTGAAAAAATGAAATGTTTAAAACCAGTTCAAGCCATTTAACAAGAATATATTTTGACCTTTCTTGATTTACTTCAAGGTCACCTGCTCATACCACTGGTTGAAAATTATTCTAATTCTGTAGCTTGTTTGTCTACGATTCTTTTAGTAATAAACTAAACTAAAAATTATTTATTAATCCCAATGTTCATTATAAGACAGTGTTATTTTTATTAAAATATTTAATTGTAACCAGTTAGCAATTAAAATCTTGTCAGAAAGTTAATGGGTTCAATGTCATTAATACCAACTAATATTAAATCATAAAATTATCTAAATTTGTTCATGTTATCTATTTGATTTCTTCATATTTTTATAATTATGCAATTATACGATTGAGGTTGTGTTAGTAAATGCCCTATCATACTTCCCTGAATTTTTTTAAAAGTTGTTATTACCTAAAACTAGGGGTTTTGAAATGTTTTTTTGAAAGCCAATTACAGAAACAATCTTAGATCTAATCTAACATGTCAGATATTGATACATGTGTAATTCAAATTTTCTCTACAAAATACTTGTGGGATTATTGAATGGAATTTTCAATTTATTTTTTTTTAATAAGAAACACTTATTGCTCTCACATTTTTTAAATTCAATATATGATAGTCAATTTTATGTTTTTACAATCGTCAAATAATTAAAAAAAAAAATATTGTTAAATGAATAAAAACTCATCATATTGAATTTTAATGTAACATAATAATTTTTAACTGTTAAGTACACCCATTCAGGACAGTGTTATATTTGAATTGTAGTTTGTAAATGAGCAATTTTTATTGTAGTATAGGTCCTATTATTATTTATAATTATGATGTGTATAATTTTAGTTCTTTTTATTTTTGATATTAACTATTTTAGGCTTATATCTCTTGTATACTTTGTATTTAATCACAGCTGATTTGTATGTTATATAGTGATATTTTCCAATAGTTATTAATATCTAATTGCCTTTTCCTGTGATTCCCAATTAATTTATTATTTTTTTCTTGAAAGGTTGACTTGACAACTGATCAGGGTCTCTATAGAGCAGCTGTGCCTTCTGGGGCTTCAACTGGTGTCCATGAGGCATTGGAACTTCGTGATAATGATAAAGCAAACTACCACGGTAAAAGTGTGTTCAAGGCTGTGTGTAACATCAATGATATCATAGCTCCTCAACTGTTAAAAAGCGTAATTATATTTTTTACCAAAACAACATAAAATATTCTATTTCCTTTATCCCTGTATATGCGCCTGATAAACCTATTGTACTATTAAAAATATATTAAGAGATACTGCCTGCAAACTAACATTATCAGTTACTTTTCCCAAGTTGCAGGTATGTTTCTCACATTTCGAAATCTCTTTCAGGACTCTCTAGTCAAAATATTGCACAGATCATTGTGATCAAATTTTTTTTGGAAAAGGAAAAGCTCACAGAATCAAGAACTGTATTGTTTAAGTTGGTGTTTACTTCTGTTCTCTCATTTGGGATTGAGTAGGAGCCTATGCAACGGAACACAGAAAGTAGGAAAAGTGACTTATGAGGAATGAAGGCTCAAGAAATATGACTCCTCCTGAGAGTCGATAAGATACAAGAGCCTACATGGTAGGCTTCCAGACAATCAAAATGACCCTGGACAGTACACCATCCCTTAAATTAAAGCTTTGATCTCCTGTAAAATCTTTAATTATTCATTTCTTAGGTATAACCATTGGGAGCATTACTGCAGTATACCCTCATTAAATTGCATAGCATGCAATTTTTAGTGCACCTGTTTGGCATTTGTTCCACTTACAGCGTAATCTGAATATGACCTTAGGACATCCTTAGTGGGCAAAAAATTCTAATTTTGTTAATATCTGTTCTGTGTAATTAACAATTGTATTGATATAGTGAGTGGTGAATACTGTTTTTATTCAATGCATTATTCAAAAGCATGAGTTATATTGCAGCTTAATAAAATCAAGGTTCACTCTGTCTCTTGTCTAGTTCAGTTTATTTAAAAGTTGGTCTACTGTGGGGTGTGATCTTGGCAGTTCATAGTAGTTCCACCTTCTGGCTCTTATAATATTGTACGCTTAGCGAGTAAATCAATTTTCCCCCACCTTAGCATCGACTGTTGGCAAAGAGAAGTGAAAGTTATTACCTGACTAAAAAAGTGACAAAAGCTTGTTTGTAGGGGGTCAACACTGTATAAATATTTTTCTTAACAAGAATGTTTTTTTTTAGGGTTTAACCGTTGTACAACAAAAAGAAATTGACTGTTTCCTTCTTAAACTCGATGGAACAGAAAATAAGAAAACTTTAGGAGCCAATGCTATCCTTGGAGTTTCACTTGCTGTTTGTAAAGCTGGAGCAGCACAGAAAAAAATACCACTTTACAAGTAGGGTGTTTCCTTGTGTTCAGTAAATATTCTAAGGTTTTTCTTAAACGGTGTAAATTACTTAAAGTGCAATGGATTAGACTTGTATGTTTTATAACAGTATGAAAATTGTGTCGGTTATGATTTTTAAAATTTTCATTTAAATTTAGGTACATTGCTGAACTTGCTTGTAATGAGAACATAATATTACCTGTGCCAGCTTTTAACGTCATCAATGGAGGTTCTCATGCTGGTAACAAGCTCGCTATGCAGGAATTCATGATTTTACCAACTGGTAAATAACTTAAATATTTTCATAGATTGATAACAAATGATTTGTTGCTGGTTTGGCAAGACAATTTTAGTTTTGAGGAAAACCAAACATAAGGGTTTTACAAATTATTCTAGTCTAATACAAATTGTATATGTACGTTGTAACATCCATGGTTTGAGTATTTGATAATAATGTCCTGCGCGGTTATTGAAAAATCTAACAAATTAAGCTTATAATAATCTTAATTTTTGTCTTGAATTTTTTTAATCTCCAATGTCAATATCGTCAGCCAAGATCATTATCGTAACCTGACAACATCCTACACAAGCGTTTTCTTTATGTGATGATAGAGCAAACAAAAAATTAGACATGTAGGATGGTTGAAGTGAGCTGGTTACAATTACTGGTTCCATTTCTGGTATACTTTCGTGGTATCCTGGAGTATATATCAGTTTTTTTTTATTGCTTTACAACCCCTGTGTTAAGTGATAAATTAAAATAATTGCTTGTCTACCTCCAGAACTTTTGAAGAAATTTAAAAAATATTTTACCTCTACTTATACCAATCAGTTTTTTTAAGTTTTTAGAATAACATTTACTGTATTCACTTCTATTCTATCTTAGGTGCAAGCAGTTTCACTGAAGCGATGAAAATGGGAAGTGAAGTTTATCACCATTTAAAAGCTGTCATCAAATCTAAATTTGGATTAGATGCGACTGCTGTTGGTGACGAAGGTGGCTTTGCTCCAAATATTCTCGACAATAAAGAAGGTTTGAATTTGATACAGACCGCTATTGAAAAAGCTGGTTACACAGGCAGGATTGACATCGGGATGGACGTGGCTGCCTCAGAATTTTTTAAGTATTGTGTAACAAAATATATTTTTTCATTAACTGTTAGTTTTATTAACAATTTCTTACAGATGAATTGATTTTTAGAGATGGTAAATATGATCTGGACTTCAAAAACTCCAAAGGTGATGCTAGTTTGGTCTTGCCTGCTGATAAGCTAACTGATCTCTATCAGACATTTATCAAAGAATTCCCAATTGTGTCAATCGAGGATCCTTTTGATCAAGATGATTGGGCTGCATGGAGTAGTTTAACCCAAGGAACAAAGATTCAGGTCTGTTTATAACTTGAATTTGTTTAAAAGCTAAGAAACTTACGGGAAATTGAAAAATATTATAGATATTTATAGGTTATTTTTGAAATAATGGTTATGTTGGTTTGGTATATATGTAAAAAAGAAACTAACTGTTTTCTAAAACCATTTTTTTTTTTTTTAAGTTTTTAATTAATCAATGACAGGCAGTTTATTATTTTTAGCATCACTGTCACATCAAAAATATTGAATGACGTCGCAAAATAAGTTGTGAACACGATTTTAATTACTTTACATACTTGTCCTCTTTCTTAACACATATAATAACATACCAGGATCTCTAATTTCATAACCTACTTAATATGATAGACTTTTTTTTATTTTTGGTTTACTTAAATATTAATTAATGACCCTTTATTATTTTTTATGGGTATGCTTTTTGGGATGGGTTTAATGACTTTGTAATCGCAGTTTAAGAAGACAAAACGAAAGTTACATATTTTTAATTAGGAAATAGATATCTTTAATTTGATTCTCCATTGAAATTATGAATATTTGTAAAACAATTAATTTTCAATCAAATTAATTAAATTTGAATAACAATTAATTAATGCACTTCACCACATTAGATGGAGTTAACAGTATTTTTGATATCATTGCTGCAGTCGTTAAATGAATTCTTCATGTAACATTTCATGTCTCTAAATAATGAAAGGATTCATGTCATAAACAGACAAACAGCGGTGAAAACAAGGGTTTTGGTTTTGAAAACAGCATAAATAACAAATTTATATAGCATTAAGGAATATTCCATTCCCTGCTTTATAGATTGTCGGTGATGATCTAACTGTGACCAATCCTAAGCGTATATATACTGCAGTGGAAAAGAAAGCCTGCAACTGCCTCCTCTTGAAAGTAAACCAAATAGGAAGCATTACTGAAGCAATCGATGCTCACAAACTCGCTAAAGCTAGCGGTTGGGGCACAATGGTATCCCACAGGTTTGTTAAAAAAATCAACACAATTTAACTCTTGCTTATAGATAGTTATCATAGTGTGCTATTTTTTGTTTAAAGATCTGGAGAAACTGAAGATACATTCATTGCTGATCTTGTTGTCGGCCTTGGTACTGGCCAAATTAAGACTGGAGCTCCGTGCCGTTCAGAAAGGTGTGCTAAATATAACCAAATCTTACGTATCGAAGAAGAGCTTGGAAAAGATGCAAAATATGCCGGGAAAAATTTCCGCAATCCATGCTAAGCTGTGGATTATTGTATTTTATTTGCCCCAACAATTATAGTCCTGTAACTATTTTTTCACTTGCAATAATAAAAATAAAAATGCTAAACAGTAACTGTCTTATTTTTTTTTGTATCCACCTTATTTAGATGATTTGAAAGAAATGGGTTATGAGATTTATGCCATGTATTATCAATGGATTCCCATTAAACTCATTTCTATAAACTCATCAATCCTATGACATGAAATGGAAGTTTAGAAGTAGTTAAATTAGCTCACACAAGTTTTACAATTATATTGTATTATATGTTACAATTATGATGTTAAAACATACATTGTAAGTATTAATAGTTACTGAAAATTGGATAACAACACTTCTCAAATAGCAAGAACTGAACAAACCCATAGTTTAAAATTGTCCCTGCTAACATTCAATGCTCAACTTTAGATAAGCCTTGAATGAATGATGTATAATCATATTAAGGCATATCATAAAAAGAGGATAATAAAACCACAAAAAACAACATATTTTCCACAGCTTTGAAAATGTCTTTTATTAAAATGTTTCCGAAGCTTTACAAGCCATCCCATGATCCTTGCACCAAGAACCAATCCTCGCAATTGAAATTTCCTCTCTAAGTAGTCAACGCACCATGTTATTTAAGCCACAAATTATTCTTTTGACAAATATTTAAATTGAATTAAACTCAAGTCTTCTAAACCATTTATTCATCCCTCCCATGACCTAAGGAAGCTTATTTCCAAATTTTATTTTGGACTTTTTAACTAAATAACACGAATCCAGTTTTCATTGTACAATTGATCCGATTTCTTACCATTTATTTATTTTTGTTTAAAGGAAAAAACAAAAAAAATCAACTAAATTAAATTTCTATTTAGAAATGAAATTATTATGTTTATATTAAATAGGTTTGTATTCATTTTATTTCATTTGAAATGTAGAGAAATGATCAATCGATTATAAAAGTAAAAAACATTCTTAATTCACCATACATTACATCCAATTTAACATTTATTAAATAATACTGCTATCCACCCTATCAAATGCTCTCACAAGGTTGGAATCCAGAAATCTCAACTTAGATTCATATATTGAAATTCTTGAAACTGTTCGAGAGAGTCTAAGAAAAATTGAAAACGACAAGGGAAGAATTTTTTTTATATATATAATATTCTTTATTGTGCTAAAATTACAATCTGTCTTATTAGGCTATAAGTAATTGAGATAAATGTTCTCATTCATACTGTATTTACAATTCATCATTCACTCGCACATTCATACAATGCTCAGAACATGATTGGAGAAACTGGCCATTGCCAGGGCTCCCACTGTCACGCATTTATAGCAGGTCACGAGGCCACTGCCATTTCAGTCTCCGAGGAGGATTATAGGGATGAGTGGCAAAGTGCAATGACTGTGCTACAGGATTAGGGTGGTTGGAGAGGCTTCTATGGAATTTCAGATACTTGGAAGGGATGAGTTCAAGAATGTAGGGTATATTAAGATCAATATGAAGGGTTTTGTTGCTGACATAATAAGGGGCATTTACTATTGTTCTCAGGAGTTTTGATTGAAAGGATTGGCTACGCTTGATGTTTGACTTTTTTGCTGTTCCCCATAGTTCTATTCTGTATGTCCAGATTGGCTTAAGTATAACTTTGTAGATTAGTAATTTATTTTCTATTGAGAGATGGGATGTCCTTTGATGTAGTCTGTATAGTTTTCCAAAGCGTCTGTTTTGTTCTTGTCTTTTTAGCCTCCTATGTGGCTTTCAGGTCAGTTGTTTGTCGAGATAGAAGCCTAAGTACTGAACTGAGTCGAATACATGGAGAGAAATAGAATTAAAATAAACCAGTGGACATTTTGCTTCATTAACTTTGATCCTCCATTGGTTGCACCAATACTTGATCTCATCAAGGTGTTTTTGAAGGTTATGGGATGCTATAATGGGGTCTGGGTGGGATGACAAGACTGGAAGAATTTTAAATGCAAAATTTGACTCTGTGATCTAGTCAAGTGTAAAAATATTTAAATTAGAAAACCACTGTACTAATCATAGTATACAGCCAACACTTAAGGAGTCTTACCATGAGGAGAAGCCACCCTCATTATTTGCCTGACATCATTATTTAGTTGAACTTCATTTAGCATGAACCCTATACATAGGCTTTGATGCTCCTCCAAAATTGAGGAGAGAGGGGTGCAGTCAAATTATTGAAAAAATAAATTAAACCAAGATAATTAAAAAAAAGCATTATTATTCCAAACAATAAATTTGTAATATTAACAGTTAAAAATAGAAAATAACGTCTTAATTAGCCGATTTTAATAGTTTTTTTTTGTCAGTGTTTTAGCTATTCATAGCTAAAATTCATAAATTTTTTAAACCTATTTTCCGTTCCCAAAATAGTTTCATAATATAATCAAGTATTTTTAATAGTTAGTCATTAGTGAAATAAAGTAGTTCAGTTCATTCACTGTCATTTAATTTTTGAATGGAAAAGATTGGGTCCGAACCTATAATTTAAAAAATATTAAACTAACCAACATCATTTAATCTTCTTCATCATCTGTACTCTTGTTTTAATTTTAGATGACTAACTCATACATTAATATATTTTACTATTTATTTACTATTCGGAAAAAAACTCAGAAGGGCAGGCACTCTTTTTATATTATTTAAAATTACATTTGAACATGCTTTAATTCGTTTTCATATTTATGTGTTTATGACTGTTTGTTTATTTCTTTATGCCCTAATGTGCTTCCATTTAGGGTAGGGTTGAGGGTCTGTCATTTCAGGAGCTACTGTTATTTACGGAATGAAATAACTTCATTGTCAGCACCCAGAACCTTTACCTCACGAAGAAGCAGTTAACAAAATTTTAAATTTTTCTTAATTTATGTAACATAGGACTATGGATTAAGATAATGAATTGATCTAGGATAATTAAAAAACCACGAGTCCACCGATTCTTGAATTAGCTCATATCAATCTTGACCAACCTAAAAAGAATTTTTATCTCAGCATCACGGAATTCAAACATGATTTGTTCGTAAAAACGTGTGCAACAGTGGTTCGTGACAGCGTGGTTTATCAGGATGGGTTGCCGATTCCAAAGTACACAACGAAGGACACTTACTTGAGTGACGTGTTTTTATGGCCATTCGTGGAGGTTTAAAGATTAAAGTTAAATTAGTAGTAAACAACAATGAAAGTGGAGAAAGCTTTGTTTGAAGTTTATTCATTCACTGAATTTTTATCAAATCCAAGAAGAGAGGCTCTATTTTGAAAAAAAAAAAGTAATTAAATGTCAAGGCTGCCTGTACCCCTATGGAGCACCCATAAATTAAAACATTCCCTAACGTTCAAAATTTCTTAAGCTGGAGCCTGTAAGAATAATTTAATCGCTCTGGAATTTTAGAGAAATATTCTACAACACCTGAAAATATGACGATTATTTCTTATTTAAAACACATGGAAACAACACAAAACGTTGACAATGTAGCGTCCGTTTTGCTATATTTTATGATTCCTCAAGCTACGCTTAAGATCTTAAGTTCTGATTTTATTTTCTACTGAATAAGGGTATAAAAAATACGAAAACGCAAAAGTAGTTTCTATCCTATGAAATAGGATTTTATGAATAAAATAAAGATTTGTGAGTTTAGATTTTGAGTTAATGAGGTAGAACAACAAACAAAATGACATTGTTGTCAAAATACCTTAGTGTATAAACTTTTCAAATGTTAATTCAGTAGACGAAAGATCTCTCCGTTACTTTTTTTTATAGAACTACGACATTCAACCTCAGAGTTTCCGGCCTAACAAGCTGGTTCTTCTCATACATTCAACATACAATTCATTTTCTATTCTTAAATATAAACCTTGTTTGAAAAAAAAAACAATATCTTCTGAAAAGAAAGGTCTGTTCATGTATATCCCAATGTAAAAACTCTGATATTGTGGCTTATTGACGATTTTAGCAAAACCTATACGAAATTGTATATGTAATGAATTTAATTTGATTCGTGGAAGGTAAGCAACTTTTTCTGCATGATCGACGGTGAAAATTTACGATCAATCAAATGCTTATCTAATTTGTAAACATGGTTGTAGATGCCAGTCTTAATACTCAAATTCTCAATTTATATGTATAGTCTTATGAATACTCAAGGGGAGTAATTCCAATATTCATTCTGTTATTCTAATTTCATTTATTCATCCGTTTGATCGAGTCCTATAGGCTCATAACATCCGTTCAAATAGGTATCAATTTCTCCCTGATGACAAGATTCGTTCTAGTAATAAAAATATATTTGGTCAGAAATATTCCTTTGTAAATCAAGTTTATTTAAAGTAGTATTACAAAACTACTTTATAACACAATAGAAATTAGAAATTAAAACATCATTACATTAAAGTAGGATGCATTCTGAAAAGAATGATAGCAAAAACATATAGAAAATGTGTGAGCTGGTTGTGGGTTTAATTATTACGCATCAGCGACAATAACAGCCTAGGGTGAAGTTTCCTATGACAGTAGAGTTCAAACACTGGCCTGATTGTAAACATCATAAGCATTTGATAATGGTATCATGGGCTGTTGAAAGTGGTTTTACATTCTTGTGTAACCCAAAGTTCTTGTATAAAACAAAGGAATATACCATTGTGTATGTAAAGTACAAGTTAAAGCGGGAGATAAAACTTATAAGATACGAACCCAAGTATTTCATGTAATTAATTATTTATGTTAGGACATTGCTTGAGATGTATGTCAGTTAGCTAAATTAACGCAATAACATTCATATATTAGAGCATTACGCACATAAGAATACTTATGTTAATCTTTGTGTTTCTCCTCAACTCCTGCTAGTTAAGGCGTTTAATTCTGCTTATCTTAAAATTGCGGTGCCAAAGCCGACAGAATAGAGACAGAGGAGTATTTTCGTTCAAATTGGAATGCAATGCTACTACCAGTTGGTTAAAAGATAGAACTAAATCAGGAAAACGGCACTTTTTATGAAATGCAACCTTACCTGTTGGTTAAAAGGTGGAACTAAATCGGGAAAACGACACTTAACCACTCAACAGAATGTGCTGCACTTCATAACAGTGCATTTTTTCGATTTAGTTCTACCTATTAACCAACAGGGAGCATTGCATTCCAATTTGAATGAAAATACCACTTTTTCACTCTTTTTATCCGTATCTCAGTCATGAGCCTCGAGATAGTGAAATTACGCTATAAACTGGTGGTTGGAAATTTGACCTAAGAAGTTTCCTGAAATATTTAATTTGTGAGATAAAGACTGGTATGCTAAAATGTTAATTTGTAATAAGTTAGATAATTATTATTAATGATCACGAGTCACAAAAACGCCACGGGGAATCAAACCAACGGTAGATAAGTCATGTGAATGGATACACCAGATATTTGTAATGAGGAAAATCGCTTTTTTCGTTAATAATAAACCAATGGAATCAAGCAAAAAAACAAACAAACGTGGAAATGATACAGTTTCTTAAGAAAGTTGTGTAGGTACATTCAAAACGGGAGATTTTATGTTAATTGTATTTTAGATAAAGTTTGCTCGATGCCCTTTATTTTTGAAAAGAATAAATCAATGCTTTGTTGGAAATTGAAATTTCAATTTAGCTGTTTTGTTTAAGAAGAGGAACAAAACACGCAGAATATTTAAACCCAAACTCACAGCTATAATGTAAGACGTTTGGCTGTTATAAAACTATTAGTATAAGCTATTCCCTTTTCGTTAGAAATTCACATGAATAGTTAACATGAGACTCTTAAGTTAGGGAAAGTTTTTTGTTTTTTTTTAATATAAACTAAAAATTCGTTAATAATCTTAATGATCAGTTCAAAACTAATCTAAAGTCCTCTTTGGAGAAAGACAGTAATAATCAATTTACAACTGACATCTGTAGTTTCTATACCTAAACTTTCAAATGTCAAAAGGTAGCAGCACATTACTGTAACCTCTCGGTTTTTACAAGTTCAGCTGATGAACTTAGCTTGTTTTTTAAACTGTGATAAATGTAGTTTATTATTATTTTTTATGTAATTATTAGTAGATTTAAGTTTTAACTATTGAAGGTAATGTAAACCGTTAGTACTGTTACTACTGTGCAATGGGTGGAAAGAAGACTGTTGAGTATGTATAAATCTCTGTTGTTTTCTATTTGTATTTTTGAATGGAATTTGATGCATCTATTATTGTATTCATAATTCATTTAGGAATTCGCGGAGGTTTGAAAAAGACAGGAGAGACAAGTTAAATGTTGCCTTCGGGGAACTTTGTAAACTTCTACCTGATCACGACCCCTCAGTAACTCTTAGCAAGATGGACATTTTGAGGAAGGCTGCTGAGTATATCAAACATTTACAGTTACAAAATGATGAAATTATGAAACTAGGGGAGGATTCTGCATTAAGTATGTCTTCAGTTTTGTTTTTAGAATTATTTTTACTGTCATTCTTTGCTATATATTACTACATAAGGTAATATGTACTTTTAGTCACTTTTTGTTAGCAATTCATAGGCAGGGTTAAGTATAATTTTGGATGTTCCATGCTATTATTGTCTATAACTAACCTATTTTTCTAGAAAATGAAAGTGAAAAGTTGAAAAAGAGAGTAGCTAACTTATTATTTAAAACAAAGGAATTGGTTGATGCTTTAAGATGTGCTGGTGTACCGATTCCTACTTCAAAGCGTAAGAAAAAAAAATCAAAGAATATAGTCGGTGACAAAGCACCATTGAATCAAAATACAACCTGTAAGTTTGACGCATTTTTTATTAATCTGCTATTACTTCAGCTAGATCATAATGTTTAATTTTTATGTTAGGGTTTTTAAACATTTTTTTCATTTAATTTCAGTGATTTGTATCTAATTGTGATAAGGTATGTACTTTATCCTTCAAGCCAGTCCAATATTTGGCAACTAATTCCCATTTACTATAGAGGAAAGGGAGCTAATTGCGATTAACAATTCTAAGTATTCAGCGAGATGGCCCTTTTGGACTGACCCTTTTTGTTAGAAACCGTGCTACCTACATTTTTTCCTCTAGGAATTTCTCTGATCTTCCCACAAAGTTGACAATTTTAAATTTGACGGTTGATCAACTAAAGAAGATATAGATAAGAAAACTGGGACAAAGAATTAATCTCTAAATCTTGGTTAAACGTCTTGCAGAAATTATCCATGTTAAAAGGAATACAATTTAAAAAGACTTTATGTAATATAACCATAGTGCACCGAGGCAGACAGCAGGGATACAATGTGAAATCTAAATTTATTTTCCTAGAAATAGTTTGCCAATTTTAAGGCTTCTCATTAAAATATTAAATATACTTTAATATATCACTTTTAGATGAGAAATTTTAGTTGTTATCAATAATTAATAGCCAAAAAAACAATATACTGACAGGATCTAAACTCGAACTCGCTCCTTCCTAATATCTAGTCGAGGGCTATGCCAACCGAGCTATCCTACCTCGAGTGAAAACCTCCCCAATATAATTCTCTTTAGTCCAAAGTACAAGTTTAGATGAAAATAGTATTTGAATAAAGTTCAATTCTTTTCTGACAAGCTGTTTACTATTATTACTATTTGTATGACTGCTATGTTTTTATTTAGAAATGAAAGCTTGCAGTTATTAAGACAGAAACTTAATAGATTTTTTTCTTTTAGCTGACGACATAGATAAAGAAGCAAAAACATCCAAAGAAGAGGCAACTACTATAAAAAAAGTAAAGTGTGGTTGTATGAAACAAACTCCAGAAAAAAAACCATTAAAGGAATCAAATCCAACTGTTACCACTGCTTCCACGATACCCACTATAGTTTCAGTTGGTAATGTTATAGCAGTCACATGTGTTTCTTCAAATTCAATCCCCCCATGGACAAACCATACAAAATTGTTGACAGTAACTCCAACTTCGTTAATTAAGCCTTCTGTTATGACCTCTAGAGTGCAGAATATTCCTGTTGTTAAAAAGTTACTTCCAAATTGTAAGAATTTAAGCACTAATTCAACACTAACTACGAATCCCAAAAGTAACAGCTGTAATAAAAACTTACCTGTTACTAGAAGTGTTATCAATAGCTTACCGATTTCCCCCTCTACAATTCAGACGATCCCCATTATTGGTAACAACTTATTACCCACCAAAATTGTTAAAGAAGTAACGCCAACTCTAATCAACAAAACAACTGTTAACATTGTTACTACTACTAGCTCTAGTTCATTAACGACCCAGACTATTGTGAATAGCACTCACCTTATTTCACTATCACAAAGTAATATTGTAAGTGCCCCAGTTGTACCCCCAGGTGTTCAGGCTGTACCAGTACTAGAAAAAAACATTCTTTCAAATCTAGGCCCTGGTACTTTAATTCTAGCCGATGGTAGGATAATGAATGTCCCTCCGATGGTACCTCAGATTCTTGTGAAACCACAACCAACTGTCATTTTAATGCCAAGCACTAAAAAAAAAGAAAAAATAATCGTCCCCAAGAAACGAGATGTTACAAAAACAACATTTGCAAATAAAGCACCCATTCCTGCAATTAAAACCTTTAGACTCGAATCTTGCCCTAAAGTCCGACCTAAAAAAAGGCCTAAAGCTGTTTTTAAAAAGTTGGAAACAAACAAAATTCCTGAAAAAGAATCAGACCCAGGGCATGTTGATAAAAAAAGAAAAATTGATAATGCATGCCATTCCCATACTGAAGATAAAAATGATGAAACATCTAAAAATATGGACTCATCAAAACAAGTTGAAAATAAGGATATTGACAGCATGATTGTTGACGAGATTAGTAAAGATATTGCTAATAATGGAGTAGATGCTTTGAGCAGTCTGAACAGTGAAGAAGTACGTAATCAAGAAATACAGGTTAGTACAGGATCAGATGTGCTTGAAACATCCAGTGGAATGGAAAATTTGGGTCTTATAAACAATTGTTCTCTTTCAACTGCTACAAGTTCTTCAATATTAGCTGTTACAGATTCTTTCCCCTCAACGACTACAATGCCTAATCTAAATCCTGACATTACCAAACTTTGTGGTTCAATAGTTGTATCATTAGCTACAACAGAAACGTTCGACTCATTGCCAAATAACTCTATTCCACCAACACTGTCCAATATAAATGAGACAAATACAAAACTGACTTTCAAAGATGTTAATTTGAATACAAATAGTGGGGAAGAAAAAAATTCTTCATTAGAATCCAATAATGAGGTCATTACTGACTCTGAAATAGAGCTAAGTTCTTTTAATACGGATTCTTCTCAAGCTTTGTTGGCGATAGCTTCTACTGAAGAGAATATCAAGACCAGTGTAGCTGATGTTGCAAGTGTGAACAGTTTGCCAACTGAAACTTTGGCTATTTGTAAGCAATCAGATCTTAACGCTTCATCGGTGAATGGGACAACTCCCAAAAATGATTTGGCAAATAGTGAATCATTAACTCATAGGTCAATTATGAGTACTTCTTGTAGTGAAACTAACTCTACTTACTCAGTAAGTCTCATAGCAACGTCAAGTCTTTCTGAAGTAATACCTGGTACTACTCAAAGCACTCTGTTTGGTACAAGTAATGAGAAAAGTATAGGAAACAAATCAGTAACTCCATACAGCTGCCAACCACAACAAATGTTCTATTCGGGTATTGATTTTAATCAAGAAAACAGGTCAGAAAATAACTGTTTTCAACAGGAAGAGGGATTAAATTCTCGTTCATCTGAAAAATGTGTGGTTCATCCAGCCACTAAACCTTCAAATGCTACTATAGAAGATAAAGTAAATACTTACGCTGGTAGTTCACCTCAAGCTGAAAACCAGCCCTCAAAAACAGGATCAGAATTATCAAACTCCTCTGGCTCTTCATTCAAACCAGCCATTTCTTCTCCTTTAACAAACAATAAACAAATGCCTAATCAAGAACTATCAATCACATCCACACATAATGACTTACCAGATCTTGGTAGCAATGCTCTCACAGAAAGCAGTCCTATATTCCCTCGCATTAAAGAGGTAACAAGATCGTCATCTTTAAGTGGCCAAGAAAAAATAAATTACTCTCATGCAAACACTTTTCCTGTGGAAAATCGTATTGTTACCTCAAATACTGCGAATAGCAGCTTAAATATGTTACAAAATAAAAATCAACTTCTGCCAATAGCTAACAGCAGTGTTCATCAACAACAGGATGTTTCTCAACTTGATCATACACAAGTGAGTCACACTACACTAAAATCATCACAACCCATTGATCCATTTTGCACAAATTCATACAGACAAGATGCTTTAGTATATTCACAAAGTAATGATCTAATGGTATACTCGAAGGCAAATGAGCCGTTTTCTAATCACCCTACATATGGAATGCCTGGATCCCTTCTCGGTGATAAAGGATCTAGTCTTGGCTATCCGAATCTGGTTAACAAGTCAGTTAGTTTGCACTCTGAAAAATTACCATCAAGTAATGCTGTACCTACTATGTCAATGAATCCAACTATGAGTTCTAGCGCCAATATGTATTCAGCCTATTGCTCAACTAACTTTTATCCAACTACTACAGTCACTTATTCACAAAATAACTTTACGACAAAATCTGCAAACAAATCTACTGGTACACTCACTGATAATATTTCCAAAAAGATAATTCCTTACAGTGGCTTCTGTGATACTACACCGTCGATGAATGTATCTAATAAGCCTTTCTGTTCAGAAAATATGTCTTTCCATCACAACTCGTTGGCAAAAGCTAATTGGGAAAAAACAAATAACAAATCATATTATAACACTATGAGTAATAATTTACCGGAGGATAACAGTGATAAGGATAAAAATTCCTCCTTTCAATATGACAAGATTGCTGGTTTAGAAAAACATAATGAAACACAAATTCATGGTCAGATGTATCTTGGGTTTCAAAATGAAACCGTTGCTTCTAATGCTAGTGGATTTCTTCAAAATTTGCCACCAACTTCTTCAGTTCTTCAAACTAGTTGCAGTTTTAACAACATCCCATCTGGTCATGGTGTCCATAACAGTACAGCACCTTTCAAACCAATAAATCACCATGAAAACTCTTTGAATGTTAATGCCACCCTTATAGGAAGGAATTCGTTGGAAAAATACAGCAACTCCCAACCTACTAATATTGATAAAGGTAGACCGGTATCAAATATTGATGAAGAAACAAGGAATACTTCCTTGTGTCTTCCATCTTTCCAGCCACCTGAAAGAATGGTATTTGCTTCCTCATGTCCGGAAAGTTTAAGGGGAGTACAAAACAATTCATTTGATACGAACTCGGTTGCAAAAACTAAAAAAACAACAGAAAGCAATTGTTTGTCACATACAAACTTCACTACTGAACAAAAAACATTAGGTGTTGAACCTCAGAAGGCTGTGACTAGCAGTAATAATACAGTACAGGTTAACTCTGGTCACAATGTATACAATCCTATTAGTACAACATCATTTGTCGAGACCAACAGGAAAATTAATGGACCAAGTTCAAATAACATTACTATTGATGCTAGGAGAAAAGTAAATGAAGTCCAGATTTCCTATTCACAAGATAAAGATGTTTCAAAACCCAACAGATTCACTGAAAATGTTTTGTGCAAACCACCAGATTCTGCTAAAACTAATTCATTATATTCTGCAAATGTAATGGGAAAGGAAAATTCTGCTCAGACAACTGCTAATGTATCACCTGCAACATTAAAAAATATGAATGGTGAAAGTGAAAGAAATTCAGAAACAAATGTTTATAATAATTATGTTCCCAAGCCATCAGGTAATGGT
Organism: Acanthosoma haemorrhoidale; assembly: GCA_930367205.1. NCBI lineage: Eukaryota > Metazoa > Arthropoda > Insecta > Hemiptera > Acanthosomatidae > Acanthosoma > Acanthosoma haemorrhoidale. The sequence continues at coordinate 45,392,944 of OV884014.1, forward strand.
AAAAATATACTAAGTAGTAATACAGAAATAAATAATACAACTCATAAAATGAATGATTCTATTGGAAATATGCCGACTCTTTATAAAGGTTATATTGGTGATTCGAACAATAGTGAGAAACAATTACAGGACAATCATAAGCCCATGTCTTCCTCAACACAAAAGTCAATTTCAGCTGAAATGAATCCAGATGAATTCCAGACTTTTAATTATAATACCAGTACATATCAAAAACTTTTGCAAACTCAGACCAGTTCTTTTGCATCAAGCTCTTCAAAGATTACTGGTACTTCAGTTAGAACTGGCAGTTTTGCAAATTATGACAATGTCAATTTTGGCTCTCTTAGCAACCAGTACAGCAATAATAGCATAACAGCCAGAAATGTAAGTGTATGTTCAAATCAGAATACGAATCTTCCTTTGCAATTATTACCTCCAACATCAGGTTCCAGTCAGGTTATGCTACATCCTAACAATAAAACTGCCATGATCTCGGTAATGTCTCATTCATTGGCACAGAAAGAAACTTTTAATCCTAAAATTTGTCCCCCACAAACTGATGGTACTGCCTTTAAAGGAGATATGAATATAGATTACCTAAAATCAAAAGATATGGAAAGAAATACATTCATCCCTATAATTGACGATGTGCGTTTAACATCCGATTTCTCATCTGACCTTTTCAGTTCTCTTCAAGTACCTACTGGAGGTCAACATTCAGAATCAATTTCTCCTACAGCAGCTTTTCTATTAGCCTTCCCTCTTGTATCTACCTCTCGAAACATAGAAAACCTCCCGGATAATGAAAACCATGATAATCAAACATCAACCCCTACTACTATTTTGCAAATTGGAAACATAGAACCACCAAACACTGAACTGTTTCATTCTATTGAATTTCAAAAAAATAATAAAGGAAATGGGCACTATGAAATGAATAATGATTTTATTCATGTTAGCGACATTCATGCCAAGCAAAATACAAGTTACAACAAAACTTGTGAGAAGAGGAAGGATGTTTTCCCTGACTTCAATAAAGATCAAAGAGCTGTAGAACCTAAACCAAAACCAAAATCTTCATCAGCTGGTACTATTAGCTACAGTACACAGTCATACAATTATTCTCACTTCTCTTGTAATGACTACCAGCAATATTGTGAAAAAGAGGGACCTCAGTGGCAACAAGAATTTTCAACCATTTCAAAAGATCAAAAAAAATCATGTGAAAAAAAGAAAGACAAGGGCGTTCAAAAAGGTCGTATATTCCAGAATTATCAGGAGTATTATAACTATAAAGATGGCAAAAGGAAACAGCAGAATAGAATATCAGTTAATTGGATGACAACTCCAGAAAACAAAGAACAGGCAGAACCTTATCAGCCTAAAGATCCTGAAATAACTAACAGCTACCCTGGCCATTCCTCTCAGCCTGTATTTAACAGCATTCCTATAGACTTCCCTACAGAATCATTTTCTGATTTTTGCAGCACAAAGAAACCAAATAATTATTCTTGGTCTCCAAGTAAAACATTATTACCCGCTTTAGACAGCCATTTGATGATACCTTCGACACTCCCTACTCTGGTCGGCGATCTTGCCTTAGGAACAAGTACACCATCAGAAAGCTATAAAGCATTTGAACCTCCAAAAGTTCAGTCAACTCAAGGACTAATTGTTAAGAAACCATCAGAAAAAAGTGAGGAGAATAAAAATAGAACTGACTTTCCCAAAACCCAAGTCAATTTCTCATCAGTTAGCGAGTTAGTTGATCCAAAAAGTAAAAAGCAAAAGACGACTGATAGGAGCTATCGAAGGCAAGAAAAAAGCTCTAAACAGCGGGGTAATTTCAATTGTTTAAAACGTAAAGATGATCACTGTATGTATTATGAAGAAAGAAATAATTATGTTTCAAATCAAAACCAAAACCAGTGCATTGAAAAGAGACATGCATATAAAGGGGGTAGCTATAGTGCGGAATCTCTTATTGGAGCTCAGCAAAGTGAGGTCGATTTCTCATCAAATATTAACTACCAACAAAACCCCAATTACTTCCAAAGTGATTTTAGTACTCACATAGACTCTGGTCAGCAGTATGGTTATTTCCAACAGACACATTTTTCTGGGTTTTCACATGAAGAATATCAAGATTTTGGGTTCAGTACAAATCAAAGAAATTTAGACCAAACTAGGCCAAAAGTAACTGTGCGCAAAGATGATAATTACCAAGGAAGTAGCCTCCAAACACAAGTATATCCACCCTATTCAAAAAGCACTCATTATAATTTGCCTTCCTCCCAAATAAATACTAACACTACAACTACCCTTACTAACTTTAATCTCAGCACTATATTTCCAGAAATGAATGACCAGGTGAGTGAGCATAGCTTATTAATATATTTTTATATGAATTTAGAGTTTAAAACATATTTTTTCTCCCTTCATTGAGCACTTTTCTAGTGCGAAGTATTTTAATAAGGTTACGGACGTTTTTTCCCTGCTTTTTAAACTGAAATATTACAGGCGATCGGAAGTAGAACAGTTATAAAAAATGATATTAACTAATGATGAAATGTTCTATAATAAGGGGGGGAACTGTGAAATAAATGGATCATTATAAGTATTTTAAAGCTTTTAAGAGAATGTTTTACTACAAAAAAAATTTATCCATGTCAATGATAATAACAAATATGTATGTACACAATTTGAAAAATCTTCAAATAGATCCACACTTGAAGGGTCCCCTGTGTGTAAGTAAACCTCTATTGACGGAATGCCATGTTGATTTAATGGTTTGTCATCATCAACTTTAATTAGAGATGAACATTTTATTCAAAACACCATATTACTAATAAATATTTTATTATTGGAAGGTTGTTCGCACAAGCTGATTCATATTTAAATATTGTTTTGATACTATTGATAAACGCTTTGTTATTATATCTCTGTTGTTGTCAAGGTAGAATGAATTCCAGCCTTTAAATTCAAATATTTCATAAATAAATCATAAATTATTATTAATATTGTTGTTATTACAACTATATTTCTTATTTTAATGTTACAGTTATTAGCAAGATTAATTGTGTGAAATATTAAACTTTGAAAGTCGGAATTAACACAGATAAAAATCAAAATGATGCAATGAAGAGCATTTTTTAGCTTAGTTCTGTTTTTAATATAAACCTGCTTCGTGGAAGCTGTTAATGTATATATTCTAAAGATAAAACAAATGGAAATAATAATAAAATAAATAAATACAGTCAATATTTTTTTATATAGTAGTTATAATTATGTCAAACAACCAAAATACATTGACAGTTTGTTTTTCTAAGTTTTAATTAATAAATTAAAAAAAAATCTTTACTACTTACAGCATAAAATATAATCAAACATACTTTATTTGAATTTGGGCAAGGAGTTAGGGTTTCAGAAGTTGAGCAAATGAAAAAAAATGATACATACTTAAAAATGTTATCTATTTTACTATTTGTAGAAACACTAATTAAATGAAGTTGTTTACTGAGATATATATATATAATTTAATAGATGATCAGACAATTTAATGAATCTTAACAAATGAAATTTTTTCAAAAAGTAAAAAAGTACAAAAAATTATTAAAACAAAAAAATATGTTGAGAGAAGTGTCCTACAAGATCTCAGTTTTGTTCGTCATCGCCCCATCACTTAATTATAAATAAGCTGAACAAGTCTTTTAGTACTTGTCGCCTGGGCCATGACTAGGTTTTCTGTTGTAGCAGGACAACGCTCCTCGAATCTCTTGTTGATCGCTCACTTAGGAGTAACTGGCTGCTTAGGTGGCCGCCCTGTAATATTTAACATCATATTAATAATATCTTAATGGCACTTTATATAACAAACATTCAGAAAATCAAGTTTAGTCTCAGTCCAAAAGAGCTCTTGATCCTCCTCCCACCTTCTTATATTAAGGGAATCTTGCCCTTACCCTGATCCAATTTTAAGTCCAGTGAAGCATGGAAGAAATTTATCCCTATATCAATCCGACCCTCATGTTACTAGTCGTTCTAATATAATAATAAAACTTCCAGCACTGAGTATCATTGATCCCAAGGAAAATGGGGTGAGGCTAATCCTCCAGTGATAACTTGGATTACTATTGTCGATATTATTTTTTTAAAAAAAGATACTAATCTATTTATTTATTTATAGCATGGCTGGTTATTGTTTTTTCAAAGACATATCTGATAAAAACCAATTCAAAGTACAGAGGCCTATTTTCACTGCTTTTAAAAATATAATTCACTCCTCCATAAAATTATATGACTCAAGATTTTACAATCCTAATTAAATTTACTGACACAAAATTCGGCAATCCAAATTAACTCATCTCTGAGAGTTGTCTAAACGGCAAAAATTTTTAATTATTTTTATACAAGTTAATTCTATCACAAAATAAAATCACCTCCCAAGGCAGGACTCGATCACACAGTTGTTTTGGGTACTTCATAAACCAGGCTTCAAAGTCAAGTTCAAGGGTATATACCCTGAATCGCTTATTTAATGTAATGCTATTTATTGCTTCACATAAAACAAGTCCTATGAACGGTAAGATGGATGGATTGATGTGTTATTCGTGCCAGAGATGAGAATTTTATAAATCTGACCTCAGATTATTCCTCATAAAAAAAGTTCCTAAAAAAGTTCCTCCTAGTAAAAGTTTTTACTAGTAGCATCAAAATGGGAATGAACTTTGAAAATTTGACCTCAGATCATTTTTCAGAAAAAAATAAAAGTAAATATTTTGTCTACTCTTGCATATCCTTTTCTCTTCTATCCGATCACTTATTTTTAATTTTTAAACACATAATAGCTTTGAAAGCACTAAGTTCTAGTTAGCTAAATCTTACATATACATAATAATGTATTTTTATAAATGGTCTAAGTCAGTACTGATTGATATAGCAGAACCCTGTAGTAGTGAGGAACAGACAATCGCCGAGTTGAATAAAAAGTGCCATAAAGAATTTATAGAATTAAGGTTGTTAATGTTATATTTGGCTAAAAATTAACCTAATAAAATTCTTAATTTATCTTAGTTAAAATTATTATATAATTATGTCAGTTAAAGTTATAATACTTTGCAGAGAGTGGCATCATCCGGACAAACGTCCCAGCAGATGAACACCTCTTTTCCAAGTTCGCAAACTTACAGAAGTCACTTGCAACAATGATCATACTGCACTAAGACAATCAATGTTTTATCTAGTCAAAGTTTTTAAAGGCTGTGTGAATTATAATATCCAGTTAATGTTTTAAACTAAATATAGTCGTCAAATAAACTGTTAATTCTGTAAAAAAAATGTTATATTTTTTAAATTGTTTTAGGTTATTTATGTAATGAATGTGCATATTGTATATTATATTTGTAAATAGTATATATTTAAAAAAATTGTTATGCATATTAAATTAACCTTTGACAAGGTTAGACATGTATTAATTTACTATATAATTATTATCTATATAACTCATTGTTTAATATTTTTTTTGTGATGTAGGTAGACAATATATAATTTATGGTGGATTATTTGTTGGAGTATCACTTTGATTGAAGGAAGACAAATGCTAATTTCCTTCAAATTTATTAGTGGATGACGTTTCGACATACTGTATTCATGCATCAAGTTGTAGCATGAGATGGTTATATGATAGAAAATGACTGTTTACCACATATTTAAAAAAAGTAATATTTATCTTGCATATGTGACTAACAGACAACTTCCACCCTCTTATCATCTCACGCGGTGTTCTTAATATAGACAATCACCATCCTTCAGGAATAATGGGACAACTCAAAATTGTTCTAATTATAATGTTCATTCTATTAAATTATAATCTCACTGTCTGTGCCAAGTTGTCTTTAACATCAATTTTGACTTTCTTGTAAATGTTCAAAACATTTGCTTTACAAAAATACATTAAGTGAAAAATTGACCAGCAATTGAAGTGTTCTCAAAAATGACAGTTTTTGAGTTGTCTCATTATTCCTGCCGCCGGAGGGCGATATGTTGAAAAGTTGTCTACTATATTTGAAGAAAATCTTACATCTTTCATCAATCCAAGCCGATATCCTAGCCCAATAATCCACTCATCTAAAGTTTGGCTAACAATGAACTCCCAGTTTTGTAATGTATTATTTTTTGGTACTTATGGAATTATACCGACCACTGAATGAGATAATTTACTAACTAGATCAATGCCTATTACAATAATTAAATTTTAACTAGAATTTGAGAAATTTAATATTAAAAAAGTTAAGGCAAACCTCTATAAATTAATCAACATGAAAACCCATTCAATAAGACAAAAAAATAATGTGATTCATATCATTAGGAAGAATACTCCCTGAATGTTTCTTGAAATCTGAAATGGCTAAATTGAGTTTTACAATTTTGTTGGCTTGGTATTATAGAATGAATTGGCAATATGACTGCTGTACACTTATTATTAGAGGTCAAGATTATTTTATTTCTTTAAATAATTTTATATGAAAATATACTTAAGAATATGATAGAAATAAACCAAACTTACACATTACATATAAAAACAGAAAGTGATGATTAATATAATTTTCAGCGGATGGTATAAGAGATAAGTATCTTTTTTTTTTTAATTTTAAAAATCTGAATGTTATAAAACGTATATGTACCTGAAAATGTCCAGTTATCTATTTAAAATGTAACTATTTATGTTAATGGCATTCAATTTATTTATTATGTATAATTTAATATTTCTACTTAATAGTAGTTGTCAATTGAATTTTTTAATACATTTTATATGAAACTGATGTTAAATAAATTGTTATTTATCAAAGAATTATTTACTTATATCCTATATTTATTTAAATATGATTGCCAATAAATTATTTTTAAATAGTTAAAAGTACAATTAAATTCAATAATTTTTAACAGCTGGAAATAAACATTTGGGAAAATACTAACAAAGTAAAATAAATTTTCTATTTAATAGGTTCAGATGAACGAAATGAAGTAATTATTACTAGAATTCTTTAAGATATTTGCAAGAAGAGGTTTGTGATATAAATATCAGTTAAATACTATTTAAAAATGCCAGCAGTCGGTATTGATCTCGGGACGACGTACTCTTGTGTCGGTGTTTGGCAACATGGGAAAGTAGAGATAATTGCAAATGATCAAGGTAACAGAACGACTCCTAGCTATGTTGCTTTCACTGAAACCGAAAGGCTTATTGGTGATGCTGCGAAGAACCAAGTTGCCATGAACCCACAAAATACAGTATTCGATGCTAAAAGATTGATCGGTCGTAAATTTGAAGATCCTAAAATTCAAGAAGATATAAGACATTGGCCTTTTAAAGTTATAAATGACAACTCTAAACCGAAGATACGAGTACAATACAAAAATGAGTCGAAGAAGTTTGCACCGGAAGAAATCAGTTCTATGGTATTAACAAAAATGAAAGAAATTTCTGAAGCATACCTGGGTAATAAAGTTCGAGATGCAGTTATAACTGTACCTGCATATTTTAATGACTCCCAAAGACAGGCCACAAAAGATGCGGGTGCAATTGCAGGCTTAAATGTGCTCAGAATAATCAATGAACCGACAGCTGCTGCTTTAGCGTATGGATTAGATAAAAACCTCAGGGGTGAGAAAAATGTTTTAATATTCGATTTGGGAGGAGGGACTTTTGATGTTTCGATATTGACTATAGATGAGGGTTCTTTATTTGAAGTAAAATCAACAGCAGGAGATACCCATTTAGGGGGCGAGGACTTTGATAACAGGCTGGTTAATCACCTTACAGAAGAATTTAAGAGGAAATATAAAAAAGACATGAAGGCTAATGCGAGAGCATTAAGAAGACTTCGCACTTCAGCAGAACGAGCAAAACGAACACTTTCCTCAAGCACAGAAGCAAGCATTGAAATAGATGCATTATTTGATGGAGTAGACTTCTACACCAAAGTGACCAGAGCCAGGTTTGAGGAACTTAATGCAGATTTGTTTAGATCTACTCTTCTACCAGTAGAAAAAGCACTGAATGATGCAAAATTAGATAAAAGTTCCATCAATGATGTTGTGTTAGTTGGTGGATCAACCAGGATTCCTAAAATTCAAAGTTTATTACAAAATTTTTTTAACGGAAAGTCACTTAACATGTCGATTAATCCTGATGAAGCAGTGGCATATGGAGCAGCTGTGCAAGCTGCAATATTAAGTGGAGATCAAAGTTCACAAATCCAAGATGTTCTTTTAGTTGATGTAGCACCTCTTTCTTTAGGCATCGAAACAGCAGGAGGAGTCATGACAAAGATTGTAGAGAGAAACAGTAGAATACCATGCAAGCAGACACAAACGTTCACAACATACTCAGATAACCAACCAGCTGTCACTGTACAAGTCTTTGAGGGAGAAAGGGCAATGACTAAAGATAACAATCTATTAGGAACTTTTGATTTAACTGGAATACCTCCAGCCCCAAGAGGCGTACCACAAATTGAAGTTACATTTGACATGGATGCCAATGGAATACTTAATGTTACAGCTAAAGAAAACAGTACAGGCAAATCAAAGAACATTTTAATACAAAACGATAAAGGTAGACTGTCAAAAGAAGAAATTGACAAAATGGTAACTGATGCAGAAAAATACAAGGCTGAGGATGACAAGCAAAGAGAGAGGGTAGCAGCACGAAACCAACTTGAAGGCTATCTCTATGGTGTGAAACAATCTATAGATGAATGTGGTGATAAGCTAACTGATTCAGAGAAAAAAAAGCTACAGAACATTTGTGATAATGGCATTAAATGGCTGGAGCAGAATACATTTGCTGAGAAAGATGAATATGAATATAAATTAAAAGAGGTGCAAAAAGAATGTTCACCACTAATGACCAAATTGCATGGAGCAGGTGGAGGAGGATATCCTGGTTGTGGACAGCAGAGTGGTCCTAACTACCAATCTGGCGGACCGACTGTAGAAGAAGTAGACTAAAATTATTTCATTTGATAATAATAAAACAAATAATAGTTCACAAATTATAACACAAAATACTTGTATTTATTTATTGAAATATGTATTATGGAATCAATACAAACAGTATTTCATTATAAGCAGTGTTTAGGACTTGTGTTCTAATGGTGTTAATTTTTGGGAGGGGGGGGTCATTATACAAAACCTTCACTTGTAAATCAAGGAACTCACTTATAAACAATGTTAGTTGATTTATAGGAGGTCGAAAGCCGTCGGTTTGAGTTGCTAAGGGTGTGAAGGGAAAATAGAGCATTTGCATTGGGACGGGTCAGGGAAGCAAGGAAATCTGTTAACTGGAGGTGGCTAGATATAGGATGAAAGAGATTTTGAGATCAGAGTAAAGGGGTCGGTTATTGACAAGGAAGGTAGCATTTAACATAAAATATGAACCCGAAGTTGAGTTTGATTATTTATGATAGGTTCATAGCTATGGAATTAAATGTGGGCTGATTGTTACATAGATCAGCTTGGATTGATGAAAAGAAGTATTATTTGCAAAAACAAATTTAACATCTTCTTTTCATTAATCTAAGCCGATCCCAAATGAATCCGATGCGTTCAAATTTGTCTATTCACTTAAAAAGGTAAGATAAGATAAAAATATCACCTATCTATTATTTAAAGAAGTACTTGACCTTCCGTGAAACTTTCCCTTGTGATAGAAATTATGAATGTTAGAAATTGGCATGAGTAGTTATCTAAACTTCTATGTCCCATTTCTATGGGGTATGCCCAATTTGAAATTAGTGGAGAGAAAACAATTCACAAAATTTCCAGAGTTGTTGTATGATAAATACACTCAGAGAAAAAAAAATTACTAGCCACTTTAAAGAGTTGATTGAGAATTAATTTAAAAAAATATTGATTAAACCTGGAATATTTCTTTTAACAGAATTCTGAGCACTGTCTTCTTAAATTGATTAAAGCTTCTAGCCGCCTTGGCATGCTCTGCATTAGGCAGGACATCTCATTTCGAGTAATTCTATTATATTTATTCTGTAGTAGCCTTTCAAGATCTTGGAATTTTTCAAGATGGACCTTTTGGCCACTTATACGCCTCCCACCCCATGTTCAATGGGACTTAAGGCAAGATTTAGATTTAATGGTTAGGAGTAACAAATAAGACTTTAAAAGTAAAAAAATTTAGTTAAAATTCTAATACTGTACTCAATCAGAAAAATAAATATTTTTTGAATTACCAACTAGTTCATTATCAATCTTAAATAATGTTTTATGAAGTTAAAAATATTTATATGTTGTCGGACAATAAAATGAAACCTCCATGTAAAAATTCATGTTAATAGGTTGAACAAGGGGGCTCCAAAGGACACGGAGGTGAAATCATAGGGGTTTCTGGTTTTAAAAATTAAGCAACATTAAGTTCTTAAAATAAACGGAATCATTTGCCAGTGGGTGTATTATTATCTCCGATTTGCCCATTCACCAGTTGATGGCACCTTCTGACAAAGAGATTTTCTACAGTGAGGAAGTTATGTATAGGCAATGACCAAGCTATTTATTCAATACAGATTATTTAATTGAACAAATATTATAGTTTTTTTTACTAATCTTTGTTTGTTAACAGGGCCATTAGAACTCAAATGTTCAGTATCGGATAATGATATATTATTTTTTAACCAGTAGTTATACCAAGGTGGTATGAAATAACTTTCTTTTCAACCATCTAATTTCTTTTATTATTAATTTGAGAAGTCTTTATATATACTAATTTATTCTATTCTAAAGACTATAAAAATTACAACTCTCTTTATTTACTGAGAACTTTAACTAATACTGTTTAAAAATAATATATACTTCAGGTGCAACACCTCATAGATCAGATGGGCATGAACAAAATTTGTTACCATAGTTGGAGGTGGTATTAGAATGGTATTAGGTATTAGAGCGGTTTGAGTTTGACTGTTACCTCCCAAATATAATTTTGACTTTCTAAAACTGGAAAGAGCATTTGTCATGTTTGAATAAGTTGAATACAAAATACAATTAACGAAGTCAACGTATAATTTTGTAACCATTACATATTTTCCTTAATTATACATCTCCAGCTTCCCATCAGTTTTCTTTTGTAATAAATAACAATAAATATTTATTAATCTAAAATAAAATATCTTTTGAGATTAAAATACATTATTTCAGCTAGTTCCTGTCTTTCCTTAAGTAAGGATTTTAACAGTGCTTTTTCACGATCTGCGGTTCCTTTCTGCCCTTAATCGGAGTGCAATATAAAACCCTCTCCCCGTAAATAAAAATTCAAGTAAAACTAGGTAAAATTTCTAAATATATATTAATATAACTTTCATAAAACTTTAAAACCAACAACATATTTACACATACATATATAAAATATCAATATGACATTAGCTTTTTTTTCTTTCTGGGTTGTAATATTTTGAAACACTTTCTTTAAAGTGAAAGTATCTTTACAAAGTTAAAAACAATTTAATTTTTACTTAAATGACTGAACAATAGAATTTTAATCACAATTTACAGCTAACATCACCATTGATAAACATTTGTGATAATATAATACTTTTCTGTTCTAGCTCCGCTGTTATTTAATTACACTGGTTTTAAAACTTATTTTAAAATACTAGTCACAGTTTTAAGAAATGATAAACCAACTAACTTATACACCATTAACAAAAAAAACTAAATTCAAAATATATCACTATGTGTATGAAATTAATATAGAATATAAGATACACTCTTAATCATTGAATGTTTAATTGATAAGTCCACTGCAGTAATTTGTTTTTATTTGAAAGAACAAAAACATCAGGTCTCAATATTTGGGAGCGTGTATTGCTTGGCAGATAGGTAGAAAACTATATCTTTAAACAAAAACTGAATGAGCTTGCAATTCAGCAATGTAGAAGTCAGTTTGTTTGAAAGTGGGCACATTGTACAGGAGGTTTTTTTACGAAATTTTACAAGTTCTCTCTGTAGAAATAATTTACTACATTTGTGAGACTACGAAGAAAAGAAATAATTACTCTACCAGTAAACAAAAAACTGAGCATTATATTACCACAATATGCATATATTGAACTAATTATCTTGTTACCACCCAGGTGTAGTGTTGGCTAATCGCCTCATTCTTCTTGTGTTTCTGTCCTGGTCCCGTATTTTCTTCTCCATCTCAGCGTCTGTCAGTGTCTCCAGGAAGGGGCACCACTGATCAGCTTCAGATTGAGGTCGGAAAGGTACTTCAACAGTTTGTAGAGGAGACTCGCTAAAAGCATAAGTTTTCTGGTGCCAGCTTAACTGTCCTCGTATTGAATAAGCAATGGCCGTCACAAATTCACCTCCTAAACCGAGTTCTGCACATAATTTCATAGCAAATTGCTCAGGGCTGTTCTCTTTTTCACTCATATCCCACTCGATCTGATCAACAAGAGATGTGTTACCAACATGTATGTTAAGCTTAATAATAACTCTCTGATCACACTGATCTTCTAATAAATTATCAGTAGGGAAACCTTCTATCTGCTGTCGTATTGCTTGAGCTATGGCAGGAACAAAGCTTAATGGATTCAGGTCCAGATCATCGCATAAAATTTCTCCAAACTGCTCTGGAGTTATCAAACTTTCATTTTTATTCCATGTAAAGGTATCTCGAAGTTTTTGACCTTCTATTTCCATATCAAGGCGGATAGGGACAAGAACTTCCATTTGCGATGCATTCTCCATAATAGATGATGGATCAGTATCATCAAAACATAAAGGGAAGCTTCTAACTTTCTTACTGACAACTCTATTTCTGTTTATTGGTGTAGCCTGAGGAACAGCATCTAAGTGTGAGCTGTTTGGAAGAGAAGGGACCCAAGGCATGGCTTTCTTAGGTTTTGAAGCGCTTGTGATAGGAGTTTCAGATGAATGTACAGAAACAGCTTTGTATTTTTCATCATTGCCATCAATAATATCTTCCACTTCTGATGCTCTTAAAAGGGAAATGCTTGAAGCTAAGCAATGAGAACTTAGTCCTAATTCTATAAGTCGTTTTCTCTCTTCATTTCCAAGAGTTCTCCTATACATTCCAGGATACCTTTTGTACAAAGATCCACGGAACATCCGTAAATAATTACCGACTTCAGATCCGATGCAGTAATACTCTCCATTTTCTTCTACTTGAAAACTTATAGGTTTATCACCGTAAGTACGTATCGACATTTTGTCGGACTAAGATAACTAACTAAAATGCTAAATAAAAGACAAGTCCAATAACGAATTGCCGACAAAACCAAACACTAATAACCAATGCACTGATGAAACCTCCTTGATACCGACGCCTCTATGTCAAGTTTATGCTCTATGGACTTAGATGAGCTTCATATCTATAATTAAAGGTATACCTAGAGCTCACGCTGTCGTAACAAAATTAATACTACATTAAAGCAACAGCTTAGTAATTTTAGAAAATTATTTGCCATTCATTATAGTTTTAAGAAGTAATAATAGAAATAATAAATTTCGAAAATGAGTTATGTGTTAAAATAAGAATTTACTTGTTGTTTTACGTTTTTTTTTCCCGTTATCGTAGAGCCATATACTTTGAAAATTAGTGCAAAATAAGTGATATTGTTCTTTAATTTCCCATTTCTTTTTTATAGTTTAATTAATTATCTAGCTAAGACGAATTATTTGCATTACTATGGTATGTCTCTCTTGCCAACCTGTACTGGAGCTAGTTCTCTTTTCCCTCAACAGACAGCACTAAAATACATTTAAGTTGTTCTTTTTTTTATGTTAGTTCCCAATTTTAACCATTAGATTGTGCTGCATTCTAATTATTTACTTAAAGTAATTTTCCTATTTATGAAGTTGATGCATTGATTTGAAATGGCTGTTTCTGGATATAATCATGCATAAACATGGAATTGTAGGAGCAATTTACAGCAAACTTGTTAAAAATAGGACTTGCAATCTGGGAAAAAATACTGTGTGGGCAAGACAACCCTAGCACCCCTGGGATGGCATGTAAAAATAGTTCCAAACTGCGGATATTAATGTGGGCCATTTGGAGACTTTTCGGAACCAGTTCCCAAGCGGGAATGGAACTGGTGGATTGCATTCCGAGGTTTAGATGGTATTTGGGTACCTTAATTCAAATAGAGGAAAGACAGTAGCCCCATCTCTGTGTTCAAACATTTGACTGTACCCACAGTAAGTGGCCAATGATGTAACTAAACTTTTTAAGGCCATAGGCTATGGGTTCGTGGAATCTTAATGGGAGAAAAGACTAGGCCTTGAAAAATGGTAACAAGCATTGGTACCTCACTATAAAAAGGTCGAACCATGCCAGTTAGGATCTTCCTTCTCATACGACCTACCCACCCGTCCTGCACTGAATATACATAATTTCCTCCAAGTCACGTCATGTAAACTTTATTCTCTTTGGTATTAACATGTCCTTGACAAACTAAGCAGTGGTTTCCTTTTTGAAAGGGTATGTTTTTATACATGAACAAAAGTGGATTTGATCCTGGAGATTAAGCCCTCTGCTTTCAGATGGGCTTATGTGCCTATAAGTACTGATAGTGATGCATATCAAACTTAGTAGTTTTAAAGTAATTAATGACTGATCACATTCCTTATGAATTTAGGCATATTTAACAGAGTCAACCTGAAGGTGGATTTATTCTACATTTATTTCGCACATTAATACATTTTGGATTTCATAAACTTATATAATTATTAATTTAAGGAGTGTGAGGGAGGTGGAATGTACTCTGAATGGGCTTCTCTGACAAATGTTGTCAGGAATGAATCGGGTGACAGAGAAAGTGTTTTATCAAAGTTCCCTACAGAAACTGGCAAAGAAGTTGCTGTTTCTGTTGTCAAGCAGCTTATTTCAAATATCGGTATCACTCAAGCACCTGGGCCAAGTTCATTGGCGACAGACCGAGAAGTGTTATGGTGTATGGAGGTAATATTGTAACAGAGTAGTAAGTTTAAACTTAAATTTCAAGCTATATCTGGTCTAATTTTTTTTTCATAAGGTAATTTGCTATGGACTCAGCCTTCCTTTGGCAGAGCATGATGTCATTAGAGATTGTGTTCACATTTACTGTGACTGGCTTAGTGTACTTCATCCGTTACCTAATGTTAGTGTGCCCAAACCACTTATGGATGACCCGAATCTCTATTCTCGGAAGATGATAGCTCATCTTCACAATCTCTTTATTCCAAGGAAAGGGGAAGGTATATACTTCAAGAAGTCAATCCTATCTATTGCTAATAATCTATTTTTACAGATACTTCTTTTGAAATCCTAATCTTTCGGTTTTTTCTCTATACTTCTAATTATTTTCTTTTCAAGTCTGGCCTTTCCTGTATTCGGATTTGGGTTTGTAAACATAATTTGTAATAAATGTAGCAATCTTACTGATTATGTAATCAATTTATTTAATATTAAATCGTGTTGTTTTATAGGAGCTGATATTATACGCAGGCAGGCAGTCTTGTGCCATAGGGTATTACGGACATTGCAGCTAGTTGCTCAGACCTCTATTGTAATGACACATGAAACATGGGAAGCTCTTCTTATATTCATGCTTGCCATTAACGAAACACTGCTGGCAACACCTACAATTAGAGGTGGCATTATAACATCGAAAGCATTGTATAATTTTATTGATATTCTTCTGTTTTATTCTTTGCAATGTTTTGTACAATGTTAATTTTTAGATGATGTCGGAGATCAGTTATGTGAAAGAGTACTCAGCGTACTTTTTGAGGTGTGGCTTCTTGCATGTGCGAAGTGTTTTCCATCTCCACCTTTATGGAGAACTTTGCGAGAGATGGCAGTTTCTTGGAGACATCGAACTCCTCTTATAGTGCAGTGGTCACGTCTTAACTTAGCTTTGACTCACAGAATTATATGTTTTATGTGTCCTCCGGATTTTCCAAGACATCAGACAAGTATAATTTTTGTTTCAAATTATCAATTTTGTTTAGTTTAATTTTAATGTACATTGCTCCCTTCTATGAGGTGGGCTCTGATAAAGCAACATATTTTCTGTTTTTGCCAAGAATAGTCAATCCCCTTTTTCCCAAGTCTCCCTGTAATACATTCCATTTGACATGCAGGTATATAGTTCAGGACACATTCCTTTGTCATAAATTTTCAATAATAAGTTAATTAGTTAAGACCACATCTTTTTTGCTGGACTAATAAGCCAAAATTTTTTCCATCTTAGAATAGGCTGGCTTTTCCATAAAAGCCGAGGTGGATTTGCTCACATGGAATTCAATATTTTTTTTAATCTTTTTCAAAATATTTACTGTAATAACATTACTCACTATCTTCTTTACAAACAGTGTTGTGCAGTTAGAAAGTTTTAGTGGGTCACTTTAAACAAAAGATGATGTGGTGGCCCATAACTATTTCAGATAGAGGTCTTAAGGGTGTTTTACCCCCACAGTACTTTCAGATTCTAAGTCAGATGTCTACCAAGTTTAAGAAATTCTAGATTTATGTAAGAATATACTAAAAACATCAATTTTTATACATGAATTCTAATGCTTTATTTAATACCTAAGTCTATTAGAACATAAAAAAGCATATTTTTCACTAAGTACCTTTTATTGACCATTCCCATCATTTTTATTGCTTATTACTTATGAGGAATGAATCTTTATACAAGGGAGCAGTGCATTTTAACGTAGAAACTTGGATTTATTTGTCTTCTAAGCTGTAAGCTGAAGGTATTAACTAAACTGAATGGGAAAAATTGGCCACTCTATAAAAAACAATGTTTAAATTATTCCCTCAATTAGTTTTATAACAAATAATTTCACAACTGATTCCCTCATTTAATTTTATATATGAAAGGAATTAGAATTTAATAAAGTCTGAAAATGAACTCAAAACATCAAGATTAAAAAAAATGAAATTATTGCTGTTAAAATTTTAATAAGTTTAATTATATTATATTAACTAAGTATAATAAATAAGTTTTTCCATAAAATCCTGAGGGATATTTTCATACTTCATTCAGAGGGATCCAAAAATCTATTTAGTGTCTAGTAGTTTTCTGGTAAAGTTGTGCATATATTGCCTTGACTTGTTTCCCGCAGGTTATATTGGAAGGCTGGTAGGGGGCTATTCATATTAATGAATGTACACCCCCTGTGGCCTACCTTTGGCAGCTAAACCAACATTCTCAAGAATCTAAAAAGGCAATACTTTGTTTTTGATGGTTTTTAAAAATATTATAACTATATTTTTGAATATTATATAATAGTCTCAGTATATGTCATATTGAATACAATTGCACTGCCTTTTTAGATACTTGAGAATGGTGGTATAGCCACCAAAATGCACGTATCATCTTAAAATAAATTATGGGTAGACCAGAGGGAGTGCGTATTTATTGCCCACAGGTGTTTGATAGGGCTTAATTCTGACTGAAATGCTGGCCACTCTAAACATTAGAATGAAATGTTCTCCAGATAATGTGAAACAATTTTTGCTGAAACTGGCCACTCTTTGTCATGTATGAACAAAAATGTGTTTCCAATAAATGGGGTCTGTAATCAGCTGTCGGGGTCTTTAATGTGAGTCCCCAAGGTGGGGCAGAGACGATGGCCGTGGGCTAGGGTCGCTACAGTCTCTAGGCTCCGTCTGGCGAGCGCCAAGAAAGAGATAGAGTGGGTGGACCTGTGGTCTTTCACCCTGGCTGCCGGCCTAGTCGGCGGGAAGCCTAATTCGTTTTGATCTTACTCCATAAGATCTTAGAAGGCGTGCCCCGACAAAGCACTATGTCCAGGAGAAGAGGAACAGGGTAGGTTTATAGGTAGTTTATGTGGTCTTGGAATGACCACGAAATTCACACTCGGTGTCTGAGGGTAGGTGAAAACCGTCTGGATCCCAAAGGCGAGTGTGAACCGGAGAGAAGCAGACTGGATTGCCGTGGGAGACGATACTAGGTAAATTTGTAGGGCCACAGTAACCGTCGTCCGCGAGGGAGAGGTCTCTCCCAAGGAGGTGCTAGATTTAGCGAGACGAAGGCAGAGATTCCCACTAGGAAGGTGTGGGGTCTGACAACACCAGACTAAAACATAGCGAGGTTAGGAGAGAGAGATGCAGAGGTAGTTGAATGAGAAGACCATGGTTTAAGTAGAGCAGCAAGCGCCAGTGCAGAGAGAGAGAAGTGTTCAAGGTGCCGGTTTGGTAAGCTCTATTTTTCGCTCTTAGACCCGGTGTTTATATAGGCAGGCCAGCCATGGTGGGGATGGCTCCCCACCAGCGGTGTTTCCCCCACTATATTTTCTCCCCTCTCCGCCTGACATCATAAGCTTTATTTGTACAAATATGGAAACAGATATTTTCTGGGCCGAGATGAGGGTAACTTTTAATTATTCGTAATTAAGAGGTGGCCACAATATCAGCAGTTGTCAAAATTCCCTCAATAAAAATTAAAGCTGTCGGTGCTACCAAATTGATACCAGCTGAACCAAAACCCCTCCGTAATTGTAGTCAAGGTCCAGCTTTATGCTTTTACAGCCCAACCTAACACCATTTTTGTTTGGTTTGTCATTCATTTCCTTGCGCCGCTCACAAATGACTTTAAGTACGCAGTTGAAGAACAGAGGTGAAAGTCCATCTCCTAGCCTTACCCCAGTTCAGACTTCAAAGGCATAGGAGATTTCTTCCCTAAATTTTATTTTTGAAGTTGTGTTGCTTAGCTTCTGTTGGATGATCTTCCTGGTTTTCTTGTGTAAACCAAATTTTGAAAGAATTTGGGGAAAGGTAAGTTAATGACTTAGGGGAAGGGGTTAATGATTTGTTTATGTTTTAACTTTCATCATTTCGTTATATCATTCATTTTTATCATTTTAAAAATTTTTGACATGTCGAGCAGCAGGAACGCATGTTTTAAGATTTGTTTTAATGACTAAGCATTGTTTTATGTAGGGTGACCACTTTTTTTTTACCTCTAAGCTTGAATTTATTGACCTATTTTAAACATTAAATTTTTATTGCTCATGTTAAGCCAGCTTTCTTTTCCAGGTGAATTGGAGTACCAAGTCCCCACTGAGCTAAGCAATGATGCTGTTTCACAAGCTTGGTTTCGTTTTCTGCATACACTTGGAACACCAGTTGATCTCACTAGGCCTCAAGTCATTTCACAAACACCAAAATTTCTTCAATACGCAATGGTTTCTGATGCTGATCCATCTTCGCATCCTTGCCTTAATGCTCTTCCCACCAATTTTTTGATTGCTATAAAGGGTGTGTCGATGCTGGTTGATGCCTTTTTAGGTATAATTTAAGCCAATTGTTTCTGTAGTAATTATTTAAATTAACTACTAGTTTAATATATTTTTTAAAATAAATAACAGAATTATTTCTATTATTTTTACCTTGTAAGAATAATTTTATACGATATTAAGGATCATAAATAAACAGGTCAATTCAAGGGTCTTTTTTCAAGGATAAATTAAATGGATAGTTAATAGCCATTTAGTTTCATTATTTCTATAATTTATTTATTTTTTAAAATTTTTGGTGACAATTTCAAAAAACAAAAACATTTATGAATGAAATTGTGATTTTAAAAATATATATGAACAATTAGTAGGGCTTATTACTAATTTATAGATTCGGCATTTGGTATAATCCTGTTGATAATGTATTTAACTTAATTAGTACAATTGATTATTAATGTGTAGGTATCATGAGTGAACCTTTAGTGCTATCAAACCCAGAAGAAGATGCAAAAAAGGAAATTCCAACTCCTCCTCCACATAGAAGACCAACAAAAAGTTTTAGTGTTACTTCAGTTGCTCAGAAAGGTGTTTTATTTTTCTTATTTGGTTGTTAGTTTATATTAATTTCTCAATTAATTATTCCTCGAGATCACATAACTGCGTCAAATCCGTCACAATGAATTGTATTTCACTTCCCTAAATATAAGAAGCCAGCGGCATCACTTTAATGGGAGAAAGTTTGGGTGTGTTAAACTCAGATCAGGAGAATTTATGGTTGCCTGTGAAATTTCAATTTATGAGTATTAATGGGGGGAATAGGATTGGATTGATGAAAGAAGATTTTTGAAAGTAGAAACTCTGCTACTTTTTGTGGGTAGTCACACTAGAAGACATTATTTATTAACATAAATAGTCCACATTCAACTATCCAGCATAATAAATTAGGTAAACTTAGACTAAATTAATTAAACTTATAAAGTCACATTTTATAGTTCATAAAAATGATAACATTTAGGAATCATAAAATTAATTTTCATTAATATATAATACTTTCTTTTTTAAATTTATTTTTGTTTGAAGTATTCATTTTTGACTTTTATTTCAAGCTGCTGGCTCTTCGAAAAGTGCTCTTATTGGACTTAGTGGAAGAACTATGAGCACTTCCTCAAGCACAAGTTCACATACTTCTACAATGAGTAAGTCCGTATTCTTCTAATTTAATTTTTTTATTATTATAATGATACATGTATGTGTTCATGTATTATTATAATGTATTGACTACAATCTACTAATTTTAGAATTATGGGAATAAATAAAATTATGTTTTATTAATTAGTATTTTAACAGCTTCTGTCAGTGGATCGTGGGAAGTGTCGACAATTTCTAAACAACTTGCCGCTGGAAGACCTCGTTGTAACAGCCTTCTCCACTTGTTTGGTGAGTGGCTTTTTGAAGCAGCGCAAGCAGGAACCGGTCTGTATGCAAACCCTAACCTTTCAAGTGAGTTATCAGAATATTTATAACAATACAAATATGTTCAAGCTATTGTATAGTTCTCAATTATCCGGATTAACTCAAGGTCCATTTATTAAGTCTGCTCGAAGGTTTCCCCATCGCAAAGAGTTCAACTTACTTTAGACAATGTGAGTTTGAGATTAAGACATAGTTACAAATATAAATGTGATAAATATAATTTTAAAAGGCCCCTAATCACAAACAATAACAACTATGTAGTATAGTCATACCCCAATTAGCACGAGGTGTAAGTTCCTCAAGAATTCACATCATATGCACATTAATCAATGTGCTTTGATTTGTGTAATAAAATAGGTTGATATATGCTGGTATATTTCTTTAATAAAAGAAAATGTATTTACTTTAACTAAGTGAAAGGCTGGAATTAATAACTTTCTGAGCAAAAATTATATATTATATCTTTACTTTTCCTAGTTATTTTCACAAAAGGATAAAAAAGATTTATAGAATATTTTATTATTTGATTAGTTTTGATTTTATGGCTTAATTAATATTTGTTTCTTAATTACATTCAAATTGATCCTTTTGTTTGATTATGTTTAGCTATGCCTTGGTCTGTTCATTTGTGTAAGTTGACTGTGATACTTTTATTTTTGACTTAAAGTTTTTAATATATAATTAGAATATGTGTATGTACATGTTACAAATTATGATTACATTGATTGTTGTTTATCAAAGCAGTAATTCGCTTTTGACATTTACAACTATAACTATAACAATAAAAAAAATGGTTCCTCAGTTTTATTATTGTAGCAGTATTATACATATTTAAAGATAAGTTTCTTTGAGCACAATGTGTTTTTAGTTAATAAATTTTTTTTTTTAGGCTTACATTTTCATCTTTAATCATTAATTTATCAAAATTGTTTATTAGATGTTAAAACTTTAGTATATTAACATTGCTGGCAGCCACCATTATTGATATATAATGAGGGAAGTCTTGAGGTCCCTGCTGGTAGAGAAAGAGCTAGCTGGTCATAGACCTTGACAATGACTTATTAACGGGTAGCAGCTTTCATTTATCTGACTCCATTTTCTTTTGACAGGTGCTTGTGCCCTGACAGTGCACTGTGTCCAGGAGAAGAGGTAGTTATAAGTTAGGATTTGGGGTATTTTTAGGTGGTCTTGGCGTGCCAAGAGTTTACATTCGGAATCTTGGGTTAGGCGAAAGTTATCCCCAAGGGCAAATGTGAACTGGAAGGACCACTAGATCCACTCAACCACCGGAGGCACTGCTGGGGGAGTGCCATTAGGGGAAGGTGTGGTGCCCCAGAAGCTCTTGTCCAAAGGAGTGCTAGTTTTTGTGAGACAAAGCCAAGGAATTCTACTGGGAAGGTGTGGAGTCTGACAGCGCTGTACTAATGCTAGCAAGGTTAGGAAGGAGAGATGCTGTGGTTAAATAAGAAGAAGAACGATATTTTGAAACATAAATCCAACTGCGAGTACCAGTCCCGAGGCTCAACTGGAACTGATGAATGCTGGCCAGTCCAGAATCATAGCTATATAAAGCCTGGCGGCAGCCAATCAGAACACTGTTTGTTTCGTTAATCACAACTTCAAAGCCAGTTGCTGCCACACTGAACTGGCGCTCCTAGCGGCGGCCCAGGAACTAGTCGTATCTTGCTCTTTATTAAGATGGATCATTATTTACAGAGTTTGGTTTTAATGAAATAAAATATTAACATTATTTAAATTGGACAGAGTATTATTATATTACATTTTAATATTTGCCTTGATATATCAGACATAATATAGGAAAACATAATCTTATCTGTAAAATTAATTTAATGTTTGGCACAACAAACATATTTTATAAATAAATAGCCAATGGTAAATACTGTCTTTGTTTTGCCTAAAAGTATTACTGACAGGACTAGTCTTATTAGCTCATTTGAAATATGTGTAATTTTTCATACCATTTATATTTATTAAGGAGAATATATTCAAAAATTGTATTTCTGTTCAGGGGAGGGTGTGGGAAGGAGGAGTGGATCAGTCGGCAGCAATCCTCCGGAGCCTGTAGAAGACGGTAGTAAGTACCAGGCAGGAAGGGCCATGGCATTAGCGACTCTCTGCAGGATATTTTGTTCGAAGAAAACTGGAGAAGAAATACTTCCGGTCTATTATGCCAGGTTTTATCTCGTTCTACTCCATGGCCTTAAAATCAATGAGGTGAGTTTGTAGCTCTTTATTACAAAAATATAATATTGTTTAATAGTTAATTTAAATTTTTATCGTAAACTCGATCATCTGTACATTGTTGATATTTTGTTATTTCCTATTAATATCTTTTATAAAAGGTTTCCCTCTAGAACAGGGATGTGAGTTTTTAGAAATAAATATATTGTTATATTCAGTTGTTTTGTAGAAATAGTTGTTATGTTTGGTTCAACCCCCGACATGGGGAAAGTAGTGTAAAATTATAAAGTAATGTTAAAGGACGGAGATTGTGTAAAAGTGGGGCAAAGGCCAACTAGAAGCCGGGATTGCAATAAACTTTGTTTTTTTAGTATGGGCCAATTTCGAACTGAATCCGAACCCGGAAATTGGGTGCCATCTGTTAGGGAGTGTTGTTTAAGGGCACCAGAATTTGATAGTTTACAACCCTTCCTTTTTTCCTGTCATGAAAGTAAGTGCCAGAAGGGATAAGTGAGTAAGCAGCTAGGGTTTCCCGAGAATAGTGTGCATAACCCATTTGTAAGGACATCAATGAGGTGTGAAAAGGCAGACACAAACACAAAGGGAAATCCTTTTAAGAGATAGAGATATGGTCCTAGACATGGGGATATATGCTTAGAGATGGGGCAGAACATGGACTCTATTGTGGGCATCCGCCTGGAGCATATTCTAGAGGGCACTTCATGTGTATCTGGGTCACTTCTAGAGCTTCTGATTGAGTACTTGCACCCCTCATCTTTAGAAGCCATCAATATACCATAGTAAGAATTAAGTTTATTGTTAGCAGGTAAGATCTGTGAGATCTATTCTTCATTGTTTTGTATTAAATTTAATCATATTCTCATTAAATCATTTTAATAATTTTTAGTAAAACATTCTTAAACATTAATAATAAAATACATTGAATATAATTTCTATTTTATTATAAATGAATCCATTCCATTTTTGATCACCATGTTAATTTATTAAGGCAAGTTACTTTGGGTCTAGATTCCAATTGTGTAGTAAAAAATGAACTGAGTATTTTTGGGCAAGGTATAATTTTGTACAACTTTACGCTAATGCAATAAGCTCAATATTTGATAGAGGAATCAATTCGGTCAGTTGAATAGTTAGATGGCATATCCCTATAATTATAATAAATAGTAACATATTCTAATTATTCAACTAGTGCGTAGTAGTGTGGTGTGAAAAACACAAAGTTTGCTTAATGTAGCAATATATCTCAAAAATTAATTTGAAAATAAACATCAATCAATTTTGACCTGACATGTAGTATCTGCCTAGTTAGGTGCTGTAATAATAAGATAAATTGTCCTTATGCTTTAAGAAAGTCATTAAGTCATAATATAATAATTACATATCATGTGTGCTTAGATAGGTAAATATTATATATATATTATTACGTTTTTATATATATCTTTTTATATATTTTATATTATTTAATTTAACTTTAATCTTTATCTTAAGGTTCTGTTAATACAAAAAGGATACTTCTGGCAAAAGGAAAAATTGTTTATTTACAAATATATTTAAAAATTGAATATACATCTTTTGAACGTATGTATAAAATAACACTGTTAAAACTAAAATTAAAATTGTACCTTATTACTAAAGCGACTGGCCAGTTTTTCTATGTTGTGCTTCTTTGTCTGCATTGTCGCTTTGTCTCGTTGCGTCCCTGTGCCGTAGCGTGGGTTGCTACCTGGTGCTTCCTTTGTTGTCGTGCCGGGTGAAAGTGAATGGGAGTCGGCTTCTTCCTAGCTCTCGTCTCCTGGGTCCAAGATGAATGAGCGATCTTACCCGTGTTGCCTCCCTCATACCTTTCCGCTGCCTTCTTTATCTTTTAACTGGTTGCTCAATGCCAGTTGTTTAGGATATTATTAACTTTTATTGTTTTGAAGTTAATAACTCCAATATTAATATATTTATATTTAATTATTTATATGATCAATATTAATAGTCGATTTTAACGGCAATAAAAACGTTCATCCTTTCATAGCCGTGAACCACGGATCGTTTTTACGTTCTTCAACGCTCGCTAATTTCGAGTCTATCTCAAAAACAACATCAAAATATCACAACAATATATAGACAAAAGTAGAGTCTACTAACAGTAGAAAAGCTAAATAAATTGTCTAATAAAATACCAATATTGTATTGGTCAAATTGAAAATTGTCAATTGATAATATTGCTGATATTGACTATTGCCATGAGGGTGGTTTTATTTTTTATATGACATCAAATAAAACTACCAAGCAAAATATTACACCTCTAAAAAAAACACTGGCTTAGTTAAAATTTTGAACATGGTAGTTTTAATAAGGATTTTTTGTAATTGTAGTCTGAAAAAAACAACAAATACAAAAAATTACCTATTGTTTATGAGGACATCAATGTCATCAATTTGATACCCTATTCAAAATTATAGTCAATTAATTGTAAAACAATTAAAAATTACAAAAACAATTAACAGTAAAAACAAAAAACCACTAACTAATAAATTAAGAATTTAATCTGTTTTTTGGAAATGGCTGTATTTTATATCGCTGACTTTTATAAAATGGTTCCTTTCAGTGAAATCATCATACATCTAAAGTTATGAGGCAGCTATGCTAATCATCAGGTTTGAGAACCCCTTAAATTTAGTTTAACTTGATAAAAAATTAATAAATATTGATAATGGCTATGTATTAGTATTTTATTCTATTACAGAAGAGAGAAGTAGAAGAACCTTTGGCGAGCATACTGCTGAATTGCTCTGATCTGTTGAGGTTAGACTTGGATGGGATTCAGATAATGGTTCCACACATATTGGTAGCATTGGAAAGAGTGCTTCCAGACAAGGATCTCATTTTAAAGTAATATTTTAGTACAATTCCTTCAGTTCTTTTAATCTAAGGTAATATATAATAAATAGTAAAATATCCATAAAGACTTTCATTGAAACTGCAATGTTGAACTGTGCTAGTGCAAGAGGGAGTTTTATTCACCCATTTACCATTAAAATATTGCATTAATTATAGGGGAAGGGGGGATAATTAGACCAGTATCCGGAGTCATCAGTTCTGAATTTTCAGGGTACACAGGTTTGGGAAGTATGTGAAAAAGGTCTTGTTTCTCAGTGATTTAAGTATTCATTAAAGTTGGCAATGCAGTATGAAATTCAAAGTTTAGGGAGCCAACAACAGGAAACACCTAACTAATGTCTTTCGAACTGATTTCAATTGGATATTTTAGGTCGTATTTATAAAACAAAGCACTTCTTCAGAAGTTACTTATTTGATAGCTTTTGGAGAGGAGGTTTGATTCATTTATGGAATCCTCAATCCATAACCAGCCCCAAATGTGTATATTTTAGCTATTTGTCACTTTTTTATTTGTTTTTATCATATCATTAGATTAAGTTTCACTTCTTATTTATAATAATGGTGACAATGTAATTAAAATAAATATTTTAGATCCGAAATTCTAAGAAATTTAATTTAGGAATCTATTGAGTAATATTCATATCACACTTTATGGATATTTATATCTCTTATTATTTTAAAATTGTAGCAATAATGACATTTGTTAGAAACAAAACAGAAATATCATTAATGCTTATGTAATTTCTTTAAATCTATTTATTGTTTCAACAGGCATAGTTCAGTGTCAATGATAGATCTCAGAAGAGCCTCTATACACTTGTTACTTTCAATTCTAGCACTACCTCTTCATTTTTCGGTAATTTATTGACTAAGTTTGAACCATTATTTTTTTTATAAATTTATTAACTTTTTGCATATAAGTCATAATATTTCAGAATCTCGTCATAAAAGAGCTGATTGGTGGAGCTGATCGCCCGCAAATTACATTTGGACATTTAAAATTGAGAATAATGAATCTCTTAGTGAATGCTCTTCAAGTTGAAACAGATCCTCACAACACACATTTACTTTTAGGTATTTTTTTTTTTAATTTTAAAACTTTTGGCTTTAAATTTACATAATATACTATGTTTGTTTTGTTGTTTAATTAGGTGGCCTATTGGTAATGGTCCAGGATACAGCAGCCGTTGAGAAAATTCAAAACCAAGATGTCTTTCAATACCATGTTGCAGGTTCATCACAGGCAGGAGGTTGGTCAAGTTTTTATCACCATATATTTAATAAACTCTCGTGATTTGAACCTAGAGGCTCTCTATTAACTGTGCAAAGCTGCTGTAGTGGTTCTTAGTGAGCCAGCCCAGCATCTGCATCACTGTTAATGTGACAGAGAAGATCAGTACAAAATATAACTTTATTTCTGTGAAGATCAGATGCTTCGTTGGTTTGTTTGCAATGTAGACAGAATTAGTTAGTGAAAAAAAATTCTTTTACCTTTTCTTGTTGTCTAAAATCAAACTAGTTTCTGCTTTGCTTTCGATTGATAAATGCAGTAAAAAAAAACAACATGTTTGTACAATCAAGGACATTCTGAAAATAATCAAAAACAAAAACTTGTTTTAATTCATTTATTATTAAATTTCAATCCCTACTAGTGTCTGTTAATGGTAAGTTCCACTGCATACTTACTGGATGTTTCTATCAAGTCACTGCGGAGGAACCTGTCACACGACCTTTTTTTTTTTTGGCATTACGTTACATCGTTTTTTTAAATAGGTTTTATTATTGTTATTGTTTTTTATATCTACTTATTTATTATAGATATTATAGTCTAACTCTTTATTTCCTTAGATTCAGCAAACAGTCTATTTATTAAGGCTACTTACCTTGTATGTCATCGCCTTATTTCTTCTTGGAAGAGTGATCTGAGCATTTCGCTGGCTGCTTTGGAGCTCCTCTCTGGTCTTGCTCATACAGGAATCAAAGGCATCGGTAAGGATATTAACTTTTTTCAATTATGTATTTCATTATTTATTTTGATGTTTTATTATTTCCGTTCATTGGTTAACAGAGAGGGTAGAGTGGGAGAGAGGGATGAAATGGGTCTGCGATTACATTATTTACCAAGCGTGGCGGCCGCCACAGTCACATTCCAAAGACCTTCACTCATCTATAGTCGCAGCATACACGACGGTCAGTGCATGGATATTGGCACAGCCTACGCTTCTTCAGAACAGGACCTGTCTTTACAATGTTCTAGAAGTTATCGAGCTGGGTATTTCTGGTTCAAAATCACTAGTAAGTCATTGCTAGTTTTATGACACTTGAAAAATATTTGTTTTAAGATATATTTTGACCCATCCTAATATTTCATTATCTACTTAATACATCAGAAAATCACTATATTTCTGTTTAACTTTAATTTAATTTATAACTTCTTTTGATTAGCTTTTACACCATATCTGTTTACTGAATTATATTTAACTCAATAGGGCAAGCGGAGGGATGAACCGATAAAACTGAAGGATGAAAAAGAACTCAAGCCTGTTTCAATGAGAGTCAGAGATGCTGCAGAAGCTCTTCTTACCATTGTTTTTGAGCATGTAAAAAATATTTTATTATTTAAGAGCTGTTTCCATTAGGATATCAGTTTTATTTTTTAAATAATTTTGTAACAATCAATTTTTTAAGTTTTTTGTTGGTATAAAAAAACAGAAACCATTGTTTTCATCCCCATTGTTTATCTGCCTGTCATATCATCAGTCCTAAAGACAAAATTTTACTTAAAGGTTTCATTTGATGTCCCTTCCTGAAAGTCTTCGTAATTAACAATATGTAATTTATGTACTATATTTTTATACTATAATTACAAAACATCATTAAGGTCATGTAATAAACACTCATTCTTAGATGTATTAAATGTTGCATGAAAATTCTATTTGATGCCTCAATAATGCTAAAAATTAAAACCACCCAATGAAAATGAATTAATTAGTAATTATTTTGTTATCATATTGGGTATGATATACAATTAAAGAACTCAAACCCCAAGTTGACAGTTATTATAAATACTTTATAAAAAGCCATTAAAACTGTGATTGATGTTCTTCTTAATTCATTTAGCATAGAGGAATGATATCTTGCATGGCTGGTTTACTTAATGGCACAAAGGTGGAAAAAATAAATGTAACTTCATGGAAAATAATGAGTATTCAATAAATTCTGTGGTTCAACACCTCAAATGATGTTATCATATTGAAACCTTTAGTTCAGCTATTTCTAGACTGATTTGCTACTTCTTTATGCAATTAACTGCTCATCCCCCCCCACACTAGGCTGATTGAACTCTATCCATTATAGTCTCCCTCAGGAGGAACAATAATTGAACCTGTCTCTTATTATTTAGTTGTAAGGCATGCTAATAATTATCTGAGATAACAATATTTAATTAGTGCTTATTATTATGTAATTTTTATTTTTGTAGGCTGGTTATTTTCCAACACCTTGTGGGCCAGAATCTGTATCTAGTCTGGTGGACGAGTCAGTACTTTTGAAATACAGCAATGCCAACTCAACATCTTCCTTCAAATATTTCATTCTTCATAACACCATACTTCTTGCCCTACTTGATGATCCATTGGAAAACCATCAAGGTATAATTTTATAAAATCATTTCAGATATGTATTAATTAATCATTCTCCTGCTTTGGTTTGTAACATTCTGTTGAGGTAGATTGATGTCTTAGATGATTCATGTTTATAAAATTAAGCAGAGCCGGCTGTAAATCATTATAATTAGGGTTTGTATCTGAGCTGTTAGGTATCTGTCCTGATATATATAAGATATACTTTGTAATTTTTTTCACTAATTCTTTTATATTATAGAAAAAGAGAACATATATTCATCTCAGAATATTAACTTTAAAATTGATCCCATAATCTTATTGACTAAGAACATAACTAAATTGGAAATCATTTCCCTGTTTAAAGGTGAACAGATTAAAAAAAAATATTACAGTTTATTTTTTAAACTGTATTAAACCAGCATAATGAGTGAGTTATGTATTGAACTTGAAAGGATTTGAATTTAAATCAAAGATAATATAAATCAATATTACCCGCATTTGATTCTGTTGTATCTATTTACCATTGATTAACTGTGTACCTCAAGCAAACCTCACTGTCAGGTCTATACTGAAGGAAGCTCTTATATTTTTTAAAAATAACACTTAAGAATCTCCTAGTGTTTATTCCTCTTTATTTGCTGTGATCCACTAATACTCTTTGCTCTCTTTTCCCTTTTTCTTGGTCGGGGATTGTGCTTTGCGTTGTTTGTCACTCTTCTGTGCTTGTTTATTTGTTCCAGATGAGTCAATGAAGACAGGACACTCATCGGGTACAAAACATCAGGGCTGTACAGATGGTAAGAAATGCTTAAAACCAAGATTTGACCTAACTGCCAGATGCTAACCCTAATCTTATAATATTTTATCGTAAAATTTCACATCAAAACATGATTGATTAATAAATACATTTTTCTTGCACATTAATTGACATGAAAACTGAAATCAAACAATTACCTACAATAATGTGTATTGTGACCTGTTGCTTGTAAACTATATGCTATAAATGTGTAAATATACTCTGACTTTAGAGACCATTACCATTCTTTGGAAGACCTTTCCTAATTTTACCATTAGTCCTTAGACCTCTGGGTGGGTGATTGATTCATTGGGATGGAGCTTGCAATCTAGTGAAAGGAAATGTTGAATACATTAAAAGACAAGATTAATGGAAATTTTGGGAATTTTCCAGAGGCCACACTTATTGAAACAATTACTACAAAAAATTTGTTTTCTTCATCTTTTTCTGATGTTTAAAAAAAAACTGAGCCAGTACAAACTTTCATAATATCAGCCATTAAATTGGAAAAAGCGATTATTTCATTTATACACACTGATTTCTGTGGAGCTCCAATTATCTAGGGGTTTTGAGATATTTGGTTATCATTAATATAACTTCTGTTCATTTCTGTTTTTAAAATATATAAGATGAATATTTGAATCATGTATCTGTAAAGAAGTGAACATTGATAAAATAAGATGAGGTAATGCTGATGTTGATGAAAATTGACAA
Source organism: Acanthosoma haemorrhoidale (assembly GCA_930367205.1). Taxonomy (NCBI): domain Eukaryota; kingdom Metazoa; phylum Arthropoda; class Insecta; order Hemiptera; family Acanthosomatidae; genus Acanthosoma; species Acanthosoma haemorrhoidale. The sequence goes on from OV884014.1 coordinate 45,423,949, forward strand.
GGATGCGGAAATATTGATTTAGGGTTCTTAAAATTGGATGAAAATGGATTCTGAAATATCAGTTTTTTTCTGGTCACAAAACAATCTTGATGTTGAAGCCAGTTATTGAAACAAACTTAAAATATGGTAATGATGATGAATGTCTCGATTCATTTCTATATTTTTGTGACATGATATATCTATTGAAATGGTTATGAATGTTTTCTGCATTCCTGTCAGTTTTCTAAATATGAAATACATAGTTAAAATAAAATAAAAATGGTCATTTGAGTATAAAGCTATTTGAAATAACTATTAAGACATTTGTTATAGTTGTGTGGTACAATTTTCTTACATAATCTATTTAATTTCAGAACCTCAGCCTGTTGTTAATGTGATACTTAGAGGAGGATTTGGAAGACATGCATGGGCCTTCCAGCTTAGACAGTTACCCAGGCACAGGTAAGGACATCACCTATAATACATATATATATCATACGATATGCAAATATTGTTCATGAATTCTTGAAGTTGTCAAAATTCTTTCAAATTTTGATTACTATGGCAGGGAGTGAGTCTAACTTGAAAGGCATTCTAATACCTTCAATATGTCATAATTTCTGTTGGTAATTATTTGTTAGGTACTAATTTAAAATAGGTGGCTAATTGGCCCTTAAACAGGATCTTGTAACCTCAGAATTGATCTATTTTTAATACAGAGATATTTAAATTTTCTGCCCGTAGGTGATCCTTAACTTGGTTTGGTCTAAGAACTGTTTTATTGATAATTCTTCCAAATTACATCTATTATTATGCCATAAAAACTGAATAATACACTTGGAATTGATTAGGTCAACAACAAGAGGGGGATATCACCAAGGACCGGGAAGGCCTGTCTGCATCAATCCTCCTCAGCCACCTACCCATGGACCGAGAGCATTCTTTCCAGACTTCAGAGGAAGGATACCACACTGCATGGCGTAAGTTACTATAAAAAAAGTTAAGCTGATAAATATTAGAAAAATGTCTGTAGCTGTAAAAAGGTTATAAGATTAATTTCATTAAAACTTTACATGCCTCGTTTAATTTTAATTGTATTTTAGAGAAAGAAGTATTCCAGAACTTGATGGAGATTGTGATAAAATGTCTCGACTTGTATTGGAGAGAGGGGAAGCAGAGGCTGCAATAGATATACTAAATGACCCACCTGAAGAATGTATACCTCCAAAACTTTGTGATGAATTTCAGACGACTAGGCTGTTTCTTTCTCATTTCGGTTTTCTCACTAAACTTGTGAGTTCTTTTCTTGTCCATATTTTGTTGCTGAATGTATTAAACTTTTCAATAATTGTATTATTCTGAGCATGCATATGCTTTCACATTTTAGGATAATGGGAAGACACAAATAATCGCTCTGGACTCCAAGAAGGAAGGTTTTATGAAAGATGTTGAAGTCTTAGACAAAATGGAACCAAGAACAAGTGACATTTGTCATGTCTTTTATATAAAATCAGGGCAGTCTCACTACCAAGATATATTGGCAAATGTTGTTAGTAAACTATATTTAAAGTTTCTATGAAAAATGTTTTTTTTTTATGACTAAATTAAAACTAAAATTATGACAATTATTGCGTTTTGAGAGTTTACTAGGCTCTGTAAATACCAATTTCCTTGTAAATTAATCACAGTTTAATGTTTGATTGAAATAATACAGAATTATTATTCTCTTTACAGTAAGCCTATATTTGAGATTGGGGGATCCAAGCGGGCCATGACTTTCTACAAACAAATTAGACTGTTAAACAAATGAAGTTGTAGTCTTTCTACAGCTTTATTATTTAGCCCCAAGAATAATAAAGCTGTGGAAATTTAATCTTCATTTCATCGTAGAAAATACTCCATACTGAACAATATTACTCTAATTTTCACCATGGCCCTTCTATCTGGTCCTGAAATCATGGAATGAAGACATATCCTGTAGCAGTTTGCTGGCACGTTGTTGCTGCATTTATGATAATAGCCGATTATGTCCACTACTTTACTATTTATACATTTAATTATAAACTAAATCCGTTATATTAATTATTAATACATTTATGTCACTGCAAAACTATAATATTCGGGCCAGTTATCAAAGCTCTGTTATTTGTTTTTGATAGGTAAAAAGTGTAATTTGTAAGGTTGCCTCAGGGTTTTATTTATATTTGAGTATAGGCTAGCTTTTATGGGAAAACAAAGATACACAAACCTTGTTTGCTGTAGTAAAAATGATAATTATTTTTTCATGACAGATGAAAATTGGGCCTGGCAAAGCTATCATATTGTATATGGAGAGTGCTAATTTCACAATGAACAATTATGAGTTTGCAATCTTAAAACATCTTGTTAGTGTGCAATTATAAGTCGGATATTTATGGTTTGTTTCACACTTGTCACTTTTGGTAATGATTCAATGTTTATTTGCATAACTTGGGAAAATAGCCATTCCCTGTTCATTTGTGCGGAGCTTAGTAGGTAAAGAATGCAAGGAAACACCATATCTGTAATTTCCCATTTATAGATTTATTTGTCCAGATCTTTCTCAAAAGTTATGGCAGCTGGAAGAACTGACTAAACCAAGCCATGAGATGGCCAGGTCGCCACACTGGCCTTTTTACACATATGCTTGATTTTTGTGTCTTGTTGGCCTGTATTGATATCATTATTCACCAACCCCTAAATAATCTAATATTGTATCTATTGGAATTTCTACTTGGTTTTTTTCATCTTTTATTGATGTTCCCAATATAATTTTATTACTGATTTTATCTGGGCAGATGTCCTTGCCCAGAGGTAATACTGTTCGAATTTGTTTACCCTATTGTTCAGTTATGGATTCTAGGCTTTGCTATTTTGCAGATCGTTTAGTTTATGTATCTAATTTTCGCTAGTTAGCCCAAAAGGCAGGTGCCCAGTATTTTACTTTTCTTAGGTGTTCTTGAGCCTTTTATTATTTGTGACCATATGACCATAACAACTTACAAACATAAATTAAGGACATACTTTGAATTCATGAAACATTCAATGACACCCTAACCCCCTCATACAGTAACTTTCATCCACTTCTGTTCCTACAAATCTATTACAATTTGAATAAAACTGACAATGAGATATTTTAGATAAGAAAAGAAGGTGCATTGTACCAAGTTGCACAGTCATTAACTATCCTGAATGTAATTGCTTAATATAAAAAATATTTTGTTTGTTAAGTTTAATTCTATAAAATGAATTTTTAAAAGTTTATTTAACATTTTTGCCAGGAATCGCCAACCGAAGTGTCGCCACACTTTTCTCAGGTCCTAAATACACTTGGCTGGCCATTAAATTCTTCAAGTCAAGCAGCCAAAGGTTAGTCCCTTAACATTTCACGGAATGGGATGTTAAGAATGTATTTTACATTGCTTAATTTAAATCAAATTTTTCACTGACTTCTTAATTTCTGTAGCAGATGACAAGATTAAGGCCTCGCAAAAAGAGCAAAGCCCATTCCCCACACTGTATTGGGCAGACCCCATGTCCCAGGTCACATTTATTATTCCCACCAGGCAGCCGGTCCCGGTCATGCGGCACCAGCACTCCGGTCAGTAAAAAATTTACTATCTTTTATCATATATTTTTCCTGAATTGTTTCTAGATGTATAAACTGCATGCTTGACCAATAACAGTAATATCATTGATGGCGAGGAGTGTGTATAAATAAATAACATTCAATTTCGTCCTGGATTATTAGGTCCTGAAACCTGTATTATTTTTTTCTGGTTACACTAAAAAACTCACTTATAAAATATTACAGCAGTTAACATATTTTGGATGTATTCTGTTTCAAATATTAATTTTGATATATGTTTCATATATATTTTGAATATGACCGTGACATGACAGATGATTTTTTCTTGGTATCCTTTTTACACCACTAACTTTTTTTTTTTCCAAGTACCAATTCTTAGATATATTACTGATTAGCACATCAATTAAATTTTAAATTTGGTTTAAACCCGGTAGTGGTTCTAGAAATGTTGACAGTCAGCCCATGTCTAAAAAGCAGAATCACTTTGAGCTCCAGATAATGTGGGACAAACTAAATAATGGTCTTATCATGGGAAACCCCCTGAGTCGTTGCCTCATATGTTTTCGGACCATCTATAACATCATGTAATGTGTAGTTTCAACCCATTTTATATCAATATAATCAATTGAATATTAATATAAATTACATGGCAATGTCATGAACTCAAAACAGTACATAAATAGGCAAGATTGCTTATTATACACAAACAAAAAAAATTCATTCTATCATCCATGTTGAGAATTATAAGATTTATTATACTGTTTAATGAAAATATAAAAAACTGATCAATATTAAAACAATGTATACTAAATCATTTCCAGGTAATGAAGACAAGGGTAAAAGACAATTAACAACCTACCCAGTTTTTGTTGTTTGGCTGGAAAATTTGGAAGACCACTCACACTTCCCTTTAGGTATAATTAGTGTCTCTAAGCAGCATAATATTTATCTATAAATTATAATAATTTATGATTTTTATTGCATAGATGAAATGATGTCACACACTGGCTATGGTCAAGAAGGCCTTTACATTCAGCACTGCACGATCATATTTGTCCATGCTCTGCAGAGTGGACTTTTTAGGGTTAAAACAAGACCTTCAGCTACAAGGTATTTCATATATTTAATGTTACAGATATTTTAATTCACGATGAAATGATAATTTTATTAAAAATTCTAGACCGTGCGTAGCCACACCACTTGTCGATGGAATAGTTGTAAGTCGTTTGAAGGTTGGAGATCTCATTAGGCAAACAGTACTTAACATTTGCCGTAGGAAACGACTAGATAATGAAAGGTAAATAAGTTTTATTAGAATAAGAATATAAGATACTAGACCTCAGTGAGTAAGAATAAAACTCAACTATTGTCTTCGCTGGCAGTTTCTGGCGAAGGCAATACCACTTCATTCTTGTGTGTGACTAATCAGTTCAGGCTAAATGTTTGGGCTCTCTGTTACAAAACCAACTGATTTCCCATATGTGCCTGTTCTGTTGACAGCATCAGAAAAATCGAGGCTAAAATACATATAATTTTGTGGTTTTATTTTTTTCTAATGAAATTTATTTCAACAGCTATCAGCCACCTCACACCAGGAGAAGATTGAAAATAGAAGAAATGGGTTCAAAATACGAATCAGTTCAATCCAGGGCTAAGCTCCTTTCTAACCTCTTTGTGTAGCTCCACCAATACCATCATTGGTATTGACCATATATATATATATATACCATCATTCATTCCATTTGAAATACTTCATAAATTGATGCCGTGATATATAACATACCATCATATTAAAGAAGATTGAGGCAGCAAGTACTTAAATGAGTATAAATCAAACTGACTGAGCTTTTTATCTACTATCAACATTATTATTTATTTTCATAACAATGCCAAAATGTTACATTCCTCATTAGCTTTTTACATAAAATGTATGTGATATTCATAGTATTAGTAGGTTAACGTGGAAACCCTTATAGTTTCTCACATGTGGGTATATATTTGTATATAGAACAAGGAATTATTTAATTTTATTTATTATAATCGGTTACAACAAGTATATAAATAAAATTATATTAAATAATTATTCGTTGAAACTTTCAAATTTTATTCTATGCATACTGTTTGTAATCACTTATGAACATAAAATAAATTATGAATGTTGCACTATATAAATAATTTAAATCTCAGTTCATGCATACATATTCTTTGTTATCTACACATGTCTTGTCATACTATTTATGTTTCCTATAAATGAACTCGGTATTTATTATGTTAAAAATAAATCCATATATGAAATACAGAATAACTCAAAGGTGAAAGTTTGTACATTTTTTACTATTAGCAATAAATTGTCGAGTAATTGTGCTGTCACTAATTTATTTATCTCAGTGGTAATTAAATTGCTTCCTCTCGATCAAACAACTATTTTATCTAGTTGATCCAAGGATTATTAGCCTGCCTGTTTTTTTTTTGCCAACTAAAACTTTTTTGTATTAATCATGATCTAAATTGTATTGTTTGAAATATACATAAACAAAATAAAGGATCTAGAAGAAACAATATTAAGATATACTTTTTGGGACTCTTATCAAGTTTCTTAAATGTTTAATAAATAACTTAAAACAGAGCTTGATAATTTTGATCGAAAACATTTCTTTTTATATTTATTTTACTATCCGACCTGGGTCACAGAAAATAGACTTAAACACTGGCTGTTCTCACATTTAATTTGTTTTTACGTATTTCCTGTTTTCATATCTTATTGAAAATTTATCCAGCATATCTTGAGGTATTGTTGAGTATAGCTCATTTAGTTTAGATTGACTGGATCATTTTTAAAAGGGAAAATTTAACACTGACAGACCAAAGGTGTTCACCTCATATTTGTTTAAAAGCAGAACCTCCCTCTGAGGGCTCACGATACACTGCATAAAATGAGTAGATTTCAATTGTTATTACACAAATTCATTCTTTTTAAATGGAACTTTATCTTAATTGTTGTTAGTTGTATAATAAATTAAATTAATTTCTGTTAATAAATGGACTGAAAATGTACTCATTTTCTTGAAAGAAATAAACCTCATACATATATTACAAATTTCAAGAATCCCTGAATAACATCATAAGTAAGGCACAATTATTTCTTACCACATTAAGCACTTCCTAAGATTATAAAACAGGAAATATATTGAAACTTTTTATTTTATTACAAAAATATTCATTAGTAAATTAAATTGGAAAATATTTAAGGTTCTTATTTCACAATATCATTAGCACCAATAAGATTCTAAGTTATGTGTACTTAAATCTTATGATTTTAAACTTCTTTAGACATAAGGGACTTTTATTTAAAATACATGAATGGGAAGGGAATATGTGTCTCAAGATCGGAGATTTAACTGAGTCAATTAAGACAAATGCACCACCAACCTTAGTTAAAAACACCATTACAATTTGGTACATTGGCTCTCTATCATTTGAACACATCAAAAACTAAATTTCAATAAAAAAAAAATACATCTTACAGCAGTAATAAATTTCCTTAAGTCAATGAGTGAAATAACTCATATTTTCTTGTAAATTTGAACAGTTGTTTTCAACGGGGCTGACACCATTAAACTGTACATGTGAGCCATATAACATAAAAATAAAAAATATTGGTTCTCTGGTGAAGATACAGTAATTATGATACAACTTTTAAAATACAAACTTATAATCAATAATCCTTTAATTCATAAGCAAGATTTTTTACTTTCCATGTAAGTAAATAATAATATTAATATTAATTGATTATATAGTAATTAAAAATATTGTGATTTTTAAGTAGTCTATTTGTCTAATGGTACAATACATATTAGTGGTTGTTGCAACACCATTTTGTGACCCATTTCAATTCGACTTACAATAAGCACATATTTGTAGGGGGGATAGCAATGGCACTAGTTCCACCAGAAAGAGCATGAATGGGATTGCTATCGATAAATCTGGTGGATTGTCATAAATGCAAAATTTTCAGTAGATACATTTTATTAATTATAATTTTTTTTGGTAGGAAAATATATTATTTAGACTAACATTAATAATATCTTGGGCATTTTTTTCAAACTTAAACCAATGAAAAATATAGATTTTTTTAGACCGGCTCATTGACTTAAAACTCCTTTTACCAAACTCTACAGATATATGGTTCGCATTAGTCTGATACAGAATTCACAGCTTCAGTAGCTATTTCAATGAAGAAATAGCAAATAGAGTCTAGAAACCGAAATAATGGTTGCAGAGGAAAAACCTGAGTACCAACTATTTACTTTGGCAACCATTTTGGTAAGCCAATTTCACATTATTTTAATTAGTTTCCATGATATAATGGTAAAATAATGTTATTTTGATAACAGAATTTTCAATAAATCAAATTTAACTAATGTTGCTTACAACAGTACCGGATCACACCAAAATCATTAATTTTCATACGTTTGTTGTATACCAAAATAAATAACGATGGGGAAGTTGCCATGTTAAGGTATACAACAAGTGATATAAAGAGATAAATATTAATTAGCTCAATAGTTTTCATGATGAAAGCTTGTATTATTGATGTAGTATCCATTAGTTCTATAATACAAGCTTGTGATTAGTTCTATAAAGAAGTTTTGTGATGAATAAAAAAAAATTAAATTAAGAAAAATGATAGCTGCTTTACTGACTATCTATAACACAGATAGATCACCCTATGTTTCTGCCGACTGTTGATTGTAATCTGTCCCAACCATAGAAAATTTTGCCTGAGGTTATTTATATATATTACAATTAATTTCATAACTGCATTGCCATAAAATATACCTATCTAAATATGTGAAGATTCTCAATGCTCCAACTTGCTTATACTAAGCATCACACTGTCTTTAGCTTTGAGTAAAACTGATCTTTTGTTGAATTCAAAAGGAATCGGAGTTTTATCACATATGTCAACACTGAATTCTTTCAGGAGATGAATTATGCAGATTTTTATTGACAACAGAGCAAACCGCAAACCTGGTAAAAATAAAGAAGTTTTGTGATGAATAAAAAAAAATTAAATTTAACAAACACATACTGGATTTATCAGTGTATAAATATTACAACTTAAAAAAAAAAATTGTTAGCTGTGTTTTTTAGATGTTGGCAGTGTTGTGACTAACATTTTCAATAATAAACAATGAAAATATGGGTTTGCCAACAAAGCCATTTAACTAAGAAAAAATTGAGGATATGTTTTTATAATTATGACACATTTGGTGAATGTGACCCACTTTAATTTTAAAGCTTGGTGCCATAAATTTAGGACGCAGCATGGCTGGAATGTAGAGTGGAGGTTCAAAATCTGTCCTAGAAGGTGATTTTATTTTGTAATTAAATTGTAACTTGCTAATATCTAACCACTGGTTAAATCCCATGAAATTGGGCCTTTAAAAGACCCAAAGAACAAAAAGTTTATAAAAATCGCCTTTTGAAAAAAAAAAAATTTAAACTAATTTTGTTTTTAAAAAAGGGATGTCTTATACACTGATAAATTACAGTACATTATTACAAAATAAACTCTTATATGAGTGAAGGGATTCTAAATTTATTTTATTTTTCCCAGGATCTCAAAAGATAAACGTTTACAAATCACATAACAAATTTTTTCTTTACACAAGCTACTTCAATAGAGACCATTTATCATATTCAGGCTATTACATACAATTACAAAACAATATTATAATTATTTTTTGTTGTATGTCATAGCCTGAAGATGACAAATTGTCACTACTGAAAAAGCAAGGGAGGGAAAAAAAAAAGAAAAGAAAAATGTGAAGAAGTTTATTCTTAGTTATGAGAAGTTACCATTATTTCCTGAGATTCTGAAATAAAAATGAAAAATATTATCAAGATTATTAATTTGTAGGGAGAAACCTTGCTTGCAGGTGAACAACAGTAAGAAAAACAGTTTCAAACATGAAAAACATAATACCTTCAAAAAATTAATTTAATTAGTGAATATTATGATTTGATATATCTATAAGTAATAAAATTACATTAAGGAAAACTTAATAATTCTGTAATATGAAATAGCTACTAAACTAATATAAAATATCAATTACCAATGCAATTTCTGGGTCCAGCACCGAATGGCAAATATACACAAGGATGTCTTTTCACCTTTTCTTCCGGAGAAAATCGTTCAGGTTTGAATTCGTATGGGTCAGGATAATAGTCTGGATCTAAATGAAGGCCGTAAGCTGGGATGTACACCTGAAACCGTTCATATTGTAAATAAGAGAAAGCAATTAAATTTTTTTCATTATTTGTATAATCCTAATTGAAATAGAATTAATGGGGACATGAATATTTGTTTATAAATTTCAATAATTCAGTAAAAATTTATATTATGAGATTAAAAATATTGCAGATGTAATGAGACAAATATACTTTCAGGATTTCATTATATAGTCATACAGAATTATCTTGAGGTATGCACTAATAAAATTAGCATAGACAAAGAGTAGCCTACTTATAAATCCATCTAAATCGAAATTAGAAGAGTATGAGCTAGAAGTTAGGTCTTGTTGCAATTTTTTTCCTTGACCAATACTATTGAAATTCACACCAATAGAATTACTACATACCGCAACTAATAATTACTAAGAAAATAGTATATCTATAATAAAAGAAAGAAGACATTTGTATTTATTTATCGCTTGAAGTTTATTGAACTGTTTGGACAAGAAAGCTTCAACACAAGTTGATATATTACACAGTTTGATAATTTAGCACAAACTGCTTATAAAAATATACTTTCCCTCCCCACTATTTATTCTGGGATTCGGACAGTCTTGGAAAACATGTTTAGTAGAGACATAAAATACACGATGAAGGAGTAGCTACTTCTACGTTTTACCACATTTTACTCCATTAACTCTAAAATTGAATCTGATCTGTTCGGAAATTAACACTACGAACCAACGAGCCCAAACATAAAAGGGAAAGTTAAAAAAATCTTTGAATAAATGAAAAAGACCACAATAATAAAATTAGTTTGATATTTGGAATAACCACAGCTTAAACTTAATAGGTAAAAACAAAATCTTGATGATAATTTTCTTACCCTGTCTCCTGGTTCCATATCCAAATTGCCCAATTTGTATTTCTTTACGCATATTCTCTCTAAACGAGGTACTGGTGGGTAGAGCCTTAAAGTTTCTAATATAAAACATCACATTAATATTTAATCTCACAATGATATAAAAACTATTTCAATAAACAAAAAAACTAACATAAAAATATCCAAGACCTTACCGGATAATACCATGTCCAAATATGGGATGTCATTAATCATTTCATAAGATATCTCACCCTTGTATTCGTCAAGCTTTTTAATTACATCAGATCTCAATTTTTCCTAATATTGATAAGATTCTGTTTAAAAAGACATGGGCTACATACATACTATTAATAGCATTTTAAAAAATAATCCACAATGTACGTATAAAACTGCATGTTATAATAAATAAATGCCATATGTGAGAAGTTATAATATGAATTGTTACATTTAGACTTGTACAGAATTAGTTAATTTAAAGATTGATTGCCCAGCCATTTTTCCCCTATTGGATCAACAATTTTTAATAAATGTGTTTACATCAATTATAACTACATTTTACTTCTTGAAATATATACAAACAATATTAAGGGCATAGACAGTGAAGGGACAATATTGGGAGATATTAGAGTGCAAGCCAGAGTCTCCACATCAATTTCAAAACTCAGTATTTTTGACTAAAAATAGCTTTTTTTTTTCGTAATATTTCTTATTTTTAAGGATGTCTACGTATATTAAATATCACAATTCCCCATAATACAGAGGGGTCCAAAAAAATGTATCCACTGGTTAACAGTCCATAACTTGCAAACTAATTGACGGTCTAATTTTTGGTGAAAGTGTAGCTTAAAGTCTAACTTAAAGATATCACTGTAGGTGTTAGAAATGGTCACCATTAACATCCACAAACAAACGATGCCGCCGAACTGCAGCACGAACTACTGACTGCAACTTGTTCAGTTGGATATTTGCACATGAATGTACGATGGATTCTGGAAGTTCATCCAATGTGAGTGGCTTTTGTCGATAAACGACATCCTTTAGTGTTCCCCACAGGTAAAAGTCCAGAGGAGTTAAGTCTGGGGAACGTGGTGGATACTCTACAGCACCTCTACGGCCTATCCATCTTCCTGGTAGATTTTCGTCGAGATAAGCCCTAACACGATTGTGGCAGTGGGCTGGGGCACCATCTTGTTGAAAGTAAAATCTTCTGTCTCCATACAAGTCTTGGATGGCAGGTAAAATGGATGTTTGAAGCTTCTGAAGGTACACCTCACCGGTAACTGTGCCGTCAAAGAAGAATGGCCCAATCAAGCCAATGTTTTCGTACTTAAAATACCACTTTAAAACAGACTTCCTTTCATCAAATGTAAGCCTTACGCCAGCCATGTTTACTCGAGTAACAAGTTACAACTAACAATAAAACACTAACTATCTGGCGACTGTCATCAGACAAAACAATACAACGCTTGTACGGCGATTGCCGGAACTACAAACTATTACACTACCAAAAATGAGACAACTCCGTCAATTTGTTTGCAAGTTATGGACTTTTAAACAGTGGATACATTTTTTTGGACCCCTCTGTATATTTAAAATAACATTATTTTATTTTTTAAACTATCTTGATCACTGAAAATATCCTTATCAACAAATAAAAAAAAAAATGTAATTGCTGAAATATTGATATAAAAACCTACCAGTTTGGAACGTATTAAATGTATGATTAATATTGTTAGCTTACAGAACCTTATTTATGAAATATCTTCGAAACTATTTTTGTATTATTAACCATGAGATAAACTTTAAATCTTAAATATTTCTGAGGTGAAACTTGAGAAATTTTAAAAAGTTAGCAAAATAGCCAAGTATGTGTACAGTCAACTGTTTCCATATTTGTTCATACTTCCCATTATTGTTTCAGAGAGCCAAAAGAACTACCTTGTACCCAAATAAAATTAAAGACTCTCCTTTCGGGGTTGGTAATTAAATTTGGATACATAAACATTTTATCTGCTCACAGATAGACTAGCATTCATTATTTTTATGGAAGGAATTACAGTTTCATATGTACAACATAAAAACAAAAAAAATGTTTTGAATTTGAAATTCACCTGGATCTGTTTATTCTTGGCAATCTCATAGAAAAACATAGTAAGCAAAGTACCAGACGTTTCATACCCAGCAATAAAGAAAATAATAGCTTGTGCAAGCGCCACAACTTCACTTAAGACCGGTCCTGGAATCAAATGGTTGAACTAATTATCCACAATTTAACTGTTAACAAAAAAAATATGATATAAATTATAGATAACAAAAGTATTTGTTTCTTCTATGTCTTTTCAATTATTTTATGGCATGATTTATATTAAAGCATATAAATTTATATTAAAACTACCTTTTTCATTTGTCGTTTCTTGGTCGTTTAACTTCTCATCAGAAAGAGGCTCACTTTGAGCATCAATTAATAACTGTAAGAAATCATTTCTCCTAAAAATATTTAAAAAAGGATTCAAACTACTTTTATTTTTTTGCAATTCATCAAAATATAAGTGTATACATATTTATCGTTCATAAAAAATAGTACTAAGACGAAGATTAGAAATGATTGTGACAAAAATATTCACTTTAAATAGCTCATGTAAGCTTGCTAAAAATCTCCTTTTAAAAAATAAAACTAGTTGTAAATATCTCTCTCTCAAAAAAAAAAATTACAACTTGTTGGCTACCAAAGTTTTGTTTTTGGAATATATTTGGATTATTTTTGTGTTACTATCTTTATTGTGTTCTTAACCACAGGCAACAATTCATAACTTTAAATCTTAAATAGTTCTGAACTATACATTAAGTAGCGAAACAACTTTTTTCAGCTTTAATTTATATTCATATTTCCTGTAACTGTATTTCACCTAACACATAATCAGTTTTATTTACTATGTTAGTAAATCATTTTTAAGACCACTATCATGTAACAATGAGTGCTCTGTACATGTAGCATATACTACACTACATGCATACAAATGGTTATGACATCTCTCACAGATGGAAAGATGAGATAATAATCAAGGAAATAAATTATCTAGTTACCTTATCCCATTCTTTTTTCTGCTGTGAGTTGTATCTGTTAACACTTTGGCTAAAAACCGCAAAGTATCAATGTTTATGAACGACACAGGAATTAAGCGAATAATGAATTCAGGAAGCTCAAATAAAATAGCAAAAAATAATAAATATCTCACAAAGCTATTCATTTCGCTAAATTTTGCTACTTGTTTTGTGAATTCAGAATCAGGATGGCTATTTGAATCGAGCTCAACTCCAAAAGCAGTTGATGCAATTACATCCATAGTGAATTTCCCAAGGGTTTCCTTCATGTCTAAATCAATGCTGGAGCCTCCTAAAATACATCAAGAAAAATAAGTATAAGACTTGAAGGATCTGACAAAGATGAGCAATAAGCTTTATACATTTTTTGTCTTTTGTTGATTTTTTTCTTCAAAACCACAAACACTTATATGCCCTAGTGTCTTACTGTCTGTTCTGAAGACAGTAAATCCCCTGTTTGTTGACTTAGATGAAATAGAGATTTGAAATTTTACATGAAGATTCCATTTAATGACCCAAAGATATGAAAATAATAGCAACTCCATTTAAGATAAAATGCCATTAATAAAAAGTTTATTTCATGGAATATCTTTGAATTTGTTTTTGTGATACCATTTTCAATGTGTACTAAAACGTGGGGGAAAAGTCAGAACATTAAATATTATATTTCTTCTAAGCAGACTAAGACCTGAGAAAATTTAAGAGTTAGAGCAACATTTAATACATTTTGGGCCGATATTTTTCTTGTTAAATTTGTTTTCACATATTTTCCGAAATCATGTAAACCAAAACATATGCAGTCTAGTCTAGACCTCAGGCTTACCTTCCCATTAGCATTCCTTCCAAATTTCAAAACTAACGGATCATTTTGTGTCCCCTGTTGTAGAACAAATAGTCAAACAGGTGAAAGATTATTACCAGAAATAATAACGTCATAATAAATAAGAAAATATATGCAAGTAAAGCCTACCTGTTCAGGGCTTCGCCACTATAAAAATTAATTTAGAACAAATGTACGTCTATTAGAGTTTTAAATCACTTATATTAGTAATGACTAAATAATGATTACCATTTTCGCTAATTTTGTCCATAATATAGCTTGTTATCTGAAGACCACATTTATTTTCAATTTCTACCATTTTCTTAAGCTTTCCAGAAGAAAATGCAGGCGTCAGAACTGTTCGGACCTGTATCAGTTGCTTTTACTATTGTATATTTTTTCTATAAAACAATTAATATTTAATGATTAAATTAAATATGTAATAACCTGTTTCCATTCATTTCCAGTTAGACTAATAAGCATTTTCTGAGAATAAGGTGACAGTGGTTTGAAATTTATGAATGGTCTATCATGAAAATAATCAAAGTCCTTCATCAAAATTGTTTTTATTAGATCTGGATCATTCACTAAAAGGCATGTTCTTGATCCTTCGAACAAACCTTAAATAAGAAAAAAATATTGAAGTATATTTTCATTCGAAAATTATTTAAAAAAAAAAAAGAAAGAAAAAACAGAAATACCCAAAAGTGGACTTCCTTTGAACTTAAAGTATAAATCTCTATGAAACTCATGTAATGATTTTTCCCTGTGAACTCTTGATTTTAAGTTACCATACAAAAAAAGAGGTTTCTCATAAGGAACCCCTTTTGATTCCCAATGATTGAACTTCCTGGTGAGATAATAATAAATAAATAGCGAAAATCCAAGTAAGCCACTTAACAACAAATATATTGTGTCCATCGTAATCTGAAAATATAAAATTAATCCAGTTCACTTTTAAGTCACAGTTTAAACAAAGATTATTAAAATTAACTTACAGGTAGCCCACTAAATTTATGATTAATAAGGTATTCTAAAGTATGTGTGAATCGGGTTACATAATTTATTACAAAAGTAGGTTTGAAATTTAAATAAATATTTTGATAAAAGCCATTAAAACAATATTTTTATCATTTTTTGTACAATACAAAATATTAGTACGGAAATGATTTAAGGTTTTGTTTTTAAAGGATCACTAATTTATAAATTATATGTACACCCTCCATGCTTTTTTTTATCATATTCGTTTGTAGTAAAAATATTAAAAACAAAAAATAAACCTATGTAGTCATTAGCACTTGTTATTTATTGTTAACAGTCCTGTACCTCACTTCACTGTTATTCTTCTCTTTCAGTCATTTGTTCGACCAGTTCATAGACCTGTGCGAGTTGATTTGTACAGTAGTCAATCTTATTTACGGATCTAGCTCAGTCTGTTCGATGTTTTCCAAAGAGTGTGCTTCGTTGTGTTTGACAAGTATCTCTGTTTAATAGTATTGTCTCTGCAAGTCTGTAACAGTTTTTGTATAATGGGCAGTAAGTTGTAAAGTAAATGTTTGAAATTTTTGTCGAAGATTTATTATTTAATATTTTTGCGATTATTTATTGCACATTTGTAATTGTCAACATGTCCAAATCTTTTCAAATAACTATTTTTAAATCCATGTTCTGTAATGAATTCTTCCTGGAATTCTGACTCCATAAACAAAATCAAGGGTTAATAATTAATTACTTGATAATAAAAAAATAAATATTCTTCTATCATACTGAGGAGGGTATCAAATTAAAGATCTTGCCCTATTAGTTAATACATATTTTTATTTTTGAACTGTAATAAAACAATGCCATAAAACATTCCTAAAAAGTTCCTACATAATAAAAATAAGTCATTTGTTTATTAACTGCATTGAAAAAGTAAATAATAAATATTTCTCTTTTACTGTAACCAATTGCAATCCTGAGATATTGATAAATGTTTCAGGACAGGATTAATTAAATTTACAATATTTTTTAAGTAATTGGCGTTCAGGCACAGATATACTGTACATACTGCCCTTTAACCTAATGTTACCATATAGACTTTTAACAGTGGAGGCCTGGGTTTCAATCACGACTCGTCTTAGGATTATCTCTGATTTTGAAAAAAATGACTTAGAAATGCTTATTTTGAATGTGTAGAAACCCTTAATTGTGTGTAGTACACATATAATTAACTTTGTGCTGTCAAGGACTCCCTATTGCCACTAAGCATAAATCAATGATTCTCTCCCCACAGGTGATTATTTTTTCAGTGCTGAATGCCCTATCGTACCTTGGAGTGACTGTCTCCTTGTGGCTTACCATATTCTCCTTAGAGAAAGGCGGGGCGGATGGTACCAGGAAATATACATCACCACTAATATTAATATGGGAGAGGAAATAATGAACTAGTTGTAGCTGAAGTAGTTTTGTCCTCATACTGGAATTGTGAAGGGTACCAACCTGCTAATAACTCACAGGAAATTAGAAGACATGGGATTAATCAGATGTCTCCTCCCAAGAAAGAGTAACATTTGTATCTTCAAATTCATTACTTCATAAGTGTAGACATATACCTCTCAAATGTGTAATACATCTAAGGTCCAAGTAGCGGCCTGTTAGAGATGGGGAATTAAATAGAAGGCAAAGAAACTAGGGGCTATACAGTCTGTTTGCTTCAAACAGCTGGTTAGGACATTGGCTAACCAAAGGCTGAGTCGAGAAATATCTTTCAGAAACACACTTGAAAAGTTGTAATATCAGCTAGACCTCTATGGTGGAAGCTCTGAGAGGAGACAAAGACTCCCATCTTAGGCTGTCGCGCCAGTTTAATAAGTTATATTTTTACTTAACGCTATACATGGAATTACTATATATGATCAACATCGAAAAACATGATTTATATGAATTTTGCAGCTGGTATAAAAAAAATAAATTTATTTTGAATATTGTGTATTAGATAATTAAAAGGATGTTCACTCTTTGGCCCATAAATGTTCTTAGTAAACCCAGTAACTTTAAAACATTATTGAGGTGGTTGGGGAGTAATTTATAAGGGTAATTATGATCTAATCAACATAAGAAATGCTAATTAGTTCAGTTGCCTGCCATAGCTGTTTATGGGAAGCAACAGGTAGATGGCCTTAAGGAAAATCAATGACAGAGTGATTACCATAATGCTGTTATCTACAGCTACAAGGACATATCATTGCCAAAACGAACACATTTAATTTACTGCATGCAGATTAATGTCAAGAAAAAAAAGTAACTTTGCTGAATTACTTTACTTATGAGACGCAAAGAGACTGTACTTCTTTTAGCACCTAGTACAAGCTGCAAAACAAAAATAAATTATTAAACTTTTTGACGTAAATAGACTAAATGTTATGACATTTGAAAGTCGTCTAGTTAACCGCAATGACACCGTTATCATTAAGCAAAAAAAAAAGGAATCGATACATTGATAACATTTGACATCGATTATATCGTAACATGTTGATTGTTGGTTCAAAGACATTTAATAAAGTCCTACAATAATAATAATAATAATAATAATAATAATAATAATAATAATAATAATAATAATAATAATAATAATAATGATTTTTTGCCAAGAGATAAGATAGCGTGAAAGCACTGGAACGGATCGGATCGCTGTTTGTACGACTCTCCCCTGTAAGAAGTAGATTTTACATTAAGACCTACGAAATAAATGTAGCATTACTTAGAAAAGCAAGGCAACTTTTATTATGATTATGATGAGGGTATTACTTAACAATGGGGATATTTCCCTTGCGCAGACGTTTCTTCATCCAGCTAAGGGATGAAGTGGACCGTCCTGATCCAATACTAGAAGAAAACACTTTGACCATGAAGTGAACGAATAGTCGGGCCAAGGAAACAACTCGTTTGCGCGATAGTACGGGCACAAAATAATATGTAAACTTGGAAATAATCGACGAATCAATAAGATTCAATGGAGTAAACAAGTCCGCCTAGCATCTTAGGCGAACTCTAGACCACCACTAACAACACATTCAGGTCCGTTCTGGACATACCTAAAACTGCTCTATAGAGCCAAAAAAATATATCTGATCGGCCCTCTGTGGAAACCCTACAGAGTTGAAAATTTGGCATGAAAACAGTTACCTCCCGAGGGCTCAAAGCGCTGCTGAAGCCTACTTCGGAAGAAAATAAATCTATGGACAAAGTAGCTAAAATCTACAACTTTCAAAACCCTTCAAAATGTCGAACAGTAACGAAATCTTGAAAGGTCGAAGTATTTATTTTAAAACACAAATCATGAATACTTAATACTAAGGAAAACAAAACAATTAAGAGTCATTTATATTATTTCTCTCATTAGACATTTTCAATTGGGTATGAATAAATACTATTTTTTAATAAATTACAAATATGGCAAAATACATCTTTTAACAAACAGAATTACTTTATGAGGTTTAGTAAGTAAGATTTGCTTGCATATATATGAAATTATGGCCATTACTTCGGGATGATCTGCTATATAATTTTTCGATTGCAATACAAGCCGGTTTGTATCCAATTCTATCTTCCTTTTTGTTTCTGGTCTGTTAAGAAATCTCGTCAGGAAAGAATTAAGTAAATAAGGGTCTTTAGGGTGGTATCCGGGTGTAAATTCTACTTCAGGGCCAATAACAGCATAGTGTGTTTCCCCACACCACATCACCAAAGCTATCTGCCCGTTCCTTGTCAGGTAGGCGTTGCTCTCTTGTACTTCCCTTGATGGGGTGATCACCCTCTTACGAATTCTCTTCAATTCTGTACTTTTATCATTCACGGTGCACCATACGAAGGGGTAACATTTCAGCTGAGTCTCACACACTTCCCTGTTGGTTATAAGACTCTTGACAAACTTATACCCAACGAAGTTTTTCCTCGCTATTTGTCGCATAAGTATAATATTTGCTGATTCAGTTGTAACATTGACGAAATCGTTGTAATCTAATGCAGTTTTATTTTTAACTAAGTGTTCGATGTTGTATCTGTATTGTTCAGTTAGCAGGTATTTTCCTTTGGCTGGCCTGGCGTACAAGCTGTGGACCGTGCATTTCTCATTTTCAGGGTCTATTTCTATTTCAAATCTAGCTTCTTCTGTTGACTCAAAATTTTTTCGTACGTAGCCGTAATTGTAGACTTCATAGCATTTACTTCCACCTGAGAATTGAATATGTATTATCACAAAAAAGTCTGCCTTCTCTAAATGTTCTACGGTAATGTTCATACTCCCATCCCGTTCCTTTGATTCGCGGTTGATCATGTAAAGCTGCTCGTCAAAGTGAAATTCATTCCCTTCATCCTCTTCTAGGTACAAATCCTCTACTTCTGGCACGAAATTATTGCCATCATAAACGGTTGGTTTGTCATCAAGAGAGTCAAGAAGAGATAAATTTTCCATAATATTTATTCCTTCTGATTCGTCTGTACCTTCTTCGTATTCTTCAATTTTTGTTTCATCTTCTTCTTCCTCTTCTAATTCTTCATGAATTAACTCACTTTGAATCTCCTCATCATCTTGAGATAAATTATAGATTTGTTTACAAGATGTACAACTGCCTTCATACATAGTTAAGAAACCGATTTAATAAGCACTTTTATAGAAACTATTACGTATAGAAAAATAATAATTACCAGCTGATGAAGCCATGTCGTAAGTAACACCTGCTTATTTAAAAAGGTTTAGGTTTGGTAACATATTGTATGACAGCAATGATTAAAATAGTGTTTTCAGTAAATAGTGATATGTCCCAGAAGTAAATCACCATCTTACTGGGGGGTCTGTTGGTTAATTCATCGGACTACAAAAAGCTTCCGTTAACTAAGGTCAATCAGTTTCGGAAAGGAAAGAAATAGAATTTATTCAACTACTCAAGTTAGAGTAGTAGTGTCGAAACTTGCTGCTTGGTGCATATAAATTATCATTAAATAGCTTATTTCAGGTTTCATAATAATCGGTTGCAATGAGTAACTGCAGAAAATGACTTTATGCTTTTTAAAAAAAGCGGCCACGCCGAATACTCGTGACAGATTAAGCGGCACAGGACTCGGGGGGCTTCCATTGTTTGTACTTGATCAGACTTACTGGCTTGGTCAGATTACCTACCAGTGGTGTTAAAATCTGGTTAGGCTTTCGCTAAGCCAATCTTCAGCCTTATCATTTCCGGGAACACCGCAGAGGCATTGGATCCAATGGAAACTGTATTAATAGGAGTGAAAATATATTTTTCCCATAATGCTAAAAAATAAAAATGAAACCCTGTTATTCCTATTAAAATTATAACTATATACCATAAATACCATATACCATAACCAACATCTCAACAAGATAAAAGCTATATTGTTCAACCATGCTTGTCAAGAAGCTGGTTTAAATGGAGACGAGGACGGTTCCCGTAGTACCTTGGCTTGTGCCAGAGATGCTGTGCGGCTTAGGGGGTCTTCCGGTATCAAATCAAAGTAGATGGGGGGCATCCTTGTTTCTACCCTCGCCCAGTACTCGATGATTCTAGAAGAGTCGACTCTAGACCTCAGTTACCATCAGAATTCCATATTTGAGCTTGCTGTGCCAAACCGTCGTGAACGCCCGAAGGATACTTAACAGGGAGAATACTCTTAAACTCACACGGTCATCCTATCCCGACACCCTTGGTTTCTTACTGGCTGCTCCAAGGAGCAGTTGCGTTGATTTTATTTCAATAACTTTACAATATTAAAAAAACACAATTAATTTTTACCTAGTGCGTTTTTTTACATCGATTATAAATAAATTGTTGCAGAGCGAGTACTGGTTGGTTGCCTTGTGTCTGTCTATCTGTATTTGTGTTTACAACAGTGATCGTAAAAATCTTAAAGACGTTTTCCACAATTCTCATGTTCCAGCTAAGAAGCTACCAGTTATGATTTTCCCCCATGGTCAATGACAAATTAATATCGGAGAGGAAAAGGAAAATCCTAAGATATTGTACCAAATACTGTTATGGAAACCAACAATATAAATCGCGTATTTAACACGTCCAAAGACGGTCTGATTTGTTTTTTTATATCAATATTTTAGCTATTTACATTTTTTAATTATTGAAAAGACGATTTCCTCCCAGATGAACTAAAATATTTTTAATAGAAAATGCAAGGTGTTTTTTTCATTATCATTTAATAAGTTTTTGGTGAACAGTCAAGGAGAGTCTTACTTACTAAAGTCTTACTTCTCTGGATATTATTCCTAAACTTTCTTTGTTTACATATGCCGGGTCGTCACTAGAGGGGTGCCTGGCGATAAAGTGAGGGTTGTTTGAGTTTACAACCTGGACAATCGTTTCGTGACGGCTTTACTATCTGACTCCATTTTTTGATAGGTATATGCCCCGACAGTGCACTATGTTCAGGAGAAGAGGTACAGGGTAGGTAGTTAGTGTGGTCTTGGAATGACCACGAATTCACACTCGGTATCTGAGGGTAGGCGAAATCCGTCCGGATCCCAAAGGCGAGTGTGAACCGGAGAGAGGCAGACTGAATTGTCGCGGGAGACACTGCTTGGTAAGTTTGCAGGGCCACGACAACCGTTGTCCACTAGGGAGAGGTCTCTCCCAAGGAGGTGCTAGATTTAGCGAGACGAAGGCAGGGATTCCCACTAGGAAGGTGTGTGGTCTGACAACGCCGGACTAAAACGTAGCGAGGCGAGGAGAGAAAGAGATGTAGAGGTTTTTCATAAAAAAGCAGCAGTTTCAGAGTTTTTAAGCAGGAGCCACGAGCGAGTGTAGTTGTCAGGAGAATAATGTACAGGACCCAAATCCCCGGCTTAAATACCTAGCTGACCTTGCCCGCAGCCAATAAGCATCGTCATTGTAGTGGCTTTCCTTTGTTCCCTGACAGAGCCTGGAAGGGTCTATGGTTTGGGCCTTATACCTGACTGACAGCTGGTGTCCCAGCTCATATAACTAATTGGCCCTGGCAGCATGTTTTATTGTTTAACATATTTACAATGATTTATATTTGGGTAATGTTATTTAGATTTGTTTACAATATATATAAAATAGAGTATAGGGCGATTTCTCTTATGTAGTTAGCGGTTGCTACAACATACATTTAAAATAAATACAATTTAGTTTATAATCGATGTAAACAAATTTGGGTCACTATAAAAAAAAAATCTTCGATCTAATGAGGAAAATATAGCATGCAGCTTACTCTTGAATCAACTAGTATTTATTTAATATATATGCAAACTCCTGAAACAAATTAATTCAGTTTGTAATTTCTTTTTAATAGGAGGGATTTAAATAAATATATTTCATTAACCAATACACTTTATATTCTAGAAATTTTCACAATTAAACTTTACAGAAATCCAATAAGAACAAGAATTTTTTTTCCCGTGTTTAATTTTCAAAAAAACGTAATCAGTATCTTGTACTACCTTTCGCCACGAAGAATGCATTGTATGGGAGTTCACATATTATCTAAGGACATTTGTTTATTGGCTTCTGAGTTCCCGTTAGTCAACGACTGATCAGATTGGCCTCGAAGACGCCAGTTAAATGATCAAAGGAGCAAAAAGTCTTTTTAAAAACTTTCATTTGGCTAATACCCAATGAAATGAAATCTTATAGTACCAGAATAACGCAAAAGGAGAGAGAGTGTGATAGGTGGACATGCAAGTAGATCAGCACTGTCCATTTTACTATCCTCCCAGGTGGCCAAGGCCCATTACTTAAAATAGGATAATGCATTGAATTCGCGATTTTTATCGTTGACACCCATTTTTTTAAATTCTTCTAAATTTCTTGTATTTTTACCGTATTTAACTATCCTAAACCATTGGGGGGGGGGGGGGGGGTTACTTACTTAATAATCTTTCTCAAGCTTCTGAGCAGTGACATGAGAAAATTTAAAATTAGCTATGACAGATTGTGGATAGGAGCCCGTAATGGAACTTGAGGAGAAATCAAAACACCATTTCAAACTTCCAATGTATTGCAATTTTACATTTAATTAAGATATTCCCGAAGAAAAACTCCTTTGGGGACCAATTCGGGCTGCAAGGTAGCCACTTAAAGTCACCTGTTTTGGATATGACATAATTTTAAACAGAGGTCCCATTTGATATAAAGATGAAAAACAAATAAACATAGATATCTCTATAAAACATAATTCAGAGCAATAAATTAATTACTTGGCCTATAAAAGTAAAAAATGATTTTTTCTAAAACCATAATCACAAAATCGGCAATTTTAGTAGTGATATACATCCTGGTATTATTACTAATTATTATCCAAGGAAAAAATACATTAGCTAAGAACGACAATTACTAGTGAGTTTGGCCAAGCAGAATTCATAGTAATATAGGAAGAGCCTCACAGACGCAGGACTAGCTCAGTTGGCAGAGCATCAGACTGAATTTTGGAGGGCACCTAGTGGGTTTTTCCTGATTACAAAGTCATTAAAATCACAATTAACATCGTGATTGGAACTTTAATGCAACCAACATTTTTTTTTTTTAGAGGTCGATATTTTGCAATATAGTTTCATTTGATGATGTGATAATGATAAAAATACAAGTTACCTGCCTACAAGTAAAAGATAACTTTTTAATTAAAAACAATTTCCTATTATACTGAGTAGGCTACCAAATTAAAGATCTCGATGTCCTCACTACTATATAATAGGCGTTGGAACTTTAGTAGACTACAGTTGCAAAAGTCATTAAAACAGTGTTCTTAACTTTAACTCAACCGGTGTTTAATTACTGTAAATAGAAGTGGGTGGCTGCCAATAGGATATCCTGCCTTTCATCAATACTAAACATAAATGGGGTACATAAGGGGATAAATGAGTAATGAATAAAATGAAAAGATGGCAACACAATTTTTTTTCTTGATTTCACTATAAGGTCATAAATAATAATACATAATTTAACAGTTTATAAAATATTTATTAAATCTACTAAAGTTTTAAAACATATTGCTTAAAATTACACTTCGAAGAGAAGTGAAGGAAATTTAAGCACTATTAAATAGTGATGCAAAAGAAATTTAAGAAAATTAAAGAAAAATGATCAGGAAAAAAAAAGTGCAGTCTACAACTAAAGAACAATAATTATTTCCCAGCGAGTTTCTTGTAGACTTCCTCACAGTATGGTTCCCAAGTCGCTTGGAAGAAATTACCAGCTAAAGGATCTCCTAGGTTATATTTGCTGGCCAATTTAGAAATGGAAAAGTTCGCTCTTTTATCCCCGGAACTGAAATAAAATATTATGATTTTAAATACCGTTTGCTAAAGATGTAATAAATAAATGAATTAATAAAATTACTTGTTTGGTAGTTTTGGCTCATCGAATTCCAGCTTCTTTGGTTGTTTATATACAAGGAGAGTATAGCGATGGAGTCCTAAAAAAGAAATTTCCAAGAAGCACTTTTATAAGTAATATGAATGCTTGTTATTTATTTATTTTTTTTATGTTACTAAAAAAGGTTTTTACATAGCTGCCTGACAGCAGTGAAATTAACATTATAATATTAAAATGTAAGCATATCGTTTATTTTCATGTTTGTATAATATACAAGTATAGTATAGTAATCACTAACTTATATGTAGGATTAGAACAGAAATAAAAAACCTATAACTAAAAGACTAATTATATTCCTCTAAAATATATTTGTGAACAATACTGTTAGCAAGGGTGGATGGGTGGTTTGGGCTAGTGGGGAAGTAAACCCTTTTGCAGTCCATGCAGGAATAGGACCAATATCTGAATGAATTTTAGTTTTATATATGTATATATATATAACTCTGAACATCCACAAATTAGCATATCATTTATACAAACAAGTACTTTCATCAGCTTATGCTGCAATTCACAATTACTAATAATCCTACTAACAAGGACGATGTCTAAACTCGTAATGGCAGCGATATTATGGACAAACTTGTTGATGAATGATTATAAGCTTAACCCACAACCAGCACACACATACTAAAACTTAAGTATTAGTATTAAATGTTTGCTGTACATGCATTCATGGGAATTATAGTGTCTCTATCCTAGAGGTATTAACTGAATGAAGCAAGTTCAAAACGCTATACAACAATTTAAAATATTTTAGAGAATACTCTAGGAATAAATGTAGATTGAATAAATTACTTTCAACATAAAATATCCCCACTCACAAGGATGAACTTCTATAAATTTTACCAATTTTTTATTTTATTTAATGTAATAGTATGTACAGGCCTAGCGGATTTTTTCTATTCCTATATTTTATCTAAAAACCTCTCTTCAGCGGGGTATATTCTTGTTGACAGCACTGGAGTCTCCCATTATGTCACACAACTTGTGAGATTTTAAGAGAATTTTCCTGGTTAGATGATTATCTGTATGAGTGGTGACCTGGCTAACATATTCTCCCTTTGCTAAACAGTACCGATTTCTATAAATGAAAACTCTATAGTACAACATATTCAAGCATTGGATTTGTGGCTTACAGGTCTGACATTCTTCCATAAAATCAATCAGTCCCCCTTTACCCTTTTGTTATAAACAACACATTTCCCTAGATTCTTACTTTTTCAGTTAGTCCTTATGAGTTGAGGAATAAATATTCCATAAGTAATTTTACTCTCTGATGTCATAGATTGTGCCTCAGAGTAGTTTGGTATATTTCTTAGAATTAAAATGTTATCTGCTAACATCCTTATTTCTAAAATTTCCCGAGTATGAATAGTTTGTTTGAAAACAATTGTTTTCAATAAAATTAATTCTTGCTGAAAGATCACATCATCTTGGATTTCAATATTAATTCTTAAGAGATGCATTTGTCAATTGTATGTTGTTATTTTTTATATATTTGCCATCAACAATCTGATGGATTTCGCTCAATGCAAAATTTATAATGATCATTAACTGTTAATGAGATGAGATGTTGACATCAAATGTTGTTCTTGGGACCATAGACAGGCTGTACTGTATTAAATAAAGTGATCGAAAATTTCATCAGTTACTTGGGCGGGAAGGTTAAATGGCTGACTCTCGCTTTAACATTGTCCTGGCCTCCTTAGGAGGTTTTTCCCCCTGCAAAATAAAATTAATGCAGATCACCATAGGTGTTAGAAAAAGGTGATATTATGTAGGCAGCCAACCCGCTGGTTACAAGGTTACAAGGATAAGGGTTGCTAGTAAAAATAACAATTATTTTACTAGTGCTAAGAGCTAATTGTAAAATTTGAAATGCTTTAATATTATTACCAGTTCCTTTCGGAGGGGCTGATCCAATATAAGCGCTCAGAACTTCTCCACTATCAACATCGGTCCCTGGGATGTTCACAACTAGCCAGTGGTGCCATTCTCGGAATTTTGGGTCTGCTCTACTCGGAGCATCAGGATCTGAGAGTTGAGGTTAAGGTAATAAATATATGATCATAACAGAAATATAAAATAACATTTTGTGCACATTCAAACAAAATTTTGACTCGCCCAAGTGATGACATCTCTACTCAAAATTATTTAATAAAATATTTGTATACAATATTGGTCAAAGTGAAAGTTTCTTGAGAAGTGAGAGAAAGTAGTTTAATTTAGTGAAATTTCATAAATAACATTTGTAAAAGAGAAAAAAGAAATACATACATGAGCTACTAATACCACTTTTGGAAAAATAAAGAATCATATTCTATAAAGAATAGTTATAATTTATAACGAATCATATTCATAGAGAAATATTAAACATAGGCACTTGGGAGCATAAATTTAGACATATTAATCTTAATTCAATCAGACTAACTCTAATGTTTGGACCTACGTCCTTTTATTACCAACCATGGATGATTAAATAGGTTTTTAGTTAACAATGTTTTCAATCAAAAATTTATTCAAATACTTCTCTTTACATTTATAAATTAATCCTGTAGTCCAGGGGATAGAACTGAGAAATTTTGAAGTCATTAACTTGCTTAACTATAATAAATCTTAATTTAATTTTGAACTTTAAACAAATAAAGACATTTACATTAAATTGATATTATATGTCAATGTAATTATTAGCAAATTACAAATAAAACAAAATTTGTGTAAAAATTGCTCTGACATACTATTTCTTGGTTTAACCTTATTTTGTAAAATTAAAAAATATTGGGATGGTGGTTTGATAGGGGTTGGTATGTTAGGGCAAGGATCTTTTATTCTTTATAATGATTTAAACTAAATCTTTTAAAATATTTAAAACAAAAATATCAATTTAGGAGTCTTATTTATTTCTAGTTTAATAATTCAGTTCATAGCATCAGCCTTGAAAAACAAAAAAATAGAGAAAAATAATAAAATTATATATTCAAACTAAGATAGTACCCTAAGTCAGAAATAATCAGCAACAAAGTTTACTCTAAGGGAAAATATTTTTTGAAACGTTTCAAACTGCAGTTTATACCAATTAAATGTTATTAATGGATAGATTATTTCTCAATGCTTATCAGTATGATAAAAGCAGTATTAACTAAAAATAGCAAACAAGATTTCATAATCAGTCCTATCCTGCATTATTGACTTAAAATGAATCTGAATCCATACATTCAGGATAAAAAAAGGCAAGTTTTTAATTATATGTACATATAATTAAAAATGGTTGTCTGGTTAATCACATCATCATAAGCAAATAGACATAGTTGTGCCTATAATATCTGGTCAAATTATAATAGTTACATTTACCAATAACATATAACTTATTAGTAAATGCAAGTGTAGTTAGATAAAGATGTTTTTATCATGTCCTTCACTGTGACATTCTACCTACTTAATTTTGTGTTATATAACTGGTTGCAAGAATAATTACCCATCATCAAAAATATTACATAACATAATGAAAATACTAAGCACTGAAAATAACTACCTTTTCATTTTTGGAAGAAACATAAACAAATAAAGAAGTTCTTAAAAACGGATTTTGAAATAATTTGTCCATCCCCATTGTTGATATCTTTACTATACTACCCTGAGTGATTTCAGCAATTAATTGTCATTCTCAAGGAATAAGTAATGAAGAAACTGATGATTCCAGTCTTTTTAAAGTGTGCACACTCATTAGACTTTGAAAATTACACGTTTACAAATGATTTCAACCCACAACATTCCACTAAAATCTTAAAATAGGTAGTTCAAATATTAAATTAAATTAGATAGTTCAAATATCCCCCACAGTTAAAAATCAGCAAGTTTCAACTTAGTGAAAAAGTTCATTTGACAGAATTAAGATGATTTTATAATCAGAATACACTTTATTCTTGCACCTTTTATCTCATGCCTATCATAGTATTTTTTTTTTTATATTTCAGAGCAGATTATTCAAAATCACCAATTTAATCAGTCATCTAGAGATTGTAAGTTTTATAATCTGAAATGAGATTATTAGGTAAGGGTAAGTCGTAAACACATTTTTGAAGTTTCTACCGGAATGAAAACAGTTTGTAGAATTCCGAAACAAAATTGATGATGAACTTAGCGGCAATCTATCACTGATTTTCTATATTGTCCTTTCTCAAAGAAATACAAAAATTACTAAATTATCTTGAACTTTAAGAAAAACCACACTATGTTCATAGATATCCGAAGCACTATAATTCAAATTAATTTTGAAAGTTCTCTTTTTAAAATTTGGAGGAGAGTAATTGAAAAAAAATAAGGAAACTGCCACAAAAAAACTCTAAAAATGCCAGTTAAATAATTGCTACATCCAATCCTACAAATCCATTCATGGATATTAATATTCTTTAAATAGACTGATAAATTGCTAAATAAAAATATAAAAGATTGATTTTTAGTCTGACGTGCAATTAAAAACTAGTTTCACAATCAGATTTTTGGATACTTTTAGATAAGAGAAAATACCTACACATAAAATAAACTTTTCCAAGGTAACACTCAATTTTTGGATTTACTATCTAGACAACTATAAACATTTGATTATGAAGTCAAGACTTTATCAACATGAGTACAACAAAATTCCGATTGAAATATACTATTTTGTAAGTAATTTTTTACATTAATTGTAAAATTATCAGTAAACTTTGGGTTTATGGTTAATAGATGATTCCTAATGTCCTCATAAAAATTGTAAGTATTTATGAGGTTCATACTATATCAATTCCTAACAATATTTCAATGGCCTAACTGACATTATCTATTTTATTGGTCTAAAGATCGAACAATAAGGGGATCGGAAAGAAATGATAAACCAAGATGAAAGATACCTTAATGACATTAATAACTTCATGTGTTGATAGGTTTGAAGCGTTCTTGAATTTTATTTTTTTAATATCAAGTTCTTTAAGAGATGGAGATGTCATAAAGAAATGAAGAATCAATGAATATGAGATATATAAAAAAATACAATGATAAAATTACATCAAAGCTATACTTAACAAAAGTAGAGTATAAGAGTAGAGGTAATAATACAATTTGAATACCAACCTGTCATGACAAGGGTATAATATGCATTTGGGTCAGCGTTCCAAGAAACTTTTGGAGGATCCTTCACTATAGTTGGCGTAAGCTCATTTCCAAAATCCACTTTATGCTTTCCGAAAGTCGCCTTAAAATACGTACAAAATTGAATATTTTAATGGCCAGATATTCAAGTCAAAATATCAAAATACTTATGTTAACATATATATTATGACACACTAGAGTTTTCAAAATTTTTGTATTTATATTAATTACAATTAAAAGAAGTAAATTTCACTTCATTCAGATCAAAAAAAGTCAAAGTGTCAAAGCAATGTAACCTATACACAAATGATGCTAACAATTTTTTGAATTCGATCATGGATATAATAATAATTGATAAAAAAACAAATTGCAATTAAACATACAGTCAGCTCGCTGGCAGGTAAAGTGCTGATGACATCGGGCACAATTTGCTCTTTCTCCATAATTGACAGCTTGGAACTGTCTGAGTCTCCTGCAGTGGCGCTTATCAGTAATGAGACTATCAGGGCCTGAGCCCGCCCAAAAGCTACGAGGTTAAACATGATCCGTAAAATCCAACGTCGACAACAACTCAACAATTATTTCATGGACACTACCTCTTCAACGTTTCGTTCGAAAGTGGGACGTCTCCCTAACGGTATTTAAAGTAATACCCCCAGGAACTGTGTCATTACACGGTCCCCATATCGCAGATAATAACAGAATTAAAGTATCAATGCGGAGATTATAGTTTATAAGACAGTTTTATCGCTTTTTTAATGCTCATGAATGTTTATTATATTTATTTTTATTCTGCACCCGCCCTTGGTGACAAAGTAATAAAGTTTTATTACTCTCTCGATAAGTATGTCTTCATTGATATAATCCTTTGATTTGGAGATTGTGGTGATTCTAAGCAATCCGACTTACGTTATTAGATTCAACTCATGTAACTTTGTCTTTAATTTATAAAAAAAGGGAAGTTTTTATAATAATTGATAAAAAGAATACAATCAAGTTAGCTATGGGCTTCATAGAGAGAAAAAAAAACTAGCAGGAGAAAAGAACAAGGCTATTCTAGGTAGTTACGTGACCACCATTAGTGAAGCTTTATAAGATCTTAAAATTAAAAAAAAAAATCTTAACAACGTGAAATATGCTATTTAACTTTCTTATTTCAATTCACTTTATTTAGATTTGTTATTGTTTTATCAGGATTTCTCCCAAAACTTGTGGTTTTCCTTTTCATACAATTATAAAGGATTATTTTGTACCTTCACATCTTCCTTTATCATCTTTTGCTTAGTGTGACTTCGATCTTAATATTTTTCACCTCTGCTCGTCAAATGTGGATTTTTTTTTTTTTTTTTTAAATTTTGCTTCGTTTATATCTTTGACATGAACAAAACATTAAACGCTTTTGAGTCATATTGTTTCTAATATGGTTCATACTCATTATTATTTGCCATAAATCCATCTCAACCACAAATAGTTTCTTCCAGTCTTTAGGAATATCATCGTCCTGGTTTCCCCGCTGTGTAACAAATTTGTGTTTACTATGTCACAAAAGTTACAACTTTTTCTAGTTACCTGTACATTGTTAGTACAAAGCAATGAGTTTGACATGGCTATGACTCTTTGACGATTACTCTGCGTCTTGTCTCCATCTATGAGGAGCCATTAATTTCTCAATAATTCTTAATTTATTAGAAGTGGCAAAGTTCCTCAATCAGGCCAATAATATTTTAGGAACAAATCCCATCTGATGCCCAGTTTTTCGGAATTGAGATTTGAATACCATTCATTGTACGCTTGGAGTTTTTGGATGCTAAAAAAAAAAATAACCTATGTAGGAAGGTTCCATTTGCTACTTTTCAAACCATTAAAGTGGATCTTCACAATAAGTCTATGATGTAGATCTAGATATGTAATTTAGAATGGTTACTGGATAAACAAATTGTAATTTTACAAATAAAGAACTTGCTACATGAATAAAAAAAAATTATATATGTATGGATGCACATTATTGAAAATATAAATGTTCTGCCATTTTAAGCAATAGAAGGGGAGTTCTACGGGGAACTATATTGATCCAGTTTGACTTATCTGTTACAAAAATATAACGGTGATAAACCAGTACTGTTATTTGTTCAATGTGATATTTGCAAGAACATCGACCACCTTTGCTGTTTGAATGCGCTGATCAAATTTTTACATTTTTGAAGCTCATACGGCGTATAACCACCCAAACATTGATTAATAGTCGTTGGTATACCAATAAATACATCAAAGAACAACACCATAGTGTTTTCATTTGATTTACGGTACAAAAGGACACCAAAATTTATGAAGAGTACTTCAATACCAATATCAAAGCCACTGAGTGACTTCAGACATGCAACTAACTTTCTCTAAGCAACATGTCAAAACATGAACATTACTAATAATCTGCAAACATTACCGACTTTTCCATTCCATCTTAAAATATTAAGCACAAGGCCATGTTACGTCAAGAATTAAAATTTTGACGATTTTGAATAAGAAATTGGTGATTTATTCAGAAGAACATATTGGGAATACTTAGCAATATTCGTTCATCCGGGAGACCATCGCATGAGACCCAGGTGGAAAAGAGATGATTGCACACAGCGCGTAGTTCATTGCACGCGTAAGTAATATGTGCAACTAACTAGAGCCCATCATTTCTGAATTAAGTCATTACAGAGGAGATAAAACGTTTCAGTTGCTGTTGCACGCAACCGGAAGTGGTCACTGGTGCATGGACAGCTAGCTGTCCAACGTTTACGACTTAATAAATGTACACACATACGCAAAACCTGGCTAGAGTATATATTTTTTTATTAGACATTTAGGCATTTTATTAAAAAGTTCTTGAATTGGAAAAGTTATTTGAAGTTACTGATCTCTCAACGATTTCCCAACTATAATGACATGTTTTCTTCAATTGATACATGTACATAAGTGATTGTGGATTTCTTAAATCCTTTAAATTTATGATAAAGATTAACTGGCTTTTGTAAATCCTTAAAAGTTGTCCTGTTATGTGTTAGGTCTAAAGTGATAAATAGCATATTAGAAATAATCACAGGTGATCACCTATATATATTCATATAAGACCTGTATCATCGTGATCGTAGATCTGTATCATAGTGATTAATCGATCCATTAATTGAGCATTAACTGGTCAGTATGTGCAATACTTCAGCTACAGATGGCCTAAGTGTTAAAAATAAGGAACAAGTCTGCAAGTGGCTTGTATTTTTCACCATTTAAGTGAACGCATTTGCGTAAAATTTGGCGTAAAAGAGAGGCTCTACTTTGAAGCAGGTCCGTAGCAATTGTGTTTCGAGTGTTTGTATACCTACTTGTCTGTGTTCTATGTAGGACTTAAAAATAATCCAGTTGATCTCAACTTGTTAATCAAAGGTTACAGCTCAGAAAATTGTTTTAAAATTAAAGTTGTGTTCTTTTACATATCGCCAAGGACGCCAAGTACAGTGTACAGTGAAAAAAAAAAAAACGAAGACCGAATATAAAAAGGGTTCGAGAGCAGTAGAAAATTTAATGTCATTTGAAACGATAAATACTAATATAACCTATCTTTACAGAGCAGGAAGTAGGTATACACCAGGCAGGGTCGTTGGTAATTTCTGCGAATATCTGTATACACTAGAAAAATAATATAAACGCAATAATCATATGGCAGAAAAGTTTTAAACAATAAAATATCGCAAAATATACCAGTCTAATTAGCAGAACGTATGATTATTGAAGTCACGTTTAAATGAAGTTGTACATCGAAGAACCTTCGATAACATCTTTTCATCGGATTAATGTTTGATCACTTGATCCTTACTATAATAATAATGAACTTAACTTATGTTTCGTTTGACTTATAGCCAAGTGTGACTTAGTAATAATGTTTGGGGGAATTTATCTTACACGTCATAACGTGACAAAGGGTTATTAACTAAGGCGAGCTGGAAAAATGATTTAAAAACGACCTATAATTTGTAATCGATGACAAACTATTGAACAGGTCGATGAGAGCCTTAATTTTATCACCTTCGGAATATGATAGGAATATATTTTATTATAAATTACGAGTAATTAACGACAGTTTATTATTTTTCATAGGATGGGTATTTATTTTAGCAATATTAGAGGATCAAAAATAACTACCATACAAAATGTTGTGCCTAGTAAATTGTGGGTTGAGTTAAAGTTGTGAACACGATTTTAATAATAGTGCTCTAATGTCCAAACAAACATATATTCTTATTTGATTTAATACCCTACTTGGTATGAAAGAAAAATATGATTTTTTTTTATTGCCTAGTAATTAATCAAATAGGTTCATCAATTGAAATAAGTGTGCGGGAATCATCTTTCGTTTGTCTATATACGCACCATGACATTGATTCTAGAAACCATCCTGCCTATCTGAAATTGTTAAGGTATATTTCAAAATACTCTAAATCCCCCTGTTTTCCATTTGGCGAGTATGTAACAGCGAAGCAGAAAACAAATAAAATCTAATTGAGAAACTTTCTCACAATAAAATAAAAATAAATCAATAGGTAGGTTGAGCTGAAAAGGGTTTTCACTGCAGTTGGCAGGTAATGCTGTGGAGCTATCATGGTTGGCGCTAGGCTACTCTCATAATTCTCTAGTTCTATTAAGATTTTCTAGATCAGAATCGCTCTCTCTATTATTCATTTAGTTACTCATTTTACCGTAATTGGCTGAGTAAACCAGATCCATCTTCAAAAAAAGAAATCCTTAGCAGGAGATCGGAGCCGGGTCTCCGCAGTTACAAGTCAGTAATGGTAACCTCATTGTCAAACGTTTCATTACTTACAAATTGATTCTTGAATCCACCTTCAGACTCTTCCACGGCTTCCAATGGACGACATTTAGTGCACGTACCCATGGAATGTTAAAAGTTATTTGATTTCCTACAACCTTGATTGTCAATGTTTGTTACCTAAATACCTTCTTGTCATTCTCAAGACATAAGCCAACAAACAAAGTACAGTGTTTTTTTCCAGGAAATCAATTTGTTTCCCTTTAAGTGGAGAATAGTTAGTCCTAAGCCAAACAAAGGTATAGCGTTTTGTAGGTTATTAAATTTCCCACATTGTCTGTCATTATTTTCTACCTAGTAGTAATAGTAACCTTAGTACCAAACATTCTTTTGATATCCCCCAAAAGTGTTCATAATTATTTGGTCCCAAGGTTATCGGTTAAGTATCGACTTCTCCTCTGCTAGACGCTATATTTAGTGTTTTGATGCTGCCTGTAGTTTTGAAATTAAATATAAAATGTTACAAATTGCCCCCATCATTATTCAGATTGTAAAGAGAACAGTTCACTGACCGTCAACCTGAATCCGTTAACTTGAACATTAGTTTTTATCGAAACGTTTATAGACATTGTTATGTTTTAATTGTAAGATTGTTCGACAGGCTATTTAAAGACATTATCAAAACAGGCCATCACTTAGTTATTTAGTCATTATTGATGATCATTTGATAAGGTATGGTATTGTTCTTCACTGATGCACCGATATGGCTTAGCATTGACAGCAGGAAATAAGAGACTATAGTTATATGTACTTAGGCTAGATACTTAGGATTACTCTTTTCTGGTGGATTGGTTATGTGATGATTCTGTAGATCTCCTCAAAGTAAAATTGTCTAACTAGAATTGAGCAATGGATGGTATATTAAATTGTATAAGTAGGAATGAATTTTGTTAACCCCCCCCCTTAAAAAGAAGTAGGTCCTAAGGACTGCTTAAAATACTTAGAATTAATTTCATGGAATCATTTCAATAAAGATATGAAAAAAAATAGATATACAAGCCAAATGAATGAAAATATATTCAGAAAATTTTGTTGTTATTCAGAAAAAAATATTGAATTTTTGGAAGATCTTCTAGGGTAAAAGGGCTGCTCACTTAGACTTCAGACCACTCAGCTTGGTAGTAATTTCCAGCCACAGGTTCTCCTAAATTGTGTTTCATCGCAAATGCTGAAGTTGAAAATTTCGCTCTATTCTCTGTGGAACTAAAAAAATAAATTAGAAGCCAGAAATTAGAATATCAATAAGTGAACGTGCTGATGGATGTGAGGAGATACTTACGTTTTTGAAATCCGGCGCTCGTCAAATTTCAACTTTCCTGTCTGTTTATATAGAACGAAAACATAACGGTGAAGACCTGAAAAATATAGGACTCGATCAAAGATAATGTCCTGGCACATGACTATTTATGTACCATGTAAATTTATATAAATATATCTATATTTATATAGGCATACAGGGGAGAAACGATCTCAAGATATACACTCATTGCGAGTTTCTTAAAAAATTATTAAACGATTGTGAAAGAACTGATAGGTATTTTTGATGAAAACTTTATTTGTCGAACCATCTCAGTCAAATAAAAACAAATTAAAATAACTCATATATTAGTATTAAGAAAAAAAAAAACCTATTGAAATCAGCTGGAAACGCCTTGATTACTCAATGTCTATTTCTGGCTTAAAAAACAATTTTTTTACCTACAGTCCCCGTAACCGACTAGGATCTATCAAATCTTTAAATATTAAATAGCTCACAGCTGAGCTTCCCCTTACTATATTTTGGCTAAAAAAACAATGATCAAATTCTGCGGAGTTGTGGAATAACAGTTCAAATTCTAAATGGATTGATTCATTTTGACGATTCTCATGGTAGAACATACATGTAGATAGGTAGATAGTCAGGCAGATGAAAGTCAATAGCACTGATAGAACTTGAGCCTCTACCTTTAAAGCTCTTGCACTTTTGTAACAAGCCTTTGACATATTATGTCTTGCTCTGTTAAAAAAAAAGAAAAAAATATAAAAAGAAATAACTCACCTGAGCCCTTGGGAGGGGTAGGACCGGTGTAAGCAGTTATAGTATCTCCTTTTGCGATTTCGGTCCCTGGAATGTTAGCTACTAGCCAGTGTTGGTACTCCCTATCTTTGGGATTGTTTCTGCTCGGGGAGTCTGGATCTGAAATGTCAAATTATCATTGTAATATTGGTTATTCGACAGTCAATTATTACAACTGGATAGGCTGTTTAACCGAAAAATTTTTACCGATACCAATGTGGACTTACGGAAGTCTGCGGGACTTGCGAAACGCTTATACATTAGGCGCGTCCTTGCAATCTAAAATTCTAATGATTTAAGTTAATGAACCTTAAAATTTCAACTCAAACCTCAAAATCCCGAAAATCCTCCTTTCTGTACCATCCAGCCGAACAATCCTTTTTGGAGACTGGAGCGGGTGTCAGCTCTCTAGAGATGTTCAGTAAACAATGTTTTCATTGTGCGAATTGGAACTCTGACACTGAGCGTCTGCACCTCTCGCGCGCTCTTTCGGGGTCCTCTGACTCTACGCAGCATTAATAGGAGTAGCACATGTATTCTCCCCGATCCTTACCTCACTATCCTCAGCTGGAAATGTGACAGTCAAGAGGTATATATATTCTTATATTGTAAATAACGCATGCACGTGAGAATGACGCCGGTATTGTATATAGGATATGAATAAGACCACTTATCACCATTTTCCATTAACGTATTAGGGGAGATTGTCATTTTTATTTTAAAAAAAATATACATAAAGGGTGTCCCAGAATTAACGCAATATTTGAATTTGCCGCCATTTGTGCAGTAAAGTGCTGGCAACCCTAAAAAAAAACAATTTGACAGCTGGGAGTTTAGGGTTAATAAAAATGGAGCGTTATACGAAGAACAACTCAAAAACTCAGCAACTCAAAAATAATGAAAGTTTGGCGGCCGCAGTTCGAAAATTTCACACAAAATATGGTCGGAATAGTGTTTTGACTTCAGCAACTGGGAAGAGATTGATTGAAAAATTTAGGGAGACTGGATTAGTCGGAGACACTAAACTCACTGGTCGTCCAAAAACAAGCCGTTCAAATGTCAATATCGAAGCAGTGGGTGTTGTTGAAAATCCAGGAACATCAATTTGGCGTCGTAAACACAGTTCTTTGTGCCGAAATTGGATGATATTGCTGTGGCCAATATGTGGTTTCAACAAGATGGTGCCACATGCCATGCAGCCCATGAAACAATTCAAATACTGCATGAGACATTTCCAGGTCGTGTACTCTCTCGTTTCAGTGATCAGAATTGGCCCCCTAGATCGTGTGATTTAACACCTTTAAATTTCTTTTTATGGGGTTATCTGAAGTCAAAGGTTTATGTCAACAGGCCCACAAACACCCGTGCATTAAAAGAGGAAATTCAACGCTGCATCAACGAAATTCAACCACATTTATGCCAAATGATCATGGAAAATTTCGACAAAAGAGTCCGTATGTGCCAGCAAAGTCGTAGAAGCCATTTGCCCGATGTGTTATTCCATAAATAAAGCTATCCTATTTACTTTATAATTCAATAAAAAAATAACAACAAAAATACTGAAAACTGTGTTTTCCATTTAAATAAAATCTTGCGTTAATTCTGGGTCACCCTTCATATAAATATACATACATATTAATGTAAAGAATGTTTATTGTTTTTGTGCCAAAATCCCACTTTAACAATAATACAATAGAAACAGTAAAACAATGCAGTTATTTAGAGGTAATATTTTCATCAGGTGGATACTACAATAAGTACTTCATACCATATCGAAAAGAAATACATATATTCATTCAAGTAGAAATATGATAATTGAATCAGTTATGAAGTCAGATAGGTGGGATAAAAAATAAATAAATTGATACATTCTATTGTTATATTAGGAGCAGAAACATATGCCCACCAATGTACAACTGAAAACAAGCGGAAATTCCATTCTACCATAGACCATCCTCAACTTGCCCTAAATCAAAACCTGACCACTTCCGGTACCAATGGTGTTCCCTGCAAGAGAGTTGTAGGCTTAGATACCCTGACCAATACCGATACTTGTTATGCGTTACTTTTATCAAACCGGAAATCCACAAAAAAATAAGACAAAAAAAAGGATATCTGATTTTGAAAAAAAAAAAAATTAACGAAGAAGACCGAACGATATTAAAACCAAAGGAAAAGTGAGTTTCTTAATTTTAAATTTATTAAGTATAAATACTTATTGATGCCAGCGTGCTTATTCATTATAACTAAGTGTCGGGTTGTTGGCTAAGGGGGCGCACGTCCCGGTCTCTTCGACCATCCGCTATGCGGCGGGTGTCAAGAAAGAGATAAAATGGGCAAACCTGTGGTCTTTGACCTTTGCCGGTGGCTTAGTCGGTGGGCAGCTTTATTAGTATTGATCTAACTCCATAAGATCTTGAAGGTGTGCCCCGACAGTGCACTATGTTCAGGAGAAGAGGAACAGGGTAGGTGTTATAGGTAGTTTATGGGGTGTTGGAATGACCACGAATTCACACTCGGTATCTAAGCGTAGGTGAAAACCGTCCGGACCTCAAAGGCGAGTGGGAAACGGAGAGAGGCAGAATAGATCGCTGGGGGGGAGACGCGTTTGTAGGGCCCCAGAAACCGTCATCCGCATGGAAGGGATTCCCTTCCCAGGAGGTGCTAGTTTTAGCAAGACAGAGAATCCCACTAGGAAGGTGGTGTGGTTGCCGGACTAAAACATAGAGAGGTTAGGAAAGAGAGGTGCAGAGGTAGTTCAATAAGAAAGCTATGGTTCGAGTTGAGAGAAATAACAGTGTTAACTTCAGGTGCCGGGTTCCAATTGAATGGAAAAAGCCCTAAATCTGGGCCTTATATAGACAGGTCAGAGGCCCGGGCTATGCCCGCGCCCTCTAGTGAGCTCTTTGTCGTGAACCAGTTCCCCCTCGCTGACTGACGCCTAAGGTTTTTATTATTAAAATATGGAAACTTAGGTGGGTGTTTTTTTATACGAGAAGAGGGGAACTTCTATTTATTCGTGGCGAAGAAGTACAACACTATGTATGGTGTATTTTCCAGTAAAATATAGCAATAAGGTAACAGTAACTTGATTTATAGCATACTAGTGCAGTTTTTAAAATTTAATCCTAGGAAATTAATAAAAAAATGAAATTTAATCATTAACCTAGAAATAATAAGAAATCTTACACAGATTTACAATTTAACTGGTTGTATCTTTAACATATGGAATACGGTTTTATAACAAATATGGTTTTATAGTTTTAAAGATATATTAAAACGTTTCTATTAAACATATATTAATAGTTTATTTTCTAGCTATTGAGTAATTGGAAATAAATTGTACATAGAATTAATGACATTCATGTGTGTGAAAATATACATTAACATATGTTGAAAGTGACTTGTACTAAATAAATACAGGATTATTATAAGAAAAACAAGTAATACATATGTGTGTATGTGCGTGTGCGTACGGGTGTGTATGTGTAATAATATTTGTGTTTAATTTTCATTTTTATTCTGGAATTAGTGCACATTATATGTTTTATCTTTATCGTACAGAAATTTAAATTACCGTTAAATATCTTTTTATTTGTACGTGTAAATATTTATTATAAATATTTTCCTTTCTAGTAACTAACAAAAAAGTGTATAATTAACTCACAAATAAATGTAACTCGACGATAAATGCAATTATAAAGAAAACGTTTGCGAACAATAAATAAATAATGATTTTTTATTTAATGTATAGAAAATGGTAATGTGTTCACCTGTCATGCAAAGTGCGTAGAAGGCTTCGGGCTGGGCAATCCACGTTACTGTTGGTTCTTTTGCGACCATAGGTGGTTTGAATACAGTTCCCAGGTGAACTTCGGTGACGCCATATTTTACCTACGTGGATAACAAAAGTTAAATTATTGATATGCACTAACATTGTGTGAAATCTATAAATGTCATATGTTCTATTTATATAAGTTTTATTTCGATACTGAATTGAAGTCTTTAGTTTTAGTCCATTCGAAGCTGTTTACAGAGTGTCCCATTGACAACAGCCAATTTCTCGAAAATCACAAAAGAACTTCAAATTCTAAAACAAATTACACCGTGTAGTACTAGGGCGAGAATATTACAAATTTTTACGAATTCTTTTTTTTAATGGTTTCCAACAAATGACGGCTGTGTCGTTTCAAATGCAACGCTCTATATATTTAAAAAATACTATTCAGTTCATAAAAAAAAAAGAAGAGCTTGAAGTTACAGATCCCTAGAATAAATAATAATTACAACAGGCACAGGCCCAGATGACATATATTTTCCGCCGTTTATAGTCAAGGTAGTTGAGAGAGACCCCGGAGCAATTATCTCGGACTACAAATGTTTATTGGAAAGGCAGTACACAGTCTCTTACTCGCTCTTATACTGCCAATTCCGAAAACATCTGCGCTCATTGCGCTCAGTTTCTCAGTAAAATGTTTGATGAGAGGGTAGTAGCGAGACAAAGCTCGGTGACTTGTACTACCTGAGCTGCGGAAGAGGGCTAGAGAACCGTTCTCTAGTTCTCGTGGTCGGGCAGTCGGTACATGCTCATAATGTACTTATGGGGCTAAGCTGTGCCGATATGCTTACCTGCAATAAGGTGGAAGGTGCAATGGGAATGACATCGGGGACGACCATCTCTTTCTCCATTGCTGCACGAACATCGGTGGTAGCTGGGGCCGCGGCCATGATTAACAAAGAACTATGCAACCGGAGTATTTAATAATTTAAAGTATTTAAAACCAAACTTTCAAAATTAAATCAAAGATACGACTACGTGCATGGAATCTTGATGTAATAAGTGAGACATATGTTCTAGTACATGTGATTATTTTAAAATTTCTATTGTTTCAGATTGTTCAGGCATATATTTTTAATTTGATTGAGTATTGAATTATCGATTTGTCTAGTTAATGAAATGATAAATTTCCTCACCATTTCCAACGATTAGGATAAATTATTTATTCTTTTATTGCGACCATAATTTGTTTGCAGAATAATAAACAAAAAATAATATTATTTTTGGACATATACATAAACAAAATTAAGGATGTAGAAAGTGGAAGAACAATATTATAAGATGTCAGAGGTCGTGTAGAAGGCCTCACACATCGTTTAAAAAAAAAAATTATTAAATCACTGTGAAACAAAACTACTTCGCGTTTTTGAACAACAATTTAATTAATCGATCTTGGTCAATCGATCTTAGGACAAAGTACAAGTTTAACCTTTTCTAATCTAGTGGGGCCAGTAAAGGCATACAAAAGTAAGAGATGTTTTACAATTTTATTCTCTTATCTTAATTTTATATTGAAAAATAATATTCATTTGTTTAATTTTCCATATCGATCACAGTTTATGAAACACATAATGAAATAACATGTTTTGTTTTAGACTAGCATCATAGGCTTATGCCATGGCCAACTAGATATTTTCCTGGTGGGTGTATGAGGACTGTCGGGTCGTCACGAGGGGGGGTGCCTAGTTACCCTATCCCTGGTGACGAAGTGAGGGTTGATTAAGTTTATAACCTGGACAATCGTTTCATGACGGTCTTACTATCTGACTCCATATTTGATAGGTATGTGCCCCGACAATGCACTATGTTACGGAGAAGATGAATAGGAGTTTGTGTTGTCTTGGAATTCACACTCGGTATCTGAGGGTAGGCGAAATCCGTCCGGATCCCAAAGGCGAGTGTGAACCGGAGAAAGGCAGAATGAATCGGCGTGGGGAACACTGCTTAGTAAGCTTGCTGGGCCACGACAACCGTTGTCCACTAGGGAGAGGTCTCTCCCAAGGAGGTGCTAGATTTAGCGAGACGAAGGTAGAGATTCCCACTAGGAAGGTGTGGGGTCTGACAACGCCGGACTAAAACGTAGCGAGGTGAGGAGAGAGAAATGCAGAGGTTTTCAAAATGAGGAAGCCAAGTTTCAGAGTTTAACATCAGAGCAGTCACGAGCAAGTTAGCCAGTTGTCAGGAGAATGATATACAGGGCCGAACCGCCGGTCTTAAATACCCAGCTGTCTTCGTCAGTAGCCAATCAGCTTTAGTTTTATTGTACCCAATGCCAGTTGAGTATTTGGTTTTCTTTGTTCTCTGACAAAGAGATATGTCACCGATACGTGACCCGAGTAAAGGTCTCTCGGCGGTTTGGGTCGCTTAGTACCTGCTACCGGTAGCCAGCTCATATAACTAATTGACTCGCGGCTGCATGTTTATTGTTTACCACATTTACAATGATTTACATTTTAGTAATGTTATTTACATTTGTTTACAATATATATATACAATAGAGTATAGGGTGATTTATCTTATGTAGTTAGAGGTCGCTACAAGGACTATTGTGTTTGAACAATTAAATAAACCAAGACAACTGTCTAGGTTCTGTTTTTAGGGCCACGTTGTTTAATTTTAACCAGAAAACGTTATGTTTTAACAGATTTGTCTGTATGTGCTGCTGATAGTGAGCCTCTGCTTGTGTTATAAACATGCAATTACATATGCAGCTTTCATATGATGCCCCGACAGCAAAGTTAAGTAGTCATTGAAGCTGTAATTTAAATCGTGTTCACTTCAACTCAATCGGTGTTTTAAGTCGTCATATATTGGAAGGGAGTTCCAATATATGCTAAAAATAATAGCAACTCCACAAAATAATATTGCCATTAAAGAATTAATCAATTTCTACTTAAACTTTATTTCTGTCAAGTCGATTATGGCATCAAATTAATTATCTACCTGATACATATATTTGTTGAAAGTATCAATCAACTGAGAATTATAAAACGAAACCTCAACTGTGTGGTTGATCATACTGGACTTTTTGGACATTTTCTTTTGTATGGATATTTATGTTGATCAACGTTGATCGCTTGCTGCTCTGGTGGGCTAGACTGAGTTTTATTTGTGAAGTAACTTATCAACCTATCCAATTAATGCATTTAGAAACATTTAAGTGGATGATAGGGGGGGGGGATTGACTACAAAACGAGAAAAGGGTAAATGGAAAATTTATTCGTTACTGTGTAATTAAGCACTGATATAATTAGGGTGCAAATTGAACAGGCTCGGTAGCGCGGGGGCGGGGACTGAAATTATTCCTAAAACACGTTCTACCGCCTCTGATAAACCAGGCAAACGGTCGAGGGAGGGAACTGAAAAACGCATTACCTTAATGGGCTTTCAAATAAGGGCGGAAAAGCGGGTAGTTGTCGATGCGTTTTTACAAGGAGCAGTTACAGTGTAAAATGTGTTTTATTTTAAAAATTTTATATGCTTTGTAATTTGAAGAGTGCATAAAGTAAGAAAAATAAAATAATTGTCACGTTTATTTATTCTCCGAACAATCATTCCGATCTGATCCTTAACATACCAATTGAAATGTTGGCCACATTCTTCCCTCTCGACAAGTACTGTTTCAGCATTATTACAAATGGTGCGTGACGATTATTTTCCCACAAAACATATTCTGGGTTAAACAAAAAATACTACCATATAATTTAATCAGTAATAATTATAATGGAATACAAGATGATTTTTACATGCGTAGGCTTGAATCTTGGGCTGTGTCTCTTGGGTAGAGATCTAAGACTGATTGATAATTAAGAGTACTTCATTTATTATCTAAAATGGTCCCAGTACTTTCAGATGGATGTAGGGGTAATATTATGTTTTACGCCTATGAAAACCTCCTTAT
Source organism: Acanthosoma haemorrhoidale (assembly GCA_930367205.1). Taxonomy (NCBI): domain Eukaryota; kingdom Metazoa; phylum Arthropoda; class Insecta; order Hemiptera; family Acanthosomatidae; genus Acanthosoma; species Acanthosoma haemorrhoidale. Next base: position 45,468,766 of record OV884014.1, read on the forward strand.
AATTTATAATTCTAAAAAAATCTAGTTCTATTCTGTCGGATTGATTGGTCTTGAGCATGTTATATTCAAATCACTAAAGTATTGATGAGGTGGAGATATTGATAAATATAACTCACTGACTCTACTCTCATTTAGTATTTATTCTTTGTTGTCGTTTAAAGCATATATATTATCTGAAAATACTTTAAAAATCGTCTTTTTTAAAATTTTTGGTTTTGCTGACTACAAACCAATGCCTAGTACCCCTAGGCTCCACCATAGGTAGACTCTCACTACCTTCCCGAACCCACCTGCCTCCTTTAGGCATCCCACACCCCATATCCTTCTCATACATTTTTCAAATAGGACCCCCCTTATTGAAAGGCACCCATCAATCCAAAATAATTTTCCTTTTATTTTTCCCACATCCTATTTTTTTATAAGTTTGAGAGCTATGGGAAAAAAAACAAAACTTTATTTGTGATATATTCAATTTATATTTATAAAAATCTCATTGTATTATTTATCTCATTTTATTTCAAGACTCTTAACAGTATGGGTCAATAATATTATATAATAATCATATAATATTGTCGCGTCGTCACGAGGGGGGTGCCTAGTTACCCTAGCCCTAGTGATGAAGTGAGGATTGATTAGGCTATGACCTGGACAATCGCTTCATGACTTACTACTGTACTATCTGACTCCATATTTGATAGGTATGTGCCCCGACAATGCACTATATTTAGGAGTAGAGGTATAGGGTAGGTAGTGTAGGTAGTTTATGTGGTCTTGGAATGACCACGAATTCATACTCGGTATCTGAGGGTAGGCGAAAACCGTCCGGATCCCAAAGGCGAGTGTACGGGAGAGAGGCAGACTGAATTTCCGTGGGAGACACTACTAGGTAAAGTTTGTAGGGCCACGGCAACTGTTGTCCACGAGGGAGAGGTCTCTCCCAAGGAGGTGCTAGTATTAACGAGACGAAGGCAGAGAATCCCACTGGGAACCCCACTGAAGTGTGGGGTCTGACGAGGCCGAACTAAAACATAGCGAGGTTAGGAAGAGAGATCTAGAGGTTTTCATAAATGAGAAGACCAAATCTTGAAACATCAGTGCAGCTGCAGGTCACCCAGTCAGAGAGAGAGCCTTAGTTGAAATGATTTGCAGGTTTTTTTCCACCTATTTTTCTAAACCCCTTTATTTATTACACAATATGTGAAAACAATATGAACAACGAATTAACAATTTTCTCCTCTTTCTGCGATGCACTGATGCATTCGAAGGAGGTTGGGTTACATAACAATCAGATTGAAGTTAAAAAGTCTATAACATATATATACATTACTAGGTGATGGGGCTCACCTTCAGTCAATTTACAGGCCAAAACGAGGGAGGCCCTATTTATAGCTGTCAGTAACCAATGATCTGGGGTGTTATTCTGACCAACTACACCGCAGGGTTGTGGTGACGCTGACTAGTGTTTTGCAGATGCGTCTTTTATTGTTTACAATATTTACAGTGGTATGACTTATGGTTTGGCAATGTTATTTACATTTGTTTAAATTAATTTACAACATATTATAACCTGTTTACAATATATATACAATAGAGTATAGGGTGATTTATCTTATATAGTTAGTGGTCGCTACACAAATATATTTGAAAAATGAGTGATCCAACATTAAAATAAATGCAATATAAAACCAATGAACTAACAGACAGATGGCCTCTTTTATGGGTTCAGAGTAATATTTGCCAGCTTGTACAAGATATTTAGTGGGTGCAGAAAAATATTGTGTGAAATATCACACATGACTTATTTTTTTTTTATATAAAGTATGGACACCTCCAGATTAAGGCTGTATATAAAGAACTAATTAGTAATTAGTTTGGAAAATCTATACAATCACCGAAATTCTTCAAGTAATGCTTCCACTCTGAAATGGCAGATATATGGTTTAGAAACTTTGATTTGATAGTATGTTTATGCATTCATGTCTGTTGACTATACATAGTCTCAAAAGCTAAGTGACTTTTTTGTGAAGGACAGCAGTGTCCCAATCGTAACCCCCCCCCCTCCAACAGTGCCTGCAATATTCAGGCAATCAAATCCTCGAACCCGCCAAAACCCGTGATCACCGCCACTGGATGAAATGAAATTAATATTTCACAAGGCGGGGCCGCGGGACTTGGCTTTAATTCCGGTCCTACCGATGTAATACTGCTCCCACTGTAAATGGATGGCACATCCTTTCTCAAAATTGTTTTCATACCTGCTACCACTTCACCCCTTCCCAGCATTGATCAGTACTGTTTAAGCTTTGCAATTTTTATGAGATTCGTCCAGAGCATTTAACAGGCGTATACGTCTGATTAGTACCTATGCATTACATACTTAATATAAGATCATGTATAAAAAACAAGAGAACGCTCTGTGAAAACTTGTAAATGTACACTACTTGGTCCATTGATGTGTAACCTCGTGATTTTCTAATTTTAACATTGTTTTTTTATTTAATTCTCACCCACTAAAATGTTCAATATTTATGCTTATCCTTAAAAACAAATACAAATCAATGAATAGATCCGTCGTAACCAGGTATAATCAATCGTAACCTTCTTGTTAGCAACCCCCCCCCTAAAAAAAAAATTTGTGTACGCTCCTGATTTTGACCGATTTTTTTAGACAGAGGAACAAACGCGTACTTGAATGCAAGTAGAGCCTACCCCTTCAACCACGATAATTATATGTTATATGATTTCCGGGTAATGTATGATATTAGGATGTCTCTTCCACTTAATTCACAACAACTCTATTTAATAACTACCAGTCTAACCTTAGTTACTTCATTTCAGGGCACTAACATTTATTATTGCATACCATGAAACTGCTAGTTTTACAGAACATAATTGCTTCCGAAAACAATTATTATGTAACCTCAAGTGGTTGAGATGTGACTGTCAGTCAACCTGGTCGTTTCTGTGATCTATTCGTTCATTGTTCATTCACTTAAAAAATGAACGGTTTATTGATCAAGGTTTACGTAGTTTACTTTATTAAGCCTTTTCAAATTTCTAGGAGCTAGTTTGTTAACTAGCCTTGTCCACGTCCATGAGTTCACGTGTTCAAATCCCCACAAAGGTTTGTTCCTCGATTATTTTAAATTCATTCAATCGCCCGTCAAGCACTTCACAGGTGTAGTCCCATGTACTCTCCACACTCCTAATTGTGTTTTGCACAATTAAGTTTCTTTGTGAAGTTTCAAAGCACTTAAAAAAAAAATGTGAACATTTATTATTTATTTACCCGGATGGGATACCTTGGTATATCAATTAATAAGTCAATTACATTTTATTATAAATCAAATAAGTTAATTGAAATCTTGGTGAAAAGAATGGTTCAATTAAATGAATGATGATGATTATTCGTATAATAATTGACTCTATATAATAATTCACGGATAATGTTCAATAATTGAGTCCATAAAACTTTATGATCTTCACAGTGCGTTGATTTTATTGTTCTTCTGGATAGGTCACTTCATCGGAACTCCTACACAATTTAAATACCAGATAGTGGCACTGGCGGTGACTTGACTAACAGATCAAAATAAATCTGAACCACATTAACGACTCCAAACAATTATTATTGTACATACAATTTAACTATATTTGATTGATATATTGTTTTTTAATAGATTTTTTAAGGTCATAAACTTCTTAAATAATTAAATAAAAATGAAAACGACTATTGCAATGACTATACTGTTGGAAGCTGCTGAACAAACGTTGAAATTGGATTAAATCTGAGCCGTTTTCTAGTGTTACCAATTTATCAATGGTATCAGTGGTATTTAACTTGTTAATTAGCGATGAGAGATTCAAATAATCGTTATCAAATTATTGTATTTAATCATAATTGCCACCCATGTGAGTGATAGTTTTAATTTGTGTAATTTGCCTGCAGCTATTTACAAGGATGAAGCTCGCAAAGAATATATCCAGAACCTAAATATGTGTGTGAAAACTCACTAAGAATTACGACTAAAGCAAAAAAAAAAGCTAAATTGGGCACTATTTATTTCAATAGCTTAGCCCATAAACACTTCCTAGATGTTATTTTTTCTTAGATTACACAGAAATAGATAAACTCTAATATGGTTTAGGTAATTTCTAAAGCGATTTAGTGTTTAAAAGATTACCTCTTTGCAAAATAGTACAGATTAAGAAGGTATAATTTTGTAAAACACTACAAAAACAAATTAGATTTGATACATTTAAGATTTTTCTATTCAAGTATTTTTTTTTTATTCAAAATCTTTATTGTGATAAAATTGCAATCTGCCTCATTGGGCAATGAGTAATTGCGATCAATTTTCTCAATCATACAATATTTACAATTCTTCATACACACGCTTATTCTTACAGTATTTAAGTAGATAATCTACATTTCTAATTCACTTTCTTAATCTTGTATTTTTTTTTTAGAGTGGATTGATTCCAATTATAATGCGTTTTCTTGAATGATTTTATAATATTCCATACAAATTTAGTTAGAACTATATTTAGTAATTGACATGAATTTGATTTTGTAAGTTAGAGAGAGGCTAAAAATAAAGTCCAATTCATGCATAAAACTACAATATCCACTTACTTATAAGGTGGAGAACAGAAACAAAATAAAAACCTACAACTAAAAGACTCATTTCGAGTGGTTCTAAAAATAAAATAATTGTCATTATGTCATTTTTTTTTATTTGAAACATTATGCTCTTCACCTTTTACAAAATTATTATTGATACACTTACAATTTTGAATGAGCTTTTGAGTAGATTCTTCTAACATGTTGTAGCGACCGCTAACTACATAAGATAAATCACCCTATACTCTATTGTATATATATATTGTAAATTAATTTAAACAAATGTAAATAACATTACCAAACCATAAGTCATTGTAAACGTTATGAAAAATAAAAGACGCAGCTGCAAGTAAACTAGTTAGAGGCTGGAAACCATCACCCTCTACACAAGAGCAGGTATTAGCGACCCAGACAAGGCCTGAGTCAACATGAGAACAAAGGCCACCACATACTGGGCTGTCATTGGGTACAATAAAACCTCACATGATTGGGCACTAACGGGAACGCCGAGGTATAAATAGACCCGGGTTTTTCATTCTCACGACGGCTCTCTACTGGTGAACTTGAGGCTGCACTGATGTTCAAGACTTGGCCTTCTCATTTATGAAAACCTCTGGACCTCTCTCTTCCTAACCTCGTTATGTTTTAGTCCGGCCTTGTCAGACCCCACACTCTCCTAGTGGGATTCTCTGCCTTCGCCTTACTAAAACTAGCAGCTCCTTGGGAGAGACCTCTACCTCGCGGACAAGGGTTGTCGTGGCCCTACAAAATTTACCTAGTAGTGTCGCCCACGACAATCCAGTCCAGTTCACACTCGCCTTTGGGATCCGGACGTATCTCGCCTACGCTCAGATACCGAGTGTGAATTCGTGGTCATTCTAAGACCACACCATACAAACTACCTACACTATCTACCCTATACCTCTTCTCCTAAACATGGTGCATTGTCGGGGCACATACTAATCAAATATGGAGTCAGATAGTAAGACCCGTCATGAAACGATTGTCCAGGTCATAGCCTAATAAACCCTCACTTCGTCACCAGGGCTAGGGTAACTAGGCACCCCTCTCGTGACGACCCGACACATGTTATAAATAAGGTAATCTCTACAGTTTAAGGAAATTACTAGAACATGCCATACTACAGGATGGCTATGTATAGGTTAATACTGGTCTGACAACCATTATAAATTATTATTTTTGCTGTTTAGAATGCATATTTTGTCGTGGAGTGTGCACCTGATGAAAATTTAACTCATCCCTTCATTTCATCGGTCCAAGTCTATTCCTAACTAAAAACAATCGCTCATATTGAAATGAACTCCAAAAGCATAAATTATTTTCCATTAAGATATAAATGAATTCTGCAAAATAAAGAAAGGTGGCAGCGACCGGTATGAAGGAAGAAGTTATTGCTGGTTAGCAAGACCCATTAGCGGTCATAAGCCGCGCAAGATACTTGACCGGGCACCAAGTATTTATATAGCCGTGCATTAGCCTTATCTCGGAGGCTGTGGCTAAACTTGGTAGCTGCTAAATCCTAATAAATTAACAGATAACCGCTAAATACCAGTTCAATGAATTATTCGAATTCAACTACCTCCTGTTTTATCTGCTCTGCGCATTAATAGCGGAGTGGGAAGCACTATAAGGAATATGCTTAGAGTAAATATAGGCAGCACAGCAAAGCGTATAGGAAACTATTCCATGCTCGTGTATATGAAAAACTAAATGTATACTCGTATGTACTACCATGTTTTGCGAACTGAGGGGTTTTATTTAAATTTAGAGGGAAACTTCTGCGCATCGATATAGTAATATATCGGATATTAAACTGTATTCGAATACATTAACTCCATGCAATATATAAAGGATGTACCTTTTCTACGGATAAAAATCTTCGTTTGTATGAAAGTATTGTTAACGTGACAAACGCTACGCTGATACGCTCTGGCTGAATAATTAGAATATTTGAATTACATGGATGACATCTAACTATTCACCTACAAACCGATTTCATTCCTCTATCAAATCCTAAGCGAATTACATTATCGTGGAGTTATAGCAAAATTATACTTTTCTCAGGAATACTCAAACAATTTTCTATTGTCCCGACTGGAATCTAAACCCTAAGTAACTTAGCTTAATAAATTAACGTGGTGATCAAATGGAAGCGATACATTTATATAAAATGAAAATTTATTTAGTATACATTTAAAAATGTTTTAGTACAATAGTTAATGCCCCTTATTACGTCAGCAACAAAACCCTTCATAACGATCTTAATACTTGAACTCATTTCAAGTTCATGAAGTTCCATTGAAACCTAACCAACCACCCTAATCTCCTAGCACAGTCATTACGCTGCGCCACACATCCCTATAATCCTCCTCGGAGACTAAAGTGGCAGTGGTCTCGTGACCTGCTGTATAATGAGACAGTGGGAGTCCTGGCAATGAACGGCTTCTCCAATCAAGTCTTGAGCGTTTGTGGCTCTCGGGCTCTTGGTCAGTCTCCACTGGCTCGTATCCGGTGAAGCGGTCGTTGGAGGAGCGTGGGGGACTTCCTAAGACTCCGCTTAGGGGACTCGCATGCGAGGGAGGTGACATCGATGTGGATTTGGGAAGTCTCCGGGCTATTTGTAAATACTATGTGAATGAGCGAATGAATGAAAAACTGTAAATATGGATATTAATGAGAAAATTGATCACAGTTACTTATTGCCTAATAAAAGGTAAATTGTAAATTTATCGCAATAAACATTGTATTGTTATTAAAAAGGTTTTACTGTAAAATGATAACTAAGATATGAATATGTATAACGAAAATTATTACATAGATACTTGCTAACATTAAATCTTAATTCTTATTATTGTCCGTCGATGGCTTCTAAAAATGACAAGTGTGATCCAAGCCTCAGTCAGAAGCTCTGGGGAGGCGATCCAGAGCAGAAGAGCTGCCAAGCAAGTGCGATACGCTCTGGGTGGAAGCCCATAACCGTGTGTTTATTTATTTTTTTTAATAGTAGCGAAAATCGTCCGGAAAATCCCAAAGGCGAGTGTGAGCAGACTGGATTGCCGTGGGAGATGCTACTAGGTAAAGTTTGTAGGGCCACGGCCACATTCGTTGTGCTAGTTTTAGCAAGACGAAGGCAGAGATTCTCACTAGGAAGGGGCCTGACAACGCCGGACTAAAACATAGCCAGTTTTGTTGCCTGTTGCTCAGCAGTAAGAACATTGTCGCCTTCATGGAGGACAGTGGATGCCTTGCCTTTTGTAGTCTTCAACAGCTTCCAAAACTGTCTGTGATCGCCGTGAGTGCTTATGTCACTTATGTCATGAAGTCGCTTATGTCACTGCGCTGTTTTGCAGAGTTTCATCAAGCCCCGGATTTGCGCTGTGAGAGAATTCACAACGACCCTGGGTTGCTGATCTCTCGTCCTGTACCATCTATTCTTCCAATTGTTGTGCAAGGCAATAATTTTAAGAAAATGGTCTGGAGGTGGTCGCAGGGAAGGTGGCATGGGAGTGAACTTCGGGATCGCAGTGTCTGTGGCGTCTACGATCACATTGGTTATGAAAGTTAGTTGAAGATCTACTTCTTCTTTCGTGCGGAGAATTGGCACCGTATGGTACCGTTATGGTAAAGTTGTGACCGATACAGGAACTGAAGTCCTCTTCACTTTGCAGTGTCTGTGTCGGTGAAGCAGACCGTTTCCTAGAAGTGTCCACTTCCATCGCCATCTTCCGAAATAAGTTTAATAGTATACGGTAAAAATATTTTAATGGGGTACTGGCCCCATGCACAATTCACTGACACAAAAACGTAAACGAAAAGGAATGTTACCTGGTGCCACCCCTCAGGAGCAAGATGGTGGCAGAAACAATGGCAGCAGGCAACGTATACACCTCGGCTGCCAGCACTGAACTCATCCTCTATCTTCCACCCAAAGACGCTCAGGTTATATAGGCAGGCCAGCCGTGGTGGGGATGGCACCCCACCTGCGGCTGTTTCCCCCACTAGCTTCTCCCCCCTCTCCAACTGACGTCATCTTTATTATAAACATATGGAAACATAGATATTTTCTGGTCCGAGAAGAGGGGAACTTCTAATTATTCGTAATTAAGAGGTGGCCACAACAAATGGATTTTGACGATTGGTTTTAACTTTACTGCTTTTCCACCTGCAAAACATACTTACATAAAAACTGAAGACATTTATTCACCCATTTCATTACATACCCATTTGGGTATATGGAGCAAAGGTTTATTAAATAACAAATAAAATCAGAGCTACCAACAATACAATGATTTCAATCAAAACTACTTCGGTTTATCGCTGGTGAACCTCACTATGGCGGAAATTCCGTACCTGTATCAAGACTATATGTGAAGTCAATTCCCAAAATTCTTGGATACTTCTTGGACTAGCATCACAAGACTTAGATTACAAGCTACAACTATTCCGGATGATCTGGAGTAGGGAAGTGTTAATTTATGTATATTAGCATCAATATAATAATTGCCGAGGAATCGCTGTATTTTCACGCATGTCATTCAGGCCTATTGTTATCATTCATCGGTTGTATTATTTGTTTTCTGTATACAGTCAGAAATAAATAAATATGACGAAAAATAAATCCTTTAAGGAGAGATGATAAAAATTTATTATTTTATTATAAAAATTATTTGAATATACATTTTGAATACACCCAGCCGATTTTTCTTATATAGACATAATTCCTGACCGGAAGTAAGACATTTCGTATGTCTTATAGTTATATAAATTATAAATATAATACACATTCACACTGAATATGTGAATATGTATAAATAAACGGAAATTATACAAAGTTTAAAACATAGATTAATCGCTTAGTTTAAATGGAGAGGCTCCTACTTTTAATCAGTTGGTTCGTTCTACAATGATCTAATAGACCTGAAATTTGAAAGGTATATTCTCCGTCATCTAGAAATATGATGACTAGTTTTTGGTTAAAATACGGAAAGAATAAAACAAGTTGAATCGTGAAAAATGTTACTCAATGTAAGTCAGGTGTGGACAGTCCTCGTTCGTGTGGGTTTGGCTGCTCGTGCAGTTTTTCGTTAAAGTTTCTACATAATGTTCTAATGCAATGTCATAAAATGGTTCACCTGTGTGCGATAGGTCTTAAAGATTTTGATTGAAAATTGTGTTTAGTTTTGATGTCAGTATTGTTAGCGCATGGTTTTACTTGACGATTGTATTATGTCAATAGTTTCTAGAATGAGGGAAGTTTTGAATAGTCCAGTAAATTTTTTAGCCTTTTAGATACTTTTTTTTTTTGTTGGAAAGACAAGCACTACTAGTATTTCTTGGTATGTTTTTCTTTCACACACACATATATATTTAAAGACTGTTTTCGTAGACTAGAGCGCATTGGCACGAGTTTGATCAGAGACCCGACGCATGGGCAATGCAAAGCATCATAGTGTTCAGAGGTACATGAAAAGACCTATGTGAATCCGTAGGTGTCCGCCGGAAATGTCGTTAAGGACTCCATCTCTAGCAGATCCTCTGTTTAAGGAATAAGTCAGGCCAAAAGCTTAAAAGGAGGGCCATGATCCCGAATACTCAGCGAACAGTGACCAAAAGAGCAGTTGGTAATGGTCTTGAAGAGATAGGAACACCTACCAGGCTGCTACCGTCTGTGAGATACCAGATACCGGTAGCTAGCAGACAGCGCTATGTTAAAAGCTAGGCAGTTTAGGGCAGTGTGTAATAAAGTGGAGCCGCTAAAGATAAAGAGAGCCGCTGCTCTGATGCCTGCCTCTTAAAGGCAACGTCTCTTCGCTCCTTTGCAGTCTTCAAAGTCTTCGGCCTTTTAATACCCACTTCTGAATTCGGCCGGTCTGTGACTGTGTAAGCCAATGGCTCCTCCCAACCTGATTTTTTTTTCATATCCCCTTGTTATTATAAATTATGGAAAAAATCAGTATAGATTCTACATAAATGAATCTATTTACAATACGAGTTTAGATTATCGTTGATTCATATCTTAAGTTTCATTGAATTATTTGTTAGTAATTTATTTGTTATCACTTAACTCTATAATTCAAGACTGTGCTGGAATGTTATGTTAATGGAATTGAAGGTGGATGATTCCGGACCTTCAGCTGTTTGTAAAAAATCCTGACTGTAATAATCACACCTTAAGAAAGTATTTCTAAAACGGTATGAAGGACGAATAGCTTGCGAAGGATTCTGTATATTTACTCAGAGTGTCGTCCATTCTATCGAAACAACATTGAGTTCCCCTTTGCAAGCAGTTGAAATGAGGCTTCAGTTTTACCTATCCAAATCACTATATGCTCTTGTCTGCCTCCAGACAAAAATCTTTAACCAAAGGAGCTTGTAGATCTCTTATAAGAACTGCCCACGCTTGTGTTTTTTAGAAGACCTACCATTAGACTGTAAGGAACTCCATTGTTCTGGCTGTCAAAGGGAAGATGAACCCACATTCTTGACGACTATTTAATTATTAGACCTTCCATTATACATTTAAAATGGTATAACTTCAGTGTTAAACACGGTAGCGACTTATCTATTGTAGCCAATTTCACAATCTAGACAAATTACCCTGTATTGCTATACAATTACAATCTGCCTTATTGGGCAATACGTGATTGTGATTAATGATATAATTCATACTATATTTTCAGTTCTTCATTCACTCGCTCATTTGTACAATATTTACAAACCCAGAGATCTTCCAAATCCGCATATCTCTCACCTCCTTCGCATGCAAAAAAGTCCGCTTCTTCGTCTTGGGTTGCATCCCATGCTCCTTTATCAGCCGCGTCACCGAACACGAGCCATTGGAGGTAAACCATGTGCACGAGAACCACAGACGCTCAAGGCATATAATCTGGCTCCTTTTTCTGGTCCAGCTCACCAGAGCTTATAAAATGGGTTTGGGAACTGTCCTCGAAATTTATTTTACCCAGCTAAATTTTATAACTCGTTATAATCAAAATGAGGTGATTTTAAATGTGACCAATTCTGCTATGTTAAATACTGCCAGACAAATATGTTTTACTGACAGTATTTAGGACCCATGGAATTAATAAACTAACGAATTTACTTAATTGAAAATCCAACGACCATCATCACTCTCCAGGCATGTATTAGGACTATGTCCCGTGCTACTCATATAATTTAGGAAAATATAAAGAAAACCTGGAAAGAAAGAATGTGTTTCCCTAATTACATTAAACCTACCCCTTAAAAAAATAAAGGAGTTTTCAAAAGTAAAACATACACCAACCCGGGACTCAACAAAATAAGTACATATTAGCGTGATTAAACAATTGCTAAGTAATATTAAATATACCTCCATGTGGAAGCAGGGTCATCTGCTGAACACAATCAAGTAACATCGGTACGTCGACGAAACGCAAGATCTGTCAAAAACATCGCAGCTGTCCGTGAGAGTGTGCAGGAGAATCCGCGGCAGTGGTTTTTGTATCGCTCACAAGAACTCGGTCTTTTGCAGACCACGACTTGGCGAATTTTGAGTCGTGACTTGGGCTGCACCCGTACAAAATTACGCTGAATGGGCTCTGGAGCAGTTGAAAACTGACCCTAATTATCATCGAAAAATCATCTTCAGCGGTGAGGTCCATTTCTGGATGAATGGGTACGTCAACAAACAAAATTGTCGCATTTGGGACGAAACAAATCCACATGAGATCCAAGAGCGTCCAATGCATCCCGAAAAAGTTTGGTCCCGAAAAACACTGTTTGGTGTGGATTTTGGGCTGGCGGCGTCATTGGTCCATATTTCTTTGTGAACAATGTTGGACAGGCCTTCACCGTCAACGGCGAGCGCTAAGGTCGATGGTTACCAACTTCTTTTGGCCTGAATTGGATAATATGGACACCAACAACATGTGGTTTCAACAGGACGGCGCTTAGTCACATTGGACATTATGCACGAGCGATTTGAGGCCATGATCATCTCACGTGGGGGTGATGTGAACTGGCCACCGAGATCGTGCGATTTGACACTGTTAGACTTTTTCTTGTAGGGTTTTCTTAAGTTGCAGGTCTATGCGAATAAGCCACAAATCACAGCGGTCCTCAAAGCCAACATAACCCATTCCATCGGTCAAATTCAGCTTGATTTATGCGCCAGAGTCATGGTAAATGGGACATTTCGGATGCGCGCCACCCAGCAAAGCCGCGGCGGATATTAGCACAATGTTATATTCTATACATAATGTCATTAATAGGCCTTTCAATCGAATAACATTTTGTGACGATATCTCACACACACTTTGTTTTATTTAAATTCAAAGATAGAAAGCGCTTAATGAAAGACCCTAGATAGATGTAGCATACATTTCTACTAATAATATTGATTGCTTATGGCATAATAAGGCAAATTGTAATTTTAGCACGATACAGAAGTTGGAATTAAAAAAAGAAAGAGATAATATAGAAAAAAAAAAAAAATCGGCAAATTCGCACTAGTATTTTCCCATGCTCCCAATTGCAGCCGTGAAAACAAGAGACACTTAAGGTGAGATAGCCGTATAATATTCATGGCAGAGTGGGCCCCAGTTTAAACTTGGTTTTAAACATTCACCGGCTGAGGCAGTAACCGGGAAACGTTTTAGCGGGGGTGGGGGGTAGGAGGCTTTTCATAATGGCATCTGGAGGAGCCCGCTTTTCCTAAAACGGCTTTTAGTCTGAGCAAAAATACAGACCGTTTCTTTGCCTAGATTTTTCTCTGGTGTGTGCGCTCATACTGCCAGCGATTGTCTAAATTTTGCAACATTGGCGGTGGATAATTTTTTTTTTCCCCCATAGCTCTCAAACTTATAAAAATGGGATGTGGGAAAAATAAAAGGAAAATTATTTTGGATTGATGGGTGCCTTTCACTAAGGGGAGTCCCCCATTTGAAGGAAGTATGAGAAGGATATGAGGTGTGGGATGCCTAAAAGAGGTGGATGGATTCGGGAAGGTAGTAAGAGTCTACCTATGGTGGAGCCTAGGGGTACTAGGCATTGGTTTGAAGTCGGCCAGGTCACACCTGGCCTCGGCCCCTGTGGGGGCTACACTGAGTTGGCCTATCGGCCGTACGACTTGTATTGTATTGTATGCTTTCATATTTTAGCGGTGGATAATTAAGGTTATGTCGTTGAAGGATGCCATATGATGTTCTCTATCGACGAGTGCACCGTCCATCGATTAAAAATCGGGACCTTCTTATTTGTGGAGATTTCATAAGCAATTGAGCAGCGATCCCTCTGCTGTATGTAAGGTTATACGACCCTATTCAAACTAACTCATTTCAAATGAATTTAGATAATACTTAAGGAGATGGAGATTCGAAAGAATGGAACAGGGATCGACAAACTTTCATAATTATATTTATTTTTGACGTTTGATTAAGTTTCCTGTTTTCCAAGATACTTGACATTCTTCGTGGAGGTTTCATCTGTTTACGAGGCGGCATGAAACACTGTCCATTCCATGAAGCACGATTTAAGTAGCATTAATTAATTGATCAGCAGGTATAAAAAAAATATTATTTTTCTAATGAGTATAGAATCAAAGATCCCAACGAAACAATTAATTATATGCGCTATGTCTTAGGCAAACCATAACTAGAATAGACCTTAAAATATTGTTGTTCACAATTTTAATTCAACCCGCATAGAATTTGGCATAGAAGAAAATTTCGCATATTAGTTCCATTTGATTGTTCGATAATGATAAAAGTAAAAGCAACTCCTTGAATAATAATGAAGGATTATTATAAATCAGTATATTTTCTGCCATATTAAATATAAAATTAAAAATGTCAACATGATGGTTAGTAACAAAGGCTCTTTTCACGCGATACGGTTTTGACCGCACGGCTAGTGGTATTTCAGATTGGTAGTATTCACATAGTTCCGTTAACGTTGCGACGATGCTCGTCCATCATGCGGCCCGTTCTTTAATAATTTTCAGTGTGGATATACCCATTATTGTATATTTTGTTTTGAAATATATTTTTTGTACAATAGGCAAAGGCAAAAGGCAAAGCGGTGCCTTTTCGTAGGTGTTGCACGCCTTTTCGTAGCCGTCACAAAACTGTTAGTGAGTGATACAATACACTTGACGAATTTATCTATAAAGAGTATTTACCTCCTAAACAAACCCACTTTGGTTGTACGTTTCTTAGCTGATGGAATGCAAAGCCACAGCACATGGTTCACATCCGACATAACAATAAGTGGCTGCTGTTGGGGCTAATAAAGAGGCACCATCACCATCTGACAAGAAAAGTGCGAACCACCAGCTGCTCTGCTACGGACAAAAGAAACCTAATCTAATAATAAAATGATCTTGGTCGGCGGGTCACTAACCCAATTAGAGCCCCTCTGTCTGTCGGGATCTTTATCAATAAATTACTCGGGAGAGGGGGGCCCACTTTTATGATTCATCCGGGGAATATGTTTTTCATTAGGGCGGAAGATTAACTTGTCTCTTTCCAGCTCTGTAACATATTAAACGGTGCGGGGCCACCCCACCAGGGTGTCGTTTCATGTAGCCTCAGAGCACACAGTATGTTCTTTTGTAATTATATTTCATCACGGGACGATAAAAAGTCCTTTTCAGAGTAACTAAGCAGTATTTTTTCAAATTTGTTTTCAAAGAACCAAGTTATGATAACACATTTTAATAAAAATTAGCAGTATTACAAAATTAAAGCTTTCGATAATCTTACATATATTTACTTAATTTATTTCCTAAGTTTATTGAATTTTTTTTATTAGCATACTCATCGAAAAGTATTTTTTCTAACTTATTAATAGTGTACATGGAAATTTGCCACCACGGCTTTTTTTATAAATAATAAAATTTTCATTAATCTGGTTTTAAGATATTTAAAGTCTACTATCGCCAATATATTTTAGATATCATTTGATCTGATGTTGATATGTCATGAGTGTAATTAACGCACCTACTGAATGGCCATCAACAACTGAAACCTGATACAGGTCCTCAGTCATAGAGCTACTCATTTATACTCACCAAGCTGAGTGATCCACAGACAACACCCATCCCACAAAGATATAGTACTAAGACAAGCCATGATTGTAACCCGGGCCTCCGCTGTTAAAAGTCAGCATGCAAATCACTAGGTTACAGTTCTCAATGCACTATTTGGGTATAAAAATGGATAGGCATCTCCATTTCTCTACTCATTTTAGTAATAAAATAGAAAAAGTACGACAAAGGTCTTACTGGCTATCGCACTTGCTAACTTCACCTAACCTGTCGCTTCGTCTCAAATTGATAAATGTGTCCTCCGGCCAGCTCTGCTGTACGGTGCCCCGCTATTTACCCACTTGACTGACAATACAGCCAAATGTCTCCAACACTTCCAGAATGGAATCATGCGAAAAGTGGTCCGACATACCTCTTTCGAGAGGTTGAAGAACGCTGACCTGCACCCGTTGCTTGGTGTGGCGTCGGTGGGTGAGTTCATCCGCCGGAGACACATTAAGTTTTTTGACTCGTTGCAGCACCTGATAAATCCAGTGTTCAACACTATGACCCCACCACCCCTCCTGCATCGATGGCAACAGACTGTCGGGGAAAAATTAGGATAAGAATTAGTGTGTAAGTTAGTTTAAGGTTGATCAAAAAGGTGAGCCCCATCACCTTATTAGTCAGTTTAGCCTAGTCACGTATAATGTATATCATTATGCTTGTTTATTCGATTATATAATTTCTATAAAATAACAAAACCTGTATATAATGTAGTGATGCTACAGGAAATACAAAATAATTTGTAAATAGATTCACCTGAGGATCTATAATTATATATGATTGTCTGTAAGTTTAAAGGGGCTATGAAAAAAAACTAGGTTACAGAACGGTATATTCTGTGCTGAAACGGATGCAGACATCTTGGGAGTGCTATTGGTTACTTTAAGTTGGACAGCAAAAGAGCAGCCTTCTTGATTAACAATCGAGTAAATTCTCTTATTCTATGTTAATTTAGTATACTAAAATTGAAGAAAGTTTCTCGGCTGAAAATAACATATTTTCACACTAGGAAAGCAAATGAAGTATAATCAAGATTTTACCTCAAAATTGAGTGGTGTGATATGTCTTGGGTGCAACGAGGAAAAAGTTATAAGGAAAATAAAGGATTTCATGGAAGTTTTGTTTGATTAGATCAGCAGCTACTCCTAAGATTATACCAACACTACGATCTGAAAGTGTTCAAGCATGACGAACACTGTTGATCCGAGATGATTTGTTTGCGTGGAAAATTTTTGACTTGTCCGCACCATGTCACAAAACTCCGAATGAAAATTCTTATGAATTGTCCTTGAAGTTAAACAAATCTGAATGTTCAAACTATTTTTTGGTATTACTTTTGATAGTAGCATATGGTTTGTCTTAATAAGTGTGTAAGTGTAATAAGTGCCCCCGCTACACTTTCAATAACCTTCAACGTAGAGATATCTTTGGAACATGTTAAGAAACATACAAGAAAGTAGTAGATCTATTACAATAAATTGTAATGT
Organism: Acanthosoma haemorrhoidale; assembly: GCA_930367205.1. Classification (NCBI taxonomy): domain Eukaryota; kingdom Metazoa; phylum Arthropoda; class Insecta; order Hemiptera; family Acanthosomatidae; genus Acanthosoma; species Acanthosoma haemorrhoidale. The sequence continues at coordinate 45,485,969 of OV884014.1, forward strand.
TAAAATGATTTAATAACAATAAGTTTCCGATCGATCATTAAAAATTAAATGAACCAAACGATCAATAAACTTGAGGAAAAAATACTTGTTTGCAGAGAAGAAGACTCATCAGACATACTGAGGCTTCAAAGATTTTCTAATCCTTAATGTATTCCTATTATATCCTGTTATGTTCTTCCTCGTATTGAGAGTTATATACAATTTTATTTCATTAATTCAAGGTGTTATTTTTATTTTAGTTCACATCAACGACTCTTAGATGAAAGGTTTTAATAGAAATAAATAAACTTTTTTGTGAATATTCAATGGAAATAATATAAATTTTATATCCCCGCCCAAAGAATTGGCGTAAATGTTTTTGTGAACTGTATTTTGTTCTTCATTCAAATATAATTCGTTAAACCGATTTAACAACAATTGTAATGTACCTCGTGAACACAAATAATGTTGTTAACAATAGTGTTTGAGTGATTATTTATTTCACCAAATGAAAAACGATTAAGAATTAAAGGATAATTAAATGGTTAATGTAGCCGGGTGAATTTGTTTATATATCCAGGACTGCCTGTTTAACAATGTACGTGAGGATTGAGTGGGTTTGTAATATATGTATGTCGAAATTAATTGGCATCACTTTGAATAAATGTTTTATTAAATTGTTCGCATGCACTTCAAAAATACTGAGATCGCTTAGAATATTAAAAATGTTATTATGTAAATGTACAAAATATTTATTCTGAGGATATAGGCAGATATCTTAACATTTTTTTGGGAATACAAGCTTTTTCGACTACACGTCAATTTTAATAAGGTTTTAGTTTGGAAGGAATTTTGATCAAAGGAAATGCTCTCTCATGGTCACATGTAAAATAAATGGTTTCTGCGCCCAATTTTTTATATAAAAATGTTTTCATATCCGTACTTCGTTTTAACCGTCTCAGTTTCTTGATGGGAAGAAAAACGAAGCGCTCTCGAAGAAAAGAAAAGAAGCGCTCTTGGTCAGCTTCCACTGGCTCGTATCCAGTGACACTGCGATTTGTGCGATAAATGTTCTTATGCGAGGGAGGTGACAACTATGTGGATTTGGGAGGTCTCTGGGCTGTTTGTAAATACTGTATGAATGAGCGAGTGAATGAAGAATTGTAAATATGGTATGAATTATATCATTCATCACATCTACGTATTGCCCAATAAGGCTGATTATAATTTTATCACAATAAAGAAGTTCTATTGAGTTTCAACCATCAACAAATGATTAAAACCCATTTCCATAAAATTGCAGCATTCAACATAATAGTCAACTAAAGACCCAAAATTAATTATATACTTTAACCAGTACGCCTATAATTCTAACTTGATCTTAAACACAATTTGATTAAAAATATTTATTTCTTAACTACCCAATGGTTACATAGTTATCCTCTAGAATTTTTCGTTGTGTTGCTTTAAGTTTTAGCATGATTGGGGCATTGAATGGCACCACCGTGAAAAATATGTCTCTAAAAGAAAAAACATTACTGATCAGGACGCAAATACCCTACTCAATATAATCGGATTTTTTAAAATTAACTAGTGATTAATTTTATATTGACCATTTATTAGTTGTCTTAATATTATTATTTTTAGCATGATCGAGACAAACATTAGTTGAGTTAAAAGTAGTTGAGTTAAAACACAACTGTAATGACACTTGCTGACGCACTAGCGTGGGGGACTTCCCAAGAGTCCGCTTCCTCTTTCACATGCGAGAGAGGTGACAAACATGTGGATTTGGGAGGCCTCTGGGCTTTTTGTAAATATTGTATGAATGAGCGAGTGAATGATGAATTGTAAATTACTTATTGCCTAGTCAGGAAGATTGTAGTTTTAGCGCAATAATAAAGAATACTATAAGCACTGATTCACTCTATCATTGCTATTCATATTTTAGTAGTTTACTGTCTACTTCCAAAGATACAACATATGAAAACAAGTACGTAATAAATAGTGCATACAAAAAGGGAGCCCATGGTAACAAACGGTGGAATCACTTTGACTGTATCAATTGACAATTGCAAATGACGAGGAATTTATTGTTCAGTTTGTTCCGGACTAGGGTAAACAGCCTAAATATTAGAAGGGGCTTATACAGCTAAGTGATATTGACAAGAGAGTTTTCACTCAATTGTGCAGCCTGTTCAAAACGAATGAGCGCAATGAGAGTGCGTGACTGCAGTGGGGACGAGGGACCCCAGGGGGAACAGCGGAAGAGGGCCGCAACTAATCCTGAAAAACTATCGACAGAGGGCGCGGCGGACGATTTGTATGGATTAGCGGGGCCAGGGGGTGGAGTGAATTGGAACTAATTATTTAGACAGAGAGGCGAGTTTTACATTTGACGAGCCGGTCGGGGGAGCACTTTTGACTAGTGCCATATCAATGATTAACTCATGCTGCCCGCCAGCTCGGCAGTTGTAAACTTTAATAAAGCAGACAACAACGGTTGAGAGTTTAAATACAGCCACTATGAACCAAAACAGGAGCCCGGCCAGCTCATAAATGATGCAACTCTTCATCTGGATACATGGCCTAAATCAAAAAGGGTATCCGCTTCTCTAATGAAAAACATACCTGTCCATTAGTAACTGCTTCAAATTACATGATATCTCTAAAGTAATCATGGTTGGAGGGCCAAACAATACTAAGTAAGGGTGTACTTCTTTATTTCTTATCTGGCTGTAGAGTAAGGGAAATATAGTTACTGTCCAGTTCAAAACTGATGGACTGTCGGCTGTAAGGCTCATTTTAGCGACAGAAAGATAATGCTTTAATTTCAAGCAGCTTTGGGACAATATTCTTTCTTTTGTCTGACTGTGTACATATGATGGTAGTCATAAATATCAACCCCTTCCGGTCAGAATACCCTAAAAAAAAGTTGGTAGTCACTAATTTAATCGCTCCACATCTTAACCCTCTGTCTATAGTCACCTGCAGAAAACATACATTTTTGTAGTAGAGAGATACTATAGATGTTTATTTGTTTTTTTAAACTTTATTTCTTTATACACGTCTAGTTGGGTTTCGGTTGGGGGATATCGTCAATAATTCACAAGAGATCTCATCCAACTTTTATCCAACCTTCATTGCGTTATATATGGCATAGCAAAGATAAGTGGGTTATTATGAAGGGGTTCAAAGTTGTTTCTCTTTTTTTTTTCTTTTATAGACCCTTTAAATTTACAGATAATTATATATAATTATAGATCCTCAGGCGAATATATTTACAAATTATTTTTGTATTTCCTGTAGCATCGCTACATTATATACAGGTTTTGTTATTTTATAAAAATTATATAATGAATAAACAAGTACGAGGGTTATGAACGTTATGCACGAGGGCGGGCTGAAAAGTTTCCGACCTAACAAAGCTTTTATTTCACTAGCTTTTATTTATTTAATTACCATCTTCATGTTGAGGCCTGTGTATAATGATATACATTATATGTGACTGGACTAAACAACTTTTTTCCCATAGCCCCTTTAAATTTCCAGATAATTAAATATAATAACTTTTTTTTAGTTATTTCTTTTTTTTTTTTTTTTTTTTTTACTTAGCTCTCGACTGGAAATATTGGATGTAGGAAAAATAAAGGAAATTATTTGAGATGATGGGTGCCTTTCACTAAGGGGAGTCCCATTTGAAGGTAGTATGAGAAGGATATGGGGTGTGGGATGCCTAAAAGAGGCGGGTGGATTCGGGAAGGTAGTGAGAGTCTACCTATGGTGGAGCCTAGGGGACTAGGCATTGGTTTGTAGTCGGCCAGGTCATACCTGGCCTCGGCCCCTGTAGGGGGCTGCACTGAGTCGGCCTATCGGCCAGGGAATCGTCCTGCCCTGAGCAGGTAGAAGGGGTATTCTTGCTTCGGTTGAGTCGGCCGGAAGATCGACTTCTATCTGGGTGTTGGTCGTTCAGTCCCCTTCAGGGTTTTTTTTTTTTTTTTTTTCTTTTTCTTTCATAACCTTTTTATTGATAATATATATACAATGACACAAATAAATAAATTTGGAATTACAGTTGTCTCCTCGTGCTGCATTCGCAGATGCATATTAAGGAGTGCATAAAATATAATACTTTCAGATTGCTGTCAGGGGGCTCGGGTTCGATCACGTCTATTTGTCTCAAGGCTTCGGCGGTCCAGCATTGCTTCCATCTGACGGGCATTGGTGGTGGTTGAAGGTCGGAGTGGGTTGTGGCAGTGTTGCAACGAGTCGAAAAATTTGATGTGTCGTCTCTTGATGAAATCTTGAATGGTGAGCACTTCAAATTTTTCGTGGAAGTCGTTTGCCTTCATTCGGTGGAACGGGGTGTGTGTGTGAGGGAGGCGCGGAGAACTCTGTTCTGAAATTGCTGGAGTGTTTTTAGAGTGTTAGGAGTTAGATACTTGAACAGTGGGGTCCCGTACATTAAAGCAGGTCTCAGGACGCTCTGGTAAATCAGGAGCTTGAGGCGTACTGATTAAGCCGGGCTGTAAAGTAGGTGTCCTAGGCTGTAGAACTTTTTCCTAACACTCTTTAGCTTCTTGCTGAGATGTGTCGTGAACGACAAGTGTCTACCGAGGGTAATCCCAAGGTAGCATAGCTTGTTGCTCACGGTGCACTCTTTGCCGTCTAAGACGAAGGATTTTGGTAGTTTCTTATGTCCTGATTCCTCGGTCCTTGCGTCTTGGCCGGGTTGACTTTGATGTTGACGGCGTTGAGTTTCACAGCAATGTGTTGACTGGCGCTCTCAGCAAATTTCAGGGCTCTGGTTGGATTAATGCTTGTGCTGTAGACACCTATGTCGTCTGCATACGCCGGGTACCTCGCAGCTAGGGTACGAGGCTCCTACGATGTGGGCGGTGTAGATGTTGAACAGCAGGGGGCCCTAGCACTGATCCTTGGGGGACACCGGCAGTGTATTTTCTTCGGGTCGTAGACGTGGTGCATATCCGAACCGAAAAAGTTCTGCCTGTGAGGTATGAAGTCATCAGGTTCTGTAGCTGATCCGAGAATTCATATTCCCTCAGACGTTGGAGTAGGATGTAGTGGTCCACAGAGTTGAAGGCTTTCGAACAATCCAGTGAGATCATAGCGGTAGCTCTGTTGCTCCGGACGTTCGATGCGACGTGGTGTTGCAATCTCACCAGGTTGTTTTTCACACTTAAGCCTGTGCTTAAACCAGTCTGCTCTGGTGGAATGACATCTTGCGTCTCGCAGTGCTCGGAGAGATGTAGGTGGATGATTCTCTCGAACAGCTTCGAGAGTTGAGTCAGCAGACTGATGGGCGGTAATGAGATAATTTCTCATTAATAATTTAGTTTCTCTAATCTATGCCATTATTGTGATTTTATTATTGGAAAACAAATGGACGAGAAGAAAGAAGAGTAATGACTATATGAATAACTTTTAACAAGAACCAACTGACACTTATAACTAGATTGGTTTATTTTTTTAATTTTCAATTAATAATAGACATGTCCAATTGTTAATAAATGCTCTTCTTATAGGGTTACTATAGAAGGGAAAACAAGATAATAAGAATCTTAAAGAAAATTAAAAGGAAAGATCATTATTTTAGGCGAAAAATATGAACATTGAAATTCGGATGTATTAAGCTTGCGAAGCTTGTATTGCTTCTGCTTGAAATTCATTGACGTTATGCAGCGTGTGTAATGAGATTGTTAAAATAAGTAAACTGTAATACATGAATGTTTTAACAGATCATTAAAGATTTCTGTTCAAGATCATATTTATATGAATATTATTTAAACCACTTAGTGTTTTTTGTTACTAATTCCAAAGCATCTTCGACAATTTCAATGGTGATAAATAAATCAGACCATTAAATTCACAACATAAAATTTTCTCTTAGTCCATTTTTCGTCCATGAGTCTCGTATAATAAATCATGACTTAGTACATAAATACATACATACATAAATAAACACAATTATTACTAAGGAAATCTTAAGAGCAAACAAAACAGTATTAAAATATTTTTGCTTTAATAACCACTGCTTGTGAAATATTTATATTAATTACAATCACAAAATCATCGAAGTGCAATAAATAAATACTTTATAATCGATATTTTTGAATTGATGGTTTTATGAAAAACATAAATTGTAAACTACACAAATAGTAATGTTATAAAAATATTCCTATTATTCCTATGTTTCCTATAACATAAATGTTTTTTCCTTCTATTTGATCTCTCACAACGTGAATATTTGTCTACTGTTTTTCAATTCAAAATTTCAACTGATTGCTACGTTTAAGAGTATATTATATTATAAATATTTACCATTAAATCATCAAGATTTTTAAAAAATATAGAAGGAAAATGACAATTACAATAGAGAAAAGGTGTTCTCTTTAAAATAAAAGGGCGTCTCAAATTTTATGAATCTTACTTGGACTATCATGAATTTAATGATGTCATATATTGCAGCTCCAGACTGCAAACTCTCATGTTTTTGTAACAAGCTGTGGGCAGCAACCAGCTATGTTTTTATTACAGTTACAATAATTTTATAATATTTAATACGATAAATTCGTATCAATAAATTTATTTTCCTGCAATAAATGGAAAAAAATAAAGCAATCAAATTATAACGTTTTAATGTTCGTGATAATGAATGGTAAAGAGTCTTTTCCTCTTACCAGTCGCTGCGATAATCTTTAATGTCAAGCAGGTGGCGGCTTAAGCCCGCTTTTCGCTTAGAACCGCTTTATTGCTCGAGTTAAGCTACTTTATTATGAGCGGTTGAAGTAAGACGATTATAATCTTGAAGAGCATCGTTAATATGGTTTTTAATCTAATATCTTGAAATATATATGAGGAGAGGTGGAGAGGAGGGGCAGAGAGAAAAGTCCCTAAATCTTAAATACCCTTCCAGCGAGGTAGCTGTTGGGTCAGGGAATTATCCTGCCAGTTGAATGAAAGCTCCCCTCCCCCTCTCTCCCGGAACAGGGTATATAAATTAAAATATAAATAATTTATTTTCAGTTTCTACCTCTCTGGATGCCTTCACTGTCTCTCACCCCTGACGCTCGCTCCCGGCTAATGAAATACCCTTTTTTTTCCACCGCCTTCTTTATTTATTTTTTCATCTGACCCGAAACTGAGGGTCCCGCTAACTGGATTTCATGTGAGTCGGTGAGGTCCTTGTTCCGCTGAATCAACAAAGCTCAGTGCTCTATCTCCGGCTTAAGTTTTCTTGAGGTTTATCGGTTTTTTCCCCCCGACCCAATCTCTGCTGGGGTTTTAATTTATTTACTAAGAAAGCAGTCTTTCGGTGTCTGGATGAGGAGAGTAGAGTTTATGTGCCTGTTCGGATGCAAAGTAGAAGTAACTGTATCATTTAGAAAATGAAACCTTGCCTATTGGCAAGGTTATTACAGCACAGTGATTACTGTGTGAATTTGTGCCACTAAAATTTATGGTGTAATAACAATATTAAAAATAAAAATAATTAAATCCTACAAATTAAAACATGGCGCAACGCCCCATTAAGAGCTACGTTGGCCTTGGTAGGCTAGGACGAAGGTCGTCGCCGTGGCTGGTAGGTGGCACTGAGGTGATAGTGTACTGGTAGTCAGTAATAGGTTTTACCTCTCAATTATAAATTCGGGTCTCTCTACTTCTTACCAAATCCTTGGGTGAATAGGTTTCTAATAATGGTGAGAAATATGTTTCTATTAAAGTATAAAAATCTAATATTTCCGTACCCGGTTCTTAATTGTATTTCAACAGGAATTCGGAGTATCCATCATCAATGTCTACCACCAAGTCCGGTAGCTTAAAAAAAAAAAGTTTCAAATTTCAATCATAACTAGTTCCCTACTCTACTGTACAGGAACTTTGAATGAATAATAACCTGCTATTATTCGAATTTCAGATCGCTGTATTATAACTATAAATGTGTGGATCAAAGTATAATTGAATTTTAATTTTTTAAATGTTTATTTTTGGCGTCGTATGCCCAGTCGATTTAGTAATATTTTGGTGACAACTCTTATAACGTATGAAAATTCCTTTAAAATCTATATTATAAGAATAATGCATCATAAATTGTGACGAGACATTTTTTTTCATTTAAATCAAATTAATAAAATGATTCCAAATTACATTTAAGTAGTTTTAGGTTAGTTTGATTACAAGACTATATACAGACATATAGTTTTCCAAAACCAAAAAAATTCAAATACGCTAGGGAACGTTAATGTTTTGAATGATGATAATGACAGAACGAATTACATTGAAACTAGCGAAGGAGGTAGGAGGAGAAGGGTAGATACACGGAGTAGAATGACGGTGAAAAGTCTGTTTTGGGGGCAGTAAAACTTAACAGAGGCGAATGACAACGGCGGGGATATGGAAGAACTTGGCTTGTAGGTCACCGCACATCCCAACTCAATTATATAACGCATAACGCACAAATTATGTTCAATATAGTTTTAATGGGGTTTGGTTAAAGAATAGAAGACGTCACCACCACCAGCCGAAAATATTTTATCAATCTCCCCCCCCCCCACTTTATCCTCCAGGCAACATAGCTATTAGCTTACAGTCTTTGTCTACATCCATCTTCTCTTCTCATGAGCCCTGTGTCTGATCTTAATAATCGGTATTCTCGTTTGAATGGTGATTATATATTTTGTTGTTTTCCTCTGTACATTTGTAATAAAAAAATCTAAAAGCATAATCAACATTGCGAATCCATGGTTGGATTTAGGTACCTGAAAATCCCGCGGCCCGGGTGGCTGCCAAAAAGGCCCCAGAAAGCCTGAAAGGGGATCCAAGGATTCGGAAAACCGCGCCCAAGAGAATGCCCCAATGATTATTCAATACATTCTATCCGTTTTATTTTTCCTGATTTTTCACAACAGGAGTATTGAAGTAGTAGTTTAGTACACTATATTTACAAATTGAAAATTCGTTTGAAAAACTTGAAAATTTGTACATCAGGGACACTATCTCTTTCCGTCTTCCATGAGCTAGTGCCGTTTAATATCACTGAATATCTTATTCATTTGTTTCTCATAATCATTTCTCTATCAATATTATTACGAAAGATTTAAATGTAATACTATAAGATCTTTGGGAATATTATTACATGTAATTAATAAAGCTCTTCAGTGACCAGAAAAGGTTACTATTATTTAAAAGGAAACCTCCTTGTGATTGTCTCTGGCTAAGAATAATCTTTATCCGATCCCTTTTTTTTTTGTAACGTAGGTTTTAATGGGGATAGCCCTTGGGTTTGACATTAATATATATTATCTTCTCATAAGGGAACTCGTATTATTTTAAATAGAGACATAATTTCGTGCATGCACCTGACACTGTCTTAAAAAATATCGCAAGGACATCCCACTAGCCTAATTTAAATACTGCTCAGAAATAAGTAAAGCTTTTTGGGGATTTAAACATAATTTCGATATTAAATAATATATTTATAATAATCATATTTAAAAAAAAAAATACATGACAAGTAGAATAAATAACAAATATATGTAAATCACTACATCTAATTTGTTTTTATAACCCATTTTGAAATTTTTTTTCTTTTAGAAAATTACATATTCTTATTATTATTTTTACATGTTTCCTTGGGCATTGAGATTTGAGGTAGAACAAACAAAGGTACTAAAAATTTAGTGAAACATGTCACATACCTTTACTATACCTTTGCCATACACATCGAATAGAATGGCAAATATTTTCAATTATTCTTATAATGAATAATTAAGGGTTTTCTACTACAAAAGGGCATTATTCCATTTCTTCCTAAGTTTAGCCCGACCCCGGTGGCTTGGCTCCACCCTAAACCCCCCGCAACGGGGAATCTACGCCCATTAATTGCCCGGGGAAGAGTCTAATGGCAATAAGAGCTGACCACGAGAGCCGGTCCGGAATGGGAATGGGGTCCCCTCAGACTAATAAGTGTATATGGAGACTGGCCATTGTATCGTCGGAGGTAATAGTTGCTTTATATAAGGCCATTAGGGTCGTGCTTCGTAGTAATGGCCCTGCTGTGGTACGTGGCCAGGGTACCCGATCATCCAGGCCCATCAATACACGGGCACGATCAACTTTTAAAGAAGGCACTGTGGTCCATCGAGTATGGATAATTCTATAAGGGGATTAACTAACCCTTATCTGATTGCACCACCCCCTCCACTCGCACCCCCATTATCCGGTACCTTTTAGCGGATTTTCTTCCTCCGGAGAAAGTGGGTGCTCGAGATTGTAATTCCAATGCCGAGCCCGGAGAAAAGGTTACTACTTTTCTGCATTATAATTACAAAAAATAATTAAAACCGTGTTCGCAACTTTAACTCAATCTAGGCTACACTTATAATCAAATGCTGTGTGGTAGATTTGATTTCCCACTGCTGCTGAACATGTAAGCATCTGTATGAAAAATAACTAAGGGTCAGTATTAATAAATAAATATTTTTTTTATCATATTGTGATAACTACATAAGATAAATCACCCTATACTCTATTGTATATATATTGTAAATTGGTTATAGTATGTTGTAAATTAATTTAAACAAATATAAATAACATTACCAAACCATAAGTCATACCATTGTAACTATTGTAAACAATTAAAGACGTAGCTGCAAAAAACTAGCCAGAGGCTCTTGAAGGGGGAGTCAGGTAGCTCCGAGGGGCTGGGTGGGTCCCGGTCTAGAACAAGCAAGCGTCACCGCAACCCTGCGGTTCGGTTGGTCAGAATAAAACCTCAGATCATTGGGTACTTGGGGCTATATAAACCCCCTAGTTTTAGCCGATAAGTCATTCTAACTACGGCTCTCTAGACTGGTACTTGCAGCTGCACTGATGTTTCAAGATTTGGCCTTCTCATTTATGAAAACCTCTGCATCTCTCTTTCCTAATCCCGCTAGTTTTAGTCCGGCCTTGTCAGACCCCACGCTTTCCTAGTGGGATTCTCTGCCTTCGTCTCGCTAAAACTAGCACCTCCTTGGAAGAGATTTCTTACTTGCGGACGACGGTCACCTGGGGCCCTACGAACTTTACCTAGTAGTGTCTCCCCCAGTGATCCAGACTGCCTCTCTCCGGTTCACACTCGCCTTTGGGATCCGGACGGTTTTCGCCTACCCTCAGATACCGAGTGTGAATTCGTGGTCATTCCAAGACCACATAAACTATCTACAATACCTACCCTATACATCTTATTCTGAACATAGTGCACTGTCGGGGCACATACCTATCAGATATGGAGTCAGATTGTACAGTAGTAAGACCCGTCATTATGCAATTGTCCAGGTCATAGCCTAATCAACCCTCACTTCGTTACTAGGGCTAGGGTAACTAGGCACCCCCTCGTGACGACCCGACAACTGGTGACCCCGACGTGATCGAGAAGATAGAAGAAACCATTTCTTATGATGGCCGACCCACCAGCCCGGTCCGACGAAGCATGCTGTGCAACCTTACACGCCATTTCTCGGACGTGCAAACTGCCAGAGTTTCACGAAGAAGAACGAAGACTATGGTTCCTGCAGGCTGAAAAGATTTTTTCAACAAACCGGATCTCTTCGTCAAAAGCCAAATCGGAGCACATTTATGCTCAGCTTCCTTTCAGGGTCGTAGACCTACTATATTCTCCGAGTGATAGTCCCTACAAAGATTCAAAGATCGAAACATACAGCCAGAGCCATGACAGACGCCTGATCCGGTTATTGGAAGAGACAAACCTTGGAGACCAGAAACCACGGAGGACATCATTCGTGCACTCTAGCTACGTGCCTTGCCAGAAAGGGCCAGCAACACACTGGCATTGCACTACGAGGAGAAATTGTCGAGACTGACAACAATAGCGGACAAAATCATGGACTTAAGTTCAGCTACCGAGAGAGAGAGAGAGAGAGAGAGAGAGAGAGAGAGAGAGAGAGAGAGAGAGAGAGAGAGAGAGAGAGAGAGAGAGAGAGAGAGAGAGAGAGAGAGAGAGAGAGAGAGAGAGAGAGAGAGAGAGAGAGAGAGAGAGAGAGAGAGAGAGAGAGAGAGAGAGAGAGAGAGAGAGAGAGAGAGAGAGAGAGAGAGAGAGAGAGAGAGAGAGAGAGAGAGAGAGAGAGAGAGAGAGAGAGAGAGAGAGAGAGAGAGCTTAAAAAATGTAGACAAGGCCGATACATTTTCGCGTTTTGTTTCTCATTCTTTATGTTATTGTACTCTAGTTACGTATAATAAGTATAATTGAGAGTATCGAGGAACTTTAAATGCACATATTATGATGACACTACATATATAGAAAATATATATAAAAGACGATTCCTATCATTGGGATAAAAAAAAAGCGACTACACACACTACACAACACTGCAGAAATCGGTAAAGAAATAAAATACAAATCCAAGAATGAGGCTAAAATATGTAGAATTGTTCGACCAGTTAATAGAAGTATGTTTGATACACTCCAGGTTTCATTGAACTCATATACAGCCTAAATACGGAGTCGTACGTAGTATACACCTTAGTACAGTTAAGGTACATTTTTGTATTGCCATATCTTAATACAAATGATCGAAAAAAAATCATAAAGGCACATGGATGTTATAGTGCTCGAAATGCCTTTCTTCTTTACTTTGCCATAGGGCAACGTCGTGGAATTCACTTGCTGGAACCGAAATAGAGGTAACCTTGCCTCTATATATGAAAATGAATTTTCTCATTTGCGTTTGGGGCCTAAATTAAACGTTTCTAAACTGATATTTGGGAAAAACAAAAGGGGGAACGATTATAAACACAGTTCGCATTACCTATTCCCTTATCACTCGATTCATAACTGTAGATTATAGAAGTCATTCTATAAAATAATTGGATTCAAAACTTTTCCTGTTTTGAACTGCCCAAAAACTCTCCCCAAAAGTAGGTACATTGGAATCCAAAATGTAGAAAATGACAATGTAGTTTTAAGGAGGTTTAGCTATTTTTTGTTCAAGGTTTCGGGCTAAAAACGTATTCTTTATTGTTCTTGGGCACCTTTGATTCGGGTTCCTTTCACTTCATCAGCTCTTGTGATACGAGCATTGACTGCCGATTGTCACCCTAGGACGGAGAAGATAAGAGGAATAAGTTTAGTAGGTCTTAATAGACTAAGAAACTCGCTGTATCTGTCGTGGTGTTTGGTAGATTCGACGAGGCAGATGGCAATGTTAAGAGCCCTTAGCGGTTAGCCACCTTTCAGAGCAATCTTGCGGTCTGCATCAGACCACAAAGCAGTCTTTTACACCGTCAACTACAAGGCCTTCAATGCCCACCTCATCTCCTATTTCATCCGGAGCGTGTAATGACGTAGCCCCTGCCTGCTCAACCGTTCTATTCCTTGGTGGTTCCATGGGAACTCTTAATGTATTTTAAAGTATCAACTACGATCAATATACTGGTTAAATTCCTGAGGCACATCAAAGCCATGATCATCAGCAAATTTGTAAAGAGGAGAGAGAGGAGAGAGACACTACTCAACTCAAAATTAACCATGGTCTAAACATATGATACAAATGAAGTATTTATTTATGTTAAATGGAACTCACTTTTAGATACATACATAAATATTGATTTCTCTATCATACCCCACATAAGGCTTTCCCTTTGATTAAAATAAAATAGATACCTATTTTTGTTTAATATTGAATTAATGATTCAACACTATGTCCCTTTTTCTTCTCACTAAAGGTATTTCGTGTGGACTAAACCAAAGGGTTGGCTGGATATATATAATAAAAATAATCATGGTCTGAAAATATGATACAATGCAGTATTTATTTATGTAAAATGAAACACTTTTAGATGCATACATGTATATTTGATATTACAGATAATTACTGAACTAAAACAAAAAGCCTGCAGTATTTCACTGATACTTATAGGAGTTCATCGTGTTATTTTATCTAGGAATAATAAGCATGATGGAATGTTGTCTTCGGTTTGCTGAAATCCATGCTGCAGTAAAGTCACTTAGATTCCCTCTGGGAGCAATGGCCACTCCCAAATCGAAGTAGTCTTCAACATCAAGTGCCAACTCACGTCCAGAAACAGGGTGGTGAGAAAACAGAAGATAGGTATCCATCTTTTTTTTTTTTCAAATCCCTCGCTACGTTCGGCGTTGAAAGCTTTTTATTTCAGTTTAGACGGATACCTCTTCGTATCGATACAATATATCCTGATAACTAATAACTGATATTGAACTATATCCAAATAGATAAAACAATAAGGAAATATATAAATGATGTATCTTTTCTAAGGATACATATATCCGTTTATATACTCGCATTTACCTGACTTATCCACAAACGCCACGCTGTTACGCTCTAGTTGAATAATTAGAACATTTGAATATAACTATTCAACTACTGAAAGATATGATTCATATATCAAATCCTGAGCGTATTACATTAGCGTGAATTTCTAGCAAATTATACTTTACTCAAATAATTTTATCTTGTCCCAAATGGAATCTAAGCCCAAAGTAACTTACGTGTAATAAATAATAAATGTTTTATTACAAATGTTTTTTCTGAACTATAATTAATTTTCTACGATTCAAATATGATGGGTAGATTTCAATAGATCTTACTAGCTGAACTAATAGACTCATATCTTACTAGTGCACATTGATGGCTTCTCTGAAGGTGAGGAGTATGAATGGCTCATTTGCTCAGTCAGAACCTCTAGAGGAGACCAGAAAGCCAACACTGTTCTGCCAAGCAAGTATGTACGCTCGGGGTGGAAGCCCAAAAAGGATTCCTTGTACTGCCTCGACACTGGGCATACTCGTATACCTCCCTGTATTGGATCGCATCTTTATCTCTTAAACAAAAGGTTATTTTCTTTATGGCTCTGTGGGCTACTGTCTGCCTTTTGGCATCCTCTTGCGAATGGGTTAATATGTGATTCTACAGACACTGTTCCTTCTGGTTTTACTTTCGTAACACAAGTTGTAACTGTTGAAGGGCCTGTCGGCCCTTGTAAAGAAGGGTTATAAACTGTCAAATCCTCCAGACATTAAGCGTCACCCTGAGACATTAAGCGTCACTCTGAGACATTAAGCGTCACCCTGAGACATTAAGCTCCGTAACAGATGGTACCCCGTTTATTGCATGACGGCTTCCAGTCGTTTATGACAGCCGGTCTTCGTCTCACTTTTACAATCCCTGTCCCTTAACATTACTTTATAATTTTACACTACATTCCCCATGGGTTACACCGTTTAATAATATTATTTACATGTTTAATATATTATATATGTATATAAATCCTATATATAATGGGTATATAATATTTTTTCTGTTACTGCTTGATGTACATGATAGACGGCTTTATTTTAAATTAAAAAAATGACAGTGCTCATCTTAAGCAATACTAATAATAATAATAATTTAATACTATCTTAAAGTCTAAATAAAAACTGAATAAACCTAAGTTTCCCAGGCAGTCGGTTACCATCGATGCAGTAAGGGTGGAGACATGGTGTTGAACACCGTGTTTGTAAGGTGCTGCAACAAGTTGAAAAACTTGATGTGGCTCCGGTGAGTTACGGTGGAGAACTCTTGTCAAAATCCTGAGTATTATATGCTCATGTCTCCCCTCCAGCTATTCCCAGCTTTTATGATCTTTTCGTCCGTTAAGGTACGAAAAAATCAGCATCTGTTTTCCCTTGTTCGAAACAACAGCCTAGCTGTATTACGTACCTAGCACGTAAATGTTGACAGAACTTGGTTGAAACTTATTTGACATTTTAATTTAAACGAATTGATTAGATCATTTTATGTGACTTAACTGAGGCCTCACACAAAATGTACGTTAAAGATACTTTGTATAAACGAAAATCTGCTTGAATGCTAATTGTATTCCACAGGGATGAGTCCTTTCAAACAAGAAGTTAATCTGCTTTAAATTATGGATGTGTACGTGATCCAAATATAACACAGTACTCCAAAACTAAAAATAGAACATATCAATTATGTTATAATTGAACCAGTTTCTGGAATAATTTGTGTGATATGAGTTCTAATAAGATTCTCACGGTAAACACCTTCTTGGTCAGTGGTATCTATGCTAGTTGGCTTTTTGAGTTTCCGTCTCTGTGTTACATGTAGTTAGCAAGATCTCTAAGGTATAAGAATAAGCCCTTGTACATTCTTACATTTGATAGTTGTCACTAATGCGAATAACATGAAGAATGTGTATATCATGTATAAATTATTTCTTTCATTGCCAAATTGGTAATAACTTAATATCAACGTTGCATTGATGGGGCTCACCATCTCGAGTATGTAACTGTAAATAATAAATACATTTCATGAATGAAAATTATAAATATGGTTATTTACACAATTACTTATTGCCCAATGAGGCATATTGTAATTTTATTATAATAAAGTTATAGACACGTCTATAAAATAATTATGTTATTTTACTCTATTTATTAAAAGATATAAGACATAAAGTCGATGAGATGAGTTAGTTTTAGAACAGAACTTGTTCTTTTTATTTTCCACATCTATTAATTTTATTTCAAAGTCAATAGTAAAGACTAAAAAATAAAAGTACAGGAATCTCTAGTTTGACCTCCAAATCCTTCTGGATGAACTTCAGAATATTAAGATGCTCACTAATGTCGATCATATCGTAATAGATTATTCAACTTAGTGATACAATTTTTGTGGATGTATTTAATCGATCAACGTGTTCCAACAGTTGAAAACATTGTAATCTATAATAAATAATATATAAAACGCCATAGATAAAGGATGAAAAAAAAAAAAAAGTATGAATTATTTTAAAGAAACCATTTTAATTATGAGAATAAGCTGATAAGTGGCCATTTAATTTAGAATTATTCCCCGGAGCGTATTTAGGGTAAAAGCTCCAGCCAATTTCGCTATCCAATCTATTCTATAAAGACTAATGTTTTAGATAAGTGGCCAATTAAAGAAATTCCAACGGGCAGAGTGGTTCGATAGCACACGAACGAACTAGCTTTTAACTGGGTATAGGATTGAGATAAAGCAAAATCCCAGCTATCTCAACCGGCCATGTTCCAGTCTTTGCTTAGTTAAAAGGAATTATTTCTTGTCATTAATCAATTGATAAACTAAATGTACATTAAATTGGAACTCGTTTTAGCCACTCTGTATAAAAAAATAAACTCTAGCTGTTTTTGAATCAGTCTTGTCCTAGTCAATTAAATAAGCTTGAGTTCGATTCGGTTTTCCTTCTTGACTCGTCTCCAAGTAAAATGAGTATGTCCAAATACTTGATTTCACAGATCAACAAATTTACAAATTTTAAAAGCCAAAGTTTTTTAATGACAATTTATGTTTTTAACTATAATTAAATCATACATTATTACTTCTTAAACTAAGAGTATTTTTTTTTTTGGAGTATTATATTTTAAATAGTAGTACCATTTTATGCCCTGACCATGATAAAAATAAATGAATCCCACAAATAATACCAATGGGTCATTACTTATTTTATAATAGAACAATAAACATTTTTTATCATATTGAGCAGGCTAAGAAATTAAACATCTTCTGATTAATTATATTCAATATATGTTAGCACTTAAGCGGTCTATAATTTCATAACGTCATTAAAGCTATCATTAAAATAAAGTTTGTTCCAGCACAGAGTCCCGGACTAGTTTCAAACTGGTTTGGAACCTCTTTCAGAAGGTTACTTTACTGATACTCTACAAAACAATTTATTTGTAAATGACCTAGATTGTTGGACTGAAAAAACGGTTAATTTTTATTCTAATACATCTAATAAATCACAAAGTAGGATTCAGTTGAATTAATATTTTCTTTGTACAAAAATTAGTATTGGGGCCGATTTTTAATCATTAATAATTTGTATTTAAGGAAAAATTCGTTTATAAATTAAAAACATTGAAATTCAATATTTTCAACGATTAATATTTTTCAAGTGGATAATCAATTATTAATTGACAATGTAATAGTCAATTTTCGTTTAATACCTTTTAATTGAAGTAGTGAAGAGTTATATAACGATATTTATAAGCCTCCTTATTATCTTGAGAGGCAATGGAATAATATACTTCTATAATAGAAAACAATTAATCTCCACGCCCTGAGTAATAATATGTATTATGAGCTGGTCGCTTTTTGGTGGACTAAAATTACATGAAATTATTAAAATGTGATTAATGACCGATTTGTTTTAAATAATATTTATATAAAAGAGCTGAGGTCACGGTAACGTATCAAGAGGGCTTGTAAGAGAAACTGCTTTTGGACGTGAATGCTGATACAAATAATTCAATGAATATTGTGTAATGTTTTAATGTTGTAATGTGTCCTCAACCTTTAACATTAAATCTTAAAATACCTGAAAACTAATCTAAAAGGGTAAGTTAAAAGAAACAGGCAAGCTTTGTTCGTTTAAATTTCTTTCACAAATTCAAAAATCTGTTAAGTAAGACGGTGTAGTTGAAACTGGGGTGCGGTTGAATATACCTTTCAGATTGGATTGGTCACTGTGTAACACAAAAAGTACATTTCTAGAATCTAAATCTGACGTTATATATTCTATACACTTGTATAAACAAATTAGGTGTTTTGAAAAATAATAATTTATATTTAACCGAAGCTCACGTATTTACAGTATTAGGGACAATATTAATTTAGCATACAAGTGTTTCATTATGAACAGGCTGTAATGTACAGTATGTCAATTTGCTTTACATTTAGAGATGCCTTGTCAATCGGCGTATAAATGTTTAAGGCTTCAAGACCAACGCCCAGTCAATGGTCAGTAATTGTTTAAATTCCCTTCAATATAAATGATTAAAGATATATTATATAATAATGATATTCATTTCAATTCTAAAGTGCAAATAGCTAATTATCATGATAAAATAAAAAAAAAATTTAGCTAATTTCGTCAATTATGTAATAATTTATAATGTATTTAGGCTCGATGCTCGATGGAAAATACGTCTAGTCACTCTATTAGAAAGTAATCCATTAACATGATTGTTGGTTTGATAGAAAAAAATTGTTACACAACTCAAATTTGAATTTCGGGTATTCTGGTTTAGATGGCCTTAGCAATAAAATGTCCATGAAAAAGACCAGCTATAATACTTTTGATTGCGAACAGTTATTGTTTCTCTTTGAGCCATTATTATTTGTAACGAAAAGAATTTACAGCTTGAGAGGAATTATGTATTTTTATATCTCTCTATTCCAATCCCAAGGGTTATCCCCTTTGACGTTACATCAAAAGGAATAGAACTAGGATAATCGACTGTTCTTACACAGCAAATCACAAGGATTAATCCTCCTCTTATAAAATCACCGATTCCACGTGTTGAAAAAAGCGTTCAAGAATTATGTTTCCATGATATTCCTAATAACCCCCCTCCCATTTAGCCAACAATCAGCCTTCCATCAAATAATTTTGTTTATTTATGACATAAGGACAAGTTGGATTAATGAAACAAAATCAAATAGATCTTTTGCTTTGTGACATTTGAGTTTTATTTCTTTAGGTACAAACTCAAACGGTTGCTCTGGGGGAGCCCTCCAATATTCTTCGCATCCGGGCCTTGAGATCCAGAATCGTCGACGATAGCCCATACCCCCTTCTATACCAACAACCATACTTCGCGAACTCCTCCAAGTAAACCAGCATTTTGTGTATATATTTGGCTTCATATATTGGTGGTTACCGAAGAGACTAGTTAAGTGGTTTTGGCTTATTAGCTTTTTGCCCTAAAAAAAAGTAGTAAGAAGTTGAAAAATGAAGTTCTAAGCTTGCTTAATATACTAATTTTTTATTGTAATTGAACATTTCAAGCCATTAGGAACGGCTGGGACAAGTGATATAAATGCCAAAAAAATTGTTTTCAGGAAATTAAAAAAACTATCCCATTTTTACAAAAAAAAGGTAAATTTGTATTAGTTTTTTTTATGTTTAGTACTTGTATGTATACATACATGCACTTGTATGTATAGCTTGCAAGTTTTCGCGTGCTCTTCAATGGTAGTAAAGTCTCGATCTGAAGCCGAGTAGTCCTACCCTGATATTAAAAATGTATGCTCTATGATGTCGATAGTGTATTCGAATTTTTAACTGGTTTAAAGTCAGATTCATCCATTCTCGCAAACAGAACCCCAGTGCACGACAAGAGTAATAAAAACTGACTGAGTGAAATATTATATAGAAAACGTGAGTATTATGGAAATCGGAATTAGATCATTTAGAAGGAACGGACAAGCGTGGACATACAGGCAGCGCCATCTTTTGGCGCTTGTTTTAACTGGCTATGGGTAGTTTCTGGTGTTAAATCTATTGGCACATAAGCAATCCAAGATAGATTATTTTGGTGTGATTTTTTTTTATAACGTGTTGAATAAAACTTCCTGATATGATGCAAGTACATAACATCCCAATCATTTCTCATTAAAACATGATCAATATAGCTAAAGTTTATTAATATAAAAGATTCATCAGAAAATAATTTAGTCCTAAAAATATCCATATTTATTTCTGTGCGGTTTCGTTACTTTAGTTATCAATTTCCAGTGACGCGGCTGTCCGAGGAGCGTCAGAGACTCTGCTTCCTCTTTCGCATGCTAGAGAGGTGACCACCATGTGGATTTGGGAGGTCTCTGGACTGTTTGTAAATACTGTTTGAATGAGCGGGTGAATAAATATTGTAAATCTGGCATGAATGAGAACATTTATCACAATAAAGAAGTTTGAAGTAGTTATTTTTCAATTCTTATATGTTAGTATTTTTGTACATGATTAGTTCCTGATGTATTTCCTGCCTGTCGTACTGCTCTGTGGCCATCTGGCCCAGCCGGAACGACCCCTGAAATCACCGATCTGGCCAGGTATAGAGGAAGCAGCGGGCGGAAATAGAGCTAGGACACAAGTAGAAGAAGATGAGATTTGGGAGGACATTAGAGACCTTACTTAGCCCGCAGTTAGAGCCGTTTAGGAGACATCTCGGCCCATTCCCACGATCTATGTAATGCCCGGCTATCACAAGGGGCTCTACGCCACCAGCTAGGGAATTAGCTTTTTTACATTTCGCCACATGGCACTAGGTTGTTTTTTTTATATCGATTCTTATTGTCGCCTATTATTTTTGTCTCTCAAACAATGGTCTGTAAATCACATGAGTTCCTTAGCGATCATCTCTAAACCGTGACGTGGGGGTGGATCAAGGAGACATTAAAAAAATGCATGGAACGACACTTAACAAGAACGTTTAATAATAGCTGTTCAACCGATCATCTATTTTTTCGACTAGCAGGCGACTTACAAGGCTAGTTATCGGGTATTGTAAAGTTGCATTTAAGTTGTTGCTTAAAGCGTTTTCGTCTTCTTATTTTTCCTTTCTTTGCTTCGAAACACTTAGTATTATTTTTGACAGTACAATAGAAGTGAGCTGATAGCGCACTCCTTGAACTTCGCCGCATTTTAAGATCTGGTTCGAACTCAACGGTTGCTCTGGGGGAGCCCTCCAATATTCTTCGCATCCGGAACTTGCGATCCAGAATCTTCTGCAAGATCGCCGATGCTCCCTTCTATATCAACAACCGCACCCTTCACGTTAATCTCAACATCCTATACATTCAAGAATTTTTGCTAATGATCAAAGCATCTCATCCCCGTCAACCCAAAGTAATGTCTGAGGCGGAGATCCTCGAAACTAACTAACATTTTGTTTTTATTTTGGTTTATAGATTCGCGATTACTAAGTTAAGTGGTTTTGGCTAATTATCCTTTCCCCCTAAAAAATTGAAGCTTTAAGCTCTTAAAGATATACATTAGAAACGAGCTGGTAGCATACTCCTTGAACTAAGCCGGGTTTTAAGGAGATTGATTTGCCTTCAGTCAAATCAGTTAATTAATCTTGCTTGACCATGTACTCGTATGTGGCCTATTAGACCAACTTATTAACTGAATATCGTATTTACAACAATTTAAATAAATTTAGATTTTAGTTGGTTAGACACGTTGCAGAACGTTACCGATCCTGTGTTTAACACCATGACTCCATTACCCTTGCCATTTCGAAGACAACAGATTGTACGGGAGATATAGATCAAGTTACTTTAAGCCTACATTCTGTCTCGAGGATGAGCTCCATCACCTTCAAATTTCAAAACGCTTGGATTTTATAAATGCATTAAATAAATTAATCAGAAGTATAACTTCATATACAGTATAAAATGTTATTGCTGTTATCTATAAAATTTGTTCGCCCGGCGAATGTGAACATTTTTTTCTATAGCAGCTACTTGTTTTACTGCATCATTGAGATATGAAGATTTAATTTGAACCACCAATCAGTTTGGACAAGGGGGCGAATCCAAATATATCAAAATAAATAGGGGTTTTGAAACAAAATGAATTATTTCATTTATATTCAAAAACTATCTTCGACTGTCGTCAATTGTAACCACAAAAATCGTAAATTATAATCCAAAATAATTAAGAATGAACAGAGTTAATAATTTAAGTGTACATTAAGTCCACGACCAATTTTGGGTTTGGCAATGAACACGATTTCATTGTATGCATTCTATAAAATCATATTTTTTTTTTCATGTTTCTCTTGCTAAGTAAGAACAATATCGTTATACTGTGATGATATGATCAGGTTATAAGATGATCTAAGTTTAGGCCAACCAACAAATGTTCTTTGAAGCCATTATTTCGTGACCACATCCCCTATTAGCTTGAGCTTCGTGAAGGCCGATACTCAAGGAGATATCTCCAAGTGGTGTTAAACTAGTAATTTATTTATGAGCGATGCCAAAGGATCTACTAGTTTGATTCGTCATGTCCAAAGATATTTGATTGATTTGAGAATTGTTGAGGTAACAACGTGATATTTTGTAATTATAAGGGAATATAATATCCATAGAGGAACATTCTTAAAATATTACATATTGCAACACAATTGGAGGACTCTTCAAAGTTTTATTGAGAATCACTATCTTATATTTAACTAGTCACGCGTAGTGGCCCTTCAGTTAACGACATTGTCAACATCTCACATTGAATTGGTATTAGGGGGAGAAGGGGTACATGAGTGATAGGGTGGCCAAAATCACTAAGTAGTTTTTTTTAAGCTACGAAACATTATTTGTTATCCGAATTAGGACATTAATTAGAATTGAGAGAGGTAAGAAATGAGGGATAGACTTTTATTATTTTGCGCATGGCAATACTTACTTGTACGTTGTATTCATATACAATTTGAGAATTTCATTAAAAAATATCGGCATTAGGAAACTAGCATGTGTGGGTGTTTACGGTAGTTAAAACTACTATCTTCCTCCAAAGACAACAATCTGCGCTGCGACTGCAAATACCTTCAAGACACATTAGTATCACGTGAAGGCAGCTTTAAAATTTTAAAATTTTTGAAGTCCTGTCCGCTAGTCTTTTTCAATTCGATTCCTCTCCCCGTGTCTGAGACAGTAAGGTATTTAGGCTTCCATCTCGACAAACGACTGACCTGGAACCCACACACGAGACTAAAAAGACAAGAACTAAACAGACGCTTTGGACTACTGTGCAGACTACTTCGAAGGACATCCTATCTCTCAATAGAAAATAAACTACTTATTTACAAAGTTGTACCTAAGCCAATCTGGACATACGGAATAGAGCTATGGGGGACAGCAAAAAAGTCGAACATCAAGCGCATCCAATCCTTTCAATCAAAAGTCCAGAGAACAATAGTAAATGCCCCCTATGACGTCACCAACAAAACCCTTCATGATCTTAATATACTCTACATTCTTGAACTCATCCCTTCCAAATTCATGAAATTCCATAGTAACCTATCCAACCACCCTAATCCCGTAGCTCAGTCATTGCACTGCTCAACGCATCCCTATAATCCTCCTTGGAGACTGAAACGGCAGTGGCCTCGTGACCTACTATAAATGCGCAACAGTGGGAGTCCTGGCAATGGCCAGTTTCTCCAATCATGTCCTGAGCGTATGTGGCTCTCGCGCTCTTCGTCAGCCTCCAGTGGCTCGTATCCGGTGACGTGGCTGGTGGGGAAGCGTGGGGGACTTCCCAAGACTCCGCTTACTCTTTCGCTTGCGAGGGAAGCAACAACCGTGTGGACTTGGGGGGCCCCCTGGGCTATTGTATGAATGTGCGAGCGAATGATGAATTGTAAATATGGTATGAATGAAAACACTTATCTCAATTATTGCCTATTAAGTAAAGGCAGATTGTAATTTCATCATAATAAAGTTGTTAACATGTAAAAATTTTTGAAAAAAAAAAAAAAGGAGAGGGAGAAAGAGAGGAGAGGGTGAGTGAGAGAGAGTGGCGAAGAGGGAGAGAGATACACAAAACGAAGTATCCTTTGCCTGCGCCCTCAGATGTTTATATCCCATACTCTGGGACCAAGACTATCTCCCTTAAGAAGAAGGCTTTTTTCTTTATGGCTCTTTGTATTATTAGAATATTTTTTCACACCAAGTTGCAAATAAATCAGTAAGTGACTTAAAACACTCTCTAAATACCACCTTGACTGCTCAACCCCATATCTTGCAATAAGCCCCTTTTACACGAAGAAAAGCCAGGGTTTTAAACTTTCCTCGGCACTGTCTTTAATAGGGTTCATAGGGAGGTCTTTTGAAGCTGGGTATTCTGAAAAGAAGGCTTATTGCTTGCCCCAATTTTACAATATTTGTCTCTTAGCTTATTCTTATTCCTACTTTAATTTTACTTTACATTTTTTTTGTTTTCTTCTTTAAAATCACGATTCAATTATATACAAATGTATTATATATTCCTTTATTGTGCTATAATTACAATCTGCCTTTTATAAGGCAATAATAATACAGATAAATAATCTCATTCATACCATATTTACAGTTCATCATTCACTCGCTCATTCATACAATACTTACAGACAGCCCAGAGACCTCCCAAATCCACATGCGAAGAGAAAGCGGAGTAACAAATGTATTATGGTAAATAAGCTTACTCGTTTGTCAAGTCCAATAGATAACTGAGAATTTATCTTGACAGAGACATTCACTACATATATTAAATACCTTATTGACAAAGGGAAACTCTCTGTAAGATTACTTTGTCCACTCTTATTCTGGCAATCTTCCTTTCACTACTAAATTGTTGCTGTTCTTCGATTTCTTACATTTTCCTTGCGCTACGTATGAGTCTACTAATACTATCTAATACTAATACTATCAATCTACTAATCACTAATCAAAACTTCAGATAACTCAAAACAAGTTCCCGTTTGGTACACAAAAATCGGCACATTACACCACTAGGAGTTTTTTGTATGCAATATATTCTTGCATTGAGTCTCTACTGGATAGGTTGGCTTAGATGGAATAAAACCGCCCCTGAAGATAATTGCAGACGATCATCGCATCTCTTCGTAAGTTCTTTGATACATATTGGAATATTGGGCGAATTCCCGGATCAAAATTTGGGCATTCCTGGTGAACACTGTTGCGCCCAGCTCTGGCCTGAGTAGTTTGCTCTATAAAGGGTTTCCAGTCTTGCCCTTAGGGACTTGCTAGTGCAGTACCATACAGGAGTATCGACAAATAAGTATCGATTATAGGAGTGTTTTGTAAAGTAATGTGATTTTATAAGAGACAATATTTTTTTTTTTTAAGTATAGCTGAGGCTACGTAGATATTTAATATATAAATTGTATACTTTATTTTAATTTTACTAGAATTTATACTTAAGAAAAGTATAAATTAGTTACAATTAGTCCTTAATTTAGTGTCTTGATATAAGTATCATTTAGATTGGTCAGGTGCTGGGGTTTAAAAAAAAAACCTAATTAATTGGAGATTTTTTCAGGCTAAATAAAACAAAATTTGGTTGCAGAGGATGAAGTTTTGTGATTCTGTTACAGCAATAATTTTGCAAATAAAATTAGTTTCTAGCTATCTATCATTTAACTGTTGTTCCGGTCATGGGATATGACTAGCAATAGGTTATTTGGTGCACTTACCCTTTGCCGTCCGAACAGACAGATTCGCAACAGATAAAGTTCAAAGCAGTTAAGACTGCCAGTAAAAGTCACGAAAAAAGTAATGGGCCGATACTTTTTTTTTTCCGCCTGTAAAGATGGGGGCCAGTAATGCTCTCTTAGATACAGTTTAGATGGCTAGCGCTGTACCATAGGGTAAAAAAGGAAAGGCATAGAATTACAGGTAATGGGTGGGTAATGGTCGAGCCAGAGAGCAGACACCCAGGCATTAAGGCTAAGCCTTGGTAACGACAGTCCCTCAACTGTACATTAGCTGCATTAAATCCTGCTCCAGGATCACGTAGCAGTCTTGAAGGATATCTTCTTGCCACGGGGCGGGGGGGGGGGGCATCAGGACTAGCGGCGTACATCCTTTCCATCTTGCTTCATTTCATTTCTGGCCTTATCTTAACCCGACCGTTTGATCACAACATGAACGTGGTCCTTGATAATGCTGGATTTTCTGAGAAATTTCTTGGAGCGTTCAACGTATCCAGCGGCATGTTGTTAAAAAGGAAAATCAAGTAATATGCCAACCTTACGGGGTTGGCCCAAGGTTTAAATTACCGGACAGATGGTGAACCAATCGGGACCAAGCTTGATAGGAAGAAACCATCGCTGAAAGCTTATCCTCTTTCTTGTATCTTCAACATGTCACCACCCCGATGGGAACTGTTCGTTATTTTATTTTCAAGATCTAAGTTTCATTCATTATCCTATAAAATATATTAATTATACTAGCCCATAATATTTTCATTATAAACTGTCCACTCAATTCACTACCATCACCTTTTCAGTAATTACAGAATACAGAACCATATGCCCCTTGACTAACTTTTATTGTCACCAGTTCCTAGATACTTAATGAAATTCAGGGATAGGTAGGGATAGTCTTTTCAAATATTTCGAAACCAGAAACCATTACGTTTTTGTTTCAGAAAGAATCATTATCATTTTGTAACTTTATATTTATTGTTTATTGCTGTCCACGAATAAATACGATGAACATTTATTTTTTCCAACAACTTAATTCAGTAACAGTTGTTGACGCGATTCCTGCAATTGTATTATTATATTTTATAGTAGGCATTGGGTTGGTATGTGAAGTTGACACCAATGGCTTTACGCCATGTAATGTTTTCTTGCTCTCACTTATGTTCATTTGTAAAGTGTTTTTATCAAATTGATAGTTGCTTCGATTGATGCCCTAAAATTTGGTTACGGGCCCAGTTTGGTGAACTGCATTGAGCAAGGTTTCCGATTTGCCACGACAGTTAAGAACCGATTCGGTGACTGAGAGATTAGATCGCGTGGCTGTGGCAACTGTGTGATCGTGTATTTTTTTTGTGTTTGTAAGTTAGTGAGATTTGTGAAAATTTCAGTTCCAGGTGGATTTCAGTTTAGTTTTATGTATTTTGAGCGTTCTGAATTCACAAATTGGCTTTATCGTATCAAGTTGTTACTTAAACACAATGGCGTGTTAAATGTAATATCTGGTGAGCCTCATACTCATGAAAATGATCCTAAATACTTACAGAAAGAAGATGCAAGGGCCAGGAATATCATATTTCAATAATGTGATAATATTTTCGGATAATGATCAAAGATAAGCGGTCTGGCAAGGCTATTATTGATACTTTGACAGCAACTTATGAGAAACGAGGTACCAAGAGTGTCGTATCTAAGATCAAGGGTCATATATAATCAAAAGTTTCAAGGGGATAGGCCACTTTAAGAATTTATTGAAGACTTTGGGGCTCCAGAATTCGAGGGAAAGGCAGCTGGTGGTAAGTTCAAAGAACATGAAATCGTTTACCATCTATTAGGTGCAATGCCATCTGAGTTCGGTGGTGTTATTTCTGCAATGGGAATTCCATCAAATCAAGATCAGTCTGTGGTGACTCACTTACTCACACTTGAGTATGTGAAGAAGTTTTGATCAAATTGATAATTGATTCCATTGATACGCTAAGATTAAAATTTACTCGGCAGCATAATCCACGTCGTTTTTGAATAATAATTATGTGATTGACTGCATCGTTAACTAGAATCTTCTTTTACCTATTTATCTGTTTTCAATGTGCTATTTTTTCTTCATTGTAAGTTAGATAAATTGAAACAAGTACTAACTGGGCACGGTGGATGTTATTTTGTTTTTCATAAATGAGTGGAATTAATTTTAAATATTATATAGTTAATAAATGTCAGGATAATCATGTGATTAAATGAAGTACACGTAATGCATATAAAACTAAAATTTCATTCGATGTAAAATAATATAAATGTGACTTTTATTGTCTCACTTCTAATAATTTGCAGCTATGGTATGTTTAAATAACAAAAATGGCATTTTGGCAGCTTTTGCATACAATTTAATCCACTTAATGGAATTGATTGCCAAAAGATTGCTCACGCTAATGTGCCTTGCATGTTTAATTCTCCCGAGCGGCCTAATTATCTATTTAAATTATACTTTATTATTGAGAGAGCGAGCGTGATTTCGGATCGGCAGTGCCGGCAGGAAAATAGCTCTAAATGAAAAGTTCTGATGAGTATCGAGCGGTTGTAAATTGTGTAAGCGGGCCCTGTTAATGGGGACACAACAGTGATCGGGTAGCTGTGAAATATTCACGGTGATTCACAGGTCCTGCACCGCGAACGCATACGTTCCAATCACCATTTCCCTCTTTCCACTGAATCTTAAAATCCTCCCCCGGAATTAACAGGGAGCCGATTTGCAACAACATAGCTATTAGTTTACACTCCTTGTCCGCATCCTTATTCTCTTCTCGTTGATCCATAGATCGTTTGCCCTCCTTACCGATGAAGTCCTTCTGTTTCTGATCTTAATCATCGATATTTTTGTTTGAAACGTGAAAACATACTTTTTCCCCTTGACGTTTAGACTTCCTCAGGATTTGTAATGACAAAATCTGAAAGCTTAAACAAGAATGCGAATCCGTGGATCTAGGCACCGCAGAACCCCGCGTGGAGGGTGGGGGGGGGGTGCTGCCAAAAGGCGCACGCAAGGATTTGCAAATCTAGCCCATTCCGAGAATCCGCCAATGTTTTGTATAATACTTTCTATCCGTTTTATTTTCCCTGAATTTTTACAACAGGAGTACTGAAGTAAAAGAAAGTTTAGCTGTAGTGGTCTTGAGTTACCTTTAAGTCTTGTCATATTAGACATATGGAACAAAGGAAAAAAAATGTTTTTATTAAGAATACTTGTCTCTGGATTTTAAGTGCCGGAATTGTGCAAAATGTGATTTCTAAACGTTTATTTTTAAGATGTTCCTCCCAGAACCCGTATTAGTTCGAGGGGTCTTTTGTGAACCTTTGCAGGGGGGGGGGGGATTTGTAGATCCTGTGTAAATCCTGTTACTATAGTTTCAATTTTGCCTTTTATAGTAAATAAATTGAATTGATACAGTTCTTCCCACTTTGTGTATACATTTTTATTTATCAGAACTGATATTCTCCATGGACTTATCACTGTCTAGCTCCTGTGAATGACAGACTCGGACTGTTGAAAACCCTTAACAACTATAGGAATGTGTATTTAACGAAGAATGGTGTTATTTAAAATCTAAGTTACAACACCTCTTCATACCTCATTGCAGATAAAATTTTAAATCCGTCATTTATTTAACTCAACTTTCCTTCCTGAAATAAAAAAAAACCCGGGAAAGGTATGTTTTTCTGCTGCCAAACATCATTTTAATAGAAAATGTATCCAGTTTAATAGAAAATCTTCTCACTTTTTGTTAATTTCACAAAAGAACGCCTGTAATCTATAGGTGATCATTCGATTTGGCTTCAGATTGAGCACATTATATGTTCGCGTTTTTCTCAAAATTCTTCATTTAACTCACGAAGGGCTCCTAGCCTACATAGAAAATCTCTCAAAACCATAAGCAAATTCCATATTTTCCATGTAAAAATTGGCTCTCAAAACTTTAATGTATGAAATTCCTTCACATAATTTTGTGTTATATCACTTAATGCGTCCTTACGTACGGTAAACAGAACATAAAATCAAAAATATCTGTCAACATAATAATCAATCATAACAATAATAATAATCAAAGGTAAGTGTAAATTGTGAAATATACCTTTAAAATGTCACATGGATTAAATAACGTTTCGCTAACCGACAGAAGAAATATAGCCCCGTACCTGAATACAAGTAGAGCCTCTTCTCCCTTTGGACTCAGCAATAATAATTCCAAACAAGCATTTAGTCAAATGATACCTATTTATCTAGTATCGTGTATCAAAGCCTGATACATATATCATATATCAGTATAACTGTCTGAATACGTTCATTTTTCGGTGGAAATGGTAAAAGCTATTAGACGGGTCCTAATGTTACTTATTTTATGTTGTATCTGTCTTGTAGAGTTGGCAGAGATTGGAAATGGTGAGCTAGTGGAGGAGCGGAGGGTGGGAACAAGGCATGCATTAACCATCAGCCAATCTGAGCCGTGCACACACACAAATATCCAGGACCGATTGTCCGGCTGGCCAATAACCATCAGGCTGCCAAGAGGGCATCAATAATCCCGCTACGTGCGGGCGTCAAACCTCCGCTGAATACTGCATGGGGCTCCCGGAGGGCGGAGCCCCCCACAAAAGGTACAAGTTCGGACTCAAGCTGCATGGGGACTTAGATAAAGTCGGATCAATGTCAGGCCGGCCTGTCATAAAGTAGCCGGCTCGTGGGGAAGGAATACAAAGAGGAGGTCGCAGAGCTATGACTTTTTCAGAGCATTGATCAGAAGGGACACTTTGTCTATTTGTCTAGGGCAGAGTCACTGGTCACCTCGACTGGAAGCCGCTTCCAAGGAATTTAGTCTCCTCGATATGACGCAATAACAGGCACACCTTAAAATTCCGCTATTTTTGATAAATTATTGTGACTGTAAAAATGTATAGAACTAACGAGTCTTCTACAAATAATTCTAATGCAAATCAAATAAAAATAGTAACATATAAGAATTGAAAAATATCTATTTGAAACTTCTTTATTGTGGTAAAATTACAATCTGCCTTATTTGGCAATAATTATTTGTGTTCAGTGTTCTTATTCAAACTATATTTAAAATTCTTCATTTACTCACCCATTAATAGAGTATTTACAAACAACCTAGAGACCTCCCAAATCAGCATGATTGTCACCCCCCACCCTCCACTCGCATGCGAAAGAGGATGCGGAGTCTTAGCAAGTCCCCTAAGCACCTCTATTAGCCACTTCATAGAAACTGGCCATTGCCAGGACTCCCACTGTCACGTATTTATAGCAGGTCACTAGGGATCCTAATTAGGGTTATCTTTTATTTAGACCCCAGTCCCAGACAGTACTACTCGTTTTCGTTTGGCTGAATATTACACGCTCGCCATATTTCTGGGGTTTTTTTGGCTGATTTTGCTCCATCAGTGCGTCCATAGAAGACTGGCAGTTACCGTGTTCATCCAAATACTTATAAATGTCGTCCATCGTAGCTGTAATCTTTTCATCTTCAGGGTGACTTCTTGGGACCTTGCTTGGCGGTATATGAACCAAGAAGTTTATATAATAAAAAGTCATGGTGGTAAAAAGCATCATGTAGGCCCTAACTTCGATACGTCTTAAAGCAGTGTACCCCATTCATCTTATTCTAGTGTCGCTCGTTTTTTAATAGATTCATCAAAGGTAGAGTTTCGGATAGCAATACTTGTCGACGCCTAGACATCAGTTTTTTCCGTTCCTTTAGGAAAACCTCGTCATCCACGGTTTGATCACAAAAGGGGCACTTACTTTTAAAGTCGAATCTCTTTTGAGATGATCTCCTTACAGGGATTGAATCTGACGTGGAAGGTCGTGTTATTGCGCTTTAAATTGATTGAGGTCTCGTATAGTTTTCTTCGCAAGCATTATGAACAAACACTCTTTTCTTACCTTGCTTTGCCACCACCTCTTGTCACATTTGCCTTTCTCAAACCACTAATCCTTTTTTCAAAAACACAGAAGCCATCATGCTTTACTTCATCATTATAAATGAAACAATTGCACGACATTACCAAAGATCTCGTTCTGAGAAAATAAACACTGTTAATCAGAAATGAAACGTTTTCATTTACTTTTGCGAAGTTTATAACCAAACTGAAAGAAGAGGACCAAAAAACGTCTGTTAGAAATTCGAGGGGGAAAGAGGATACCTACCTAAGAATGGGAATCAATAATGGGCAGATGTTCAGCAACAATACGATAGTTATTTACTATTTACTTTACTCCAAATATTATTAATTACCAATAAATAATTGATGAAATTTAATTATTATCCATTAATTCAGTTTTAGAGGTAAAAAAAGTCATCTGTTAGACAATTTTTAACAAAAACTAACATTTCTCCCCCTTTATCTCCCTAACTACCGACTATGAAAAAAAGGAATAGAAATTTTCTTATAGGAAGTTTTATGTAGTTTAATTTACTATAGGAAGTACCTTTTGCTAAAGTTGATAGTTCTCGAAATATTTGAAAAAAAAAAAAGTGGCCTTCAAACTGCACCCCCATCCCCCACGCACTCCTCACCGGCGGGGAATTTTAGTATGTTGTGCAGTTCACTCCAATGAACAACTTTACCAACATCCAGAAATATATGAATTTAGTTTCTAATCAGCGTTTTTTGGACTTCTTTATCTGGACTATTAAGAGGGATTTGTAAATCAGTATTTTTTTTAATTGAGAGGTAAGCCTTTCTGTTTAGCAATAGTTGTCCAAAACATTTATTGAGCTCTTGTCTTTTGAGCATCATTAGTGATTTGTTTTATATTTTGCCGTTGGCTTGTGCTTTTCAGTTCCATGGTGTACCTGAAATACTGCAATCGATTACAAGTACATGACCATGTTTTTACTTCATGGTACTCTTCTTTGGGATTTCCTGTAGCCATGCTATCAATATTCACGGGCGGTTTGAGAGGCGGAGAAGGCATAAATACTACAGAAGAAGGCGGGGATAATGGCGGCTAAAGCAGAGCGTGGACCCGCCGATGAATAAACCAATATTGCGGTCAATCGGTCATCCTCAGGTCTGCCAACTGTATTATGTAAGAGGTGGCTGCAATATGCACGAAGAGTCAGCTTCCTAAATCCCGGACTGAGTCTCCTTGGTTAGGCGGGAAATCCCTCAGTCGGGTGGGTCCCGGACCTTCAATGGATTGCCAAGGCTTAACGATGACTCAGGGCATCATGTCATTATGATATAGCGAGAGAACATGACGTGTTTAAATTGGCCTGAAGTCACCTGCGATGAGCTAAAATATGCTATCGAGGTAATGAGTGACAGTGACGATAAAACGTGTTCTTGCATCTATTAACCTCCCTCCAAATTAGATTTTCAATGTGTAGGCTGTTGTATTTTTTATGGGGGAAATGATATATATATAATTCCTTTATTGTGCTAAAATTACAATCTGCCTTGCTAGGCAATAAGTAATTAAGATATACTATCATTCATACCATATTTACATTTCATCATTCACTCGCTCATTCATTCAGGACATGATTGGAGAAACTGGCCATTGCCAGGACTCCCACTGTCACTTGATTATAGCAGGTCACGAGGCCACTGTCGTTTCAGTCTCCAAGGAGGATTATAGGGATGAGTGACGCAGTGCAATGACTGTGCTACAGGATTAGGGTGGTTGGAAAGGCTACTGTGGAATTTCATCATTTTGGAAGGGATGAGTTCTAGAATGTAGGGTATATTAAGGTCGTTATGAAGGGTTTTGTTGCTGAGATAATAAGGGGTATTTACTATTGTTCTCAGGACTTTTGATTGAAAGGATTGGATACGCTTGATGTTTGACTTTTTTGCTGTCCCCTATAGCTCTATTCCGTATGTCCAGATTGGTTTAAGTATAACTTTGTAGATTAGTAGTTTATTTTCTATTGAGAGATGGGATGTCCTTTGAAGTAGTCTGTATAGTTGTCCAAAGCGTCTGTTTAGTTCTTGTCTTTTTAGTCTCGTATGTGGGTTCCAGGTCAGTCGTTTGTCAAGATGGAAGCCTAAGTACCGTACTGTCACGGATACAGGGAGAGGAATAGAATTAAAATAAACTATTGGACAAGACTTGCGACAAAGGGTGAAGGTAATGTGGGAACATTTTGCTTCATTAACTTTGGGGGAAATGAAAGTAGATTTTGGAGCGTTATATCGCCTCCTTTACTGGCAAATTTATCAGAATGTAAACTGTGCTATGACTAAGAATTAGGCACAATATCGATCCGATGTTGTTCAATTGAAATTTGAATTTCAATTTTGCCTGGTTTTTTTAATTTTTCACCTGTGCGTTTGTCTGGCTGTCTGATTAATAGTTTCCTCTTTGGCCCATGAACATGAAATGTTATATAAATATTCTTTTTGATTAATTGACCAATCTGCAATTAATACACGATCTTCCGACCCCTTGCCAAATTGGTGGTTGCCTATGATCGTTCTACAAAGACTAGAAATATTTCACACTAAGTGAGCTTCAAGAAATCATATAAGAGAAAAAAAAAATTTACTATTCAATAAAAAGTGCTCAAAGAAAAAATAATCACAAATATATTTACACAAAAGATTTAAATATAAAATGATAAAATTTAAAAAATGGGATGTGTGTGTTAAAAAAAAGATAATTTCTTAGCCTAAAAAATAAGGAAAAAAATGATAAAATTAATGATTTTCGAGTTAAAATATTTATCACGAAAAAATCCTTGAAGCGAACCGTGTCTGATTATAGACGTTCTGAAGAAGTGCGATTGATTGAAGCATCTCTGGACAAGCACTGGTTGAGGCTTCGCTGCTCATTGAGTTCTACGATACTGCGAGAGAGAAGTCGCTCTATGGCTAGCAAAACTCTATGAGATCAAGATAAGAGGTATAGAAGGGCCACAGAATCTTCCCCAACGAGCGATGGCTTACAACTGAAAACTTCTCTCCAATGTACTTACCGGCCAGCAGCTAGTTTTGATCATAGTTCGTGGATTGTTTCAGTTTTTTTCCAAAGGATTTATCTATTTTGACAGCACTCTCAAAGGAAACAAACACTTAAGATTACTTAGTAATGTAACATAGCCAAAGTTAACTAAAAAAGATAAAACTGAACCTGTAAACACGCGCACTGAACTGATCTTCAATCATTGCTACTGAAAATAACAAGTATGGAACAGGCAATAAACAAAAAATAAAGCTAATAATTGTTTACCTTTGAGTTTATAATAACAAAATAATCTTGTGACATGATAGAAAATTAGTTAGCAACAAAAGAAATGAAAGGTTCCTTGTTGTCAAACACAATAAAAAATAAATAAATTCAACCATTTGCGGAAAATACAAAAGAAAATATTAATACGAAAATGTACCTAGCCGAACACAACTCTTTAAAAGTTTATCGATACATATAGTTTTCTGTCATAGTTTTCTGAATTAAGTAAAGTATCAAATTAAAGATCTCAATGCCACGATCAATAATATGTAATTTTTTTTTCAATTTTATTAAATAGGAAATATTGGTAAGATAATTAAAACCCTTAATTGAGTGATACACACTTTTTTTTTAAATATTTATGTAAAGGCTTTGGTCATGGTTACAAATTCTCATGTGTAGTCAATCAATTGGGTGTGTTAGAGAGACTGCTTTTGATAATAAAATGCTAATAAAACTAATTCAGTAACACTGAGGAAATAATTCAAGAGAGAGTAATTAGTAAGTTTACCGGAACATTAAATTGTTTAATACTGTATGACCTAAACGGGGTTTGAACCTCGTGAGACCCAGTCCAGAAGACAACGGAATCCCAGACCTTCACATTGATCCCTTCGAATTAATTTAATACTTGGTTCTTGTTTAATAATGTTGAATTAATTCTAGAGGATACGAATAAGGAATTTAAAAAACAACAACAAAAACTGTCTTTAACACTACTAAAACACATTCTAAAATGATTAAAACGATCTAAGATTCACACTTTTATTTTATTGTTTTATGTATTAATCAATTATATTAATTAATCGCGTTTCCCAACAGAGAAACTTGATAGAGCATTGATTAGAAGTGCGACATACTGTTCACTGTACATCAGATCATAGCTGATTGTGTCGTGGATTCTCAACTTTTCGACTAAGGGCTGGTATACCAGAACTACTGGAATCACTGAAAAATGAAAAACTCCTGAATGTCTTCTCGAGTTTGTTTGAAAAATTAATTGCAATTGAAAAATAACGGCGTAATTTCGTCGCTTTTAGTAGGCATTGTTACTGTCGGTAAATTTAAAACAACACGATTGTTAAAATGGTTTTACTTAATCGTAATCACAATGCCATTTAGTAGTTCTCTTAGTTTATTTGTTTTGTGAATATTAAATATAACAATTTTTATCTTAGATTTTTATTATGCATTTCTTGGCTGTAATAATAAAGTAATATTTTTGAGAGTAGCACTCAAACAGTAGCAATAATAACAATTATCCTTGCCAAGTAAATATAGCTACTAAACTTGTTTTTCTTTCTTATAGAGTGTACAAAAAATTTGGCGTTCCCAATTTTTTTCCAAGTTTTTTATATACTATTCGGTAAAATAATCAATGAACATAAATTTAAAGATATTGTCATTCACAGCTGTGTCGTTTTATTCTCTGGATTGTTGCCAATTTTAATATTTACTACTTTAAGTAATTTAGAATTTAAAAAGTATATAATTATAATTATATGATTAAAAATTATATAAAAATATAATAAATTATATTTAGAATATAAAAATTTAGAATTCTTTTTTTTGAATTTTAGTTCAGAGAATGTAATATCAATAATAAAATATATTTTGAGAGAGACGTCAAGCTTTTTTTTTTTAAACCGATTTTCTCACGGCATCAATAGTAATAATAAATAATAGGTAGCAACCTAAAAAAGAAAATTGAGCTTAAAATCGAATTACTCGTTCAACGAATCATTTAATTAATTGGTTAGATTACTATCACGTCGACTCTGCACACGGTATTTTCCACTGTCCTTCCGATCTGATTCTCTTAGACCACTTACAAAAGAAGAAGTTTATTGACTAGCGAAGTAAATACTGCGGACCCATTAGCATGTATAATAAATAACATCAGCAAATTGTTGTAATTCTGTGATTTATTTTAATGGATATATGATTTATACAATTAATTATAATATATCCGGAAGGTTAATCTTGCACATGAACATCTTGCTTGGGGAAACTTGTAGCTTCGTCAGCAATTTCTCTCAGTTTCCGTCCCTCTAATCTCAAAATTAGGCTTCTCGCTTGGACGGCCTCTGGGTACTGACCTAAATGCGTACCCGCCATTATAACAGTGTTAGAAGCCCACGGGGTAGGAACAGTTACGACTGTTTACAGTGGTACCACTCTTGGTAATGTGTATATAATAGCGTGTAGTTGGAGACAGGTGGACAGGACAGGAAACACTTATAACCACCCTCACCTTTCACTGCTTCTTCGACTTTACTTCTGGGGATAGTGGTCTTGATGAGGTTCCCTTATTTGTCGGTGAGCTTCCGTACGTATTTCTCAGGATCGTCACGCACTTACGTTTCAATCAGATTGCGCAAATTAGCTTGCTTTCGTGGAGAGAGTGACCTCGGAAGCTACTTGCTTTGTGTGCTATGCAGGGGCGTAGCGAGAATTTCTTTTTGGGATAGGGGAAAAAATTATTTTTAAAAATCTACATATCTTCTATAATGATCATAATGAAATTGTATGTCAATTAAGTTATAATAAATATAACAGAACCCATCAAGAACAAAGATTCATCAAAGAAAAAATTACTCATTCTTGAAACAGGGACTTCTTCAATATCCGGACGGGTGCTCTACCTACTGAGCTAGTCCAGCACGAGTCCTCACCTCCACACCTCCACATTAACCGACACAATGAGGAGATAAGACCAATCGAGGCTTCTACTGAAGTCTAGGCGGGTTCGTGGTAGGGCAATACTTCTCGACCGTGTCTTCGGTCTACATAGATTCGCTACTTATTTATTCAAGTAAATAACTACTTGTAACGAATTACAACTATATGTTCTCTCATGAGGCTGAGTGGAACTCAACCAAACCTCTCTCCTTTTAAAAAAAATCTTTAAGAAGAAGCTTGGTAACAAACAAGCTGGTCAAGTCGGGCGCACTAAACTAGGCAATAATAATATATTTTTATCACCCCCCAAAAAGACGTAATATATAATAATAATGTATAACGTTTGTTATTTTTGGCCGATCAGTCACCGCTAAATCTATATATATTTTTTTAAATATAGAAGATCTGTATTATAAAATTGCAATTTGCTCATACAGAATTATTAATTGTGATGTAAAATTCACTTATGTGCAATTCCATTCATACAGACATTCATGCAAGATATACATACACATTCTGGCAAGGAGCATCTCCACTCCCAAGGGAGTGGACCGGAAGTAGCGCAACTCCCCCAACCACGAAAGAGAGAGCAAGTGAACTATAGACGCTCAGGGTACGAGTGACAATGATGGCCAGTGCCAAAACCCCATGACTTACGTTCCTATTAGCACTAGATCGCGAGACCGTATTAGTTAACGAAGGGGATTATAAGGATGAGTCTTGCTGAATAAGGAGTTAACAAAAGGATTTTGGATGAGTGGGTAGGTTTTTGTGGAGTTGGGAAAATCTTGAGGTTCAAGGTCATGTGCAGTTGGCACATGGAGATCTCTGTGAAGGTATGAGTTTGTAATGTTAAACGGTGCGTTGGATTAGAATGTTAGGATTTGTTTGTTGCTCTTCCGGTTTGGCTCTACGCCATGTTTCTATTCCATAAGTTTTATTTGGTTTTAATAACTGTTTGAATATGATAAGTTAGCTATCTAGTAAGAGGTTAGAGTTCCTGGTAAGTATCCAAACCTGTC
Organism: Acanthosoma haemorrhoidale; assembly: GCA_930367205.1. NCBI lineage: Eukaryota > Metazoa > Arthropoda > Insecta > Hemiptera > Acanthosomatidae > Acanthosoma > Acanthosoma haemorrhoidale. Next base: position 45,524,994 of record OV884014.1, read on the forward strand.
TGCTCAATTCTTGTCTTTAAGACTTGTGTGAGCGTTCCAAGTCAGCTTTTTGTCTAGATGAAAACCTAGATATCTCACAGTACTGCACACGGATCAGTGCCATCAAATTGAGGTTACGGGTGGTCAGGATCCTCGTCGGAGAGTAAAAGTGGTTTGAACGCATTTGCCTTCATTGATCTTGATGTGCCATTGGTTTCTTGAGTTTTCTATCCCTTTGAGGTGATTGTTGGATGCCTTTGACGGGTCGGAATTAGACGAGAGAATTGCGGTGTCGTCAGCAAAAGTTGCAAGGAAAGTGGGACTCGCAGGAATGGTAACAGTGTATAAGAATTTAGGATAGAACCGAGGACGCTGCCTTAAGGAACTCCTGCTTGTAAGTGATAATAATAGTTGGAATATTCTATGTAACAATGGATCCAAAAAGAACCGGTTTGACAGATATAATTGAACAATTAGATAGAGTGTCTGCGGTGATGATATTTTTAGTTTGTAAAGAAAACCTGTATATTGTACCCGGTCGAAAACCTGAGATACGTGCAAAAATTCACCCCTGCAATAGCTTTTGCTTTCAAGTACAGAGGATATATGATCAACAACCCGGAGGCCTTGTTGAATAGTGGAGTGTCTGAAACAGAAGCCAACTTGATGATTTGGAAGAAGGTTTTTGCATTCAAATATGGAAAAGAGGCGTTTGAGTAGATTCTTTCGAAAATGTTTGAGGCTGCCTGAAGGTGTGATCTGGCTTGGCATCTCTTGGCTTTGAGGTTGCTTCTACATCAGCTTAAAGACATCGATGTAAAATAGTTTTAGATTTAAGGTTTATTTGTAGCAGGTACAATAGATGTAATCTGATCATCATTTTGAATTAATTGTGATCAGTTTTGGTTAATAAAACATTTTGTCTAGTAAATTCTATTTTACCATTGAATTCCATCCATTTTCATCACCACGTTAATTTATTAAGGTAAATTACTTTGGGTTTCGATTCAATTGGAACCAACTGTAAGTAATAAGATATAGTTTTGTACAACTTTACGCTAATGCAATACGCTCAAGATTTTAGGATCCAAATCTGACAGTAGTTGAATAGTTAGATGGCATCCCTAAAAATTAGATATTCTAATTATTCATCTAGAGCGAAACAGCGTGGTGTTTGTAGGTAAGTCAGGTAAATAGGTAAACGGATATATGTATCCATAGAAAAAATACATCCTTTATACATTGGCTACAGTCTTATATATTCGGGTACAGCTTTGTGTTGGATATGAGCAGAGGTATCTGTAAATAAATAAAATTAAAAAGAACACACCGTCCGCCGAACGTAGCAGTGTAAAAAAACGTGCCTGAATAATAAAACAAAATATGCACATTCAAATATACACACACTTATTCACACCCAAAAATTTAAATACATACACACCTAGGTTTTCACATGCTAAAATAAAATTTACAATCATAAATAATTAAATTGTACAATTGATACGATATGTGCAGTTAATACGTATCGATACCTTTATTTTATTTTAAATGACAAATAATTCTAAAATCTGTGAATCATATTTACGCATATATTATATAATATAATACGAATATAGGCATGGACTTGTATCTGGTTGGTTGGCTATATGAATAAATAAAATATTATATAAAAAAAAAAAAGTATTCTTTCCCAATTATTGATTTAAAAATGAAACAGTTCCTACATTTCTCTGCTGCTGTTACTTTGGAATACAAATAACAGTGACTCTACTTAAAAGAAATAATATATTAATAAATTAAATAAATAAACTACCCTAAATAGTATATCTATGTTTGAACAATCACATTCAAAATAGATTACATCATAATAATGCAGTAACATTATTTTCTCGTTTTAGGTCTTATGGCTAGATGGTCGGTAGTTCGACAATAATTCAGGCGCCATCTTCCTTTGTGAAAAAGTACCCCGACTTAGTTTTCTTTTTTCAGTTTTTTTCCCCTCCTTCTCCTTCTCAAGCGTATTTAATACTCGGCAAGTCATATTTCGTGTATTCTCCATTAGGGCGAGAGTCACGAACCAGCCATCAGCTATTATTCATTCCCGAAGGTAGGAATCGGAAAAAAATTCCACCAAGAAGAAGAACTATTACAGGTGGAGCGATAAAAACTATAAGGAAGCAAGATGGCCGATAGAATTCTCCCTAATAGCGAGCCCCATCAGACTGTTGGAAACGAAAAAGCAATTACCCAGCGGGCTCGAATGCTCGCCCTTCGGAATTAAAGCGTTATCAAGAGATACATCGGGCCTAGTGGGGGGGGGGGGTCTGTAGAAGTCTGTAATAAGAGGTGATTATCTCCAACGTGGCTAAGATGGCCGCCGTCCGCGGGGAAGGGAAGGGGTCGGCTGCTCCTGCCCGACCGGCGAAGAATTGATTAGGGGAAACTCTAGGAGGCATTATCGGCTGTATTAACACCGGGCATTGATAGCCCCCTCTTCGTCGACGTTGTCCTTGGCAGAGGGTGTGTGGTCTCAGTCCTTCATCCTTGGTATATTACCTGCGGTTAATGGATTATAGTGGATGGGCACAACAGTCTGACCCCTACAATTATTCAACTATACCACCCAAGGATTATTCATATCTTATGAGGGTCATTATAACAACGGAAATTATTTTTAATCATTTCATCAAAGGACCAGTTGCCTAGCCATTTGTTTTATAAAACCAATTATGAGTTATTATAACAAAATCAAAAACAAATATTCCGACTGTGAATAACAATGAGGTATTGATTATTGATTATTAAACAAAGTCAAAATGGTTCCACATATAAAAAACAATATAAAGAAGTCAGTAGAATGAAAACAACATTGGATGAAAACCTTTAAATTATTACATACAAAATAACATGCAATCTATTTAGCAACAATATATCTAATAAGACTAAGAAAGGTGCCAGCCAAACCTCTTGATGATAAATAATGAAATAAAAATAGAAGTACAAAGAATAAAAGTATAAAAATATAATATATTAAGTAAATGAATAATCAAATAAAAATATTTTATATTTTAGGAGTAACGCATTAAATTCAACATTAGATCTCAAAGGTAGTATTGAGGACATAAGCAAATGATAAGATCTGTGTTTAACAAATAAACCTTATTTAAGGATTCGAATGAGTAACATGTTTTAATTTTTTATTTCGGGAGAGGAGGTTAAACGTTTGGAATATACATTAGTACCCATAAGAGTTAAGACCTTTGCTGCTCTTTTTAATGTTACTTTTAAGCACATTGAGTTTTTAAACAATATACATGTATATACAATTATATATTACAACATTTTTATAATTACAACAACAATTATAACAATTTATAGAAGACTTAGCGACGTTACAGTATTAAGAGTATTTGCGTCAGTTTCTTAAATTCTTATTAAATGATTGAGGAGAAAACTACTTGGTATTTTTGGTAAGAAATACTTCATTTGGTTTTTTAAGTAATCTTGTTCACTAAAAAAAATGGTCTTTTCAAAACGATCCACACTTTCAGTGGATTCCTTACTGAAGTTCAGTTTATTCATCATTTACTTGAGCACCAATTCCGAAGTAATTTATTAAAAAATGATTTTTCACATTAGGGAATTATAATTTTCAGGGGTGTTGGCACGGCAAGCATACGTATATCCAAAATACGCGAAGACCATCAATTTGGTATGCTAACCATTATGATAATGGATATTTTTAATTATTAAGTGTATACTTAAATTAATGACCCATGTAATTTCTGCAATAGAACCGTATTATTTCTACCTCCTAGTGATCAAGTAAAATTTCACAACAACTTGACTTTAGATAGAGTTGATATATTATATATACATATTGTAACATTCATAATATTTGAGAATATAGACCAGGAATCCTCACATCTGGTAAGCATTTTCCCTTATGCTCCTAGGAGTCGGGATGAGATAAACCAGCAGTCTTAGCACAACCGTCGAGAAAAACGGACTTAGCAAGCTCCCGGATTGGCGGTTACCATACAGGAAGAGAGGAGAAGAACCAACAGCAGAAAGTAACGTTGATTGGATTACAGGAAGATCATCGATTGGGTGATATTAATATTGTTTTTATTATGGATCCATTAAAAGAAATTGAGCTCAAATTCATGTTTGTAATTAGTAGTTACTATCCCAATTTAAAAGGAATTGAATATTTTTTTATACTTTTGTCAATAATCTATGTTAATTATAATTATTTGTTATAACCATTTTATTTGAATATATTTCGCAATTCCTAGTTTCTCAATTTATTAATAACTACAACATTAGCCTTGAGATCGGGCGATTCAATCGGGATAAATTCCTATGTCAAAGACATAAAACAATTTGAATTAAAGATCTCATGACGGACCTGCCAAATTAGTTAAGGTAACTTGATCAAATAAAGTAGAAAGGGAAATGGTGAAAAATGAGGTAGGTTTCAATATATATATATATATATATATATATATATATATATATATATATGTATTACCTTTATTGCTCATGGATTTATGGCCTTCTATTATGTTTATAGAGTTGTTTATATAATATAGATATTCAATATCTATTTACATGGGAAGTGAATAGATGAGACTATGTTTCCTTAAAAAAAATCAAGGATGAATCCCAAGGCATTTATAGTGCTTCGAATAACCGATTGATTTTATAATTAAATCACAAATCAGAAATATTTTCCTAATATATTGGCCTTGATTATTTAAGATTGAAAAAGTATGTATCTTAAGTATTGTCTATATTTTTAATAAAATAAATAATAATATTTGTATGGCTCCTTTTCATTATCTTCAGGCTATGTTAAACTCTTTTTTAACAGTTAATGTGTGTGTGTGCTGGGAATTGCTTGTATGCTTGTATTGTACTGAACTGATGTTAAGTTGGATCCAGTCTCATCGAGTAATTTCTTATGGGAAAAAACAAGGAAAAGACAAAGTCAAAGTGAATAGTCAGGGTTGGTAGAATCGAATAAGTGACCATGATATGATGGTGGATATGGTGAAGTGAGTTACAGCGACTAATTAAAGTGTACCTTATAAATATAAACACTTTAAAATATCATCTTTTTATTGTGAAACAACAAACAAAGAGAAGATTAACACCAAACAGCGATATTTTTGTGAAAAAGGAATAGGCATTCAAAAATTAATCGGCATTTGAACTTTCTAAGAGAGCAAGACTCAGAAGTCTTTAAAGAGAAATCTTCCCATTATTTTGAAGAGTTTTCATACAAAGACCATCTCAAACGAAAATCAATTTTTGGTAATATTATTTAAAAGAAATGTTAGAACAAATAAATACATCGTCATGTCAAGACAAGAAAATTCCTGATGTCAAAGAAAAGTAAAGAAAAGATGCTTGAAGTACTGTATCACCCACAGAAATGCTAGACAAATAGCATCAATTAGAGTTTTCTATACCACAACAAACAAATGAGTAGGACAGTCGTTTGGGCTTAGGCAGATAAAAGTTGTAAGGTTTTCGTCAAATCTATTAATGGATAACGTTTACCTAATGCATGTCTACATCAGGGACTTGTAGGTAATGGGATGTTGCGTGTTTGAAACATTATGGAAAACGGTGAATCTGATGTCTCAACAAACTCTTCAACCTATTTATGCACTCGTAGCCTCCAATGAACTCACAAATGAACAAGTTTCTGAAATAGCGAGATTAAAAATTAACAGTTTTCAAAGTCGTATCACCCCTAAATGATTTTACGGTCACGACCACCGGTAGAGGTCTCGGTGACCCAGCCACTGCATGGCAGGCGTCAGAAAGAGATACACCTTTGTGTGGTCTTTGACCATTTCTAGTGGCCTAGTCGGCGGGCAGCTTAATTCGTGTTTGTTTATTGATCTGACTCGATAAAATATTCGAGGGTTTGCCTCTACAATGCTATTTAGGAGAAAAGGTAATGGCTAGGTATTGTAGTTAGTTTACGTGGTATTGGAATGATCACGAGTTAACGCGCAAGTGTGAACTGGAAAGATCAGAATGGACCGCTTGGGGAGACACTCATAGGTACATAATGTAGGGTCCCAGAAGTGGTCGTCTCCGTGGAAGAGGTCCCATCCAAAAATATTCTAGTTTGGTGGGCAGAAGCCAGGAAACTCCACTGGGAAGGCTGTAATGGAGGTAATTAAATAAGATCTGAGTTATAATAAGCCAAGGTTCCAGTAAAGCAGCATGCGCCAGTGCAGAGATAGAGCAGTGTTCATTTCAAATGTCTGATTCAGACTAATTAAAAAAACTCGGAATTCGGGTGCAGGTAGGTGGGTAAGTGGATATATTTCTGCACGCCAATGAGGTTGGTTTATTCCAACCAATCAGGAAGGCCTTTATTCTAAGTAGGGTCGACTACGCCAGCGCCCTTAGAGAGAGCTCGCGGTGTCAGGATCGTGAATTAGTCCCTTCTCTCTATACTGATGCCGTAATTTATTAACGTGTGACAGTATGGATAACGAGACGGTGGGAAAAGGGCAACTTCTATTTGTCATTGGTGAAGTTGGCACAATGACCTATTTATGCGAGTCTTGGGTACTCACTAGCAAGCAATGAAGTAAGCTAAAGGGTTGTTTCCTTCCCAGAGAATCAGGAAAAACTAGGAGAGATAGTGTGCGCAACTATACTATCAAAAACTCAGAGAAGTTTGGTCATGTTCAGACCCAAGATAAGTTAAGGGAAACAATAGCATCGTCTCACTGCCAGAGCGGTGTAACATGGACCTAACTCTCGGAAAAGGCAGCAAGGTGTTGTAGAAAGCGATGGATTAAGTAAGTAAGTTTAGAAGAAACTTATTTTTACTGGCCTAAGAGGTTGAGCAGATAACATTAAGTGGCTTTGGTTGGAAATATTCTAGATGTCAAAATAAACAAAAGGAAGCGACATGTGAAATAAAAGATTTGTTGTATCAGCTGTAAGCACGCACTTTGTTTATTCCAAAATTGTATTTTGCCAGTAGAATGGAACTATAAAACTCGTCAAGTAAGCTGATGCAAACGGAACGATGGAATGTATTTTTGTAACCTCTTGATAACCCTAACCGAACACGTTTGCTGAGCTAGTGCTTCTTGACCTTTGATCAATTACCGGCAGAGCTGGCAGCCGTTTTCTCTCTGCACCAGTGGTCTTATTAGGTTTCAAAATTTTTGTTTCACCGGACGAGCGGTTGAGAAACAGCTCACTACACAATCATGCAAATAGATAATTAGCGACCGGCTAGGCTCAAGGGCATTACCTTTCCAAAGCCGTGTGCCGGCCCTGCTATTATGGAGCAATGCTATTAAGATGGCTGTCGGCGGGGCATAGGAAATTGATTGAGGGAAGCATTGGAATTACAATGAGGCTCATAGCTCGCCCACGGGCTCATTAGCAATTAGATTAACCGCGGCCCATGTTTCCCTGCCGCCATTACACGATCTTATCCTCCTCGCTTTGATAGAGCTCGCCGTAAAACTGTTCTGTACGATACGCCCTGATTCCCCGTCATTGTTCCGGAGGATTGCATCGACTTTGTTAATACATTCGACCAGGGAAAAAAAAAAAAAATCTCTCGTGTAGATTATAACGTAGATTGAATTTCCCATGTTTTCGTTTAAGGGAAAACGATGTTATGATCATGATAGGCGGAATGTTTTGCATTATTCATAAGGGACATTTATCCCTGCTGAGCAAAAATGCAATTAATTTTATGAAAGTATTTCAAAGTGACAATGTGTTTGTAAGTTTATTTTAAATGTATCATTTTATTGTTTCACTGTCATGATGTTGTTCTTCCCCTCGCTCCATTGACAACACTTCCTTGATTCATACCTTTTCCAAACTATTCAGTGTCATAACCTCCCTTATTTTTACAATATCTTACAGTTTAAATCCTCATTCTAGTCTCGCGACACAAGATCTCGAATCTCTGACCTTCCCATAGAACTGCAGAATTCAATCACCGATCTTTTCATGATCTACAAATCTCAGGAAGTCTCTCCCTTTCGATATCAGTTATGCTTCATTCTTACGTACATCTAAACCCTCCTATTCCAACACATCCTTACCACTCAGACAGGCGCTTGCTAACCTAGGATATTTCTATTAATTATTACTATTATCTTATTTTATTTATTTTTTAATAATATACGATTCATACCATTAAACTGCTCTGTTAATATACCAAAAGCTAAAACCGTATAGCAGAGTTAATTTTATTTAAGTATTTAATTTTATTACTATTATTCTTCCCTTTTTTTATTTTAATTAAATTGTTTATCATATTTTTTATTTAAACAAATTATTGGATAGTATTTTTTAATTTGATTAGATTAAAAACCTTTTAGTTCTTTATCAATATTTTATTTTCTCGTCCTTATGTGATGTATTGTTTCTTTTTTGTTGGCCAGAGTTGTATTTATTTATTTGCGCATGGTCCTAGAAAAAAGATTTTTTTTTTTTCTATTCTATTATTTCTCTTTTTTTAACAGATTGACTGATGTTGCACAACGAAACAATTATTAGTCAAAGACAAACACGCAGCCTCCCGATCTCTGGTGATGTGCTCTGCCAACTGAGCCACCCTAGGCCTGTTCAAGTTTCATTTCAAAAATTGAGTCAGAGAGAAAGTGTCTATCTTTAGCGCTTGCCTTATATATAATCAAATATATTAGACATTGCTCTAAATCCGAAAAAAAAAGAAAAAGATATTACAAATTGGCTAGGCCGGGGGGGGGGGGGGGGGCGCCAGAATATAAAGATTCTTGAATAAGAGTATACAATTTTTTTTGGGACTTCGGCATACTACCGACTAGTACCGATCATATGGGAACGGCTATATTCACAGGCCAGCGAAGAAAGAAAGGGAAATTTCATCTTCATCGAATCATTGGTCTCCAAGCACTCACTATAAGAGTTTTGTTATTAACTAACTTGTTAACTCGTATATCAGTCGTGTATAACACGCATATGTATATATATATATTATCGTTTTTTTTCACTATCCTTTCCGATTTCCGTATGGTATTTCTGAGAACAGCACAGGCAACACATGACTCATGATAATTTCATCACGATGATGCAAAAAAAACAAAACCGGATTGGCCTTGTAACATACGTTAAGTATGAATGTACGTGTAATTTATAAACGCAGTGTAAAAGCATGAAAAAATAATCCCTTACCTATACTATTACGTTCGGTGTACTGTGTAATATATATTATTCACATCCATTCTTTAATAAAGAAAAGTCTCACTTGATATTATCCAAACATAAAAAGAATTGAAAGTTTATTATTATTGCTAAATTGTTTGGGAATCAAAAAACAATAACCAAAATACAAAAGTGTAGTAACCCACCTGATTGATGTTCCTGAGTTTTCCAGAATGTTCAAACTAAGGTTGAATTATTTAAATTATTTTTTATAATTTTTATTTTAGTTTTTATAAAATAGTGATGTATTGCATTTTATAAGTCACTCTGTACTAAATACAACAGCATTGACTGAAATATGTTTCGAATATCCGAGAAGAAATAATGCATCGCTTCTTCATGATGAATTCTCACAATATTCAAGGGATTCCACCTTTACTCGTAATTTTCAACATAATTTTTAAATTCATCCCCTGCATGGTTAGGACTGATCCGGTTTCAAAAATTAAAAATTAAAAGAATGTATGAAATCCATGTTCCTTACAACCCAACTTAATAACTGCCAGATGTAGAAAGTAGATTAATTATCATTAGCGAGATAATAACTGAAGTAATAAGTGAAAGTAACCTCAAACGATAACAGAGATCCTGATATTTTAGTACCATAACATGAACTAGATGGTATCCAGTATGATTTCCCTGCTGGAAATTTATCGTGTCATACATCACCAGTCAAATGTTGACTAATGACCCACATCTGCAATTGATACGACCTTTTAGTTGGACATGAACATATCGTATTAATAAAACCATAAAAATTAAATGCTACTTGTCATTTTAATAATTGAACCGTACCGATGTCATATCGGAATTGAATTTTATAAAAGAATAAACACTAATTACAATATGTAAATATCGCCCGAGCGTTTTTGTTGGTTATACAAGATTCGTATGGGCATATGTGTAATGCATCTAGTCTAAATTAGAAGACTAACGTCATTGATTATGAATAAAGACTTCATTGAAATACAAATAAATTTTCATTTCGGAAAAATAATATAGTTATATATTATTTATTGACAGTTTCACTTTCGATAAAAAGTGGGCTAAGTATAAATAATCCGTACTTAGAGTATATTAGGTTTTAAAGCTAACCATATTTATTTTTTTAATTAATATAGAGATGCTATATATTTTTACGGGTATTTGTTTTTGATTGGTTTGTTAGACCCCTAACATGTGAATTTAAGATAGACCCCCAATTTAAGATAGAATAAGGAAGGGACTACTATCAGCTTCGAAGGGTCCAAATGGCTCAAGTTGATTTTTTTACGGACCCTCATAACTGATTCGAGGACAGCTTACAACCCTTGTTTTTGTGTGGCTAAAGGGAGTACCAGATGAATTTGGGACTTCGTGGCCAGGTGACCCTAAATGTTATGTTGTAACGTGTCCTGACTTAGTCACAACTAGTGGGAAAATATATCTACTCACACGTTATGTAATAGGGCAAGGTATAAGCTAGGGACGAGGCAGCATGGGGACTTCGTTTTGAGCCACTTACTTCCTTGGCAGCCACCCTGAAGATAGCTTGACTCTTTTGCTCTGGGTCGTCTAGAGAACGGGCTTTTGACTGAGGTCTGGTTAAGACGCTAGCTGAGGACATTGGCTTTTGCGGTTGCACGAGCCATCTCTTGAAACCATCATTGTATTAACTAACAATTAAGTTTTATTGTTAGTTAGTAAATCTTTTGTCATAATTTTATTAATACTAAATTTAATCATTTTTCATAAAAACATTTTTGTCATTTGTAATAATAATAAAGCAAAGTTCTTTTATATTTATATATAAATTCCTTCTTTGACCACCACGTTAATTTATTTAAGTAAATTACTTTTGGTTTATATACAATTGGGACGAATAGTAAATTAATTGAAAAATTTTGAGCAAGATATGATTTTATATAACTTTACTTTAATGCAATACGCTCAGGATTTTATAGAGGAAACACCCGTTGAAATTGAGTAGTTAATTGACATCCCTTTTTTATGCGTTTATAAAATTTATATAGATTTATCCTTTTACTATTCTCCTGGAGCGTAAAGACGTGGCGTTTGTGGGTAAGTCAGGTAAATATATAAAAGGATACATGTATCCTTAGAAAAGATAAATCCGTTATACGTTGCCTTACAGTTTATGTATTCGGATACAGTTGTATATCAGATATATTGGAGTATCGATACACATGTAAGTATCTGTTAATTTAATTAAAACCCTCAGTTCACCGAACGTAGTAGTAGATGAAACATTTTAGTTTGAATAAATAAATTCCTCATCTCATCTAAATACAATATATTCACATATTGTTCTATAATAAATAATCCAATTCAGGTATTCAGTAGATGGAGCATATATACCACATATTGCACCAATTGCTAACAAGATAGATTTAGTTTCAAAGGAGATATAAATTAAGGCGTCTTACACCACCAGTGACTACTAAACATAGTTTCCAAACCTAAATGCCATTTCGAAACCCTTTAAGAATTTATAAATCAACTAAAGACAAATGAAATGACACTTCTGTACCTTCTTTACACTTAGATGCCCCTCACAACAAATCGTAAATCATTTGGAAATATAGGTATCAAATTAAGTGGATTGTGTATTGGTCGTAAACGGAATACATTTCACAAATCAATCAACGACACAATGCCGCTCTTGTTTGGTCCATTTCCATCCCTTCGCATATGAAGATTTGTTCGTTCAAGCGAGAAAAAATGGAATTTAAGTTTTTTTCACTCTTTCACTCTCAAAGAGGGAATTCTCAAACTCTTTTGGCGTGCTTAACCCATTTTCGACGAATGCTGAGTTTTTTTACTATTGTTCCCAGAAGGAGACCTATATGAACCCAATTGCCGTAAGAATCTGAGAGGTAAAATTGTTTTCATTGCTCTTGTTACCCTGGAAATATGATTTAGGAGTAGTGTGGGTTATATTTCTCAAAAATGTTATTTAAATTATCACCCAAGCATCTACCAAGGAAACCAATTGATTAAAGGTTTTAGTTCGTAGGCCAATTTCAGGCCTAATTTAGAGGATGACTTTTAAAATCTCTTTGTTATTGCACCTCTTTGTTATATACAGTATTACAAAATATCACAAACGTATATATAACAATTAAATATGTTACAATTTCCATTTTTATAATAATTACAAACCTTTCGTACCTTTCTCTTTTTGAGTCCTGAATTATTAATAAAAAAAGGATAGATACACCGGAAAACAAAAAAAAAATCCACTATAATGATGGCCACGTTTGCTAATGAGATGCTCTGAAAAAGTCGAGAAGTCATGGGCTGTTGCCTCTGAGTCACCGCGAAAGCTAACTAAATCACTTCTTTCATTTATATGTTCAGATACAGAACGGAATATTCGTCCTAGTGCAGTTATTCAACTAAAAATACACATTTTTTTTCTGAAATTGCACAATCAGCCCTGATATTATCTAGGTACGACTTTTCTCGACAATAATTGTTGAATTTAATAACTGTAATTATTACAGTCTGTTGTTCAAACCACAAAGGATTTCGAGGAAATCCAACAGACAATGACAAGATATAATGACGCAAGGGGACTTCTTGCTTGTCAGGAGAAATCCCTTTGAAATGTGGACTAAACATGAGAAATGGACACTTCTAGCTATACCCCTGAAAATAAAAAAATGACAAAATATATTTTTAAGGGAATCGACAAACTCAGAAGAGTACTTAAAAACACTTAATAAATAAAATCAACTCTAGTAATGGTATAGTTTATAGTAAAGTCTATCAATATATGAGGAATGTGACAGTAAAATGGACAGTGACAGGTATGGGCAGGGCGAGGTGTAGATCTTGATGTACAGGGTGAAGCGTCAAAGCGGTTTATTTGTCCCTAAGTAGGTATTCGGCATAAATATTTAACTTCAGTTCAAGTACCTGATACTTGGACAAAGATGGGCAAGGCATTCTATCTCCTGCTAGGCCTTACTGTCATCTTGTCGAATATTCAAGACAGGTCACCTGCTGTTAACTCAAGGTTCAGGAATTGCCACAGCACAAGGCGAACATATAACGTGGCATTGATGGTGGGGCACCAATTGTTTAATTTTTACTTCTTATTTTTCACACTTCATTCCAAGCCCATTTTTGATGGAGAACCTGTGCATCATAACTGGTATATTTTGTGAACGGAAGTAATGCCAACCCCACACAAAAATATTCAGATTCAATGATGTGATAAATAATGTCAATATGACGGAATATTATTAATGGTGATTTAGATAGATTAAGTTTTTCTATCGTTATTTAAATCTGTAAAATCACCTAGGGCCCCCCCATCATAGTGGGGTAAGTTGCCAAGAAATAACATAATGCCCGGACAAAGGCAGGGCTTTTCAGAACCATGTCCAAAAAGATTTTCAAACATCAGAAGCTATTTCTTCTTTAATACTCACCTCCTTGCTTCCTAATTAACCTTTCTACCATTATAATTACAACAGGTAGGAGATTAAGGTAGAGAAGCAGACAGTAAGTTAATTAATTATACTGTTTTTAATTTAAAAATTAACACCTCAACTAGTGCATTGTGTAAAACTGTACATATCAAGGTATAATACATTACATAAGAAATACATACATTACATATATATAATAACAATACATTCAGAACACTTAAATTATTTCTCTGTGAAGATTTAGATTCATTCATATGGAATATTATATTATAATCTCGTTGGCTGTTTAATGATTGTTGGAGATGCCCTGTAGTATTTTTCTCTGAAGCATTTGAGTCGTCAAGGAACTTCAACTGCGTTCATCGTCGGGCAGCCTTTAAGAAAGTGGTCCTCTTCTTCAAGTGGGTTACAAAAGTTGCCCATTTCGTCACGGTGGATTTTGTAACTGCTTTCTCACCGGTAAAAGAGCGGTGCACGATTTACAGATACTCTTAACTTAACTCTGTGCTAGTAAGAACTTTTAAATTCTCGTAAAAAGTAGCAACTATTAATTGTTTGGAAATTTTAATACCTTTGATGTCTAGTAAAGCTTCCAAATCCTTAGTTGTGTGTTTCATCCGGCTTGAAATGGTGTATTTTTCTTGTTGACATTTAGCACTACGGCATATTGTAGCATGGCATTGAAAATGGGAAGAGATGCAGGAATACAGTGCCCTTGGTTTGCCAAAACTCCATTCCTTCGAAGAAGGAAGTCGCAGCGCCTTAATCGAAAACTAATTGGCGTTCAAGAGATCAAGGGTATCCCGGCCATCATGATATCTGGAGTCTTTATTTTTTTTTCCCTGTACTTGTGTATAATTGAATAAACCTTCGGGCAGGATTGGAAGGTATGGATTGCCCACCGTGTGTTTTCCTCGCTTTGGAGTTGAACTGATAGAATAGCGCATTATCACCAGAGATAAAAAAAGAATGATCATATTGCTTCATGGCCACTCAAAACGAAAACCTATCATTTGAGAAGAATGTTTTTTTCCGCCATTTATTGTTCACATTGGAGATTTACCTTATAGCAATCTTACCGAAATACCGTCATTATGAGAAAAAGGAATGAAATTGCCGCGCAGACCGGCCGGGAAAACACAGACTCGCCTGTTCCTGCTGCTGAAATCCAGGGGTTGCTTGTGGTCGTGAGTGATCTTTACGTATTTGATCAATCTAATATGTATTTCTGTATATCTGAGTATCATTTACAGACCAAACTCTACATAGTGAAAATTTGAGTTGGTTTCACATTGGTAGCATATTATAATGATTACAATCACAGAGTATAAAGAAAAACTTAACCAATAAAATTTATGTTACATTTAAAATGCGACCTCAACAGGCTGATAGTTCAATTATAACATACAACAAAATATTTCTGCCAGCTCGTAGCGTTATCGCCCTTACAACTAATGTTTGTATATTCTGTTATTTTATGATCCCTCACATATTCTCAACTGTAAATATATTAAATTGTATGAGAAATTCCACCCCTGTAAAATATAATTAGCTTTGAAGCCGATTTTGGTTTATCTAAAGTAATTTTAGAATCAGTTTGAATTTTTGATTTGCAAATGATCTAAGTCCCTCAAAATAATCTAATCAACTTGTTCCAAAAATGTTGACTGAAATATTAAATATGCCTTAAAGACATCACCCATACAAACGGTCTAGATGTATTAATATTTGTATTAACAGCGATTGAGAAATTATGCTTTAAGTTGAATAAATGTTTCCACACTTATTAGTAAAAGACGGGAGTATAATTTACATCCATTACATAGTTGCTTAAACTAAGGAACCTGCATTTGGTGTTTTGAGGACCTTTTTCCCTCAATGGGTAAATCAGAAGGTCTAAAAAAAATGAGCGAATGAAAGCTACTTGCCTGTCCCACTACGAAGCTATAAAACAATGGGACATTGGACTACCCCAGCGCTATTCAGGGGTATATACTGGGAAATACAGGAAGATCGTAAACAATTGAACGAGAACGGTATTTAAGGAATCAGAGAGTTGATGACGGTTTAGAAACCTAACGAGTCTTTTTAGGTCTTTTCTCGACTTGGACTGGGCTCAACTTTGTTGATAGCTTCCTGAAGGAATCTAGTAATTTCCTGTTACTATTAATTCTCAAATATCAACTAATATCAAATAAATCTAAACATTTTTCTTTTAACATAATAAAATATTTCATTATATCACATTTAAAGTTAATGATTAATTTCTTTTTAAATCCCAATAACCTCTGAAACCTCCTGAAAGGAAAAAGGGGCATATGTTTGAAAATTAATTTAATAGATGAAAGAAGTTCATTTATTTGTTTTTTATTGAGGAAAATGCCTGATGGAAAGTTTGACAATGTAAAATGGGCAGTTTCTAGTGTGTACCTGAATTAACATTCTATCAATTATGTATTGTTTTTCTGACTCCTGGGACTATGCTAAGAAAAACACTGTACAATTAGGTTGCTAAAAAACAGCAAATAAATCAATCAAATGACTAAACTTTTAGGGGAAATAATCTAATATAATTAAAAATTAATGATAAATAGAATGTTAAAAATCATAACAAATGTTAAAATTTGACAAAACAAATTAAGAAATTAAATCTAAAAAAAATTTAGAGTTACTATAGCACATAATCAGCCATATACATAAAACAATAATAACCTTGAAGATCTGAAGATACAGCATTTCGACCCCAACTTCGAAAAAGTAATGAGTTTATGAGTAGCTTCAGTGCCTAAGCATAAACCACGCATCTCGTGCTCCTTCATTCCATACTTCATAAAGCATTGGATGGATGTATATTTGATATAATATTATAATATATTTGAAAGGAGGAATTGGGAAAATGCTAGTTCGATAACAATGTTGTTCATATTAAAGTAAAGCATATACAATGAGACGTTAAGCCATGCTATGGTCAAGGGTTTCGATTATATGCGACCGCTAACTACATAAGATAAATCACCCTATACTTTATGGTATATATATCGTATATTAACTTAAACAAATGCAAATAACATTACCAAACCATAAATCATTATAAATGTTGTAAACAATAAATACGCAGCTGCGAGCCAATTAGTTATACGAGCTGGGGTACCCGCTACCCGTAGTAGGTACTAAACAACCCAAACCGCCGAGAGGGCCAGAGACCCTCGTACTGGGTCAGGTAGCAGGAACGCTAAGGCCACCAGCTGTCAGAGAACAAAGGCCACCACATACTCAACTGGCATTGGGTACAATAAAACCGAAGCTGATTGGCTACTGACGAAGACAGCTGGGTATTTAGGACCGGCGGTTTGGGCCTGTAATTCATTATCCTGACGACTGGCTGCGCTGATGTTCAAACTTGGCCTTCTCATTTATGAAAAAACCTCTGCATCTCTCTCTCCTCACCTCGCTACGTTTTAGTCCGGCGTTGTCCGACCCCACACCTTCCTAGTGGGAATCTCTGCCTTCATCTCACTAAATCTAGCACCTCCTTGGGAGAGACCTCTCCCTCGCGGACAACGGTTGTCGTGGCCCTACAAATTTACCAAATAGTGTCTCCCACAACAATCCAGTCTGCCTCTCTCCGGTTCACACTCGCCTTTGGGATCCGGACGGATTTCTCCTACCCTTAGATACCGAGTGTGAATCACAGAGAAATATAGGGTTCAAAGTGAATTCTTTTAGTTTGTTTGTGATGGAATGACACAATGTATATATTTCGTACCCTTAATATTTTGTAAGAACTTCTCCCACGTTGTTTTTTAGTGACTATTTAAGCAAAATTTGTACTTTTACCTTCACTTGCCGAGATCTGGACTCGAAAAAATAAAGAGGCAGTCTTGCTATTTGAGAGAAAACTCTACAAAGGTTGAATGGAGCGATTTCCTATGGGTAGGCGAGGATGGAGTGGAACCAGCCTAAGCTGACTGCCTTTTACAATGACTTTAACATTGTTATTGTAATGAAGCTAACAAGATCCCGACAGGGTGGGTTGATAAAATATTCTGACGAAGTTACTGAACGAGCAGTATAGAAGACGTCCAGTCGGAAGACTAAAAAAATATGGCTGGATGGTGTGCCCAGTTGTGCCCAATGCATTCTTGTTATAAGGACTACCAGCTTTTTATAATAATTTATAAATAAAAATAAAAGGAGGCCAGGGCCCATCGTATAGGGATGTAGTACCTACTAATATTAGTAACAGCATATTTTTAGGCCACAACCACATTTATTTTATCCCTTAGGTATAACTATTTTTATAGCTACGAGGACGGCCAGCGCAGCAACACCTGGTTTTCCTCTTCGTTAGTTAAATCATTATTGTGATATTAGGGTATGGTTTTCAGATCACTGACGTTTCTTCCCCTCCTTTAATATTCATCACCTTGCTTAATGGAAAGACCTTTCTACCCAATGATTACCACAGGTAGGAGTTTAAGATAATGCTAACTGTTTTATTTTGTATTGCACCCAGCCACCAGTGGACTCACACCACTGTACCGCAATAACCAACCTCTACCGAGGCTTCCCACACTCCTTAATTCTCTCACACCACCTTAAAGCAGGTACTCCTAGTACAAGGATCCGCTCAACCCAATTCTTCCTTCATTTTTCCCTCATCCTTAATCTTCTAATTAGAGAGCTTTAAAAATTTATATTGCACATTTAGTTTTGGTTTCTTTTGGCAGGAAATGCTTTTAGTTGTAACCTGCAAATTCTAACTGAGGTTATAACAATTGAAATAAATTTGTCTTTCACTCACGGATTAGAAGTCTTCTGTATAGTCTTGCTGCTACTGAAACTTATACAAACTGCCCGAATGTGGTATGAGTTATGATTGGACTGGGTTTTGATTCGATCTTTCACACTCGACACGTGCGTTGTATCTACATGATGTGGTGTGGTTTTGCAATGTTGGCGTTCCTCGAGTAGGCTGTGTGCATCACGCAATGATAGCAGTTGAGCCTGGTCGACTGGAGGTCGGCAAGCTGCGGTTTGTATCCGTGATGTAAGTGTGCGTAATGTAGACCAGTGGCGCCAAGATCAACCCACAGTCTACACAATGACTGCCTTAGTTTCGTCTCAGAGAAATATTATTCTCATTAAGTGGTTATACAAATAATCCATGCCGTATGGACCTTTCATTCAATCTATTTCGACAATGGGGTTCAGCTATGAAAGTCAATACTAACTCAAAATCCAAATTTATGGAGACAGCAATAACCACAGTTGAATATGAAAATTATTTATTTATATATATTCTAAGTATCTTTATTTTAACATTGGCTGATTTTTATATATACATAGTATGTGAATACTAACAGATTAAGTGATCTGTACTGATACTCAATTAGTTAATCATTTTTATTTTTTTATGGTTAAGAACCAATATAATACGTTAATAACTGTTATAATTGATCAAATAAAACATCAACTCTGTTGTCTTCCCAGAATAAATTATTATAAATCCAACTAAATTATTTTTTTGGAATATACAAAAATGAAACAAAGAAAGTTAAAAGTAAAGAAACGTTATCAAGAGATACTTAGAAAACTCTAAACGAGTATTTTAAATACTAATTATACAAATGTGAAAAGAACTACTCAATTCAGTTTTGTTTAAACAATTTATTTTATTTTTCAAACTACATTCATCACTGAAGTTTTTTCCAGCCAAATATATTTATGATGAGATTTTTTCCGGTTTCAATTTTTTTTTTAATTTCTTATTGATTTCTACATTTTCTGTTAATTTTCAAATATATATAATTTATTACAAGTATAGAAAAAATAACTAAATTACAATTTTAAAACTAAAAATGAAATGAAATCTACATGGACCGCTTTGCATGTAATTTGTTTACTAAGACCAGAAGAACGTAGCCAAGTGCCTCCAGGGGAGCACGCCTTAAAGATTGATTAGAGAGGTAAAGAGGATGATCTCATTGCATAGGAGGGTGATCAATGTTTTGAATAGGTAAGCTGTGTACTCTGCGGCGAGGAATCAAGGCTCGTAGGGGTTGTGGTTGTCACAGCCAACCGCAAATCCAATGAATACAAGCTCCCCCTCCACTATATGGGTTAATGGTGGAGCGGACGTCTGTTCGCCTTCAGGCCAGGGTCTATAATTAATTCTGCGGCGGGGATTGGCCGGTTCTAAGGGAGGGGTGGGGGGTAGTGGGCGTGGCCTTGGTTGGAGGGGGCGGCCCGGCCCGCCCTCGACTCGCCAGTGACTGTGATGCAGAGCTAGTGACATGACGTCCCCTCGAGGTAGCGATGACGAAGAAGAGATCAACGTGGACTCGGGCCACGAAGACGGCACCGAGGACGAGGAGCAGGCTGTGCAGTTACCGTTCTCCATCTCCCGGCTGCTGGGCGAGGACCGGCCCGCGGGGGTGATCCGTGTGCCTGCCCAGAGGGCTCCGCCCCCGCCGCCAGTGGGCCACTTCCCATGGGGGCTCGTACACCCTGCCGCCTACAACAGCGCCGCAGCAGCGGCAGCAGCCGCCTTTGCCTCCCATGCCATCAAGGAGCGGCTAACAGGTAAGTGCACAAACCTCATATACTAGCAAAGCTAATATTAAGAGCATTCTAGACGGCTTTGAGTGGATGTCAGGGTTACGAAGAACCCGATAAGGACTTCTAGGTGTTGAAAAAAGGGTTCTAGGAGTTCCATAATTTGATACTGTACTCAATACGATGGGCAATTCATGTTTTTTTAACTACCATGTAATTGATTAAGTAGTTATTCCTACTAAGTCCGTTATTACTTCATCATATTTAACTGGCTTGCATTTATTTTTTGCATTGTCGGGGCATTGAATTGAACCTCCATTAAAATGACGTCCCCCTGAATCAAAACTCGTTTGAATTTTGTAGATATCAACATGAGTGAAATAAAATTTTGGAACTTAAAGTCGCAATAATAATTGGATAACATTAAAGTCAAAATCATTACTTTGTAATATGAAGGAGAAATATTTATTTTTTATTAGCAAGTAATCAATTTATTAATGGAACAATAATTAATAGTGATCTATGGAGATTGCTCCTATCAAAGTCGAATATGTCATGACTGCCATGGTCAGCGTCCTCATCGTGGTTAGCGCGGTGTTGAATAAGTGTTCCTTCAGCTACCACAAAATACTGCCCTGGATTTGTTTCCAAGTAAAACCTTAAGCCTAATATGTTTTGAAACCCACTTTTGATATTTGTACTGGCTGTATCCAAGGATAGCTTCTCCATTTTTTCCTGTTACATAAAAGGTTTATTTATCTTTTAGCTAGTTATAACCGTCATTTTATTTATGGAAATATATATACAGAAGGTTGAAAACTTTTTAAAATATAGGGTAAGAAACTACTTAGTATTTATGACCGACTTTAATGTGCTTTAGGAAAATCAGAACATCGATCCGACAGTTTAATTGATTTCAAGTCCCATTTTGTAAGAGTAACATCGCGATCGGAGAAAATTCACTAAAATATATCATAAAGGAAACCTCTAGTTTTTATTACAATTGGCTAATTAGTGGGTGGTATAGGATGAAAATGAAAGTTTGTATGATCAAGTTATCAACGAGAAATACATAGCATCCGGTCCTGGCCAAAAATAGAATGTTTTTCCCTTAAAATTGTAGAGAATTTTCGCTTATCACCGAGGCCTCCCCTTAATATAGTTTTCTAAGAATTGCAACTATTCATGTAGCCGATGAAGGGTTTAATAAATAATTGCCATTGTTTGCTATGAAATCTTAATTAATTATTCAGTTTAAAATCATTATTACTAAGTACTTGCAGGCTGTAAGGTAGCCGTTATATATAATAAAATATTGATTCAGAAATGTATTTTATGTCGGCAGGGGAGGTGGGGTAAGATGGGATTTTATTTAGAAGATTCTTCAATGTATAGGTATGAAAAAAGTGAGCCATACCAAACAAATGCAGTTAACTGTTGAGCAAATCAATTCAGAAAATTCTACATCTATTCAGCAATTTTCAAATAATTTCTTACATTGATAAGTTAATTTCATTATTTAAAACGTTTGCTGATATCTTCCGTTAAAGTGTTTGTTATGCTTAGAATGTCATGTCAGTTTAGGCAATATTTTATTTTTATATTCTGTTTTCTTATCGAGAAATTTTCTCATCTTATGCATATTAGAGGAGGTATTGTCTGGAAGGAAAGACGGTCTTGCCCCACGATGCATAAAATGATAAATTTTTGTGTTTAATTCTATTCTATTATATTAATATTTAATTCTAAATTGAATTATATTATTACCTAAAAAAAACCGCTCATCGGAAAAAGGAAAACATCCACTATTTTGATTAGCTCTCCGTACAAGTTGGAATTTCAAAAGGCATTGAAGGTTATCATAAAACACACACGTAGAGAAATAGTGTTTTGAAAGTATTTTTATAATACTAAAAATAAGTAAAAATATGGAAAACTCAATAAATAAACACAGTAACATAGCTATAAATCTAAAGAAGCAGATAATTGGGCGGACGAAGACGAGCATGATGTTGCCAGCATTTATTTTGTATATGTTTATGTTCAGTCAACTTGAGACCCAGTGCAATTTATCAAAAATGGATTCATTGGTCGTATTCTGGCAAAGAGATTGAAGTTAAAATATCTGTAAATGTGAACAAGATGATGACTAAAAAGACTTATAGACATCTTAAAATAATGATCGTATAGTCAGCTTTGCTGAGATCATTATTTAAGAAAAAATATTTTTTAAATATAATGAATTTAGTTGTATTTTTCTTCATTTATTTATTGGACACAAGTTTTGTACTGAACTACCCATCTAGCCCCACTTCGGCGATTTGACCCCCCCCCCGCCCCAAAGTTTGAAATGTTGAAAAAATTGGCTCTATCTAAATATAAATATTTAATTTACCTAGATTTTTATTTTATTTTTTTAAAACAAATTAGTTAATAAATATAAATAATTGTTTTAATAGATTACTAGCAAATATACTTCAAAATAAAAAGGTACAATAAAAATAAAAATGTTACCCCAACTTCCCCTACTACCAGTCTAAACAAATTTAACTCATGCTGTCATAAAATTGTCTCCAATGAGCTACGATTATAATTGTCTCCTTGGTATTTATAATATTTAATTAATGCATTTAGTTCTTGGAGAGAGTAAAGAACATCACGTTGGATTAGGCCTTTATGGTTTGAAATGCCAACCCTGTTTACAGGAATACTGTACAAATTAATTTTTCACATGTTTAAATTAGGTTTAATTTTTTTCCAAATGGATTACAATTCAGTTGCTACACTCATGTCAAACTATATTAATTATTTCCAAATGATAAAATCAAATTTTTGTATAGTTTTATTATTCGTGACTAAACGACCAATGCCTTCAAGCAAGAACTATAACCGGGTAAATTAGTTTAAGAATAACATTAAATGTAAATAGCTAAAAATATAAACTGGAAACGTTTTATTTTGTTTGATTATTATTAAAACTTACCGACACTTAGTTTTTGCTCCGTTGCAATATATGTGCGCAGTTAATGCTCATAACGAAAAAATGAATAATGCATATTAGTAATATACTGAACAATAAGTGGTATTCTATTCAAAGCTACAAATCAGTCTTCATACATACCTATATTGATGTTAGATAAAACGCACTATTTATAAACTTCGATAGATCGTAAGTAGTAATATAAAGTAATTTTATAGTTTCATAAATATGACTACTTTTTATTTTACTTTCTCTTAATAGCATTAAATGATTTTCTACACCACGCTGGGAAAATAAATTTACATCAGATGTTATACACAACGGTAATAATATTGCTTTATCATTTATCAAATTACTATATAAATTTATTATATTTTTTTTTTTTTGAAGCTAGTTAATATAAGAATATCAAACAATCCACAAACTCCACCTACTGAGCAAATACCATATATTAGTTTACCCATTAAAAAAACACCTATTAAGAAATAAAGTAATAGTAAATAGTATAACGGTAATCATTAATAATGGTAATAAACGGTATCATTTATCAAATCGCCATATAAATTTATTATGTATATATTTTTTTTTAAACTAGTTAATATAAGAATATCAAACAGTCCACAACCTCCACCTACTAAGCAAATAACATGTATTAGTTTACTTAATTAAAAAAAACCTATTAAGAAATAAAGTGTTTAATTGTCAATAAATTGAGGGTGTATGCAATTTATTTTTTTTTTTTAAGTGTAGGCACTAAACGGTATGCATTAATACATATCATTAAATTTAAATGGCTTTGGTGTGGTATGTTTTTCTGTACCATTCTATTAAATTGTATTGATAACATAGTCACAGAATTCATTAAAATTATTATTCTTTCATGCAGATCAGATTCAGTTTGATGTTAATTGCGAACTAATTGTAAGTTAGCCTTATTTGTTATGTTGGCATCATGCCTACAAAAGATTTAGTTTCTGTAATTTCCTTTAATTCTTCATCAGAGTAACTACTATGATTCTTTATAGAGTAACTACTCTAAAAAAGTGAAAACCCGATGTGCGAAAACAATCATCCTTTCTCAGAAACCGACAAGCTAGCGTGATGTTGAACTCTCTTTGTTTTGGGCTGACTAAATGACTCCCAGTCTATTGCACTTAATTAGAGCTCGTTCGTTAAAAGATAAAAATAATTAACACTCTACTAATCAAGGAAAACATATGTAATTTTGCCCAATCAATTTTTAATAGTCAGGAAACATTTGTTCGTGATCTAATCTAATCGGTCATTTTTTTTTTTTTTTTTTTAAATAAAAAATGTCATGGTCAGAAGCTCTAATGCGATTTGATGTATAGGGCAACAAACGAGGAAGATTTTTAATATTATAATATTCTTGTTATAAATTTTATTTATGTTTGAATGCCTATATTGGTGAAATGCTTGAAACTTAAAAATTAGATGAATACAAAGAAATATTTCCATCAAGTCACGCAATAATATTCACGGAGAAACAGCCAAGTAAACTACATTTATTAATTAGATCGGGTTAATTATTTGTACATGGGTACATAAGTACAAAAAAAATGCTAAGAATATAATGGTGTAAGCATAGTCACACTAGGTGACTTCCGAACATACAAACATTATTAAAAAAATTAAAGTTTTATTTAATTACTAATTGGACATAAATAATGAACTGTAACATGCAGCTGCTGAGCTTAATACGTTAAGTCCTTTAACAGTCTGGGATTTAGCCTTGGATATGTGGAGGTCTACCTACTTCATAAAGTGATAACTAAATTAATGAATAGCCGTTATTAATTAATTATATTTTCTTCACCATTGCATAATCTGTATGACAGATCAGAAATTTTTCCACTATCTCATGTCATTCTACCTTATGAACTCATGTCACTCTTGACTTGCAATGTGTTCCTGATGATATATTACTTAACAAAAATATGCATTTGTTAATATGGTTCATTGATTGATAATGTTCATATCTTTATAAGATGTTATGAGAGATATTGAATGTTAAAATGTCTTTACATTTTCTACAGCTTAACTTAGTATCTTGGCTATTAGGAAAATATTTATTTTGAAATGAAAAGTTATTAACTATGTTTTATGTGCCTTAAACATATATTAAGCTAGTTTTAAACAATTATTTTTTATTTCACATATTAATGCAATCGTAGCCATTGGTTGAAAGTCAACAGTTGATTCCAATCGAGACGTAACAGATACAATTGTTACAATACAATAGCTTGGTGGTAAAATCAAGCTTATCTTTAATAGTATGACTAAAGTGCCATAGACATATAAAATAATCTTGATTTTTTTTTCAAATAATACATTATTTAATTGCAGTTTATATCTGAGGTATAATCTATTGTTATTTCTGTATAAATGGAGGTATTTTTAATTAAATGTTTGTTCTGCATCTTAGGTGACTTTATGTACATTTGCTTAGTCCAGGGAATAGTCAATCATTACTTGCTAGGTGTTCATATGGATGATCTTTTGTTGGTTCTTCAGCATTTCCATAGTGGCTTCTATCTACTATTTTGAACGGACAGTTAAATTAGTTAAAGCATTTGTTTAAAAATGACGATTAGCGATGCTTATTGCTCCATAACAATATTAAGATAGTTTGTCATGACCAATTATTTCCTTATATCCCTCTATATGCTATTAGAGCCATTGGTTGAATGTTCGTCTACCGTTGATTCGAAACGATCAAGACAAAAAAAAAAAAATACAATTATACTCGGACAATGGGGCGGCCCGGTGCCCTGTGTTTATATTTTGTAAGAGCTGGTTGGCCTTTACCAGTCGTCGAATTGATTCTCGACCAGTACATCCATAGATGGAGGATGGCTGGAGGTATAGAGGTAATAGGCTCACTATTACCCGCTATGAGGGATAGATAATGGCAGTCAGGTAATAGCCTAAGGCTCTCTTGGCAATAAGGATACCCTGGGGTCATATCTTCCCTGTCCCCTATGGCCATGACTTCTCGGATCATATGCACACGTATGCATGCTATAAGTCAGTATTCGAATGGGATTTACAGTCAAATATGACTATAGTCGACGTCATGAAATTAGACCCTTGGGATGAAGGGACTACATGGCACGGTGTTGCTACATACGTTTGTGCGGGGGACTAATAATTAATTTGCTTATTGCTTAATGATTGACATTATTGAAGTAAACGGATCACGTGGATTGAAAAGAAGTAGTGCACAGAACGCCGACACGGCTTGCCATGTATTGCGGGTCTCATGCTTCTAATTTCGTGACCGCAAACATAGTTGGCCAAATCCGTGTTTCCACAAACATTTTGGATTTATTCAATGAAATCAGAATGACTCAATCTACTTGGAATCAAAATCTGAATGATTCTTTTGAAATTGATTTTTTTATTAACTGGATCATTATCTCCACTGATCAAAAACATTGGGTTTGATACGTTTGCATTAGAAAATGAAACCGTATCAAAAACATTGGTTTTGATAAGTTTGCATTCGTAAAATGAAACCGTTTTTCCCAATTGCTGTTAAACACTCTCGTTTCAGAGTTCTTTTCCTGTTCCGGCTTGCTCATTTCAATAGTAAAAGGAGAATACTTGAAGAAGGAGGGTTGGGGAAGTTGGAATTCTAGGTGAAAAGTGTACTCCCTGCCAGTTGATCATCGGAAAATATCCGAGGCTTCCTTCGTCTTTTGCCACCTAGATTGCCACCTAGACCATGTGCACCAAGAGAACAGTGGTGCCGCAGGATTCCCTTTGTTATCGAACCGCGCCACCCCTTTACCACTAGCTGACAATTGCTAATTTTCCTATAAGATTAGCGAAACAAACATTTGTGGGCCTATGTTAAGTAGAAATTACGCGAGTTCACCGTTCACCACTCAAAAAGGTGTCGTGGGCCTCGGGTTGGGGTTCGTAAGTGTATTCCACGGGGCGTGAATCACGAAAGTGAGTTTAGTGATACACTTAATACGGATTAAGAAAATTAATTATATTACAATTAATTTTGTCTTTACAATTCCTGTGAAATTCCAAATTGTGTGAACGGTTCACGGCTCTTTCTTTTCGTGAGCGGATACGAACGTAAGGCAGCTCTGGTGGCCCTCACTTTCGTGTTTCTCACCCCCCCCCCCGCCCCCCTGGGAATTAGGCATAAGTATATATGTACGAAATACAATCATGTTAAAAAATTATCCGAATCAGAAATTTGAGAAGTAGGCTCCACTACTCGGATTAGGTGCATCATAAAAAAACGGAACATATGTAAAACCGATTAAATCGATTCGGTTTTTCGGGCCTATATCTCTGAGCTCCGTAAAAGAAGTTTAGAAATAATAGCGTTTAAAGTCTCGTCGAATTTTCAATTTTACATTGTGGATTGATTTGATGTGGATGGATGACAGACATATCCTGTAATTTGTTACTCTTGACCTAAATTCCGCTAAACGTTTCTCTTATTAATCAACGACACACTGACTTGGGTCGCTTTACTCTCATTGGTACAATTGATTCCGTGCCCACCCAAAAGAAGAATAAATTGATTAGAGTTTCGTCACACTTGC
Organism: Acanthosoma haemorrhoidale; assembly: GCA_930367205.1. NCBI lineage: Eukaryota > Metazoa > Arthropoda > Insecta > Hemiptera > Acanthosomatidae > Acanthosoma > Acanthosoma haemorrhoidale. The sequence continues at coordinate 45,552,794 of OV884014.1, forward strand.
ACGATAAAGAGAGCGTTCTAAAACCCTTTAGAGACATTTCGGGGTTCTCAGTATGCGATTAATTTATATGAGCAATTAAGTATATTCTTTTTTAAGAACATCTCACAAGTAAAGACTGAAAATTCCATGGCTAGGTAGGTTATACATAAAACATGCGTCCATGTTCATCAACCATTCAATCATTTTAACTAGAAATAATTAGATAACTAGATTATATTTTAGGTACTAATTCCAGTTGTTGAACTATGAAGAATCAAATGTCTATGGCATTAATATATTTTGTAGTGATCATGAAAATTTTAGTCATAAAAAAATAAATAGGAAAAGTCAATAATGTATCCGCTCCTTTAACCTATCTTTAAGAAAAAACTTTTTTTTTCTGTAATATTTCTATTATGGATATAAACATAAATTTTCTTTAAGAATGTTTAGATTTGCTTATATCAACAAAAAAGTCGTACTTTTTTTTAAGAGGTGAGTTATGTATATTTAAATAATAAATCCGTCTTTCCACAACATGGCATTTATTCACGTTTTCTGCGCTATTTGTATTATTTGTTGCCTATGAAAACTGAACTTGATGGAAAGGAAAGAAACTACCATTTTTTCAGGAACAAATTCTTTTATTAAGGCTGTCCCGTAAATGTTTATCATACTATAAAAAATACTGATTGTTCCTTTATTTCTTGCTCTTTGATTTTAAAATATGAACATCGGTTTTCATTGATAAATGCGAATGATAAAACAGATACTGTAGGTAAGTAATGTTGACTGGTTAACTGTACGCATATGTAGGTGACCGGCCAGCTCTATCACTAGTCGATATTCTCGCCTGGGCAGTGTCGACAGCTCCATTTATCCCCCGGCCAAGCTCATCGCATCAATGTTTCATAGAGCACTTGCACGCAGATAATTCTCTCTTGCAACATTCCTTCTTCGATTGCCGGTAGGACTATTCATCATTCATCAGTCCTCGTTACAATCAAGTGTCCTCGCTACAAATTCATCATCGTGTTACCTCCCTTCAGGAGATCCATTTAGTTCAGATGAATTACCAGCGATGTCCTTCTGCTCTTCTGGGAAATATAGTCCGGATGATTGTCTTCTTCTAAATATTAAAAAGGGTAAACTTATTGTCCGATTGCACTTAGGTCATTATTAACGGTCTTGGATTTGTTTATTTAGACAGATTATGGCCGTCCATAACCAGGGTAAGTCTAAATATTGAACAAGAAATGGATTATTTTTCGCTATTTATATTGAGAAATCTGTTCAAAGTATAAACAATACAATGATAGATTAATGAATACAGTTGTTTGTCCATTCTTGTGAAAGATTTTTGTTATAACGCTGTTAATTTATTATCCGAAAGCCTTTTTGTTTTATTCTTCCCCAAATAAGGCTCAGTGAAAAACGGGGTGTGTTGTAACTTCCATACAATCTCATACACAAGATGTACATGAGGTCTATGGAAGCTCATAATAATCTCTCTTCCAGAACAGTATATTTCTTACTTCGTCCGTCGCCTTTCTTTTCCTTTAACTCCGATGAGTGACTTCTGCTCTTCAAGAGATGTTACCCTGTAGCAGCTTCCATTCGTGGGCAAAGAGGAGGAACGCCCTGTAGCTGCTCTAGTTGGCACGAAGGTTAGATTCAAATTTGTTCTTGTTTTACACATGAGTCTGAGCTCTGTTTTTTTTTCAGCTTAGAACATGAGAGCGCAAAGTATTCCGTTGTGTCTTCGTCTCTACAGTGTGGATAATACGGGCTATGTGCTGTCCTGAAATGGTGATTCCACAAAATCCCTTATGGTCTGTCAGAACAGCACTCCTCTTTCGAAGTCCAATCGAAGTTTCATTTCTCCTCGATCTACGAGGAAATGTGAGCCTTCCACTTCTAGAGCTCCTCTCTAATGGACCTCGGAAGGGAGTGGGGGTGGTTATGCCACGACCTATAACTTAAGCCATAGTCATTGAGTGGAATGCCAATTCACTTAAAGGCTCTCGTAAACAGTAAACTATGAATTATCCGTTGCTTCTAGCTATAATATAGCTACAAATTTCTTAATTAGACCCTATCAATCATTGTATTCTCACTTGGGAGGGTAGATTCTTCATATTTTCACGACACTTCTACCCCATGGAAATACAAGATTCACACTTAAATAGACAAACGTAGGATCTTCCGGGGCCTTTCTTAGTCTTGGAGTCTATCGAGCTTTTTTTAAACTTAAATGAACAAACTAACTAATAATCCATCTGTCTTAGAATGACTGCATTCGAATAATCATTAATAGCACAGTGAGTTTACCACCAGTGTGGTACCATCATCCCCTCCTCGACACCCTCTCCGTGACCTCTCCCCCCTCCGCTAATTGGAGTATGACGTAGAGGAGACGAGAGACGTCGGCGATATTGCGGGAGAGGAGCCGGAGATGGGAGTAGACAAGCCATTACGGTGAGAGCCCATCCCCGGTAATAAGTTTACCGAGGCCCAATTATATAGCACCACCCTTCCAGCACCCTCCCCTAATGTTGTTATTGTCTAATCGGGATTAATTTTTCAGCTTTAGAGCTAAACTCTTAAAGGTAGTTTGAATTGAAATCATCATTTTCCACGTTTTAGTTTTTGATACCTAAGGGACAAGCTTTATTATAAAAAAAACTTCTGTTATTTTAATGCTATAAGAATCGGTAATAAGAATGTCTCGTAAAGTAATTTCGTAGAAGTACCATATTGGTATACTGTAAATTTCATCTGAAGCTATCTTGATGATACCTGTGTAGTGTGAAAAGATTTGTTTCACACTATGACAGCTTAAGTTTTAGGTTCTATTTTTTTAACCAGCAGGATACTGAGCTTACTGACGACTCCTAAAGATCTGCAATACAAGTTTCAATGGTTTTTATATGGGACAGAATTAGGGTGTCATTGGTTAACATCGACAGGGTCGATTACAATTAAAAAGCACAGGACTAGTAGTAACTCAAGTTGGATCATTAAAATCCTTCATTGTGTGATGCTGCACACTAACCCAAAAGTTCCATACCATGAATTAGGTGGGCTGCCACACTACTTGCCTTGAGTATATAAATGAGTAGAAGGGTTTGTTTGTAGTGTGGTTTAGGTTGGTGAAAGAGACTTGTGAGGTTTTCGCCATATCTATTAATGGATAATGTTTCGGTATACCATGTATATGTGTATGTTCTAGTCAAGTAATTCTGCCACATGACATCGAACGATGCAGCAATAACAGTTACATATTGTAAAATTAATACGTTTACATTACTGTGTGATACTCTACATTAATCTTCTACCTTTGTATTAATTAGATAGAAAACCACTCTTAAATAAAACACTAAAACCTGTCATTTCCAGAGATTACACAACGTGTTGCTTTGGCTAATTTCTGGAGAGCGCTCTCCCATAGTCTGGCCAATCTGCAGTATACTGGCACATACTCTCATCATTATGGGTTCTCCCCAAATGGTCCTAAGGTAGCCCCTTGGTTATAAACACTCTATATAAGGAATCTCAACTAAAAACTCAATGCCTTAAAATCAACCTATTTCTAACAAAATTTTAATACCAGTCCCCTTTATGTGCTTATCTCTTTAAACTTAAGATTATTCATGTGAGCAGAGTGAGTGAAGATTCTGTTGCTGGTTTTTGGTCATTTTTAACTACAAATCTTACATTTTTTTACTATCGTTTTCATTAGGTTTATGTCTTTTTATTGGTGGCAAATCCAAAGAAAACAATTTAAGACGTATCTACTTAGAACATACATAAATTGTTCAGATGAATAAATTTGATAATTTTTATAATAAATAATGTATAAATCTAAATTAATATTTTCTATGTTTTAATAATATTTAGAACAACAATTTTGAAAAAAAAAATTGGCATTATTCAGGACCGAGTTCATGATATAAATTATACAACGCATGACTATGGTGGCCAGACGACAAATATTGACAAATGATGTAATGGGAAACATATGGAATACGAACAGCACTTAGTCATGGTGGGAGCTATTTTCGATATTTAATAAAATATTAAATTGAAGAAACGCTGGATATTTGCTGTTCGCATGTCTCTAATAATGTCATTTAAGACCAATTTCTCCCCAAGGCTGAATAATGTTAAAAAAAAAATAAGAAAACAAAAACTCATTATCCCTATCCAGCGCTATCGTTGAGTGATACTCGGACTGTTGTTATTCAAGCCTCATATCGAGCAATGACAACAGAGCCCTTTGAGTTATTCAGGGCTCGAGCGTTTAGAGCTAATGCTTCGAACACCTGGAGGTGCCGCTAACTGCGAAAATTACTCCGATTATAAACTGCTCACGATTATTGTCGCCGCGGCGGTGTAATAGCGGGGCTGTGAAATAATAATTCACCACTGCTTTTGGATGTAATTTAGCTGGGAAGGGACCACATGTCTGGAGCCGTAGTTGTCGATATTCTCGACGGGTATATCCTAGGATCGGAGGCCTCGTTATTTTTAGTCTATTTTTTCTAAGAAATTAAAAATCAGAAACCCTATGATTTCACTCATATTCAAGTAACAGACATGGAATTTGTGGAGGTCCATTTTTGATACTGTGACGAGACGAAAAATAAATCGATTTCTATAAAATATGAATGTCGTTTGATTAATTGATGGGTACTGAAAAAAATTTACTTTGTATAATATTGATTATCTAATTAAAGATCCCGACGCTCTGATTAATAATATGTAATAAGTTCTGTTTCTTAAATGAACTATAATAACAATTGTTCAATAAAACTGGCCAAAAATTCGTGGTTGTCTTTTTTTTTTTTTTCATTTCACAAATTAAAGCAGTCTTATGGAAAATAATAAAGGGATAATTATTATTCAATTGCAAGTAATTAAAAAATAAATAATTTTTTATCATTTGATACACTATAAAAGGCCTCGGCGTCTCATAATATATTTTAAATAGTAAGCCACAGTAACTAGAATATATTTACATGAACATTAAAATCGTGAGTTGACTTTTCTTACATTATGAACTAAATTTTATTATTTTTTTAAATACATGATGATAATAAATAGAGAGAGGAAAGAAAGCGTTATTAAATTACAATTCATATTGAATCAGGTATTGTATTCACATGATACGGTAATCGGTTTTCATGTTATTGTGTATGGCCAAACATAATATATTTAAATAATTTTCAAATAGTAGGAAAATAAATAAAAACGTACTCAATACAAAAAAAAACAAAACCTTATTTACAAATCAAATAAAATTATAATAATCTTTAGGGTCATTATACTCAAGATTTTTCGCCCAGGTACACAATTGAGTATATCCTTCACATGGTAGGCAATTTTTAATACACAAAATGTATTTAAATTATTTCGCGATTTGGTTGTGGAATCACTACTAATAAAACAGAAAATTTTAATTTAGTAACAGATGTATATTCCTTTTGGAGGGATTTTTGCTGTAATTAGATTCCAATTTCCTGTAATAATTTATTTTCAGAAGCTAATTATTAATTAATTTTTTATCCCTGGTAGACAGAGAGGAGAGGTGGGAATTGAAAGAATCGGAACGGAAGGATGCCAATTGCCGCTTTACCAATCTGCATTAGTAAATAAATAACGCTCTCATTTCAGTATCAAGTGCTGCCCTTCCTTCCACATGACTACCACGATAATTACATTTACTACATTGATATAATAACTTCCTGGTTCTAAATTTCAGTTAGAGTTTATAATAAGTTTAAAAACATATAAATATATATATTTTTTTCAATGTACAATCCAAAAAAATTGCCTCTTCGACCGGTATCTCCGCGTGGTTTCTCACCCTCTGTTCTCCTAAAAGGAATTCCACAATGATAGGGTTGCCTGAAACAAACACACTGCTACGTGACTGTTGGATCACCGGATAATTTTATTGGCTGGCTTATTGGCCAACCATCTGTCGGGTCATTATGTCTGAACGTCTGTTGGGAAAGGTTTCTGCTAAGTTCAAACCCATTTTGTAATCTGTTGTAGCTGACCATGACACAACATATTTCTTGTAGTTGCGTATATATTATTCTTTACGAAAATAATAAAACTTCCTCGGAACGCTTGATAGCAACACAATTTTTCACTCGTATGGCAGCTACAAAAACTCCATGTTTGTGCGCAGATAAGATAAACAACCTATTATTGATGCCAAACAGTAATAAATAGCTACAGGCCAGGTTTCAGAATAATGAGCTCTACTCGGGCACAAAGAAATTGGGGTTAAAGGGTTTTCTAGGAAAAAAAAAAAGGCCTTATTTAGTGAAATTGCTTCTTCTCCTAGGGACATAATTAAACATTGGAGAAAGTTTCTAGGAAAGGGTGAATTAGGTCGTGTTCGAAATTAGTTTCGTGGGCTGGAACAGTAATAGAAATAATGGAACATAATGTAGAAGACAGGGACAGCAAAGATGCAGACGCCACCTGCACGCATCGGCGGTGTGTTCAATGCGCACACCCGTCTCTCGGACATCAATTCGGCATTAGCTGTGTGTAGCGAGCCACTTTATGGATTTATGGTCAAGTCGAGAACCTATTAAAGGTTTACAGTGTCACATTAAGAACTATGTGGCCAGGATCATGCATCAATTATATTTCCATTATTCATACTTTTAGGCGTGTTCTCTGGTTTGATGTTAGTCCCTTAAAAATTTGTACTCATGACTTAATGTTATGCCTTTATTAATTTTTTTGAGGGGTTTCGGATATTTTTTCACTGTACCAATTATTAACAATTATTTTTTTTAACTAAAACTTTGTTACATAAATTATTAACTAAATTGTTTGTAGATAATCACAGCATATGTAATCCTGTATACAAAATAAAGGGCACAGAACATGAAGATTTTATTCATTGGTATTTTTGTCCAAATCAGTAGTTTAAATACTTTTCTTTTTTTTTGGTTGTTTTAACTTTATTTAATTTACTGCCTTCATCACCACCTTTCATGGTCTATGTGTTCTAACATCATACTTTTATTTATTTCTTATGGCTTTGGAGTTTGGATTTTTGAAAGAGAAATGGTGTGAAAGGTACTATTACTATTTGAAATCGGTCTCTCCGCGGACCCCTTACAAACGGAATACGGTCCCCCGTATAATAAAGTAATAAAGGCAATAACAGTACATAATATAACAATAAATAATAATAATAATAATAAATAACAGCACTCTATATTTTTGACTATAATTCAATTGCATAAGACATGTTATAGTAGAATTCCCTGGGTGAAGTGGTATGGATTCATTGTTTAGTCGGGCAGTTATTTGCTTCGGTTATCAGTTGTGCGGGTCCAGGTGTAGCCAATAAACGCGATTATCGTCTGTACTTGTCACACTTCGTTATTCATCACCAGACGGAACGGTGCGACGAAGACCGTTTTCCACAAGTGGTTAGTCAAAGTAACAGCTGAGGCAGCAGTTAGAGACAACAGAGATGGGAACTATGTTGAAAATGTACATGATCATGTACAGCTATGTGATACGATCTATTGCCAAATACCAATAATGCAATCTAAATACAAAGGCGTTAAAGTAAGAAAATGATTGAGCTCTGAAATACGAATTGTAATTATAAAAATGGCAACTTAATCATGAGCCAGAGCCTGCGGAGGGAGCAGTTGAAATACGATTAGTCTTGATGAAAGAGCTGTTAGGCGATTAACCCCAGCACAGCTCATTACGGTGGGATATTGATGTCCTCAGGGCAACCCTTCCATCCCGAGCTTCCCTCTCCTCCAAAGGGTTATGGCCCTTTACTAAATATCCCCGCTGTTCCCCAACTTCTCGTTCTCCTGTATTCTTCCTCTGTTTGCCCAAGTAATCAGCATTTCGTTTGTCTTGATCCTTGCCCGGTTACTAACGAGAAGTGTTCAATTGGCGGATCCCCGCTATTAAAACTTTTTCTTACCCTCTAAGTCAAGAATGACTTTTAACCCATTGAAGACCAAGAATTGCATCCTAAAATTGGCCTAAATAGTTAGGTAGTATTACATTTGGGCATTTCGTAGTGACATTCAATCATACTAAGACCGCAAGCATTAATTAAGGATGAACTATTGCAAAGACTGTTGCGTGGATGCAATTGATTGCTAGATTAGGGTAGTGCCTACGTGGGTTCACCCACTTCCTTCGCTTCTCTAAGAAGATTAACCGAGTGTCTTCTTCCAGTTCCGTTCCAGAAATAACTGTATTTCTGAGCTGCCCGTGATGTATTCGGTTCTTCTTCTGAGGAATCCTGAAGATAAATGAGTAGCTGCTTAAATAAAGTTTAGAAATCAAAATAAGGGTACGTCACCTTTCATGAGCTGTTGTGCTTAGCTTAATAACATAAGAGTGATTTGGCAACAATTTCTACAGTAAATCTTCAACTACAAATTACTGGTCCTAACGATAACTTGAAATTATACAAACTTTTTTAAGGATTTTTTCGTTTTAATCTAACGCTTACTCCGCTAGAGCTAATTGTCGGTATCTCAACTACGATGGTTAACTCAGTTGGTAGGATTAATCCTCAATTCAAGGAGGTTTCAATGATTTTTTATTTAAATTAGTTTCTGTAGTGGTATTTACAAATTCTACATGCTACCATCCCTTTTTTTATATGTACCTTCCGTCTTCTTGGTATTGAATTGAAAATCGACAATCCTCGTTTGCGCATTTCCGAACCCTTGCGGTCTTTTACCCGTCACTTTTATAAAAATAATATCTCGCAGAGCATTAAAGCATCTTGCTGCGCATATTACTCACACTTTGGCCTGTAGTGTTTAGACACACTGTAGTGTATGAGTTTATGCTGTAGAAGGCCTTCTCGAGTCTTGACATTTAGCAACTCACATAAAAAAGTGAGGATTTCTGAAGGTAACGTTTCAGGTCAGGGTATAAATAAAGTTAATGACTTAAAATGACTATTTGTTGGTTGCAATGTATTAAACTGTATGGAACCACCAGGATCAGCTGTTTCCAGTGCAATCACGACAATATTCGACCAAGGAGAGACGGCAGGTTGAGAAGAACTGCTGTTTGCCTTGACTGGCTCGGAAGTGCCCTATTAGAAGGCACTGTGACAGAACTTGCTACCTGAAGGTATCGCGTGCCGGCCCTGTGGTTAGCAAGTCGCCGCTCATTCACTGCTGTAGAGTGTAGTGCATGAGAGTACCCTCACCTGCCCTCTCCGAGCTAGGACCCCACACACACTTCAACAGTCGTTGGACATTGTATCGCTTAGTAATCATCGTTTTTTGTTTTTTTTTTGAGGGTTTGAGAGATGGATTATCTGTTTTGAGCCATCCAATTTTTAATTAACCCCGGTATGAATTATCTTTGCTGAACACAACTAGAAGGTGTTGTCATTTCTTTTTTTCTAATATCTCTCTTTATAACCGACTAAAGGAGCAAGAATTAGATGACAATATCTAAATAAAAAATCAGAATATCAAAACACGTCCCCTATTAATTACATTAGTATATAATTAAATTAAAAATGAATAAATGTATTTTAGAAAATAAATACCTGGTTAGTTTTTTAAAAAATAAACTATTAGTGGTTATTATATGTGTGAGCTATATGGTGAGGGAACAATGACTCTTAAATATAAAAAAACAAAAAACAAATAAGGTTAAATAATAAAAAAAAGTAAAATAGAAAATAATAATTAATGAACCCAATGAAATCTCAGAGAGATAACGATGCTCATGACAGAGGGGATCTACTCACTCCTGTGTGGAAAGTGTTACTACTTACTCATAAAAGTAGTGTAACATATGTTGAAGGCAGACAAAAAACAGCTCGTCAATAACTTTTTTCTTTCTTTTTTTTTTTTTATTTAATTACAATCTGCCTTATTCCAATTGTGATAAATGTTCTCAATCAAACCATATTTTCAAGTTTCATTCAGACAGTATTTACAAACAGCCCAGAGACCTTCCAAATCCACATGTCATCAATTATATTCAACAAATCGAAGAAACAGTCTACAATCGATACTACCTCTTACGTTATCGATTGATGTTCCGGCCCAAGAAGCAGCGGGCTGATGATTGATGAAAGGGAGGGGAACAGGGTTGGCTCAGCGCTGATGCGGCTATAAGATTGAGCCTGTGCCTGGAGAGCTTAGTTGACCGCGAAATTCATTAAGAGGGGGTGGCACTTACCATCATCCAAAGTTTATTAGTTTAATAACAGCCACCCTCTCAAAAGGGTGGGGGGGGGTAATTTTCACTGCTGCTGGATCGTTGTGGCCCCAGCTGTACCTCATAATACAGAAAGCACACCTCACTATCACCGACTTTGCAAGGGGAAGGAATTCTATGATCTCTAGATCGTTTTAATTTGTCTAAAACTAGTTGATCCGATAACTAGTCTCGTCATATATATTTTAATCATACAAAAGAAATTTTTACATTAATTATAAACTAAAATGTATTTCTTAAAATATATTTAAATGACTAGATGAAGGAACTATATCGAGAGATCTCTTAAAAAGACAGCAAAGGCAATATCCTGGAGTCCAGGCGTACACATCTAATCAATGTTGAAATGCAAATTACACTCACACCACTAAGCAACTATTACAGTAATATTTACTGATATTAGTTCTGTTACAATATTGTTTGCTCTTTGTCTTATTATTTCAATCACTCTATAAAAATGTTTTGAGTATGAGTTAGGGCAGGACTTTACAGCCTCCGTGTGAAAATTATGTAAATAACTAAATATGAATCATGAAACCCATGAAATTGGTAGGTGGCCCTGAGCTTTAGTGTGGTTAGCACAACTGGTTACCTTCCAACCTTAAATTCGATTTTCATATTTTTTTTTTTCTTCATAGCCCCTTCAAATTTACAGACAATCATATATAATTATAGATCCTCTGGCGAATCCATTTACAAATTATTTTGTATTTCCTGTAGCAACACTACATTATATACAGGTTTTGTTATTTTATAGAAATTATATAATGAATAAACAAGTATAATGATATACATTCTACATGACTTGACTGAACTGACCAACAAGGTGATGGGGCTCACCTTTTTGATCAACCTTAAAACCAACTTACATACTAAGATTTTCATATTGGATACTGGCTACTTCTTTATTCAAGTAGCTCTTCGTTTATTCTAACGAGAATGAGTCAACCCCGAACAGACCCATCTCCCAAAAAAATAGATCCTCATAATAAATATGAATCATAAAGTTCATTTCTTCTACGGTGATGGAATCAACCACTATATCAATTTTACTTCCAGATCTTACTAAGTGTTGACGCCTCGTTCCATTAAATGAAAAAAATCGATTAAGAAAATACCGCCGTAAAGTGCTCGATGACTAAACTAGAAAACAAAATTGTGAGGGAAACATTACAATGGGTGTTGTTTCGATTTGAAATTACAAAATAGAGCCATGAGCGTCCGCCCACACCGAAATAGGATCACCGGGAGTTGAGCCGTGAATAGAATGAGCCCAATTTTGTATTCATCATTACTTAGCCCTGCGAGGTAATGACATTTGAGGAAGCAGGCGTTACATTTACTGATTAATGAGCTTCGGATGTACGTAACAGACGAATTCAGTCGGCTGTGAACTTATTATGTCCACTGTTACAATGGCGTTCTCAATTACTATGATGGCCCGATTATCCCTAATGTAAATGCACCATTGGTCTGGATATTATACTATGTGTCCCGAATGCATGGAGGCATAACTAAAGTGCGAAAATCAGTGGGAAACATCATTGTTTAATGTTTTTCCCTCCCCATAAGCTCATGAATGGCCTTCCTTTATAATAAGCCGATAAACATTAAAAAAAAAAAAATCGAAAGTTTGATACATGTAAACTCCAGCTGAGATCTAGCTGTGTTTGTTGTGAGAAGGTTACTTAGCTGTGTTTGGTGTGTGAAGGTTACTTTCTAGATTAGATCTATTTTATATTGTTCAATCGTTTGATGCTTATAACTCTAATGCCATTGTAAATCTTTACAGATTAATAAAATCAGTTATTGAATTATTAAAACTAACTTACATACATTTGAGTAAGGTTTTCCAGTGGTGGATTGATCCCTGATAAGGATGACATACATAGGCTTGCTGGTTAAAAAAACGAACTTCGCTGTTTTTAAAAACCTACTAAACCTTTTAAGTTTGAATTTATATACAGTGGCATCATAATAAGAAATAGTTTCAAATAAACGCCAAAGAAACATTAAATTTCTCTTCAAATGGATTCCAACTCCGCCGGATATAACTAACAAGCCCAAAAACCAAAAGTATGCACTATTTCCTTTAGTGGCCACTGTGGTGTAATTTCAGCAATTACCGTTTATTAGCAATTGTCAGACATTAAAGACAAAATGGTTTCACCCACATAATCACCACTAACTAACTGTTGTTCTCATTTTAGCTTATTTTAGTCCTATAATAGCTGAGTCCTATTCACGTTCGTTTAAAGAGTTTTCCTAAAATGAGTTGATTCGAATCTTATAAATTCGGTTAAAATCGTGGATTTCCGTGCGTGAAGGCTGATTTCTTTTTGAACTTCGAACGTCGTAACCTCTTCTTGATATGTGTAATTTAATTTAATTTAAAATAACAACAGAAGTCATATGGTTTAATTGTTGTTAATTGTCTTGGGGTTGGATTAAGTAAATAACATCCTATTTTTGTCTTACCACAAGTTATTTATCTCTTATTTGCAAGCGCTTTCTTAAGCGCTTAGAGCGTTGTTTAGTAACGACTGTATTTAGACGTTGTTTAGTAAGCGTGTAACAAGTACTTACAGTAGCAAATACACAATAGACACCGCTGTCATTAACAACATTGTAAGCACTTGAAAGTGACAGTGTAATAAAGTGGCTGCTGAATGGACTCGTAACTAAGGCATAAATTCCTTATTGAGTGAGAGCAATAGTACGTTATTACTTCAACATCAGAATTCATCACAGCTCGAAATGTTTATTTGTACTCCGTTATCTATAGAAACATCGCATTATTTTATTGGACTGGTTACAATTATTACAAATGATCCCATATTGTAATCCTGTAAACGTCCGAGCTTGGCTTTCTTCGGTGATTCACCACCGGTGGGACCGCAGCCTTGAGTGAAAGGGAACGCCTGGGATAAATGCCATTCGGGATCACGTTCGGAATGGCGGTTCCTTAGCAACAGAGAACTTCTTCGGCCATGGATGTGTGAACTTTGGCTAGCTCTCAAAATGGCTCTCACGTTTTCTCGCCGATGGAAAATCGTGGTATCATTACCGACCTTTTCCGTTCCTTCGGTATTATTTTCTGTTTAGATTCGTACCGGTCTGTTTATTGCTGCCATTACCTCCTATTGTTTACCTAGGAAACCATTTCGCGGCTGGGAAAAAGCCTGAGCTTGGCCAACTGAAAAGGTGGGGATAGAATTCACTATACAACGCTTGAGTGTGCCGTAAAAAAAAAATGTAATATATCGGAAGGCAGGTTATGATATTAATAAATGTACACCTTTCTCAGATCTACCCACAATTTATTTTATACTGATACAAGCTCTTTCAGCGCCTATTTCACTGTTTTTAAGTAACTTATACTGCTAATACTGCTGCAGTCTCTGACTTAGCTTGAATAGGAACCGCTACTTTTCACATTCATTTTTATTATTTTATCGTTCACATTCATTTCTGTAACTATTACTACATAATGAGATTTAGGATTTGAAGAGATGGTACAATTTAGGTTTTTAATAGCACCAATGCTCGTTACTTTTCATATGGTTCTGTTTGATTGGCGAGCGTAAGAACATGCCCTCCATAGGTTGTTGTGGTGGACTGATCGTGTAATGCTTGAGGATGCGTGGGCTGAGGAAAACACTTGCCAATTAAAGAAAAGTTATGAAAAAAAACAACGAATATTGGTGTTATTTAAATTCTGAAATATTATAACTATTTATTTCGTGCAATGACCCATTTAGTTACATACTTTATGACATAGTTGGTACAGATTGTCATTTCATACCATTTTTTTAATCAAGTTTTAAATTTAATGTGTTCTTCCAAAATTGCATGGGTGTTCTCCCTAAGACGACGAGCATGGAGCTTCATATTTATGTTTTTTTATTTCTTTTACCAACTCTTCTAGCTTTAGGTTTTCAGTCCGGCGCCGGAATAGCGGGCGTGCCGGACTACCGAGCTACCGCTGTACCGCACTGACCCCAGGCAGGGCTAGAGTGGTAAGCTACGCCGCCCAGCAGACAGATAAAGCTAAAAGCCATTAAACAACTTAATGCTCCGAACGAGCGGTTATCACCCGAGACCTTATCACGATGCGGGCCGTACAACCATAAATATAGAAACTATTAACTACTTAACGGCTCGCACTCAGATAGTGGGACTGGCTCTTTTAAAGTTAACTCACTCCGTAATTACCTAGCGCTGTCAGCCAATCCGTTTTCGTTTGTCCCGTAAATGTCTTATAACTCCTCCATTATAATTCACATGACTTTAAATAGAAAAATAAATCTTTGATTGCTTAAACCTAAATATCCAATGATTGCTTTGATAAGTGTAAATTTGTAAAATATTATATTCAACATGGAAGATCCCTAGCTTAATTTATTTAGAGGGTGATTTCAGATTTCATAAAACATTCAACTGCACCAATTGAAAAAAATTGTCAAATTAACCACATGCTATATTGCACTAATGTCGCAAGATAGCGGGTTCCAAATTAATTAATTAATAATTATTAATTAATAATAATTAAAGCTGAACCAGGACGAAGCACTATTTCGCTAGAACCAGCTATATAATTGTCATTTATCTTACTACTAGACTATCTTACTCTACTTTACTGCAACGACCATATCATTAAAAAGAATAAAAATGGGCAGTTAAATATTTAGTTTAATCATTACAGAGTTGATGGAAAATTCGATAGTCAGGTAGCTTTTTCTAAAAATGAACAAACTTTAACGCCCTAATCGAACTAGGGATCGAATTTCGTTTACAAACAATGCTTTATAATTGCCTATCACAATGAGAGAGGCTTCTCTTTCAATCAGGTCAGTCTTCTTTATATATGTTCTAGGATAGTTGATGATCGTGAAAATGGCTCAATCGATCTAAAATTTTAAAGGTTTATTCCACAACACCTCAAAGGTCACTGATTAAAACGGAGTAATGGATAGTCATGGATAAAATAATAAGATCTGAAAGAGGAAAAATATATGTTTTTAAAAACAGTTTATGTAAAAATATTTTAGTCGAAATTCTTTTAAATAAAGCCGTCCAAAAATAATTACCCCCACCTTTTGTCTATTCATATACTACTTTAAGTCTATTTTTATGGAAACAAAAATAGTGATGATGAATCAAAAACGACTGGAGATCGAATGATGTTATACTAGAAAGTTTTGGTTGCGAATAGATAGAAGCAATGGTCAGATAATTATGAGAGTATTTAGTTGATTAATTATATTGATCAACAGACAAAGACAGCCTGTCGATTCTTAGTCTATTCATAATGTTATTGATCATGTGGTGCTCTACGTCTCTCCGTAGCTTTACTGATTCGTAATCAAAGGTTTTTGACTGGCCAAGGCGTGATATTAAAGGAATCGAGCTCATGGCTGGGTGGCTAATAAGCTTTGTCAGGCCATACCAAGAACCCTCGCGGATGAAGTCCGTGCTTAACGTTAGGGTATAAATCAATGAAGCTGTGGAGAGACGTACCCAGTGATTTGTAATTTTAACTTCCAATAGAAAATTGTTTTTGTAATTCTACCCTCCTTCGAATGCATACGCAGATATGTACAGATCTGTAAATCGAAAATTTGTAAATTGTAAAACTTTTGATCAATAAAGGGGTTTTGAAATAAAAAAAGAGAGACGTAAGGGGTTTTATTTCATTGATTTTTCTCTCGCGTAGATAAAACGGCACAAGAAGTAAATATGAAAAAATCATTATTAAGCACTTCAATTAAGTAGGCCAAGTTCACCAAAGGACGCCGGTAATAGACAAGAAAACGCCCAACGATAGGGGACTGCACTTCAATTAGCGCTTAAGTGGACTTCTTGAGGAGCAATTTACAATAGAGATAGTGCCAATATAGATTGCATAAGTATTTGTGAAGGGGCAATTAACCGCTATCTATGGCCGTACTCCTTGAAATGAATTGCCAACAGCGGATGTAAATGGCTCAACTAAAACGGACCCAGTTATCGCTTTGGTTGATTGGTGATACGCTTTGTTGTAGCTCTTTCCTTCGTTATAGTCACTAGCTAAGCGCGCAACCGTCTTATCTCGCTACTCCTTTTTACGGTAGGTCAGTATATAAATGTTAGGAAAAACGTACTGTTGTCTAGAGCTTTCCATCTACCGGAATGAATCATGTGAGTTTTTCAGAATCATGAGCATGCGCCAGGTAGTTTAAGGAGCTGCACGGTTTTAGATAAGGTATAAAATATGTAGCTGGAATCGAATCGTGTCCTGCTTTAGATAAAAGACATTTTTTTTTCAGTACCGCTACTTCAGCTCATGGAAGGCCAAATGTTGGTATTACTAAAAGGCATTACAGTAAGCATACCATAATTCTCATGTAACGTAGTATTACAACGTATACATATACATATCTATAACAATATAAGTTATACTATTCATTATTATAGATATCTTCCTATATATCTAATACTCAATTAAGTATGATTTTTAAAATTTATCTTATATATATATCTCTTTTTTTTTAAATATCCCTTACTATTTACTTAATTGAAGGAGTTAGATTTCAAATAAATTCCAGCAGTTAAAAATCAGAAATCATCAGAAAATATAATATATTAATTAAATTAGGAATGGAAATGGATTTTGTTCTGTAAAGTGGTTACACCCTTCAGCCCGAAGTCTATTTTTCTGTGCCAGTTTGGACTGTCCACGTCGATTGATATGCAACCAGGCAGGTTCTGTAGTTAGCATCGAACGCTTAAGAATGGCGGGCTAGCCTAGCAAAACCGTTCGAATTGACCAGAACTGTGTCCTGGCTGAAGGTGTTTTATTTTCATCTCGAAATGTGTGTATCGGATTTAAAAATCAATTTGCATATTATTACAACCGGAAGAGTAGGAAGTGATCTCTCGGAAAGTTGGTATTTACTTAGTACCGGGAGAAAGGGATCGGGGAGGCTGAAGGAACTTTGTAAATTTCCAGTGAAATGTTCGCAGCGGGGACCAGGCCGATATATTATTCAGTAGAGGCTATCCCACATGCAAACCAGAACTCGGACCTGGGGTGGGAGTACACTTTTTCATCCCACAAATACAGGGCCACCCCTAAATATTGGCCGACATGTGTAGCAAATCTACACCGCTCCCCGCCCCTAACACATTTCATTTGCGGGTTTTAGCCGGGGCAGGTTTAATTCCCGTTTGGCTATCCAGAATATCAATGACGTTTTAACGATATGAGTTTTGGATAAGCAATAAAGAATTCAAGATAGAATTTTACGGTCGGTTGGTGATAGCAGTTTTATGAATGTTTTAATAGACAAGTACTGCGGTGTATTAGACTACAATGTATTTGTAGGGCAGGCATTTAGTTGATTCCAACGTAACGTAAAGGATTAAGCACGATTCACAACTAGAATAGTACATTTTGTGGCATTGCGGCCCCAAGTGTTTTAATATATTAATATTTCCACTCAGTCAGAAAATACCAAAACAGGGAAAAAAATAAAGTTTAATTATTGATTGTGATTTTCCACACCAAAGTTGTATGTATAAAAAAAAAAAGTTTAATCAATTTATGTATTCTAAAACTTTTGAGTTGACTAGAACTGCGTTCCAGCAGAAGGTGTTTTATTCCTATTTTCATCTCGAAATGCCAGATATTATATATAATAGGTAATAGATAATAGTCAAATACCAGAGATTAGATGAAAATACCACATCAATCAAATGACAAAACATAAAAAAAAAATCAAACATAAACAAACAAAAAATATAACAATTATTAAATTTTGACAAAACAAATATAGTAATTTAGAACAAATAAATAATTTGAGTTGTTAATTGAGCGTTTGCTCTGCATTATAAGCTATAAATGTGATGGTTGATCAAATTCCAATAGTCAAACAATGATACCCTCCCCCGGAATAAACGGCTTATTGCAGCCGATCCCAACTTCTTCAAAGAATTAGTGAGTTGTCTTGGGAAAGCGCCAGCTGAGTTTTCTTCGTTCCATACTTACAATGGAACGTTTAAAGGCAAAAGTCCCCCACACATCATATGCTGCGGTGGTCATTAGTTTTAAATCGGGCAGTTGGGTCCTTTTCTAAGGAATTTTCATATTTTTCATAGAACATAATGATGTCAGAAAACCGAATTGAGCTGTAGATATCTTCATGCCATTCTTCATCTTGAATCGTCTCATAAGTCCGAACAGGGCATTTAATAACGTTCCATCAGATTGGTTAATTGTTTGTCAATTTTTCAATGGTCCCAACAGTTCGCGTTTACCATTTCACCAAGTTCATAGAAAAGTGCTTTATCGAGTCTCAATTTTAGGTACTTCTACCAAGCCAAATTACGGCTTCGTGTGTGGAGTTACCTTTCATTTATGCGGAGTCTCAATTGATTTGATACCATGAATGCACAAAGTATAAAGGGTCAATTTCTAGATAAAAATATACGGTGAATAGCCTAACATGCCTGATCTAGACCTTTAATGGTATATGAAGATATAAGCTATTATATTGGATATGTACTGCTATGTAGAGTACAAAAAACTTCTGGGCTGAGTGGAAGGACGGATTAGAGCAAGGGCAAGAGAGCGAAGACCGGTCGGGCAGCTGATAAGCAAAGACCTGGGCTCGCCTCTTAACACCGCTCTCTTCGCCTCTAATGCCGTCCAAGTGGCCTCACACAACAGCTGTCACTGGAGTATTTGTCAATAATTTACAAGCGAGAGAGACAAAGTGAAAAACATAAGCGAAAGAACAGTGGAGTGATTCCTATTTGGTTTCAATGCGAGAGAAAACAATTCGGCATTTAATGTAACCTGTTGTTGGAACATACAGTCGACCGCAAACCTTTCATACACGGAAATCGGAAATGGAAATCCGATAAGATCCAACAATATAGCGGCTTGCCTATGAAAACATCACGATCTCTATACCAATTCCTTTTCTGAGGATTACATAACACAAAACATATGCCTCTTGTGTTGAAGGGGCCCAGAACTATCCTACTTCCAATCTTTCAATGCCTCATGCATTCCTCTTGAGCAACTAACAATTCGATGCAATATTACCTCTGAAACGATAGTCAAAAGTGGCATTTATGCTCAGAATCAGCGGTAAATTGGCTTGGATATTGGTAATTATTGTGCATGGCAATAGTGATTACTTAATTGGCACTTTTCGAAATGAACTAAGCAATCGATATCGAAGGCTTTTTATAAGGCCATATAATTTCGTAGTCACGTGACATAGGGACGTATTTACACTATTCTTGACTTTTATGTCAAGAATGTCGCCGGAGGAAGAGGAAGTCAATCTGCATTTCCTACGATAGTGGTCTTAAAAATCATTCATTCAACACTTACAAGCTCAATTTTCTAATAGCTGCACATCACCTTTTGTTTTTTTGTTTTTTTAAAGATTTTAACGTTCATCTGATATCTTATTGATCTCTTATAATAACTTCAGAAAATATTTTCCCGGAACATTTCATTTAGGCCTCGACTAAAAATATTTAAAGGTATACGCTAGTACAACTTGATATGTGCTGATTATATGTTAGTGAGAATACAGCAACCGGAAGTATGAAATAAAAAATTAACTAATAATTTCGAAGGCATTCAGAAGCGATTTTAATAGTCATTATATGTTTTCATTGTTTTATTAATTTATTTTTCATTGTTGGAAAGACGTTATAACTAATGAAATGATGTGTTGTGTGTTTAATAAACAAAAGCGGAGTCTCAGTTCTGAACGAGGACATCTCTCCATTATTTAATTGTCTACCTCCTTATTTCTGTTTATATTTCAAAATGGTTTATAATTTTTAAAAAGCAAAATGCTAAGACAACTAATTCTTGGATCAATTAGCTCTCTCTCTTCGTCATTTAGAACTTGAGGATATTGGAACTTTGTAATATTTCAACGGTCTTGACCTGATTATGCTTTTTTCGCTTAATTAACTGTCTAACAAAATTAAAGAGATAAAATTCATTAAAAAAACAAAATTGCATTAATGGCATAGTTTTAAGTAAACACTTTATACAGGAGGGGTGTCGGGGAAAAACGGATAGATATAAAGGTATGATACGTAGGTGAGAGGTTGACGAATGAGCCCCAGATCAGTTTTCTACAGAGTTTAAAAATTTCTGATTGATTTACCTAAAATACAGGGTAAAGATAAAAACAATTGTTTGCTTGATAGGTATTCGGGAGACTGCAGGACTTGATACCTGAAGTAAAATTCAGGTCTTTCAGGTCTAAGGTCTAAGGTTATCTCAAGTTTTTCAGGAGTTGGGGGCCGGGAGCGTTATTATGTTCACTCCTTTGCAGTAGGCCAAATGAGCATTTATGGGATAATTAAAGCTGTTTTACAGCTTGAGATCTTTAAGGAGGTTTGTTAATTATTGATATTTTCCTGGTATTTATTATTACTACTTATTTGTATTTATGTTTTCGCGTTTTCTACATTAGATTTAGGCAATAAGTAATTGTGATAAATGTTCTCATTCATACCATATTTAAAATTTTCATTCATACAGTACTTACAAACAGCCCAGAGACCTGCCAAATCCACATGGCATTAAGATAAGTTATACGCTTTACAATAGCTGATATAAGACTATCAAGGTTCTGATTGAGACTGGCATTTCCATATCGTGAACGTACGGTTATTCCCCTTTTTAAAGCTACTTATTTATATGCTGTTTACTCAGGAAGAGCTGTTCGGGAAATTGGGATGAGGGGGGATACGAGGAGTGTATAGAAAAAGTTTAAGGAGGCGGAAGTTTCCGCGGGTGGGGTCGTAAAAGTCACCTGCCTTCGGAATCTGTATTAGGGACAGGGGCGCTGCGGCAATCAGTAGAATTAAAACAGATCCTGTGAGAGGCCTGTGTTCCAATATGCGAGATTAATATGCAAGGAGCCGGCTTGGGAGAGCACTTAGAGGTATTGGAGCCGGCGGCTTGAGCAGTCAATATCATTTTTTATCGCGCCTCGCCCCTAAACAGCCCACTAGGCCCTCATTTTACTGCCCCGGCCCGGGGGCATACTCGATTAGCTCTTGCCCACTGTCTGTATACGGCCCTCCAGGATCGTGGAATATCATCCTGAGCTGTTAAAGTTCGATTGGGCCTAGCGTTTAGTATACTGATAGTTCTCGAGTCTGAATGTATTTATGTATGCTCTACAATTTACGGTCTCAACTCACATCGATGGCATAGTTTACAGTAAAGAGTTTATACAGAAGAGATGGGAGGGTGAGATGGGCAGAGATAGATATGGGATGTAGGAATTAGCTCCATATTAGTGATCTACTGAGCCTTGTTTGATGCTACCTGAAGTTCAGAGGTGGCATGTTTCTGATGGGTTTTGTATGACAAATTTCCCGACAAACTTCAACAGGGCTCTTTCTAGTATCCGTGGAAAGAATACCCCCCGGGATAAAATTGTTTAGAATGTGTACAAGATCAGTTAAAGATATCAGGAACCGACAAGGCCAACGGACTCACAGAATTGGCTTCGTTGGAAGATTTCCTGGTAAATATCTTTTTTTTTCAGCGAATGACTAGAAGAGGTCGCTATACTATTGTAATCGCACATTTCTGAGATTTAATTATATAAATTGTATGGAGTATAGATGTAGCCACAGCTTAACGGTATTAACGTAGTACGTTATTAAACTAGACGAAGGCATAAAAAGACGCTCACATGCCCAGACAGCTTAGACTTGAATTGAGGTAGGAGATTTCTCCCACAGTAGTGCTCCTGAGTAAGTACTACAATCGGTAGGAAAGCCTTCAAGAATTTATTACCGGCCATCAGCACGCCATAGAGGGATTTAACGTTCTACCGAACCAGTGCGGTAGCTGCTAGTTCTACAGTCACCGCTCCGGGGCACCTTTTAAGTCCTGCCGGCTTAGTGCTGAGGAAAGACCGCTTTGTTGTGAGACGGCAACTATCCATTGAAAATCCAATTGGTACTTCCAAGCTCAAACGGAGAGGATATAGTTTCAGTGAGGTATTGGTGAATGCTCTACAATTAATGATCTCACAACGGTAAAAACTTTATTAATAAAAACAACTCACAATAGTTTAAACTAAAAACTTAATGCAGGAGATAGCTGGGTGATTCGAGTAGACTCAGGTAAGGACCGTCAGAATGAGCTTCAGATTCGTGTTCAACAGAGTTTAAGTAGAACTGCTTGATTCTATCATATTATTTTAATATTATTATTTTAATATGTTCGGAAGCCACCCATTCAAAGTTTAGTATTGAACTGTCTTGAAAGCTTATTAATGTATTATAAGCGATAGAAATACCCGAAAGTTTACCCCTTTTTAAATGATGCACTAAGGAGCCCGCGGAAGAGTGAAAAACGTCAAGAAAACTAAAAAAAATCGAATAAATTAGCACATGCAACGTCGGATTATGTACGTTAAATATAAGAATATTATAAGAAAATATTATTGTCGAGTTATATAAAGAAATATGTCAAAAAAAAGTATGCCTCGGATTAGGTTTTCAAGAGAATTGTGATTACATATATACTTCATTTATTTAAAGACCTATTTCCAGTAACTGTGTTTAAACAATAGACGGAAGTTCTTTATCTCAATAATACCGAGTGGTTTAGACAAAAAAATATTAATTATTTAATAACCTCACGGTCAGTCCTTTAGATATCTCTCAATATTTGTTTCCCCTTTTTACATCTTGAATTTCGTTTACTTTTATATATTATTTTTTTTTAATATTACAAAGGCATAGTTCAATTTCTTAGGGATCCGGAAAATAAAAAGGACAGTTTTGAATGTGATCCCTAACCGTTCCTCACAGGTGCACAAGAATGTTTTAAGCGTCCTCTCTAACAGCAGTACAATTGTTCCTATGTTGATTGCCCCGATAAAGACGGGTGACTACTAAGCGAGATGAAAACGATCTCTAACAAATCATGCGCCGCCGACAGACAAAGACCTGCCTGCGCCGCAGCTATTGAATCACTCCCATATTCAGGTCTCGACGGAGCAGCCCTAATGAATATTAAGACGATCGGAATGTATCGGCTCGATTGCACAGCCGATCAGATAGGCCGCCCTGTAATCGGCATGGATCGGCTGATGGCTAACGACATGTCTGTATTGTGTCACTGCCCGATGATGGTAACGTAGTCAATTGTAGCGTATTCGGTGCTGTTACCTACCGTGAGAGCTATCAGGGCCCTTAAGGTAAATGGCAGGGAGATATGCAGTACTATTAGCTTATAGCTGTACTAGCCTTCGAAAAGGGATTTTTCCCGTAGGATCGGTTAATACGGTATAGATGGCATCGTTACATCAAGGATATTGCGATTCGGGCGTTAAACCTAAATAACGACATTTTTTATTTTATACCGGCGTTTTACCTATGATACTAAAACCCTGGGGGGGGGGGATCTGACATGATCTACTGGTTGGCCTGAATGCTTATTAATAAGGGTTTTTAAATGTTATAGGCGGGTGTGTAGAGTATAAGTAAAGTTTCAAAAAATGGCATGGCTACTGCTAGATAAATGTGAAAATGTTTAAAGGTTGAAAAATACATTTATATGTAAACTGGAATCGCTCGTCGTCTCGGCTCAAACATGTTAAAATAAGGGATGAACAACTGCCATCATAAACCATATGCCATAAAGCAACAATAAGTCACAGTACGGGCCGCGTTTTTAGTTACTCGATTGCTTATTAATCCATTCGGAATAAACTATTTGCAATTATTACTCAAAATGACTTGGTTTTATTGTTAAACCATCAATATAAATGAAAATCGACTTATAATATATATAAAATCAATTTTCAATATCTCAAATATCCTCGAGTGACATTCCGATTTACCGAGTTACTGCGAGTTACCGTCTCAAATTTTTCATTAACTGTCAGAAAAAATTAGTTCTTAAATAGTTACTGAGCTGGAATCTTTAGAGTTAGCTAATCGCTATATTTCACGATGTTTCCCTTAAAATTTTAGGTGGATTGGGTTTACGGCCGCTCCCGTATCGGATGGACCATGTTTTTCTTACATTAAAATTTGCGAAGGAGAATTTTCTTCTAAAATGGAAAATTTTGAAGAATAAGAACACTTTTCAAAAAATTTCCTAATTAATTCCCAAAGGAATTGAAAAAGATTTTTTTAATGATTTATTTATCCGTTTTTGTTTTTTGAAAAATTGTGATTAATGGAGCATCAATATACAAAGCGAGTAAGAAAATATAATAGAAGATGAAAAATGTATCTATTCCCTTGAACGAAAAAAAAAATTAATTTCTCTGCGTTAAAAGAAGTTCGAGATCCAAAAAAAAATGGCCGTCAACGCCTTCATTAGAACAATTCCCTAATTGGTACGAGGATTTTTATTGGGCGAGACGAGGGGAGAAAAATGAAAACCCTAATTCATTTTGCCCTGGTGGAGGGGGGGGGAGATCCCCTGCAGACTTAACGTTGGAGTTTTAATGTTTTTTCATGGAGCTGTGTGGGGGGGGGGATGGAAGACGAGGTTGAAATATTTAGTTTGAAAGACCCGGTTCCAGGAGGGTTTGGACAGGGTAATACCTTCCCTCTTTATACCGGTCACACCTATTCTTTCAATAATTTATAACTAATTATCTATTCTTCTTATGACTCACACTAGTTGGTCTATGGCTCTGTAACCTTGCCATTTTTATTTTTTCAGGCTAAATTTTTTTTCCATCAATTATAATTAAACCAAATACGATTTTTTTTTTTAATTATTTTTTAACGAAGAACAAAAGATACATACGTATACGTATATATTCATTATAGATGCTTACGATTTACTAACCATTATGAGCATAATTACTTTAAGAGTTTATCAATAAATCAGTAGCCCTGCCATTAATTATTTTATTATATAAAAGATTTTTACTAACTAATTTTTTTAAATGCCTTTACTTTCTCTTTTGTCATTTTTTGTTTCCTCTAAAGCGTACAATAATATAGGAAGAACAAATGACACCCGTAGAAAAATGAAGGTAAAGAAAACCAGAATACATCTCAAAGAAGAAATTTAAGAATGTATGCATTTTTCGAAGTACAATGGAGTAACCCTTCTCAGACAACAAAATCCAACACAAATGGATGAACGAACACCTTTATCCTAACAAAGCCAATGTCTGTGTCCCATAAAAAGCCTTAACTTACTTGAAGATAATGACCTGTCCACATGTTGAAAACAAGAAAGAAGAAGTATGGGTACTTAGATTAGAAAAAAAAAAAGAAGCAAAAATTGGCCTGAGGATGAAGGGTGCAATGGAGATAATCGAGTCTACGTTCCTAAATTTGATGCAGGGGATTCAAACTTCCAACCCAATGGACCCAAACGGACAGCTAAACCTACCTAAAAAGATATTAACCTTTTTTTTACAAAAAGACCTCTCTTTCGAGAGGTTGAAGAACGCTGACCAGCACCCGTTGCTTGGTGTGCCGTCGGTGGGTGAGTTCATCCGCCGGAGACACATTAAGTTTTTTGACTCGTTGCAGCACCTGACAAACCCAGTGTTTAACACTATGACCCAACTACCCCTCCCGCATCGATGGCAACAGACTGTCGGGGAAAAATTATGTTAATATGTAAGTTAGTTTTAAGGTTGATCAAAAAGGTGAGCCCCATCACCTTTATTAGTCAGTTTAGTCAAGTCACGTATAATGTGTATCATTATGTTTGTTTATTCATTATATAATTTTTATAAAATAACAAAACCTGTATATAATGTAGCGATGCTCCAGGAAATACAAAAATAATTTATAAATAGGTTCACCTGAGGATCTATAATTATATATACCTTAATTATCTGTAAATTTAAAGGGGCTATGAAAGGAAAAAAAAAAAAAAAAAAGGGGTAAAGAATAGACCAATGGACCAAAATGAGGGACATTTATATAAAAGCATTGCAACCCCCACTGTTAGCTTAGCCTAACTGTACCTATCAACAATTTAGATATTTACCTGTCTAGGAATTCTGCACCCACCTGTTCAATTAAACTCGAACAGCCACTCAACTTGACAATGTAATCAAACTAAAATTTAAACACTGCAGTTAAGGGAGATGTGTTACGGTACAAGATACGGGGAGCTGACGTCTTCATTAGTGACGCGCCGCAGCTCGCTCCGGCTAATAGCGAGGTAATCATCTTCGCGTCACGTCACGTCACTCAGCCTGAATGTGACACCAGACACTTGCGGTTTAATGCCGTGTCTGACACCTCGCGTCGACTTACACATCGCCTAAGTTTTAATAATTCACTAGGCACTTGTGTTAAATCTTCCCGCAAAGCACCCGAGTAATGTATAAATATATAATAACTATATATAGTCATGAACACTGCTTATGACAGTATATACTTTTTTGAGTCTCTACTTTTAAATGGGTCAAGACTTTTATAGGTATGTCGGTTTTTTGTTGTTAATAACCATATGAAATAACCCCTTTTTCCTAAAATTGTAAAGTTATATATAATAACACCTGTAACTCCCACTCTATAGTTTCTAATTAAGACATGATAATGAGTTTTTTTTTTTATTACTAAACATGCAAAAAGTCATTTTAATTAGCTGACCCATGTCTCTTCCAGTTTTAGGTTTCCTTACTCTTGCTGCTCAGAAGCAGTTTAAGATTTAAAGTCTTGATTTTTCCCACGGCAAAAGGTATTACATAAGAGACGGCGAAACGAAAAAAAAAGAAATATATGGCACTCAAAAGTTAACAATATTATGCGATTTAAAGTTAGATGCTGCTTATAGATATATTAAAATAGTTTGATTATCGACAGTTTG
The DNA here is from genome assembly GCA_930367205.1 of Acanthosoma haemorrhoidale. Taxonomy (NCBI): domain Eukaryota; kingdom Metazoa; phylum Arthropoda; class Insecta; order Hemiptera; family Acanthosomatidae; genus Acanthosoma; species Acanthosoma haemorrhoidale. Next base: position 45,579,888 of record OV884014.1, read on the forward strand.
TGGATATTTTTATTATGTATCCTAAGCGCTTTTAACAAATGGCCCAGGCTTATTCAGAAACCTGAAGGTCATATGAAAGAAACGATTGCCAGTTTTACTATCACATAAATACTGGACATCAGAACGTCCACAAGGAATCAAGTGTGTCTTCTATAAAACAAAACAAGCCAATGGAAAATCAGTAGATCTGAAAATTAAATAAATGAAGCGAAAGTATATTCGAAGCACTACTTCTATATATAAGTATATTTGATAAATTTGTTTTGTAAAATTCTTGGATCGGGTTTATTTTAAAGTGTTGTTTGAATATCAAATTTTTGTTGAGTTTCAAAAGTAAATATAACTGCAGTCTTAGGCATTAATTTAATTTATTTTTAACCACATAACTAGGCCCCCCCTCTCCCACACGTTTTCTTTGGCCATTGTACAAAATCATTTGACATCGTTCATAGATGGCAGAGAAACTATTTAAATAGCTATCCCCACTTTGGCACTCTGTTTGGCACTGGTTGAGGCCACGACTCCAGTTAGATCCATGGATCTTTCCCTATGACCTGAGGGATAATGCCAGGTTCGTGTGACCGCTGTTAAGAACCATCTCCTATAGCCCCAGAACTCCGACCAGTCACGGAAGACCCCTCTCTAGCCCTGATAGCCTGCAATCAGTGCGGATCGAATCTGCTCAGGTCGTGCCCATCCTCAATTGTCTGTCTTAGCTCCATTGTCACTGGAATGGATTGTTACTAGAGTCTTAAAGTTTAATGGTCTTTATATTCTTACACTTTTTTTTTCTATTTAAGTGAGTTCTCATTTTTATTACACTTACTATAACTTTGAGAAATGCTGCAGTAGTAGAGTAACTGCTTCATGATTGGACTTTCCTAGCTTTTTTAAATATTTAAAGTTAAAAGTTAAAAGTAAGTAATTGGTTCTAAAGTAATGAAGGAGTTAAGACTGATTAATGACTTAAGAAGGTAATAACATTAACACTGTCATGTAAGGTCCGCTTAAACCTTAGATCGAGTTCGATGTTAAAATAATACTTATAAGCAATAATAATAATAATAAAAATAAGCAATACAAATAATAAATAATTATAAGCACGTGCATTATAATACACGCTATCAATGTTGCTTTATCCGATCGATCATTTAACCCAGAACATCTGATGCGACTATTAAAGGGCATGTGCTCCACCAGTTAGCCAATCAACGTCCGAGCCACCCCCATTGGCTGATGGTAAATGTTTTCCTCCCTAATCGGCTCCCTTCACCCCCTAATCATCAGAGGCACTCACCCTCTACTCCCCGCGGTGGAGGGAGTAGCGTATGCTTTATATTATACCATAGTGATAGAAATTACGTTCGGATGACTGAGCATGACTGTTACCGCAGATATTTGCCGAACTCGAAGGGAGAGGATACATATATCGGGCATTCATATTTCGTCAGTTATATGTTCTGAGATAACGGCCCTGTAGGGCCGATCTGAAATATAATATTTAAAAATAACATGTTACGTTACATATGCTTTAGTAAAAATATAACACAGGAAGTATGTAAAAACAAAAATTAAAACAAACAAGGCATGTACATTTCCTAGTCATATAATTAAGGCTATCAATATAATACATTTTTGGTGTGATTGTTTGCAGCCTCGTTCCCGATGGCAAGGCGGATAGGACACCCGTACCAGAACCGAACCCCACCCAAGAGGAAGAAACCCAGGACCTCCTTCACCCGCCTCCAGATCGCCGAGCTCGAAAAGAGGTTCCACAAGCAGAAATACCTTGCGTCTGCGGAGCGTGCAGCACTCGCAAAGTCACTCAAGATGACCGACGCCCAAGTCAAGACCTGGTTCCAGAACAGGAGGACAAAATGGAGGTAAGAATTAGTTTCTGTATCCATAATGGAAATAAAATTTCCACTAATGGTGTTTACTTTGATATATAAAATTAAAAACATTCTCTAATTTCTTTCATTATTTTAATGATTTTGACTTCATACAAAGTAACTACATATATTGAAAAATACTCAATTACTACACCCTTTATGATAGCGCTGTTATTAACAATGCTACTGGAGCATTGCTTGTTGGGGTTAATAGGTTTTTGGCGATTATCAAGGAGACTGATCTAACGCTGCACATACAAGCAATGCGAGGACCCCATGGGCTCCGTGGATTATTTAGCTATGGGGTTCGGGGGATGAGTGGGGTTGTTGCAATTAGGGTTGCTGGCTGCGCAGCTGTGATGACAAGCCATCAACGTCGTCCAATCTGCCTGATATCTGGTCTAACTTCCCTGCAGCCCTTCAAACATGATTCATGACATTATTAGCAATGTAGTAGAAATATCCCTCCCTCCCGCAAAAAAAAAACAAAAAAACAACAACGATATGTATTTATAAAAGTTTAAAATTCATATCAAAAGTGGTCTACCCACAGTTTTCGAAATTAATGCTTTTGATTGTTTAACGTGTCGTAGTTGGATTCATGGTACCGAATAATTAATTGATTATTTCAACACGACCTGATCCACGCTTTGTTCAATTTTGGAAACAATATCGAAGCTTTTCATTCGAATATCCATGTATTTCAAACCAGATTGTGGCCTCTCTAGTGGTAGTGTTAACCAATCTACAAGTGCTCAAATCTATACTTAAATCACTTAATGACCATCACTTAATGAAAAATTGTGGCAGTTTTATAGAAAGCACACATTGTATAAAACGATTTTTATTGATAACTCACCATAAACAACTTATTACTTATTTATCCATTATAATTCGTAACAGATAACGTAATAATAATAATATTATTTTATCACCTTGTGTTCAAACACGTGAATTTATACTAGGTAACCTAAGCCTTAACAGGTAGGCCAGGGTAATGGGAATGTTATAATTCTAAACTAATGTTTTTTACGGCTTATACAGTGATTCCATGTTTCGCTGTCTTTTCATTTTACCCCTTGTATGCCACAATTTAAAAAAAAGAGTCGTTGAATTAGAAGATGCTAAAGGAATTCAAGCTACATATTAATAATTATCCAGTAAAGTAAAGCTCGTCCTATGTTATATTAATCTATAAAACTTGCAATAATAACAGATCAGTTGATAATTCGTCGGTTCTAGGTCACGATTTAATACGAAGTCCAGGGTCTCCTGGCCGCAATATTTACTTACTAAACCACAATCGCTTTCGATAGGTCACACTGAGGTATTTCTATGCGGTCTAAGCTGATTTTAATAATTCGGCACTTAATAGTGATAAATCTAGCTATTACATGGACTCTGTGGGCTGAGTTTTATGGACAAATTGAAATGATCTGTCTACTAAAAAAGTTTTTTTATTATACAATTCGATCGTTTGAAAACGAGTTGAATATCATTTTATGTCAGAGTGAGAACACATGTACAAAGGCTGGGTAGAGACCGTCCATTATATCATAGTTTGTGTTGGTAACCAATTGAACAGTGTCACTTGACATGCTAAGTGGTGTTTTTGATGGTTTTATTAAGATTTATGGGTTCATAATATGAATTAATATTCATAAGGATTTATGTCATATAAATTCTCAACCCAGATCTATGAAGCCATTTTATAGTTTAAGTTCTGTTTTTTTTTTGTTTTTTTCATATGCTACATTAAAATTAGTTAAATGATATTCCAAAAAAATTGTTTTGGAAGCCAGCAACAGTAATTGCTTTTTTTGTACTAATTTTAGTTATGTATATTTTTATTAATTTGTGAAAAAGCAATTTTCAGAGCCCAAGGTGATATAAAAAAAGATAAAATGACCTATCTTTAGTTTTTACAATCATTTATTAAGTTTTAAAGTAACTTACTGGTGAAACTGTTTCTTCTTTTTCTTAATTCATTTGTGAATATTTAAACAAATACGATTTAGTTAACAATAAAATGAAGGGAAGAACACTTATGGTCGCCGATATGAAATGAGACGCTTGGGATGAAGGGGCTACTTGGCGCGGTGATGCAACATACGGACGGGCAGGGGACTAATCACCCATTTTCTTATTGCTTAATGATTGACATTATCGAAGTAAAGGGGTCACGTGAAGAGAAGAGAAATAGTGCACAGAGCAGCAACAGGGCTTGCCATGTATTGCGGGTCTCAAGCTTCTAATTTCGTGACGGCAACTGTAGTGAAGAGGCAAGGTCGCAGGTTGTCACCGTAGTTGGTAGATGGCACTAGTGTTGACCAGTCTCGACACCTCTTATTTCGATTTCCTCTCCCGTATTCGATACTTCGTTGTTCTAGTAGCTCATTTGTCCTCACAATTTCACAGTTTGAAATCGATAAGCACTTGACTACGCGTACAGCTATTTATTTCATAAATGGAATTAAAACTGTAGTCAGTTATGACGGTACTTAAGATTGCCTTATAAATATATATTAAAAAAAAAAATGCCAAAGCTGATCCATCGATCAATCATCTAGTAATTGACAATGTCAGACACTCTTTGACTTGAACGTCTCTTTGACTTTGGTCACGACAGGTACGCAAAGGATCCAGGACACTGCAATACCGCTAAGAGACCCCTTCCGAGCTTGTAGATGTAATCGGCGAGACCTATCGACGTTGTCCGACGAGAACAAGACAAGGCTAAGTGAATTGGAGTGGTTGGGCTGGAACGGAGCCCTAATGGTATTAGCAAGGGCTGGGCTTTATCCCATTAGGGCGACCGACATCGTTGTACCCACCATGTCGTGCCTTCAATGGCTACCTCTTGTACGCTCCTCCTTGAAGGGAATTTGAACGACCAATGGATCAATTACTACTCTAATTATGTATGCAAACTGTATAAGTGACCATGAACAACATGGGTACATATAAATTAATAAAACACAAAATTTATGTCTTCCCGCAGTATTTTCTATGATATTGGGTGCCTTGTAGATTGCTATACTTTTATAAAATGGAAATGTTAATTCATTTTGTTACTTAAACTCCCGTTCGGCTAAGTTTCCAGACATAATAACTGAAATAATAATACAGATTATTCTTTGTGAACTCTGTTAAAAAAATGAAATACAATACATTTACTTCGGTCCTGGAAAGGTAGACCAAGCAGCATGTTACTCAGCGGACCTATCACACTCTGCTACCAGTTCTGATATGAATTTTCTAATTATATAATGTTTGCTAACTGTATAAGTGACCACGAACAACATGGGTACACTCACATTTAAATTAGTAAAACACAAAATTGATGACTTCCCACAGTATTTTCTATGAATGCACAATTGCTCAAGCTTTCATCAGACACTCTCTGGTGGCGTTATAAAAAGAATTACTGTCAGTTGATATGTTACACAAATGATCTGATTTTTTTACCTACTGTCAGTGAGTGTCCTTGGGTTCAAGCCTTGCAAGGGAAAATCGTAGCATAGTTCAGTATACCCTGCGGGCCGATTAGTGCAGCACTTTTATGGTTTCAATTATTAAAATACACCCAGTTGTACTAATACAACATATTTACTATCAGGCTACTTGTTCATTTCGTTGTACTATGTCCACATTGGCATTCTTAGCCTACAAATACATTCTTGTGGCCACCTCTTAATTACGAATAATTAAAAGTTCCCCTCTTCTCGGATCAGAATATCTATGTTTCCATATGTTTTAAATAAAGGTTATGACGTCATTGAGAGTGGGGGTCTCCCCTTAGCTTCTAGCTAGTGGGGGAAACAGCTGCAGGTGGGGACCCATCCCCACCACAGCTGGCCGCCTATATAAGCAGCGAGATTAGCTCGAGTTGATACAATTCCAAAACGGTATACTGATGAAAGTGGTCAGAGGTACTTCATTCGAGCAGCGAAGAAACAGTGACCTGCATGAGATATTTGAGCTGCCTACGGTGGATGAATTCAACCAGCGTAGACATATCAAATTTTTCGACTCATTACAATATTTAACAAACCCGGCGTTTAACACTATAACCCCCGCTCCGTTCCCCCATCGATGGCAGGACGCTGTCGCGGCTGGAACACTCTAGTCCTAGGTTCTAGGTGGAGATTTAGTTTGTTTGTTTTGTTTTTGTTTCTAGTGTTTAGTGTTTGGTGTCGGTGACAAATAGAAGGTGAGCCTCACACTTAGTGTGAATATGAGACTGATTACTTTTAACCGCAACACAAATCTATTATATTATGCACTCCTCCAAATGCATGTAAATGCAGGAAGAGCAGAAAATTGTATCTCCATTATTGTATTATTTTTTTTGTGCATTACATATTTTTTGCTTGAGGTTTTGAAATAAAAAAAAACAAAAATAAACGAGTTGATATAATGAACAGGACCGTCACTTGGAACACTACTCTCTCTTCTCTCTCTCTCTCTGCACTGGTACTTGCTGCTCTACTGAAACCATGGTCTTCTCATTTAACTACCTCTGCATCTCTCTCTCCTAACCTTGCTATGTTTTAGTCCGGCGTTGTCAGGCCCCAACCTTCCTAGTGGGAATCCCTGCCTTCCGGTTTACACTCGATTTTGGGATCCGGACGGTTTTCGCCTACCCTTGGACACCGAGTGTGAATTCGTGGTCAATCCAAGACCACATAAACTACCTACCTACCTACCCTGTTCCTCTTCTCCTGAACATAGTGCTTTGTCGGGGCACACCTTCTAAGATCTTATGGAGTCAGATCAAAACGAATTTAGCTGCCCGCCGACTAGGCCGGCAGCCAGGGTGAAAGACCATAGGTCCACCTGCTCTATGTCTTTCTTGGCGCTCGCCGGCGGCTAGAGGTTGTAGCGACTCTAGCCTGCGGCGGGCGTCTCCTCCCCACTTTGGGGATATTCGACGACAAAATTTGACATGTTTGTATTCATTTACTTTATTGTAACAAAATCAAACAGTTTATACGTCAAATCTTTGGTAAAACACCCAGCTTTTAACCTAATTTACCGTCTTGGCTAAAAAAAAAAATAGGTCCTTAGGATCTTGAAGGATTTTATGATGCAGGGCCCCACATTCAGAACAAATCTTAAAATTATTTGTTTTTTCTCCAAAAATATTCCCTAATTATGTGTCAGCCTTGAATATATTTTCGGAATCACCATAAGGCCCGATACAATTATGAAATATTACACCTCGGCCAATTAGTCCCCTAGAACTGCTAGAAAGTTAACTGTTATGAGATTCCTAAAGTAGACATTATACATTTAAGAGCCATTTAATGGTTAAGTAGTTCCCGTTACCACCAGTTGATTTAGCGCCCTAGGAGGAAGTAAAAGACAAGCAAAACAGTTCACTTTAGATAATGAAAATTGGCTACGAAAGGGCTGAGGGGCTGAAACTTAGATCGTTGGATCGGGCGATAAGCGAACTGAGACGGGGCGTGGGCTCATTTAAATTTAATGGGCGCTAATGAACTCCATCTGAGGCTAAAGGGTAGCGCTTTCTAAAACGAGCCGACGGAATCGCGAACCGCTTGTGTGCCGGAGTGAGATTTCGGATTCGGCAGGCACGGCCCTCCGGACGCCTAAAAGGCCCCGATGTTAATGGCCGTGTTGGAGATAGCTGCCCTGACAGCTCCTTGTTGGTGTACTTATTTAAGGATCCCCATCCATTCCGCTGTCCGAAATGCCCAAGCGATAAACGGGAAGGGGGGAAACGATTTTAAGTGAGGACAATGATAGAATACCCGGGGGGAGAGCAACGGCTTAAAAACATATTTGTAGTTCTTTCTTGAAAAAAAGCGCGCAGTCACGACCAGACAGATTTTTCCGTAGTTAAATGTGAAGATCTAGAGAAAGCCATAAGATCGTGATGATACATTTTTATGACCCTTATAGAAAAGGTGCAAAGATCATTAAAACCGTGATAGCTTCTGAGATATTAGGGCACTCAATACATATGGAGAAGACTCTCGACTGGTCGTATCTTGCGGAAATACTATTCATAACTGTCAACAAACTACTCGCGATGGAAATGAATTTTTGGAATATCACCTGGTAAAATGGCTGCTTCACATTCCAATGGCACGGTCTAGAGGGAGCCATAATGGTAAGTTTGTGGCAATGAGGTCGTCAAAAAAGGAGGTTTGATTTGTACTGTGTCGACTTAGTGTCTCCCCAAATTTCTTTTTAGACGTTTTGCGTACTTAGGCATTTGTAGGACTACAGTTCAGACCTTAGAAGTACCTTAGTTCAAACCTTGGTAACCTTATTTCAAAAATATTCTGAATATCAAGGGATATTTTTGGGGAGACTTCAAGCCTTTTTTTTTTTTTTTTTTTTTTTTGTGGAAAAACTACTTTTAACACAATATAAATACATTCTATATTCATAAGTTCAATAAAACAGACTTCCTGCGCTGTGCTGCCCTGATAGTCGTCCTTTCCCAGCACTTATTTGGTAACCTAGGGCACTTAGCAATCTCAAGGGGGCCGAGATAACATGGAATTATCGAGGATGTCGCTATACCGAGACTCGATTTATCGAGGCGATTTCTAACTGAATACAAATTACATTTTATTGAATTATAAAATACTGTTACAGTAATAATCTATGTATAGCAAAACAAAGCCTCCATTGATTATTAAACTCAGGCTAATAGTTTTATTCTTTTGGTAAAACAAAATAATAATAAACAGGTTACAGGTTGTATGCAACAATAGAACTGGGCTTCGTCTAAATGCTATTGATTTTATAAAAAAAAAATCGATATATACAGGTCCAGTGCAAGTGAAGCAATATGAAAATTCGAGACATCTAGGTCTTACTGGCCAGGCCTTCAATACGGAGAGGAAAAAAAATCATGTCAGTGATAGGCAGGTTCACGGGAATGGAAAAAACTTCGATTTATCAAGGAATACGATATATCGAGGCTCGATTCATCGAGGCCCCACTGTATAATGTCTGAACAGTACATGTCTGCGGAGGGTTTTTGCCGTAGGAGGAAGTGGCGACGTCAGATATACTAATGGGCTGTCTAGACTTACGTAGGGTTCCGCTTATCGCTCCGTACCTGGGCCTCCTATCGGAAGGAATGAAACTGCGGGCCCTCGAGTGCCATGCAGAGTAGTACACCTATTTCAATGTTGGGCAAATTACAATTTCAGTGAAATCGTGATGTTAACAATTTCGAATTACTATTAACCTATAATTAAGTTACCTTGATACTAACTCATTACGTGATTTAACTTAAAGTGGTTAACTCTACAAAACTAACGTGGGCTAACAGTGAAACTACAAATTACGGAAAATTTGTAATTACGATGGTAATTTGTAGCTCAGTTATTTATAATAGATGGATTATTATTTATAACTGTTCAGAAAGTTACCTATTTACTAACGCTTATAACACAAACCTGGCCTTTTTTTTTTTCGCACTCGGTGGGCAAAACGGGGACTTTTGGAACTTTCACCAACCTCAGACACAAGATTTTACTTCGTTGCGAGCCTTCTTCCTCTGACTGCTCTGTCATGTCTTCTTGCCTCCTACAGACGTAAAAATGAGCCGGGTCCTGTAGTATCTTCTATTCGTGGACAAAGAAGAGAAATATTAACCTTTTAATATTAATACTCTTTTTTTACTAATATAATAATGTTATGCTAACATGAAATGCACCTAATCTAAAGACGAAAGACTATCGCCATCACTCTTGGTTATCAATAAAGTTTTTAATTGAATTACACGAGTTTAGCTATCTTAAATACACATTAGTGGTTAAAAAATTATACTGAAAATTGTTATCCCCTTGTTTTTTGTTTTTAAGTATCTTTGAGTTTCTCTCTTATTTACTATTTTTAATGTGTCCTTAAACTTCGAAAAAAATCTTTAATCCCCTTCTACTGGGGCTGGAGTAGTACGGATCTGCTCCTACTTTTAACAATTTAATTTTTTTTTATATATTTCCAGTTGTTATATCTTAACTATAAACTATCCAGCCTAGCACTGGGTGCTGTTGGATACAAACAGACAAGACGATAAAAGAAAGCACTCGTTGAAAGTGGGACATTCCAACTATCACACAAATCTCTAGATTATTTTATAACTAACTATTATTAACTCTAAACATGTCGAAGAATTGCAACAATATTTTTTTCATAGAGTATGCAAATATGTCATACAAAATAATTTATGAATCTATGAACTTGCCTCATATACTTTTAAACAGCTTTGTCACCCGTTGCTATTAGTTAGACAAAGACCAGCTTCCCAGTGCAGAAGTGGAAGTCAATAATTTATCAGAGGGAGGGAACAGGCAAACAAAAGAGATTATTAACGATCAGATCGGTGAAATACGCTGCCACTTACCGAACTAAATTAGCGAAGTCGCCACGGATATTGCCGCCTTCCGAGAATGAATATATTATTTGACCTTTATAAAAGGATCTCTCTTTCTCTCTCTCTCTCTCACTCCCTCATTCTCTCTCTCTCTCCCTCTCTCCCTCTCTCTCTCTCTCTTTGACGATTAGATAAAGCCATCGGGTTCCATTATTTATTTACCGACCACTGCGTAATCTGAGAGACAAAAGAAATAAAATAACATAACAAATAAAAACACAGATGAAACTTTAAAGAGTATAAGAGAAGAAGAGGAAGAAAAGGAAAAAAGTTGGAAGCGATAGTGGACTTAGGTGCCCATTTAGTGTCTGGTCGGTATCAGCCGGCGCCGGCCGTTTACAGCGAACAACCAACAACTAAAAGCTCAATTTGATAAAGCTCGGGGAGTGGGGGCTCTTAGTGACGTCACGGGATGCCTCGCCCCAATTAGGCAATTATAGGGCCTTTAACAGATTATCTAATGATCCGATGGCCTCTTTAATATCTTCGAGAAATTGCTTTATTTCCATCAAATGGCACGCATGACTCTTCACTTTTACTCGTACTTTTTTATGTTAGTTGAAACGTTTCTTACACCTTACCCCTTTTATCGCTTCTCTTAGTAACATGGACGGTGTTTGTACCTGGCTGAATAACTTTAAAGTAAAAAAAAAAAAAAAAAAAAAAAATGCTCTTGTACACTTTTTACTAAATATTAATTGACAACCATTGAGTACTCTACACTAATATCGCTACGGGAAAACTTATCAATCATACTCGAGACGCTTAAAATGTATTTTCTTGTTGGATAATACTTGGCTGAATGCGATTTGCGACAATGTAAACGCATCACAGTACCGCTCCCTGACAACCAATGAATTAGAAGTAGAACTTGTAAATTTACAATTTTATTTAAACAGAGAAGCAACACAGGGGTGTTATCAATATCATCCTCCGTGGGTTACCTGAACATCCTGGATCACTGTTTAGTTATATTAATACAACTCCATGATAAATTACCTGACAGGGACCTATAAGAATTATTCTTCCAGGTTAAGTGATAATTATTACAATTATCATAAAGGCTGTAGTCCTTGGTTGAAGTGGCGGAAAGATAGTTTTCCTCCACTATCTTTTGAGCATTCCCAGGTTCTCAAATTCTTATTTTTCTTATGTTGCCTTACTTTGATATTCGTCAAATATGAATGTCACAGTAATTGCAGAGCCCCCGAAGGGAGGGGTTATACTTTTATTCAGCTAAGGTGTGTCAGTCTTTCGCCTGTATTTTTTTTTTTATTTTTGTGTCAATATTTTAGCTATTAAACATTTTGTTTGTTTTTCTTTGGCTAGATCCCTACAATCCTACTCGGAGTTTGAAGCTGAATAGTCTTGAGATTTCACTGTCATTCGGGGCTCTTTTAGTGCTCTTTCAGTGCCACTGGCCCATTTTCTATCCACATCTCAGCGCTTTGGCTGTCCACCTTTTGCTCAGTCTTATCTAGCGCTTATTCAGAAAGCATATTAAGAAATGAAGGGCAGGGGGGGGGGGCTTCCAGATTGCTTCTTTCTCATCAAGCAAGTAAGACGTCTATCAAGCAGGAACTGGGAGGAATCTACGTTGTGTCCAATCTGATATATTGTACGAATGCATAAAAGAATCTAGATTGGCATTTTTTATTACCAGGGATTAAGGCATTAAATCTCAAAGTATGTGCTAATACTAAAAAGAAAAACAATGAATGAATATCATTAAAGAAAATAAATACATAAATAAACATATACTATTTGATATTCATATAGTATAATTATACTAATAAAAAAAGTCATAACATTGATACTAACTCACTCACTCGTGGTAACTCTCACATTAATAAATACTAAGCTGTCAGAACAGCTAGTGGCTAGTTCTAAGTGACTCAGGGCTACTCTAACATATTTTAAACTTTCTATAAGAATAAGGTTAAGTGAAAATTATTACTATTGCCATAAATGTTGTAGTCCTTGGCAGTAGAAGTGGCATTTTCCTCCACTATCTGATTTACTCATGTTCTTATTTTTCTATTTGCTATATTTCTTATGTTTCCTTACTTTGATCTTCAGCAGAAATGAATATCACAATAATTAGAGAGCCCGAAGGGAGGGTCTTTGGTCTGTATGTTTTTTTTGGTTTTTGTGTCAATATTTTAGCTGTTAAATATTTTGTATGTTTGTGACCGAGATGATTTGTCAAATAAAACGGAGTATTATTAATGACGTGGTTCCCACGTGTGGGGTGTAGATTATGAAATAAAATTTATTCAGTCTCTCCAGTGCTTTATTGATTTATATCCAACATTTTTCCAGACGTCGCTTGATCGCCAACCCGGCAAGTAATTTAGCTACCATCAGTTCGAACGGCATTGTCCATCGAAAACTTTCTAGGGTTAAACAATAAAATACTGGAGAAATAGACGTTTCATTTTGTATGTTTGGTCAAAAATATAATAACAATCACTTAATCAGTTTTCAAAAAACTCAGGACTCACGATCAAACGCCTCCGGATATTATTTCTTAATTTTCTAAGCCTTTAATTTTGGTTCATATATTTTTCAATTATGTATAAAATCGATTTTTTTTTTTTTAAATTTCGGTCGATGAAAATAGAATGATATCTGGGAGTAGAGTCTTGACAGTTCCAGAATACTCAGGTTCTTGAGGAGCAGTATCAGTAATAAGCCGTAGACGGGCTGAGAGGGACTGTACCAGCCGGAGCCAGCCGAGACTGTACCCGAACACGGATCCTCCATTAGGGCCTCTGGTAATTAAAATGTAACACTCGTTCGGAAGTACGCCGATTAATACCTGAGCAGTGAGCAGGCACTCTTGTCCTCTCGTACATCTGTCGAAGGGAGTCTTTTAAGTACTATTTCCCCCAAACTGCCCGCCGTATGAAGTCACAACCACTTACTGCAGGTAGTTCTGACGTATGACCTGTAGACATCCTTCAAACCTCTTGTTAACTGCCATCAGTCACTGCTAAGTGCTACCGCGGTAACGAAATAGTGCCTAGAGCAAGAGGCTACGGGAGAGAAATAATGCGCGAATAAGGGAAAATCCCCCGCATGTGTCATCGGGATTCGATTTCTCAGATTTCGGCTGAAGCTCTCGTGAAAGATCACCATATTAAGGAATTCAGGGAATCATGGCCACTACAGGACAGAACCCAGCTTAAACTCATTCACAAGGTCTGCTGATGATGGCCGTTATTTGTAAAAGCCGCTGAGGTCTGAGTTATTTCCAGGCAATTATCGCACAATTATTTTCAGTTTTCTTGACAGGATTCGATATTACTCTGATTAAAAAGCTACTCAATTCCCCCGCCTGGGTGAAAGACCCTGGACCAGACGGCCGCTTGTTATAAAATATACTTAATGAATGTAAAGGTTCAATTTTTTTGGCTATTATTATATATCAATTTACTTTTATTATTTTTCTAAGCAATTATAATTTATTAGTTTAAAGGACAGTCCAACTGCTAGAGTCATTTATGCCCTAATTATGAAGCACAGATAGAATAATTATTTACAAATTTACAACTTGAAATTTACTTATCTAAACAAAATTGAAATGATATCCACGTTTAGCAGATCACCGATGTCTATGAAGCCCTCTGCTCCTTCAGTGCCAAAGGACATTGGATGAGGATATGCACAAAGGATAGCATCACTCCGGAGTAGTTGCTTATGAACATAACATAGTGGATACAAATTGAATATGTTGGGAAAAACATTTAAAAAAAAATGGATAGGACAAGTTTTTTGACGGATGACATTCCAATATACCTACTTTTTTAAATAAAGTTTTATATAAAGTAACGAGCTATTGGAGGGTAATTTATCAAAAAATGCAAAGACCAATTTAGACTGTACTAACCCTTTGGTACGATGATACAACCAATACCATTTCTTTCAAAAATGAACGCCTCCATCATCTTATTAATACCATTAACCTCAATTAGCATTTTGTGTAAAATTCACTTTCAAATAAAACACTTTGCTGTCAGTGCTGTTTGGTGGTCCCCATAAAAATGCAACAGGTTCAGTGCTGCTTCACATTAAAGCGAACGAAGTCCATTAAATAAAAAATCAGTCGAATGACATTAATATTCCACTTATGTGAAAAGAGTGGTAATTGAAAGTTGTATACCAACGGCTTTGGATAATCACTTTGGGTAATTAAGCAACATACATCCTCTTGGGTAATTTTCCTAATTAAAACTTCAAAATAGTCTAAATTAAATAGAGTAGACCGGTATTAGTTAGCTTGGGTTTATATTTAATTTTAAGTATTGTTAATTTAGTTAGCTTATTTATTTGAATCAAAATTTAAGACACTTTGATTTTTATATAAATTGTTTTCTATGTTGAAACTACTCAAAAACTTATTTTTTTTAATCGTAACGCAAGAAATTATTTATTATTTTATATCTCTATCTGCGGTACTGTATTTATATCAAAACCAAGGTTTATTCCATTATCGTTATATCAAAAACAGGAAAATGAGAAAATCAGACCATCACAAGAATTAACTCCGCTCCTTTTAAACTACCACTTGGTAGACGAAGCTTTCAGTTACTAAGAATTATGTGCGAGGATCTTAAATATCTGGTTTCTACTGTGTAAGTAAAAAACGTATTTTATTAAACATGAAATTATTTAGACATTGAATATAGTAATAATAAATTGCATAGGTATAGAAATAATTGTGACAGAAAAAATACTGAGATTGACCCGACCTCAGCTATCTAAAGGGTGGCCCAGAATTAACCCAAAATTTGATTTAAATAGAAAACACGGTTTTTAATATTTTTGTTGTTATTTTTATATTGAATTATAAAGTAAATAGGATAGGGTTATTTATGGAATAACACATCGGGCAAATGGCTTCTACGACTTTGCTGGCACATACGCACTCTTTTGTCGAAATTTTCCATGACCATTTGGCATAAATGTGGTTGAATTCCACCAGTTTCATGATAGCTTGGATTCGTGTTGGAACACACCAGTTGACGACCCGCCGCAGGAGCTTTCTCTCCCTATAACTCTCTTCAAAATATAATAAAGGGTGTCCCAGAATTAACGCAAGATTTGATTTTGCCGCCATTTGTGCAGTAAAGTGCTGGCAACCCAGTTTAGGGTAAATAAAAATGGAGCGTTACACGATAGAACAATGTTGAACATTATCTCAAAAATAATGAATGTTTGGTGGCCGCAGTTCGAGAATGTGGTTGATGCAGCGTTGAATTTCCTGGTTTAATGCACGGGTGGATGTGGCCTTGTTGACATACATCTTTGACTTCAAATTAACCCATAAAAAGAAATCTAAAGGTGTTAAATCACACGATCTAGGGGGCCAATTCTGATCACCGAAACAAGAGAGTACACGACCTAGAAATGTCTCATGCAGTATTTGAATTGTTTCATGGGGTGTATGGCATGTGGCACCATCTTGTTGAAACCACACATTGCCCACATCAATATCATCCAATTTCGGCACAAAGAACTGTGTTTACGGCGCCGAATTGATGTTCCTGTATTTTCAACAACACTCTCACGCACTGCTTCGATATTGACATTTGAACGGCTAGTTTTTGGACGACCAGTGTGTTTAGTGTCTCCAACTGATCCAGTCTCCCTAAATGTTTCAATTAATCTCTTTACAGTTGATGAAGTCAAAACACTATTCCGACCATATTTTGTATGAAATTCTCGAACTGCGGCCGCCAAACATTCATTATTTTTGAGATAATGTTCAACATTGTTCTATCGTGTAACGCTCCATTTTTATTTACCCTAAACTGCCAGCTGTCAAATCGTTTTTTTTTTAGGGTTGCCAGCACTTTACTGCACAAATGGCGGCAAAATCAAATCTTGCGTTAATTCTGGGACACCCTTTATTATATTTTGAAGAGAGTTATAGGGAGAGAAAGCTCCTGCGGTGGGTCGTCAACTGGTGTGTTCCAATACGAATCCAAGCTATCATCAAACTGGTGGAAACTTGCGGAGTACAGTTGTGTCGTTCCAACTCCCCCGGAACCAAAACTCAAACTGTCAGACATCTGTTCCAACGCGCTCACTACCTAGCTTGAAAACGGTTTGTGATTGTTAACGAACCAAGGATTGAAGCAACGACTGAGAATCAGGGGCCTGCGCAGTCATTCTTCCTTCGTTTCCTGCTCGCCATAATGAGGGAGGTTATAAATTTAGAAACAGCTTTCAAGTAAGAACACACCTTATAATAAAGAGCATATATATCGTTAGAATCAATATAATTTATGGAATTCTTCACTGATTCGATTATAAATTATTAATCGTAAAATGAATAGACTTTAACTTTTATTTTGTCTATTAATAATCGATTATTCACTTTAAAGTTAATAATCGTTGAAAATAATTTTTTTTTAGGTTAATTTTAATGTTATTAATTTATAAATGATTTTTTCCGGGTCATATACACGTATGTTGTTTTGTAAAATATCAGTAAATCAATCATCTAAAAGAGTCAACAGTAAGAGATTGGACAAAGCGTTCTAAATTCGTGATCAGCTAATGTTCGCGCATGCTCAGTAAGAAATCACAAATCAGTTTGATACTTTTCCTTGATTCTATGTTGAAATAAACCTACAATCTAGTTTGGAGTATAGTGACCCTTGAACTTGGAAAATGAGTCTTTCCTTCTCTGGATGTTGTCACTCACATCTTCTGCCCAGTTATCTGTCTCGAGACTGACCTTCCCGTATACGTAGATATGTGAACACATATGTAAATCAATGTACTAACATATTTGATATACCCACTGTACCAGAATACATAGAATGTAAGTAAATATATAATTTATGTATCTTTTCCACGAATACATATATCCTTTTATATATTTACCTGGCTTATCGCTGTTACGCTCGAGTGGAATAATGAAAATATTTAATTGAAAGGGGTGCCATTTAAGCGTTCAACTTCAACAGATTTGATTCCTCTATCAAATCCTGAGCGTATTGCATTAGTGTAAAGTTATATAAAACTATGCTTCGTTCAAAAATATTCAATCATTACTATTTGTCTCAATAGCCACTAGCCCAAGGTTTTTCACCTTAATAAATTAACATGGTAAACAACATGAAATTTCAGGCATACAGAATAGAATTTCACAATTCTTGTTGTTGCTTTGTTAAAATAGTTTAGTGAAATTTAATATGAACCAAAATATTTCTTCTTTTAATGACAGTCAGCACCGACCCCACATATGCAATGTCTATCTCTTAATGCATCCTTACTTCTATATTAAATTCACATGTATGGGCTGGCCAACGTGTAACAATGGTCACAAGGGCATGCATCGAGTCAGTTTAAATTGGCACAAACACTTTCCCAGTTTCTGGTCAGTTGTTCAATTCGGGGTCACTTTGTAATTTGGGGTTGGTTTATTTATCTATGTCTAGTTTTTTAGATCTTTTTTTTCGGTTTTGTACTTAATCCACTGATACGTTTTATTTTTTATTATGTCTATGCTTTTTTATTTTATTAATATACATTATCGTTTTAATATATACTCCCTTATATCAGCTGAATGCGATTTATTACTCATAGTCACCGATAGGGGACCGTTCAAAAACTGCTTACCTCGTAGCAGTTGTTAATTATTCCACGTCGCATCGCGACCTCGCTCTATCAGTACTTCACTTCATTACACTTATGTACTAACGCCGACACCTATCCCTTTTACAATCTTATTAATGTAATTTATGTAAATGGAACTGGTCGGATATGTAAATGCCCCGCCTTGACTTGTACACGGATAATTGTACATATGTCCCGCTGCATTTAGATAATATTCATTAGGTATACTTTAATTAACACGTCTCCTACCTTCCTTCCTGCCGAAGAGCAAGGCGCTAATGATTGACCGGTTGTATAAACCGGCTACGTGGATCGAATCTAATTATCGATAATAATTGAAAGGCAATTTATTCCTAATTGACGAAAGTGCCAATTGGTGTCGCTTGCTCCGTTATCTCTGCGCCTGGAGGGAAAAGTGTTAATGATTTATTATCTCAAAAGCGAGATAACAAAAGGACTCTTAAATGTAAATTACCTTCAGGAATGAAGCTTGAAGATGAAAAACTCGGAATAGAGCAGCAACTGATTTATTCCGAGTGATTGCAAGTACAGGAAACTGTTCGCATATACCAGTCAATTTAACGCGCATTCTTAATTAATTCAGGTTTAACGTCCTAATCTTATCTCAGTCACGAGAGGAATGCCAAGTTTTCCTGTCAATATCTGTTTTGAATTGAAAATGATTTAATGGCTACGGCGGGATTATTCAAGATTAGATTGGATATTTATAAAATGTTTATGACTCTATTTTAAGGGATCGGAACACTGCTTATTTGATACACCGCTGAAGTATTATATTTTTCTTTATATTTAATTCATAGTTTTTTAGTTTCATATAGGTGATGAGAACCCAACTGAATGGTTATATGCCATTATAATTTTTTGAGTATCTGTTGATCACGGTGTGCTTAAATTCACCATAGAACCCAGAACTTGCTGTAGTTTTTTTTTTAACCCTTGATATAATATATACAGATTGATTTACAGATTTCACAATAAGTAATCTTTACATAAATGCACATCGTGCTAATTATGCAGCAGAACACTAAGTTATGTGAAGCAGTTAGGTTATTAAACTCTTTATTAACATAACTTATGAGTTGCTTCTTGGTCAAGAAACATTTTTATTTTTTAATTAGTTCACTCTAGACTCTGTTTTCAATATAAAAGTACTAAATACTCACGACATAATAAAAAATGTATTCTATTTTTGACATAAAAAATTGAATTGATTTTTATAATTTGATTTCCATTTAAAATATTAGTTCTTGCTGATCAAGTTTCACAAAAATGTAACTCTGGATTTAAACTTGAATTGTAGAACGAAGTAACCTTTGTTTATAGTATAGATTTATAATTTAAATTAAATTTGGTTTATAATTTATTAAATTAGGAAGAATACGAGAAAAAATAACAACACGTTAATGTATGATTTAGGACTAATTTAATTGAATATAAAATTAAGCTCTGGGTTGATTAAAAAAAATTGTAAACAGGAAAACTTAGTTTCATTGTTCCTAGTTTTGGCCTAATTTTGTTTGAGGTGCTGTTCTATTAAATGATTAAATTTTTCCCTGAACCAGTTAATACTTAAAGTTGTTGCTAAATTATCATATAAACTAAAAATATTATGATGTTTTTACTCCGCTTGTAACATAACAGGATAGATGTGAAAAAAAACAATGAATTGATTTCTGCCTTCTATATTAGATTCATCTTTAAGACATCAATTATGGTATGGGTTTTATTATTTAATTATAAATACCGATGGATAAAGATGAAGTTTTTTGTTATTTTCAATGTGGATTAGTGACTTTTTTAATTATCATATTTCTTTGCATGATTATGAGCACAATATTTAAAATGGCTATTTTATTAAATATAATTGCCTAGATTTCTTGGAATAATTCTCCATTTATCTGAGAATCGAGTCATTTTCGAATCGCCAAACCTCAAGAAAGAAGTTCTGTTTCGAAATAGTAAATGTTCAACTAGATTGCCTAAAATTGTAATGTTGTTTCCATGTCCTATGTTCTACAACACCTCAATTTGCATATTAATTCTTGGTTCAAATACAATAATAGTTTGGACGAAAAATCAAACGTGAACTAAGGCCCATTTCGCTAATTTGTTCTCAAACTACTGGTGGCTTATAGCTCTGATTTTTCATGCTTAAGGTCGTTTTAAAGACAGACCGTAACGAAACGTTTTAATAAGACAGTAACGAAAAAAAATAATATTAAAGTTATGAAACAAACAGTTACAATTGTTTATTTAATTGTGCATTATAGGAGTGATGACACCTCTGTAGGTTTCCAGCTATTTCTCCCTCATTTCACTTACAAACATTTAAAAAAAATACAATATAGTTAAGAACTCATAAAAAACATTTTCGCAGGCAAAATAAAAATCTTCTGATTAATCAAAAATAGATATAGAGGCTGCTGATCCTTTGATCGACTATTATGTAGCTCAAGTTTACAGAGGGAGAGGAGGAATGAGGCAACAAGAACAGAAGAAGACAAAGGTGGACAGTTGCTGACCGCCATGAGGGAGGGGGGTAGGTCGGCCATCTTATCCTCCCTCCACCGTCATTGGTGGTAGGGGTGGGAGGCCTCTGTCTTCACGATGATGTATTTGTCTTGGAGATAATTGTGAAGGGAGGAAACTTACTTCGCCATCTATAGATAACAAGTGTAGAAAAATATTTGTTCTGATTATTACACTCTCAAAAAAAAAACAAAAAAAAAACAGTACAGAAAATGATTTAGTATAGAATCCAATTCACGTTCAAAATGATGCCTTCTTTTTGACGCGAATCGTGAACAAATGGAGATGAGCTCTGTTATGCGACGTAATTTGTATGTCTAGATAATCAATAACCTATTCTAAGTCTACCACCTACAGTGAGTTAAAAAAAATCCTACTTGTTCTTTGTCATCATAACTCTTTAGTTGGGTCGTTTTCTTTGATTACGGCTGTTGTCACCAATTCCAACATTTATGAGACAAAACTCAAACTTGGAATACTTGAAACTCCGACTTTACTTGGATTACAGCTTAAACTTGTCTTGAGTAAAATCTTCTGCTACGATCAATTCTCACTTGAAATATACAGACGCGCGAGAGGTTCAGAATTGTTATCTTTCATTCCCAATATTTATTCAGAAGTGCAATTCGATATCAAATTATGGGCTACAATAAAATATTTAATGTAATAATTGAATTAAGTATAAGTGAATATTTGTTAGCATTTTCTACAACCGGGAACTTTATATTTATAATTGTTTATTCCAGTACAAAAACAGAACAAGATGGTTGTTAACAGATTTTAACTTTTCAAATCCATTTAAAGGTGGCAACTATTCTATCGCTAACAAGTATAATTAGTTATACAAAATAATTTTTTATCATTGAAAGTGCCCCTTTTTGAAGTATTTAAAGGACGCTCAAGATGTTTGTTTACATTAACCATTAAAATTTGGATGGATCCAGAAATCAGTTGATTCCTCAACAATCTCTTTCCAGGCACCATTCATTAAAAATTATTAGAAATAAAAGTTGTAATTGAGATCTTTTAAATCAATAAACCGTTCAGATGTGTTATAGCTGTTTTTATCAGAAGAAATTGAGTTCCTGGACGTTGACTTACGATACGTCAACTGCCTCCAGTATTCTTTTATTCACTAGCCTCCAGAACAAAAGGTTCCTCCGGAGGGGGATGAGGGTGGCGTCTCCCACCCCCTGCCTGTATTAGCACTAATAGGGTCGGGCGTTGGTGCCCGCAGGGGGCTAAAGAAGACGTAAGATGGCGGTTAGCTGAATCGAATTGACAACTTTATCCTCCTTTAGCCGGAACGACTCTATTAAGCTCCCTCTCTAGAGAAGTCTCTAACCCCTCCGGGTAGAGAAGAAACAACAAATTCCTCTTCTCTTTTCTCCCCCCCCCCTTCTTTGTTCCCGTTTTTCTTATTCAGAGGGACGTTTATCCCAAAAACCCTTTTTATTTCCCTAAAACCCGCCCTCGTCCGAAATAGCCTAGCAACTCAAGTCGACTTTATCCAATATCCCTTTAGGGCGCCATAACCCACCGGGAAAAATAGCCACTTTAAGACGTTATCCCACTTTTGGCTTTACCTGTTCAAATCTGTATACTTAAAGCCGGCAACAGTCCGGGTATACATCCCGATGAATAAAATATGAAGGAACTTGGAAACAACCAACCATTTCTTCAGCCGAAAGAGGGATCTTCTTAAAGAAAAATTATGATCTTAACTTGTTAAATACAGTATAGTATTAATAGAAGTAAACCATGAAAGTGAAAGAACAATAATAATTTATTTCCACTTCATTCTTCTCGGCATTTTTTCCTGACTATCAAGTAATCTGAATTATTGAGGTGTTCTGAAATATGCCTTAAAAATCCTAATCATTTTTACCAATGTTAAACATACGAGGGCGTAAGTTTTGTTCGAAACAATTTTTTAATTCTTGCGATCCCAGACAGCCTCCGTCGTTTTTGACTTTACCTCTTCAACGTCCGCAAACGCTTTCCTTTCATGTCCCTTCTCATTTGGGAGAATAAAAAGAAGTCGCAGGGGGCTAGATGGGGTGAATAGGGAGATTGGGGCACAGTGTTCACGCCACTTTTGGTTACAAAAAAATCGGCGTACAGAGAGGGCTGTGCATTCAGCAGTCAAGGAACAAATTTTGCAGCTACCCTTCTCATCCTTCCAGAATTTTTTCGACATTCTCGTAGGTTCGGGCCTCCAAATGACTTCCAGAGTGAGATTGATCATTAAATTTCCCCACTTTTAAAACGGGTAAACCACTGAAACACATAGCATCATCCATGTAGGCCGCTTTTAATATTTCAATAGGTTCTGTGCAGGAAGCCCGTGCCATGTTCTGTTCACGAAAGTCAGCCTTCATATAAACGACGAGCGTGCAAAACAACTGTCACAAACAAATAAAACACGAGCAGAATGGTACTTTCTCCAAGACTCCAGGTCCTACTGGCGAAACCTGGTACTGCAAAAATATCAGCTCGGTTTCATTTCGGTACGCCCTATGCTGATCTGAACTGGAAGCAAACGTTGCAGTAGAAAGGAGGCGATCATGGGTGGGTGTATGATGCTCATTGCTAGGATTATCCTTGCAGCAGTTTTCAACCCAGAATCGTACCCAGGTCTCTTCAATTGCGTCTTAAGCATGCTGAATTTAATGTTGCTCAAATTGCAAATGAATAATCACAAATAGAGGTATTGTGATTGGAACAGTTGTTATGAAACGATTGGATATTACATATGTAACGTAAAACTTCAAATAAATGAAGATCTCTGCAGGCTTCATACTGGTTGACCTGTCAGCTAGTTCATCCATTGTTGCATATTTGTATCGGGACATCAGTGGAAATGGATACATTTCCTGCTGCGAAATTTGACGTGCGAACGCCATGTCGGCTGTCTAGTCAATGATTTGTGCTGTTAGCGATAGAACCCAACAATAGTGCACAACTCTATGTAATTGGATTAACATGAGCGCGTAACTACAATTTCCACATTACATTTACTGTCACGCGGGCGGACGGGCGTCACTATCAGTATCACACTTTCCTTCTGGCCATTAAGCAATTGACATAGTGCCAACTACACCATATATTACAGCATTGAAATTACTTATGTATGCATAGGTCGACCATGGCAACGGGTCGACTCTGTTCAAAAAATCAAATATAACAGGTCTCACCTTGAGTGGCAACAATAAACATCCTTTCACTCCGGATAAGAAGAGATAATGCCATAGCATGAGCGAACGGTGCCCTGCGACCGCAAACGCCTGAACAAAAGGAAAGAATTGATAACGACCTGAGAAGAAGACGCTGAAGAAAGAGAAGAGATCAATAGCGCTTGAAATGGTCGCAAGAGGAAGGTGCGGAGGAAGCGGTTCACTTTTTCTAAGCAGGTCTCTTTCGAGAGCGGTTGCGGTCAGTCACCAACTTTTTCACCATCCATTCATCTCTCTATCAACACCTTCAAGTTATATCCTCTTTATAACATTCGCCTTCGATTTGTATATATTGTAACCTACCTCATTTTTTACCATTTTTATTTTCTAATTTATTAGATCAATTGACCTTAACTAATTTGGTAGGTCCGTCATGAGATCTTTAATTCAACTTGTTTTTATGTCTTCGACATAGGAAATTATCCCGATTGAATCGCCCGATCTCAAGGCTAATGTTATAGTTATTAATAAATTGAGAAACTGGGAATTGTGAAATATATACAAGTAAAATGGTTATAACAAATAATTATAATTATAAATAGTGCTGACATTAATTATATAAAAAAATATTCAATTCCTTTTGAACAAGGATAGTTACTACTAATTAGTTATATAAAAAAAAATGATAATTGAGCTCAATCTCTTTTTAATGGATCCATAATAAAAAAAACAATATCTATATCACCCAATCGATGATATCCGTGTAACCTTCTTCTTCTTCTCCTCTGCTTGTGTTGATGACCGTCAACGGAACGGGAGCTTGCTCTGCTTTGCTCTCTGGCTCTTGGCTAAGACTGACCTTTATCTCATCCCCACTCCTAAGAGCATAAGGGCTGATGCTGGACAAAGTGGGAGGGTGGCTGGTCATGATATTCTCAAATATCATGAATGTTACAATTGCCTTCCCTTATAAATAAAAAAAAAATTTATGAAAAATTTTTTTTTTTTTTTTTAGTGGATCCACAATATTATGTTGCTGTGTTCGGTTTGTTGAATTGGTTGTTTATAACGGGTGTTGAAATTTTACAAAGTTTATAGTAATAATAGTTCAAATTTTGCAAGGTTTTAAATTGCTTGAAAAGCGTACAAGTTGTTTTAATTTTTTACTTAACTAAATTATTATGCTAATTAGTATGGATTAGTTCGAAGGTACATTGTTTTATGGATCATAACGCGATTTGGAAAACATTTGTTGAAAAGACGGTTGAGTGTGATTAGTAGTACATATTGGTTTTTAATTAAAATACTAGACAATTCTACTGGTAATTAGTAACAATAGAGAAAAATTGTTGAGTGTGTGTGTGTGATTTGAATATTTTACCTGAGTGAAAAGATAGTGTTTATAAAAAAATTATAAATGTTACGAAAAGATAGGGAGGTCGTTGTCGTGTATAAAATTGTATGAGCTCATTTTATTTCCTTGCTATAAAATTAATTATAATGGACTTAAGCATTCAAAGAATATTTATGATCTGTTCTATAGATTAAGTGAT
Source organism: Acanthosoma haemorrhoidale (assembly GCA_930367205.1). Lineage (NCBI taxonomy): Eukaryota > Metazoa > Arthropoda > Insecta > Hemiptera > Acanthosomatidae > Acanthosoma > Acanthosoma haemorrhoidale. The sequence continues at coordinate 45,605,116 of OV884014.1, forward strand.
AGTGAAGTCAGAAGCTTCACTTGCCGATAATTCCATAGACTTTACTAGGGTCAGCATTTCTAATAATAGTTTTGTTTTTGTTTGTATAAACTTCTAAAGTTTATGTGTCATCCGATCAGTATTATTTTCATTTAATAATAAAAATAATAAAAGAAAACTATAATTTTTTTTCTTTTTTTGAAGTCATATTGTATCGAACAAAAAACATCCCTGTAATTATTTTTAAATGCCTTCCATTCATTAATTTTAATGTTGTTCAAATCAAACACGCAAAAAGGAATTTCATCAAGATGAGTTGGAATTTGAGATTCCAATTTCTTCATATCCAAAACTTTATTTTGAATTATTTTTAAATTTTTCACGTTATCGCTGGTTGTCTGCTGATGCTCTGTAATTTGATCTTTCAATGAAATCACTTCTCCTTTCTTAATATTCGCTGTTTCTTCTAACTCTGAAAATTTATTCTCCAACAAACTCATATTATTCTCATAGTCAAGCTTTATTAGATCATGTTGACGTGAGGTACACTCATCATTGTTATCTGCAATCTTCTGTTCATCCTCCAATGAAGTGATTTTCTCTTCATTATCCTTAGTTGAATATAAGCTAAGATCTGTCTGACAATCAGCATCAACTAGTTGTGACTTTGTTAAATTTGTTTTTTCATGATCTGTTGTATTTTTCAATAGAATGATTTCTTCTTTTAATTTTGAATTTACATTATTATTTCCTTGGAGTGTTCTCTCCTCACAAATTCGTAATTGTCTATCTAATTTTTCGTTTACATCCGTGAAACCTTGTTCGAATTTTGCCGATCTTCCCGATTTTATTTCTTCCCTTAATTGATCAAACTTCCCGCTCAACTCTTTTTGTTCTTTATTATTCTCTTTAAGTGCGTTAAATTGACTGTTTAATTTTTCATTATTTTCTTTAAGCGCGTTTGATTGACTGTTTAATTTTTCGTTTATTTCTTTGTTATTTTCTTTAAGTGCGTTAAATTGACTGTTTATTTGGGCAAGGATTAGTTGTAACATCTTGGCATGATTTATCGTGGGTTCGGGGTCGGGGGCTGAGGGGTCTCCTTTAGAGGCTGGGTTTGACCCAACCCCAGTACCTGAGTCTGACCCACACATGTTTGTGTTCGTCATTTGTGTCTGTGTTTGTGTAACAAATGTTAAATTAGAAGAAAAATATAATATTATTGCTTAGTTCTAGTTATTATTCTAACATGCAATACCTCACAATTCCTTTGGTTTCTTTAGAATTTTTGAAGTTAATCCCGGAGCGGCCCCTATTGTAACCTACCTCATTTTTTACCATTTTTATTTTCTAATTTATTAGATCAATTGACCTTAACTAATTTGGTAGGTCCGTCATGAGATCTTTAATTCAACTTGTTTTTATGTCTTCGACATAGGAAATTATCCCGATTGAATCGCCCGATCTCAAGGCTAATGTTATAGTTATTAATAAATTGAGAAACTGGGAATTGTGAAATATATACAAGTAAAATGGTTATAACAAATAATTATAATTATAAATAGTGCTGACATTAATTATATAAAAAAATATTCAATTCCTTTTGAACAAGGATAGTTACTACTAATTAGTTATATAAAAAAAAATGATAATTGAGCTCAATCTCTTTTTAATGGATCCATAATAAAAAAAACAATATCTATATCACCCAATCGATGATATCCGTGTAACCTTCTTCTTCTTCTCCTCTGCTTGTGTTGATGACCGTCAACGGAACGGGAGCTTGCTCTGCTTTGCTCTCTGGCTCTTGGCTAAGACTGACCTTTATCTCATCCCCACTCCTAAGAGCATAAGGGCTGATGCTGGACAAAGTGGGAGGGTGGCTGGTCATGATATTCTCAAATATCATGAATGTTACAATATATAAATATATATATATATAGTTCGGTGAATGGTATCGCGTATCGATGCCCTAATCTATATGGTATACAACTGTATCCAAATTTACAAAATGTTAGGCAATATACAATGGATGTATCTTTTCTAAGGATACATATATCTGTTTATATATTTACCTGACTTGACCCACAACACCACCCTGTTACGCTCTAGTTGAATACTTAGAACATTTAAGTTATAGGGGTGTCACCTAACTATTCAATGACTACCATATTTCATTGCATCCTGAGCTTATTGCATTAGCGTAAAGTTGTAAAATTATACCTTAGTCAAATATTCAATTCACTTACTATTGTTCTCAATTGAATCTAAACCCAAAGTACCCTAATAAATTAATGGGACGATCAAAATGGAAGGGTTCCATTTGTATAAAATAGAAATTTTATTACTAAGGTTTTAAAAATATTATACTGAACGAATATGCACTTTGGTTGACTTTAAAGGATAGGAAGATTACAGAGATGTTACTAGTTTGAACTCAAGGTTGCTTTATATCCCAGTTTAGTTTCCTCAACCTGATATTTGTATTTCTTAAGTTTTAAGCATGACAATAATAAATAAATGCCTATAGCATTAATCAGCCTGGCATAGTTTGGGGATAGTCTGTTTTTTTTTATATTTCAATCAAACTCCACCGTTGATATTTCCCTATTATAGATTCATAACTATGATACATTTTTGGGGGATTTTCAAGTATATTATTATCCCAGGATAATTATTCCATTTAGCTTATCAGTGCACCATGGATGAATATGGAAAGCCTAGATATATTCAAAGAACATAATTAGATTTCATGTATATACCAAACCCATCTTTAAAATCATTTATATTTATAATCGTTTTCTCAACACACTCAACAATTAATTCAGTAACACAAGCCGGTTGTAGTAACATTCTATATTAGATCGCATATTAATTATGAACATTAATTATGTTTCACGTCATCATGAATTTATTAACTTCCAACTGAACAATAGTCACTTTCAAGCCCAATTCATACATTTGTTTTCTTCTATAGCGGTGAACGTTGCTCAAGAATGAGTAAAAGATGATGGTACACGTCAAGGGTGAAAGTTATACAACGAACGCCTTGAACAGAAAGATAGTTAATTTTTTTTCATTTTAGTGATGTCAGAAACTGTCAATGAAATATCTGTATAATTATTATTAGAAAACTTTTGTTCAGATAAAATTGCAATCTGTCTTAATGGGTGATTGATTGTGATCTCATTAATACCATATTTACAGTTACGCTCATTAGTATCATATTAAATATTTGTAAATGAAAAAAAAATATTGAACAATAATGTACTCATTAATGAACATCGATGACTCCTTTTTATAGCTCTATAGTGAAAATTGACGAGTAAGTTATATGGATATCCTTTTCAATTAATCTCCTCACCTTTTCCAAAAGGGATGGAAACCTCTAAGCTGCCGACATGGAGGATATCCAATGCTGTCAGAGCCGTCAGTGCAGACCGAAGGTTGCCCATCACCAGCCCTTCAATAGTTAACGCTGGCTTGGCAAGGGAAGGCAAGTGCATGTGTCGCACCAGAGCCGATCTTGCTGAATAATTCACCGCCACTCTGGGGGCTAAGATTTTTATCTGCCTCTTCCTCTCACCATTGGTTTCAATTCAGGATTGAAAGTGTTGGCTGCCTTGTCACGGATCAGAAGTCTTTGAGGAACATTTAATAATAAGTTATTTACAAAAACGTCTAACCTTAATACATCTTTGCTATCTGTCACCATTGCATAGCCATTACTTATGTCCCCTGTCAATAACTAGATTTGGAGGCTGCAATGAAACAAGATCGTAAGTGATTGAGGTATGTTCCTTAGTTTTTCTATTCCCTCAGAACAAATCTCAAGATAGTGCTTACAATGTCTTAACTACTCGTACATCCCCTGACTTGACCCAGCTCATCCTGATCATCTTTATTCTGACATATTTCAGAAACATAAGGGTGGTGAACCTGAAGTCTAACACCATCTAACATCTACCCATTCTGCAATGATAGTTACAGAAGGCCTTCTAGGGTATCTAGATTAAGTATGAGTTATGAGTTATTTGATTCTGTAGTTTAATTGAAGGTGGCAAAACTTCACCCGGAAATTTTCAGAGAAACTATTGAGGCAGATCAAAGAACCTTTTCAGAGAATTATACGTTGCATTTGGAAAACCGTGACTACATGGAAAACTTAACCTCCAGGTATTAACTGGCCTTCCCAGAAATTAGGGGTTTCATGACCACCTTTGGTTTGGCACGTGAGTGTGTTGAGTATGGTGTAGGATTTTGGTATGTCTGAATAAGGAGATCTTTGTTTTCCAAACAAAAGAGGTAATTCTAATGCTGTAGGGGGGGGGGTCTTCGTCTATTAAATGTCTCTATTAAGTCTTTATTGTCCTACCTCTTGTTTTAATGTAATGTGGGTATCCCTCGGATTTGATATAATTGGATAGTGTTTTTCTCGTAAATTCGGGAAATATTAATACTGAAGATATGTACATGACTACATAATTGCACCCCAGTACAAAGAAGCGTACGTTACTGAGTACCAGTGGCTGTTAGCTGTTTTCATTTCTGTTAAGTACGAATGTAGTTGAATGTAATTTGTGTAAGCGTATAAGAGTTCGCTCTACTCAGAAGATCTTCAACGCGTAAAAGATGGAATAAATTGAAGAACATTGCACGGAGGCAGTGGAGGCACGTAGCCGCAGTAAACCGGGAGACAAGAATGGGCCGGAAGTTGACAGTCTAAAAGGCTGGCTGTATAATTGAGGCGGCCGTGGAGGGTGGATGAAATATTCATCCTTCCGGCTCCCTGGGATGGGACACTGCCTCTTTCATTTGGCTATAACGGCGGCCTCCTGCACTCCTGTATGACATTTCTCTGTGTATGGGTGTCATGAGTCGTCCAATTTCCACAATAATAAATAGAGCATTGAGCAATAATAGAACATAGAATGATTCATAGCCTTATAACACTTTGTAAATTTGAAATGAAAAACCAAACTTGACTAATAGGTTGCTACCTTCGGCGGACGTTGGGTTTCTTTTTTATTATTAATATATTTTTACGGATACTCTGTGCGTACCGATGCACTATGTATATCCAATACACAACTATATCCGATAACATAAAACTTTAAGGCAATATATAAAGGGTGTATCTTTATAAGGTTACATATATCCGCTTATCTATTTACCTGACTTACCTACAAACACCACGCTGTTACGCTCTAGATGAATAATTAGAATATTTAATTTTTATGGATGCCATCTAACTATTCAACTACTGACAGATTTAATACGTTTGATCGTTAGTGTATTGCATTAGCATAATATAATTATACATTACTTAAATATTTAATTCACTTACTGTTGGTCCCAATTGAATCGAAACCCAAAGTAATTTACCTTAATAAATTAACGTGGTGATCAAATGGAAGGAATTCAATGGTAAAATAGAATTTACTAGACAAAATGTTTTATTAACCAAAACCAACAAATGTTCAAAAAGTTTTAACGAGAAATGACTGATTTTACAATTATTTCAAAATGATGAACAGAGTATATCTATTCTACTAGCTACAAATAAAGCATAAATCTTACTAGTGTACATCGATGTCTTCAATCTGATGTAGAAGCTACCTCAAAGCCAAGAGGTCAAAGACAAAAGCAATCGTCTCAACCCGTCCACAAGACCTGTCGCTGCAGAGACTGGCCAGCTCCCGTCAGAGCAACTACGCAAGTGAGTCCCTCCCGATTCTCGTCCCGAGTGTATTAATATCTTCTCGTTTTGGACAGTATTTCTTACTCCCAACAAAAGGCTTTTTTCTTTGTGATAGTGTATCCTTTTCCGTACCATCTTGCACTTCGGACCACCCATATCCCAACATCGGTGGGTACATCGATCGGCCTACATCAAAAGATGGGCTTATACCTTCATCTGGCCTTTGACCCTATGGCTTCGTTATTCAATAATTGTACACTACCTTCCCCATGTCGAGGGTTGAACATATAACAAGATATTCTAAACCTAACTAAAATTATGTTCCAATAAGTTGCTTACCACCTGAGTAATATACGAATTAATTAATGATCAATCCAGTTCGTCTTCCACGCTGCCATTATTTATTATTACAGCCAAATATTATTAATATTAACCAACAACAGATTATAAATCAATATTTTAAGTTTTTCTCGGAAGGGATTTTCTCTTTGATGTTTTAAAATATTCCCTAAAATTAGAAATATCGCTGTCTTCAAAAAATTATTTGAGCAGTAATATTTTAATAGAGCAACTGTTCGTAAAACACCCTAAATTAACTATGTTTAAATTGTGCTGTTCACAAACAAGTTCTCCCAACACTCGTACCATCAACTTCAAAACTGCGATGGACATATTTAAGTCTAAGTGATTAAAATTTTAATTAAATTTTTTAAAGGTTTTTTTAAAGCGTTAATTTAATTGTCAATTAAAATTATTCGCTAACAGATAAAAAAGTATATTTACTCTTTACTACTCGTTATTCATTAGTCATGGCTAATTTTTTCTTAAGCTATTAACCACTGGTCAATGTTTCATGAGTCATGAGATTTTTTGCTCGTCAATGCTCTCAAAATGCCCGACTATCCCAGTTAGCATAGTCATTTTCAGCGCCGGGGGAAAGACTACCGTTGTGGGTGTAATTTTGTAGCCGTCGTTAAACTAATCGTCAGCTGTAAAAGACCGGTTCCAACTCGAATGTCGTAGCATGCTCAGTTCAACTCGTGTTGTGTTCTATATTCAATGACTCGTTCCGAATTTACAATTCAAAAATTGTATTTATTACACGCAATATTTCGGCTAGTTACAATTTTGTTTCTTTTAAAACCTCATTTTTTGAGGTTCTAACTAGCCTATTTCACTTTGTTTGGACTTTCCGTACTTACTATATATTTCTAATTATCAGTACTAAGAGTGTAAATGATAAATTGTATTTTAATTTAATTTATGAATTCCCTCTCCGTGGCCCAGTACTTTCCACGCCTATATGTCACGAAAACTTACATTCAATTCCAGGTTTTCCCAATGAAAATGTTTTTCTGAAATGAATGGGATTGGTCAACCAGCCTCATAACAGAAATTGAGTAGCTTCGTGAAAATCGCTTCTGCGTTATCTATCAAAAGCGGCTGAATCTCTTTGAAAGCTTTAACTTATGAACTCATCAGAAGAAACATAAAATTTAAACTCTTTAGAAAGATTGATTGAAAATGAAAGGCGCTTATCAATTCACTGCAAAAATAGTCATATGCCTTATTGAAATCACTTTCGTAGCCATGAATTAAAAAAATATCTACCTACTTCATACCTACCTGGCTTCATGAACAATTCTGTTATTCTAAATTCTGAATATGTTGCTAATTACGACCATGTTTAAATTACTCTGTGAAAATTCCCCGACGCTTTTTCACTATAATCTAATATGAACGGGATAACGAAAGCTACTTACCCAGGCCGATCCTGACTACAATTAGCGAGCGGAACACGGGGCCAGTTTGTTCGGTAATTTATTGATTACAAAGCAATTAGCCTGCTACCGGGGCTAATCGAGAAAGATTTAACTGGAAAACCATAGACCTGTTAGGTGGTGGAGGTTGGGGGGGGGGCAAAGTGCTTCGGCCCTCCGCTTTAATTAAACATTTACTCATTCCATTTGCGGATTGGAACCATCCTGGAAGGAATTAATTCCTCCTCGGGCCGGCCACGAAGCCAAGGGAAGTACTTGGGACTGCCCAGCGATTCGCGAACCAACAGCAATCCTGTGATTAGGCATTCCATTAGGTTCTGTCCTCGTGGGGAGGCAGCTTCGCTTGTGGCACTGAGCAGCTCATCTTTCAGTCTAACTAAAGAACATCTCGAAATTCACAATAAACAACACAGCAAGAAGAATCATTCCATTGAAGAAAAGGAATCCATTGAATCAGCCATTAAAGACCAATCTAAATTTTTCGAGGTGAATCTGTTGAGTTCCAAGAAATATAATATTTATCCAAAGGAAAGAATGTATGTTCGGAAAAATTTGTTCAATCGATCTGAAATTACATAGGTGATTGCTTCTTGGCTAAAACATAATAATGAAAGTATAAACACAAAATTAAACAAGAAAAACTGGTCGTTCCCAAAACTGGCCAACTTAAATTTTTTTTTTTATCCTACCTCTGAAGATGTTCTGATTTCGGTTACGTGTTCATCAAAGCAAACATAATTTCAAATACATTCCGAATTTCTGAGAGCCAAGTATTGAAATCACGTATGTAATATACTCCAAGCCAGTTTTTTTTTTTAGAATATTTGAAGGTATTTTAAATTTTTTTTTGTTGTTGAAAATACCCTTTTTAATATCATTTTTGATTAAAAAAAAAAAAAAACCAAGGCATCTGATCTATGGATTTACCAGTAGTTTACATTAATTTGCATTTTACAGTTGAGTAATAGACTCTTAAAATCTTTTTCCGAGCTATAGCAATGAATGTATAAATGCGAGTCTTTATTGGTTTACAACACCTTGAAGTAAGTAACGCCTTATTTTTTTCCCTCATTTACAAGCACTTACAACAGCCTGCTATTCTCAAGCGCCCAGAGTTCTGTCAGTGTTAGCTGTGCTTGTGTCATTACCAGCGCCTTATAGGCTGCTGAATAAGAAATAAATAACAAGTAAGAAGGGAAAATAGGGAGTTATTTACTTAATTTAAACCCACAGCCAGCAATTAAAGGTACCGGAAATCGTCAAAGTTAATAAAAAAACACACAAACTGAATCGGATGCAGGAAGCAGGCTCCTACGTCAGATGTCCAGTTAGCAGGAAAATCCTGGTGTACTCTCTGGCCCGAAGTGCGAATCAGCTGTCAGTCCCCGATTGACTCCTCCGAATTCAACCCGTCCCTCGCCTAATACAATATTAACCCCACACGAACACATCTCTCCGGCCGAGGGACGATTTTTCAATCCCTTTATCGGTCTCCTTGCCGTTTTACTTTTAATGAGGTTTTTTTTTTGTTACCCGGTGCCATATATTTTATATGCAATTGAATTATGAAAACCGATTCAAACTATACTGAATTATTCTGTACTCAAATTCCATTTCAAGTAACTGATTCCGACTGTCTGAAATATATATATTTTTTTTTTTTTTTATTTCAAAACCTCAAATTCAATGTACAAAAGAAAAATAACAAAATAATAATCTACTTACAAATTTCTCCTCTTCCTGCATTTAAATGCATTTGGAGGAGTGCATAATATAATAAATTTTTTGATGTTAATAGTACTCAGTCTTATATTCACACTAGGTGATGAGGCTCACCTTCTTTTTGTCACCGACACCAAACACTAAACACTAGGAACAAAACAAAACAAAACAAAAAAAAAAAAACAAACTAAATCTCTACCTAGAACCTAGGACTAGAGTGTTCCAGCCGCGACAGCGTCCTGCCATCGATGGGGGAACGGAGCGGGGGTTATAGTGTTAAACACCGGGTTTGTTAAATATTGTAATGAGTCGAAAAATTTGATATGTCTACGCTGGATGAATTCATCCACCGTAGGCAGAGTCTGAAATAACTCGAATGTCTGCCTTATATAGGCAGGTCATTCCCGCCTACAGCGAATGAGGGAGCTCTTTATTTTAGCCAATCCCATGACAGATTATTTTGGCCAATCAAGGGCTGATACACCTACGCCCATTGTGAGAGCTCTTGCCGTGTCGGAATCATCTATTCCCCTCTCCCCATACTGACGCAGCAGATTTATTGTTAAAATATGGGAAGTTAGGCGGGTGTTCTCTGGTCCGAGAAGAGGGTAACTTCTATTTATTCGTGGTGAAGAAATTGGCATAACACCTTTGTACACGAATCTTATGTCTCAAATTTCATGAATTTGTTGTTGAAAAAGACTTCAAGCACTCCGATGTTCAAAGAACTTTCTAAAATTTAAGTTCCTAAAAAACAAAACCTATTAATTATTAACATATGCACTATTATAGTTGTCTCGAATCTTATGCCTTAAATTTCATTGATCGTGAAATGAAAATTACTAGCAGTACTCCAATGTTCGAAAACAACTCTAAAATCTATGTTTCTGTAAGCACAGAAATCTACAAATTACTAATATTTTTTTTCTTAATTCAGAAACCAGTCATAAATAAATAAATTAATTAAATGTATACGTAGATGGAAATCAGTGTTAAATGAAATTGATTGTGTACACTGTCAATTCATCAATGAGTTTGATTCCGTGAATGTTGTTTCATTATTATTTAGTACAATAGTTTTTTTTATTATCGTCCATTTGACTTCTTTACACCAGTTGCAAAGTGGCAAATGTTCTTTCTGATTTTCTTCACAACTTTATTTAGTGTTGATACCTCTTTGTAGTTTTATTACGACGTTTGTGATCAGTTATATCTATAACGTTGTCAGTGTTCGTCGTTCGCGACTAATAACCATTTTTTTGAAATATCGAAACCTTGGCTTCGGAGATAATCATACAGAGAAAATTAGCACACTAAGATTAGAATCGAGTTTCGACAACTGTACGTCAGTTATTATAGTATGAAAATGGTTACAACCACAATAATAAAATGTTCTACCAACGTAAGAAGATGGAAATTAATCATTGAGAATGTTTGGATCCTGTTGAGGCTCTAATCAGGAAGCTGTAGAGTTTGGAGAGGACTAGGAAAGCGTAGGGCATTAGGGATACATGAGAATGGTGGAAGAGGTGCTAACTAGTTGTGTCGAGAGCTCTGATTGGTTGGGGGTACACAGTGACCAGAACTGTCTGAGATATTCATTGGTCCGCTGTCAGCAAGCCTGTTGGTCTCTGCTAGCCATCAATCCGGCCACAGCCATTAGTGCTCATTCAATCTTAATTTGACCGTCTTCTCTCGTCTGCCTGTCTGGTTGAGTTAAGTAGAGTCCGTCTGGCTGTGTAGGGAGTAAAGTAGAGCTTCGATGTTTGGGCCTTTCCGTACAACCGGCGTTTTAATGAAATATGCAAACGATTGTCTTAATTACCTATTCGAAGAAACAAATAAATATGGACTACCCACGTTCATCTTCATGTGGGAAAAATATAAATAAATGTAATTAACCAAAAAATAATACTAAAATAAAATGGCTAGAATCTCAAAAATATTATTTATGTACCATGTTCATATATTCATAACTTCTAATTTTTTTTTTTTGAAACTCTTTATTCATCCCGTATTTTCTACTTCGGCAGTACTGTATGCCGGATCGTCGAGAATCATTATCAACTATACAAAAAGTTTTTGGTAGTTGACCCGAATCGCTTTTGCTTCAGTGATCTTAACCCGGACCCGACGAACCGTGAAAAGATTTCATAACCACTACATCACAAACGAGACCAGCAATCATCTGACTAAATAATTTGGCTGAAGTAACTTTGATCTGAGGTGGTGTGGTATTGAAGATTCTTTTATTAGTTAAGCCCTTGTAATTTTTTATTATTAAATTTCTCTGCTCAGCTTCGGTTCAATTTGTTCATGGCATTTGTCATTCAGATCCAATCGCAGGTTCGATCATTTAATTACGATCCAAATTCGTAAGATTGTATGGCTTGAATATGTGATAAATTTTTAATCATCTTTTTTGGAATGGATGATAGGCCCAGATTAATTTAAAATACATTAAGACTTTATTTATCAGAGTATTTTGTTGGTAGAATTCATCTCTTGTAAGGATTTTTTTCATTCTGGGATTGGTCTTGTCGAGGTTCACTCGCCCTCATGAGGATAAATGAGTAGCTTCTTGAATGAATAAGCAGCAGAAAGACATAAATAAATGGTTGAGAAGTAACAAACCCCACACTAAGACGCTAAGCTACCTGAGCTTCCATCTAATTATTTTTCAAGAGTGCAACAGCATCGTTCACCTAAGCAAGGCCCCGTAGCCCGAAGGACTACTCTGGTATGCTGCCTTCTCCTCTGCCAGGGACGTGCCCCATCCTGCCCCATTTCTCCCTCTTATTTATTTACCTCTCCCTGTGGCTAACCCCCACCAATTGTTCTTCCTCAATTCCATCCCCCTCTTCCTCAGCCCTCTATTGGTTTTAAAAATTAACATTAGACAACGGAACACGCAGCCAGTCCCTACTTCGTGCCCTTGGAACATTGCATTTTTTTTTGTTTCTTTTTATTCTCGGAACTTTTTTTTTTAGATGAAAAAAAAACCAAGAATGGTTATGAATCATTGCTCGTGAGTGTTTTATATTTGTGGATGTTGATGAGATATTAGTGTAAACTAAGGTGGTGTACACTTATTCAGATGACATTTTTTTTTTTTTATTCTGATAAAATTGCAATCTGCCTTATTGGGCAATAAGTAATTGCGATAAATGTTCTTATCCACACCATATTTACAATTTTCATTCACTCGCTCATTTATACAGTATTTACAAACAGCCCAGAGACCTCACAAATCCACATGATCGTCACCTCCCTCGCATGCGGAAGCCCCCATGCTCCTCTGTCAGCCGCGTCACTGGAGACGAGCTAGTGGAGGCTGACCAAGAGCGCGAGAGCCTCTTGAACCACAGACGTTGAGGGTATGATTGGAGAAACTGGCCATTGCCAGGACTCCCACTGTCACGTCTTTATAGCAGGTCACGAGACCACTGACGCTTTAGTCTCCGGGGAGGATTATAGGGATGAGTGGCGCAGTGTAATGGCTGGTTGGATAGGTTACTAAGGAATTTTATGAACTTGGAAGGGTTGAGCTCAAGAATGTAGGGTATATTAAGAACGTTATAAATGGTTTTGTTGCTTACGTAATAAGGGGAATTAACTATTGTTCTCAGGACTTTTAATTGAAAGGATTGGATACGCTAGATATTCGAATTTTTTGTAAAAATAATCAAGTGGAAGAATAGGAAATTTTCAAACTGTTGGGAAAACACGATAAATGAAATAGTAAAATTATTACAATGTAAATAAAAGTATGAATCTTCTGAGGACAGCATATACAAGACACCTATACAATGAAATAAGGCTTAAGTGACTCCTTCTTTACACTTCTAGTGCAAATTCTCCACATTTGATAATCATTCCTTAAAAAACTTTCTTTTTGATACCTAGATTCTGGATTAATTTATTAGTTATTAACATTATCTCAATTTTATCTTATTTTCGTATTTATCTCCATCAAAGTAATTTTGGAGTGGAGGTTTATTGTCGATGCTCGCCGTACTTATAGGTGTTATACAGCATACATTTGGTTTCTCTTTGGGCGGTTGTGGGACATTGATGTAGGCATCCCCTCCCCCTCGACAGCCCACAAGGGTGTGCCTGACATTAACATATACTGATATTAACATGAGTTAACATATTTTTTTTTTTAATGTTAATGACAATCTGTATCAAATGCTTTATGAACTTCTCTCTGTTGCAGACGGCAGACAGCCGAGGAGCGCGAGGCAGAGCGGCAGGCTGCCAACAGGCTGATGATGTCCCTTCAGGCCGAGGCCCTCGGGAAGGGCTTGTACCCTCCAGAGCCCATGGGCCAGCCCCCGTGGCCCCCTTCCCAGTACCAGACCATAGCGAGCCCCATCTGCTAGCCAGCGGGCCGGGCCGGTGTCTAATGGGGCCTTTACTTCTGGGGCACCCGCAGCCAACGTTCCTCGTCGCAAGGACTCATCATCCTATGCTACATGTGTCATAATTTTAATTCGTAATCAAATAATAATACTCTTGAAAAACTCAAAAAAAAAACTTGAATTGAAATAATATTACCTTTATGTAAATATGTATTTTTTAAATTTTTACTACGAATTTTTGTATAAATGTATCATTTGATGTAAATTCAATAAAAGTAAACTAAACTTCAGTACATGAAAGAAAGATATTAGATGTCAACTTTATTTATTGACGACGTTTCGACATATTACGAATACATGCACCAGGTCCTTAAATGAAATGGACTGGAGATGGAAGTTAGACGTGGATAGTTTTACACTTTAAAAACTATCTCGTGACGTTATGTTAGAAGCCTGGTTGTGGGCTATTTATATTAATAAATTTACGCCCCCAATGGTTAACCCACAGCTTATTTTATAATGATACAAGCTGTTTTAGAAGTTTCTAACAGGATAGCAGATTTCATTGCATTAGAATATGAGATTTATCATCCTGTTCGATCATTTTATTTATAAGGTACTTGGTGGAATAGTTGCCTGCGCTTGTCTCAGTGTAAAATAAATTGTGGGTAGACCAGACAGAGGGAGTGTGTAATTATTAATCTAGTAACATCGTCCATAAATAAATGAATGAATATCTCACATTAATCAGCCTATACCATTTCACAACAGATTACAATCAAATCTGAATTTATTTATTCTGATAGTCATGCTTCCTAACATGTATATGATTAAACCCATGAAATAATGACATGATTAAGTTGAAAAATAGTTATTAACCATGATAAATTGAATAATAAATAAACTAAAAAAGAAAATCAACTCATTATTTTCTAATTTTCATCGACTTGTTTTATGACGATTGATGTAACATTCTACCTCACCTTGAATATTAAAATCTATTTTTTGATTGAATATAGTCTAAAAAGAGTTAACTTACGAAAGAAAATCGCTGATACCCGTTTATATATTGTTAATATTTAAACAATGAATACTTTTACAAAAAGTATTCTTGTGGTTTTATCCTATACTGAGAAGACAATTTTCTTAGTTAAATTACATAAATTACTATTAGCCATATTTTCCACCGGGTCGGAAAAGAAAAAAAAACTATTCAGTAAACTGTAGTAAAATTTAAAAATACATATCTATTGTACATACGAATACATAAGGATTTAAACTGTGTATATATAAATAGTGATATTACTTACGATCTACGAGATATAATTTTACATAAAGCTATAAGAATATTTTATTGTAAGTAGATAATTTAAATTAGAAATAACTGCACAATCTAAATATCACCTAAATATGTCAAAATCATTTATACTTACTCGTAGTTATAATATTTTTATTTGCTTATCCGAAATTAAAATAAAAAAAAACAAAACATGGATACTGTTTATACATTAATTAAAATATAACAACTAAATTTCAAAATGTAAAAATTTATGTAACATATCTATATGATAATCATGTACGGTATTTTAAATGATGAACAAAACCGTCATTTATGATAAGCATGATTCTGATCATGTGCAATGTGTTGACTATTGTACAATCCCACCATTATTTAATAAATATATATTTTTTTTGTAAATTTGTATGTAATTATGTGTCGCAATATTTGTTTGCGTTATGAAGGGTGGCTGAATATTTAATCGCATATGTAAATGTTATGTTAGTCTCCATTAAAAGATGAATTATTTCTTGTAAAATAAATTTTTTTTGTCTAGTTGATCGTTTTGTAAATACTTAGAGAAACGTTATTTTGTAACTATTGTGTAATTATGAGATAGGTAGATTGCAACTCACTAGAATAATTTATTGTGAAAAAATTTCGCCCAACTGTCATCAATTGAGAGGAAGGTGCACACAAATATAGCAAAATTGTATTAATAACTAGTAAAAATTTCTCTTCAGTATTATTTTTTCTATTGAAAATTATGAATACTTTTTCGTAAAATGATAATTTTCTCGTAACGTTAAACTTAAATGTTGTTTGTGTTTAATCCACGTAATGAGTTTCAATTAGTTACCAAAATACAAAACGATATAGTATCCTTCATTTGTCCTAGTTAAAATTGTAACTTGGATAAATTATGGTAATTTTGGATCATGACGATGGCTTTGAAAACAACAAAAAAAACTGGTTACGAATATATTTTCGCAGTGAAATTTTTATAAGTTTAATTTTAATTTTATGATTTTATTGAACAAAATGCTGTAAAATACCTTTAGCTTAAGTTATAAAAAATCGAAAACAATATATAAATATTCATATTTTATAAAGTTGTTATTTATTTCTTACCCAGTCGTTCCCTGATAATAGTAGGTCTTATAATAAGTATTATGACCTATTTACAGCACAACATATTTCCTATATTGTCGATTACTACAATTTTTTCTTTATATTTATTATCAATGTAATTATATTACATATTTCTTGAAATCACATAATTCTTTGAGGTTCTATATACTTTTTTAAAATTAAAACTCATTCGTCACTCTCAATTGAAAGGTGAGAATTTGGGAACATGATAATCTGCGCGTAGAAGTCTTGGAACAGGAATGTAGGATTCTTGGTATTTTTGGATAACTAGACTGAGAATTTTTTAGTTTATGTTATCTCTTACCTATGTTATCGATCTTTCTCTTGGTTCAAGCTGTGATTTTATACAATAAAAGTGAAATAGTGGTTGGTAAGCAATGCTTAAACTGCCTTATATTTCGATCACTGGACTAGTAATTGCATTTACGTTTTTAGGTGTCGTTTCGTCCCGAGGGGGGTGTCAGGTTACCCTAGCCCTGGTGACAAGCGAGGGTTGTTTGAGTTTATAACCTGGACAATTGTTTCATGACGGCTTTACTATCTGACTCCATTTTTTGATAGGTATGTGCCCCGACAGTGCACTATGTTCAGGAGAAGAGGTACAGGGTAGGTTATAGGTAGTTTATGTGGTATTGGAATGACCACGAATTCACACTCGGTATCTGAGGGTAGGTGACTGTCCGGATCCCAAAGGTGAGTGTGAACCGGAGAGAGGCAGACTGGATTACCGCAGGGGGTCTGCTTGGAAAATTTGCAGGGCCACGGCAACCGTCGTCCGCGAGGGAGAGGTCTCTCCAAGGAGGTGCTAGTTTTAGCGAGACGAAGGCAGAGGTTCCCACTAAGAAGGTGTGGGGTCTGACGGCGCCAGGCTAAAACATAGTGAGGTTAGGAGAGAGAGATGTAGATGTTTTTCATAAAGAAGCAGCCAGGTTTTCATAGTTTCAAGCAGGGTAGCCACGTCAGTGAGTAGTTGCCAGGAGAGAATGATTTACAGGGGCTAGACCGCCGCCTTAAGTACCCGGCTTGCCTTGTCCTTAGCCAACCATCATCGAGATTGGTGTAACCAATGGTATGTGGCTTCTTTGTCCTCTGGGAGGGCTGGCAGGGTCTTGCCGTCTCACCTGGCCACAGCTGTCAGTCCCAGGTAGAAGGGACTGACAGCTGTGACCCATCTCATGTAACTACTTGGCACCCCGCATTCATTCATGTCATTTACATTTGTCTACAATATATTTTGTTCATGTTATTCACATTTGTTTACAATATATATATATACAATAGAGTATAGGGTGATTTATCTTATGTAGTTAGCGGTCGCTACATAGCTATTTCTCATTTTTAGTAACATATTTATGTGAAATACATTTACATGGAGATATGTATCTGTATATATTGTGTGTGTCTTTTTTATTACATATAAATCCCAGCTCTAGTATAAGTATACCTCTATTACTGGACGGTCAAACATTTTTTTTTAATTAGCATAACAGTTGGAAAATATAACTTTTTTCAACCTCATTTCATAATGGGAGCTGGTTGGATTGAAAATAAAAACCCGTCGAATTGTATGTTTGTATCAAGTCATGATGTCAGTAACTGAACAATAAATAATGAACTGAACCATAATAACATTATTGGAAGTGTATAATAAAAGGAAACATCGGAGTAAAATAATAAAGTGGAAATGATGAAATTATTGAAAAAAGGTGGATATCAAACAAACAAATGGCACCATTTCAGATGCAGAGACAGAGGCTACAAATGAGGGCCTGATTAATTGCTTCAAATTTATTACACAAAAAGGTGTGAATGTGTTTTAATTGACAGGCTTTTTATCTTCACGTCTTTCTATTTTGTTATATCTGTAATGGCAACGTTTTCAAATGTTATCTATAAGAATGGTAACACAAAATTTATTTTGTATCATATTTAGTCTTAGAATACTAACTTAAGGATATGTTATGGTGAGGTGGTTTTATCACCGTGTGAGAAAGTTCTTAGAGTAGTGATTGATATATGAATAAATGAATGCCCACTGAAAGTAATTTAACGTTCTGATCCAGTAATGTTTGCAAAAAATTAGCTCTCAAAAAACTCTCTCAAAAAAAAAAACTCTCAGTTCAATGATTTCTCGGAAAAGTATGACGGTAGAAGAATATTTGACCAAACCACTGTGAGAAAAAGGAAACTTAGGAGTATAATAATAAAGTGTTAATGATTAAATTATAACAAAAGCTGGATAATAGCATATATCAAAAATATATATGTAAGTTTCGAATTCAGAAACTTAAAGGAGGTGGAGGTTCTCAGGTTATAAATCGAACACTTGCAGATGTAGTTTAGAACTGTAATATTAAACATATGTACACATTAGCTAGCGCTACAAATATTACAATAAACAAATAAAACTTATAACTAACCTGAATCAATACAATTGTCGATAATAAGTGTTGACCATTGTCTTAACAAGAGTACCCATATTCAGGAGGTTACAACTGGGAGCATCATTCGATACTAGCGAGCTCTGTAGGGACATCTAGAATATGTACCGAAGTTTGGCAGTAACGTTCAAACTTACATATTTATAAATAATATTTATAAAGAAACCTTATGTAACCTCCTCAAATTCAAATATTCCACCAGATCCCACGATTCCATCCATTTCGCACAGAACACCTCTTTTGGCTACTCATTGGAGTCAGCACAACAAATGTTTGGAAATCCGTTGTCATTCATATTTTACTGACGAAAGTTAATTATTTAAATATTTTCTTTACATTATCTCTTTCTATTTAATGTTCGAAGAAAGATAATTCACGTAAAGAAATGTAATTAATTAGTGAACTGATTTAAAATAATAAACTGTA
Source organism: Acanthosoma haemorrhoidale (assembly GCA_930367205.1). Classification (NCBI taxonomy): domain Eukaryota; kingdom Metazoa; phylum Arthropoda; class Insecta; order Hemiptera; family Acanthosomatidae; genus Acanthosoma; species Acanthosoma haemorrhoidale. Next base: position 45,623,961 of record OV884014.1, read on the forward strand.
ATATGATGATATTTTGCTTGTTGGTTAAACAACTTGTTGGCTTTTGTCAAAATGTGTCCGCATGACTTAGAATAAAGTTATATTTTCATTTATTCATTATATAATAACCAAATAAATAATTGCCAAAAATCCAAACGGTAAAATTCTAGTCTTGAGTTAAGTTATTTTCTATTCTCAAAATTGTCTGCCCACAAATCAGTAATTTATTATACCAACAAGCGCTTTCTACAGTCCTCAGTGCCATTTTCAAGGGCTAGTGATAATGCCGATCGTCCGCAGATCTAGAGTTAAGAGGGTTAGTGAGTACGCAAATTACTGATTTATGGATTATTGTTAAATAATAGTAACATTAGTCTTAAGGGTTCCATGCCAGGCAGCCAAGAAAAATAAAGCAGTACTTTAGTAAACCTGTGTTTCTTAGTAAACCATCCCCTTTTTGTACATTCTAAGTGTCTTATTCCTCGGAATACTTGCCGACTGATGGCCCAGTACATAACATCGAAGGCTACTTAAAGATAATCAGTTTAACCTCTTCTCGACTGTCGAGAGTCGAACCACTTCTCGGAAGTATTAAGCTCTGAAGCGCCTCCGCTGATGGCCAGAAAATAGCTCCGCTAAGAACGGAGGTAATTTATGTTATACCAGTTCCATGCCGGGGGCGGTGTTTGCTTCAAGAGCCGAAACGTTTCTTGTAAAAAGAGGAGCGCCGATAATGTTGTAAAGCACACAGCAATCATCTTTAATGTTTCTGAATGTTTAAGAGCCTTCTACTGAAGTCCTTACTGCTTCATTTCTACATGATTCGGCCTACTGAAGACGTCTGTAATCCCAATCGCTGCTCGCTGCGCACCATACAAGCAGCGTAATGTGGCTATAACATATAACAAGTTTTAATAGTCCAATTTGTGAAATAGAAAATCATTTTTATTCCCCCCATTAAAATTTAACGGTCAACCTTCTGGGTAGTTACTGTTTTAGCCGCATCCCTAGTAACTAGCACTACAAACACACGACTTCGAGACAGCTATACTTTGATAGATTTCAAAAATTGGTCTTAAATCCTAAATCCTAAATAAAATAAACTCGTAACACGATTTTACTTTTATCTCGAACATTTCACTTGTTTTCCCGTGGTGTGATGTCTAGATCACAAGGTAATTATTTGTTTATTAGTAAACAATTTTCAGGCAGATTCGGTGCTAATCTTAAAATAAATGAATTAATTGTATAAACCCGGCAGTGCTATTGTAAGTTTAGTTTATTTTAACTTTTTTTACTTCTTCTACCTGGGTTAGAGCATCTTTGTCCGGGAGTTGAAGAAACTGCGAGGGCCAGCGCACTTCACTATCTCCAGAGTAATGCCGGTTGAGCAGCCGTAACATGGAGGGGTGGTCATCAAGAAAGCACTGTTGGACCAAGATGGATTGTAGTCATTTTGTATATAGCAATAACTTAGCCTTAAGGGGAGGGGTAGATACATTGCATTGCTGGTGGGACCACAACTGTCTCTTCACTCATTTCTATCTTACTTTAGATGGCCTTTGCGGACAAATGGTAACAGCACACGATGGAATCCAACCTGTTATGACATTACTTCGGACTACTATAACGTCATTAAAACTCATCACTTATACCGTGTTCGCAAATTAAACTCAATTCCTGTTTGACATAGAGGCATGATTTTTGCATGGATGTTACCAACGATGTCAATGTCTCATCAATCAATTCATTACTGTATAATGAAACTATTAAGTGAAAGTCGTTGGTGAGGTAGGTATTTTAGATGGCACATATTTGCTGTGAAGAGGGGGAACGCTTAGATTAAAAGGGACTAAAATCAGCCAGTTATGGGACAGAGAACTGGACAGAAGACACTAGTCAGCGAAAAGAGAGCTTGTAGAATTGAGATAATTTCGAAATATATTTAAATTTAGTGAGAACGACTCAACCCAATGGAATTTCATCAACACCAGCTGATAAATTCTCGAACAGCCTCTCTCTCACTCTCTACCTCTTTCCAGTGACGATAAAGAGAAACTCTTAATCTTAATATAGTTTTGTCACGGTAATTACCTCTGTATAAATAGTGTGAAGAAATATTATTTTAAAATTGAATACAGTATTTAATTTAACAATCATTTGTTTTTCATTAAAACATTTTAAATTATTTTATTTAGCCAATAGAAACCAAATCTTTGGAAATATCATTAGCTCTTTTTAATTGAAAGCTTTGTTAGGGGAGCAGAAGAGGTAATTTAAAAGGCAGAGTGTTAGTTCGTGTGAATGTCTCTATTGATAACAATCAATTGTCCTATCCCTTCTTTTGACGAAAATTGATGGGACCGCACTCGAAGTTGATAAAAAAAATAGATTATATGTTTCTCATTGATTCAGAAACTAGTAGCATCACTTGCGTAGCAACTCGTTATATAAGATGGGATCCTTCAATAAATATACAATTTTCAATGAGATAAATAATTTCAGTTTCGTCAAGTCACGTATAATTTATGTCATTATACTTGTTTATACATTATATAATTTCTATAAAATAACAAAACCTGTATATAATGTAGTGATGCTACAGGAAATACAAAATAATTTGTAAATAGATTTGCCTGAGGATCTATAATTATATATAATTATCTGTAAATTTAAAATGGCTATGAAGGAAAAAAAAAAAAAAAAAAAAAAAAAAAAAAAAAAAAAAAAAAAAAGATAAATAATTTGATAATTACTTAAATTATTTATTCCACACTATATCCTTCTCATACATCCTTCAAATGGGGGACTCCCCTTAGTGAAAGGCACTCATCAGCCCTAAATAATTTTCCTTTATTTTTCCCACATCCTATTTTTTATAAGTTTGAGAGCTAAGGAAAAAAAAAAAAAAAAAAGATAAATAATTAGTTTGCCGTATCAGTTGCATGATTTATTCCGGTGGCTTCCTCAGGGAAGTCGGTGCCGGGTGCGAACTTCGGTATGGAGACATCAGCAGCTCGGATAATGGTGGCCTGCAACTGATAGATGGCGCTGTCAATCTGTATCCAAGAGCTAGATGAAATATAAAAAACCAACTGCTTTTTAAGAAATATATTCTTGGACATTTCATAAGCTCAGTGCGCGTGTTAAATATTTATGCAAGTCCTGATTATGTCCACCCATTATGTTTGTTTTTGTCAAATGACGGGCGAGAAAACGCCCATAGTACCGGGCTTTTACCTATAAAATAAAAAATATCCTCCATTTTTCTTAACTTGAGGAACTACAGCCAGTGCGAGAAATACAAATTGCACATCTTTTACCCTCTTCCATTCATCTTATTATTAAGATGTGTGTGTAACTATCTTACACTGGAATACTTTTTTTTTAAAGTTGAGGGAATTGCCAAGATCTCCAATATTCTTCATATTCAGTCCCTGTAATCCAGAATCCCCCGCAAGGTAGGTAACGCTTCCTTCTATGTCAACAACCGTACCCTTCACGATCATCTCAACATCCCATTCATTTAAGAGCCACCTCCTGTTTTTAGAACTTCCATTCCCGTCCGCCTGGCCATCCTATTCCACAAGCTAAAACTCTATATTCCTTTTTTTTTCTTTTCTTTCAAAACCTCTTTATTGATAATATATATACAATGACAAAAATAAGTAAATAAATTTGGAATTACAGCTGTCTCCTCGTGCTGCATTCGCAGATACATATTAAGGAGTGCATAAAATATAATACTTTCAGATTGTTGTTAATAAGTCCAATACACATACATTCACTAGGGGATGAGGCTCACCTTCAGCTTGCAACCGTGGAAAACACTAACACTAAAACCTAAACCTAGAACCTAAGACTAAAGCGTTCCAGCCGCGACAGCGTCCTGCCATCGATGGGGGAACGGAGCGGGGGTTATCGTGTTAAACACCGGGATTGTCAATTATTGCAGGGAGTCGAAAAATTTGATATGTCTACGTTGGATGAACTCATCCACCGTAGGCAGATCAAAGATCTCGTGAAGCTCACTGTTGCTCCGCTGCTCGAATGAAGTACCTCTGACCACTTTCATTAGTATACCGTTTTGGAATTGTTGGAGTCGCCGAGCTGTTGTATACGCCAGATAGCGAAAAAGCGGTGCACCATACAGCAGAGTAGGCCTGAGTATTATACTCTTGTAGATCAGTAGGTTGAGACGCAGTGATAGATTGGGGGAGGTCAGTAAATGCGTAAGCCGGTAAGACTTCATGCGGGTTTGCTTCAACTTCCTTGCGAAATGGTTACTAAAATGGAGGTGTCTGTCCATTTTAATTCCCAGATATACCAGGTTGTTCTATATTCCCATCTCATCAAGTAACATGACCGTACATACTGAAGTTCTAAGCACTGCTTAAAATATTACTCTATTGTTTGCATATAAATTAAATAAACATATATTGTTTACTTAAATGTTGAGATTTCTTTTGCAAAAATTTTGTTTACTTATTGAACACATTTTCAAAAGTTTTCAATAAACATGTTTTAATTGATTTAAATAAAATTCTTGACTTACTATATAAGGCTATGAAATATAGAACAGTTGAATATTTGACAGCTCATGCCACTTGTAAGTGTCGGGACGAGAATACTGGAGCCTACGATACACAATATTAACTATTTATTTGCCGCTCGAGGGGCGAGGCTCTACACTTAGACCGGAACTAATGGACAGCCGGAAGGGCCCTCAAGTTAACAAATAGCCAGGCAGTAACATTTGAAGAGCCCGAACCCGTGGCAGGGCAGTAACCTCTCAAATATTGATGGTAATTGTCCGCTATAGTTTTGTCTTCAGTCGGAGCTGGAGGGAGTCAGTAAAAAATTATTTCATGAAAGTTTGAAGGGGGTGGGGCCGGGGGCGGGCCCCAGGGGCGTGGCCTTCTAAGTGAAAGCCCCTTAGTGCCTAGCGCCCACTAAATTACTTCTCACCTCTTACTGGTTAGTCGCCCTCTCCCTTAAGGAGCTCATTTCATTTTCGCATTTCTTATTAATCCTTTAATTGAATACAACTCTTTTCTCCCCCCCCCCTCTCATCCACATTTAAGGCCAAAATTAAAAATGTTTTAAATGTCAACATCACATCACAGGAATTCATGAACAATAGTTGAACTGAGAAACAGTTAAGCTAGCGCTGATCCCATTAGATTAATTTTTTTTTTGTGGTGCCCGAAATGAGTATACATCAATTGTAAACTAAGTATGATTTTTAAAAATATATATACAAGAAAAATTAAAGGCAGAATTCTCAGAATCCACGCCAGTTTCTTGAAAACTTATTAAATAATACATCTTTCGTCTCTCCACAGTATGGTATATATTCGGCAAAATAACGCTGTCGACAGTTCTAAGTTGTCACCAGCCAGTTTTTCATTGTGCCAATTGATAGTGTGAAAAACTGAACATTTAAAACAATTTATATCAATTAAAACTTTAATCTATGTCTGTTGACGACTCAATCGTAGGGTGAAAACGGAGCATAGTTTAAAGCTTTAAATTGATATAAATTGTTTTTAATGTTATAAGTGTTTCTCACCAACAATTGGCAAACTGAAGATGACATCTTAGAGCTGGAAAAATACCATGTTGTGGAAAGAAATTAAGCTGTATTATTCAATTATACCTTCCACAGCCCAAGCTAATTGTTTATTAAATAATTGTTAAAAACGGGAGCGTTTTTCGCGTGCTTCCCGTTATTGTATTTGGACTATAGGCTCTTCAGTATATTTCGATGAGTTAAAGAATAAACTAATAAATTTTGAGAACGATCGCATCATTTTAACGAGCGCTGTCTAATAAATAACGGTATAACAACAGTAGAGACTGTTGTTTTGTTTAGTTTGTTTTGTTCCTAGTGTTTAGTGTTTGGTGCGGTGACAAAAAGAAGGTGAGCCTCATCACCTAGTGTGAATATAAGACTGAGTACTCTTAACAACGTCAAAAATTATTGTATTATGCACTCCTCCAAATGCGTTTAAATGCATGAAGAGGAGAAATTTGTAAGTTCGATTATTTTGTTATTTTTCTTTTTGTACATTGTATTTTTGTTTGAGGTTTTGAAATTAAAAAAAAAAAAAAAGTAGAGACTTAGAAAAACTTTATTAAGAAAAACAATTCACAATAATGGCATAGGTTATAGTCAAATTTTTATACGAGGGGTGACACGGAAATATGGACAGAGTCACGTATGGACTACAGATGGGAGTTTGAGGAATAAACTCCAAATCCCCCCCCCATATACCCTTGTTATCAAAATTTTAAAGAATTCAATATATTCTATTTCAATTCAAGAAATAAGAATTCAATATATAGATTCAACATAAATAAATCTACTTCCAATATGTCATTATATGTCCTGGAAGCTTGGCTACATTTTATACAATGCCTAATTATTTCACATTGCGATTTGCGAGTGTAACAAAAGTATAATGATGTACATTAATTTTCTGGACATCAGTAAAAGTGATGGAGCTCACTTTATGCATCAAAGCCCCAGTTCAGTGTTCTACTGAGTTTAAATAGGCCTGTTTGATTGTACCTGGCGTATAGGAGGAGGATAAAAGCGGTTTGTTGTGTTCCTTACTTCGGTGGGCTGAAGGGGGCTACCTGAACCCAGGAGGTAAATACCTGATGCAATTGTCACCTACGGTTAACTCATAAACTACCTCAAGGCAATTAGATACATTGCTGGAGGGGTGCCAATTGTTCCCTTTATGCCAAGCCGGCTATTATTGGGATACAGAGCCTTTGTGCTATAGACAGGCACAAAGAAGAAATACTGTGTCTAAATGAAACCGGCGGGAAAAATAACACGAGTGAAAAAGTTAATTAAGTCCGAAGGAATAGGCTCCATTTTCCTACGGAGCAGTCTTATTTCGGCTGTATGAATATCTCTTTGGTGCACTTTAATACCAGTCATAAAAATAATAAGAAATTGACAAAATGAGAGTGGCAAAAACGTGGAAGTCATTTACCGACTATCAGGTCCTGACCGTCACAAAGGCGGATTAGGGATACAGGTAATAATCTTCCTTTTTTCGCCGCGAGAGAGAGCGCCATATAGACCCAGATAGCACTTACCGGACAGGCTGGCCTCAAAACAGTGTTGGAGTTCCGTCTCAGTGGTGTCAAAAATTATTTTATAACACAAAGACATGAGAAGGTGAACCGCACCGGTGAGAATGAAAGTGAGGAGGAGCTCTGTAAGGTGAGTCCATTTTACATTGCATCATTTTTTTAACCTTAATCAGACTAGAACTGCGTTTAACTTCATCAGAACTGCTTACAACGCAAGGCAAAATATTAATATTATAAGGGTTAAGAAAAAAACAATTAAGAAAAGAGGGAAAAAAAGATGTGCTCTTGGTTTTCGGAGCAGTCCCCGTGAACAGCCCACTTCCTTGGTAGCCGAACTCGAGATTCTTTTCTCTTGTCGACTCTGGAGAACAGATCATTGACGGAAGACTTGCTTGAGACGCTGGCTGAGGTCATTGCCCTTGAAATTGTACTGTTCATCTATAGAAGGATTGGTTGTATTGTAAGGATAATTTCTAATAGTTAGTCAGTAAGATATATGTAATCTCTTCATCATTTAGATTCGTATGAATTTTTAAATTTAGTTCATTGAATACTCTCAAACGTTTGAATAAAACATACCAAAGCGTATATTCTATTTTTATAAAAGAAATTTCTTCTATTGATCGTCCACTTGAATTTATTATGATAAATTACTTTGGGTTAGAAGCAATTAGGGCCATATCGAATTAATTAAATATTATTGAGGAAATATATTTCGGTATCACTTTACGCTAATGGAATACGCTCAGGATTTGATAGAGGAATCATATGTGTTACGAGTTGAATAGTTGAATGGCATCCCAGTAAATCAAGTATTTTAATTATTTAGCTTGAGAGTAGAGGCGTGCTGAGGGTGAGACAGGTATGTACAAAAAGGATATATGTATCCGTGTACAAAGATACAATCATATATATCTCTTTTCATTTTATCTAATTGGACACAGTTTGATATATTAGATACATAAATGTGTAGCGACCGCTAACTACATAAGATAAATTATCCCTCTATTCTATTGTATACATTGTAAATTAGTTATAATATATTGTAAACCAATGTAAATAATATTACTAAACCACAAAGTCATATCAGTGTAAATATGTTAAACGATAAATGAAGTGGCTGCAGACGAGTTCAGAGAGGGAACCCCTAGAAAGATCCAGGTATCCCCCAGCCCTATTTCTGGAAGGACTAGGTCCTGGTATAGAACATTAAAGCTCCATCCAGGCCTGCAATGTGATGGGTTGCATTGGGCTATATATACCCACTAGTTTGAGCCGACAATTCATTCAAGCTACGGCTCGCCTCTGGACTGGAACTTGCAGCTGCACTGATGTTTCAAGATTTAGCCTTCTCATTTATGAAAACCTTTAATCTTCTATCCTAGTCTTGCTATGTTTTAGTCCGGCCTCGTCAGACCCCACACTCTCCTAGTGGGATTCTCTGTCTTTGTCTCACTAAAACCAGCACCACCTTGGAAGAGATCACTTCCTTGCGGACGACTGTCTGGGGCCCTACAAACTTTACCTAGTAGTGTCTCCCCCAGTGATCCAGACTGCCTCTCTCCGGTTCACACTCGCCTTTGGGATTCGGACAGATTTCGACTACCCTCAGATACCGAGTGTGAATTCGTGGTCATTCCAAGACCACACAAACTACCTATACTACCTACCCTACTCCTCTTCTCCTGAACATAGTGCACTGTCGGGGCACATACCTATCATATATGGAGTCAGATAGCTCAGTAGTAAGACCCGTCATCAAGCAATCGTCCAGGTCATAGCCTATTCAACTCTCACTCCGTCACCAGGGCTAGGGTAACTAGGCCCACCTCGTGACGACCCGACAGTATGCATGTAAGTATCCAAATACAATAGCATCATTCGTCGAACGTAGAATTTTAGTAACTCTTCCACTAAGTAAAGGCTCAGAAGCTAGTTCAGATTTAATAGTCTAATTATACCCCAACGGACTGATTAAAGTTGGTAACTTAAAAATCAACGATATATCTGCATGAACATTAAGTCTTGAGACCAGTGACAGAAATCACAAATTTAATTCGTTCCTAGCCACCTTTAATTATTTTTTTAGTCAATGGTAAATGTTTTACGATTTATTATTTGTTCAAAAGGAATTTTTCAGTCACCGGGATGGTTATTCAAATATGAATTCTTTTCAAGAATTGAATTTGTTATATGTTCAACCCCCGACATGGGGAAGGTAGAGTATAATTGTTAAATAACGTTAAGGAACTGATGCCAGAGGATCGGGGCAGGGCATAAACCGTTCTTTTGATGTAGGCCGACGGATGTACCGAACCCCATCTGTTTGGGATAAGGGTGGTTCGAAGTGCAAGATGGTGTGGGAAAGGATGCATGGTCACAAAGGGCCATAAAGAATAAAAAAGGCCTTCTTAAGAGCGGTAGATTCAGTCTATGCCTAGAGCATATATACGTCGGGACAAGAATTCGCTGGGCAGTCGCCAGTCGCATTGAGGAGAGTCGCAAGCATTCGCTTGGTCGGAGGGCTGGAGTCTGCAGCAACGAGTCTTGGCTTTGAGGTTGCTTCTACATAAGATTGAAGACATTGATGTACACTAGTCGGTTTTAAGCTTTATTTGTAGCTAGTAAAATATATGTGTTCATCATTTTTAAATAGTAAAATCAGTCATTTCTTCGTGAAAACATTTTGATCTTTTTGTTGTTTTTGGGTAATAAAACATTTTGTCTATAAACTCCTATTGTACCATTGAATTTCTTCCATTTGATTACTACGTTAATTTACTAAGGTAAATTACTTTAGAATCAATTGGGACCAATAGTAAGTAAATTGAATATGTGAATGAGGAATAATTTCACGTTAATGCAATACGCACAAGAGGAATCAAATCTGTCAGTAGTTGAATAGTTAGATGGCATCCCCAGAAATTAAATATTCTAATTACTTAACTAGAGCGTAACAGCGTGGTGTTTGTAAGTAAGGTGAATAGAAATCTTAGAAAAGATACAACCTTTATTTATTACCTTAAAGTTTTATGTATTCGGATACAGTTGGGCATCGGATAGATAGAGTATCCTTAAATAAATATATGTATAAAGTTTTATTCATTCCCCGTCCACCGAATTGAATATTTTTATTGATAAATTCTTTAAGGAGTCACGTATCTTTCAATATTATTTGCTCCCTTTCTGCGTTATTTGTCGTTTGTTTCGTTTACATTTATTTTAACGGGTATGTTTGAGTTTATTATAGGCTGCTACTGATCTATGAATTAACTAGCAACAAACTCAATAACAGTTCGTACATTCTTGAACTCTGCAGAATGGATAGCCCAACTGGCTTTGAGCAGTTCACGTAAATACTTTGTTTTCATATTATTTGATTGGTGCAGGTTGTGAGAAGATATATTTAAATAAATACTCGGTCTCTCCACAAAATAGTTCATTGCTCAGCAACGTTTACGACAGCTTCATCTACAGCTGTCAATCTAGCTGGAGTCTGCAGCAACGAGTCTTGGCTTTGAGGTTGCTTCTACATAAGATTGAGGACATTGATGTACACTAGTAGGTTTTAAGCTTTATTTGTAGCTAGTAAAATATATATGTTCATCATTTTTAAATAGTAAAATCAGTCATTTCTTCGTGAAAACATTTTGATATTTTTGTTGTTTTTGGATAATAAAACATTTTGTCTACAAACTGTTTGCTGTCATCTACAGTTGCTAAAATAAAAAGACACAAGATAAAAAATATTAATCGAGCATTTGGAGACTGGAAAATTAATAAGCGAAAGCAAAACAATAAATAACGTCAATAAAGCTTATATATAAATTAAAAGTTTTTATTTTATCTATAATACAATCTAAAAAAATATGACGAATAAAACACTTAATCATATTAATCCTATAGAAACTCACAGAATAGATTAAATTTTAAAATCATGTAATTTATGTAAATGATGGTGGAGTTAAATAAAGGCTTGTTACTGGGAGTGACTACATTAACTTGATGACTAGGTTTATTCAAGAGGTAGTGGGGAGGTGCGTTTATTTGCATTTTAGTGCTCACTATTTCCTCTTTTCAATTAATATTGTCAGGTGTGAGAAAATATAATTTCATCCATTTCAAAGCTGTTAAATAATTTTTTGTTCTAGGTGCATTTGCGTCCTCTTGTAGATGTCGGCAAGTTTTTTAGCTATTACTTCATGTCCTTATTAATTTGCGCAGCTAAGACTGACGGTCCTGATTGGCTAGGGACGGAAGAGGTAACCTGTGACTGCCAATAAGAAGCATGAAGCCCGGGGACTGCCGTGACAGGGGGCGATGCCGCAGAAGGAGCGGAGAACCCTTGGCTCGATATCGCCGCCCCCTCCCGAGTACCCCCCCCCCCAGCAGAGAACTTGGCCTGCCTCAGCAATCAGCTCCTATTTAATACTTTCTCTTTTTCACGGTTCCACTTTTCTAAACTGTTTATTGCCCTCCAGCTCTCCTGTGTGCCCTTGTTCTTTTCCACAGAGCCTTTACTGCTACCTCCCCGATAGCCGAGTTCATACGAACTTACTTAAACCCCACCACTATATTTCCCTCATCAATTTTTAATTTTTTTATTTGAAATGTATGTAAATATAAAAAAAATGCCTATTCTAAGACCATGTCTCCTATAAATAACAACAATGCACAAATAAATGAATTCAACTCTAAACAAAAAGAAATAGTACATCACATAATGGTAAAACAGATAAAATAATTTAAAAAAATAAAGGGCCTTGAATTAAAAAAAAACAAACAAGAATTTCTTGTTTGACTTCTGCAGTTTTGTCTGAAGTTCATTACAGTTACCTACTAAAATAGTAGTAAATCATATAAGCTACGATAGTTTTAAAATTTATTTAAGCCGAATAAAATAAGCGATATATAATATACAGAGGTACCTACGGGCCTCATACGGTAGATAAAACTTAATTGAATTTGAAAAAAACAAAACTACAAACAATTTTTCACCAAAACTACTTATTTTTTGTGTTCCAACTGTATCTGTGAAAATCCTGTGATTTTCTTTTTATGGCGAAAACATAAAAATAAAAAAAAGTAGGAAAAAGGCTTGGAAAGTATTACATACCCGATTTAAAAACACTGCTGAAAACATGATTTTTTTTATATCTGTGACATTATTTTTCCGTTACTCTGTGTTAATAGCCACCAGTGGACTCTCACCACTGTACTGCAACTATCAACCTCTACCGAGGCTTCCCACACTCCTTAATTCCCTCACTCCATCTTCAAACAGGTACTCCTAGTAAAAGGATCCGCTCACCCCAAATAAATTCCTTTATTTTTCCCTTATCCATAATCTTAAAAATTTGAGAGCTAAGGGAGAAAACGTTACTCTGTCTTTACCAATGTACTATCTGGGTATAAAAATGGATAGGCTCTATATTAATTTTAGTAACAAAATAGAAAAAGTACGAAGCAGTCCTTACCACTTGCTAACTTCACCCAATTTGTCGCTGTGTCTCAAACTAATGATATATAAATGTGTCCTCCGGCCAGCTCTGCTATACGGTGCCCCGCTATATACTCACTTGGCTGACTGTACAGCTAAAAGTCTCCAACAATTCCAGAATGGGATCATGAGAAAAGTGGTTCGACATACCTGTCTCGAGAGGTTAATGCACACCGACCTCCACCCGTTTCTTGGTGTGCCGTCGGTGGGTGAGTTCATCCGCCGTCAAGTTTTTTGACTTGTTGCAGCACCTCACAAACCTAGTGTTTAACATTATGGCCCCACCACCCTTCCCGCATCGATGGCAACAGACTCTCGGGGAAAATTAGGTTAATGGTTTAGTTTATGTTTTTATTGTTAGATGTAAGTTAGTTTTAAGTGTATGGTAAATAAGATTAGCTCCATAACTTTTGATAAATTCACTCCATTAATGTATAATGTACATCATTAAACTTTTGAACAATGCAGGTCACTGTTTTGTATACTGGAATTTGTATGAAATGTAGCCAAGCTACAGGAAATACAATGAAGCAATTGTAAATAGATTCGTTTGTAGAATCTATATTGGGGATATGGAACAAAAAAAAAAAGGTTACTCTGTTTAATTGGTATTCGGTTATGGATACACATCAAATCTTACACAGCTTGTGAGCTGTGACTTGAGAGAAATTGAGTGGTCGATAAATGGCACCTTTTGTTTCTTTAATCAAATACTTCCAATATTGTATTTCAGCCACCATTTATGGTTAGTTTAATCAATAATCAAAATTACATGTTACAAATGTAAATCCAAATTGAATTGTTTAATATTATCTTTTCTGTTAATATCTCACTGTTTTTTAACCCTTCATTAGAATAAAAGGCAAATTTAAGCATAAATAAGTTCGAATTGATCTTCTGCTTTCATTTTTTTATCACTCTACGCTCTTTTGTCGAAAAGTGCTCCAGATGGTTTTGTTCATATTTTATCAAGTTCATACTTTTAATTTTAATTGACAACGAAAATGAAATTATAGTACCGTAAATATATATAGAGGCATTATATTCCTCTTAAGACTGTACTTGTATGTTAAACCGTGGTTTTGGTTAGAACTGGTAAAAATCGATTTCATTATATAACTATTTAACTTATATAACTGTACTCTGGCATTTTTTCCAGACGAATGAGATTTGGAAAAAAATAATAATAATAATTTGTATTCGACCAAAAATTAAACTTTTATGGAATAATAAATTTCTGGTAATTTCACCGATCTACAAGTATAACCATAAAAAATACTTCATTATGATTTCCATTGAGGATGAAGTTTATGGCATATCACGTATAATGGGTAATTATAAACAAAATATTATAATAATACTTTGACTTGTACAAAAAGTGACATGATTGATACTGTACCCCTACAGTATTTAATTCAGACCTGTTACTCCCACACTGTGTGACTCAGATGTGCTCATCAGACATACGACAGTTGTAGACGCAGCATGTGTGAAGGTCTGACCGTGCAAGTGTCCAGCACCCCTGGGAGCCCTGGGAACGTGCGCCGGTAGCACGGGTATCGCATGTCGCATGTCGCATGGAACGGGCGATCCTATCGCAGCTCAAGGCTAATCTCGCAAATGGAATAATATTTGTTGTTCGTTGCTCGCAGATAAAGGATCTACAAAGTGGTAAGTGTCGATCAACAACACTTACGAACAACAGTATCGTGTTCTCATTTGAACTGCCTTCAGCGCGTTTATAGGATTCCTACAGTATATAAACGATGATATTGACAGATAAACAAATCAAGATCGCAGCTCAGTGTTAACCAATCAGAAAACAATGAGCTGTATAATTAGTATTAGATTGACAAACATAGGTTATTACACCATTAACTAAATTGAATCGGTGTAGATAAAATAAATATTAAAAAAATTTAAAAACAAATATAAATTATTATCGGGTATGTTTACTCTTTTTAATTGTATCTTGATTGTACATTATATTATAGCATGTTAATAGTTTGTATATCATATATCTACCTATTTTTTTAGGGTCTCGTTTGTTCATTTTTAATAGATGACTGCTCTAAAGGATTTTTCTTAGAGGTAAATGGTTTACTCACTCATAATAATTAAAATTATTAGCAACTAATTAAGAAAAAGAGTACAAATTTGATACAAAAGAATAATTTAATGATTAAAATCGGGTGAGTCACAAAAAATGACCGAAATTGTAATCCTTTGATCGACTTTATTTGTTTTTCAAATCCAATTAAGGTTGATATCTTTAATCCCTACACTATAGTAAATTAAGCTGTAAGCAAAATGACCTCGTCACAATAGCACTAAGGAATCAGCTTTGAGTTTCCCAATCCACCATAAATCGTGGGCTGCATAACTTGGGAAAAGTGACTCGCTCATCAAGAGTGACTCTCCATGAGTTGACTTCTGAGCAGGCACGGCGTCGAGTAGAAATTTGTTAACAACATTTGGAAAACCCAAATAATAAATACATTATAAGAATTGTTACTTGCGATGAAAAGTGGATATATTGGAGAAACCCTAAACGATGGTTAGACTGTAAACAACCTGGCATGCCACGTGCTAAGTAAGGGAAATTTGAAAGTAAATGCAATGCTCTCTTTATTACGAAGGGATAATTTATTTCGAAGCATTGATTCAAAACTTTATAGTAATCAGTTAAAAAGAATGTATGAAGTTGTGTCCCAAGTAAATGGAATTGAGCTTCTCCCAAACCCTGCTTACAGTCCGACTGCTTAACATCTGTTCCGGTCAATGTCTAACTATCTTCAAGGAAAAACATTCATCTTGACAAAGAGACGAAAATGGAGTTGCAGAATTCTTCCATTCAAAACCCAAAGAAAGGTATTGTGAAAGAATCTGACAGTTTAGTCTCGAGATGGGAACAAACCATAGAACACAACGGTATATACTTTGAATATTCAAAAAAAGTGTCAAAATCGGTCAGTTTTTATGACTAAAACTCCTCTTAGCGAGTTCTTTTTTTTGTAAAATTACAATTCGCTTATGCAGTGTTAATAATTGTGATTTAATTTAATTTATACATTATAGACGATTCCACTCACTCAATATGTACAGTTCACAACAATACCATAATTCATCTAATATGTATATACAAATCTATCCAGGATTCCATGCCCCCGAGGATTTCCCCAATGAAACTAGGAGAAGGGGGCAATCCTCCCCCCCCCTCACTATCAGATCGCTAAGTCCAGAAAGAGGGGAAGACAGACACAGATGCTCAGGACTTTAATGGGAGCCAGAGCTAGTACGTAATGAAATACTTATCTATTTACAACAGATCGTAAGGCCACCGTCGCTTTTGGTGACGAGGAGGATTGTATGTATGGTACTGAATAAGGAGGATTTGATTTAAGGAGTTTGATGTGCTGGTACGTTTTCATGAAATTTGGTAAATCTTGAGGTTATCAGATCAGGGGTTGTTGGTACATTGAGATCAGTAGAGGGGATCATTGAATATATGCAGTTCGAGGACTTCGGATTGAAATGTTTTAAATGATCTATAACCGATAACATTATTATATTATACAGAATAAATTACAAACAAATTAAATTATATTATTTCTTGATGTATGCATTAAATTCTCTGTACTAGTTGTTGGCTATTTGTAAGTATTAATTGATCGGAAACCATTGTGAGTTAGATAAGGGACAACATTACTTTGACAACAAGCCCCTCAAAAAATTGCTGACACCATTGCCATCGTCTTAAAAGCCCTTGCAATTTAATGCGTTGGCTAACAAAGAGGACCGTAGTTAAAGGAGATTAAGCAAGGATGAGGAAATATTTAAGGACCACTTAACGGAGGTGTTCTTTAGTTAAGAGTTAGGAAGGAACAATAAGTAATGTAGTCTCCTTTCAAATATTCAGAGGCACCTATCAGGCAGAGAGAAGTTAAAACCCCTATTTAATAATTCAGGGTAAAGAAACGGCTTCTATCAGGAATCCCGGTGGCTTTTAACTCGGCTAAATTAACCATTCCATCGGGAAGGGCAGACCCTCGGCCCGGCACCGTGGAAATACACTTGATTGGAGGATGGGGACGGGGGAGGGGGTAGAGGGCGGGAAAGGGGAAAATGTAAAAAAACAATCAGAAAAAAAATCCAGTACCCGGTGAATAAAAAAAACTGTGATTTTCGGTTAAAATTGATAAAGCTGTCTCCTGAAAAGGGCTGAGATTGGAGGATGTGACAGGAGGCGGTCACCCCAGGATGCTCAATAATGCAGGACGTGGGAACGGGGCCCCTGGGGACGGCGCATGTGGGGCAGAGCCCCCGCCGTGTTAACAGATTGTCTGCTTCTTCTGGAGACCGGCTATCTATATTGCATGGGGACACTGCCGGCTTAGGACTGAAGCGCTCTACGCGATTAGTGCCATGTTTGTAGGGAAATGATAGTCAATTTCCGTAGAAAAACAACTAATAGATGATATAAATTTTGAAAATGTTATTCCAGACCTTCCTAATAAAAAAGCAAGAAAACTAATTACACCCTTACATTTTATCATGTGTTATATGTGCAATCCGTTTAGACAAAAAAAATTTATTTTTTTATTTATTTACGTTTAGTAATCACACATGATAAAAATGGTGGCAATTATAGATAGTGTGTTCTTTCTACTGTTCTTTGTCGATAGTGCAAAAGGGCTTTAAACCCCTTTTTAATATAAATTGAAACTTCTTTATTGTGATAAAATTACAATCTGCCTTATTAGGCAGTAAGTAATTGTGATTCACTTGCTCATTCATACAGTATTTACAAATAGCCCAGAGACCTGCCAAATCCACATGGTTTTCACCTCCCACGCATGAGGAAGTGGATTCTTGAGAAGTCCCCCACGTTCCTCCGTCAGCCGCGACACCGGATACGAGCCAGTGGAGGTTGACGAAGAGCGCGAGAGCCACATACGCTCAGGACCCCCTTTTAATAATATTAAAGAACATCTTATTACTCCAAGGCCAACTGCGGTGGTCCTCGGCATGGGTCTCGGTTGACCTCCATGGGGCACTGTTTTCGGCCGCGTGCACTCTTGTATTTACATGTTGCCATTATGCGATTTTAGTATATAATGGTAAATAGTTATTCAGAAGAGGTGACATACAGTTATGTTTGATACAATTTGTCAACGGGAGAACTTCCCTTCAATCGTCCTTCACTTTCTATGGTGTAATTTTTTTACCAAACCAGAATCAAAAAGATCTTCCTTTCGTTGAACAATTATTATTCTCTTGAACTGAATTTATTGTTGTGACAATAAACATAACTTCATAAATGAATTAAAATTTATTTAATCATTATTTTGTTATTTAGTTGGGTTTTTATTGTTTTTCCTAACAATAAAAATTGTGTTTTTATCCGCTTATCAATATAGTGGGGAACGGTGTATAGGTAAGTGGATAAGTTATCGTCTATCGGCTTTAGACGATTAAAAAAAAGAGAACGAGAGTAAAAGGAACTGATATTTGAACAACGGCTAGGTTTAAACTGTCTTTATTCTGCTTCTAATCCTCTATCTCTGTTTACAGCCTTTGTTTACATGGGGCTACGTGGTATTAGGCCTAACATTGCCCTATCACGAGCCTTAACTGATATACAGAGGGGTCCAAAAAAATGTATCCACTGGTTGACAGTCCATAACTTGCAAACTAATTGACGGAGTTGTCTCATTTTTGGTGAAAGTGTAGCTTAAAGTCCAACTTAAAGATATCACTGTAGGTGTTCGCCTTGAGCGACTCACTCCAGTTTCACGGGCACAATGTCTCACAGACTTCTGTGGTGAGCGAGTGAATTGTTGTAACACAAGATGGGAGTTAAATGGACTTGTTGCTGTTACAGGTCGTCCAGATCGTTGTTTGTGTACATCTTTAATACAGCCTTCAAATTTGTCTCGAATGCGACGAATCGTCAAACGTGTCGGTGGCTCTGTTTGATACACATTTCGCCATTGCCGTTGAACCTCATTAATGTTTTCATACTTAAAATACCACTTTAAAACAGACTTCCTTTCTTCAAATATAAGCCTTACACCAGCCATGTTTACTCGAGTAACAAGGTACAACTAACAATAAAACACTAACTATCTGGCGACTGTCATCTGACAAAACAAAACAACGCAATACAACGGTTGTATGGCGATTGCCGGAACTACAAACTATTACACTACCAAAAAATGAAATAACTCCGTCAATTAGTTTGCAAGTTATGGACTTTTAAACAGTGGATACATTTTTTTGGACCCCTCTGTATATATATAAGTTATTCACCACCGGGTAAGATGTGATAAAGAAAAGGGAAGGAAAACAGGAACAAAAGACTAACTCCAGTTCTCGAAATAGACTGCCTTTATTTCTATCTGTAATCCGACATATATGGGATCATGGGATGTTAACGTCCTATCATCGCATTGGTTTCCAATACAGAGCTGCCTCTGACTTTAACTTATTTATATATATATATTGTTGTGATATTAGAGATTGTGGAGTTTTTATATAATATTTAATCCAACTTATCAAGAAGGCAAAATAAAAACAAGTGAGAGTGTATGAAAAAAACAACAAAAGATAGTATACTGGTTGTTGTGATGATGAAAACACACACATAATTACTCACTAGTTTGGGACCAGCCCGTGATAATATAGTTGTTGTTTGTGAGAATAAAAAACACACAGAGCATTATACTCATCTAGTTTTGGGATCAGCCCGTAATACATTAGCTTGAGATTGAGAGTAAGAAAAACTTAAAAACTTTGTTGGTTAGTGGTTATTGACTTAAAGCAGAACGGAAGAGAAATAGCACGAAGAGCAGAAGTATTAATTTGTTTAAAGCATGAAGAGAATTAAAGAAGAAAAGGAATCAAATTTATAGACAAATATTTATAAAATTAATATAAGTTTATTTTTTTATTTGTAAAATTAAATTCATCTTTTTGCCAGATTTATTTTTGTTAATAGAACCTAATAGTAAATAGTAATTAAAATAAATTTAAAGTTAACAATAAAACTAATTTATTTGAAGAACATAATAATATATATATATCGGTTTTGAATGAAGTAATGCAGATTTGTTATTATTCATATTATTGAAAAAAATAATTGCGACAAACTTTAACTAAAAAAAAAAAATAAATAGCCCCGACGTGAGAATAATTTCGTCTTAGAAAGATTTTTAAAAAATAGCTCTTAAAATGCTGACTGGGAAACGCCCTAACTGAGAGCTCGTTAGTCGGCCCCGGTAAATGAAATTTCTTCCCAGTTGAAGAAATGTGGGAGCTGGAAAAAAGTAAAATGCTAGGCGTTGGTACTTTCTAATTTTTCTTTCTGGTCCAAGTTTCTAACTGTTAATAGGAGACACCGAGTCCACCCCTCTGAGCAGCATTACTCAACCGGATAGTTTTAGCTGTCTGTTCTAATCAAGTAGAAAACATCTCATGATGATTTGAAAGCCTTTTCAAAATAACGTTCTGAGAAGCTATCATAATTTGTCATTGAAGAAATTACAAAGAATTGACAGTTTAATGGGAGAGGATGCTCTGTTTCATTTTGGTTCCGGTCGATCGATTTTTCGTATGTACAAGTTCTACAATTAACGATCTCACAAGAATAAATACATAAGAACCCTTCATTAATAAAAACAACTCACAGTGATTGAATGGTTTACAATAGTGACTTTATACATGGGTGATGACTGCGTAAAATAGGTAGAGAGGCCGTAGATCTTTGTTCTGCACGGTTTATACCTTAAATGACCTGCTTGATTTTACCTCCGCGCACATAATAATAGGGTTCAATGTCACTCATTTTGTTGCTTACTTCACTTGTAGGACGTGATAACCGGGAAATGGGCCGAGGTCTGCATAGGTCCTAGGTCTTAGATAGATTTCCAAGCAAATGCTCGGGTCGGTTTCGTCATCTGCGTTTAAGTCAAATAGTACTGGAGCTGCCGGTGGGATAGACGTATGGTCCAATGTCTGCTACTTTGATTAATGCTTAGCCGAAAATTGTTGAGATAAAGTAGCCGGATCTTTAACGGTAGTGGTAGTAAAAATATTTTAAAATTTTATTTAGACGATAACAATAAACGTCAGCAGATAGAATCTCAAAAAATAAATTGTTGACACCCAACTATAGGATTCAAAAATCAATAAAGTTATATTCTGCTTAATTGGGCAACAACTAATTGTGATCAATGTTCTCATTCATACCATATTGGCAATTCTGTATTTACAAACAGCCTAGATACCTCCCAAATCCACATCGTTGTTACCTCCCTCGCGTGCGGAAGAGGAAGCTGTGTCTTGGCACGTCCCCCACGCTCCTCCATCAGCCGCGTTACCGGATATGAGCCAGTAGAGGCTGACTAAGAGCGTGAGAGTCACAGACGCTCAGGACATGATTGGAAAAACTCGCCATGTCCTGGATTCCCACTGTCACGTATTTATGACTGTAAAGGCAACTGCAGCTTTAGTCTCCGAGGAGGGTTATAGGGATGCATGGTGCACTTTATGTCTGTGCCAGGGGATTAGGGTGGTTGGATCTGTGTTATAGAAAATTTAAATACACTTTCCAAGAAATGTTCAAAGGGGAAAGAAACAGGATTTTCTGATTAAAGTCATTTTCAACTTCAATGGTCATTATATCGACAAGGTTAATGGAATAATGCATAATAAAACATTGTGAAACTTGTATAATCATCCTAATTCAATGATCATCCTAAATCGACTGTATTGAGGGTTTATGACTCACCATTTCACCAAAATTACCTGTTAAAGCTAAAATGACGCAATAATTAATTATTTATGAAGTATGTACTTTTTAGAGAGATCGCTTTTATTCTTATCATAGAAGGGATAAAAAGGGGTTAATGTTTTAACATTAATTTAATGTTATTTTTTTATTATGGTTCCAAAACATTCTGCTAGACCAAGTAGTTCTATAAGATGAGGATCACATCAGATAAAGACAACAATTCATCCAACGTAGACATATCAAATTTTTCGACTCACTGCAATACTTGACAAACCCGGTGTTTAACACGATAACCCCCACTCCATTCCCCCATCGATGGCAGGACGCTGTCGTGGCTGGAACGCTTTAGTCTTAGGTTCTAGGTATATTTTTTTAGTTTGTAAGTTTTTTTACCCATTTTCTAAACTGGAGGTGAGCCCCATCACCTAGATTTGTATTCATTGTTATTTCCTATTAACGTCAATCTGATTTATGTAATCCAACCTCCTTTAAATACATCTGCGCATAGCAGAAAGAGGAGAAAGTTTGTCAATTCTGTTGCTTATATGTTTAGATTGTATTAAATTCAAGGGGTTTAGGAAAAAATAAAAAAAATATAGACAACAATAAGCGGCTGGGAATATAAAAAAAACAAGAAAATCCAGATTTTCTGGAAAACGTTCGACAAGCAATATTCCATATGAAGATGCAGAAGACTATTGGAGAAAACCCAGATATTTGATTTATCCAGTCCCTGAATCGAAATGGCTAATCACAATACGAATATAATAAGGCTAGGTAACGAATATGTTCGACAATATCTAGTCTAAGATAACATAGACTAGATTTCACAGCACAGAAACCTTGAACAAAATTATAAAGACATTGACATTTATATCTAAAAAACAAGGGTAAAAATATTTATTATTAATAAACCCAAATTGCGTTCTTTACTAAATCGGAAGTAATTTATGTAATTATACAATAAGCATTATTTAATTTGAAAATTACACACATGAGATACATGGGATTCCAAATTAGTCAAATTAAAGAAAAAAAATGGAAAACATCAATTAGCCGTGAAAATATTTATCATTATTCTAAAATGTTCCACCAACATATAAAATTATATATGTATGAATGATTTTTACAGGTAACGCACTCGTCGCAGTTAAATTAGACGAATTAAAAAAAAATCTGCATGAAAGCAATTTACACGACATACTAAATTTACCCGCCAGTGAAAGGGGGTTGTATTTTTTCCAACAGCGGAATTTCGGGGGCGAGTCGCTCGTTTGAAAAATTGCAGTCCGCGATCACTAATTCAACTCCGGCGTACACAGCGTCAACTCACTGTCGCTACCCAAAATAAACCAAGATTATCCTGAACAATGCCCGAGCCAGAAGGGAGAGGCTATACCTTCAAACATGTAATGATCAACCGTACTTGATTTGTTCGCCTGTCTGTCAGTAGCGTATTAAGGTGATAAGGGCAGTCGGCCCCGGGTAACACTTCTTTTGGGGCGAAATTTTTGTCTACGTTATACAAAAACAAATAAAATAATAATTTTTTAACAGGAAAAATCCCCTCTGTTTGAGTCAAACCACCGCCATAAGTATTAGATTAGGTTGTAAGGTGTAAAGCCAAAGAGATTCACACCTCGGAAAATATTTTTTCTTTACCATTAATTAATATTAAAAATAGTGTGAGAAATGCCAAGAAAAATGGTTATTTATAATTTATAACATTCTTTCCTTAAAAAAAGTACGCAGTTAACTTTTTTTTATCAGCTCGAATTTCCGCTATTGAGTTATCATTGGAAGATGAGGAATAATGAAATGTTTAGAAAGAAAGTTTTCTAATTTATAGAAAAAAAACGAATTTAGTTTACGAAAAAATAGCAATTATAATAATAACAGAGCCAATGATTACAATAAGCATGCAATTTAACAAAAATGAGTGCCCAGCCCAATTCTATGTCGACATATCTACGCTTAATCATTGAAAAAAGTTAAAAAACCTGCACCATAAATTAGGG
Source organism: Acanthosoma haemorrhoidale (assembly GCA_930367205.1). Lineage (NCBI taxonomy): Eukaryota > Metazoa > Arthropoda > Insecta > Hemiptera > Acanthosomatidae > Acanthosoma > Acanthosoma haemorrhoidale. The sequence continues at coordinate 45,647,365 of OV884014.1, forward strand.
ATCGGCTACGACTGCATAAAGATAACACCTGGTGGCAAAGCTTATTACTGCTAAAGATGATACTTTTTAAACGGCCAGAAGAGAATTATCGCATGTATGTTGAGTAGACAAATAAGAAAATCACTTTTTAAAAACTTTACTTAGGTAAAACCACAGTATTAAGTTTCTTGACAGAATAGTATGAATGAGTGACTATAATGTATTATTCATAGAGCTGACGCTACGGGCTATATATACATATAAGAAAATGATAGCAATGATTAAGAGTGTGTGAGATAAATATTCAGAATGACGATACCGGGAAAGCAAGTGGATGTGTAAATGTTATTAATAATATCAACAGAGGACTATCAAAAGTTAGGAGATACAATTGTTAACGGTGTGATTATTGCTTTTACATAACTAGAGGTCAAGGGCACTGCACAAAGCAGGGCCAACACTATGTCAATTGATTGCGCGATAAGGATATGACGTAACTGTCGGACATACGCTTGATAATTGAAAAACCGCGTGTGCCTTAAATGAGGAATTGGCTATAAATGCATGATGATACGTCACCTGGTTGTAAAATTTATAACTACTAAAGAAGATTCTTTTTAAACGGCCACTTGTTTCAAGGGAATTGTCGTAATGTTGAGTGTAGGCTTAATTCCAAGTTCAAACTCCTATATTTTTGGTTGCTCCGTAATTTTTAAAAGTTTTTTCACCGTAAGCACAAATGTCAAAAACGTGTACAAGTTCCAACTACGCCTCCATCAGGGACATCGACAAGGGAACGCAGATACCGCGTCGTGGTTAAAATCAAGCAGTAAATATATAAACGCTTACATCAGTATACAGTCTGTTTAAACTAAAGAAGTGAATTTTTATATTTATTTGTTCATGTTCAATAATAGTTAATAACCACTCTCGATTTCGATTGACTTATAAAGGGGAGGAAACTGGAGATCACCCCAGGTCGCAAAAGCTCTAGTGGTAAGCTTGGAATTCACATTTGTGCCTAGAATGTGGCAATTACTAGGGAGTAACCAGTTTTATAGGAGCACTTATGAGAACTTAAACCCCATTTACAAGGTAGTTACAAAAGTCCTTGTGCATAAAATCATTGTTGACTTTAAATTAACATATTAAGACCGTACTTGACTGTTTTTTATCGTATAATTTATACCATTACTTACATTATCCTTTATGTATGCAAATCCATTCAAGCACCGCCAGCCGTCTTTGCGTTTCATTTACTATTATGTATTGCAGTACAATATCGATTCGCGGTCTTTTAAGAATGTACTGGTAAAAATAATTATGTGTGAAGTTGGCAAACGAAGAAATCCGTTCTATGGAAGGTGAATGAGTACTAATGTCCACTACATCCACGTTGCGTAGTCTTCAGGTGCCTCGGTCAAATTGTCTCACTTGTTGAAGACAATGAATTACGCGAGAGCGTAAGCCAGGTTTCATACGTGACCATATAATAGGGGCTTTTAATTAAGGGTTACCAATTGTCAATTATTGTGTACTATTGATTGTCTCTAGATTATTTTTAAATCAATCAATGGTTTAAAGCGCTCATTTTTTAACAGGAAAAATTCCCTCTGTTTGAGTGCACCCACCGCCATAAGTATTAGATTAGGTTGTAAGGTGTAAACCCAAAGAGATTCACGCCTCGGACCTGTCCAATATTTTTCCTTTACCATTAATTAATATTAAAAATAGTGCGAGAAATGCCAAGAAAAATAGTTATTTATAATTTATAACATTCTTTTCTTAAAATAAGTACGCAGTTAACTTTCTTTTTATTAGCTCGAATTGTTGCTATTGAGTTATCATTAGAAAATGAGGAATAATGAAATATGATATTTAGAAAGAAAGTTTTTGTAATTTATAAAAATAAACGAATTTTGTTTACGAAAAAATAGCAATTATTTGTGTTAATTAAAAAACATTAATTTGAGGGGTAAATAGAATCAAACAGGAAAAACGCCCTTTTAAATTTCTTTAAAATATTTTTTATGGGAGAATACAATGGTTTCAGTTTTGTTTTATTTTCACTTCATTTTTCATCCAATTGTTTAGAATATTCTATTAAACTACTTTCTAATATTTTTATGGTAATTTTTAGAAATATACATGCTTTTTCCCCTTTAAGCCATTTGTTTATTAGATTAATTCACCTATGCATTATATCACATCAAAACGTATACTCTATAACGTATACTGTCACTATCACGCGTTTATAGCAGGTCACGAGGCCACTGCCGTTTTAGTCTCTAAGGAGGATTATAGGGGTGAGTGGTGCAGTGCAATGACTGTGGTAGGGAATTAGGGTGGTTGGATGGGTTACTATGGAATTTTATGAACTTGGAAGGGATGAGTTCAAGAATGTAGGGTATATTCAGATCATTATGAAGGGTTTTGTTGCTGACGTAATAAGGGGCATTTACTATTGTTCTCAGGACTTTTGATTGAAAGGATTGGATGCTTTGATGTTTGACTTTTTTGCTGTCCCCCATTGCTCTATTCCGTATGTCCAGATTGGCTTAAGTATAACTTTGTAGATTAGTAATTTGTTTTCTATTGAGAGATGGGATGTCCTTCGAAGTAGTCTGTACAGTTGTTCAAAGCGTCTGTTTAGTTATTGTCTTTTTAGTCTCGTGTGTGGGTTCCATGTCAGTCTTTTGTCGAGATGGAAGCCTAAATAACGTACTGTCTCAGACACAGGGAGAGGAATCAAATTTAAAAAAAAGTAGCGGACAGAAGGCAAAGGTTGTGTGGGAACATTTTGCTTCCTTGACTTTGATTCGCCATTGGTTGCACCAATACTCGATCTCATCAAGGTGTTTTTGAAGGTTTTGGGATGCTATATCGGGGTCTGAGTGGGATGACAGGACTGCAGTGTCATCTGCAAATGTTGCCAAGAAGGTATTGGTGGTAGAGGGGACATCAGCGGTGTATAGATTATAGAGAATGGGACCCAGGACGCTGCCCTGTGGAACTCCTGCTTTTATGCGATAGTAGTTAGAGTATTCTAAACCGCAATCTTTAAATCTATACTTTAACAATTCCTCATCTCCCTTTGATTCATTCGTTTAATCGATCCTAGAAACCTTCCATGCTCATTTCACCCCAGAAATGATTTGAATATTTTTTGTATTTTCTTGTTACAATTGTTAGACAATGTCCTTCAGCTCTATTTTTTTTTTTTTTCATAGCCCCTTTAAATTTACAGATAATTATGTGTAATTATAGATATTCAGGGGTCAGCTCTATTTATTTATATTTATAACTATAATGTAGTTGGTTAATTGAAGTTACCAGGTATGAACAAATGGTTATAGTAATTTAAAAGCTTATCATTCCAGAGTAATTTTCGTTATATTTTTTTTAACAGCCAGAAGCACTTATTTGATCCTTTATGCTGATCTTAGGTGACAATGTCCCAAAATGAAATGCTTTTATTTTATTTCAAGTTGTTGCAAGTTTGAAGTGGTGGTTAGATCGTCAATGGATCTATGTACTGTACGGTGTCGATTGATTAGGGACAATCGATAGTGGGACAATATCGATACTTCCACCGTTATATGTCCAAGAAATTTTGTAACAAGTTAATGCACAATACGTTAGGCTGCATGATTACATAGGAGACCCTGGGCCTAATCCATAGAGTTACATGTAACTCCGCTCTGGAGTCAGCCAGACATAAATGATGAGCTCCCTTTCGTGCCACTAATATGACGGAGACTCATGGCCTGATCATCTCCTCCCTCCAGGTTTTGATGGATCTTCACGTAACCGTTCCGGTATCAATCTGTATCCTTCGTGCTCAGTGTCCCGTCTTTACGGGATGGGATTGGGGTGTCTTATACCGAACCGTCCGGGAAATTGCTTCGAAATGAGGGAATATAAGTTTGATAGGGGCTACTGAAAGGAGTTAACTAGCCAAACCATGGATCAATGACTTCCTTGAATAGTTTTTAAAAATATAAAAGAGATTTTAGACTATTTATACGTATGAACAAATTATATCAATATCCAACAATTGGCTCCTTGGACTAGAAAAGTTTGAATACCTCTCTGAGGGTTGTCCAGAACTTTAACATATTAAAGTTTAGATCTTTTTCACATCATTAATAACACAATAAAAACCGGAGTTTCACTGTAAAAACAATGGAAACAGGCTATTTAATGTTGTTTCAGCCATTTTCCTTAAATTGTTTTAGTTAGTCACAACAATTTTTCTACGTATGCAAGGTTAAATTATATTAGGTTAACACGCTGATGGAAAATTCCCAGTAGTTTTTGTTAATTATCATTTAATAATGAGTACATCTTGGGGATTAGGTAACACTCGATACATCTCATATAAGAATGTTATGTGGGCTGTGTAGGTAGTATCACAAATAGTCGTTTATTAATCCATTTTATTTAAGCCTAACAATTTTTTTTTCACCTAAGTTACCCTAAAGGATTCGTCTACTGTTATCATAGTTCAGAGCTAATAACAAACTCACTTTTATATTTCTGCCATATACATTACTTTACCTAACCTCTTTAATTAAGTTTTAATAACTTTTTTTGAACCATATTCCCATGGTAAGGCACTCACACTAAATGATTTCTGAAGAATTTTTTTCATTGGCCAATTAGTAACATTTTGTGGATATATACTCGTAGTAGATAAAATTTCATCCAGTGCACTACACAATTAAATGAAAGCCTTCAATGGACCTTTTTATGATCTTAAAACACAATAAACACACTTAAGCTGTAAGATTTACAACGGAATTTAAATTAACTACCATGAACACATAAAATTTTAAAAATACACTACCAAGGTGTTGCAAGAATCATCCTGTAAAGAGGTAGAGGAGCAAAACTCAACCATCAGTAGTCCTCACCATAAGTTTCATCCTCTACCACCAAACATACCCACAGCTCAATAAAAACAAATCCCGCAGTTGACACCGTCTGCTACCTTAGGCTTCACATTGAAAGACAATTAACCATCTCATAACTATAAAGACATAAAACAGTTTATTAATAAAAACAACTTACAATGATGGCAGGTATGGGCCGTAGAACTAACTGTTTTTAGAATTTTTTCCAAAATTGTTATTGTGATAAAATTACAATCTGGCTTATTGAGCAATAACTAATTGTGATCAATGTTCTCCTTCATACCATATTTACAATTTTTCATTCACTCGCTCATTCATACAGTATTTACAAACAGCCCAGAGACATTTTTGTCACCCCCCTCGAATGCGAAAGAGAGAGCGGAGTCTTGGGAAGTTAACCACGCTCCTCTATTTATTTATTTTTTTCCCATAGCCCCTTACAAAATTCTAATTCAAGATATCAGATTCTCATTCGAATCTATTTACATGTCAGTTTTATATTTGCAGTAGCGTCACTACATCATATAGGGGTTTTGTTGTTTTTTATAAACGTTACATAATTCAATACAGGTGTAATTCACATTATACTTCACTTGCTTGAAAAGACTATTTCAGGTGATGAACTTTCGCAGAGTCACCGAATATGAGCCAGTGGAGGGTAACCAAGAGCGCGAGAGTCACAGACGCTCAGGACATGGTTTGAGAAATTGGCCATTGCCAGGACTCCTAATGTCACGTATTTATAGCAGGTCACGAGGCCACTGACGCTTTAGTATACGAGGAAGCTAATAGTGTGCTAGGGTATTAGGGTGGTTGGTTAGGTTACTATGGTATTTCATGAACTTAAAAGGGATGAGTTCAAGAATGTAGGGCATATTAGGATCGTTATGAAGGGTTTTGTTGCTGACGTAATAAGGGTTTCCATAAAGAGGTTTGGTTTCAATGATACTTGTTTCGGTCAATTGCAGGTTTTACCTGAAGTAGATACTTTCGCAGGGGGTCTTAGGTAAATACCTAACCTATCCCCCTGCTATGGGCAGCATTCCCACCTATGATTAACTCGAAGTGGTACACGAGTTGTAGGTGATAGCTCACGGTGATAGCTCAAATTTCGCATGGGAAGGCCATACTGTTATTTTATTCACTATAAAAAAAAATCAAATTTACTGTCGGTAAGTTCCCACCTAGTTGTACTGTTCTGCAGTTTTTTTACGTATAAAGGGAATGCTGAGTATATTGGAGTATAATGAACCACGATTGAAATCATCAGTAGTGATACCAATCGCACAGTTTTGCTTATTGAATTGCGCCTTAATTGGATAGGATTGGTTTTCGGAACAGCGCTGGGGCTGTCAATTATCATTCAAAGTCCGAGCGGGCAATCGGGTCCAATTACACCTAGCCGGATCTGTACCGGCCCAGGGGCCAAGCTGAGCCAATTCCAACGATACCTCACTGCCCCAAGGGTAGTTAGGGTAATTTGATTAGCCTTAAAACAGAGACCGGACAACTTGATTTGGGAAGGCATTAAATGTCAAATTCAAAATTGTATTTGTCCGACCGATCGCTCGTTTATGGACGGAAGCGTTATGATTGTGAACGATTCATTTCGGATGATATGCACGAGGTGTAAGTTACCCCAGAATATAGGATTGATTGCTAAAAGACAAACAAGAAACTAACCGTAAGCATGTCTTAACATCACATGAGTTGGGGGGCGAAACCCATTCTCCATTAGTTTGACCAAAGAAGATGCAACAATCCAATTATTGCCAAACCTAAGCGTGAAGTTTTATTTTTAAACATGTTCTAGTTTTTGCGCATGCGCTACATCCTGAAACACCTCTCAACTTCGCTCGTCCTTCAAACACTTTATTCTACCGTTTTTAGGCCACAGTACATCAAAAAATTTTGTTCTACCAGGCAACTTACGTGAGCTGGTCACGAGGAAGCCCTCAACACGTAAGTGAATAGCTTATTACATTTGTGCAGAACAAAAGTGAAGTGAAATCAGAGGAGAGGTCGGCCATTTTGCCATTAGACATTAGCACCATTCGGATCGTTCACTAACGTCGTGCAATTGTTTCTGAGCCAGTCGGTCTTGTGGCTCAGAGCCAAGACCCGTGACTCGCCACTGGAGGTTGTGAGCTTGATTCCCACCGGCGCTACGTACTTTTTTTCTTACAAACTAAAAACCGTTGTTATGATAAAATGAAATTTTATCAACAAGTGATCTCTCAAAATAAAAAAAAAAGATCGAGATCACTAGGTCCAACCCCGACAACGTCGCCTGTAAAGCGTAAACCAAGACGATCAACCAGGAATGTACAAATAACCTCTTCTGCGGCTAGTTCCATGGAAGAGATACCTCCACAAGCCAGCACATCCAATAATGATCCCGCCATAGAGTCACCTTTCTTCACGCCAAACACCTTTGAGGCGTTGAAAAATATCCCAGCAGAAGAAATGGAAGTCAACAAAACTCCAACACAGCCCCAGCCGCCTCCTATATTTGTACGAAATATTAGCAACTTTAAATTACTATGCTCACAAATGAGCAAAATTGTTGGTACCGGCAAATATACGTGCCTAAATCGCTCTCGGGACACGAAAATATCTCCGGACACTCCCGATACTTATCGGGCAATTATCAAATATTTGGACGAAACCAATGCTGACTTTCACACCTATCAGCTGAAACAAGAACGCTCGCTCCGAGTAGTAATTAGAAACTTGCACCCGACCACACCAGCTGACGAAATCGAAGATGAACTCTTTGCTCTTGGATTCAAAGTTCGTCAAATAACGAACGTGTTACGTGAGGATAAACAACAAGAGGGATCAATAAAAACGGCGTTACCACTGTTCTTCGTCGATCTCGAGCGAACACCTGGAGTAGAGAAGATTTATGAACTAACACACCTGTACTATACAAGGGTACAGGTTGAAAAACCGTTCCCCAAACGAGACATCGTCCAGTGCCATAATTGTCAGGCATATGGGCACACGAAATCTTACTGCCACCACCCTCCCAGATGTGTAAAGTGTAGTGGGCAGCACAGAAGCGATTTGTGCAAAAAGCCCCTACAATCTCCTGCGGTATGCGTACTTTGCAAGCAAGGCCATCCGGCCAACTACAAGGGCTGCGAGGCTTACAGAACGCTGAAGTCGAGGACCGAAAAACGCCGTCAGCCAGAAGTGGAAAAACTTGCAGCAAGAAGCGGCCCAGCCAGAAACTTGAGGCCTACTGTCTCTTTCGCCGATGCCGTTCGCAACAGAGAGCAGTCACAGGCACCACCCACCCCCTGTACACAAGATCACCTTTCCCAGCATTCCGTTCATCCCGTCAACCCACAAACTCTATCCCATCCTCAGCCACACATCTCGTACATTCCTCCACCTTCAAGTTCTTCGGATCTCACTAGCCTTTTAACCTCATTTCTTACAGAGTTCAGAACCCTAATTACTCCTCTCATTTCCCTACTTACAAATCTGGTCTCCTACCTTATCCCCGTTAAACAAAATCCATAAGTGGATCCTTCCGACTCCTTATCCATTCTCCTTTGGAATGCGAATGGTGTTCGCACCCACACTAACGAACTGACAGCACTACTCCACGACAAGAACATCGACGTAGCTCTTATTACTGAAACAAGACTTACTAGCAAACGATCATTTACGATTCGACAGTACCATACTTACCGAACTGATCACCCAGATGGAAGAGCTCATGCAGGTACCGCTGTCATTGTTCATAATTCCATTTCTCATCACATAGTTCCTTTGGTAGCACATAATTTCCTTCAGCCCACTGCAGTGTCAATCAGCACCTTCCCTTTCCCCCTTACTCTAGCATCAGTGTACTGCCCTCCCAATAAATCCATTTCCGATTCCCAATTCATCTCCTTTCTAGACTCCATAGGACATTGTTTCCTTGTGGGTGGGGACTTTAATGCAAAGCACCAACACTGGGGGTCAAGATCCACGAATACACGCGGACGTGCTTTGCTGTCTGCACTCACACAGAAACATTGCTCCACGATCTCACCTGACACAGCCACCTATTGGCCATCAGATCCCAACCGAAATCCAGATCTCCTAGACTTCTTCTTCTACAATAGTTTAGGAACACTAAACTATTCACTCAAGCGCCTCGATGACCTCTCCTCCGATCATAGCCCTTTATTATTAACCATTTCCCTAAAACCAATTCACAAACTATCTCCTCCTTCATTTATTAGGGGCCCAGTCGATTGGGACCACTTCCGTCAGCTTCTTACAGAGTCCGTAAACCTCAAATTATCCCTGAAAACATCCCAAGACCTAGACGATGCAGTGCATTCTTTCACTACTCTGGTCCAGAGGTCGGCTTGGGAGGCATCGTCACCCCATCGTCACCCAAAAATTCATAATCATAATAGTTTACCTCAGCATCTCAAAGATCTAATCCTATCCAAACGCCGCTCCAGAACAGTGTGGCAAAGATCCCGGCATCCTGCCGATCGCCGCTCGTACAATCAGTACTGCTGATTGGTAAAGCGGCGATTGGCATCCTTCCGTTCCGATTCTTTCAATTCCTACCTCTCCTCTCTGTCTACCAGGGATAACTCCTTGTGGAATGTAACCAAAAAAATCCTAAAGTATCAACCTGTTTCACATCCGCTCCGTCGTGATGATGGGTCCTGGGCGGCTTCGGATGGGGATAGGTCGGAGGAATTTGCTCTGCATCTTACCCATACTTTCACACCTAACCTTTCTCATCAAAGCCATACTCACAGCACAACTGTGGAAGATTTCCTCACTTCACCTATTCCTCTCTCTCTTCCACCAAAAGCCGTTAATCCCTCTGAGGTCAAATACCTTTTGAAAAACTTACCTTACCGAAAATCCCCTGGATATGATCTCCTTACTCCTCAAATTCTCAAACAACTTCCTCCTAAAGCCATAATCTTCCTAACCTATATATATATAATTGCATTATCCGAACTACGCACTTCCCACTCCTCTGGAAACATTCCATTATTGTCCTATTCGCCAAACCCGGTAAACCACCCAATGACGCCTCATCTTACCGTCCAATAAGCCTACTCCCTATCCTCTCAAAAATATTTGAGAAACTTCTACTAAAACGTCTACTTCCAATTATTGAATCCAAAAACCTTTTTCCTACACACCAATTTGGTTTCCGCCAACGGCATTCCACTGCTCAACAAGGCCTTCGCGTTGTTGATCACATCTCCTCAGCCCTTGAAACCAAACAGTATTGCACTGCTGCCTTTCTTGATATAGCTCAAGCTTTTGACAGGGTTTGGCACGCAGGTTTACTCTACAAGCTCAAAAGATATTTACCACAGACCCTTTTCCTAATCCTACAGTCCTACCTTTCAAACCGCTTCTTCCAAGTCCGCTGTGGTTTAGAATATTCAAACTACTATCCTATAAATGCAGGAGTTCCACAGGGCAGTGTCCTGGGCCCCATCCTCTACAACCTATACACCGCTGATGTCCCCTCTACTCCCAATACCTTCTTGGCCACATTTGCAGATGACACTGCAGTCTTGTCATCTAACCCAGACCCCGACATAGCATCCCATAACCTTCAAAAACACCTTGACGAGATCGATTATTGGTGCAACCAATGGCGGATCAAAGTTAATGAAGCAAAATGTTCCCACATTACCTTCACCCTTGGTCGCAAGTCTTGTCCACTAGTTTATTTTAATTCTATTCCTCTCCCTGTATCCGAGACAGTACGGTATTTAGGCTTCCATCTCGATAAACGACTGACCTGGAACCCACATACGAGACTAAAAAGACAAGAACTAAACAGACGCTTTGGACAACTATACAGACTACTTCAAAGGACATCCCATCTCTCAATAGAAAATAAACTACTAATCTACAAAGTTATACTTAAACCAATCTGGACATACGGAATAGAGCTATGGGGGACAGCAAAAAAGTCGAACATCAAGCGTATCCAATCCTTTCAATCAAAAGTCCTGAGAACAGTAGTAAATGCCCCTTATTATGTCAGCAACAAAACCCTTCATAACGACCTTAATATACCCTACATTCTAGAACTCATCCCTTCCAAGTTTACGAAATTCCACAGTAGCCTTTCCAACCACCCTAATCCTGTAGCACAGTCACTGCACTGCGTCACTCATCCCTATAATCCTCCTCGGAGACTGAAACGGCAGTGGCCTCGTGACCTGCTATAATCAAGTGACAGTGGGAGTCCTGGCAATGGCCAGTTTCTCCAATCATGTCCTGAAACATGTTCTAGGATAGCAGTCAGAAAATGATTTCAATATATCTGAAATTTTAAACGTATGTTTCGCTTGAAATTTTAAAATATGTGACTCTAAGTTCAAAAGAATCTTTTTTTTTTTAATAAGAACTCATTTAGGTATTTTTTTAATTCACAAAATTTTCAATCTGCGAGTAATTAAACTAAATTTGCAACTTAAGCTCTTTACATTCTCTGCTGCCATGATACATTTCATATAGTATATATAATCAAGAGTTATACAATACAACTAAATAACTTATATAATGCAAACATATTAAATTTGAAGTTGATGTAGGTGAAGCTAGTTTGTAGACTAAAAACTAACTTAACCTAAGTTTCCCTGACAGCAACGAGTCAAAAAACCTGTGTCTCCGGTGGACCCACCACACAGTGGATTGCCTAGTACCAGCTAGGTGGACAAATTTCAATTCAAAGAATGTATTAATTAAATGACATTAACAACCTCCCTCCCCCATAGGTCACAAGTCGAGGTAATAATTATAAGTTTCTACTTTTTTTTGGCTGTAGTTTACGAATTTGAAGTGAAAAAAACCGATCATTTCCCTAGTACATAAGATCACTTCTTGATTCTATGAACTACTATTTATTTAACTTCAAATTCGTAATATAAACCTCATAAAACGTAAATCGCCCTCTTCTGTTAACAATCTTCAATACAATTTTCAAACGAGATACGATTTTTGTCCACCTAGATTTGCGATTCTACATACTGCGCACCGTCTATTTATTCTAACAAATAAAGTCAAATGACTCGTGGTAGGGCTAATATATAATAAATAAAGTATTCGAAATAGTATTTAATGTATTTTTAAACGAATAATATAGGTTTATTTTAGCGAACATTTTATCACTATTGCTTTAGTAATTCCTTCGTAGCCATTCAAGAAGTATTTAATACATGGAAGTATTGGTATAAATACGGGGATAGAGTGAGCGTTAATAGAGTCGATTCATTCTTACATGATTCTTACAAAAAAAAATATTGAACCAAGCAAGATATTTGTTTAATTTATGTTTGTTTATTTATTCATTGGGCAATGGAACGTTGAAATGAGGACATCCCATCGGGAGGGACCTACTCCTGTGTCATAAATTCCACGTCAACATAGAGATCTGGATCTAGAACCTTCCTATCTTGAAGCGATTAAGGTTACCTATGGTCCTCGACTATGGGGGAAAACCGAATACTTGTTAAAAACCTTCATACCTGGGAATTGAGAAATCTTCAGCGAAAAGTTGGACATTTAACTATTTTTCCACACTTCCGGTTTGTGTATTTGAATTTGAGATCGATGGAGTTAAAATTTCAGCATTGATATATAATTAAATGCGTGAGGTGTCGCTGATCTATTGCATTCTTCATGTTCATTTTCGATTCCTCCGAGACAAGAACGTACAGCAGCACATTGACAAGTGCCAGGGAATGATCCGTCCGTGCTGTACCACAGCAGTGACGTGCATGTCCACCAGTGACGACACTTAGAGACGTGGTCCGACCCGGCTCCATCCACTATGCAGACCCGTTGGCCTGACACGAGCGGACAGAATGTCTTGCACCCGACCAGCCATCGTCCTAAATAATGAAGTCAGTTCCTACTGCTGAGTGAGGGATAAGTGAAGGGCCATATGGCGCCCAGATTAGCCCTATACAAATATCACTTGTCGCGTAGCCCCCTCATGCCTATTATATACAATCCCATTCACTCGATCTAACTTTGATAGGGCCCTGTCTTTTTATATTGACTCGTTGCAGTCATATGGGCAATTCACGCCTCTTCCTATACAGCCCCTGTTCATATTCGGACCGCACTGTTCCGTATCGTTGCCGCTCCAGAGGGGAGCCTGTCACTCCTTTCATAGGGACAGGTTCTAACGGCGTCCTCATGAAAAAGTGATTGGATCGTTTCGCATAATTTATGAAGTAACTTTCTCGCACTCTGATGAATAGAACATATGGTTTGAGCTGACATGTAGTCACCATTGCACTTTAAGTTAGTTCCCGAGCCAGAAGGAAAGAATCTACTTGAAATCAAGTACTGAATAATGAACGACTCACAAATGATGCACAATGGTGCTCCCCATCACTTTTAAAGTAGTTCTGAACATTAATGTATAATCTAGATCGTTACACTTTTGTTGCATCGCAATGTAAAATAAATAGAAATTGTATAAAATGTAGCCAAGCTACAGGACGTATAATGGCCTATTGTAAATAGATTCATTTATGTAGAACCTCTGGTGAATTCTTTAATGTTTTGATAAGAAGGAGATATGGGGAAAAAAACGTCACATATTAAATTATTTAATAAAGCTAAAAATATAACGCGATCGATCTTCACAGCACTTTAAAATCTGCTGAGGCGTCTTGGGTTAAAATACAGTAACCGAAAGTATGGTTAAAGTAATTAAAAGTAAAAAAGGTCCTCTTACTTTAAGATTTCTCAATTCTCTGCATAAGGCTTACATTAGTCTATTTGTCCGTCAGTCTTGCATGTTAACGACTATAGTGCCGTGCAGGAAAAATCTAATATCAGAAAGTCTTAGTGAAGTTCGAATTGGTTATGGTGTAAGTTCGTAAATGGTATAAATATGGTCCGAGAGTGAGAAGCGTGGATGTAGCAGCACTAGTTGAATGATAAAAAAAATAATACTATTTTAGATGAGTTAAATATCCCACATAACCAATTCTAGATACCTGAAGATGGCAGCTTAGAGTTGTCGAAAGCGCTTTTTCAATAAAGAAGAAATTATCAGTTGTGAAATGACTGTTAAATGAGCTTGTTTGATTTTTGCTTTTGATTCTGGGACAGTGGTTCTAGTCTTTTATCCAGATAGAAGCCTGGGTATATAACAGTATTAGAAGTATGAAATGGTATCGGATTAAAGTGATTTCTTTGTATGCTGATTGTTACAGTTGGTAATTGTTGGTTCTCTTTTGGTTATTTCTTCGTGGTAATTTTGAAGGGCTCAATTAAGGGATCAGGATGGAATGAGAAGGTAGATGTCCCATCAGCTGTGGTTAGTGGGTATTGTGGAAGGGATCGGTCCCAATATGCTGCCTTGTGGAACTCGTGTTTTAATCTGATAATATTTCGGTTGTTCTAAAACACAGCGATATAGGAAATAAATAATTGGTTGATAAAACAATAGCCTCACTACTTTGTTTTCGTTATTTAGAAAAATTTCTTTTCTTCACTTAAACTTTTTATTACTTCAACTATGAGCTATATAAAAAAAAAACAACTAAACGGAATAAAAAACACGAATATAGATCTAAAATATTAATGTACATATACGGGAGGTTAAAAAAACGTAAATGTTTGCTCCTAAAATATTATTATTTGGCACATCTCTGAAATTTCATTATTCGTGGACAGAGTTTTACGTCGATCCATACCAAGTTTTGTGGTTTCAACTAGGCACAGAAAACGTTGCATTAGCAGTAAAAAATGTTCAAAACCTTTTGTTTCACCATCAATATTTGTGATTGCTTTCGATTCTCAGAGAACAATTTTTTTGATTGACATATAATGTTGAAGCTTATTCCAAAAATATTTCCAATATTGGGGCATAATGTGCGGTTTTTAGAAATATTTTTTTTAATTAAAATTAATTATTTAATTAATCAGTTTTGGGTTAGTTCGGTAGTTTTCGTGAAGAGTATTTTGAATATAACCAATTTCAGATTTATACAAGTAGTGACCACAGTTGATTAAGGAGTAGCATGCAGAATCATGTTAGCATTAATATGCACAGAGAAGTACGAGGAGCGAGTAAGGCACTCCATTATGCTGAAGAGAGCGGTGGGACGGGCCCCGAAGACGAAGAAGAGAGAGCGGAAGACCGTGATTAATAGAGACGAGGGAGAAGACATCCCTCATAGGAGATAGAGAGTAAGAGATAGAGAGCGGATTGGTCGAGAGGTCGGAGATTCATCGCCCGGGGGGCGGGGGGGCGCCAACAATTAACTAGAACGGGGGAGCTGATTGCTCCGGCTAATCCAATCGGCTCCGTTCCCGCTATTTATCAACCGCCACACCCCCATATATCCTCACGGCTTTTTCTTTATGAAAGCGAGGTATTTTTGGTCTGCATCCTCTCCGGCGAGGCAGAGATTTATTCGACCCAGGGGAGGTGAGCCCGCCCGTATCTCATGTCCGCTCAAATATATAGCGCTTAAATAATTAAACGTCATTTAGCTTCTGGCAGCCAAGGGATTGGAAACGGAAAAGTTTGCCTGATTAATAAAGTTCAATTGTTCGTACTCTTCTTTCGGCTAACTTTTGGTTTTGTCTACAACGACGGATTGGTTCTGATACTGTCGCTTTTCCTGGAAGTGGAGGGTCAGCGCTTTTCCTGCGGTGAGATATGAATTCAACTTTAGCAACCAAACGATGGATTAACGAAAAGTGAGTACCTTTCATAATAAAGAAAAAGATCAATGAATATTTTGGTGAGACGGTTCTCTGGTTTATTGCCAAAGAAAAGAACCATGCCAAAAAGTATATTTAGTTGAGCACATAAAGACAGTTGTATAGATTACAGTAAAGACTATTAGTACAGGAGAGGTGGTCGGGTATGGCGGGCTGTGGCCAAGGTTTGGACGATAGGTTAGTTGAAGAGGAACAAGCTCCAGATCAGTGAGTTAAAAGAGGACTGCTTGATTTTACCTGAAGTACAAGGTAAGAGCGAAACCTGTATGCTTCTAGCTTAGTAGGGATTCCTGAGACTGCAGGGCTACCTGGAGTAGAGTTAAGAGTCTTAGGTCTGCTATGTGTTCAACCCCTTACATGGGGAATGAAAATTATAAGTAATGTTAAGAGACAGAATTTGTAAAAGTGGGACAAAAGCTGACTGCAATTAACTCTACTAGGGGGTGGGTCGATTTCCACGATGGAAATCAAGGGTCTGGTGCGGAATGTCGTTTATGACTCGAGATCTTACGAAAGTAAGTGCCAGAAGGGATATGGGACTCAGGAGCCAGGGTGGACCCAGAATTTACCCGTTCGCAAGGGGACGTGAAAATGCACCCACGAACATGAAGGGCTACAAAGAAAAAAAGCCTCCTGCTTAAGAGAGAAGGATTTACACTTGGGGACGAGACAGCACAAGGAGTTCGGTGGTGGGCCTTTGCCCGGCGCCCACTTCCTAGGCTGTTAGTCTGGAGGGCGCTTCACACTTCTTTAGAGCTTTTGACTGAGTACTTGCACCAGACTCATCTTTAGAAACCATCAATGTATTCAGTAAGATACACGTTATACAGTTAAGGTCTTCAGGTAATCTGTGCATCATTTTATACAATTAATGCTAATATTTTACAGTATAACAGTTTTGATGACAGAGTGAATATAAATTTTGAATTTATATAAATATCTTCCATTTGATCACCACGTTAATTTATTAAGGTAAGTTACTTTGGGTTAGACTCCAATTGGGACAATAGGCAGTTAAGTGAATATTTTTAGAAAGGTATCATTTTCTACAATTTTACGCTAAACCAATACGCTCAGGATTTGATATAGGAATCAAAACTGTTAGTAGTTGAATAGCTAGATGGCATCCAAATATTCTAATTAGAGCGTAACATTGAAGAGTTTGTGTGCAAGTCAGGAAAAGCTATAACCGGTTTTATGTATATGTAGAAACGATACAACCTGTATATATTGCCTTACGGTTAATGTATTCGGATACAGTTGTATATCAGATATATAAATAAGTCGTTACGCAGAAGTATCCGTCTATTTACACGAGAAACCTTAGTTCACCGAACGTAGCTGGTCCAGAATTAACACTCGCGTCGGTACTGCCAACTTATGTGGCACTCAATTGTCCAATGTTTACTTCTTTGCTTTATGGCAAGTGACGCAAGAAACTATCATTCATCGAAGCAAGTTATTTTCATAACTGTTTCTTGTTTATTTATGATGTTCAATAGTCGGTTATGCAGTTTCTATCTATTTATATGATATATACTGGTTATATGATTGGCATCAAATCATTTGTAATACTGTACGCTATATATTGTATTTATACGTGACTAGAAGAGGTAACAGGAGTAAGAAACGAAACCCAAGCATCCCTGATCCGACCAAGTGACACTATATTCCTCAAATGCTATAAGGCTGTTTAAAATAAAATAAGCCTGTCTTTATTTGGTGAATTCGTCCAGATCAAATACTTTTTACATATATGTGAAACACGGACCCTAACTAAATATTTGAAAGCTAAATGTAGAGAAAGATTTGATCCCGACCATGAGCGAAGTAAATCATCACATCTAGTGACTTTTAGTCTTAAACGTAATATTTTTTTTAATTTTGGGAGATACTTCAGCTTATATAACACTTAGGAATCTTACTTAAACTCACTGGAGTAAAAAATTTTCTTATCATAAATCATCGTTTAAGTTTACTAACTAACGACCTATTTTTTGTCTTCCCACAACAAGTAACTCGTGGGAAGACAAAAATGGGACGTTAATTACTTAACCTAAAGCCAAGGTGAGCTCCATCACTTTTGTATTGTATAATTCCTTTATTGTGCTAAAATTACAATCTGCCTTGCTAGGCAATAAGTAATTAAGATATACTATCATTCATACCATATTTACAATTCATCATTCACTCGCTCATTCATACAATATTTACAGACAGCCCAGAGGCCTCCCAAGTCCACATGCGAAGAGAAAGCGGAGTCTTGGGAAGTCCCCCACGCTCCTCCGTCAGCCGCGTCACCGGATACTAGCCAGTGGAGACTGACCAAGAGCGCGAGAGCCACAGACGCTCAGGAAATGGTCCATCACTTTTAAACATGTTTAGACAATCAATGTATAATGTACATTATACTTCTGTAAGAATCACAAATCGGTATGAAAAATTGTATTAAATGTAGCCAAGCTACAGGACATATAATTACCTATTGTAAATAGATTCATTTATGTAGTCTACACTGATTTCCATAATTTGTAAAAACAAGGGGATATGAAGAAGAAGAAAAAATCTAAACCCTCAATCGGCAATTAAGCGAGAACTCAATTTAGGTTTGTCCACATGGATTATTCTTTCTGCTAACTAAATGATAGAATATTGCACCTGTTAATATTGGACCAATATCTGACTCATTTGTTTAGTGTATAGAGGTAATCTTCGTCAAGGCATATGGTTACCTTTTTTTTCCTACAGGAAGTTGTTTAGTGGAAGAACTACAAGACGTTCGCACGGATTGTCCAATTATCGCTCATATGGGACTATATCGGTACCGACAATGACCCGATCGTATCCTACGCAAAAAAGACTTAAGTACCCGAAATGATTTCCGTTCCGGGATTGCCTGGCACACAGATGTCATTGAGAGGGCTCTGACAGGAAGTCCTGCATTGCAGAAAATTAGCGGGCGCCGGGACGAATAGAGGTGACTGAGCAAATAAAAAAAAAAATCAAGGTAGCGGTGATAGTACAGAGGGCGGAATAGGTGGTAAATGATAGACCATACAGACGGGTGACACCGCCCGGTCCTGTGGTCTGTCATTAGTGCGCGGTCTGTCGAATCTTCGGTGTCACTGGGGCTGATTTAGTTGCAATATATATGGCCTGTGGCCACACTGCACAATGTCATCTGTACTCCGCTGCCATCTTCTGATGCACTTCCGCTGTAGGATGCATAGATCTAAATCCGATACATTCGACCCAAGGATCACTGCCCTCACCATCTTTATTTAGTAATCATTATTTTTTATTACATAAGTATAAACCTTAGCCAGAAAAAAAAACTTTTCTCTAGGACTATGCCTTCTATGAATAGCAACAAGGGAAAAAAATAATAAATAAATCCTAATCTGGAAAATAAAAAGAAATCACACATTTCGTAGGAAAAAAATAATAAAAAAGTATGACAGTAAGTGATTAAATTAATAAAAAATGAAGATTGAACCTGTGGGTTTATCAACAGTATAGCTAAATGATAGGTATAGTAGTTAAAATGAGTACTCCTGAGTAGTATGAACGGTTAACATAGAAGGGTTTGAAAAGTACGTTAGCATGAAGCTTAGTAGATGTTAAGAGGGAGAGGATTCAAGAGAGTATTTCCTCCTACCTCTGCTATATTGCCCACATCAATCAATTTTGACTTTCTCCAACGAATAACAAGAATGCACAAATAAATAAAGCTCCGATCATAAAAATATATAATACATCATGTGGGTAAAAAACAAATAATAATAATTCAAAAATTAAAAAAATATTCAAGAATTTATTTAAATATAAAATAAGAAAAAAATACAATACGCAATTAAATTTAAAAAAAAAGAAGAAGAGGGAAAATAATAGTAGCAAAATTAAATAAATAAATATTAGTGGGGTTAGCAACCGAAAAGTTAAATGACAGTATTCGTAGTCACAATCATCAAAAAGTCTCCGAGGTCATCTAGACATTGTTTCAATATTTAAACTCATTCGGGGAACCCACCGGTATGTGGCCGAGATACTACTGCAAGGACGAGAGTAGGAACAACTCTCAGGAACCGGCCGGAGCTCCACAAGCACCCCAGTCCCACATGTCAGGCAGTGGTATAGGCAATGTTTTAAAGGGCACGAGGTATGATTGGGGGATTTAGAAACAAACCATATAAACCAATTAACTTGGACAAATCTAATCCACCAATGTTTACATTTTCACACATGGAAAAGTCCATTGAAGCTAACATGCCCTAAGACCAGCGATGCCCCCAGGGCTACGTCCCTAGTATGCCCAAGACACCGATCATCCACGGAAGCTATTTTAACGTTTTACTCCGTTATGGGTGGGCCCGGCATGTTTGAACAAGAAGCAGTAATACATGTGGTATTATTGGTGTCAACTATTCTTCACTTCTTAATACTTTAGGAAATCATAATGGAAAAAGGTTTGTCATTATAGACCTATATCACTCCACTCCCAAAGTGCTTAGGATTCAGGATTCTGAAGAGGGTGACTTTGAAGTCAGGAACATCACTTTCGTTTTGTCTTCTAAGAACGCTTCCCTCCCAATGTTTTCTTGTTTACATCGAGCTTAAGACATATTCGGAAGAAATTTGTCGATCTGCAGTTCATCTGACGATTGAAACTGCAGGCCCAGATGGCGGGGGTGCCGCTGGGGCAGCGAGCCGTGCAAACCGAATTAGGAGCCGCGTGGAGCCACCCCCGGGGGGTGATTACCCTTAGACAGGCGGCACATCCAGGGGCTGCTTTAATCTCTCCGGCTATTCTTACAGAATGGGCCATCGCTTACAGGTAATTGTACAAGTGGGAGATGTACGAATTTAATGTCGCTAAACTACCTCGCCGAGGATTTATTGTTTAATCTCTTTTAATGCTCCACTTCACAATCGCTTCCTATGAATAATGCCCACCGTGAAAACTCCATGTGCTCGGGGCGTATTTGAAGAATCGTCGCTTGGGATTATCTTTTATGAAGTGAGTGCTCGCCATGCTAATCTTATGGCTTCTGTTCTCTTACGCTCCTTGTTTGAAATTCCGTGAAAATTGTATTCTCAAGTAGCAGGCAATACATCAACAGATTGTATCACCTGAAATTATTCCAGTCCAGAAAAATAAAGTCCGATGCGATTCAACTCTGCAATCAGGGGTGGTGGGTGCTAGGCGTTATCTAGGCGTGCTGGGCTGATATGTATAGATGTTTCGCGTCGGCAGACAAGGTGGTTGTATAATATAATGTATGAATTCTAGAGGCATTGAGTCTACTAGTTCCTGATTGGATGCCTGCTCCCGCGCATTTTCCACCCAATTCTCGTGAATGGCGGAAGAAACGTTATTTTTATACAATTTTCTATCAGTGTGTTATTTTTTGAGTTGCAATAGTTGTTTGTATGAAGCCAACTTCCTTCCTAATTCCTCAATTCCTTCCAAAAGCTTCTTAATAGTTTGTTCATTTGCTCTTAGAATCCAAGCATACAAGAAAAAACATTTTTTTTTCTAGTTTTTATTGGGTTACCTCTCATATTGTGAGAATAAATAATGAACATATGCCAAAAAATAAACCATTTTTTCCTTCCTTCCTAACGGGTCGATTACAATGAAATTGAAAAATAAATAAAATAAAAACATTAAAATTTTAAGATAAACAAACTAAGTCAACGTCAAATAATTGAAGTATATTCTGAAATTGTCAATCATTAACGAATTTGTTTATTATAATTATAAAATTATAAATTATGAAATATTATAACTTTCTATTTCATGTTATTTTCTTACAGCTTCAAGAAGTGTTTCTACCATCCTGCCGGTCTGAAGCACACCAGTGATGTTTTAACGCAGGGATAACTTTTGGTAACCGCAGCTTTTTGTGATGGATTCTTTCACAGCTAGTGAGCACTAACAATGGCCCGATGGTTGGCCCAGCCTAAAAACAGGCTATAATTTTGTTAGTTTTTTCTAAAGTTCAAATTTAACAGCACTTTCCTCACCGTTAGATTATTTTATTAGTTATAATTAATTATTATTTATATATGAGTGCGAGCAGTGCTAAAAAGGATTCTCAAACGACTAAATAGTAATATCTATAATACAATAATTAGGGGAGAACTTAAAAAAATTGCTTTTTGTTATTAAATAATTTATACAAGATATTATTTCCAATACCAAAGGGAGAGGCTCTACTTTAGATCAGCTACGAAGCCCCTGTTTATTTTATAATGGTAGTCGTAAAAATAATATAATCGACCGAAATAGTAATTGGTTTCTGTATAAAAATCACGGGAATTAGGTAAAAAAAATTTAACGCAAAAAAAGTCTGATTAGAAGTTCTGATTTTTAACCCATGGTCAATGACATATTAATGGAGAAAACTCATAAAGACCTCAAGGATATTCAAGTAAAACGTTTCATAACAGTTATAATGGATTTTTTTTCGTACTTAAATTTTGTAGGGTTTCGTTTGGTTCTGTAAACTAACTAGTTTCTGGCAATTGTCAGTTCCCTGAACGATATATAAACATGAAATTTGATATTAATGTAACATTTAGATAACCCGTTGACAGAAAAAATATTTTCAGGCTTCATGAAAAATAATTAAGGATTACTATTTAATTAAATGTTTATTAAAGCATAAATAAATATTTTTGTGTAATATAATTGTATGGTATCTAACTAATAATCTCCACGTTCTAATTAATAACATGAACAATATGTTTTGTACTTTAGAGGACTTTATTCACATTATGTCATTAAAGCCACCATTAAAATCGTGATTGCAACTTTACCTACATAGTGATTTTACATGGTTCCATTTAATGATGGTGCACGGTGGTGCTAAAAACAAACACAACCGTTAAAAATAGTGAAATGTTTAAAGGCTAGTAAACCTTTATTTAGTTATGAAAATTAGTGATAAAAATTGACCATTAATAGTATTATAAATCATAAATATCTGCTTAACGTCTAGAATAATAATATGCAGTAATTGTTGGCAGTTCAGTTTACCATACTACAAAAGCTCTATAACATTGTGACGAAACTGTTAATTGTGCAATGCATCATTATTGGCTGGATTTTTTGTTGGACTAGATCAGCGGAAACGGCAATAAAACGTTATTGTCATTGACACCAGTTTCCTCCTCAGATACCGTCATTTCTGCCTTAATCCTAAATGTCCAGCTCTATCGTCAAAAAACATATCTATGACCATGGACCAGACCCTATTCTGGAAAACGAATATTTTTTGAATTTCCTGACGTTCAATAAGCTACCCTTAAACTATCCTATAGCTCTCCTCATCTCCTTTCACAGCCTACATGTCAACTCCAGCATCTTCTCTCATTTTCCCTTTCTTTGACTTGGAATATGTGTAGGACAATGGGTTCCTGTTAGTCATAAACTGTTTTTTTTTAGATTTCTCTACGGTACTCCATTGCGCTTTTCGATCTAATAATCCCCCCTCATATTTACAGTATCCTTCAATTCAAATTTCGATTATACTACCGTCTTTCTGGAAAACCCTTTCCCACCGAACTGCAGTATTCAACAGCTCCTTACTTGCTCCATAACTTTCGGGAATTGTCTCTCCCTTTTAAAATATCCGGCCATTCTTCCTTCATACGATCTTTCAAAATCCTGCTAATTCAGAGCCTCCTTACCGCCCAGAACGTTTGCTGTTCTAGGAACTATGTACTCATTAACACTACTAATCTTTACTTTGTATACATATATCATTCTGTTTTATATTTCCATGCATTTTTCTCATTATTTATCATTTTACTTTACTCTTGATAATCCCATAGCTGTAACCTTTCAAAGAAATAACAACTAATGTTACTAATGTGTCTAGTGGCGATTGGTTATACCACTGCCTGGTTTTATTACATTAACATAGAATAATAATTTACAAGATCAGCATTTAATTTTTTTTTTTTGGTTGAGCGAAATGATTATTCTTGATGATATTCTTGTCAGAGAAACTGAGAAGAAAATATAACTACAAATTTTTGAATTAATTTCTTTTTATTGTTCTAGGGGGGATTTTCCTCAATCCCTCCCATGGCTACATCACTGGTCGTATACATCAAAGCCCTTATTATTCATTATTGTATACTTACTTTTGCTCCTTTGGGAAAAAATATTTTAATATAATTGTGTATAATTCTTTGAATTTTGTATTTAAACAAATTCTTAGACTAAAACTGTACGTAGTGTGCTCTTCTAGGACAAATTGTAATTTTCTTCAAATAAATATTTATTATCAAAAAAATTCTTGACATAGCTTTTTTCAGTCCAGCTCTCTCCAAACTGGATTGGCTAACGTTGATGAGAGTAATTGATGTTTGTCATTCCCCGACAATCCCGTGCCGCGGGTGAGGGAGACCAACATTGTAGGTGGCCCCAATTTTCTCAGAAGCGGCCTAAGTCCTCCTTTAATAGCTATCTCTCCTGCGGGGAAGTTTTTTTCCTCTATTTGCTCTTCCTCCTCTCCAAGGCTAAGTATCCCAGCCCTCTGTCGGCGGGGGTTTAGTGTCCGGTAATGAATATCGCCCACTTAGTGTCGGCGTCCTAATGGCTGGTGGGACCGTTCACCTTTCGGGCATCGCCGGGGAATCATTCGCCGATGGCCTGTGTGATGTTGGCTGAGGGCTGAACTTTAATGAAACAGCATTTACATTCGTCAGGATATTACAAAATAATACAATAAACGTTGTGTACCCAGGTACACCACTACTTGGAGCTTTTCCACTTCGGGCTTGATTGCTCACCTTTCAAAGTCACTCAAAATGAAGACTGATTAATAAAACTTCTACTACTGATAACATAAATAAGTAACTAAACTATCTTTTGTTTAAAGAGATTGCACAAATAATGATCAAATGTAAGCGTAAATATTAGTTTTTCCAATTATCTATTAAAAAAGTGTACATTGACATTGTCAAAATTTATATAGTCTGTTCGTTGTTTTTCTATGGAAATTATCCCCAGATCTCGATTTTACCACGAGCCGACTTATATTTATTTGGTCATCACTAATTTCAATATTTTTTTTTCACTGATTAAGTCAACATTAAGTCAGGCCACCGGGGTCAGCGCGTATTTTTCTTAAATTCCTTCCAAATTATGCACCTACTATTTTTAACTAGGGACCGTTTATGTTCATTTTACATACTTTTCATAATATTATTTGAAAAAAAAAACGAATCAGCCTATTTTGATGTATTTTGGAATTTACTTTTAAAATTTCAGTTCTATTCAGAATAGTTTTTAGCAACACTATCGTTGAACATTCAAACTTGTAAACAGGCGAATGTCGATCGTTCCCCACACCTCAATGACTACTAGAGCTCTTTCCTTCGGGCTTGGTGAATAGCATTTAAAAAAATATGACTCCTGGCATCAGATATGATTTAAAAGAAATACGATCGATTCATCAACTATAATACATTTGGGAAGGTATGGCATTATATATGCACTCTTATAAATTTTTGGATACATATTCAAAACAATGAGTAGATAGGTTTGTTGGGAGATCGGCTTAGGCTGATAAAATACTTTAACTTCGAATTTAACTTTAAAACTCATTTATAAACTCACGGCTTAAAGTTTGCTACCATTATAATAATGCATTACGTTTAAGCGCTTTCAGCTATAGTAATAATGACATCAGAAACGTTGTAGACCAGTTGTAGAGATGTCATTGTTAACGTCTGCTTTAAACAGTGCTTTTATCAGCTCCTGTTCAAGTGGTACCGTCAAATTGAAGGCCTAGGCTTGGACTGTGCTCACTGCTATCTAATATGCATATCAACTACTTCGAGTGAGGACATATAATATGCAAAATGTGGAATGACAATTCATTTTTTAATAAATAGAGCTTTAGGATCCTAAGGTTGATGCGGTTTGGCACGCAGGTTTGCTTTATAAGCTCAAAAGATACCACAGGCCCTATTCCTAATCCTACAGTCCTACATTTCAAACCGCTTCTTCCAAGTCCGCTGTGGTTTAGAATATTTAACTACTATCCTATAAAAGCAGGAGTAACACAGGGCGTCTTGGGCCCAATCCTCTATAACATATACACCGCTGATGTCCCCTCTACCCCCTATACATTCTTGGCCACATTTGCAGAAAGCACTGCAGTCCTGTCATCCCACTCAGACCCCGATATAGCATCCTAAAACCTTCAAAAACACCTTGATGAGAACGAGTATTGGTGCAACCAATGGTGAATCAAAGCTAATAAAGCAAAAAGTTCCCACATTACCTTTACCCTCTGCCGCAAGTCTTGTCCATTATTTTTTTTTTTAATTTCATTCCTGTTCCATTATCCGAGACAGTAAGGTATTTACGCTTCCATCTCGACAAATGGCGGATATGGAACCCACACACAAGGCTAAAAAGATAAAAAGTAAACAGACGCTTTGTCTCTCATCGAATTCCCTGGGCGATTTCTAGTCCAGAATTTGCTGGTATGATCATTGCTACCACTGCACAGTATATGACCCATTGGGTGCCAAGCCAGAGTCCATACAATGCTATCATAGGCATGTTCAATAGCACCAACTTCTTTTTCAGCTCTAGTAAAAGAAAAATCAAAAGGTTTGTTGATCCAAGGGTTTTTTAAATGTTTGCTAGCTAAAATTTTATTATTATTTATGAAATAAAAAGTCATGTATCCCCACAAAGTGTTTTATAGGCGTAATGTTTTAGAGTGTGATTGCGACGAAACTAATTGGTATTTTG
The DNA here is from genome assembly GCA_930367205.1 of Acanthosoma haemorrhoidale. Taxonomy (NCBI): domain Eukaryota; kingdom Metazoa; phylum Arthropoda; class Insecta; order Hemiptera; family Acanthosomatidae; genus Acanthosoma; species Acanthosoma haemorrhoidale. Next base: position 45,673,792 of record OV884014.1, read on the forward strand.
GATAAAAAATACTTCATTTTTTTCGTACAGACTACTCCAAAGGACATCCCATCTCTCAATAGAAAATCTACAAAGTTATACTCAAGCCAATCTGGACACATGTAATAGAACTATGGGGGACAGCAAAAAAGTCAAACATCAAAGCATCCAATCCTTTCTATCAAAAGTCCTGAGAACCATAGTGAATACCCCTTATTACGTCAGCAACAAAACCCTTCATAATGATCTTAATATACCCTACATTCCTGAACCCATCCCTTCGAAGTTCATAAAATTCCATAGTAACCTATCCAACCACCCTAATCCCCTACCATAGTCATTACACTGCGCCACTCATCCCTACAATCCTCCTCGGAGACTAAAACGGCAGTGGCCTCGTGACCTGCTATAAATACGTTGACAGTGGGAGTCCTGGCAATGGCCAGTTTCTCCAATCATGTCCTGAGTGCCTGTGGCTCTCGCGCTCTTGGTCAGCATCCACTAGCTCGTCTCCAGTGACGCAGCTGACAGAGGAGCGTGGGGGACTTCCCAAGACTCCGTTTCCTCTTTCTCACACGAGGGAGGTGACAACCATGTGGATTTGGGAGGAGTAAATATTGTATGAATGAGTGAGTGAATAAAAATTGTAGATATGGTATGAATGAGAACATTTATCACAATTACTTGTGCCCAATGCCCAATAAAGGCATATTGTAATTTTATCACAATAAAGAAATTGTTTAATTTTATTGATTTAAGAACAGTCCACCGTGATTGAACAGGATAGTATAAAATTCATTTAAAACAGCGACTAAATAAATACAATGAAAAGAAAAAGGAAAAAACTTTTTTAGCTTATCTTGGATCTCATTATACAAGAGGAAAGGTAAAAAACCACACCTTCAAAAGATATTTATTTGTATATTAAAAGTTATACAGCGAACTCACCATAAAATCAAGTTACCTTCTATTACAGAAATATTTACACTGATGATGCTGTTCGCTTGTGTCTACACTACAAGACATTCTTAGGTCGGTCAGTTTTCCCCTTTGCCAGAGAGGCTAACCCTTGGCTGGCTCTTGTCGAGGTGTTCCAGCTGGAGGTCTTCTTCAAAAGTCCGGTAAAGGTCACACAGCAAGTAAGACTGTAACATTTTAACACATATTTTTATAACGTTATTTTTATGTGATCCAAGTTTTTGCGCATGCGCTACTATTTACAACAGCTTTCTACTTCGCTCGTACTTCACATACTGTTTACTACCGCTTATAGGCCAGAGTCAGACATAGAATTGTTCTAGCAGGCAATTTATGTGACCAGCTCACGAGGGAGCCCACAGGAGGTGAGTGAATCACTTGTTACATTTGTGTTTAGTGCAACAAGTGATATCGGACAGAGAGGTCGGCCATTTTGGACGCTATACCTTTAGCCGTACACGGATCGGAGATAACATCAAGTGATCGGCTCTCTGGGCCAAACGCTCTGTTGGATCAGAGCCAAGACCCGGTGTCTCGCCGCTTGTAGTTGTGAGATCGAATCTCACCGGCGCTACGTATCTAATTTATTAGCAAAACCGTTGTTATGATAAAATGAGGTTTTATCAACAAATGATGTCACAAAATAAAAAAAAAAGATCTAGGTCACTAGGTCCAACCCCGACACAATCGCCTGTAAAGCGAAAACCGAGACGTTCAAACAGGAACATACAAATAACCTCCTCTGCCGCTAGTTCTATGGAAGAGATACCTCCACAGGCCAGCACATCTAAAGAAGACACCGTCGAAGTTTCCCTTTTCTTCACACCCAACACCTTTGAGGCGTTGAAAAATATTCAAACTGATGAAATGGACGTCAACAAAACGCCCACACAGCCCAAGCCACCAGCTATATTCGTGCGAAATATTAATTACTTTAAATTAATGTGTACCCAATTGAATAAAATTGTAGGTACAGGCAAATACACGTGCCTCAATCGGTCCCGGGACACAAAAGTTTCTCCGGACACTCCCGAAACATACCGAGCAATAGTTAAATACTTAGGAGAAACTAAGGCAGACTTCCACACCTACCAATTAAAGCAGGAACGATCACTCCGAGTGGTGATCAGAAATTTGCACCCAACCACACCAGCTGACGAAATAGAAGAAGAAGAAGAACTCTCAGCTCTCGGATACAAAGTTCGCCAAATAACAAACGGATAGGCAACAGGATGAAAAAATAAAAACAGCATTACCACTATTCTTTGTCGAACTCGAGAGGACACCTGGAATCGAGAAAATATACGACCTAACAAACCTGTACTACACAAGGGTACAGGTTGAAAAACCGTATCCCAAACGCGATATCGTCCAGTGCCATAACTGTCAGGCATATGGGCACACAAAATCTTACTGTCACCACCCTCCCAGGTGTGTTAAGTGCAGTGGGCAGCACAAATCTGAATTGTGCAAAAAGCCCCTAAAATCGCCTGCGGTATGCGTGCTTTGCCACCAAGGACATCCGGCCAACTACAAGGGCTGCGAGGCCTACAGAACACTGAAGTCCAGGACAGAACAACGTCGTCAGTCAGAAGAGGAAAAGCCAGTAACAAGAAGTGGCCCAGCCAGAAATTTGAGGCCTTCTGTCTCTTTCGCTGATGCCGTTCGCAACAGAGAGCAGTCACAGGCACCGCCCACTCCCTGTCCGCAAGATCACCTTTCCCACAATCCATTCATCCCGTTAACCCTCAAGCTCAACCCCATCCTCAACCACACATCTCGCATGTTCCTCCACCTTCAAGTTTTTCGGATCTCACCAGCCTATTAACCTCATTCCTTACAGAGTTCAGAACCCTAATTACCCCTCTCATTTCCCTTCTTACAAATTTTGTCTCCTACCTTATCCCCGTTAAACAAAATCCATAAGTGGATCCTTCCGACTCCTTATCCATTCTCCTTTGGAATGCGAATGTTGTTCGCACCCACACTAACGAACTGACAGCACTACTCAACGACAAAAACATCGACGTAGCTCTCATTACTGAAACAAGACTTACGAGTATACGACCATTTACCGTTCGACAGTACCAGACTTATCGAACTGATCACCCAGATGGTACAGCTCATGCAGGTACCGCTGTCATTGTCCATAACTCCATATCCCACCACATAGTTCCTCTGGTGGCACGTGATTTCCTTCAATCCAATGCAGTGTCAATCACCACCTTCACTTTTCCCCTTACACTAGCATCAGTGTACTGCTCTCCTAATAAATCCACTTCTGACTCCCAATTCATCTCCTTTCTAGACTCCATCGGACATCGTTTCCTTGTGGGTGGGGACTTTAATGCGAAGCACCAACACTGGGGGTCAAGATCCACAAATACACGAGGACGTGCTTTGCTGTCTGCACTCACACGGAAACATTGATCCACTATCACCTGACACAGCCACCTATTGGCCATCTGATCCCAACCGAAATCCTGATCTCCTTGACTTATTTTTTTACAATAGTTTAGGGACACTAAACTATTCACTCACGCGCCTTGATGACCTCTCCTCTGACCATAGTCCTTTATTATTAACCATTTCCCTAAGACCAATTCACAAACTGCCTCCTCCTTCATTTATTAGGGGCCCAGTTGACTGGGACCACTTCCGTCAGCTTCTTACAGAGTCCGTAAACTTCAAAGTATCCCTGAAAACATTCCAAGACCTAGACGATGCAGTGCATTCTTTCACTACTTGGGCTTGGGAGGCAACGTCACCCCATCGTCACCCAAAAATCCATAATCATAATCGTTTACCTCAGTATCTCAAAGATCTAATCCAATCCAAACGCCGCTCCAGAACAGTGTGGCAAAGATCCCGGCATCCTGCCGATCGCCGCTCGTACAATCAGTACTGCCGATTGGTAAAGCGGCGATTGGCATCCTTCCGTTCCGATTCTTTCAATTCCTACCTCTCCTCTCTGTCTACCACGGATAACTCCACTTCACTCCAAAAAAATTCTAAAGTATCATCCTATTTCACACCCACTCCGTCGTGATGATGGGTCCTGGGTGGCTTCGGATGGGGATAGGTCGGAGGAATTTGCTCTGCATCTTACCCATACTTTCACACCTCGCCTTTCTCATCAAAGCCTTACTCACAGTACAACTGTGGAAGATTTCCTCACTTCACCTATTCCTCTCTCTCTTCCACCAAAAGCCGTTAATCCCTCTGAGGTCAAATACGTTCTGAAAAACTTACCTTACCGAAAATACCCTGGATATGATCTCCTTACTCCTCAAATTCTCAAACAACTTCCTCCTAAAGCCATAATCTTCCTAACCTATATATATAATTGCATTATCCGAACGACGCACTTTCCACTCCTCTGGAAACATTTCATTATTGTCCTATTCGCCAAACCTGGTAAACCACCCAATGACGCCTCATCTTACCGTCCAATTAGCCAGTAGGCTAATTAACCAGTAGGGAGTACCCTATCCTCTCAAAAATATTTGAGAAACTCCTACTAAAACGTCTACTTCCAATTGTTGAATCCAAAAACCTTTTTCCCACACACCAGTTTGGTTTCCGCCAACGGCATTCCACTGCTCAACAAGGTCTTCGCGTTGTTGATCACATCTCCTCAGCCCTTGAAACCAAACAGTATTGCACTGCTGCCTTTCTTGATATAGCTCAAGCTTTTGACAGGGTTTGGCACGCAGGTTTGCTCTACAAGCTCAAAAGATATTTACCACAGGCTCTTTTCCTAATCCTACAGTCCTACCTTTCAAACCGCTTCTTCCAAGTCCGCTGTGGTTTAGAATACTCTAACTACTATCCCATAAGTGCAGGAGTTCCACAGGGCAGTGTCCTGGCCCCATCCTCTATAACCTATACACCGCTGATGTCCCCTCTACTGCCAATACTTTCTTGGCCACATTTGCAGATGACACTGAAGTCTTGTCATCCCACCCAGACCCCGACATAGCATCCCATAACCTTCAAAAACACCTTGAAGAGATCGAGTATTGGTGCAATCAATGGCGGATCAAAGTTAATGAAGCAAAATGCTCCCACATTACATTCACCCTTTGTCGCGAGTCTTGTCCACTAGTTTATTTTAATTCTATTCCTCTCCCTGTATCCGAGACAGCACGGTACTTAGGCTTCCATCTTGACAAACGACTGACCTAGAACCCACATACGAGACTAAAAAGACAAGAACTAAACAGACGCTTTGGACAACTGTACAGACTACTTCAAAGGACATCCCATCTCTCAATAGAAAATAAACTACTAATCTACAAAGTTATACTTAAACCAATCTGGACATACGGAATAGAGCTATGGGGGACAGCAAAAAAGTTGAACATCAAGCGTATCCAATCCTTTCAATCAAAAGTCCTGAGAACAATAGTAAATGCCCCTTATTATGTCAGCAACAAAACCCTTCATAACGACCTTAACATACCCTACATTCTAGAACTCATCCCTTCCAAGTCCATCTTGACAAACGACTGACCTGGAACCCACATACGAGACTAAAAAGACAAGAACTAAACAGACGCTTTGGACAACTGTACAGACTACTTCAAAGGACATCCCATCTCTCAATAGAAAATAAACTACTAATCTACAAAGTTATACTTAAACCAATCTGGACATACGGAATAGAGCTATGAGGGACAGCAAAAAAGTCGAACATCAAGCGTATCCAATCCTTTCAATCAAAAGTCCTGAGAACAATAGTAAATGCCCCTTATTATGTCAGCAACAAAACCCTTCATAACGATCTTAATATACCCTACATTCTAGAACTCATCCCTTCCAAGTTTATGAAATTCCACAGTAGCCTTTCCAACCACCCTAATCCTGTAGCAAAGTCATTGCACTGTGCCACTCATCCCTATAATCCTCCTCGGAGACTGAAACGGCAGTGGCCTCGTGACCTACTATAAACGCGTGACAGTGGGAGTCCTGGCAATGGCCAGTTTCTCCAATCATGTCCTATTGTATGAATGAGCGAGTGAATGATGCTGTAAATATGGTATGAATGAGATCATTTATCTGTATTATTATTGCCTTATAAAAGGCAGATTGCAATTATTGCACAATAAAGATTGTTATATACATATGTGATCCATAGTCTCTTCAAATTCTATAAATTGATCTTACACTGCTACAAATCACAACCCATTTAATAAAAAAAAACTATTTAATCATAATCTCAAAAAATTGTTTTAATTAAACTTCAATAAGTGTACATACGTGATTGGTCAGATCTGATTTAAAAGTAATACGATAGATTCATCAACTATAATACATTTAAGAAGGTATGGCATTATATATGTACTGTTATAAATTTTTGGATATATATTCGAAACAATGAGTAGACAGGTTTGTTGGGAGATCGGCTTAGGCTGATGAAAGACTTAAACTTCGAGAAAAACTCAGCTACACGTCAAATGACAAGGGAATATCAGCATTGGTGAATTTGTCACGTCACTAAAATGTTAGGTTTTGTCATGTGCTTGAGTTTTCCGTTTTGGTTTATGGTCCTACAAACCTACACCGGTTCTTCCAAAGGCAGACAAAATAAAGTTGTTTAAAAGCTCAAAAGGCGTATAATAAAATTGTTTCGAGTTGTTTTGTTGTTGTTTGCAGTTGTGTTCAGTATACAATACAGTATGTTGTATTCAGATACTGACTAACAAGTTCCGATTTTTCGTAGGGGATTCATTGAAATTGTGAAGGAATCGACTTATTACAACACATTTCTCAACCGTTATTTCCAAGCGAAGGAATTTCATTTCTCAATGAACAGTTATTACCGATGTCGAAATGCCACTGTGCAGCTATTGTGATATACCTAATTGTAGACTACGGTAGGGATTTGTAAATTCTTCTCTTTTCATAGCTATCACAATTCCTAAAGACAGGTGGGAGTCAATTAAAAGGTACAGATGTATCTCTATATGACTCCTATTTCGTTATTTTAATGTCTTAGCCCTTCGAAATAATATTCGCTACCTGGTATTGCTGTTAACAGTGTGATTTGGGGCTTAGAAGAAACAACTAATAAAAATTAAATCACCGACGACCCGGTCAGAAATCTGTCCGTTATAAGGAACAAGTGTGATAAGCTAGGAATAATTTGAAAGATTTATCAACCCTTGAGGAGTAACCTTGATTTTTTGTTTTTTTAAGAGCTATATTTAAAAAAATCGTTGATGTTGACAGAATTGGAATTAAGAACCGTCTATAAAAAGAAGAAATACTTTTGCCTACTCACAATTTTATACCCTACTCACAACATCCTTCCTGATGGAGAACCTCAGAGATTGGCAATTTATTGTTGAGCGTGCTCAGAACAATAAAAATAACATTGTTGGTAGACAAAAATATCCTAGCTGTAAAATACATCCTATAACCACTACGGCTCACCATTCAAAAATCGAAACAATAGGTGAAAACCGAAAGAATTCGTCTGGATCATTCTCGATAAAGAGTAGTCATAAAAAAATTAATTAAAAGACTTGGACCTGGGACCTCCTTATTATCTAGTCAGGGGGTTCTAGCAACTGTCCTGTTTTACATTATTTTTAAGGTAGCAAAAAGAGGTGGGATGATTTTTTTTACCAAGAAAGAATAGCGAAATATAGTATATATTATAGCCTACTATATTATAGTGAAAATTATTCATTGAATGATGACCCAACATAAAACCAGCACCTAATAACTTAGGAAATACGTGTTTAGACTATACTTTCGGGATTAAGAAAAGCGCCGAGTTCAGAAAAAACGTATTTGTCATTATTAATGAATTATATTAATAATACGCATGCGAAACACCTATTGCTTCGTACTATTAGCTCTTGTCTAAGCAATTTTTTTCTTACCGGTGGGAGAGATTTCCCTTGCAGCATCGCCTTTAGCCTCTGCAGCTGACAAGTCACCTGGGAGATGGGGAAGGACCTCTTGCCGTTAGTCCAACCTCTGGAGTACTGGAAGGTCTGAGCGATCGAGGAACTCACCATCAGGAGGATAACCACCAGCCTCTGCAGGTGCAGCCACATCTCTGAACCTGTATACCGAAATAAATACTTTTGAAAGCTAGAAAAACATTTAAATAAATGAGCCTAATGGAAGTTGTGACTACAACTGACAGCGTCTTTGACTTTATCCTTAGAAGATGCTTTCTATTTTCAAACCGCCCAAGTGAACATCCAAACCAATACCAGCATTCTGACAGAAGCTAATACGATGCTACGATGAAAATAGGTGTCGCTCTAGAATTCGTAAGGAAGGACCAGAGCTTGAATAATATGGCCGGGCCGCCAAACCGAATGATATGGCGCCAAAGCGATCTACAAGTGATTACTTTTTCGTGGATATGCTGACCTGTATGAACGCTCTTCTCAATTTCTACAGAACACTATTTATGGGGGAGGATAAAGAAGGTGGAGTGCTTCTAATTAATAAGTTTAGATAATACTATACATATTAAGAAAGGTGTCATTTTGGACAAAAACAGACGAAGTCACAGATAACTATACATCATCGCTGAGTTTTGTAAATTTTCAAACTCCTCTCAAAAAAGTACTAAGAAAACGACTGGAAGCAATAACTAAGAGAAATTCCACGAATACTTCCTCACACAACTTGACCACTACCAAGATATTTACAAAGATAAAGCTAATATAACATAAATAGTCCTAGTTACCGATGCTACTTTAAATAAAGATACTTTATAAGTGGGAGTGGTATGCATACTTACGATGCATGCTGCCTAAGAAACGGTGCTTCACTGGCCGCATGTTCGCGCCTCCTCCCAATATATACTCACCAAGCACCTAGAGGGTGGTTCCTGGAAGGGTGTTCCCTGCTTAAGAACAAGGAGGGAGAGTTTTTAAGCACAATGATATCAATTTACTTAAGTGGAAGGAGGCCACAAAGAAGGAACAAGGAGCTGTTAACGAGCACCCCATTAGTCTTTGATTATCCCGCCCAGGTACAGGAGGTATACCGGGCATGACGGGCTCAGTCAAAGGAGCGTTGGTCACTGACGAAAATATATGTAAAAATATAGTGTGTTACGGCTTTAATGACAAAGCCGGACGTCATTAGACAGTGGGTTATTTAACACTTTCAGGTAGGTCCCTCCACCATCAAAGGGAGAATCAATAAACCCAAACTGCCCTCCCCCACTCAGCTAATTGAATCAATTCACATTGTTTTTTATAGATTAGGGGTAATTTTCCTTTAACCCTGTTTGTAGCTAACAGCTTGGTTGGCCAATGTAGGATGAACAGTCACTTTTTGATTTTACCGCTGGCGTACAGAACAATTAGGATATAAAAAAAAAATAAGAAACCGTGATTCGATCGAAAGGATGACAATATTTATTTTTTGAGTTAAAATAGCCTTGAATTTGGTTATCGCACATATATTTTCAACTAAATTCATTCGACATTATGTTACCCTGTAGGTAACAAAATGAGAAAGCATTTTATTTAAAAAGTGAGGCTACCTCCATCTCGGCTACCAAGGAAGTGGTTGCTGGTCCCTACCCCTATCATATATATATATATCACCATCTGACTTCTGTTTGAGGCCTCAAACTTCGAATTCAGCTCAAACTTCGAAACCAAGCTGGGACGTTATCCTAACACTCCTTGAAAGCTTAACGGACCCCCCAAATGGTTTATTGCCTGTCGATCCAAGCCTACTTTTGTGACAGTCAGTTAAAGTAATTCTCTACTTTGGCAACTTCCACCTCGCACTTTCCACCTATTATTATTATATTTATTATATTCACTTTACATGACAGGGGTAGACCATATAACCAAGAAATGAATGTAAAACATTTATTTTGTTTTAGATGATGGTTATGGCTCTCTGATGAGGAGTTAGCCACTGATTTTACTACACGAGTACAATGAAGGTTTATAATTAATATTAATAATATACTCAATAAAATATAATAATGTTGTAGCGACCTCTAACTACATAATATAAATCACCCTACACTCTATTGTATATATATATTGTAAACAAATGTAAGTAACATGAACAAAATATAAATCATTGTAAATGTGTTAAGCAATAAAAAATGCGGGGTGCCAATTAGTTCTATGAGCTGGGACACCAGCTGTAGTCAGGTATGATGCCCAAACCCTCGGCAAACCCTTCCAGCCTCTGCCAGGGAACCAAGGAAAGCCACATCATTGGTCACAACAATGGCGATGCTTATTGGCTAAGGGCAAGGCTAGCTGGGTATTTAAGCCGGGGGTCTGGCCCCTGTAAATCACGTCGAGCCGACTGGGATCTGTATCGGTCGCAAATTTACCATAACCTGCATACGGTGCCAATTCTCCGCACGAAAGAAGAAGTAGATCTTCAACTAACTTTCATAACCAATGTGATCGTAGACGCCGCAGACACTGCGATCCCGAAGTTCACCCCTATGCCACCGTCCCTGTGACCACCTTCAGACCATATTCTTAAAATTATGGCCTTGCGCAAAAATTGGAAGAATAGATGGTCCAGCACGAGAGTTCAGCAAGCCAAGGTCGCTGTGAATTCTCTCACAACGCAAATCCGGGGCTTGATGAAACTCTGGAAAACAGCGCAGGGGTATTAAAAACTTCGTAGCACTCACGGCGATCACAGAAAGTTTTGGAGGCTGTTGAAGACTACAAAAGGCAAGACAGCCACTGTCCGTCTTCACGAAGACGACAATGTTCCGACTGCTGAGCAACAGGCAACAAAACTGGCCGACCATTACGGCTAGGACGGGATACTACCACATGCCTCCTCCAGTAGATGATTAACAGAACCACATGTTTGTATCACCGAAGCAGCTCAAGGTGATTCTTCACCGGTGTCAGGGAAACCGAGCACCAGGGCACGACGGGATACAAACAATGCTGCTCAAACAAATGCCGAGGAGAGGGTTAGTACAACTAGCAAACTTATACAACTCTTGTATAAGATTGCGGTACTTTCCTGACACATAAAAAGAAGCCATCTTGTTCCCATTACTAAAGCCAGCCAAGAGCGGAGATCACCCAGCCCACTACCGCCCGACCAGTCTGCTACAACAGATGGGGTAAATCTTTGAGAAAATTCTTTTGAATTATCTCTAAGATTACTGCACGGAAAATGACATCATTCCGCCAGAACAGACTGGATTTCAATCCAGTATGAGCGCAGAGCACCCCCTTCTAAAGGCACAGTCAGAGGCTAGCCATAACCTGAATAGAAACATAGCCACGGCTATGATTTCGATTGACTGCACCCAAGCATTCGACTCGGTGTCTCACGGGACACTGCGTCAAATGCTCTGCGACCGGGAATGCCCGGAACAACTGTATTCAATTCTGGCTAGCTTCCTGAAAAACAGATCGCTGCGGGTGCGGGTGGGTGATAGCTTCTCCGAAGCTGTGCCACTGACCTGTACTATTCAACGTATACACGTCTGAGATTGTCGGAGCCCGGTACAAAAATACCACAGTTACTGCTTTCGCAGATGACATAGCGGTGTACAGTAGCAGCATGAGTGCCAAGGTAGGTCTACTAGGCTGAAGTAGCTTGTAACCAGATCAGTGAGAGATTGAGGAGACTCAATATCTCTGTAAACGCGGGTAAGGCTGACTGTGTAATTTTCTTTTTCCAAAAGGGAAAAAGCCAGCTCCCTACTAGTTAAAATAGCAGGAACGGAGGAAAATTCACCAGCCACCAACCTAGTATATCTAGGAATTAAAATGGACAGACACCTCCATTTTAGTAACCATTTTACGAAGAAGTTGAAGCATACTCGCACGAAGTCTTACCGGCTTACGCATTTATTGACTTCCCCCAATCATCACTGCGTCTCAAGCTGTATATCTACAAGAGCATACTCAGGCCTACTCTGCTGTATGGTCCACCGCTTTTTCGTTATCTGACGTATACGACAGCTCGGCGACTCCAACAATTCCAAAACGGTATACTGATGAAAGTGGTCAGAGGTACTCCATTCGAGCAGCGGAGCAACAGTGAGCTTCACGAGATATTTGAGCTGCCTATGGTGGATAAATTCATCCAACGTAGACATATCAACTTTTTCGACTCCCTGCAATACTTAACAAACCCGGTGTTTAACACTATAACCCCCACTCTATTCCCCCATCGATGGCAGGTCGCTGTCGCGGCTGGAACGCTTTAGTCTTAAGTTATAAGTATAGGTTTTAGTTTTATAGTATTTTCACGGTTATAAGCAGAAGGTGAGCCTCATCACCTAGTGTGTGTATGTGTTGACTTTTTAACTTCAATAAAAATGTATTTTATTTATGCCCTCCTTCAAATGCATCAGCGCATCGCAGTACGAGGAGCAAATTGTTACCCAATAAATTTTTTGTTCATTGTATTGCTTATCAATAATAATAATTATCGTGGCCACCCCCGCTTGAACTCTGAAACCTTACTGCTTCTTTATGAAAAACCTCTGCATCTCTTCTCTCCTAACCTCGCTATGTTTTAGTCCGGCGTTGTCAGACCCCACACCTTCCTAGTGGGAATCTCTGCCTTCGTCTCGCTAAATCTAGCACCTCTTTGGGAGAAACCTCTTCCTAGTGGACAACGGTTGTCGCGGCCCTGCAAACTTACCAAGCAGTGTCTCCCGTGACAATTCAGTCTGCCTCTCTCCGGTTCACACTCGCCTTTGGGATCTGGACGGATTTCGCCTACCCTCAAATACCGAATGTGAATTCGTGGTCATTCTAAGACCACACAAACTACCTACCTACCTTATACCTCCTGAACATAGTGCATTGTCGGGGCACATACCTATCAAAAAATGGAGTCAGATAGTAAAGCCGTCATGAAACGATTGTCCAGGTTATAAACTCAAACAACCCTCACTTGTCACCAGGGCTAGGGTAACCAGGCACCCCCCTCGTGACGACCCGACAAATGTGTTAAATACAAATAGAACATAAAGCTTTAAAATATCACGTTATTTTCAAAATATATTTAACATTTACTACATATATGACAACAGCACATTTCTTGCCGTCTCTCGTCGAGTATTCGTTATTTTCTGGGATCGGGTCGATCGTTGAAAATCCTCTTCTTCTTCTCGGCATAAACTAGCCTGGAAATTAAGGATATATTTTATCAATTAATTTGAAATTGATAGATTTGATTACATATCATGACTTTGTTAGTGATTAAAAAGCATAATAGTCACATTTGGACAAAGGTTAAGCTGTGAAATTGTTTTTTTTTTAGTAATATAAGGTAAACGGAATAAAATTTTGAATGAATAAAGAAGTATTATAAAAGATGAATGGAAAATTTTTTTTTTTTGTCACATTTATTGATTCTCCGACCAGTTTACATTTATTAATATTAACCTCTAAACTCCCAACCTATCAATTTTAAAGTACTATTCGCACCTACTTGGAACCCACCCTAAACTGTAACCTGATTAAGGCCATCAGCCACTTGTCCCCAATTGATCTCAGACCAGGAAATCATTTTTTATGACGGGTTTCCTTCCAGAAACCCCGCCCTGCTTATTATAAGTTTTTATCAACTATATATGTTAAGTAGCCTGGCTTGCTTTTTATATTTAAAATTCAATCTTTTTAAATTTTATCATAAATTTACATTCCAGCGCCTTAAGCTAATATTGTCCAGTGAACAACATAATAAATCATATTTTCATGTATTCTACGGACTTATATTGGTTAAATTTTAAGTAAGAAACTATTTAAAATTTTATACGAGCTTGTATGCTCATAATAACTCATATATGGAGAATAGCAACATAACTATAATAATATATACTCCGACCACTTCTATCTGTGAAGGTGAAACAAAATCATAAACTATTTAGAATTCGGTACTAAGAGCCATCAGCACTGGTTAGTTAGCAGTTTTGCTATACAGTGGTATTCATCTATATTCTGCGTATGTAGTTTGCTATTGTCACGTAATTATAAATAATTTTATGATATCATGTGTAGTTTAAATTGTTTGGGTACTTTTTGATGGTAATACAATTCATTAGCGGATGAGGTTGGAATAATTACTTAATACTATTCATCTAAAACGGACAAAAAACAACCAATTATTTATTAACTTTATACATAAAATTGTGTTATCAGGATAGTAAAGTGGGAACCTACCCTAGCATATGAAGGTTATGTAAAATTAGAATTAAGAGATGGGATTTCTGAGGGGACAGGTAAGAGGCGCTAAGACACGTCTATCATATATGTGTATTCAAATGGCCTAAATGGATCCAGATGATTCTTTTATGGTTCCTCATTAAGACAGTGTTTCTGGCTAGTCCTAATCTCTTTGCAGCCTGGTGCGAAGTAAGATTCTCTTAAACACAAAAGATCAGAAATGAAGATCACCCTCGCCAATGGAAAAAAACCTGGTCCAGTAGGACGAAATATAAACAGTCTCTGAAGGGCAATTAACGTTTCTCTGTCTCGACTTTGTAGCCGTTGGGTGCGTACTGGTTCGAGACGCTAGCTGAGGTTGCTTCTACTACAGATTGAAGACATCAGTGTATAATAGTAAGGAATATTTCTATAGGTATCTAGCAAGATCATTGTAATCATTTTATCATTAATATTCGTATTTAACTCACTAGTGTTTTTTATTTTAAACATTTATAATAAAATGCATTGTATATCAATTTCTATTTTATATAACTGAATCCCCTCCATTTTGATCACCTTGTTAATTAATGAAAATAAATTACTTTGGGTTTAGATTCAATTGGGATCAATATTAAGTAAATTGAATATTTTGAGAAAAGGGATAACTTTACGCTAATGCAATACGCTCAGAATTTGTTAGAGGAATCAAATCGATTAATAGTTTAATGGTTAGATGGCATCCCTGCAACTCAAATATTCCAATTATTCAAGTAGAGCGTATTGCGAGTTTGAGAGTAAGTCAGGTAAATATATAAACGGATGTATGAATCCGTAAAACAGATAAATCATTTATATATTGCCTTACAGTTTATGTAATACAGTTGTATATCAGATATACTAGTGTATTGACACGCAACTTTAAATAAAAATCCTCAGTTCACTTAACGTAGCAGAATAGAACCCCAAGCATCCTTGAGGTCAACCGGCCAGTCGGATAGGCTTGTGCACACTAGCGGCAACACAATGTCTCTGCACTCTTACTTAGGCAAGTAGTTTAGTAAAATGATTAAATTGAGTAGTATGATCCAGTTAGGTGGAAAGTACCATCAGCGAACCCTCGCATACCACAATCGTGCCACTGGGCAGGATTGGTGGATGAGTTGAGCTCTTTAGTAGTCCATGGTCTTTCTAGTAAATTACTCGCCACTAGACTAAATACCTGACAGTCTGAAGGAAGGCTAGTGAAATAATGGACTGAAGATAAACGGACGATGGGAGGATGGAAACCATGAGCGGCGCATACATTTACTTCATAATCTACCCCGAAACGTGCTAAGGTAAAACACCAATGTGAAATTGTTGGAACGTACCGGTGGGCATGGGATCCCATCTATGAATGAACGGATCTGTAGCCACAGCCTCCTGAACTGGCAGTCCGTCAGCCGCACTCTGGCAGGATTGGTTCCTGGTGCTCCATTGGTCCAGCCGGCCTTCGGAGGAGTGTACTGGAAGGTAACGGACAGCGAATAGCCAGCGAGAAATAAGAATGTCAAGCACTGGAGCTGTAGGTTCATCTCCGAAATCTGCAAACATACTGTTATTACCTACTGAGCTGCTATAAATAATTATTAGTTTGTAATGGGTAACCCTCTCGTTTGGGGAATTATTTACGTAAGATAAAAAATAGAGAAAGATCTTGGGTTAAATCCCATGATCTCAACATTATTATTCTAGTGACCATATCAATAGACTAACCCTCAAAGAACCACCTTTTGAAAGGAACATTTTTAAAAAAGATCGATTTTCAAAAAAAAATTAAAAACTTGCTATATTCTAAGAGAAATAACGGGACCAGCTAAATAACATGGATCCTGGCTCGACCGTCGTTCGACACAAGATAGCTTAGGTAGAAGAGTGCCTGAAACTTAAAATCCTGGGTTCGGAGCTCAAACCTGTTACTTTTATTCGTCTCTATAATGGTTTACCAAGTATTTTCTTCTTTCCGATATTATTTTTTTGATTGAAATTATGACCTAACTTTTATTAATCAAAATATATTT
Organism: Acanthosoma haemorrhoidale; assembly: GCA_930367205.1. NCBI lineage: Eukaryota > Metazoa > Arthropoda > Insecta > Hemiptera > Acanthosomatidae > Acanthosoma > Acanthosoma haemorrhoidale. The sequence continues at coordinate 45,689,963 of OV884014.1, forward strand.
AAAGCAAAATGAATAAATAATAAAAGGTCGTGTCAATATATGGTACCGAGGCGGGACTCGGTGGAAAATGGACTCTATGGGGAGAGTCTAATAAATATTAAATTTATTCAGTATATAGGAAAAGAGTGCTCTGAACTTATTTTGCGAACGATTTATTTTTGACACACAAAATCACCTTTTCAACGATTAAAAATAAATGTAAAAAACTGATTTCTTTCTGTGACCGTACCAGAATTAAATTGGGTATTACTGTTCAATACTGTGGAACTGTAGTTTGTGTCACCTAAACATTTTATCCCTCGGTTAATTATAGGTTATTCTGAGCTTTGTGGTCGGTTTAAAACCAATATAGTTACTATACTGAAAATACAATTTTTTTAAATTAAAATTATATGATTTTTTTTTAATACTAAGGTGTTACTAAAAAGTGTACAATAGAAGAAGATAATATACTTAACCTGGTTGAAAGGCCGTGGAGAACTGACAGTCGCCCTTACTTTCCACCCTATATATATAACACCCTTGGTAAGAGGGTGGTAAGTGCGAGGGATGTTTGTGTCACAGTCGAGGATCAAACAAAGGACTTTGTCAAAGCTGATGAACTGCTACAAGCTTCATCATTAGTACGCTCAATTAAAATATTAAAATAGTTTTCACATCAGGCAGGTATAAAACAAACGGGGTATAGCTTAAATAAGTAATTAGTTTAAATTCAAATTTAACCCAATAAAATTGATAATGAGAGAGTAACCTAACCAAATATTTGTCACATTGCCTGGATGTAAAAATCTGCTTTTTTTGTCTTTCTCTTCTAGGGAAATTCCAATGTTGATGAGGTTCTGCTCCTTTGTAATTCACTTTTTCAACCTACAGACATGAAATTTTATATGAAGATCTGAAAAATATCATCTCCATAAAATATTATTGTCTCTTTAATTAATTGGTTGGTTCTGATTAAGAATATGAATTTTGTTTTTCAATTTATAAATTTATAGAGTCGTCAAAACCAAACTACAACTAAAACAGTGAATTTTTATAGTCACTGCGTTTTGGGTGGAAGTTCCAATTTTTGCTCTAATGACATTTAAAAAAATGTAACCCCATGAAAAATAACTAATGAACAACTACGGTGACCATGGTCTTCATAACCTGTTGCACTATGGCTTTATTTTTATTTTTTTCTCCATTGAATTGGATGCTAAGTAATTGAAAAATATATTTTTGTACTAATATTAATTTAAATTCAGATCCTTGCTCGGGAAGCCAATTTGATGGCAAGCGAACGCCATCAAATATTATATATGTTAACCATTAATATCTTATCTACCAACACCTGAATACTGAATAATAAGCCGATTCAATTAAGTAATTCATTTGAATCGAAAATATTTTGAACTGAAAGATTGTTAATAATTAGTGCTCGATTGTATATAATAATGAACTGCTTTAATGGTTTAATGATTAAATTGTAATAAATAACAAGAGTTCTGCGGATTAAACAAATTAAACGTGAAAACAATGCGGGCGCATTACGCTAATTTTCCAAGTTTCAGCGCAGAATCAGTTCGAAAATTCAAGTTCTGATTTTCTTCTCAGTCTTCGAGGACGCATAAAAGATGGTAAAGTAAAAACAATTTTAGCAATATTTCAAGAAATCCAGCAACGTTTTGAGAATCAGATATTTAATGTCATTACAGCAAATATACATTATTAATGTTATTTTATCTTTTTGAATCTTCATTATACATAGGTAACAATGGTGGTACGTATTTGTATATGTTTTAGGAGGCTGATTTTGTTTTTTCCTCCATCGAATTTCGGTTGTTTTTAGACATTACGATATTTCTTTCCTTTTAATCTGGAGGAAATATGCCTTAAACAGTAATTAAAATGCATTTATTTTATTTATTTAGAGTAGTACAATACGTAACTTGAACTGTTGATCTTGAAACAGTTAAGACATTTTTAAAACGGTTTATTTATTAAATTATCTTGTATGAGAGACATAATCACTGTTCTCTGACAACTTCTTCACCACGAACAAATAGAAGTTACCCTCTACTCGAAACAGAAAACACCCACCTACCGTTCCATATTTTATCAATACATTTTCGACGTCAGCATAGAGAGAGGAGATTAGTTTACGATCCCGACACGCCAATAGCTCACAATGGGCGTAGGTGTATCAGCTCTTGATTGGCCAAAATAAACCGTCATAAGATTGGCCGAAATAAAAAGCTCGTTCATTCGATGTAGGCAGGAATGACCTGCGTATATAAGGCAGACATTCTGAGCTTTTTCAGGAAGTAGAGATCAGACTTTGGAAATGTGATATTTCCAACACTCACCATGGCTTTCTTATTTAATTACCTCTACACTTATATATCCTTAAACATGCTAGCTTTAGTTCGGTGTTGTCAGACCCTGCACTTTCCTAGTGAGATTATCTGCCTTCGTCTTACTAAAACTAGCACATCCTTGGACGGAATCTCTTCAATTCAGACGACGATCTCTGGGGCCCTACAAAGTGTACCTAGTAGCGTCTCCCCTAGTGATCCAGTCTGCTTCTTCCGGTTCACACTCACCTTTGGGATCTGGACGGTTTTCGCCTACCCTCAGATACACATGTGAACTTGTGGTCATTTCAAGACCAACATGTAAACTACCTATAATACCCAGCCTGAACCTTTTCTCATGAACATAGTGCACTGTTGGGGCACACTTTCTAAAATCTTATGGAGTCAGATGAATAAACAACAAAGCTGCCCGCCGACTAGGCCACCAGTCAAAGGCGCAAAGGCGGGCGCTCCCCGACTGGTTTTACCACAATATAGAAGAGGAGTGTTATTTCCTGTAGCTTTACCAACTGTGTGTATGGATGCAAAACACGAACGGAAATATGCCAGGTTACAAAATAGCCACTGGGGGATTTTTCTGTTCAATGCTGGTCTGCTTTGTCATGGTGGAAGGGAAAAAGTTCAGTTTTCCGGTTTGTTTAAATTATTAAAGCAAAAAACTTGAAACTCGAGACCATATCTCTATTTTTATATCATATCAGTGATATCTACTTGTGCTTAAACTAGATATAAATATGTCATTTGAATAGGAAAAAATACAAAGTTATTTATTATATATTTTATTTCTCTTTACTTGACGTGTCATTAGTTTCAAGACAAATCATACAAACATACCACTATTTTCATACCTAAGGGCGAGTACTTAATTATTTAACTTCATTTTCAAATGTGATGTCTGGAAGTAAGAACCTTCTCTTTTCTATCTGTTCTGTACTTCCATCGGAGCCCCAGTTCAGTTTGCAAGGCTGAAATATAAGTGAAACATTATTACAATATCCCATGATTAGAAAATGAATTAATAATTCTGCAAAGGAGGTGGTTAGAGTAAAACATTGACTATGAATTGAAAATCAGAGACTAGAATTCACGTTAATGTCACTAGTCAAAAATAACAATACTGCTATAGAATGGTTGTAGAGGAAGTGTATAAGTTTACCTTCAGGGAAAAGGTTGCAGAGAACCACAGTCTGTTGAGAAGAGTAACAAAAGATGTCGGATGACAAAATCATTTTTGGGAAAATACCCAATATATTAAAAATAATACTCATTAGACGTATACCATCGAGAGCATAGGAAACAATTCGAGTGTTTTATAAAGTATAGTCTTCACATTGCTTATATACCAACGAAAAAATATATATGAATGCCTGAGAAATTACTGCAAAGAGAAATTTAGTATGAATTTTAATTATTAACGTCACACAAACAGGATATATGCTATTTCAAGTTATTTTGAATGGGTCAGTGAGCAGTTGAGTCTGTAAGTATTGATATGTAAGTGGCATACGTAGGAATACGTATATAACATAGTGATTGAACATATTCATTTCTTCAAAAAATAATTTTCGCTCAGTGCATCGCGTCTAAATTTGAAAATGTATATTTACAATACCTATTACTTTTAACCATGTGTAAACATGCCTTTTTCGTAAAGGAATAATATTGGTTTAAGTACTACTTAGTACTTTTGATCAGTACGGCAGAAGAAGAAACGACTATCAATACATATGGGACAAGACATACAATTCAAGTAATAAGATTTGATGAAAGGAAGTCAAAAGAAATAATGCGTAAATGGATATTGCATTGCAACAAATTTATTTTTTTCTTTATTATTAGCTCGTATTATCTCCTCTTAAATTAGTTCGTTATATCAATATATCAGTATTAGCTCGAGCTAATACCTTCAATATTTGTCAGTCTGCAATAATTATGACCCATACCGGTGGTGTTGATCGAAAATCAGTTTCAAGGTTTCTTTTTATCAATTTTAAACATCAATGGAGACAAAATACGCCACTTATAAATTGTAATTGTAAAATTCGAAAAAGTCTTTATTAAAAAAAAATTAATATCTGGCCTAATTGAGCAATGGCCAGTTTTCAATAGGTAATTAAAGTGTACTTTGATAGAATCGGTCAAGATCATCGTTCGATAAAAGAGAGTAACGACAGTCTGTATAATCGATTGACAATTATTTAAACTAAAGAAACTTTGATGAATGAAACCCACTGGTAAGAACTGACTCTTCTGAAGCTGTGCCAACGTCCACTCCGCCATGCAGTCGTTGATCTTCATCCTGGGCCTCACTCCTTCCGCGCCGTTGGTCCATCCCCTGGAGTATTGAATCTTTGCAGCCATGGCACAGCCGAAAAGAAGAGTGACAGCGAGAAGGCTTTCAAATCGCAGCTGCATCCTCAAATCTGCGAACAGAAAATTATTAAAGAACAAAAAATACCCCATGGTCGGGCGTCAATTGTTATTATTAATAATCACAGGTAGAAATTTACTATTTATAACTTCACTTGTTAGACGCACACTAGTTTTCTAAGCATTTCAAATGAAATTTGACGACCATCAATTGAATACATCCTTCCAGACTACTTTTAATTTACTCTTAAGTCAAGATTTTTTTTGTACAAAATGTGAATGTAAATTTGAAAAATTACAATTTGCTTATCCACTATTAATAATTGTAATCATTCATACCTTATACCAATTCCCACTCACTCAATATTTACAGTTCACTCTCTTACCAACATTAATACAATATGTACACGTACAGAAGCCCGCATGCCCGCCCCGAGTGAATCTGGTGGAGAAGCAACGAAGCCCCTGTGGCATGTGGCGCAGGCCAGACAGAAGGGCCAAGGGAGCCACAGACGCTAAGGAGAAATAAGACCAACATGGTAAACCAGAACAAGGACCCCATGGCATACTTATCTATAAACGATCGTAAGGCCATCGCTTATTTAGCCAACAAGGAGTATTGCAACGGATGAGTGTTACTGGATAAGAAAGAGTTTTCATAGAATTTGGTTGAACATGAGATTATAAGCTCGAGGATTGTGGTACATTGAGATCACTATGAAACGATGAGTTTGACATCTAAAAGAGCACCTTGACTATAGTTCTGAGGACTTTGGATTGGGATGTTTGAGCTCACACAGACTAAGAGACAAAAAAAACCATTAGCTAACCTGACTTTGAAGCTTCGCAACTAGAATAGGTCATTAAGTCATTACTTGAAAAAATGTATAGAACAAAAGTTAAAGATAATTTTAAAATATAATAAAATAGTACAATATCTCATTACTGGCTATAAGAAAATTTGTGAGGAGAAAAAATTACTTTTTTTTGTCATTAAATTAGTTTTTTATGTTAACTCATTAATTTAAATGATTATTTAATCTTTATAAATTTTATATTACCGACCATCAAGGACCAAGGATGACCAATCAACCTACCATGAGCAATAAATTTGAATGAACAATGCAATGCAGTGACAAAGATTTGCGTACAATACTTAGTGATATCTAATTGTTATTTGGCTTAATTTTTGTAGTAATATGTTCCAAAAAAAATGAACAAAACCTGTTTAATAAATATAATAATAATAATAATAAACATAAATTCCTGAGTTTTTTTGTCTTTGAAAGGAGAATTCGCCCGAAGTCAACGCCGGTTAGCTAGTACCAGAATTAAAATGCAGTTTCTGATCATTAATTTGATATCAGAAATTTGACAAGGCAAAATGCTTTTAAAACGTTATCATTCCATCGCGATGTCATGTTGGCTTTCGAAAGCGCTTATGGGTTGGTAGTTTGTGAAAACACTATTCTTAATTCAATTGGATTCAGACACCCGCATTTTTACGTATATTTAAACTTTAATTTTTATATTTCATAATAATTATTTTTGTTTTAGAAAAATATTCAGTTTACGATGGATCACTGTTAGTTAGTTACCTGTTATGCTTCAAACAGTTAGCTGCTGACTGGCTTCTTCTTTCCACCGCACAGATTTATATACAAGATCACATGCGCACTTCTCAGAAAATTTTAGTGAGGGAGGTTGTTTTTAAAAAGAGAAGCTTGAAAAATAATTTTTAAGACAATGCTATCAATTTACCTAAGTAAATTTAAAGGAAGAAAAATATAATAAATATACCCCTTCATTTTCCATGCTTTAATTACTTGTCTCAAATTAAGTAATTTTCAGTCATTCATAAAAAAAAAAAAAAAAATTACTCGATGAAAGGGAGGTTCATTAGGTAAAAAAAGATATGTCGTACCAGCCCCTGAAACTGAATGGGTGGACAAAATAATATAGATCAATATACATGTATAAGTTTGCAAGTTATTTAATACAAATAATAATTAATTTAATAAAATTCTTTATAAAATAGTCTACCAACTATGAATGGGCAATAGTACACTACCTACTTTTTAGGTTACCAAAACCTTTTTAGATAAACCCTTTTTTGTACTCTGGACTCAAACGGTCCCTTGACTTACTGCTTGGTTATTCCGATCATCTGATGTGACGTGAGCTTCATTTTCATGAAGAATGATAGTTGGTGAATGGTTTAGGTAAAACAAAAGTTTACAAAGTGCTTATTCTAGGATAAGACACTCTCGTTCAATTCCGAGAACTACTTGGCCGACGGTAGTTTTGGAAATGTACCTTATTTTTATGAGTGTAGTGAAGAATTGTAAATAGCAAAACGAAGCTACAAATAATAAGTAAATTAATATATTGTTATTATTTACAATTTTACACTTTCTCGGAATAATACGAAAATATTCACCTACCAGGTCCACATTAATCAAGTGTATGCTCAGTTTCTTTAATATTGTTGAATCTTCTAACTACGCTGGAAGTACCCAAAAGTATTGCTTACTCAACCCTTACCAGTATTTTTGTGGAAAGTCCTAGCTTCCGGTTGGATGCTCACAACCAAACCATTGTAGGAACGATGAAAGCATGTCCAATATATGAAGTTGCCTTTATTTTTCAGACAAATTCCGGTATTTCCCCTTCTTTTAAGCTACTAACGTTTACACCAGCAGTCATCCCATCTCGATAATCTGTACATATCTCCTTATCTATCACTAAGATGTCTTGTCTATAATTTAAAATTTCAGATATCCTAGTAAATCGTGTTTCCGGGTGTTGGGGGACGCCCGCCGCGGGCTAGGGTCTCTTCGACCTGGCCTCTGCCCGACGGGTGTCAAGAAAGAGATAAAATGGGCAAACCTGTGGTCTTTGACCTTTTCTGGGGCCTAGTCGGCGGGCAGCTTTATTTGTATTGATTTGACTCCATAAGATCTTAGAAGGTGTGGCCCGGCCCGACAATGAACTACGTTCAGGAGAAGAGGTACAGGGTAGCTACCTTTCGGAGATATCCTTCTGTTTCCTAGAAGATGTCGATGCAGGAGCGGTATGGTATCCACACGCCTACTACAGAGTTTATTTTCCATGCATCTGGGAGAGAGCCAAAGGCAATATTTTCTTGTTTCTCCTTTCTATTCTGGAGATTTTCGGTAAAGTATTTTTTTCAGAAGATATTTGACCGCAGAGGGATTAACGGCTTTTGGTGGAAGTGAGAGAGGGGTAGGTGGAGTGAGTAAATCTTCAACAGTTGTGCGATGAGTATTGTTTTGAGGAGTAAGGTGAAGAGGTGAAGAGTGAAAGTCCGGGAAAGATGGAGTGCGAATTCTTCCGACCTCTCGCCATCCGAAGCCACCCAGGACCCATCATAACGACGGAGTGGGTGTGAAACAGGATGATATTTTAGGATTTTCTTAGTTACATTCCAGAAGGAGTTATCCCTGGTAGACAGAGAGGAGAGATAGGAATTAAAAGAATCGGAACGGAAGCATGCCAATAACCGCTTTATCAGCCTGCAGTACTGATTGTATGAGCGACGATCAGCAGGATGTCGGGATCTTTGCCACACTGTTCTCGCGGGGCGTTTGGATTGGATTAGGTCTTTGAGATACTGAGGTAAAGGATATTGATTGTGAATTTTTGGATGACGGTGGGGTGACTATGACTCCCAGGCCGACCTCTGGACCAGAGTAGTAAGGAATTTACTGCATCATCTAGGTCTTTGGATGTTTTCAGAGGTACTTTGAGGCCTACGGAGCCTGCAAGAATCTGGCGGAAGTGGTCCCAATCAACTGGGCCCCTGATAAATGAAGGAGGAGGCAGTTTGTGGATAGATCTTAGGAAAATGGTAAGGATCAAACGGCTATGATCGGAGGAGAGGTCGTCACGGCGCGTGACTGAATAGTTTACTGCTCCTAAACTATTGTAGAAAAAGATGTCAAGGAGATCAGGATCTGATGGCCAGTAGGTGGCTGTGTCAGGAGAGATACTGGAGCAATGTTTCCGTGTGAGTGCTGAGAGCGAAGGTCGTCCTCGTGTGTTTGTGGATCTTGAGTCCCAATGTTAGTGCTTTGCGTTAAAGTCCCCACCCAAAAGGAAACGATGCACGACGGAGTCTAGAAAGGAGATGAATGGGAATCAGAAATGGATTTATTGGGAGGGCAGTACACTGATGCTAGAGTAAGGGAAAAAGTGAAGGTGCTGATTGACACTGCAGTGGACTGAAGGAAATCGTGCGTAACCAAAGGAACTGTGTGATGGGTAATGGAGTTATGGACAATGATAGCGGTACCTGCATGTGCTCTTCCATCTGTACTTTACACACCTGTGGGGGAGGGTGGTAGCCGTATGATATTGTGTGCCCGTATGCCTGGCAATTGTGGCATTGGACTATGTCTCGTTTAGGGTATGGTTTTTTGACCTGTACTCTTGTGTAATACAAGTGGGTAAGCTCATAGATGTTTTCTACTCCAGGAGTTCGCTCTAGATCTACAAAGAACAAGGGCAGTGGTGTCTTGATCGCTTTGTCTTCTTGCCTTTCCTCACGGAACACGTTGGTAATTTGGCAAACCTTGTATCCTATACCTAAAAGCTCCTTTTCTATCTCGTCTGCTAGTGTAGTGGGATGCAGGTTTTTAAACACCACCCGTAGTGACCTTTCCTGCTTTAACTGATAAGTATGGAAGGTTTTTTTTTTTTTTTTTTCTTAGCTCTCTAATTATAAGATTAAGGATGGGGGAAAAATAAAGGGATATTTGGGTTGAGCGGATCCTTGTACTAGGAGTACCTGCTTGAAGGTGGTGTGAGGGGATTAAGGAGTGTGGGAAGCCTCGGTAGAGGTTGATAGTTGTGGTACGGTGGTGACAGTCCACTGGTGGCTGGGCCTAGAGTCCCTCTAGGCATGTAGTGCAGTCTTATTTAGTCGGATAGCAGTGTTGGGTGCCCGTTAGAGGCTTGTTGTTGGTGGGCCAAGCGCCGTGATGTCCACCATTTGGTCTGCTTTACCAGATCTTGAGAGTTGCCATCTTGTCGGTAGCGGTGGGGGTGTCATGTCTCAGAATAGAGTGTTTTGGCTATGTTTCATCGAGTCAAAGAACTTGATGTGTCTTATTTTGATGACGTCGGTGATGATGGGGAGCTCGAACTTTTCGTGCATGTCGGAAGCCTTCATTTCACGAAAAGGGGTTTGCCAGAGTGCCATTCGCAGGATGTTGTTCTGGAATCTTTGGAGTCGAGTTATGGTGCTGGCATGTAGAAATCTAAAGAGTGGTGTCCCAAACCGTAGAGCTGGCCTCAGGACGCTCATGTATATTAACAGTTTCAGCCGAAGGGATATAGCCGGGCTTGTGATGAGATGCTGGAGAGAGTAGTAAGTCCTACGTACTCTTTTCTACTTCTTCTGCAGGGGTGTGTAGAACGTCATGTGTCTGCCTAGGTTGATGCCGAGGTAGCATATGCTGTTGGAAAGTTTGCATTCAGTCCCGTCTATGGTGAAGCTGGGTGGACGCTTCCGTTTTCCATGCTGGAAGGAGAAGACAATCCTGGAGTTTTGGCTGGGTTCACCTGAATGTGAGCAGCTCGCAGCCTGTCGGTGATTAACTGACTAGCGCCCTCTGCAGCCTTTAGAGCTTTCGCTGGGTTGAGGCTGGTGCTGTAGACCCCTATATCGTCCGCATACGCCGCTACCTCACAATTGGAGTATGATGTTCCTACTATGTGCGTGGTGTAGATGTTGAAGTGTAGGGGTCCCAGCACCGACCCTTGGGGAACTCCGACGACGAAATCTCTTCTGGTGGTTGATATGGCTCCTATTCGCACAGAAAAGGTTCTGCCTGCTAGATAGGAACTCATGATGTTCTGGAGTTGCGCAGGAAATTCGTGCTCGTGCAGGCGACGCAGGAGTGTACGATGATCTACAGAGTCGAATGCTTTCGTACAGTCAAGGGAGATCATCGCAGTTGTTTCGCATGTTCGTTGCAACGTGCCGCTGCAGTTTCCCTAGATTGCAGTCCGAGCTGAGTCCTTTACTGAAGCCGGTCTGTCGAGGTGGTATAACGTCTTGAGCTTCACAGTGTCTGGTGAGATGGCTATAGATAATCCTCTCGTATATTTTTGATAATTGGGTCAGCAGACTGATGGGCCTGTAGTGAGCTGGCTCATATCTATTCTTGGCCGGTTTCAATAGTGGGACGACCACGTCTGGGGAAAGTAGTGTAGTCTCAGTGAAGAGTTGAGGATGTTCACTGTGAGATATTCCCTTCCGTGGTAGCTGCTTCAGAAGGATGTTTTGGATGTTATCATCCCCTGGTGCTCTGTTGCCTCCGGTGTGACTAATGATTCCTGCAACCTGGTGGTAGGAGGTATATATAGTGGTGAGGGTAGGGGTCCGCCGGTCGGGCGCTGTGATTGGATCACTTTCGCTATCCCCTCTCAAGTGGTCGGCTAGTATGTCCACCTGCTCTGCAACGGACATGAACTGCCCGTTGTTTACCAGCCTTACAGTGTTTTTCTTGTTTACAGATGTTTTAACCAGCCGCCAAAATGCTTTGTAGTCACTGTGTAAACTGCGGAGACGGTCACCTCACATAGAGCTCTTCCACTGGATCATTAGAGATGTTATTTGGGTAGTTAGAGCGCTGAGCACAGGCCTCAGGTCTTTGTTTTTTGTCCGGAACCACCTGTTTTTAATATTATTACGTTGCCGTATCAGTTGCATGATGTGCTCTGGTGGCTTTCTCAGGGAACCCGGTACCGGGGCAAACTTTGGTATGGAGACATCAGCAGCTCGGACAATGGTGGCCTGCAACTGATAGATGGTGCTGTCCATATCCTAAGTATGTCTAAGAGGCGGAATTGGGGGCAACTCGGCACTAATGAGATGCTTATATTGGGCCCAATTGGCCTCTCGGTAGTCATATCTTGTAGTAGGTGGCTCTGGAATGTTGCCTTCAAGCTCAAAGAGAATAGGTCTATGGTCTGAAGATTCCAAATCGAGCGCCGAGCAGCCGGTGACCCGATGAGGTTGTTGGGTGAGAAATAAGTCTGGTGTTGAAGTCCTATCTGGGTTACCATATTGCCGAAATGTCGGTACGCTTGGGTGGATCACTGTGAACGGCGTCTTGATTATATGTCTGCCGAGGGCATTAGCTGTTGTTCCACTCCACCAGCTGTGATTGGCATTGAAGTCTCCAATGATTACGTGCCTTTTATTTTTGCTGATCTGGGTTATTAGGAGCCTGGCTGTCGTCAGATTTGTTCTTGGCCTTCTATAAATTCCAGTCACAACAATATTGTTAGTCAAACGAAGCTGGAGGGTGACTACATAGTGGTTCCCATCAGATGGAACCACTGGGTCTAGACGTTTACATGGCACTCCCTTGCTTACTAAAATAGCCACGCCCCCGAGATTGTTTCCGTGTCCTGCCAGTAGGTAGAGTAGCCTGGGAAACGACAGTAGCAGTCCTTCTTCAGTCTGGTGTCTGTTAGAACTGCTGTTAGAAAGTATGCAAGGCGGCCTTAGTTTCTTCCTAGTATTTGATTGTCGCTCGATATGTATCGGGAGTGTACGGAGAAATTTTTGTGTGATCGAGGCACGTGTATTTTCCTTTACCTATGAATTAACTCATTTGAGTACATAGCAATTTAAAATTACTCATATTGCGTACAAATATTGCTGGTGACTTGGACTGTATGGGTGTTTGTGTAGAGTCCATGTCCTCTAGTTCAATATTTTTCAACACCTCATAACTGTTCTGCGTGAAAAATGGAGACTTGTGGGTTGATGTTTGTTTTGATGAGCTAGGTTGTGATGGTGGTAATTCTTCCATAGAGCTGCTGGGTGCTGATGAATTTACAGGCAAAACATTTCTATTTTATCGCCGTGGCTTATGTTTGATTTGTGACGGAGTAGGTGTTGGTCCCAGAGACCTTGAGCGGTTTTTTTTATTATCCGACATCACTTGTTGATAGAAACGCATGTTTCATCATCAACAATATTTTTCTGCATTTTAAGATTTTTTTAAAAAGTAAAAAATATGTATGTAGTAGAAGGTAGCCTCGAACGCACGTATTTTAGATAAGAGACTACGACGCTAGCAGAAGGCCACAGTCAAGGTTGTGAGGGCCGGACACCCCATTCTTATCACTAGCACAGCTGAACTACAGCCTTTCAATATGGCCGCCTTCTCTATGAAATGTGAAGTGAAACGTAAACTTAGCAATACAGTCCTCAGCTTCACTATCCACTCAGCTGTAGACAGCTTCTCCATGAATAGTTCACCCAATAGTCGGTTGAAACAGTTCTACGTTCGAAACACTTCCTATGAACGGTAATAAAAACAGTTTGTTTGTAGAGCGACACGAATACGACTTGTTGTAGTTAAGCGAAATAATAGATAATAATAATTAATTATGTTCTATAGACCAAAATCTCCAGACTGTCAAACGACCATATCAAAAAAGCTCACCCGCCATAAGAGCAATCGTGGATTTTGTTGAGTGGTATACTTACAAACGTACAAAACACATATTTTAAGAATTAATTACAATTTTCATTTTTTTATTTCCCTAAGTTCATTTTTTTTTCTTATTAAACTTTATTATACATTTGTCACTAACATCTATACCTATGATCTGGATTTGACTTTAGCCATCTCTCCGCTGGGTTCGGTAAAAAGTGCCGATTTTCTGTAAAAATCACTAATTTTTTCATACTTAATCTTTTTCTTATACTTTTCGTTATACTTACCCAAAAGAAAACAAAGGATTTTTCCTAGGTAATCCGATATAGTACCTATCCTTTAACGCTAAGGTAGGTAGGAGCTATTTCTATGGTTTTTTAAGTGTTATGAACTCATCATGTTTATAAACAAATTGCTTTATCATGTTAGTGAAGAGCCTAAGGTAGATATGAAAATATGAAGGGTTTAACACGTCTCGGAGGCCGATCCGAATTTTGATCTGCGCTACACCACCACAACACCGTCAGGACTATATCTAGATACATTTTATTTGGAAATTTTATTCATGTCTTGGTTTACGAATGGGAAACATGGACCATGGGTTCATTACAGGATAGAGATAATAAAGAGATCTTAACGTTCAAAAAACTCTTATTTTACACCATTCATATATTCTTACAAACCTTCAAAACATATATTTTTTCTCTAAAGCTTAAATACTCGGGAAGACGAATCTGTTCTGGTTCAACAAGAATGGTACCTCGAACTCGGATTTAGGAAGACCACCCTTGACGCACTCCGAGAAGTACCTCTGAAACAAGACACGTTAATTGTAATATATGTAATGTAATATAATATAGTACATTCGAGCTCTAATAGAGGTTGCCCGTTAATGGGTTTTAGTTAAGATACATCACCCTCATGGTGCTCTTGGGTTTTGTTTTGTTTTTTGCGGACGATCTACAGAGCAGTCTATACTCGGAGCTCAAATGGACTAGCCACAGATCGAATACAAATTATTGTTATTATAAGCAAAAAATAAGGAGGATTGGAAGAAGACTTTAAAAAGCATGCAGCATTGTTTTCTCAAACGAAGAAGGTCAGGAACAAGTCAGAGGCTCAAAATGTCTTGGAGCCTAAATTGTAATACTAAGCACCGGACGGATGATGAAATAAAAGAGAGGATTAAAGCTCCTGAAATAAAACTTCTTCCATCTCACCAAATTTTTATTGATTTCTACCCTAACGTTTTCGATGGACTATACCGTCACCCTCAATGGTTTCAGACTGATCAGATAAATATTACATTTGGCCGGGTTGGCTATCAGGGCCATCATATTACAGCAAACACTGAATGACTATAGCCCTGCAGTTGTAGGGTGATGGTAACCCATCTACTCCGAACCCTTAAGGATACGGACTAGTCCGTCGAAAACGTTCGTGCTAGAGATAAAGCAGTGGAGAGACAGGATTTTATTTCACACTATATTAATAATTATATGTGCTGGCAGATGTTTTAATTTCACCAAAAAGGAATTCTTAAAGATCGTTTGCAAGGATACATTCTTGCCATATTGCCCTACTCCAGCCAATCCTGGACCGTTACTTGTGAATAATGAAAGGGATACCAGGAGAGGCCGTATGAAGAACGTGGAAATTTATAAGTTACATCAACCAAGAAGGCTATATAGGGGCACTGCCTGAGATGCTATCACTTGTTACAAGGATGCCGGAGTGTACGATTTTACGAAATTAGTGTGAACAGAAGAAAACCTCGAGGAAGGGTTACAAACACATGGATAGTCAGAGATAAGGAGGGCCGGAGGATGATGGGCTGGTGCGGAACATTTGGTTTGGCGCAGGGCCGATTATCGTGGCGACGCACTTGCTCACTTCCCTTGAATTTATCTCTGCACCTCAAGCTAATGATTTATAAGATCATACTCAGGCCTGCTGTGCTGTATGGTGCACCGCTTTTTAGTCATCTGACTGAAGCTACACAAAAGCGACTCCAACAGTTTCAAAACTGGACATACTACGTTCCAGCAGCGGAGAAACAGTAAGCTCCACGAAGTTTTTGAGCTGCCTACGTTGGATGAATTCGTCGTCATTCGCCGAAGACATCAAATTCTTTGATTCGCTGCAATATATGAACAACCCCTTGTTTAACACAATTTAGTTTTAAGTTTTTACGTTTTAAATCTAGTTTTAAGTTAGTATGTATGATTAGTTTTAATATATTTTGTAAGTAAGAGAGGATGTGAAATCTATACATGAGCAAATTTTGTGATTAAAAAAAACATTTTTAAACGTTTATTTCCCCAATAAAAATATATCCTTTCACTTATTAAGCAATGATATTGGATACTTGCCGGTGAAAGTGGTTTTCCCAGGATGGCTTCAGTCGTCATGAGCCTGCACTCGTCGTAGACCTTTCTCGTCTTCTCTCCCTCTGCGCCGTTTGTCCAACCCGTGGAGTACTGGTACTTCTGGGCGATGTTTGAACCGATGAAAAAGGCAATGGCAGCCAGCACTCGGAATTGGAACCACATCTTCCCACCTAAAGTCATATGATACATGTTCGCCAACAGCATAGTATGGAGATAAATAAGTATTTTGAATTAAAAAAAAATAATGGTTATTCTTGAAATATATATTCAAATACAAACTTTGTGTTTCTCCGAAGTACACGAGATCGTCTGAGGATGGAAACGCATTCTCATTAGTTTAAAATTCAGCCTACCAATACACTTATCGCTACCTCACCGCGACAGTGGGAATCTCAAGTTTTCAGAAAATCTAACTTGAATTTTTGATAATTTTTTGACAATTGAATTATCTGACTATAAATTATCAACAAATAATACAGAGCAGTTGCCAACTTTATTTTATTTTTTTCATATTTTGCTCAAACTGTTCTAGTATTAAGATTTTTCTTCCTAACCCCCCCCCCCTCTAAAACAAATGTATCACTGTTGCACTGTGGTATTGGATTCTCATAGCTTTCAAAACGTCATTAATAAATAAATTTGATTAAAATCTAACATCTAAAATCTGAGCAAAGCCGATTTTCAATTACATCCACTCAAAAATATTCTTTCATGTACTTAAAAGCTTTAGAAATTATTAATTGATTCCACTAAGTAATTGCTGATTTTTTATTTTAAAATGCTCAAGGGAAAAGCTTATTGCGAATATTTATGCTATTGTGGAAATTTTGCCAAAACGACAAATTAATAAAGATGTACAGGCTTGTATTTGAATATATATTCCAGTAGTAAATATTAACTTGTTCTTCTCTATATGGAGTTTTAAAGATAACAAAATTATATGAAAATATGGATTCAATAACCTGCGCTGTTGGTACTAGTTCTTGGGAGAAGGTATGCTTTACTGGACTGACTTGTCACACCTTCGTCCTATATATACAGGTGGACACACCTGTGGGGTGGACCTGATCTGAAAGAGGGTTGTTTTCAACAAGAACATGATTTAAATTACCTTGGCTGTATGGGGATATTGAGGCAAACAAGGGTTTGCTAACAAGCACTCCTCTCACCTGTGCTCAGGTTATTATATCCGTCTAGTCATTAAGCAATTATTAATCGGGTCATCTTGGCCCATTGTACTATTTATTCAAAGAGATAATATACAGAAAATTGTGAATTATTGTATGTTTTGATTGTATAAGTTATAATAATATAGCATTGATAAAATTATACTTCATTTATTTATTCCTGTTAGGAATGGAGGTTGCCAAATTGATATCAATAAATAGTAATATTTCAGAGTAGGAAAACGAGCTAAGCCACGTATAAGGTACATTCAATCGCCGTAAAAGTGGCATTTAATTAGAAGTTTCCTAATTGTAAAATGTCAATAATTTGTAATAAAGTTTTTCGAAATAATATTGATTTCATTTAGCGAGTCTCCCTAAAAACTCGGTTTGTGACAGTTTATTTTTTCTACATTAATAGCTAATTAATATTGTGTACCTTTAATGCCTTTCAGAACCAAAAAATCCATCCATGTGCGTATGATACCGGAAAAGATGCACACAAATAAGTAACATTCAATGTCTTCTTAAATTTGTATGGACGTAAGTATAGTGATATTTTTATCACCTCTTTTTATTATTAAAATATTGGTAGACCAGACGATAACGCCTACAATTGGTTTCACATCTTTTTCTCAACGCTAGTGTGTATTGCGGGTTTTGTAAATCATGGCATACACAGGCTATAATTTCTAGCTAGGCATGTTAATAGTCCTTCAGGCGAATTTGAGGGTTTCCTGAGTTTTGTAAATATTATTTCATGTATATTTATAAATATTATGTATTGGAATAAACCGGCTCAGAAGATTAAGATTAAGAGGGAAAACTAATATCAGACTCAACGGTCGGCCGGCGCGGAAATAATACTCAAATCAGACCTGTAACGCCCCAGCTGGTGCCTAAGAATTTATGGGATAAACTCTAAGGAGGAAGTGGGACAATACAGGATATACAGGGAATCGCCAACGGATTAACCCACGGATTAACGTCCTTTCTTAGGGCAACGAAGATAAATCTTTAAAACAATTAGACGGAAAATCAAATAGACACTGTACCCCACCGATGTAGCTGTTGGTCGGTCACTTAGTAGAGCTGGTAAACTGAAAACAAAGGATCGGCTAGGAGAAACATAATTAGGCAAGGCACTGCGGTCCCCAAAACAGGAGTGGGAATAACTTCGGAATAAACCCCTCGAGATTTGTATCAAGATTGCCTGTACTGTATTGGTCGGTATATTCAACTCTGTCGTTCTACAATGCCATCTGACTTTCTAATGAAGTCTACGTTGGTCTCTCGTGGCCCTGGATACAGCATTGTCAACGCGAGCCAGCACCACTACTCCCTGAGGCAATCATGAATTGATCGACATACAGTATACCGAAGACATCACTTAGTACAACCTTAGGTAAATAAGATGCTTGAGTTCATTAAATCAACTTCTAAACTGCATTATAATAATATAACGCCAATTCCATAGTTATTAATCTTATTCCAATTTCATTTCACGTAAAAGAATCATTTCATTTCAAAACAAATGTATGGCTTATTGTTATTATTTCATATAATAAAGCAAATAAATAAATGCTAAAGCAATGCATTTAGTTAAAAACGAGCGCCATTTTGATATAGTGTTCGAACACATATTAATTATTTTTATTTACAGGAATGTTAATCAAGTCTCAAGTCTGTTCGGGAAGCCATTTTGGTAAGGCAGGCATAACAGATAAATTATTATTAAATTAATTTATGGTAGCTACGTCAAATCAGAATTCCTGAAAAATTTGTTCAAATTCGTTATAAGTATGCAACATCAAAATGGCGCTCCTTTTTAACTAAATGCATTGCTTTAGCATTTATTTATTTGCTTTATTTATTCCCTTAAAAAATAAATAACATCAATCAACCTTTGTCAAAAAACAAAACTGTCTAAAAAACATAGTTTGTAGAACATGTGCTGATCGTGAGTGAGTTGACTTGCCTATAGACTTATAAGGTCAGATTCTGTTGTATCTGTGTATACAGTTGCATCTTCCTTAGTCTTTATGTAATTAGAAACATTGTAATCGCAATTTAGAAATAATTGAAATTTAGTAGTGGTTTATTTATCACTCTCTGTATTTATTTATTTTATTTGTATTGCCATAATGTATACAAAAGAAGTCTGGGATTATTTGCTTTTAACGTTAGCAGCCATTCTTTATAATTGCTGAAATTTATGCTTGTAAACATTATCAGACTTGAATGCTTACAACTTCTAATGTAGGCAAGTGGTCTATAATCGTCGTTACTGTTAGTCTCCTCGGCTCGAGATAGATACATTTGTCAACGTAGAGGCCAAGTAAGAAAACGATTAAGCGTAATTTAGCAGCGGAGAGGGTGAAAGTAATTTGTTTCGATTTTCCTCATCTTAATGCAGATAAACATTTGTACAAGTACTAATCTAACTATCTGTACTATAATTATCTATCTAACTAAAGTTGAGGAACGAGGTTAAAGTGGACAGAATTAGATTTTTTTTTTTCCGTTACTGTTTACCTAACTGTCATGACGAATCCTTACATTTTTCTGGCAGAAATCACTAAAATGCTCGAATCTATTTTCAGGAAAATAATATGAGTAAATCTTCAATACTGTTATCTCTTTATTTGATATGGTTTCAACTGTCCATTTTTAAGGTGTTCGGAAAGAATATATGTTCGTGTAATATGCACTTGTTCCGGTCTATTAATTACATAGTATTTTGTTGAATGATATTCGTCTTTAAGGATTGAAGGAAGGATTGATGGAATAAAACCCACTTTTAACTTTTAACGATGACCATAAATTATTACAGTATTATATAAATGAAGGGTGAGTGCTATTTGAGCGGAATTCGACAGTATTAACATATTGAATTAAAATTAATTTGATTATTTCTAATTAGCCTAATGATCATGTTTAATCTAAGCTCTAAATGATTATAACGTTTTTATACATAAAAAATGGTTAAGATTTAGTAGTGACCCGTTAGCTGTGTTTTAAGCATTTTACTTACCGTTGGTCATGGATTAAGGGTGGGGTTTATATTTTTTTTCATACTTTCCCCAGAGAAAAATATTTTCCGATTATTATACTTTCGAAGGCGTTTGAAGAAAATTGTCGGTTAATTTTATTTTACATACATTACATGTTGATACATATTTCAGAGAAATCAGATATTTTTAAATATGTATAATATATTTATTTGGAAGTTATGCATAATTTTTTTTTCAAAATAACATTAATTCGGTGATTGAAAGATCCAATTTTGTAGAAATGGTGAGAAACTGGAACAGGTCGGAACTGAAAGTTGTATACTTTTCTAAATTTACGGAATACCTTACTCTCTTACCTTCAAACTCTCAATTTCTATTGACTCTTCGGTTCAAGTTGTGATTTTATAAAATAAACGTGAAAAAGTAAGTTGGTGGAAAAAACCAAAAGTTCCAGTGAAAACAAGTGTCTTAGTTACCAAGTACATTCGTGAAATCCCCCATGTGGGAATTTTATATTCTCAGTGCTGTGATAAACCAGTTTCGACTGACCAACGTTCGTAAGTAATTTTTTTTTCCTATGTTTTCTGTAGTATGTAGAATGTTTTCTTCATATTAGTACCGCAAAACATAAAGAAAACATGAAAAGATAGCCAATGTTTCACCAAATTTTCTTAACTTCATCATAAAGTGATTCCGCACCATATGAGTAAACTTTTATCCGTGCTTTCATAAAATTGACTAACTAGACTATATCGCCTCCAAAGCTGAAACTGACCATATTCAGACCGCTAACTCTCCCCACACAACATACGCAAAAATGTTCTTTCCGGAACTAGCGTTCTTTTATGTACTTCCTTCAAAAACGGCGTCTTTCTTCCTTGAAGACTTCCGCCTCTGCACGACCTCTCTCGGGTTTTAAGATGACTCCTTTCTTGCAAAAACTTCGCACCTGCAAGAAACCTACCAGAAGGTCAATTTTGACAACAATCCCCGTCACTTTGTTTGACGCCCACAGAAGGGCACTATTTCTGCCCAAGCATTATTTTATTACTAATCGGTCAACTTCTTTCTCGATCGCTGACTCACTATCGAAGAAAGACAAATAAAATAAAAAGCTTATTCTAGCTTACGCTAACAAACTATATATACGTTATTACGAAATCCACATATAACAAAGTAACAAACTTTATGTTACATAGAAACCCTCGTTAAAATCCGAGGTGATCTCAAAACAGGGCCGATTTGAAGGAACACTATCCCAACCTAAGATTGTCCCCTTAACCAGCTGACTAGAAAGTGACACTATAAGTGCTTTAATTCAATAAAAGACGTTCTGTGAAAATCTGATTTTAATCGGCTGTCAAAAAAAATCATTGCTGGATAAACCTACCTTGAGGAACCAGACATTGTGGCGAAACCCGTTTTCTCAAGCTCACACGATAACAAAATTAGAATCATAAATGTCATTGATTGCTAGGATCGCTATTATCAACAGTGCCATTAAAAAACAGGAAGAGTCACCGGGAGAAATCGGAGTTAAATAGATGATGAAATCAGCAGACGTGCTTGGGGAAAACTCCTTAAAATTTCGAGGTAGAGAACACTCTGAAGTTCAGATTAAAATTTTTATTGACAGGAAGTTATTTTTTTACTTATCGTCTTTCAATGTGAATACTATTCGCCAGTATGATCCCTACAACAAATTAATAAATATGAAATTTCACCATAGATAAATAAATAGTTTGGTCAAAAGATCCGGAGGTACCGCTAGATAAGTAAAGGATAAACATTCAGTATGCCACCGACTGGCTGTTAGTCTTTTGGCTCTATCGTTTATGTTTTTTGTTTTTTTTTCTTAATTTTCATTGTTTTCGTTAGCGAGTTCGGATCATGATCTGTCCCTATTATGGATCATTAGATAAGCAATTTGGGCTTATCTCAGCTGTCGGGAGTCTGAGGAAATCGGGTCTATGAAGTTGAAGATAATATTTGAGAACTCCACCAAACTCAAAACCTTCGAGGAATAAACTGAACAGCAGAAAGAAACTAAGAGCTGAAGTCACAAGTCAAACAGCTCGAGACGAACTGTACCGAATTGTGTCTTCGATTAGGGGTGTCCCAGTGAAGGTTACAACAGTAGAACAAGCAGATAAAGACAAACAGGCGATTACCCCGTGGCTATTTTTTTGTCCCCATTTTATCTTTATTTACAATTGTTTTGTGACATGACTTGCATTTTTCATAAAACAAATTTTAGATGGAAGTCCCAATTCGTTTACTCTATATTTTCTTTTAAATCAATCTCAAATTTATCAATTCTGAATGTACCATTTTTTAATTTGTATTTTATAACTATTATATTATTCTCTTTTGTAAATGGCTTGATCCATCTTAAGTTAATTTTAGGGACATTTCACCATTACTGCTTAAGGTTTTAATATTCAATTTACAATTTAAAAAAATAGGTTTAATTCTGTTAACCTAAAACCAAAAATTAAATGAACTAGCACAGCTAAACATTTATGTTTAAACTGGTAAGGGCCCACGAAATGAATTCTGCATCTCACCTTTAACAGTAGAAAAACGACCTTCCTACATTAATTTCGGGTGTACAAGAGTCTAAAACCCAAAACAGATAAAAAATTAACCGATGGAAAGTAAATGAATATAATTTAATGTTTACGAATGCATTACCTCTAATCTGGGTACTGACTTGTGACGATCACAGACGAATTCGATTGTGAGGATAGCCAGAATAAGGGAAACTTTCCCTCTCAACGAATAATCCCGATCCACCGACCGTAGAATTTAAGCAGAACCTCTGTGATCTAATTCATTCTACTGTGAACTTTCGGTGGCGGATCGTATTCATTCGTATGTAGCAGAGAGGAATGTTCCCGCTTCTGGTGAACCGTGATCTTATAAGTCCGTGTACGGCTTTTAAACGCGGATTGTATTATACAGAAATGATAGACTTTTTCTTTATCTAGTACTTGACAATGTTTAGTTTCGGGGAAAATGACTCCTTATCATATGTTTATGAGGCAAAGACTCTTGAGGCGACTCCTGTCTTTTGTTTATTATCTTATCCTCTGTGCCTTAGGGCATCTTGTGAGAAGGCAAATACTTTGGCCCTCTCAAATTGATAAATGCCTTCCTGTGTTATCACTTTATTCTTTTTTCCAACAACAAGTCTGATAACTGACAAGCCTCAAGGGACAGGGCTTTCTCTCAAGCAAGAAGATAATGGTATAAATCTGAAATTGTAACAAAGCGTTCTTCGATAACATGAAATATGTTAATAAGATTTCGGGTAAAATACAGTAATGGGAGCTATGAATAAAAAAATGTGAAAAATAAAGTCATGTATCCTAAACTTTCAAGATTTCACAAGTAACAGCTCAGAATATTTTCATGACTCTGAGGTCTTAGTAATATTCTTAAGATTAACACTCCAAAAAGAATCACTTGTATATTAATACTATGTGAAAACTATTTTTTATTCAAAAGAGAGAGGCTTACAGTTTTTTTTGAAAAATTAATTTTCAGACACTTCAGATAGTAAGGAGAACTATTCCTTTTGGAGAGTCCCATCGCTCTTTTTAAAGGAGTTTAAGCTTTTAGTTGATCTGAATATCAGTGAAGTTTTATTATATACTTTTTGACTAAAAGTCTGAGGTTTCCCTAGGTTTGAGGATAGATTAAAGACAGTAACACAAAACGAATTTCAAATATATTTAAAAAAAATGTTTTGGAAGTGATCCGTGTGATTTAACAAATAAAATAAAACATTTTTAGTTAAAATATTTTTGAGTCGTTTAATAAACACTTATAAACTCATGAAGATCCTAATTGCCTCCCCCCATCAGGAAAACAGCAATCGTATTGGTTTTTGTCATGTATAGGTCCTTTAAATATATTATATTAAGCAGAATATAATGCTTTTATATGCCACCTGAAAGTTAGAGATGCTAAGGAGATATGTTAATAAAAAAGCTGAAATGAAAAATAGCTTTGTGAAAGTTCTCGATTACAATGAAATTCAGAATCACATCTTCACATACATACATTACTCATACATATATGAAAATTACACCCACGTCAAAACAAATTTATGTTGCATTTATGTTTACTTTTAAAACCCTAATGATTTTAATACTTTTTAAAGCTAATTGAATTTGAAAATGAATATTCTATTTTTAAAATAAGCAGCTGAGAACGGAAATAAAGTTTATTGAATTTCACATGTAGATAAAGCTGAGGTTAGAAGCAAGATGAGATAATACTTGATATTAACAGCGATATTGTATCAATAAGCTATGTATGGTTCTTATATAATGTTTTAAAATGTTATCTGCATAAGTATAGAAGTTTAGTTGTAGTATTAGAAGGTTATTTTAGTTGATTGGTATAAATTTATAACTTCACTTCACATTTATCATGGATGATATTATACAGCGACTTAGTTTTTTTGAAAAATGTTAATTTGTTATTATAAATATTGTTATTTTAAAAATGGTTGCTAATAGCATAATATAACAAACTATTAAAAAATATACTTTTGTAAGCCAGAATCTGTCAAGGTAACAGTAGCCAATTATAGTTTAAAATGCTTAATGTTAATTTGAAAAGGAACATATATTTTTTTAAATATGATTATTATTAATCTGATAATAGTTCACTATTTCACGCTCTAAAACATTTATTTAAACAATTCATTGACATGGGTGAGTAATTCATGAGTAATTTAGGAAAGTTTGTAAGAAAATGTAATTGTTTTTTAATAGTAACTTTTAAAAAATAAAAAAAATATGCATAACAGTCATTTGCGGGTCATTCCATTAAAAAGGTCCATTTCAACTTCATTTATTTTTATTCATGTAAAGAGCTTGGAAAATTATGAAAAAAATTCACAAATAATCTACGCTGCATTCCTCCTCATGGAACTGAAAATGAGTCAGCAGCTCACAATCATTGTAGATGAAATCTGCACATTTAAATATAAAAACATTAATATAAATAGTAGGTTTAAATATGCTAGTGGATGTGACAGATAGAAGGATTTATTATATAGACAATAAAGAACAGAACACAGCAAAAATAGTTAAATGAGCCCATAATCTAAGAGAAAAGTAAATAAATTTACAGTAACATAATTAAACCAATGTAAAAATAACCAGACAATTAATTAAGTTAAATAACCTCAATTTGAAACAGATATTATGTAATTTGGTTTATTATTCATCAGAGTATGAGTTTTTTTTTAATCTTCTAAGAAAATTACCAAGGAGTCAATCCATTTTGTAGGATTGACTTTTCAAATCAAATTTGAAAAATTCTGGTGCCTTTATTCATTGCTTCATTCTCTTGAAATGTTTTCGGGTGAGCTAATGGGTTTCTAATTATTTCATATATAATTTTTTATACTTTTTATTACTGTTGAGCTTTTGTGAAAAAATACTGCAATTTCATCAACCATACATTTTAAATTATGTTAAAAAAATTAGGCTTGGAATTACTAACTGGTAGAGGCTGGTGAAATGTTGACATAAATTAAAACACACACACGCACCTCAGTGGAGTTCGAACCTTTAAACGCCTCTAGGCCAAATGTATCCCCCCCCCCCCCGAGTGGTTTACTTGTTTAAAAGATCACTTAATAATGTTAAAGCTTCCATCCCTACCTTCCACACGCTCTAGGTTAGCAGTAAGAACTTAAAACAATTATTGGTGAAGTAATGATCCGAATCGTCTGGAAAACACTTTTTAACAGGATTTTCCTATTTAAAGTCGATCAATAAATGTTTTATTACAATTTCTGAAACTTGATATTACAGCTGTTAAATACACGCAAAGGGAAAAATTATAATAGGCATGATCATAGAGCAACATGATGTCTAAGTTGAAAACATCATTTCTGATGACCATTTTTACTACTAAAAAATATTTGTAATCCATAATAAATCAAATTTAGTGATTAAAACTGAGGTTCTTATTAAAACTAGCAGGAAGCTACAATAAAAAAATTTGTTAAGCCCTGTATAGCAGTCAGTGTGAAATCAGTTCGGAACTCCAAAAGAACCTTTTTCATGGAATGCACCCTACAGGATACTTGATACTATTATGACTGGATAGGCAGGAAATGGTTGAAGATATGAGATAAAGATATGTGAAGAGCAAGTGAAAGATAAATTTTATAAATAATGGATCTTTAGAGAGCTCATGTTTAGGTAAGAAAATTCAAGTCAAATGTAATACATTACACAGTCGATGGTTTTTTTTTTACGGTTATTAAAACAATATTAATGAATTTTTGTAATTAGAGTCCACTAAGGTCCTAATGAGGACATATCATTAATCAGGGTCCTCAGATATATAATTTGAAACCCTACTTAATATGATAGGAAAATATTTATTTTTTAATTACAATCATTTGATAAACAATAGTAATCCCTTCATTATTTGGCATAAGATTGCTTTTATTTTTAGCATCTCTGGGGGTTCAATTAACACTTGCACATATTTGGTGCAAAATAACATCTCTCTGTGACAAAATAATTGTTATTGTTAATCAGGACGTACAGATCATTAATTTGATACTCTACCTTAAATTATTGGCAAATATTTTTTTATTTAATAGCATGTAATCAATAAATTAATGACACTCCAGTTCTATGGAAATGGCTTAAGTTGATGAAAACCTAACAACTCCTTTTCATCAGCCCAAGCCTACCTTCCAACAAAACTTTCTACTCATTTATATGCTCCCACCTAACAATCAACTCAAATCATAAATAGATGTAAGGTATTAAATTACATTTTTACCCTCCAAAAAGGATTAGAGTCCTTAACATATAAAAATTATGTTGATTTATTTGTCATTTTTGTTTTATCCTATTAAAACAATAAATAATTCCAGTACACTTAAGAAGTAAGAAGGTTTAAAAATTTTGGAGTCTTACCTGTTGATTAATTATATTTATTTATTTTATTATTTTGCCTCTCTATATCAAAGCAGCTTGCCCAATCTCCTCGTTCTATCCCAGATTTATGGTTGTCATATTCTATTCAACTATGGCATGACTGCTCCTAATTGATTCAAAATTTTAAATAAAATCAATGGTTTCTGATCAAGATCAACAAACAAGTAACATCCAGGGAAATAATGTAAGGTACTATTTGACAGTATAACAAATAATAACTGAAGTCTTTAAAGATGTACCCCCAGTTCAATAATGAAATAAAAATAATAGCTTTTATTTAAATAGTGTTTGTAATTTGAAAATTTAATATTTTTAAAACTTAGCTTAGAAAATCTTGGATTTTCTTTTATCCTTTATTTTGTGTGTTTAATTTTTTTAATGAAATTATTAAGCATTATTGGCATTTAATTGAATCTACTTAATTATTGGCAGGAATCAAAGACCAATCAGTAATATTTATTGTTTAAGCAGGCTTTATTGTAAATTTGTACTTTTTTCATGGTATGTTGATAATTTGTATTTATATATAGATATATTTTTTTTTAAGCAGATCCTATTTTAAATTTGTAATCAATTCTTCTTTGTATTATGTATTGTGTTTTTTTAACTATTTTTTATTTTATTTTTATCTAATAATTTTTAAGGAATGACTTGTTAATTTTATTCTTTACTTGTTATTCATGTGATACCATATTAAAACGGTTTATACAAAAAAGTTTTGTATTAATATTGAACCTACACCATACTCTAATGATTTGTTTGTTACACAATATCCTCTACTAAATTATTTAATTCCATGTAAAAATCTAATAAAACCACCATGGTTTAATGATATAAGAATACCAATAAGACTTTTATAACTTATATTGTTATTTGGAACCACTAATTTATTTTATTTAAAAACAAGAACATAATATTGTTAACAGTTATTGATTATTTTATCTATTATTTCCCATCACTACTTGTTCCAGTGTAATAAACTTATTAGAGCATTGATAAAAACAAATTATTTTGTTATAAATAACAATATTTGTAAGTTATTTTAATTCTTTACTTTGCCTTCAGCATAGCATTATTAAAATTTTCTAATTGTAAAAAATATTTTGTATTACTATGTGCAGCTTCTACAGTTTACTATAATTAATTATTTATTAGACAGTATACTTAAATTAACCATTTTATATCTTAAAAACAACAATGGGCTTAATTTATTTTATGTTTTGTCCTAATTTTTAATTTAATTTTTTACTTGTTACCAGTAGGACATTATTAAAATATTTTGTAACTTAAAAAAATTTATTATCATAGGCAGTGTCCACATAGTTATCTTATTAATTATTTAAATATAATATACTCCAGTTAATTTTATTAGTAGATACTAAAATTATTAATTGTACTTTATACTTAGCAATGTATAAAAACAATAGACGTTAAAAATACAAAAACTACTTTTTTAAATAATGAATAAAAATGAGGTGGTTTATAGTTATTACACAGCATTACTGTAATCAATTTTATTATAAAATGTACTAAATGGTTTAAATAATATATCTAATCTAAATAATTGTATTATTCTGTTGCAGACACAAAATTAAGAATTTGGTTCTTAATGGTCATAATATAGATATGATTATGATCATTAGTATTATTGTTGTTATCAATATTATCTGCAGTGGTGCTATTGTAGGGAAGTGGTGTAAATGTGAGAGGTGAAGAAAGGGGGAAGGGGAAGCTGCGCGCGCAACCTCCCCAGATCCCGTCGCCATATTATCTCCAGTTGTTTACGTTTAGGTTGGGTTTCAATTTCGACCATGGTTATAATCTAACTTACGGTACGTTTTTTGGCCCCAGCGCTGTATTAAAAATGGTCTGTAGTGAAAATCAGGAGTGGTTCTACTTTGACGTCTCTTAGCACTTCATACTTAAATGTTCGCCGTGATGGATTCACTAAGGAAATGGCTTTACAAGCCCAGGGTAAGTAAGACAGACAATTTCAAATTAATGTCCTTTGACCTATTTTCGAAGATCACGTTATTTTTCCATTTAGTGAAAGCTGTGATACACGCCTTGAAATGTTGTTGAACATTTTAGCATCGCCTCGTTTTTAAGTTCGCTAATATATCAATCATGTACTGTGGAAATGTCTTTTTTTACAATCATTAAACACTTTTAGCTTTTGATTCTATTTAATGTATTTGTGTTGGCGTGGTTTGACACTGATTCTTTTTATTTTAACGCTTTTGATTAATATTGAATGATTTCTTTTCTGTTTTTCAATAAAAGAAAGGGTGCAAAATGGCAACCTTCATTTCTGAAGGTGACAGTTCCATATCCCACTTCCTCCTGGTTTCAAGTTTAACACCTCTATTTTTTTTGTTCTTTGTTCTTTACTTGCAGATTAAAACGTTTTTAATGCTTTCTCTGGCCCCTATGTTTTCAACTGTTATCTATGTAGTATTGATGATGATTCATTCACATCATAACCTCTATTAATATATATGAAAAACCTGGCAGTTATCAGTTTCTGTTAATTAACCTGAGTGAGCGATGACACATTACTTAATTGATAACAGAGGAAATACAAATTTATTTCTATTAGAATTCATGCACAGTTGGTTTGATTAATCGGACATACATATTGAAATGGTTTGGTCAAATAACTACTATTTAGAATTTTTTTTTGAATGAAGGTAATACCGAATGATTGTTTGTCACCTTTTGTGTAAGAGGCAGGACATCCTCTAGGTAGCTAATAATTAAAGATGCAAAATAATTTATATTGCCAGTCTTTGGATTTGAACCTAGAACCTGATAACTGGATAATTTGTCAATGCTTGAAAATACTTTATAAAAGTCTTTTGAATTATTCGGTTCATAAGTTTCTAAGTTTAGCATTAGGAGATTAATGTTATCATAAAGCAGGATTATTAGCTTAAGTGCCTTACAGGTTGGCCTAGATTATATAAAAGAGAAAATCTAGCCATAGCTAAATGGAAAATTAAGTGTGACCGTGCTATTGATGTAATATTTTGTCTGGGGGGAAAAAAATCTTAAAACCCTTTAAAATGTTTCATTACACTTGCTCCTGACCTGATTTTCAAAGAATATTGTAGGAGTCATGGACTCATGCACCTAACCTAGTTTTTGTGTTTTTTCTTCAAAACAGCATCCTGTAGGAGTGACAGAAAGTTGGTCTTAATTGCAGAAAGTGGTGTTGAGAGAGAAAAGTGAAAGTCACTATACTGGGTCTACTTCTTAAAAGATTTTATTGCCAGTCTTGAATTATGCTTTAGTAGTTTAGTTTAAAAAAATATATAATTTATTTTTACACACAAATTTTTATCTGTGTCTCAAATGACTATCATTTATGAATGATGTCATAAATGAAAGTAGCAAAGTATTTTTATTTTTCTTCAAACTTAGTTAAGTACATTTTAGTACTTAGTATTTGAACTATAACTACTGAAGTTATAATGGAATTTAATATCTCAATAATAAATGATTTGTTTAAATTGCACGTATGTATATATTTCATATTATATGGATTATTGAATATACATACTTTCTCTAATCTAAGGCCATCAATATTGCCTAATAGTTTTGTTTAAAACTATTAAAATATTTTTTAATGTCTTACTTCAGATTTATTGTCAAGTTGACAGTTTTGATTAATAGATAATAAATATAAACTAGTCACATTTATCAAATATATGTCTGTGGTTAAATAGACGAGTATCTTAAACTTTATGAAATCCTTACTCTTTGTTATCTGACAGGATGGAGGAAAAAATCTTCTGACTTATAATCCACAAGTACACTTATTCTGGTCATCTTCCCAAAATTTGTTTTTTAATGTACTAATTAACTGTTGAAGGGAGCACTATTGTATTGTGAAAAGCCTAACAGTAATTATGGTTTTTATTTAATAAAATAAAATGTAATTTATCCATTTAAAAAAATTAATAAATGTATTTAATTATACTTGGTGTAATATTTATTTTTTAAAGCCTTAATTTATTATGATTACTATTACTTTAAAATAAAAATTAGTTTTTACTTAGTGATTGATTAAAATTTTCAAAGATTAAAACTTGTTACAGTAAAAATTTTATGTCCATTTATTTATTTTACATTCAGGTATCCATGAAAGTGTGGTCAAGTCAAGTTTTTCATGCCAAGCAATTCTATTGAATTTTTTTCGGATACCATTAATTTTAATTATTTGTTATAAAGAAGTAGAAAAAATAAATTTGTAATAGAAATTTGGCTGCCTGACTGTATTGCTTAAAATACTTTCATTTTTTATGAGGAAGGAAAGATAATTATTGTTATTTATTTAAAATTTATTCTATGTTATCTGCTATGTTTAACAAACCATATTCATTCTTTCAGTTCGTTCACTGTTTCTTCCTGGTATATAACAATAGTTTGATAATGCTTTACATTTTTTATTTAGGGATTTTCCTCTAATGAGGTTTTCCTAATCAAATACTCATGTTCTATGAGTTTTTTCTCGACATTAGCTGGGAATACCATGCCACATTGTTTAGGTCAACCTCTCTTCCTTCTTTTCTCCTACAGATTTATTTTTTCCATTTAGAGTTTGCTATTTTGTTTTATTTTCTTACATATCCTTCAGGACCTTTATTCTGACTGATTTTGGACTTATCATTAAAACTTAAAAAAAAATTAATTTAAGTTTTATCCTGTTGCAGAGGGATGACACTTCTTTACTAGCTCAGTTCTTTTTCGCGGACGAAGCGCTTAACAGAGTGGCTGCGGAACTAGACAGCTTTGACGGGAGAAAAGATCCACAACGATGCACCACTCTAGTCAACAACCTGAGGCAGTGCCAAGATTCGGTATAGTAATGATATGTTTAGTAGATTAAATAATGAATAATTTTTAATAATGTTATAATTGGAAAAATGATGCGAGTTCCCTGCGGGTTCTTCTAATATGATCTAGGAAACATATTTATTGTTATTTACTCAAAATTAAGTTTATCTTATCTACTATGTTTAACCAAGGCTGCCTGCTGTTAAATTTATCAGTTTGTTCTAAAATTCTTCCTTGTTGTGCTTTGCTAATGTTTCCTTTAGGCTCAATCTTAATATTTGTTTCTCACCTCATTTGTCAAAGTTACTTGCCTATCACCTGTGGATGTACCGTAATGCTTTCATTAGTGCTAATTGAAAGATCTCTATAGTTCGCCTTTATACACTCATTTTTTTAGGATTATTTTAGGCTATATATTTAACTGATGCCAGTTATGGATTGTATATTAGATATTCAGTCAAATGCTTAAAATGGATTTATATATTAACCAAAACATAAAATTAATAATGAAAGTATTAAAGAAACATATAAGCACTGGGGGGGGGGATTAATACCTAATATGAAATAATAATTTAAACTACTATCAAACATGTTACTGATAATTTAAAAGCCAATCTATATCAGTGGTTTACTACTACAATGTTTTTTACTCTAGAAATGTCTATTAAGAGTACTTTGATAATTTGTAATTGGTTATTACTTTTCTAATCATTTTCTAAATGATATATCTGACAAGAGTTCTTTATTGACTTTTTGTTGTCTCAAAATTAATAAATCTTATTGACATCCTCGACTAGTCTAAGATTGTTCAGTGTTTAAGGAGGTTATTAAATAAATACTATTCATAGTTTTATCCTTATCCAATGCAAAATGTAAATGTATGCCATTTTATTTCCAGTTGTTTTCCTTTTTTAGTGGTCGAGTTAAGTTATTTCCCTTTATCAGTTCGTCTATGACCCACTAAATAAATCTCATCTTGCAGTAAATTGAACAATGGTCCTATAAGTTAGTTGCATCACAGCCTGCTCATTGTCTCTGGCGTATTTTTCTGCCAGTAGTGTGTTATATCACTGTTAAGAATCTATCTCACTATCCCTCTTACCCACTTAGATAATTAGGCTGACACGGTTTAGATTAGCAGAGCTGGCTAATATTATACCTGATAAATTAATGAGTACAATACTTCATGGTTTCTCTTCCATATATTAATCAGTGCAGTAATAAATTTCATTAAAATAATATCATTTGTTTATTTAATAGTATAATGTCTTGCAAGAATTATATATACAGACACAAATCTCTAAGCTATGTTTATTTCTTAGGTATTGTATAATAATATTATTTAATTAATAATGATTTTGGTTTTGTAACTTTTATTTCTATTTCATTGCTATATGTTACTCTATAAATGTTAAAATGCGTGTTTTTTAAAATTATTAATGTAACATACATTGTTTATTAGTAAATAATTTTCTGAAATCGACTAATCAGTCTCTCAGTTACTATTTGTTATTCAAATAATCAGAATTACCCCTTAGGTAGTATCAGGTATTTTCTGGTATACAATTAAATAAATCATGACAATAAAACTGTATATATATTTACTAATAAAAATTGTTACATTAATCAGATTAATTTAATTTAAAATAGTCAATAAATAATAACAATTAAGACTCATATAACTTAATATTAAGTAAAACACAAATAACTTAAAATAAATACAATCGATAAAATGTAATTCCCACTACTTGTCTAAAATATTTCAGACATATTTTTGATTTCAAGGAAATTAATTCATAAAAAATTAGATTGATCAAGGCAGTAGAAATAAAACCAAAGTTTTATTTTCCTTTAAATTATTCTATGCATAAAATTTACAAAAATTTTACAACTTTTTTTTTTATGTAATATTGAAAAAAATTATTTGACTTTATACTATGATAAAACAAAAATTTAATGCTTAGAGACATTGTTTGATACTATCCAAAAAATCAGTATACATTTTTCCCAATAGGTGGTACTGCAATTTATTGATTGTATTATTTGTGTTATACTGTGTATTATTTGTATAATACTAAGCATTCTTAATTTGTTATTGTTGTTAATTAAAGACAATTTTTTCCCATTTACTTCTGTTTTAAACAGTTTAATGGAGACACAATAAGAACATTAAGAAACTTAGGGGTAGTATAGTTCATTGGGCTTATATTGGAAGCCATAAATCTATATTACCCCGCCCACCCCATTGGCAGTTTATTACGGCAACTTAATCAAATATCTCTCAAGTAATCATGATTATTGTTCTTTGTCACTTGTATCTTGGCCCCATTTCTTTCTTTATGGCTCGCGCTGTATTGGCTTCGCTCTAATAATAGTTCAATAATGAATTGTTTTTGATGAAAAATTCATTCTTATTTTCCCTGACTGCATTTCAACAAGAAACCCAAATTGAATGCATTCAAACAGAATCAGTTCTATTATACAGTATCCCTATAGAAATGTTTTTCCTGATTTAAGAAGACTAACTTCTAAGGTTTAAATTTTCGGGTCGGAAGTATTTAAATCTGTGATAATTTATGAGAAGAGTACATTTAATTTTTTCTCAGCCTATTTTTTATTTGACTGTTTGTATTTGTCATGAGACATTTGACACATTGAGACTTTTTGTCTCAAGATTGCTATAAAATCTCTGGCCTTCTTTCCAAGGACTGTTATGAATGAATGTCTCTTTCTTTACATTTGAGTATTATTGTTTACTGTTTTGTTCATAATGCCGTGTATACATGTTCATAGATTTCATGCATTTTATTTTATTAGGAATGTTCTTCTAATTATGATGTTATCTAGTCTATTGCCATTTCTGTTGAATCCTTAAAATATCATCTATTAAAGGCATTCATTATAGACTGGGTGATTGTTGCATCTTGGTCATTTACACCCTGTTCCTTTGCTTCTAACTGAATCGTATAAAATTCTTAATAATAGTATTTTTATGTCCTTAATAAAATGAGGATAAAAATATTCACTAGAATAACAAGGAGATCTAATCTCCAACATACAGCCAATCAATCGATTCACAATAATTTTGTTAGAAAAAACTCAAATTACGAATAAACAACAAATGTATAGTCACACGGACAAGGATGACACAGGCTAGCTTGGTAAAAAGGGCATCTGAATTTAAATCATAAAATCCCAGGTTTGAATCCTGGTGTCACTATATTTTCTGTTAACCAATAAAGACTTAAACTGCTTCCATTAGGTGTTAAGCTATCTCAAGTTAGCACAATTGCAATAATTTTTATTACAGAATAACAAAGGTCCATCTGAAGACAATGAAATATAAGATGCTTATTATCATCCAGTTCTCATTGATAAGTTTTCACTAATCTCTTAAGCAAACTCTTATGTTTATTCTGTGCATCATGCTGACCTTTGGTGTTGAACTTCTCCACAGGCCACGACTGTGTTTATTTTTAATGGTATTACCCTTTGGAAATAAGGATATGATAATTAAATTTATATAATTCTAATTAAATTTTTTATTATTGTAAGCATTTCCATCAATTTGGCTTGATGATTATTTAATGTAGTTAAAGTTATTTGATTGTGTATGCTTATTATGTCGCCTCTATTATTTGGAAATTTTAATAGAAGAGGCAAAACATAATTTTGTTATGGTATTCCTCTGTTGCTAGCATCTATCTCCTCCAAACATTTATTGCTGTATTTTTTTATTTATTTGTAATTTAATGTACTCCATAAATAGTCTTGTTATTTACCCCATAAAAATGAATTGATTTTGATCTTATATTGCTTATTTAAGGTTCATAAAAAGTCTAAAAAAAAAACTGAAATCAAATTCATGATTTATATGTTATAATATCCTACATACATCCGATTGGATAGGCACTTTAGGGCAGAAGGTGTGCTTCATAAAAAAACTAATAACTGAATTAAAAAAACAACGTCCTGTTTATTTAATTATAACACTGTAATTATCTAAATATAAAAAATAAAAAAAAACCAAAAGTAATGGGGCGGGGCACCTGTCCAAAACAAAAACTATGTTATTTTAATTTATTGATGTTGAAATTTCCTGAGATGTTTGGAAAGTCCTCTTTAATCACTCCTCGTCAATGAATCTCTTTGAGCACCTCCGTGATGTTCTCGAGCAAGTAATCGAGAAAACTTAAAAAATCTGACATGATACGGCTCTATAATAAAAATAGGGAGATATTTAGAATAAGAATAAGAAAACAATTTGATATACAATTCAGTTACTATATTGTTGATATATGTTCCAGTAACCTCTTTTATTTAAATTTTGTTAATAAGATTTTGTTGTATTTTTCTTTTTTATTAAGTAAGTTTTTATTTTCTTTTTCCCACTATTAAAAAAATCTTTATATAATAATATATATATATATGTGACTTATATAGTATCCTTTCTATGTTAACTTGTATTGGCTAAAACATAACGATATTTATATTATCATATAATCATTCATTTATTATCATATTGTGTGTGTGTGTGTGTGTGTGTGTGTGTGTGTGTGTGTGTGTGTGTGTGTGTGTGTGTGTGTGTGTGTGTGTGTGTGTGTGTGTGTGTGTGTGTGTGTGTGTGTGTGTGTGTGTGTGTGTGTGTGTGTGTGTGTGTGTGTGTGTGTGTGTGTGTGTGTGTGTGTGTGCGCGCGCGCGCGCGTGCGTGCGTGCGTGCGTGCGTGCGTGCGTGCGTGCGTGCGTGCGTGTGTGTGTGTGTTAATATATATGTTGTTTTTTTTTAAAGAAATTTAATAATACATATTTACAATTTAAATCGGAATTATATTTAGGTAATGGTATTAAAGATTAGATCTAAATGCAACATTTTTTTTTTTTAGTTTAGCAACATTTCATTCTCATTGCAATTTTATCCAATGCTTCATTCTTTTGTGTATGTATCTTTTTGTGGAATCCCTACATCCATATATTTTTGTTTCAATACGAACTTTTGCTATGAATTTCGATTAATTCCAGTTGTAAATTTTCATCAACAGTTTTAACATCAACGGACAAAGAAGAAGTAAATAATTGAAATTGATTTTCAAATTTCGTGACGTCCAAAAACCTTCTTATGAATTTATTTTCCAACAATTTAATTTGATTGGCATATTCTGAAAAAACTTCAATTGTGGTGATTTTCGTAAAAATTACTGACAAGATTCAAAGTGAGATACATTTTCTTTTTGAATTTGTTTTTGCCAAAGTAAAAGTTTCTGTTTTAAAACATTGATATTGTCAAATAAGGTGGTAACCACATGCTGTTTGCCTTGTAGTTTGAGATTAAGGTGATTTGTAATGCCAACAGCAAAAGCTCTTCGCTTACTTTCAAGTTCGCATAACATCTGATGGCATCCGTCTGTGCTTTCGTCGATTGCAATGGAATAAGTTTCAAATGTTAGAATCATTGATTTTAGTTGATCAGGTACATTTGCAGTTCTAGGCTATATCATCAATTTTACTGGCAAAGGTATTTCTTGTTAAGCTTTTTTTAATTGTTCTGGTTGCAATATTTCCATTCCCTGAATCATACATTTTCTAATAAATTCCCCCTTCAGTGAATGGTTTTGACTTGGTTGCAATTAAATGCGATATCAAATAGCTCGTTTTTACAGCAGGTGTATTTTTTTCAATACGTTCGGCCGATATGTTTTGTTGTTTTGGAAATATCAACCTTGATTCTGACAATTTACCTTCACAAAGCTTCCCTACATATTTGTCATAATTTTCTTTATGGATTTTATCATAGTGTCTTTTAATATTATACTCTTTAGAAACCGCTGTGGAGTTTCTACGTATCAAATATAAAATTATATTTTTTCCTTGAATACAAAAGTACTGTAATTCTCATTTTCTTGAAAGTTTGATGCTCTACTTCAATTGATCGTTTTCTGTTCATACTTGTGGAGAGTTTGTGGATTGTTTTCAGTTAACACTACTTTTTTAAACCAGATTAAAATTATTATGTGCAAACTAATCTTCACTGACTGTTAATAATAGGGCTTCCGACTCTACTGGTATTCTGTGGCTCATTGCCCTGTGTAAAGTACGTACATTTGAATGACCTTGAGACATGCGTATACATGTTGGAGTCCTTGGTAAGGCCGCATGCCTGCTATAGCATCATGGTACTTACATTAAAAAATATTAAATAAACACAAAAGGTAAGGGCAATTAAGTAATATAGGTGTCCCAATTCTTTTAGCACTAACAGAGCTTAAAATGTGAATAAATTAAATTCTTTTAAATGGAAATACAATCCACAATTGAATAAAAACAGTTTGATTAGTATGGTGTTTATACCTAAGCCTTGAACAGAGCACATCTTCTTTTTTGATTCGAAATTTTCCTATTAAACAATCAATTTTAATGTAGGCAATTGTATTTTTCAATTTGAATAAATAATGAAATATGTAACTTGGTTTGATAATGAAATAATTTACAAAAAAATACCATTGATTCTTAATTTGACTGCTATATTTTAAAACCTTGATATGGTTTTGTGCCACTTTTAGTTGATTATGACCTTTATTTTAATTTTTTTTTTTTAGGTATTGAATATCTGCAACCGTATCATGGATGAGATGATCCCGAATGAACGAGCTAGCAGAGATTTCCGTGTGAAATTCCCTGATGACGTAATGCAAGACAATCTTGCAGGGCAGCTTTGGTTTGGAGCGGAGGTAATGAGACATCAGAACCATTCATTTTTTTGCTTTGGCAAAAAGTGAGAATTTTGTTCTATGATTACAATATTGACCAGATGTATGATGTAAAAACTTTGTTGTGCAGTGCCTGGCCGCTGGGTCGAGCATCATGAACCGAGAGATTGAGAGCGGTGCTATGAGGCCGTTGGCCAAACAGCTGACGAAGTCACTTGAAGCGGTACGCTCCCTCCTAAGAGAAGCAGCATTGCATTCAGGCCAATCGCACGAGATCCAGACGGAAAGGCTCACACATTTCCTTAAGGTAGATTCATTTTCTTCATAAAAAATATGTTTTCATCAACAAGTTATTTGTATTTTATACACAAATCATATCTATAATACATACAAAATATATTTTTTATATATGCTCGCATCCAATAAATTAGTAAATTTTAATTTTTTGTATGTATTTTAAAGTATGATGGGAATCAATAAAAATTTGTTATTGATTTTTTTAATTAGTCTACATAATTATTCTGACAATATCACTGCTAACACTGAACATTTCCAACTCCTGGTATCCTCCCTCATTTTCCCTCCCATGTTGACAGGGGTCTCTAGGTAGGACTTGGAGACATCAAAGTAAGCCATAAACTGTGTTGTGTGAAGTTTGTGAGGGTGCTTCCACGCCTCACATCTCTATGTCAACTTAGTGTAGCTGTTCCCCTCCTTCCACATAAGTATTATTTCCTTTGTCATACCTTTTCCTAACTATTCAATCTCATACCTCCCTACAGTTTAAATCCTCAATCAATTCCGCAACATAAGAATCTGTATTTCTGACCTTTACAACCCTTCCCAAATAATTCCATGATTTGGGCATTCATTTCTTGTTTGCTTCACTGCTCTGGATTTTCCTCTCCCTCCTGACAATAATGTTCCAATATCATAATGTATTGATAAAAAGCTCATTAAATGATTGTGCTACCTAATTTTTAAAAAAGAAATTAATTTTATTGTTGCCCTAATGCTTTCTTTATTGTTTTGATTATCCAAAATTTTTAGTGAAAGAGCTAATGCATGTTCTTGACAAGGATCAATCCTTGAAATATGACATCAAAGCTCACTTTTAATTCCTACATTAATTCACTTGTGAATCCTCAATTAAGGATTTATTTAGTTATAAATTCTCATCTGAATACTAGTACATTGTTTTGAAATTCATTGATTTGAAAAAATTATAACTTAATTTTCAGCTCTTTGATAGGCTACTGGCAGAATTTGAGTTGGCCTATGTCAGCGCAATGGTTCCCGTGAAGACTGTTCATGAGTATGAGCTCCAACAGTGTGTTGTTGTTCTTTTCTCCGAGACTATTCAAAGGTAAATTATTTTTAAATTGCCCAATTACTCTTATTAGTAATTAATCTTACACTTATGTGTATAATATTTAGTCAGGCATATAATATGCAGTTATATTATTAGGCAAGGACAAGGTCAATGTCATAGCAATGAGGTCTGATGAGGTGCAGTAATTATTTTACTATAAGCAGTCAAAAAAACAAGAGAATGGACAAATTTAAAACTAGATGAGATTAAGTATTTTAAAAATTGGCTTTAAAATAA
Source organism: Acanthosoma haemorrhoidale (assembly GCA_930367205.1). Lineage (NCBI taxonomy): Eukaryota > Metazoa > Arthropoda > Insecta > Hemiptera > Acanthosomatidae > Acanthosoma > Acanthosoma haemorrhoidale. The sequence continues at coordinate 45,729,878 of OV884014.1, forward strand.
GAGGCCTGGCTATTTGTGAGAGAAACTATCCTTCTCTAGTACTCTTCATTAAAACCCAGTTTTACTTTTAGTTCTCCTGTAATTTAAACTTGAAATACCTTTTATTGTTACAAAATTTATTCACTAATTGATATAATTATTTGCGAGTTACCAAATGTAATACAGGTCTCGTGTATCATTATTAACTGAGGTGCCGTATGTCTTTGCTTTTCAGTGTTCCTGTAAAAAAAATTTTTTGATTGGGATGGTTTTAGGCAGTGTTCACTTTCCCTCACGGGGGGAAATAAGTAGCAAGCTGAATAAAGAAGTAGGAAATTTCTGGTTTTAAGGAAAAAACCAAAATAAACTATCTTGCTAAGTAATCCTTAGCATTGACCCGGTTATGCCATAAGTGAAAGTGTTGTTTTATCAGATGGATAGATAATGTTTTATTTTATACAAATACATTTACAGAAGTTTTCATATTTACAATTGATAATATGGCAATTAACTTGTAAATATGAAAACTCCTGTAAATGTATTTGTATATAATAAAACAATATCTATCCATCTGATAAAAGAACACTTTCATTTATGGCCTAACTGGCCATATTTTTAACAGCTTTTCTGATTTCTGTTAAGTTCTGTTCATTTCAAAAGGAAGTGATAGTGAAAATCGACTTGAAAATTGTAAATTGAGCAAGGTTCCTGATTTGGGAGTTTTTTATTAATACTTTACAATAGGTACAGACTGATATTATATATGATGATAATATTTCTTATTTGTTTCAGGGCACTGAAGATAGGCCTGCTGAGCCAGGAAATGGTCGACCAGTATGACCCAGCTCTCATGTTCACCATACCCAGACTGGCAATAGTCAGTGGTCTCTTCATGTTCCCCCACGGCCCCCTGTCCCTCACTTCTCCTGCAGACATGTCCGAGATGTTTAGGCCGTTTTGGGTATGTATATTCTGAAGTGATGATTCATTTTATAAATAATATTTATATAAAAAATATGTATAACAATTACGGTATTATTCCACCTGTCTACAATATTCTACTGTTCAAATCATCAATATATAACAATATTTTTTCTCGGAACAAAAGAACCCTTCTTTCTAGCTTTTACACCCCTTCTTTTAGAATAGAGCATTTTATTATTCCTTTCTGCTCGCTCCACCATTCTCTGGATTTTTTTCCCTTTCAATATCCTTCATGCATCATCCTTACAAAACCTTCCTTTTCCAATATCTTCGTTATCCCTAAAAAATGTTATTAATTTTAATGAAATCATTTTTTTTTTCATATTCAATAAACAACATTTCGCTGTGATTAATTTAGTTGAAAAGTTGAAATCATTCAAAAATTAATTTAATTATGTCATTTTATACAATTGATTAAACAACAGGTTTGATGAATTTAGAATTTTAGTCTTCATCTGAGTGGTTTGTCTCATATGTCTCTTCAACTTCTGAAGTATCCGAATATGAAGGGAAACAAAAAATAAATTGTTCCATAATGTCAACTCTTCCTATTTCTCTCACAAAATCTTCTTCTTGCAGCTTCTCTGAATGATGAATGCAATTTTCCCATTTTGTATGGCCGCATTAGTAAGTTACTCCACATGTGCTATTTTAAATGTCTTATTTTTTACAGCAACCTCACTCATGATTTCAGCCCAAATTAGTTCAATTGGGTTGTACTGGAAATGAAAAAGAGGTAGGCGTATATAACTGTGTGCCCATATTGTTTTGCCCTTTCACCCAGTTCATAAACTTCCATTTTCTTAAAAAGTTCAATGGGAGTCATTAATTCATGTTTTATTCAATTGGATTCCTCAAAAGTGATTCCTTTTCTTTTTTTTCTTGGAATTGAATTATGTTTTCCTTTCTCCAATTGTTATTTGGAACTTTTTCTCAAAGAACAGAATGATATAGACCATTGTCCATGATTTTATAACTGATGTTTCAGGCCTGCAGTAAATTTTTTATAAACAATTCAGAAAATGATGGATTCATTTCAGCACGGTAGTTTTCGTCATTCTTTTTTGATCAAAATTCCCATTTGCATCCTGGTATGAAGCCATCCTTTGTGTCGGTATGACAGACAATGAGTCGCCTGCCTTTACCCGTGGGAATTCTTAGACCTCTTCTTTTGAAGGAGTTTCGCATGATAAATTTTGTTGCATTCTTCTGGTTCACCCAACTTTCATCTAAATAGATTCTGGGTTTTGTGGGCTCCCTCCTCTTGATTGAAAAAATTGATCAATATATTGAGTAATATCACCATGTGCCATTAAAAACTTTCTTCCATCATTACCTTTCTTATAAGAAAAGCCTGATTTTTGAGAATCCGAAGAGTGGAACTTTCTGATCCTTTTTAATTAATTTTTTTTTAACTCCGATAACACATCATTCAGTTATGCCCATATGTGGCAACACCTCTCTAAGTAGCCGCTTCATCTCCTATGTCTGATTTCATGCTGGTGACTATAGTGGTGAAGCAGGTTTCACATTTCTTGGGATCAATTTAAAAAAAAACCAAATGGAAAAATAGATTCATATTTGGAATCGGCACAAAAAATGGGGTTACAATCGGCAAAAAATGACATGCAGAATTGTTAAATTTAATTGCCCTCAATAGTATCATTAATATTAATGTGGGTATATATTTCAGACCCTTCTTGTGAGAATAAGGGAGCTACTCTGGACCTTAACAGAAGAAGAGCTGTTAACTTTAGAGAAAATGTTATGTTCCTCTGAAGATCCGAGCCTTCCGAACGAACCAAAGCATCACTCTCCCGACAGTGGGTGAGTATCTTGTGTTTGAAATTATATGTTTTCCTGCTAGAGCTTGTTGCTAAACATTAAAGCAACACTATTTTAAGCTATTATTTATGTTGCACAAACAGTGGCTTTTGCCTATTAGATCGGTGAAGGGTATGATTTGTACCAACTGTTGTGAGTGTGTGCATATTATGTATGTTTAGTGTTTGATAGAAAAAACTTCTATATATTAATCAATAGTACATAGATGTATGTTATTACATAAAATCAAATATATGGGTTTGATAACAGTGACCATAAACCATTTCCTAACAATTTATCTATGTTGTTTTTTGTATATATGTAATATTTTCCTTGAAATGCAGCAAAAGTATTTTGAGATTTTTATTGTTAATATTAATTTAATTTAATAATATTAAACTGTTATCTATAGATAGGCCATTTTGTATTCTCTAAATGGTTCACTTTTCTACAATAGATATGCTGATCTGATTTAAGTGCAAATTTTCTCTTGAAAATGAAAATCAAGGAATCTCTTGTCAAACTTTATGCAATTGCTCCTACGATTATTAGTTTGCAGTTGATACTGAAAACAAAACATGCCATCTGAGGGGGTTATAAATGACTCAATACTTGTTTACATAGTGTAGACACTTAAGAAATTTATATGGACTATTTGGATTGAAATTGAAATATGAACAATTTATTTCACAGTACATAATACACAAATTATGAAGCATGCGGAAGATAACTCTAAATTTAAAGTCAAACTTGTTATTTAATTACTTACCATCATTAATTTGACAACTCATAAATGTTTATTTTTTAATTGAGGTATGTAGAAAATTTATCAAGAACTCGTATTTACTTTATATTAATATAATTAAAAATATAAATTACAATTATTATAATTACTGATTGGCCCTTATTTCAGGGATTGATTTGTTAGGTGAAAATAATTTTTAAAAATGCTTCTCTTTAAATATGTGCTGATAATACTTCAATCAATCCATGATTTACGAACTTTATACTATTGTATGGTTAATAACCCATTATTTAAAGAAAATTCTATTAGTGAACATCATTCTCAAGTTTTATTCTTGAAAAGTTGAAATTCTTGAGTTATTATTAAATAATTTAAAGTAAGTTATTGTTTTGAATCACCATGGAAGAAATAGGAAAGCTGCTAATTGTTTTCGTATAATGAATCTATTCCAGTCAAGGTGAAGTTGAAGAAGATGGTAAGTTTTGGACCGAAGATGTAGCAAGTCAAGAAAGTACTAAAGATTGTGTTTCAATGGAGGGTAATACTGCCCAGGATGAGAACAGAGCTAGTCAGATTCTTCTTATGAATCATCCTGAGGAGCAACAGCCTTCTGAGGTATTAAATATTGATTAACATTTAATTTTCTATTGTAAGAATCTTAATTTTGGTACTGACTTCTAACCCCAACAAAGGAATATTCAGCACCCGTGCTCAACAAGTAATGCCAGTTAACTCCATCCTGATGATGGTTCATTTGTGGCATATCCAATTTATTTCTTTATATGGTCATGTTAGCATTTATCGAGAGGTCTATTTTTAATTAATTTTGCAAACCTGGGCAGGCTTCATCCTTTCTTTGCCATTTGATACATGTGATGATGGGCCTCAAAAAAATCCTCCCCTTCTTGCCGGAATTGATGCAGAAGTCTCTCACAGATCTCTAACCTGGCCTGTTTTTGATTTTCTGTTAACAACCTCGGAACCCATCGAGCACTAATTTTTCCAAGCCAAGGTGTTTACGATAATGGTACGAGCACTCCCAATGCTGATCCGCCCTTCGATAAGATCTCTAATGGCATGGGTGTTGTCATCTATGAAACTTGACCTTGGCATGACATTGATCATGACTTTTGTTTTCTACACTTTCTTGGCCACACTTAAATTGCCTTTCCCAGTAAATACTGGGTTCTGGGACAGTGTAGCATACCTAAATGTGTCTTAAAACAAGTTAAAATCACCTAGCCTTAACCCCTTCATTAATAACACATCATGCAATAGACCATGGAACCTGTTGCTCACTCAAAGCTAACCAAGCTGGTTCCCCCTCCCTAACACACCAAGTTTCAACGCCCCCTTCCAACTTCTTCATCCTGCTGTATGTTGAGTACAATAGCAAAATTACCTTTAATATTTGACTCACCCTCATATATTTAAAAAGAACTAATTCATGGATTTGGTTATTATTTCCTGACAAGGACATTTTTCCTAGTTTGCGGTAGTATAGTGCGTTCTTCTATTATTGGAACAAGTCAGCATGCAGCTTAATCAATCTATAAAATAATATGCGAATTCACTACAGCATTAATCTTGTTCTGTTTTAGTTTTTGAACACTGAAGTAAAAATTTATCATACGCTAGTCATGACGGGGCATTTTTAACATATGTGCAGTATATATATATATATATATATATATGTGAGATGCATGACCTTGAATTACTAGGCGACGATTAATATTTCATTTGAGTTAAGGCGGTATTAGAAAATACAATGATTGAATTTACATGTTAATACACAATATCCTCCTACTTTTTCTATAGATTTTGGATTTATTTAAAGTTCAGTGATTAATAATTTAAGTTATAAAAGTGCTGTGGTCTAATGATAATTATAAGGAATTAATGAACTGCAATGGGATGGCGATTTTAATGAAATCATACTTAAAAATTTTATTGAAGTTAAAAACAAACATTGAAATTAAAATACTAAATAAATCTATAATACATGGTTAGTCCGAAAGAAAAAGAGCCATAGAAAAAAGTTTCATAAATGTGCACTGTAAAGTATTGGGAATTTTCCAAAGGGAAAGTGTGTACAAGATCACTCTTAAGTTGATAACTGTAGCTTACTAAAATAGTATTGGAAAAGAAAAATAGACAAATAAAAAAACTGTAGTCAAGAGATATTTTGAACTTGCTAATAACTACATTAAACTGCAATCAAAGTAAGGGTGCGCTGTTGAGGAGTTGGGAAGATAAAGAGAAGACTTAGCTTTTTCAAACCCTTTCCCCCATTCAGAAAATCTTTCTGTAAGTGTGCATCATAAACACTCGCTTCAGTCCAAAGCACATGCACAACAACCAGCAGTACTTGTGTGACCTGGGAGTTCAATAAAAAGAGGTCTTTGCATCTATCATTTAGGCTGAATAGGGTCAATACAAAGATATTGTTTGTATTTTTTTTTTAATTAAAATTTTTCAATAGAGATATATACAATTGCCATAATTTGAAATTTGAAGAATTGCTTAGTGATTAATATTCTTTACACAGAGCAACAGTAACGGGACCCGTTCAGATGTTGAAAAACCATCTACATCGAACTGGAAACTAGAAGTGATACCCTGCCAGTGTTCGTATACCCCAGACTGCGAGTGCCCGATGGATGTGAGGTGGGGCAAGGAACCTTGGGGCCAGGCCAACAGGGTTAGGACTTACGAGGAGAACTGGGCCGATCTGAGCAATCAGAGCTCACAGCCCCACGATATTTCTGGCAAGCACATGTAAGGCTCCAGTACAGATCTACGTTTCAACACATTAATTTTATTTATGATTCATTTTTTTTTTTTTTTTAATTTTTTAGTGCTTAGTAGTTTTCTTTGAATAGAAAACTCAATATTATTAGTATTATTAATATAATACAATTTTATTATTAAAATTCAATTTATTGAAATTGAATAAATAACAAACTCTTTACTTATTTTTTATATTACTGATAATTGAAAAGAAATTACAGTGAAAACTTCTGTTGATAGATATCATTCTGTTAGTAAAATGGTTAAAAAACTTTTAAGGTCACTTGTTATTATATCCCAAACAACTACGGCATAGGTAAAATATATAAAAAAATAAAATAAAATAAGTAATTATTTATAAGTAATTTTATTTATTTTTAATGAAAAATAATCTGATATAATTTATTATTAAATTATTAGTTTAATCTTGGGCACATTTCTTAATGTATATGTTTTATTTATAATGTATAAGCTTACTTGTCAGCTGAGCATTTATTTATTTTTTGGGAATCTGCTTAGGTCGACAAAAAAAATGATTTTAGGTATTTATCAAATTTACTTATGGATCACCTATCGATATGCCATGTATTTCTATCCCAGGTCCCAATAACAAGAAAATGCTGATGTATTATGACAAAGCGTTCATAAATAAATATGATAAAAATCTAATTTCTTATCAAATACATTTATTCAAATGCAATTTCACTGCTAACTATGAACTCACAGTTTATGTATTTCTGCTGTACGGTTGTGAGTCTATTTTATAGAATTTACTTGTAGCATTTTTGTCGAGCATGAATAGTCATTTCAGTTTTTGCTTTGATTGTGTGCTCTTGCTTTCCTATTTTTATTTATCCACTTAAATTTAACTAACCGCTGATGCATGGTTTGCTCATAAAGAACTTCCTCATTTTCGTCTATTACAGGCTGTAAGTGTCTATTGCCGAGAAAAGAAAAACAAAACTGTTCAATATTTATAATTAAGTTTTAAGACCACTTTCAAAGAGAAAAAAAAATTGACTTGTGTCATTTCAGAGAACCCGAAGGCGTCGCTAGCAGCTATTCGTCAACCTGCTCGACAGCAAGTCTGTTATCTAATTGGTTAGTTTATTCACAATGATGTTTTATTATATATTTCATTTAATGGTTTAATATTAGCCAATAACAGACAAATGATAATAAATTAAGTTGGTCCTTGGTAATTGAATTTTGATAGTATTTTTCAGTTTGGAAATTATTTTCCAAATAACAATAAAGAAGATTTTTTAAATTGTATTTTATTTATTTCTGTTTTTTTTATTGTAAAATTATACTTGTGCTTTGGTGGAAGGCTGTTGTGTGGTTATTGCTTCTAGTATCTAACAGCTCTGTTTCTCTGCTAACAGTTGATTTAATGTTTTGCATCTGAATATATGTTTATGTGTTGTTACCATCATCCCAGGGTGCAGATTTTTTACTTCCTTTCTCATAATCATCGTGTTAATTTTCTGTTACTAAATATATTGATTTCAGGCGGATATCATTAAGGTTGACTTCGAGTACTTTATATTTGGCCTCCCATTGATGTTTAGATTTGAAAATTCTTTTCATAGGTCCAAAAATCAAATCAATCAATTTAAAACCTATGTTCATGACACTCTGAATTATTAGTTGTTGGTTAGAATCCACAACAGGAAGCATGAGACAAAAAAAATTAACATGAAAACAGGATCATTTCTCTAATTTATTTTTAATTACAAATATATAAATTTATTCATAACAGTTTTCCAATTGAAGTTTTATGTATTCACATTCTTGACCCACCCACTTATATTTATGACAATGAAATAAATTCTTTTCTGTACATAAACTCCCATGACCCATTTTAATAACCCTAACATTTTAAGATTATAAGATGCAATTCACCCTTTGATTATAACATAATATAAAAGATTAGAATCCAAGTACTCATCAATTAAGTTGTTACCGTTTACTGTATCACACCTTTATTTTGATTTTTAAGAACGATTGTCATACCATCCATCAGATTGATATGAAAGTAGTGATCAATATGTTTCAGACATCTGTGTTTTATTATTTTTAATTTTTGTTCCTGGTCCTTGCTTTAAGAGCATCATTTAAGCCTAAAGTTGGATTTTTTAAGACTCAATATAAATTGGAGTTCTGAGCATATTTTATGTTTTGGGTTAATACATCAACCAAACTCTAGCTTATGAGTATCTTAAAATGAAAATGATTTTAGATCAATAACACTTCTATGTTAAATGCTTTAACATTTATATTTTGGTGAAATTCAAAATATTGTTCATAACCCTTCTTGTCAAAAGTTGTCTATGGGGAATGCCTTTGGAAGAATTTTTGTGCACGTGTCTGTGTAAAGATTAATTTGTGAGTAATTAATTGATTGCTGATTTTTATTTTAGGCTTATTTTTTAAATAATTACCATTATGTTGTTGGAACTACTCATGATTTACTTCTATTGTACAGTAGCGCCAGTAGTGACACTTCATCGTATAACTCAGAATGTCAAGATGAAGTGGAGGTTGCATTAGCTGTGATTGCAGCTGAATTAAGAATCAGCCAAGAAGCACGTGCTAAATTTAGGTAATATATACCAAACCGTTTTGTATCTTGTTATCCATGCCATTCAAAAATGATCAAATATCTATTTTTTGTAGGGTATATTGAGATTTCTAAATGAGATCATTTTTAAATTAATTTTTAAACAAAGTAAATTGACAGCAACCTTATGGGTAATAATATAATTCCTATTTCAATGTTAATCTTACATACCTATGTACTCCAAACATTAAGATTCTTCAGTATTATTATATATGGAAATATTACATAGATGAATAATTCATTGTGAGCTTATGTTTGTTTTGTTACTATAGGTCAATGTAAAGTACTGATCATTAAGGTACCTTATGACTTAAAGCCGGCGTATTATTACTGTTTAGCTCACGTCATGAACCAATTAAAATCATAGCATCCCCTCCTCATTAGGGTTTTTGTCCTGGAGTAGATTTGAAGTAGAGCATTAGTTGGCTCAGCTTGATACATATTGTTTGAACCCAACCTCTGTGCCCTTTTCCCCAGATCTTATACTAATAAAGGTGCTTATGTTTTTTATTGTATGACTTTACATTTCTATTATTCTATTATATTACTCAAAATATAAATTTATTTCTCATATTCTTCTCTTCTTGTGGTTCCTAATTTTGTAGCTTCCAATGTGGATTTTTTTAGAACATCACAAGTGCTTAAATTATATAATGCTTAAAATTTAATTAAATTATCTTGTAACTAAATTTCAGATTGATTGAATCAAATTACGGTTGTTATCCCAGAACATTCATTCAGGTGATCACTCCATTCCTGTTTAATAGTAATAGCAGCCTATTGATACCCTCACTTTTTGTTGTATAAATTAAATGTTTTTTTATTTTGTTCCTCTTTTCTGTTATTCTATTAATCATCTATTTAATTTATTTACAGATCAAGTGCTGACTTAGTCCACAGGCTATTTGTCTGCATAGCCGGTGTCGCTGACCAGCTACAGACAAATTTTGCCGGAGACCTTCGTAACATTCTCAAAGCTGTTTTCCTCATACATTCCTCTGATAAGTCTGATTACGAGACCACAGATGATCCAGAGAACGGTGTGTATCTTTATTTGTAAATTATATGTCAAATGTCGAAGCATAAGCTACAAATAGATGTACACATAAAGGAACTCTATAATGAAGAACTTGATTAAAATTATTAAAAACTATAAGTTGTATTGATCACACTGTTTAACAATGATTAGCCAAAAAAAATAGTATTAATTGCATAAAATAAAAATTATATTCATAATTTGTTTTTTAAATACAAACATAAGCTATAGCTATTATTCCAAAACATCAGTTTACCGCTCAGAGAAGTTTTTAGTTTTTAAATTTCATCTTTAATGATTTATTAAAAGGTAATGCTTATAATGTTTTGAATCTAATAAAAACTACATATGCTTATAATATGAGGCCTTCTTTGTTACCCTCTTTTTTCGGGTGGGTACATAATAGCCTTCATAATAAAACTCTTTCAAAATATAAATGGAAGGATTATAACATTAGGCACTAAGCCTTTACTCACCATAACCGATCAATGTAATCAGCGTGAGCAGTGTTATACTTTCATAAGTATTTCATCATTACTTCTTAATTGCTTTTCAACCTTCTCATGAAAAGGAATGCCATTCCAAATGATCGTGTAAGCTTGAAAAGTAATGATGTTACCGATAATGACATTAACACTGATCATGTAAGGTCCGCTTTACAGGTGTATTCTACATGACTTCCACTCTTAAAATGCTTTTATCTGGTGTTTTTTCAAACAGAATCACAGTTCTTTAGCGTCCAACATATTTATATGTTAGACCTGTCATGTTGAGCATAAGTCAAGGTCTACATGTTAATCATTAATGATAAATTTTCTTCTAGAATGCTGCGAACGAGGAGAGGATGCAGTGGAGTGGGGAGAGAGGGAGACAGAGCCACCACCCTCATGGGTCCCTGATGAAGCGGCAACTGCCTGTATGGCGTGCGTCTCTCAGTTCACAGTAGTTAGGAGGAGGCACCACTGCAGGAACTGTGGCAAAGTAAGCTAAATCCTGTATCTATTTCAAGTATTTTACTTGAGTTATCATTAAAGAATGACATAAAATCAGTTCAGGTAAATGCTGAGGTAAAATTGCCCTAAAACTGCAAAATTGAAACTGTAGTTTTAATATGGCTAAATATACAAAGAGCTATTGACCTAAATTGGGATGTAATAAACTGTCAATGAAAAAACAATACATTTTAGTGGGCCTCACCATGAACTGTTAACATGGAGCCCAATTTGTGTGTCGTCTGAGAATCGTTTTAAATAAGTATAAATAGATTGGTGAAGTAAAACAGAAATGCCCCTATTAATTTCCTGAAGATTCTATCATGATCTGGTGACAGAAAAAATTACCATGTTTAGGATGGGCACACCTTGAGAAAAAATCCATGAAATCATTCAGATTCAGTATTTTGCTCAAAATATCTGAGTTTGTTTTAGCCCACCACTCACATGTTTTTCTACTGAAGTTATTAGATACTACTATAATTATAATTTATTTTATCCTCACAAATATCACCTTCCCTGCTCAATTATTTTCTTTCAAAGGCATATTTACACAATAAATTTATAATCACATCAGCCACCAGTGGACTCTCACCACTGTACCTCAACAATCAACCTCTACCAAGGCTTCCCACACTCCTTAATTCCCTCACACCACCTTCAAGCAGGTACTCCTAGTACAAGGATCCGCTCAACCCAAATATCCCTTTATTTTTCCCTCATCCTTAATCTTATAATTAGAGAGCTAAGGAAAAACAAAAAAAATCACATTATTTATCGCAAAGTTGTTTTCTATCTCATAAATAAACAGTATAAAGCCATGCATCATTGTAAGAAATGTATTTTTAATTTCTATAATGAAAGCATGTTTTTATCAAGCAAATCTATATTACTTCCAAGTCCATATGATCCTATATGTAACCCAACAAAACAATATTCAAGCGATATAATTACTGATGTGGTTTATTTGTCAAGACAAAACTGTCTTGCGTGGTTTTGATTTATTGTTATAACTTTATTTTATTTATTTTTTACAGATATTTTGTGCTCGGTGTAGTTCTAACTCTGTACCACTCCCTCGTTATGGTCATCTGAAACCTGTCCGCGTCTGCAATAGGTGCTTCATCTACCAAGTCACGCCTTTCACCTTAGATGAAAATATACCGACCGCAAATTGACAATACATAAGGTATAATAACGCTGTTTAAAAAAAAATTAATACTTTATAGTTTTTTTTTTTCTTTTATTATGTATAGTTAACTCAATACTTTGTCTTATATTTTGTTAATTGGGCAAAGACTGGGCCAATGTTTTAGCAGTTGATTTTTCATAGTCTAACAAGAGCGTTACTGTACTTTATTATATATTTTTTAAAAAATTGAAGCAATTTGCAAAATTGATGCATTCGACTGCCAATTTATTTCATAGTTACTTCAAAAACACTGCCTTTATTTATTATTGTAGCTGAACTTATAGGAGAGTTTATAGTTTTATTTGTAAATTATGTATAGATACTGGGTTGTTAATACTGTAAGGACTGATGTTTAACGGAGCTGAAATGTGATAAGTATTGCTAGTATTTTATATAAATATATCATGAATATATATATTTATAGATGTGTATCCTTAAAGGTAAGTTGTAACTTAGACTCTCAAAGTATAAGACAAAGTATGTTATTTTTTATATATATATATATATATATATATATAAAAGCGTGTGTGTATGTGTATAAATTAAAATAACTTAATTACTGTAGACACCAATAAGGATACTAGGTATGACTAACCGTCAGCATACCATCACTGTGAAATACACCAAAAATAATACTAATAATAACTTTAATCAGTTATTAAAGGCTATTGTCAAATAATATTAGATAAATACATGCTTAGCAATTATTGCAATAATATTAATATAACTCTTGGCTTCTTTGTGGTTGTTGAGAATTTTTTAAAAATATATATATATTGAATGTTATACATTAAAATTATAGCTGAACTGCTATAAGTCAGGTCAGAAGTGTTTTAAGGATTGCTTGCTTTATTTTTGGGCTCAGTGGAAAATGTATATTTCGTTAAATATGTTATATAGTTTTATTTTATAGTTACTAATCACTGTCCTGCATTCTTGTCACTTTCAAAATAATTTTAGTAAGATTTTTATTAAGACCAGCAATTTTTAAAAAAAATTTGCACGAGTCGGTATATTATATTGTAATTCACTGAAATAAAAATGGTTCACGCATTAAGAGCTTATTTATTGTGATGTTACTAATCACAGAATAATTGCAATTGAAGAATTTTAACAAGAAATTAAGAAAGTAAGCTTCCATTATTATATCTGGCTTTTATATAAGGGGGAAAAAAACATATTAAGTCTCACAAGATAAAATTAATGTGCCAAATATGTAATAGATAACTTCTTAACAACTCAATATTATATTGCTTATCTACTTGATGCTAATCTACAATTTTTTTTATTACTTAAATAGTTTCTAGATGATATAATTTTTACCAATGTGTGAATGAAAGATTTCTTTGAATCAAATGACTTGTCCATTCAATTAATTACTCCTCGTCAGACACTCTAAAACACACACACACAAAAGAAGATTTATTGGAAGACTAACTGAATTGAATATTCATTTTATTCACTCATCCTAACCAACTATAAAACCTGATTTAAAAAAATATTCTTTCTTTCTTCAAAATCTTCAATTGCAAATTTTATAATCTATGTTAAAATTATCAATGTCTGTAATAAATTTAATGTTAGAATCCATGTATTGTTAATTTATAGGTTAATATGCAGATTTATTGTTCAAGGTGTACGATAAACTTATAATAAGCATTATTTTGTATTTGTACCATCAATAATTATAGCCAAAATACTATATTACGGTATCTTGAAATTTAAAGAAAAATTAAAAATAAATGTACATACATTTGAGGGTTCCCTCATTTTTGGCCTTTGTGAAAAAATAGTCTTCCGAATAATATATTTTTGACTATTTTATGCCTTAGATATACTAACAAAAGAAAGAGAGAAAAAAATTGTATGAATAATCGAACATAAATTAGTCAAATAATCACTGCAATTACTAATAAGAGCTTTTATTGTATATGAGTACTAATTCAATTATTACAATTGATTCTGCTCCTTTTATAACGGTGGCAGGAAATAATTCTCAGCTGTTACATCATGTAAATTTTAATTTTAATTGTTTAAGACTCCATAAATTTGACTTTATTATTTGTAAAATGTATGCACATCAACTTGGACATTAATTATAATGATATACACATAAAATATCTGATATTTTTCTGTCGAACTCGATAAAACTAATTTCAGACAAAAGGGTTTTTGCTGACAGTAGTGGAAATAGTTGTTAATTCACTCTGTTGATGTTATTTAATGTAATAACCCATTCCATACTATAAAATATTTTATATTTCCAAATAACATTCCCTTTAAATTTTAACAGTTAATTGTGATATGATCTTTGATCTTGTTAGGCCATCTGCTTTTTGTTATACTAGAGTCGGGGAAGGATAAGACTAGGGAAACCCCTGTATTTGTGCTAGATTATGGAATTTGTCTGCCTATTTAGTAATGAAAGAGTTCAATAATACAGTTTAATAATACATGATAGCTCTAATGTCCATTTGAAAGAGTAAAGCAGATTGGAAGTAAAAACATTTTGAGTGGGGGGTGGGGTCGATCTACGTCCTTTCTTTCCCTGGCCCCTGTAGTTCCCTTGAAAGTGAACAATGCCTATCTGTACCTAAGGACAGACATTTCCAGATATCAATATAATAATTACAGAGATTTTGAGGAATGAAAGGCTTGTTGTATTATGAATAAGATCAATTCTTCATTCCTCTTGTGTATTTTTTCTTTTTTTAAGTCCGTGATTGAACGGAGGTTTTGCTCTGCTTATTTTGTACATATATTGATTTCTAGCAATTATAAAGATAAAATAAATGTATTCTATGTTGCTGTGTTGTAGTCATGCCACGTTACTGGATATACCGAATGCCAAAGAAGTTATTTCCAACCAGTGTTTGTTAAGAATTGTTATCATTGCCCCAGTAATAATTCACGGTAGTCGAAGTGAATCAAAATGACCCAATTCTTATTTGTATATGCTGTTAGTATTTTTGTGTGCCTCATTGTGGAAACCATGCCAGGAGTTTGTAAATAGTGTTTCTGATCACTTTTGTTGTAAAATCAATAAATAAAAAATAATAAAGTGTTATATAATCGTTAAAAAAATGTATTTTTCTATTTTTGGCGTTCCCCTTTAGATAATGCAGATCCAAGCTATAATATTAACCTTTAGGAATTAACATTACATTCCAGTTTTTACAAAAAGTTCACAGTCATTTGTTTTTTGACTTTGTATTATAATGTATTATTTTTTATATATATTCGTGTGTGTTTGTATTGAATGTTTTGTTTTTTTAGAAGACATATTTATATAGCATATAAAGGGAATTTGTAGCGATGCTGCGAGTTTCTTATTGGAATGGAGAAATAAAGAAATTTTTATTTTTGTTTCTCAAGGACTATTTGCATTTAAAAATATATCTATCATCATACTTCACACTTCTCAGTTCTGCAATACATTGCATTTATTTCTTTGATTGTAACTCTTTTTAGTGTGTTTTTATGTATTATAATAATTAATAATTGAAGGTCTTATTATAAATGATGGAGTATTCACCCACACAAATGTTTAAACAGAATTAATATTAACGTACAGTGTAGAGATATTTTAATTATTTTATGTTATGGTAATTTTAACAAATCTTTCTTGTAAAATGAGCAAGTTTAACAGTTAAAAAATTTAGTTTATAATTTTAAAAAAAAATGTATTTATGCTTTTAAAATGGTATAAAAAGTTAACCACAGTCTTTTTTTTTGCCTTTTGGTTGTAAAATTAATAATTATTATTGTAGGACATAAAACTAAGTTAGACTAAGTCACTGGATATTTATTAACGTAAGTTTTGCTCACATTTAATTTAGTTCCAGAAAAAAAGTAGAAAGAATGCTTCATGCAGAATGCCGTTTTCTTTCCTCTTCTTTATGTTTTAAATAGAAACTAAACCTTAGAATTTCTGGTTGTGAGGCTTGAGTACTTGTTACTTGTATTGTGAAGTGGATTATTTTATAAATGTATATGTATATTTTTATTAGTATGTATATTGTATAAATGCTGTATGGATATTTTACTTAAACGATATATATTAAAATAAAGAACCCATTGGGGGTACCCTGTTTTGTTCAAAATACATTTTTGTAAAATTAATGGTTGGTAATTTTTATTTTATCTCCTATAATCTATCAATTCCTTTGTTGTTATTTCGAAAACTGAAGCGGTGTGAAATCACCAAAAATGAGGCGAAAATATACTAATGTAAACCCAGCATAAGATTGGCTGGATAGTACATTTATGCTTGAATTATGTAAGGTGTTATATTAGAGCCAGTTTAAACTACAACTTCAAAAAACAGACACTAAAATTAGCTTGTTCGTTGATTTCTAATGACTGTGAAAAATGAGGTGTCCGGCTATCATAGGATTAAAGCCCCCCATCCAGTCCTACCGGAGTGAACAAAACTGTTCATTATTCAGTGAAGGGCATTATTGGTTCACTTTTTTTTTTTTATAGTTACATTACAAGAGATGGAGAAAGGTTTCACCGAGCCATTTGGGAAGAAACCAGTGAAGTACATCAAATCAGGAGCCCTTCAATGATTCAGTAGGAATAGAGCCAATTCATTGATTCCAAAGCAGTTCCTCAAGTGATTAGCAGGGGGGGGGGGCATGTGATGGTACAAAATGAAGTAGAGGTTCTCTCTTCAGCCATTATTAAGGATGTTTCTTGTGAATCCACTAAAGAAAATACCTAAAGTTTGGGATCTTTCAGGAAATTTTGCCAAGTTAATAAGTATACACACAGCAATATAAGTGATCACAAATGTAATCTTGAAAGTTAAGAAATAACCGTTAAAACACAATAGATGCCTATCACTATTAAAATAGAAAAAAATACTTTCATTTAACACTTTATTTTGAATCCCTCCACTATAAGCATATAAATCCAAAAATTAGTCTGTGTTATATGAGAAAGGGACACTAAGACAAAACCTTGATTATTACTCATTTGGGAAAACTTCGTTGTACCCGAGATCTGTTGATCAAAATTAAATGTTAGAAAATTTAACAGATTTTTAGCTTCTATCTATGCACAGTAAGATTTTTGTATAACATTCTTCGACTAGGGACCTAGGAAGTCAGATCATTATAAATGAACATTGTTGTAACAAGAATTAAGAAGAGTGTAATAATAATGTGAGTACATGAAAAAAAAAATGGCTTGGGTATAAGAAACAAGCATGTCAGAGGTATAAAATTCATTTATTTATTAATTACATGTAAGAAAAAATCCCACAGAAATAAACCTTACTTTATAAACTATTCTAATCGGCAAGGGATTCTCTGCTACTTTCTGCAAAAAGATGTTATGCCTCTGGAAAAAAAAACAGTTGAACAAAGAAGAAATCTGATTGAACAAAAAAATTAATAAATTTCAGTGACTTTTTCTTGAATTATCAGAAGGAAGAAAAACAGAGGTGTGTATTTACCAAGGAAGTTGGAAGAGTAATGTTGGCCATGCCCATTCAAGATCAGTTGAAATGGGTTGTTTGCCTGTTCTATCAGCTGTGTACTTGTTTTAATTGTTACTGATAGTTTTAGCACAATTTCTGCTTTACCATTTGAAAGTTTTATAACAGAATCGAGGGTATAAAACTGTAGGTCTGATTAAGTAATATGCTTCAAACTAAATCTTTTACAAAATCTTACTTTAGAATTATTATTTACATTTAAATTTTTACAAACACAATATACTATATTTTTATAAATACGCTTCAAACTAAATCTTTTACAAAATCTTACTTTACAATTATTAGTTACATTTAAATTTTTATAAATGCAATATATTATATCTTTACAAATATACTTCAAACCAAAACAAGTAGAACAAGCGAGGACTGAACTCGCTCATTATCCCTTAGTGTTACACATATGACACATTTAGTTTTGTTGCTCAATCCTTTTCACTACAAAACCCGAAATGCAATTTTTAACATTTCTAATAACAATATTTGGAATAAACAGTTAAATTTACAGGAATTAAACACAACAAATTTGTTAAGGACTATTAAACTTTAAAGGCCCTGGAAGCTTTTCAAAACTTCTTACACTTTCTGAGTATAGTCAGATTCTCTTATTCTCTCCCCCTAACCTTTATATGAACAGTTCTTCCATTGTGTTTGGCTAGTCCATAACTTCTGACAGATATGTTTAAGCAATTTTTCTTCCCCGGAATTTATGGTCGGCAAAATCAACCTCTTTAAGACGGTACAGCAGACCCCACTGAATTCAATTTATTTGGTCTTTATAAGCCTATTGAGGACTAAAATAAAAAGAAGTGGTGAGTTTTGCCAACCTTGTATGGAAGAACTCTGACAATTTTTCTTCGTGCAATTCACAACACTTGAATCCATTGATTAGCCAGCATTTAATTTCCAATCCAAATGCTTATTAAGATTCACTAATTCTTTCATCATAATACCTCCACTCACCTAAAAGGAAAACAAAAATTAATTTTGGTGAGAATAGTAGGGGAAAAAGTACTTGAAAATACTATGTATGCAAAACATTGCCTCCAAGTAAAAAACGCAAATAAATAGATGGAATTTTGAGACTTAAAACAAATAAGTTTTTTTTTAGACTTTTGAATTCAATAATCTTAGACAAACCTGCATTGCAACTTCCTTTGAGAATGGTTCCGATATTTCCATTGGTTCTTCAGTGTTGCATTCAATTATATGAGGTTAATCAATTTGTGATTTTAAACTAGTAATATTGATAAATTTCTTGTAACATAATGTTTGTTAATAATATTAATTTAAGTCTCTACTTATGAAATTCATTTGAAGTCAATTTCAAATTTATAAGTATACAATAAATAGTAATAATTAATGCAGTTCTTAATAAAGTTTTCCTAAAATTAAATATATATAAAAGTAAATTCAAATGAACTCTTCACTCAAAAGAAGTTATCCCTAGACAAAACCAAGACCAATATAATTAGTAAAGTAATTAAGAAAACAGTTTTCTCAATTTAGTTTGAAATTTCAACCAACAGGTAGCGCTGCGTTCCAATTTTTTAATGAAAATACTCCTTTCTCACAGTGTTTATCACTGTTTCTCTTTCTCTAGCCCCATGACTGGTTCTCATGAAAATGAGAAGAGTTAATTCTCTCAACTATCCTCTTTGAGATTGGTTCAATTTTACTTTTTTTCTATGTAAGATTAATAAAATATTTTTTTGATGTTTATGAAGGATTAAAAATGTAAATAAGCATGAAACCATGTCCTAGTGGAGATGAATATCAGTCAGAGAAAACATTACTGGCAAGATCCAGGACTTAAATTGGGAAGGTCTTCATCACTGAGGCTAGAGGTGCACAATTCAGGCAGAATCTCGGAAAGCATTCCATCAGTTCCATTCCGGCTTGAGGGCCAGTTCCACTTTGAAATGAAGTAGTTAATAAAAATTGGAATAGAAAGTGCTAAATGTAGTGAGAATAATTTCCATATATGGGACTACAATGATAGTTATTAAGTCTACTAACTGTCAACTTGAAACCAGTTAACCATTATTTCATGGTGTAAAATGGTGAATTAACAATTGATTAATTTCAATTCAGCACATATCATGTTAAACTATTGAATATGAAAGTGCCTAGTGTTCAGGTGAGAAAAAAAAAGCCACTTTTACAGTGGACCAAAAATCAGCGCATGATCAAAACTGCTAAGTTTTTACTGCTCCTGAAATTTTTTGAAGATCCTTGGATAGCAGATTCAATGCCACCAGGTGTACCGTGTCTAATACAAGACCAATGTATTTAATATATGTTTGACATGGTAGAGATATGTACATAAACCCAATATTATTTATAGGCCAACCATTACACAGAAATTAATTTTAGTCAGATAAACAAATTTCTTAGTAGGTTTTTTTTTATTCTTTAGGGTTTATGCCACAGAATATTAGATTTTTTCTCAGTCCATATTCATTTTCAAAACAAATAAAATGGATTCTTGGAGACATTTGTTCTCAGAAGAGGCCTTCTCTTTAACCATAGCTTTCTCTTTAGCATTGGAGAAAGTGGTAAGGAAATATAGTTTACAGGTTCTATCTTGTCCAGCACCTGGCATATGCCGACTATATCGATATCGTGTGAAGATCCCTCCAGGTCATCAAAGAA
Organism: Acanthosoma haemorrhoidale; assembly: GCA_930367205.1. Classification (NCBI taxonomy): domain Eukaryota; kingdom Metazoa; phylum Arthropoda; class Insecta; order Hemiptera; family Acanthosomatidae; genus Acanthosoma; species Acanthosoma haemorrhoidale. The sequence goes on from OV884014.1 coordinate 45,750,198, forward strand.
TCATTTATGTATGGCCCTAGAAGGTCTAGCAAAGAGATCAAAAAAGAAAGTTAGTAATAAATGCTAGACAAAGAATAATGTTAGCAAACTGGAGCTTCTTCAAGTGATTGTTGAGTGGGTTGTTGAGCAACTGATGACGGAGGAGAGCAAGAGTTCATGATTTTCAAACATATATTTTTTTGTCTTATTCAATAAAAGCTTGGAGGACTTCTGCAAGGTGGAATTTTTTTTTTTAGTAAATTATGTTAGTAATTAGCTAGATGGGATTAAACAAAGAATGTACCACACTATCACATGTAAATATGTAGTATTTAAAATGAGATATAATAACTAATGGAGAAGGTTAGATATTTTGTTTGATTATATAACGCAATTATGAGATCTGGTTATGTATATTTAGTTATTTCATACATGATTAACTTATATTCTGAACAGTTCAGAAAGCTATGTGATGTAACAATATTTGTGTATATTGACTATAAAAAAAATAAATGGCAATTTTTAAAAGTTCAATAACTCTAAAATCTATATAACTTTTAACAATTTAAAGCTTTAATAAATAACATTTATAATTTTTAAATCAATGTAATCAATAACATTAAAATCTATCATTAAATTAAAAGAAACATTTATAACAATATCGATGAGTAAAAGCATTACTATATAGAATACAACTATTTTGAAAAAGAGTAATAACAGCAGTCACAGTGAAGCAGATCTTTCATATATCAATAAACATTAAAACTAATAACATATTTAATATCTAAAGAGAATTTCCGACTCTTTCACAACAGCTGTAGTGATAAAATGAGCAAGTCTTGGCAATATTTACCACAACCGACATTTTGTTAGTCATTCAAAATCCTTTTGGAAAATATTGGAAATTAATACATTTTTTGATTAAAGCTAACTAAGATACAGATAACATAAGGGTTTTCAGTGATTCTTAAGAACATAGTCCGGTTTGATAATGTACCCTTATTTGATCACCCTGGCAATATTTCTACAGTCTTTTGATTAGGCAAGGCTTTTCAAGGCAAGATATAATTTCACATTTTAATTACTCACAATATAAAATGTGCAGCATAGATAAGAGCTCACTTAGGGAAATAAAAACTAAAAAAAAAATAGGAAACACAAGGCCTACAAAAAGTTAGGCTGGAAAAATATACAATAAGAAAAAAAAACGATCAAATGTCATTAAGCGATTATCACATAAAAGTTCCAATATAGGAAAACTTCATTTAAAAATTAACCTGTATATTCTATCCCTGCATGTGATTTATAAAAGACAAGAAAGACAAATTTAAAACGATATACAAAATATTTAAAAAAATATAAAAAGCCTTTGGTACATATCCTTGTATAGGATGGAAATAAAAATATTCGCTGATACAGCCTTTGGCACACAAGTTTTTACAGCAGGTTTTCGTTTAAGCAGATCATTTAAGTGTAGGTGCTGGCAACCTGAAACAAAATGTAAATGTGTATTTACTGTTAATGAAGAATCAATTCAATAACAGAATCATTGTCTACATGATCAAGCATTAGTGCTCTATAACTAGCTAATAATCATAGAGACTGATCAAGGATTCGACTTTGTTTTCCAAGTAGAATTTTTCCGATAGGGTCTTACGAGAATATTTGAATAACATAAGTTGCAAGGATTCACAGATCAAGCTGAGCCCCAGTGGTATTCAGTTCTGTGTAGATACCTTACCTTATACCACAGGTTTACTTACCGGCTCGCTCTTCTTATAAGGGCTTATTTCTGGTGTTAAATCTTTTCTGTAAAACAGAATTATTAGCAGGGAAATTATATTAGCATAACAGAACAATAATAGAAATTTAGTCCAAATCAGACGATGATGTGATTTTAAGGGGAGTAATTGGTCAAAATCAGTGCTAATATCTCAACAGATCTCATGTATACTCTTCCATTTTATTGGTTATAAAGTTTTAATACCAAGTAATGGTATTGGATGGGATCATTTCATCTAAAATAGAATCAATTCCAATTATAAATACTAATATGAATCTTACAAAGGTATATGTATATTATGAAAGTCAGAACAGAGAATGCTCACCTTTTCAGATTGACAGTTTGCATTGATAAAGCAGATGATTTAAATAAATTCATATATATGCTGGCAAGGGTACAGTTAGTTATTGCAAAAGATTTGAAAGAAATTTAATCGATTCAAATTACTAGTCTGCCAAATATGAGAAATACTTGTAAACCCTGAGAAATAAGTGAATTCATTTTTTAGATTAAAATAGTATTATCTGTTCTTATAATACATACTTTTAAAAACTAATGAAATTTTTGTCTATTTCCTTTAATTAACTAAACAAAATAATACAGTATATAAGATGAATAAATCAGTAGCATCATACCTGATCTGTCTACATGACAGAACAATGTTCCCTTCACCCACCATCATTGTTTTCTTCGTTGCGAACTGGGGAGTTAAAAGCAAGCTGGGAGAAGTCCCTGACAACATCGTTGAAGGTGTCATCCCCAGTTCCTGCCTCAGACTCTTTCATTTCTTCATTGAGTCGACCCAGACGCAAACTAAAAGTTAAAAACAATAATAAATAAAAATCATACAAAATGAGTTGACCTACAGGATGATGACTTAATGGGTAACTTACAGAGTGACAATGTCGGCATGTGCTGTGTTAATCGCTATGTCAAGTGCTTCAATGCCATCTGTATCTTTTATGTGCTGGTTCGCTCTGTGTTTTAATAGCAGGCACACTTGAGCAGTATGACCTTTAAAAAAAAATGTACAAGTATCAATTTCAATCCAACCAATATAGTAATAAATGAATCAATTGACATGTTTAATAAATATTAAGTAAGCTCAGTTAACATCCCAGTCAGATGTTAAAAACTGTCAGAGAATCATTATGAAATAAAACATCTTAAAGCTTTGGAAAGACAGAAACTTGTTTTATTTCATGATATAAATATAACACACTCCTCATTGGCACCATGGCAATAATAAAATTATTAGCATGAACATGTTTTTGGAATACAAGGGGTGAACTACTGCCAACAGATACACATCTTCGGCCTTAATTAATCAGTAAACAAAAAAGGAACAATAAGGTAATTAATTTGTAGTGTTTGTTAAGCAAAATAATTAGAAAAAATCTATAGAATTCTGGATGTTTCATATTTGTACAAAAAATTTCCTTAAATTTTAATTAAATACCTAATTCAACAGCACGATGGAGTGGAGTTCTTCCTTTTTGGTCTTGAGTGTTGATTGGAACGCCATTTAATAGAAGAAACTCACACGCCATGACTGATCCCTGAAAAAAAGTTTACAACATTTAATTAAAAATTTCGATTAAACTTATAACTAATAGAAATAACATTAACAAATAACACTTTGAATTTCTTTGTCTATTGTTGTAATTTATTAGTTGTTAATTAAGGTAAAAAATAGAACTTCTTTGATAATAGTTAATAGCCTTTATGAAATATATTAATGGGACAAATTACTTTAACATATTTCCAGTTAATGACCAACAACCAGTCAGAATAATCCAAATTTAGGGCTCCATTGCCAGTATTCTTATTTCATAAGGTTTTTTCATTCACTTATTGGAGGCAGTAGTTCTTTATTTTTTTACCATATTTCTATTAAATGTAGATTTTAATTTCATTATTTGTTAATATAACAAAGTGAAAATTCTTAGGATTCTCTAGGATCTCCTCTGAGTGACAGCACTTAAATATATTTGTAACGCAAAAGCAGTATAATATAACTTGTTTTTAACCTGTGAGTTCATTGTTATCCATGAATTTACAAAGGATGAATTTGATGGGATATCGTCTTAGGCTGATGAAAGAGAGACGTTAGACTTTCATTAGCCAAAGGCGATATCCCAACATATTCATTCAAGCTTACAGCCTCTTTTCAAAACAGTATGATTTTTATGTTTATACCCTTTTGTTATTTAACATACATTATTAAAAGTCAGTTCAATACATTGGAAATTTAAGACCAATCTGATAATTAATGCAACTGTTATCTTGGTGCAGACATGTGACTAACAGATGAGAGATCCATACACGATCCTCTGCACTTATTTATAATTAAAGTCTCTTCCTTTAAAGAAAATATTAAATTAACTTCTATCTAATCAAAAATTGATTCTAGATTATTGGAATAAGTAAATAATTGAAATGTATTATTGTCTTCCTTACACTACTGATAGCTTGATGAAGATGGCTCATACAATGTTGGTCTGGATTTACCCAAAGCTTGTCAGAACCTAGCGCCATGGCCTGAAGCATCACTGGTATGTTGTGTGCTGCAGAAGCTTTGTACAAAAGGAGGGTAGGTGATAACTTACTTATATCTTCCTCACTCACTATATAAAAAAAAAAAGAATTTACTGTGAAGAAAGTGTGAGACTTGTAAGATAGTGGTTCTATAACGATTATTCATTTGAATATAATTTGTAGACAAATATGTCCAACACAATAAATTAAGGTTATAAATTTAAAAAATATACATAACAGTACATTCTAAAAATTCAGTCATGCATGTATGATGTATGAAAAAATGAAGGGTATCCTCGACGACATCGAATATTTACAACCTTGAATATTGATCAAGAGCATGTAATGTTTTTGAACCTTAGTTCACTTATTTTTGATAATTGCAGAGATAAGGTATTACTCTTTTGAAGCAATATATTAAATTAAATATATTAAATTTCATGCAGCTTACCAGTGCTAGAATCCTCTCCCTCAGTAGACTCCTCTCCAGAGCTGATCTCTATGTAGGCTGCCAGTGGCGCAGCATTGAGCTCTTCCCCAACAAGAGCAAGGCCTGGAGGAGGGGACCGACCCTCCCCAGACCTTGCTCGCCTTCTCACCTTTCTCACTGACCACTTCCTTTTGCAACGCAGAGGCGACAGAGAAAGTCCCGTCACAAAGTCCTTAGTCACCCACTTCTTTTTTATGTATTCTTCACGTACTGAACTGTAAATAAAATTTATTTTTAATATGACATAAGGAAACATGAAATTTTCTATTATTATTATAATATAATAATGATTGTAAAAGTAGTTCATATAAATTCAGATTCCTGTGGCCTCACAAATTTTTTTTTTCATTTAAGCAGTTTATTAATTTAACCAACAATAAATTTTTTTAGAACAATTACCAACTTAATTGTATTTCTTGGCATATATTGTTGTGATATTTAGATGTTAAAAATTTTATTTATCAAGCTTTAAATTCAAAATTAGCGGGCATGTAAGGGCGGTAAACAACCCGTGAATCATGGTTATGAAGGGATGGACATTATTTGTTGCCATTCTATCTAATATTAATATTTACCATATAAATAATATCAATTAAATTAAAATAGTTTAATATTGGATTTGATAACTTTAAAATAAGAAAGTTAAAAAAATCAAGAAGGAGAGAAAACAAAGGAGGGAGGTTTTGAAAAAACAAGATGGAGTTAGTTGTTGTTCTGCTGGGAATCCGGAGCAAATGGAATGTTGAGAGACGAGAACAGAAGAACATGGTGAAACTTGAAGAAATATTATTTGATGCTGATAGAACCAAAGGTAGAACAGTTGTATGAAGATTTTTATAAGGGCAAGAGGATTGAAGAGATAATTGGATTTTACTGACCGCGTGGCAGGCCAAGTTAAAGAAGGACGAAGAAAATAGATGCATCATAAAAATAAAACAACATGAAAATTAGTAAATCTGGCCAGTCGCGACAATAATAATAAGGTAAAATAGAGTAAACATTATTTAGTAAATTGTGGTTTTGTGTCACAGACGTGATTGTATATAAGAATTAATGAAAAGTAATGTAAATAAACAATCTTCCTTTTGCCAGAAAATTCTTTTTATATTAACAGAACCTTTAAAACCTCAGATTAATTTAAATATAAACAATATAGATAAAAAACATAACAATATATATATATATATATGAATAAAGTAAAGGATTAATATTTTTAAGCAGAGGAAATAATAAATGGGAAGTGAAGGATCAATACTGAAATATTTATAACCACTATAATGATAGGTTGGCCAAAAAGTCCGTTCGGTTTTTTAAGCGAAAATAAGACACAACTTTTAAACACAAAGCGATTTATTCAATCAATGATATAATTGCCGTTTTGTTCCAGTATCTTCTGCCATCTCATAGGCAGATTCATAATTTCATGAAGAATTTCCTCTGTTTACTGGCAAAAAAATGTTCCAAGTGGATTTTTACATCTTCTTCAGAGTTGAAGGTCTGTCCATTCAATGAATTTTGAAGAGAACGAAAGAGGTGGAAATCTGAAGGTGCAAGGTCAGGCGAATATGGAGGGTGCGGCAAAACTTCCCAGCCAAGCTCCAGTAACTTCTGCCGTGTCTGCAAAGAAGTGTGCGGTCTGGCATTGTCGTGATAGAAGACAATCCCCTTACGGTAGGCTAGTTCTGGACGCTTCTGGTGGATTGCTGCATTTAATTTGTCCAGCTGGTCACAGTACACATCCGAATTGATGGTCCTGTTCGTGGGGAAGAAGTTTGTAAAAGACAACACCCCTCCAATCCCACCAAATCGAGAGCATAACCTTCTTTGGGTGAAGTCCCACTTTGGGGGGTCGTTTGTGGTAATTTTCCGCGCTTCCCCCATGAGCGTTTGCGCTCCACATTGTTATATACGATCCACTTTTCGTCCCGTCATCATTCTCTTCAAAAAAGGATTGTTTTCTTCACGTTTTTGCAATGAATTGCAGATGGAAATCCTTTGGGCAAGGTTACCCTCACTAAGTTAATGGGGAACCCAAACTTCGAGCCTGCTCACATAGCTAAGTTGATGCAGATGGTTTTCAACACTCGATTTGGATATTTTGAGAATAACTGCGATCTCCCTAGTTGTATAACGGGGATTGGTGTCGACTAATTCCTTCACTTGTCGCTGTTTATCTCAGTTGGCCGGCCAGAGAGAAGTGCGTCTTGAACCGAAAAATTTCCCGATCAAAATCTTGAAAACCACTTCTGGCACACACGTTCCGTAACAGCATCCTCTCCGTACACAGCGCACATATCCTCCTGCAAGTTTCCACTGCTTTCTTGCCTTTTTTAAAATAAAAAAGCATGAGGTGTCGATAATGTTCGTTTTGGTTTTCCATTTTCAGGATGATCCTAAACACACAAAATACAATCAGTCTCGTCAGAATTTCGCGTCAAACTACGTTGAAGTATCTAGTATCTGACGAGAGCGCACTCGCATGGGACGGACTGAAGTTAGCTACATATTAGACTGCTTGAAGTTTCGTGACGACAAAAACCGAACGGACTTTTTGGCCAACCTGATAGAACACAGGGACAGGCATAAAAAATATTGATAACCGGGCTCGGCAAAATATTTGTTCTGCTTCATCAAATTTTTTTCTATTCCATTCATAATTACTAGTTGTGGTCTGTAACCATATTCTTTTAATAATTATTAGTTAAAGGAAAAAAAATAGTGACAGGGAGAGAATCGGGAGAACCCAGGTTACAATCCTGACCATGTCATAATTTGCTCCTTTTGGTAATAATTATTTTATGTTCAATTGCTAAATTAAATTTACCTTGGGGATGTAGGAGAGGGTAGTAATATATCTTCTGGTACATTTCCCTCGTACACGCTGTTAACTATGTTGTTCCCAAGCTCAGCCATCACTTTCAAGATCTCTGGTTCCCAAGCATCAAGTGTGAGAGACCTCACTTTGCTGTAGTGAACTCCAAGGCTTCTATGTACCCCAGAGCAGTCTAAAAAAAAAAAAAAAAATTCATCAGTGTTTGAAAATATAACAGACGCCAATAAACCATAACTTTTTTTTAATTTAAGAAGCATACTAAATCAGTTTTCACATCAAAGATGAACTGGCACCACTATGCCAAAAATCGAGTAGAGCCATAAAAGGAGAGCATTTTTCTTATAACAGGAATGGAAGTGCATCCAGGTTGTCCTTGCACGCACAAACGATTATGGGGATGCAATATGAACAACAGTTAGAAAAATTATATAGTCAACATGAAATTTTAAATATTCTTTTACCAATATCGATTCTTTTGGTTTTACTTTATCCCTCCTATCTTAGAAGCAGAAGAGAGATTCATTTACCATAAAGAGCAGGTCCCACTAACTTAATGGATTGCCTCCTGTCGGCAGACATGTTTTATCTTATCCAGGCAGCAAACCATTTTCAGTTTAAGTACTGAACACACAATTCTCTGCTTAACTTAGCTTATCTACTGGCCAACTGGCTAAACGAGCCTTCCTCTTGCTCGTTTTGTTGCTCACTCCACTTTAATATACCCTGTTAAAATAACAATGGTGGAAAGTATAGGAAACAATTAAACATAAAAGTATTCAGTCCAGCCTCTAAAATTTAAGTTTTCTCAACAAAGCTCAGAAACGGTTTAGGTTATAAAGTTAAAATTTTCTCTAGAGGGTAATAAGACATTAAGCCATAACACAATAATGTTTTGAAGTTAAATAATAGAAATTACTGGACCAGGGCACCATTATGGCATAGTCCAAACTTCTTTTCTCTGCTTTAAAACAGGTATGGTCTTTCCTGTTTACATTCTATGAAAGCGTTTGTACAAATTATTCAATTGACCTAAAATTGATAAGCTATGTGCCTATATGTAATATCCTGATTGGTTGTTAGTCAAAAAAAAAAACATTAATTGTATAAAAAGGCAGACTACTCACTACTTCCGTTTCTCAATAACCTGGGAATTACTTAATGTTTTTATGTTCTGATTTGTTTCTCTACAAGGAGACAATAAGACCTTGAATCAGAAATAAATATAATAATGATAAAAAAATTCACAGATATATCCAATAACAGTGTTTTTATACCCAACTGTAATACATTTTAGTTTAATAGAATGTTTGAATCAATATTTTAGCTATTTACAATTTTTTCATTTGTTGAAAAGACCATTTTCAGTGACTGAGATAAATAAAAAAACAAACTGAAGTATTTTTGGTCAAAAATATAAAGCTGTTTTTTCACAATCATTTAATAATAAAAAAACCAAACAAAAAACTGATGGACAGACTCTGACCTAAACATGAAGATTTCTCGATATTTTCTCTTCATTTTTTGTGTCTTTAATTTTTTAAGTTATTTGTGTGATAACTAAATAATCGATGTTAAAAAAAAAAAGGTTGGCAAGTAAAAAAAGGCAAGGCCACTGATCCTCGGATCAATCATGACAATATGATCATGTCAACAATATTAGACTGTGCCCCATCCCCCCCTCCATTTATTAACATGTACGTAAAATACTTACCAATGCACAAAGTGATTCCCAGGTTAATACTCGCCCATCTTGGTTCCGGATGTTTACAATCACAGCAGAATTCATTCCCGGGTATTTTGGCAAGTTGCTCCCATACCCTTTAAAATAAATTTTAAGTTTAGTATAGTTTCAAATAAACAAATGAAATAAAATTAAACAGACGTCTTGAGAGTAGTTTGCATACCCATTCATACCTCTATTTTATTTAATGCAAAGGGTTAGTAACCTCTTTATCATTTTATAAATCAATTTCAATGTTTCTTGCTTAGCTTGGGAGGTCAGTTTAAGCATCCATAAAAATATAAGTAAAATTTCAATTGATAAATAATTGGCAACATCTCAAAAAGGTGGGATTTTGCAAAACTTGAGAGACCAGGAGTATATATGAATTATTTGTGGGTCCCAATCAGTGACATTTATATAAATAAAAATACATGTTTATGCATGGAATTCAAAAACATAAGTCAATTTATTAATTTTCTAAATACAGTGTGATATTTTATTAATATTAAATACAAACTTCGTTTGTCTATTTTAAAAAATAAATTAATCTAACTTTTTTTCATATAGATTGTATTTAGGTATATGTACATAATGAACACCTATATAATGATCATTTAATTATGTTAACAATTAGCTAAAAAATTATACGTTCCTCTTAAAAATTTTGATTTTTTTTTTCTTGTTTTAAACTTCAATTTCTCACTACCCTTATATCTTAAAATAATAATAAAATTCTGGCGAAAGGAAGGATGTTATACTCACTTTGAGCGTTTGTTATTATTGCTCTTATCTATGGAATACAACTTCTTATCAGAGTCAGAACTATGAATGACCAGTTGAAGAGCATTTCCTATGCCCTGTTGGAGTGCAGTTATCCACTGATTATACATTTCTTCAGAATCAGCTTGAAGCATATGACTCCTTGAAATTAAACAAAAAAAAAATTATAATTATTTTTATTTTTATTTTAAATAAGAACCACAACTGAACAAAAACAAAACTAACTATTAAGTAAAGGATAAATCAACTTGTAGATAATAAAAAAAATGAATAATTATGACAGTCTGGTCGCCCGCCACTGTCCGGCGAACGTCAAGAGATCAAATGGGTAAACCTCTGGTCTTTGACCTTTGCTGGCGGCCTAGTCGGTGGGTAGCTTTATTCATTTATTCATTATTATCTGACTCCATAAGATCTTAGAAGGTGTGCCCCAACAGTGCACTATGTTCAGGAGAAGAACAGGGTAGGTATTATAAGTAGTTTATTTGGTCTTGGAATGACCACAAATTCACACTCGGTATCTAAGGGTAGGTGAAAACTGCCTGGATCCCAAAGGCGAGTGTGAACCAGAGAGAGGCAGACTGGATCGCTAAGGGAGATGCTACTAGGTTAAGTTTGTAGAGCCCCGTCCGCATGGAAGAGGTCTCTTCCAAGGAGGTGCTAGTTTTAGCGAGACAAAGGCAGAGAATCCCACTAGAAAGGTGTGGGGTCTGACAACGCCGGACTAAATCATAGCGAGGCTAGGAAAGAAAGATGCAGAGGTAGTTGAATAAGAAAGCCATAGTTCGAGTAGAGCAAGTAAACGCCAGTGCAGAGAGAGAGTAGTGTTCTTCAGGTGCCGGGCTCAGAGAGTCTGGGAAAAAGCCCCAAATCTGGGCCTTATATAGGCAGGTCAGAGGCTGCACCCCTAGTGGGCTTCTGCTGTTTCATGCACTAGTTTCCCTGTCTCTTAACTGATACTTTAAGGTTTTTTATTATTAAAATATAGAATCATAGGTGCATATTTTCTGGGCCGAGAGGAGGGGAACTTCTATTTATTCGTGTTGAAGAAGTTGACACAACAATGACAATGATTGAAAGATTATATGAGCTATGAACAAATCAAGCACTGTTTAAGTGAAGTTCCACAGTACGGAGAATTTTTCAAAAATGTCAAGAATCAAAAAACGCTTCACATTTCCAAATCAATTTTTCTATTTTATCAGTTATAAATGGAATTGAAATAAATTAATTTTCCATTAAGGGATTTGAGCCCAGAACCTTCCTTTATATAGCTTAATAACTCCAACCACAACATCCTATGAAGAAGCTCAGTCCAATTTTTAGTAAAATGTTTTTAACTAATAAAAAATTCATAACGGAATGAAGGCAGTTTTAAAAAACAATCCGACCAACTTAAATTGAGAATGATAGTATTAGGAAGCAGATCACAAAAATTAAATTCAATAGGACTAATAAAAATTGAACATTAATATCCCACAACTTTACAGATGGTGAAATAAATTATTGAAAAAAAAACAAAAAAAAAACTTTCCTAAATAAAACAAACCTGGTAGGAGATATCACTTCAAAGCAATAACGCCTCTCTGAATCTACAGAAGGCCTTACAGAACATAGCTTCAAATCTTCTTCCATCACAGTATACTGGTTTTCACCTTGAGAATTATATAAAATATTACTTCAATCATAAAATATGTAATTTAAACAATAATGTTCACTTAGTGACATAAAACATAGCAGTTCCCACTATAAGTTAATCTACAAATGATTCAATACTAACTTATCAGTAACCAATAAATTAAAAGATTTATTTTTTTAATTTCTACTTACAAATATAAATCTTAAACAACATGAAAAAGTATTCAATTAATTCCTTTTATAACTTCTATTGGTTAATCCTAAGCTTAAATTTTATACAGAAGATTTATAATAAGAGGAAAAGAAGAAAACTACAACACAGCAGACAATTATAAATTAAACAGACTTATGCAATTAGTTATAAAATTTGAAGCCTCCATCTTTCATGTATGTCACCTATCCTGAGAATATTGACTGTTGGGAAAGGAATGAAAAAAGTATAAATTGTTTCTTTAAAACATTGTCTTGGATTTTTGGGATATCTAAAAAGCATGTGTATTATTGGGTACTTATGTATTAACCAGCATGCCACTTTTTCTCTCTAGAATTGCAATAAATAAATAGACAAATTCTATCAACAATTTCTTTTGTTCTTAAGGGTGTAAAACAATGAAATTTGCTTAATAAATTCTTCGGTTGAATGTTTATTTCCTTTTAATTGATGAAACAGTACTTTTTAATGAAGTTGGATCCTGGTTTTATTTTCTTAATTATTTATGAGAAACTAAGGGTGTTAATCCCAAATAACAAATACTTTTGCTGATCAGTCAACAACATCTTTTTAATTATGGTGTTATGCCTTTCAGGCACCCAAACCTATTTATGGAGTTGCAAGCAGAAATAAAAAATGACTATCTTTTTCGAGATCTAGAACCTCTAACCTTCAAAACGTTCTCTTCAAAGGCCAGGAAATAGCTATCTAGCTATGAACAAATTGTAGAGCTCTTTACCAAAACAACAATCCAAGAGATGGCAATGTTTCATTTACATGAATAAAATATTCTATTAAATCATTAAAAGGGATGTAAATTTAAATTTATGAAAAAGGCAAAATAGCTGGAGTATTTGTGGAATAAAATGGGAGCAAAAGAATATAACATTAATAAAAAAATGCTAATATTTACCAGTTCTTTTCCTGTAAACCAACTGATTATTTTTTATGCAAAACCAACGACGATGCCAAGTTTTGAAAGCATTTGTAGTCCTCTTAAACAAATATCCTTGAATTGCATCATTCGAACTTTTCTCAGACACAAGTGAATGACGCTCTCCAAGAGTTTTTTGTAGTTTAGAAGTATCCAACCTCATTTCAACTATCTGAAAACCACTCCAATAATTTAATTTGTTTTATTGAAAGCCTGAAAAAAAATCTAAAATTATGAATACACAAATATTAAACAAACCATTCTGTAAAATCTAGCATTGCTACAATGAAAATTTTGAGCCATGTCAAAAACATTAGTGAAATGATGCCCAGCTAACATATCAGGTGGTATCCCAGAAATATCAGTAAGATAAGATTTCTAAGAATAGACCAATACAATAGTCTATAGACTAGATACACACCTCTTCATCCATGTTTCTTAGAAAAGACTGCATTTCTTCACAAATATCAGAACCCTGGTGGAAATAAGTATTGCAGGCCTGCATATAGGACAGCAACTGAAAATAATATCAATAACTGAAGTTGTTCCAAACAAAATTAATATATTATTGCAGGTAAAATTATAACTTACAGTTCCGAGGATTTCATGTCTCTTCCTAGCTTGCATCATGCTCACTGCTGCAACGTGATCCAAGACAGTATGTCTATATAAAACATATCTAATTAAGAAAAACAGATCTATATAAATATTCCATACATTTTATTTATGTTATATATCAACAATCATAAACAAAGTTGTCTAGGTTTTCCAAATACAGTACTCTCTCATATCCTGACGAATGTGGGCGGGGATGTTCACTACCAGATATGGTAGAGTGACTAGGACATATACCAAAATAAAAAAAAAGTGTAAGTAATTATACATTTATTTTATATATATAAAATAAACTTTACAATTTTACATCAAAATATTTCTTTAAAGATGTTTGTTTTGTTTTTTGTCAATCTTTCCAGAGCCTTTGTCTCACCAGTGTCTTACGAGCATGATGTATATTTAAATTTATAAAATGTTAATTACCACTATAGTTTTGTCTTATTAGATATATAATTCTAATTTTAAAAATGACAAAAGTAATTTTTTTTTCTCATGTATTTGGCTGTCAAAGAATAAATATGGGAGTGTTTCCAAATGAGAATTTTGCTGGTTAAGGTACCAGGTCTGTAGTGCTTAATGAAAGAAATATATAATAGAAGACTATTGAGTGCACTTAAGTGTTAAAGTGAGGTCTATTAATGTAACTTCTGCATAAACAATAGTCCAAGCTCTGAAATATGATTAGTGTTAAGAAGAAGACGACTTTGTTAATAGCTCAAATATATGAGTAGAAACAGTAACAAAAAGATTTAATAAAGGATGAGTCAGAAATAATGAATTTCCATTGTTATCTAGTCATGATAAAAAAGAAGGAAAATTATTTAAGTTCTAATATTCCTTGTAATGATCTAAACATCATTAGGAAAGACTATTTCTGTATTACATAGAATTTTCCACAAACTGAGATTTTCTTCACCAATTAACACTTTTTTTATCCAATTTTTCTTGTCCAAGCCATTTTTCTTATATTCAGCCTATAGCTCAACATGTCCTCTTCCACTTCTTTTCTCAAGGAAAATTTTGATCTTCATCTTCTTCTTCTCATGAGAGCTCCTATTAGAATATTTATTTTGGGCATAATTCCTAACAAGGTAATTCCATAGGTCCCAAAAAAGGCATATTGTGAAAATATAATATCAGTAAAAATCTGTGGATTCATGAATGAGTAATAAAGCTGACTGGCGTATTTACAATCAATGCCTAATTCAAACAGAAGAGTTCTTAGATGTCATACACAATCACAAAGCAGAACAAAATTCTATAAATCATGGTAAAATCACATAAGGGCAAGAAAGAAGGGAATTTAATGGTATATAAATTACAAAAAAGATAAGTAAACTAAATAAAATATTTTGAAAATAGGAGAACTTGGAAACAAATGCCAGTTATCACTGACAAGATGACATAACCTGACATTTACTTTATACTTGGTCAATTCCAATACTTGGCTACTATTGACAGAACTATTTATTTCTTGTCTGTGTAAGATCTAAAAAATCTTCAAAACAAATGACTTGTTTAACAGTGACACTTTTGATTACACCTCTGTTGAGTGTTCAAGTGCCAAAAGTAATAATTTTTGACAAAAAATTTTAGCAATAAAGCTATAGAAGTCTTAAGCCAGCCTTAAACGAGATCTGCGCGAATTGGTCTAATAACATTCGTAGGTATATATGACCATGCACAAACAAAGAAATTGGCCAAGTTTAGTGTGTTCATACATGTTTTTACATGTGTAGGGAAGTTTATATTATGTTGTGCATTTCTTAGGTATGGCATTAGATCTTATGTACACACTTACTAAATAGACTGATATGTACAAACTTCTTAGTGGTACGTTTTTAACATTAGCCTCAGCAATAAAAGAAATTTGGTTGTAAAACATATTATGTTAATCAAGAATAAATAAATGACAGAGCATAAATACATTATGAAATACCTAAAACAAGTAGCTGTGGCTTGAAGTATTCCATTTGTCTGCTCTATTTCAACTGGTTTTGATTTAGGAACTTGAGAATGTCTAGAGAGAGCAATATCTAAATCACCCGATATCTTGTCAAAGTGTTGTCTCGACTCCCAAACTCCTTTTATATCACTAAAAGACAGTTGATTTCATATGACATAAAATACACACAAGGATAATGTATTATAAGGTTTTATGAATCAATAGTTCAATTACTCTTTGATAAAATTTGTTAGATTCTTCAAAATGGTTCTTGATGCTTGGTCCAGCAACATAGATTGAAACTTATTCATTTCTTGAAGTCCTTGAATCATTTTGTTCAGATGTGATGCAGTTTCGGGTGCATCTTGAAAGCAGGAACTTAGATCCCACAGACTATTCGTAAATAGGGTTTGGTGGGTCACAAATGTTTTTCCACTGTCTAGCATAGTTCCGCATGTCTTGAGAACCTGCCATTGAAAACAAATTACATAAAATATAAGTGTCCAAGGAAAGAAGAGGTGTTATTTGGTTAACTTTAAACATCAACTACCTTTTCTAATTTGTGCTCCAAAGTTTCTATTTGACTCTCTTCCTGTGCCAATTGCGCCCTAAACACAAAATAACCACTTCATCACAAGTAATTTATGCTTTATAACTATAATGTAGGAACAAATCTGCGCACTTAACGTATGATTAACATGTAAAGTACCTGAATTTTGGAGAGTCCTGTAGACATTCTTGAAATAATAAAGAAGCAACCATTTTTAATGTCTAAAATATCAAACAATTAGGAAGAGATCATTGTTAACAGTTATGAGTCATAACTAGAAGCAGAGAAGGCGGAACTACTGAGCAACAGAGATCTAACTAATAAACTCGGTTGGCAGCAGCATATCAGCTGGAATCGAGGGCAAGTTTTGAAAGCGTGAAAACGTCATAATTATATCACCACTTCAAGAAATAATTCTTTCACGCAACATTAGCGTTTGAAAATCGTCTCTGATAAGCTTTGAAATTTCATTAAGAGCACAGCATATTTGGAATCCACCGAACCGAAAAGATACCATTACAGTCGAAATATTTTTTTCTAACTGTTGTATTCGAAGTGTATTGTTTTTTAAACGTTTTTATCGGTAGATTGGACGGAAATATAGATACAATTCAAAACTTGGGGTTGATAGTAATTATGATTTTTTTAATTTTTGACTTATACAGGCACGCGGCAACACTGCATTGTTTGGGGTCTCAGTAGCATCTGTGGTTGTGTCTTGTCACCTGTCAAACCGAACGGTTTCGTTTGAACAGTTTCTTATAAAGGTTGTGATTTAAAGGTGGTAGGACCAACTCAAGTAGTAGAATATTTTTTAAATTTAATTAGTGTTTTTCTAGTGCATCCGAAAATATAGGCAATGATGGCTTTCATTTTAATTTCGAGAAGGTACATTATTTGGTTTCTATTTCTTTATACCGATCCTTGATAATATTAAGCTGATCGATGATATTATGAATGACTAATTTAATTATAATATTTTAACAAGCGGTACTATTGTACTTTTCAAGTTACACATTATTGAAATGTGTGTCATGCCCACTTTTTGAATCATTACCCTAGTTTTACTCTACCCTCATTTTAACATACTTCTGACATATATACTCTCATATCAGTAATAATTCATAAAAATATGTCAAATACTCTCGTTGGACTGAATGTTTCAGCTTTATTTTCAGGTAAAGCTGGGTAAGGTGGATATAGTTTTTTTATCGTTATTCAAAAAGGAAATTATTTTATTATGTTACTTGCTTAAAAGGAATTTTTGTAAGTTACATCTGTGTTATACATTCGTGTGATTAGTATTGAATTTTTATGTGTAAATAAATTATTTTGAAAATCTATCGATGATATAAATAACTAAAGTAATTTTATAAATATGTATTATTGGTAATTAGAAGTTAGTAAATAATACATTTTTAAATAATCAAAGCTATTATATAATTAAACAAAATTATCTAATCAAAATGTTTTAGATTCGGGTTTGAATCTTGACCACCCTAAGGATTTTTCTAATAGTTGGCTCAGCCTTGTGTGTGGGTAAATAAACCAGAAGCAAACCTTAGCATTAGAGCGACAACTATAGTACTTTTAGAAATGTTTTGACGCTGATTTAATTAATCTTCTAAAATTTTTATATTGGTACTTTTCAAGAATATAGTTAGTTTTGACTTTTACTTATATTTATGGGTCATAAATTCATAAAAATTATTTATGAAATAGTTATTTTGTTGTATACCCCTCTCTGATAAAAAATGTACAGTAACTTCTAAATCACCTTTGTCTAACTTTACTGGAGAAGCCAAAAAAAGAATTTTTTGTCTTGGCATTCATCTATTGTTATTATTGATCTCCTCCTTCAAATTATTGCTATTATATCTTATTCATTTAAAATTTTATTATGAAGTCATGTATTCCAAACCTTATAACATCAAAAAATTAGTGTTACTTACTAATGGAACGATTCTATAATGATGTATGTTTTTGTCACCACAGGTAGTGAAACTGTTCACTGTGGATACCAGGAATGGAGAGTTGTCAAGGGAGAACATACAGGGGCAAGAAGAGGAGGAGGAGGAGGAAGAGGAAGCGGGTGCACAAGCAGAAGGCGCTGACTGCCTGTATGTAAACCAAGGGGCGGTTGCTCGGGCAGGCTGGAGCTGGCTCCGCGCAGAGCTCTTGTCTGTCCAACGAGAACCCCTTGCTTGCCTCGTACAGGTCAGTTGGTCGGTAGAAGCTCCTTCTCCTCAAGATTGGATCGGCCTCTATTTCATACGTGAGTATTTCTTGTCTGTTGTTTAATGAATTGTTTTTTAGATGTTTAATTATGAAATAAATATATGCTATTTACTGATTATTGTACAGTTTGATCAGTACAAATAGGATCATAAGCATTATTGATATTGTTACTTTTTTGGGGGGGGGGGAAACTTACTTTACTAAGGTGCAGTTGCTGAACCTGGAAGGAGTGGTTTTACTTTCAAACTGGTTTGTGACAATTAATTTTCTTTTGTCCACATGTGTGTGTTATATAGCACTCACAAAAGTTATCTTATCAGTCTGAAATTTTTGATACAAATCTGTCTCCCTCATATTTAGTTACCAAATCCTTTCTCAAGTCACAAATCAGACCCTTTTTAAATATTGTTACAATAAAAGATATTGCAAAAAATAAAGTTTGAGAGTGACAATAGTAATCGCTAATTTGACCTGATTTTAATAAGTATTTTTATATACAATAATATAATATTTACAATTTTTTCTTGTTTTCAAATAAATTTTAGTGAGTGCAATGATTTAACAAATAAAATAAAGTTATTTTGGGTCAAAAATACTGAGAAGTTTGCTAACAAAAGTAAGTTAACCCAAAAAAATCTTCGATATTATTTAATAAAACAAGGTTTCCTCATCTTAGGATTAACTAGTTAATTGATGAATATTTAACATCATCTATGTTTTGGGATTTCCGTGGATGAAATGGAAGAAAATATCTTTGGTGTTGGGATTATTATGACCTGGGAGGGGGAAAGGGAAATTTAGGAACAGGACATGGCTAGTTCATGGATGAAAGGGTTGTTAAGATCGGATTGAAAGGTATGGTATGGTCATTGACATAGAAGGAGCCATTGGCTATTTGATGAGGTAACTGGATTGTTCAGTCAAGATGCAAAACCTATTGGGCCGCTTGGCCCCATTTCATAGGACCAGGTAGGTTGAAGTTTTTAGCAGATAGTTAGGAATTGAGCTACATTGCAATGCCTCATTTAGGGAACCAAGGTGTTTCTGTGGTGCTTGTTAGTTAGGAATTGAGTTACATTGCAATGCTCCATTTAGGGAACCAAGGTGTTTCTGTGGTGCTTGTTGGAGAAAGAATGGGGTTAGGGTTAGAAAAGAGAATGGCTTATAAAGCAAATTTATTTAATTAAACCAATATTATAATTTGGCTCTATAATAGCTATAATTAATAACTGTTAAATGATTCACATTAGATTTTCATTGTTTTTCCCCTTCTGAGTTTCCCGATATGAAATGAAATAAGGTTGAAGATTGAGGTATCTGCATGTCACCAATTTCATCTGTTGAAGTTAGTTATAGTTATAAATAAAGTTCAATTTTTTATTCAAATATCTGTTTTAATATATCCAAATACTAGAAAGAATCTCCCTTCCATTCGATTTCTTATCGAATTTGAAATTGTTCAATATTTTGAACTACTGTTTAGTATTTGGGACTTTTTTTTAAATTATTAGTTTTCGAGTATTCTAATAATTTTCTTTTGAAATAAATAATAAAATACCTAAAATAGAAGCTGACATAATTTTTTTAACAGGAAATCCTCGGTGTTTTATTTGTTAAATTATAATTGTACCGCATTTGCTAGTAAATTGTGGATATAAAGTTTTTTCTTTGATGATTATAATTAAAATTATAATATAGGAAAAATGGCAAAGATAATTTAGCTAGTACCAATCAGTCTATTCTATTGAAAAATTTTGTATCATTGTTTTAATTTAACTGTGAGCTATCACCACTTTTGAAAATAACCTTGGGTCAGCTAATAGCTCTTGTGCATGCTATATTATATGAGACATGCAATATAGTTGCAAAATGGAAGAAAAATTTAACGGGCAGGCAGTAGGTTTCATTCAATCTCAAATGTTAGCTATATTTCTATCTATGAGATTGTTTGGCTAGTAGTCTAAAACACTATTTTTTTTTATGAATTAATACTGATTTATAATTAAATTGCTGTGTCCTTCACAGTAGTCGACCTGGATTGAGTTCGATAATCCTTTAGGCATAATATAGTTCTCGTAAAATATGTAATCTAGAGGTATATGAGATGGAGGTAATATGAAATGATGTTTGCAGGATGAAATCTTGAATAAGGCAGTAAATTAATTATATTTGTTTCCTGGATGGATAGCCTGCTTTCCTGATTAATTATTTTCCAGATTCTTATCTAGTGGTAGACATTAAAAAAATACCTTATTAATTCTAATGAAGTAATCTGTTTATGAAATTAGCAAAATATGTCATTTCTTATAATAATAATGCTTACTTAATATCTTATCCTGAATTTAAAAAGCATTAGGCCATCTCCTCCTTGATTATTTTTTGGTAAATTATTTGTCTCTGCACCATATTATATCGATAGGCTTTAAAAATTAAGTAAAACTGTCTTTTTTTCTTAATTTCACAAAAGTCTAAATTATAAATGAGCTTAAATGACATTGTAGTTCTTTATTGATTTTACTTCTCAGTTCAGATAGGAATAAAAAAAACTATTATTGCAAATATTTTTTGGCGGGCTCAAAAAATTAGGTAAAGCTAAGAAACATACTGTAGCTGAACCTCTCATGGAAGGACAGAACCTGCTCATGATTCATAAGTTGAGCCTCATCACTTCTAACATGTATAGAAAATCAATCTATAATGCACGTCATTATACAAGCACCAATCACAATGTAAAATAATTGAAATTTGTATAAAATGTAGCCAAGTTACAGGATATATAATGACCTATTGCAAATAGATTCATTTATATAAAATCTATATTAAATATTTTAATAACAAGGGAATATGGGGTAAAAAATAGCAAAACCGAAGGTCCAGCCAACCAATTTGTACAGGACTGGTTGGTTCCCCCCGATGGTATTCCATTCGCAGAGTTGACCAGGAAAGAATATTATCACAATTCATTCAAACAAAACTTGTAAATAAAGTCTTATTAAAGTTATTGTTTTTTTTTTTCAATATTTTCTACCAAATAATTCCCTGATTTCTTAGTACATATCTATTAATTAAATATTAATGCTTCAACACTACCCCTCCTCCAACAGACACTGTAATTAAAAAAAAAAAAGTTATGTTTTATTTGGTTTAGCAGCTGAGACATCAAGACTTGTTTTAGCATTTTATCAAAACCAGAAACCCATATTTTATAGTTTATGAGTATGTTATGATTACAGTGAGTAAGAGACCATTGCTTGTCTTAGAGACATGACATTTTCCTTGGAAGGTCTTGGCAACATAAAATACCGTATTTAAAATAATTGAGTATTATTGATTAAGCCGTTAATTGGTAATCACATCAAAAAATGTCAAGTATAAATAATAAGTTAACACATGAGGGGATTATAATTACAGAAAGTTGGTAAGAGCTACTTTCCCATTGGATCCGACCCGGCCAGGTAACATATTGCTGGAAAGCGACTTATTTCCTCTATCCAACGCTAATAATTCATTGACGTATGTTCTATAATGTCTTTGTAGTGAGAGTTTTAATTCTTTCTCTTCTTAGATCGTGCGAAAATCTTGAATTCCGCAAGAAAGACGTACGAGGGCCTAACTAAAAGAAACCGAGCTATTTTTCTACAAAGGGATTTATTTAATTTTTTTTTACAAAAAATCTTTTAATCTCCTTCAAAGTACTCACTGTTTTGATACATTTTTTAAATTCCTCTTTTGTGATGCCTGACAGTGCCACCTTCGTCGTTATTGCCTTAAAACTTCTTTAACGTCTGCAAAACGCTTTCCTTTCATTCTGGGGAGTAAAAAGAAGTCGCGGGGGCTAGATGGGGCGAATAGGGAGGGTGGGGGGGGGGTGCAGTGACCATACCATGTTTGGTCAAAAATCGACGCACAGAGAGGGCTGTGTGAGTAAAAGGCGAAAGATTTATTCGCTTGAATAAATGGATGAGTTCATCCAACGTAGACATATCAAATTTTTCGACTCCCTGCAATACTTGACGAACCCGGTTTTAACACGATAACCCCCGCTCCGTTCCCCCATCGATGGCAGGACGCTGTCGCGGCTGGAACAGTTTAGTCTTAGGTTCTAGGTACAGGTTTTAGTTTGTTTTTAGTGTTTAGTGCCGGTAACAAGCTGAAGGTGAGCCTCATCACCTAGTGTTGTGGATATGGTTATGACTTTTTATACTACAGATTGAATGTATTTATATTATGCCCTCCTTCGAATGCATCAGTGCATCGCAGTACGAGGAGGAACTTGTAACTCTATAAAAATTTTTTGTTCATTGTATTATTTTTTGAGGTTTTGAAATAAAAAAAAAAAAAAAAGGCTGTGTGAGTGGGAGCTTTGCTGCCACCCTGCCACCCTTCTCACGCCCAAATCTTCACTTTCGTTGAACTGAACTCCAAGCCACTCCAGATTTCTCCACAGCTTCTTCGATGGTCCGTCGTCCTTCTTCCATGACGATTTCGCGATTTTTTTTTACATTCTCGTTGGTTTTACTGGTCAGAGGACGTCCAGAGCGAGGTTGATTATTAATTGACATTTTCCCACATTTAAATCGGTAAAACCCCTCAAACACCCGAACTTTCCCCATAACACCATCCTTCAAGAGTTTCTGTGCCAGTATTCCCGAGCAGGAAGCAAAACTTCACGGGCGTGCCTTATTCACGAAAACGACTGTCACAAATAAATCAACACAAGCATAACGGAACCTTCTCGAGTGATGTCACTTAGCATAACGACTGGTGAAAAGTTGCTTTACACGGTCCTACCGGCGAAACTCGGTTCTACAAAAACTCCGCCATATACAACATCAGTGCGGTTTCTTTTGGGTACGTCCTCGTACGTTGAAATTCAAATTGCGGCTGTGATTTTTAACTCCTTAATTATGTATCAAAAAGTCGGTTCCTTGACCGATAAACTATTTGGTACTTCCACCCCTATCTACGAAACATAAACATTTCTAATCGATCTTCATAGTAGAAGAACAACGTGCCTATAGCTTTTGCCGCCTTGGGTGGCCCCCAATTTACCTACCTTTTTATGTCAATCAAAATCAAGAGAAGCGATTAACAATTACTGAACATAAATAAAGTTTATTTTTTTTGTTTAGACAGATTGTAGGTAAAGTGTAAGCGTGTTTAATTATTTATTTTTCTTGTTTTTTTTCTTAGAACAGACATTAGTGACATTTTCAAAATTTATATCATCTATTTTTCGTATCATTAGTTTTTCTAAGCACCGCTAGATCTTTATATTACCTCCATACGGTGAATGTGGCCATCACTAATTCCAATTTACTGTGGACTTGTTTTGTTTTTTCACTAATGAAGCGTAAAAATGTTGACCTCGAAGCGGGGCGCCGGAGTGAATGCTTATTATTATAATTTATTCTGTTATTGTAACATTATTATATTGTTTATTTAGTTATAATATAAACAAATATTCCGCCCCAAAATATATGCCGCCCGGGAAGGACCACCCCCATCGCTCCCTCCCCCCAGGTACACTATCGGATGTTCATTTCCTAGATGTTTTTTATTTCTACATTTAAGATTATATTAAATTACCGTTGGCTGTCCATTTGTGTGGTCATCTGGCATGTGTAGCAATCTATTTGTTGTCGCTATGTCTTTACATAACTGTAATGGATCTATGGTACATAATTTAATTTCGTGCTCGTTGAATCACTTCCGATTTCGTAACACATAACTAATCTTGTGAAAACAGCTCTTCTGTGTTTGGAAGAGTTCAGAAACCCAGCTTAATACGACGAGAAGCACTGGTCTAGCCATCTTTTTCCTCATTATTATTACGATTTTTTTAATACATTTTGACAAGCTACAATTCGTATTATACTTATCATGAATTAAATTTCATCTTTGATATGCATACATATTTATAAACGAAATGAAGAATGTTGAAAATGAAGGAACAAAATCTAGGGATGGTAATGTATGAGCCCGCGCGAGTTTCTTAAATAAATTTATAATTTTTATTCAAAAGACTCCATTTTATCTGTAAACCGTCTTTGCCCTTGGTGTTTTATTTCATAACATACACACTCTCCTTTTAAACCATACCATCAAAAATACTACTCAAACGTGTCCTCTGGTTCGCAGTGTTTTGAATCGGTATGCAATTGAGAACCAATTTAACTGCTTAATAAACCATTATTAAACCACAAATGAATATTTTGTGCAATTTTGACATTCATAACTCCGACGATATCCGTTGCAACATGTTCATGTCTGTGTGTGAACGAGAGCCTCCATTCCTATTCAAATGGAAATTGATGAAGAAACATGTTACATGACAATTGTAAGTGAAATATAGGAGTTCCTTATTGGACCTGAAATATTAAGTATTCTCCGGAGGGGAGAGATCTGATAAGTTTAGTAGCATAACTGAAAAGTTCCCTGCAGTTTTATGAGGCTCCAGTCTGTTTTGACTAGAAAAAAAACGATTTCTCATTCAAATTTATATTTCAATTTAACATGTTACAAAATGTTATGTTAGTACAGTTCGCCAATTATTTAACAGATCGCAGTCATTATGTGAATTTCAATGTACGAATGCGTACCCAAAAGAAACCGAACCGATGTGCGTGGCGGAGTTTTTGTAGTACCGGGTTTTGCCGGTAGGAGCGTGTGAACCAACTTTTCACCAGTCAATTAATAAATTGAAGATGAAAATTAAATCAAAATGTTATGTTACAAAATATATACGTTCAATGGCTTGAAGTTTAAGGGGGTTCGAAAAAAATAACGATGGAAGCTATTTGTGAAATAATATTAATATATACATTATTGCATTTCCGTTGTGAACTATTGATCGTCTGAACAGTAAGAAATATGCTTGCTTCATCATAAGATGATGAAGTAAAAGTTTAAATAAACTTTTAAATACACAGTATATTGTATACACAGGTACACAATTTAGGGTTTTGTCATGGCTGTGAAAAAGTTGCGATTTTGTTGCAGGTTTATGAATTTTTGTTATTATTGTTCACTAAAGTCCTGCTCTTAATGCGTATTATTAATGGAGGATTATTTAATTTGATACAATTTTTTTTACCACTAAATTGAAATTGATTAATGGAGCCAACCTCGTCCCAATGCGACGTGATCTTGTAAGGTTACTGTGTTTCATATGACTGATTTTATCTGAAGGAACTGATATACAAAACATCACGCTACTATGACAAACCAGTTGCAAACACGATCTCTATTAAAGTTTTAATTATATTTTGCAATTGTTGTTTAAAAATACAAAATAAATTAACTATATTAAGTAAATAAAATTAATAAATTACATATTAATAATCAGAACGTTGAATTTTTTAGTTCGATAACCAAATTTGTTTTTATTACTAATTAATGTTTTCTGGGATCGGCTGTATTTTCGTGTCTCCAGGATGAACTGGGAACTCGCAATGATATAAAAATTAAAACAGACACGTGAAAATATAGTAAGGGTTTTTGATTTTCGAAGAAACCAATGAACCATCTCAGTATCTTAAAAACTGCACACATAGTAGCCATGTTAAAATAGCCTATGATTTTAATACTTTTCGCCATCTTAATCATTTAATATCTTATGAACCAATCGCCACCGAAAATCGATATTTAAAATTTATCAACTATGTCTAAATCATACGAAATACTATTTGCTAAATAAATTCATGACTTTCAAAAAACTAGCCTTAAAAAAAGCGAGACAGTGGAAATTGTTGAGGATTCGCACATTCCGAAAAAATAGCACCTATTCTTTTTGGCACGTTGCTTTTGGCTTTTGGGAAAAGCGGGACCCATGTCTAATTTGGGTATGTGCTTGCTAGACATGTTGCACTGTCAATTATGTGACCTGTGGCCTCCGTCAAGCTGTGTTCACACGTGACTTATCTGACGACAAGATGGAACTTGTGAACATCACGTCTTTCGGATTGGAACGAGGTTGGGGGTTTGGAGCTCGAGAGGCCAATTTAGTTGGTAATTGATACATCAAAATTTTAATCAGTAAGTAAGTAGAATAATAAATTGAACGTTTATATATTAAAAAAAAAAAAGATGGCGATACCTTCGATTTTTTTAGTTAGGGTTTTTTTCGAAACTAGAAACCCTTATGTTTTCACACGTATATCTATCTGTTCAAGTTAGGGACAGAAAATTTTACATTGAGGTCCCATTCAATAATGGAGAGTCATGAAAAACGAAGAGATAAATCATGGATAAAGTGTCATTAATCAATTATTTTGTATGTAAAAATATATATTTTGATATTATAAACTAAAATCTTTCGTCATCCTGATTAACGTTTTGTAATTAATGTATTTTTAAAAAAACATTTAATAAAATTTACTTTGCAACTAAAAAATAAATATTTCCTCTGTATGGAATTTTAAAACAAAGAATGCCATGTCCTGATTAATAATATACAGCACGTTATTAAAGTGAACTAATATAACGAAAATTCATTAAAACCGTCATTTATATCGGTTTCGTAGCCGTAAAGAACCCCTTAATTGTGTAATGCAACACACTTTACTTGAATGTTTATAATATTATTATTTGGAGTAAACACTCAAACAGAGACACTTGTATAGTTATTTATATGTTCTGTTAGATATAGTTTAAAAAAAAACTCGAAATCTCCGAAAATATCTTTTTTTTTATTGACATGACAAGTCTTCGATTCCCTGTTCAGGTATTCTCAGGACTACAATTCAGAACAGGAATCATAACTTTACGTAAACACAAGACACTTGCATACAAAACACTAAATTTAATTAATATTAATAATAAATTGGAAAAAAAAAAATAAAAGCACACGTGCATTGTTATTTACCTTACTGTAAAAATAAAATTCAATTTTAAAATGGTAAATCAATGTAACTATGCTAAAACAAAAAATATGAAAAACCTATTTGCACAATTTTGAATGAAAACGTGAAATGTAGGTGAAAGTCATAATATAGTTTTTAAAAAAACACGAAAAAAGCTCGAAATTTTTATTTTTTTATGACATGACAAGCAAATACTAATGTCATATCAATAAAAAAAAATATTCTGTATATAAAATGTTTCCCCTGGGGGTGACAGAAGGAGGTTAAGAATGGATCAGGTCCTAATTTGACCTAATTTCGTCCAATCCAAATTTCGGAGGTGAAAGTGATAATCCATTCACTTCCCCTGAGGTGGGGGGGGGGTGAACTCAGTTGTTAAGGTAACTGCTAAATGTTCTGAAAGGCCCGAATTACTGGAACAGTGATCCGGAGTCGGAGCTGTAACCTTCCCTGTAACAGTTAATTGCCTTGTGGATAAGAGCAGCTGCTGCAGAGGAACTGGCTTGTTTCAGCTGTCAGTCTGATTGCCGCCAAGGTACTCCGCCTAGGATAGTTACCACAGGTAGAGAGGCACATCACATCCTTGCTGTTCGGCCGATTCTCCATATCATCCAGGTATAGGCGGAACTTGCCACTTTGCTGTTGTTCCTTTGAACTTCCGTCCCGCCGATCGGCCGAAATCTGTTCGTTACCCGATCTTGTTGTACCAACGCCACATTTCCGCTTTTATTATTCTGTCAGCCGCGTCACTGGATAAGAGCCAGTGGAGGCTGACCTAGCGCGCGACAGCCACAGACGCTCAGGACATGATTGGAGAAACAATCCTTTGCCAGGACTCCGACTGTCACGTATTTATTTAATTATGCAGATCACGAGGAATTATGGTCTAAATATAAATTGTTCGTTATTTTATTTAAATATCCGTTGTACGATCCGACTTCCGGTTGACATGGAACATTCAAACAAGGCATAACTAGTCAACCACCGGCTCAAAATACTTACTATAACATTTAATTACAGGCGCTCAAAACTGCCAATAACAGACAAGTTGAAGACTTCATCACTGAAACCCATTTGGACACATGGGAATGCAAAAAAAAAAAAACTACATCTTGACAGTGTGGATATTTCAATCAATAGAACTCCGGCTTGACCCATGAACTTGCACAGAAATCTACAAGTTTCATAAGAACCTACTGACGTTAAGAAATTATATAGATGCTTTCATGGCAAACTATGGAACCAATTGATAAGGGAACTGCCTACTCTTATCTTACCTCCTAATACTCCATGACGAGTTAAGAGAAGCAAGAATAGGGGCCTTAGCTGATCACAAATTGAAGTGGACTACTTTAATTTAGATATTATTTATTTTATTTTACCAGGATGATTTGAAAATTTTTCCAGTTTAAAATAAAGTATTTTTACAACTTATTATCTTATCTTAATCTCTTTGAGTATTAATGAAAAATAGAAATAAACAAAAACAAATTAATTTTGTTAACGCTGATGTGGATTAAATACCTAAGGAAATCGTTATTTGTCTTTCACCATTAGTACTGTTTCAGTCAGTGGACTAGACAGCGTTTTAAAACGCCTTTACGAAGACTTAATGTTGAAGAACTAGGGAGGGCTTTGGCTCAGTTAGAATTAAGCCTTTCTCGGCGTGATGTTGGCCGTAGACTTGGTTGTTCTCACAATGGGAAGAGCCATACAGAACAACCAAGAACAGGTACTGACTGCTCCATACACTCATGGAGGAACCCGAGTTTGAAAAACTACCCTTCAGCAGGACCTATATTTGAAAATCCAAACCAGAGCCATTACGGTCTTGTAGAGAAGGTTCAATAATGGTCTGGGCAGGGATATCGAGTAATCGAAAATCTCAGGAATGAGCACGTGGCCGCACAAACAATACTTGGACAAAAAGGTCTGTTACTTTATCACGAGAAATTGGGGAAAACTTCATTCTTGTTGAGGGTAATGCCCGACCTCATAGAGCAAGGGTGTTTGAACGTTGTTTAGAGGAACAAGAAATCACGCGTATGAACTGGCCCTTGTTTCACGCTCACTAACGCTCACACCCTCTCTTCACACTCACCCCTCACTAACGCTTGTTTCACGATTCCGAAATGAACCCGATTGAGCATGTTTGGACTTGCTTCTTTGACCCAACATTTTGAGCCTTATAAGTAGTATGAAATAACGATGTGAATCTTTAATTTGAAGCAGAAGAGGCCCAACGCCCTACTAAAGACGTTGAAAAATGAATATAAAACAATGTTGTTGTTTTTTTATTGTAGAAATTTGCATTTGATTTTTTCTTAATTATCAATGAATAAATCGTTCCTTTTAACACTTGTCCGCGTGTATTTTTTTAAAAACCCAATAACCTAATAACTATTGAATAAATAAGTGGTCCACTTCAATTTGTGTGCAGTTTAGTTGAGATTCTTATAATAGTGATGTTACTGCTCTGTTAAAAAACTAAAGTATTTTACTACATACTTCCCTTTTAGTCTGCTGGGTTAACAAATCCAAAAAACAAAATTATGTAAAAGTAGCAACTTTCTTTAAAACGCAAAAAATAAACTAACTTTTTTTTAACCATTTTAATACCGAGTGGTTTTCAATTTAAAAAAAAATAGGTGGAACGGCCATCCATGTACAGTAGTTCCAATGTAGGCAGCTAAATGCTACCAGGAACAAACAGTTCTTAACTAGCACGAATATTCTTAGATTTTGAAAGGATATACAAGTTTATTTATTCCATTTTTATTTTGTTTCAATAAACTCTCTATTTTCAATTAAATGTTTTTATTATTATATAAGGCACCTGCCATATTCCGTGATTACAGCATCCTTGACGTATAATCCGTTAAAAAAGTAGTATAATCCAATTTTGTAATATAAGTCGCGGAAGCTGTTTCAAAAAAGAAGTGGACATGCGTCTTCTATTTGTGCATTGCCGGGAAAATTCATGTAGGTGTATTTTTTTAAACTCTCGTTAAAAACTTCTCGCAAAAAGGCCAATCGGAGTACACGTGCACTTGCTTCTTAGGAAAACCAGCTTTCAAATATTTTTTCGCTCCCCCCCCCCCTCACCCACTGAATATATATGTATAAATGAGGAAACAAATCGGTGTATACTCATATGTCGAATGATATATATATTTATGTTTCATTTGGTGGCCTTCTCAGATCCTAATGCGATGTTTAACCTCACATCACTTCCGAACCGCTCGATTTGAATATCAATTAAACCTGTTCTCGTTCTGGTTTTATAGCACCAGGCTCTCTTCCCTTGTAATATTACTGTGAAGGTGTTAACGGACTCGTTCTTATTACCATTTCCTGCTTAATTTAATTAATTATCCATCTATATATTCCTGTACTGATTTAGTTCGTGAAAAACTACTTCTTATTTCCAATGGATTTAACGTTTCCATTTCTACATCCTAGTGCATAAAATGTCTAAGGTTTGAAATCGTTGCTGCTCATATTTGTGGAGTTCTGAAAAAGCCAAGATGGGTAGTAAACCTTTCCAATTTCTCTTTCAGTATTTTGGTGGGTCAATAATATGAGGTAGTTTATTTTGAAAGTGGTCCAAGTCCATTTTACAAAAAAAAAAGTTTTAATATTTGCATTTCTACGTTATCTTTTCATTTTTAAAGAAATTGTAACTGATATATTATATTAGACTACGCTGCTAGACGAATTTATATTAGTTACAATTTGTAAATAATTCAAAAAGAAGAAAAAAAAGTCGATGCAGCCCACAGAAGTGTTATTTAGAAGTTTCAGTATGCTCCTCTTCTAAAAAAGGAATGATATATTCATCAGTTCTGACACTGGGCAATGCATCCGGTAATAATAGCGTGTCACGGGTAGTTAAACAGCTCTTTTCTCCGTTTATGAGTTCCAAAAAAACACTCGTGCGAGGAGGGTATAAATTCTCCTAGCTTAAAATATGTCAAGACTACATCATCTTTTAAAAGTAAAAAATAGTTCGAGAAAAATAATTAGTATTGTATGATTGAGGGAGAATGTGTAGTTTTGTAATTTGTGGGCCGTCATAGTCTGATTGATACGTTGTGGGCACCCCGTACCGGGCCACTATCCATCACTCATGTCCCCTCTCCTTGTCCATTAGTGATACAAATGATCCGATCTTCTTTTGATATTTTCTTCCTCCGCTTTTCTCATTCTGGCTTAACCAATTCGGACTCTTTTTTTCTTTTTTTTCCTTGTCTTAAGATAAAAGTTTTCAATGTACGCCCAAAGACCACTAGTCGTCCAGCCCAATATACTTCTGTAAATGATCTCAACAAATTCTACGGAAATAAAATGCAAAATTAACCAATTTACACGCTATTAAGAGCACAGACTTATGGGACAATCAACAAATCAAACCTGGTGGCTATTAAAATATATCAATTAAAACTACTTCTACTCACTGGTGCATTTTTTTCCCTTCATATCCTTTGTTATTATAAATTATGGAAATCAGTGTAGAGTCACCTATATAAGTAGGTTCTTAATATAGAATATATAATATATTTTTATACAATTTTTAATAATTTTACATTGCGATTTGTGATTGTTGCACATTATACATTCATTGTCTAAACATATTTAAAAGGGGTTCACCTTATGAATCATATACTTAAAACATATCTCTAACAACAAAATCTTAACCTAATTTTCTTCGACAGTCTGTTGCTATCGATGCTTGAAGGGTGGTGGGGTCATAGTGTTAAACACTTGGTTTGTTAGGCGCTTTAACGAGTCAAAAAACTTGATGTGTCTCAGGTGGATAAACTCACCCACCGACGACACACCAGGCAGTGGGTCCAGGTCGGCGTTCTTTAACTTCTCGAGAGAGTTATGTCTGAACATATGATGCAATTCTGAAATTGCTGGAGACTTTTAGCTGTATTGTCAGTCAAGTGAATATATAGTGAGGTACTGTACAGCAGTGCTGACTGGAGTAAATATTTATATATCAACAGTTTAAGAAGAAGTTGGGTGAAGTTAGCAAGTGTGAAAGCCGGTAAGACCTGTCTTAATTTTTCCATTTTGTTCACTGGTGCATCTCATGTCTAAAATACGACCTTACACTCAAATTTACGAATTCCACGAGTACATATTTACATCAATACTTTACAGGCAATTCGTCAAAAACTATACGGTCTCCCGAATACTCGCACACTTGGACTAGCAACACAAGACCTACCTTACATGCCACGGCGACTCCGGAGAAAATGTAGTAGGGATTTATTATTTATAATACAACTGTCATGAACATAGTCCTTTGCCTGGGGAGGCATCACTAAGTGTTCTTTGTCACATGTCATTCATGCCTATTTGTTACTATTTGACATTCAGCATTCTCTAGTTGTATTATTTATTTTCAGAATACAGTTCCCACAAATCTGTAATTCATTATACCGACTAGCGTTTTCAATAGCTCATGTTGCTATTATCAAGTATAATTAGGACGGCTTTTGATGATTAGGAACGTTATAAAGTTAACAATAACAAAATATATAGTGTATGGTCACAATTGTAGTCACAATATGGTCACACACGATTACCCGACCTCGTTTCTTTTACTATCAATCTGTTCGCCACATCAATTTAAATTTACGAAAAACAAAACCACAGACCCCCCCCCCTCCCCACCAATAAAACGTATACCTAGAAAAAAGAAAATTTTCATTTTCCTACTTATTTTTTTTATTCACTATATCTATATATATTTGTGTGGGAGGGGGTCTTTACACCCTTATTTACACCATTCTTGGCAATGGAGGGGGAATATCCTGTCGGAAGCCACCCTCTCCTATTTACGGAAGCGAAATAAAAATAACTGACCGTTTAGGGATTTGAACACGTAGAACCTTCACTTCATCAAGAGTTTACGCTAACCACTACACTTGAAGTATATTGGATAATTATTTTCGTATACTAAATAGTATAAAAAAAATAGTCAGAAGTAATTTTAAACAGAAAATAACCTATTTGTGCTTGTTATTTTTTTTCCTTAAATTATTGCCACCCTGATTGATGTTTATAAATAGTAATTTTATATTGATATCTTAGTAATTACATATTTCTGCATATTAGACAAAAATTACCAAATTATATCAAATGCCTTTGTGGTTTATTCATAATCTTGAATAAATGTGGTATCCATGTAATTCGTGGATTAGTATTGTCATAACGTATTTTTTCTTCCAATTTAATCTTTTATTTCATTTTGATCACTTCAATAGTTGAATTTCACGAATCGTTTAAAGCTGATTATATTCTAGATAAATGTTTAAACATAATGATTGTCTAATACATACTTCAAAATATTACCAACATACATAAATTACTAAAACTTAAGGGCTTAGGGAATACATATTATGAAGAAATATGTTTTTTTATTAGCATATAGTTTTTATTTATTTTTTGTCTTTAGGTTTTTTATTTATATTTTTTTCTAAATTAAAATTTATGTGTTAATCAATAAAGATTTTATTCATAATCTTGAACGATGATGTCAGTCTTTTGTTCTTGGACTAGATGCATTGCATGTTAGCACAAGAATATTTGTATTATGTAAATACTGGAAATGTATGGATGTTATTGTGATAAATAATTATGATGATGTAATTACCTTCATTAATAACTATTTCCTTTTCTTTTCTATGTTTACTGTTAAACCAGAAATTGCTGTTAATTCAAAAATTCGTGATTTATGGAAAAAATTCCGCTCAATTCGCCTGATATTATTAAACGAACATGAAAAGATATGCTGAACTTGCAGTAACGTATATTTTTTGACTAGGTTCATAACCGAATTTCCTCAATTGAATATTGAATGTTCTATGTTTCCTTGGAAATGAATCTGTTTGTTCTTCCATAGGCCGAAGTGCTAATATTGCCATACGTGGCTCCGCCATTGTGGTAAAGAAGGAAGTATTATGGTATTTAATCTCACAATGCTGCGTGGCCTTCAGCTCACTAAACCTTACCGGATTTGATGGAATTTAAGTAAGCTCTCAGTTCCTGTTAGCCACCTGGTCTTCCTTCTATTTTTTTTTTTTGTATTTTATTATCTTTCCGCAGTTTGAGCTGGTACGGACCGTTTTTTTTTGTTTTTTTTTTTTTAATTTTTGGAGTCGATTAATCAGATGTTATCGATTTCCGAAGTTATATTTCACAGCAGGCGAATATTTGCGAACTGGGTTAGTTTTACTGAACATTTTGAATTAATTTATGCTATACTGCACTACTAATTAATTAATTGTTTTACGGTGGTCAACAAATAAACAATACCAATCACTTGTATTATATAAATGCATTGAATAAGTTGATCAGTTGTATAACTTTATAAAATGTAGCATAGCTACAGAAAATATAGAATCACATGGTGCTATTTTAATTCATGATAAATGTGTTTTGAACGTATTAGTACCATTCTTCTTAACAATTTCAGTGTC
The DNA here is from genome assembly GCA_930367205.1 of Acanthosoma haemorrhoidale. Lineage (NCBI taxonomy): Eukaryota > Metazoa > Arthropoda > Insecta > Hemiptera > Acanthosomatidae > Acanthosoma > Acanthosoma haemorrhoidale. The sequence goes on from OV884014.1 coordinate 45,784,812, forward strand.
TGGCGTGTGGCTATTATATGTAGTGGACTCGTGTAACATAAAACAAATTTACCTTTAGGGAATCGCCGACTGGTTATATGGAGATAAGGTTGTCCTAGGGAAGCGAGATAGAAGAGATTCGTTCATTCATGATGGGGAGAGTTCGGTAGAAGCCCGGCACACAGATAGAAGAAGGGTTTAGTTAAATAAATTCCGTCTATGAACTAGCTTTATAGAACACCGAGACAAGAATATTGTAATAGCCAGGCCAACTATAGATCATTTCTTCAGTCTCTCCCGTCAGTCGTGATATTATTTAAGATTAATACGTGTTAAGTGGCCCTGTAGTCGGAGAGTGTAGCACGTTCGTACATATTCCTCTTCGCAGCTTCTGCCTAAATTGACATTCCACGTAGCATAACAGGAGTTACCACAATAATGGTTGTTATAACATAAACAAAAAGGAATCTTGATCGTGCGTTGGGCCCCCGAGGCTTGGAAAGTCCTAAGCTAATGATTATTTTGATCAAATATACCGAGTCATTTATTAGGGTTTTAAAATAATAATAATTATATGATTTTATAAATGTCGAGTCTTACATTTACTGATGTGGAAGTATCTAAAGATATTTTTTCCTTACTCTCTGCATCGTTCATTTAACATATTTAACAAATACCACTGAATTCATAATAAATCTAAACAATCAAAAAATTTAGTCGTTATAAAAAAAACATATGACGATTGAGCGACTAGTTACTTGTGCTAGAGATGGTTTACGTGAACATAAGAAAAGTTTTAAAAATTCAAACAAGGGAATTCCTCACGATTAGGCATCTGTCGCCTTACAGAACTTTTCAATCTATTCCAATCCCGAGGCCTCCAGGTGCCTGACCGTCTGAATGAAGCGATTTGTGGCAAATCTCCGACACAAAGCGACGTCACCACAAACGTCTTACCCCACAGTGACTCTTACAATCGGCCTCGGAGCTTGGACTGTCAGGGATTGACATGTCTGCCGAATTGACGGAGGTCCGGATGTGACCCGGTCCCTCGGGTTCCTTCTATTGTTACCTAGTCCGGATATCCTCTTGCTCTCCTTTTTGTTAGTCACCTCCTCGGCAGCCGGACTCCCCCACTTTCTCGGGGGTCAGTAATTAATAATAGCTTTATCATTATCATAGAGTACAATTGATATGAATACTATTTGATTAAGAAATCATCCTGCTGTACCTGTGCATAATAGGAGGGTCTGGGGCTAGGCCGGATGAAACTTTTTCAATCGAAATTAACCTTCTGCCCTTGAAATCCCCCAAAAAAGAATTGTCCAAATGTTCTAAAAGTCAAAGCAAAATCAAGTCGGACCATTGACTCTCAAAATACAAGAGGTCAAACTTCACTTTTGAAAAATGGGGTTGGAAACAAGACATGAAACCACATTCAAACAAACAGACTCTGGTATGAAAACATCAGGGCTTTTAAAAACCTGAAAACTTTTGAAGTAAACTCTGAAACTTGCAACATACTGATGTGCACATTCGTGTTTTATGAAGATGGCTAGAACAGAAACATGGATGAAATCAAATGGGATGTTGGAAACCGACAAAGCCCCGATTTTTGATAATTTTAATATTTACTACCTCATGATCATCTAAAAGGTTGATAGCTATTGGTTGAACCCGGAAAGGAAGCACGTGGCCGATTAGGCTAGGGAGATACCAAATGTTCGATAAGCACTTGGTTGGGGTAACCCCCACTTTTGCACACCAATTTGCAGATGGTGAAAAGGAAAATTATACATAATTTTCCTCTCGAAGAGCGCACTTTGGAAAGTTGGTCGGATTGTGAAAATAATATTATATTTTGTAAACGATCAGTAAAGATTGTTCGATTAACAATTTGATAAAACCATTATCCAAGCATCATTACTCTTGAGAATGAACGGATAGTCAATTAACTATAATTATTAAATTGAAATCGTGATTATCGACTATAAATCAATGAATTACTCGTGCAATTCTGCCCAAGGTAAAGGTGGTTGAGTGAATTGATGAAGTCCGTCGGATAAAGTGTAAATCTAGGTCGTTTAACAATTAGAATAAGTTTACGTTTATAAAAATAATCAATTAATTCCTGGTATTGAAAAACACTTTTTAAAAAACTTTTCGCTCTTAAAACGGATTTTTCTGTACTATTTTCTTTTGCAGAATCTACCAATCAATATTATCTATCTGAAAGTTTTTTTTTAGCTCCTGCTCACGGGTTATATAACACCAAAAGGCATCCATTTTCTAGTGTACATGTAAGACTACTGGTTCAAAATACCCAACTGTTCTCTGTCAAGTTACCTTTTAAAAAACCTTTACTGTTTTTTTTTCTATTGTTCAATTCAAAAAGTTTGAAGCTGCTACTTAAATATCCCTCTTAAAGATTAATAAAAAGTATAACTTTAAAGGGTACTCCAGTACCGTACCCTGAGTACCGGGTTGAATACGGTATCTTTACTAGGCTTTCCGTTATCTTTAGTTTGTTCTGAAATTTGTACCAAAGGTGTCCTGTATCATAAATAAGTATAATCTGATAGCACTGCGAAATGTTTGAACTATATCCGTGTCACTAAAAATATTAGTATATACCTTCAAATTTAATGTGATTCGATTACCTTAAATTACTTGCTGTATTTTGGGTGTTAATTATTATGATCACTGAATATTGAAATTGGCCCTATATTACATCAATGAAATTAACCATAACCGCTCAAACTTGAATGACAAAAGAATAGACATTAAGAATAACCAAAATGTAATATACAAAATCAATTGTAAACATTTTAAAGATAACTACCTAGATGAAACTTCACAAAATTTGAAAGACAGATTATTTTACACAAACCCAATTGTAATAATCCAAATTATACAAACATCACAGCACTCGTATACCATAGTTTCAAAACAATTTTATTAAGATAAAATTACAATCTGCCTTTTATTAGACAATGAGTAATTGAGATAAATGTCATCATTCATACTATATTTACAATTCATCAGTCACTCGCTCATTCATACAATATTTACAAACAGCCCAGAGGCCCCCCAAGTCCACAAGGGTCACCTCCCACGCATGCGAAGGAGGAAGCGGAGTCTTGGGGAGTCCCCCACGCTCCTACGTCAGCCGCGTCACTGGATAAGCCAGCGGAGGCTGACCAAGAGCGCGAGAGCCACAGACGCTCAGGACATGATTAGAGGAACTGGCCATTGCCAGAACTCCCACTATCACTTAGTTATAGCAGGTCACGAGGCCACTGCCGTTTTAATCTCCGAAGAGGATTATAGGGGTGAGTGGTGCAGTGCAATGACTGTGCTAGGGAATTAGGGTGGTTGGATAGGTTACTATGGAATTTTATGAACTTGGAAGGGATGAGTTCAAGAATATAGCGTATATTCAGATCATTGTGAAGGGTTTTGTTGCTGACGTAATAAGGGGCATTTACTATTGTTCTTAGGACTTTTGATTGAAAGGATTGGATGCGCTTGATGTTCGACTTTTTTGCTGTCCCCCATAGCTCTATTCCGTATGTCCAGATTGGCTTAAGTATAACCTTGTAAATAAGTAGTTTGTTTTCTATTGAGAGGTGGGATGTCCTTCGAAGTAGTCTGTACAGTTGTCCAAAGCGTCTGTTTAGTTCTTGTCTTTTTAGCCTCGTGTGTGGGTTCCATGTCAGTCTTTTGTCGAGATGGAAGCCTAAATACCGTACTGTCTCAGACACAGGGAGAGGAATTGAATTTAAAAAGACTGGTGGACAGGACTTGCGGCAGAGGGTAAAGGTTATGTGGGAACATTTTCCTTCATTGACTTTGATTCGCCATTGGTTGCACCAATACTCGATCTCGTCGAGGTGTTTTTGAAGGTTTTGGGATGCTATATTAGGGTCTGGATGGGTTGACAGGACTGCAGTGTCGTCTGCGAATGTTGCCAAGAAGGTATTGGTGGTAGAGGGGACATCAGCGGTGTATAGATTATAGAGGGTGGGACCCAGGACGCTGCCCTGTGGAACTCCTGCTTTAATGGGATAGTAGTTAGAATATTCTAAACCAAAGCGGACTTGGAAGAAACGGTTTGAAAGGTAGGATTGTAGGATTAGGAATAGGGTTTGCGGTAAATATCCTTTGAGCTTGTAAAGCAAGCCTGCGTGCCAGACCCTGTCAAAAGCTTGAGCTATGTCCAGAAAGGCAGCAGTGCAATACTGTTTGGTTTCAAGGGCTGAGGATATGTGATCAACAACGCGAAGGCCTTGTTGAGCTGTGGAATGTCGTTGGCGGAAACCAAACTGATGAGTAGGGTAAAGGTTTTTGGATTCAACAATTGGAAGTAGGCGTTTTAATAGGAGTTTTTCAAATATTTTTGAGAGGATAGGGAGTAGGCTAATTGGACGGTAAGATGAGGCGTCATTGGGTGGTTTACCGGGTTTGGCGAATAAGACAATAATGGAATGTTTCCAGAGGAGAGGAAAGTGCGTCGTTCGGATAATGCAATTATATATATAGGTTAGGAAGATTATGGCTTTAGGAGGAAGTTGTTGGAGGATTCGAGGAGTAAGGAGATCATATCCTGGAGATTTTCGGTAAGGTAATTTTTTCAGAAGATATTTAACCTCGGAGGGGTTAACGGCTTTTGGTGGTAGTGAGAGAGGGATAGGTGAAGTGAGGAAATCTTCAACAGTTGGACGGTGATTATTGTTTTGAGGAGTAAGATGAGGAGTGAAAGTATGGGAAAGATGCAGTGCAAATTCTTCCGCCCTCTCGCCATCCGAAGCCGCCCAGGACCCATCATCACGACGGAGTGGGTGTGAAACAGGATGGTATTTTAGGATTTTCTTAGTTAGATTCCATAAGGAGTTGTCCCTGGTAGACAGGGAGGAGAGATAGGAATTGAAAGAATCGGAACGGAAGGATGCCAATTGCCGCTTTACCAGCCTGCAGTACTGATTGTATGAGCGACGATCAGCAGGATGTCGGGATCTTTGCCACACTGTTCTTGAGTGGCGTTTGGATTTGATTAGGTCTTTGAGATACTGAGGTAAAGGATTTTGATTGTGAATTTTTAGGTGACGGTGGGGTGACGATGCCTCCCAGGCCGACCTCTGGATCAGAGTAGTGAAGGAATGCACTGCATCGTCTAGGTCTTGGGATGTTTTCAGAGGTACTTTGAGGTCTACAGAGTCTGTAAGAATCTGGCGGAAGTGGTCCCAGTCCACTGGGCCCCTAATAAATGAAGGAGGAGGCAGTTTGTGAATTGGATTTAGGGAAATGGTTAATAATAAGGGGCTATGGTCAGAGGAGAGGTCATCGAGGCGCTTGAGTGAATAGTTTAGTGTTCCTAAACTATTGTAGAAAAAGAAGTCAAGGAGATCAGGATTTCGGTTGGGATCAGATGGCCAATAGGTGGCTGTGTCAGGAGAGATAGTGGAGCAATGTCTCCGTGTGAGTGCAGACAGCAAAGCACGTCCTCGTGTATTTGTGGATCTTGAGCCCCAGTGCTGGTGCTTTGCGTTAAAGTCCCCACCCACAAGGAAACGATGCCCGATGGAGTCTAGAAAGGAGATGAATTGGGAATCGGTAATGGATTTATTGGGAGGGCAGTACACTGATGCTAGAGTAAGGGGAAAAGTGAGGGTGGTGATTGACACTGCAGTGGATTGAAGGAAATCATGTGCTACCAAAGGAACTATGTGGTGGGATATGGAGTTATGGACAATGACAGCGCGTATACCATAGTATAACTAAACAACTGCCTGTAGAAGTTATGAAAAGGTGAAGTTGGAAATTTTGGAATCTATTGATATGAACATAACGATACAAAATTCAGTGTATTTTAAAACATTTGTCATAGGTTTAGGGCTGCACTTTGTGGATATAGTAAATTTGTTGAATATTTAAATTCAATATCAATATTTAGCAGTTAGACAGATCTGACAAAGCAGATTAACCAGCACATTGCACTGACAACACATAATAACCTCCCACTATAACTCGGTCCCACAGAAGTACAGACTATATAACTTAATTTATTTTTAACTTACATGACTATTTTCTTCATCAGAAAATATTCTAAAAAACACTTTTTTTGTAACTGATTGAATTTATTTACGTTTTTTATTTGAATAAAGCATTGTTATGCAATTGTAAATACTATAATGCACATATTTCATCCATAAAAATATCGTAATTGTACGTGTTACATATTTGGATGTTAATTAACCACTTTTTTCTCAAATTCTCTCGTTCGCATAGTGTCTCTTTTATGGATCATGCCATTTAATTTAACTGTTGTCATTATTAGATATTACCTTTCAGATCTGCTGGTTCCATTCCATTTGCCCACTTGTTACAAGAGAAGTATTGCAAGCTGAGTGAGATCACATTTAAAAATATTCAGTTTGATCTGTAAACTCATACACGAGACATCCGCTTTGATTTAAATAGATTCTCAGTGGTCACTTTGCCTTGCTGCTAACCCTTGGATCGAACACGGCAAAGCTGCCAGGGGTATTCTAAGGATCTCACAGTGACCTCGGGTTTTATTATCAACATTTATTACTGCTTTGGAGGATTGTATAACTTAACTTACAGCGAATTTCCACCTTGTAAATACATAGTTAAGTAATTATCTGTTTGGTTAATAGATTTTGTGACACCCCTAATGGCTAATCATTTTTTATAGTTTCTCTTGGGTAGGCCATTAGCGATCTGCACTGTACAAATGATACTCATCGTATGATTGTTGTATCTACACATTGACTAATTTATTGTTTGCTGTGCTCTGGATGTCCTGATAAACATTTATCAAAAACTTAAGTAATAGTTTAAAGTATAATTACAAATAGTCAATAAAACTGCCATTAAAATTGTGTTCGCAACTTTAACCCAATCAATGTTGTTGTTTTTTTTGAGACATGGTTTGCCATAAAATGGGGGTGAGAACGGATAAATTGAATGTTTGCTAACGATCATGTGAAATTGGCAAAAATGGCAGTGGCGTCTGTTGTTTTGAAAGTTCATAGAAGATTAAAGAGGTCTAAAAATTAACAGGGCAAAAAAAAAAAAGTATCGTGTCTAAACCTTTTTGACTTGGATACAGGTGATACATATAAGTAATGGACATGAAAAGAAGAAGAGAGAATAAAGACAATTCTGCAAACTACTTAAAAACTAATTTTGACAGTTTTATTGTCTTTAGTGGACATAAGATGCAAAAACATGGACCGTACAAAAATAATTAGATATCGATTTCAATTTCCTGGTGATGGAACTTGAAAAAAAAGAAAAAAAAAAAAAGGAGAACTTTTAGTCGAACCAGCCAAAATGGAATGACCACAAAAGGAATACCTCCTGGAAAATCCCCCAATGGAAGCAAGGAGTGGGTAGTATGAAGAAGGAAGAGACGAAGGCCTCTGAGAAGATGTACAGACAAAGAAAGCACGATGGGCCATGACAGAGAGGTAGAAATAATGGACCATTATGATTGTTGAAAACTTATTATCGAAATTTAGATTGTCGGTAACCACTTTAAAGTCTTTAAATAAAAAAAAAAATATGTTAGGGTGAAGCGAAATTTATATTAAAATCGGACCATTCCTATCCCGTTTGCTGAACTAAAAAAGCACTTTATAAAAATGTTTATGTCTACGATTTCCCGTCTTCAATATTTACTGTGTTGACTCTAAAAGGGTCATTCGGTCTTAAATTTTCGGTCAGAAAATAAAAGAAGATATCTTGGCATTTTTGGCTGCAGTGGGCGTATTATAAACGACCTAGAAACCAGTGTTGTAATTCGTCGGGCCTGTCTTTGTTTTTATTCTGTATTCTACCATATAAAAATCTCAATAGTAAAGTTTTCAGTTAGGTCATTCAAACATCTCTAATGTTTAAATGAGAAGTTTTACCCCTTGTCATATGAACTCTTGTCCTTCATGAACGTTCCCTCACACCCAGCAGAAGAGCTCTTAAAATTGTTTTATAGAAGAGGAATTACCAGATTTGATTTTAGTTTGGATTTCATTAAACGTTACTACTTTTACTAGGTGAATTCTTATATTTATTGCTTCTACCTTTTTGCTCCTTCGTTATTATTAAATTTGTTGTTTCTACGTTGATATTGTATTCTTAATGACCTCAATGTACTATTGTTTGCGATTTTGAAATGACATCTCCTTTAATTGGAAGTTTAATACGTGCTTTCAAATCCTTATATAAAAAACATGTTATCCATATATTCATATTTTGGTGCCTGGAATAGCTTGTACATGAAACAGCTACACGCTAAGGGAGCCTTACGGTTATATAGATATTTATGGTCTTAGAAATTATAACTATTATTGAGTAAATAAATGGCAGATTTCTTTACTTTAATAACCCCCTATTACGTCAGCATAACGATCTTAATATACCTTACCATAACATGCATACATAACTATTCCTTCCAAGTTCATGAAGTTAACCTATCCAACCCCCCTAATTCCCAAGCACAGTCATTACACTGCGTCACTCATCACTGAGACTAAAGCGGCAGTGGGCTCGTGACCTGCAATAAATGCGCAACAGTTGGAGTCCTCTTTGTTGCCAGTTTCTCCAAACATGTCCTGAGGGTCTGTGGCTCTTGCGCTTTTGGTCAGCCTCCACTGGCTCGTGTCCGGTGACGCGGGTGGCGTAGAAACGTGGGGACTTTCCAAGACTCCGCTTCCTTTTCTCATGTGTGGGAGGTGAGAACCATGTGGATTTGGAAGGTCTCTGTGATGTGTTTAAATACTGTATGAATGAGCGAGTGAATGAAAATTGTAAATATGGTATGAATGAGAACATTCATCATAATTACTTATTTCCCAATAAGGCAGATTGTAATTTTATTACAATAAGCCATAATGCCAGACTTAACAAAAGCCTGTATTAAGTCTAGAATTTAACTGCTTATTGCCAAACTCTCTAATGCCAGTTTATTATGATTTTGAGTTTCCTCCATTCGTTGGATATTCTAATGGGTTTACTCTTTAGAAAGTACTATTGGGAAAAGTAGATTCTTATGCAGAGGCTTCATATTTGATTCTTATTGCTCTATATAATAATGAAATAAGAATCCAGTGAAATAAAATGATCTTACCTGGCCAAAGTTGGGCTTCGAGGAGACAAATTGGTTGACGAAGAAGGGAACCAATGTGTTGACATTTGTTCGCGATCCCTTTTGTCCCTAAGGGTTCGGTGGCCAGGTAACACGCGCTGTTTAAGCTACAGCTGCCTCAATAGCACCGCTCCTCTTTCTCCCTCGGTCAAACGGGCGTCTCTTCAGAGCGGCTAAGCCGTCGCTTAAATAGCTTACCGGTCCAATGATCCGATTGCTCTCACGGTATTATTTACAACTAATAGGGGGATAGTTTCCAGGGCCTTATGCGGGGCTTTGGAGTATGACAAATGGGTGAAGTGAACTGCGTCATGGGTTACAGCTGCTTTTCTTGTTTGCCTACTCCACAAGACTTGTATTAATGCTGAGGTCGAAAGAGAGGTTTTCTTTCAAATAAGTGGATATGACGACGGTAGTGGTTCTATAACTGATACAATGGATCAAATATTTTAAAGGTACATAAACAACATAATGAAGTACGCTGTTTAGGTTTTGGAGAGAGTATAACAACGGTATACTGAAAAAATTAAATCTAACAACATACAGCCCGTCTCTTTTACGTTCAAGCTTTAGTCACAACTCAAAAGATATTTAAGTAATTAAGCTAAGATTTTTCCCCTTGGTCACGTATTTAATAACGCTTTAGCTCATCATTGATATGATTATATTTTTAGACCGTACAAATATGAGAAAAACTGAGGGTAGACATCGACCCGTCATCGATTTGCGGTACTATTTACTATTGTAAATTGAATAAATCTTGATTGTCCTCTTCGTGCAAGAATGAAAGCGGGGTTCTATGGTCGCTGTAAGACACAATATTGCTTGTACTGCCTGGAGCCTTAACTTTCTCAACTGCTCGTAAGATGCGCTGTGCCCGAGCTGAAATTGCAGTAGTAAACGTTGCCGTAACCGGAGGGGGGAGGGCGCACATTGGAAGGTAATTGAGCCGGTGGGCGGTTATGCCTGTTGCAGTGAGGATGTGCCCCCAGTCAATTAGTTTATGAGGGCGTTACACCTCGGACACCCACTTGGCTTCTTAGTCATGGCTGCGTCAGCCCACGCCTATCCGCGGATCATCTCCTCTCTCTTGCCCCGCACCTGCCACTTAACTCTCTTGTCATTAGCATCCTATATCGTATAATGGCCCGCCCGCTTGCATCAGTAGCTTGTGATCCTGTCGGGTAATGCACTCCTCCAAGCATTACTCAATCAAGGATTGCATCAAGAAGGAAGGAAATATCGTACTTATTGTTATTGCTGAGGGGATAGGCACTAGTTTCATTCATTGACCCTCTTCCCTCTGTCTTTATTTATATAAACTTTATTATGATAAAATTACAATATGCCTTATTGGCCAATAAGTAATTGTGATTAATGTTCTCATTCATACCATATTTACAGTTTTCTTTCACTCGCTCATTCATACGGTATTTACAAACAGCCCAGAGACCTCCTAAATCCACATGGTTGTCACCACCCTCGCATGTGAAAGAGAAAACGGAGTCTAGGGAAGTCCCACACGCTCTATCTCGTCACTAGATACGAGCCCGTGGAGGCTGACCGAGAGCGCAAGAGCCACTGACACTCAGGACCTTTATGGGTATTTTACGATAGCGGACGTAAAAGTGAATAAATAAAAATGGTTGAAATACCATGATGTTGAAAACAAAGGCCCGTGGAGATAACCTTTCTTAAATATGTCTTATTTTATCCTGCATGTATATTGCTCCCCATCCCAAAAAATAATCGTCCCGTCATAATAACTTAAATTTCATACTTCTGTTGGGGGCAAAGGTTTATTCAAAACTCCTAAAGTTACTCAGAAATACTAATAAATTAGACAATATTTCCAATTATTTTAACTAATAAATATGTAAAGAACAAGTCTTGAGTCATCGTATCTCATAATTTTAAAATCCGCCGGATGACCTGCGCGGTGGCAGAGCAGACGACTGAATGTCGTGACTAGGAGTTATAGATACAGCGATGAAGTGTAGAAATTTTGAGTTGAGTAAATTTGAAGTGAGGAATTAAAGAGTTATCTGGAGAAATAACACTAGTTGAAATAAAGGCTTTAAATGTTGTTTCGTTCGTTTACAGAGAAACGCAATTGAGTCTTCGTTCAGAGAAAAAAACATTACCTACATCAACTGATTATCCAGATCGATATATATTCATTAAAAAAATGGAGGATGAAAATTAATTGCTTTTTAAGTTTGTGAGTATAGAGGTTGTGTAGAGATAAATCATTATAATAAACTATCATAGATAAAAAGTAACAATAAATCCATAATAAACTGATAATAGCCTGTTAAATTTAGATTTAAGATAGTCCTCTTTGAACGGCTTGGCCTTTATAGCTAGAGTACCCGTGACAGAGCCAGGTTAATTACTATTATTCTCAACAATGTTTAAGATTAGCTTTCTTTAACGAAATTTTTCTTGGATTTTGTAAGAATAACTCAAAGGGTAGGATACCCCCAATCAAGCTGGTAATTATGCAGTTCCTCGACTTCCTATTTGAATGGAGGCTTAAAATAACTGAAACTATGGCCGACCATGATTTGACGGAAGCTATAAATAACTTGGATGTGGGAAACTTGATGACCTTTAATCCTTATATACATATGAAAATATGTATATCTCGGTCACATACACACCGACGTGTTAAAGCGTAACTCTGGAAGCAAACACCAAATTTGGTACAAACATGATTTACAATATGGTGAAAATACTGAGGGGAGAAAGGCGCCCTTAAGAGGGAGGAGATCACAGGATGATGAAATGTAAAAATAATGGAAAGCGACCGTTATTAGTATCGAATCGATAGTTTTCCGAGTTGAATTCAAAATTCTGACACCACTGACTGTGTGTGAGGTAGGTTGAAAAATAAGATGACCAAAATCACCGAGTGTCACACCATAGTTTTCGGCGTCGCTTAGAAAATTAAGATTTCCACATGGCCAAAAATCTAGTTCATTATGTACATAGCCAAAACGCCACCATTTATATATAGGCTATACTCCGATAAACAAGATAGTTGCGTCAAAGTTAGCCTCGATCTAAATATATATGTGTGTTTTGCTCAAGTATCTTAATTTATGATGTCATCGAACGGAAAATCTGTGTGGGATTATCGACTATTTAATGCCTAATTATTATTCACATCGGTAGGAGGATTTCGTTTCGTACATTCATGTCAGTGGGCCGTGATATTAACGTTTTGCAATTTTAAGTTTTCGTCAACCTTTTACTATTTACTAATTAGATTCGATTATGATTGCAAATGTTGCTGTGAAAGTTCTTTCTTATTTACTGAGAGAAACTTGGTGGAAGCTCTATTATGGCCGAACCCGAACAGAGACTTTACATTCAAACAATTACAAAGGAGTAATCCTAAGCTTGTCTGTGTTCTACGATAGTGTTCCCAAACATTTCTAGTCGATCTGTAATTTTTAAAGTATGCTCAATAACTTTCCTTTGTTTTGGTGAATATGTTTTGATTAAGAAATTATTACGAAAGCACGAGACAAAAAAAAGAAGAAAATAACCGTACTCTTTTTTCAGCTTGTGATATTTCTCAATTCTCAGCTTAGAATCAATTTAATATTACAAGTTATATCCCTCACTTCTTTTGGGAGTGACAAAAATAAAGAAGTGTAAAAATATTCAGAATTAAGAAGCACTTAACCTATAAAAAATATATAATTTTTAAACGATATCATTTGGCATTTAGACCTGTTTGAAAGTAGAGCTCCTTCCTAAGGGATTAGCAATTAATCATTCGCACACTGAAAAAAAAAAAATGACGATGCTCTTCATCTACTTGTATTTAGCGCTATTGTGTTAAATCTAAAAAATAATAAAATATACTCAAGAAGAAGAGCTCAAGAATAGAGAGAAACCGAATGGGCCTAAAGAGGAAGTGATCGTTTGACAACCGCTGGGAAGGCTGTTTACCAGCCATTAGACCCTTCTCTCTCCCTCTTCTTAGGAAGCCACCAAGGACTCAAGACTCCGTAGAGACCGCTCTACCGTGGATGCTGCCATGTAGTTCTGCTCAGTCAAGTCTGGAGAACCTGCTTTACACAAGTCCGTGACGGTTGGGAGATCGCTGTGTATCTAGTGCATAGCCACGGCTGACCATTGCACGTCAGCGAGGGGAGAGGAAAACTGCGCAATGAAAATCGGACTATCCTATTGTTTGCCTCTCAATGCTTACATGCAGAAAAGAATTTGACTTAGCGTATCGGGGATGGGACTCAAGTGTTTGTAATAAATAAACAAATCGTTATTACATTATGTAAAACGGTTCTTATTCAAACCTTTTGATTAGCTCTGATTGATGTTGAGTGGCAATATAAACGCAAATCGGTGGTTTGTTATAACACCACATGATACCAGAGAAAAGCTTCACCAATTCCCCCATTTTACCTTTGAAACAGTAGGAGTTCATAATTTGAAGAAAAAAAAAAATTTAATAGCACAGCATACCAAATATAAGCCTCACTAGTGTCCTCAGTGCAACTTCAAAGCATTAACAGCTGGTAATTTGAAGAAACATATATGAGTTGTTTAGTATCTCAACTCACTTCTCGCCTCCATGACATTTTTCAAAACTACTTTTTTTAAAGTATTTGGCCTCTTCTGTAACCACCATGAGCGATTCTGATGAAAACTCCACCAGAGCTCTATCTAATCGAATAACGACTTCAAACGTCCCTCGTATCAAACCTAGCTTAAAATTTCCGAAAATGGATGAGGCCAGTTTTAAAACTAAACGCTTTAGCTAAGCCTATTCTGCCTGGATTATGAGATTGTCGATCCTCCAGAATATCACGTACAAACTCCAACCGAATCCCGAGGGAGTAAATAATAGCATTTGCACAGCTGGAGAGGATTTGTTATTTGTTATCCATTTATTTATTTTATATATGACGCATTGTGCTGGAAGTAATTTATTACATAACTCTTACTAAAACCCCTGTTTAGCAGACCGATGTCTAAGGTGGCATACTTTTTCTGCGACTTTGTCGGTATTTTCAAGGGCCCTTACACTTTTGGAGTCGGAATCAGAATAGAATTCCTGAATCTCCCAAGTTTTTTTTTCTGAGGTTATGGTTGGGGTCCACTCAGTGTGGTGAAGGTAATTGCTGCGATTTCTAGTTATAGGGTCAAGAAGTTGTCAATAGGTCAAATAGTTATAATAGCTGCTATTATAATATTTCTAATATCTTATATAGTTCCTTTCTATCAATCCACGAAATAAAAAAAATAATTTTTTACAGGAACCTTGTTAAGATTTTCTTTCCATATTTAAGGTGCTTAAAAGTTTAATTATCAAGTCTAGTTCCGTTCTTCCTCCAGATTCATTCAACAAGCAGCCCTTTGGTTAAAGTGAAAGATATCAATAACAAAAAACCGAATAAACTAACTATTAACTAACGTATTATTATAAATCAAGTAATGCATTTTTTTTTATTCTCTGTTTAGTGGTTCATCACTGCATACTGTGAATGCATTTTAGTCTGCACCACGGTTCAGAATAAATTGTCCCATATAAATTCAATCGAATTTTCAACTTTATTATTACTCACTGCATCGATAGTAACAAATTATTTACTTATCATTTTTTTTCGTTTCTCGCCCTTTTCAATGATATTTTACTTTTAAATCTAGCAGCTTACTTTTAATTCAAATCGAAATTTATGGTTTTCGAATTAAAAAGTGGGAATTAGACTTAAAAACCTGATTGATTCCGTTCAATCTGTGTATCATGTGGGCCTTCTTCCTTCATAAATTGAGAAAATTATGTCATCGCGCCACCGTACACCAGAACCTATTTAACCATCATACGGAAGGACAGAATCGTCATAATAAAAATGGCGAGGCCATTGGCTTGGGAATACTTAAGATTTTATTATTCCCCGTTGAACCATGACAGCAAGAGAAATCTCAAGATAACAAAAGTTAATTCAATTACCGTGGTAATTAATTACAAGTGACAAGGAAGATAAGCCGACAGTGGCTAGCTGCAGCAAGAGGTAAGGCCGGCCAGTGACATTTGCTTGAGATCCGGCTGCCGGCGAGGCCACCCACGGCACCCAACAGGATCCTGCACATCTTCCTATCCAGGGGGCACATCTGGGTGGGCATGCCCCAATGAGTCTCTCTATGTAGCGATGATTATATAGGCTCAATAAGCACTACCTCGATGTGAGCAAATGTAATTACCACTTTTTGGGAATTTATGGTCTTGGATACAAGCAATTTTATTGTTATTATTTACTATCTGCGACAAAAAGGTCCAATGAAAGTGTAACATATTTTTTTTTTCACACACCTAAATCGATTCGTAACAAAGCACACAAATTATATGAAATATACTATGTTGACTCATTTCTGCATTCTTCCCAAGAAGGGCCTGTAGACTTACGGGCATTATACACCAGCGTGTGCACATATTAGCATGAATTCAGGTAACCGGGAGACGATTCCTAGTACGGGATTCATTTCAAATTTGTATTTAAAATATATGCTAGTGGGCTTTTAAAAAAATATTGCCTTCATCTTCCAAGTTTTTGATACTAGGTTCGATTTCGGGTTACACGGTATCGTCGAATCAGCAGGTTAATATGCTCTACGAACTATTAATATTTGATTGCTTCCTTCCTGTTACAGAACGTTGTTGATTTGTGAGGTCCATTGAGTAATACCGTCCCTAGTATGTATCATTGCGGTCTATTGTGTGGGATGATACCCGCATCATTGCCACAGGGCTTTTCAGCTGAAGGTCCATATGTGCAGCTGCCAGTCTAAGAGCGGGGTGGAGGCTACAATTACAATTCGTTCTAGTTTTGTATTTTTTACATAAGAAATAAATAAATCCATGGGGAAACACTTAATAGCAAGGGCCGACTGAAGGTTTCGCCGCAGTTGGTTGGTGGATCTGAGGTGCAAGTGTGATCTCCACTATGTTTCACTTACATAACTTTGAATTCGGTCTTCTTAATAAAATCATGTAGTTCTTTGTTTAAGTAGTTCCTCCTTTATCCTCATAACATCTCGAAATGTATACTAGGCCTTGGTTAAAAGATTGTAGCAGGACATATGGACGTAAAGCGAACCTTACACAATCAATAATGAGTTAATCCCACTTTTTGTAATTGCATTACCTTCATATGTCTTTCATCATTATTTTTCAACCTAGTGATGGAAAGTAATGTCATTCCAAATTATTGTGCGTGTAAGGCTGCGAATTAATGAAGGAGTAAAATGGAATGGATGAAACAAAAACAATGGATGAAAGATTTATGAAGGTAATGGCATTAAAACTGAGCGTGTGAAGCCCGCTTAAGTATTTATCAAGTCTAGTTTTGTATTTTTCACATGAGATAAAGAAATAAATCCATGGGGCAACAATTCAAAGGAAGGGCCGACTGAAGGTTTCGCCGACGGAAGGGCCAAAGGTTGGTAATTCTGAGATGCAAGTCTGATCTCCACTATGTTTCATTTACATTGTTCAGAAAGAGTACAATTGTTACAAGATACAATATACAATTGTTCAGAAGATATTCAAGATTTGAAGTTGTGATTTTCCCCTCATAGCTTAGTGCGCGTAAAAGAACTCGAACTCCATTTCATTTTTCAAGAAATATAATATCATGATCCAGCAAAAAATGGAAATAACGTATTTTATACTCTCAGAAAATCCCCTAGTTCTTTATTTAAGTAGCTCCTCATAAGTCAGAGTCAACTCCGACCAGACACATCCCCCAAACAAAAAAATTCTTGTGCTAGCCGGGGATCGAATTGTGGTCTCCACAGTTAGCCGCTTTGGGTGGTCTTTGTTTCACAGGTCAAACTTATTTTATGAGATATTTCTGTCCACCCACAAAGGCAGTGTAAGGTTTAAAAGCAAAACCTTTCATTTCGAGCTTGGATATGGCTGCTTCCCAAATTTTATTATTGTTATAACCGCTCGTTTTCGATCCATGGATTGTATTCTGTAATCTTCCGATCTTGATAATATGTGAGCTCATTTCAATCATTGTCTATTAGTTTTATTTATATTTGAGTAGCCAACATTTGGCCTGCGTGGCAGGATTTTCTGTCCATCCCCGTACATCTTAGAAAGATATTTTCTATAATTTAATTTTATACATATTTGTATATAAGTATAATTAATCCTACTATTCATGTTACTTCAGATATTCCCGTTATTCAAACCGCCATTACTATACAGTTATCTACAAGCCTAAATATCAAGCTTAACGAGGCCGACGTGGTATACATTACCCAAAATCAACAAAGCCGAAAGTTCATCGCCGCTATTTAGAATAATATTGACCATTCATAACGAAGTTGATCTATTGCCCGACCTATTGATGGGTTTACCGATATATACCTCCTCTTCTGGTTATAAGGTACTTTAGCCGCTCGGGTTTGATACTGCATCAATCTTCTAGATGTTCAATACTTGATGCGCATTTATTTTATTTATAAGAAAATTTAATGTATCTGAAATTTCAAAGGTATGTTCCACGACACCTTCAGATATTAGGCATTGACTGAAATATTGTTGTGGGGCATATGAAAGTAAAGCGAACCTTTCACAATCAGTGTTAATGCCATTACCTTCATAAGTCTTTAATCATTACACCTGTTAGGTTTTTCAAGCTACCGATGGAAAGTAATGTCATTCCAAATGATCATGTAACAAAAGTAATGATGGAAGACTTATGAAGCTAATGCCATGAACTCTGAATCATGTGAAGCCCGCTTAGGGATTTATCAAGTCATTGTTCGGAAGCTATTTAAGATTTGAAGTTGTGGTTTTCCCCCCAAGACTTAGGATGCAAAAAATAATTTATTACAAAACTAATTTCATTTCATTTTCCAAGAAATATAATGTAAAGAAATATTGTAAAAACGATAGAAATAACGTATTTGATACGCTCAGGCCTGTTTGAATAGGTTTGTTTTCGTCAATATTGTAGCTAATTTTTTTTAAAGGAAATTTTCTTTGGCCATGATGATTTAACGAATAAAATGATACACTTTTGGTCGAAAATAACGGGTTGTAATTCATTATCATTTAATAAATATTTAAGAACTGAATCGGTTACAAACATCTTTCTAGAAAGTTCCTTGATTTCTGAACAATGACTTGATAAATCCATGGGGCCTTACATGATCAGCGTTAATGTCAGTAATGTATCTATGTAAATAATGATGAAAATGAATGGCCTCCATAAGTCTTTCATCATTGCTCCTTCATTATTTTTCAATCTCACGCAATCATTTGGAATGACATTACTTTCCATATTATAGTACACCAAGATACTTAAATAAATTCAAATATATAAACTTTTGCAATTGATTGAAGGAATTTGCTTTCTCAACTTGATAGGTATTTTTTGTTAGTTGATATTTATTTTATTTCGTAAAAAAACAAACCGGCTAGTTTATAATCATATAATTAATCATTAGTTGTAATGATTTAATTAATATCTGACAAAAACTAGTGCCCAGTGGTCACATTGGCTTACACCTAGACCAGTCCTAGATATATTACTTAACTTTATATTAATCCGTTAAGTGTTTATTTTAACATTGTTATCCGTTAACATTGAAAGGAGTAAATTTAAAAAAGTTAATACTTCTGTGGTGCTTGGTTAGAAGCGTGTATCTTTCGAAAAACGAAAAAAAAGAAACTTCAAAATGTTTATATATAAATTCATAAATAATATGTCATAAAATTAAAAAAAAAAATTGACTTTTGAAAATATTTGTGTGTTTTCCGAAAGCAGTAAAAAAAGTACTTATCCCCTTGTACCATCGCAACACAGATTTGAGATTTGAAAAAAAAAATGGTTTCTAGTCTATTAGTTTCTTTTTCTAGTACGTAAAGATTGCATTTTGCTTGTGTAATAATATTATAAGGCGGGTAGACCGCACCGCTATAAGTACGGTTTGCATTCTCACTTTTACTCGGCAACGGTTGTATCATTTCAGACAACTCTTCCTTTCTCTTCTAAATGGAAGCAAAATGTCACCCGTGGGCTAGAATGCAGGAAAGTTGTATGCACAAGTCACTCCTACGGGAGTTAGGTTTCATTTCGAGGCTATCCAACATTTTAAACACTTCCCCTCTCGAAAAGAATCTGATTGGGATAGAACAATGTGGTAATTTATATATCTTCGATTAATACCATCTGTAGTAACCGCTAACTATATAAGATAAATCACCCTTAGCAATCGCTAATTAAATAAGATTAATCACCCTATACTCCATTGTATATATTGTAAATTGGTTATAATATGTTGTGAATTAATTTAAACGAATCTAAATAACATTACCAAACCATAAATCACATCAGTGTAAATATTGTAAACAATAAAAGACGCAGCTGCAAAAAACTAGTTAGAGGCTTGAAAGGTAGATCAGGTAGCAGGCGACCCAGACCGAGGCCTGGGTCCCTGCCGAGATCAAAGCGCCACCGCAACTATGATATCATTGGGCAGGATAACGCCTTAGATCATAGGCTACTAACGAGCCACCGCTGAGTATAAGTACGGCCGGGTTTTGGCCTGTAAATCATTCTAACAACGGCTCTCTAACTGGGGAACTTGTAGCTGCACTGATGTTTCAAGACTTGGCCTTCTCATTTATGAAAACCTCTGGATCTATCTTCCCAACCTCGCTATGTTTTAGTCCGGCCTTGTCAGACCCCACACTCTCCTAGTGGGATTCTCTGCCTTGGTCTCGCTAAAACTAGTAGCGCCTTGGGAGAGACCTCTCCCTCGCGGACAACGGTTGCCGTGGCCCTACAAACTTTACCTAGTAGTGTCACCCACGACAATCCAGTCCGGTTCACACTCGCCTTTGGGATCCGGTCGGTTTTCGCCTACCCTCAGTTACCGAGTGTGAATTTGTGGTCTTACCAAGACCACATAAACTACCTACACTACCTACCCTATACCTCTTCTCCTGAACATAGTGCATTGTCGAGGCACATACCTATCAAATATGGAGTCAGATAGTAAGACCCGGCATGAAGCAATCGTCCAGGTCATAGCCTAATCAACCCTCACTTCGTCACCAGGACTAGGATAACTAGGCACCCCCCTCGTGACGACCCGACACCATCCTTCGCCAAAAAGTAAATAATTAAGGGTTAGGTTTTCTCGAACATTAAACTAATCCAAACATTCAAATCCTAAGTCCTCAGAACTGTAGTCTAAGCTCCCTTTTACATTACGAACTCATCCCTTCGCGGTGATATTCAAGTACCTTGACCTCACACCCTTAAGGTTATCCAAATTCCACAAAAACCTCCATCAAAATCATCACCTAAAACGGAGGTGAACTATTGTAAATAAATAAGTATGTTATGGGGTACTAACACCAGATGTCATCCTCACTCATATCCTGAGCGTATGTGGCGCTTTTGCCTTATTTCAGGTCTACGCCTCATGTCGAAACGTCCGGAGGATGGGGGAGCTCCGTTACTCCCGGCCCTTCCACCAGCATGCTGGAGAAATTGTGAGGGAGGGGGGCTCCTGGGCATAATGTAAATGTATGTATTGTTTAAATATAAATTGTGCATGAATGAATTCTCTCATCAAAATTAATAATGATGTACAAGTATAAAATAGTAAGTTTTATATAAATATCTTATATGGGTTTAGTAAGAGTAAGTATTACTTAAAAAAGTAATTGTACAGTGCTAAAAGTAGTATCCTTCGCTCAAAGTGGCCGAGCACTATCAGTGACCCAACTAAAAGAGGCTTTGTTGTTTCAATCGATCCAAAGCCCTGTATCGCTTCCTTGTTCCTCATCGTGCTATAAAACATCCAATCTTTCATTGACGTAACTCATATTACTTCATCGATGGCAAATATACCTCTCCGTATCGAGAATTGAACCCTGGTGTGCCTTATAATGCATTTAAGAGCACCGAAAAAAACAAAAAGATTTTTTACCAGTGATAAATAAGCGTTACTGCTTTAGTTGATTTCCCACGCTACTGTAAAATGGTAGTTTGGTCACCGCGACTTGTTTTCGTGTAGAGTTAATTAACCCTGTGTCCGGCCGTCACTGTTTCCATTAATGTTTAACGTGATGAGTCGTCGGAAAAAGTGTTGGAATGACGCACGACTTAACGGCGTATGAGTAACATGGTGTGGACATGTTAGAATTAGGTTATAGCGCTGATGGCAATTGGCTAGAAACTCAATTAAAAAAATAATTCATTTCTGTATGACCCGCTATTTTCAAGAAGCGAAGCGACATCAGTGTAAACGTGAGGTCATACGGTGGAGTGCTTCTGGTCAGCAGATATGAAGGTCATTTGTTCCAATGAATTTTTCATGTGAATACATCAATAAAATTTTAATAAACACTGGGAAATTATTTATACTTCCACGAGTAGCTTAACTATCGGCGTATCCGGCCGAATATTTGACTAGGTAAATACTTGTATTTTTGACCTTCTTCAATGATCTTAATGATCCAGCCTTAGTAAAATGAGGTAAATATACAGGCAGTAACTAAATAAAAATGGGTTACATAAAAGCTTCTCGATATCTACACAATCAAATGATAATAATGCGAAAATTACAGAGGCTCAGGAAGTGCCAGTGGAGTCCTTAGATAACATATCCCTAACCAACAGGTGTTTTGTTGCCGGAGTATTTTGAGCTGATTTCATATTCATTTTAAAGCCCTGAATTCAAATATGCCATTCGTTTTTGCCCAGGAGCTCACATTTCTAAGGTATAACATTTTGGTGAATTATACGTTACACTATTTTAAGTTAAATCCATGGATCAAATAAAAAAAACTAAACATGAAATTTTTATTATATTATAAAAACATTATTATATACAAAGCTAGAAAAAAAAAACTTATTGATGAAACCAAATAGTTACTGGATACTTCGGAAGCTTCTTTTCCGTGATATTATTGAATGCATTTTGTAACAGTCCCTTTTTAAACTCCAGCAGTAATTTCCAATAATGTGTGTATTCCATCTTCCTTGGTAGCGGGCCTTCATAGTTTTAATATCCTGGTGAAATCTTTCACCTTATTCCTAACTGTTGTCTCCTAAATTTTAAGGAAAACTGTGCGTAAATAGTGCACCCTTTTGCTTAGCCTCATTCGCCGAATTTACAAAGACAGCCCCCAACGTCCATGTTTTGTCTCTTAGGCCTCTCTTTTCTGACCTAGTGATGGTGTATTTGCTGCTATCCCAGGATATTTAGTGTGGCCACTTTGGTGTCCAAGGAGAAAGGTTACCATTATTAAGTCCACACGAAGCTCCCATTGATCTTCATAATACTATATTGTCTCTTAAGACCAAAGCTATGGTCTTGTATGGAAGAATCCCCGCCTGTGGAGGGAAAAGAATACCGGAACCATTCCTTTTTGCAATTTTGAACTACACAACATGGAGTCAGAACTGCGCATTTAAAAAACTACTGGCCTAAACAATTGGAGCATATAGAGAAAAACTTATTTCATATTTAGATTATATAGTTAAATCAAATATAGCTAAATCAATTCTAAAATCCTTGGCACCAACAAAATATTTTTTTTTTGAAGGCGTGTGTAATCAATGTTTTCATATACTGGCAATATTACTGCATGATGCCTCTATTGTTCATATGATGTGATACCTCTGATCAATTCTACAAATTAACTATAATTTATTACGTATATGTATACATTTTCTTCATTTATATTTACAATTTTTTTCCTAGTAAACTTTTTATATATGGTAATAGATACGAGGAATAGACAGCTGGTCTTTGAGTTATTAGTCCCTGGTCTGAGATGAGAAGGTCCGCTGTAGGACAACTACGGTCTGATGGTCCATAAAGCCCTAAGGTGTTCCGCACGGACACCTGGCCGAGTAACTTTTTTGACGGCCCCCTACCTGCCTCGGGGCAGGATAAATCTGATTCCTCACCGCAGGCAACACGGCCGACTATCCTCTCTTCTCGGATGGCCCGCAATAAACCTTAGGGGAAAAAAACATGTACTAGTACCGCCCGTGGACGATGGAAGATTCGGATCAAGATAAGGAAGGATGTAGTTTAATGGACCGCGGCAACGTGGTCAGTGTTTCCGCTAAGCAATTACCTTAGGCCAGTGAATTCAGATAATTATTAGTACTTTGGACTGACGCTAGCTAAGCAAACGATCATGGGTACTTCAGGCACAAAAAGACCCATTTGGGCATATGGAGCAAAAATTACTGGCACAAAAAATCAAATTTAGTGACAATACAAAGATAGCAATCGAAACTACTCCGACTTACCACATGTGCGGCTCATTATCTCAGAAATACGAATTTACGCACATACTTACGCATCCCACACGTACGCGCTAACATCAAGACTCGGAACGCACTATTACATCAAAAACTATTTCGACACCCGAATGTTCAAATACTTGGACTAACAACACAACGGACTACCAATGAACATAATCCATTATATGGGGAGACACATATCACTAGGTGTCTTTCCCGCATGCCATCAACGCCACTATTTTTTACTATTCATCATCTCATTCACTGCTGTATTATTTATTTTCGGAAAACAGTTGTGAACAAATGACTCAGAAAACAATATTATTACATATTTGATTCATTGATTTTAATAATAGGAAAAACATTTACAGCGATCAATGATTCTTAGCCACATAAATCTTTTTTCCTGGGGGGAGGGGAATGATTAGACACTTTCTGCAGTTATATGCCCCATTGCCTTGAAACAAAACTTATTAGTTTTTCATGTTAGTTATATTGTATAAATTGAAGGTTTGAAAGTACGACCAACTGCTATAGCGTGAAATTACAAAGATGCCTCTCTAAGCACTAATATGGTATTTATAAGTAATATGCTATTTACTTTGGGAATTCTCAGGAAAATAATTAATGTTGTTTGATACACACGTGTTTTTCTTAGAATCGGGACATTTTGGGTAGTGGTTCCATTGTATGTATGTGTTGTTCCAATTTTTTTCCTATCATGTCTAGTAGCGTGTTAAATAAAAACGCCTCGTTGCCTCGATTTTCTTTAACTACAACTACAAAAAGTTCTAAAATGTTTGCAGCAACTCTTTGAGTTAAAAGTTTAAAAAAATAATCACAACACCGTGAATCATTATTGGCGTTTGTCGGCTTCATGAAAGGGATATTTATAATTTTTTTTCATAATGATTTCTTTTATGGTCTCTTGTTGTTGCCGGCAGTAGTCAACAAGCCATTGATCGAATTTTTGACTTGTTTATTATGTTTCAAGTCTTGTTAGGAGCTGTTAATGTATGTATTAACAATCTAGTATATTACTGGAAATGTTATTTCTTCGCAATATCTGTTATGAAAACCCTACTTAATCCCAATCCAAACGTCTCCTTACAAAACACAAAAAAATACATTTTGAATTTAGATTTACCCATTTTACCAAAGAATATGTTTAACTATCAATCCATTAAAAAACTCCCATTGTAGTTGTGAAATTTGAGTACATACATTGAAAAGTACAAGGAAAAGTAGCAGACAATTGGAACACCACCGTTGCAAGATAAACATTTCCATTTAGATCTTCCTAGAAGCGTTGCAGTAATTCTCTCCCAACCTTATGTGTTTGATTTAGGATAATACAGTCATTGTCAATATTAGGTTAAACGAAGAAAACGATTTTTTGAAAGAATGGTTTATTAACTGATAGGCAATGGTATCCATGGGCCAAACAATGTGTCGTACTATTATGTATTTTTTTTATTGATTCCGTTTTATTACTTTCTATAATATATAACTACTAGTGCATTTTCTGATGCCATGAATCATCTAAGTATATTTACTATCTTGTACCTCACAACGAATTATTCATCTAAAGTAACACTTAAAAAGAGACAATTGTATAGTGACGTTTTTATATGGTTTAAAATTAGTTTTAAAAAACGCTTGGGGTCTACCCTAAAATATCTTTTTTTTTTTATTAATACTAAACTCTCAGACGACGTTTCACCTATTCAGGCATCCTCGGGACAAGCGTATGACAATTTGAAATGCTTAATTATTTAAGTATGTTTTCATATTCCTTAGTATGCGAAATTTAGTATGTAATATATTACTGTCATATTATAACAATGTATTAACAAGAATTCAAAGATAATATTAATCGCAGTCCTTATGATCCCCGAATCGGTAAATCTTCGACTGATGTCATATTTTGGAAGAAACGGAAACCCTTCAAGCGTTTTAATTTTTGGAAAACTAGTTTTAACAGCAATACAAATATTAATATGGTGTCGGAAGCTTACCTATTACCTCACTTACATATTTACATTCTCTCTCCTTGTCAGATTCGTAGTAAGTTTGTCTCGAATAACTTAACATAATATCCCCTTTTATTTGGTATTCAATGTTAGATTTTGCAAATCTCTCTCTCAAACACAATTCCTTTCAACTTTTATATCCAACTTACTATGCTTTGTTACGTTGAGATCTAATTAATGTCATTATTAACAGCCAGGGCACTTTAGCTAGTTTGTTTATAAAAATCATGTGTAATAATGCAAGTACCATCGCGTGGTTATGGGAATGAATTATTTAATTGATATTAATGAATGGCTTAGATAATTGTACACCTCTGTGTGAAGCACATCACTGTAAAGCGGACATCAGTGATAGAAGACACGGTGGATTCACGGACCAGCCGCCGCCAATTTTCCCGTGACAGACGACATCCATCGGAGGAGGAAGTGACAGTGTCCGTGGGAAGGGCGGTCACGGGCCCGTGAATGGGACCCGTTGTTACCCACCGGAGACTTTACGCTAGCTTCATTCATTCATCCCTCTCCCCCTATTCATTCATTGTTTTCTTTGAGGCGGTGTTTCGCCAACACAGCGACGGCTCCTCACTCACTCGGGCCCTGTTTAATACACTGTTCCAAAGAGCTTGCCGCCACAATGGCGCAATGGTTAGCCCGGCAATACGAGAACGGGAAGGGAGAAAAAAACAGCTCATTTAACTCTCCATTAAACTATTCCAGGGTATTAAGTAACCCTGAGAAAGTTTCCTATGTCGTTCTCAGCTCTTTTCAGGAAGTGTTATATAGCAATGCGCTCAAATACTTAGAAGTGTATTTACATTGTTTTTTTCTTTATTTTTGTTATAACTGTTGAAAATTTCATGATGAAGTTAATTCGTATCTACGGAGGATACACCATTCTGCGTAACCTTTGAGAACATTGTATAAACGATTCAGCACTTTTTGTGCAATTGATTTAAATAACATTATATTTAGATACGTGCTGCCAATTATTATAGTAAATAATTATCAGAAATCCGCCGAATGGAGCCATAATAGTTAATATTACGGTAGTATAAAAAAAATATATACATTTTTGAACAAAGCTCTGCAAGATCTACCCATTGGCGATTCTGTTGCAAAAATCATGGCTACTGCAAATTATGATTTGCCGTTGTGTTATTTTGATATAGATTGGAATGGGTTGATGAAATAATGATTTTATGTCTCGAACACATAATGCTCTCACAACGGAAACGGCTCGCATAGAATGGCGAAACGTTTCCAACAAACAAACTTGATGAAATCTCTTTTTCTTCAACCCAAGCCTGATAGCTATCAATGAACTCACAGTTCATTCATATATATATATATATGTTGCTGTCCTACAATTGCTCATTTTAAAGATAAATTTTCAGCTGTTATTTACAGTATCCTGATAATTATAATTGAATTATCAGATAGTTAATATATTCTCCAAGATATCCTAATACCATTTCCAGAATGGGATCCTGCGAAAATTGGTCGGACATACCTCTCGACGAGAGAGGTTGAAGAACGCTGACCTGCACCCGTTGCTTGGTGTGCCGTCGGTGGGTGAGTTCATCCGCCGGAGACACATCAAGTTTTTTTGACCCGTTGCAGCACCTAACAAACCCAGTGTTTAACACTATGACCCCACCACCCCTCCCGCATCGATGGCAACAGACTGTCGGAGAAAAATTAGGTTAAGAATTAGTATGTAAGTTAGTTTTAAGTTTGATCAAAAAGGTGAGCTCCATCACCTTTATTAGTCAGTTTAGTCCAGTCACGTGTAATGTATATCATTATACTTGTTTATTCATTATATAATTTTTATAAAATAACAAAACCTGTATATAATGTAGTGATGCTACAGGAAATACAAAAATAATTTGTAAATAGATTCGCTGAGGATTTATATTTATATATAATTATCTGTAAATTTAAAGGGGCTATGAAAGGGGGGGTCCGAATACCAAGAGCTTTGCAGATTTTTTGGTTTACGAGGTAAATGAGTAGTATTATTTTATCAACATAGCTATGACAACAGTTTTGACATCCTAGACATTTTATTTATCCTGTGTCCTATGTGTAAAGTCTCAAACTAAATTTGTAAAAGTTACTTAAATCAACTTTTTTTGCATTTATTATTTTTTTCATAATACATTTGATCATATCGATAGTACTATTATCATTTTCATAACCACTATTGTAAAACACATATACTTGAAGCAGTGCTTTTCCTTTCGGGTTCTGCAAATAAATCAATCCAATTTCCATTAACTTTTATTCGCCGTGGGTTCCTCTAGTGCTCAATTTTGGTAAGGCGAATTTGGTTATTATGTAATGCGGTATTACGATCAAATTGGAGTTCTTAGACACGACATCGATTACACGAATATACTATTTATTTGGCTTATACATGTACTCTATCATAAGCTAATCCCCAGTACACATTCATTTCCCAATTTCTTTCCGCGTTTTATTAATATTAAATTCAAACGATCAATTTTTGTCATAAATGTGACGAATCAGCTATCGTTTATATTTACCCTGCCGATAGCTTTTAAATGAACTTTGCAATATTCCCTTTTCAGCTCTTGAATCGTGTTTGCAGAGATTGGCGGAGATAAGGGTGGCGGCTACATGCTGCACCTGATAAAACCGCTGTAAAAAATTCTAAATCAATAAAATACGTTTTGGGCTGAGGTGTCCTCTTCGAATCGACGTGTATGCCCCGACCACCAGTCGTTGGTATTTAGTATGCAGCGGTATAACTCGAAAATAATTGTGCTGATTCAAAGGTTCTGAAATTTCATCCCAACGCCTTCGGAATACAGAATAAATATTTATCTTTTTCCCCAAGCCCGAAAGGAGAGGTTTTACTTTCATTTAGGCCCGCGGGTATTAGCGGTCTTCTTTCATATGTATGTATATATTTATTTTCGGATGCTACTGTTCTGAATTTTTTTAAGGTACCTAAAACTATTTAAAATAATAAGAATTATAGCCTTTTAAGAGATTCTCTAAGCGGGTTTCACCTCAAAAAAACAAATTCAAGTAATTTTGATGTGTCAAACATGATGATTTAATGAAGTTATGTAATAATAGCCAAATAAACTCTTAAAGGAAGCCGAAATGTTTAAATAGATACCCTTCATAGGACTATCTTTATTTTGTAGTAATACTAGTACATTTATGAATTGATGAATTCATTATTTTTCATGCCTTTTATTTTTATCAATTTATCATCATTGGAGCATTTAATCATGTTTTATGAAGATTGTGCTATATTTTCAGTATTAAATGGGAACTGCAACAAATATTGCATGTCTCTAGCCTAAACTTGGAACCTAACCTAGTATAAAGTGGATTACAAAGACTAGAACAGACGAACATTGCTGAAAAAATAAAGTTTCTGGTTATTTTTCAGCTAAATATATTCCGCAAAATGTGATGTAGGTTTTTTTTTTGCTAGAATAAGTAAAGCATGCAAAAAAAACCCTTATATAACTATTTATTTTGAAATCTCACATTTATTACAAGCCGGTTTTTATGTCAATATTTGAGCTATTCAACATTTTTTTGTATATTAAAAAGGCGATTTTTAGTGACCTAAATGGATTAACTAATAGTATGTTTTTGTGTCAAAATACCGAGTTGTTTATACAAAATTATTTAAAATGTATTTAAGAAACCTACACTGTGGCACAGTACTGTTTCTTCAGCATCTATCACTAATTTCGCTTTTATGTATATTTCAAAATAAACCGTTCAACTAATATTGTAAAAAAAAGAAATTACATTTAAATATGTAAGTCTTGAATGATCTGCTCTTCATTAATTTTATATTTAAACTATTCTGAAATTAATTGTCTTAAGAAATTGTTTTTTGATTTTCAGGTGAGTATCCGAGACTTTTCACTTTTATGATTGGTGAGTTTTATTAAAAAATTGTTATTTTTTAATATTTAATTTAATTTTTAATGTTAAATATTTATTTTAATAAATTGTTTTTAAATGTAATAAATTTGATCTTGCTTTTACTTTTTTTTTTTTTTTTTTAATGTCATATTTAACGTCGGGTGGTAGTAGTAGTGATCATTGGCATTGATCACTTCGTAATTAATAAGTTTATCGTAAAGTATATTTAAAAGTTAGAATTATTACTATTCATCGTTAAATTTATGCATTGGAGATATATGAGCTGAATTTGAACGAGCTCGTTAGAGTTATTAATTCTTTCTTTACCCTGAAGCGTATGTATTTATTTAATTAATTACTCATTTGTAAAACACTTCATGAATTATTTACGTCTGCTTATAATAATAATAATATATATAGGCTAGGAGTGGAATAATTTTGCTTAGCCTGTAGGCGACTGTGACATATTTGGCCATTCGATAAATTTTACCGTGGTCGTACTGATAATTGAAGGCTGTTTATTTAGAACAAGGTTTGTACATTCTGACAACATGTATGAAACAGGTAACTGCAGTTTTGCTATTTAAGCTCAATTGAAAATATCAGTGAAACATTTTCGTAGCTTTTAAGCTTGACAGGTTTGGTTTAAAAAATATGGCACACTTACCATTCAATTGCATAAGATAGATCTTATTCAATAGAATATAATACATAGATGCGATATGGAACACAAGAATAGAAGCTGAATATTATATGAAGCCTTAATAAGCTTCGGAGCTTCAGTTAATACTTTTGACAACACATGCAAAAACCGTTGAACTACTAACGTGATCATCACCTCTCATTCAATTTCAAAATGACTTCATGCGGGAATATGGTAGTAGCCATTTTCGAATATTAAGAGCACAATAAAATGTGTCGATAAAATGACTCTACTCTGTTAATGACCTCACTAACTTCCTGGACGCTCCGAATTCAGCTCATAATAAATTAAAAAATAAAAAGACAGGACTTCTGAAGTTGCAAGTTAATTAAATGCAATGTTATATTAAGTCTTTATGTCCTGAAAAAAAAATAAATAATGTCAAATCCATGATAACATTCAAGCCTCATTAATTAACTACTGTGACCTGCTATAAATACGTAACAGTGGAAGTATCTAATGGCAAGTTTCAAAAATGATGTCCTGAGTGTCTGTGGCTCTCGCGACCAATGGCTCTATCGGTGACACGGCTGACGGAGGAGCGTGGGGGACTTCCCAAGACTCCGTTTCCTCTTTCGCATGCCAGGGAGGTGACAACCTTGTGGATTTGGGAGTTCTGAATTGAATGACGAATTGTAAATGTTTTATGAATGAGAGAATGGACTACAATTACTTATTGCCCAATGAAGCGTATTGTAATTTTATCACAATCAAGATTTTGAAATTTAAAAAAAAAATTAACTACTAGGGTTTAAAAGAATAATTATTGTCTAGCATAATGATTACATCGTCAAATTTTATAATATCTCGAGTTATATCTAATTAAATTTTGTTCCTTTAAGCTATAATTCTATGTCGTACATACAGTATTTCAATTAAATCGTGTCCGCATGTTTTGTATATACTGCCTTTAGCGTAGAGGCATAGGTTTCCGCAGTATTCCAATTCTCTTGTCTGGACTGCGCTGAAACTAAAAACCACACAATAGCATTTAATGACGGGTCACTTATCTATTATTAAGTAATACAAAAATAAATAATTTTCTATTTTATTGAGTAGTGTAGAAAAAGTTAGGTAAGCGTGCAGTAAAATACAAATACGGGTTTTCATGATCATATTAATTATTCTCCCTTCATTGATTTCTCTTGATTGTTTTATTGACTTATTTATTATACACAATGAAATCCACTGATTGGGATTGTACGTGGAAATACGTCACCTCAGGGGTTGTTTTATATAAATACTGTTTTTTATTTGATTATTTTTATTTTTAGCATCATGGAGCACCAAATGAAACTACCTTGCAAAATATCGCGTATCTAAAAAAAATTAACCAATTGAGTTGAAGTTTCGAACACGATTTTAGAGACAATTTTAATGAGTGATTACAATATTACATATTAGTAATCAGGGCAGTGATTTTGTTATCGTTTTGGATATGATAAAAACATTTGTTTAATTTCGTAGTAATTAATTATTCCACGTAGTAATATATCATGGATTACCGCTATTAAAGAAATGCCTACTTATTAAATAAAACTAACGTGCAAAATAGCTTCACTGTTTGTAAAACATGGGTTAGCTTAAAAGGTTTACCTGAGTTTTATTTACATTTTAAATGAGTTCCTAGCGTCGAGTAATCAAATGGAATCTCGAAATAAATTTCCATGATAAAAATTACTGCCGGTTGTGAATCGGTATAATTATAATACAGGTTTATTGTCTTTCCACAACTTATAACCTCTTTAATTTAATAGCGCTTTCATCTCGTGATCATCAGGTCTAAGCTGTCATCTCCAATTGGTCCAATCTCCAATAGCATATTTTATATCGTTTTATGTAAAACAATAGTATATGTTTATTTATCTATTTAAGCAAAGCTGGTACATGCTCCTCACATTACGACTGACACCCACATAACCAATCGATTGGAAATAACTGAAGATCACAGCTTGTCATCTGTCGAAAGCTATATTTCATTAAAAAAGAGGCTATAAGTTGTGGAATGACAATAAAACTGTTTTATAATAAAATTTCATGTTTATAGGTCAAGCAAAATCACGAGGTCATTCATTTAGGCTATAACGTAATGGTTTCTGATTTTGAAGAAATGAACGAAACCTTAATTTATGATTATGATCTTCTCACAATGATAATTTAATTTATTGGAATTTTAGTAGTATCTACATTTTCGAAGCAATAGTGAAACTCTGTCCATCACATTTGAATGAAGTTGGGAGAATCTAATCCATTAACCGAAATGGCGCTTCTTGAGAGGTTTGAAGTTATGCCTCTCTATTTCTCTAATTAACCTCTCTCGTTATTATCAAAAGTGCAATCATAAGCTACCCCATATTTAATGAAAAAGATAAGCTTTGATCGCTTAGATCTTGCGTGTAGAACTATTTATTGAATTTCCAATCGTTTATGTTAAATGTTTCAGGCGGTCCATAAAGTGCAAGTCAGTTTTATCTCATGCCGTTTCCTCCCCCTGCATACGGACAGACAGATACAGTCATTTGTCAGAAGCTTGTTGATTTGAAACGGGCTCGGATAACATTGTCCTTTGTTGATCCTGCATTCGGTCGAGGCCTGACGGAAAACTTTAATCTTTTACGGTTTTTATGGTTGGTTCTTTTATAGGATAGGGTTTGACCCTTAGTAACACATCAGGTAGCGACTATCCTCCCTGTAAAATTACCTTTTCCTCCTTTGTTTTTTACAGCGCACCTACCCCCTGTCTGCCGGTTCGCTCTATGCTCTGTTGACTCACGTTTCAGCCTGCAGGT
Organism: Acanthosoma haemorrhoidale; assembly: GCA_930367205.1. NCBI lineage: Eukaryota > Metazoa > Arthropoda > Insecta > Hemiptera > Acanthosomatidae > Acanthosoma > Acanthosoma haemorrhoidale. Next base: position 45,817,730 of record OV884014.1, read on the forward strand.
ACTAATCTCTTTATAGTAGTGAGGTTGGTTCCGTCACGGTTCCGAAATCCGGTAATCAAAGCCGGTAGACAATGATCGGTCAGTTCCTAGGACGTATCGTCGTCTTGTACACTGCCAAAAAGGATCTTTTTAAATTGTACTGTTTGTTCGGATTCGACTCCCATCAGCAGAAGGTAGGGTGTAAAAATAATGAGCCTTCTCGATTGAAAGATGAGGTGTATTTATGAAAATATAAATGAAAAAATATCGCTTTTTACAAAGAGAAATTCAGGAACCGATTCGGCGTATCGATTTAAAGTTAAAGGAATTGAAGCGTAATGCCAGTTTTCCATTTAGGTAAGGCCGGCACAAAAATAAAAATATGCTATATTTAAAAATGTAGTAATTGGGTTTCTCGACTTAATCTTAGAATTATTTTTACTATTATTCATTACAAACAATTATAATATGACCTCATCAGTATTTTCACCCAATCAATATAACAGCCTCCATAAAAATAATATAAAAAAACATGTAATTGGTTTACCAGATAGAATTCTTGACTCGGATTGTTCAAAGTGTTGTTGAATTTCACGGGTACTATTTTATAAACGGTGCATCATTAGAAAAGAGATGGATGAAAATCAACTATGTTAGAAATTACCTACACAAATTATTATAGACATCTAAATTAATTTGTCGATAAAGGTGTTTCTCCTTACTTTTTTTTACTTTATTTATTAATTAAGATTTTTATCCGGTGACTTACTTGACGGAGGAGCGTGGGAGGCTTTCCAAGACTCCGTTTCCTATTTCGCATGCGAGGTAGTTGACAACCATGTGGATTTGGGGGGGTCTCTCAGCTGTTTGTAAATACTGTATGAATGTGTGAGTGAATGAAAATTGTAAATATAGTATGAATGAGAACATTCATCACAATTACTTATTGCCCAATAAGGCAGATTGTAATTTTATCTCAATTAAAAAATATATGCATATTAAGACTAGGGTCACAACTAGTGAATGTGCTCTAAATATGGTAAAAATAGTATGTATGGCAGGAAGGCAGAGGGCATAGTTATACCTCCCCTACATAGTTGAAGCCAAGTTTGAAGGATTAATTTAGAAGGTTTCCTCTCCAATGATTTGAGCCTATTGCTAATGAACTTCGATTGAGACAATACAAAATAAGTTGATTTTTGTTCACGGATTTAACATCAGGAAGTAAATGGAGCGTTTAAAATTAAAACTAAAGAAACATTTAGTATTCTGTGCGCATTCTTTTAGAAAACGTATGGAAGCCCGACGGACGCGGGTGTTCTTCGATCGGTCTTGCTGGTCATGAATATTCAAATAAGATAGAATGACTTATTTAAATATTGCGATGGGAACGAGGATAATTGTAGGCTACCGAGAAATTAAGTGGAAAACGTGATGTCCGACACGACACGAGGAAGAAAAGGTACCAAATTTCCCGTAGCGTACTGATGGAGACGGGACGTGCCCTTCGGCACGTAAGGTACATTACGGATTCTCTAAAGACACTTGCGAATGGGCCTGCATGACTTGAATGCCTACCAACTTTCCTCCTCACTACTGCAGCTGAGTGTATGAAATGTTACATCATGAGGAATAGACTTTTATAACAAGGGGATCGTAAGACTGAAGGGTGGTGTGCTAATTCTCATCAACGAGGAATGGGTTAATTTTTATTCTATGGGTGCTTGTTTTAAGGAGTATAAACACACAGCATTTTGATTATTGATTTGACAGTTGATTTCTAACCCAACGTTTTCGACGGACAATGCCGTAATACTCAAGGGTTCATCAGGTCGAGCAGTGGTAACGACGTGCCTGTCGTCGAGGTTTCAAGTCTATCCGTTCAGTGTCAAAAGTTGTTTTATATCTCAATATATGTACACTTCACCAACAATGCGTCCATTTTCTTCTCAGATCACGACCTCGGTTGAAGGGGACTTCCACGTTCCAAGTTGTCCGCTCCAACGGGGAAGGGGTAAGGGAAATTTTAAAAACATGGAAATCCTTCGTATATGTGTCAAGTTGTTTGCATGAAGCAGTTTTTGTTTCATTGATTTAAAAAGTCTCTTCCACCCAAAGGGCTGGACAAAGTTGACTGTCGGCTTAGAGATTTGAATCTTCTTATTCTGTTTGAGTTACAATTATCCACTGTCATAATAAGCACAGCCTCTTTATGTTTCTATTGAACCTTTTAAGCTCCTTAGATTTTCGATGTTTTATATTTTTTTGTTTTGAAAAAGATGAAATAAACGCTTCCATTGGATAGCGTGACCTTTAATTTTTAATTTATATCTTCTTCCATTTTATTAGCAATCCAAGCTATTTCATTAATCTTTTATTATTGACATATTATTTTTGTCGGTTGCACAGAAGACATTATTCTTCATTCTATTCTGCTTCATTCGGTATTTTTTCTCTTACGCTTAGCCATTTTCATTATGATTTCAGTCTTGAGTGATCTGTTGTTTCACAAAAGGTAGGTAGATCATTGTTTTCTTTGTTTAATTTTTAAAACTACGATGCTCTTTCTTGAATTTTATTTTCCCTTTGTTTCTCCAAACTTACATTATACTTATCTTTATGTTATATTGTCAAATATCAAATACAACTTCTATCTGACGTGCCTGGAACAGAAAATTGAAATCAATGATTGACAATGTATACTGAGGCAAATCCTTGCAAACATTGAAATATCTGCATCCACAAGTGCCCTGGAAACATCAAATGACAATCAAATTTCATGTAATGATTCTCTAAAGTGGATAAACTTTTGACGACTATTGATGTTCGGAAACTTCACTGCCTTTAACTTCTACATCCGAGGCTATAGTTAGACGATTAATAAAATAGTTCATAAAAAAGATATAGACTGTCTAAGCCAAATACTATGCAGAAATTTAGGATAAATGTTGATTGCTATATATTTTATTATACTCGTCTTTATATTATACTGCTATAAAGAAAGTAAACACCTTCTACCTCTCCACAGCTTTTGTGATTACTACTATGCCGTGATTCTCTAGGGCTGTAACTGATGTTATCTACGTACATCACTTGCCGAGTCGGGCGTTTTAGTTTTTAATATACACTCACACTATGGATTGTTGCTTTATCAGTTGATTTGTGCGTGTATTTTAATTTAAAAAGTCTGAATTTATTATTCAGTTTTTTGGGACTGATTATGTCTTCTGGTTCGTGTAACTCTTTTTTATTTTTTCCTGTTTTTTTTGTTCTCCATGCATCTTTTATCGATCGGGGTGTTTCTCCCAACGGCACTATCTTGTTTATTGTATGACTTCGAGGTATCAGTACGACCCTAAGGAAAGCACGTTCGAGTGGTTTCCGTTGGCCGGACCGGAAACACCCCTCCCCCGTGACGACAAAGAAGTGGATGGTGTGGGTTCGCCCTGTAGCAACAGGTGGCCAGCCTGCTACGTGATGCAGACAAGAGGAGTGCGGCTTATGGCTCTGCCCCCTGGCAAATATTGATCTTCTGTCAGTTCTCGTAGGTTTATCTTTGTCGCTGCCTACCTGCCTCCTGTCCGCTGCCCAGTCATTCACAACAGTATTTCAATATCGCTTACACTAATCTTGATATCGAGCCGGCAACTGAAGCTTGCCCGAGTCAATTTTACTGAGCCCGAAGGAGTCCCAATTTTCAGAGAGTACTACGGGATGTGGAGGCAAAAATAAGCTCAAAAACTTGGATCTGTTCCGCTAATTTTTAAGATTTTTCAAATCAATGCTCTGAAGATGTGTAAGATTATGATAAAAATGCTTGGTAGGTTTACCTTCGGAAACCTTTGTCTTTACAACTTGAAAGCTGACAGGATATACGCCTGTGATTCCTAGAAAAAGTACCCTTCATTTATTGAGACAAGGATGCAGATTCACCGGTTACATAAGATTAACTGCTAATGGTAAAAATTCCGTTGTTGAGTTATAGAAGAAAACCGTTTTATGGCCCATCAATTTTATTATCCAATTGCTTTAAGTAACAGATTTCATTGATTTCCCTCTCCCATCCGATTAATTAGACAATACTCATGAAGTGATGACCCTTTTGCGAACTATAATAAATAAACAAAAAGAATAAAAGTTAACTTATAAATCCCAAGGATAAAGGCCTCTGAAATGAGCCAGTTCCTGTTGGAAGCTCAGCCTCGCAGGATGTTTACGAGTTCTTCTCGGCCTTGGTCGCCACATCCTCTTCGAGCTAATGTTTCTTCGGGGGGGATTGGGGGTCTTCGCTTTTTCGATTTTTTTTGTGGTGTTGCACTTCGTTTTAGTGTAGATGCTCAATATACGACTTACAAAACGAATTTTTAGAAACTCTAATTGATCCGAATATACTTAATTATAATTTGGAAATATAATAACAAAATCAAGGGTGCCCTCTTTAACAAATAAAAACTCCGTAAATAACTAAACCGTTATTATTTTAAAAACTTACTGTAAAAAAAACGGACATTCCTTGAGTGAAAGTGCCAGGAAGAAATTTTCACGAAACTGTTTTTGCTTCAGTGATCAAATTCCATTTTTTGTAATGTTGAATCTCAGAAGGGCCCGCCCATTTCTATTCTATTCAAAACACTGGACAAAATTCACGTTCCTTCTCTAGAGATTTGAATCCAGAATTTTCATTTTATTTTTATTAATTTTAGCCACGAATAACCACTGACATGAGAAATAGCTTTTGTTATTTTCTATTGATTTGTTTATACTTGATCCGTTATTATATTATAATAAATAAGGAACTGGATTGTATTTTTTGGAAATAAATATACAACAAAACTACACTCTTTTTTACAAATAATATAAAATCTTAAATAAGTAAAACATTGATATAAAAATACCTACTGTAATTGAGTCACAAAACTTTATTTTATTATTGTGTTATTGCCATCAACTTCGGTTGTAGTCAACTACGGGGCAAAAATCAGACATTAAACTGTAAATAGTGCCTGAGAACTAAGATATTGATGTGATAGCTACAGTAAATATAAGTAGCACGATTTGCTTTTATATAAAGATTCAATACGGTTTAAACTGTAACTTACTCTTTGTACATTGAAAGAAGAAAAAAAGATTGTTTTAAATTAAATTTTTAGAATTAGAGACGTTTCATATTCGGGAATAGTTAATATCCATACCTTCATAGTTCTCTTGTAATAAATAATTTACCGAGTAAAATAAAAACAGAGGCGAATAAAAAGATCATAATAAAGAATACTTGCGACAAAGGAAATTAAAGTAAGAAATATAAAGACAGCCGAAAGAGTATATATATATATATTTTTTTAAATCAAATCTTTATTGAGATGAAATTACAATTTGCCTTATTGAGCAATAAGTAATTGTGATCAATGTTCTCATTCATACCACATTTACAATTTGTCATTCACTCGCTCATTCATACACTATTGACAAACAACCCCGAGACCTCACCATAGCCACATGATTGTCTCCCCCCTCGCATGTGAAACAGGAAGCGGAGTCTTGGGAAGTACGCCACGCTTCTCTATCAGCCGCGTTACCGGAAAAGTATAATTAATGCAGCGTCTGTAATCAATGAAGACGACAAATGCATTAATAAATCTTTCTGCTTTGATGTTGGCCAGTTTTAGCTTGATTTCTTACGTCGACTAGGTCGGTCCTGATGTTGACAATGATTATTATGTTACCTCATGTCCGATCAGAAATGATAATTGATTAATTTTGAATATGTGTAACTTTTTGTCCCTCTGTGAGTTTATAGTTTGACTGTTTCCGGAAGCATATTTTCTGACGGGGTAAAAATGCAAATATGTGGAGTTTATGCGAGAGGTTTGACGGATGAGCTCTAGATTAGTTTTTTACAGAGTCGCTTGATTCTAGCTGATGTAAATCAGGTTATGGCACTAAATATATATATCGTACGAGGGCGGTCTGAAAAGTTTGCGACCTAACAAAGCTTTTATTTATTTTATTATCATCTTCATGTTGAGGTCGGAAACTTTTCAGACCACCTGCGTATATCTAATATCGTTTGTGGTGTTCTTCACTTCGGTCTAAGCATTCAACTCCGGTCGTAAGATGCTTAAATTGGTCACCTACGGTTAGATCAAGTAGTTGCTGGTGGGGTTCATTGTTGGGATAAAGTGGTTGGACCTATTACTGTAATATGAACTCTGGTGATAAGTCCTTTCATTTATTCATAAGAGGTTTCATCATTGTGTACTCTGTCTCTTCGGAATTAAACAACTTAACTTAGCTGTATATAAAAAAAAAAAATCACATTTTACCTTTTCTCTAAGAACTAAATCCCTTCCTCTGCAGCTGCCAAGAAGATAGATAACAACCAGGTTTTGGAATCGACTCAATTATCCCCGGATTTATGCAGCCGAGGAAAGCCGAGACTGCTACCTGAGATTAGCCCGATATCGATTGATCGATTGCCTGCCGAAACGAGCTGCCCGGCAGCCTAAGGCGAGTCCGACATTTAAAAAGGATCTAAGGGGTGTTGCTCTTTCGTCAGGCCGGGAGCTTCTCTTGATGGACTTGAATTTGTCTCGGTCACTTCAGGAATTCCCAATTAACGCTGCTCTGGAGAGTTCTCTCGATTACCCGGGAAATACCGTGAGATAGCGAAAACGGTTGCTGAAATCGTTATATTCTTATAATATAATTGCCTAGTCCGGAGAGGGTGGCTCTACTTTCTTTTAGACGCGAAGCTATCATGTTTTGTCCGTCTGTAAATATGTTCTACGATAGCGGACGTATAAATTATTCAGCTGTGAAATTTTAAAAGTGTTTTCCACAACTCTTCGAAATACACTGACTAGTTCTTGTTTAAAATCCAATAAAGTACATGATAAAAATTATAACTTAAAAAAAATACTCCAAAGTAAAAAACACTTGGTATAGCTCAGTTGAAATAGCTCAGCTGAACTAATGTTTTATCTGAAAATAATAATCAATATATATCCAGACCATTCTAACCAGCGTTGTTTTTTATTTAACCGCCGCAAATATTTTATAAAGAGAGAACAATTGCAGAAGATAAAGAGACTTTTATATTTTTTTTCATTGCTATTGAAATGTATTCACGGTTGAAATATTAACTGCACCAAAGCAGATAAACCAATTGCATAATATCCATCAGGGTAGAAGCGTTCAGAAATGTATTTTTTTTTAAATGCTCGTATATAATACTATCTCTTTTATAAAAGTAGCATCTCTTAACTGTTAGTAGTTTTTTTTCCCCGTATCCCCTTGTTACAAAATTAATATATGTTACAAATTATAGATTTTACAAACGAATCTATTTACAATTGCTTCGTTATATTTCCTGTAACTTGTCTACATGTTATACAAATTCTGTTTTCTACTAATAGTGATCTGAATTATACAAAATTATAATGATGTACATTATACATTAATGCTTTTTTTTTTCCTTAGCTCTCAAACATGGAAATATAGGATGTAGGAAAAATAAAAGAAAATTATTTTGGATTGATGGTTGCCTTTCACTAAGGGGAGTCCCATTTGAAGGAGGTATGAGAAGGATATGGAGTGTGGGATGCCGAAAAGTGGCGGGTGGATTCAGGAAGGTAGTGAGAGTCTACCTATGGTGAAGTGTGTGCCAGGTGATGGCGCAACTGAACATTGATCGTACCAATTGTACATTAATGGACTGAATCTTTCGCTTAAATTGTATCCTAAACTGCTACCATCGTGATTTGCGGGAGTGTCGGTAGGGATAGCTCATTTGTAGTTTACCAGCCCTTTTCCTTTCAAATATCGTGAAAGTAACCACTGCTAAAGCATTAGTTGAGAGATCGCCTTGGGTCGATGAAAAGCTCTGTTAAGTTTTCATCGAGTTTATTGCTACCCACAAATAAACATTTCACCAACCCAAGCCGACCTAGCAACTCCTTCTTCAGCTCATTGATGTACTCACAACTAATGAATGAACTGTTATTTTTAAAGAGTACACCACTTTGAAAGTAGCCCATTCTGCTGTTCTACTTTGTACGCCATTTTGTTTAGCAAATCCCTTAGTGCCTTTCGGTGTTGCTTTCGGAGCATGCACAAATTTCCTGTAAATGTTTTTGTCCTCCCAACAATGCTTTATTCCCTTTGCTCTGGATATTCCCTTTTACAGCCAATGTTTTCTAGGGCGTCCTCTGGGTCTCTTCATTCCCTGCCTGACATTCTATGGATGTGACCGAATCATTAAATACTCAGGTATTTATTATTTCTTAAGGTTTACCTTTTCTCGCGCTCTATTTTTCCTCATTATCCCCAATCTACTTGTCCCAATTACTATTCGTTTCGGCTGTCTGCCTATGTATTCCAGGCCAAGGCGTTGCTTTGTTGCTGCAGATAGCTTTGTTTGTAAGTAGCCATTTTTAGTAGCTTTGATTCAATCTCTCTTTTGTCGATCATTGTATATCCTAATTGGAAACTCACCTGATTAGCTTTGTATATTATTTTGATTATTTCTGGACTGATTCTGCCATTTTATTGTTGCCGTTATGGCACTGATTCAATCCCCCCCCCCCCAAGTTATTCCAATTACTCTCTAGAACTTCACTTTTAACTGAGATTGAGGCATAGTCTTGGATTCCTAAATATCGCCGTAACTAACTTATATTAACAACAAATAAATTCGCTTACGTTCGAGTTATAAATGATGGCGTTTAGGATATTTGGAATCATAATTCCCGGGTTGATATGGGATATGTAACAATTATGTAACAATGCTCTCTTTGGATATATTATTGAAAAAAAAAAATCATTTTTTTTTTCATTGAATTTAATCCAGGCGTCATATTTGGTGCATAAAATTCATATTCCCTGAATTGCACAGCTGTGTAACTTACATCACCTGGTGAAGGAGGTCTGTAACAAGATATTGTAAAACGAAACTTTTGGACATAGGCATCTGCTTGCTGACGTCTCCGTTACAATTCTGTGCAAAGCTGTGAATTCGTCAGCTGTTCGTCTGTATCTGATGCTTAGAAGTAATACCGCATTCCTTTATTATTTGATTTATTTTAATAATACGTGTAATTACTACAGGTTTAATTAATGTAAAAGTTTTTATTGACATCATCTATTAGTAATATTTATAAAATATGGTCTAATTAAGAACTGACCGGATACCGAGCTAGTCCATTTGAATGATTAACTGTTGCCTTAATAGCTGCATAGCGTGCCGGACCTTCAGTTTCCTGTTTGCATTAGGAAAAAATACTTTAACTTTGGTCTCGATTTCATAATATTTCGTTTTATTCTGTTTCGCTGAATATGCGATGATGGCGACAGTGCCATTAAAAAGTCAGATCTATTTTCATTCTGGAATATCTTTGTAGTCCAGCAGTTCGTGAACCTGACTGACTATAATTAGTTAGACACTCGGGTTCAATTCCCGGCTTCCTGAGGAATATTAACGCAGGAACAGGATTTGAGACGGGCTCGTTCAGCCTTTTGAAGTAAATTTACTATCTAATGGCATATAGAACTTGTTCACAATTTTTTGGGGGGTGCCGCAACTACAAAATAAGAGGCCTTACTATTTAATTGCACAGTCAGGGTATTGGTAAAGGACATCCCATCTCTCAATAAAAAATAAACTACTAATCTACAAAGTTATATTTAAACCAATCTGGACATACGGAATAGAGCTATGGGGGACAGCAAAAAAGTCGAACATCAAGCGTATCCAATCCTTTCAATCAAAAGTCCTGAGAACAATAGTAAATGCCCCTTATTATGTCAGCAACAAAACCCTTCATAACGACCTTAATATACCCTACATTCTAGAACTCATTCCTTCCAAGTTTACGAAATTCCACAGTAGCCTTTCCAAATACCCTAATCCTGTAGCACAGTCATTGCACTGCGCCACTCATCCCTATAATCCTCCTCGGAGACTGAAACGGCAGTGGCCTCGTGACCTGCTATAAACGCGTGACAGTGGGAGTCCTGGCAATGGCCAGTCTCTCCAATCATGTCCTGAGCGTCTGTGGCTCTCGCGCTCTTGGTCAGCCTCCACTGGCTAGTATCCGGTGACGCGGCTGACGGAGGAGCGTGGGGGACTTCCCGAGACTCCGCTTTCTCTTCGCGGTGGATTTGGGGGGTCTCTGGGCTGTCTGTAAATATTGTATGAATGAGCGAGTGAATGATGAACTGTAAATATTGTATGAATGAGAGCATATATCTTAATTACTTATTGCCTTATAAAAGGCAGATTGTAATTATTGCACAATAAAGGAATTTAACTAACTACTATTTAATAGAGGTTAGATTGTATGAAAATGGTGTTCATTAAATTACTATTATAAATTAGTTACATTGGGATACTGGCATTGTGTCAATGAGAAAATAGAAATCAAGTGTAATGCTTCACACTATTAAAAATTTCGTAACGGTCACGTAAACAATTTTATTGACAGTTCTAATGGAGTTTTGTAAAGAAAGTCCCTACCATGGCCTCAACACGTAATGCATTAATCATGACGCTGAAATCCTCAATTTGATAGCTCTAAGCTGCCATCTTCAGTTACTAAAATGAAAACTCACGTGATGAAAACCCCGACTCTGGATATGTAGACAAACAAAATCTATCATTAAAAGCAATGATGACAACAATAAATAAGTAAAATACATTCATAATATTATCCGATCCATCCATTACATGAAACTTAAAAAAAAATCGGCACATAAATAAGTAATTAAAAATTTAAAAAACACAATAGCTAAGTAATCTCATGGCTACATGCCAAATTGATGGTCTACCAAAAGAGCATTTAAAATAATTTACATCAATTTAAACTTTAAAATAGTTTTGCTACCTAGTCCGCCGTCATTCTACGACTGGTCTTATTTAGGAGGTATAAAGGGGATGGTTTCTTAGCATACGTGTGATTATTTCTTCTTTATTATTATCCGATATTATTCAATCTAATTTAATTTCAATACTTTCCAGGATTTCTATCACCTGTATGTATCTGTATCTGTAGCAAGGGAACTCTACGTGCATCATGATCATGATGTTCTTCCTCCTGTAGGTGCTGGTAGAACTGGCTTGTTTTATCATTTAAGATGTTTTTTTACATCTAATTGATAATTTTCTATTTCTTCTGCTGAGATTTATTGCATTCCCCACACTCTTTTCTATTCACAAAATCCAGAACTGGGAGGACGTGAAAACATAAGGGTTCCTGAAAACTACTAAAGAAAATCTAGTATTCTACTAGGTCATTGTCTCTGATTGGTTACACTTAACTAATCCACCGGCTGTTTGGTCTGGAAGAATTTTCTGCTACGAGTGAGGTAGACTGTAGCAAAACAGTTTTCCGCCATCGCCGGTTGATGCAATTTCCACGATTTGACCCAGTGAAATCATTGCTCAACCTTTCCTAAGCAATTTCATTAAGTGTTCCTTATCTGCTGATTGCTATTGATAGGGGGAGCTATAGTATAGGAAGAGCGCATTTCCTCATCTTAACTACCGCTGGTCATGCGACCTTATGCCCTTTCCCTCATGACCCTTACCTGGTCCAGAACTATTATATTCATATGCAAGGAAGTATTTTGAGACAGAAAGATGACGTAGTGCGTTACTCCATTTCGTATGAAAGGATGTCTGTTGATATTACCTCCTAAATTAACGTTCTTACGACAGTAGAGACTTAATAATTTATTAATAAGACACAGTCATGGCATAGTTAGCTGTAACGACTTTATACAAGAGAGGTGACTGGGTGAGACAGAAGAGGCGGGTAGTAATCTAAGATTATGGGAGGTTGACTAATGAGCTCCAGATCAGTGTTCTACAGAGTTTAAATTTAAATATGCCTGCTTGATTCCACCAGAAGTACAGAGGGAATGATCAATGTTATTTGTTTGGTTCCTTACTTCGGTGTCCTCTTGGTGGCTAACTAGACACAGGGGAGTCGCAAATGTTCGGATCGGCAATAATATTAACTAATGGTACAAAAATTTCCATAGCACAACCCAATTAGGTATACATTATTGTTTACCTCTTCGCTTTATGCCTTTCTGATGACCGTTATTGAGATCCAAAGTCTTGCAATAACTCTCTACGATCAGCGTAAAATGATTCTTTAATTCGAAATTTCAAAGGTACATTCCACACCTTAAAATTAGCTGTTAGATGAATTTCAAAGTTATTACTAAAAATAAGTTGTTTTTATTTCGTTAAAAAACTTTATTTGATAAAAACTACACTTGTAATCTATGGAACTACTAGTGGATTCGCTCTCTCATTCACACTGTATGAAGGTTTGAGAGAAAATAATGGTAATCTTGGTCTTAAAACGATCCGAAATGGTTTTAAAAGTTTATTTATGGCATTTAAAATGTGTTTTATTCATTGAAATTCAGTAACTAAGTTTTAAAAAATAAAATTAGCTAATTTACTTTCTGGAAAACTGACGTAAATTAATTTTGATCGTTAGAAAAGGATATTTTATTTATTGGGGAAAAATTACAAAGATCAACTGGTATTCGAGGACTTGTAAAAAATAAAACGCCTCGTCTCTCCAGAAAGTTTTATATTTTGATAATGAATTTTTAACCGTCAAACCAGTTGATCTCGATGCTTACCAGTTATTCTGCTTCTTACTTTGTGCAGAGTCAAGACGATTTCTTTCTTAAATTTATAACTTCACAACCAGCCCTAAAACATAATAAGAGAACTTTTGGTACTCATTTCCTCCTGAGGAAGTTCAGGCTATTAGATTCGGTACACCACGTATACTGAAACCGCAGACAACATCCTTGAAGTCTGGCCTAATATTCTTGATCATCGGCCTTACACTGTCCCTGTGCAAGGTCAACGATAACGAGGAGTTTTGAGGCAGTCTCGAGCTAATTGATGTTATGACCAAACACCCTTTTGTATATACCCTTATACTATATATGTACAGTAAGTTGTGGGAACCTAGAGGGACAGGCTTTTGGTTGACTTTCTCAAAAATTGTTTTTGAAAAAGCTATTGAATATTTTTTACCAAAAACCCTTTATTATATTTATAGTTGACATCTTGATCGTTTTAATTTTAATTAGTTGGAAATCTACATGGTTGGTGCAATGGTAAATAACCAATATATTCAGCATATTATGTACTTCTCTTGAATTGTGATCAGTAAGGTAGAAGAAGGAAAGAATTTTGAGATTATTCAAGTGATTTACATGGCTATAGTAAGAAAGCGGACATTTAACAGGGAACACACGGGTTTGAACTCCAGCACGCCCTACAAGTTTTTCTTTGGGGGATGGGTCTTGTCGGGGTTAACACAGCCTCTTGAGGAGAAATGAGTAGCTACTTGTTTAACAAAGTCTCATATCCGATTAGGAATGTTTGGCGCAGTGTGGTGACTGTGCTGGGGGGATTGGATAGGTTTCAATGCTATTTCTTGAACTTGGAAGGGATAAGTTCAAGAATGTAGGGCATATTAGGAGCGTTGTAAAGGGTTTGTTGCTGACGTAATAAGAGGCATTAACTAATGACCTCATGACTTAAGTTTGAAGACACACGCTTGATGTTCGACTTTTTTGCTGCCCCATAGCTCTTTTATTATGACTAGATTGTCTTCGGTATAACTTTGTAGATAAGTAATTTATTTTCTATTGAGAGAGAGGATGCCCTTGGAAGTAGTCTGTACAATTGTCCAAAGTGACTGTTTAGTTTTAGTCATTTAGCCTCTGTCAGATCTCGAAAGAAGACGGAAGCCTAAATACCGTACGGTCTCGGATACAGGAAGAGGGATGGAATTAAAAATGGACACATTTTGTTTCATTAACTTTGTTCCGCCATTGGTTGCACCAATACTCGATTTCATCAAGGTGCTTTTGAAGGTAATAGGGTCTGGGTGGGATGACAGGTCTGCAGTTTCATCTGAAAATGTTGCCAAAAGGGTATTGGGAGGTATCAGCGGCCTATAGGTTATATAGGATAGGACCCAGGACACTGCCCTGTGGAACTCCTCCAAGATGGGATAGTAGTGTAGCCACAGTGGACTTGGAAGAAGTGGTTTGAAACGTAGGACTGTAGGATTAGGAAAGGGATCTGTGGTAAATATGTTTCGAGTTTGTAAAGCTAACCTGCGTGCCAAACCCTGTCAAAAGCTTGAGCTATGTACAGAAAGGCACCAGTGCAATACTGTTTGATTTTAAGGGCTAAGGATATGTGATCAACAATGCGAAGGCTTGGAAGGAATGTCGTAGTGGGAAGCCAAACACTGGTGAGTAGGAAGACGTTTTAATAGGTGTTTATCAAAGGAAAATTTTAGAGGATAGGAAGTATGCTAATTGGACGGTAAAATGAGGTGAAAAACTAATTTAAGGTTGAGAGGTGCGCTAACAACACGACACCTCGACGCCACCTACCAACTTCGGCGACAATCTTCAGTCGGTTCTACCTCCTTTTAATCTGCTGCGCTATTGATTTCGTAGTAAGATGAATTTAATAATTCATCCTTTACACCCCTTTGCATTTTATCCTTTTATATAATATTTCAACGCCTATTTTCGGTTTTTTCTTTAAGTCTGCTTTGAAGAGGAATGATCCTTACCTTCACTTATATCTTGTGTATTACAAGATCGTTAAGCTATCTAGGAGGAAAGTCCTTCTATTTGGTATGTACCACATATATCATAAGATTTTATTCCTTTGAAGTCTTACAAATAAGTGCAGTTAGATATTTGAAACAGTAGGTAGTTAGTTGATGACCTTTATTCATATCATAAACAACTAAAAGAAGAAATTATTCTCAACTAAAGGATCCTTGGTACCAGGAACGTGCACAATTTTATAAATTCTTTTGATGCAATAGAGATCCGCCATTTAAGATCTGCAGTATACTTTTTTCATCCATCAATCTTCAAGTCATTTGGTTTCCTTTTCCAGCACTAAACGATTTATCCTTGTAAAATATTCAGGAGTGAATTAATGGGATTAGCTAAGTGGATAGAGCACCCGGTCATATATCGGGAAGTTCCGGGTTGGAGTCCCCAGGCTTTTCGACCTTTTTCTTTGATTTTAAAAACAATTAGTTTTCCAATTCCAAGTCAGGAAAATCTATTGCTGATCGGACATCCTTTTGTAACAATGAAAATCTTTTAATGAACGACATTTGCGGTACCATCGACAGGTATAGTGTCATTTGTGATAAAAACAATCCTCTCCGAGAATTCGTCTTGCCAGATCGCAGAAACGTCGGATTGCCATTTGAATAATCTTGACTGATTTCTTAAACGAAATCTTGAATGAACCTTGAATTGAATTGCAAATTGAAATAACGTCCCAGGGACTCCACTCCTACTGTGGATGCTTTAGTTTATTTTAAAATGAAATCTCTCCTTTCTTCGATGTAATATCATACAAAACTAGTGGAATTTTCGATTGTTTTCTTATCACAATTTTCGTTATTAAATCATAATTCATGCTCCTCCTTGAAAGAACTATTTTTATGGTGAAAAAATTATGGCGAAACGTCGACCGTTGAGGTAATACCAAAACAGAAAGATATTTAGGGAGAGGCTTTTAGCTTTTATTGAAAAAACTAATATTAATAGTATTTTTGATCAGAAATGCCGAGGTAAGGCCCCTCCGCAAGTATCAATATTCTTATTTTATCACTTTCTTCATCCGATTATTTATTAATTAAAAAAAATACAATTAAATTTATAACCGATGGACTACGTTTAAGTGATAAAAAATCTTTTAAATAATAAACAATATTGCGATGCTGCCAATCCATGGATGAAGTAAGGATGTTGTCGGCGTTTTCTTCCCTCGGTCCTCGGTATCCAAGCTTTGATCGAAGGGTTTTATTCATGAGTTAACTTTCCGAGAAGTGAGAACATGTAGAGGAAAGCCCATGAATGAATACGGCCCATTCATTAGTAGCGAACGTTATCGGCCGATGAGGGACTGGCTGCCCCCAGCCGAAACCATTAATATCTCTAAGGGACCCGTGGACCGTGATAAGTGTGCGCTGTCTCAGCTGCATAGTGGGCCCTCTGTTCATGCAGCTCCGGATGTCTGCCTTGGCTTTTCTAGCCATCTCGTTGTATCAATAGTTAGTTAGGGATGTTAGAAAGAGGAGGGGGCTGAACCCTATCGTTGTATCCGTAGGAAACAGATAAATTAATAAGGAGATAATTTTAAACGTGTATATGAGCAATCGTCAGTCGTCTACCATTATGAAAATACTCGACCTCAATTTTTGTGGACTTTTAACAGTCTTAAGTCACAGCCCAGAGGCCATATAAAATATTTTACTCTTCCCCAGGTTAAGGTCACATTTGATATATCACAAAAAGAATTTCAAAGAAATAAACTTTTTATGTCAACCTAGCTCCTGAAAATGAAAACTTTCAAAAAAAGAATTGTTGGAAAACTTTACAATACAAGACTTTTATTAGCCGTTCTTTCGATTTGAATGTCGCAGTTCAAACTTTCAATTAGATACATTCATTATTTTTTTCAATTGTCACATAAGTTGTTTTTTTTTAGATTCGAACCAAGATCGTCGTATTATAAGTAGGATGCTTAAGTAAGTCTGATTGAGGTAGTAGTATCAAGCCTATTTCAATATGCCTTATAATTTTTTATAAATCAAATTTCAGTATTTTTGATCAACTTTTTTTTCACTCATTAGACCAGTGAATATAGTTATTTGAATATTATTTCTGCAGATAATACGTCTTTTGTTTTATTTATATATATTTAAACAATTCAGTTTTGTTCACAATTTAAAAATATTGAGAACAAACTAGAAAAAAACAGAGAAACTGATCTATGGATAAATTACCTTTGTTAGATGATGGAAGGTCCTTTTTTACATTACAAGCTCTACATGTTCTTGACAATTTCTCTGTGTAATGTTCTATGATAGTGGTTTTAAAAATGATTCTCAACTATGCTTTCTAGTCCGTCTTCAGGGACATTAACAATTTCATTTCCATAAATGGTTTTTAAAAGGATTAGGTGTTTAAAAAATGTACATTTGGAATACGAAAAAATAAACTAACTGAAATAATTACTTCAACAAAGTAAAACTTAAATTCTGGCGTAGGAACAATCCTTGAGTACCATATTCCTTTAATTGAACTATTGCAACTCAAATGTGTGCTAAACATTCAGCAATACCAGAACGATCATCAACAAAACTCAGTTTTTTGTAACCGTTTCGCACGTTGAGGTGATCTCACTTGAAGATGAATTGACTATAATTTGACAACAAACAGTAGTTTTAATAAATTTTTGTCTATTCATCTCACTACTCATATTCATCTTACTACTAGCTCAAGTATTTTTTTTTTTGTATTTATAATATGGGTGTTTTTCAGTTATATTAGTTTATTAGAAAAGTATGAAATTACCCGTTCTAATCGTGAAGACAAACTTTATTTGAGAGTAATTTTCTCTGCTATGAGCTCCATGAAATCACATATCTAGATAAAGTGGAAATAAGGCTAAGAAAATAATATATTTAATTATGTCCAATTCCTGGTCGACCTAGATTCTTAAGGTTGTAAAACACACCCCCATGTATATTCAAGGGGGGGGGAAGGTTTATTATAGAACTGAATTTTCCATTTAAAATAAAGAAAAACATGTAACAACATTCCAAAGTAAACATTCCAAGTATATAAAAGTTTATAAATAGGTATTTGCTCATGCCTGAGGCGTGTTAATGACTAATTATTTCTTTAAAGCGCCATTCTCCCTTTACTGTTGCTAACAAGATTCTTGTCCTTGGTACACGGAATTAGCTTTCTTCTTTTGTACGTGTAATTGAAATAGAGAAAAAAATATACAAAAGGACTTGCACTTTTGTGCAGCGAGTGCCGTGACCTCAGCATTATTCAGTGTTCGGTTCAGGGCTAAAATAAAATGGATCCTCTTTGGCTATGCTCTCGCAGTTTAGCCACGAGCGGACAGTTTGTTATTAATAGTTATAAATAATAGTGGGACCTTTATCAAAATAAAAATTTCTCATTTAAAAATGTTTAATATTTTCATATGATGCATTAAGAATGGAAAACCTAGCTCTCAGAAAATAAATTTAGGTGTCACACTGTATGAAGCTTTAGAGCAATAGCGGTCAAGTTAGGTCAGATTAAGCCAAGTCAGGGCAAAGATCAGAATCTATGCATACACACATAGTCCAATGAGAACATTCTCACTGCATGGTTCGGCCAACTGGAGGGTCAGGATGGTCTAGCCTAAAATCTAACCACAACGGATCAACAAACTCCAAAAGACCTGAACGCTCATGACTTGATTTGACCGATCTGTAACTATCTCACAAACCCACGAAAAATCCAACAAGCATATATTTTGTTATACTAGAAAAAATACAGATTTATCAAAGTTAATTATCACTTTTCAAGTAACTCATTTTTACACATTCAGAAATGTTTCTAAAACTTTAAATTCATCTTGAGCTAACTGGAAGTACACATTTTTATTAAAAAGAACGGTTAAATAGTGAGCTACTGAAATGAAATTTCGCTGTATCTAGTTGACTTCACTGAGAGTGTGAATTCTGTTGTTGAAATCCAGGATCGTGAGCTGATGTTAACTAACTGTACTTCTCTCTAGTGTGAATCCGCTGTATCTGACACTTCGAGAGCTTCACCGAACAGCAATAATATTGTGAAGATCGACCGCTCGTCCAGGCTAGCTCAGTGGGTATACACCCGACTTGATATTGGGGAGATACATACAAAGAATTGACCTAAGACTCAGTCTGAAGCTCCAAGAACCTCGGGTTCGGCAATCAAAAGCATCCCTATCGCCCTTTCCCACGGGATCCCAGGGAATAATCAAAGAGAAGGGACTGCTCTGAGGACTGGCGTTTTGTCGAAGTGATGGGTCGTTCGGATGGGAAGGCTGTTGTGACCCCTGGGGTTGGCACATTGACGGAACTGTTAGCGGTGAAGAAGTGCAGACAGCTGAGTGTCGCGTGGAAAGTAGATAATTGAGGACACGGGGATGGGACATCTGCGGCTGTCAAAAACCGCCCCAACGCCGTTAGAGAAGTCCTATTAATACTGTTCCGTCTGTCTGCCTGTTGGGACGTAACGGGGCTCCATTGTCTGTCTTCCCGGTGGCTACCAGCTACCGTTCCTGTGACTCCTCTAATGGCACCAACATCGGAGGTGTAGAGTCCATTACTGATATTAATAGCTGTAGTAGGTGTAACGTATTAGTGATGCTATTATAAATAACGCTACTCCTTGTTCATTGTAGGTCCCGAAGTGAGAGGCTCTGATTTAAAAAATTATTCTCTCCACAATACCTGAAGTACGCTAATTACGTATTGGTTATTAAACAATAGAAGGATTTTATTTAAATAAAAAATATAATCCGTTCTAGTTGTTTTGAAGCTTATATATAAAGTCAAAGCTCATAAGCAATTTAATATTTAAAGCACAATATTTTATCCCATAATCAAGAATCCAGAAAGAAATACATACCTATCCCAAAAACAACGCTTTTACGGTATTTTTCTAAAATTGTTTTCAGATACTAAGAAAATTTGACTAAATTTTTGGGAAATGAACCTTTTTTTCTTCAGAGCATAGCACAACATGAACGTATGACCTATCTGTTCTTCAGTAACTGACCGTCATCCAGATGGCCAATGGCCATTAGGCGGACAGTTCATATGTACACGTGCTATCGCCCTTGGCGTGCGTGCACGTGCTTGCATCGGTTAAGAAAACTATCTTATATCTTAACGCCCGGGGCTCAAATATCTACATGGAACATAGTCCTCACTACTTAAAACGCATATCCGTGTAATTATCGAACTAAATTAATTCTTTGAAGAAATAATTTTAGCGGTGAGGTAATTAGTGCCAGAGTGAGTTGGCAAAATTTCACAATGAATAACTTCTTTATATGAACTCGGATTTCCTTCCAGTATTTTTCGAACTGCTTGCTGTATATCGGTTGAATCCGTCAGAGTAATTCACAGTTAGCTCATTAATGAGGAGAAACTTTGAAAAAACACAGACATGGATTGATCCGGTTTTGCATCGAACTACATAAGTGCGCTCCATTTTGCTTTTATATAAAGTAGTGCGGGATAGAGCTATGGGGGATCGAAATAATGTCGAACATCAAGCGTATCCATTCCTTTCAATCAAAAGTCCTGAGAACAATAGTAAATTCCCCTTATTACGTCAGCAACAAAACCCTTTATAACGATCTTAATATACCTTACATTCTTGAACGCATCCCTTCCAAGTTCATGAAATTCCATAGCAACCTATCCAACCACCCTAATCCCCTAGCACAGTCATTGCACCACTCATCCCTATAATCCTCCTCGGAGACTGAAACGGCAGTGTCCTCGTGACCTGCTATAAATGCTTGGACTAAACAGTGGGAGTCCTGACCATGGCCAGTTTCTCCAATAATGTCCTGAGCGTATGTAACTCTCGCGCAATTGGCCAGCTACCGCTGGCTGGTATCCGGTGACTCCACTTCCTCTCTCGCATGCGAGGGAGGTGACAATTGTAAATAGTATATTAATGAGATCATTTATCACAATTACTGATTAACCAATAAGGCAGATCATAATAAAGCTATTTTAATATAAAGTAGTTTGCTTGGATAGAGAAGATTTTGCAAGATTTACAGTATTCATAAGTAGATTTCTATATAAATCAAACTGGCATATCCACCCCCTTCAACCCCTGTTATTAAAATTGTTTACCATCGAAATTAAATGAACATTATTGAGCTGTGCGTGAACTAATCTTACTTACTAGCTTAAAATTAGAGCGTACCTGCCTCCACCGACTGCTGCGTCGGGATCATCGTCTGATGCGTGCCATCGATGGGGAAACGTAGCGGGGGTAATCGTGTTAAACACGGGGTTGCAGCGAATCAAAGACTTTGATATGTCTACTGCGAATTAATCCATCCACCGTAGGCAGCTTAAAATCTTAGGACCTCTTTCATGAGTATCCCGTTTTGAAACTGTTGGAGTCGCTTCAGTCAGATGACTAAAAAGCGGCGCACCGTACAGCAGAGCAGGCTTGAGTATGCTCTTATAAATCATAAGCTTGAGGCGCAGTGATAAATTGGAGGAAGTCAGCAAGTGTTTGTTTCAACAACTTCGCAAAATGGCCACTAAACCAGAGGTGACGGTTCATTTTAATGCCCAAATATATGAGGCTGTTTACTGGAGAATGTTGCTGCGTTCCTACAGTGTATGTCGGCAGTGGATTTTCTACCTTCAGAAATGGACAAATTACGCGTCAGTCTTACCCGCGTTTACAGTGATGTTGAGTTTCCCCATCCCCATCCCAATTTATCACTGATCTTACAAGCTGATTCTGCCTGTTACTACTCAATCTTTTTTACCTAAAATACCTCGTATCGAACTGGTATGTTCTAGCTCTCACTTATAACGGTACGACCTACCAAGAACTTGTGAAAAAGCAAAAAAAAAAAAAAAAGATACATTAAAAACTGTCTTGACTTATTTATGGGCTTTCTCTTTGAGTTTGATACCTGCCCGATTGTCGGGCCCAGACTGCATGGTACCACCGGCAGGTGTGCCCCTGGCCATGTTAACTGCCCAGTAAAGACGTGGCATGCACGGTTTATGGACTCTGTGCCGTAAAGCCTGAAGCTTGTAGCATTTAACACGCTCCTTACAACTACCTATGGCAGCTTTATTGTTTTCTTTTTGGTTTGGAGGGTGAGACTTCCGTCGGCCCCTGTCGTAAATGTTCTTCCCATCCTCCAGGATGCGTTTCGCTCGCCTCACATCTTTATTACAGCCTTTGTAGTGGCGTATACAACTGAACACTTACTCAGTTGTATATGTTTAGTCCTTGGGTTTTCTCCAAACTGTTTCCTGAAAGGTCCATACCTCTTCTTCAGGACCAGTGGTCTTGTCCATTTGTACGAATTTGCTTGTCTTATTAGTCAGTCAATTAGTGAAAACAGATATCAAAGCCATTGCGTAAAGATCAATTCGTACATTTTAGAGGTTTCATTCTAATAAATGTTTTCCTATAGCAAAGTTGAGTCTAAAATTAAAGAAATCTCAGATTCCACCTCTACAAAAGACTTAACTAACCCACACACAAGACATAAAAATCACTGTTGACGATTGGGATCAAATAGAAAACTGATTTGATTTTCCAAAAGTGCTAAAAATAATACAAGCGGTATAAAAAATATTGATGGGTCATTAATGGATTAATTAGTAAAAACAGTTTGTCTCTATCATATTGAGTAGCTTAATATAATAGACTTAAGTGTATAATGTAGTTCGACAATTGCTATAACATAATATGACTATAAAACTATCGTAAAAAATGTATACGCAATATTTTTTACAACCTCGGTTTCTTATAGAGTAAGAGTGTAGAGTAAGGTAGTTTTTATGATGCCTTAACTCATTATTAAAATATTTAATTCAATTAGCAATTAATAAATAATCAATTAAGGCAACCTATATATAATAATGAAGGATCATAAATCATTAATCAATGGGTTGTAATTAAAAATAAGTATTTTCCTATTACATCAAGTAGGCTATTATCAAATTAAAGATTTCGACGTGATGTGTCTTAAGACAAAAATTATTTAAACCCGTCTTTAAAATCTTCGGTGAAACCTATGCATTGTCATTCTGCAGTATGGCATCTGTTTAACAATTTCCTTAAACTGCAGAGAATAAAGAATTAATTTCTAAGAACAACTCGACTAGGCATACTACCATCTCACAAATACATTACGTTGTAACATACTTATTAACAATGACCTAGTCTTTATGTACAACGTAGCATAATAAAGCACTCAAAGGTATCTTGAAAATTGTAACTGCTCAACAATAAATCGTTGTAAGTTGTAAGTAAAATGTTTTGTGCATAATTTATCAAGAAGGTAGAAAATAAATTAAGGCACTCATTGCATTTTTAACTAACAAATAGAAATTAGTCTCTTAGTTACAGGTTTTTTAATGGTTGTTTTCCTTCATGTAAATAAGTGGAAAGTTTAGTTTCACCTATTAATTGAATTTTAGATTTAATTTAGAGTTGCAAATACGAGCGGTTGCTTAAACCAATTTTGTCTTACGGGCTTAGAGCTATGAGAGACACCCAAAACTTTGAACATTCCAATCCAGAGTCTTCAGAACTTTAGTCAACGCTCCCTTCTATTTTACAAACCCCTTCATACTGATCTACATGTGCTAATTGTCCATAACATTATGTTCTCAAAATTTTCCGAATTCCACAAATACCGTTCTTCTAATTCGCTTGTCAACTCCGTCGCCTAAAACGCCAGTGCCTTCACGATCTATTATAAATTGAAGTGTATGTCATGGTATACTGGCACTGGAAAACATCCCCACTAATGTTCTGAGCGTTTGTGGCTTTCTTACCTTTTCTCTGGCATGGCAAAACAGTCAGAGGGACGAGAGCATAGCTTCTTACAGCCATTTGAGCAGCTTGCTGGAGAATTGTTTGGGAGTTGGAGGAGGGCTCCATGATAGAATGCCTATGTATATATTCTTACATTCCAATTAATAATGCTGTAGAAGCCAATTGTAGTTTTTCAAATAAAGATCTTATAACGAATGAGTTTAGGAGGGCTCTATCATATTGAAATAAATAAATTCTCCTTCTAAAAGAACAAAACAAAAACGTAACAAAACCCTTAATTGTACGACGCATTATTATGTACTTGCCTAAAAAGTAGTCCTGGGGGTATTTTTAAGAATTTGAGATTGGTATCGACCAAAAATAATTTGGGGCATTGTATCATCAGCTAACCCAAACCATAGTAACACCTACATGCAGTTTTGTCATTCCTCCACCACCTCTTTCTAATTGCGAGAGCCCTATTAACTAAGTGTTGAACAACCGTTTCACAATCACAACCTTCCTCCGGTGTTGCAACCACTTGGTAGCAGTTACCAAACTTCCTCTTTCTTCTCCGGTGCCGTTCTGGTCGAAACCGCGGCAAGTGTCCACATTACCCTACCAGTTCTTATCCGGAGACCTCTTAGCTGTTTTCCATTAGGGACATGAACACTATTGAGAAACGGTCTGTGCTAATTGCTTTTTCCTTCTTTTTTTTTACCGTTCTTTCCTCCTTTTAAAGTAATATCATCCTGAGAATAACGTTCTTCTCTTATTGCTTCAGACGTTTATTTCCGTCCGTGGAATGAACATTTTACTGCAGGCATAAAATAGGAATTGAAGTGGATATATTATTTAATTTCAGGCTTCGTGTTATAGACCTTAATTGCCGAGCCCCACAGGAAGGGAGATCGTCATTGGTCTGTCTAAATGCATGTTCTAGCATAGCAGCCGTAAAAATAATTCAATTAATATAAAATTTTAAGTATTGAGGTCTATCCTCAACGTCTATAAATATACTGATTCTTTATTTGGTTAAAATACAATACGAGGAAGTGTAGAAAAAATGTGAAAAAGAAGAGCACGTTTCCCCATATTTCAAGATTTCACAAATGCCAACTCAAAATCTCTTTATTATTCAAAGTTCTGATCCATGGCTCAGGAAAATGTTTCTTTAATGAAAGTGGTAAAACCAAAATAAAATAAAGATTAAATGGTGAAGAATATAAATCCTGTTAATAGGGTATATTGGGGTTTCGACAATCATTTCGATTTAATCTTTTAGCAATTAGTTCATTTTTTTAATGACGAAAAAACTATTATGAGTTACCGTGTTTTCAACATATAAAATAAAGAATTTTTGTTCAAAATTACTGAATTGTTTTATGATTTTGTTTGTTTTTTAATTAAATAACACCACCCCCGACTCTATTTTAATAGATCCTGTGCATTCTTTGTTTCATTGCAATAATTGTTCATTAAAGAGAGTCGAAACTTATCTTTTTTTTTTAATATTTATTCTCAAGAGCTGAATCTCCGTAGCCCTAGATTGCGCTGTTAGATAAGATTGCTGTTGTAAGAAGAAAATGAAAAAAAAAAGAAAAAGTGTGGAAATGCAAGCCTCATTTCCGGCATGTGTCGTTGAACCGTTAGAAAATAGGTAGAGGTACCCATTATGCTCTTTGAGGGTAATTGGAGACTAAGATTTTCTGATATGAATTCATCATAGAGTGCAAATTGACTATTATTAATGAAATTGTAATTGAAATGATCCGTTTATATGTTAACTATGTTTCTTTTAGTAACATCATACAGTCAGTTTTTATAGTTTTAGAAATTTTATAAATTTATATTTTCTTCAAATCTGGGCCCCTACTTAAGAATAGTCCTATAATAAAATACATTTTTTTGTTAACACTATTTTTTTTTTTTTAACTAAATAACACCTATCAAATGTAATAAGGCCGAAGACCAGTTTTTTTTTTTTAAATACATTTTTTAGGGCTCATTGTTTGAAGTTTGAATAAATGCTCCAAAGCATGTTCTAGGGTTGATCGAATGAATCGTTGGATCGTGGATAGTTGAACAATTTTCTCATTAGCTCTAGTATTCGAGCTATTTTGTGAAAAACGTTTATCTATATTGCGTGAAAATTATTTTTCAAATAAAAATCTTGAAAGCTTTCTTATACGAAAAATATCTTTTATTATTGGCATATTTTCAGCAGTCGATGTTTCGCCTATTCAGACATTTTCAGAATTCCAATTCAGACAAAAATTGTGCGAAACAACTAGATTTGAATTCATAGAAAACAATTACATAAAAAACACTTAAAATAATACATAATAAGATTGACAATAATCCAAAGAATAAAACAACACCCCCTGTGAATGATAGTATATTTAAATTCATATTCTCCTGTTCGCTAGTTTTTTAAAATTCGATTCCTCTCCCTGTGTCTGAGACAGTACGGTATTTAGGCTTCCATCTCGACAAAAGACTGACAAGGAACCCACACACGAGGCTAAAAAGACAAGAACTGAAAAGATGCTTTGGACAACTGTACAGACTACTTCGAAGGACATCCCATATCTCAATAGAAAATTACTACTTATCTACAAAGTTATACCTAAGCCAATCTGGACATACGGAATAGAGCTAGCTATGGGGGACAGCAAAAAAGTCGAACATCAAGCGCATCCAATCCTTTCAATCAGAAGCCCTGAGAACAATAGTAAATGCCCCTTATTACGTCAGCAACAAAACCCTTCATAATGTTCTGAATATACCCTACATTCTAGAACTCATCCCATCCAAGTTTATTAAATTCCATAGTAACCTTTCCAACCACCCTAATTCCCTAGCACAGTCATTGCACTGCACCAATCATCCCTAATATCCTCCTCGGAGACTAAAACGGTACTGCCCCTCGTGACCTGCTATAAATACGTGACAGTGGGAGTCCTGGCAATGGCCAGTTTCTCCAATCATGTCCTGAGTGCCTGTGGCTCTCGCGCTCTTGGTCAGCCTCCACTGGCTTTTATCCAGTGACGCGGCAGACGAAGGAGCGATTTACAAGAGCATACTCAGGCCTACTCTGCTGTATGGTGCACCGCTATTTCGTTATCTGAGGTATACGACAGCGAAGAAACTCCAACAATTCCAAAACGGTATACTGATGAAAGTGGTCAGAGGTACTTCATTCGAGCAGCGAAGAAACAGTGAGCTGCATGAGATATTTTAGCTGCGTACGGTGGATGAATTCATCCAGCGTAGACATATCAAATTTTTCGACTCATTACAATATTTGACAAACCCGGTGTTTAACACTATAACCCCCGCTCCGTTCCCCCATCGATGGCAGGACGCTGTCGTGGCTGGAACGCTTTAGTTTTAGGTTCTAGGTATAGTTTTTAGTTTATAGTTTGTAAGTTTTTTCTCCCATTTTTAAACTGAAGGTGAGCCCCATCACCTAGATTTGTTTTCAAGTTATCATATTTTTAACCACAATCTGTATTGTTGAGTAACACGAACTCCTTCAAATGCATCTGCGCTTAGCAGAATGAGGAGAAACTTGCAAAGCTTCTTGTAATATTTTTCATTGTATAACTTCAAGGGGTTTAGGGGGGGGGGAACAAAAAAAAAAACGAAGGAGTGAGGGGTACTTCCCAAGACTCCGTTTACTCCTTCGCACGTGAGGGAGGTGACAACCATGTGGACTTGGGGACCTTTGAGCTGTTTGTATATATACAAGTATGAAATGTAGTATGAATGAGCAAGTGAATGAAAATTGTAAATTGGTATGAATGAGTTAATTTATCACAATTACTTATAGCCCAATCAGGCAAATTGTAATTTTATCATAAAAACGTTTATAAATATTATCCCCTTCTCTCTGTCTTGTAAGTTTTCTCAAGCAACTGTAAAAAACTATAAAAGATGTTGTGACTTTTTCTCCTTAGCTCCCGACACATTACACAATCGGAAAAATAAATACGAATATATTTTGAAAAATAAAGTTTTGGAGGCAACTACAAGAAATTGCGTACTTAATTTCGTTTCATGTAGTTCATTTATCAGTATTTCAACTATTTATTATAAATATATAAATGCCTGACATATTAAAAATAATTATTCTTTTTTCGGCAAGTATGGGGCACTCTTCCACAGTCCTCTTGGTTTTTCCCCCGTTTTCTAAGTATTTGTAATCTCTATTTTTTATGCATTTTCATTGGCGAATGGCTCAGCCGCTGATTCAACTAGTTAATAATTACCATAATAAATAATAGTACTTTAGTTAATTCTTATAAGGATTATCTTACTAACTGCGTTACGAATTTCTAGATGTGATTTTCATTTTTAACCAGATATCCCAGACAGTCCGGTTGCTTATGAATTGAAAAAAAAATCAGCGAAATCTTAAGATCTAAACACCTGGCTGCTATTATTTAAAAAAATATGGAAGGAAGTTTTGATTAATTGGCTGATCCGTAATTGGTAGTTCAGGACGCCTACTTTGTTCCGATGGTCCCACCTCCACCAGATAGGCAAGATAAGATGCACACCTACAGGGTCATCAGGTCGACGATCTTGTGATGATTAAAGGCCTCGATAGGGCTATCTATGGTGATGAGGATTTATGATGAACGGGGCACCATGGCTCTTCTGACCAGCTGTTCAGGCTGTTAGACATTTATTACAACATCGCATCAAAACGAACTTCAAATTTCAATTTTTTCGTTAGGGTTTTGTTGTTTTTTTTTTGTTTTTTTCAAAACTTGAAATCTTTTATGTTTTCAGTTTTCGCCACAAATGGCCGTAAAGAGGTCAAAGTAACACGTCAATAGAAACTTTTTTTTGCATTGGGTTTCACACCCAATCTTGGAATATCTACATCTGCCTATGTTAAATCAAGATTAACGAACAATCTCAAGGTTTTAATATGTTTATTATTTAGCTTGCTCTAAAATATATCCTGTTAGAAGCTGCTTTTGAGCACGTTGTGTTTGGAAAAATACATGTTTCTTATGTTTTCATCTTCATATTCCTTGCCATAAATATACGATTAGCATTAATTTCCTTAGTCTTCATTCAGTTGTCGATTTCCACAGGTTTTCAAGTAATTTTACTTACAAATAAATGTCTGTTATTACTTTGCTTGCTGAAATTAAATCCAATTTCAATTATAATAAAATAAAAATCGTGATGCTTTTCCACATTAAGGTCAGGACAACAATCAGTGTTCTTTTTAATAACCTGGTGGCATCACCTGGTGAAGGTAAAACGTGTTGTTCGCGCTAATGACAATTATCCATGATACTATACTTTTTTCTTTTCAAGGAAGAAAATTGTATGATATAATGGTTGTTTATAGTTTATAGCAGTTGCGAAGTTAATTTTTGATTAATGCAAAACTATTACACTTTAATACCTTGATGCGCACCCTTCCATTAGTAGGATTAGTAGCTTCGGAGATAAGACAAAGGAGATAAGAATCCAGGCAACGAAGAGTTCAAACACAAAGCCAAGATCCAAGCAGCAGAATGAGATCCTTGTGGATGATTGATATTAAGACAAGAAGAAACAGAGGAACATATCCGAAGGAACCTCGAAATTAATCCTCAGAACTAGTTTAGATGTCGGTGGAATGGACGAATAGAAACTTGAAGACAAAATGTCAAGGAAAACTCCGGAAACTTTGGAGTGAAGTAAGCCTTCCATAACCGAGAGTTATTGGTCAAACCACATCATCCCGACTTTGCATATAGAAAAGAAGTAAACATTGGGCAATAAGAGTTGGTCGGTTGGCTAAGTATTTACCTACGTTCCCTGCGCGAACCTGCATTTGACCGAAGCACAAAATAAGTAAAATCACCCACTCTACTTCAGGTAGAATCAACCAGCCAGCCGTATTACTGTAAACTATGCTATGCAAGTCTTTGTTATTGATAAAGTGTTTTTATATCTTCATTGTTGTGAGGTAGTTAATTAAGTGAGGTAATTGGATTGCCGCGGGAGAAGAGAGCTTCCGACATAGAATATGATGGGGGAGAGAGAGAGAGTATGAGGGGGGGGGTAGTCAAAATGGGGGGACATGTAATTTAACATGATGGAATGTTCTCAAGTTTGAAATATCGATCATACATTCTTATAGTGAGCAGGTTGGTTTGGTTTGTGAGTTGAAGGAGTGGTCTAGTGATCACTTCAGGAAGCCCCTTATACGAGAGCACTTGCACCCACTCGGTCAGAAAAAGTACGACACAAGTCTTACCGGCTTTCGCACTTGCTAACTTCACACAACTTGCCGTTGCATCTCAAACTGATGGTATATAAATTTTTCCTCCCGTCAGCTCTGCTGTACGGTGCCCCACTTTATACTTGACTGACAGTGCAGCTAAAAATCTCCAACAATTTCAGAATGGGATCTTGAGAAAAGTGTTCGGACATCCCTCTCTCCAGAGGTTAAAGAACCCGTTGCTTGTGCCGTCGGCGGGTTAGTTCATCCACCATATACACAAGTTTTTTGGCCCAGTGTTTTCACTTCCCGCATCGATGGCAACAAACAGACTGCCGGGGAAAATTAGGTTAAGTTTGTTTGTTAGAAGTAAGTTAGTTTTAAGTTTTGTGATTTATAAGTCCCATCACTTTTTAAACATGTATAGACAATGAATGTATAATGTTCATTATACCTTAGTAACAATCGCAAATCACACTGTAAAATTGTATAAAAAAGTAGCCAAGCTACAGGACATATATTGACCTATTATAAATAGATTTTTTTATATATAATTCCATAATTTTTAATAACAAGGGGGTAAGAAGAAGTGTGGGGGGGGGGGTAATCGGTCAGTTATTTACAGTAGGTGTGAAGGTCGGCCAAGGTGAACAATTACATAGTCTATCTGACATCATTCAGAGTTTGTTTCGATTAAACGTGCAGGTAAAGAGCCCCGACTCTCCTGTGCTGGGATTTCCACTGTTGTAGGCGTCATCTATCTGTATTCATTCCGGCTGCTGGTGCCTATGTCGCATACCACTCCGTCGAGTGAGGATGCTCAGAAATTAATTAAATCGTCCGACGTCCTTTCTTTTATAGTTCACGTTTTATTGCATTTGACCGTTTCTGATCGTCCGTACCTTCGACGTGTCCTGCCACGGTTTCCTTTCCTTACTCTTCGCAGGAGGTTTTGCATTCAAACAAGTACGTGGAAATCTTTCTTTTATCTGTCTATGCGGATGTGTTCTTTTATAGCAATCGTCAAAATTGTCTATCCGAAATGTTATAGCTATATTCAACGAATCCCGAAATACCCGTAGTATATGTTTTTCTTTAAAATGATAACAATAAAAACGATGCAAAAAAAATTCTCAACATGCCTGACTGATGATCGACGGGTCGATGATGTCGAGAATTGTTTTGCACTTGCTAACTTCACCTAACTTGTCGCTTCATCTCAAACTGATGATATATAAATGTGTCATCCGGGTATCTCTGCTGTACGGTGCCGCACTATGTACTCACTTGACTGACAATACAGCTAAAACTCTACAACAATTTCAGAATATTTCGGAACTTCTCTCAATAGGTTAAAGAACACCGACCTGCACCCTCCCGCATCGATGTCAAAAGACTCGGGGAAAATTAGGCCATTTTTTTGATTGTTAGATGTAAGTGTTATAATTTATAAGGTGAGCCCCATTTGTTTTTAAACATTTATAGACAAAGAATGCATAATGTACATTATACCTTTGTAACAATGTGTAAGATTGTATAAAATGTAAGTAGATTTATTTATATAAATTCCTTAAATATTAAAAACAAGGGGTGATACCTCACCTATATTGTTGAAGATATTGCTAATTATTTAGAAGATCTCTATTCCAACTTGTGCTCATACGTAGGTTAGTCAGGTGTAGATAGTCCTATCAGTAGGTTTGGGTGTTTGTACAGTTTGTCAGGAAAGTTTCTGTTCAATAGTTCTATGGAGTTGTGACGTAAGCTTTGATTTCGTGCGTAAAATAGTGTATCTGTAATAATTTTTAAACTTCTCAAGTATTTCAAATGTTTAATGTGACTTTAAGTACTATTTTATTAATTACTAGTTGTATTATATAAACCTAAGAGCCCCTAGAGATTAGATATTAACTATGCTCGTACTTCAAAGGGATAGCTCAGTGGAAAGAACACTTGAGGTCCGAATTAGTTATTAATTTTCTCGGCTAATAATTACTTAGACTAATGGGATTACATACAACAGTTAATCATTAATAATAACAAAATTGGCGATAAAGTGAAAAAACGAACAAATTGTGAGGCCACTGATCTGTGGAGTTACTAGTGTTTTACGTAAGATGGTCAACCTTAAGCGCCTCGTAGGCCGTGCACACCGCAGAGGAAGACAGCTTATTCCGAGAACTTTATGACGGAGGTAGCATACTAAATATATCAGTGAGGGTTTTATTCCGTAGTTCGTTAACGGACATTCCGATGAATGTCTTTCGTCAAGTTCATCCATCGGTTTGTAGGTATTCTTTAGGCACCTAGAGCATCCACGAATATACTTACCGAAGACGTTGACTTTATCAAATGATACATATAAGTTTGAAAGAGCCTCTGCCGTCCGACGTATTTGCCTGAAATATGGCATTGTAACATTAGAGGCCTTCGGGTATGATATCATCGAGTTAATGAAATAATGCATAAATGAAATGTATATACATATCGATATAATCGTTGAAATATTATGTGCCTTGGAAGTGAACTCGGTGAAAATAAACAAAGTATAGTATTCTCCTATCAATAAACCATTCCCGACTAGATTTACAATAGATGAGATAACCATTCTACGAAATAACACAATGTAAAAACAAAATACAAGTCAGAAAGCTAGAAGTACCACTATAATGGTCCTAATAATATAACTTAATCTTTCAATTACTAATTTACTAGTCGATACAATTATTAATAGCCCTGCCATTTGTTTTTAAATTTTTACTGATTTTTATACTTTATATTGTATGTATAAACAAAATAAAGAACGAAGAAATTGGAGAAACATAGAAAATCTACGGACTTGAAAGCAGCTTGAATTTCTTAGATTTTAAGCACAATTACAAAGCGCCTCTCATCCCTATAATCCTCCTCGGAGACTAAAGTTGGAGTGGCCTCGTGACCTGCTATAAATACGTGACAGCAGTTTTTCCAATTATGTCCTGAGCGTGTGTGGCTCTTGTGATCTTGGTTAGCCTCCACTGGCTCGTATCCGGTGACGCGGCTGACGAGCAGCATGGGACATCCCTTGACTCCGCTTCCTCTTTCGCATGCGAGGGAGTGGACAACCATGTGGATTTGGGAGGTCTCGGGACTGTTTGTAAATAAAAATATGAAGCGCGGAGTGAATGCAAATAGTAAATATGGTATGAATGAGAATATTTGTCACAATTATTTATTGCCCAATAAGGCATATTGTAATTTTATCACAAAAAAAGATTCTTAGTAAATATTTTGTGAAAAAACTACTCTGTATTATTATAAAAAATGCTTCATTTTATTTGTTAAACTAAAAATAACTTTTTTATCGTTGGTTGTTAAAATATTGTTTTTTATAATACCTTTGAAATGCCTTTTGTTACCTTATTTACATTTTAAAGCTATAAAAAAAAGATGGATAAACCTTCAAAGGCTGCGAAACGTTTCACCTTTAATTTGTTGTCTATACTACCTGGTACTGTATTTCAATTAAGAAATCAGCCTATTTTGATGTATATTGGAGTAAATAAAACATCACATCTATTGAATCATTCGAATACCCCCCCCCCCCCCGAATTGGGCCTCTTCTCTTGTGTTCGGCAAACTACATGATATTATCTCATGAATCAAGAAAAACCAAGGGCTACGATATACTCACGATAAAACATTTACTTCAAACTGTCCATTCTATTATATGGAATAAATTTAAACATATCCGAATCACTCAAAAATTATGTGGTCTAACCGAAATCAATCTAATTCAGCACATCTAAAAAAAAAAGTTTATTCCTATAAGCATAAAAAAACAAACAAAACCTGCGACACTTTCAAAATTGGATTCTAAGAAAAATTGTATGTCGTACAGGATTGAGCA
Organism: Acanthosoma haemorrhoidale; assembly: GCA_930367205.1. Classification (NCBI taxonomy): domain Eukaryota; kingdom Metazoa; phylum Arthropoda; class Insecta; order Hemiptera; family Acanthosomatidae; genus Acanthosoma; species Acanthosoma haemorrhoidale. Next base: position 45,851,293 of record OV884014.1, read on the forward strand.
CCCTCCGCCTCACTGTAACATATATTTGCGAAGAATAGTAAACAAAGAAAGTATATACATTTTCCTGGATATATCGTTTCTAGAATAGCAAACTTCATTTTTTAAGTTCTTGATAAAGTTCTTGACTAAGGTATCGATTTATACATGTTATGTGCACTGGAAAATCGTTGAATTTGTAGCCCCCTTAGAAATAGGAGTAATGACCGTGAAAGCGTTCAAATACGTTACATTTCTTATATCACTACGCTATCCGAGTATTGAATAAGAAACAACTTTTCAAACAAAAATTTTTTCACCGATTTGTAGCTTTCGAAGTGGACCATTTCTAGGTAAAACATAATTTCAGTTAAGTCGAGATATATAAGACGACGAACTGTAATGAATGGTCGAACGTAATGAATGCTTAGAATAATGAACTCGTGGAACAGCTGGCTCCGTAACGATCTCAAAAATTATCTATACATTGTGCAACAATAGGGCCCCATGTGGAGGGCTGTGATAATGTGTATCTGTCGGGAATGAGGAAAAGGAAATCGAGTTCACACTTATCTTTTGTGTTTGTGCCTTAGAGTGCATGCAGCAATGATACATGTATATTATATTTTTATAACACATTTTCTTATTGTTATTTTACAGCACTTTTATACACGTATAGAGAGAGATTAATTTGTTAATAAGGTACAATTTAATAAAAGAAATTTCCATCAAATGTATTTCGTTTTGACATACCTTGTCTGCATAAGGTCAGCTGATTACAAGAAAAAATGGGCGATGGTCAAAATAGTGTAAAAATTGTTAATTACAAGAATAAAAATAAGATATAGATATTAGTGAAACTTAAAGAGATAATGCATTTATGAAACTGTCAATCAGTTAGAATTAAAGATTAAGAACATTCACTCGAAAAGGTTCTAGTGGTTAATAATAATTAACCATAACTCCTTAACTCTGTTCGTTGAATAGGGAGTGATTTTTAATTAAGAAAATCTTGTGAAAATTTCGAAGTTTTGCTATTTGCCTTTGACCCGGAAAAACCAGCAAATCTCGAAATAATTGCTATAAGGATGTGTATATCTAGAATAATTTTCTCAATAATATTCTGTATAAAATATGTTTATATAGTAGAAAACTTTCGATTCTAAGTGGTTTTAAAGGGGAAGAAGTCCCCTATATGTTTTTCGCTTATACTATACCAGCGGTCTTTGCCGACCAGGTTTGACAAAAGTGTACCCCACTCCACGGATGCCAATTGGATTCCTTGGTTTGGCTTCATTCAGAAGCCGACGGATGAGCCTCGCTGGCTTTGCCAATCGGCATAGGAAGTCCACACCTTGTGGCAGGACACACACAGAGTGTATTAGTGAACCAATAAAAAAACTGGTGTTTCCAAATTTAGTCCAAGTTTAGCGTAAATTTTGATTTTTGTTTCGTAGATGATAAATCAATTTTTTTTTCGTTTTCAGGTGAGTAGCCAAGGTCTTTTACTTTCATTATTGGTGAGTTTTATTTTATTTTTTATTTTGTAATATGTTATGATCAAGTCGAGTCGTAACACACCACATCTGAATGTCTAAAGTAATCTCTTTTTAATGGAAATAGTCATTTTTTTTTTTAAATTTTCTGAGGGATGTATTTTAAAAAGATCGTGTGATATATTTGTTTTGCTGTTTTTTTTTAGGTACCTATGTAATATCAATATATTCATGTATATATCTCAGTGAATATCTAAATTTATTCCTTCGAACAAATAATAAAATTGATGACGACTGATAGATGATGACACACAACTGTTGTTCTAGCATTCAAAGATCCTATACCGAAGCTCTGTTGTTTTCCAGGGCAATCAGCATAGGTTCATACATGTTGCATCAGTCGTAGGAAATGCTAACATGCCCTTCAAATTACGCAAGCAAACTCAACATTTACAAGCCTGAGAACGACACGCGGATCAGCTCCCATCCGAATACTACCTCGCGCGATTTCATCAATTTAACTTGTTTGCGAATAGATATTTAGCACTGAAAGCCACTCATTTTCTGTGGGGGGTTTTTCAAACTAACAGCTAAATTATACTCATTCTTTATGGGAAAATACAAGTGGCGTACATACGATTTGTTCGATTCAAGTTTGACATTATAGATAAATAGTATGCTATGGTTTATGTCTGCATAAATCAGTCCTTGTATAGAGGCAGCCTATTGCCATGAAAACAAGAAAACTTGATTTACTATTCAACATGTTACTAACTCGATTTACAATTCAACATGTTACTAGATTAATAATTATCAAGCTTATTCTTCCCATATTAAATTGTACTCGTATGAGATTATATATTGACCAATAAAAACTATATTGACGTAGACAGCCGTTTACACTTATGACTTTTGAATTAAAATTCCAAACCATGAATGCATTAATGTATTTTCTTATTGTTACTTCACACAAGGCCATTTTCCAATGCAACGAGCACCGGACTAGACTTCAAAATGATAACTTGACCATGGTATTAAGGTTGATTGAAGGTCAGCAGGACAGTACTACTACAAAATTTCACCTAGCCTGTCAAAAAGGAGTCAAATACCGAGTTTAGAAATTTTAATTGATTATTCCATCAAACAGAAACCCATGTGTCTGATTCGGTCATTGTGAGTCGCATTTTTGATCTACAGGCATAAGTGTTTGAACGTCCTATTTTACTTTTGTGGTAATTTGAAGCAGGTCGGAAGATGCGAATGTTTGTCAGCGTCGGGGTTAATAATTTACAAGGGTACAAAAACTGCAATTACAAAAAATCACTTATACTTACACGAGAATCGTGTTCGCAGTTTTTGCCTAGTTACAGAGAGCAGTTCCGCATTTTGACCGATTGATAATTAAAATTGATGCTCTAAATTAAAACAACTCTACTATACGATCTCTCCAAGGCATTACGTTTGCTTGTAATGCTGAATGTATTTTTCAGGAATTAAATCTTTGACAGAACGATTTTCAGTATGTGTTAAATAGACAAGTCATTATCGCTACCAGGTAGCAGCCCAAACATGTCTTCGAAAGCTAAATTGAGATTTAAAAAAAAAGAATTATAAATGAAAAATTCTTCATTTTTTTAGCAACGACAATTGGTACTCTTATGGAGAAAATAGTATTTTTGTTCTCTATACACAAATTTTTTTTTTTTTTTAAATTGCGAGCGTCTTCGGCAACTTACGTCGCATTAGTTGATTGTAATGAAAATACATAAAGAAAAGAAGCATTCAATTAATTTACTCCTATGTAGGCTGGAAAACTTTTATTTTTAGTTTTATAGAAAAATATTTTGTAAAATACTATGACAGCAACAGTTTAGCAAAACAAAGAGTTATTAATACACTTCATCCTCTGCAACCAGCTTTGTTTTAGTTAGCCTCATAAAATCTTGTATATAATTACTGAAATAATTTTAAAAAATAACAAGCAAATATACAAATTATCCATAGTTGTTGAACAAATATATCTTTTTTCAGTCTTCATGGAAAACCTGGGTTTCCAGAGAACAAAAAATTTATTTCGGTAAATCCTTGTTCATGCTTTAAGTATGTCCTAAAATGTTATTTATTTCAAGATAGAAATGGTGTATGTTGGAAGAATACCAGCTTTAGAGGAATGTTGATATAAATAATTATGTTCACATTTTGAAAAAAAAAATAGAAAAATGGTCGTTGTGTGTATTTATTTCTATCGCAGCTTTCATTGTTTTCCTGTCTTCTTCTGGACCAGAAAATGGCAAATTAAACTCCTGGGCTTTTGAAATCGATTTATAAGAAGTTTTCTTTTCTTTGTTTGTACTTCTGTTGACCCAACAGCATGCCTTTACTGGTCCGCCCGCCCGTTGTTATTTTGTATGCTTGGGCTAGGAAAATAAAAACCCCATAGGCCAAAGTGTGCCTTTGTCCGACCCATGGAGACTCCCGCCCACTCAGCACTCGACTTTTCGTCTTCTCTCTGTGTTTTTTTTCTTTAGCTAGGCAGTTGATGCCTGCGTGATTCTCAATTCGTTAATCCAAGAGTTACTGTAGTTGTTTCTTCTTGAGGTTTCTTAATTTTCATTTTGAATTCTTTTGTATGACATCTGTTAAGTGATAAGCTTGTTATTTTTTGGAAATTTTAATGTTTTATGTAGGCAGGCAAGACGCGTGCATAATAATGATGTATATGACATACACTTTAATAGTTCTGATTGGCTGTCTGTTCCACTGGTTTTTATTCTGCTCTCCAGGTTGGACCGGTCGTGGAAAGTTCTTCTTTGACCTGCTGAGTGGAAACGTCTCTGCGTTTTTTTAGTTATAGCCACATTTACTTTGGGTGCCCCCCCCCCCCTCATCAGTTCACAATAGTGCTTTGTAACCAACCTACCCATACCCCTTCTCCCCTATTCTTAAATTCCTTCGAAAAGCTATATTTCAGCCTGATTACCAGATACATCAAGGTAAGAAGCCTTATTGTTGGTACCAATTTGCTCTCCTTATCTGAACCTACAAGACAATTCTTAAATTATTTCCATTTTTTTGGTTTCTAATTTTTATAGAGCTAATTCGCAACACCAGTTGATGGGCTATTCCGATTTTATTGAAAAAGTAACTTTTTTCATCGACAAACCTTCCTTTAGTTCTCGTAAAAATTGACGAGCAACTTCCACTTGTCCTGTTTCACTAGAATTGGTTTTTAATCAATAAGTTATTAAATATAATCAGTTTCTGGCCGGAAGCATCTAGTTAACGATGATCGACTCTACTTTAAAATCGCGGATCTTCCATGTCTTGTTAACTATTTTATCGGTGTCTATTATTTATATTTTCGTACAAACCGGTTTTACCTGATTCGGGTATGGTAATTTCTGTTGCGTGCGTTTGAGGTAAATTGGAGCGAATTTGTGATACGTCAAAACAACAAACTGTTATACTCGTAAATCAAATCTCTCAACCGTTGATTGGCATACTTACGGGAATTTTAACCAAAGACTATGGTAGGTAGCCTCCTCTTCCTGGCTACATGTCTATGAGGATATTTTGAAATGTATGGCATACTTCAACTCGTAATAAAAACTATTAACATTTGTTAGTTGTGGTACATTATTATTATTTTATTGGTTAAAGAAAACAAATTATTTTGCCTTGCTAACAGGGTGGCAGTAGAAATCAAAGATAGGTTTATAATAAGAATTATTATTAAACTAAACTCTGATTATGAAATTATAAAACAATCATAATTAAAATATTCCTTTAATAATAACAATAAACAATTATACGTGGACACAGGTTATAAGTATTATTGGCTGAATCCTATGGCATGAAGAATTAAATCAATACGTCTCAATCTTTGTTTATGAAAGTACACTAATCATAATCTTTAAATCGTCAACTTTTAAATTAAAATTAAAACGATTAAAACACGTCAAGGCTATTGGGGTTTAATCAGTTACTTATCTTTAATCATCTTACCAGAAGCTATGTTTCAAGCATTATTTTCATTCTGAGTAGTCTTACGCTTATGATTTGATTACACGAGTCTTGAATACGCCGCCCACTTAAACGCGGTGGGATTATGCTCTATTTTCATCTAATTATCTCTTAAGCATATTCGCGGTTGACGCTAATAGTAGTTACTACCTCTTCACTATTTGTGTTTGAAAAGTGCTTATACTTGTTTTCATGTCATGAAGGCTGGATATGTCATTGGGAGCTTCAATACCGATTGTGTTAACTTACAGCCTGCCAAGTTGCCTAATGCCTCCACACAACTCTTTTCACGGAAACAGATTTTTTAGTAAACACTTCTAAATTCATGTATAATTTTTCGTTTCAAATACAGCTATTAAACAAAAGCGTTATAATAGTAGTGCTTTACATCAATTACACATTTCAAAAAATCATCAATTTAAAATGTTTGCTATAGTGAAGGTGACGCTGAATAATGTCTGAAATTATTCACCCATTTCTGGCCTAATGGGGCCTATTGTGAATTGTCCTGCATTTTAAAGAGAAAAGTTCCTGGCGGTTATTCAAATTTTTCCAAAGATCGTTGAGGATGTGTTTGTTGTGCGCGGTAATCAACATATATTTTAAATACTTACGTAAATTATAATTTGAATACAAATGGTATTTTTAAAAATTGAATATATTACTGTCAGTAACAAAGTATGTTGGAATATAATTATTAAATCTTGGGATCGGAATCCATTCCACGTACTTCTTTTCCTAACGCAGGTTGAACATATTAAGAGTAAATAACATTATATAAATAACATATTAAGAGTACAAGAGTAAATAATGACTTATGGTACATTTTGCCATAAAATCGAAATCGGGCTGCAAAACGTGTGTGAAGTCATTTTATAACGATGCTAGATGGCAGGTTGGAGATTTTAGCTCGAGAAAATAATTTGGTCCAAATGTGAACAGTTTTGACTGTTTATGGCCTTGTGCAGTATATAAGTTAACGGAACTTTCAAGAATCTGTCCAAGTTTTTTCCGTACTTGCGCTCATTGTATTTTCACCAAAAAAACTGATCAGTATATTTTGACGAAATCAAGTAAAATTAATGACCAGTATACAAAAACTATTATATCAACGATTCATTTACGTTTTAATTCTTCGGTACAGTACAGTTTGTAGCGTTTATACTTCATATGTTGAGTATTTACAAAATTATTCCCTTTCGGCAATCCTCATTCCAATTATTCTAGAATTATATTAAAAATTGTAGCAGCTAAATGATGAACATGTTGTGGAGTCTTGTAGCACATGCATAAATAAGAAACGGAAAGACTGAAAAACTCTGCAAAAATTATTGATTACCGTGAGATTTTTTTTTTTTTTTTTTTTTTTTTTACGAGAATTGTGACCCTTCGATCGTATCTTACTTTTAGATGAATAAGAGCCCCCCCCCCCCACCCGCCTTCAGGCGGATGATGATTTTATATCTATATTTTCGAGATTACAAATGAACATTTTCGTTGTTTTTTTTTCCGCCCAAACCGTGCCCGTGTGAAGCACTGTCTTAGATGAACCCCTAGATACAGAACTCACCCTAGTATAGACAAGAGGTGGCCGGTCAGCTGTCTATACACAGCCAGATGCACTCCTCCCCCCCCCCTCCTACGAACTAGCAGCGGTGGGGGATGAATGGGCCGGAGCCATGAATGAGAGTCAGTTGACGTCTGCCGTCCGTGGTTTGTTCAGTGTCAGCGCTCTCTACGTCTGTACAGCCAAGCCCGTCTGCTCATTTCCGTCTTGGATATAGCTGTACCTGTCTAATCTACTTCTTGGTCTACTCTACGTTTATACTGTCAGGTAAGTCTCATTTGATTATGCCAGTACTAGATACCATATTTTTATTATTCGCAATGCCCATGTAGTGAAATGTAATTTAAGGAAGGAGTTATTTTACCATTTCTTATTACGAATTAATTATTCAATGTATAGATTTGACCTATAGCCTTAACAATTATTAATAATTAAATACCAAAGAAAAAGTTACTTGCAAGATTAGGGCTTTAACCCGGGACCTGGGTTGTTTTGTTATAAATAATAGTGGGAACAATACTTCATTCAAAATTGTTCATTTTAACCTAAATAACATCGAGTTCATTTTTAGTGAAAGTATTTGCTGGAAATTTTCTTTGATTAATGAATGGAAGAATTTTGAATTTCATAAAATTTATTTATGGATGATGTTTCGACATTTACGTGTTCATATGAGTATAGAAACGAGATATGAATAGTCTTTAGTTAGACTCTACCAAGTTGTTTTAAACTTGTACGCACATGAAGTAATAGTTTTGTTTTTACTATATGCCCAGAGTATTAAATAACCGTTGATTTATTACTATTCATATAAAACAAATATGTCAAATTAGTAGTACCATGTATTTTACTATGACTGGTAGTAGCAACCAATTACTGTGCAAAAAAGACGTCACAATTCACAGCTGCGGAAAAAGGCCGGGTGGATGGGAATAGACGTGACCAGAAAATTGGGCTTGATACCTCGGCACTTGATATATGAGCCGTTTATTTTAAAAGTGGCCTAAGTCCATTTATACTTAAGTAAAATTTATATATGAGTAAATTTACTTTCAAAGTGAACGGCTCACTTATTGAACTAACTCTGAAAACTTATGTGTCCAGAATTATCTTATCTACTCGGAATATAAGTAACCTCAAATGCTTTATTGATAAATAACTTGAAGTTGTACCTGTAACCACTGGAAACCGGAAATAGTTGACAAATGTACTTGGGGCACTTTCAAAATAAACAGCTGATATATAGTAAATATATTTATTTTTGACAGTTTTTCTCCTTGAGGTAAATGATTCTATTGTTGTATGGTGCATGTGGTCCTCTTGTTGTATTATGTTTTTTAAACACAATCGTTTGTTTTATTTTTCTTTTTTAATTAAATCCTTAGTACCAGGGCAGGCAGGGAAGTAAATTTAAGAATAAATGTTCTTGTAGGCTTTCGAACCCAACTCCTTGAATTATAGTTGTTATATTAACCATAACACAATGTTGTCAGTCAGTTTTACTGTTTTTGTTTTTAATTATTTCGTCGTCAAAAATTTTTCAAAAAATACTAGTTTCGTTATGTAGGGTCCCATTATTTATAAATTATGATTTTCATCATTGCTGGTAAGAACGCACTGGTTCTGCCAAAAAGCTTCCCTTAAATTATGATGCATATGAGTAGGCATATAGTTATTTGCCATTTAAATATATTTATTTCGCTCTCTAACAATATTTATAACGGATGATTATATCCCTATATAAAATATTCATGTTAGTTACAGATTTCTCGCAGACAGATAGACGTCTTCTTTTTTATTTATTTTTCTCTTTCACTGCAATCCTATAAAAGAAAACAAATTCTACATGCTCCATGCATTCTGCATAATACATGTTCTACATTAGCGAAAAAAAGTTAGTTGGATAAATATGATATTAGACGACTGAGTTTAATTAATTGAAAATAAATAACAAAGGAATATAAACAAACGTAGTTTTAAGTGCTAGTTGGTCCGCGTTAAAGTTGTTTTTTTTATTCGTTTGGTTATTAGTTGTTCTGCCAGTTTTATAGTACTCACGTCGAGTGAGTGCGAGCCTTTTAAAGTCAGTTTGTCCAAGTTAATGTTATTAACAAATTAAGTTAATTCTGTTCGACATTTTCTAAAGAGTACTTTTTATTGTATCAAGTCTGCAAGGGTCGTTTGCATACAAACGGTTGTTGTAAAATAAATATTTGAAACTTTGCACAATTTGAGCGTTGCATATACGATTGTTACTTCGTGTTAACAATTACTGATTGCCGGCTTATTAATTAATTAAGATAATTGTCTGAAAATTTAAAAATTAGTTTGATTAATGAATCAATATATGTAAATATGTTTTCATATGAGATCACTTATGTGTTTAAATAACCTGCTTCTATTTACCGCATTCAGAAATCAGCCAAAAAAAACTGGCACGCAACATTGACGCAACTAAATTAAATTTTTAATTTAAGTGTTAATAAATGATTGAACGGTATTATTATTGAGCTGAAATGAACGAATAAACCAATTTCAAAACACATTGCGTCATTTCCGGCCTGAAAATTTCTTAACTGTATTAGAAAATATTTTTGTTTGGTAAATATAGTTTAAGATAAGATTTCTATACTGATGTTGAAGGCTATTTGGTTTATTCTATTATTAGTGTGTTCTTTTTTAAATCATAGTTCGTTGCAGTAAAATTGTATGACATAACATATATATAATATTAGTAATATCGAATTACGTCGAATTAGTGACGATGACGAATAAAATTATAAGGATTACAATTGCTTGGTAAATGAATTCAATTGATACAACAAATAAATGAATGATTCACTTAATAAATCTTGGAAATACTATTTCATCAATGGAAACAATTTTCTATTTGAAAAAAAAAAAAAATGTAGATGACACGTAACCACTGCTAGGCGATAGTGCAATCTTTTATTTAGTGTTTTTCGTTCGGCATCAGCGCTGACTCGCCTTTAGGCCTGCCTAATCAGATGAATGGGAAACCGCTTTCCATTCATATTTATCGCTCGCGGTGCTATTGCTGGCTTTCACTACTCGCTCATTCATCAGTTTGGAGAACGTTTTCATAGAGCTCTTATGATGTTATATTTTACTTAAAAATAATTTTTTTTTGTTCATTAATACATTCCCAGAGTCGTTTAAAAGTTTCTAAATTTATCCTTTTTTTTTTTTTAATTGTACAGCTTAAGTCCATTTGATAATGTTCGTTCGTTTTAATTTTGTTCTGTTTACAATGTTTTCATAATTTAATTTTCATATCGAGAAGGATGTTTGGTTGTGACAGGGTGACCCTTCAAATTTAAAAATACTTGCATTATATAAATGCATTAAAAAAGTTGTATAACTTTATGTGCTCTATAAAATGTAGCATAGCTACAGACAATATGTAAGAACCAGGTACAATTTTAGTTTATGTTGTACCTTACAGAATCTATATCTTGCAAATCAAAATAGCTATGTCAAAACAAAGGGGTTGTGGGAGGGGAAAAACAAACAAACATGGGTACTAACTAACTAAATAAATTAATAAACTGACCCCATGAATAGTAATTGTTTAATTAATTAATTTATCAATTACTTGGAAATTCAAAAAATAATATTTTCCTGCCAAATTGAGTGGGATAGTATTGAAGATCTCGACGCTCTGGTTAATAATATGTAATATACTAGTATGTTGTCATTTTCGTGAACTATAATCAAAAGTTGTAAAAATGTCTGTTAAAGATGCAATGAAACTCGTTTAATACTTGATTTATCGCAGTTAAACTTTAAAACTTATATTTTCGCCCCTTTATGTTTGTTTTGGTCATTCTGAGTTCCCCGCTCGATTCAGAGAAAATTGTATGTTGATTTTATGACCTGATCATATGAATAATAAATGTCAATGTACTCAAATTAATTAAATAACTGTTGCAACTTTTGTTAGTCTTTAAAATGTCCTTATTTATGCGATACATCCCCCTAACTTGATCTTTTTTTCTTTTAATATTTATTCATTGAAACCAGAGTTTCACACAATTTTTAAAGAAGAAGCTATTTTTTCTTTCTTGTATCATGAAGTCGGGGGAAAAAAACGCTTCCTCAACGCTACGTTGATTTCAGTAACCCACTTCCACTTATGTGTGTCTCCCAGTAGATAGCCTTCTGGTGAAATTGTCGGGAATTAATTGGCGTTGTGTTGGCTAACCTGCCGTGTCACGGAGATCCGCTGCTGTCACGGTCGGTCGCCGTTGTCCGATCAGTCACAGCGTTTCTCTGTCACAGTTGAGGAACAGGATAACACCTCTCAGCCTTTCCTCAGCGTTTTCTGCAATGAACCCAGTCACTAGGTTAGATAAATAAATAATTATAATTATTGTTATTTCTGTCGAGTGATTTTGTATTTAATTAATTCTGTACTACCAGGGCAGACAGGGAAGTAAATTTAAGAATAAATGTTCTTATAGGCATTCGAACCCAACTCCTTGAATTATAGTTGTTATATTAACCAGAACACAATATTGTCAGTCAGTTTAACTGTTTTTGTTTTTAATTATTTCGTCGTAAAAATAACTTTTTTTTCTGGGTTGCCCCATTATATTACCGATATGTTTGGACCGTTTCTGATTCAATCTTAAATAAATAGGCCCAAACTTTAGTCATTGCAATAAAACTTCTCAGATTATAAGATGGGGGAATTTAAAACCACCCATTTTAGCATGTGATAAAAATTGGTTTATTGGAATGCTCAAAGGGAAGTTATTAGTGTGTGCATTTACTCATTTTATATACCAATGATATTAAAAAAACAAAAAAAATCCGACTTCGTTCTTGTTTTTGATATTCCAATCAAATCAAAACTTTAAAAAAAATAGCACCAAGCACCCAAGCCCAGACAGTTACTGTCTGCTGCGATGTTTCATAAGGCATGACAATATGAACTCAATGATTGATGTAAATGGAATTTTTACGTTTCCTTTTTGACCAATCCAAGTTTTGAACACCTTTACTATTTGGCTAGGGCAAAGGTCGTTGTATTGTATGTAAATGAAGTTGTGGCGGGGGTGATACAAACGTCCGAATTCTCGCCGTGGGGAAAAATTTCCCTTAAAGCAAACAAGAAAATCAGCCAATTGTTTGTCAGCTGCTGGCAGACCGGATGTAGCCCACGAGGCACCCACGATGTATGTATGAATTCACTCCGGCGCCTAATGTTATAGGTGTTTTCATTTTTTTTTTTTTTTTCCCCTCTCCCCCCCCCCGGACACAATGATATTTGGCTCACGAAAGGCGTTGACCCTTTGTTTTGGTCAACCAGAACGCTTTGAAAAAGAGTTAAATTGCGTGTATTATTGCCTATTTCTTATTCTATACATTTTTAGCTTGTGTATACTTGGCCAACGTCAAATACATCAACAAGTGTATGACACTTGGGCAGATAATTGTTTTGACAAGTGGATGTTCCCTCTTCTGTTAGTCATCTATTTGTTGATATATTCTCTCTTCCTATCCGAAAATTTTTTCAAATTCATCAAGAATGTACTTATGTCTCGTATAGTATTGTAAATAAAAGAAGTCTATATGTTTAATTCATTTTACAATCCTCCCTGTGATAACAAGTAATCGGTTTTATATTGTCGATATGACTAATTAATTTATTCTATAATAAATCATATTATCGCACCACACCTATGTGTATAAAATTTTTAACATACAAAAGTCTGTACCAGTGTCCTAGACCAATGTTTTGTGTCTGTCATCATAGTCATGCAAGTTTAAAGATGGACTGAATTGCCATTCATTACTGGAACTAAGGTACGTTGCTTAAACCTACAGGACTGACTACAAGATTGTAATGTTGCGTTTAGGTCGTAACGTACACTAGTAATATATTTATTTAACGATGGTGTACTGGGCAATACATGTATAGGTGAAAATGTATGCCCTAAAGGCGTAATGGAGGTGTTCGCTTCCCAACTTTTTTTTTTGAAAATGCTACCAGCTTAGTCCATCCAGAATTGATAACTATGAAACTCTCGTGAAACAGTGAAATTCTTAATGGTCCTATAGTCTTCAAGCATAAATCCTTAAAAAAACAATAATCATGATCACGATCCTCTTAATAATGACTTAAATTACTCCAGAATTGCTTTAATTATAAGAAATAAAATTATTTTTAGATCGGAAAGATGCAATCTACGTCTCCCACAGCAGCCGGACCGAACAGTGTAATCTTCGAAATTACAGAGTCGGAACGGGTTAGGCACCAATCCTTCGAATGTATCATTATTACACCTGGAGAAACCGCCGTCTCGACGACCAGGATACGACAATCATTGGATGTGACCTTTTGCCTGACATTTCCAGAGGTTAACAGTAAAACTATCCTTAGGGGAGCATCGGGACTTACGCATTAAGGGGAGGAGGAATGACAAGTATGTTTCCCAACAAAAGAATCAAGTCCCAGTCAGTATCCAAGCTATAGGATGACTTGAGGCAGGAAAAACGTGTTATCCACAGATTTCCACCGCACTCGTACTCTAGCCAGAATAGGAACGCGGACAAGAACTGGGATTCCGGCGGTCAGCCACCGTGAGCATTTTCTCCTGTTCGAAGGGAGAGGTTCTACTTTCGTTGTGGCTTGAGGCGATCGTCTTTTGTATGTCTGTCTGTATGTTCTGCGACGCCGCATAACCCAAAATACCTTCAAATATACTGATTAGTTTTCCCCCGTTTGTGACAATGAGGGAAGTAGAGAACGCAAAATTAAATCTGAAAAAAATATGGCCCGTTTCACTAATTTCAGATATTTCATGAAGCCATTTTATGCTTAAAGTTATATTTTCCCCTTCGTTGCAAAGAAGTTAAGAAAACATTTAATAACGTAACATGGACAAAATTGCATCGATATTTAATAAAATAATGTTTTGAGCTAATAACTACGAGCTGATTCCTAAAGATTTTTTTTTCAATAATTTAGCTGTTTAAATTTTTTTTTTCATTCGTCGATAAGGGGATTTGAGAAGCCCAGATATATAAAAATGAGCTACTTTAAATAAAAATATCGTTTAGTTTTTCATAATGATTAAATAAATGTTTAAAACTCAAATATTGTACCATCACAGTCCAGGTTCTTTATTTTAAAAAATATATTTTAAACAATACGATTTAGTTCGCGTGATTGGTGTAAACAAATTTGAGTTAGGAAAAACTAGCATTCGTTTTTCACTTATCCCGTCCAACTACCGTATTGGTTAGATACAAAAATTGTGTGAAAAATCATTTTTGGGGATTTTAGTGATGACAAATTGTAAATCTCTGCAAGTCAGAGATACAAAAATTGTACAAGCATGACGTATAAAACATTTTGCTGCAAAGAATAATCAAAACTTCCTCTCTGCTCTTGATTAACACTCATAGTAACTTGAACTTGACCTTACGAGATGGTTTTGACCGCAATTAAGATAGTTTGTAAAGGTTTCATAACTCATCATACCGGGAAAAGCGTACATGTTTGCTCTTTTTCCATACTAAAAAAATGTCTTAACTGCCGGTTTCAGACAATTTGTTAAAAAAAAAATAAATAAATAGGAATCCATCAGCTGAGTTCTTGCAGGATAAGGCTCCGGACTGACCATTCAAATCGCACGATAATGGGTTAGTTACGTCTACGAAATCAATTGAATGACCTTTTGTAATTGTAGTCCACTACATATTTATTATATACCACTAAGCAGGACTTCACGATCTTCAATTTGATACCCTACTAAGTATTACAGAAAGATTTTCATTTTTTTATTACCAATTAATTAAATAATTAGTCACAGTCATAAGACTCACGATGGCTTGAAAACACTAAGAGATAAAAATATAAGGGTGTCCTTTTTTGGAGAAACAAAATTGTAGTAAAATAATTAGAAATCGCCACGGAAACCCAAAAATCTGAAAAATCCTTCGTAAAGCCATTAACTAAACTTGGGTAGTTAGTTATACCTTGTAATATCGCATCATTGTTTTGAGAACTTTTTCAAGCTGGAAGGTGAATATAGCTACGTAAAAAAAAACGATGACTGCACAAATCATTGACATATTCCAATAAAGAACTGATCTAGGTCAGTGACCAAATAGGTTATACAAATACAGCGAAGTAGTTTTTGTCAAAATCGCCAAGTATTTTCTTCCAATAAATTTTCCCATGAGTTTCGCATGGTATTGTTTCATCACTTTCTCTGCACATAATTATGTTTATATACCTTCAAATAATACAATTTAGTTCGTAATCTATGTAAAAAGTCATTTAAATTTGAAAAATATGAGCCACCGAGTTGTGAACCAACTAGTTATTGCACAATTTATCGAAGTAATCTGTTGTCCGGGGCTTATATTATGGTTGATTATCCAGAAACCTGTTTCTAGCCAGGTCATATCAAATAGCAATGCTCGCCAGAAAGAAGAAATGTGAGATGGTACTCGCGATAAGAGTGCGACGAGGAACGCACAGGAATCCGTTCTGACCCTGGTATCAAGATTTCGTTTAACTTAACGTCCAAAAAAAAAAAAAAAATGAAGTTTCCAGATCGTCCGTCGAATTGTTTAAGAGTCGGCACTGTTACTTCTAACTGTTCGGCCCGAATTAGACTGAACTCGTACCGGCCAGGGAATTTCGTTGTTTTCCCGGATCAGTGGGTAACGTGACTTCTCACCTATACATAAACATCCTGTTAAATGAAAGCTTGTTGGAATTCTTAAAGATAAAATTCTTCGTAATTAGGAATGAATGCATTAGTGGTTACCTTCGTGTCATTAGACAGGTGGGACTCTGCTGTGCTTTGGGATGTTTTGTCAGTCTTGGATTCAACATTGTGTACTGTTGTTTCGTCAGCTATCAGCAGAAATTCAAAGGAGCGCCTACTAAAGGACCACCGTCAATCGAGAAGCTCTCGCAGGTAAGATGATTTTCAACTGTGTAGGTTGGGGGTTTACAATGCACCTCGTGTACGTTTCAGCTTGTAGGCCTGAACACGTGTGCCTGTTGTACCCAATCGACTCCTGAACATGTTCTGATGTCAACCTATGCCTCTGCAAGGGGAAAAATCTTGAGTCCAATTTGTTTGTCTAAACATGAATTTTTGAAGGATAATGCCCCCTTTGAGTAGAGGCGTTAGATGTTTGTCCTGATATCCAATTTTCAATATTTGGTTATTTACGATTTCTTTATTAAAAAAATGTTTGTTTTGTTTCACAAGTTTTATTTAAATTAAGTGCGTTGTTTAATTCTCAGACTACTAGATCCTTTTCGCACTAAAATCGAGATTAGTTAAATCATTTAAAATCTTTTTCAAATAGTTCTTTGTTGTTCGTCAAATCGATTGGGACATTACGTTGTGCCATAATTTACTTTACCGACAAGATTACCTCCCTTATCTGAATGGTAACGATCTCCTGAATGAAGTAAATTTTTGTAATCGCGAACTTTAATTTAATGTTTTACGAGTTTAATCAAAAAGTAAGGAGAATTTTATAATTTCGTTTTTATCGATTTCGATGGCGTAGTGCATCATGAGTTCCTGGTAGAAGGACGTACCGTCAATTAAGTATGATATATTACTTGGGAGTTATGCGCCGTTACGTGAAGCGATCCGACGAAAACGACCAGAATTGTGGCAACCTTGAAAGGACGACGCTTTGACACCATTGATGAGATAAAAGAAGAATCCCTGAAGGAGCTAAGAGCTATATCGAAAAGTGAGTCTTAAAAGTTTTTCGAAGATTAGAAAAAGCGCTGGCACAATTTATTATATTTATGTACCGATGAATAAATTTTAAAAAAATTTCGTTACATTTTGGTCAAACCTCGTCTCGTATATCGTTTCTTTAATGAGCTATTGTGGGGGAAAAATATTTTATGTTAACCAAGGGTTAGGCCCTTCATTTTTTATTTCTATCAGGTTGATTTATAAGAAAAAAATCCCTGTACGATTACGACACGTGATTTTTTTTTTTCTATTTTAATTATTTTTACTGCTTGTGTGATATTCCTTAAAATATAACTTACTCACATAAGCGGTTGGTTATGCAACGCATTCAGTGAGTAATATTCGTTTATTTATGTTATGCATAAATCCCAGGGCACGATGAATATTCCGTAGAGGAGGTCGTCCGCTCACAACGGCAGTAGCACATCTCCTGCCGTATCCTCTTTCATAATTCTTTATTATCATACAAATGAGGTCCATTAAAAAACATAATGGAGAAGAAATTATCATGAAAACAGTCGCCGTGTGATTGCCACCGTATATGTATACGGGCAACTCGTTCTCCGTTCTCGTTCTTGGCCGTTACGGGTACTTGTACATCCCGGACTCCCGGTACTGAACAGTCAATTATAATATCCTGTTACAGTAGGACTCATAGAAACTATATGTGATATTCTATGTTGTCTAGATATAAACAGTTCTATCGTATATTTACAAATTTATATATAAAATCAAAGTTATTTTTTTCGTTCAATTTCGAATCTAGTTTCTATGCTCAGTGATTAATACTCGAGCGAATATTTTGAGTTGAATGAAGTCCGTGTTTTCTGGGTTTATGCTTTATGAACACCTTTTTTAATAATAATATAATTTAATAAATAATATCAAATTATTTTTAATTTTTTAATATTATTTCCACACGATATTCTACATAATTGATGATATTTGATATATATTTATTTGATGATATTCTACATAATTATTTATTATGTACCTACTTGGCTACCGTAATGATATATATTGTGCAGGAGTTTTCTCGAGAGAGGATCTTCTTTTATCGCTATTGCGCGTAGAATCCATTGACTAACATCCAAGGTCACTTTATAGTCCATTCATAAAGCCAACTCACAAATGTATTGCGATATAATTTTAAAAATATAAAAAATACTGAAGTACTTATCTTTCTATTGTTAGTTTATAGCTTTTGTGTTCTCATCACTTTATAGCTACTTAATCTCATTGTTAGCCAGCGTTGTTCACTTGACATTTCTTAGAGCTTACTCTTTTTTTATTTGATACTTAAAATGTATTTTTGAATTTATGATAGGGGGATGTCTTATTGTTCACAAATGAATTATGTTTGCCTCAGCTTGGAAGTACCAATTGATCCTTCAACTTCTTTCGTATTTTCGACCATTTAACCAGAAGCGGCATGAAACTTGAAGCAAATTAATAAGAAAACCCTCCATTTTATTTTTTTCTGTGAATTATAAAAAATAAGCAATTAGAGAATTTCTGGTTTTTACCAAAATGTAGGGGAAGCAATTTGCTGTTGGGTGATTCAGAAATTTCGCTCCGAAAAATCTAAAAAATGTTATTTTTTTGAAGGGTGTTAAATTGAACGAACATTTAATTAATTTAGCGGTTCCGGTCTTATTCGTATGAGAATTTTATGTTCTACAATATTCCTTAAGTTTATATATTTTCATTTTTAAACCAACTTCGAAAAATTGTCATAAAAAGCGCTTTTTAACCCTACAAGACAGCATTCACAACTAGTTTGTCATGGTTGGTGATATCCTTCATTGTCTATGTTTATTTTATCGTTATTCGGATGTATTTAGGTATTTATTTTCTATGAATTGACCTTAAATTAAAGTTATTTATATTCTATATCACCTAATATTAGTTATCAGTTTACGAGACCACAATGAATATTTATAGGAATATATGATTGCAGTGAAGCGCCTGAGGATGACATGCGTAGTCTATTGAAAGCGCTTGCTAATTGATGAAAAGATTGAGTTTGAAGAGAAACGATCATTGGTGTTATTTAATACTTAAATCATACTGATAGCGTTCCTTTCATTGTTTTATATTTACACTTGTCCTCTATTCTGTTTATATATATTTATTTCATATGCTTCCTAAGCTCAGGTGAACTCAATTCAAACCACTCATCCAATCCTTCGACATGAAGGCACTGCACTATTTATGCATGGAACAAGGACACACTTATTCACGGAATTGCTTCCATTGTATTGCCGTTGAAACCACCACTTAAGTGCCATAGATTTAGAAGTTTGCTGAGTGTCTATATTTTACTGTATCAAACAGGACATTCCCAGCCATTTAGATTTGTTCAAATAACTTACTCGTACCCTTTCAAAATCCTGTTTATTACAATGTTTCACTTTTGTAATTGTTGAGAAGCAGTCATCGCAAGGGTTTGTGGTACTAGATGAATGAAGCAATTACCACACTGCAACAGATATATCAATTGGCGAGATAGCCGTGCCGAGATAAGGGACACAGGTGACTGGATAAGGAAAGTTGCAGGAGACCTGAGCATACCATTTCACCCACGTTGCCCGTATCCTGTCCCATTTCCTAGCCGGCTGGCTGGCCCACGTTCGATGCAGCCCACGGGTCCTTCCTTTCTATACGGCCATTTTTTTTATCTTTCTCCCTCACTTTCCCGCCTCATCCCGATTTCACCCAGTTGTGGGAGTCCCAGCTTTTTTTTGGCCAGGTCTTGCCCGCCAGTTAAAGTGTTAGATTTTCGTTGCATCAATTACAAAATAAAATACATTAGTCCACCGAGAAATACTCCCAAATCCTACTCAAGCAACATTAGATAGTCTAAAAAGAACTGTTTAAATCTCGCCTAAGTGCTGATGTAGACGTTCACAGTACGACGAAACATCGTCTATAAGTCATTTCATTTTGTCATATGAAATAAAAACCGAGCATAACTCCATCTCTATTTTAAGTTTAAATTTTTACCCATCCCAGTAATCAGATATCAACTTCACCTTACTTGTATCTTCCATCCTACATCATTATTCTTTGGCCGATCTTTCCTTATTCGCGCACCCACCCTTTGGAATGTTATCCTCAAACTATGGAGCCAATCTACTTTTCTTTTACTTAAGTTCCTGCTGACATTACAAAACGAACCATTTAGCAGTTATAGAGGAAAATAGGAAAATTTCTACTAACGTTACAAATTATGTTATTGTTTCATTCATTCATTCTAAGGGCACGAAGTGCGTATTGGTAATATTTTTGGTTCCCATACAATTGTTTTTAGCCTGTTAACCAGAGACGTGGTCCTACCCTTTCAAGAGAGACTTGTCCCCCGAAGAGGAAACGATACAAATAAAAAGAGAAGCTATCCGCCTTCATTGATAGCCGGGAGAGCGACCTTGCCGCGTCCTTCACTCCTTCCCATCCTGCAAGTGTGTCTCTCCTTTTTAGGTCTCTTGACTTCGTATGATTCCTGTGCCTGTGTGTCTGTCTATCTATATATTAGTTTAGTATATATATAAGTATATTAAATTGTACGTTCGATGGCCTATATATTAGATTGGTAGTGTAGTATGTTATACAGAAGCGGTCGTGAAAATGATTTAATCCATCAATAAACGGAAAAAAATAAACATTTGAGTGTCCTGCACTACTCTTTATCACTGTGAGAATACATCATTAGTAATAATTATTGCAATATTGAGAACATACCCGCATCCGCTCAACAATTCATGATTATTAAACATTTTAATCACCAACCGTTTCAATTAGACAAATATCTTTAGAATGCACTGCGTTTGGGCAAGTAAACCCCACTACATGTTGTACCTGTCCTTAAATCAAGTCTTGGAACGATACGCCCTTAGAGTCTTTAAATTTGTCTTGATGTACCTTACATAGTCTCGACTGACTGCCCAAAAAACGTAACAGAACCATATTCTTTAGTGATTCCTATTAACTAACTTACCCTCAGAAGTGTTGGTATAAGTGAGGGGGGTGCGATATTTTCCGGATATTTGTACGTTTCTTAATGTTGTATGCGTGAGAGAATCCATGGTACACCTCTCCGCTGGTCTACCCGCAATTTGTTTTTTACTGATACACGCCCTGCCATTTTCATGTATCTTATAACCAAAATGATAGAATAGACAATAAAAATAAAAATTTAAATAATAACCCCTAGGCTGTCAAATCTGTTACTGTTGAGTAATATGAGTACTAGGAATAGGAAAGTTAATTGTAAGATTCTTGAAAATGGTTGTATAGCGGCCGAAAGCGCGTTTATCAGCATAAATTGTGTATAGAACAGAGAGGTAAATATTAATTAATTTAAGTATTGTATGAATCAATCATTGTTTAAACCAGAGGCACGTGTGCCACAATGTGGCATCTGGATGTTTGGATTCGGCGCGCGGCCGGCCAGTTGGTTTTGTTATTTAAAAAAAAATTTCATGTTCTCTTTCTGGGCGTAATTTAGACTCGGCACGTTTGATATAGGTAACAACATTTCTTTTATACATTGGTTGAATATTTTTACTACAGTGATATCCTTTATAGGAAATGAAAAAAAAAAAGATTTTACAATAATATCAATTTTCTGAAAGGCTGCATAACATCTAGTTAGTAGAAATTATTGATTAGCAAGTAGGTTGTACTTGGTTACTCCTAGCATATGTTTTTATTGTATAAATAATAGTTATTAATTTTTTTCATTATGTATGTATATTCTCAAAATTGATTAAAGCAAGCGCCTACACTACATAGAAATAATTAGTGTATGGTGGCAGGGTATAGGCGAAGGTGGGTACAGTTGTGGCACGCCTGAATATGGTGAACACTTGGTTTGACTCGCGTTATAAAAACGCTTAAACAATTACCAACTGTCATTTATTTATTTTTAAATGCTTGGCTATAATGTTCTTGTTTGGTGGTATTAGCTAACTCTGGTCATGAATTGTATATGCTTGCATAACAGGCTATTGTTCTGTGTTCAGTCCAACTTGAGGTTCATTAAGCCTCTATAAAACGGGTAAGGGGCCCTTCAATGAATCCAGGAGGGAAATGGACTGAATGAATGTATTGTTGGAACTGACCACTTCACCTCCCTACTATGCCCAAGTGAATATGTGTATTGTAATGGAACAATATCAATCATAGGACGTTACAAACGGGACTGATCGTGTGCCCACGTGCCGCTGCGACCTCGCTCCCTCCTCTAATTGATAGCCAACTAGAAAGTAAATTATGTAAATTTACTGCGCCGTATATTCGATAGAGTGCTGCACCGTTTGCAGCTGCACTGGTATTTCGAGGATGGGAACGAGCCAATCTCTCGCTGTTTGTTAGCGATAGGAGCCCGGGCCCCTGACGCCAGACCCCCTATTTCTCCGATAGTCTATTACCTTGGGGATCTGCCAACGGGTATCTCAACAGCTTTATCTAGCAGGCGTCTTCCGCCGGAAACTCGGGGATAATCCAACCCGTAAATTTGTACAGGAATAGTGACTGATGTTTACACGGCGTGGTTATTGCTAAAACTCCAGCCGCCGTGGGAGGTGATTGATCGCTAGGATTTACTCCTCTGCCCCGATAAATAACTTTCAATTATTATTGACTCAAACCGAGCAGGCTCGTTAAACTGCTAAATGGTGGACTGTTATGTGAGATGATGCTAAATATTGAAGTTCAGCGCTTTCAATGATTAAAGTTTTTTGACGTATGTCCTAACCCTAACGTCAAGCAGTAATATACTGCATTATTACCTACTTCTTTTTTAACAAGTAGTTAATTAACTACAACGGCGTTACATGTTTTTGGTTATTTGAACAGAATAAACTAATCAATTGGAGGTTCAACTCCCTCGTTACTTTCCCCAATAGATAAAATAAATTGCTTTACTGAATATTTTTTTTTAGAACTTATAATCTACGATGTGGGCAGAGAATATTATTTCCTTTAGATTGTCTAGTTTTTGAGTGATTTGCTAGATAAAGCCTTAATATTGAATATTAATGACCAAATAAATAAATGAAATAAATACCTTAGCTATACAAAAATTATTATGTATAATCTCCATGCTACGCTCAGGTAGACGACGAAGTTCCTTCAAGCATTAGGCAAATAATTTTTTTTATACATCCATCTATTTGCAAAAATATTTACAGAAATCAGAAAGGATAATAAATAAAAATATCTAAGGATTTACACGCAAATAAATACTAAAGTGAAAGAGAATATGAACCATATATTTAAAAAGAAAAGAAAACATAATTATAACATTTAGTACATGTGCAACCCACAACAGTTTTGTCACAAAGTATTAGATTTTTTAAAACACCTACTGAATGTATACATATACATGTACATGCATTGACTAGTGTGAGACGATGCTAAATATTGAAGGTCAGCGCTTTCAATCCATATGTATATGTGCATATATTAAGTAAGGAATTAGAAAGGGAAGCTAATAATTAATTTTTTTAGCTAATAATTATTTTAAAAAATATTGGGAACAATAGTACAAATATTAATTATTAATATATTTACATTAGTAGAAAATACATAATTATAATGGTTCTGAATGCTTTAAAAAAGAAGCTGATTAAATTTCTATTGTTGCCTCTGAAAACTTTTTTTTGAATATTTTTGTAAATTTTTTTTGTTACAATGTCCAATGTGTCCATATCGGTAGAAGAAAGTAGTTTGAATACTAAATAGCGTCTGTGCTGTGACTTGAAGTATCTTTTTTCACGTTTGATTTTTTCGAAGTTTATCTATGTTAATAAATTACAGACCTAAGAAATGATAGCAAGATCGGGGTTTTTTCTGTCAATTATTAAAATTTATATATAATAATGGGACCATCGCCACAAAAAATCTCTCTATACCTCTAGTAATTACCTGTTAACGAATATTTCTAGGTGTTGTAGAACGTACATTAAATTTTTGAAAACAATTGATTCATAAATGCAAATACATGCAAACGAAAGAAAAGTTTTATTAATATATGAGAAATGCCATTCAGTCAGGCTTTATATGAGGAAAAGCCTCAATACTGAGCCAAGCGAACGCCAAGGAATTTCAGGCTGGAGATTTTGTCTGTCTCCGGAGCGGCTGGAGTATTCTGTACCACTTCCAGGATCTTCCAGCTGACGTCAGCAGAAACTTCGCTTCCCCCCCCCCCACTCCGGCTTAAGAATGTCTCCAGGATAGGTTGCATTTTTAGGAACAAGGGTTAGATTAGTCCATTCGGAAAAAATGTCTTGTGAGGACCTACTCATTACTGGATGTATGGAGTATTAAGTTGAGGTTAATCTGATGGATTTTTAATGTGATATAGTTTTCCTCCATTTGCACGCTATATATTAACTAGTTGATCCATAGATCTGTAGCCTTGGTTTTTTTTATGCATATTAATATATATATATAAACGGAGTGCATATCATAAAATTAATATCCAGAGATGGAACTCTGGTCTTTATAAAAACTAACTATTTTTGATTTTATTATTAATCAAGTAAATGTATTTAAATAGCTAAAATATTGAACTATTTGATTGACGAAATTGGCTCTAAAAAAATTTTTTTTTGCTAATATTTTTCAAATTCTATTTTCATTACCACCTTTGATGTATCCTTTATCGGGGGTGGGGATAACTACATTAAATCATCAATAGCATATCGGACTTGAGAATTATTTAAAGGTAGGGAAACGAGACAGATAATTCATGTTTAATTTATTTTCATAATTCCCGTTATTGTATTGCAGTCAGAGGCCTTTATTTTCGGATTAATTTTAACTGTTAATTCAAAAATTCCAACAAGAACAGATTTTCAATTGTCTCTGAACTTTAATTATCGCGGCTTTTGAGGGCGAGGTAGTGCAAGGCCGATACGAAAATACTCGCTAGTTGAGAAGGGCGTCCAACACGTGCTAATCCCAGGCCGGAAGCTGTAGTGGGGTCCTCTCGCAGTATTTGTATATTATGTATTTATAAACCTCTGGCGAGTTTTTGCCAACTTCCTGTCGCTTAGTAAGCTTCCGTTCAGAAAAAAAATCGTGTATTTTGAGGTTGCTGAAGATGATCCAATGACTTCAAATAAGTCATGGCTGGGGGGGGGGGGGGGTAGAACTAGTGAACATTTTTTTTATTAAATTATGTTCAGTTTGCAGTCTACTAGTCATGGATCAAACCTCCTATTTTTTTTTAAATTATTTAATCAAATATTATTGTTTTACCTTTCTTTACGCCACACCCCGAATAGTATTTTCAAACACGTACTATATTTCACTTTTTGCTCTTTGACGTTACCTGGATTAGTTAAAAGTGAATGAAAAATTTCATGAAGGTTTGCTAATTTACGGACTTAAGCTGCGTACTGACCAAGTCCATGAGGAGAGGGGTGAGTTTATTAAACATGGTACTATCAACTTCTTCCATTTGGTTCAAGAAATAGGAGGTGATGTTCTTTTTTTTTATTTAAAATCAAATCTTTATCGTGATAAAATTACAATCTCCCTTATTGGGCAATAAGTAATTGTGTTCAATGTTTTCATCCATACCATGTTTACAATTATTCATTCACTCGCTCATTCATATGGTATTTACAAACAGCCCAGAGACCTCCCAAATACACATGGTTGTCACTCACCCCCTTCGCATGCGAAAAAGTAAGTCCTCTATGCTTCTCTATCAGCCGCATAACCTGATACGAGCCAGTAGAGGCTGACTAAGAGCGCAAAAGCCATTGACGCTCAGGACTTGATTAGAGAAACTGGTCATTTCAAGACTCCCACTGTTACGTATTTATAGCAGGTCATAAGGCCACTGCCGCTTTAGTCTCCGAGGAGGATTATAGGGATGAGTGGCGCAGTGTAATGACTGTTGTGATGATCTAATGCTTCATCCCTGACCAATAATTCGACTCATGTTTGGATTCGAGAAGTACTATGAACAGGCACTCGACTATAGGAACAGTATCCGGTTAGCATTAGGATTCAGTAATCGGCACGATTGGTAACCCTGGCCCGCCCCATTTGGTAGTCATGTATCGACGATAAGGCCGGCACATCCGCTCCGTCAGCCACATTTGGGTCAGGCCGCCGTCTTATCAGAGCCCTGCCGTGTCATAGCTATCTTCTTATCGTACATCGGCGGCGTGTCTTCCCTCTAGCCCAGCTGTGGACTGCCGGCGGGTCTTTGATGCATGGGCCGGGGTTAATTGGCTCTGATAAGACTACAGACTTGTGTGTTCGACTTCAGGAAATCATTTATATCTATCATCTCCTAGAGCGTCAAACCATTCGACGACACTGGAAGACATAAATTGATCCGAGGGGAATATAGGATATAAACAATTTTAAAATCTGGTCAGTAACATCTCATTGTATAGTTTTGTGATGTTGTTTTACTGTCTATATTTGATCCTTAACTACGGGGAGAAAATCAGATCTTAAATAACTTATGAGCTAGGTCTCAAGAACCAGTTAACAAATGGGGCTGACTTAATGTTTTTATTCGTCATATTTTAACGACATAAACATAAGTTATATTTTGGGGTATAGTTAAGCCCTTAAACATTTTAGATGATTTTCACTACCGGTATGGTAAAACGTACAGACTGAATACTTTAATGAAAGTAGACCCTCTCCCTTTGGAGTATGTAACAAGTACTCGGTAGTATCGAATCAATCCATATTAATATTATTGTCTTTCAGGCTAAAAATTGGCAATTTTTTAATTCCGGGTGTTGGTATACTTTTGATAAATAAATTTCTGTATATTTAGGGTCTTAGAATTTCACTTTTGGGCATGAGGGGCATTCTCACACTTGAAACCATCTAAGACTTCTAACTCTGCTCCTAAAGCCGGAAAGCGCTGAAACTGCACACCTTCCAGTTGTCGCATTCACTAGGTTGGCTCGGGGTAGGGTTTCATATTTCCGGTCTGCGGAAACTGTGATTTATGGGCACTATACCTGTGTAGGCTGGAAACTAGCTAGCTGTTCAACATTTCGCAGGGTATCAAATTGCTCTTAAAATTCCGGTTATAGAGTAATAATAATTGGCGTGAGTACTTATTTATATATAAAAATATGTATATATAGTTGATCCAAGAATTTCTTTTATTTATAATTTTTTTTTAATTTTCCTGATTAGTTTTTACATTGATTATGTAATTTTAAAAATATATACTCCTAGTTCGACCTTAATTAGTCATACCAATACTAACCAGAATTCAATTAATTCAAAATAAATTTACAAGAAAACTATTTTAAAAACCAAGGTACCCCACAATAGTTAAATAAATTATATTCTAGATATTATAAAAGGGTTAGGTCATAATATTATTAACGTTTTTATATTACCATCTAGCTTTTTAATTTGTTTTTGTTCATTAGGTTTTTATGTAAATATTTTTTCCTAAATTAAAATTGATGCGCACTTCAATGAAGTTTTTATTTATGCCAACAAAGTTGGTGCTAGTTTTTGTTTTGCTTTGATTGATAATTACCGCAAGATTAATTTTGTTGCGTAAATATTAGAAATCAATTTATTTTTATTTAAATATGTATAAAAGGATAAATGCTTAAACCAATAAAATATGAAAACATTAAATGTTAAATAGCTTCTCAGCCTGGATGTTCGGGCCCTTAGGCAGTAAATAAGTTTTTATTAAACTTAATTTTTTTGTTTGAGAGGATTTTTTTTTTTATGATCGTAATTATTTTTAAATTATAAATTTTTTTTTTCCTTTTCTGATTGTTTCGGCTGGAGACAATTAGTATGTAAATATTGTATACAACAACAGACAGGGGAAATAGTTCGAAGGATTATACAGCTCGAGGAAGTAAATAAACACGTCTTTGCGTATTAGAGGACAAGGCTTTAGGCCTAAGCCTGTTTTTAGTGAGTGATGAAGATAACTCCATACCGGCCTGTTCCCCTGCGAACACGAAGTCGCTGTTTCTACCACTGAACTTCTCGGCCTATCTGCCTGTTTATCTCTCCGTGCACATCGCCGCCCTGCGGTTGACTATCCGAAGATCACCGTCCTGCGGCTGCTATCCGACATCCAGCGTATCGTGACTATAAACTTTTTCGTAATTTTTATACGTTAATTATACTAACAATTATTTATACTAATATTCAGGCCTGGTTAAGTTGCTGATCAGTAATTTTTTTTTGTTTTGTTTTTTAATAAAATGAATTGTTATTTCTTTAATATTTTTGGCTTTGTTTATTGTATATGCCTTATTGTTGGCAAGTTTCTGAGCTAGCCGACACAATCAAACCTCTAGCTTCTCAAGACGTAACCGGCGCAATTTTCTGGCGTTTGGGGACTTCTTAATTTTTAAGAGCCCTAGCGCAAACACTGGAAGTGAGAAACTTTAAAAGTTAACCCGACGTTTTTCATATTTTGAGATATTGTGGAATAGTCAGTATAATAGTTAAGATGGTTGTATCATGTTTCAACAGCTATCGTGAAATATTCATACATACTTTCTAATGAAAAACAATTTCAAGCCCCCGGTGAGAGGGCGTGAATGGGGGGGGGGGGGCAGGGCCCTGATTATGAAAATTTCTATTGTTGTATTTACTCTGATTAATACGTTTTATGTACTCTTTCTAATTCTTACTAGTTCTATGTATATTTTCATTTCCAGTTAACTTCTGTCCCAAGTATCTACATATTAAGTGACAAAAAGTTTAGTAACATGGGAATGTATAGGGGGCCCTTATCTCCCCTCGTGCTCGGCAATTACCAATGTATTTACTTTAGCAGACAGTAAAATGTAGACAATTTTACTTTAGCTGTCCATTAAGGTTAATTAGTTCATTGTTGTTACTATCTCCTTGAATATTAATTGGTTCGATTATAGGAATGTGTAGATTATTAATTTAGATCTCTCCGGTGAGTGAGGGGAGGTTGATAAATATTGCAGAAATGACGCATAGCCGTGGGGCCGCAACGAATGACTAACTAAATAGGACGGAAACGGTGGAAAGCATGGCATGAGTCAGCTAGTTACTTTTTACAGGTTGGTCTGCGTCGGTCAGGGTAATGTATTCGATATTCTTGCAGAGAAGAACGCCATTAAGATAAGGAAAAATAGGAAGTTACAGTGATTTTATAAATTGAGAAGTTAAAACAAGGAATAAATAAGGGGACTGATGCTGGAATGAACGACGAAGAAGAACGTGTTTGCCAATTATGGAATAAGCTCACTGCATGATCGTGTTATGAAGTAGCTAAAAGCCTAATTGTAGTCGTGAATCAAACCCAGTATTTTAGTAGACTTATTTACTGTTATAGCCTAGAAACTGATAAAAAAATTAAGTTAAATATCCATGAAATTTATTTGACTCGACCTACTACGTAGATCTTACTTATGTGAGATGGAGGATGTATATTTTTAGTTATAAACCTACAATTTACAATCGTGAAACGTAGATTAGAAGCTGGTAAAGAAACTACGACAAATGTTAGCTTGTTTATTATAAATTATTAAGTATTTTTTTTCATTGCTTGCAACCTCTGCCTTTAAGATGCATCCCGCCTGTTACAAAATCCTAGGCATGTTTGAAATTTTAGATACTTCTCTTGGTTAGCTGTAGGTTTTTCATTTGTTTTCCTACTTGTAAAATACTGGATATTTTAGTTTGTGGTATTAACTATATTTTAGTTTTAGATTAGTGGTGCTCAGGTTTTTGTCAATTGTAATAACTCCATCTAACATAAAACTAGATGTGTTAAAAAGAAAAAATACTACTTTTAAAATACTAAATTGGTGTTTTTCTCTTTTAATTTACTATACATAAAAATAGTTTTATTATTGCATAGATCTTTACTAGATAAATTACCAATGTAAGAATTCATTCATATAAAAAAAAGTATTAATAATTAAATCGAGGCGTTGATAGCTTCCGTTTCCGTTTTATAAACCATACATTGCGGTCGCTAAACATGGCCGGTGTTCGGATGTACTTTCGAAGGGAGAAGAGGTCAGAGGTTGACGACAGCTCGTGTCACACAATTAGGACCAGGGAAACCCAGGCCGAATGATCCGACGGTTGTACTTTCTACCAATCACGAAATCGATTCAGGGAAGGTCGGGTCGATTGTCGGCAGGAAAACTACCAGATCCGGCTGCGTTTGAGCCAACTGCGCAACAAGTAAACAACACGATAGATGCACCCATCTCATGGTGCGGTGGTCTCTGACGCATGCGCTTGTCACATAATTCGAATGAGGCAAAATTAACATATGTATAGTTCGTCCAGTTCTAGTATGACAAGCGCATGGCTTATGTCTCAATTTCAAAGTTTTCTTAGTAACTATGATCTGTAGGTAATTAATAAGACACTCATTAAGTTCACAATACTGTTTATTATATATCACACATGCGGTCTGATAACATGGCTTGTTTTCTCGACTGCTACTTCGAGGTTACAATTTACAAAGAGGTTCTGTATCTTAGGGACTGACTAGATTCAAACAATAATTGATACCTCAAGTCCCTACAGATCTACTTAAAAAAAAAAAACTATTTTCATAACATCTTTTTGTGAGTCTTCAGTTCGACGCAATGTTACGCGAAAGTCCCGTATGATGTTTGTAACACGTAAACAGTACAGTAGTAACTGGTCTGCCCCGTATACGGAGTCATGGCTGAATGGCCCATGAAAATTCCTTCGTTATGAAGTAGGAGGTGACTTTACGAAGAACCAAACGATCACATATCATTAAAATTGTTTACATGCCAACCTGAAGAAAAAAAAGAGTTATTAATGTCGAAGTTGAAGGTAAAAGGAAGGCAAGCAGGATCTTCCCACGGCCTCATTGGTCGGGCGTATTTAGTTTCTGGTTAAATCTGGTATTAGCCATTAGCGCGGTGTTCTGTTTAGACACTGTTGTGTTAATCTATTATAAATGTACCTACCCAAGGCAAGAACTTCGCTAGATGTAATTATTGCTAAAAGTATTGATATTGATGTGGAAAAACATTTTACACTAACAAAGTTCATAAAACACATTATATAGAATTCATTGATAAACGGAAGGTAACATGGATTTCACGTTTGGTTTGTTACTGGTCATCAGCAGTCCTTTGACTGCCAATGTCATCCGACAAGAATCGTAATAAACCCCAAGAAAAGTCTAAATTGCAACTTTATTAAAACTTCAGCTAACAGGTTACAGGTTTATATAGAGGGTTACAATTAGTTTAAAAAAACGGTTTTTTCTTTTTTTATATCGAGGGCATAATTTTCGTTAAGTTAGCAAGCACAAACATTAATAATGTTTTTTTTTTTTTTATTTCGCTCATCTAATATCCCATTCATAAAGGATTGGTTTTCCAAACGTGTTCGATTTGAACCAGATCTTATTCAGTGCCATATTTCAGATCTACTACGTTTTTCTCAGCATGTTTCTTTCATGGGTTAACTTGATTTTCGTACATTGGTAACTATAAGATATTGGCTATAAAGCAACAAAATATAAAATTTTAGTTCAATTATTGACCTAGCTTGATTAGTGAACCGCAGAGAGATCCTCTTGAGATCGTAAATAGATTAGCCGTCAGCAAAGTTGAACAAGCGGCAAGGTGATTACGATGCAGCTGACTTCCCGTTTCCTGGCCTGGTCAGATCGGCAGCTGGCACGTGCCAGGTTTTTGTGCCCCCCAGGCCCGCCGTTACCTCTCTACCCACTCTTCATCATTTGCTCCTGATGATCTATCTACTCTCTCTAATGACCCTCTTCGTATTAACCGGATATTAACTGTAAGCTGCTTTTAGGTTGTTTTTTGTTTTTTATTACTTTACTGGTAGTTTTAAATTTTTAGTACAAGGTAATGAAACCGTATCCGGTGCGAGAAGAACTGAGGGTCATGGCACGTTCTTGACCTCGCACATTATACGTTTTAAACGTGACTATCTCGGCATTACACCGATATTACCGCTGATATCTGATTATCATTTAAATATACTATAGATATGTTGCTGATACAAAATAAAATTTAGGGTTTTAATATCATCAATATTCGTTTCTCCTCATAAGATTTTCATTAATTGGCATATTAATGTCATAGATTGTAATGGTTGTCTGATTGATGGTTGGCCTGTTTTAGTGCCCTGAGGATGACAGACGAAGGATGTTGAAAGCGCTTGCTTTGTCGAAATTAACGACGAAATTAATTTGTCGTTTTTTACGCGATAGGTTGTGGCATTGACATCCTCCAGATGAATTAAAATAATAATTGTTTGTAAATTAATTTAAAATTGTTGCCCACCTCGAAGGGAGTGGCTCTACTTTCAGCAAGTTACGTTCTACTATAGCGGTATTAAAACGATTAAATGGATCCCAAATTTTAAAGGCATAAAGCCCAACATCTCAAAATATGTTTATTAATGTTTCGTACAAATAAAATGAAGAGAAGTGACTCAATTCCATTAAAAAATTTAAGCTTCAAAGATGTTCCAGAAAACAAGTTATTAGAGTCAACAGCGCACACCTTGTGTGTAATGCGTCCAATTTTAAGATATACCTTAAATATTAACTAGTTAGTCTAACAACAAGAATATACTAGTCGTGAATATAATATAATATTGCTACAATACCCCTAAAACTAACGCGTTGAATGTGTTCGTCAGCGTGGATTTTGGAGTACCAACCAAGAGATAATGCGTGTTTTTAGGCATACCCCACCCTATATCCTTCTCATACATCCTTCAAATGGGGGACTCCCCTTAGTGAAAGGCACTCATTAGCCCAAAATAATTTTCCCACATCCTATTTTATAAGTTTGAGAGCTAAGAAAAAAAAAATAAATAAAAAAATAATGCGTGTTCGCATACTAAAGCTTTCTTCACTCTCAAACTCCAATACGTAGGCTATCTCGTCAGTCGTTCCTACGTATTTACGCCTCAGTCTTCAGCAAAGCTTATTTACGCTTAAATAATCATTGTTTATAATGTTTAACATGCCTGGATTCGGTATTTTAAATCTTAACTTTTGAATAAATCATAATTTTTAGTTACTAATTTTATTTTATTTCTGTTTCAGGTGAGTTTCTAAATATTTATTTATGTAGCTGTAGTGACCCAGGTGAGCATGTGTTTTCATTATTATCCATCCTTGACCCGTGAGCTGTGAGAATATAACTTTCGCCCTTCTATTATTCGAAAATAATATTGACTATGCTTTATGCTATTTGTTTACTTACAAATCAATGCAGATGAGAGTCGTTTCTGATATTGCTGTGTACCTACCGAATATTTTATTATAACTTATTTAATCGGGAACATGCTGAATTAGCCCTACAGATCCCCAATGTTCTTACTCCAATCGTGTTTGAGCTCCCGCAAAATAGTTCGACCTTTTGATGTGAAACTCAAGGGCTTATACCCGTAAGACGCTGGATCAAATGAATGAGCAAAACATATCACAAAATTATCCTGATCACACGATATTTATTTAGAAAAAATAAATAAAACTATTTCTAAGTTTACAATATTATTCTTAGCAAGCCTATGATAAAATTAATAATGAAAAAGTCTCTAATGCGCTTATGAAGTTACGTGACCGATGGTCGAGAGGTCTCGTTGAGCGGAGCAGTGCAGCGTTGCCTGCCGGACGATGAGGTCGAAATCATCACAATTGCAAGTGGGCAGCGGAGCGGTACAGACAGCTTCAGGGGAAATCTGAGCCTGAGTTAGCAGGCCGGAAACAAGTTAGGTACAATAGAAGATCTAAACAACCTGTCCAATAACCTACCATTCAAATTAGTAAATAGTTCTCAAATGGAACTTTAAAACATGTTGAACAACGCAAATCTCAAATAAATAAAATACAAAACAGCAGGGCTATTTATGAAACTATCAACAATTTAATAAAAGAATATAAATTGTAGTATACAAGAATAATAAAAGAAAGGTTAGTATGAAATAACAATAAATCACATTGAAACAAAATTAATCATATAAAATATAACTAGGAGTTTTGCATTTAATCGACCCCCCCCCCCTATTTGAGGAATAAATATAATTCTCTTGACCCATCAGGCTGTCTATACATATAGCCTTCTATAGTTTCCCAACATCCAGTGAGTGTACATGCGACCTTTCACCGGTCGCCGTTATGGCTCGATTTCCGCCATATCCTCTCACGTACTAATTGTGGCTGAGAAAGGGCAGTTTTCTCTTATATCATAGTAATTGCTCAGCGTTTTATTGTATTTTAGGTCTTTCCGGTATGTATTTAATAGTTTTGAATGAAGGCTTTAGCAAAGTACACTCGCCTCCACTGGGACTTAAACGGACCTTTCCTTGGTTCCCATTTTCTTAAGAAGCGCCAATTCGTTGACCAATAAATTAGCATTGAACCTAAAAAAAATGTTATCTGTTCATGAAAAGATCTTTATAAAATACAACTTTGCTACCATAAAATGATCTTTTAACCGTTCATTTTGAACTGAATATATGATAACTGTAGACACTCTAAGGAGACTTTCATTAGGCTACGCGTGATTTTGGTCGGTATTTATTATTTTTATCCTTTTACTAGGAGTACCGACGAAGGTAGGTATTTATTTTTTTTTTTTCATAGCTCTCAAACTTAAAAAAAATAGGATGTGGGAAAAATAATAGGAAAATGGTTTTGGATTAATGGATGCCTTTCACTTAGGGGAGTCCCATTTGAAGGAAGTATGAGAAGGATATGGGGTGTGGGATGCCTATAGGAGGCGGGTGGGTTCGGGAAGGTAGTGAGAGTCTACCCATGGTGGGGTATTTATTAAATGATTGTGAAAAAACTACTAGTATTTAATCAATATTTTTTTAACGAGAAGGAAGATTGGTTCGTACCGAAATGAAAGTAGATCATCTGTATTCGAGGTTACTGACCCTGCGATGTTTAACGAACATTTGGACAAACGTTTTTTGTTTTTTTTTCTTTCTTCGTGCCTAGTTTTTAGCTCGGTCGCTGTTTCAAGTGACGCCTCTTCTTCTTCTTAATCACTTCCTTCACAAGGTTCCACATAACTGGTT
This sequence comes from Acanthosoma haemorrhoidale, assembly GCA_930367205.1. Lineage (NCBI taxonomy): Eukaryota > Metazoa > Arthropoda > Insecta > Hemiptera > Acanthosomatidae > Acanthosoma > Acanthosoma haemorrhoidale. The sequence goes on from OV884014.1 coordinate 45,886,209, forward strand.
ACTGCATAACATGGATTAAGGTTCCAAACAATCAAGACATACATAAACTTTGGATGGTATCAACCTTGGATGGCAGAAGTCTCGGATAGATGTTTTTTTCAGGGTTAGCTCCTTGGAATTTGTCTGGTAGGCTGTAAGTGAGCCTTTGGAAAAAGTACAGCCTCTGCCAGAGACCATCTCCGCTGTAGAGAGGCAGGCCTAATGACCGCACTAATGACAAGAGGTCTGATAGGTATCCGATGATAGGCCTCAGATCGTGGCTCACGACTTTATTGCAGGACGTGGAGTCACTGACTCAGCTGTGGACCTATTCGATCCTCCGACCGTTTTTTTTGTCCTATACCTTCTCTCGTCTTTCGCTTCGGCGCTGTAAACTGGACCGTAAAATAGTATAAGCAACGACGCTGTTAAGAAAGGCACTTTACTGCAGCGTTTCCATGTCCTTTTTACCTTTGTGCCGGGTTTATATCCAATGCAATTAACTCGCATTGTTATGGCTTTATTTATTTTTATTATTATTCCCTCTTCGGATAGCCTCCTGATGTTGGCGCTTGGACAGGAAATCGTTTCGCATCACCATCTTTGAAATTGGAAGTTGATGAATGGACTTTTTAAAAGGAAAAAAAAAGCGAAGGCTCATGATCCACCGCCAACCTCCCCTTTGTGCCTACGGCCCTCGTGGCTTGATGGTTCTATATCGGCTCCCCTAAGGACGTTTTTCTTTGGAAAGCTAAATCTTGTCGGTGCTCATTGAGCGTAGTGAGAAAAAATGAGTAGCTGCTTGAATAAACTACTAATAAATCCTATCTAGAAAACTATAAATATAGTTTGCTAATAACATAGCATGTCATAACTATGGATATTTATCCAGAATAGTAATTTATCCACTGCAAATTAGAGTGGAGAAAATGTCGGAGTATTGAAAATAAGGTATAAGAGAAAAGTTTAAAACAAGCCTTAGAGGAATTCAATATCCGCCTGGCAATCGTGAGGGGTTAATCCACCCCTGTTTGCTCCTAAACCCTTACCACCTTCCCTCCCTTTCATTAGATCAAGTAATTAAAGAATGATTTATTAGACCTCAGGGGTCCTCAGTTGCTTTATTGACTTTTTTCATCTTAATTTAGACTCTGGCCGCCCTGGGGTCGGTAACCGTTTAGAGCGAGCAATCAATTAGTTTCCGAGCTCCAAGAGAAACCATGTTTATGAGGAATAATAAATCAATCGTCCATCTCTGCTTGCGATAGTGAACTTATAAGAGAATCTTTTATAGGGACATTCAACAACATTCTGTATTTTTTGGTTAAGAAATAATACAAATCTGAGAACCAACTTGACCTGGAAAATTTGGACAAAGAACTGCTTGTTCTGGAAGTAAATTTTTGGAAGGTTTAAGGGATATCGAGGAGACATCAAATTCCCCAATCACTAAACAATACCGAAGTAGGTTTTCTTAATGACATTTAGACCAATTTGTATAGGATAGAAAACAAATGGACGGGTAAAGAAATTGGTGGACCAAGGAAATACATATCACCCCAAGACTCCAAACGAAGCGTGCACGAATGAAGTTTGTAATGCCAAGAAAGCGTTGCATAGAAAAGACGTAGAATTACGGTTTAGAGATGAAGGTTGGCCGGACCGACCGGTCGATGTGGTTGTTGGGAATTGAGTTGTAAAAAAAATGTATGAATTTCTTCATGTAAGTTGGGCGGGCACATTTTTATCGAATATGAGACATCGATTGTTTTCATGTGACTCATTCATCATTTCAAGGAAGAAGAGAACCATCCAGTGTAAATACACCACTTCAGGAGGTTTTATGTGAGAACCAATTGGCAGCTTGCATGTTGACTTCTAACAGGAGATCCGGGTTTGATGTTGATCGGCTAACCTGGGGATTGTGTTTAGGGGGGGGGGTCTCGTCGGGATTTACTCAGCCTTGGGAGTAAAAGTGAGTAGCTACTTGAGTAACAATCAAGCAAAAAAATTTGCTAGTTAATTTGGTTTTTATGTAACAGGAGGAATGAGCTAATGATCCGGTGAAACTTAACTCGCTTCTCTCTGACATCGAGGCTTAAATAAGTCTCAGCTCAAAATCAGACTTGATTTAATGGTTTAGGGCAGTTTAACGCAAAAATAATTCAAAAGAATTTAACAAATGAAGTTAGAGAGCCTAAATTAAATTCTTTCTTGTCTGAGCTGATTGTAATAGGTTTTCTTTAGCTAGACATATTGAACAAGTATTTACTATAATTTTCACTACTTCTTGGATCCTCAACAGTATCAAATGTATTCTTTCTGCACCAAATAGAATAAAAAAAAATTGATTATATACTGTTCGTGGCCAGTCAGGTTATAAGTTGAAAATGTTACTCGCACGGAGTGTACTTGACATATATCGATCGCAGCTGATCATGAGACCAGCGCCGGTATCCTGTTGCTTTTGTTCTTAATAAGGCCGCTCTCGCTTTCATGGGCGCAGGAGAAAGTCAAACCTACGCTACTTTCGTAGCCTCTGCTCTTAGCAGTCCCGTGGATCGGCTTCCTAGAGTTGAATTAGTTAAGAGCAGTACCTAAAGGTTGCCTCGTCGCACAGTAGGATTCAGTTTGAAAAAACTTTTTAATGGAACTTAGTGTTTTTTATTTCGTTTCTATTTTTAAAAAAAAGTGTCAAATACCGTTTTTTTCGTTTAAATATAGTTGGCAACTTTTACCTGCTAAAAAACTTGGATGTTTTCTAGCACGAAATAGCTTTTTCTTTTTTTTTTTCTATTTTCGCAGATAAAGATACAAAACCCATTGCAAAATCCGAAGAGGCAGGTTATACTTTCAAAGAGGTATACTATCTAGGTTTAAAAATAATCCAAACCATCTAACCATTGGTATATTCAACAACTCACAGGTTTACCTTGAATAAAATATAAATAAAGGTTATGGATTGTGGTGTAAAATGTACTTCATTCCTAGAATTTAATTAACACTCATTAGTTCTAGTATTAAAATCCAGGAAAACAAACCTACATTTGCATATTTTGAAGAACAATTACATAACAGTAAAAACAAATAATAAGAGTATAACAACGCTCCTCTGATTTTCAATTTTTATTAATCAATTGTTCTTTTTTTAATCTTTCTTGCTCCATGAGATCGTTTTATTGTCCAAAATTATCGTTAGTCAAACTAATTCGAGATTGTTGTCGAATAAATCTTCATGAAATTTATTTAATATTTTATCAATCTGATTTTTTTTTGTTTTTCCTATTTCTTAAGTTGTTGTTTTTCACTTATTTGTACCTGTGCGTCTGGTTCAAATCTGAGAAAAACAGGACCTCCGCCACTGTTTTCCACTTTGCCGAATCAATGGCTTCTCTATGCGCCGCCGTATGTTAAAGAGATCAGTCTCCCCAAAGGGGGAGGCATCAATTCCCCATCGATCATTTTCCTGGAACGTCACGAATACATTGACTGTGTAAAGCCATGTCTTCTCGTGCAAAGAAAAATCCCCCATATCTGCCCGCATGTGATTGTTTTTGTTTTTGTCCTTATATTGTTCTCAATATTCCCCGTTTTTTCCCCTTCTTATTGTCCACCTGACCGATTGTTTTCTCTTTCCGTCCATTGCGGTGTAGTACAGCCCGAAAAATAGATTATTTTTTTTTAGTTTTTGGTCACTAGATCTAGTTGGTGGTTAAGGGCTTATTCTGGTGTAAAAGGAAGTTATCTATAGCTAACAAGAATTTGAATCGAGGTCGACGCCATCGTCCATTTTCATTTATCGACTTCCACAACCAGGTACATCCTCCTGATTTATTCTCAGATTGTCCCAATTAATGGGTGTATCTGGTGTGTTCATCTATCCTATATTTAGAGGACTATTGCTTACTTCGAAAATTAAATACGTAAGGATATGGGGTATATCAAACTTTCCTATCTGGATGCGTATATGCTGTCTTGACCACATATTTGTACCTCTTACTTTATTTTTGATTGATCATCCTACAGGCATGAAGCGGATACGCTCCGAATAGTTGGTTCCCTTGTTAGCTGGGTGCATTCTCATAAAGCATGTCTGCTTATAATCTTCATGTCGTATCCTAATGATCTATTTGACATATACCGAACCCTTGATTGACAACTCCTTGCTGACGAGAAACCAACCGAACACACTCGATGACAGTGAGGGATCAGCTGGTTCGGCCGGCAGATGTGGCGGAACCCAGCTTCCCGGATATATCCGCTCCCCTCACCTTTCCGGAGTTATACACCTTTCCTGCATCCTCTTTTTTAACCGGCAGGCCTGTATGCTACGGCTCTTCAAATAAATAAATAAAATATAGCAGAAATAAATAATGAATACAAATAGTATATTAAAAAAACATAAAATGAAACACTATTCCTGGACTATAGATTATTTAGCAATACAAATAATGTGAAAATTACGAAATAAACCCACAAAAAATAATTAAATTACGAATAATGACAAACTAATGTCATCGGTTGTCAATTTAGAAACGAGTAAAATTTATGAAATATAAATATTATAATGTAATTGTTTACAATGTACAATCAAACCATACACGATCAAGGAATACATAATGATAATTTGTTTAAAACTGTTGTCCTTCCCGTGCTGTTGTGTGCCTCTGCATGTTGGAGAACTCTCCAAAAGTCGGTAACATCACAGCAATCGAAAAGACCTGCGAAGAATAATTCGGTAAAACTTGTAAAAACTGCGTGCGAAATGGGAGAATAACAGAAACCAATGATTGAGACTTAGGAGGAGTGCCTACTACAATGGTTTGGTCGTGTTCACAGCTGTGTGGCTGTTCCAAGCCAGACCAAAATGAGCTACCTAGGGGGTAGACCCTGGAAGTTATTTAATGATTATTTAGAATGATTCAGATCAGTTAAAGGAGCCTCCATTAGTGAAATGAAACAACTCGTGAAGGTCAGAAAACGTTGGACCGAGGATACTCTCTCACGCTTAGAAGGATTTAGGAAGTAGATGAAGAAGAAGAATAGATTTAATTGATTTCAAAGTTAGCAAGATCTTTTGATTGTATGTTTTGGTATTAGTGCTTGTTAATAGGTTTTGATAACACCTTGAATTTCTAAGAGGAAAATTATCTTTTTTATGAGCAATTTCAGTCATTATATTTGCTATGTTAATAACAGAACTCTTTTTGTAGTGAAGGAAACAGCCTGGTGTATTTAACACTCCATCGCCATTCTTGAAAGTTTACTTGATGAGTTCGATAGGCCATTCTTCTCCGTTCTGCTAATTGTTAATAATGATATGAACAGAAAGGTAATGCCTTTGGCAATGCCCCCAAAAGTCTCAACATATAATAAACTAACATGAATATTAATAATAATTTATTTTTCCTTTGGATTTTTCATTATTAAGGCTAAGACTAAATCTATAAAAGTTCGCAATAAAGTATCTCATCTCTCAGATAGTGAGCGAGTTACAACATACAACAGTCTTAAAAGCTTTTAGAGATTAGTCAACAGTTATAAAACATTAGATTTATGACTCTAGATAGATAAAACTGATCAACCTTCGCACATGATATGATAATTGTCAAATATGATTGCCGAGTCCAAAGGAAGAGTCTCTACTTACTTTCAGGTATAGAGGTCATATTCAATGGATATAAAATTATGAAGGCATAGTTGATAACATCTCGAAATATACTGATATTTTTTGCGGTTAAAATACACTAGCGGGAAGTTTGGAAATGATCAAACGTGAAAAAAGTCAGACCGGTTTCGTTAACTCATGATTTCTCAAAATCCAGTTCAGGAACTACTGGGAGGAAGTTCTGATTTGTTTTCCGTGATTAGGTGCCTGATTAAAATCGGTAAAAGACAAATAATTTCATAGATTTTCTAAAAAATAATAGAGTTTTGGGTGCTATCACTAGAAATCGGAACGCCCCAAACCAGTTTTAATTGGTTTTCCTTTGTTAATATTTAATTTTTTTACAGTTTTGAATAATCTGTATGGTTATTAGCTAATATAATGAAGTATGTTCGTTCAAAAATACTTACTTGTCTTTTTCACAATTGTTAAATAAGTTTTTGAGATTCTAGTCCCTGTGCCAGAACACAAGACGTGTCTAGATATTGTTCCTTCGTCCCTTAATTTTGTTTATAAATATATTTCCAATAAATACCATTTAGTTATAATTGTAAAAAAAAAAGTCTTGACAATTTAAGAAGTTGAGGCAACTTATTCTTGTATCAACTAATTTTATTTAAATAGACCACTTCTTTATGCACACAATTCGTCACCTTAAAATCTGATTTCAAAGGTAAGATTCGGCCTAACACCTTTCTAGTCTGTGAACTGGTTGGTTACTCAGGAAGAATAAAAAAACTAAATTTTTGCGTTTTGATATATGAGGTTAAGTATAATTTATAAATCGATCAGGGATTGGTGTATTTAATTGGCACAGGCCAAAAGGAAGTCGGTTTGGTTCGTTCTCTCGCCTTATGAGGTCGAGAGTTTCAAGGCTTTTATATCCGTCATTACCTGGCCGGATCATTAAAATTTCGCTTTGGTTTTCCATTAAAAGGATTATTTAAAAAAAAAAAACTTTTTAAAGAGTCTCCTGAAGTTTCGTTGACTGTTAATGCAAAGACCCCAGCGGAATCGTAAACTTTTATTTAAAAAAAAAAATCATTTGGAACTATAACGATATTTCCAATAAAACTGATTGATTTTAATCTTTTACTAACAAATGTTCTTCAACTATTACTTATTATATATGAGTTTAATTTTGTTAATAAGGTTTCTTGAAACTATGCCGAAGTTTAAAAACCCTAAAATGTTTACGTGGAAAAACGTTTATCTCATAGTTTATTATAAAACTTGTTTAGAATCTCTCGGAAAAAATAACGGAAAGGGCTCGAATAGTCGGTAAATTTGAAATAACTAAAATTCTACAATGTAGAGGTCTATTTTGGGATTATATGATTTTCTCACTTCGGTTGTGTTTACTTCTTAAGTTTACTCTATTATTGTTTATTCATATTACCAAGTGTTGAATGACAATTTTACATAAAAGGGGAAAATGCTTAGTGCCAGTAGTAAGTATGTCAATGTTGAAACTGATAATTTCTAGGCTCTGTTTACTGGGGGGGGGGGGTAGATTAAATCTATCCCTAACCCTAAACTAACTCTAAACCTAACCCCCCACTCAAGTTGTTGTCAATTTTCCAAATCCTCCTTAGGATGTTGCAGTGATAGTCTGATAGTTGTGGGGTGGTGAGTGTTGCTTAATCTTCTGTAACATGGGTGTATATAATTTTTTTTTTTAATTTACATTACAATATAAATATGACATTGCATTTCCTTTCATTTTGGACCCTTTCAGTTCTGATTTTGTTTTGAGGTATTTTTAGTCGTTTTTCGTTTTTAATATTTGTCGTTTTGTGTAATTGTCATAGCCTGAGGACGTGGGCTGTCAAAAGCGCCAGCAACGTAAATAAACGTTTTGAAAGAAACGATTATTTGGTGTAATTTAAACCTAAAACTTTATTGTATATATATATATATATATATATATATATATATATATATATATATATTCATGTGCCATGGACGCAAGAATTTCCCATATGGGATTACACATTTTTTTTTTTAAATAAACGAGCATTAATATATTTTACGACATTTTTAAGTTGCCGTCTGCTAAGTCATTTTCACAGCCATAAAATCAATAAACCATTCCGACCATAGGAAAGTTTTGAAAGCTAGATGTCAGCCAGGGAGAAAGGGTGACTACACCACCGTCTTCAATGCTTTCCCGTTCTCTCCATTGTGTTGGGGACATCTAGTCCAACGGTTCGTTTTGTCTCAAGTACGAGCTCTTCCTTAATCAATATAACTATTTAGACTTCTGTAATAAAAATAAAAAGTGGGATGATAGCTGTTTATTTTTGATCAATGAATGAGCTAACCCATAACCGTCAAGTATGACAACCGTGCTAGGTACAAAAAAAAATCCTGAATGAATCAGAATAGACTAGAATAGACCAAAGCAACTTATTAATTCTGTTGAAAGTACTATATAATAATAATAATAAATGCTGCGTGGCAATTATAATTATTATTGATTAATAAAATATGATTTTTATCAATACTCTTGAATTTTTTTTTTAGAAGTATAATCCTTTATTGTGCTATAATTACAATCTGCCTTATAAGGCAATAAGTAATTAAGATAAATGCTCTCATTCATACCATATTTACAATTCTTCATTCACTCGCTCATTCATACAATATAAATACTCTTAAATAGAGTAGCTATTTCGCATAGCCAGTTGTGGAGTTGCATTCACTCTGTATAGAGCGGTAGGATAGTTAAACCGTGAAATTTTATATGAATGGATTTACTTGTTCGGTATTGTTGTTTTGATGAATAAAATATGCTAGATTATCATAACATTTATGTATCTGCTCCTCTGATAGGATCTGAGGGAGGCTACAGTCTACCTGTCTACCATGATCCTGAAACTGTTCGCAGTTCGCTTCCATCCTCAGTCCGTCATAAAAATTTAAAGACATAGTATTTCAAAACTATTATCAACCACTATCTATAGACAAATTTGGCGGAAATCTAATATATTTTTTCATTAACTTAAGCTGATTTCTTACAAATTCAATCACTCAACTGTAGAATGGGTAGACTCCTGCTTCAACCGACATTCCGAAATCACAAGTTCCAACTAATGTAATTGATTAACTTCCTAAATTTACTGGATTTTTAACTCCCTGTTACAAATAAATAATGCAAGGATCAGAATTAATTTTTATTCCATTTTTCTTTGGTGTTGTTGAATTTTTTTTTTGGATTGATTGGAATATTTTTAAATAGAGTAGAGAGTTGTTTTGAAAAGGGTTTCCTTTTAGAGAAAAATTTCCCATTAGAGATTTTCTCTTCAGATTCAAAATTTCCCTCCCAAGAGGATGAAAAAGCGCTAAAAAACAATAAATTCGTGGCTGTACACCTCATCAGGTATGGACCTAAGGTTGTTGCCGTAGTTTGTGCTGATGTAGTAGACTAGTGTTTGTTAGCATTGCTTCTAAACCTTTAATTCAGTTTTCTTAACAGGATTTGAAATTTTTTTTTTTATCAAAGCCGCTGCTCATTTATCCTCATGAGGCTGAGTTGACCCCGACTCGATCCCATTCTATGAAAAATAAATCCTTGGACCAGCCGGGGATCGAACCCGGGTCACGTTAATCGGCATATAAATATATATTAAAAAGAAACATGACAATAATTATGGGAAACAAGTTCCAAGAATAATTTGATCTTCGTTTGAAATTCCATAACTGAAAAATATTTAGGAAATTTCATCCTGTCATGCACTACTTTACCTGGCGCTGTTTGTATCCCTGTACTATTTCGGTCCTGTGTGTTATTTTCTGGAACGAAGGCACTAACGTCTTTGGTATCTCGAGAATGCTGTAGCCATGGGAGGTCCTGGATTTTATAGATGTCTTTAATGGTTGCCGCTAAAAGTCATTATTTCTTTACGACTAAATTTTTCAAAGTGTCTTATTTTTTTATTTGTGTTTTCGTGCCCTTAATTACTCTTCACTATATAGGATATTATGAAAGTTTAGATGAAAGAAAATCCACTGTCTGATTGAAGAGGATCCGAACACAACATGAGCATATATACTAATTATTACACAAAATGGTTTATTATAAAATAATGAGAGGTTTTCTAATTCTAATTGAGTTGCTAAAACAGAAAATCGATCAATGAATGACGATAATTTCAAGGAAAAATCAAATCACCATTTGTAAATCAGTAATATCAGACGTTGATTGAGCACGGAGTATTATATCGTAAGATTAAATAAATATTACTTTTGTATTATGACTTATATAAGAAGATCGTATGTTTTTTGAGCGGGTGTTTTTGCTTTATATAAAATAACTCAGTTATTTAAATACCGGGCCATCCTGCCTTTTTATCCTACTATTACTAGAGAAAAAGAAAATTCACCAGTTACATTATATTATTTTGCTTTTCGAACTGTGATAGAATGAAACAGTCAAGGGTTACAGCCAAATGAACAGATGTGCACACTTGGAGGAGACCTATTGTGTCAACTATCAACCACTTCAAGTACGGCCAACGACCAGCCATCTGTCTATACTTGATATAGTGAAATAATTGTTAAAAAAACAACAACAAAAACCAATATAATATCGTGATTTCAAAACTTGTAAATCTCATCAAAATCAATTTCTATGAATTTATTGGTCTATGAATTCAACAAACCATTAATCAGAAACTACAGATTTAAATTATTAAAATAAAATCCATATTTTGTTTACAAACACTAACACAATGGGTATTAAATTAATCTGCAGACATTTCTCTTCATTTTCATACTAAATCTTCCAGTTTATTGTGAACTGTTCAAGTGTTTGTGTAATTTTTTACTATCAATGGAATTTGAGTGGTTAAAGAGTTATATTCTCATATGAATTTAAATTAATAATGCTAAGACTTTCCGTCGACTTTCGACACATCAATAATGCTTTTGGCAGTGAATGAATGAACCGTGTATCGGTGGTTCTCTCTATGTCTGACTCCGGCAATACAAGTCTCGAGAATTAATCTTGTGGAAGACCAGAAACAAAGCTCGATGATGATGAATTGGGTTTAGGAGAGGACAATCAGACAAGTAGAGAGAACTTTTAAAGCACTTAAACGTCAGCCATACTTCTGTTATACGACACGTTCATGCTATTAGGAACACAAACAAAATGGACCATTAGGTGACACTTGATCTGACTAATCGCCAGAAACTTAGTTGAAATTTTTGTCAGTTAACTTCAAAAATATGACGTGGTCAGAAATTAGAAGTTTTGCCGCATCCACCTGACTTGTCGCCAACGGACTATTATTTTTTCAGAGAAGTGTTTGACGCATTTTAAAAACATAAAATATCCCAAAATGAAAAGGAGTCTTTATTTCTCGATTGTTTTAATTCAAATCCAATTCGTTTCTTTGAACAAGGGATAAATAAACCTTCTTGGGCGTTGGGAGAAATGTATTGAAGCAAATTGAAGTTATTCTGATTAAAAAAAAATATCATTAAAGTTTTTCCTTTCATTTGCCTCATACCCCAGGAACTGACATTTCATGTTTCCTCCTAATGTATGCTCCATCCAACATGAACACTTCATGTATCAATACATACTTATTACAATATTATAAATATTGTCTCTTTATTTATGATTTATTTTGTGTAAAATTGGTTTAGTTCTTGTTTCGTTGCACGCCAAAGAATTCCCAAGTGTTTGTTCATTTATTAAATCAATCATTACGAGTTATCTCTGTTATTCATGACCGCCACGAATTTAGTGGGATCATATACCATTACTAATTATCACTAATATTAATATAACTGTTGTAAATTCATGATGAATGCTGACAAATCCGATTATTTTGGTTCAGTCCCCTTTTGTACTCGGGCTGGAAGGCTTTCTACTGCTCACAACCCTTTCCCGGTCGGATTGGTTATGCTTCAGTAATGGCGACCGTGAGATATAATCTGCTGTACCATATATTTATAAATCCCCAATGCTATACGATTTTAATTGTCCTATCGGTTCCGGTATTCGAATTGTGTTTTACCTGTTCTGTTTATCATGGAGCCGCTCTTACCGAACATCCTCCTCTCTTCTATCTGTCTACCGTCTCGTAGTTTTTATTCCTTTTTCCCCGTCCGTCCGGGCGCATCTTCTTCTTTTTTCGACGAAAGAATGCGGGGGTCCCAGCTCGGCCGGGCTAGCGCCTTAAGTAACCCATCCGAATCCATCCTACTGAGCCTATGAAGTCGTGACGCACGATTCAACTGTTTCTTGTATTGGCTTCGTTAATAGCAATCAGGTAATTGATAATAATTAATTATATCAAATGGGAGCCCGAAATTAATTAATTCTGAATAGCTCTCCTATCATTTTGAAAAACAATTAATGGGGTTTCTATCCATAATACAAACAAATATTAAATTATGAGTCATTAACTTTCTAGTGCTTACATATTTTTATTCATCTAAAATAATCCATTAAAAAAAAAACTCATATTAATGATAGGTGGTTTATCGATCTACACTGCTTAATAATCAATCGGAACATTATTTATAATAAGCGATTAATATATTCTTAATTAATACAGTATCTTATCCTTAAATAAAATTTGAAATGGCGGCATAAGTATCTTCTGGGCATTCTCCTAACTCCATTACACGGTGGGAATCTGCTGATGCAAACCCGAAGAACTCCGTTTGTGATATCTCGGAGCGATATAAATCAGTAAATATGACTACAGGAGATAGTAAGTTGACAAACAATACCAGAGATAATATTAATAATAATACCAGAGAATATTTAATTTGATGCTTGGGAAAAAACTTCTCGGTAATGTTATTTAATGTTTATTTAATAAATTTTAGTTTATTTATATATTTTTTTTAAACTGCCTGTCACTGAAAAAGTCTTATTAAAACCAAATAAAAAAAACCTTTGAAATCAGCTAGAATTGGATTATATACATGATTTTTATTCTTGGCTCCCATTAATTTTTTTTTCCTTTTTTTTTTACCCACTACTTTGAGAAGTGGTGATCCAGAACTTTTAGTTTATAGATGCGGTTTCGATGCTCCCATTTTTCCATTTGTGTCTAATAATTATGTCTTAGCCAAATCATACTGGACACCCGGAAAGTTGTTTAATATACTTTTTTCAATTTTATATTGATTGTTTTGTTATATTAAGAGTGTCGACCCGACTAGTCTCTCAGTGCCACCCACCTACCACCTCGGTCGACCGAAATGGAACGATAATAAAGTGGTTTTGGGTTCTGGATTTAATTTGAAAGGGTCAAAGACGATTGCCCTGCATATGTTTGGAAGTACAGCCCCTCCCAACGGGCTTGGAAATAATTCCCCTTTGAAAACCACCCGATCCGTTCGTTAGCCCCTGTAGATTGGTATGGGAAGAATGCGCTATAGAAATCCTATGGGGTCCTTGGACAGTCTAATTGACACCTTTCTGTACAATTGCCATAATTGATCCTGGCACCACACGACGTGACAGCCCCCTATATCTCACAGGGTACCCTTGAAAGCTGAAGTCCATTTTAAATGCCGGGTTCGCACGTGGTTTACGGTGCTGTCCTACGTATTTAAGCAGTCCATTGTAGATACTAGTTAAGGCAAAGGTTATGGCGGTCTGTCATTTATTCGTCAGGTCTAGAATGGCACGCATTAGAGAGAGAGTTCATCGGAGTACGGATCTCCATAGAATTTGTTATTCAGATTACTTGTTGGACTTTGGCGGGTTAGGCTCTATATCGACCTTGTAGGTTCTGCCACGTAAGATACGATCTAACTGTTTTGAGATTTAAGCCTTGCGGCTTTCAAAGCAGTTTAAGTTAGCTAATAATTAATTTTCTAATATGTCACATGTTAGTATTCTGGGCTTTTTTGACTCTTGTCAGCTTTTACGTTGTCAGTATAATTTAATTAAAGATGGAAGTCAGGAGTGAATCAGACTAACTCCATACCTCTATCGACAGTCCAATGAAGTGTACATACTCAGTATACAGAAACTTCGTTTGTAAATAAACTTGATAAAAGTCCAATATTGGTCGATATCCAATCGGTTGTGGATAGTTCGAACTTGTGGAGAAATTTCTTTATTTCGTACGTAATCTTTAAAAAACGTTCCCCTAAAAATATGAAAATGTTGAAAACTGAAATAACAACCCAACCTTCGACTGATTTAAAACTATATGCGGGACATACCCAACAATCAGGAAGGTCCCTACACCTATACCAGTCAGAATTACGTTAATTTTAATTGAGTCACCAAACAGTGTGGATCTGGCGCAATGTCTAATGAAGAAAAAGATTGTTTGGTCAATATCCTGACAGTGGGCAGCAGGAGAAAAGTGGAACGCACAGTATGGGGGAAGAAGTAGAAAAAAATTTTTAACCTTTTTTTAACATTTTTTAACCTTGCTACGGGAAAGCAACCAATGCTTTAGATAACTATAAAATTACAGCCTTCCCCCAGACTTTCCCTCATTGAAGCTGGGATTTCAAAATATCTGGAAATCCATCAGTATTAACATTAAACGATCAATCAGAATGTCAATCTTCGGCTTGAATGTCATTCCGACTGACCGTGTAGGGCCCACTGTAAGATTAATTAACATGGTCATAATACACATTGTATGAAGGCACATCATCGTTGTGGCTTCGTTTGATATTCACTGAGTTCAGTTTAAAAATATTTATGGTTCCGGGTTTTGAATGAAAATACAAACTAACTCCCGTTAGTTTTCGAAAAGGTAGCCTTATCTACTGAAAAGAAAGGAGCTCGCTGATAAAAAATAATTTAAGAGGGCAGTGAAGAAACACGGACGTCACATTTTCCTCTATTTAAGGGAAACCTGTTTAACTTTTAAAACCTGAGTGTTTTACAGGCGATTCTCTAAAGCTTACATGGCCGGTCGTATTTTAAAGTTTTGACTCTGGTGCCTGACGGTTCTCTGGTCAGTGAGCAGCACCCTAGACACATTAACAAGGTGGTATTTGATACTTGGAAGCTAGGACAAATACTCCAGACATGATTGTCGTTAGTCAATCTCATTACTTAATTACTTTGCAATAACACCATTAATATTTTTCTAACCTATCCAGTTGTGTATCGAAGGTTGATAATTTTTGTTTTGCCTTTTTAAAATGCAGTCCCAGAAATCCATCGAAATTTTGTTTGTTACTTCAGTTTTTCACGTATGTAGAGAGAATATTTTACCACAATATATCACAAGTCCTGAATTGTAATATATAGTTTTACTCTTCAGAGTCACGATCAAAAAGAGACTATTATATTGTGTTATAATTTTCAAAAAAAAAAAGGCTTGATTGAAGTCTACCAAAATATCTTTTATTACTGATATTTAATCTACAGCTGATGTTTCGACTATCCAGGCTTCCTTGGGGCTACTATTCCGACAAGAATCATACATTTACATGCATAGAAGACTATTACATTTAAAAAAGCTTAATTTATATATAATAAGGTTGGTTAAGGTAATAATTAGTTGGCAAAAATCAATAGATCACCACTCTTAATTCACAATTAACTATCACACATTCTTGTATGTTGATGTAAAATCAATAATATAAGATATTTTTGAGGTACTTAAGTATTTGTTTAAAACTAATATGTACACAATATAAATAGTAATATACATTTCGGGCTTTCATTTTGACAGAATTACACAATATCATTAGGATCGCTTTTGCAGTGATATATCAAACTTGATTTATTTTTATTTTTTTAATACTTTTTTTATGGTTGAATGATTTATAGCGAAAGTTGTGAAGCAATCGCTGATATTTACTATGCATGAGTTCTCTGTGCGTTGAATATTCCATGGCGCTGAATCTAGTTACGGCAGTGGGATCCTTCTTTCTCCTGAGCGACAAAAGCTTGGACCATTGTCCCGCTGCAGTCGGCGAAGAAAGGAGATCCTGCGGCCACGGCCTGTTGCGGTACGGTAGGATTTCCGCCAAGAGCGAGCGAGGATGTCCGGCATTGAAAGGGCAGCGGTGGAAGGTGGAAGCCCTAGGCCTGCCCAGAGGATGCGGTTATACACAGTCACGTTCGACCCATTGTCTACAATGGCCACCTGGTCTACTTACTGCATCCTCTATCCGTTACTGCTAACTGTCTCCTGTCCTCCCTTCGTCAACGTACTTTCATTCGGTCGGTCTCTTTCGGCGGGGGAGTGTCACTCCTCGGCTTACTTTGGACGCGTATGTTGCCGAAGAAGCTGATGGACAGGATGAAACGTCAACATACCCGTGTCTAATAGTGTTCTCCTCTTAGGGAAGCGGATGTTCTAGGGCTGTCAAATCAGCTGTTTGAGGCTATCAAATGACGTCAAACCGATCACTAGCTGCTTGAACACTTAAGGATGACTGCATAGTACGTCGAAAGCGTTTGGGAAGAGTTCATTGATGCTGTATACACTCCACAACGCCACCATCAAACTCTTCTTTTACCCTGACTGTAAGAATGTTCAAATATTGAGTTGGCAAAAATTATTAAAGGGATATTCACACATAACATCTCAAAATATGCTCAACAGTTTAATAAAATAAAATTAAACGTTAAAAAAAAACTTTTCTCGATAATTTCATCCTCTCCCAGTTCTTGATCATGAACTGTTCCTAGATTTTTTAAGTTGTAATTTGCTGTTGCCTTGAAATAAGCGGGTGTAGATAATAATATTGCGGGCAGTTTTTTTCTGTTGGGGCTCAGAAACAAAACCGCAGATACAATTTCAAATATATTCCATAAAATAAAGTTTGTGGGTTCTATTTGAATAGTCCTTCTTAGTTGTTTTAAGCTAAGATATTTTTTTTTAGTGTCACACCGTGGTCCTAAAAATATGCAATCAACACCTTTTAGGTGGAATATAGTTTCAAAACGTATCACACAACAAATAACTCCCGTACTGAGTAATTCCAATTTCCTATCCTGTATGATCTTGCCAATAGTTGTTATCTGGATTCCGGCTTATTGACTTTTTAAGATTATTTTGTTCAAGATTCTTTTGAAGAGTTCTTTTCTCTTCACTTAAATATATCTTAGCGATAAACGCATATAGTAACAACACCCGTTAATTCGCGCGTATTGTGGAGCCATCCTGTGTTGCAGGCGGTCTGAGTTAAGCGTGCTTTATGTAAGACACCAGTGCTTCCGAAATAGGAGTGAACGGCAACGATTGGGTACCGGTTGTGTGTTGGTTTCGAATCAGAGCGGAGTGATAAAATATAATTAAGTAATTGGGTATAAACAAGACGGGGTTAAGTCATGCAGGAAATGGAGTCGTTGCTCAGCATTTTGTGGGCGTATTAAAAGCGCCTGATCGGAAAATACAGGTTTGATGTTCGGTTAGAGCTTATGAGGAGTATAATTCGACATTCCTTAAACGACCTTCTCGCTTATGCCACTTCCTCCTACACGAAGATGAAACAAATTACGCCTGCTGTAATTGACTAATTACCATTGGGCCGTGAAAGATATTTGTTACCTTAAACCTGTTGCTCACTTGTTTGCCATCAATCTTGGAACACCTGGACGAAGGTGAAAACCGCCGTCCTTCAAGGAGAAAGACTTCACCTGCCGTCTGTGACTTAACTGCATATTGGTGTCAGGTGTGGGTTATGGGCCCACGTACTTCCACCTGGTCTGTTAACGTTGAAGCTTTGGAGTGCATACGCTCAATTGTATATATGTATTACATTAACATTGATTAGTTGCACGTTGGTATATATGCTTTAGCTGTAGTGGGATTAATTTGACATTTAAATTACTACTAGTTGATACAAGGTTTTTTATTTTAACAATTAAAAGCGAAAAATTATGAAGAGATATGGTGTCCTTTAAAGCATAGCTTCCAATTTAATATCTAATTGTATTTTTAGAAATATATATATATAGAATGTCATTAATGGAAAAACGACAGCTGGAGAAAATCGAGTTCTGTCTCGATTCTCCGTTTCAGGTTCTTAAAAAATAATCGATAATATTTTACCGAAAATACATCAGTCCGTTAGTTAGCCTTCAACGAATAAAAAAAATCTGACATTGGCGGTACTTATCACATCAAACCAAACTAAAAAATCCCTGCTTTTTCATCTTAAATCTTTGTATTCTATTTTTGCATTATTGTATTCTAAACAGATATATACCGCATATTATTATTATCTAGATGTTATGTAACAAACCTTAAAATTTCTCAACGAAATGCTGTAGTAGGAAAGACCAGTGGGAAAGACAATTGCTCAGTCATTTTCCACTAAGAAGTTGCTACGCCTCAGGAAAGATGATGGGAGAGTTTAACGTAAACTTTACAACTTTGTTTTTTTTTTTAATTCTGCAATCTCTTCTCTTATTTGAATAGATGATTATTAAATAAATACTTCGTGGAATTTCATCACATTCCTTTACACCTTCTCCGGGAAGTTCCCCCAAGTCATACTTTTCTTTTGGGCGCAAAACTGGATAAATGGCGCGGAGATGGTTTTCCTCAATCGTCCACTTCCTGTGTCATTTGCATGTCGTTATTCTGTAATTTATTCGGAAATGATTTTTATATAATGTAAATTGGCCCGGTTATTCAAATCAGATGACTTGCGTAAGAGCATCCCCATCTCAATATTCTTTTTATCTTATCAAATACATACGTTACTATGGTGATAGCGAATCTAGTGCAATGATGATTTTCTTTTTTGAAGAGAGAGAATTTCTTTATTTCATTTTATCTCACATGGGCTGTTAAATGATCAGTAGTTGCCAGACGCCATAGCCAATAGGAAATCTCTAACTTAAGAATTTTTCAATCAAACTGAATTGTACTTATAACAATACACTATTAGTTAGAAATCGTCTGTCAATGATTTTATAGAAAATATTATAATATTATATATTTGATGTTATAGAAAATGTGACAACGGAATCTAATTCTAAATTTTATTGAAAATTTGATCGACTAATGCAATAGATTAAATATCTAATAGCAGATCAGACTCTTTGATTAAACCAATAACCACTTCTCTCTGATTAGAATAAAAAAATGCCCATCTCCACCTCAAATGCCCATAGGCTCATATTGTTGTATCGAAATTTATTTGTAACTTATTATGATTTATTACCAGAAACAAAAGTATTACTCCGCAAAATTTTTATTGCTTTCAACGAGATTTTTAGACCTCCAGGGGCCATCTTAAAATTACGTTGAAGGTCCGATGCGATTGAGTCACAACACAGTGAATTTAAGTAGCCGCAGGGTGAAAATAATTCAGTTCTATTTCCAATGTGCTCAGAGCATTCGTTAGGTATTATTAATAGCGTTCTGTTGAAAGCTGAAACACTTGCGAGTGCGCGCCATAACAAATGTCACTGCCTTGATCATAATTTATTTCTGCAACCCTAGATTGGATGGACAGGGTGCATGTGGAGGAACGATAATCGGTCTTCGCCAGGCGTTCCGCAGGGGCCAACATTAATGCAGCGAAGGGTTCGTCCCTCTAGCGGAGGGGGTGTTTTATGATGTGTCGTTTATATCAAAGTCAATTTCATGTTAATTTATTATAAGGGGTGGCGCAACCTAGGGGAGGGTCGCGCGTGTTTCTGATTTTTATTTTTAAAAGGTCTGCTGCAATCTGTGAAAATTCCCGTCAGATGTACAGCCGTACAAGCCAAAGATGTGGTCGAATTCCCTCTTAGAATTTTTTTATACCACACGAGTTAGAATTTCATAAACGCAACCATTGATCTAGTCTTTTGTCAAATAGTCTACTTGATATCTAAAAGAAGATTCGATTCGTCAGTGATAACGAAATCATCATTTATATTTGAGGTGATCAATGAGGTGATTCAACATCTCCCTATACTTATTGTTTTACTGTCAACTTCCTATCCTCTTTGAAAATAGGTTTTGTTGAACTCATCCTATGATTTTGGATCTAATTTATATCTCATGCCTAAAACTTTTAACCACAATGTGTATTCAGCATTTATTTCACATCTTTGAAATGTGCTTTCAAAATCTTTAGTTTGACCCCCGTCACGATAAAATCTTTTCCCACGGTCATTCGTTGAATACTATCTGACCCTTTGGTATCCATTCAATACTACAAACAAAAAGCCATTCCCCCCCGACTTCTCACGTCTGCTTCATACTTCTTACCGATTGCGTAAGTTGCATAGCGCATAAGCGGTAGAAAGCAATGTGGCTCCCACATTAGTTTTATATAAAGGTCGTTAAGTAACTTCAGGTGTGAAGGTTTCTCGGAGCGTTCATTTCAACTGGTATGGTTTTCAAACTGTTTTTATCTTGCTCCCGATGAATGTGCTCTTCTCTTGTGACATCCACTATCGTGTAATCTGAATGGAGTTGTGTGGATCTCATCTATCAGGCGACCGGGGGTGTTTCGGACCATTGGTCGAAACTTTGAGGGCTACAACTATTTGATAACATTTTATCTACTGTTATTACACATATTCATGATTTATAATAAATTATTCTTTAGGTTGAACTATAGAAGCGAATAATTTTAAGTGGTTTTATTGAGTAACTGTGATTTATGATTGTAAACTTGAACCAGTAGTACATTACAACCGTTTGGGGACAAAAGTGACTTCGTGATGAGTCTAAAAGAAATATTTTTGAGAAACTGATTTTCGAGCCCATTGCATAAGGTTTGTGTTTGTGACGTTCTCTCTCCGATATGGTTCATTACAAAAAAAAATCACTAAAAAATTTTTAGAAAGCACTTCTAGCTCACTTTATTATATGTAGGTCTATTTTTTTTTCCGTGGAACAGGCCCTGAAAACACATAATTCTTTTTCAAAATGGTACAAGATGTTTGAGACGATTGGGGAAACATTTGAAAATTTACGATTATTAAAACTTATTGTTTACTTGTCGAGCAAAATATGCGAATGATTGGCGATCATTAGAATTTTATTGACATTTTTTTAAAAAACATTTGTAGGCTAACTTTTTTATTAAGTGTTTGTCTGCTATATCACCTCGTGAATTTTCATACTACAGTGTAACATTTACCTTATCTTCCCTGCACTAACACAATCAAGGCCTTTTGTCCACCCAATAATTTAATGGTATAGATTTTTTTTTTCATGTTTCGTAAGATTACCAACAATTTGATTTTTTAAATAAACGTTAATTACAATATTTACTTCATGCACAATTGATGATTACGTATAAATGATTATCGGAAAACTGTCTAATGAATGAAATAAGATTTACGAATGGAATTTTATAATTATCTAATTCACATTTTTCCTTATCGTAGTAAACTACAGTCTTGTAAGATACGCATTGTAAGGAAGTGATTGACAAATATTTATCTATTTTTCAAGAGGTTTTTTCCTGACTTACATAGATAACCGTAAGATTTACACCATATTGCGTAATTATACAATTATGTTAATTCCCCATTCTGACGTATGCTTTTGCACATAAATTTATCGAACTCGTCGGATACAGAACTCATAAATTATTTCAATATATTTAATTATAATCAATTATATTTGCTTTTAATCCAACAGAACATCATATATTGAATACAGACAGACAGTGTGACAGTTGGTTCCCCGGCGAACGGAAGTCGTATACAAGATTGATTTAGTAGCGGCACGTTTATGGCAGCAATAAAACCGGTACTACCGCTGGTTTTGAAGGGCTCATTTGTGGCACCTCCGAAGTCAGTATGGGTTCCCAGCGTTTTATAGCCAGGTCGGAAACACGGTAATATTTACATCAAGAACACATTCGGCATGGTTCTAATGCTGTCGGGTTGTTTGAATTTGAAAATATTTTTGAAATGTCCTAATGCGTGTCGTGGTAATTAAATAAATGTCATAGTTGAAGTTTGCTGATGATGTTACTTTTATAGTCGAGTCCGAAGAGTCTCTTCATTCAAAAATGTTATGTCATTGGATCTTTTTTATCTGTTTTTTGTTTTATCCTACGAAAGTGGGTGAAAAATGACCCCGTCGATTTGAACTTTTAAAGATATATTCCACAACCCAGCAGGCTACCCTCCATGTTATAGTTACGATAAAATCACGGGAAGTAAGTGAAAACAATAAAGACTCCATAGTTTCTCTCAACTTATAAGCTTTCCCAAGCTATTTGAAATAAGCTGTGAGTTAATTCTTAATCATGAGCATATAAATGAGGCGAAGTGTCTGTTTTAATATTGGCTTGGGTTGATGAGAAAAAGATGTTGAATTCTTACATCAAGTTTATTTGTGGGCAACGTTTCGAAATACTATGTTTGTCTGCATCAGCTCCTTTTGTTAAAAGGAGGAAGGTGTCGACTGTTTAAGACGTATAAATGAATTGAATAATATAACCTGATGCAGACAAACTAGCTAGTATGATAAAAGGATCTCCACGTATGAACTTGATGAAAAACTCAACATCAGGTTTTTATCAACCCAAGCCGATCTCCCAACAAACACATTTAAAACAAATATTTCGAGCACGCTGTAGAAACCTTGTTCAAGCCGGCTTCAATATGTTTTTTATGTTTTAGCCAGTTACTCATGTTTTGAAAATTTATTTGACTATAGATTTGTTTGTGTTTATTAATTCAATTATTTAAACATTTAACATTTGATTTTGTTTAGTAAATACAATAATAAAAAACGCTGACGAGCTCTCGCAAAATTGAAATTTATTACATTCCAGTCCCCTTTGAAAAATATCGCCATGGGAATGTTTTCAAAGCTTTACGCAACTTGTTTAAAATATAAGACAAGTGACACGTCTTTCGGTTCAAAATAGCTTAGTTGGGAGGAGCGCCTGTTCGTATGAAGGTCTGTCCCTTACTCAAATCCCGGACCTGCCTCTACCCTTTTAGGGCTTTGTTCTTCACTTGGATAATTGTATTTTACCTGTTGTCTGTTAGCCCAGGATTCGGGGGTCCCTTCCGGGGGCCCACTCAGCCTCTCTCTTTGAACTGGCTGCCCGTTCCTTCGCTGACGCTGGAAAAAAACCTAGGGTCCAATAAAAGTGGCAATTAAAAAGCTTTTCCATGTTTTTAAAATTTGTAAAAAAAAACAAAAACCGCTTTATTTGCATATTTAACTCGATTTAAAATTTATTATTATATTATGCGTCTTGGCTCACATGGAAGCTCACAGTTAGCCTTGAATTTAGAGATAAGTTTATTCCATGGAATATTGGCTTATATATCTGTGAAAGAAGCTGTCTTGGAGATCCTATCTGTGACAAGCAGGGAAAATTGAACTGCCATCCTCTATCATCTCAAAAATCTGATCCATCCAAACTAAATGACGGAACGTTGTGTAAATTTGATAAAAATACAACTCTTTCTTTCATCTATCAAAGCCGGGGGTCTGAACCTTTGTCCCTCCTTGGATTGTGATGGTACAGGTTTTTTTTTTATGGTTATCATCGTGACACGTCCTCTGTAACAAATAAAAAGTAAAAGATATACCTATCAGAGAACTCCTTAACCCTATAGAAAGTTGTGGAAGAGGGCTCACCTTAATTGACGCCATTTTACTCTGTAATTTGAACTGGCCGCATCGCGGACGGCCCCCTAGCAACAGCAATTGATCGTTTCCGCTTTCGTTCCAATTAACTTAGAGTCCGTCTGTCTGTCTCCTATCTCATTAATTCCTGCCTGTGAGAAACAAGGTAACACAGGCTCCACTACATCTTTGTCTCTCAGGAATCAGATTCTATTAACCGTCAGGCACATGAATACAAACTCGTCTAGTGATTTCGTGCTAGAAGCTCTTAATGGGAGTTAGGGTTTTCTTTTTTTAAAGGTTCACTTATTGATCCACAACTGTGATTAGTGTATCATCCAGAGAATATACTGTAAATATGACGAAACTTAAGTAAAAAGATATTACATTGTTGTTAATTTAGAAGATTCCAACATTCGTCGTTGAATGTTACCAGGTATGTCAAGACTATAGACAGCCCTTGTGTCAGTGGGTTTGGGTCCCCCGTTCTTTTTTGTCGTAAAACTTTTTGTATAATGTTCTAATGCAAGTTTTAGGTTAGTGTGAAGGATGAACTTGCGATAAGTCTTATTGAAAAATCTTTAGTAAACTAAAAAAAGATCAGGTTCCATATTTGCAGGGCTATTAACGATTTTTAAGTCTTCTGTTAATTGATTGTGTTTGTTTTTGTAACGTACACAAATAATCCGTCGGCGAAAACCAACAAAATGATACGAATAAAAAAATAGTCGTATTTTTACCAGTTCTTATAGATTTTCTTATTTCATGAAGCTTTTCACACACTACCAACAGACTTGGCTACAATTTTTAGCAATGATTCTTTGCTCCTTCTTACCCCGATAAATGTCATTCCTTGGACAAAAACCTCCGGCCAAGTTCTTGGTTGTATAGCGAAAGTAGTATATTCTTACTTGTTAAACTCTCTCACAAAATTACACCGTGGCAGTCACTATTGTAATCTTATTAACATTAATCAGTTAGTTATTAGTTCTTCAAAATAAAAACAACAATTGTTATCATTCCTGCACAATTTACTTTTCATTGGTGTCCGTCAGCTTTTTTTTTGTGTGTTGAGTGAGTATTGCGAATCAAATTTCAGTGCATTGCTATTTAAAACGTTTTCAGAAATTTGCTTAATCTTCATTTAGACACTTATAAATACCGTTATTTAACAGATCAAAATATTTATTTTCTCAAGCGAAAACAAAATAGCCTCTATAATTATACCAGAATAGAAATATGAAAATAAAAAAAATAAAAATTTCACTGAATTCTAATTTGTGTGAGTGGTCTGAGGCCTAACCATCTCATCGAAACTGTAAAAACTTTTAAAAAGATTTTGTTATAGAAAAACCCTAACAGATATTTTGTATTTTATACAAAAGTATTCGTTGAGCTGTTAACGATATACAATTTTTTTTGTAACGTGAATGTTTTTGTGCATATCTTTTAAATATAGTTAGTAGGATATCCCGCCTTTTCATTTGCTCAGATAAGCTCTGGTTTTCCAGTCAGATTTTATCCACGCTAAAATATAATAAATGAAAACTTATTAGCGACGACGCATTTTAAATTTTCACATTTTAGATTTTGAAAAAACACAAACCATCGAAGCAGTGTTTGTTTCTAGCCTAGTTCAGATATTAAATGACGATGATCATTAGCAAAAGACGATGATGACTGCCAAAAACCAACAAACGAAAGTAACGTTTATTTATAGATATTGTTTATTTGTACAGTTTGTACATTAGCATAGAAATTATCACAGTGTCTATCGGTCTATTTTAGACGCATTGGTAAAATTGAATAAATACAAATAATAAAGTCAAAATAATCGTATATAAAACCTAAGATTAAATATTGGGGTTCAGGTGGGTTAGCAATCGTACTTCCTGTCACCAATCGGGGTATATTGGGACGTTAACACGTTATTTAGAGTAAAACATATTTAGAGTAAAAATTAACGTAGAAGCCTCCGAAGTGAAAATTTTCTTTGAGGTCTTAAAGAAAATCAATCAGTTAAAAAAGTTTATAGATCCATGAGTAGTCTTTCAGCTCTTGATATCTGTAACCTATGCTCCAGGTCATTCGACCATTGAAGTCACTGTTTATACCCTGTACATACTTGCATGTATGTTTGTTTTGCATTATTTGTATTAATATTATGTTAGTTTCAGTGTACTTGATCCGACAAGAACAAATGTAGGACTTTAGTCAATCATCTTTTCTGTTGTAGTCAATAAGACGCCAATTGATGATCGAACATGCTATTACAGATAGATATGTGGGTTATATCGCAGCTTCCAATACAAAAATGCTAACACTAAATGTAATAAAATTAACAATAACGTAATATAATGATAATAATTCAAGATATAGGTCGTTAGCCTGTTATCTGTCGACGAAATGGTCCTGAGGTTTTACCTTTCTAATGACACGTTTCATAACTACTGTTCATAACCGCCACATTTCTCAATAGTGATGAAAAAAAAATTCTCTCTTGATTGTAATATTTGCTAGAAGGGTCTATTCATATATAATAATTTTAAACAAATTGTCCACAGTATACCCGTGTATTAAATTTCTTAATTCAATCATCATCCCTTGTTGCGATGTTTCGGACTTAATTAGTATATTTTACCATTTACACAAATGCCGCGTCGTTATTATTTAAAAAAAATAATAATAAATATTTTTTTATACATAACTTCTTTATTGTGATAAAATTACAATCTGCCTTGTTAGGCAATAAGTAATTGAGATGAATGTTCTCATTCATACCATATTTACAATACATCATTCACTCGCTCATTCATACAATATTTACAAACAGCCCAGAGGCCTCCCAAATCCACATGGTTGTCACCTCCCTCGCATGCGAAAGAGGAAGCGGAGTCTTGGGAAGTCACCCACGCTCCTCCGTCAGCCGCGTCACCGGATACGAGCCAGTGGAGGGTGACGAAGAGCGCGAGAGCCACATACGCTCAAGACATAATTGGAGAAACTGGCCATTGCCAGGACTCCCACTGTCATGCATTTATAGCAGGTCACGAATAAATATTAAAAAAAAGAGAAATAAATTAGCATCGCCTCTAATATTTCCTGGTTTGGAAACGATCAAGATATTTGGATTAATCCATGTCAGTAATAGCTATAAAATACCATCACATTTCTTAATAGTGTTAAATAAAAATTCTCACTTGACTCCTAAACTGAATCTCAGTCTTAGCTAAAGGCACATTTAGTAACAGTGATGGTCTCCGGTATTTTTTTATGCGATTTCTTCTGTTCTCAAAATTTTATTTTGTGGGGTTAAAGCCTTACAGACTTTAATTTTTAAATTCAGCGTAACAGACCCGACTTATCTCCGTAATTTCCCGATACTGTAGAATTTATTTTATCATTTCAGATCCATTGAATTTTTAAGATCGATAATCGCAGAAGAAAATCGCTCTAAAGGAAAAATTAGAAAATGTATACTGTTTTTAAATTGAAAGATTTTTTTTTTACTTACTTACTTTATTACTTAGTGGAATTGTTACCACTATTATTTATAATTAACTGCCAAAGAATTAACTTGAAGTCGAGTTTGGCCCAAGAGAATTATTATTGGGAATGCTACTCGAGGCAGGCCAGGGTAGCTCAGTTGGTAGAGCTCCCGAATTGATATTAGGGAAGTTCTCTCAACACCCTTTTATTTAGCTGTTTTTTACAAAGAAAATGTATACAATGCATAATGTAACGTTTGCTTTGCTTTTTTTTTTTTTTGTTCAATTAGAACTTAAATTTACGCGGGGCAGTATCAAATTTCCCAAAAAAGACTCGGGCGACAGATTGGGAGACAGGGAAAACAAACCTTGGCCTCCAAAAAAGAGGTGCTACTATTTTTAGTCAGCCCTATGATGAGAGCATCAACTCTGATTCAATCAATTGCCGCCGTGGGCTACCTCAATGTACTCTCCGCCCACTCCACACACTCTTTTGCTTTCGTGTCTTCTTTCGTTCTGATTCAATTCCGAAAGAAAAATGTGTCCTTGCTATAACTCATTTAGTCAATTTCGATCTTAGTACTCTCACGGGTAGTTAACAATTATTTACGTGAGGCTAAATGGTCCAGTATCTTTCAAAAGTAACAATATCATCTGTCTTAGTAAATTCTACTTATAATCACCAATCATTTGACCTATAAACCATTTCACCCTCACAAATGGATTTCTATGTAAAATTCTACATAAAAATCCATAAAACTAAATAAACATAAAAGAAAAATTAATAATTTATTCCAAGAGGGCTTATCCGAATAAAATCAATCAAAAAAGAAATAATAAAATACCTTGTTAATTCTTTTTAAAAAAGTCATTACTAAAGGTAGCTCAAATGATCAATACTGCTGTCTTTGATGTTGCTTGAATTTTCTTAAGACATTTTTAAATGGATTTGATATCTCATCTATTCTTGTCAATATTTGTTATTTATTTTACATATGTTTTAAAACTTTTTTTTTTTCCTTTTTCAGATGAACGCAATCCAATACCATGCATTGTTCGCTACAAAAAAGACTTGGGTCTTGGAACTGGGTCAACTATGTGGCAGTTTGACCTTCCCCAAGAAACATTAAATCAAGGTGAAGTATATTTTTTGAGTGAAAATAAGTATGAATTTTGATTTATTTTCAATTGATGTGTACAAACTTCAGTTAAGAAGTGGTTTAAAGTTCAAAACCTCTGCCTTCATGCTGGAAGTGGGTAGTTTTCTACCACTTTTTAGGCTGCCATCCTTTCTATTTCTTGAATAGTCCAAATGATTTTAATCTCAAACCTTACCATGTATTTTAACTCAAAACTAACCATAATAATTTTCTGTTTTTTTTTGTTTCTTTAGGATGACTCCTCACAAGGAGTCAATAATAATATTAACTAAATTGAAATATTAAATCATGTGATTTTTGTTTCAGAAAATAACAAGATGATGTGCTTTCGATATTACAGTGGACTCTCATTTTCCTGTTTGGCCCAATCTGAGCCTATGGACATCGAGTCAGCCTATAAGCAGTCTCGTGACAAGACAAAATTGAAAGATTTTAAAAAACGAGACCTACCTCACCATGGAGATATGGCTAGGCTCAGATCCAATTGTAGCTCTGAAAGTGAATCAGATCCAGAAACATCTTTTAAATATAGGAAGAAATGTTGGAGGTTGCTAAAAAAGAAATCTTCTCTTCCAAATGGTTTCCTACATCAGGAGAGGGAAGATTCTGATACGGACTCTTCCAGGACCTCTTCGAAAGACCTTCCCACTTGGAACTCTCATGAAGCTCAAAAAACCATTGATGCAGAACAGAGTGAATACTACCCTATCTGGGGTCAGAAAACTGCTACCACATCTCCATCAGTTTACGAAACTGTTTACCCTAATGAAGAGCCACCACCACCACTCCCACCCCGTACCATCCCACCACGCCACCGTCCTTTAGAAAGGACCAGAGCAATAGGTTTAAGGAGACCACCAGAAATTCATAGGAAGAACAAACCTTCAGAAGGCCCCACACTACCTCCCAGACCAAAAAAGATGACCAATCCTGAGGATAGTTTTGGTTTTGAAATTGTAGACACCGATGAGTTGTCTAATGCCTCTAGTCTTCAAAGCATGGACAGGACCCAAGAGGATAGGCCTGTTGATTTGTCTTTGGTTCAGGACGGAGACTGTGCACCATTAGCGACTCCTGAGCATGATAATAGCCTAGTCGATAATAATTCGGAATCTACCTCAGAAGCCAGGCATGAGTCTCCTGTCCCCTCAACAAGTCAAGCTGCCAAAGAAACTCCTGTTCCATCTGAACTCGCTGGAAAACTGACAGTTCCTGAAACGATGTCTAGGCTATCTCCCATTTCACCATCTACCGATTCAGGCGTAGTCATGAATACTTCTAATTCTTCAGAAGGAGCGACGGTAGTCACTCACAGTTCCAGTTCTGATTCTTTAGTCTCGGCCTGTGATGAGCCTCAAAATGTTACTACAACAATCAGACCCCATAAACCCTTGTCCAGGCAAGTTAGTCATCCTCCAGAGGCAAGACTGAGGAGAATGGAGGTACCCCAGTGTCCGCCAACTCCAACTCACCATGCCAGGCCACAAAGAGCTACTAGAACCCAAGAAGAGGATGAAGTATTCCACACAAGTGAAGAGGAGATCCAGCCTCCGGTCAGGCATATTACCTCGACCCGGCTTCCCTCAATCCCGGAGAGATCTATCAAACATCAGAGAGTTGAAACGACAGATGAGGAACCACTGCCTCCATGTAAGTATTTCATGTAATTGGTATGAACAGATAGTAAATTAATTGATAACTTTGGCAACTACTTCGGTCTCCTTAAGGGTGCTAATTTCACTGCCTAATACATTTTAAATTAATTATGATTCATAAAGCTAGGTAATTAATCATGTAATTTAAACTTAAACTGCCTGTTGGACCCTTCACTCACTGCTATAACTTTTCAACCTTAATTCAACAGAAAAATACTAACAAAGTTTATTACAATTTAATAAAAATATACAAACTAAGTTTCTTACACTCCTGTCCTTCATTAATTTAAATATAGAGTGAACAAAATGGTTATTATATAATCTAACTATAATTTCTTCATTGAATTTGAAGTCATTCAAAATTAAATGAGCAGTAGTACTAAGCAACCAGGATTCTAAATTGTGTAAAAGATTCGGGTATTATATTTTATGACTTTGTCTGTTAACATCTTTGTGCCTTATCGCTCCTCATTTATGATTTTTCCTAATATTTTAATTGTTGATGACAGTTTATAAACATCTTTTGCCTGGAATAAATTTATTTGTAAACTATTATAATTCTATAATTAGTGTGGAAATAAATTGTTTATTGTTATTGGTGGGGTGGGTGCTTTTTTGATAAATGAATAAAAATTTGTTTCCCGACTCGGCATTCAGCCTCAATATGTATTTCATTGTTTAACCACCCGATGATGACAGTTCAGTTGTTAAAGATGTTTGTGGCAAAATAAAAACATTATTGGGTAGAAAACCTTACATTTTTTTATTATAAATAATGTGAATGTTTCTTTCATATATTATGTCTATTTTATGGTTTTAATTCATGGTACCTATTGCAGATTGGGAAGCTAGAATCGACAGCCATGGAAGGATATTTTACATTGACCACATCAACAGGATGACAACATGGCAAAGGCCTAGTCACAGCAGTATATCGAGGGCTCGTGCATCGAACAACGAATTGCAGAGGCAGCAACTAGATAGGAGGTAACTTCATAATTTAAAATCATGTTAGCATAATGTGCTTTAAACAACAATCAATTAGAAAGCTTGTTTTAGACAATACAGCATTGGTAACAGATTCTATTATAAGTTTCTTCCCTTTAAAATGTACATAAAAGAAATAGAAAAGGTTGCCCTCTCCTTCATTGGAGACAAAAAAATTTTGGTCTTCATGCAGGGGATGAGAGCCTCAGAGGCCCCTAAACTGAAAACTGACATTTCATGTTTTCTGTGCTCTTCAAATATATTATGTTTAAAATAAATGATTAATATAAATAATTATATTAGAGAACAATAATTATGTGGAACATTATATGAAATTGCTATCAACAAGGGCTGTTAACTTCTTTTTTTTAATATGAAATAATTGTGAGAATTAAATTTTCAGAATTAAGTAAAAAAATCTTTTGATTTTACTTATTTTATGCTGCTTATTTTGTCAGATTTCTGTTACTTGCCTTGTTGTAATTATCCCTCAAATACACCCACCCGTAGTTAGTTATGTTCATATATACTTCTTTCTTTAATACAATGCAATTAATACAATAGTATTATGATCAGTGCTACTTGAGTTCAAAGGGACGTCTCTTTTATTTTTTTTTGAGGGTTGGGGGGGGGGAAAGGCTCATTTGCCACAACTACTTCACTTTTATGAAGGGATGTCTCAACATCCTGATTTCAATCAGAGTAAAGGGGAAGGTTGTTGATAATGAAGAGAGCAGTGACTTTAATCTCTCCTCAATATAGACTTGGATCAGTTAACAGATAATTATATTATTAATTATTTATTTACTATGTTTGATAAGATTGTTAATTGTTAATTTTTTTAGGTATCAGTCAATAAGAAGAACTATAACGTCCCGTCAGCCTGAGATTGAGGATGTTCCAGACAATGGAACCACATCGCAACTACCCAATCAGGAACTATATCAATCTCCTGCAATCAAATTTTTGTCGAGGCCGGACTTCTTCAGTCTATTACATACCAATCAGGTTAGAAATGGACTATACCGCTTTAAACCACAATTATAGTGTTGATTTAAATGAATTGACATCAATAAAACATTTTTTTATATATCAATTCTATAAGTCATTAGAGATTCTTCATAAACTTTCAAAAATCAAGTTAAAAATTTATAAAAGACAAATAGATATGATATTTATATACCTACAAGTTGTGCATAAATTGAATGAACATATTTCTTCTTTTAAAAACCATCTAAGATGGTATCTGTGTTAAAAACAATTCATTAAAAAAGCTCTACAATCAAAATAATATTCAAATTTAATTTTATGAAAAATTATGCATTAAAAACCTCTTTGGGAAGTAATTTTTATGGAAATTTCATCCTTTACATTTTTCAAGCTCTGTTAATGTTGAGTTCTCATTCATACACCGCTTTGGTTGATAAAATTACCTGTTATTCGTTACTTACACATTTATTTTTTAGTTGATTACCAAAACATTTAAATAAAGTACTTCATAAATTAAAATTTTTAAACAAATGTTCACTATTTCTATTTACATTCTTACTTCCTTTGCATTCACACTTTTCATTTATCAATATAGTTTTAAAGTCCAATAAGTTATGCAAGGTGTACATTTAGAATTATTTGATTTAGATAGAGGGAAAAAAGAATCTTGTATACTATGCTAAATGTTACAAAAAAACAAAACAATACCAAACAATTAACATAATTGATAATAAAGGCAACCATTATTATTATTAACCACAAGTATCATTATTATATATTTCTACTGTTTTATTTTTGCTTGGCTAAATATTGGTGCTGAGGTGCATAGAAATGTTCAGAATCTGTGCGCACCTTAAGGCGTGCAATTTTTTTTAAACTTTTACTGGTTAGTTATAACCTTTATGCATTATTTGTTATGTTATGCCCTTATTTTCTAATACAGACATGGAGTGTTATAACAACTGATAATTCTGTGAATTTTACAATTGATGTTAAGTATTAGTGCACATTCCTTTTACTATTGTGTCGTAACAAAAGTTTTTATTTCTGTACATTTTTATTTTTACGCTTTAATGGTTATCTATGGAAATGGGCAGGTTCGAAGAATTGCGTGTACAGTAGTTGCGAACCATATATAATCTTCAGGTTTTTAATTGTAGTCAGCTCATAAACATTTAAACTACTGCCCTTATCTCTTTGTTTACTTGTAGACCTGTTGTTTTTAGAAAAGAGAATTTTCCCTGTTGATTACTCCTCATAAGAGCCCGATGTATGTTCTATCTTTTCTATCCGATTCATTTAAACACTATTAAAATATTGCCTAAGTGGCAGCTATGAGTTTTGATGAAGTGTGTTGATGTTCAGTATACAGATCAGATGACTTTACTGCTATTTATAATTATTTACATTAAATTGTTCTTATCGGTTAATGCCCCTCGGGGTCAAAGACCATTTATCGGGCAATAAAAATTAGACAAATATTCATTTGTAGCTCGTAAATGTTTATTAATTGATTTCTAGTATTCCTGAAGCTATTAAATATTACAATTAGGTAAATACTTATAATAAATAATGGACAAACATTTTCAATGATATAGAAATCCATTACTTTATTACCTAGAACACTCAGTAGATAGTATGCAGACAAATCCTTAATGAATAATAGACAAGCTTATTAAGCACTTTCAACTGAACTATCCTGAATAAACAGTAGACGAATTACTGAGAAACTGACATTAACTAATTTCTAGTACAGTTAGCACCAACTAGTAATAGATGATCGATAAGAAATATACAAAAGAAATAATTGAAAGTGAATAGAGCAACAAGTTGTCACAAATGGTTCATTCGACCAACCATTGAGCGGATGGCCAATGACCTGATTGCAAACTGGAATGGCATTTACTAAATGTAAACTTGTTATATCATTATATTATTTATTTATAGTACAAGCTCCAAGATATGTTATTGTTTGTCATAGTTCATTTGCTTAAGTATTTAAAGTTTTAAGGTTTAGATCTTTCACAATTTTACCTACCAGATAAACAATTTTTATCTTCTCATATTTTAAAATATATACAATTATATCTGAGTTTTTTATAAATTTATTCATAAATATTGTTTTGTTTTTTCAGGATGGATTAGCTCTTTACAATCGTAATGGATCTTTGAAGCACATGATATCTAAAATTCGTCGAGATATGAGTGCATTTGAGCGTTATCAGCACAATAGAGATCTTGTCGCTTTTGTCAATTTTTTTGCAGATCCCTTAAAAGAACTTCCAAGAGGCTGGGAAACTAAATTTGACCGAAATGGCAAGGTAATTAATTTATTTAACCTCTTTCAAGTGATAATTTTTATCCTGTTCTTTAATTTGGGTGGACTTATTTATTATGTTACGGAACGTTCACTGTTAGCAATATTACTTTTGGCAAGCTTATAATAACTGAATAGGTCATTACTTTCATGTCTTTTAATACCTTAAAAAGTTACATTTTAAGGAAAGTATTTAAAATATTTTGTTTGATATAAGTCATCCAGGAAGTACTAGAAACATGATGAATAATGTTGATTTTGGTACGTAATGTGGTTGAACAGTAAAGTCGGGGTTTATTCAAATGAAGAATGGGCAAACCTAAATGCTAGGTGCTATCTTATCTTCGAATGAGTAACCAAGTCATAAAATGTTGGCTGCCTTCCTGGCACTCTCAGTCAAGCTTCTTAGTTCAATTTTAATGTTTGCTAGCCAGCACCTTAGATGTCTCTTTTTAAATATTTTTCTACGCTTAATACTCCGCTGACAATTAATTTTCCAAAATTGCACACTTTTGGAGTGCAGCAGTTCTTCGTAGACCACACGAACAAGAGAACAACATTCATGGACCCGCGGGTGCCAACTGAGATTCCGTTCCTTAATCCTCACAAGCTCGGGACTTGGCAGCTGAGACGGAGGAGCAGGTCTGCTGGAGAGCAAGATCTTGCTTTTGCTAACGTAAGCGATTGCTTCACCGACTTTATGTGTGCTTGTCCTTTCTTTTGTATTATGTTTGTCGTTTATATGTTGTTTTGGTCAAAATTGTTTTAGCATGTCTGAATCCTGCATCTAATTTTTTTGTTTTGTAGTTTTATTTTAGTTTACTTTATTTTTAATCAAAGATTAGGCATTGTTTAGCTTCTGCATTATACTTGAGAGAATTTTCATTTAGTGCTATTTCTTTTGTTTTTTTGTTAATTAGCTTCTTAATACCTCCATGGTTTTAGTTGTTGTTTGTATACATTACATGTTTGCTTTATTTCATTCTCTTTGATATGTTATATGTACATATGTTTAATTTATATATTTTTTTGAATTGACTACTATTTAACATGTCTTTTTTTTTTTTTTGAAAAATTAATTTTAGTTGGTTATATTAGATTATTAATTTATTAATTTAAAATACAATTATTAGTTTTGTCTTAACATTACAACTTCAAAAGTGAAGCCTACTTCATTTTTCATCTTTCATCTAGTGTAATGCCAGTACAAAGTAAATATTATTTATTTAAAAAAAAACACATCTAGCTATTCATGCCTTAAAACATTTCTGAATTGTTTATTTTGATTATCTAATGCTCTATTAAGTGATTCAACCTTTTATTTTTCTTGTAACATTTTGCAAATGTACAAACTTCATTATTAATAATAGCAGTTTTTCATCTTATTTAAGTACTGTCATTGTAAACTTTTCTTTTTCATGGTGTCTGTAGAGATTTCACATATAAGAAACACTGAGCTCAACAAGTTTTTATTTGTAACTAACTGACAATTCTAAACTAATCACTGTTTGAACATTCTCATCTTTTTCTAAATTATATTTATCTGTTCCATTTCAGGCTCCGATCCCCCCACCAAGGCCAGGACCATCTGGTTTGTCTTCTAGAGTTCAGGAAGTGCCCACTGCATATAATGATAAGGTAACAATTGCTTTCATCATTTATTTATTACTTTTAATGGATTTTAGTTCGCACGACTCATAAAAAGAGTCATTATCACATTCCATCATAAATGCATCATAGTTATACTACGATTATACATAAGTAAGATTACTTTTAATAGTAAATTAGCTAGAACATTTTTTAGGTTCAAGTTGTGTTTTAACATAATTTTGTTCAAGAATGTAGTAATTAAATTAGAAATAAAAAAATTAGTCCTGCAGTCAAATGGAAATGTAATTTCCCCAAAATTGTAATGTATTATTATGGAACAGTGTAAAAGTAGGAATATATTAAATGAATATGCCATGAATAGAATACCAACCTGCTTACCTGTTCTTTGTTAGCCTAGAAAGGTATGATTGACTGAGTATGTTAACTCTT
Source organism: Acanthosoma haemorrhoidale (assembly GCA_930367205.1). Taxonomy (NCBI): domain Eukaryota; kingdom Metazoa; phylum Arthropoda; class Insecta; order Hemiptera; family Acanthosomatidae; genus Acanthosoma; species Acanthosoma haemorrhoidale. Next base: position 45,922,003 of record OV884014.1, read on the forward strand.
TGCCATACCATTTAACTCATTGAAATCCGGGCCCAAGTGGTAGAGGAGATGGCTAAACAGGCCAGACTGATGCTCGAGAACAGTTGCAATAAGAGCCGAAATGTGAATACCTTTGATTTAACCATTTCAAAACTATATTTTACAAATAAACAATATTTTAATAGAATTTATAGTCTTCTGAGCATCTTGAAGTTTGTCCTTTGTCCAAAGAAATGCAATAATAAGATACCTAAAAATAAGTAGCATATTGTAACCAAAAGATTCAATTAAAAGAAATGCTCATCTTTAATCATTATCTAATAAAAAATGAGTACAATTAATTGATAGTCCTACATGGTCATGGTACGGTACTTCCGAAAACTCCCTGGCAGATGTAAAGTTACTTCACACTTAGTGCCTTCTCATTTAAGTTTTTTTGTTATTTTTTATCAGTGTTAAGTTTATCAATGTCCTTTTTAGTTTTTTTGAGGTGTCGGATTGATATTTTTGTTTGGAAACGGGCCCAAAATATTGTGCTTAGAGTCAAAGAGGCCCTTCACCTAGTGCAGGGTAATTGTAATTGCTGAAAAAACATTTCAGAAGTCTGTCTCGTGATATTCATGTTGGGTCAAAATTTGTATCACGAGACAGATTCATCAAAGTACTGAAAGGGGTAAATTAAAGACTTTCCAATATTAATTTTCACTGAAATAACTGTAGTATATCCTTTTAGGCAGAAAAATGAATTATCAATAGCAGGCATAAAATGACATTTTAGGTAGACAATATTGTCAATTATTTAATAATAGCACTTTTTAATTACTTGACAGTAAAGGAAAGTTAACTGTATTTTAGGGTGAAAAATATCCATTAACAAAGGCTTTTAGATTAGTTATGAATCAGAGTCATTAAACTTTGTTGATTTAAACCACACAGAAACTTGTGATGACTTTTATTTCACACTATCACAAACATTACTGACTAATAAAATTTTATTTATATTTTCTGCCCCTCAATCACAAAATCAAAAATTTTGACTTTACATAACCGCAAGAAGCTATTTCTCCAGAGTGATTCATTTAGTTTTGATTTAAAAATAAGCAGTTTTAGGAAAACTAGTTGTAAAAGTGTTATCAATTGTGTAAACATGATTCATTATTTATATATTCATAGGAACTAAGTGTCTAGTGAGTACTGAATAGAAACGGCTTACTCATGAACTATTAAAAATAAGACGGTTTTTGTTATTTTGTGGTTCACTCTTATCTTTCTAAGGATAAATATACCATACTTACTATCAACTTTGTTTATATCAAAACTTTTTAATTTGCTTTGTCAATTTTTGTTTTGATTTGGATCCCATTATTATAAATAGTTTTTAATTTATAATGACTAATCGAAAATCGGACATTTTCTCTTAGGTTGTTGCTTTCCTTCGTCAACCTAACATAATGGATATACTGCGAGAGAGGCATGCTGCTGTATCCTCGAGCCAAGCTCTGAGGGACAAAGTGAATGCAGTGAGGGTGGAAGGAGCGTCAGCTCTTCAGGCTCTATCACACGACATCGAGCTAACAATTCTATTAAGGTAAGTTTTAGTTATTTTATTTCAGCCAAATAATTCTTATAGTTATTAATATTAACACGAATAACTTTGGTGTTAGTTGAAAGATGATTAAAGAGCATTTTTAAAAAAAGCTGTGTAGAAATGAGAACAGTCTGATCTTTATAATGTGGGGACTTGATCTATCATAGGATTAGATAAAAAAAACCTGGCTGTTGGTGTGAGGTACCAACCATATCGCCTTCCTAAATACAATGCTTGTCATGTAATTAGGTATTCTTATTGAGTCTTGAGCCATTCATATGCTGTGATGGTTATGTGAAAGGAAATCATGCTATTGATCACTTTTTGTACCATTATTCCAACTATAATTTAGAGAGATTTTTATATGTATTTAATATACCATAGTTTTTGATTTATTTAAAAATTAATTACTTGTTGTTCTTGTCTATTTTCTAGATTTAGTAACCTTATTCACAAGATTACTTTTTTTACCATACCCTAAGTTCTATTTCCATATTTATTCTTTGAAATGTTAGCCAGCAAGACTTTCAATTTTTTCCGAACTGTTTTATAAAATTGTATTAATAGTCGGTTTTTGAACTGGATACTTGCACTAATCGCATTTACTGACAACTATTTGTAACTAATGATCCGGGCTACAGATTCTATTAATTATTTGTATCTTAACTGTTTTCGTTCTTAGGCAATCAGAATTGTGTGAACTTATTATACATGCTGCTGATAATAATTTGCACATAATAGAACTATTCCTAGGATGTTAAATATTCAATGTATTTAAATTGATGTTACCAGAAGTGAACATATGAACATTTAAGGAGCAAAATCAATTTTATTAGAGTTATTTTCTAAATAATTCTATTTGTCCTAACATATGCAAATATTCAGTTGTCAACTGAAAGTTTATAGCAACTTATTTAGCAATTAAGTTTTTTTTTTGTTCAAAATTTAAATTCAGCTAAATATTACCTGTAAGCGGTATGGTTTTCCCTTAAAGAACAGATAAAGTTGGAGGGGGGGGTAAGGTTTATTTTATTAATTAAATGTTGATTGTCACAATAAATTAACACTTAACACAGTTTGCTCTGACTATGATTAAAACAACAGTAAAATAACCATCTCTGAACTAATGAGTTAATACTCAGAGGCCTAATTAATTATCTAGGCATAAATAGCGCTTATATTTAAAGTTAATTTTTAACTATTTCAAATTTTATGTGTTAGGTGTTTACTGGTCGTTAGTTTGAAAGGGGTTTGGGGTGAAATGCCTGGAAGTTTTGAGCCTCTGAAGTTTTTTCTTACAAAAAACTACTAGTTAAATTGAATATTTTCACTGGTTGAGAGGCTTTTAGGGAGCTCATGGACTCTCTCTCTTTTGTATACTCCTTGTAAATTGTATTTTTAAATATATTTAAGTTACAGTTAGTTGTTTTCTGTTTAACTTGTATTACTGGCATCACAGCTATCATAAGCTAATAACTCCCTCATACATGGGTAAAAGTAAATTGTTGCCAATTAGGCAATGATCTGAAATGAGCCTCTGAGGGTACCAGCATGATAAGGGAATTAAAAATGGCATAATTATATTTCGTTAATGAAAATTTATTTTTCAAATAAGTTAAACTGATATCACATCTGGTTATGTTTCAAAATATTAATTAAAAGACTATGAAATAAGTGAATTTTTTTACCTGAAACACTTTATAGTCTTAATACACTTTCATTTTAGCTTCCCAAGTGGGTAAAAATCGCCTTTTGCATATTCCAGTAGATTGGTTTAAAATTGACAGAAGTTGAAATATCGAAATTAGTGATTCCTATTATTGGCTCAACTTTAATATTTTTTATGTTTGTGGATAGATAGATAGAAAAAATCTTTATTTGAAAATCTTAAATGAAAACAAGGTACTAATAAATAAATCTAACTCAGGTTTAAAAAAAAAAGAAACATTACATCACATAGTGAAAAACAAAATTGGTATGTAAATAAATTACCTCAAATTAGAAAATATCATCCAATAATTGTTTAAATACAAACTATGAGTGTAGTAAAAAATTAAATTTTTAAAAGTAAATAAAATAAACTAGATATTAGTAGATTCTCCTTTACATGGTTGCAGCTTTTCAGGGGTTTCAACAGTAAAGTTTAATGATAAATAATAAAAAAATTAAAAATATCTGGAAATGAAAAGCAAAATAATATATGCATAGAAAGTAAAGTTTAGTGTATTGTTTATTATTAGTAATGTTTATTGTGTGAAAATTAGTTTTTCAAACGCAGCTTGAAGGCACACTACAATGCACTCGTGAATGCTAGTATCTATAAATTCATATTAATTCATTGTTTAATACAGAATTGGTAACCATTCTAAAAAATGAATTTATAATTGGTAAATCAATATAAAAGCAACTCTGTTAATACAAAAACTATTCACAGACCTAAGGAGTATGAAAAGCTTATGCTTATCATATTATATTATTTTCCAGAGTATTAATAATTAGAAAGTGACATTTACATATGTATGGATGTATTTTGGGTTGTCTAAGGTTTAGCATCTCCAAAACATTCTTTTTATCGACAATAAATTATCCACAGTCATTGATTTACTGTCAATGAAAATGTTTTGGAGAAACTGGAGCTTAAGCAGCATGAAATACAAATATACTTTTTTGAATGATGTACAATGGAAAACGTTATTGAGTAAAGAATAATAGTCAAAATGAATATGTGATTTCAAGTTTTGCTAGTGTCTGTCTGGGTAATGAGGCTAATATAATACATTTATTAAGCATTATAGTAATTATTTTGTTTTATACCTAATCATTTCTTATAGCTGATGTGTGTAGTCTGAGAGCTTAAACTGAATAGCTTATGTTCTGTTGATAACTAAAGGTAATTTTCGTATATTTTTCAAAGTAAAGCATCTCACTTCAGGTTCAGCGATTTCCCGCCCTTTTCGCTGCTAAGGTAGCAAGTTATGTGTGTTAAATCCAAACAAAAAAACACAATTATCAATTCAATAATTTGAGCGTGTAAATATCTGGTCTGTTTACGATTCTAAAAGATTTCTACCTTGTACTGTTGAAGAAGGTCGCTAAAGTACGTTAGAAGTGAAATTAGCGAGGTTGGCTCCACCTGCCTTGAATAGGGGCTGACGGTTTCCTGGAGGCCAAGGCGCTGGCAGATGGCAGATGTCCAATGTAACAATGCTCGGTTTTTGCACCGGATACTTGCACTAATCGCACCTACAGGCAGCTATTTGTATCCAATGATCCTTCTGCAGATTCGCTTGTCGATTCAATAACTGCATTACACCTCAGCACTTCAATCTTAAACTCCAGAGCTTACTTACCTTAGTTAAGGTAATTATATCGAATCATCCCCCAATTAATCAGAGAAGAAGACGATCGTGGAAGAACGACATGGGATTCTGCTATTGCACATTTGACTGTGGAAATAACCTTCCAAGCCTTGACAATCAGAAGAAACAAAGTTGCAGATATGAAATTGAAATCTTCATTGGGAACTTAGTTATCGTATCTTAGAGACAGGTTCATTTTATTTCTTGAACTTTGATCATCATAATCTAAAAAGCAACAATTTCCTGGTTGTGGGTCGTATTTCACTATTAATAGTTTTGTTTTATTAATCAGATTCACCATTGTTAAATGTTTCATTTAATATTTAATAAAATTATCAACCGCATAGTTTAACCTGCCATTAGATAAAACAATAACAAACTGTATTTTTATTGACTGGTCTTCTGGGTTCGCTTCAGTCCCCGTTATGTGACAACCGACTGATGACAGTTTAGTAGTTTGGTTGTTGTATTTCTGTGGTATTAGATCGTTAACATCATCAGTATGTGTAGTGTCTTGTTCGAAACATCAAAACAGTTAAATATAAACAATTAGCGTTCAAACAATAGTTGTAACATAACCTTCCATTCCGCTGTAAGATAACAATCACACTTTGAACCCGTGCGGCCCAAAAACCAGTTCAAATAATTACTCCCCAATCAAGTACCATCTTAAGGCGTGCTTACAAATTGATGTTGCAGAATTGTGAAATGTTCGTTTTTTTCAGTCGGTTCTTGACGATAAATTGCTGAGGTCGCCTTGTCAATACGTTATATGCTATCAGCCGAATCGTAAATTGAAAGATCTGGATCGAGAACTGTTTTAAATAATGACCTTTCACTTTATCTCTTTATAATCCTTCGAGGGGGTGATTGATTGATTCGCGGACTGGATGTGGCAAGAGGTCATACATCCTGAGGTCTTGTTCAATCTTTAGAGCTTATCTTTTAATTGTGATGCTTGAGTACACGAGGGATCATTTCGTGTTGTTTTTGTATGTTTTTTTGGATTTAATGTCATCGGGGGAGAATCGCTGATTGACGACGGTGGGGATAAGTTTTACTTTCAAACAGGTACCGAACAATCGTCTTTTGTCTGTCTGTATGTATTGCGATCGTGATTATAAAAATAATTTGAGTTAGTCAGAAGTGGTTTAGGACATATTAAAGATGATAGCGCAAAATGATAAACTCAAAGATATTACAAAAAGGTCCGTGTAGATATTTTATCTGTCTTTTTTTTATAAAAGATGTTGCTACTGACGCTACGGTTTAGCATACAATAGTTTCGCGTTTTTCGTCTTAATTAAGTTCACATCTTGATTTTTTGTTTTTAAAAACATAACAATTTAGTCCACGATTGATTTAAAAAAAAATTTTAGATAGTAAAAAAACATAAATTATTAAAATAATCTTTGTTATTATGAAAAAATCAAACAGTTTGTGAGGCTCTGATCCTTTGAGTTTTTAGCACATTAGGGTTTGTACTATCATTACTAAACTGAGTACTAGAGGGTTCTATAAAAGATGGGGTGGGTGCCCATCCCACAAATCTGATCCCTTCGACCGTTCTTTTCTTATCCATACCACATACCCTGAGAACTGTATTCCCATTAATACTCGTCATTTATCAACACTACCAATCTTTAAATCAAGACTTTTATCAGTTCCTTATCTCCCTCTGATCTAACCATTCATAATTCATCAGTATTATTAATTTTATTAATTTCCTATTGTAATAGGTTGGCAAGAAAGTAATTTCGGTTTTTTAGTGTGAAATAAAACTCAATTTTCTCTATATAAAAAATTTACTTTAATCAGTCAAATATCTTCCGTTCTGTTCGATGACCTTTTGCCATCTTTCTGGTAACTTCATGATCCCGCCCTCGTAGAACTTCTGGTGTTTATCGGCAAAAATCTCGACCAAGTGCGATTTTAGGTCATCGTTATTACTGAAATTTTTACCATTTCAGAAGTTTTGTAAACTATGGCGGATGCGACATCACTTCCCAACCAAGTTCCAATAGTGTCGTACGTGTTGCTAAAGACGTGTGAGACCTCGCATTGTCGTGGGGAACCCAAATATCGAGCTCTTAACAAGTCCAAGATGTCTTATATGATTTTCAATTGTTGTGTGTGATACATTTAACTGTTTTGTAATCTCTCGCACAGTTATATGACGATTCGATTCAATTATGGATTTCATTTTGTCATCATCACTTCAGAAGGTCGACCAGAACGTTGGTCTTTCAGTGAAAAATCTCCTGAAGGAAATTTTTTTAAACTAATTCTGACTCGTGCGTTCTGTTAAACAATCAACTCGATAAACTTCAGAGATCTCTTTGTGGAGCCTCAGCCGCTTTCTTGCCTTTATGAAACTAAAAAAAGTAAAATGTGTCGAAAATGCTCATTTTGCACTCCATGCTAAAACTGACCCTAAACTGACAATTGTAAACAAAATTACACGGAATTTGTTTTTATAGCAACATAAAAGTATCGACTACCAAACCACAAAAGAAAAAAATTCTAACATTAACGATAGAATAACGAAACAAACATAACACTATACCAGTGCAAACCGAAATCACTTTCTTGCCAACCCAGCGGCATTTTACGCTCTTTTTCTCTCAATTACTGAATCCATTTCATTTACTATCTACTATTCATATTATGTTTAAATATTATGCTGTTTGTTCATTGAAGTTGTCAGATTTGTATGTTGGCCCATTACTTAAGTTAACCATACCAGAGTAATTTATTATATTTGTTTTTCCTCTGTTAGACATAGTTATTTGCAACTTATTGGTATTCTCAGACATGAAGTATTTTTTCATTTTATTTTCTGTTGATTATACCGAGGTAACAATGTTCTTGCGCCGGGAAGTGGATTCCCGCCAATAACGAGCCGTTAACGAACATCTGTCGCATCGATAACTAAATAGGCCATCTTAATACACCGCCAGGCGTTAATTACCTGGCTCTTACCTCGCTGGTCGAGCGTTGTCTCCTTATCTACCCCAAGTCCGTCCGCTGTCTGTCAGTTGTACTATCCTGGCCAATGTACCTGGACGATAACATTTGGCACAACAAAAGGACCCGTTGTGGCCAAGTCACTTGTGTTTTTCGCAATCTCCTCTCGGCGGAAATTGAGGGCGGTGTGCTCATAATTCTCTACTATCGTCAAAGTGGCAACGAAATTATACGGATCAGCGTATATACTCTTCTTCTTAATTACAGTCATTCGTTGCAATCAAGCTATTTAATTACGGTCAGCCGATCCTTCCTGTCACTTTATCCATTGAGAACAACTGTTGCACTCCCTTACGTACTATTATAATAACAAAAGATGTCGGTCAAGGGTGACTGGCTCCAAACATTCAAAAATATGTATATTACTGACTCGTTTCAGTAAAGATAAAATGGTAGGTTGTGTCGGTTAGCACAAGAATCAGTTTTTCTTGCTTGAATACTTGACCCTGATTTACTGTAAGCTTGTTTATAGTGAATATTTAAGGATTATTTTATAAAGTTATAACGATTACAGATATTTACAATGTGTAAAAAATAGATTTTCAAATAAAATCTTGAATATTTTCTATTGTTACATCAACTGTCGCCACGATGCTTATTCAGGGATCCTTAAGACTACTGTTCAGACAAAAAACATAAATTTACGTACATTCAAAACACTTAAAATAATAAATAATAAGATTGGCGACGATCTAAAGAATAGAACGACACAATGACGTGAATGATAATATCTTAGAATTCAAATTTATTTATTGTTTGAATAACATTTCTGGCAAAATAATAAGAATTTTAAAATCACATTAAAAATTAGCTCGATTAAATCTTAAAACCATTTACAGACCAAATGTATATGAAAAATTTATTCAAATGAATTAAGATGGGAAACATGTTTTGAATACTTCACACAATGTAATGTTCACTTTTCAGAAGTATAGAAACCGGTGCCTAAACTATAGGAAAGCAACGGAACTCCAATCTCTACTGAGACATTCAAATGGTGCTTTAGTTTAACTGCACAATTCAGTACAAAACTCAAACAAGTGGTCTCAAAGTATCCACCGATATCCACATTCATTTGGCTTCTCAAGCAACGTGCAAGAATATCATCCTGCCAGCTCGGCTGTACGTTGCCACGCTTTACAGCAACCACGCTAAAAGAACCGCTAGCGAAATTTCAAGAAGACGATACTAAAAGATCATTCAAAAAGTGGAAATTTTTCCAAAGGAATGATTTTTAAATTACTGGAGCACAGATTTCTTTGCATCTCGTCCCAATGTTCGACACGTCCTTCCTTACTCATACTCGGGGCATCCTCTTGAAGATGTTTCTCATATTCGCAAGTTTTATTGCTTTCAAAGTTCCAAGCCTCTTCAGCAAATAGCTAAGGGCTGTAGAAATGTCGTTTTGTGGAGTGACACCAAATTGTTCCTACTATCCAGGATACTCGTTCCAGATGCTTATTTAGTGTAATTTGGGCCATAAATTTTCTTTGAACGTTTTGTGGCGGGTTTGTTCTACCATCTTTAGCTGATACGATATGATTCTTCATTTTCTCGTACTCCGCGATAGGAAGTCATCATCCGGAAGAAAACAATGTTTTTGTCATGATCATTTTTCCACTACAAATTAGTTTCATTCACAAGTTCCTCTCTTTTTACTAAGTTTTACCTTATCTTGGCTAAAACATTGGGTTAAAAACTTGGTGGGCGAGTACAGTACGATTGGACCGGAACAAATTTCACTTGCAGCGGTAGAATTGATTTTTTTTTTTTTTTTTTTTTTAAATAAATTCCGTGTTGCTAGAAAATGGTGACAAAGATAGCCCGACCTTTTTTTCCTAAAGTGGTGTTTACATTAGCAAGTATTCGTTGCCGAATAAAGCGAAAATACTCGCTGATGTAGCAACTATTATTGGCTCGGAAACTAAAGTTCAAACCTGTTTATACGGTAATTATTTTGTAAGAAGAGATTCCTGAGAAATAAAAACAAATGTTGCTCTTTCAAGAGATTTTTAATGTTAAGTGTATAAACTCAAGAAAGTGGTCTTAAAGTATCCACCGACATCCACATTCATTTGACTTCTCAAGCAAAAGTGCAAGAGTATCATCCTGCCAGTTCTGCTGTACGTTGCCACACTTTACAGAAACCACGCTAAAAGCACCGCTAGCGTTATAATATTATTGATGTCTGCTTACCTTCTTCATCATTCTAGATAATCATTTGAATGAAAAGAACAAAACTGTGCAATCCATACATTGGGTTGTACGCTAAATTGCGTCGAATACTAAATCTCTCAGATATATATTTAGACGTAGCTAACACGTGGCTAACGAAGAACTGGCCCAAAAAGTGACGTGGTGAACTATATACCCGAATACCTCTTAACATAGTCCTGTTCGACCGAGTTTATAATTCGGGCTTTGAACCGTTGTGTGGGGCAGAACTTATTTACCTCGCTGGAACCCGTACCAGGTGCAGCATCTGGCCCACTACTGGAGGTGCCTCTCCCGTAGTAAACCTTCCCTTTTTTTTATTATCAGAGCGCGGTTTTTAAATCTATTTACGTCAACTCATCCCGAAAATATATCATCGGTCAATGTAATAAAAAAACAAAACTTAACCCTCTTGCGGAAAGGCCCCCCGGCATTGCTACTTTGGTATTTTAGTACTTGTACTCTTTGCTAAACTTGATATACTTTTAATAATGGGGTTAACACCCAAATGAGGGTTGATAATGAAAAAGTTTTAAGAATGCTCAGTACAGAGTTGAGATCGATGTAAAAGAAACTATAAACTACTATACAAATCAATTATAATATGAACGGTCTGAAAAAGGGAATTGCATATTTTTAAGATTTAATAGGTTTATGGTATTTCAGGTGATGTCTTTAATTGTCCATATTACAGCAATGTAGAGCCCAGGGCTCATTAATATATTTTTTTAGTTCTATCCATTGTACTACCGGTGTACACTTTAATAATTATCGTTGTTTTAAAACTTTGTACGATTTAGAAAGTTGTTGAACAATTATGGAAATAATATGGGCTCAATTATACGTTGGCCAATGGAGAAAGTTCATCTGGAGGGAAAACACTTACGAATATGAATACATTTTCATTATTATGCCCGCCGCACACACTCAGACATCTGCACAGATCAGTTCGCTAATACTATTTTGAACAGAAAATATAGATGAACTTTTTTAGCTTTCATTTTATGCTAATCCCAAGAAAGGATCGTTTATTCCTAAACTTTGAAGGATGCAAATATTCAACAAGCATTATCTCTGTACAAAATATTTTCTCATAGTAATATTTTAATTGTCTGCGACGTTCATCCTCAACCAATATCTATTGCTTATCAGTCGTAAGGTTGTGAATAATTAATTGTTTCCTAGTGAGGAAATGATTATATTTTGCCTGTGATGAATAACACATCTTGTTTATATAAAAAATATATTAAGTTATTTTGTTTTTTGAATTTTAATAATCTAGGTATAATGATTAATATATAATAAGATATAAATTCTATCTCAGAATGGTTATTACTTGCTGAAGGAAAGGTTGTTTATTTTGCATAGATTACATGAGCCATGTTAAAGGAAAACATTGTTGTTAAAAATATTTACAAAATATATGATTTACGTTAAATATATGGGTGTGCATGTATTTATTGGGAAATCTGTTTACGTCAAAGAAAGAAAATTGTTAGATTTCTTCAAATTTACTAATGAACGACGGTATGTATCAAGTCATATTGCGGGATGCCTAGAGAAAACAATTTAAGTATGCTCTGCTCAATAAATATTAGATAAGTGTATGGTACTTGTTACGCGTACCAGAACGTTAGCTTGTCCGAACGTCCCTTTCCTTCACCCATTCACTTAGATATTCATGTTTTATGTAATTATATCGAAAAACCTTTAAACTCAGCGTTATGGATAGGATAACGCAATTAGATAAGTCATAGTCTTCAAGTACACGCGCTCAGATAAGTCTTCAAGTACTAGACTTTGCGCATTTGGTCGTTTTCTGACATGACAGTTTGCTGAAGGATTTTCTCCTTTTGTTTTTTGCCTGGTGGATAAGGCTGCCGAGGGTGTGTTTTCCACGGTCGAATACTTTTCCGAAGGCCTACCGCATTGTCTGCCGGCCAGGAAACTGCTCCTATACTGATGGCGATTATCGCGTTAATAGGAGCGTCATAGGGGCTGCTCGCGTCGGGTGGGTTCGTGAAAGCTGTTGACCGTTCGCGTATTCCTCCCCTCCGTGGAACCTTTCTAATAATTGTTTTATCACGGATGAAAGTGTTATTATCAATTTGGGACACCTTCACTTTAAGCCGAGAATTCGCCAATATACCTTTCCTCAGATTGAAGATTTGCCTGTATATAGAACAGCTCTAGGCCAGCGGCAAGTCCGAGTATGAAGATCCTATCTTCCCGCTAAAGAATGTAGAAACCGACCTTACATTCTGCATAGAATTCTTACTTACACTAGCTTATTCATGGAATCTGTTTTTTGTGTTGAATGAATCAGAATTTGTTATATTATTTTAAATATTTTTTAAATTAATTCAAAAGTTTAACTTTATAGATTAAAATATATATGAACAAATTAATGAAGCGAAGAAACAGTAAAAGATAGACACTTGGCCAGTTTCCTAAATTATTGTAAACTATTCGATATAAAAAAATATATATTAATAGTTAACAACCAAAGAAAAAGATCTAATTGAGCTAATACTGCCACAAATGACGACCTTCTCATTGTCAATTCTTTTCGTCATCAAGTAGTAAGTAGTATTAATATTATAAGCAATAGTAGTGGGGCCATTAATACAATATGAAATTCTCATCAAAAGTACTGATCTAAAAAAAGTCTATTGGAATCGGCTGAAATGACATTAAATACAAGATTAATACTGTTTTCTCTAAATATCATCATTTTATGCTTATTTCATGCTTCGGTAATGATTGTTTAACTTATGTAATAGTGGCTTGAAAAATATTCAAGCTAGCCAAAAAAATAAACATTTTTTTCAGAGATTTGAACTAATTGTACTTTCGAGATAGTGTATTTTTTGTGAATCGGCTTGGCCCGGTGAAAAATAAAGATGTTAGATTTTCATAAAATTTATTCGTGGGTGACATTTTGAGATGCCTTCATCTGCTTTGGCTTGGAGACGAAAGTAACAAAGGGTTTAAGACATATTGGTGAATGAACTACGAACTCACAGAGAAAATTCTTATAGGATATTATGAAAATTGTTCGTATATACCATTTTGATGTGTTCATTCCGACAAATTTACTATCACAGCCAAATCTAATGACGTGTTAGCTCTCACACTCGAGGTTGGGTGGAACAGCAGTAGAGGATCGAATGACTCAGCTGAAATAATAAGCCTCCCAGAGCGCTTTAGATTACTCAGTCAACATTTACACACTTTGTTCTTCGACTTGACCGGTAACGGAGTCGTTTGAATAATTAAGTTCGTGAAGTAATGGTCCCTATTTAATTGTAACATCCTGTAACGTTAAATTTAACAGGACTATCTATCTTGACGAGCTATTGGAATTAAGCTTATTACTTCCCCCCCCCCCTCTCATAACCCCTTGTTATTAAAAATTATGGAAATCAGTATATATTCTATATAAATGAATCTATTTACAATAGTATATGTCATTTAGCTTGACTACAATTTTTAACAATTCCACACTGTGATTTGCGATTGTTACAAAAGTATAGAGTACATTATACATTCATTGTCTATACATGTTTGATAAGTGATGGGGCTCCCTTATGAACCATAAAACTTAAAACTAACTTACATCTCTAACAAACAAAATCTTAACCTGATTTTCCCCGAGTCTGTTGACACCGGTGCGGGAAGGATGGTGGGGTCATTGTGTTAAACACTGGGTTTGTTAGGTGCTGCAACGAGTCAAAAAACTTGATGTGTGTCTGGTGGATAAACTCAATCACCGACGGCCCACCAAGCAACGGGTGCAGGTCGGCTTTCTTTAAGCTTATTACGATAATAATGGATCCACTAATGCGCGAATGAAAACAAGTTGCGACGACCGCCTGGCCTGCTATGGCGTGAATAGATAAAACGTTTCGGATAAATATTTAATACATGGATTAGTAGCCTCATCATTTTCTTTTTTTTACGCTAATTATGAGCGAAATTGTATAAAAAAAAAAATGATACAAACGTAATACTGTCCGTACAAAATGTAGTAATCTTAACAAGATAATGCCACATTGTTACCTTTTCAACTATTGGAAGTAATTGAAAGATACAATATCAATATAAAAATTCCTGGAACGCCGCAGCATTACTGTCTTTAATGTGATCTGAGCTCAAACCTAATAATTTTTTTTTCAAACTGACTTTTTTCTATATTTGGGAGTATTGCATTTTTACCAAACACTAAATAAACACTAGTTTATGAGATGTTGTGGAATATACCTTCGAAATTTCCTCGTGTCAATATTATAAGGACGCCTATCGTGGATCATGTTTACAGAAAGATAGGCGAAAGACCCTTTTCTATAATTAAATTAGTATTTTCTTATACATTTGTAATAAGCATCCTTATAGGAGATACAATAAAATTGTATAAACTACTCTCAAATATCTGTACTATTGGGTTTTAAGGAGGAATTATAGATTATTTTCCCGTACAACTAAAAAAGTATTACTGTTGGAATATGATTTTAATTACGTTTTCTTGAGTCTGAAACCTTCGCTAGCTACAGTGAAAATGATGCTTGGTTAATTTGTTTTAGTATATTTGAATTATTTATTTTCCTGGCCTTCGCCAGATGCATGTTACTAACAATGGCGGAAAAGTCGAGGAATCAAACAAAGATGGGAAAGTGAAAAATAAAATGAATTGACTAATGTAAAAAAAACAACAACGACGTAATACTCGCGTGTTTAAAATGCAACTGACCAAGCATGTAGAAGAGACAATGATCAGCTTGCTAAAATATTTTAAATTCTCAATTCGTGCATAAATGCTGATTACTTTTGGTCTTATTAAATATCTCAATTTATTGCTCAGAAGCTAAAAGATCTTCAAAGGTACTATAACAACCTTAGTTTTGAAAGCCATCTTGTGGTAAATGTTCTCATAGTTACAACTCCATAGTTACAATTATCATTCACTCGCTCATTCATACAGTATTTACAAACAGCCCTTCCCAATCAATCCACATGGTTGTCACCTCCGTCGCATGGGGAAGAGAAAGCGGAGTCCCCCACGCTCCTCAGTGAGCCGCGTTAGTGGATACAAGCCAGTGGAGGCTAACCAAGAGCGCGAAAGCCACAGACACTCAGCACTGGCCATTGCCAGGACTCCCACTGTCACGTATGTATAGCAGGTCACGAGGCCACTTCCGCTTTATTCTCCGAGGAGGATTATAGGGGTGAATGGCGCAGTGCAATGACTGTGGTTGGATAGATTACTATGGATCCAATCTTCCTAAATCCGTCCTCAATATTTCTTTATACATAGATTGGCTGTCCAATTTCATTAACTTGGAAGGCAAGAATAGTAGTCATTATTTAACTTTTCATTTTCATTTCCTATTCTATCAATTTTTATTATAAGATATTTGAGAATAGTCCGTAAAATAAATTATGTGCAGACAAGAGAGGGGTGATCATTTTTTTCACTTCTCATTTATTAAAAAGGCTATTTTCAGTGACCGAGATGGTTTAAGAATTGAAATGTATTATGTTTGGGTAATAATATAGTAGAGAGGTTTTTTTTCTCACAGTCTGCCTGAATTCGCACTTCCGATACAATTCCTTCGCATCAAGTGTCCTTAATTTGGCTGTATATGTTTCCAAAAATATATAGTTTATTATTAGTTTAAATAAATTTAGTCCGCTGAAATTATTTTTTGGCAAGACAAACTCGCATCAAATCGTTTGATTATTTCTAATAACTCTCGATATGGTATCTTAAACAACTGCAACACTTGTAACGCAATCCAGGGAATTTTGGGGATCATGATTTTGATTTCAGATAGATTAGATCACTTGTTCGATCACTATGACAGTGTAAACAAAAAGGTGAGGCTTGTTAAAGACAGCTACCTGTACCTGTTAAAGTGTGGTCATTCTTTGGGTTTGCAAAAAAACAATATATATATATATATATCGCTAATGAAGAACTGACCTACCTACCTCACCGCTATTCTCCACGCTCCTCCTCGGACTCTCCCGAAAATCCCTTTGATAATGGGCGCAGGGTTGGGTGTCAGGTGGCAGGCGGTGATGGTCAAGAAGGGTTGACCGCTACAAAAGCCGTGGGAAGATGTGGGCAGGTGCTCAGCGGGTCTACTGCAAATCCATCCTCAACACTTCTTTATAGATAGATTGGCTGTCCGGGTCTAGGATACTCAGGCCAGCAGGTGGGGTATGCGTCTTCTCCATATAGCATCTCAGGGGTATAGAAATATTTGTCGCGCCCGAAGGGTGATACAGACTCTTAAACAGGTACCAAAACCTCTGCCAGTCTGCATGCTTGTATCAATACTACGATATCGGTCTTAAAATGAAACCTACGCTTTCATTTTTTTTTTTTTTGCATTAGACACTACACTCTCAATATTTTCAGTAATCTTTCTCCAATACGAGGAAGTCGAACTGGGGATAGCACTTTGAACCAATATGGACCTAAGATGAAAAACGAATTTTTCTATTATGTAACTTAAAAGATATATGTGTAAGGTTAGCAGTGGCATTCGAATTGTAATTTAGATTTAATGAATGAAATTTTGTAACTAATGCAAGGTTGAGTGCAGAAACATTTCAGTTGTAACACGAAATGTTGGAGCCATTCATGCTTGATTGGATTTTACTATGAGTTATCTAGCCTCTGCAAAAAGTTTTGAAGATCTAAAATTTTTGGATGTAATATCGACTTGAGCAGCCGGTAATGCATTCTTGATGACACGCAATTGGCAACTGACTGCCATACAAAGTTTATTAAGTTCGCGTACAACTGGCGAAAATTATGTAAAAAAAATATTGACGTGACCATACCTCTTCGCAGCAGAATGATCAATAATATTGACTCTGTTCAATATTATTATCAATATTACCCACCCACCTCCCAGTATCAAAGGTGTGATTTCAGGATTTCTTCAACTTTGCCCGCCGTTATTCTTATTTCAATAATATTGACAGTTTTATTTCCGGTATAGGATATCCATAAAAGTTCATCAAGTCGAGTGCGATACATCAGACAATAAAGCGTTTCTTGATGATTTTAACGACTTTTTATAACTATAGTGCAACAAATTCTTAACACATAAACTAATTATTAATCAGGGTGGCGAGATCTTTAATTTTATACCCTATTCAGGACAATATTTATGTTTCATTTACCATGAATAATAAATAAATAGTGAAAGGTAGATTTCTAGATAATCATTAAAAAAATTATATTTGCTATTATATTGAGAAGTGTATCAAATTATAGAGATCGGAACACTGATTAATAATATTTAATATATATTGGGAATCATAATTATCAAAGCCATTAAAACTGCCATAACAATCGCATCAAAACCCTTAATTGTGTGATGGATCACCCTTGATTTGAAGTTTAATGACCGCTATCTTACACCTTAACAGACAGTCTGAGAAATTATGGGACTGGGACCTTGTAGTTTTGCTGCCATTGTGACTTCTTGCGTGAGCCTTTAGATATATCGGTTTTTTTTTTCAATAGATTTTTTTTTAAGGTTCCTTTTTCAATGGGCACCGTACATGGAGGGAGTGTCGTAAAAGTCACTAAGGTATGGAACGGGTCAAAACCTTAGTTCCATATATTCCCTTTAACCCTTGATGTGTCATCGTAGTCTTAGTTCACTTTCACTTTTGTCTCTTACTTTCTTTCCTTTCTTCTATTTGCTACTTCCTCTAAATGTACAATTTTCATTTTATTCTTTTGTTTTAAAGTGACGTCTCATGTCACCAGGTTAAACAAATAAAAAATATGAAGTTAATAAACTAATTAAGAAGAGAGAGTTAGCGAGAAATGTTGAGGAATCATAAGATGCCTTGGTGAATGCTGTAGATTAATAAGAAGTGGATAACAGATTTGTGACCACGAGCTTTTTTGACAGTTTTTTTTGTGGTTCTTGGACAGATAAACTGGAAGAGAATCTGTGTGACCAGAAGTCGAAATGCGGAAGTTAAATCTGTTTTCAATTAGAGAAGTGAAAAATCGGATGCACGGGTCTGAATGAGGATAGTATTGGAATCATAGAAAAGGGGCATCATATGTGATTTTTGGAAGATTTTTTATTGTAAGGACTAGAATTTTCGAATGTTGGACGGTTCACTGACCCTCAGAATTTTAGCCCATGTTTCACGTTTGTAAGATAAATTGTTAGTTTCTTGTTTACTAATAAGGTCGTCACATCATCGCCTATCAGTTTTGTACATTTTTGTCATGCGGCGGTTTTATTGTTGGCCTGGAAGCAGGGTGAATGGTTCGAAATCGAACGATGATTTCCTTACACGTGCTCTACAAATGCTCCATGTGAAACAGCTCGTTCAGTAAAGAAAATACGTTGAATCATTTATAGACATGTGTGAGACCGAGAGCCATGTCTTGCATGTGGTTTCAACGTCTTGTTTTTGGGTTGTAGGCATAGCTAATATTCCAGGTGAACTACTTTCACCTTTATCAATGAAAATCTACTTTTGAGCAAATAAAGATACATTTTAAATAGCTCAAATATTGTTGGCTCTCAACACTTCATTTTTTGAAGTTATTTTTAAGTTACTGTCTAATGTCTCGTTGAAGATCATGAAAAACCTTTGGAGCTTGGACCGGAGACATGGAGCGAAATAGCCTTGATTTTTTCGAAGCATATCAACCAGCAATTATTCAGCATATTTTGAGTTGTGTAATATACCTATGAAGTTACAAATAAATTGAGTCATTTTTGCGACCGCCCATGAAAGTAGAGGCTCTCTCCCTTTGGCCTCGGTAATTAACAAATCCTACAGTTTATTTGCAGTGACATGTTTGTACAATCCAGGTCAAACGTACACTCAAATTTGAAGTATGTCTGCTATTTTGTTTTTATCGCGAGCTTGCTCTGCTAGCCATTTAAGGCAATGTATGATCTTTATGTCTTATGTTCATAGCTCTCTTACTTCCCCTGACCTAGTGTATTTTGTTTAAGTGACCTTAGCCGGGATCTTGTGATCTTAACTTGTGTACGAATTGTAGCTTACATCCTTTTGCTCCAAAAAAAGTTACAGCACGCTACTAGAGCGGAAATTTCGAATTCAGTCTGTGTCTTTCGGTAGTTCGGTGGCTCTGTCATAAGGACGTGGGAGTGAATCTTAACTCTACAGACTCTGATGGTCTCTGAAACGTTTCGAAATTTCTTCATTGAATGTCTTAAGTACTCTTGTTCATTTCCGAACCCGAAAGGAGTTCTAGGACTCTAATTTTATTCAGGTACGTCTCTACAAGCTACGCAACTACTATGCACAAGTCACATTAATTAATCTAAATGTGATATTAGAGTTATTCAGATTTCAGCAGTTTCTAATCCTCCTATAATAATCGCCGCCTAACCCCCTAAAAGATGTACCCCATGACTACCCTCGGTAAGAAATAAGAGCTCAATATCGAAGCATTGAGGTAAGTCTTTTTACAATGCTTAATTGTATTCATCATGTGGCTAAATTCACTCCCAATCCAGCACATACAGACGCTATTGATAGTGGTTACAAAAACGATTCGATCGATCCGAAACATTAAATGTAGATTCGATAGCACCTTAAAACATGCAGATTAGTTCTTTCTCCGTCGGGTTACCGACATTAATGGGTAACCAATAGTTACATATTAATTACGGTAACGCGAAAAAAAAAGTCTGATAGTTAGCAATAGAAATAGCTTATTTAATTCGTTTCAAGCAATTTTTTTTTAACTTTATTTATTAACTCACAACTTTGACTAGAGTGACAACCAGCGAATTTGCTGTTATATGACAAAATAATACGCCTTAAATTAAGGCAAACGGTACCCAGTGATACTAGTATTTTTGAAGCTAAATTTGGAGAAATCATTCAGAAGATATCTAATTCAATGTCTCCTCAGTCATGCAGGGTAAGTCAGGTGTAAGCAGCCCTCCTATCATTGAGTGTATGAAAGTACATGAGTAGTGTCAAGACGATTTTTTTTGTCATATTTTAATTGTTTTTATTTTTTCGTGGCCGTCAAATTAATAAAATATTTCTATTAAACTGTTCGAGTTTCACCATCGTTTTATACGTTTTAAAAAACCTCGTTCCATTGATATGATCGTGATGATTTGTTCACCATTAAATATATTTGATTCAACTAATTTCTTATGCCCTATTGGGCCGAATCGTCGACAGTCATACTTGCATCTGCAAGGACATTTTAATGGCACCTATATCCGCATTGGCATACATCGAGATAGAAAAATGAATAACAAAGAATTTGGAACAATAAGCTCTGATCGATTCAGTTACGGCCGTTAATAGGGGTCAGGAGGAAGTGGAGAACTTAAGTGTTGAATATGCATCAGTGACTGTTCTATATTTGTCAGTTGCTTGTTACCTTGTAGCAGGTAATAATTTTATCGATTTTAGCAGCGCTTAAAAGCCCAGGTGTTTTCTGAAGATCCAAGTCGTAGAGCACTAAATAGCTTATACGGGTATAATTTTTATTTTTTTCGATCGATTCCTCATCTGGACAAAAATATAAGTCAAATGTGATTTATACCAATTATGGATTCACTATTGCTGCCAAAACGGTGTTAACGACTTTTAAAACAAATTGTAGTCCACTTAAGCCTTGATGCTAATTATTATTATTTTAAAAAAATAACTTTATGATGAAAAAATTACAATCTGCCTTATTGGGCAATAAGTAGTCGTGATAAATGATCTCATTCATACCATATAATTATTATTAATTATGAAATATTTGATTTGATACCCTACTTAAAATTCAGGAAACAAATATATTTTTAATATCAAGTAAATAATTAACGACACGTAACTAAGTTTTGTATAGATGACCATGTTTTCCATGTATTCTCTATATCAAGTTGGACCACCATGTCAAATTACCTAGCTTGACCCCCCTTACGAAGCCGAGAACACACAGACGGGGGATGCAAATTTTTTTCACAGCTGAAGATGACCATAAAAGGGGATCTAGTTTCCTTAGGGAAAATGAGTAGGTGCTTAGACATAGACGTACAAGACAGATTCAATCGGAATTTAATGGTGTTATTATTCAGATTATTTATTTTTCAAAAAGCTAACATTGTGATTTTTTTTTTTTTAATGGTCGTGAAATTTTATCGTATATTTTATGTCATTAATGCACAAACTGAAATTCATCGCGACCCAAACTGAACCGATTGTAAAAATTCAAAAGGGTTCTACTTATATAATGATAGGGTACTTACGATTATGGAATGGATTTCATGACTTTTTTTTTCGAAATCGGATTTAACTGGGAAGTAAGTGGTTAACGTGGTTTTAACGTCATTTGGGGGATAAACAAAATATAGGCATCCAGGACTGGCATATAAATGCCAAAATAGCCTGTCTATGACACTTAAAAACTTGTTCTCGTCGTATTACGCACCCTATCCATTACATTATATTAGTGATCCTCAGAAAAATATATGAAGTTCGAGTAATTTTTTTTTTTATGCTAAGTTGTAGGTTACGTGGTTTAATAGCTTGGCTTCATTAGCCATCATTAAAAAAAAAACTAATAATCTTGATGTAACTCCGGCAAACATATCAGAAAGTGCAGTGTAATTGATTTTACAAGGCCGGCTCGGCTGGCTATGAAAACAGTGGATCTACCGTTTGATTTATAGAAGTTAAATTAGATATTAAGTATGAACTGCACCTTAGGTTAGGGATATCGGTAGCCATTGGTAGGTTGTCTGTCAGTGACCAACGGTACGCAGACACTGTCCAGCTGTTATTGACCGTTGGGCATATGCTCCGGAGCACATGTCTTCTACCTCGGGGTCACTGATTCTATGGGGCGGGAATTTCCTGCTCGGGGAACTTCTGTACGCCGATATCCCGTGCTCAGGTTCCCTCGTGAGGCTGATCGGACACCGTTCCATACACATCCAATTAAATGCCTCAGTGGAGCTGAGTACAAAACAAAACTACGAAACCACAAGATAAGGTCGAAAAACAATGTACAACTTACAAATTTACGTTATGGTATTACATATGTTATACAATATAAACTATTTTCAACATTGTTACAAAAATATTTCATGGTATCCCTCTTACTTCGTTCATTTCTTGAACTAGCTGTATTTTTTTTTCAAACTGAAAGAAAAATTAAATAATTTTCATTCCCTTGGTCCATTTAAATGAACGAATGGTATTATCATTGTTGACCATCCGAAATCCCCAAATTTTAGATTATTTAGAGCTGTTATGGAAAAAATAAAAAAGTTATAAGATCTTTCTCTCGAGCTAGGATGGGTTTTATATGTATGGGGGATATTTGTAAGATAGGTCGCATAAATTTAATTTTTATGGAAATTGCTGATACTCGTGTTTAGGCTACTCGTAGTGCACACGTCTTGTTTATTTCTTTAAGCACTGATTCAATCGAGAACTCGATTTTTTCTCTTTTGGCGAAACTTTTTTTTGGCAACGCGTGATCTAATTTTTTAGCCAAGAAGTTTAACTGAAGCTTAACTTCAGTTTTTTTTTTTTTTTTTTTTTTACATAATTAAAAAAATAACAACATATAAGCAAAACGTAAATTAGAGCAATGGATAAAATAAACACTTTATGTAATTACTTTCGTGGGCTTGATGGCAAAATTAGTACGATAAAACCAAGGAAATGAACTATTTTTGAATGAAAAATGTAAATCAGATCTCAATCAGAAAAAGGACATAGTTTGTATGTAGCCTTAATTAATTCCACAACTTGAACTTGCCGTTGATAAATCTGTTTACAAAATTAATTATTTTATTTAATTGCCTTTTTTTCTCTGTATATTACTAATTTGCGTTTGACAAATGAACGTAGTAGCAACCGTTTTCTTCCATTTAATATTACTGTCCTTGCAATTTCTTCCGTATCCTCGCTCAGAAACTTCGACTCTAAAACTACGCACGATTTCCTTATTAGATATTTTACCTGATTGTAGTAAATTTCTCGTTACCGGTACCCCTTGACAGGTAACTATTATTAAATCACTTTTTAATTCTTAAATTATCGGACAATCTGTCTCTAGCAAGAGCAAGAGTTTCTAACGAGGGCGAACCCGGACGCTTAGGGTTCTTGCCGTAATAGATCATTCTTTTATTTGTATTTCGCAGTTTATCAGTAAATATTAATTACACGAGAGAGTTAAAAGTGGAATAATTGGTCGCTTCCTTAGGCCTTGAATTAAAACCACCGTTATGCCATATTAAAATAGAAGTTAGTTTTGCTTTCTGATGTCCTAGTATCAGGGAGTTTTAAACCAGCATGGATTTTTCGCCGGTTTGTTCCAAAACTCTTATTGCTGTCTTTGTATGTCCCCTGTTCTACCTAAAAAGATAAATGTGTCCATAGAGGAAAAGATATCCATAAAACGGGGCTAATCAATCAATTAAATTATTACTTAGTGTTAAAGAAAACATTTTTCCTATTAGTTTGAGTGTTAAGAACCTCAACACCCTAATTAACAGCACGTAATTTGTCATTTTTTTTTATTGACTATAATTACAGAAAATCATTAACAACGGGTTCACAAATTTAATACAACAATTGATTATCTTAGAGGGATGATAATTTGCGCAATAGTTCTATTATTCCATGCCTAATAATTAAAAAAATAAAAATTATTAAAATAAATAAGTATTCTTTTCTTCCCATAAGATTTTATTTGGCTTTAGCAGCACTGTATTACAGTTAAACTGTCATCTGCAGGTGCTCAAATACATATGACATTAAAACAACCTTGATATCTAAATATTGAAAGCCTGTAAATTGTTTTTGTACCACTCCAGCGCTCAAAATTAAGTAGTACTTCTTAGTAAAAAATATTTAATTGATGAAGTTATATTGAAATTCCTTCTGTGATCTTGTAAATAATTGTAAACTGAAAATTTTTTTTTATAAATAAAATATTAAAATAATTTAAATGTACTGGAGTAAGTATGCAATATCTACCCACGTCTGATGGAAGCTCGATTGGCTGAATTTGTCAGTCCTCACCTTTACTGGTCATTATTATCATTGGTAAACAAGGATGAGGGTGAGTTTCTCATCATTTCTATCATTTTTTTTTTTTTTTTAATTAAAATTATTCGAGTTGAGAGGATCCTCCTTAAGTTCAATGCAGTCCTGTGTTTTGGTTCAATGTAGGCTATTGCAATTATCCAGGAGGGCAAGTATGTGCAGTGCACTTCGGTGTCTCTCCTTTGTAATATGTTATATGATATAACTTAATAACTTTCTTTTAGAATATATTATTTGCAACTGGTTGCGAGTTTTCTATTGGTTTCACAGCCCTCAACATTTTAGCCTTTGTACTTCAGAACAGTTTTTTGTTCACATTGGGTTTTTGGTTAGTGAAATTTTGAGTTTTGATTGCCCCTCCTATTCCTATTTAATGATTCTGGTGAGTTTTTCAGATATGTTTCCCACATATATTAGTTCTCTAAACATGGAAAATGTCTTACCATTTTCACTAAATTTAAAGTCCCATTTCATAAGCTATTTAAGCATTAAAGTAGTGATTTTCTCTTGTTGTTAAGGACACATTAAAGACGGCAACGCAGAAATAAATCCAATGGTACTGTTAAGAATAATGTTTTGCTAACGTTCCAGTTTGATATCGTTGCATCGCTTTTTATAACTATATTTATTTAATATTTAAAATAATTTACTTGATGTAAAACAATTTGAGCTGAATAAGAGTTAATTCATGAGGTCTCCTCAGCAAGAACTCAAATATCGCCTCAGCTCCAGTTTGTCCTGGCTGGCCCCAAAAAAATTATCTTCAACATAATCAAAAAAATATTTTTTTTTTACCATAATAAAAGCAGAGTAGTGTGTTGTTCCGTCAGTGAGGGTTAAATAACATGGAATTAAGGGTGGATATACAGTTATAGCGGGGTGCTTGTAGGTGTACACCCTCCCCCTCGCTACCTGAAGGAAGGCCTAGCGGTGGTGGGGGCGCTGGGGCGCTCCAGTGGCCGCTCAGAGTGGAGTGCCTAGTGCCGCGGTACGGAGGGTTGGGCTGTAAAGGGTTGTAGCTGCCGAAATGGTATGGACCTCTTCGACTGTGCACCCACCATAGGGATCTATTGGACTGTCAAGCCCCTCATCAGGGGCTTCTGCAAGTATCTCGGTGACCTGTGCATCCTGTGAGTATCTATGTAGTGTCTGTTATCTATCTTTCTAATGTCATCGATACGGACTTATTCAAGCCAATGTTTGATTCCTGTCGTTAAATGTCCTCAATATCCTGCCTACCTTTCTCTTTAAATTTCATAAGTTATGAGTGTATGGCTAAGTTTTGTCCATGGGCAAAGATATGGACATATTCAAGCTAATGTTTTATTTCTGTCGTTAAATGTCCTCTATGCCCTGCTTTTCTTTTTCTTTACATGTCTTTAGCCCTAGGTGGATGGGTTAAGTTTGGATCAGTGTGTCAATGGCCAAAGATACGGACATATTCAAGCTAACTTTTGAATTTTATCCTCTGTATCCTGTGAAATGATCTCTATATCCTGTGAGTGTGTGCTTCTCTGTACTTCGATTTTAAAGTTAATCTTGCAATTTTATGTTAATAAATGTTACATTTATGAATAAACTTGGTTGATATTAATTAATGAGTAAAATTACTTGTACTTTTGTGAATAGTATTGAATCGTGACCTAAATTATGCCCGTTTTTCAGCCGTCTGTTATCAGAAAATGATTGTTGCGTCTTATCAACTTGGATCAGCCGGTTGACCGTGTGTCTGCCGGCTCTGGGGTTTCCTCAATTATGCATTAAAGTCATTAATGGTGGAACTCGCAGGAATACTTTTGACAATTCGATTCTAACTGTACAAAACTATGACTCAAAGAAATTTGAATCTAAATTACAAACAAACATTGTTTATTTCAAACGATCCCTGACCGTTATAAAACTGATAGAAAAGTTTTAGCTAGGTATTAATTATAAACTAACTGACGCTTAGAGGAGAAATAGATTTTTGAATTATGCACTAATAACATTTTGATAGAAGTGCATTTGAGATGATCGCTGGATAGTGATTGCTATTAAAGTTTTCGAAACGTCCAATGTTTAGAACTCTCGTCAATTTTCATAAGAAATAATTTCCCGTTAGTTTCTAACAGTTGTATCAGCTAGATTTACTAACTGATACGAAATATTCGATAAGAAAGTAGCTGTAGAATAGATTATACGTATAAGATATGCTTCTGAATTTTGTTTGTGATGGGAAATTTCCCATTTACAATACAATGATATAGACAGTGCTTATCGATATAGTGCAGTGTATATGGTGACAGGTTTTATGGAATTTTAAACGCATGAGAGCTTCATACCCAGACATAAGTATGCTTGACTTATTCAAGCAACAGAAAACTAGTTATTTTTCTAGTACTGGGCTGTGCAAATACATTTTATTCATGTGTCTTTATCAGATCTACTTTTATCTTTTTTTTTTTTTTTTTGAGAACATTATATTTATATTGTTATTGTTGACAAAACACTGTTGCGGATGTACTTTTCATTAATAAATAAATACTATAAATTTATTTTACCACGAACATTTTAGTCACAAATTAGATTGTCGTCAACAGATGGCTCGTGCCGAGTTGAAGCTTCTGTTACTGCTTTATCGTAAATAAGACCACAACTTATTCCAATTACTAGTAAATATCAGAATTTGAAATGTCTCGTTGTCTTTGGTTCTTACGGAATTAATTGGGTTTGAATTATGAGGCCTTATATGTCATACCGTATACTTGTTAATGAATAACATGTTTTAAAGGATTTTATTTTCTTTGTTCAAATTTACTTTTTTGGAATATTGAAAACGTTCTTTCACAATTAAAACTCATCCTACATATTCGTCTGTAGATATTTTTTCAAGTCAAACGAAAGCACTAAAACAAGTGAGCACTGCCAACGGAATTTCTGGTATGACAGGCTGTCATGATTCTAAGATAGCTCTCATACAAGAGCATTCTTTGATGTTTTTGCTACATGTTTCTAATACGGGCATCGATCTTATTATATTTTATTGTACTCGACAGGTAATAATATTAACTGAAAACATTTGCAACAATCGATAATTAGTTTTCATTGTTGTGCTGACCTCAGTTATCTTACCAATTAGGCTCTTTTCATGCCAAACTATTCTGATTCATCACTTCTATACGTAAATAACATAGTTTAATATAGCTTAGTCACAACATATATCTGAATCGTTGACAGAGTACTATTAATTGTAATTCTACTAGTATGACCTCCAATTTAAGTTAACAAGAGCTAGTTACTAATAAAAGGTATTTTAATATTTGTTTTTTTTATTTTATTTACTTTTGACTCCCAGACTGGATAGGTCAAGGATCAAGTCACGAGCCTGACTGTGTATTTTTTCTTGGGCTAATTAATAATTATAATAATAATTATTTTTGGATCAACGCCAAAACGAAAATTGGCTGTACATAAACCCTTCTGTTTTCGCTGGGGTGTATATATCTTTTGTTCCCCTCATCAAGCTAGAAGCGAAATATTTCATAGAGGTTCACAAAAATCATATTTATAACACATATTTTAAAAACGCTGTAATTTTGACTTCAGCATCAAGTCAATTCAAAGTTATCAATTTACTGATTAAGTAAATGTAATTTGTGTTTTTTTAAAGTTATAATTACAAAAGGGCATTAACAACGCGTTTAATGACCTCTGAAGTCCTGAGCGTCTGCGACTCCAGCTCTAGAGTATCACCCCGATTCTTACCTTCCCCTTATTCGGGTGAATTGGGTGATCATTGGTCTATGTTTTATGTATATATTGTATGAATGTATATTGTAAATACCGTATGAATGAGAGGATAAATACGAAATTGTAAATATGGCATGAAAAAGATCGTTAATCACCATTATCTATTGTCCTTACTAGCCAGTTTGTAGTTTTCTTCAAGTAAAAATACAATTGGTCGTGGCAGAGCTCCATCTTTGTATTAATATTTAGAATACTAGGGTGCTTACCAGCTCGCACCCCTCGGTCCGTGGTATTTGGTGTCATTGCCCGCGATTGGGTGTTTGCTATGAAAACAGTTGATAGTAAGTAATATGATTAAAGGCCCATGCATACTTTCATCATCCTGATAAAATGTTCAAAATTGTAATTTTCCATTTATTGAAGTACTGATTTCTAAAAAGTATGTAGGCTTTGCGCCGTGCTTTCTGAAACTTCGTCAGAAGTTCACTTGCACCATTTTATGGCAAATAACAGAACTGGTGAGTTAGTATATATTTTAAAATCCTTTTTCTTTTCAACCCCGATTCCTCTAATCTGAAATGTCTGCCTGATTAGTATACGATTAGTATAAAGGAAACTGTGGAACATAATTTACTGATACGTTTCATTTGTACCTCTCTCCTACGCTGAGCCTCCTGCTATCGCGGGACCGAACACACATTAGCAGATATTGAGCATTGTATTGTTATTATTATCGTTAACGTTATGTATCTTTGTTCACGGTTCGGCTGCCCGTCGGTTAGTTATTGTGACACACATAGTCACTTATCCCTGAGTCATGTATGCTTTGTTCTAGTTAACTCCTGAATATATTTGTTTGACTAATGTCGTGTGATTGTGACAATGTCTGCATCAGTCTATTGCATAAAAACGGCTCGCCTTTTCTTGTTTTTCGCAAAGACTAGACAATTATAAACAAAAAACCATTTCAAAATAAGAAAATCGTCTCGATGAGTTAAGAAAGTAAAAATAAATAGTGTCTAAAATTAGAAGGAAAACAAGGTTGTTTTTTTTAATCAACTGATAACTTATCTGTTTTAAACCAGACTCGAACTGTTTTACCGGACGCAAAATAATAGATTAATTTTAATTTATTTTTTATTTTGTTGGGAGAATCAGCCTTTTATGTCTTGTCCTAATCTATTAATCTTCAAACAAAGGTAAACGAAAAATTTATCAACGGTTGAATGATCACTATAGACTTTTCGTTGCAGATCTTATTCGTATGAATCGTATGTACCTCTAGTTATATTGAAGCGTACATAGTTCATTTCACCAAAAACCAAATACCACTAAAGTTATTAGCCTATGAACATGTTTATTTAGGCATTTTGTATAGTATACGAAACTGAAGTTTATGTGGGACTCAGCACTTCCGGACTTCGCTTCACCACTTGTCCCCACGCGTTATAACTGTAATAATGATGAGTACACGAATTGATTGACGAATTGGCTGAAAGCATTTTCAGCGAATTCAAGTAAAATATTAATAAGGTAGTAAAAGTGGACAAAATGTACTGAATTTTCGTTCTGAATAATTATGCAAATTTCAAAATGCGTTCATATTTTGACGCTATACGTATGGGACATAGTTGAAAGCCTATTTCAATACTCAAAAAAGTTGTTACTACTTTTGTTATGTGCAAATATGTTTTTTGGTATTTTCTTTCTAGCATATTTTGGTTTATAGTGTTTTTTATCCCCCTCCCCTCGAAAGGAATGCCATTCTTTAGTTCCTTGTGGAACAGGAATGCAGGTTGGGATATGTATCCTGTAGGTGTCAAGTTGTCTGCAAGGACCGTCTAAGTTTCTATTGTCTGCTATATCTTCTCCGGTTTCTCACTTCATCCCCCCACCACAATCTTTTTACCTTTAGCAGAGCAGTGTTGGGTAGCTTTAAAATTACCTTTTTTGGTATCCCGTATTGTATCTGATGTTTTTTGCTTGGAATGTAATAACAGGAACCGTTCAATGTTCGCATTTACTGTTAAAAACATGCCTTGTCTTGTGCCATTGGCCTGTCAATTAACTGTTCTATTTCGCTCTCGCAAATCCACTCGAGACTCCACCTTTCTTTGCTTTTTGACAGCATTAACTCTAGTTTGTTCGATCAGCGAACATTTCACAATATTTGCAGGAGATTGTGCCATGAAAGCCAAATAAAATTTATCTCTTTTCTATTATCTCTATGCTTTTCTGACTCAGCCATGTTTCCTTTTTGTAACAATGTTTCCTATACATTCTCTTGCAAGTTCCAGGTTTTTACGTCTGGGGATTTGTCCGAGTAGTGGCCTAAACTGAAAGGGCAATAATGAATGGACTTGACTTCACAGGAGGGCACGCTCAAGGATATATAAGCAATAAAATATTCTTATTTTAATTATTCGAAATAATGAATTAATTATGCGGGTAAATAATTCTTGAGAGTCCGCTGTTTATTCAGCGTTTAGTATTCATAAGCAAAATTAATCTCGGATCCTTTTATATAATTGTGGTACGTAAACATTTTTTATGATCGCGTGAATGGTCTTTACATTTCCGAACAGCCTTCATGTTTTATCCAGTCGTTTTTTTAATATATTATGTATAACCTCAATATTTTTTTCAATCATTATCCTCTTAATCATCCTAAAAACTATTGTTAGTTATAACTGATGTACGCATTAAAAGTAATGAATTTTATTCATTTTTATTACATAGTAATACATATTAATAGTGTGGAGAAACCTTAGTGGAAGATGGATGATAATGTAAATAAATTATAAATGAATTAAAACAAAATAACTAATAAAAATTAGACGTGTATTAAAATTAAAAAAAAATAAGTATCTATTGTATGATTTCTATTTTTTTCATTTTCGAAGCTTCTCATTTTCCGATAGGGAGAGGGATCGCAAAATGTTTTTGATGCGAGCGTTTCAGCTCCGGACAACTGACGCATTTCCTCTGGAATATATTTGCGAAATCTTCATTTAGTTATAACCGATAAATATTCTCTGATTATAATTCATAGTGCGTACATTTTCCATGAAGGATGTCTGTGTTATGGGAAGGCATTTCTTATGTCCGTCCGTTACTCTTTTCTACGTTTATTCAATGAATAGAAATAATGAGTATTGTTTTTTTCTAAATACTCAACGCCCGTATGTACTTAAGGGCAGGAAATGTGGATATCCTATAGCTCATCGCCATTTTATAACCAGAATGGGCGTGATATTGTATTCCATCATAATGATGCGAATTAAAATCAGTTCTCCTAGTCTTGAATCGCGCCGTTCCGGTCTGCACGATTACTGGGCTAAGGGTCCTTCTTGCAAGCCCGTTTCTAATTAGATAAGCATTATTGACCGTAAAAAAATGTAATAAATGTCATGCCAGAGACAAAAACAAGGCATTTAAAATAATGAATTCTTAATATGATGTAAGATGCAACTACAGATTTAACTACTTCTTGTTAATCATTCTTTACCTCAAACCTCATTGTGCGTTCACTTCATTTTTTTTATGGAGCCTTCTCGATGGATATTGTTATTGTAGTAACTACGGTATCAGAAGACGGAGAGAGATGCTAATTATTACTACAAAATATTCGGGAAACAAAAAAAGCTCAAAACGTGAAACATAAGAGCTTATCAAGTTTGTTTCAGTCATATCCATAGTATCTTTTTTGAATCAAGAATACAAAAGCAAATTTCGCTATCGTAGCCGAGCATACTTTTCAGTTATTTTCTGATTTTTTTTTTTTTTTTGTTAAAGGATGGTACAATTGTGTACCCTCGGAAATTTCTCTTTGTGGGTTTTATGTCACTTCTTGGATAGATATCTGTCAAGCATAAATGTAGTGTTTCCACTTTCGTTCTGAATTGTTTTAGTTATTGAAAAAAAAAAATGTGGTGAAAACAGTCAAGCATATTTACACCGACATACCACAGCATTTATTCATTGATACTTTTACAACAATAATATTTAAATTATTTTAACTATTATTATTATAATATTACTGCGCTCGGAAAGATTTCTTAAAGTTTTTTTGGGGTTTTAATGCTGTTAAACACAGCAATTATATACCTAGTGGATACGAATGAACACGATAGTTATAGCCCTATAATATAAAAATTTTATATGTTCACATATTTTTTTCTTTTTGAAGACAATTTTGTTTGTTTTCTTACGTTTTTAAGACAGTGTCGCGAAGACTCCCGTCACGAACATCTTGCCCTATTGCGTATTCCCTGTAGGTTGTATAAATTTGTAATTTATATTCGATGATAAAAAAAATCTCAATTCAATAGGCAAATTGATTTATCAACTAATATGCAGATCTAATTTAGTCCGTATGTGAGTGTAAATAATTAAATCTACCTGGAATTTTAATGGTACATTCCACAACACCTTGACGTATGCTGATTAGTCGGAAATACAGACAAAAAACTTTTTAAGTCAGAAGCAGTTTAAAGTCGTGATTTCCCCACCTTTAAAGACGCTAATGGAAAAATATTGTTAATTATATCTAATAAAAATACATTGCCGAGAGCTTACAACATAAATCGCATATTTAATACATTCCTAGGCAATTACAGTATGTTTTTTGTTATCTATATTTCAGCGATTTACAATTAATTTTTTTAAATGCTGAAAGCCGATTTTTTAAGGGTTTTTTTTATAAAACTGAATTGAGACTCCAGCCCGAACTCGTCTATCGGTATTATTCCTTCGCTTTCTTTATAATTGAATGTCGTTCAACTAAAAAAATTTCCAAAAATTTTGTCTTTCGCATACGCATTCTAATGGGAAAAAAACGTCGAGGCATACAATATTTCTACCGACTAGGTAACCCATTCACAGATAAGATCAGGAAGCTTGCCCTTATTACTTGCCGGAGTAAAAGTAGACCGAGGTTCACAAGATAATTATAACATAATAACAACTATTTGTACATAATCCCTCTGTTTTAATATTATTTGCCTTCATATTGAAATACCTTTCTCTTCTCCGGCTACGGATGAGAGGATGCTGTCACGAGATGCTGGAGAGCGCTGCGGGCTCAGCGCCTTAAACAAGGGTCTATCCGATTATCCGACGTGTTCACACATATACACTCATATATGCAGTTAAATTTAATTAATTAATAAATTTTAAGGAGCTAGAAAAGAAAAAAAAAATTCTTAGTTTGTCAAACGGTTCCAACCTCAGGCTCACATGAAGTCGAGATCCTTTTTGAAATTGTCCAGTGCTACGCTAAGTAAAAATCATTTTATTAATCAATGCGACTAGTGAGTATTTACATACCCCAGTAAAGATAATTAATTTAACTACTTACCTCGACAAATATATTGTACTGCTCCCCGGTCGGCCTCAATTATGTGAAGGAAATTTATTACGCACCTTCTCGCGAAGCAGAGCCAATACATTTCCAAAAAAAAAAAAGAAAAGTGTTTTCTAGAGACATTAGGCCCAAAACGATGTGAATGCTTTATTGGCTAGACCAGGGAAACTTTTTTTAAATATAATACACAAAATATCTTATGGAGAGAAGAAACAAGTTATTACCTAACTATTGATAAAGCCCTACGTTTGTTCTCGCTATCGCACTCGGATCCATAAGGCATGTAGTTGATGTTTTTAGTAGCTTAAAAAAAAAAAAATCAATACCGCTAACAAATAATAATAAATGTTGAAATAATTAAATATTCCCTGTTGTAAAACAAAAAAAAAAACAACCTTGAAAATGTCAATTAATTCATACAAGGTAGGAATACACACGAGGCGATTGTGACTATTCCCTCCCTAAAGCAAGTGTTCTTCATCGAAATCTCTGGCTACCTCTCTCTTAATAATGTCTTTCATTTCAATCAAGGATTTTCTCTTATAATTTATAGCTTACATTATTATCCGGAAAATAATACCGACCACAGCAAAATGGCAACACGGAGGAGGCCCTGTAAGAAACAACTCTCTCTCCCTCTGAAATGTAATTAACAGAAGCTTCACTTTTACACTTTTACTTATGCTCTTCTAAGCATACTCCAATTAAGCATATTCTCCCATCAACCCTTTCTAACCGACCGCTATCCGGTCGGCATATGTAGAGCGCACTAAAGCAGATTCACACACCAGTTTCTCCTCAACGTTAGATTATAATTTTTGAAATGCAGACTTATATTTAAAAAAAAAATACCAAATGCGACTCATTTAACAGTTTGCTTATATGTTTAGCTATGTAGATGCCACATACAAGAGCTAAAAGCTACCTAGAAATGTTTAATAAATATAATCTTAACTTTTTGGAAAATATATTTTTGATGTTTGATACTGGTTCGGGGTGAATAATTGGTAATAATAATGACAATAGTTAGGTAATAACTTGCTTCTTCTATAAGATATTTTGTGTATTATATTTAAAACAGTTTCCCTGGCCTAGCCAATAAAGCATTCACATCGTTTTGGGCCTAATGTCTGTAGAAAACACTTATGAATAAGCTAAAATATAGACGTTTAAGAAATTCGTGTCATAAGAGTACTCGCCTAAAATACGTAGTACTCGTATCAATTTAAGCATTTTTATTTTATAAATAATTTGTTTATATACTGTGCATACTCCACCGTATTATACATATCTTATATTATTAATTTATTCAAAATTGTGCTATTATTATGAAGGTAAACAAACCTGTGTGAGGCTAAAGCGCTTGCGCAAAATAAATAACTTTTGGAGAGACAAAACATAATTTCTCTCTCTCTCTCTCTCTCTCTCTCTATATATATATATATATATATATATATATATATACCTTCTATAGCTCACACAAGTATATTTGAGAACTACTTCGAGGGAAATGAGTTTATTGGTACACAATACTCGTATATCAGATAGGATAATGATAATGACTCAATTATTATTGACCTTAGTCCAATAAATTATATAACTATGCCGTGGGTTACATTTTCAATCTTGATGTGATGTAACAGTCCAACAGGACTGGTTGTAACGGAAATGCGTGTTTTTTTTTGGGGGGGGGGTCTTTGCAAAATTTTCTGCCGGCTTTGAATGGTTAACCGCCCAAATTCACAAACTCAATCCAGGTATATTGACACGGTGTTTTAGGTTTGTTTGTCTTTCTTCTCTTAAAATAGTTTCTCGACTATCTTTTCGCCATGTATCAGTTTTGTATTGATATTTCTTTATGAAAATTCATTTTTGGAATAGAAGATATATAAATTCATGAAACTATTGATTTCATTTGATCAATCTGTTTATTTGTTTAAATGAAAACATTTACCCGTAAATGTCATTTTAATCAAATATCTATTCAACGAGCGATTCGCCAATACACGAAACAACGACCAGAAACGGTCCTTTGCGGTAGTCTTTAATGTATTGTAATGTTATTTTGGATGAGTGATTTGAGAGAAGGATCATTTTATTGTATAAAATACTAAGTGATGAAAAATAAATCGTGAAGGGTTTGGTTCCAAACAAGTGAATGTAACATCGGGGAAGTTTGTCAGTAATTGGTACACCTGAGAGGAACGATGCGAGATGCTTATAGATGCTTGTAATGAGACGTACTCAGTTGTTTAGAATCGGATGAGAAGAGAGGTGTTGATTTGTTACAGTTTGCGGATGGTCAAACATATTTGACGTAAGTGCCCTCATACTTCGTATTTCCCCGTACATCATATCTGCATGTACCTCCAATTTCTTCGTATCATCGCGTGCCATCATATCGCCTCAATCATCATCTTTGCATATTGGCAAAATCTACAGGAGGCCATTGAGGCTGCATTATATGAACAAAACACAATACTTGGGCGGGAGCACGACAAGTCGGGACGGAAAAATTGTGAAGAACTCAAAAACAGTATATGTCTTATTTTTATTTATTGTATGTAAATGTTCGGTTGTCAAAGACCCTCCTGAGTGCTATTATAAATTAAAAGTTTAATTTACATTTTTATTTTATTGGTAAAATTACAAAAGGACTTGCCACCAACGTGGCTCTTATTCATTTTTTTTAAGGCTATGAGTATGTATGTTTTTTCGTTATAATATTTAATATTCGATAATATCAACTGAACTCATCATTTTTATTTTATACTGTTAGCCTGTAGATTCAATACCTACATAGCTCTATAGCTTAGATTCAGTATCTACAGTTTGCTTCAAAAAATGTTGTAAGTACTGAGAAGTAGGTAGACCCCTCATCCCAAAGAAACGATGACTTCTCAATTTTTTAAAAAACGTGGTTTTTGTCGCTGAATTTTACGCTGTGTTAAAATAATAACGGACAGAAAACTGACAATTACGAAAAATAGATTTCCTATAATTGGAGTCGTTGATTTGCGGGGGAAAATAAAATCATAATGATCTTTCTATTCTCATTGCCTAACCTAGCTCATATTAATTTTCTGGCGATGAGGGTTATACTAACCTCATTGTATCGGTGTCGGTACTGGCCATAATTTATTCTCAGCACTTAGTGAGTGCTTTGGTACATTGCTGTTTCACCGACCCGCATCTGCTTGTGGCTCAATACAGCAGACTGCGTGCGAAAACAGCGACCTTGGTTGCAGTTTCTAAGTTCAGATAAACCTTATAATACGTTTAACTCACTGGTTATGGATTATTTTCGTTCGGTCGAATCGAATAAGTTGTACTATTGATGGTTGGTGCACAAACAATTATGCTATTTTTGTGAATCTCCTGAGCATTGGTCTGATCTGTTTATCAACTGGAACTTCGTTCCTTCAACAACCGAAAACTTCTAAGTAAGACTGATAAGCGAAAAACCTGTATGCTTCGAACTGCTTCCTCAACCATAACTTTAATATTATGGTTTATCGAGTTGTTCCTTATTTTTCGTTTTGAAAACGCGTACGTTTGAAAATTGCCTTAATTATGCCGCTCTTATACTTATATCGGAAGATACTTCCAGCGGAAATGGCTTGGAGGCCAACTTTCTAAGCTCACCTGCCGCTGACTGCTACTAGTGTTATTTGAGGAGTCCAAATGCGTTCCACTTAACAAAAGGTCTTCCATTTTGACTTTTAGTGGATAACATTCTGTAGAATGGTAGCATTTAGGTAATCTTATTGAGAATATATTTAATACAATCCGTACAGCAACAATTTATATAATAATAATTAAATAAACTAGGTTCATTGGCGTCTTCAGTTTTTATAAATTAATTTTTTTTTAATTTGTATGCCTAGTAAAAATAGCGTTGTTGGTCAGATAAAAAAGTCGTGGATTAAATTCTTAAATTGTCTTACCCATGTTTCTCAAATTCTATTTGTGGTAAAATTGTGTTACAAACTAAGTTTGATATAAATTTGATTACTGGTCAAATAAGATCAACGAGTAAGCCAACTATACCCGAAACAGTAACGACCTAGAACGATGCCATGGGGTACCCCTTAATGTATTTTGCTTATTATTTATTTATGCATTATTATCAGTTATTATTAACTTATGCGCTTGAGAAAAGAAAAAAACCCGCCTCGGTTCCCCGACTGTGAGAAAAGTATTATATTTCTACAGCAATTATAAGTTGTTTCTTAGCAAGTATTGTTAGTAGAGCTACTCGTTGTGCCTGAGATTCTCGTCTGTCCGAATTGTAGTATGACGCGCGGAACTGGTCAGCTGTAGTGGCGATAAGATGATATATTTCTCTAGATGGATCGTTTTATATTGTACATTTTTGACTGGTATTTGTTCTTTGAATATAATTTGATACTATTGTGACAATGGGCATGATGTAATCTTATTTAAAGCTGGGGTTATTTAAGATAAAAATACTCATTTTCAAGTACGGGTTTATGTTTTATTTGCACCTTTTGATATCAGACGGCCGAGCAAAATTTAAACATAATCACGGAATAAAAGCGTTTTAAGCCTTTTCTTAGTATTAATTCAGTTTCTCTTTACGATTTCTTTATATGCAAATCTTCGGAAGAGAGTGCAAGTACCAAAAAGTGAGAAAGTGGTCTTGGCTTATGCATTTCTTATTCTTATTACTTGTCATTAGAAAATACTACTCTGCCTGTTATAAATAATACTGTTCCAAACTTGCCGTTTCGTTACATCAGTGATAAATTAAAATTTATTAAATGATTTTTGGAATGAAGTTTGCAGGTTGAAATTAAAATAATCGTTGCTGTCTCCACACAAATCGCTATGTTAATTCGCAAGCAAAAGCGGTATTTGAAAAATAACTTCGAAATATAAAAAAATAAATAAATTAGTAAAACATTAAAATCGGCTTGAACGATATTAAATACGTGATTTCTGTCGTTTCTCTCAATTGTTTTCTTTGTTTTTGTATTTATGAATTTATTTTTGCGTTAATGACTCCACACCTTTAACCAAAGATGAAAATCGGAACTTCAACTCTTAAATAACTTGTTTAATAGATTTTTTCAGATACTCCCCGTGGATTATATCTCAACCAAAACGTATAAAATGTTATCTGGGGTTTTGGCAAATATACATTTAAAATTTCAGATCGATTGGGATATGGTTCAAAACTTTTGCCCATGGCTACGGACGGATTAAGTACGTTAACACAATTTCAAAGAGATCCAAAATATAAAATTTTGAACGGAACTAATAGAAATTGCGTATTAGCTAAATTAAAAAAAAGTATTTTTACATCAAAGTTTTAGCTTTTTGCAATTTTTTTAGATTTTAAAAGTCCATTTTCACTCACCTAAAAACCTAACCTTTAAAAAACCAATGTAGTATTTTTTTACAATCAAAATGTTTTTAAGAGATTGCCTCTGGATATTATTTCTTTCCTTCCTTCGTCCTTATTTTTGTTTATATATTTTTGACAGTATACAGTTAGGCTTATTATGATGGAAACAAATTTAAGTCGCTAAAAACTTAAAAAGGAAATATTTTAAATAGAATCCTCTGAAATAATATAAGTCTGATCACCAATGGCCTATTTTCAAGATTTATGTTAGGTATATTGAAGTGCAAGTTTATGTTAGGCGAGTGAAAATTGTGGAGGCAGGGTTACGACTAGATTAGTAACAGAAGATTTATGTCTAGGGCATCTTTTTGTCTGTTCAGGTTTTTTAGTTTCTTCATTGCGCTTAGATGTATTTTTAAAGTTTTCCAGCTTTTTTTTAATTTTTATTTGATTTGTTTTGGTATGTCGTAGCCAGACTGATTGTGGTGTGTTTTGACGACCCTATGTGTGAATGTGTAATGCATACTTATATATGTTTATTGACAATATAACATTCTATGATCCAACAACACTTGCTAACCAAGCTTTGTTCTGTTACAGTCTGTTCGAGAATGAGATCATGTCCTATGTGCCTGCTGGGACAGCAGGTGGGGTGTCTCCTTCCCCACGGGTGTCACCGCAGCTATCACCTCAGGCGTCGCCTGGGTTGGGAAGGGCAGCCAGGGCGCCCGCTCCATACAGGAGGGACTTTGAGGCCAAGCTTAGGAACTTCTACAGGAAACTTGAGTCCAAGGGGTACGGGCAAGGGCCTAGCAAGCTCAAGTAAGTTGCATATTAGTCTTTTTATCCATAAAAATATACCTTTTTCTTCATAACTGTGAGCTCATATTTAGCCATAAACTTAGATATGCGTTATTGTTTTTGTTGTTAAAAAGTTCGATAAAAGGCTTAGGTTGATAATCACGCAAAAATACTATAAGATATTAACTATGTCCATTCCTGTCCATAAGCATTATCCAAAGCTATCTAGACAAATGGTAAGATAGGTGTATAGGTGTGTAATTTTAACTACACGTAGTATGTAACGTTTTCTTAATTGAATTATTTTTAATTGTAGATTGCACATCAGAAGAGAGCATCTGCTGGAAGATGCATTCAACAAGATCATGATAGCTTCCAAGAAAGACCTCCAGAAGTGTAAGCTGTACGTACAGTTCGACCATGAGGAAGGGCTTGACTATGGTGGGCCCTCGAGGGAGTTCTTCTTCCTTCTGTCGAGAGAGCTGTTCAACCCATACTATGGCTTGTTCGAGTACTCGGCCAATGACACCTACACTGTTCAAGTGTCGCCTATGTCTGCTTTTGTCGATAACCAACATGAATGGTAGGTGCATGCTTTGGCAATCACTTTTTATTAGCTTTAAACTTATTTATTTTTACTGCTTCAACCAATAGGTAAAGCTCAATTATAGATTGTAAAATATAAGAAGGAAACAATAGTTATTAAAAAATGGCCTTTGCTAAGAGTATTTATCATAAAGCTAAAAAACCACAAATAAAATTCACAGGTACAAATGCAAATCCTTCATAAATAAGGAAAATAATACATTACATAAATGCAACTTAAAAATATTACATAATTTCACAAATCTATCAACTAGTATCAAGATCACATGAAATATTACCAAAAATTCATGAACATAAATTATATTAATGTCCTGAAAAATAATTCTTTAACAAAGATTAATTTAATAATTCAAATGACTTCTTCAACCTGATCTATTTATAAGAAAAAGAAAAAAAACCTAGTAATACCTTCTGCTCACCCTTCCCACTTTTTTTTGGGGGGGGGGGGAAATACTATCAAAAGAGACTTGTTTAGAATACTCTTATACATAGAAAAAATATATAATCAAGGAATAAATCTAGGTTAATAGAGACATTTTACACATGTAATGCGTGTATTTAATTTATTTATTTATTTCTCATAAACATAAATTAAGTAGCAATAAACTAAGCAATTTATACGTTAATAAACTACTAATCTGTTTCACCATGAGACCATATCAGCAGCTTCATAGATAATTTCCATTTGTGTAAAGAAAAAACGCTGGGAATTTTTGTCAGCGTCCTCAGCCGTTGAATAAAAAATTCAGGAATAAAATTGCATGAAAATGCCTAAAATATTGATGAAACAAATAATAATAATATTACTCAAATCAATATTTAATATAGTATATGATGTCTTTAATTTTTCAACTTCTCAACTGCAACTTGGAAAAGTTGCTAAGTTAGAGAAATGTGATTGACTTTTTACATGTTTGATTTTTGCTCACACTCCTTGTTAATAAGAGTAATCATGTTGAGGAATATTTTTTAAATTTCATATCATTTGTATCATTTTACAATAGCTAAGAATTTTAATACCCTTTGGCAGTACATGTTATGTTATGATTTAGAAGTTCTAAGCAGCAAAATGTTTTCCATATGAGAAATGTACAATTTTTTTTCTTATGATACAAAGCCTAAATGCTCAACTACTTTATTTTTGTTGATTTATTAATGCAATTTATATCACCATACTACATATTTTTAACTATTTGTCTGTAGGTTCCGATTCAGTGGCAGGGTATTGGGTTTGGCACTCGTCCATCAATACCTGTTGGATGCTTTCTTCACCAGGCCATTCTATAAGGCACTCCTCAGGCTGTAAGTCGACAAACAATTATGAAAATTAATTATTAATTATGTTGTATTCACTGTGTCCTTTGACTGACATGATATTTTCCGTTCTTTAGGCCAGTCTCCTTGTCAGATTTGGAATCACTTGACCAAGAGTTCCATGGATCACTGTTGTGGATTAAAGAGCACGATATCTCATCTGAAGTGCTCGATCTCACGTTTGCTGTTACCGAGGAGGTTTTCGGTCAAGCGGTCGAGAGGGAGCTCAAAACTGGTGGAAGGAACATTCCTGTTACTGAGAAAAACAAGAAGGTACATTTCAACCATATTTGGTCTTAAATTAAAATATTATTTTACAGTAGTCCATATTATAGCACAATAAATCCATATATAACACCCATTTACACATTGTTATGAATTCATTAAAATAACTTGTGCACCTAGTCTTAGTTAAAGTTGTTTACATTTTATTAATTTACTAATAATCAAAGAATAGGTTGCCTCATCAATTTTCCTTTATTAGATCAATTCAATCAAATACAGTTGGGCCATACGTATTAAATCCTTGTGAAGAAACTACTCGATATTTTTTGAATAAATACCTCATTGTATTTGTTAAACCGTCTCATTCACTGAAAATACTCTTGTTCAACATCTGAAACGTATGGTTAGTAGCTATAGTAAATACTGGCATAAAAAAACTATAAAAACCAGTTTGGAACATTTGAAACTATTTCTATTGCTGACCGTCAAAAATTTAGTTTTTGGAATAGCTTTGAAATTATTTTTGTATTATTATCTTAAATGTGTCCTTAACCATGGTGGGAAAAACTAGAATCATGGCTGTGACCTGATATGTACTGATAGACAGCCAAAATAAGTTGGCACGTGGCATGGAAGTAGGGCCTCTCCCTTCAAGCTTGTCTAATATTTATTAATCTTAGCTATCTTATGTTTAGAAATACAATTTGTTAATCATATTATCAGATATTGCTACATTTTCTAGGTCTGCCTTTTCTTGTTCTAATGTCATTTTTATTTTTATTTTGCAGGAGTATATTGAAAGAGTAGTGAGATGGAGACTGGAGCGAGGTGTGTCAGAACAGACAGAATCTCTAGTCAGAGGTTTTTATGAAGTCGTCGAGCCAAGGCTGGTCTCTGTGTTTGATGCTCGGGAGCTAGAGCTGGTCATTGCAGGAACAGCCGAGATTGATGTTACCGACTGGAGGCTCAACACTGAGTATAGATCTGGTAAGTGTGAAATTTATGAAAATTCAATAGTAATGTGATGATACATATTATGTTTATGTGTGAAAAAAAAATTAAGAAAATAAAAATTTAGGACTGAATGGCAAATTATATGCAATTTACAATTGGGACTGCTCAACCATATTGAGTTGCTACTCTAACACATTAGAATCAATACTTTGAAGTATAGGGCCATTTTCCAATTTCTTTCTTAGCAGGGGCCAAGAGTCAAAATACAGTAGAATCCGACCTCGGCAGGACCAGGGGTAGGTCAATATGGCTAAAAGGTGGGATTAACCAGAGATGAAAAAATACATGTTTTACTTTCTTTTTTTTATAGTTTTTTTATTGAAAGTCTTTATTAGATGCTTCTTGCTATGCTTGACAATTGAATTAAATGATATAATATGTATCTTAATCAACTTAAATGGTCTTGAGACATTCAGTGAAGTCGGCTAAACATTTTATTTAATTATCTATTTATTTATTCTTATTTATATTTGTTTTACATATAAAAAGTATTTATAATCGCGTAGTAGCTAACATAATTAGATATATAAAACAAATAAAACAGTGTATAATATGTAGTTTACATATACATGCATGCAAAAACTTAAACAATTGCATCTAAAAGGATAGGAGAATTAACTTGAGAACAATTAGAATTAAATTTTTCAAAGAAATTCTCATTGTGAACTCGCTGGTTTGGTCACCCAGGGTTCCGAGAATATTGAGACACAAATGGGGGCCACGAGATGGTCAGACTACCCAAAAAGGTCCGGATTAGCGGAGGTCAGATTAGCAAGGTTCTTTTGTTGTTACCAATGGAAAAATATTTTCTATAAAGAAGTAGTAGTCACCAGCCGCAGGGGTAAGATTTTTTAAAACAGTTACACAAACAGTTAAAATCAAGATTGGTAAAGGCAATAAATTCAGATGGGGGAGGAAGAGCTTAAATTATTTATTTATTATTTTAAAATATTGCAGTATTAATCAAAACATGGTTTAATTATTGAGGTAATTATATTTTTATATGTTGAGTTAATTTATTAGCCCCATGCTAATTCTGAACTGTGCTTTGCTAACCTAAACGCAATACATCCATGTTCCCATCTATATGTATGGCAATACTTTCTGACAGTGACATAACTTTTGTCTTCAGTTTTGAAACATCTTGACTATCGGACAATTTTTATTTTTTCAAAGGACAGCTTGAACAGTGATAATCAAAAGCTACTAATGGTTGTAATTAAAATTCTTCTCCAGTAAGTGGATATATAAACAAAG
This sequence comes from Acanthosoma haemorrhoidale, assembly GCA_930367205.1. Classification (NCBI taxonomy): domain Eukaryota; kingdom Metazoa; phylum Arthropoda; class Insecta; order Hemiptera; family Acanthosomatidae; genus Acanthosoma; species Acanthosoma haemorrhoidale. The sequence continues at coordinate 45,965,949 of OV884014.1, forward strand.
AGTGTTACCCAAGGAAGTAATAAGTGTAATAATAAACAATCTACTCGAACAATTAATGTTGAATTTTGTGGGGACTGAAATTGGTTCCTCTGAATTCTATGTAACAGATTAAAAACCCGCCCACTATTGATGAAGTTGCTAACAGTGAGTTTTTACTATTCTGTAAAAATTTGAAAATGATTCATATATAAAATTTCATGAAATATTTATTAATACTCACATTTAAATAACTGTTGTTTGTAATCAAAATTCTTTTCTTTTGTTCAGGTTACCATGATAATCATCCCGTAATTAGTTGGTTTTGGACAGCGATGGAGAGATTCACTAATGAACAAAGGCTAAGGCTGTTACAATTTGTTACGGGAACATCGAGCGTACCTTATGAAGGATTTTCAGCACTGAGAGGGTCTACGGGACCTCGAAAATTCTGCATTGAAAAGTGGGGAAAGCCCAACAGTTTACCGAGGTTAGTCACATTTACAATCAATTGGAAGAATAATTTAAGAAACCATGTAGGTTAATGTCCAGAGAAGATTTCAGTTGTATACCGAACTGTATTTCAATTTATACTGCACATTGTTTGAATAATATATCAACTTACTTAAGAGGCAGGCTCACAGCTCATGTTGAAGCTTGACATATAATTTATAATCGATGTTTAAAATATTCATTTATTAAAATATGCCTTTTTAACCTAATACTATTTATATTTGACTACAACATATTTGTATTTATTTTCTAAAAATAATTTCTTTTTTTTTGTTATTAAATCACTGCTTCATTTATTGAGTGATAAATCATTTAATTTATGATGATAAAAAAATTTCTTCCCTACACAATTTTATTATCTGAAAAAAAACCCTTTAAGGCAGGCCAAAATATGCGCAAATGAAAAATATTTATGTCAAAAGTAAGCTACTGTATAATTTAAATTTAAAATTCATAAATTAAATTCACAATAGACATAACTATCACAGTAAAAATGAAAAACTGAAGTAACATTATAAAACCAGCAGTGTGACCGAGCTGGTTTATTCGCTGTTTACATCCATGTGGTATATATAATTGCATGTAGATGAGTGTAGACAATAATTTGTGGGGAGAATATATTTCATGATATGCAAGTCATTTAGAGATTATTTAAACCTCCCAATAATAGTATTCTATAAATATATTGTTGTCACCTAATAAAGTTAATAATATTGGTATAATTTTTTATTTTAGGGCGCATACCTGCTTCAACAGACTTGATCTTCCTCCGTACCCAACACCCGAGATACTTTATGAAAAACTCCTGTTAGCAGTAGAAGAAACGAATACGTTTGGAATTGAGTAGGTTATATACGACCAAAATCATTTGTCGCCTTTTTTACATGTATTATATACAAGATAGACTGAAGCGATGGTGAAGTCTTGGTTGTGTACAATCAGTTCTTAAGGATGGATATATAGCCATTGTACTTTACTTGTGGAGTTGCATTTTTGATCTGTATGTATGTCATGTAAACGCCATGTTATTAGGTTATAGCTAAGAATAATACATCATTTCGTCCATGAGAATATTTCAAAATGTGCTCTTTGTGATAATGATATGCCTGTAACTTTCTGTTTATGGCAAGTATTTATATATGTTGTATATTTAAGAATATCTTTGCGTATGGCTTGCATATTATATTATAATTCGAAATACGTTAAATATAAATTTTAGGTTCAAAAACGAAAGGTTGAAATCATTAGAAGTAATATTTTAAAGCAGCTATTATGTACATTGAAAACAAAACATTCATAGTTAGTGTTCTGTTAATTTTAATATATTTTGTTTTCTCAGGAATTAGTTTAATTGTTATTAACACCAGTCCTTAAAATGCATAAAAAAAGTGTTTTTTATGAATTTTATAAATTAGACTAATTATATTGTAAAGTTTACAAAGTATTTTGATGCTCGAAACTGATTCGTATTTTATGAAACAAAAAAGCTCAGCCTTATAGTGGCAATATAGTGAATTGTAATTGTAAATTAGTTTTTATATGCAAATTATTTATTATAACTTAATTATATGTTTAATTTTTGAAATGTTCATGTATTCTATGAAAATTCTATATGTTTTGCAGCTAGCAAATCAGAAGAATAATTGTTTTTCTTTGTTAGTGTGCAAATATATACATGTAAATGCATTTTAATTATTACATTTTATCTAGAAGAAATAGCCCTTATAATAATAAATCACATAATTATACCAATTATTTTTATATTTAATATATACCTGCTTCATAATGGTGAAATGAAATTCATTTCTGGTTGTGTGCCTGTACATGTATATAAGTCAATTTCACAGAAAACTTGTTATTTAAAATAAAACATGGTTTATTTTCATTACACTTTTAAGGAAAGATTATTTTGTAAACTTCAAGACATCTAATCTAGTCATTATTTTTAAGACAGATATTTATTTATTTTTCTTTAAATGTAAGAGTATTTTATGTTGAGTTGTTTAAGTTTATGTATATTTCATTACACATTTATGAAAATATTCTTTATCATGAAATTCTCTTTTCTTTTTTTTTTGTTTATTAGAATGTACACGGATTTTTCCTATTTTTTTTCCTTTTAAAGGTAAATGTTAATGTTATTTTTTAGAGGACAGTAATCGTTTTGTTTCTCTCTCGATATATATATATAAATACACATAGCAGTCATTTTTTATGCCTTATCTTGTGAATTGTTGTAATCCCTCAAATTTTAATATTGTATAAGAAAATAAATTAATTGAAATATATCTTGTTCAAATTTTAAATACGTTCAAGTAAACTTTTGCTTAATAAATATCCATTTTAGCAGCTACATGTCATCTTTACAGTTTCCCGTGCATAATTTAAAGCGTTCTGGGACGTTTGTTCCTTATTATGTATGATAATGGATTGAGTAGTTATTTTTAGTCAAATCATGTTCATCAATTGCTTTTATGTGATTAATAAATATGCACAACATTTGCTAATTATTAATATCGACACACAGCTCTATATACTGTGTTTCCTGTTATATACTTAACCTAAATTTTTCATATTTTAAATCTATTTAATTGTAGAATGAACATTCCACTAATGTTTACACTTCTTTTACTGCACAGGCTCTCACAAAGGTGTTAAAAGTATGTCATCAAATGTGTTAAAAGTATATTTGTTTATGTATGTTTGTGTTAACAAAATAAAAAAGAAAACAAATTCGAACTATGATTTTATTTTAACCCTTTTTAACAGCTTGTACTTTTCTTTTAGTAGAGAAGGGTGAGTATTTAAATTATAAAAAGCATTTGAGATTTGGCGTGCTATCTATGTCAGATATTGGAAATGAATATTCATTACACAGCCTAGACCTGCTGGCTATAAGACCTAGAAAGCACATAATTATTATCTGAAGGCTCACTGTTCTAATTGAAACAAATGTTATTCCCGAACAAGGCTATATTAAACTGAATATAACAGACTATTTTAATGGTAGACAATCGCAAAATTACATATTATTATGAAACTATTACAGGGTTGTTACAATTAGGTTAGTCATTATCACATTCACCCTCTCTTTAGTGTCAAAATCTTGTATGAGGAAGGTCTGTAAACTCTTCTCAAGAGTGTGAGCTTCTCAAATTGTCTTGATCTTGCCGAGGTTTAACCAGCGGGAGGAACATCACTTCCAGTGCCCATGGCCGTAGGCAGTATTTCTGGAATTGGCACAACTTTATGGCTTGATGGTCCAGTCTGCTCCTTTTAAGATCACTTCCTGGAGGAGCAAACATTTTCGCAGGTATTGTTATCTCTCTTCTGTCAGGTAGTCTCACTTGAGAATATGAATTCTTTTTCATAAGAAGTACTTTCTCATCCAATGGTTCATGTTTATTATTACGGTTCATGTCATCATTATCACGAATCCCTTACTGGCCTTTTCATTAGAACAGGGGCAGGATTGAGTTACCAAGAAGGATTATTAATTATCACTGTCATTGTTTGATTTCTGTCTTGAGTTAAGCACCTTAGCTGAGGGAGGGATCTGATTGCATGCAGAGCCTCATTTAATATGACTTCCCATATAGCAATTTCTAGACCTTCATATCTTAGATCCAACTCGATAGTCTTCCAGACACTGCCAACATGGCAGGGACATTGGCAGTCCATTTCTTTGAGAATTGAATAGATCGGTCTGGCTGGTGGCTGATTCCTAACTAGAATGCAAAGAATGGAGAAGAATGGTGAGAGAGAAGGGGACATGTCTAGTCGATTGAAGACAAAGAAGAATCTGCTCATCAGTCTTAGCACAGCAGGAGGGAGGGTTCAGAGAGTGTTAGGGATGATAAAATTGTTTTGGAAGCTGTCTATAGTGAATGATCAGTAGGAGACAGCTTGCTTTCCTTTTATTTATTTTATTCAGTACCTATATTAGAATTACATGCACCATATATTAAGTACTATATGCATGATATCCTAATATACATAAATAAAAACAAAAATGTTACAGTAGAAAAAACAAATATACACTATAATTTTTTTTGTAAAATTATAATTTGATTATCCAGTTATATTAATTGTGATTTAAGATCTCATTCACACCTTATGCACAATTCCACTCACTCAATATGTACAGTTCACAAATGTACACATTCATAGAAAATATATAAATGAAATCTTCCCAGGAGCCTCCTTGCCTCCCGAGGATTTTCCCAGTGAAGCTGTTGTGAAATTGGGGGAGAGACCCCTACCTCTCTGAAGAAGACCAGAAAGAGGAAAGAGGGTCACAGGTTCTCAGGACATTTACAGGACTCAGTGGGGATGGTAGACAATGTTTTTTTTCTTACATCTAAGTTTAAATCTTTTTAACAATTAAATCTATATACAAATATAAATTGGGCTGCAGATGGCTTTTACTGCATGGTACACATTTTAAGCAGTTTCTGACACAAATACAGCCACTGCTAGTACCCCATTACACTTATCTATTTACAATATATCACAAAGACATGAGGGGAGAGATCTTCCTTTTAATATTAATTATTAATTCACCTGAAAAATCCCATAAAATAGTGAATATTATTTTATGTAAATAATTGAAATGCAGCACTCATTATTGGTTAAAATTGGAAACTAACTTAAAAAAAAAAGAAGCAAATTAAATGCATTGCAGTGCCACCTGTTGATTGGAAAGAGAACTATTTCCAGTACACGCTGGAAAAAGAGACAAGGATATTTAAAGTGAGAGGAGAGTAATTTCATTTAAAAAATTGATATGCAGCGCTTTCTGTTAATAGATAGTTGAAACTAAACAGCAATATTTGGCATTTTTATTACACCGTGCAGCTATCTATTGAGTGGCGGAAGAACTAAGTACTAGCTATTACTACTGACTGGAGACGTGAGCTCCTGCGGAATCCTGAAGACCTGGTACTAAATAAAAATTTTCTGACGAGAATTACCGGCCATGCCAGGATCAACTAGTTCTTCTTAGGGTTCAATAGAATGAGCTACAGTGCAATAAATATGCCAAATATTGCTGTTTAGTTTCAACCAACGACCAACAGATAGATCTGTATGTCAATGTTTTTAATGGAACACTTTTCTCTCACTCTAAATATTTCTGTCTCTCTTGCCAACCTGCATTGGAAGCTAGTTCTCTTTCTACTCAATAGAATGCGCTGCCGTGCAATAAAAATCCTTTTTTTCATAATTTAGTATCAACTATTAACCAAAAGTAGCATTGCATGTCAATTTTTTTTGGAAAATATAAATTATGTGTTTTTATCACACTTATCACTTACGTGATTTACACCATACTAACTTTTTTTTTTTTTTTTCTGCCCCTACCTGAGGCGGAAGCCTCATACGGGGTTTCCTTCGAGCCCGTGATGCAGGCTCGGGGATCGGTTATCAAACCCTCGTAACTCGGGGTCTCCCCGCTAGTCTGTGAGGCAGACTCCAGGGGCTTTTATCGATGTCTATGGTGCGCGTATTCCAATGCAATTGGGGTTATTGCACCAGTCAGCGCACCTTGGTAATACTATGAAACCGTCTTTATTCGTTTATCTGTATTATACATTTACTTATATCTAAATATATTTTGCTATAAATTATAACAATAATATTTCCTATCTACTAACTAACAATTTTTGTTTTCTTTTCTTTTCTTATATAACTTACAACTATCTATGTTATTTATTAACAATATTTCTAATGTTCTACGTTGAAAGTTTTTACATCCTAATTATTACTATCTACAGTTTACAAACCTATTAACTATTGTTTATTAACAATACATGATAATTTGAGTGCCGTATCCTATTTGCATATTCCTATATCTAATTAACTTAAGTACGAAAGGAAAATTATGCTAACCTTATACTCTCTATTATATCTAACAAGTATATTCGGCCTAACCTAAGTACATTTTACAACTGTGGATCTCGCTCCTACAAACCGAAGTCTTACTCATACCTCGTTCTGCGGATCAATAATTCCACTTCCTTAATTAACTGAAGGCAATCAACAGCTCCTGCCTGGTGCCTTGCATCCTCCTCTGTTATCCCAGCCCGGATGCAGTTCACACAGCGTGGGCTTTCATCCTTGTGCGTGCAATTCTTAGCTATGTGACCTTCGTAGGCACACTACCTGCAAGACTCCTGATACTTGGGACAGGTGGCCTCAGAATGTTCATATCCCTGACACTTCAGGCAACGGGGCGCATCGAGAAAGTCTTTTACGACCAGCCTATGCCACCCCCCACCCGTAAGTCAACAGTCCCTAACAGAGCATACCTAACGGCTGGTGTAACCTCCGCCACCCAGCTGATAAAAACCGGGTCCCTACCTCCCTCCATCTTAAAAATCAGCCTTAGCGAGCTCGGCCTCTGATCCTGAGGCAGGCCCGCCAAGGATGGGTCCACCCGAGATAGGGCACTCCAAACCTCACCATTGAATTGTTCATCCGTCCAAGACTTAGGGACTCCACGAAACACCACCCTAGGTCCTCTCTTCATGGCCAACCTGGCATTGAGACCTGCCAATTACACCATACTAACTAGCTATCGATAAGCAGCTGATAAACTATATTTACTTTTTTCTTATACCGGTTTCGTTTGAATGTTTCAGCATTTTGTTATATACCCACAAAGTATGCTTTGTGTTAATTGTTCATATGATGTGTTGATACTCCATTTCTGTTACATCTTTGTATGGCAATAATTTTCTTAACCCTACAAGAACTGGAAAAGACTTCGAGGAAGGAGTGATTTGGATTCAGATCCTGAGTTGATGTTATTAATGCAGTGTTAACCATAATTGAGCAATCCAAGGAACAGTGAAAGTTCACTGCAGGTAATGTCTATAGCCTTTCTCAAGACCTTTGGCAGTGTGGATACAATGGGATATCTTGCAGCGGAAAAGTGTGTTTAATGAAGGCTGGCTAATCAATGGTTTCAAGTGCTGTGAATTGCACAAAGAAAAATTGTCACAGTTCTTCCATATAAGGTTGGCAAAACTCACCACTTTTTTTTTTTTTTTCCGGCTTGATAGGATTATAAAGGCCAAAGAAATTTAATTCAGTGGGGTCTGAAGAGCTGTCTTGAAGAGGTTGTTTTTGTCGACCATACATTCAGGTGAAGACAAATTACTTTAACTTATCTGGAAAATCATTGTTGCAATCACAATTACACAAAAACAATGTTAGGCAACATAATTTAAAAACAGCTTTGTTTAAAGGACAATAATTTTATAAGTTCACTAACTTTATTTTCATCCAGCAATATTTTTAAAATAAACTTCTGTAAATGAACATCATTTAAGAGGCAGTCCCTAATTAAATTAAAAACTTTTTATTTTTTTGTTGATATTCTAAAAAAAATATTTTGATATTTTTTTCCATAAATTCTTGTTTATTTTAATAACGTTTTTTCAAGGTCTTCAATTATACCCATTCCTGAAGTTTTGCATATGAATTCTATGAGTTTTTTTCATGCTGATTCACATGATCAAATAACTTTTTTAATTTAATACAGTTTCACGATTTCAACCAAATTGGACGTAAATAATTTTACTTTTACATCGTGGGAATCCATACACATTAAATTTTTTGCTTTTATTTTCATACCAGCATAAATAAAATGCTTGCCTTATATTATTCTTGAATTATACAATAATTTTGTATTACTTTATGTTCTGTTTTGTATGAAATCTTTACAAATATATTGCATTTTGTGTAAAATTTTAAATGTTAATAATAATTGTAAGTAAGGTTGAAGTATGGTTTTTGTAAAATAATTGGTTTGAAGCATATTTGTAAAAATATATTATTTAATTAGGCCTGGAGTTTTTATACTATTAATTCTGTAATTTTATAAAATGTTCAAATGGTAAAGCAGAAATCGTGCTAAAACCATCAGTAACAATTACACAATTGATAGAAGAGGCAAATAACCCATTTCAACTGGTCCTGAAGGGGTGTGGCCAAGTCTCTAGTCTATCACCTCTCCGGCAATCTTTCTCTTTAGATTGTCCTCTCCACTACTCCTCTAACCTCCTTGGTGGTGTCACCTTTAGGGGTGTGACAGTCCAGGAAAAAACTGTCACAGCTCCGACTGCTACTGCGACACCATTGTAGCAGTAATCTGTCACTGCCAGTCCAGTGACAGTGACTAAGCTCCATGACCTTGTGACAGTTAAGAATGAAAACGAAACATACCTTTGGCCTTCAATTGTCTTTTCTTGTTTGTTTTTTAAATTTTACATATTTTAGTTTTATATCATTTGCCATATTTCCCATACATATTTTTTCGTTTTATTTATATTTGTATAATACCTAGAAATTAAGTTTTATATTACATTAAATGTTTATATTAAATTAAATTTTTTATATTTGCTCAAATGTAAATGAATTAATTTATGTCTTCATTGTTTTATATGTAACTAGTTGCGTTCCATTTAAATAAATTAATTTTGTCAAATTTACCTGTTCACATTTTAGCTGATTAGTATGTCAAATTCTGATTTTCAGAGGAACCTAAGAAGGAGAAGCGATTGTGACAGAGTCAGAAGTCTTAGTGAAAAGGGTCGAGCTCTTAAGTGCTACTGCTACGGGGTTGTGACGGTGACAGAAGTAGGATGTTTAGAGTGAAGAGTTGAGCTCTAGCTGCGGGGTTGTGACCGGTAACGCTCAAGAGAGTGGAGCAGGTCGCAGCTGCTACGAACCGAGATTAGGTGTTACGCCGCTGCTACACCAGTACCGTCACATCCCTAGTCAGCTTTTAAGGCACTTTCACACGGTCCTGTCAATTCTCAGTTCCGTTTCCTGCTCAGTCAAACTGTTAGATACTCGTGTGTGTAAAAAGAAACAACTGACAAGAAAACTGAAGCGGAGAGGGAGAACTGACAGTACGGATGGACCTATTTGTCCACGTTTCAGTTCAGTTCTTGAAATTTGAATCCTGGGAGACGTTGAGGGCACGTCCTGCTGACCGCTTGGTTGAATAGAGCTGTGAAGATGTCAGTTTATTGCGTGTCGGTCCACTTGTTTGTTGTCTCCATGGAAAACAAATTTTTTTCACGTTGTAAAAGTAGCCCGTGATTGACAAGTTATAACCCTGGGGTGGGCGAGCAAGTAGAGAACTGAAAATTGAAGGGATCGTGGAAGAAACCTTCTCAACTTAAATCGGAACTTAGCCCCTGTAAAAAGGGCTTTATTGAACTGTGAAGTTTTTCTTTTTGATATTAAAAATGTCTAGACGCCTACCGAAAAGTTCAATTTGGGACTTTATCTGAAGGCACTGTTGGCACCACAGATTGCCAGATCTGCAAAGCTAGAATTATGTCCACCATAACCAATTTAAAACGCCATCTGGAGCGTAATCATACGTCAATCAAGTTGCAGTATCGCGTTTTGCCGCTTGCATTAATCTTCAGAGGTAACTCCTGTACAACAAAGCAGCATGGGTGCCTATGCAAGTGTTTCAGTGCCGGAAGAAAACTTTGTTTCATCATCATCCCAAACGTTACAAAATGCTGATATGACCTTAGCTAAGTTAGAACAGTTACAAATTAATAATTTGATAAGCTCTAAAAATCAACAAGCCATGCTAGATGAGAAGCTTACGAATTATTTATTTGGGATCATAAGCCATTTTCTATAGCTAACAGTAGAGGCTTTGATGTCATATGTTGCTTCAGTTTATGAAATTCCAGATTTTACTAAATTAAGTAACTATTTCATCCCATTGCTTTATGAAAAATGTAAATTTAATGTGAAGGAACTTGTGTGGAAAGGACAAAGATTTACAATCAGCACTGATTACTGGGAACCTATTGCAACTTAGTTTTTCATAGCAGTCACCAGTCATTTTGTTGTTAGTGATCAACTAAAGTAAGTGCTTTTATTGTGCCATGAAATAAAAGGAAGCCATATGATAGAAAATCTACCCTCTGAAATGTTCTGATCAGTTGGTAATTAATAGATAAAGTCATCATAGTGATTTCAGATACTGAGCCAAATGTTATCAGGGCAATTAATGTTTATGACATGAAACACTTAGGTTCTGCAGTCCACAAACTATATTTGATAGTGAACAATGAAACAAACAGAAATAGGCATTTTAATTTTTAATGGAAATACTATTGTCAATTAATAAACAATTGAAGACTTTTTCTCAATCACTAGGTTTTAAGCCTTTGGTTGAGAGCCAGATGAATGAAAGAGCGCCAACAAAATTAGTGAGTTCTGGTTCTACTAGATAGAACTTCACATATGATATGCTAAAAAGATTGGCAGAGGTGGAAACATCAGTTAAAACATTTTTACATCTTTCCCTGCTATAACACCTCAACAAAATGCTGCCTTCAGCAGGAACATGGTTTCTTCTGTGTCTGGTTCACTGTGTCAAATTCTCAAACCTTTTCAGATTGCATCAACGAAACTAACTGGAAAGAATTACCTTTTTGCATCAAATGTAATAGTTTTGATGAATGGACATTTCCATATCCGCACTTCCTATCTGAAAGGTATAGGTACCCAAATTGAATTTTTCCTAGGCATTAATTAATTAAAATACCCACGAGATTTGGTTTTGTGAATAAAATTAAAGCAATATATTTTGTTAGTTGACTCTATGTTCCTTTATACTATGTTTAGTTGATTATAAAATGTTATTTATATCTGTACAGCAATATTTAGTTTAAAAAATGTTAATTACACTTATAATTTATTATATCTCAGTAGGGTCCTTGTCACAAAACATTTATATAAAATAAAACATTATTAAATGTCTTGTTTTTCAGTTCTTCACAAATTTCGATAGAATGCTTGCTGTGTTCCATCCAAGTATTGTGTTTTGTGATTCCAACGCTCCAAAAACAATGTTGTTTCAATGGTCCCTTGTTGACTCCACCAATATGTAAATATGATGTATGAGGAGATATGGTGGAATGTGATGGTACGAGGTAATACAAAGAAATAAGAGGTTTGTGGGGCCTCATGTTAAATATGTTTAAAGAATCACAAACTGCACAAAATCATCATCAGCACCTCACTTCTCCATCAATTGTACAGCTCATAACGTCTCCTTTCAAGCATCTATAAACAACTGATCCTCTCTAGTAACTATAAACAACTGAAGTCCTGCCGTCTCTCTCAGGTGTTCCAATTAGTGAAATACTTCCTTACATTCTTTTGTTTGAATTATATTGTTTATAATTTATTTTATATATTAAAATAATCCTCTCAAATTACTCCTTAAAATAGTATTACAACATATATATAAATGTTTTAATTACCATTCCAGTTATACAATTTTTATATTGTTGTTATTAGGTATTTTTATCTATATTTATTATCAATTAGAAATACTAAATATTACATTAAACCAAATGTGATGTGCGCCATATATAATTTAAATATGCTTTAAGAACTGTTTCATATGAAAGGATAAAGATTATTTTTAGTTTTGTTTGTCATTTGGGAATTATTAACTTTCCAATTCAATCTCAATTCATTTTGAATGCCTAGATTAAATGTTTGTCATAACGTTATTTATATCTGCATAAGTGTTTTAATTACTATTCTACAGTGGTGCAATTTTAATATTGATTTTTGTATGTCTTTTATGACGTGTTTCATATTAATTAGAGTATAAAATGTTATTCAAAGTATTTGTATTAAATTTTAATTACAGTCATATGTTTTATTTTGCTCTCATTGATTATGAAACATTTCTATATTATAACAATTTCAATAAAAGTCTATGATGCTACCTTAGCTTCTGAAGTAACTTTTTTTGGAATAGGAGCTCTATGTATACTTATGTACATACATGATCGGGTTGGATCTGTATATAAGCTCCTTAGAATTATTACATGGTACAAACTAGCTTTACCTACTATCCCTGTATTTAAAAAATAAAGCAATGTTTAAAGTTACACATGTCGCAAAGAGGTCCTTATTTCTCATCAGGTTTCCATCCATGACTGCAAGGTTTATGGCCAATCTAGAGTCTTGCTGAGGCGGACTCTTCAATCATTTTAATTCGATATGTAGTCTTTCAGCCAGCCATATCTTTCTTCACTTCTAGCAGAGTAATCTTGTTCCAGTTGTCTTTTCACTGCTGCAATAGTCATTACATGCATGCCAGGCTATAACCGTCAGTTATAAGAGACCACTACTCAAGAGGTTAAAAACATCTGCAGATTGCAGGAGTTTATAATTCATAGAAAAAATGCTAGCTTGTTATGGATGTTGTAAGAGCCTATAACCCAATAGCACCACCAAATGTGATCAACAAGGATAATAAGCATCATAGAAGGCTCCTAAGTACTACAATTAAATCGCCTGGCTGACTATTTAGATTATACTTAAGATATCGGTTAAAGTCAAATACCTACAAAAATTTCCTCATATATAAGTATTGTATATTCTCAATTTTGGTTGTGGTATAGATCCCACTATTATTAATAATTATTGATATGTGCCCACTGAGGTACTTTGTTTACGGCATTAGCTAGAGTTTCCCCAAAGAGAATTCTTAATTGCTTGATCCTTGCTGGTGCCTGCTAGCTCAGTTTAATATTTTTTTTATGTCTTTTATGAAGTGTTTCATATTAATTAGGGTATAAAATGTTATTCAAAGTATTTGTATTTAATTTTAATTACAGTCATGTGCTTTATTTTGCTCTCATTGATTATGAAACATTTCTATATTATAACAATTTCAACAAAAGGGCTCTACCCAGCCCCCCCCCCCCGATTGGATATAGGGGAGGTCCCTGGTTCGAGGCCTCATCCTGCCAGTATAGTTTTTGCCAGGATTAAATAAATATAAGTGGGAATCCTTGTGTATATGCAAGCAATAATATAAGAATTTACTTGTGATTTTGGTATGTTTTTTAAAATGAAATTTATTTGAGGTTATGCAGCCCATTCAAAAAATAAAAGATAACTGCCAGTCTTGTCATAAACCCTAAGGATTTGAAGCAATAGTAATCGTGTGGTGATGAAGTTATTTTCATTTATCTGGATTTACCCCAATTTCGCTGCCTTTCTAAGTCGATCAAAATCAAGCATGGTTTATAACAGTTACTGAACATAAAAATAAATTTATTTCTTTTGTTTAAACAGATTGTACACATTATGATAAAATTTAAGTGTGTTTATTTATATTCATTCCCGATCTATATTTTTGATGGCACCCAGTTTGTCATTAGGTATTAAGACTACTTTTGACATTGCAATAATTCTCTTGAATCAAGTGGCCCTTCAAAAGCTCAATTCTTAAAGAGTTCTAATTTTTACTAATACTTGACGTTTCTTTAGTTAGCCATTGACTATTTCAAACAGCACTTTTTCTTTCATCACTGACTAGGCGTAAAAATGTCGGGGCCCTCGGGGTTAGCAGGGGTTTTTCTTAAACTTCATTCTTATTATAATTATTTTTTTGAATGGAAATTTAGCGTGGTGCTTATCCCATGGCTTTTAATTACATAATGTCACTAAGATAGTTTTTGCAGGGGTGATGAAACCTAAAATTTTGTATTTTGGTACTGGGGTTTTCCGCCGTTATGGAGTCAAATGCGGGTAGAAAACCTATAATGAGATTGCTAAGCAAACCGCAAGAGAGCTCAGTTTCCTTGTTGTCTTATCATGTTAAATTCAATTAAAGATTGGTGATTTAACAACAACCTTTTCCATCCAGAATCTATTAAATCCCTTTTTTTGCGTTTTTTATTTTTTTTAGGAACATAACACAACGCTAATATATGTGTATGTTATTATGTTGGAAAGTTTTTTGGAAACGAGTCATCCTTATTTGTGTTACAATCAAAATCTAATCAGCATATTTCTGACTGCCATGGAGTGCACATTTGCAATTTCAGATCGATTGGACCATTATTTTAGTTAATACGTGGAGAGGAAAGACATCTTGACAATTAAAATAAAGTTATCCATGCAATAGTAATTATATATTTAATTTCCCATAAAGCAGTTTGCTTTATCGTCGTATTATTGTATGGCCGTGAAACAAAAGAGACAGCACTGTATGTAATTAAGATGTTATAAAAAATAAATTGTATGCCAGGACTATTTTCAAATTTGCCATGAATAGGCGAAATACACAAGAGTAAAGAAAGAGGTGCATGACTTTCACATTTAAAGTTTTTAGGACAAGCCAGTTTTAGCTTTTAGTTCACTGCCACCACAACAGTATTTAATACTCGTGTATATTTAATATAAAATCCACGTTAAGTTTCTTTTACATCATTATTATGTTTTAAAAAAAAAATTAGAAATAAGTTTTATTTATTTCGATCCCACTTACTAGAAATAAATTTATTGTATAAACCCATTCAAAGAAAAAAAAAATCAGCAGGTGAAAATTAAAATACAAAATAAAAAAACAGAAAAAATATTTAGAGGTTAAGACGGCAGAATGTATCAAATGTTTAGATAAGTCCTTAAAATCAACATTACAAACAAAAGAAAGATCACATTGCTTGATGACCTAGCGTTTCATTTAGTAACATGGCGGGTGCAATGTTGTTTGAGAGGTCTGTCTCTACTACAGATAGAGATAACAGTCGAATTCTTCCGACTTCTGGCAGAAATGTGGAAGATGAAAACGATGAAGAAGTCATTAAGAACAAAGAGCAGGGAATTTTGCAGTTGGGAGAGCAATATAAGAAAGAGGGTAAAGCTAAGGAGCTAGCAGAACTTATCAAGGCTAGCAGACCATTTCTTAGTCAAATAAGCAAAGCTAAAGCTGCGAAATTGGTACGTTCCTTAGTTGATTATTTTCTGGATCTTGAAGCTGGCATAGGGATTGAAGTTCAACTATGTAAAGAGTGCATCGAGTGGGCTAAAGATGAACACAGGACTTTCCTTAGACAATCACTGGAAGCTAGGCTTATCGCTCTATACTTCGACACAGGTATGTTCTCAGATGCTCTTGTTCTTGGATCAAGTCTACTTAAAGAGTTAAAGAAATTAGACGATAAAAATTTGCTCGTAGAAGTTCTGTTATTGGAATCTAAAACCTATCATGCTCTGAGTAATCTATCTAAAGCTAGAGCAGCTTTGACTTCAGCCAGGACAACTGCTAATTCAATATATTGTCCTCCAAAAATGCAGGCTGCTCTAGATTTACAATCTGGTATCTTGCACGCTGCTGACGAACAAGATTTCAAAACTGCTTATTCATATTTTTATGAAGCTTTCGAGGGATATGACAGTGTTGACAGCCCTAAAGCTCTGATCGCGCTAAAATACATGCTTTTGAGTAAAATTATGTTGAATACACCAGAAGACGTACAGCACTTGGTAAGTGGAAAACTTGCACTCAAACATGCCGGTAGGGACATTGATGCTATGAAATCTGTTGCCCAAGCTAGCCACAAGCGATCTCTTGCTGATTTCCAGCAGACCTTGAAAGGTTATAAGAAAGAGCTGGAAGAGGACCCTATTGTACGTGCACATTTGGGGACCCTTTATGACAACATGTTAGAACAGAATTTATGTAGAATTATTGAACCATATTCCAGAGCACAGGTTGAATTCATCTCAAGGTCTATTAAACTTCCTCTTCCTCAAGTTGAGAAAAAGCTTTCTCAGATGATCCTTGATAAAAAGTTCAATGGCATCCTTGATCAAGGGGATGGTGTTCTTATTGTGTTTGAAGATGCAGTTGTGGAGAAAACCTATGAAATGGCACTAGAAGTTATTAACAGCATGGGCAAGGTAGTAGACACACTATATCAAAAAGCTAAGAAGCTCTCTTAAATTTCTGAGTACATTTCTCAAATTATGAAAAGGCTGAAAATTATTTTTTCACATGTACAACTAACTATTAGATATCTGAACTTTATTAAAGCTTTTCCATAATAAGATTGTTTCTTTTTAACACTAGTATTTAACTTGTTTAGTCAAACTGAAACAGAAAAAGTTTTTATATCTTGTACATAGAAAATAAATAAACTCTTAGCTTAATTATTATTCAAGAGATGATAACAACCGGTGTTATGAACATATTTATTTTTGTATGATGAAATCACAGACCTGGTTCATTTCGCTTTTTATTTAATTGTTATTTTTTTTTTTGGAAACTGATTTGTTTGTTGTGAAGTTATATGTTATATAGATTATTTCTTTTCTTTTATAGTTTTTTAGGCTAACAATATTGTTATTTTGAACATGTTAATACCGTATCTAATAAATTTTACGACTGTAAAATGTGTTTTTTTCTTCTTGACCCTAGATGGAATATGTAATTTGTATGACCATACAAGGTAATGGCCTTCTGATAGGGAGGTAGAAAGTAACTTCCTGTCCTAGTTTATACTTATATTGATTAGCAGTGTTTTAAATTGAAACTAGCTTAATTATGTGTATACAGTTTTGATTTCTGACTGTGTCCACTGTATGATGACAACAAAAATAAGCTTATCTTTGCTGGATTATATCTATTAATGATACTTAGAACTTTACTTAAACTTGCAAAAAAAATGGATGTGAATAATATCAAGTTTTAATTTTAACATTTTATGCCCAGTTGTTTCTAAGATTACATACTATTTAATTAACTTAAATTAAAGTAATCAATATTTTCTTATCAATTCCCATCCAGTGATTTTATCCTATTTGCAATGGTGAAATGCACCCTGTTTTGTTGTTTACAAGAGAAAAATGCGATTGCAATTGCTTGACATGTTGTTCAAATACTCAAAAATGGCGCTTTGCTTGGTTACTAATAAAACTCATTCAATGTTTAAGGTGCAACACGATTTTCTAACTCATGGTTTTATTTATATAATAGTTGTATTTTTTACACCAGATACGGCATTCCTGCTAATGTTCAGAAATAAGCGCAATATTAATTTGCTCTTGGATGGTAATCACAAATCACATTTAAAACCAATGCTTAGAGCACTTGAAGTCCTGCTCTGAAGTCAAATGATCTCCCTCATTGCAGAGGTCGCTGAACAAAAATGTTCAAGCAATACTGCTTTGTATTTGTTGCTCCGAAAGATAAATCACTAGCCATTTGTAATAAATTCTAATTTAAAAAAAGTTCTATGACATTACTTGGGACAGTGCATTATGGAAGATATAAACAGAAGTTCCCATTTTCGCTGCTCAGTAAAATAATAATTTATGTGCGGTCTATCCAATCTTGTTCAGTTAAAAGTAAGTCTCCTTAGATTTAAATTAGCTGAATTTAATAGTGTCAAAAGTAAAAACAAGTCAACTTTTTTTTACAATATATTTTCCCAAATTAAGGTATTTTTCACTTATACCATCTTTATTTTTTCTATACAGTTCTTTCTGCCCAAGTCATCTATCACTTCCAAGGATTTTAAATTAGTTATAATTAAAAGTGGTTACTTAATGTTACAAAATAATAAATAGCTTATTATTCAAATTACTTTATAAATGATTTATTTTTAAGATAATTTGTTTATTGAGCCTCCGAACTAGATTCTAAAATTAGACAACTGTTTTGTCATTGATTTCAAAAGATTTGAATATTTGCATGTCATTCTGGCTTGAGCCCAAGTTCCAGCCCCTGTGTCGCCAATATGAAGAGATTTCATTACTCATCTTAAGTATAATGTCAACTGTTGTTAATGGTTTATATTGTAAAGGACCTATACAAATAAAAAATATATCTACAATGATAGTACAGGAAGGAAAGATTATAATATAAAATGTATTAATTAGATTTTATTAATCATCACATGCATTAATTCATCACTTATGAGTAGCATAAACCCTGAGACTGAGACAAATTGCCAAATTAAGAAGTCGAGAAAGAATTTAATACACATAAAACAAGAAATTGTAAAAAAAAAAAACTAGTTGATCCATGGATCAGTAGCTCCACCATTTTTTTTCTTCATTATTTTAACAATTTTTTTTTTGCCTCTTTCAATATTGTTTACATCAGCTTTCTCTTAAATTTTTGTTATAAAAATAAATATTAACAAATCAAAGACTGAAATTGAAGAGTAGATGTCCCAGTGTGGGTCAGAGTATATATGCCAGTTTCTTACTAACTATTAAAGTACTAATAACTAAAATATTCATGATAAAAATACCTATTGAAATCTGCTGGACGAACATTAAATTTAGTTTTGTGTAGTTGGGTTTCAAAACTTCATTTTTGGGATATCCTTGTTTATTCTTTTTGAGTAAATTATATTTGTCTTTAAGTATGGGGAAAACAGAACTTAAAATCTTATAATAGATTCTATGCTGTGGGTTGAGAAATCTTAAAATTGTTCATATGTTTATGTATATATTGTATTTTAATTAAATGGTTTTAATCAAAAACTAATTAACATATTTTGAGGTGTGGACTGTTATGAAATTTCAGATGAAATGGTTTTTTTACAACCACTATCGTAAGACATACATATAGACAGGGAAAAGACAATCTATCCTTTGATGAAAAAGGTACCCTCCTTTGTGCTTGCCAAATATGTAATTAATCAATTTAGTAACATGTACATAATGGGTCAGGTTAGAACATTAGCTTTATAATACACTTGATTTTGATTCTCACCTGTGATATCTATATACCATTAAAATACCACTTAACTGTGCATGGTGTTCAGGACATCTATAACTGATCCATAATTACTTTTATAGTTCTACAGAGAACGTTTCGTTTGCCACATTTTCAGACAAAATTAGCCTCTATTGGTTAATACCGTCCTGATTTTTATTTCTGAGGCAGGGAATTCGTGTATGTAAGTTTACTCTCCCTTTAAAATCAATAGTTTATGTTATATTTTTCAAATAATTAAAATACTTTGAGCGTACAAAAAGAAGACTTAGTTTTTTAACAACAGTTCTGGACAGTCTTAACACCTATGATATTACAGATAACAATGAAAAATTGTTTATCATTCCTGTGATTTGGGCCCCAGAACAAATAAATACATGGTGTTGGCACCATTTGCAGAAATCCAAAACTTCTCACAGTGGCTTCCAACAGTAGAAAGAATTCTTACATTGCAGATTGTGACTAATTATTGGAGACTTTGTACTAGTATAGTAAAAATTAGTACATAAGCTTGGATGTGTGAGTTATGGGCAGCTTTATACCGTACAATGCTAAATAACAGCCATTCTCTTGGCCGAAACCCTCCAATAGATATTTCTGGATTCTCAAAACCAAGTATTTCATAGATAGATCTAATTCCTCCACAGGATAAGAAGAATGGTTCGATCAGATAGCAACTTAAAGATATTATGAATTCTTACTTTCAGCCCATTTTATGATTGTTTTTGTTTCAGCCAACTAATATTATGTAGTGTGTTTTTTAAAAATTTATTTATTAGGAATTTCTCTTAAACAAGGTTATTCTTGATAATTTAATATACCATCTTCTTCTGAATGGTCCTGTTAAAAGGAAATAATAAAGCATAACAAACATATTTTGTTGAAACATTATAATATAAAATAATTTGCTCTTGCGACTACATTAAAAATTGCATACAAAACTAAGTAAACTTCAATATCCTTTCTGTTCAACAAAATTATTAAACTTTGCTTTGAGGTCTAAGGATTTTCAGTTGTTTCACAACTGAACTGATGTATTTGTAAGAGAAAGGCTACGCATAAACTGCTTGTGACAGAAATAAGAGTGATAAATGCTATTAACCAAATAGATGTGTTGGAGACCACTTCGTAGTTAAGGAACTTACCAGCCGACATGGCCAGGATTTGTGTGATGTATGAAAGCTAAATGTATAAATGAATTATTCATGGAACAAGTCCGAGAGATATGCTATAGCAATTTTGTTAATGAAGACTCTAAGAACAAACTCCTTCTTAATAAAAATGTGAGAACTAAATCCAATAATAAAATAGTTCTTATGTGTTTTTTTTATGCTAAAGTAAATAATGGTATGTTCTGAACCTCAGCCTTAATCTCTGAAGAACTTTTGCTCGATTTAAGGGTTTAATTTAATAGCCCATTAGGAATAATTTTTTTTTTTTAGTATTAATCTACATATAGAACTCTAGCTTTTTATTTATAATGCATAGTTATATTTAGTACATTTGTGATATTTCAAGTCAGTTTAGTGTAAATTAGTGCAGAGCTGCCCAACTGACCATCAACAAACATTTTAATAGTGTTAAGGAACAGTTTTTGAATGTTCGTCATTTATTTGGTCACAGATGCACCATCATGCATAATTATATCAGGAAGATAGAAGTTTAAACATTTAGTAATTTAAAATGCTATAAATCCACATAATAAGGGGTAGTGGTCAGTACTTTTGGGCTCAAATCTATTGAATTTTGATTTAAAAGAAGTCTTATGTCAATCATGTGGAAGAAAATTTCAAATGAAACTGGAGTAATAAAAGAAAGCATCAAACTGTTAGAAAATCAGTAATTCACTTTTGCTAGTAGACTTTAGTAGCTCCTGGTAGGATAGGCCTACTTTCCTTGCCCTTAAGGAGGGTATAAGCCCTTAATACCCCCGGTGGACTGTCACCAATGTCCATAGAACACCCACACCTCACCCGAGGTCTCTCCTACACTCCTCAATTCCTACACCCATCCTTCAAATATCTCCTAGCATAAGGATCCACTTAACACATATAATTTCCATTTATTTTCGCCTTATTCCTAATTTTTCAAGTTTGAGAGCTTTGGGGGGGGGGGGGAAGCCTTAATTCAAAAATTTACTTATTTAAAATAACTAAATAACTATTAGATGATTTGATTCACTAGCTGATGGACTTCAAGGGCATAAGAATGTGCATCTTCTTTTTACTGTCCACTTTAAAACACACCTTTAACTGGTGCATTCTGAGTAAAAACCACTTTTCCATGTACTAACTTCACCCTATTCACCACTTTGTCTTCAGTAGATGATCATCTATCTCGCAGCATACACATACACATTTTGGAGAAGAAATGGGATGGAAGGTTGAGTAGTTGTAATTTGGAGGAATTCTTTTATGTGTAGATGCCACATAATTGAAAATTTTAAAAATAAATCTCAACAGTTACATAGAATCTTGGAGTGGCATCCCATTATTATAATTAATATTAACACATAATTAATATTTTCTCCCAGATATCTGTAAAATTAAACTAAACTCTAAACCATACAATGTCATTGATTGATTGAGTTTAGGTTGTTGTTAGGTAATAGGAGAAATTATTTATCTTTGACCATTGATATGACAACACACAGCAGAATATTCACACACAGCATATAGAAAACTATATGGATTCATTGCTGGGCCAACTTCAGATATTTTTTCTTCTCATCTTATGTTCTTTTAATTGTTTATGTTTACTTGCTTATATATATTGAGAAAAAAAAATCAAGTTTAGTTTGTTATTGGTGTAACACAATTTTAATACTTGAGTAAAAACTAGAATATAAACATAATTAATATTTAATGTGATTAAGAATAAAGCAGCAGCAGGGCCCTGAACCATTCAGCTACTATTTAATAATTAAATTTTACATCTTATCATTACCCAGTTGACATTTTTAGTTCATATTTGTATTGCATTGCTCTCATTACCCCATTTTAACTAATTGTTAATTAAAACCATATAAAAAATTTTTTTTATGGAGAAAACAGAAATTTTATTTTATTTTCAATTGGTTCATCTTCAAATCATATGCTTCAATTTGAGTAGATAGTTTATTCATTAAAAAAGAGATAATTTTAATGGAATATAGATAAAAATGAGGAACCACAGTTATAAAATCTGTACCTCGGAGGGATACAACACTATGTCCATTTTTTTGTCCAAGTGAAAAAAAACCGTAAAAAAGGTTTTTTTTCATTTTATAACAACTGCATGATGCAAATAACAATAAATAGAATGTTCTGGTAAAATATTGTTTCAACATCTCAATAAATAGCTGTGCCAATACAAACACTTTTTGTTGAAAAAAAGTTTAAAACTCCTCTCCTGTAAAGTTATGAAAATGGACATAGTGTTGTATCCCTCCGAGGTACAGAAATATATTTTAAACTGGATTTGTCACTAAGCCTAAAGAATAATTTAAATTTAAAACTTAATATTAATTAAAAAAAGAAGCAGATTATCAAAAATGTCCTGGAAATAATTATGGAGGAAGTATTGGCCAGTTGGAAGAAGTTGTGGCAGGTAGCATCAGTTGGAAGGGGAAAAAGGAATGCTTGCTTGTTTGTTTAATACCCTTAAATTCTCCGATTTGGTATAAGAAATGAAGGTTATTTGTCCTTTTCTTTCATTGAGGGAATGTTGAATTTCGTGGGTTCGCCATGAAACTGTAAGCTGCCCTACAGCCTGCTTGACTTTACTGGCTAATAAATAAAATCTGTATGTTGAATAAAACCTCATTATGGGGAACCCCTAAACGAAATTTTTTTTCAAAATGTCACGAAGCTAATGTCATGTGAAAAATGCAAGTTTTTCCCTAATAACTTTCATCATTCAACATTTTTATATGAATAATGTTTAAACAATAGAAACCCCACCCTTAATGAGATGTTCATTTCAGAATAAAGGACACAATTATCTATGTATAAAAAATATATTTTATTAAAATTTATGCTACATGAGGATATATTAACTAAGTAGAAACTATTTCTTTAAAGCCCAGCTCCAAATTGATGGTAAATTTCCGTAGCCCAGCCATGTCTGCACTTGCAGTTAGGCAAAGAATGGCAGCGTCTTATGTAGGGGGCAATCTGGCTAGGTGGAATTTGGATTTTGCCACGGAGTTGGGAAATATTTTGTTTCGAAGATGGTCCAGAGTATCTATGTTCGTTTCCACCATACATTTTCACTAGAAACTTTTCCCCTGCTTCCGAAATTTGGCATGGTGCTGCTTCATTTTTGAAAACACTAATAATATCAGACAGAGAACGGGTTTTTCATAAATAAACTTTCTTCTTTCCTTGTCCAAATGGGTTTGGTGTAGTGGCATACCCACTTGCTGCATAAAGGAAAAGAATATCCTGAGTATTGTATTTGCACGAAGGAGACAAATACAAAACATTGGGGCCAATATCTCTCCCACCCTTTTGGAAATAAACATTCTTTTGAGAAGAGCCTAATGAAGTGAGCAATACTAAGAGATTACATTTAGTATTATTACTATTATTATTATCCATATGGAAATGTTGACAGATGAAATTTACTAGGGTAAAACCTTTTCAATATTTTGAAATTTTTGTTGAAAGTTTGAAGTGCTACATCTGGGTACATATTTGGTTAAAAAAACTTTTAACCAGTGCATGTTGTAGGCAATTGAATATTTTTAACTTTTGTAATAAAAAATGTTCAGCTAGAACATGTGGTTTAGGAGTTGTAAGCTAAAAACTAAAAAAAGTATGAAAATTTCGAGGTTTTTTGGCTTCTTTACTTGAAGGTCTATAAATCATCTGATAGCTTGTTTTGCCTGTAGAATTTGAGGTGCTTAAAAAAGACCACGAAACCCCCAAAATAATTATTTTTTAATGCTGAATCATATTTATGTGAGTATTATTCCTTGAAAAAGTGACAGCAGTTTTCAAACAAGCATAGAAAACAAAAATTACTGACCTCACCGTCTTCAGGTATTATTCAAAAATACTAAACCTAAACCAGGGACGCAAAATAATTATTAATATTTATTTGGGGAAAAAATCATTTGACCATTTACTTTTATTTTTGAGAAATAAAACTTATTTTTGATTTAATTTTTTTTTGTTTAAAACATATGAATACATATTTTTGAATAACTGCTGTAAGAAAATCAGTAGAAAAAGTTTCAATAGGAAAAATTATTCACTTCAATACTTTTTAAAATAGCTATATGTTTGCTGGAAAGATAGCAAAAAGAAGCCTTACTGACATTGGATAGAAATAAAAAAAATATACATTTTCAGCGGCCTAAGCCATAATTATCACATTTATTATTATTGTATCAAAGAAATGAACTTTATACCATTAAAAAAAGTTAATGTCTAATTTTTCTATTAATATTTCTTGTAGATTTCAACCTCTTAAGTTGTGCCAGGAATAGATTATTTTTTTTGTAAGAAATATTTTCAATTTAAGTAGAACTGATGTCTTAAGCACTGCTTAAAATACTTTGTATCAATTGCATGTAAGCATTTAAATAAAGATACTTTATTTATTTTTGTTTGATATAAGTATAACCAGAGGCGTAACTACAGGGTGGCAGGGCTGGCAAAATGCCACGGGCCCCCGACCCAAGAGGGCCCCGGCCCAAGTGGATTTTTCTTAATAAATATCTTGTTGAAATTAAATTGTTATTTTATTGTAAATGTATAAACCCATGTTCTTTTCAATTGAAAATTGTTATTGGTTGTGGGTAACTAAACTGCTCGTAAGTATAATAAAGCTTAATGATAGGGCTCCCATTAAAGGAATTTGCCACGGGCCCCAGATGATATAGTTACGCCACTGAGTATAACCAAAACCTTTATCTAGAAGTTTATTAAAAAATTTTACCTAAAAGTATATTTAAAACGATTTGGATCCCTGCTATATTTTTAACAATTGTTGTTTTACTTTTATCACAAATTTATAATTATTGCTTTAATTCACCTGTGACAGTTTTCTTGAACAATATCAGTAAATTTTGTGCTGTTTTTGTTAATTCTTTAGTGTTGACTGTTTGTGCTGTTATTCAATGTTCCAGGAACTTTCATGTGTTTGTAACTAAAAAACAACATTTTTTGACATTTTTATGCAAGGCAACCATTATTGATATCTCATTAATAAATGATGATTTTGATCTCGAGTTAAATATTAAAACAAAATTATTTTCTATGATCCCTTTTATCAAGTTATTTATAAAGTGAATGTCGGGTCGTCACGAGGGGGGCCTAGTTACACTAGCCCTAGTGGCGAAACGAGGGTTGAATAGGCTATGACCCGGACAATCGCTTCATGACGGGTCTTACTACTGTACTATCTGTCTCCATATCTGATAGGTATGTGCCCCAAAAGTGCACTAAGTTCAGGAGAAGAGGAGAAGGGTAGGTATTATAGGTAGTGTATGTGGAATTGGAATGACCATGAATTCAAACTCGGTATGTAAGGGTAGGCGAAAACCATCCGGATCCCAAAGGCCCGGAGAGAGGCAGACTGGATCGCTGGGGGAGACGCTACTAGGTAAAGTTTGTAAGGCCCGAGTAGACCATCATCCGCATGGAAGAGGTCTCTTCCAAGGAGATGCTAGTTTTAGGGAGACAAAGGCAGAGAATCCTGCTAGGAAGGTGTGGGGTCCGGATAACGCCGGACTAAAACATAGCGAGGTTAGGAAAGAGAGATGCAGAGGTAGTTGAATAAGAAAGCCATGGTTCGAGTAGAGCAGCAAGCACCAGTGCAGAGAGAGAGAGAGAGAGAGAGAGAGAGAGAGAGAGAGAGAGAGAGAGAGAGAGAGAGAGAGAGAGAGAGAGAGAGAGAGAGAGAGAGAGAGAGAGAGACCACATCAGGTGCCGGGTTCCAAGAGTCTGGGAAAAAACCCCAAATCTGGGCCTTATATAGGCAGGTCAGAGGCTGGGCCTCACCCGCGCCCCTAGTGGGCTTAAGCTGTTTCATGCACTAGTTTCCCCCTCTCTTAACTGACGCTTAACGTTTTTATTATTAAAATATGGATATGTAGGTGGGTATTTTCTGGGCCGAGAAGAGGGGAACTTCTATTTATTTGTGGTGAAGAAGTTGACACAACAGTGAATACAATGCTTGGACTATACAATGCAAATCTGTTAGAGTGGGAATTTGATAATTGATCAAGTCAGCTTGGGTTGGATACTCTGGGTCATGTGCAATAACTTATAGTGAGAAGAATCTTCAGGTTAACACCAGACTGAGAATCCTGATTTTATTCCATTGAAATATTGCTTTCTCATAAGAGAATCAGAACCGCACATTAAAATTTTTGATTTAGAACTGAATAGAGAGAAATGGGTAACAGAAATTCTGTTGAAAAGATATTAGTCTGTCAAAGGTATCATAGCAAAATATACTATAAATTATTTTAAATTGTGGTGTCTAATCCTTCTGTTTTTATTATTTATTTTTTACTAGTATAAATTATTTAAAGAAAAAAAAATACGGTCAGGACTTCAAGGCAAGTCTTCCTTATTTCAATATGTCATGCCAAATGAGCACTATTTATTTCTTTAAATTATTAAAAAAATGATGTTTTCCATTTCAAATGATGCACATGGATTATTATTATTAAATATAAATATGGATGATTGGAAAATTGGTTTTATTTTTTTCCATTTTTCAAGTTTTGGCTATTGTCACCAGATTTGATAGTGTACCAGTACTATACATCATCAAAGTAATATTATACCTTTTTTCAAATACTAGTTATTTTAGAACTAACTAGCAGTATAAGATTACTGCCGGATTGTGTAATGGTGTAGTATGAGTCATAGAGTGAGGAACAGCTCTCGTTAAAAGATAAATAAAAAGATACTACTGCTTAGATGAGTTAGATATCACACATAACCAATTGGAGAAAACTAAAGATGACAGCTTGGAGCTGTCCAAAGCACTTTTCAATAAAGAATTATCCGGTCTGGAAAGACAATAAAACTGTTTTATAATTTAAATAATGTAATTAATAATTATTAGCTGCAGTATTTAATCCCACTGGTTGAAATCTCAACCTATAAGTATAAATTAATGTCATAGCTGAGATTCGATTCTTTTGATTTCTGTTTAGATGCACTTACTAGCTTGGCTATCCCTGCTATCTTCAGGCTATGTTACAATCAATTTCTAAATTAGTCTTGGTTACTCTCTAAAAACTATTTCTGAGAAAAATGTCTCTTTCAATGATAAATATTAAAATTTACACTAGTGGAATTAGGTACCTAAGTTTAACTATTATTGGTTTAAATATTTAATTAAATAAATATAATGCTGTTTAAAGAAAATGAGGTCTCAATAAAATAATTGAATAGCACAAATCATATATTATAGCTGCGAAAAACTTTTGTTAGTTATACTATAGAGTTAACGAGCCCCACTAAGATAATAAGCAGCATGGCTTAGCGACCACTGATTGGTTAGGGTGTCTGAAGGGAGTCAAAAGGGTTTGAATACTGGTCACGTTACTATTCTTCTTTCTCACTACTAATGTTATTGGTATGAAAAGCATATTATTCTCTACACCCAATAGTGTAAAACTAATGAAATTATTGTATAATCTCCACAAAAAATTGTAGTTCAACACACCCATTTGTAGAATATCTTTCTTACTTGCTACAAACGTTATTATTAGTACAGCACATACATTCAATATAATGTTGTACTTAAATTAAAAATAAGTAAGCATATTTAAAAAAGAAATTAATTGACTTGATGTACAATGCTTTGTTGTGAGTTTTTATTGATCTGGTAGATGCTTTTGTAAATTGAAGGTTATGGCAATATATCAGAAATCATTATGTTTAAGTTAATATTTTCACATGGGAGTGATCATTTAAAGAAAACAAAATCATTTAAACTATTATTACAAAAGTATATTACTTAATAAATTAGTTTTAGAACATTCCTGAAAATTTTGATAATTGAATTTAATTATTATTATTATTATTTTACCATCTTAAAATAGAACATTTATTTTTACAATGTTAATTATTGTACATAAATTACAACATAATACTTTCAAACTTAACAGAACATAAACCTTATAAATGTATATAAAATATCAAGTACACACAATTACAAAAATTAAACAACTCTAGGAACATGACAAATTTGAAATAAGTCTTTGATTTGATACTAGTATGACATCAGTTTGTATATTTGAATGCAGTACAAGAATGATTTTAAATCATGGTAATAGAAACATTTAATTTTGAATAGCAAGCAGCGAATGTTGATTCAATTTATTTAAATCATAATACAGGCTCATATTATTTAAGGGGTTTATTATTAAAAATACAGGAATATGAGAGATTAGTCTTTTGAAGTAAAGGTAGTGTCATTGATGGATGTCTTAGAAGAAGCACGCAGCCTTCACTCGAGAGGGTCCTGCACATGAATGCACCTAAAAGCAAGTGACAGCGTTGAAGTAGCACCTCCAATAGATTCTACCTCCTTTTTGTTGTCCTCTTCTTTGCAAGTCCATCTGAAAATTATTAGATAATAATCAGGATTGTTATCAATATGTATACAATATTACATTATGTAGGAAACAGTAAGGTTCCTGATGATAATGGCCTTTTTATGGAACTAACTGAGTTATATTTTTTTGGAACAGGTATATTTTAAGCACTATATAAGTACTGGATATGAGGTAGTATCTAACATCCCGTCATATCATTCGTTGTCGAATGCTGAATAAAAACTTGGTCGATACCAACGTGGCTTCAGAGGAGCTAGTTTGAGAAGAGACCATATTAGGTAAGCTTGTGTGCATAAATTTAAAACTCACTACCTCTTCAAAGATGACTGCCTAATAATCTGTAATTATATTCATAGATTTTTAGCAAACGACTGTTTCTCATGAAGAGCTCTATAAAACACTAAGAGAATATAACATAAACTTTAAAGCACATACTCCTGGTTGAGTTGACAATCATTTATAGTCAGATGTACAGTAAAGATAATAAACAGTATTAATTAAAGAATTCTCTTGAGAAGGACTAAATAGGTGATATAACAAGTTCATACATTAGCATACCTTCTTTTTTAGGTTGGCCATTGAGAGGGCAATAATACATGCAGGTTTGTATGAGCGGAGTTAATACAGTGTTTTTAATAAACTTTTAATATATATTTAATTATGCACCATGAACAAATGTAAAGATCATCAGAAATTCCTGTCTGCCTGTCCTGTCAACTGTAAAGGAGACAATTTTGGCGTTGGATTTTCCAGCAATAAAACTAGGATTAGAATTGAACATGGCCAAGGTAAACATTCGTGGTCTAAATAATGACCTGAAATTCAAATAAAAAGGAATGTATATGCCACCAATCATCGGTACTTTGGGCTTTCCAATCAATTTAGCAGCTACCTGGGACCAGGGAGACAAAGGAAAAGGAAACCTCTATAAAACCTTGATTGCACCATGTCCTTGGAAATTGATCCGGCCTATAAGAAAAAAAACGCCTGATGGTTCATGGAAGATTCTCTGTTGTAGATCTGTCTACTATACTCTAAAAAAAGATGTGAGTTTTCGGGATGCATATAAGTATAATATATGGTTATGGTATAAGCATAACGAGTAAAAGTCAAGGAAGAATTGAAAAAGCAAACCAACCCAGAGCTTTATGTCATTTATAGGGAGCTTAATGACAGAAAAATAAAGCTTGGAAGGTTGATAAGGGCTCGGTTGGGGTGGCTTGGCACATTAGCAGGATGAGTGTTGAAGAAATGGCCAAGAAATTTCAGATTGTAACTCTCTGTGGGTGCAGAAAAGAGAGAATTCTTAAGCTGAGCTGGATTAATGGTGCCACAGGAGATACATAGAACTTCCTGGGGATTAGAAATTGAAAGGAAACCATGTCAGAAAGGGGCATTTGGCAGAAGTTGCCGGCAAATACACATAACCAAGTTGTAGCATGGTGCTAAGTAAGTCAGTAAGTAATGAACAGAGGCATTGTCCTTTTACCCTAGTTTCAAAAGTTTTTCATTTGTTTCATTAAAAGTAATTTTCTTAGATTATGGCAAGAAATGAAAATAACTGTTTTAGATCTTAGTGCTTATGCAAAAATGTGTTTTAGGTATGTTAACTAAATTTCATAAACTCTTCCGCTATTTTTTTTTTAAAGAACTTTATTCACATTATAACAAAACCTTCAACCATAACATGTATTATTTATATTTATGCATAGTTATTAAATTTAAAGTTCAGGATAAATGAATAGATCTCAAGAAACTCAACTTACAGTGTCTTCAATTGGTATTCTATTTTTGGTGGTCCTCGTGTTGTCCTCATCTACTGCTTTTTGTAATGCTACCATTATTCTGTCAAGAAGCATAGCTGCTCGTTTGGGAACTACCACCTAAACAGATAAAAAAAATCTATTAACCGCTTATAAGATTTATATAGAATAACAAAGTTGTGTTTAATGCATTTCATAGTATGATGAAAATAACTATTTTAGAACAAATATTAAAAACTTTTAAAAGAGACTGCGTCAGTTGAGGACTGATTTTGAAAATTTTAATTATGTTATTATATTTTGGCTGATTAATGATTAGTAAAGTGGCTTAGTTTAGTTTGTCAACACAGCATCACATTTTCAAATCTAGAAAATATATTTAATTGACCTGTTAAGAGACTAAATTGATTAACTTAATATTTGTATCATTAAATATCTTGAGATACAGTACCTAATTTTTCACATTTAAACTAATTTTATATATTTACATATTTGTGCATTTAACACTAACATCTTAGTTTTTATGTATGGTATTTATAATGAACTTATGTGGTATTTTAACAGTATAGTGTATTTTTAGCTATTATTGTGCCTAAAATACAACTAAATCAATTTAGTAAATAAAATTGAATGGATTTTTTGTATTTAATAATATTTATTCAATAATCAGTGCTGAGAAGGACTTTAGGGAAAATATTATGTGATATCTGATCCCTTAATTCTGGAACCATATTCTATCAGTAGTATAAACCCTAACCATTAATTATGTATATGCTTTTGCCTATTCAAAAGCAATTTACGAATATTGTTTGTGCAATTTTTATTTGGTGGTTTCTAAACTTCAAATTATTTGTACTTGTATTTGCATCAAATGAATTTTTAAAAGTCAGAGATTTCGTGTTGGATTGCTAGTTCAATCCAAAATACAGTCTTTTTATATACTTTTTTCACCAGAAAATCTATAAATATCTATGTAATAAAAGGATGATGTCAAAAAATCAATAACTACTATTACAATGATTTGATAACCACTTTGAACAAGTCTCTTTTTTCTACTCATTACTTATTAAAAGCTTCTATGAAAAGTTACTTTTGTCTGAATAAAGGTAAGTTCAAGTGTATTTTTAAAGCAATGGATGGAAGAACTTTTAAAAAGGTTTGTTGAATATTACATTATCACTTAACATAAACTTTTTCTTGCATAAGAAAACCAAGTGAAAAAGTTTGTAAGAGGATATGATCTTGGACTGCTAATATTCTCAAATTCTTATGGGCATGAGTATAAGTTAAATCTTCTTATACAATATATAGTTCATAAAATATTCTTATATTTTCTCAAGTTCACTTTGTGGCATAAAAAAAAGAAGTGTTAAGGGCTTTTAGGCAATTTCTAAGAGCAAGAAGTCTTAAATTTTGGTTTTTTAAACATGCACTTCTGAATATTTCTGTAATAGTGATTATTACCTGAATGATGATTGAATCAAATTTATATTTTGAAGGTTATAATAGAATAAACAGCTCAAAGAAGGGAATAAACCCAAATACCTCTTTTTTGGAAAAATTAAAAAAATAAATAAATAAACTAAGAACTACATTTTTTTTAATGAAATTAATCTTTTTTCATACTTTTAGATTCATATCCCAAAACTATTTTTGGGGAATAATTTCTTATATTTTAAGTTGCTTTAAAAACAAAATACATTAAACCATGGATTATGTCCATCATCTTAAAACTATTGAGTGTTTGGTGAGTAATGTTGAGGAATGGAGAAAATAAAATAAAATTTGATAAAGTGTGTTGATATAGAACTATATAAATAATTAGTATTTGAGATGAAAAAGCAATCAATATAAAATATCTATTATTACCGTTATCCTAAACAGTCTTATTTTTCTATATCACAATCTGTTTTTTCATATAAATGTTTTCTGTGTCTGATTCCAGTATTTTGTTTATGTTTACTGGTAATGGGTCTTGCTGGCATAACAAGACATTCTTGATATTTAAAGAGCAAGAAACCATCTTTAATATCTTAGTCAATTAATGAATGATGAAACTGTCTCGCTGACCTTGGAGCATGATAGATATTTTAAATGCTTACACTTTGAACAACTAAGTGTTGTTCAAAATGAAATCAACGAAATCTGGAAGTGTAGTACAATTTCTAGTTTCTGGCGCAAGTATAATACATGGATAAGTCGACAAGCAGGGAACAAAGGAAAGCGAGAATAGGGAGAGGTCCATACAGAAGGGCCAACCAGTTTCCAAGCCAGCAGTGGAATAGTCAGAGAAAAGTATGGACTTGATATAGCATTAGAATTAAGCTAATATTATTTTAATTTTACCTAAGCTTTCTATAGTAATATATATTTTTATGAAATATTTAAATAGAAACAAATATACACTAGATCAAATACCCTGAAATAATCTTAAAAGAAGTTTGTAAAATAAATTATTTTTCATTTTTAACTTTTTGAAAAATATCCCTTTACTCCCTAGAATAATACTAGAACAAGCAATTAAAATTTCAACTAAGTTAAGATAATGTTGTGGTATATTCGTAAGCACCCTGGGTAATGCTGAATTTTGGTTACGATATGTTGACGGATTTCAAGCCACCACTCAGGAGCTATTTAAAGTTCTGATTTTTTTTTTTCGATTGGATAATAACATATTAAAAATGGTAACACACAAGGATACCCCAAGGATATTGTTCAGTGGCAATGAATTCTTCATTTAATCATTTGTGGCTAGGATTGAGTCCATGACCTTCAATTTTTTTATAATCAATTTTCCGTGCCTGCAGTGACTTAAGAAATCAAATGAAGCATTTTCCTTTACAAATAGTGAGATGATTATTTACAGTCTTACAATCACTGAGAAAATTACAAGGTAGGTCTTAGTTTGCACCCAAATCATCTATAGGTACTTTACCCCGAATATTATGGGCTCATATACATTATATTATAATTGAGTTGCTTCTCCTTCACAATCTCATTTTAAGATTTAATTAAAACTTATTTTAGTATTATTCTAGGGAGTAAAGGGCTATTTTTCAAAAAGTTAATAATGGAAAATAATTTATTTTACAAACTTCTTTTGTGATTATGCCAGGGTATTCGATCTATGTATATTTTTTATTATTTAAATATTTCATAAAAATATAAATGACTATAGATAGCTTAGATATAATTAAAATAATATTTGCCTAATGCTCGTACTAGAAACAATGATATATAATACAGATCCTATTTCAACTCCATAGTTATCTCTGACTGTTCCACTGCTGGCTCGGAAACTGATTGACCCCTTCTTCTGTCTGGACCACTGCCTCTTCCCGCTTTCCTTTGTTCCCTGGTTGTCAATTCATGCATGCATTAAACCTGAAGTCAGAAACTAGAAATTGCTACATTATTGACCGATAAAGGTATTCCAAAAAAAACAAAAAAACTTTTGAGTTCGAACAATTTGATGCTTCCCGACCCAGTAGTTAATATTTGTCTAGCCAGTAAGTGAATATTTATCAGTTCTCGTCGACCCGGCCACTGCCCGGCGGGCGTCAAGAAAGAGCTAAAATGGGTAAACCTGTGGTCTTTGACATTATAAACATGAATATAAATCTTTCAGTGGGTTGCTCTTTTTACTGCATAATATATGCATTCTAAGGAGTGAATATCTTACAAACTAACATTTTCTTTTTGTTGTTAAAAATTATACAAACTAACTGGGGCAAGGTGATGAGGTTCACCTTCGGGTTACAAAGAGGGACTTAAAAGCTAAACTTACATAGTAACTTAAAAACTATAACGCTATTGCCTCGACCGCCTTCTGCCATCGATGGGGGAACGGAGCGGGGATAATCGTGCTGAACACGGGGTTTGTCATGTACTGTAGCGAATTGAAGAATTTGATATGTCTACGGCGAATGAATTCATCCACCGTAGGCAGCTCAAAATCCTCGTGAAGCTCACTGTTTCTCCGCTGCTGTAATGTAGTATGTCATACCACTTTCATAGTATGCCGTTTTGAAATAGTTGGAATCGCCTCGCTGTCGCTTCAGTCAAATGACTAAAAAGCGGTGCACCGTACATCAGAGCAGACCTGAGTACACTTTTATAAATCATGAGCTTAAGGTCCAATAATAAGTTTGGTGGTCAGTAAATGTGTAAGCCGGCAAGACTTCATGCGTGTTTCAACTTCAAATGAATGAAAAAAGCTCCGTATTTCGTCCTTATAAAGGCAGGTCAGATGCCGGGCTATGCCCGCACCCCCTAGTAAGCTTCAGTGGTGTCGTGAACAAGTCCCCCCTATCTAAACTGACGCCTAAAGTTTTATTATTAAAATATGGAAACGAAGGCGGGTGTTTTCTGGTCCGAGAAGAGGGGAACTTCTATTTATTTGTGGCGAAGAAGTTGGTACAACAAGAACACTGGGAAAAGAAGTGGATGTGTAAATATTATTGATAATATCAACAGAGAACTATAACAAGTTAGGAGATACAATTGTTAACGGTGTGATTATTGCTTTTACATAACTAGAGGTCTAGGGCACTGCACAAAGTAGGTCCAACACTATGTCCATTCACCGGGCGATAAGGAGTGGATAGTTAATTTTCAAATTATAAATTTATTTCAAATGATAGAAGTTTTGGATTTCACAGAGACAAATTTACAAATGCATCCGATAATCAATTTTAACTAAAATTTTACTGAATGGTTCTCTTAACTTGTATATATATTTTTTGTAACACTATCAACTAGGTGCATATTTTTTAAAAACGTAAATTTGCTGTTTTTTCTTGTGACTGTTTTTATTTTTCAGTTTAAAAAAATGTTTTATGGTGTAATATTGTTTTAATCTAGGCTGATAGAATTCATCTCAAATATAGATAATATCAGTGAAGAAGCCGTCAAGGTGGGGTCATGAGATTGACTGCAAGAATGTGGATGTCACATTTTCTGGCAAAAAAATATAAATAGAGTGGAGTTTTATCTGTCTTGAGAGTGTTATTTTGATGAATGGAGGTACGAAGGAGGATATAAAAGGAGGAGGGTTTATTAAGAGGCTGATTGAGGATCGGGAAGGACAGATTGGTTTTATGAGCGCCCTATGCGCCTCTAAGAATAAAAGTTTTTAATCATTAGTGTTTTTTTTAATAAGTTTATGTACTTTTGGTTTGTCGTATGATCGTAATATTTTCATCTTTTGATATTAAACAGAAATTCCAAAGTTAAAAACCGTTTCGGTTTCATTTTTGAATTTTGTCACTTTAACACATTTATTAATTTACTGAGTTTAGTTTTATTAGAATATTCTTTTTTTCCCTTAAGTTCTTCCAAAAAAAAAAAAAAATTGACTTCCCCACCCTGAAAAAAGCAAAGTTATTGGGAATTTAGTTTTAGAAGTCAATGTTGCGTAAATGAAAGCGACTGAATCTAGTCAAAGTTGTCCGTAGGGACTATGTAATAGCGACTACCACAACAGGCGAGGAACTTCAATTGCTACTTCACCATCGTCGGTCGAAAAGTTATCTATGAGCTAGTTGTTCACCACATGAATGAATAGCTAACTCTGCCTGTTTTATTCATGGTACTGGTTTTTGTTCGCTCTGAAATTCGTCCGATTATTTAATAACTAATCAGTTTTTAACATTTTACGTTACCGTCAAATAAAGGGTTGATTTACTGACTTCAATCTAGAACCTTAACACCATAACGTGGTTAAGACAAGCACTACTTCATTATTTATTTATTTTGTTTCAATCGTTCGGTTTTATTTTGCCAGTTGATAAGTTGAGAAAGTTGTTTTTTAGAAAGTGCATGTTTAGAGAACTGCTTACTCCTCTGCAAAATGAATGGGTTCTTAGTCCATGTTGTATGGGATAATAATATTTTACGGCGTTATAATCTCAGTTCATAACCGCATAGTTGACACAGTTCTCATCTACAACTTTTAACATTCGTTTCAGCTATTGGTGACACACAACTTCTAGACTATGGTCGAACATCGCGGAAAGTTCCGTCCTGATGAGGGAGGCGGGTAGCAGCCATGCCAAATATTGCTAAGTTGGCCGGAATCGGTCAGGGGTGGATAGAGGCACGTATGGAAGTCAACGACCCTCTTTGTTTGATAGGACGGTTTTAGTTCGTCGCTTCTTAGGCCACTGGTGCGAGACCGTTCGGCTCCATCGCCCTTATAAGCTCTCTAATTGCAAGAAAGGTGGGTTACCAAATACTCGGGGGGGGGGGTGCCTATAAGGTACTCAAAGCTCAAAAATTTGTACAAAATTAAATATTTAAAAACAAATCACTATTCATTTTTTTATCAGCCCGTTTCATAACACGAAAACATAATTGAACTTTGACACTTCCTTTAGCGAGTTCAACTATTTTATCATGCTTAGTTATGATGACCGGTCATTACAGATATCATGAAATAAAGTAATATACACTATTAATGATTTTTTAAGGTACAATGATAACCTGTCGTATTTATAAATGGGGTACTTAAATTTCGCTGCAAAAAGTTATATACAGAGGGGTCCAAAAATATGTATCCACTGTTTAAAAGTCCATAACTTGCAAACTAATTGACGGAGTTGTCTCATTTTTGGTAGTGTAATAGTTTGTAGTTCCGGCAATCACCATACAAGCGTTGTATTGTGTTGTTTTGTTTTGTCAGATGACAGTCGCCAGATAGTTAGCGTTTTATTGTTAGTTGTAACTTGTTACTCGAGTAAACATGGCTGGCGTAAGGCTTACATTTGATGAAAGGAAGTCTGTTTTAAAGTGGTATTTTAAGTACGAAAACATTAATGAGGTTCAACGGCAATGGCGAATGTGTATCAAACAGAGCCACCGACACGTTTAAAGATTCGTCGCATTCGAGACAAATTTGAAGCCGAAGGCTGTGTTAAAGATGTACACAAACAACGATCTGGACGACCTGTAACAGTAACAAGTCCATTTAACTCCCATCTTGTGTTACAATTCACTCGCTCACCACAGAAGTCTGTGAGACAGTGTGCCCGTGAAACTGGAGTGAGTCGCTCAAGTGTTTGGCGAATTTTGAAGACAGCAAAGTGGAAGTGCTACATCCCAAGATTGCTACACGCGATGATAGAGGATGACACAGATCGTAGAATGGAGTACAGCGAGACTGGAGGTACAACTAACAATAAAACACTAACTATCTGGCGACTGTCATCTGACAAAACAAAACAACGCAATACAACGCTTGTATGGTGATTGCCGGAACTACAAACTATTACACTACCAAAAATGAGACAACTCCGTCAATTAGTTTGCAAGTTATGGACTTTTAAACAGTGGATACATTTTTTTGGACCCCTCTGTATATCGATATATTTTATCAGACAAAGCTATTATTTTTTACCAGGAATAGCGTTTAGCATGAGAATCTTATTGTTTTAGCATTTCAACTTAAAATTTTTCGACGAAAAAAATAATCACTTTATGAAACTTTCAGTCTCTTAGAGCTACGGACCTGAATGTTAAATTGACCCGTTAACGGAGGAAAATGCTCACATGATTTAGAAAAAAATCCACTTTATTTTATGATAACTTGGACCATACGTAGTCTCCACTATTTCAATGGAAATAACAAATTTTGAGCCCGGGGAATTGATGTTTTACTTCAGGCCTATCTCTTTTTAAATTTTGTTTTTATAATTTTTGGTTTCGCTAAAGATGCAAATGACTGGCGTTGAAACGAAATCGAAGGCCCAAACTTTAGTTTCCTGTATCATTCATCGCAGATCGAGAAATAATCAAGAATTGTGACACCTTAATCAGCTGAAATTCACCGTCAATCAATCATTAATAATTAATATAAATAATAATTAACTTGACCATAATTCTGAAGAAACTTAAAATTGAAAGATGCTTTCAATGCAACCAGTCCCATGAAATCTTTGGTTGGATTGTGTGGGCGAGTAAGCACAGCATTTTTGTTTTAAATGCCCTTACGAAGTTACTCAACTTATTATTTTTTAAATATTTAAGGACAATTTGACCTCAGGAGTTGTCTGATGATTGTTGATTTGAATTCACCTCTTATGAAACTTACAAACTTATCATAAATTACAAAATGATCGGAGTTTGATAAATGTTTGGGAAAGTTCCAAAACATCCTTCTATCTGTAGCTGCAAAAAAAATGTCAGAATTTAATACGAACAAGTTTTTAATAAGAACGGTAACTATTGAAATGGTGTGATAATATTATGTATGCTATCAAATAACACTATCATTCTCCACTGGTTATGACAGTAAAATATTTTTTTTATCATGTAATTCCGTATGTTTGATGCCGAAGGTAAGTTTTTGTTCCTGATAAATTCTATAAAAGCTTCTTCTTTATTTAATATAAACCAAAGAAAAAAGTCACTATCTTTTCAACAGTGGGATTAATACCGTATCCAAAAGCTATTGTTACTTGTTTTCGATGGCGAGTATTATCACATTACAGTGGCAAACTTAGAGTAAATTATGAATACGGACAGTATAACTTCCTTACGTACATACAACTTACATTCGTAGCAGTTTATTTTGAAAACCGTGAGGTCTTTGGCGTTGTGTAATTGAAGGAAATTTCTAAGTTATATCATTTTAGTGAAATATACTCGTACGTTACACTATTATAAGTTAAATCCATGGATCAAGTAAAAAACTAAACACGAAATTTTTATTATCATATTAAACAAATATAACTTAAAATTAAACAAGTCACTAAACACATGACATTCTTGAATGCATTTCGGAACAGTCCCTTTTTAAACCCCAACAGAAATCTGACATCATGTGTTATCCCATCTTCTTTGATAGCGGGCCTCCATAGTTTTAATATCCTGGTGAAATTTTTCACCTTGTCCCTTATCGGTGACTCCTATATTTTCAGGCTGTGTAAATAGTGCACCTCAATAGTCATATTACACCCAAGGGATTTGAAACTGTTAAGCATCTCGTTTAACAGCTCAACATGGTTTGATGATTTGGGTTTGCCCACAAAATTTCCGACAACTGAAAAATATAAAGTGCAGGCTTTTCGGTCAGCCTCAGTGATCGAAGTAACGAAGGCAGGATCCTAAATGATTCGTCTTATTTGTGAGCCGTCAAATATTCCTGCTTTAATTTTTTCCGTACTCAACTGAGGGATTTTTTCCCCATATATGCAAAGTATGATCCGTTCTTATCAAGAGCCTTTACAAACAGCTTTATATGCAGTGGAAGAAAAATGTCTTTTCCACAATGTCCATGTTTTATCTCGTTGGCCACTCTATTCTAACCCAGTGGTGTGCATTATCTCTGCTATCTCAGAGGCACAAAAAGCTAGGATATTTGATGTGGCCACTTTGCTGTCCAAGGAAAAAGTTTACCATTTATAAGTCAATACAAATCACCCATTGATGTTCGTGATACTTTATGTTCCCCAAGACCAAAGCAATCGTGAAGTAACTGGACAGCTGACTGACTATAGGACAATTATAGAGGAATGAATCCTTGTTTATGTGATTTAGAACTGCCCAAAATAGAGTGAGAACTGCACGTTAAAAAAAATCTGAACTAAACAAATAGAGCCCATAGAGAAAAACTGATTTCATATTTAGATTCTGCGCCCCCAAATATAGCTGACATCAGTTCTCCATGGTATTTCCTTACATCTCCGTCAGTAACAATTCCTCTCCCCCTAACATAAAATCCATGAAATGATAGCTCACAAGGGAAAGGCTATCGAATTTTCAAAGTGTTGTTTGTCCTAAAACATTATTTTGATCATGACCCATAATTTGTGACTTTTGGATATCCGACACAATGTAGACAAACCTCTCGTGTTACCTATTCGAATTCGTTTTGCGGAAGTCTGTTGTCATGTTGTTTTATAAGTTATCCTTTTCCCGTCCCTTTCAAAGCCCTAATCCATAATAAAGGACTCTATTTGGTTTTTGTTTTTTGAAGGGGAGAGAGCCACTAACTAACTAACTAACTAAAACACATTAATACATGACTAAAATATCTAATTATTTATATTTAGGAAAACAGAAAACAAAAAAAGTGTAAAACTAATTTCTACTGGCCCTTTTAATAAAATGAATATCTTTATGTACCTGATACCGTTTGCAAAATACGTTTTACTAAATTATTGTTGAAACACTTTACATTTTGCTATGTTATAATAAAAATCAATTTCAGTAGTATTATCTGAGCACGATTGTACGCCTAGGTGAACCCTATATGTTA
This sequence comes from Acanthosoma haemorrhoidale, assembly GCA_930367205.1. Classification (NCBI taxonomy): domain Eukaryota; kingdom Metazoa; phylum Arthropoda; class Insecta; order Hemiptera; family Acanthosomatidae; genus Acanthosoma; species Acanthosoma haemorrhoidale. Next base: position 46,006,613 of record OV884014.1, read on the forward strand.
GTATCTTTCTTCCTTGTTGAAAATTGCATTGCTATTCAATGAAACTATGGAATGAAAAAAAAAATTAAAATGTGACGTTTCACACCATTACAGGTTTTAATGACTGAGTATTTATGACTTTTTGTAGTTATAGCCCACTAAAGCCCCCTACTAGATAATTAGTTAGAACATCGAGTCCTTTAATTGGATGCCCTACTCAATCCAACTGTCGTGGATCACACAGTTAAGGACCCTCGGGCGATGCTTTGTTCTAATTAATTAATTCATAGGGTACCAATTATTATTTTACATGTCGTTGGGACGTCGCCTGGAGCTTCCATGAACAATTTCATCCTGACATAATAGACTCTTACAAGCATTTTTATAGGCAGTTGGGAATGGCACTGTGAGCTGACGATGGCGCTTGTGGGTTAATAAATGGATTTTGTGGAAAGACAAACCGGTTTACCTTTTGTTAGTGAAAAAAAAAAAATTTGTTGCTCTTCAAAGGCTTATTTAAATACCAATTATGAAATACCAACGTCAGCTTGCTAGCACTGCAGGCGTCCTGGATATCACCTAGCCAGATGAGGCAACCCTCATTTAGCAAGCCTTGTTTTCTAAATAATAAGTCGGCTTCTGCTGACAAATGGCCCCGATGACGCCCCACCGGATGAAGCAGCATCCTCTGATATTTCCCAGGTGCCACTGATCCATTTCTTCTCTATATACACCTTCCCGAAATTCTACTCCCTCTCACTCAGTCCGACTCACCTCACGCATCTCGGCAAGAAATTAAAGAGTGTTAGGAAGAAATTCTTCAGCCTCGGACACCTACTTCACAGCCCGGCTTTATCGGTACGCCTCAAGCTGCTGATATACCAGAGCGTCCTAAGACCTGCTTTGATGTATGGGACCCCTCTCTTCAAGTATCTGACTCCTAACACTCTCCAAACGCTCCAGCAATTTCAGAACAGAGTTCTCCGCACCTCCCTCAAACATACTCCGTTCGACCAAATGAAGGCAGACGAGATGCATAAAAAATTTGAAGTGCTCACCATTCAAGATTTTATCAAGAGAAGGCACATCAAATTTTTTGACTCACTCAGACATAGCCACAACCCACTATTCTCCGACCTTCAACCACCACCAATGCCCGTCAGATGGAAGCACTGCTGGACCGCCGAAGCCTGGAGGATGATCGACGTCATTGAACCCGATGACTGAACGAACTACACCCAGCCGAGATATCGAGGCCGATCTCCCGGCCGACTCAACCGAAGCTACAAGACCCCATCTACCTGTTTAAGCAGGGTAGACCTACCGGCCGAGTGGCCGACTTATTTCAGCCCCCTGCCGGGGCGGGCCAGGCTTGACCTGGCCGAATACAAACCATTGCCTAGGTACCCCTAGGCTCCACCCTCGGTAGACTCTCACTACCTTCCCGAATCCACCCGCCTCCTTCAGGCATTCCACACCCTATATCCTTCTCATACACCCTTCAAATGGGGGACTCCCCTTAGTGAAAGGCACTCATTAGCCCAAAATAATTTTTCTTTATTTTTCCCACATCCTATTTTTATAAGTTTGAGAGCTAAGGAAAAAAAAAAAAATAAAAAAAAAAAAAAAAAAAAAAATAGACGTAAGAAACCCTTGGTAGACTCTCACTACCTTCCTGATTCCATCCGCCTTTTTAGGCATTCCACACCCTATATCCTTCTCATACATCCTTCAAATGGGGGACTCCCCTTAGTGAAAGGCACTCATTAGCCCAAAATAATTTTTCTTTATTTTTCCCACATCCTATTTTTATAAGTTTGAGAGCTAAGGGGAAAAAAAAAAAAAAAAAAAAAAAAAGACGTAAGACAGTAAGTTTACTAAAACCGTTACTTCGTTGTACTTTTGAAATAAATTCTTGAAAAAAGTCTATCTATGTAAAACTTCTTTAACTTACCTTTAAAATTATTTTTGCATTATCGTTTTTAATGTATCCTAACTATTGGAAAAAAAAAATCGGAATTGTTATATCAGGGTCTTCAGATCGGGCCCAACTTCTTTCATGTTTACATTTTTCCATACGTCCAATTATTTAACCAAAAAATAAAATCAGCATATTTCGAGATGCTGTTTCAATTATTTATTACCCATTTTTAAATAATAATTTTGACTAATACCGTAGCACAAACATTTTGATTTCGTAAATAAGATTTTTCTGGTTTCATGTTGTAGATCAAGAACATACTGAATTTATAGAAACACGGTGGTTTAGTTGTAGTTTGAGCTAAGTGAACATCAGATTTGCAGATCTCTATGAAACGTTTGAATCTTGATTGTTTGTTGTAGATTGATGATTTTTAATGACTAACAGAAAGTATATCAATGCCCGTAGATTTCCTCAATAGTCAGTCACTTGCGCTGTAGCACTCGAAATAATGACTTTTCATATTCCCGCCTACAAGGAAGTTGCTCGTCCCAATAAAGGAGGATCAAGTTATAACGAACCCTAAATGACTCCTTCCTCCTTTAATTTATTACCCGGAAACGGATCCCCCAGGTTTAGGTTTTTACGGCCCCCCCTTCCCGGCTATTGTTTTTTTCTTCATTTTTTTATTCTCTGCGTTTTATAGCTCACTTCTAGTGTATATATGAGACCCAAGGCGTATTACCCCAAGACGTGAACATTCGAAAATCAAATTTAATAATAATTATATTGGAGTGATATAAGCGTCTGATAACCGTTTTAGGGTGCTTTTTCTTTGAGCCAATTCTGCTAAGCCAAAAGTTCCCGCCCACGTCTATCACGGAAGACTGAACGATCAATCAGAAGATAAATGTTAACAAAACATTTTATTAGTGTTAAAGGAATCAGAGGACATCATTGAAAGTCTAACTTGAATGAATGAAGAGGATCTAGTGAATATACATTGACTATAAAATCGATTTTTTTTTTAAAAACCAGGAGTTTACAACATGGCCTAGTTAGCAATATCCTATGAATGCTTTATTTAACGGTGATTATTAATTTGTCGACATATTACTGGGAAACGAAAATGGATTAGTTACATAGCTGTAAAATTAAGTCAGGTGTCACGCATTACATAATAAGTTACGATTGTCATGACATGTCTAATTCCATTGCGTAATTTAAGGCCACTTAAGCCCCAACACATATTAATCAGGAGGCTTAAATCAATTTGATACTCTACTCAATTTGATAGAAAAATAATCATCGTTTAGTTATATATTATAAATTTTTTTTGTAAGGTTGTTTTTTTTTTGTTTGTGTATAGCATCTTTTAGACCTCAAAGAAAAATTTTCATGGAAAATATCATGCCTCTATATGAATCTGAGGTTGAAAAAAAATTCGCTGATTCCTGTTTGATGGGTCCATTTAAGCCCCAACGCATATTTGTTATTATTGAATTGGACGTCGAGACTTAGATGCTGTTATTAATATTATAGATTTTTTTTTGTAATAGCAACTTATTAATTACTGATACATTGTGACGGGTTTAATTCGCATGTGGTTTGATTATTATGACACTCCTTACCAGCACAAATCAATATTTTTTTTCTAGTTCATAAAAAGTCTGTTACTGAGAATAATTGACTTGGAGGTGTTACAACAGCATATCTTTGAGACTGCGTACCGTTTTCTTCGTCATAAAATATTAGTATTCATTAACTCAATTACACTTAAGTAGGCAGTATGTAACTTTCATAAGCCACATATGCATTGATGAACTGAACGAAACAGCCGTCGGGAAGTTTATTTGACGTGACTCTAGTCGAGTAATCAAAAAGTCATCCATCTTAAACATTACCAAAGGGCAATTATTATTACTTCAGTTATAGGAGGGTTGTTAACAAGAGCCTGACCTACAGTTTACTAGTAATAACACTAGCCAATACAAGTTTTACAAAAGAAATGCTAATTGGTGTATATTACAAAAATGTTCACTATGGAATCAGATCTGAGCCACGTTCTTTACTAACCCTAAGAATTGTTTATAATTTCAAGTTTCAATTGTTCAATGAGTTTTTTTTTCAAATAAATTAATTGCCAATATTTACGTAATAAAAATAATGTTGCACTTATATGGGCATACATCTAGTCTAGAAAAACAACTAACTCTTGATTATGAATACAGTCTTCAATAAGATACACATGAATTTTAATTTAGGAACAAATATAAATAAAAATTAAACGCAAAAACAAATAAATAAATGAAAAACTACATGCTTATGGAAAAATCAATTATTCATAATAATGAGACCTTAAGTTCGAGCAATTGTTAATCTATGTTAGAATTACTTTGAAGTAATGGATTCTCGCAATGTTTACATTATTTAAAATTTTCGGGGTTATCGCTTTTAAAATATCTATATTTTGATCACCTTTGGATAAGTCGTGAAACAGCTTTTGTAGTGTATCTTGGTTTCTTTGTATTATTCTTAGACACTCATTTTGAGTTATTTGAAACTTCGTGATGGTTTTCCAGCTAGCTGCTGCGTAAATTAGCATGGCCTTTACTAGCGAATTGTAAGTTAGTAATTTAGTCTGGGTATCAAACTTATTGTTTCTACTGCTAATAGAAAAATTATAGACATAGCTCATTTTCCGGTTGTGCATGTATGTTTTATATGTGGTGTGCAACTGAGTATGCTGTATAGCTGAACTCCAAAGTACTTCTACACCTACACCAGTAATTCTTTATTCCTAAATAAGACTTTTATTCATAATTTTTGGTCTTCTTTTGGTGAAAAATATTCTTACAGTTTTGCTTAAATTGATTGAATATGAGGTTCATTAGTATTAGTTTACATTTAAGCAAATTGATAAACAGTAAAAAAACCGTACACTCCCCACTTCCCCCAGGGTTTTAGTAACTAATGTGTTCTATTTGATCACTTAAAATGATAAACATTCGTTACTAAAAGCAAAAAGCCTGAAAGACCTATCAGATTCTGGTAATATTAATTTCACATTGAACGAACTATTAGATGACCCATGATATCTGCCGCAGTTATCGTTTATAATAATAACACCATCTCTCTATTGTCTATTGAAATATTCTACAATTTTTAAAAATAGTGATGATTTTCGTGTACAGCAAAAAATTCCTGCGTGATAAGGTCCGTCAGCGTTTCTATTGGAAAATATATTTATTAATTGGATTTACATTTTTCATTATTTCATTTTAAGATTTTTTTTTTGGTCGATTCCAATTTTTTTTTTGTGTTTTTTGTCCATCTGTAAAAGCGCATTCAGTTCAGTTAAACTGTGTTGTTAATAATGCACAATAATCGTGTAGTGTTATGCACGTGGCAATTAGTCCTTATAAGATTACTACGGATAACTGAGGAGCGTAGTGACCAGCTGAGGTCATGTTTCGCATTACAAGAATTATCCATCCTCGTCTATCTAGTCCCTTAGTTGTTATACTCGTCTTCGAACAAACTCTATCTATTGGAAACGTTCACGTGAAAAATGATCAGAATTGCGACTCTAGCATTTTTTTTTTTATTTACTTATGTTTGTTTGAATAAAATTACGGTATACTCTAAACTGCCTAGAGCAGTCGATGTGATAAATGGTCCCATTTATAGTACATTGACAATATTGGACCCCCCAATGCTCTTGCGGACTTGTCACCTCCTGGCTGTGGAGAATAAAGTAGAGATTGGGAAGAATGGCTTCCACACTACTCCAGCAGCCTCATCACTGTTTCGAGAGCGCGAGAACCTTGGAATAGTTGACATTTTAAGGCCATTAAGGTCATACTGGTGGTTATTTAATTATTTGAATCAAGAAAATACACGACTTCCCATATTTTTTTAGTTATAAGATGAGTATAAAACCAGTACCCAGTATAATACTAAAAGCTTATTTTGAATGAAGTATAGCGTAAAATGCATGTGCCTCTTTGAGGTAAGTATATATTTAATGCGCCGTACGCCATGCTATATGGACTTGATTTAATAAGGTTACGCTGCTGTCGATATGGTCAAGAGAAAAATGTGAGTAATGATTAATTTTTATGATCTATGCTTGGATAAGTTCTTACTGATATGTTGTCGGATCTGCTCGTACACTAGGTGGACTTTTGAAGCGAATTCGTACTTGCAGAAACCGTCCTTAAAATTTAGGCCATAAGACTACTGGGTGTACATAGCACAATAATAATTTTGAAGGGGAGTATATAACTGAATCTGTAACCAAATAAAAGTGTTGCATGAATGGTGATAATCTGCGGTAAAATATTATTTAGCAGAGGCTGGAAACTAGACATTTTATGAGCAAGCGAAGAATAAGTGTTAAGTCAAGGGGCAATTCATCGTTTAGTGCCTCATTCAGAATGGTATGGCTACTTACAATCATGAGCCTATCGTGTATTTTATGAAGCTTTTAGCCCAAAGGACCCCCCCACACACATTACAAATTCCTTTTTGGGTAATTATTTAGTGATGATTTTGTTTAGTATAGAATCTTCAGGATCTTTCTATGTTTAGCGCCTTTATGATATAAACGATATTTTTTTTTATATATATGTGGTAAATCTCTTATCGATGTGTCACTGAACGTATGTGTTAAGTGACTGTTGTAAGCCTGTCACTTAGCGCACATGAGCACTTAGCTATTGTTATTTTTGTAGACTCCCACCAACAATTATTAAAAATTATAATAGAATATCATTTAAAAGGGAGTTACAGGAATAAAATCAACGCGACACAAAATCTGATCTGTGAGATTCACAACTAATTATCAACTACAAGTTAATGACTCATCAGAGATCATGAGTTCAGAAACCTAGACTCTTAGTACAAGTTTTTTTACGACTGAAATTCTTTGCTGTAAAACTACTGTCAAGAGACTATAACAAAAAAAAAAACTTCATTAGATTTCTATTAAAATGTAAAATGACCACACCCATTAATTAATTGCCAATCCCATCAAGTTTGTCATTTTATTAACCGTACCTCTTCAACTAGCCCATTACAAATGTGATAAAAAAGCATCATTAATTTTTTTCCTAATTTTTTATTAAATAAGCAGATTTCAAATAAAATATATGTATTTGTTAATTATTAAGGCCACTACCATGGAATACAGTTTACTATTATTTGGTAATGGTCTGTTTATTGCAGCCATATATGACGTATATAGCACATATTGATATTGTTTTTGTTTTCCTTCTTAGCTCTCTAATTATAAGATTAAGGATGAGGGAAAAATAAAGGGATATTTGGGCTGAGCGGATCCTTGTACTAGGAGGACCTGCTTGAAGGTGGTGTGAGAGGAGTAAGGAGTGTGGGAAGCCTCGGTAGAGGTTGGTTGTTGCGGTACAGTGGTGATAGTCTACGGGTGGCTGGGCCTAGAGTCCCTCTAGGCATGTAGTGCAGTCTTATCAGTCTTTAGTCGGATAGCAGTGTTGGGTGCCCGTTAGAGGCTTGTTGTTGGTGGGCCAAGCGCCGTGATGTCCACCATTTGGTCTGCTTTACCAGATCTTGAGAGTTGCCATCTTGCCGTTAGCGGTGGGGGTGTCATGTCTCGGAATAGAGGGTTTTGGCTATGTTTCATCGAGTCAAAGAACTTGATGTGTCTTCTTTGGATGGCTTCGGTGATGGTGGGGACTTCGAACTTTTCGTGGATGTCGGGAGCCTTCATATCACGAAAAGGGGTATGCCATAGTGCCATGCGCAGGATTTTGTTCTGGAAGCTCTGTAGTCGAGTTATTGTGCTAGTGTGTAGGAATCGGTAGAGTGGTGTCCCAAACAGTAGAGCTGGCCTCAGGACGCTCTTATATATTAACAGTTTCGGCCGAAGGGATATAGCCGGGCTTGTGATGAGATGCTGGAGAGAGTAGTAGGTCCTACGTACTCTTTTCAACTTCTTCTGCAGTTGTGTGTAGAACGTCATGTGTCTGCCTAGGTTGATACCGAGGCAGCATATGCTGTTGGAAAGTTTGCATTCAGTCCCGTCTATGGTGAAGCTGGTTGGGCGCTTCCGTATATTCCATGCTGGAAGGAGAAGACGATCCCTTGAGTTTTAGCCGGGTTCACCTAAATATGGACACCTCGTAGCCTGTCGGTGATTAACTGACTGGCACCCTCTGCGGCCTTTAGAGCTTTCGATGGGTTGAGGCTGGTGCTGTAGACCCCTATATCGTCCGCATATGCCGCTACCTCACAATTGGAGTATGATGCTCCTACTGTGTAGATGTTGAAGAGTAGGGGTCCCAGCACCGACCCTTGGGGAACTCCGAAGACGAAATCTCTTCTGGTGGTTGATATGGCTCCTATTCGCACAGAAAAGGTTCTGCCTGCTAGATAGGAACTCATGATGTTCTGGAGTTGCGCAGGAAATTTGTGCTCGTTCAGGCGTCGCAGGAGATTACGATGATCTACAGAGTCGAAAGCTTTCGTACAGTCAAGGGAGATCATCGCAGTGACTCTGTTGTTTCGCATGTTCATTGCAACGTGCCGCTGGAGTTTCACTAGATTGCAGTCCGAGCTGAGTCCTTTACTGAACCCGGTCTGTTGAGGTGGTATAATGTCTTGTGAGTCACAGTGTCTGGTGAGATGGTCGTAGAGAATCCTATCGTATATTTTTGATAATTGGGTCAGCAGACTGATGGGCCTGTAGTGAGCTGGCTCATATCCATTCTTGGCCGGTTTCAATAGTGGGACGATGACGGCGTGCTTCCACATCTGGGGAAAGTAGTGTAGTCTCAGTGAAGAGTTGAGGATATTCCCTTCCGAGGTAGCTGCTTCAGAAGGATGTTTTGGATGTTATCATCCTCTGGTGCTCTGTTTCCTCTAGTGCGACGAATGATTGCTGCAACCTAGTGGTATGAGGTACATATCAATATTTATCTAACTTAACTTTTTTATATAAACTACAATCTAAATTTCGCGTTGAATCTAAAATGTTTTGCTTTATTTAATCTGAAAACTGTCTTTGTTATAAGAGATTTTCCCACATCCTATTTTATAAGTTTGAGAGCTAAGAAAAAAAAAAAAAAAAAAAAAAGTTATAAGAGGGATGGCAAAATAACACAGTCACGTGTTAACAATAAAACTGTTAAAAAATGTGTCCTCCGACCAGCTCTGCTGGTGCCCCGCTATTTACCCACTTGACTGACAATACAGCCAAATGTCTCCAACATTTCCAGAATGGGATCATGCGAAAAGTGGTCCGACATACCTCTTTCGAGAGGTTGAAGAACGCTGACCTGCGCCCGTTGCTTGGAGTGCCGTCGGTGGATGAGTTCATCCGCCGGCGACACAGTTTTTTGACTCGTTGCAGCACCTGACAAACCCAGTGTTTAACACTATGACCCCACCACCCCTCCCGCATCGATGGCATCAGACTGTCGGGGAAAAATTAGGTTAAGAATTAGTATGTAATTTAGTTTTAAGGTTGATCGAAAAGGTGAGCCCTATCACCTTTATTAGTCAGTTTTGTCCAATCACGTATAATGTATATCATTATACTTGTTTATTCATTATATAATTTTTATAAAATAACAAAACCTGTATACAATGTAGCGATGCTACAGAAAATACAAAAATAATTTGTAAATAGATTCGCCTGAGGATCTATAATTATATATAATTATCTGTAAATTTAAAGGGGATATGAAAGAAAGAAAAAAAAGGTAATCGTTGTTAGTAGTTTATTGACGAAAGTTAAAAGCGTAATTAGCATCGACTGTTCTTGTTAAAGTGAAGTCAAACATATAAGTTACTTGTAAAATATGAAAGCTATTTATTTCTGTATATAGATTTAAAAGGGCGGGCTGTTGTTTGGTAAAGCAGCTAATTTTAATTTAAAGAGCTACAAGTGATATCTACTGCCTAAGGGTTTAAACCCAGACCCTACTCACCAAGCGGTCACATTAACCACTACAGCACATGAGAAAAGTATAACTTTAATTACAAGGCCACAGGCGACCTAGCTGTTTGTAAACTATTAATTAACCTCTTCCGCCGACCTTAACGGAAGTTACCAACAGAAATTAAATTAACATAAAATATGCAAATGTATGAAAATAGGTCCACCCGGTGGGGTCATAGTGTAAAACACTGTTTGCTAGTTGAAAACTTGTATTGCCGGATGTTAATTGAATATTAATGTAAATAAACAAAAAAAATTAATATATGGGAAAGTGTTCTTCGTCTATATATTCTAAATAATAATTGTATGAAATGAAAGATGAAAAAACACTTTATTTTGGGACATTGTTCCCCCAGAAATAACACATATAAGGGTAATATACCGTATTTTCTTCGATGAAATATGAAGAAAAGCTCTGGGAAATGTTCAAAAAGAAATTAATTTTATTTTATGTGCACCTGAACCATGGAGAACAACGAGCAGATCTGATAAAAAGACAAATGATATGTCAATAAGTCATGCCTGATGGGAGGGCTGTGCATGTTTTATACCAGTGGCCTAGTATACGCTTCCAACGGATGTCAGTACGCTGTAGTTTATGAGGGCACGGCTCCTGATATGTGAGTGTACTTTTGTCATGTTAAGGTCGATGAGTTATTTGCCGCTTCAACCATGTCGTCATCAAGGTCATTGCGTATTGGGGGGTAGAATATGCCAGGCAATGTTGATGAAAATGTACCGAATAAAGGGGTCAAAATATTAGATTGTAATGTTTTTTTTGTACCAATTACTGAACTGATAAGATTGCCACTAGCTAAAGGAGTTGAAGGTGGGAGAACAATTGATGCGGAGAGGTGATAAGAGGCGGTTTCTTTGATAGAGCGCTGGTCAGAGACTAAGAAAGGACAAGGGACTTATACTTTTTTTTCCTTTATATCGCCTTGTTATTAAAATTTATGGAAATCAGTATACATTCTATATAAATGAATCGACAATAGGTCAATTTTATATGTGATCTAGCTCGTTGGCTACATTTTATGACAATTTTAAACTTTGATTTTTGATTGTAACAAAGGTATAATTTACATTATTATTATCTGCATTGTCTATACATGTTTGAAAAGTGATGGCTTATTTTTTTGGCTCATAGTCCCTTTAAATTTACAGATAATTATATACAATTATAGATTCTCAGGCGAATCAATTTACAAATTATTTTTGTATTTCCTGTCGCTACATTTGACCCACAGGTGTTGATATTTTATAAAAATTATATAATGCAATAAACAAGTATAATCCCCGACAGCCTGTTGCCATCGATGCGGCAGGGGTGGTGTGGCCATAGTCTTAAACACTGGGTTTGTGAGGTGCTGCAACGAGTCAAAAAACTTGATGTGTCTCTGCGGATGAACTCACCCACCGACAGCACACCAAGCAAGGCCGTAGGTCAGCGTTCTTCAACCTCTCTAAAGAGGTATGTCGGACCACTTTTCGCATGATCCCATTCTGGAAATGTTGGAGACATTTGGATGTATTGTCAGTCAAGTGGGTGAATAGCGGGGCACTGTACAGCAGAGCTGGCCGGAGGACAGTATAGATCATCATTTTGAGACGCAGCGACAGGTTGGGCGAAGTTAGCAAGTGCGAAAGCCGGTAAGACCTAGTTGGGACTTATCAGGTTGGAGGATTTGCCTTATATCCCAAAGCCTATCAAGCACCAAAATGGATTTATCGGGATCTACTTAACTTAAGAAGACGGATACCGAAGAACATTTGACCCGTCTTCTTCGTCTCTCTCTCTCTCTCTCTCTCTCTCTCTCTCTCTCTCTCTCTCTCTCTCTCTCTCTCTCTCGTATCAGGTAGCTAAGATCTCATAATCTCATCGTATATTTTGTTTCGTATTAATAAATGTTTTCTCATAGTAACGTTAAGATAGATCAGTCCCAAATTTAATATTATGGCTATACAAAATTTACAACTTGATATTATACTTATATTTAAACTGAAAACTAAGCCTAGCTCTATTGTGTTTATTGGCATGACATTGTGCCGTAGGTTATATACCGGAAAAAACATGTCGTATTTCATATTAGTAATAAAGTTAAATTCTAAAGCAATTTCTATAAATGATCTTAGTAGAGGTAGATGTTTTAAATATTTCTTATAGGCATGTGTCTTAGTTTGAAACAATGTTATTGTTCATGTTATTGTGCGCTCTTTAATGTTCTTTTTAAATCGCATTCCTGCCATTTCTTGACGGATTTGACTGTTTCACACGGACTTTTTTATGTGTAAAAGCATTTTTGAGGTTACACGAAGTACTTTGTTATGAAATTTTTCTAGCTCACTGATCACTTTTTCCAGCTCTAGTAGTCGGATATTTTCCATGTTATTAATCATTAAAAAGAGACATTTAAATATGTATATTTACACTTCGGGCTGTTCAAGATCTAGTCTCTCCAAAATATTACTTTGTACTTTTAATTGATATACTGTCATTAAAATAACATTTTATGGAGGCTAAAGCTTGTACAAACCTAAGTGCAAAAGTATATATGATGATATGTATTCTTGGAAGTAGGAGAAAGAAATGTAGGTGCCAAAAGTATGATTTTTTTTTTAATTATAAGGAAATGTTAAGAGTTGTAGTAGGAAGTTCTTTGGAGGTTTAATCAAATTGTTTAGGCAAAGCTTTTACTTATTGAGGGCAGCGACATTGGTAAATATGATTAGTGGCTGAAAATTATGACGTGAGGCTTCCCCACGCCCTTTCATCTCTCCACGCATGGAGATTTAACTTATTTAAGTAATTAAGAAGAAAAAATTAATTCAAAGTTAAAAATACTATCTATCCATAAATAGAAGTTTCTTTTTAGAACAATTTTCTTTTCAAATAATACTTTAAGGCTGTTAATGGCGGAATTAAGATGGGATTATTTTTTCCGTTCTCTGGTAGCGTCATTGCCATGAGCGAGACACTAGGACTTGAGATGTGAAGAGGGAGGAGGCTTCGAAGCTGTAACTGAGGAGATAGATGAACATTCATGAAATTCACAAAGAATTCTATTTTTTAAGATGAACCATCATTCAATTAACTTTACCAATCGTAAAAACCATGTCGTATTTCATATTAGTAATAAAGTTAAATTCTAAAGCGATTTCTATAAATGGATCTAAGTAGAGGTAGATGTTTAGTTTGAAACAATGTTATTGCTCATGATTTGTGTGTTTAATATTATAGTCATTTTAATATAATATCTTAGACATAGGTTTATTTCTTATATTCATTCGAAATATCATTCTTGAGAAGATAATCAGAATGATCCAAGTACTGCTCAATTAATTATTTAATAACAATTAATGACTCAAAATGCGAGAAAATAAAACTTATTCGAGGGTATTTATAACCGAGTATGTGTTTTTTACTATTGCGGTTAACGAGTGCCCATCATTTATATAACTTCATAAATAAAGTGATAATATTGATGCATAGTAAATATCTTAGTTACGTTTTCATATATCCACTATGATACACCTTTGGTGAACGAATAAGGGACATAATAATGGTAAAAGATGCAAAGAAGTGTCCATTTAATTAAAATTGTATGCAATTGGAATGAACGCTTTATATTACAGCAATAATAGGGTCAGTTCAGTTGAAATAACTTAAAGTGATGAAATGGTCATTTTTTAGATGAGTACATAGTAATATATTAGATTATGTATAGTAATAAACATGTGGGACTGGGGCAGGTTTCGATGAGCCTGGGCTTTGCTCTCTGTACTGTTTCGAACTCCTATCGGTGGGCCCCCAGAATGAGTTTGAACTAACAAACAAAGGCATTGATGACCTGATGCCGTAAAATCCCCCCTCCCCCCCAAAAAACAAAGATACTTGAAGTGGGATCTCTTTTCAGAATAATACTTGTTTCTTCCACTAAGTGGTCATATCAAACGTCCCTATAACAGTGCATCTTTCGGTAATAAATTCAAGTTTAATTGAGTACATTTCCAGATGGTTGGTGATTGATGTTTGGTGCTTCATCTGATGCGACAAAATAGGAAATAATAACCCTTGAGGGTGAATCGAGTCTCTTTGATGTCAGATTGACCACGTTGTGCTGCCATGTTACTTAATTTTCATTGTAATATCGGACATCTTACCAATCACACCACAACTTTAACCTAATTACATCAATAGGTCATTGCCTAAAATATTTCACTGACTGAGGGTGCACTGATGAGTGTTCATAAAGGGGGGATATGGTTGTTGTTTCTGCATTACTGTTACAAGGGTAGGATGTCTTGTTAGTCCAATGACCAAAATTTCGAGTATTTGATATTATAAATATGAATCATATAAGAGAAACAAGCTGAGCTCAGTTGAGAAAACCATTCAAGTGGACCATGAGACTCTATACCAGTTGAAAGGTACCTTTCTTGCTGAAAGGAAACTTTATGAATGAATGAAAGTTCAGACCCATAAGAATAAGTACGCTAAGAATAGCCGAAATGAAATACAGATGATAGGCTGTCTTAATAATTCATGACCCTGATGTCCGGAGCGTCTGTGGCTCTCGTACCGCTGAGGCCGTACTGCTACTGTCTTGCAGTGATGTGGCTGCAGGAGTAGTAAGGCGAGGGTATCAGTAAGTGATGTTTGTATATTGTAAATACGGTATGAATGAGATCATTTATCACAATTATCTACAACTGCAATTACCACAATTACAATTATAATCTGCCTTATCGGACATTAAGTAATTATGTTAAATGTTCTCATTCATACAATATTTACAATTCTTCATTCATTCGCTCATTCATACAGTATTTGCAAAATGTGCTTGGACCTCCAGAATACACAGGATTGTCACCTCCTCGCATGCGAAAGAGGAAGAGGAGTATTGCTAAGTCCCTCACTCTCCTCCATCAGCTACGACACCAGATACGAGCCAGTGGAGGCTGACCAAGGGTGCGAGAGCCATAGACGCTCAGGACATGTTTCATTCAGCGGATATTTAACTAACAAAGGTTTATTTTCCACAAAAAACCGTACATGAATTAGGGATATGAGGAGATACTTTAAAAGTCTTGATTAAATTGTTGAAAAAAAAAAAATGGGAATGGAAAATAGTTCAAGAAATAGAATTCCAAAGGTCGGATTGTGAAAAATAAGTACGGTGGTTCAAAGGATGGTTTGTGAGATGAGGATAGAGGTCGAATAGACGAGATCTCG
Source organism: Acanthosoma haemorrhoidale (assembly GCA_930367205.1). NCBI lineage: Eukaryota > Metazoa > Arthropoda > Insecta > Hemiptera > Acanthosomatidae > Acanthosoma > Acanthosoma haemorrhoidale. The sequence goes on from OV884014.1 coordinate 46,021,730, forward strand.
AGTTACCTAATCGCATGTAGGATTTGAACCAAAGTGAGGGAAATCCAATAAGGAAAGTTGGAGCTTGGTTCATGTAACAGGTCAAGTATGAAAATGCTATGGTAGCGACATTCAAGGATCTCCAATTTTAATACAGTAAAGATTGATGCTTTAAAATGAATATTATTCTGTGAAAATGTTACTTTATCGTAATAATTCATGGTAAATAAATTAAAAATTATGAAGTAATTAAGACCAATTCATAGTTGAAATAAAAGCTAGCATCCTTATATTATAGACGGAAACTGCCCAAGTATTTAAGTGTTACTCAGCATTTGATAACAATAGTGTGTCCTGACGAAAGTGAACTGTATAAAAGTGCTTGTGAGTTCGTCACTAATACAATTTCAAGTAGTCAGATTCGATGTACGTTTCTTGTCAGAGGTTGAGCGGCTTTACTCTCTCATATTTTAAAGTTGTATTCAACTTCAATCAAACAAGATCCAGTCACCGTCTTCTTATTGCGTGGCACTGCAGAAGTTTGAAAATATAAAAAAGCAAAAACTACTCTAATATTGGGTGGACATTTGAGATTAGAAACCTCATAATAACCGTGGCATCTCTCCTCGATTGGTCAACTATAATAATAATATCTTAAGACTGCCCTAAAAGAACAAAAATGCATTTACCATGAAGTGATTTCTTTGACTGTATCAGATCCAGCTAAAATAACATACCAATAAATTATTAAAAAATAAAATACTATAAGAAGCGATTTAATAAAAAATATGCGTATACAGATATTTGTCAGGAATTAAAAAGATAGAATTAAATAAACGTAAACGAAAACAATATGAAGAGTATACAACAAGTACTTGCTTGAAAAGTAAATTCTGAACAAATTACTGTGAATCGGCATGAATGGGCATAATATCCAATTATTGGGGGGGGGGGCATAAATTTACACGTTAAAAAAATATATATAGCACGTCATTAGGATAGCTAACTCTACCGGATCCATATTGTAATTTATAATGATAGTAATTATAAGTATAGCTCAGGTGTTTTGGTCGGTTGATAATCGAGCGGTTGAGTACGTGATAATGTGTGTTCTATTTTCACAGGTTATTGTAGGCTTGGAAATATCAGGTTCCATATAAAAAAAAAAGAACATCATAGTTAAGTTTTTTTTAAACATCCTAGTTGAGCTGGTAAATAAATAAATGATATTAATAAAAAAAAGCTAAGGATGGGAAGCGGCATTGCCCCGATGACCCTATAACAGAATACCTGCGCCTCGTAACTCAAGTCTCAGCTTACTTCATTAGAGCCGACCTGGGAAAATAACGCCACAGTCTTCGCCGTCAATCTAACGATTTTCTTCCATCTCTTCTAGGGTGAAACTTCTCCCTTTTCGGCCACTTGCGAACGCAAGTTAGGACTGCATTTATTACAATGCTAATTTGTAAGATGAGCACAAAAGTACAATTTTGTTAATATCTCTTCCATAATTTATCAAGAATTGTTAATAATAATAACAAAATAAAGTCGATGATGAATTAATTCTAATTCTAATTAATAATGAATTATTCCCTGTTATCTATAGCACTCGAATTTACACATTATATTAACAATGCCCTTATATTAATTGTTACGACGCTTCTGTTTAAATAACGCAATAGCATCAGTTATATAATACTAATTGTTAGCTGAAACATGTAGTTCAGTCGAGACATATGGCCTCCCTTTCCTTTGTCTTTTACAGACCCCTCCTAACCCTCAGACTACCTGCTTTCAGTAAAAACACCCCCAACACTTGTATATATATATATATATATATACCAGTGTTTTGATTGTTATTCATAATAAAGGTTTTTACAATACTCTCCTCAAACAAGATTATTTAACTGGCGCACCGAACAGGCACCTGGCAGTATACTCAGTAAATTCACGGGAGTCCACCATCTAGAGATCCCTCATTTGGCAACGGACAGTGAGACCACTCCAATAGCGTGAGAAGACCGATGCAAATCCCTCTGGAAAGAAACCCCACAGGACAGGACTTCACCGATATTGGGTACTGATCTATTTCAATAGATTTTCACCAGGTAATACCCTAATGATATTTGTTACATATCTGAGGAAGTTGAAGGAAGAAAGAAAACTGGACTTCACTGAAGACATCATTCACTTGGTAAATACAATTATTATACACATTCTGACTTTATGACATCAGTAACTGACTGACTTAACCTTTTAAGAAACATTACAGAAACAGAAGAAATGGACGGAACTAATTACGAAATTAAAGATTCAGATTTTCATTTGATCCCTACTTTCGATGGGTCATCCGACATTTTAGTAGATTTTATTGACAGTATAAACTTAGTATTCGAATATTCATACAATGCTAATAATTCACATAGAATAGGAAACCATCAAAGATTGTTAGCACACGTCCGTAATAAACTTGTAGGAAAAGCGAGATCATGTAAAAAATTTTTACTGAAATAGGCCAATTACTTACTGACATTAAACAGAAATTTAGAGACACTAAAAGCATCCAGAAAAGCATTTGTGAAATCTATGAAACCAAACCCCATTACAATGAACATCCTTTAACATATATTGACAGACTAATGATCCTACGAGAGGATTTAAGTGCTAGAATCAGAACTAATGACGAATTTACTTTAGAACAAAAAAATGGTCGAATACGATTTACAAATAGCTACCCATTTACACCCAGCTACCCATTTAAACCCAGAATTAAACGCGCAACTTATTTATGTAAAATACGAAACGCTTGAAGATATCGAACAATTTCTAAAAAGAGAAACCGATGAAATTATAGAAAGAATTTACGATAAACCTCAAAAACGCGCACCCCAACAATCAAATTATAAAAGGACAAACTTTGACCCTCATAAACATTACGAAAGAAGAGAACAATATGAGATAAGAAACAATTACCAACCAAGTTATCATTGGGAAAGATATGAACCAAGACAACAATATCAAAACCAACAACAAAGGAATCCCAACTACCTAGGAAAAAATTATGATCCCAATTTTAAAAGAACATGGGAACAAAGACAAGACCAAATACAACAAAATTACCAACGGTATACACCAAACTATAACCGAGACAATAACGAGAGACACAAACAATCATGGAAACCACATGAACAAAGACAGTACTTCAACAAACCACAGCAAGAAATTATTCCAAACGAACAACAAAGAGAATCAAACAGTTTCTATGAGAACAACCGCGTTCACTATACAGAAAACGATAAGGACGAAGAGATCAAACAATTAAATGAACAAATTAATGAGATATCCCAAAAATTTGAACATTTTTTTGACTTCGGTCGCAATGACAAAGAACCAACTCCCCGACCAGAATATGCACTAAATCGTACTAATTCCCTACCCAAACTTAAGGATCAAACAGGAAAAACTAACGAAGTAGCCGAATGTAATCACACTGTGATAAAGAAAAGAGAAGGAAAACAGGAACAAAAGACTAACTCAAGTTCTCGAAATAGACTGCCTTTATTTCTATCTGTAATCCGACATATACGGGATCATGGGATGTTTACGTCCCATCATCGCATTAGTTTCCAATACAGAGCTGCCTCTGGCTTTAACCCCCCCCCCCCCCGCAAGTTCTAGACCACCCGTCGGGTGGTACTTAACAGCGGGCTATGTACAATTGATAGAGTATCGTACCCCGATACTGTTAGTGGACAATAAATTATTGCCTTACATCATAAATATATATATATATTAAAGCTTGATATATTTAGATGAAAGTCCAAAAGCCTTATAAGAAAACTCTAGTCTCTGAGGCTGAGAGATACATGAGAACACGATCTAGTCACTTTTTCTTCCTTTGTAGTAATTTATTTCGGTGGCATTCATTAATTCAAAGAATCCTAACTCTATTTAACTTTTTCTATCTTAGAGGCAACACTAGCCAACTATTCTTCCCGTTTTATAGTTGAAATAAATTCTTCATTTTTCCTTCAATTATTTTCTTTCCCATTTAAGGTCTTTATGCGCCTTATATTATTTACTTTTCTTCTTATCCAATTCATCTTCTTTATTATTATTTTGAGTTTTTTCATTATATTTCTTATTTCTTACGCTTATATTAAGCTTAACAATATAGTATAATGGCAACACGTAATAAGTATTGTTAATTAGGACGTCAAGAACATTAATTTGATATCCTACTTCAAATGCTAAAAAAATATGTATTTTGCAGTTATCACAGACACATGGGTGAAACCATAGTGGTTTCTTATTTTGAGAAAAAAAAAAAGAAACCATCCAAACCCTAAAATTCCCTTTCTAAAAAAAGTTTAGTTGAGTGTGTGCTGGTGGAATTAAAGGTTTCCCACAATACTTTTAAAGCCCAGTTCACACGACGCGAGGATTGCCGAACCTCTAGTCCCATGTCCGTCAACACACCATTACCAGAAGTCCTTTCAGTTGCGGTTGACCCAATTCATTTTGATTGAACTTTTAGTTGTAATTTATTACTTCGGTTTTAACAAGTGCTAGTTATTTAACAAGTCTCCATATTTTTCATATCTGCGGGTCATTATCATCAATCATAAGCGCTTATCTCAGTAATTTTAGGTCACCTTTGTGTACATATTGGGTGCATAAATTATGCCGTTTGTTGGTATGCAACCATTCTGACTTGTATAATTTGTTTGTGCCAACCCCAGATCTGCTGTTTTTCGCTTTCATCAACAACTTCCTGAAAGTAATCATCATATGTTCTTTCTTCTTTTTAAGTTCTGTCAAGAACACTCGATACTAATATTATTTTGGATACTTAAGCATCTGGTTCCTATCGTCATGTCCTTGATGTTGTGGATTCCATTCACTAGCTTCTCCCTTTTATAAACAAAAAACTCAAATACAACTTCATAATTCCACTCTACTACATGAACATGAACTACTTGACAACAAACTTCGACAAACTCCAACAGGTGCAGGACGGGTGCACGAGCTGTACTAGCTTGTCCTGCGCCGGAAACATTTTTACCGACATTTCACGGGAAAGGACAGGCCACCACGGACCTCCTCGAACCATGACAGATCTTCGCGATCCCACTACGCGATGTTAGACACACCCCAGACCTGGGAACTGGGCCTAATAAATAATACAAACAAAAAATCAGTATCATCCACATTAATCTTAAACACCAAAAACCATTTGTGAACTGCTATCTGCTGCTACATTTTACTTTACTAGATTGAAAAATATATTCTAATTTTCATTATTATTTAAGTAATTATTTTTAATAATATTTATATTTAAAAGGAATTTCTTCGATACGTCACATATATTACTACTAGCTAATGATACTACTACTAATGGTATGATACTAAAATTATTTGGTGACATTTTATTTATTTTTAATAAGCAAGTATTTAATGACCCCCAATTGTATTTGATGAGGTCGTTGTTTTAATGCATCATTAGAAGTGATACTCTCGTGAAAAATTTTATTCCTCTATGCTGAAACGTTGTGTGAAAATGATGCAAAATAAAGCTGTGTTAAGTTCCAACTCATAGTACAGGTTAATGGGTCGACCATTTAATCAAAAGCCTACTCTCTGAAAAATATACATATTTTATCAAGTTATTCATTTCTCATGACACTCATGCATAATCTAGGTAAATACTATGCTTAATATCATCCCTCTACGCCAAAAACGGACCGATTTAAAGTTGCTTGCATGATTTATTTTTACATTAAAAATTTTAGTTATTTTTTATGCCATCACGTAATTATAGCCCATTTAAGTCACATCACATATTACATATTATTAACCATAACGTGAAGATCTTCAAATAAATAGCCTACTCAAAAGCTTCATGTGAAATTTCATGTTTTTAGATAGGACAGCGAACTCACATACACCGAAATAGTCAGGCACATTACAGAAATGGTATGGATTTCCGGTAAGGAATCTAATAAAGAATGTTAGTAAGAGATGCTTGCTCATTTCAATTGATTTGGTAATTCGTCAGGCCTTCCTTACTAATAAATTACTAATTACTTTTGCGCTGTTTGTAACTCTTAACTGAAAAACTCACAGGAAACAAATGTTCCAGAAAACAAATGCCTTTCAGAATGGTTCGGGGGGCGTACAAGACGTGACCTGAAAATTTAAATTTGTAATTGAGAATTTTTGCCGTAGAAGGACCTCTAATTATAAGGTGATGATTGGCATGCCTCTTGTTACTCTTAAGAATTAATGCTTGTTAATTGCATGTACTTAAGCTGGATATTAGGTACCACCCTTTCTTAGCCGGGGCAGAAGTGTTGAGACCACACAAAATACCAATGGGGTTATAAAGAAATATTCGTCCAGGTGAGAATCGGACTAACAAAGTTTTTCATTTGGGCTGCTATGAGCTTATCTACGATAACTAGAACAGTGAAAACGGATGAGCACTTTTCATTAACGGAGATGGAGTTGAAAAACCTAAGAAGAAGACCTATCCAAATCATTCCTTCTGTCAAAACCTCGATTGTGTCAAAGTTGGCCATTTATTTATTTTTTTGGTTTGGTTTGGAACATTCTTTCAAAAACATGGATGGTTTGTAAAAAGCAGCTATCATCGTGAGTTTCCGAAACAATTATAACTTTCGATTCCATTAACCGAAACAAACATTCACGGCTTTGACGCAATGGGTGATGCGATTTCCAATTCGATTCCATTCACATGTTTCATGAAAATTCTTACAGACCGGACCAATATGAAATTAAATATTGATTATGTCTCTCTTCCTTGAGTTTTAACATTGGGCATTGAGCTGGCTTCTTCTCTTAAGGGGTTCGATAAGAGAAGTGGAAAGACCTTTTTCTTGTAATTCAGAAAGTTTTGTAACGGGCGGATTAGCGCAATTGTATTGGGATCCCCCCGAAATGGTCAATATGCAAGAACGCTCCTTACAAATCCCAATTCTTTAATCCGTGACTTAATTAATCATAAAATAAGGAGGAGAAGGAGAATTTCGCTTGCTCGACGAAACCCTTTGTTTCAAGGAATAGGTCCATTGTGTTACCCAACTGTGCAAAACTGCAAAATCACCGAGAAAGGAAGAAGAAGTGACCTTCATATCTCCAGAATGTGGGACACAGGAGAAGATTGAATAAATAAAAAACGCCTGATTTGCATTGTAAGTAAATTTAAAATCTGTTTTCTCACAGCACGAACAAAATACCACCTCCTCATCAATTTTTAATTCAGGATAAGCATTTATAACCGATTGTTTCAGTTTTGATAAAACACTCGCTCCAGTTTCCGTCATTTTTAACCTAAAACTTTGTAAAATCTCGATAAGAACTGAGAAATAACCCACATTGCCTTATATTATATTCTTTAATCTGTGACTTAATTAATCATGAAATAAGGAGAAGAAGAATTTCGCTTGCTCGACGAAACCCTTTGTTTCAAGGAAAAGGTCCATTGTGTTACCCAACTGTGCAAAACTGCAAAATCACCGAGAAAGGAAGAAGAAGTGACCTTCATATCTCCAGAATGTGGGACACAGGAGAAGATTGAATAAATAAAAAACGCCTGATTTTCATTGTATGTAAATTTAAAATCTGTTTTCTCACAGCACGAACAAAATACCACCTCCTCATCAATTTTTAATTCAGGATAAGCATTTATAACCGATTGTTTCAGTTTTGATAAAACACTCGCTCCAGTTTCCGTCATTTTTAACCTAAAACTTTGTAAAATCTCGATAAGAACTGAGAACTAACCCACATTGCCTTATATTATATTCTTTAATCTGTGACTTAATTAATCATGAAATAAGGAGAAGAAGAATTTCGCTTGCTCGACGAAACCCTTTGTTTCAAGGAAAAGGTCCATTGTGTTACCCAACTGTGCAAAACTGCAAAATCACCGAGAAAGGAAGAAGAAGTGACCTTCATATCTCCAGAATGTGGGACACAGGAGAAGATTGAATAAATAAAAAACGCCTGATTTTCATTGTATGTAAATTTAAAATCTGTTTTCTCACAGCACGAACAAAATACCACCTCCTCATCAATTTTTAATTCAGGATAAGCATTTATAACCGATTGTTTCAGTTTTGATAAAACACTCGCTCCAGTTTCCGTCATTTTTAACCTAAAACTTTGTAAAATCTCGATAAGAACTGAGAACTAACCCACATTGCCTTATATTATATTCTTTAATCTGTGACTTAATTAATCATGAAATAAGGAGAAGAAGAATTTCGCTTGCTCGACGAAACCCTTTGTTTCAAGGAAAAGGTCCATTGTGTTACCCAACTGTGCAAAACTGCAAATTACGATATTTTATAATTTACTATCATGATCTTGATATTAAAAAAATAATAAATTAAATCAATTGTGAAATTTAGCTCAACAAGTCCAAAATAGGCTAATTTGTGCAAAATAAAAATAAGCATCCTTAGGTCATTAAACGGATGAATAAATGATTTAGAAGACGCCAAACGTAAGAAAAAAAAAACTGCAATAACACAGAAACCCGCTCTCTAGTTATAAATAATAGTAGGTCCTAACCACAAAATAATTGATCGTTTCAAAACGATGTATTGAAACATTTCTTATATTTATACTTTAACATCGGCAAAGTAGCCCTTGGAAAATTGATTTAAGGGCCACACTCTGTCAGCTGTCAGCTTCGTGCCCACCTTGCACGGGGCTTTTACAGTCACTTTGAGAGCTTAGACGAAGAGGATTAATATTGGGAAGATCGTCATCTCGTACAGGCTAGCTCAGTTGGTAATGCCCCCGAGGAGTTATTGGGGAGATCCCTGGTTCAAGTCCCGATGCTGCAAGTATATTTTTTCTTTATGAAGTAAGACAACCGTCTATAACTTTTTGTTTGGCTGTTAATAATTTATATTTACTTAATATTTAAAAAAAACAATCATAGTGCAACACATCATGAAGATTGTCCCCCTAGTTTGGCACACAAAAGTTCACCCACGATGAAATCATTTGTTTTTCTTTGAATGATTTATACTACCTATATACTAAGCTTATTTTTGGCATGGATCAGGACCATTGTTTATTTGTTATTAGGGTGCAGTTTGTCCGTTGACTTTTCATTATTCATAATTATTATTCATTGAGCCAGTTTTTGTGTACTTTAGTTTCAGTTCACATATCTGGGAATAAAAGGTACATGAACAGCTTATTTTAGACATAGTAAATGTTTATAATGATATTTATAAGTATTCTTATAGTCATAAATATGCCAAATAATTCGTTTTAATAAGGCTTTCTGAGAAAGCCCATGGTGGTGTGCGCGGACATGCCTTAACAGTTTTCCAAAAAAAAAACGTCCAGAGTGAAAAAATGAGAAAACTTTCTTTTTATGACTTGAATTACCTCAAGTAAGTTTGTTAAACAACGTTTGGGGACAACATTAACATTTTTTCATCACTATTTAACGCGGACCACTTTAATCGCGTTCCTTAAAAAAAAAAACAATTACATTATTTTACTGTTATATAGGCTAATAAGTATAATAATAAGTTCAGGAAAAAAATATATTAATAATGATATTATAGACACACAACGAAGAATGTAGGATTGTTTCAATCTGAAGGTGGTTGATTAAATAATTCCTTGTGGATTAAGGGGATGAATCAAGGTTTAAGCGACTAATCTGTTGTGAAACACAAGTTGGGATGACTGAGCTTTGGGACTGTCAGAGAGGATTTTGAAGAAATACAGCTTTGGCCTTTCACTACATCATCAGAGCGCACAGAATATCCCCGAAAGAGAAACATATTTCTTCTCTCTTGGAAATAGTATAAGTATTCTATATTAGAAATAGTCGTAAGTGATGTGAGTCTGTGTAGCTCTGGCAAGGTATGCTAATCGACAGTACATAATTACTAGATAACCTTTGAGTTGAGAGTGATAGCAATGATAAGGTCATAAGATATTTAAGGACACTATCAGGAAATGCTGACATCTATTTTGGCGTGCTTGGTCAACCAATAATCTAATTATTGGTACTTACCATCACACACCGAGTAAAATAGGAATAGTTAAATAATATCTCTGACCTCAGAGTACACAAACAATGACTCCAATATTGGATGGTTTTCTTTCTAATGAAGGCCAGACAACCAAACTAAATTACAATAAACTAATAACAAAAAAATTCGTAAACCACTCAAACTTAATCACAAAATATGAAATATATGTTGGGCAACTAAAGAAAATTTAACTTCCAAACCCTTTAAAATATGAAATAAAGAATACTCGAAATATAAAACTACTTCTATACTTGTCGTTGAAGTACCTTAAAAAATATAAATAAAGCAATGAGTAGAATTGAAGTTTATGAAGAATCAACATACACAAAATAATAATTATTATTTTCGACAGCTAATTTACTTAAATATTTACCTTTGATAATGATATCTTTCATCATTTCCAGAATACAAAAGTAAATTAAAATATTTCACCGGAGCATAAGTTTTTGTGCCTTGTTAGATGCAACCGATTGTATGAACTCATATCGTGGTACGGGAAAAGTGATTTTACTGAGCTTTACTCAAATTAACCTTTTTTTTGTATATAGTAATTATCATGAGTTTTCACCTTACAGCCTATAAAGAATACAATTATCCATGAAGAGATGGAGTTTGGTACAAATTTGAAGATGATAAGAAGGATAGATTCTGCATCTATAAGTGATAGATAAGCTTTAGTGGAATTTTCAGATGCAATGCTGGTTGTGGTAGGTTCTTTTAAGGGCTTGTCGAGGGTGCCCGCCATCGAAATCGGGGGGAAGAAACAGATAAATAAATAAACCTGTCTTTGACCTTTGTTGGAGACCTAGCTGGTTGTGGCCTAGTTGGCCGGCAGTTTGAAATATGTTTATTGATCTGACTCCATAAGATGTTAGAAGAAGATAGGCCCGACAGTGCACTATGTTCAGGAGAAGAGGTACAGACTAGGTGTTATAGGTAGTTTACGTGGTCTTGGAATGGCCACGAGCTCACACTCGGTATCTGTCGATACCAAAAACCGTCCGGATCCTAAAAGCGAGTGTGAACCGGATAGAAGCCGCCTTGATTGCTGGGGGAGACGCTACTAGGTACCTTCTGTAGGGCCCCAAAAACCGTCGTCTGCATGGAAGATATCCCTTCCAAGGATGTGCAATTTTTAGCGAGACGAAGGCAGAGAATCCCAGTAGGAAGGTTTGGGGTCTGACAACACTTGACTAAAACATAGCAAGGTTAGGAACGAGAGGTGCAGAGGTAGTTAAATAAGAAAGCCATGGTTCGAGTAGAGCGCTTATTTAGGTATGTCATGCCGGGCTATGCCTGCGCCCCTAGTGAGCCCCGGCCGTGTCGGGATCATGAACCATTCTCTTCTTTCTATACGAACGCCGAAAATTCATTGATTAAATATAGAAAGGAAGGCAGTTGTTTCCTGGTCCGAGAAGAGGATAATTTCTATTTATTTGTGGTGAAGTAGTTAGTAAAACAGGCTAAAAAGAATTTTTGTTTATTTATGCACATGAGCTTTTCAGTAGTTCACCATCATGCTATTATGTAAACGAGATAAAAAATTAATTCACCATGAAGTACAAAACCACAGCAGATCATATTCAAGAACAAAAACATATGTCAATATATAATTACCTATAAGAGACAGCAAAGCTAAAAGTGTCTTTAAAAATTGCCCAAAAATTAAGGTTTTTATCCCCTGAATGCAAATAAAGTGATAAATGGTGGATTATCTTGTATGCTTGACTCGGATGTTTATTGTACAGATTATTACTATATTGATATTGATTATTGATGTTTATTGCTATATTACTAGGCTTGTATGTTATCAAAGACCTGAACGGTGGATATTTCCTAGTAACGACAGATTTATTAAATTCTGTAAATCGCCTCAATCTGGTAAAATAAATAACAACCTAATACAGTATGTGTAAAGTGCACTTTGAGAATTGAAAGAGGGTCTTATGAAGTAGTTAGGGTTCTGTCGGTACGCGCTGTGATATGGGCGGTAATTGATAATGTGAGTTGATTTTTAAAAAAGTTACACACATTTCCTCCAATTTTTATTAGGCTCTGTAAATAAATCGAGGTATTTATAGATACAATTTAATATTTTTAAATTCCCTATACTTTATTTCGTCAACTGATATCAACATTAGAAAACCATATATTTTTCACCCTGGAGGTAATATATTCCATGAATGAACCTTATTTTAAATTATTAAGTATTTATAGATCTTTCTCCATAGGTGTTCATTGTTTTTCACAATTTTTTGTCAACCTTCCTATGGGAATTAAATGTATGTGTGTCTGGAGAACGAAATTTTAGGAAAAATAATAGGAAACACTCTTAGAGAAAGAGTCAATGGAAAGTATATTCACATTAGGGGGTGATAGTGTCCCCAATATGTTTCTGAATTATTGTTACCTCACCTTATTTTATCACACTTTAGGCTAGAAATTCTCTCACCCCTTGATCAATTACGTCGAAGATAAACTCTACGGGTGTTTTGTGCGAAGAGACAACTTAAACATGTTTGCTTACGGTATGACTGTGAAGGGCACCCGGTAAGTGTAACGAAGGAAACCAAATTAATAAAAATAACGACAGTGGAAGACTGGATAAAACACTGTAAGAATCGACTTTTGAATCTGTGGCTAGACAACTGGAGTGACATGATTGCCCCTGATTGGAGAAATGAAGAACGATGCGGCTGGCTGGAAGAGTTCGCCATTAGAATCAGTATAGCTTAAGAAATAAATTATCGATTATAAAAAAAAAAAAAAAAAAAAGCTAAAAAAACCATGGCTACTTGCGGAAAATAGTGGCCAATGGGTCAAGAGTAAAATAATGAACAGTTTCTGGCCATAGTTATGCAAAAAAGATCTAACCCACAATTTTTGATTATCTGTTTTTTATGGAATTGGTTTGGTTTTGATATTTTTTATGTATTGGAAAAGAGTTCTAAGCAGCATGGACAGATTTTATAGGTGAAAACATAGACATTTTGTCTATGTAATTCAATACATTTACTTTTTGCAAAACAAAGCCAACAACAAGTGTCTGTGGGTTGGATCTTTTTTAGGTAACTACGATCATTTATAGATAGCCCAGAAACCAAGTTGTGATTACTATTTGCCTTCTTATATATCACTAATTAATTGCATTATATAATTGCAAATATAACTTGAATATTGTACTGTTTAAATGATATATTAAGTGCACTCTACTGTTTGCAATAAGTTCATTAGTTGACTGATGTTGAGTTAAGTTTGATCCACCAGATCACACACTATGTACTCTTTGTTACTTTGGTACACTAGTGAATCACATAATCTTGAAATATCGGATGAATTGTTTTTAAGCTATTTTTTTAAGACTCTATGTTTGGGTCACCTGGTCATCGTGGAAAGTGGTGTAGTTAACATTAATCCCCCATATTAAGCTACTAATTTTATGACCCGTTTTAGGGTGCTAAGAGGTTACAGCTTGTCTGCTAGTCTCAATTTTTATCGCTCCCGTCAATCCTCTTCAACCTTTTCCTATTTTTTCTTATTATCAGTAGTAATTTTTTCTTTTTCTTTAAGTAAGTTAACTTAAGTATAGTTTAATTCATGTTTATAACAAAGCCAACCCTCATGTTCATTTCTTTGTGGTATTTCTAGTTATTGTATTTTTAATTTCTTGTTACCTGAAGTGGATTGCTGGAGTATAATGGAAATAAAGTATGAAAGAGAGAGTGAATTCAACTGTATATATAGTGGAGACTTTCCAAGCTTCCAACATCGTGTGGCGAATCCTCACTTTAATAAAGAATAAAGAGAACAAGTTCTCTCCATTATATCGGTATTTTCGGTCTTAGATAATTTCACACGCTTTCATCAGAGTCTCAATTCCATTGAGCGAATTACATGCTCCCCCATTTGCAACTTTTGATCTATAAAATAATTAACTTGTCAAATCACACAGCCAAAGTATCAAAAGAATCCTTTTTCTTGCGCATTTGTCAATGAAATAACTTGACTGTGGTTGTGTGGGCAATAGAGTCCATCCTGAAGATCTCCAGATTCGCTTTAAGGGGCTGATGAATTGTTTCCTCCAATTCATATACTCGGGATCCTGAGAGAAAGGCGTTTTTCGCAGCACTACTCCGAGCCTGCAAGTACCGTTCTGCGGTTTGGTAATACTTCCTTGGATCCTTCCTTTTCAGTACTATCATGGCCAAAAAGCCTCCTTACCTTTGTAACCTCCTCCAATTCAAATCAGCCGATAGATCTCACCTATCCGACCCGTTTCTTCCTTTCCACGAATCCGTTTCCTTTTTCCGTTTTTTTTTTTGTGTCCTTTGACCGTTCTTTTCTTATCCGGGCCGTGAACCCGGATCATGTAAACAGTTCAATAATCAAGTTATATATCTTATATTGATTATATTGATTATTGAGCTCCAAACTATTCCAATGAATGTTCCTCTCTACTCCTATCTACTTTCTCAATCTTTGAATGTAGACTTTACCAGTTCCTTACCTCCCCCCAATCTAACAATCAATAATTCACCATTATTATTATTTTTCATTAATTTAATTATTTTCTATTATAATATATCCCAGCAACCCCTCACGCTCAGTTTTACTATGCAATAATTCCAATATTTTCTTTATATTCCTAGATATAATTCTTAGCGAATTTAATTCACCTTTATTCGTTTATGTTTTGATTCATTGTAGTCACCACATATGTACATAGACCCATTATTATTAATGAACTAATCATCTCAGAGTATACATTACGTTATATTTTTGTACGGTCAGACTACTTTATTTGGGTGTACCTTTGCGTTATTCTTAGACAACGTCCTAAAATAAAATATATATTTTATCTTCTGATGTTCGGTGAGACATTCCTACATGACATAATCCTCCGGTGTTATCTGTTGTTGAGGTGACCTTATGTAATCCTTTTTCAATTGCCAGAACTTGAGCCGAATACCAACGTCACAGTATAGCACTAACGTTAATCTTCCTGGCGGGAGACCAAAATAGGATCTGTGAAATGGTCAGCAGTCAATCTATATGGATATGAGAGGATTTACCGCCTCAAAATCCCTTGGTATGCTAACTATTAATTGAGCAAGTTGCCCAATGCATTAGGAGAGGTACCTGTAAACTAGTTGGCCTCTTGGTTGGCATAATCGCTCTGTTCAGGTGACGGCCTTCCCACGGTAAGACGTAATGTGGGTTCGGACAACCAGGGTCTGAAGCCTGTAGGGATTAGAGACCGTAGCACAAACTAATACAAGGCTTTTTCTAAGTAGTAGTTTTAATACTAGTGTTTGTTTTGTGTACGATTGTGGCCTATCATTGAGAAACTGAACAAATACATTTTTATTATTTAATAGATGTTCCGGTTAGATGTAAAAGGTGAAAGTGTTGTTAAGAACTTAGGCGTAAAACCAGGTAGCCACGGCCACAAATATTAAGAGTTATGTTACTACATTCTAGTTGGGATGTGTGGGAACAAGTGTGGACTGGGACTAAAGCTAAGGGCAGTTTTAGGAAGTGGGAGGGAGGTCTTGAAGGGATGCAGTCGCTTACTTAAAAAATAACAGGAAACACCAGTGACTTTCATGAATTCACGAGGCAGGTATACACTAGAATGGGCTTACTTCTACTTTTAACATTAAATATAATATTAGCATTACAATATTCTTAACATTATATAACTGATGATACTTCTTTGCACACAATTTTTTCTGCGTCATCGTCATTTTCCAATTACTAGCAGTCTTTTGTTGTCATATTAGACGTGACGGGAATTGTTACTCGTTCTTGATAATCTTCACGCTTGAAGTGTAAGGTTTTGACCGGTGTAACGCTAATGAACAAACCGCCCTCGTCATCCTTATAAATGTTATAGCCAATTTCCGGAAACTGGAGTGCTTGCTGATTTTCCTGAAACAATGTTATGTCTTTGGCAAAAAAGAGTTTTATGAGGTTTCTTAAAAGCTTTTTCTTGGAGTGCGGGGCCATTTATTGGAATGTTTCTGGACCTTTGAATTTCGAACTAATCCAGAAGCACCCGTTCCACATCCTGATGTTGACTGGAGTTTATCATCTTGATGTGATGTCCTTTTCAAAATTTGTTTTTTTATTTGATGTTGATTTCCATGTGGTTGAAACTGCTTATCGGCTTATTTACAGGTCCTGACCGAGACCATTATTAGGAAAAACGCTTTCTAATCATTGAATTATTATGACATATCTAACACACTCAGCAACTTGTCTACGTGGAACGAAAAAGAAATGGCAACTGAGATTGAGATAAAAAGACTGTTAGTACTAATGAACTTCTAAGGGAGGAAAAAGATTCCACGAATTTATTAGAATGAAAATGAAGTAAACTACACGGGCTTCATAGTCATAACGAATACTCGGAAAATTTTGAAGTCAGAGGGAATCTAAGCGTATCGTTATGGACGATTGAAAGTTTAATTTTTAAAAGCGCATTGCTAATTCCAGATTTGCGTTATAACCGGCATTGTTGTGTACGAATAAATTGAAAGCAGACGAGATAGAAAACCAACCAAAGGTGTTACTAGGAATCCTTATAACCGGAATACCGTTATAACCGCATTGTTATCATGGAATTGCAGCGTAGATAGTGGAGGTAGTGTGGCCAGTAAATAGCGGAGTGCGATTCGAGATATACCTGCCATTCAGTCAGTGCAGTGAGACCTACTGAGGAGACAGGCTGGGATGCTTGGAAGCCTGAGAGCATGAATGAGTTAACCAACCCATTCCATAACAATTTTAATATAAATCATGTAATATGTAATATTATTTAAATTGTTAAATTTCTTTAGCCAATATTAATATGAAAAATTTGAAATAAATACAATTATACATTTGCACCGATCTCGTAGGACCACTGCCAACGTCAGAGGGGAAGCGATACATCCTCACCATGATTGACCGAGCCACGGGATGGCCGGAAGCAATCCCACTTGGCAACATGGAAGCTACCACCGTAGCCGACGCCTTCTTTAGTGGCTGGGTCGCCAGGTTCGGCACACCTATGCGAATAACGACTGACCAAGGCCGCCAGTTTGAATCAGACCTGTTCACGAGGCTAACTCGCCTCCTGGGTGTCGAGAGAATACGGACTACCGCCTACCATCCATAGTCAAACGGCCGAATTGAACGATGGCACCGCTCGCTTAAAGCCGCACTAACCGCCCATTCACAACACCGTCAATGGACGCGAAGCCTGCCAGCAGTCCTGCTCGGCCTACGAAGTGTAATCAAAGAGGACCTAGGGTGCAGTGTCGCCGAGCGAACATACCAAAAACCCTTACGCCTTCCTGGAGAATACTTTACACCAACACGAGTAGATCTTGACGTCCGACGCGACATCACTCAACACCGGAAAGACACGAGGAAGACGTTCGTCAGCAAGGACCTCAACAACTGCACTCACGTTTTCGTTCGACAAGAACACCGGCGTAGCCTAGAACCGGCTTATACTGGCCCGCACCTCGTAGTCAGCAGGAAAAATAAAACCTTGGTCATAAGGGCAGATAATAAAGAGACTCGCATCTCCCTAGACCGTGTAAAGCCAGCCTATTTGCTAGACACAGCCGAAAGTTTACCTCCACCGGGTGAACCAGAGGAATTAGGAAACCCTCCACCACCATACCTCTGCACAAGGAGTGCGGTAGCACGACGGTAAATATAAAATGAACTCACTGATAAAATATAATTAATAATATTTTTTTTTCTCTCTGTTGTAGGTTGTTTCGAAAGATACGCTATAATAATTTTTATTAGGACCGAAAGTTCACACTGGCTCCTGTAACTCAATTTATATCATATGTTTTTTTTTTTTGTTTTTCTCGTCGTAAATGTTAACAGCGATCAATAGAGTAAAATTATGTCAGTCGAATGTGTACGTAAATATGTGTATCTTAATACTTTTAACTGTTTGTAATTGTTACATTGTAATGAGATAACTTGGTACGTAATCAAGTAAAATATGAATTCTTTTATTGTCACCCATGTGAAAGATAATTGTTTTTTTGTAGTATAACATATATTTAATTGTTTATTAGTAATAATTTTTCGACAAATAATTTCCAATATACACACAAGTGTAAGCATTTAAGAAAAAATGATAAAAATCTGTTTGTATCATGTACGTATTATGTAATGTAAGCAATGTAAAAAAAAACAAAAAAAAAACTGTCAATAATTACCGAGTGTAGGGCAATTTGGGGGAGCTCTATAGCGACCGCTAACTATATATGTAAATTACCCTACACTCTGGTTCATAATGTATTATAATATAATGTAAATCTTGTAAGCTTCTTTGGAATAAATCAGGGTCGCGGCACGTAGTAGGAACAGGCAAACATACGAACACCGACAGACGGTAATAAATCATAGAGAGGTCGGAAGTCGTAGACAGCAACTCAAATGGTACGGCTATAAACCTACACGAATTAGCCACCTGCCTGCCATAAACACACCCTTTTTATCCCAACGGCCATACAACAAAGTGGTCACCACGTATCATAAAACATGCCCCTGTCAGCAACTGCACCTCTCGCGAGGGAGGGGAGATGATATAAAAAGGTGAGGGAATAAGGAGAAAACCCTACTCTCTCTCCCTGCTGTCCTATGAGTCGTCACGCTGTCTGCCGAGTCTTCCGACCACCTGCCGCCCTCAGTCTGCTACGCAGCCGTGCCCCGTTTGAACTCTGAACCGGTATTATCATTTATGCTACCTCTCTACCTTTTTCTTTTGATTATAGTGTCTTGTCGGGACACATTCCTATCAATAAATGGAGTCAGATATTAAAATGCCGACATGGAACAATGGTCCATGTTATAAACTGCATCAATCCGCACTTGTCACCAGGGCTAGAGTGATCAGGCACTCCCCTAGTGACGCCCCCGACAATTGTTATTATTTTGTCATTAGTTAAATAATCTTAGTAGAGGAGAGTCTTTTAAAAGAAAAGCTTTATTATGAAGTGCAATCAAAACACTGGTACATAAAAATATATTAAGAGATCAGTTAGAACATACTCTGGTGAATGTCTAGGTACATGTGGCTAAAGCTGAGACATATATGTATAAGAAAAGGATAAGATTCTGGGAAGTAGGGAGGTCTTGGAAGGATGCGGTTGCTTACTTTGAAATAACAGGGAAACATCAGTGACTTCCATGAAGTCACGAGGCAGGTATACAGTTCTGCTCAAGCACCTTCTACTTGTTCTTAGCATTGTAAAACTGATGACCACTGTTTTATGTTGTTTTTTCTGTAACTCCAATAAAGATGGATTTGACAAATTGCACAATAATTATACGATTCAACGATGGCCGTTGTGATTTTTTTGCGGTATGCTAGACCATCGATGCTTTAGTGATTTATTTGAATAAAAAAACTTAAGTTTTGAAAAATCTTTGGATGCAGCTTATCAAACCTCATGTCGAGGGACGACTCCAGGGAAACCCACATCGTCAGCTGAGAGAAAAAATTCAGAAGGCCCAGAATCACCGTCCAAGCTAGTCAAGTGTATTATGTCCTAGAGAAAATAGCTGGCGCAAAGAGCAGACACCTAGTGTGTGCCGAACATGGACATTTAGTTTTTGTCTATAATATTTATAGATCCTTTCAATCAAAAGTCCTGATAACAATAGTAAATGCCCCATATTATGTCAGCCACAAAACCCTTCATAATGATCTTAATATACCCTACATTCTTGAACTCATCCCTTCCAAGTTCATAAAATTCTATAGTAACCTATCCAACCACCCTAATTCCCTAGCAGTCATTACACTGCACCACTCATCCCTATAATCCTCCTCGGAGACTAAAATGAGAGTGGTCTCGTGACCTGATATAAATACGTGACAGAGGGAGTCCTGGCAATGGCCAGTATCTCCAATCATGTCCTGAGCGTCTGTGGCTATCGCGCTCTTAGTCAGCCTCCGCTGGCTCTTATCCAGTGACGCGGCTGACGAAGGAGCATAGGGGACTTCCCAAGACTTCGCACGCGAGGGAGGTGACAATCATGTGGACTTGGGGGGCCTCTGAGCTGTTTGTATATATATATCGTTTGAATGAGCGAGTGAATGAAAATTGGTATGAATGAGATCATTTATCACAATTACTTATAGCCCAATCAGGCAGATAGTAATTTAATCATAATAAAGTTGTTGCTAATTAAAAAAAAAAATATATTTATGTAACATTTGTTTTTAATAAATATTTAATTTGTGCAAAACCTTTCCCTTAAATGTACCGAAGAAAATATACTATTTGGTTTTGATATTAATGGATTGTTTTCTTTGTGCTTTGCTAATAAGATATGAGGGGTGAAGGTCACCCCTGTTTTCTTAGTAAGGTGGCTCATCCATGTTACCTTCGTAGGGTTAAAGTAAGTTGAAAATAATGTTTTTGATGAAAATTCTTTATGATTTATATTGTTGGGTGGTATTTAATGAAAGAGTTTAAAATATACTAAAGATATGCTAACACTTTCACTTCTATTCATCTATAAATTTTTTTCGCAAATCAATTCATATTTTACTACGAAGCGTTCCACGAAGAAAAGATAAGTGTTACGGGTGATTAAAAGGTTTCGAGAAGGCTTATCTTAAAGTGGATCGATACTCTTCCTTGAAGTTATATACGAGACCTAAAAGTACGCATGAATTTTAATTTTACTCAACTATAACAACATTGACGTAAGCTTGTAAATAGAATACATTTTCATCGGAGGAAAGGAACGATCAATATCTCAATAATTAAGGCTGTCAATTTAAACATATTGACAGAAAAAAATATCTACTTTCTCTCTAGAGTAGCACCACGCTATTCCGACCCTCCATCGTGAGTTATGCAATGCTAAGAATATTGTAATGCTAATATTATAATCTAATATTAATGCTAATAGCAGAAGCTAGTGTATACCTGCCTCGTGACTTCATGGAAGTCACTGATATTTTTAAGTAAGCGACCGCATCCTTCCTAGGCTTAGCTCCCTCTTCCCGGAATTGCCCTTCCCTAATACATGTGTCTCAGCTTTAGCCCCTGACCACACTCGTTCCCAAACACCCGACCCAACATGCAGTAACATAACTCTTAATATTTGTATATACCAGTGTTTTGCTTATTCTTCATAATAAAGCTTTTCTTTTCATTTCTTTTACAATACTCTCCTCTACAAAGATTATTTAACTGGCGCCCCAAACAGGCACCTGGCAGTATACTCAGTAACTTCACGGTAGCCCACCACTTTGAGATCCCTCATTTGGCAACGGACAGTGAGACCACTCCAATAGCGTGAGAAGGCCAATGAAATACCTCTGGAAAGAAACCCCACAGGACGGGACTTCACCGATATTGGGTATTGATCTATTTCATTAGATTTTCACCAGGTAATACCCTAAAGAAATTCTTTATATATCTGAAGAAGTTGAAGGAAGAAGAAAGCTTGTATGTATTGAAGACATCATTCACTTGGGCTCGGCGAACTTCAAGTCAGAAGAGAAGACGGTTTCGTGATCAAGCTAAGAAGATCCGAAGAAATATTCTCTGCATCTGTGAGTAATTCCTGAATTATAAGATTGCTTAGATAGCAGGATTTGGGATTGTTTGGCTACCACTCTGCAAGCTAAGAAGGCTTGAGGAAATATTAACATAGCTTGGGACTGTTCACTTGAAGGTGCGTTTCAACGCTTCATGCTGGTTATACAGAAACAATACATTTAACACAGACCACACGGAAGACTTCGTCAGAAGCAATAAAAAAGACTTTTTTTTTTTTTTTTTTTTTTAAATATTTACAATCTGCCTTTATAAGGCAATAAGTAATTAAGATATATGCTCTCATTCATACAATATTTACAGTTCATCATTCACTCGCTCATTCATACAATATTTACAGACAGCCCAGAGACCCCCCAAATCCACCGCAAAGAGAAAGCGGAGTCCTGGGAAGTCCCCCACGCTCCTCCGTCAGCCGCGTCACCGGATACTAGCCAGTGGATGCTGACCAAGAGCGCGAGAGCCACAGACGCTCAGGACATGATTGGAGAGACTGGCCATTGCCAGGACTCCCACTGTCACGCGTTTATAGCAGGTCACGAGGCCACTGCCGTTTCAGTCTCCGAGGAGGATTATAGGGATGAGTGGCGCAGTGCATTGACTGTGCTACAGGATTAGGGTGGTTGGAAAGGCTACTGTGGAATTTCGTAAACTTGGAAGGGATGAGTTCTAGAATGTAGGGTATATTAAGGTCGTTATGAAGGGTTTTGTTGCTGACATAATAAGGGGCATTTACTATTGTTCTCAGGACTTTTGATTGAAAGGATTGGATACGCTTGATGTTAGACTTTTTTGCTGTCCCCCATAGCTCTATTCCGTATGTCCAGATTGGTTTAAGTATAACTTTGTAGATTAGTAGTTTATTTTCTATTGAGAGATGGGATGTCCTTTGAAGTAGTCTGTACAGTTGTCCAAAGCGTCTGTTTAGTTCTTGTCTTTTTAGTCTCGTATGTGGGTTCCAGGTCAGTCGTTTGTCAAGATGGAAGCCTAAGTACCGTACTGTCTCGGATACAGGGAGAGGAATAGAATTAAAATAAACTAGTGGACCAGACTTGCGACAAAGGGTGAAGGAATCAGCGGTGTATAGGTAAAAAAAAAAAAAAAAAAAAAAAAAAAAAAAAAAAAAAAAAAAAAAAAAGACTTAAAGGTATTATTTTTGCAGTGTAATTTTATACATATATATTTTTTATTTTTTATGACAATAACAGGTATAAAAGACAAAGACTCATACAAATAGCTCTTTCTAGACTCACTGGTGACGCAACAATTATGCATGCATGAAGATTTCTTATCAATAAACGACTTAAAATTACATTTAATAAATCACTTTAAGGATAGTCGGACAACATCACTCCTACAGTATGAAATCTCTTAGATTCATATGTACGGAAACGAACACCCAATTGACTTCATAAACAGTATTATCCCACATCAAATTCTAATTCAGAACCGTATACTAATTGAAACCTCTATATGTAATAAACAACAAGAAATTGTATCACAAAAGGTCCTAATTGTAGACCACGTTCTTAGAAATTTACCATCAAGACTTACGGACGCACTCAACCATTTTATTAACGGCCTGGTACAAATGAAAAACGTTTTGTATAATAACTGTGGGATCATAATGGAAGACATGTATCCTTAAGGAAACACAAACATCAGTCAACAAGAATACCGACCTAGACAAAACAATTATAAGAGAAATTACTATAATGGGGAACAATTTCAACCCCGACAGTAACAAAATAAATCTAGATATAATTATCAACAAAACAATGACTTTGAACATAGAAACATAGAAATATACCGCAACATTATGAACCCCGTCAGAACTTTAGAAATAATGAACTAAGACCTGAACAAACGTCATTCCCATCACAACCCTTCAATCCACATTCTGGTAGCTGGTAGGGAAAAAGGCAATGGCTCAGTCGTTCTAAAATTGGCACCAAGATTGGGTTAGACCCGTGATCTATTAGTTAAGTTGAAAACTTACAACTTTAATAACAAATTCGAAATATTATTAGGGATGGAAACAATGCAAACCCTAGAAACAGAGATTAAATTGGGACCGAATAAAGAAATTAAAATAAACGTAATTATTAATAATGGTCATATAATATGTAATGAATTATATTTAATAAAGAATAAAAAAGAACTAGAAACTGTTGCGAGACATGAAAATATATAACTAAAGATAATAAAATAAAATCATCACATGACTTAACCTCTGTAGAACTTGACGATATGGAAACAGAAGAAGCCTTAGAAGACGAAATTAGTGTAGTAGCTACACACCACTCCGAAGATTCTAGTTACGAACAAAAAAACTGTGTACTTAATATTTCCAGGACCCTGGGTGACCGAACTGGGTTCGCTATGAGAATTTATCGGAAAAAGCTAATTCAATTGATGTCAATGTCCCCTCCTATACTTTCAGTTTTATTTCGAACTTGGTCTGTGGAAATTGAATTGTTTTATATATTTAAGTGAATTATGTGCATGCACGAAAACTTATTAATATAACATATTTACGGTTGTCTTTGTTTTATGTATCACATAATGTTATCTACAAACTCAAATAAAAATAATAATAAATAAGTAAATAAAATAAAGTGGTATTGTAGGTAGTTTACGTGGTCTTGGAATGACTTCACACTCGGTATCTGAGGGTAGGCGAAAACTGTCCGGATCCTAAAGGTGAGTGTGAACCGGATAGAGGCCGCCTTGATCGCTGGGGGAGATGCTACTAGGTAAAGTTTGTAGAGACCGTCGTTTGCATGGAAGGGATTCCTTCCAAGGATGTGCTAGTTTTAGCGAGATGAAGGCAGAGAGAATCCCACTAGAAAGGTGTGAGGTCTGACAACGCCGGACTAAAACATAGCAAGGTTAGGAAAGAGAGGGGCAGAGGTAGTTAAATAAGAAAGTCATTGTTCGAGTAGAGCAGCAAGTGCCAGTGCAGAGAGGGAGGGGGAGAGAGAGTGAGAGTGAGAGAGAGAGAGAGAGAGAGAGAGAGAGAGAGAGAGAGAGAGAGAGAGAGAGAGAGAGAGAGAGAGAGAGAGATAGAGAGAGAGAGAGAGAGAGAGAAAGAGAGCTCACTTCAGGTGCCGGCTTCCAAGCTCCGAATTTCGGCCTTATGTAGGCAGGTCAGTGGCGTAACTGTATCATCTGGGGCCCGTGGCAAATTCCTTTAATGGGGGCCCTATCATTAAGCTTTATTATACTTACGAGCAGTTTAGTTACCCACAACCAATAATTTGTATTATGGTATATATATTTTAATATTTTTATAAATAGGTACAATATTAAAACAATATTTCTGAGCTCACGGCCACTTGAGCCGGGGCCCTCTTGGCATTTTGCCAGCCCTGCCACCTTGTAGTTACGCCTCTGAGGCAGGTCATGGCCAGGTTACACCCGCGCCCCCTAGTGTGCTTCAGCTGAGACGTAAACCAGTCCCCCACCCTCAAACTGACCCCTAAGGTTTTTATTATTAAAATATGGAAACGTAGGCGCGTGTTTTCTTGGCCGAGAAGAAGGGGACTTCTATTTATTCGTGGAGAAGAAGTTAGTACAACAGTATTTAAAAAGTAATAAATATTTTGTTATTATTATTACTTTTGCTTGGTATCTTTCCGATTTTAGCGTTTACAAACTCCGTTAAGGTTTCAAAATAGGAACCAATGCTATTGACACTATTAATATATAATAAACACTATTAATAATGGATAAGGACAATTATCCATACTGTCGCATGCTTGCGGACATGAGCACTATTAAATTTGAAGATTCGTTACATAAATGATAATAATAATAAATAAATCAATAGCGTAACACATCACGAAGAGGTAAGGACTTTAAATTTTAGCAACTTTATTAGTGCCGATAGTTGCCGAGTCCGAAATGTGATGCTTTAAAATGAAGTTACATGTATTATCCTTTTTGATGAGTTTTCTAGTTTAGAGGTCACCAATGGTCATGTCTAGGCACAAATTATATAATTTATTTACACGCGCCTGCATGAGCTCACGTTGGATTGTAGTAAGAAATCAGAAACCACTCTCAATAGAAGCAACATTATCGCTCGAGAATACAGCACTTTTGTGTGTAAATAAACATAATATGTATAGCATACTATGTGAATAGCAATTTATATGCAGTCATGCCATATGTTTAACTAACACTAGCACAAACTTGGGAGGTTGTTTGAAGTAGGGGTTGTATACATGATCCTTTAGATTAGAAATTTTGTATATACGAAATATGACCTCGCATTCCACCGATTAGTTAGTTGACGTTGTAGTAGAAAAAAAAAACTAAACAAAAAAAATGTTGAAGTTTGTTTTATAACTCTATCTCATGTGAAACCTCATAAATGAACACTTTAAAATTTATGTCAATATTTATGATAACTTAATTGCAGTAACTAAAAAATAAATTCAAATATATTTAAAAAACCGTTTATGCCCTCGGCTTGGTCATTATACAAACATTGTTGGGGACCATCTATTATGAATCATTGAGATTTTATCAAAAACGTTTAAAGTATTTTGCCGAAAATGTCTGTAGAAGAAAACATCTTTTTCGGGAGACGTCCATTTCACTTCCTTGTATTTCACACCTCGTTTTATGTCCTTTGGTTTGTTTGATTCTTTTTTATTTGAAGAGGAAAAAATAATTTAATTATAATTATAATTAAGCTGAGGCCATAGATTATTTGATCTAATAGTGCATTTAATTATTATTTAAACGTTATCCTGGTGAATAGCCTAAAGATATTCTCTACTCCATACCTTAGTAATAGGGAAAATTTAAAAGAAGATTGGCTGTAATGCATGTGTAATACTTCCGGTATTAATAAGTCCTATGCTGACATGTATGAGTTGGAGGATTTCTTTTGTCCATTTTTAACAGTCTTTATAATCTTTATTAAAATGTCAGAAAAACTAATAAAGGATGAGACTGGGCATAATTGGAGTAAGCTATAAAACATGCCCAAGAACTGACCAGTTTTCCTCATTCTTCATTTGTACTTTTTCGTTATTATGTAGTTTCATTAGTATTAAAACTAGATCCGACTAAAAGATACAGCCTACTTTATAAAGATTAAGCATCAATTTAATGATTGCCATTGACACAAAATTTGAAGATGGTACCTAACATTTGATCATAGAAAATTGTTTCTAAATTACTATAAAAATGGATTTTGGTGTAATGATATAATCTTTTTTTTTATTAATGTTAATTATATTACTGTATCCATATCGTCAGTGCAGTTGTCAAGTGCAACAAAAACCAATAATTGTGTGAAACAGGAAATTATCATGGGTTTTTAGAAGAAAATTTGAGGGTATAGATGGATATGGGTATGGTGGAAAAGTTGCCTAGAACTGAACCTA
Organism: Acanthosoma haemorrhoidale; assembly: GCA_930367205.1. NCBI lineage: Eukaryota > Metazoa > Arthropoda > Insecta > Hemiptera > Acanthosomatidae > Acanthosoma > Acanthosoma haemorrhoidale. Next base: position 46,048,796 of record OV884014.1, read on the forward strand.
ATAGAAGAACATTGTATGAATGAGCGAGTGAATGATGAATTGTAAATATGGTATGAATGATAAATTTTATCTCAATTACTCATTGCCTAATAAAAGGCAGATTGTAATTTTATCTTAATAAAATTGAATATACAACAATACAATAGAAGAATAATATGAACGAATAGAGAGTAACCAATGAAAACATATTTGTGTGGGGGGGGGGAATCGGAACTTATTATTTATGTTAAATTTAAACATAAACTTGCTTTGAAGTGTCATTTGTTTTAGAAAATGATAAAAAAATTCTCTTGATTTTGCACTGTGAAAGGTATCTTATAAAAACTATGGAGCACTTCATAGACCCCTGACGGAGTCATAACATTTTGAAGCCCATTAAGGCGCATGTGTGTGAAGGATGGAAGCCACAATTTACCACAGTATGCACCTCTCGTGGAAAGAGGGGGGGGGGGCTCGTCTGAAGTAACAAAAGATATGATAAGCAGTTTTCCTATAAAATATAGGCTGTTTTGCCAGAACGGCTCTTAGTTCCTGTCAATCGTCAGAAGCTCAAAGAAGAAGTAATATATTTTGGGGACAGTACTTTATTGCCCAACCTGATTCAGTACAGAAAAGGTTAGTTCGTGTCAGTCTACACAGGACCAAAGAAGTTCCACTCTCGTTGTATATCAGGAAGTCAGAGATCAGCCCTTTCCAGTCTAGCAGTCTACTTCCGCACGCAATACTACCTACAGCTTCTCAAGGAGCCTACAGCGACATACCCCGAGGACATCATAAACATATTGCCCCTTCACATGACACAACCTCTATTTTATTTATATTTTGGGTCTAAGCGAGTAGTGCCCTCCCCCTCCCTTAAACTTTTTTATTTATATGAAATTACTATATATATAGAAAAATATATACTGAACTGAAAATTCCTCCTTTTACTGCAAATGTATGCATTTTAAGGGGTTCTTACAAAAACCTTCAATTGTCTGATTACGGTTATAATATTACACAATACAAAATGGTGATGAGGCTCACCGTAGGATTACATAAAGTGGGACCTACAACTATCTTACGGCTAACTTCCAAACTTACTTAAACCTATAGTGTTCCCACCTCGACTAGCTGCTGCCATCGACGAGGGAACGGGGGTTTGGCTAGGTATTGCAGAGAGTCGATGAATTTGATATGTCTACGGTAAATAAATTCATGCACCTGGGTACCTTAAGTCTTCGTGCAGTTCACTATTCCTCTGCTGATGAAATGAAGTACTATATCTCTTTCATGAGTATCCCGTTTTGCAATTGTTGGAGTCGCTTTGCTGTCGCTTCCGTAAGATCACTAAAAAGCGGTGGACCGTACAGCAGAGCCGGTCTGTACACGTCCTTGTAAGCCATCAGCTTGAGGCGCAGATATAGATTGGGGGTTGTCAGCAAGTGTGTAGTGCAACGTGTGATTGGGGCTAAATAAAAATGTCGAACCAGGAGGAGGAGCACATTTAAGGTAAGAGGATCTCTGCTGACGTGTTGATAAATTAGACGTCCCAGAATGGACCTAGGGCGACCGCTCTACCTTATAAATTATACGATTGTTCGTAAACAATTGTTCTCTATAAGATAGTAACTTTTTGAAAGCCGTTGGAGACCACAACTAAGAAGAATTCAAGTGTTAATCTTCAGGAAGAGTGTAAAAACTGACCGACCTCTACGCCAAGGGCAAGTAATTGTCCTGACAATCAGCAAATGGAAATGAGACAAATATATATTGTTTTCCAAAGCATCAACATGGCTATCAATATTCCTTAAACAGCTGACGATGGGAGGAATAGTTCAACTCGCCAATATAATGATTTTATTAGGTTGCGATACTTTCCCATAGTGTGGAAAAGGCCATCTTGATCCAATCCTAACGACATGAAAGAACAGAAATCACCCTACCCACTACTCTATAATCTGCCTATTGCTCTTCGAGAAAATAATCCTAAATTACTTTAAAGAAGAAATTCTCAATCATCTCAAAGAAGAAAATCATCCCAGGACCGAATTTCAGGCAAATATTAGCAAAGAACATGAACATCTGAATAATGAAATCGTTAGTCTGCACGCAGGGTTTGTACACAGGTGGTCTGGAAAGTTTCCAACCTCAACATGATTATGATAATAAAATAAATAAAAGCTAAAATAAAAGCTTTGTTAGGTTGGAAACTTTTCAGACCACCCTCGTACTTCCATGGTGTCCCATTGGTTTATGACTAAACCAACAGCTATGCGAGCGGGAATTCCCTCGGGGTACGGGAAGCTATGATGTGGGGCCAAGTCAAGGAGCCGTGCTACGTACGCACTTCTCAGGATGACATTATTGAAAACAAGGACACTAAAGGAGCTGTCATTGCTGATAAAACAACGAACGGTACTAAATTAGTCTCATTGCCAAGAAATTCCCATTTGACACTTATGAAATGAAAATATCAACGTTTTAACTATCAAGCAGTTCAGTAATTAATGTCACTATAACCTCTAATTATTAAATTAACTTCTATAAAAAAGTCTATAGGTCAAACAATGACAATTAGCAAACCTAAATATAGATATATATTACAAAGGAGTGAAAAGATTTTATTGAGATCATATCATCACCTAAACAAAAATAATTTCACAAAAGCTTAAAAATAAAACGTGTTCTAATTTGTATATTATAATGCATATATTCAAAACTTGACTTGAAGTTTTGACTAAAAGACCAAGAATCGTTATATTACTAAGTGCCAGCTTGTAATCTCTTCACTTTCTAAGCATTGAAATCCAGTAAGCCACCTTCAAAAGTTTCCTATGACGAATAAATTTTATGTGCGATATAATAATACTGTGCACGCTTAGCTATGAAGCTTAACTAGACGTAGGACTTTGTTAAGGGTACTTTACGATAAGTTTGTAACTTTTATAACACGAAGTTTATATTTTCTTCTTCTTGAGTTGTCACACGTTTTCAGATATAAAGGTCCTGGTATTTATCATTTCGTATCCTTAATTTTTTTTTTAAACGTTGACGTACGATTTTTTTCCTATCCCTTCTGAGCGTGTGAAAGTTACTTCTTCCCAAATATCCTGTTTGCAGGTTTTGTACCACTCAAAAAATACACAAGGGTCATTACTTTTACTTTCAACACATTAGAACGTGTAAATAATTCGACGTTACCAATTAAATCCTTACCTGAGCGACTCAATGCTCCTTTTCAAACGGCGAGTTGTTAATTTGTTTTTAGCTGCTGAAAAAACTCTTACAGTATCAACTGCTACTCGAAGAGCTTGACAGATCACAGATGCTTAGGATGTGATTGGCGAAAGTGGTTATAGCAAAGCCCACACTGTCATGTAGTTACAACAGGCATTTAAAAGGATTACAGGGATGTGTGGAGTTTTTGTAATTACTGTGCAAGGGGATTAGGAAGAAGCGATAATTTTCAAAGGAATTTGGTGAACTTAGTGATGAGACCAACGATGTAAGGTGTGTTGAACTCGTTATTAAGTGTTAAAATCTATGTATATTGCTATAATAATAATTAAAAACCTAAAATATAATAAAAACCATTAAGTTATTAGGATTGAAAGGACAAGCTGTGGAAGATGTTCCACTGTTTAGGTAAGGCCCATAACTCTGCTTATAGATGTAGAATATATTTCATTCAAAAGATATTTAGTTCATTGTTCGCCGTGAGAATATGAATGGGTAAAAGTTGGGAAATCAACTCAGGTTGTTGAAAAAGGTAAAAAGGATGTTAGTTGATTAATTGACAACGTTTCGACATTCTAGACTTAAAAGTATGCAAGAAAGTGAAGGGTAAAAACAGGAGAAAAACATCTCGTCTTCTGTGACACTACAGTATGTTTTTTTAAACCAAATTTGTATACTTCAAAAATCAGAAAACAGAACATAGGCTCATCTTAAAAGAAGAGAAAAAAATAAGACTGTTTTATCTAAAGGCATTATCAAACACAGCGGCTAATCCCAATGTTAACAAAATAGTCTCCTCTCCATAGCCTTAAATTCTCCCTCCGCCATCACAGTGTTGGCGGTACTGATCTTAGAAGGGGTTGTCTGATGCAGTCACATATAGCATGTCGAAACGTTGTCCAATAATCTTTTACTCTTATTCTTCAACCAAAGTCAATTTTTGAACTAACACTTATACTTATATAAATATTTTGATTATTGAAAAGTCTCTCTTTGAATTACTTTTTCTGTCTAGTATACATTTTTTACGAAATATTCTCAAGTTTAAAACAATAAAACTTACTTTTTTTCAGATTCAATGGCGGAAATGTAGTATTATATTTAATATACATATTTGTAGTATGTGTAGTATTATATATAATATACATATTTATGGGGTAATAGAGTAAAAGCAGGGAAAGATAACGCCGAGCTATGTCAAATTAAAAGCGGGTATATTGGTCACTGAGGGAGGCTAATAACAATAAGGGCCACACTGGAGGCTTCTATGGGCGATAAGAAGACCCTATCGTACTAACGGACAATGGCTTACCGGGTATTCGTCGTACTGCACTCCCATCTCCTTGTAATCTGTGTACTTGGGGGCTGCTCCCGCCTGAGGTGGAGCAATCAGGCATATCGTCACCAGCAGGCTCCACCGAACCACGCTCCTCCTGAGAAAGTAAGCAAAATCACACATAAGCACTCATAAATAGCATATCATCCATTCGATAAATGGATAAGTGAAAAAACAATCACATGAAAGAGACAACCCCTATCAGAGTTGTAACAAAGCTTTACAGAATAATTAATTTGTTAGATTTGCCAATAAAACTCCCGTGTAAGTCTCTATGCTAAGTTAAGTTCTCCCTCCCGTCGTAGACAATACTTCCTTGGCTCATACTTTTTCCGAGCTATTCAGTCTCATAAGAGCCTTATATTTACAATATCCTACAGTTCAAATCCTTAGTCTACTCCCGGAACACAGATCCCGTCTTTCTGACCCCCCTTTCCACAGAACTCCAGCTCCTTTCTTGTTCGCTCCACCACTTTTTGGAATGCCTCTCAGTATCCGTCATTCTTCAACCATAAATCCTTTTAAAACCCTCCTATTCCAACAACTTACCACTCTGAAAAAGTTAGGATCTTTGCGATGTTTTTTCATTATTATTATTATATTATTGTAGTCTTTATTTTAGCCGTATACGATTTCTACCATTTAACTGTTCTGTCGCCAAATCCACAGCAGCAACTTTTTTAAACAGTAAACACATTTATTTTAACTTTATTTCTATTATATTTTCCTCTCTTCTTTTTTATTTTTTCTTATTCTAGTATTTAATCAAATTCTTCAATTATATATTTAATTTGAGGAGGACCTTTTAATTTTGTATATATATTTTATTTCCCACATCTATTTGCTGTATTTATTTATTTTATAAAATACCATAAACACCAATACCTGTACAACATATAAAAAATAAGAAACCAAAATCAAAACTATATAAATTTACTATTATAGGATATAATCTCCGTATAAAAAAAAGAAAGAAATAACATGAAAATAGGAGATAAATAATAAAATTGGAAACAACAAGGGAAAGTAGGTTCTTTAAAAAATAACTTCAACCCATCCAGTTGCGTGTGGTTATTTAATCACACTTCCAGAATATTGTTTTTTTTTATTCCATTCTATGAATGCACAATTGGAATCTTTCATCTCTGGGCTTATGCAAGAACTTCTAGCTAGATTGAATTTACCGCTTCAATAAACCAGTGGCTATAATAATGTAATCCCATTGTTGTAATAATTACTAAGCGAATACAAATTTTAATGACAGGACCGCTACTGGGAATAGATAAAACTGAGTCAACCCTGTCTCCAGCTCGATCCAATCGAGCTACTCCAATCAAACAACGGCAACGCGAAATCTCTACAGCTGGTCATGCGAATGAAGACAACATTTCAATCATTTATGTTTAATCAAAAATATTTTAGTGTAATAATGACATTTTACTATAAAACTACACCTAGTTAGTCGTGCCTCTCTGTACACTGTTATGTTTTAATCCAACATTGCATCCAATTTTTTCATACACTTATGTCTTTCAAGAAATTATGTAAAATTAAATATCATATTCTGACTCGGCTGTAGTTCGACAAGGGATAGTTCTGGGCGAAGATCAAGAGGGCTTATTTTCGAATAACGGCTTTGTAACTACCATATTTCTTTGCTTGTAGATCGTAAAAAGAACCTGCACATTTGTCTCCTTGCGAAGCAAAGTAGTAGGTGGATTCCGCTCAAAAATTTGCTCTTGTCTTTCTCTTGAGTGGTATGATCAATTTTTAATTAAAAACGTTGTCGTCATGTTTTTTAAAAAGAAGTTTTAATATGTTTTACCTAAAAAAGATCCTTAGATGACCCCTAAGAGTCGTATGTTCTATGGATGTTTTGTATTATCAGTTTGAAGATTGTTTAATTATGAGAAACTGTCATATTAATTGTTGTACGTATATCATTGTATGTTATAAGCCATTCATAGTGATAGTATCTATTGTTTTGTGCCTAAGTTTTGTTAATAAACATTTCAACACTTCTCGAACTTCTAACTTACTTTTCTTGATATCATGACTTGATTGCAGACGTGCATAGTATGTCGAAACGTGTTTCATGAATAAATGTCTCACTTTCTTCTGAATTTAAGTCAGTTTCATCTGAATATACTCTTCCATGCTTCGATGTTGTCGGGGTTACGGGAGGCATTTTCACGCGGAAACTTTTAGGGAATTGAAGGCTTTTCTTAGAATATAATGACTATATGGCGATTTTAAAAATAACTTTATTTTTATTTTTCAAGCATCCTCTTTAAGCAAGAGCCTACTCTGAGCGAATTATTACAAAAGATACTCAATAAAAACATTTAATTTCCGTCGATTTCATCACCGTTGTGTTTTATGGAATTCATAATGACTTGTTCTTATTTTATTTATCTCATTGTTTCAACAGGCGCATATGACCCACAATGCCGATTATAAAGGACATGATTACGTTATACCATTGTTAGGCAACACTTTTTTTCCTCGTAAACCCCCGTGTATCTTTGTGCCTTTGTCATCAGGCTTAGTTTAGTAAACCAGCCTACAAAACAGGTGGGGTTGGATGGCCCTCTAGATTCATGATATAAAAGGTTTTTTTTTCATTAATTCTTAGAGTCTTGTTGTTTATTTCTAAACCATGTTATGTTTTAATTACTGCCTATTATAGTGATTGTTAGTTCCTAAATCGACCTCAATAAGATATAATTTGTATTTATATAGTTATATGGGTGTGTATAATTCAATACAGAGCAATTGAGGTGTGAAAATACGAAATGGGATTTAGAGAAATTTTCGGAAAACATGAAAATGTAACTTTCTTTTATTTTTCTCTGATAATTGCATGGAACTTTTGCAATGAAACCTCATTGCATTTTTTAATTTGCACATAAGTAATCATTACTGGATAAAAAAATAATTAAAAAATATTCGTTATGTTGTTTATTTCATAGAGTATTGTCACAAACGTAAGAAATAGGAAAAACCATACAATTCCAAAGATGCATGAGGATGAATTTTGATTATGGGTTTTAAAATTATATAGTAAGAATCCACCTCTCTTTTGTTTCAAGAAAGATATAATATTTTTAACTTGCTTCGCAAATAACGATTTTCAATCGCTTCGAACATTTTGATGAAATTTATAACGTTTTTTCTGTTTCCTGAGCCTCGCTCGCGCTTTCGGCTTAAACTGTAATCTTGGAAGGAACCGGGCGGTGCTCACTAAAATGGAGCGTCGTCCCCTCTAAAAGACACTAGCCTCTGCACTGAGCGTGCCGATGCAAATTCCTCTGGAAAGATACCCAACAGGACAGGAATCAATTCCTACAGCTTTCCGGATACCTAATAAGAAACAAACAAACAGCCCTACACTTTTGATATATATACGAACAAATATATACGACGTTAAACGCTGCAATTATATTGCCAAAAGTATTAATCATAAAAGTCAACTCATATACAAAACAGCTCACCAAATTCTGTTTATTTACTCATTTAACCTGCTGTATTAATAATATTTACTATAAACTGTTCCATTATTGTGATTTTATTTTTATTAATAAAGTGTTTTCAACTCTTTACAGTTGTGGTATCGTTAGTTACTGCAGAAACATACAGACAGATGAAAGCCGATTGAAAGTAGAGCTTCTTGTTTCTTCCTTGGTAGTAATAATCTTTAAATAAAAAACCCATAAAAAGTCATTAACACCGATAAGAGGCAGTGCTACATATCCCAAGCACACACCAAAGGCTTTATCTGTCGACCTTGCTACGGCTATCAGTAGTAGCTCCGGGCGAGAAGTAAATCGTCATTGCAGACAGTGGATTACAGCACTTGACCTCCAACTTCACTCAAGCACTCCACTGGCTGTAGGGTTTGTTTGAGACCTTGTCTCTGTATATGTTTTTATGGAATATTTACGAATTGACAATCGAATCCCAACAAATTTCGCTTTCGTTCCCTCACAAAAAATATCAACTATTTTCATTATTACTAGTTGATTGAAGTTGAGCCCCATCACATTTTACTTACTCAAAAGCCTTGCATTACGCAAATACATCAGAGATAATTAACCAAAACATTGTATGCCCGCAGTATATTCTACAGTAAATACTAAGTGCAATTTTAGTTGTTACAGATTCATTATAGATTCTAAATCTGTAGATGTAGAAATAAAGGTGTTCTGGAGTTGATTTTTAAAGCTATATTGGACCTACCCATATCAAATAATAAAAAAAAATCTATCCTAATGGATGTATGTCTATGTTTTACTTAACTCTACTGGTAAATGTGGACATATATTTGCATTTCATCAGAATTGTTGTGACCATTACCCTGGTGGCAACTAAAGTAGTCTCGCAATAACCGTGGTTAATGCAAGACTACTTGTATCTGTGGAGACCATGGTCCAACTCACCGAAAGATTTTTTCCTTGCGGAATGGGCCTGACTCAGCGGGATTAACTCAGCCTCGTGAGGATAAATAAAGGAAACTTAGAGAGGGTTTGACAACTAGTGCTAACAATACAAGACCTCTGCGTAACCTACCAACTACGCCACCAATCTACGGTTGGTCCTCTTCGTGATGACGCTATGAATTTATTTATTATTATTATCATTGTATGTAACGAATCTTCAAATTTAATAGTGCTGATGTCCGCACGCATGCGACAGTGTGAATAATTGGCCTTAGTAGCCTTGCATTGGTTCCTATTTTGAAACCTTAACGGAGTTTGTAAACGCTACCAAGCAAAAGTAATAATAATAACAAAATATTTATTACTTTTTAAATTCTGTTGTACTAACTTCTTCTCCACGAATAAATAGAAGTTCCCATCTTCTCGGCCCAGAAAACACACATCTACGTTTCCATATTTTAATAATAAAAACCTTAGGGGTCAGTTAGAGAGAGGAAACTGGTTTATGGTCCGGCGTTGTCAGGCCCCACACCTTTCTAGTGGGTTTACCACCCTAACTAGCACCCCCTTGGAAGAGATCTCTTCCATGTGGACAACGTTCTCTGCGGCCCTAAAAACTTTACTTAGTCTGCCTCTCTCCGGTTCACACTCGCATTTGGGATCTGGACGGTTTTCGCCAACCCTTAGGTGCCGAGTGTGAATTTGTGGTCATTCCAAGACCACATAAACTACCTTTAATACCATAGTGCACTGTCGAGGCACACCTTTTATGATCTTATTGAGTCAGATCAATACGAATAAAGCTGCCCACCAACTAGGCCACTAGCAAAGGTCAAAAACCACAGGTTTACCCATTTTATCTCTTTCTTGACGCACGCCGGACAGCGGCAAAGTCGCACAGAGACCCTAGCCCGCGGCGGGCGTCCCCCTCACAAATACAATATATACCAATGGTAAGGTAACGACATCCCTGAGTGGCATAGATACGCTGGCAATTTATGGAAATGTTGGTCTAGTCAGTATGTTCTGTGGTTTGTAATATATCTATAACATTCAGGTCAATAGAATCAATTTTACGGCTATTTTAGAACAAAACAAACAGGCAAACCCGGTTGTTCCATATTCCTCTGAACCTTTATAACCATATAACCTGGACCTATCACTTCGGATTCCACAATGTCTTTCGTACCTTTGTCTGTGAGGATAAAAGAACATAGAAAAAAACTATAGAAAATATTCAATAAAATATATTTGAATACCCACATAAGCAAAAAAATCCTATAATAGGTCAAAATCAATAAATTATTATAATCGTCCGTTTTCTCTCCTAATATTAAAAATTTTTTTTTTACTTCCTAACAACTTTATTATGATGAAATTACAATCTTCCTTTACTTAATAGGCAATACTATTAAAAATTAAAAGAAAAATCGTTAGTTGGAGCCTAAGGAAAAAAAAATCTACACATTTACTGCCACAAGGTAGGTCTGAAGTTCAAGGAGTGGAAGTCCGTAATCAGGCATTGCTAAGGCTTCTGACCAGCTCTCAATCAGATACTCGTATGTCTGACAAATCAGCAGAGGGAAAGAATTCCATACCTTTTTGATCTGGCTTTACGGATTTGGGCATTGAATGTTGTACCGCGGGTCTTTTTTGTTGTTTATAAAGATTGTTATAACTTCTTAAAAATTATTTACGTAGATATCGATTAGTTTATAAGGTAGGGTTTCGTCATTTCAGGTCAGTGTTAGTACCCTGTTCGACCTATAGACACGAAATATTACGTGGATACCCTATTTTGGTCGACAGTTAAATAATCTTTGCATAGGAGAGTCTTTTAAAAAAAAAAGAAAGAAAATCTGTATTATGAAGTACAAGCCAAACACTGGTATATAGAAATATTAAGAGTTACGTTTCTACATACTGGGTAGAATGTTTAGGGACGAGTGGGGTCTGAGGCTAAAGCTGAGACATATATGCATAAGAAAAGGGGTAGGATTCTGGGAAGAGGGAAGGACGTCTTGGAGGGATGCGGTTGCTTACTTAAAAATAACAGGAACCATCAGTGACTTCCATGAAGTCACGAGGCAGGTATACAGTTCTGCTCAGCCCCCTTCTACTTGTTCTTAGCAGGATTATAAATATTACATATAAAGCAAGCATTATAAAACTGACGATTAAGACTGTCATTATAATAGTGCTCGCAAGTTTCACTCAATCAGTGGTTGTCCAGGAATGATTTTCTGAACAGTGGCGAACTATAACAACCTAGGAGCGCTACAAATAAAGACAACCCTATGAAAACAAGTGAAGATTCACAAATCAATTAAAAAAATATATTTAAGTTTTCAAATTGATAATATCGACGTCATCTTTGCCGTTGAAATAGTTTTCTCAGAAACAAAACCCTCTATTGTACCATGGCCACACTTCAATTGCTTTTTTTTATTTGAGAGAAAAAGTTGGAAAGACTACCGGAAATGATAGTTGGACGAAGAACAACTATAAAAGTTCTCCTCAGCGGAAAAGGTAATATGTATTTATTTAATTTTAATTTGTTCTGGACAGTTTTAAATTTGAAGATTGTTCAGCAACAAATAAATTTATTGAGTTAAGATTTTGAAGCCACCGATACATAGTTAAATAATCTTTACTACTACCGTGAAGTTACTGAGTATACTGCCAGGTGCCTGTTCGGGGCGCCAGTTGAATAATCTTTGTAGAGGAGAGTCTTTTAAAAGAAAAGAAAGAAAAGCTTTATTATGATGTACAAGCAAAACACTGGTATATACAAATATTAAGAGTTACGTTACTACATACGTTAAGTAATTTAATATTTCGCACAGTTGAGTTAGGTGCATAGCATATGGGTCCTATCTATACCGTTGATTACTTCCATGATTATATTAATATTATTAACAGCTATTGTGAGTGTCACTGTCAGTATCAACGTCCATCTGAAACATTCTGTTTGTGTGGTATAAAATGTGTCTTTTTGCTTTTTCTTTTTCTAACTACATTATCTGTGTGTACTTTTGTTATTTTGTTCCGTTTGTCAATAAGAGGTATAACAGGTTTGTATCTGTGTTCGTCTTTTGTTCTTGTTATTCATTTAACGTAGGGTTTGTCCTTTTCTATTTCGGGGCCTTCTCGTTTTTTATTCAGTTTGTCGGTTCTTTGTTCTTTTTCGTTAGTAATGCCTTTTCTAATGTTACATTTTGGTGTATGTCTTAGAGTCAAGTCATTTACTTTCTTACGAAGTCGTTTAATATTGCTAGCACGCGATTTCTTTATTTAATTTTTATCTCTATATTTTATTACTGGTTTATAAGAATCATGTTTTCGATGTGTCTTTTTCGATGTGTGTATTAGTTTTTATCATTAATTGTTCAACAGAAAGTTTCGGAATGTCTTCCCGATTTTGGATTAGTTTTTCTTTTCGATTAGTCTTTTCTTTTATTATTTTGTCTTTACTAAGGCATTTATTAGGCTTTTATCATCATGATATTTTTTAACGTATTGTTCTTTTATTGATATTTGATGGTTATTTTGTTTAGTTATTCCTGACGAGATAAAGGAGTCATACCTAGTTTTTCATTTAAGGTGTTGTATGCAGTAGTTGCTATAGAAAGTTTGTTAGTCTATTCGTTTAAGGAAGTTAGTAACTAAATTATTTTCATACTCCCTTCCGTTGTCCATTTGTATTAGAATTTGGTGTCGGGTGATGTTCTGAGTATTGTTTTATAACGTCACATATGTTAGTACTTGTTATACTTTTCACGGTTCTCGTGAATAGTCTTTTTGAAAAAGTATCAATTATAGTGATTATGTATTGTCTTTCGTAATTTAAATATTAATCATTAAATCATCAAAAGGTTTATCTGGTGTAGGAGTTACTATAAATTTAGCTTTAATTGGTTTCCTTTCATACTTAGTTTTTCTATGATACGTAGAATAACCTTAAATATTGTACAAATAACCTTTGTAGAGGTGAGTCTTTTAAAAGAAAAGAAAGAAAAACTTTATTATGATGTACAAGCAAAACACTACATACAAATATTAAGAGTTACGTTACTACATACTTGGTGGAATGTGTGGGAACAAATGAGCTCTGGGGCTAAAGCTGAGACATATATGTATACGAAAAGGTTAGTTCTGGGAATAGAGAATAATAAGAAGAGAATAAGAGAAAGTAAGGATGATTGCTTACATAAAAATAACAGGAACCATTAGTGACTTCCATGAAGTATACCTGTACCGTTGTGCTTAGGCCCCTTCTACTTGCTCTTAACATTATCTTAGCATTATAAAATTCATGCTATTATACTTTATTAAATTTAAATTAATAAGTATTTGCTTTATAAGACCCGCCTCTATATCAAAAATGATTCACAAATCATATCTACTATTATTTGTTTTTAATTACAGGTTTTTGAATACGAAACAAAACCTAAGAGACCTATCGGGTTTCACAAAACGTTATAATTTCCTGGCTTCTAGGAAGCCTCCTTATCATTTCGTATTTTTAGAAAAGGGATCTCTCCTCTACAGAAACTTTATTTTTCTTGTTTATCGCAGATATAGATTCGGGTGCGGAAACATGAGAATCAATTCAAGCTTTTTCCTCCTAAATTATAAATACAACACGGTCACAAATATCGACATAAATAATAATTGTATTTGTAATGCAACCGTGACTTTATCATTCTAATATTGTTATTCTACACAGTTCTTCTTGTTTTCTAAGAAATATTTGGTTTGCTACATTGCAACATTCATCTACTGTACATTTTCTCATATGTTTCAGTCTGGGGTTGGCCATCTGGGTAATGCGCCTTTTGCGTCAACCCCTTAGTTACGAATAATTAGAAGACCCCTCTTCTCGGCCCAGAAAATATCTATCTATGTTTCCATATTTTAATAATAAAGCTTATTCCGTAAGTCAGAGAGAGGGGAGAAGCTAGTGGGGGAAACAGCCGCTAGGGGGGGAACCATCCCCTCCACGGCTGGCCTGCCTATATAACCCGGCCGTCTTAGGACCACAAAGACCGTGCGTAAGCCGGTAAGACTTCATGCGTGTATGCTTTTGCAAAGAAGTTGAAGCATACACGCATGAAGTCTTACCGGCTTACGCACTTATTGACTTCCCCCAATCTATCACTGCGACTCAAGCTACTGATCTACAAGAGCATACTCAGGCCTACTCTGCTGTATGGTGCACCGCTATTTCGTTATCTGACGTATACGACAGCTAAGAAACTCCAACAATTCCAAAACGGTATACTGATGAAAGTGGTCAGAGGTACTTCATTCGAGCAGCGACGGAACAGTGAGCTGCATGAGATATTTGAGCTGCCTACGGTGGATGAATTCATCCAGCGTAGACATATCAAATTTTTCGACTCATTACAATATTTGACAAACCCGGTGTTTAACACTATAACCCCCGCTCCGTTCCCCCATCGATGGCAGGACGCTGTCGTGGCTGGAACACTCTAGTCCTAGGTTCTAGGTAGAGATTTAGTTTGTTTTGTTTAGTTTTGTTTTGTTTAGTTTGTTTTGTTTTTGTTCCTAGTGTTTAGTGTTGGTGTCGGTGACAAATAGAAGGTGAGCCTCATCACCTAGTGTTGTATAAGAACAATGAACTATTAACGACAATAAAAATTTATTATATTTAGGCACTCCGCCAAATGCATGTAAATGCAGTAAGAGGAGAAATATGTAATCCAAATATTTTGTTATTTTTCTTTTGTACATTGTATTGTTTTGTTGAGGTTTTGAAATAAAAAAAAAAAAAAAAAAAAACCACAAAGACTGGCCAGCCACCAGTAGACTCTCACTACTGTACCGACTTAACCAACCTCCACCGAGGATTCCCACTCTCCTTACTCCCCTCACACAACCTTCAAGCAGGTACTCCTTGTACAAGGTTCCTATCACCCCAAATATTTTCTATTTTTCCCACATCCTAAATTCGACCTAGAGAGCTTCGAAAAAAAAAAAAAACCACAAAGACTGGATTCCAATCCAGTATGAGCGCAGAGCACCCCCTTCTGAAGGTGCAGTCAGAAGTTAGCCATAACATGAATAGAAACATAGCCACGGCTATGATTTCCATTGATTGCACCCAAGCATTCGACTCGGTGTCTCACGGGACACTGTGTCAAATGCTCTGCGACCGGGAATGCCCGGAACAACTGTATTCAATTCTGGTTAGCTTCCTGAAAAACAGATCGCTGTGGGTGTGGGTGGGTGATAGCTTCTCCGAAGCTGTGCCACTGACCTGTGGAGTACCCCAAGGCGCCGTCTTATCCCCTGTACTATTCAATGTATACACGTCTGAGATTGTCGGAGCCCGATACAAAAATACCACAGTTACTGCTTTCGCAGATGACATAGCGGTGTACAGTAGCAGCATGAGTGTGCCAAGGTAGCTCTAAGACAGGCTGAAGCAGCCTGTAACCAGATCAGTGAGAGATTGGGGAGACTCAATACCTCTGTAAACGCGGGTAAGACTGACTGTGTAATTTTCTCTTTTCAAAAGGGAAAAAGCCCGCTCCCTACTAGTTACATAGTAGAAACGGAGGAAAATTCACCAGCCAACAACCTGGTATGTCTGGGAATTAAAATGGACAGACACCTCCATTTTAGTAACCATTTTGCGAAGAAGTTGAAGCATACACGCATGAAGTCTTACCGGCTTACGCACTTATTGACTTTCCCCAATCTATCACTACGTCTCAAGCTACTGATTTACAAGAGCATACTCAGGCCTACTCTGCTGTATGGTGCACCGCTATTTCGTTATCTGACGTATACGACAGCTAAGAAACTCCAACAATTCCAAAACGGTATACTGATGAAAGTGGTCAGAGGTACTTCATTCGAGCAGCGACGGAACAGTGAGCTTCATGAGATATTTGAGCTGCCTACGGTGGATGAATTCATCCAGCGTAGACATATCAAATTTTTTGACTCATTACAATATCTAACAAACCCGGTATTTAACACTATAACCCCCGCTCCGTTCCCCCATCGATGGCAGGACGCTGTCGCGGCTGGAACACTCTAGTCCTAGGTTCTAGGTAGAGATTTAGTTTGTTTTTTTTGTTTTGTTTTGTTCCTAGTGTTTAGTGTTTGGTGTCGGTGACAAAAAGAAGGTGAGCCTCATCACCTAGTGTGAATATAAGACTGAGTACTATTAACATCAAAAAATTTATTGTATTATGCACTCCTCCAAAAGCATTTAAATGCAGGAAGAGGAAAAATTTGTAAGTCGATTATTATTTTGTTATTTTTCTTTTGTACTTATTATTATGTATTTAAGGTTTTGAAATTAAAAAAAAAAAAAAAAAAAAAAAAAAAAAAAAAAAAAAAACGGCACTTTGAACACAGCTCTCTCTCTCTCTCTCTCTCTCTCTCTGTCTGCACTGGTGCTTGCTGCTCTACTCAAACCATGGCTTTCTTATTCAACTACCTCTGTATCTCTCTCTCTCTCTCTCTCTCTCTCTCTCTCTCTCTCTCTCTCTCTCTCTCTCTCTCTCTCGTGTGAATTCGAGGTCATTCCAAGACCACATAAGCTACCTATAATCCTACCCAGTTCCCCTTCTGAACATAATGCTTTGTCGGGGCACACCTTCTAAGATATTATGGAGTCAGATCAAAGTGAATTAAGCTGCCCGCCCACTACGACGCCAGCCAGGGTGAAAGACACAGGTCCACCCATCTTATCTCTTTATTGGCGCTCGCCGGATGGTGGCTAGAGGTTGTAGCGACCCTAGCCCGTGGCTGGCGTCTCCACCCCACTTTGGGGATATTCGACATCAAACCCGACAGGTCCTTTTACACATTCCTGTCATTTCTCAGTTCCGTTTCAGTTTCCGATTTTCTTTCATTTCTGCCGAGAAGAGGGTTTCTTTTTACACGATACGTTCGGTTGTCAGTTCTCAAGCCCTTTCAGTTCTCTCATCAGTTTCGGTCCTCGAGCTTAATAGGAGTGTACATTGTAATACTACGTAGTGTATTTTAAAACCTTCACACCTTTATTTAACCAAGCTGGGGGTGTGATCACAACGCCTGCTTGCCTACCCAAAGGGTTGTGTACATTTATGACTTGTCAATCTCAGTGCCTTTTTCATAAATCCCACCTTGGGAAGTATATAAGATTTGAATTTCTTACTATTATTTCATATATTGGAAGAGACAACAAACAAGTATTTAAACGTACAACAATTACGTTTCGAGAGCTATTGATAGAAATCATTCCTTCGGCAAAAACCCCAATAATAAATTCTGTAATAAAAATAAATAATAATAATAAAATGGGTTGGCAGTAAAACATTCATTGTTAATTAAAACTCATTGATATATCTTTCTTTTCAATAGTTCACCTGCGAACGTGCTCACATATTATTCATGTACAACATAAGCTGAGAATTCAATTTTATATTATAATTTATCACTAAAGCTAAAAAAATGTATGTGAATACATATTGATAAAATTATTACTCACCAAAATTTTCCATTATTTTAGAACATTAGAAAAAATGCTAAAATAAATTGTCTTGAAATAAAATCTGGAAAATATTCGATACAATTAGTCTTATAAAATATTATTTATATAATTTTTTATAAAAAGTTCGGGAAAAGCAATACAAGGTGAAAGATGTGGCCACTGCATTGCAATACGCTCAGGATTTGATAGAGGTATCAAATCTGTTGAAGTTGAATTGTTAAATGACATCAATTTTTATTAAATATTTGAATTATTCAATTTGAGCGTAACAGAGAGGAGTTGAGGGTAAGTCAGATAAATACATATAAGGATATATGTATCCTTAGAAAATATACATCCCATATATATTTCCTTATATTTTATGTATTCGGATGCAGTTGATTAGAACCACACTAAGCATAGCAAAACAAAACTGTGATTATTGGACTGAACAGTTAAGAAGGAAGGATTTCAAGAACTGAACAGAAACGGAAACAGTCAGTTCTCTTTCTCGGTTTTCCTATCACTTTTTTCTTTTTACACTGACATTTCGGCTGAGCGGGAGAGACTGACAGGACCGTGTAAAAGAGCTTTAAGGTACGTTTTTTTAGGTCTCCCTCAAGGTCTTAATCTTCTTGGGTACTTGGCATTCATTCAGCATACATGTAAAATCCATTATAGTAGTTGGTTTTTCCAGCCAGCAATATTTTCTTTCAGATCATCAATCCAGCAGTTCATTTAGTATTGTTTCGTTCCGCAGCCGATCCCCCTTCATTTCCACTGCGGTGCTAACTGATAATATATATGTTTTGCCCTATTTGATACTGTTTCTCAGTTCTAGGTCAAGTATACCAGTCCTGCATATCACTGTACCAAGGCAGGTATAATCTTCTGTGGTCTTTATTAATATTCCGTTACATGAAATGTATACACATCATCCGGCTTCTTATTAGGAGTTGAAGAACTTTGTTCTTATTGACATTAATTGTCATCCAGTTATGCCTGCCATTCGGTTATAGCTTCCTGCATTTTTTGTCGGGAATTGGTAATTAAATGCTCGTAAAAAAAAGCAATAAAGAGGAGGCTTGTTGGGAGGAAAATATACGATAACATTCTGTTAGCTTTACCAATACCTTTTGATTTATGGCACGTCGATTGAACTGCCTTAATCAAATCCCGAGGGACATTTGTATTTTTTTGGTGCTCTCCATATTTCATCCATTCTAACCGAATCAAAATCTACTTTCAAATCAAGCAATGACAATCTGTCTAAATTTCTAAGCAGGCTTTCCTTTATAGACTTTGTGAGAAATATATACTAGTAACTTACTATCATGTCTGTGAAAAATCTATATATACTTCTACCATAAGTATTGTAATCTACATGTATATTATTTACATTACTTTATAGTATAAATTTTCAAAAACCTATGTCCCAGGATTGATCAGTGTGTTGTTCTAATCTTATATACTGGAGCAGCACCACTTTTTCAATAAATGTATAGTTTCAATTTCTCCAGAATGAATACGTAAGCAACAAGGGTATGTCAGAAGGCTATAATAAACAAAGTATTCTACGTTTATCAAGTGCCTCGGTAGCGCAGTAGGCAGCGCGTAAGTCTCATAATCTTAAGGTCGTGAGTTCGATCCTCACCCGGGGCAATACTTTTTTTTATAATTGGAACAAAAGTACTGAATATAAGTTTTTATTATACCCATTCTTCGGGAATAATAATAAAAATTGATGTAAGTTTTTAGAGTTTTAAGAGTCTTATCAACAAGAGTTTTTTTTCACTGATTAAACTACTTGAGAGAAATATAAACAATCTATTTATTTATAAAGTGATGCTGCTCAACTGTATTGTATTACTACAATACAAGATTTTATCAATACCCAGAGACATGGGTTGCTGAAACGTAATATCTTGTTAGAGGTTATAACTTAAATTGATCTCAATATAAATAAATTAATACTGTGAGTCTTTGTTGGTTAGCTGTAACTATATATATAAATAGGCTTTGGTTCACAGATCACCTTGGGTAGATAAAAACAAGTTGTTAGGTTTCATCAAGTTTGTTTGTGAGCAACCTAAAATTGTTGGAGCGAGTTGCTAATTTATTTTATTTACTGTTGCGGGCCAATAATGGATCCCGTCATTAAAAAGTTTCTTTCCCTTATTCACACAACTGTTAAGGATACTTAGTTACTTTAATAATTAGGAGATAAATTATTGAACGAATAGTCCAGGCAACGAAGGAAAAATAGAAAAAAAAATTATGAAGTTCTGATTTTCGGTGAAGGTTGTTTGTTGGAGGGCGTGACTTTATAACATACTAAAAGTCCCCGAGGGTCGGGGCGAAGGTTTAAAGGTCATCTTTTTGGGTTTTCTCAAGTATCTAAATATCTTGCAAACGAGTGACTACATATAGGAAAACGAACGTTATATATCAAATTGAAATATCCAAAATATTTAATTGCCTATAGAAATGTTTTTATTATTTTTTCTTAAAGTACATGGTTTAGGAGATAGTGTGGGTTAAAAAACAGGTATTTTCACAATTTTTGTAAAAGCGGTTTATTAATGGGAAAAAAAAGGAAAATATGTTAAATAAATAGGTAAAGAAACGTTGTATACATATAAGATAAAAGCATAAAAAAACATCAGTAACTATTATATATAATATATGTATACTACTATGTATATACAATATAAACATGAGCACGAACTATTTTTTTTTACACTAAAACTGAAAAAAGACAAAAGAAAGTTATGTAGTTCTGATTTATGGTACAGTTTTTGTGGGGAGTGTCCTTTATACATATAATCATTTATAATAAAAGTCTCCGAGGGTGGGAGGTGAGCGTGAATAAGAAGGGTGGTTTAAACGTATTTTTTTTTCTTCAGTTTTTCACAAATATTTCGCAAACTAGTAATTTTAGCAAAATGTATTTTATAAACAAAATTGAAGTACACAAAATTTGCTATAAAGTTATTTTTGTTTATTTTTTTAGGAGTAGAGAGGTTAAAAGAATTTTTTTTACAGTTTTTGTTACAGCGATTTCTTCATGAAAATTTCTGCTTTTAAACCTCAGTATTTCCTAAACCATAAATATTTTAATAAAAATAATTAAAAACATTTTCATAAGAATTTTTTTTGCTTTAATTTGGAATAAAATGTACTTTTCACTAAAATAACTAATTTGAGAAAAACAAAAAAAAAAGATTTTTGAACCCAACCCCTCGCGCTCACCCCCTCCCTCGGGAACTTATAGTATGTTGTACAGGACACTTCAATTCTACGAAAAAATCAGAACTGCATCATTTATTATCTTGTCATATTTTAGCCTTCTTTGGCTAGACTAGTTTTAAAAAAAAGTTAGTTCATGCTTATGTGTACATGAGATATTGTTATATGCTTCTATGTTATATTTCTATGTTTTTCTCTTTAGTAATGTTGGCGTTTTATTAAAAATATTTTGCTTAGTTGAATATTATTTTTTTCTCATGAATAAACCGTTTTAACAAAAGTTGTGAAAATTCCTCTTTTTCAACCCTCGCTATCTCCTAACCATTGACTCAATGGAAAAAAAGACAACAATTCCATAATTTCAATTATTGATGAATAATAAATGATTCAAATGTAGCAGATTTTATCGTTAGAAGTTATGGGTTATATAATTATGAAAGTACATCAATTATCAATTGGAGTATGGAGTATATCAATTATAATGTATAGACATAAATAAAAATAGTGTTTGGGATTTGCGAATATTCCGGTACTTAACACTAAATATTATGTTTAATATTGATCAAACCCAATAATATCTACTAAAAAGACCAATATAAATATAAAATTAAACTATCCACAACCACTAGCGTATAAATTAAATTTGATCGAATTATATTAATTGTTTGAGAATCAAATAACAATATAAAGAGCATAGAATCAGGCTATAGTCAATGAAAAGAAAGTAGATTCTTGCAGGTGAGAGTTAATCATCGAATTTTAACCATTTTTCGAAATTTAAATTTGTCTTATGCGGTGCCCTGAGCAAATAATTTCAAATAATCATCAGCCTTACATTCTAGAGATTGCAGATAGTTTCTATTTTAACTTTCTATCTTAAGAGGTCGAGTGGTAGTTTCAATAAAGCGCTAATTAGATGCATATAAATACATACATAAGCAGATGCCAATCACCAAAGTGTTTAATCTAAACATTTTTTAATATATGAGTTGTTATAATTTTGTAACAAAATTTATTGCAAGGAACTATTAAGAGAGCAACTAAAGTTTTACTTCATTGCGTAAATGTAATTTCTTCAGTTTCCTGGGTATAATTTTAGCACTTTTTTTTTTCTCTCGCCTGGTGGTTTATTAGAGTAGTCTAAAAATATATTGGAACCTTAGCTAAGCAATCAATGATAATAATTAATAATATTAGGAGGATATAAATAAATATATAACAGAGACATTTTCATTGGTGTTGGTCCTACAAGTATTGCTAATTAAGGGCCAAAAAACATATACAGGATTGAGCCTTGAACCTGTGACCTCGCCAATATCTAGTCGGTGGCTCTAACAACTAGTCAGCTCTGTGTACGATGTTTACAGTCGGCGCGAGTGCTTAGCAAAAGATGCTGCGTGGGCGATCGTACACTCGTAAAAGACTAGCTCGGTTGAAACCCAACTAGATATTAAGTCCCGACTAGTCACGATTCTGCCAGAATATTATTCATGAAACGGAAAATCTCCTGCCTCTCCACAGCTTTATCAAGTCATGAAAACGTTTTCGAAGGACTCGGCAGTCATCATCACCAAAGTCCTTGCCAGGTTGGCCATTAAACACCGTTTGGCCGAACACTTGAGATTCATAGTAGCATACTCGAAAACCTTCGGATATAGGTCTAAAGCTATGGAGAGAATAGCACCGAACACACTCCACACCGAAATCTAACAAAACTATATTTTTTTCGGTAGAGTTAATTATTAATATTTTTTTACTTTTAATAAGTTTTCAAGAAACAGTTGTAGAGACTCCGTCCCAAACTCAAGGACATCTCTTGATATATTTCATAATTTCTATGACCTTAATTGTTCATACAATTTTCCGAGGATGAAATTTAGTTTACCATTGATGAAAGCACATTTTGGTCGGTGTAATATTGATCTAATGGGAAAATAGCGATACAACTGACCCACGGATCATCAGAGTAGATTTTGTTTTCGAGCTATAATAAAAATGGAAACAAATAACCTCCAAATGGAAGACCCAAATGGTACACTGACCGCAGCAATGTGATTCAACTCTCACTTTAGAGTGTCCAGGAGCTAAACGGCGAACCCTAAGCGACCCCTGTTCGCAGCGGGGCCTGCATCGGGCTGACTTCCTGCATTGAAAGAGATAAGTGAACGAGACAATCCTTTAGCCCGGGCATAATGGTCCCTTTGTCCAGTCACCGGCCTATTATCTTGTCACGGTTGTGGTTTTTGTTCAACTCGAACGGCTGTTTATTATCTTTGTCCAATCGGTATCTATATCGTTAAGTATTTATAACTGCACATGAAAGGATCACGTGCTCACACACTGAGCTATATTAGTCAGTATTGAATATGAGCAGATTGCTGAAAAGGTTTATCCGGTAATAATAGCTACCTAGTTACATCGTGAATGAAAACATAAATGACTTTAAAATAACGTATAAAATCCTTATTTGGATAATTTTTGATTAAAAAACCTCATCTGACATTCCAAAAGTAATAAAACATGTGTTAAAGAGTGCTATCGGCAACATTACTCGGATGCCACTGAATGTCCATGTGCATTATTAAATTCCTTCTAACAAGATTGTACCAACAATGAAAATAATAAAAAGTTTCATAAAACAGAGAATATATAAGTTTATTTTGAAACTGGCCTAAGAATCATTTTATCTATACTGATTAAATTTTTCACTATTGATTTAACTATGATATTTTATTGATTTTGCCGTTTTAATCATGATTTAAATATATTCACATAACGTTACTAACATTGCTTCGACAGTGAGGCCTCAAATATTACAATTTGTTTAAAAATAAAAAGTTAACGTATCAATATAATTATTAAAACAGTTCCACTTTCGAAATGAACGGCTTATATGAACATGTTAAATCCCGGAAATATCTACACGATAAAACTACAATATATATTCTAATAAATAAATCTCTGTCCTAACCTATAATCTGTAAAAATTATTATATAAACTGTAAAAAGTTATTTGAATATATTTTATAGTGGCCAAATCAAGACAATAAATAAATAAATAAATTAGTCATAGTCATAATCCATAAAATATTTAAAAAATACATGAATTGTGAACAATTTCATAAATATTGTCAAACACGTGTTAAAATAGTCTACGAAAATAGCAACTAAAATGTCAATATAAAAAAGTGTGATCCGATTTTTCCTAAGATGACAAAACCTGAAAAAAGTTAAGTGGATTTTTTTTTTTAAAATAACTAGCAGGATTGCTTTTAATAACGAAAACATACAAAAGTAACATTGGGTGGGCGATGCAGACAAAAACCCCTACCCTAGTTCATAATTTTGCATCACAAATATATTTGTCTATAAAACTTCATACATTTTAGGGATCAGCGGTTTTCCTTATAATAAACATAATTGTTTTATTTTTTAGAAATTGCTTTCCAATATAAACAATCCACTGAAGACTTTGAAAAAATCATAAAATGTGTTTAGAAATAAACTGAAATGAACATTATTGAGTTACTTTCATGGGAAAGTTAATTTTAAAGCCAACATTTATCGCCAAGTCCGAAGGGAGAGGTTATAATTCCCTTCTGATAGGAAGATCTAAGGACGGTTTATCTATCGTATGCTTTTTTTTCCTGGGACAGTGGTTGTGAAAATGCGGTGGCTTGAGTATGATTAAATACAATTACGTGAAATATGAAAACAAAATTAAAATTTAAAAAAGACACTTTCTAGAAAAGTCTGCCCTAATCGGGCAATAGGTAGTTTGTGATAAATGCAATGTATACAATTTTTCATTCAGCTTATCATTTATAAAGTATTTGCAACATAGACATATACAATATTGCTCGTGTTGTGTCGTTGTGTGCGAACCTTCCCCTCACAACAACATCATCCATATCCAAACCCTTGTAAGCTCATAGACAGTAACCTAGCAACTCACTGTTAGTCCTCTGTCTAGAACACCCCCAGGCGTGGATCAATTTACGTGTAAGACATTCGGCCAGCTATGATGTTTACCAGCCATATTTGTATATGTCGGGCTCAGATAACTGTGTATCCCCAAAGTGAGGAGGACACGCCCGCCACGGGCTAGGGTCGCTACAACCTCTTAGCTGCCATCCGGCGAGTGCCAAGAAAGAGATAAGACGGGGGGACCTGTGATCTTTCACCCTGACTGCCGGCCTAGTCGGCGGGCAGCCTAATTAGTTTTGATCTGACTCCATAAGATCTTAGAAGGTGTGCCCCGAACAAGCATTATGTTTAGTAGAAGGGAAACAGGGTAGGTTTATAGGTACTTTATGTGGTCTTGGAATGACCACGAATTCACACTCGGTGTCTAAGGGTATGCAAAAACCGTCCGGATTCGAAAGGCGAGTGTGAACCGGAGAGAAGCAGACTGGATTGCCGTGGGAGACGCTACTGGTAAGTTTGTAGGGCCACGGCAACCGTCGTCCGCAAGGGAGAGGTCTCTCCCAAGGAGGTGCTAGTTTCAGCAAGATGAAGGTAGAGATTCCCATTAGGAAGGTGTGGGGTCTGACAACGCCGGACTAAAACATAGCGAGGTTAGGAGAGAGAGATGCAGAGGTATTTGAATGAGAAGACTATGGTGTTGAGTATAGCAGCAAGCGCCAGTGCAGAGAGAGAGGAGAGAGTAGTGTTCCAAGTGACGGTCCGGTTCGTTATGCTAATTCAGTCTAATTCTGGGGCTTACTTAGGCGCCCAGCTGTGGTGGGGATGGGTCCCAACCTGTGGCTGTTTCCCCTCACTAGCTGCACCCCCACTCTCACTTTCACTGACGTCATAACCTTTATTAAACATATTGAAACATAGATACATATTTTCTGATATTAATTTGATGACATAGATACGAGGTCTGATACGAGAAGAGGGGAACTTATAATTATTCATAATAATAAAGAGTATACATCGGTGCATCGCTGTTGTGTATATGCGAAGTGCCACTAGGTCTACTTCCAGCAAGGAACCTTACGTAAATTTCTTTGAACTCCTATACAGAAGAGTGTGCCACATATAGACAGTCGCAATTTGTTAATTGCTCGTTAATTAGTGCTGTTGCACTAGCTTACCCAATTTAACATACGTCAGAAACTGACTATTAAAACCTGGTCACTTTATAGCCAGAACATAGACAATTTATATAAGATTTTCTTTAAATCATTGTGAAAGCTTTAAATCTATAAATGTTTGTTTGGTTTCTGGCCTTCTTTAATAATTCTGGAAGATCTTCTTTGCTCTCTTTATTCATTCCAAGCCATTTCATATTTAATATTAAAATTAACATTTTCATTAATTAAATGACTGCCATCAAACATAATGTTAAATTCCTTTATTGCGCTAAAATTACAATCTGCCTTTTATAAGGCAATAAGTAATTAAGATAAATGCTCTCATTCATACCATATTTACAGTTCATCATTCACTCGCTCATTCATACAATATTTACAGACAGCCCAGAGACCCCCCAAATCCACCGTGAAGAGAAAGCGGAGTCTTGGGAAGTCCCCCACGCTCCTCCGTCAGCCGCGTCACCGGATACTAGCCAGTGGAGGCTGATACCATCAAACATAAAATTGTTTTTTTATTTTCCCCCTGGTGCAACCGGTGAATACGTAACAGACACACGGCTAATCAAGCCTTCAGTTTTGAAAGCCGTCACAAAGGTTGAGATCTTATTAAGGTTTAAAGTTCTGCTTTTTCCCCATGATAAACGGTAAATGAATACGAATTTCATAGATATTTGAAAACAATAAGATCTGAGAACGAACCTTAGAAATCCAATTTCGTGTCCATATTTTAGCTATTTAGAACATTTGTTGTATGTTTAGAAGATGGTTTTCATTGACCGTTTTAGCAGATAAAACAAAGTCATTTTGGCCACAAATACGCGTAAAAATTCTAAAACAAAAAAATATTATTACTGTTCCTCGGATCAATTATACATTAAATCTGAGCTTTGCTTTGCGGTATGTCACAAAATGTTACATTTTTATTATTGTTACCTTAATTTAATCGGTTACCTATTCTGAAACGAATAAATAACTATAGTTATTTAGGAATTCATAAATTTGTTTTTAGTATCAAATTCATAGCTTTGTGCGAGTATACGTTTTTTTCTGTCACATCAGCGAAGACTGCCAGCTAATGATCTATTCAGCGAAAGGTGAAAGGGCCCAGGGATCAGGGCTGATTGTATATTTATTTCAGCATTTCGTTATACAAAGAATCGACATTTTAGAGAGGGCCAGGTATTTATTAACATTCGGATCACCTGATATTTTATTTAAATATAAATTGCTTCAAAATTGTTTTAAAGGGGGAATTTAACATGATTAACTGTAATTTTATTTCAGTACTGTACTGATTTGTTATCGGTTCTATGAAATTGTTCTGGAATTATACCAAGGGTTCTTTTGGTTACCCAAATGTTGTCCAGTAGTTATTCGATGCTATTTATTTTCATTTTTGTGCCCATTAATTTCCTAATTAACACTAAGTAATGACGGGGTCCACTCAGTTTGCGAGTAATATTGATACGATATTTGATCAAGTGACGGATCTGACCAATTCTGCTGCAAATGAACGGAATAAAACGACACAAAGGTTGCGAAAGACGAAACTGTGCGAGCACAGGAAACAAACACTTGGGAGAATATTGGTTAGTCCAATAACCAAACTGACGGTTAGGCGAACCATTATAAAGTGACAACTGTTCTCCAGGGTTAAAATCGATCCCAGGCTATTCTGTCCGTAGTGATCTTCAATCAACTCCAGCTCGTTTCTTTTACTTATTACACCAAGCAACATGTTTTTTTGGTTTCGGAGCCATTAATTTTGGCCTAGCAGCTCAAATTTCTAAGAAATAACATTTTAGTGAAATATAAGTTACACTATTTTAAGTTAAATCCAGGGATAAAATAAAAAAAAAAAAGTAAACGCAGAATTCGTGTTATTATATTATAAAAATATTATACGGTGGCTGTGTAAATAATGTACCTTAATAGTCATATTGCACCTAAGGGATTTAAAACTGTTAAGCAGCTCGTTTACCAGTTCAACATAGTTTTGCGTTTACCTAGACAATTTTTTCACCTAGAAAAAAACTGCAACAAATGAAGTCCAGGCTTTTCGCTCAGCCTCAGTTATCGAATTAACGAAGGCAATATCCTTAACGACTTGTATTATTTATGGGCAGTCACATGTTCATACTTAATTTTTTTCTGTACTCAACTGAGGCATTTTCCCCCAGATATATGCAAAACATGATCCGTTCTTATTTATAACCTTTATAAACTGCTTCATGAGGCCCAACTTTATATGCAGGACGAAGATGATTTTATCTCGTCCAACTAAGAGGTCGTTAATGACATTCTTTTCCTCAACGTCCATATTTTGTCTCTTAGGCCACGCTTTTCTAACCCAGTGGTTTGTTATGTCTCTGCTATCCCAGAAGAACAAGAAGCAAGGATATTTGGTGTAGCCTCTTTGCCATTATTTACCATTTTTAAATCCACATAAATCACCTTTCGATGTTCATAATATCTTAACCAAGACCAAAGCTTTGGTGTTATATTCTTCTTTCATTTTTGTGAAGTGAGCAATTGTGTTCCTCCATATAAACATGATCGATATTTATTCCCATTGTGTAGAAAGGCACATTTCAAACTCAGCTTTGAGCTATCCATAACTATTTGCCAATCACCTGGAAAATAGTCAGGAAGGCCCATTTTTTCCCAGGAGTCCTCTAATTTCGTGACAAAACACTGAGGCCACAAGATTGCCTTCTTGAAAAAAGAAGGGAGAAGAATACAGGAACCAATCCTTGTACATGTGTTTTAGAACTGTCCATTTCGTGTAGAACTGAACACTAATCTAAAAATGTAGAGTAGATAGAGAAAACTTGATTTCATATTTAGATTCAGCGCCCTGTCTTTATAGTCTTTATAGCCCTGTCTGTGTTTTCTTGTAGGCCTGTGTTATCTACTAAACAAATACATCAATACGCAAAAAAGGATTTTTTAAATGAATTTGGCAACGTGAGGAGAAATAATAATGGGACGATAAATATTTCAGTTCAAGTATTTTATACAATACAATATTTTATACGTAAAAATATTTTATAGTTCAGCGGACGTTGAAGAATCCCTGCATTCTCATATTACTAGTCAAGATGGGGGCTCGTAAAACTTAATATTTATGTATCCACAGAAGTTTTTTGGGGTACAAAGATAATGTTTTCTTTCCTTTTATACTTGTTTAATTTTTACTTCTTTTGTATATATATATATATGTCTAATGAGACATATAATGTATGTCTTACTATAATTTACAACTTCCAAAAACTCTCGGAGATTCTGATGCACACAGTATCTAGTTAGGCTAGCTATGAATCAATGCTGTGCTCAGCAGTGTGTGGTGGGCCTTGTGGTCACCAACACACTGCCAATCTAATTAATCTCCGCACTCAACCCGTCAATGGTTGATAATTTGAGGTAGTACTTAATGAATTTAATTTTGACATCTTTTGTCTCAATGCGTAAGTTTTAGTGAAATTGTTTGTTTGTGGCAAACCAGGGGGCATTCACAGCAATCCTTAGGATTTCATTTTGGAAAATATGTACCCTTTTAAGATTCAAACTGAGCCCCATACTTCAAAACCGTACATCATCAGTGGTCTATGTATGGCATGGAATATTAAAATGGCAACATCCACTTTTAGCTCGGATTTCCTGTTCATAATGGATCATAAAACTGCAAGCCTAGGATATGTCTAGGTAGGTTTATTATTGAGACTCCTCCAAAGTCAAACGGTATCTCACAGCTTCATTTTAATTTGACAGTCTCATTGTTGAGAGTTACCTTAGGTGGATTTGAAGCCGTATAATGAATGATTTTCTTTTGGTAAAGAGCTCTTCCAGATCTTCTAGGCTGGTCTGCAGCGTGGAACGGGCCATGTCTCTTCATGTTGGTAAAAGAGTATGGTGTCATCAGCGAACAGTCCTGATTGCTATTGATGTTATGAGTGAATGAATAATATCATGGACAACCCCGTGGAGTACCTGGACTAATACATCTGGATGAAGAAAAATTGTAATAAACTTGTACTGAAAGGATTCGTCATTTCAGAATTTCAAATAGGCAAAGAGGAACATCGTTTTCTATTTTATATTTTAACTCCTAGAGAAGTCCGGAGTACCAATTCGTTGAACTCTTGCTGGAAGTCCAGAAATGTGGCAATTCTATGTTTTTTTTATAGTTGATGTAAGATTGAATTCACTGGAAACTAAACTGGAAATCACGAATGATAAGCATGCAAAAACGAGAAGAGCCGTTTTTATTACTTATTCCAGCAACTTGCCTAAAATGGCTAATACATTTATCTGTCTATAACTTTCTATTCCTTGCAATGCTTAGTGACCCATGTTCCAATTTTTTTTGGATAGTGACCTCGACACATGAAAATATTGAATAAGTGTGTTAGCCAGAGTTTACCATTTCTTGGTAGATTTTTATAGAATATTCATATTAATTTTAAGAAGTGTTATGAGGTCTTGTAATTAATAGGGTGAAGTTGAACTCCAAATATTCTCAACCTCGTTTTCCGCGGTTGATTTGGATTTGAGGTGGAGAAACATGTTTTATTGTGTTCGGGGAAAGCATCAGGTTTTTTATTGATCACTGGCAAGCAATAAACCAATATAATCTCAATAGACAAAAATTTTACTTATATATGGCAGAGGGTTGGCGGAATGGTGGTGCAGAGGGAGCCAGAGAGTCCTGTTGTTTTGCGGCAAAAGTTTAAAGTCACTGTCAGTCAACTTTAATTGGACACGGCTGCGGTAACGAGTCACTTGATACTAGGCACAAGTTCGATCAAGGTCTTAGAATATTGAAACAGAATTTTTAAAAAAAATTGGCTTTAAGCAATCGCAGATTATTAGCTTCGGAGGTCATTTTGGAATTCTTCAGATCATCGTTTGACTTTTGTATACTTAGGATCTACATCTTTTCTTGCTTTTTCTTCTTTCTTGAAATGGTTAGTATCATGCTTGAAAGCTTGAATGGCACTAACCAAGGGAATTAAAAACCTAATTTACCTATTCTTCGATTATGGAAAATATTTATATAGTTACTATTATTAATTAAGGTATTAATTTTCTTGTTATATTTTGGATCAGGTTTGTCATAGTTGCATTAACAAACATTTTCTAATAGGAGGAAGAACAATTAAAGACCTACTCCAATACAAGACACATATATAAGTAACATAATAAAAAATAAATAAACATGTTGACAAAATAAAAATTCAAATATTCTTTAACAATCCATTCATATTGTGTAATGAATAATGCATCTAGAAAACAATTGCGTGAGGCTCATTCAAATTGAATAAAGTATAATATCATGAGTTTTATAATGCTAAGATAATGTTAAGAGCAAGTAGAAGGGGCCTGAGCACAACTGTATAAGTATACTTCATGGAAGTCACTAATGGTTCCTGTTATTTTTAAGTAAGCAACCCTCCTTACTTTCCTTATTCTCTATTCCCAGAACTAACCTTTTCTTATACATTATGTCTCAGCTTTAGCCCCAGACCTCATTTGTTCCCACACATTCCACTAAGTATTAAGTAACGTAACTCTTAATATTTGTATGTAGTGTTTTGCTTGTACATCATAGTAAAGCATCATTTCTAATTTTCGGAATTACTGAGTTGTCTGATTTTCCTATTGGGTGTATATATACTGTTGTAATGCTGGAAATGGAAGGTTAGATAATATTTCAAGATATTTTTGTGTAACGTGGGTATCTATTTATAATCCTCATGCACAGACTTTATATAACCAAGTATGACATTCATACCGACTAGCACAAAATTGTAAGCACACAAAGGCTTCGTAATTAGTCGTTATTTTCTCATAAATTGATTGCATTTCAATATTTCGGTATTCTTAATACCTTATCATTCCCTGCCAATCCATTGTAACTGTATTTGAAAACATACGTAAACAGACCATGGATTAGTGGAGAAACATCATTAAATTTTAGAGATAATGTAATTCAAGGTGCAAATGACACCTACTGCACGCTTCTCTTTAATACTTCTATTGATTCTCTAGCTCTTTCAACAGCACATGCCTGTCATCCTTAGGTGCCATATAACAACCATCTTGGATATCTCCATAGAGATAGAAGCAATGGTGTCATCCAATCCAAAATTTTATTATTGTATTGTTTGTTATCATAACATAGTTGAATTTTTTGAGGCTAGTTTAGACTGTTCTTTTTCTGCATGCCCTATGGAAATTATTGGAAGATTATTTATTCCAAACGGAGAAACCATTGGTGGAACCCCAACCTGAAATAAAATTAAACCATATCGAGGAACTGATCGCATATAAAATCAATTGAAATTCGCATCTCTGATTACAGAGGCAAAAATCATTAGTAAATTTCTTTTGATTTCTCATAATGAAGAATTTCGCTGTGTTTTTCATTATCTTTTATTGTTAGCCGTGTAATTTAATTAATGACAGTTTAATAAGAAAAAGTTTGTCTAATTTATCAAAGGAAATCAAATATATTGTAAAATATTGTTTAATGAATTATCTTAGGCAATAAATAATAAACCTCATACAGCGCAATCACTGAGGATCGACGTTAGCAATATTTGTGTTCTACTACAAATATTTCAGATGTCAATGTATTGTTCTTAACGAACGGTAGTAGAGGGAAGATTCAATTTTCTGTTTGTTCTCTCGACCCTGATGAAGGACTAGTTCTCTATTTTGGGAGACCGGGAAAATTCTCTTGGGAATTTGCGTCTTCAGAGAAGTAGAAAATTCTTGCCACAGCCTAACCTCATTGATTGACTGATCATTGATGACCTCATTGGTAAAACCACTACTTTATATATTTATGAACTTTGATCCGAATTCACTGTTGAGAACAGCGCGATCCAATCCCCTCTCAGTTTCAGTGCGTTGTTGATGGTTAACGTTTCCTCAGATTCACTTATTGTCAATACAAGGCGACATCAGTTTCTATTCGATATTGAAACCTCAATTAAAGTTATTATTTTACTCTGTTATTTATATTTTTTATTAATGCACTATAGTTGTACACGCCATACCTCTACGTACATTTTTTTTTCTTTTTTCATAGCCCCTGTAAATTTCCAGATAATTATATATAGTTATAGATCCTCAGGTGAATCTATTTACAAATTATTTTGAATTTCCTGTAGCATCACTACATTATATACAGGTTTTGTTATTTTATATAAATTATATAATGAATAAAGAAGTATATACATTATGCGTGACTGGAATAAACTGACTAATAAAGGTGATGGGGCTCACCTTTTTGGTCAACCTTAAAACTAACTTACATACTAATTCTTATCCTAATACTCTACGTACATCTGGTACTAAGGAATATTTATTCAAGGACAAATAAAGACCTTCTGGTAGTGTACGTTCGTGTGACGAACTTAAATTAAAATAGTCAAAATCAACAGCAGTTAACACGTTACTATCAACTACTACTACAACTATCAAATCACCACAAGCGCAACCAAAGCCTGGGATACGTCACAACGTATTGCAGTGCATCGATCTCGAGGTGTGAAAACAGCCAACGGGTCACTCACAGTACCGTAGGAGATGGGTACAGATTTAAACGACGGGTAGACCACAAGGCGTATACAAATGCATGCCCAAGGATCATGAATTTGAAAATTGTTCGGCTCTTTATACGGAAACCTAGATGTTCAGGTTCCATCAAGCCTAAGAATTATGCCAAATTAAGGGAAAACTATGATATTGCACATGTCAACCTCCAATGGGTGGTTGAGAATCCCACTAGAATTTTATTAGTAATTACCCCTTTGAACACTTTAAAATGTCAAACAATATTTATCTCGCAGACAACAGAATCGAGTCCTATTTGTCTCGAATGTCATTGCTCTTAGCAAGAAAAACTGACTAAGCTCTTAAAAGGTGGATACCATCCGTATGCAAATAACTTTGTTGAAATTACTATTCAAAATAATAATCTCACAGTGCTCATTGAAATTAATGGAAATTGTCTAAAAAACAGTCAATTCCAACTGTTTTGAAGAAAGTATATCATAGATGAATAAAGACATAATTTTAACTGACTTATCATTTATTTATATGCTCGTATTATAAGAACTTACGTGTTGTAATTATTACTTATAATAAAAAACGTTTTTCGTTGAGCTAGAACTGTTTTAAACAGCGTCAATTTTCAAGTATTTGTTGTCCAAATTATAACTAAAAGGTCCCATCTTTTTTGTTTCTGTAATGCACAGTTTTTTTATTTTTATAATTTATGAAAATGTCACTAAAAGCTCGTGAGTAAAGAGTGCTTTTATATTAATTTTCCCCGCGAGTGTGTTCTGGTCACCGGACATAAACAATTTGAAGGGAATAATTTGTAAATGGAACATCTCTTTAAGCGATTCACCCTTCATTTTACAAATAACATAACCAAAAAGTGTCCAGTATTTCACTTATAATACGTAGAAAGTACTACACTCTATTAAATGGCTCTAATTAAAGCGTAGAAATTAACTATATAAAAACATCAATGACAATCAACGACTATACAGTTTATTACATACAATTTATTTTTAGTAATATAAAATAATATTAACCTGACATTAAAAACGTTGACGAGTCGTGGAGTGAAGTCTGTAGCAAACATATTCTAAAATATGAATTAAAAGTAAATAAATTAAAATTTAATACGTTTTTTGCACCATCAATTGGCAACTAAAGATGTCACCTTAGAGATGGCAAAAACGTTGTTGGTAAATAAAATATTTTGTGGAGAAGCGGATTATTTATTATTTGATTGCATCCTTCCGCAACCGGCACTTGCGTTAATGCAATTATTATTAACTAAAAAAAAAAAAGTAGAAAAGGCATACTAGATAACAAACAAACACTAAATAACGTCAAATATGGCCGTGTTCTGATGTTTGTACAGGAATAAATCTATTATATTCAAACTACCTTTCAATATAGAATCACATCTCACTTGTTTAAGGACCTCCCAGATTTGAAATAAAGGTCAGCAGAGCATTATTAAATTTGATGAATTTCATGTATCATACATGAGTGGAATGCATAGAAAATACAAAACGATTAATATATACCCTACTAGAAAATATAGCCAATGTAATTAGTTCAGTATTCGTCATAGATGAGACCGCAAAGACAATGCTTCAAAGTTTGCAATGAAAAATTCAGCGCTAAAACCAAGAAATTAAACATTGTCAATCAATAGATTAAAATAAAACACTAAAATATTACATGATTAATTTTAATTGTATAACTCAATATAGTTATGTACCTACGATGAAATTATTTTAAAAGTATGATAATTTTAGTGTAGGCTCAAACCAAAAGACAATAGTTTTTCACTTGTCAGTGTTATTTGCGAGTTTTCTGTTCAACCCAGAATCATGTAATTTTACATGATGATTTCATTTAATGTTTGCGAAGGTATGAAAAATAGTAGAAACTTTATTAAATAAATATAGTTATAGTGCACCCGTGCTAGCATTCTAAGAACTATGAATCACCCTTTGCTGACTCTTATTTAAACCCGTGAGAATCAGAGAAGGAGGTCAGTCTATTGTATCTCATTAGCCCGTCACTATGCTAGATTAGATCTGTATATTACCACGTCATTTATGTTTGTTATTCAAAATAAATCTTTTTAAAAAGTCTTGTGTGCTTTGAAGATATTTAACTGGCGCCCGAACGAGGTACTTGGGAGGAATTTTGAAGGTATTTAAAGTAACTTTGCGGAGCTTAGAATCGTGTGTAATACCGAAATCAAGCAGCATAACTACTTCTCTCCGTCTTGAGGAAGATTGCCACTGCGTATACAAGTATAGCAAGCATTCTCCACGACTACAGAGGTATCTTTCAACTTTCTGAAGATTTTCAAATCTTATCACCCGAGTTTCAAAACTATTTGTTGAGACTTCGCAGCACCAAGGAAGAAGATTTTTCCACTGAAGACAACATACTTGATGGTAATTATAAGTAATTATAAGTTTATTTTATGTCAAATTTACAGGATAGATTAAACCAATTAAGACAAGTACATACAACTTTTAATCTAGATAATATTGATCAATTACTATTAGAAAATACAAATTCAGAGATGGCTATGGAAATAAAAGATCATGATTTTAAATTAATTCCGGAATATGATGGTGATCCTTTACAATTAGTAGATTTTATTAGAAATACAACATTTGTGTATGACTTATATTGTAAAGATGATAACCAATATAAAGATATAAACCATTCAAAATTAGTATTAACTTTATTAACTAAGCTAAAAGGAAAAGCAAAAATTGCAACCTATGATAAGGAATTCACTAGTGTGACAGAAATTTTAACATTCCTTAAACGTAAATATCAAGATACGCGAACGAGAGAGCAATTAATATCAGAAATACTCAATACTAAATCGTACCATAACGAAAACCCACATGATTACTTAGAAAGATTAGGTAAGAAAAGATGCGATTTATATGCTCGCGTGTATGCCGACTCGGAAATAGTGAATAAACAGTCGGAAATGGAAAGATACGACAAACAGATATCACATCACACCGTTCATAATTTACATCCCTCGCTTACTGATTTTATTTATCATATTAAATTCGAGACAATCGAAGATATTGACGAAATCTTAAGAAATAACGCTGCGCACATTGTGCATCGGGTGTACGGTCCGGGTAGTCGAAAAGACAAACACCACCAACCACACCAATCGAATTATAAAGGCAAAAATTTCGATCCAAATTACAAACATAAATATGAAAAACAATTTCAAAAACAACCTCATGAACAAAAACAAGATTATCAACATCAACAAAACCAAAATTATAAAAGTTATCAAAATGCACAACCAAATTATCACAATTACCCAAATAATCAACAAAATTATCAAAAACCTATTCATAATCAATCATGGGATCCAAAATCTCAACATAGATTCTTTAATAAACCTCCATCCGGAAATTGGAGAAATAATCAACAAAAAGTAGATCCACCACAACAAAATGATTCAAATACGGTTTCGATGAGAACTGTTTCTAATCGCGTACATTACGCCGAGGATGAGAGAGATGAACAAATTAGAATATTAACTGAAAGAGTAAAACAACTTGAAACTAATAAAGATAATTTTTTAGACCAAGGTCCGAACAAAGGAGAACCACCGGATCGAATGTAATTAAAATAAGTGACGAAGTTAATTTTTTAAATAATTTACCACAGCTCTTGGATAAAGAAAATAATAAATGGTTAATTGACACAGGAGCAACAAAAAATTATATTTGTCCCCAAGCAATTCCGAAAGATGCTAAAATAAACATAGAAAACTTCGCGATAAAAACCCCTACAGGACGAGCAGAAGGAACACAAAGTGTAAACCTCAACCTGCAAAATCTGATAGGAATTAATCAAGAAGTAAAGTTCTTAGTTTATCCTATTAGTTCACGGTTTGATATTTTACTTGGGTACGAAACAATGAAAATGTTAAAAACTAATATAAATTTAGAAGACATGGAAATAAAAATAATGGGAATAAAATACAAACTTGAAAGAGACGAAATGTTTCATATCGAAGATACTAATGAAATTAAAAATGATTTAGGTACACATAATAAAGAAAGCCTTAACAAAAATAATAAAATAGAGAAGGAAGTGGAAGACTTAAAAAATAAATTGGAAGAAAATAAAAATAAAATGTCAGGTAACTCGTGTGAACCTCAATTAGTAATTGATAAAGAAATAATAAGAGAAATAAGTAGTAATAACAAATTAGAATTAAAAATTTCAGCTCATTTAAGTGAGAACCCTTTTTGCGAGTTTAGAGGAAACAAAATGAAAAATAATTTCAGGGATGTTTTTAATACCATTGAATATAATTATAAAAAGAAAAAGAAAAAAGAGCTATACTCTATTATTACGAAATAATGATAATCGGATAAATAAAAAAAAGTAATTAAAAAATAAATAAATAAATAAAATAAAAAATTTAAAATTAATAAAAAAATCTATTATTAAAAAATGGCAATCAGGCACGTGTGGAATTTGGAAATTAAAGTTTATTGTAGTGTACATTCAGATTTGGAAATGTGTTAAAAGATATTTAAAAGCTTAAAATTTAAAATCAATTAAAAGATTTTGTCGTAAAATGACATCAATCAAGCACATGTAACATTTGAGGACACACATTTTGATATTGTAATGTACCTATAAGAAAATCCAAACTGTTTGAATGTTAACAAAAGTAAAAGTCTACAATAATAATTATAAAATTAATTTTTGGATTAATTTATTATTCTTCAATGTTAAGATTATAATCGATATGTTTTCCCTTGATTTGAATATTATATAGGTGTATTGGAGATTTGCCATTCGAAAACTTTTATTATCATGAATAAAAATTCGAAAACTTTTATTATCATGAATAAAATATAGGACTACAAGTCATTAAAGTAAGCATTAATCTAATATCTTATTCATTTGAACAAAAATTAAAACTTGCAATTATTGCGTACAATAATACCTTAAATAACAATCTAAAATTAACACCCAATGAAATCACTTTCGGATTTATAAAAGAAAATAACAACAACAAAAATATTAGTATAACAGAACTATACGTACAAAAGTATCATAAAGATTTACAACTTTTGCATGAATTAGCTCACACAAAAATTAATGAAGAAAAGATAAAGCGTACAGAAAAATTAAATAAAAATCGGGAAGATCCACCTGAATTAATAAATCAAGAATTTATCAAAGATACTCAATCGAAGATTAAAAGTAGAGACAAATTCAGAAAAGTAAATGTGTTAATCCAAGGCGCTAGGCAATTAACAACACATGTTGATAACGTTAGGAGACCCAACAAACGTAAAAAGAGGAAACATTTTGTTTCAGATGAAGATTCACTACATGTCAATAATTCTGATACTTCATCTTCAGAAGATTCTGACGATAAAAGTAGTAGATCTCACTAACTCTCCAGGAATTCTCCATTATTCTGTAAATAATATTAGAGTAGTTAATCAATATTATGAAACTTATCATTTTTATAATTTAAGTTTATTAGAAGTAGAAATAATAAATATTGAAGATCATGTTACTAACTTTAGATCACATAAAATGTATCATTTGCTAAAAGATTTAACAAACGAAGTTTTTGAACAATTTCAATTAATGCAACAAAGAGATATTAAAAATCGTCACAGACGAGGCTTGATAAATGGTCTAGGTAATGTTATTAGTTGGATAACAGGTAATATGAATAATGACGACAAGGAATACTACGATAAAATAATTTCAAATGTAGAACAAAATAATTATAAGATTGAACATAACATCGAAAATTCTGTCAATATTAATAAACGTCTGATTGAGGATTACCAGAATGAAATCAAAACAATTAATAAAAATTTCATAATTAATAGACAAAATTTCGAATCGCTAGGACAAAATGAAAAAGCTTATGACTTATATATTCACATCATGCATTTATTAAATAAAATTAAAGATTTAACTTTATCTTTAGAATTTTGTAAGCTTGGCATTGTTCACACCAATTTAATGATTGATGTAATAAAAAATCTACCAAGTAACATAAAACTAATCTCAGATAATACTGAAATTCTATGGACAAATAGTAAAATCTTTTGTTCAACTCATCACAATATAATCCATACTTTTATCAAATTACCAATTCATGATGAATCCTATAAAGGATATTTTGTGATATCAGTACCAAGAATTATAAACCAGACAATTTACGAAATTGATTTAAAAACTGATCTTTACTTACAAAAAGGAGCCACTCTCTATCAAGGAAGTTGTATTTTTATTGACAATTATTACTGTATAAATCTTAATAAA
Source organism: Acanthosoma haemorrhoidale (assembly GCA_930367205.1). Lineage (NCBI taxonomy): Eukaryota > Metazoa > Arthropoda > Insecta > Hemiptera > Acanthosomatidae > Acanthosoma > Acanthosoma haemorrhoidale. The sequence goes on from OV884014.1 coordinate 46,088,540, forward strand.
ACAGAATCAAAATGTGTTTCATCTATTGTACATAACGGAAATTTAAAAGAATGTAAACTAGTATTAAGTAATCAAAATAATATAAGATATTTAGATCATATTAAGCAATATATCACTGTAAATATTAAAAAAATAACAGATTGTCATAATAACACTGTATTTTTACCAAATGTAGGATTAATTAATATTAGTAAGGAGGATTGCTTTCCAGAATTTAATAAAATTTATACTCATGATTTTAACACTATTTTACAACCATTTTATGAAAATGTAATATTAAATACAACTATGTTAGAAACAAATAATTATACTATACCAGAATTAGAAATATTGTCCTTTGTAGACAACACTAATATTTATCATTATTCTTTTGTATTATGTATTATTCTAATCATTGTACTAATTAACATTTTTATTTATAAAAGAAATTGTAAAAAGATCCAAAATTCAAATTTACCTTTAAATAATGTAAAGGTTTCAACAACACCTATTACTATTGATGATCATAAAGTAATTTTAAGTAAATTGTATAAATCAAGTTTTTAAAATGTAAAAATTAAATGTTTGTTTTGACCAGAGTTCAAAACTTAAGGCTGCGGGGAGTTATAGTGCACCCGTGCTAGCATTCTAAGAACTATGAATCACCCTTTGCTGACTCTTATTTAAACCCGTGAGAATCAGAGAAGGAGGTCAGTCTATTGTATCTCATTAGCCCGTCACTATGCTAGATTAGATCTGTATATTACCACGTCATTTATGTTTGTTATTCAAAATAAATCTTTTTAAAAAGTCTTGTGTGCTTTGAAGATATTTAACTATATATTGTCATTTGGTAATGAAAAAAATATTATTATCCTATTGTTGAGAATAGAGTATACAAATTAAAGATCTCGATGTCCTGACACCATATCAAACATGTGTTTTAGTGCAAGTGTATTACAACTACGTTAATTTACATGTTTTCAAAGCTGTTATATCTAGGAAAATGAATGTTACTGTTGTGGCCACCTCTTAATTACGAATAATTAGAAGTTCCCCTCTTCTCGGACCAAGAAATATCTATCTATGTTTCCATATGTTTAATAAAGCTTAATGGTATGAATGATAGTATATCTTAATTACTTATTGCCTAGCAAGGCAGATTGTAATTTTAGAACAATAAAGGAATTATAATAAAGCTTATGACGTCAGACGGAGAGGGGAGAGAAGCTAGTGGAGAAAACAGCCGCAGGCCCCACCACGGCTGGCCTGCCTATATAAGCTCCGCACCTAAGAGCGAAAAATAGAAAGAAACAAACCGGCACCTAGAACAATTCTCTCTCTCTGCACTGGCGCTTGCTCCTCTACTTAAACCATGGCCTTCTCATTCAACTACCTCTGCATCTCTCTCTCCTAACCTCGCTATGTTTTAGTCCGGCGTTGTCAGACCCCACACCTTCCTAGTGGGAATCTCTGCCTTCGTCCCGCTGAAACTAGACCTCCTTGGGAGAGACCTCTCCCTCGCGGACGACGGTTGCTGTGGCCCTACAAACTTTACCTAGTAGCGTCTCCCACGGCAATCCAGTCTGCTTCTCTCCGGTTCACACTCGCCTTTGGGATCCGGACGGTTTTCGCCTACCCTTAGACACCGAGTGTGAATTCGTGGTCATTCCAAGACCACATAAACTACCTATAAACCCTACCCTGTTCCTCTTCTCCTGAACATAATGCTTTGTCGGGGCACACCTTCTAAGATCTTATGGAGTCAGATCAAAGCGAATTGAGCTGGCCGCCGACTAGGCCGCCAGCCAGGGTGAAAGACCACAGGTCCACCCGTCTTATATCTTTCTAGGCGCTCGCCGGATGGCGGCTAGAGGTTGTAGCGACCCTAGCCCGTGGCGGGCGTCTCCTCCACACTTTGGGGATATTCGACAATCTTGACCCGACAGGCACGTTGAGAGCCTAATTGATTGTATATACAAGCTGTCATCAAAATTGTGTTCACAGTCTTTTGATTGTGTGTACTATCACACACGAATGAATTTTTGTTTTAAGTATATAATTTATCAGGTCGTCAAAATAGTACATTTTTTTTGGCAACTTATGACGTAATGTTTTAGATGTTTATTTAAAAAAAAATTGATTATACTAAGTCTACTAAATACTAAATCTAATATTTAAGTTGAGTTAAGGAATTTAATTTTATTTGAGTATTTCAAAAGTTTGCTTCTTCATTAATACTACAAATAACGATTTTACAACCATCGAAAATTTGCTGGGGAGACTACCTTTTATTGTTGTCCCAATATATATCGGAAAATTTGAAAACGGAAAATATTCATAAAAGTGTTTAAACGATCCATACGTGTCTCTAATCCGACTAAACGTTATAAGAATAATTTTGGTGATCAATATCCTCGCATTGGAAGACCCAGGATGCCGACCAACCTCAACACGATTCACATTCAGCCACGTAGTATGCAAGGGGCGTAGTAATCACTTAATAGTAAGGCAGCTTCTATTGTTCAATGGGCCCCTCACTATTGACCAAACGTACTCAAAATGTCGAAAATGGTGTACGTTTAAAGAAAAATCAAAACTAATGGAAACAATATGAATTTTGCCAGTTGTGGATTAATTCATAACATAAAACACTTTTGGCACTCCTTATAGGACAAACCTTCATACAATTCTAAACTACCTACTGAACATTATTAATACTATACTATAACTACCTACATTTGGCCTTAATATTACATGAATAAACATTCTGGTCGTTACCTGTTACTAAATGATGCAAATATGTATTTAATTATTTAAAAGCTTCATAAAATTAAATAATATAATAATAATACGATGGATATAATAAAATACCACAGGCATTTTTAAATCCACTTGAAATTGCATAAGTTACCAGATTATCTTAGGCCAGTATCTATTATGAAAGTGGCATAAATGTGCACAAGCCCCAATTTTTTTTTAAACGTCAATATATATATAGGCATATTGAATTTAATTATGTACGTCAAATTATTAGTTTTCAAACGCAAACAGAAGTTCTTCTATATTTAAACAAAAATAATTACGTGAAAATATTAAATAAGGATTCGTCGAGTGCATCTAAAAAAAATGTTTTTTTCTGGTCGTCACTTGTAAGTAAATGAAACAAATTTGTATTTATTTAATTCAAAGCGTCATAAATGAAATCATACAATAATTATACACGTTATTGGTGTTAACATCAAACATGAACTAATAATCTCTATCAAATCTCATACAGTCTCAGATGCGTTTCGCAATCAGTTCCTAAGAAATTTTCACTTCGACCTGAGGAAATTAATTTGTCCCAAAAGAATAATCTGTCTAGATTAATTATTGAGGTTTTAAAAAAAATCCCTCAGATTTGTCTGGATATCGATGGATAAGATCAACTAATAAAAACAAGGGCTCAAATTACAAAATAGTTTTAATATACTTGAATATATCTTAATATATTTACTTGTTTTCTATCTTTTTTGTTCGATACTAAAATCTCACTAGCCGAACCCAAGTACCACAGACATTCATTTCATTGTATCTCACCGTATTTTATTATATTACGTACAGTATTGGACTTTCGTTATCACTTTTTTTCATTTCTATCTATAAGAAATTAAATTAATCAATTATAATAATATAGAAGCTATAGTATATAAGTAGATTCATATATGCAAGTAGTGTTGCTCTAATGCAGTGTACTGGTTAGCCTGACCGATCAAGATATGAATCTTCCAGGTCCGAAACCTCAAATGAACGAGGAATTTATTTAATTTCCAAAAATATTTAAAACCAAAAGAAGAACGTAATTAACTAAATAAACGAACTCTGTTATGTAATCCAAGCCATCAACCTTTTCTGATATTGTGACTCCAACTAATTTATTAGGACTTAAAATAGTTATAAGGGAATATTAATGTGCCCTGCCCTCAAAATCAATAACAAAATTAATGCTTTAAAAAAGGATTCATTTTTAAAATTAATGACAGACAGCCACTTTGTAAACACATCTCTTTGGACGTTGACTTATGAAACTTGGATTATATATTATGAATTTGTTGTGGTAGTTAATATCTGTATTTTATTTTTAGGGAAAATAAATACGCTTTTACTCAAATTCTTTTCAGCTTTAGTGAGGGAAATATCTCAAATGTACGATTTAAAGCTTTCCTCCTGGGGTAGTCCATTTATCTCTATTACAGTATTTTGGGTTCATTTCTTCTTCGTTAACTGTTATTCTGGTTTGTCGGCTGATCACTTTTATCTTGACCTGTGCATTCGGAAAAGGAAATACAACATTATAAAGTATTGAAGGTGTTGGTTTATCAATGATAATAAGTCAGGTAATCAATGGGATAACTCTACTTTTGGCTTTGTTTTACTTAATACTATTTAAATATCTGAATTGGATTATATCAAGGGTATTATGACTCAAAGGTTGTAGTTAGACTGTTGGAGATGTTAGTTAGTTAGCTGTGGTTACAACAGATATTAATTATTACTCTCAGGTTGAACTACTAAAGTCCTGGGACCTTTGTTAAATTTATAATACAATCGTACAAAATTAGTCGTTTTTTTCGCTTACAAAAATGTATTTAGCATAAGCGTCAAACTGGATAAGTCCAAACCTAAATTCTCACAAGGGGAGAAATTCCTTTATAATTTTCAAACGTATAATAAACAGAGAGATATAAAATTTACTTTTATTGCCATTTGTTTATTGTGAAGTAACGTTCGATTGTAATTTTTTTATGAGGTTTGAACCGAAAATTTCATATTACTTTTAAAATTATAATTTTGATGTGAAACAAAACTGTAGAAAATATCAATGGGGAACGCAGAACCTTGAATATCAAATATTATGTAGAGTATTGAACTTGACCAAATCTTGATAAGCGCCAATTCAGAATATCGATTAATAATACAAAATTCTCTAGAAATCACACATAATAAACGATTATTCGCACTTAGAGAAACATCAAAACCGTATTTTTTTAGTGAACTTATTTAGTTATATAAATATTGTTTATTAATTTTTTATTGCTGTCTTGTTTTACTGAGCTATGTTCTGACAATTTTGAATTCAGAAATTAATCCCAAGAACGCTCTTAATATGTAATGAATGGGCCTAAATCATTTTCTTCGGGCAATATCTAGTGTTTCATAGTTTTTTTATAAATAAAAAGTATATTTTTACAAAGGTATATTTTTCATGAATGGTATATGGGGGAGGGAAAGGGTTATATTGAGGTATTCTAAGTAGAGTGATAAGTTATTTATGAACAATTAGCCTAAGAGCCATTACTATTCCATGTTGGAATGATGTAATAACTCAAATTTATTCATCTAGAATTTTCGTGCGACGCCGTAATTTGTTGAAAATTACTAATACTCTAAACGTTGTAATTTAGAGTCCTGGGTATTTCATATAATGTACTTGTTAAGTTTAACTACTTCACGATAGGAGAAAGATAGGATTTTAATTATCTGCTTTTGCTTGTTTGGATCAAACGAAATAAATCTTTGGTCCTTAGTCAGATTTTTTTTTTTATACGTAATGCGTGTATATTGTAATGATTTACTTCCTTTGTTAAAATATTTTAACTTTCTTATTTATAAAGAGCAAAATGAAATTTATATATGTATATATATAAGTTAAAGCCAGAGGCAAGTTTATGTTGTAAACTAATACGATCATGGGAGGTAAACAACCCATGATCCTATGTAGGTCGGATTGCTAAAGACAATAAAGTAGTCTCTTTACAGAAGTTCGAGAGTGTAGATCGTTTCCCTCTTTCCTATTATTTCTTACAGCTTAACCTCCGACAATTAACTTATATATATACATATATAAATTTCATCATATATATATATATATATATATATATATATATATATATATATATATTGTATAATATTCTTTATTGAGCTAAAATTACAATCTGCCTGATTGGGCCATAAGTAATTGAGATTAATGTTCTCATTCATACCATATTTACAATTGATCATTCACTCACTCATTCATACAATATTTACAAAAAGCCTTGAGGCCTCCCAAATCCACATGTTTGTCACCTGCCTCGCATGCGAAAGAGGATGTGGAGTCTTGGGAAGTCCCCCACGCTCGTCTGTCACCGCGTCACCGAATACGAGCCAGTGGAGGCTGACAAAGAGTGCGAGAGCCACAGACGCTCCGGGCATGATTGGAAAAACTGGCCATTGCCAGGACTCCCACTGTCACGAATTTATAGCAGGTCACGAGGCCACTGTCGTTTCAGTTTCCGAGGAGGATTGTAGAGATGAGTGGCGCAGTGCAATGACTGTGCTACGGGATTAGGGTGGTTAGAGAGGCTACTATGGAATTTCATATACTTGGAACGGATGAGTTCAAGAATGTAGGGTATGTTCGTTATGAAGGGTTTTGTTGCTGACATCATAAGGGGCATTTACTATTGTTCTCAGGACTTTTGATTGAAAAAATTGGATACGCTTGATGTTCGACTTTTTTTGCTGTCCCCCATAGCTCTATTCCGTATGTCTAGATTGGCTTAGGTATAACTTTGTAGATTAGTCATTTATTTTCTATTGAGAGATGGGATGTCCTTTGAAGTAGTCTATACAGTTGTCCAAAGCGTCTGTTTAGTTCTTGTCTTTTTAGCCTCGTATGTGGGTTCCAGGTCAGTCGTTTGTCGAGATGGAAGCCTAAGCCTACGGTACTGTCTCGGATACAGGGAGAGGAATAGAATTAAAATAAACTAGTGGACAAGATTTGCGACTGAGGGTGAAAGTAATGTGGAAAAATTTTGCTTCGTTAATTTGATCCGCCATTGGTTGCACCAATACTCGATCTCATCAAGGTGTTTTTGAAGGGTATGGGATGCTATAACGGGGTCTGGGTGGGATGACAAGACTGCAGTGTAAAATGAAATTTAAAAAAAATTATAGTTTACTTTATGGTGTTTCAGTTATAATGATCTGAGGGTTATTGTTCCAGCGGATATTTTGTGTATTCCAAATGTTTTATGTAAACATAACTTTTCTAAAGAGTTTTATTTAATTAAAATAATAGTTACCAAATATATATAATATATTCTTCGTGATTTGGGAATGGGTGGATTTCGTCACTCTTAGTGGCTTTTATTCTCTCGTATCAAACTTGTGTTCTCTCTACAACTCCTTGTCTTACGACTACTGGACAACTTGACTCACTGACAACAACCAAGCTGTCACCTAAAAGCCGATAATTATTGGCAACCTACCACCACTGTATAAAAGTGATTTTTCTCAAAGGTCAATGGTTTTCTGATTCGTATGCCCTAAGTAATGGATGTCCCAGGCTTTCAACAACCTTTTACCAGGTGTTAATTTTAAAATTAAACTTAGTATGAACTTTTAAATATCATTAAAGTATATTTGTATATTTATGAATAATATGAGAGTTTTTAGAATGCCATCACATAAATTGATGCTACCAGAGATTAGAAGCGAAATAGTTCATCCTGACAACAGAACGAACCTAGCCCCCCCCCCACCTAGAGCCCCGACCATTTCAATTTCCTCGGTGGCTGTCCTACATTTTGGCTCGCTTCATTACTTGTGATTGAATAAGATCATTGGAGAGCATTTGTAAATAAAATTGCCTCCTTCGTGTATACTCACTGAACAAGTATTGTCACGTGGAGTGGATGCAGAATGGCAAAAAGGATTCGTTTATTAGACCTATCACATATATTGTAATGATATTTTTAACCTTAAACTAAATATATGAGTTGGAAATAGTTTGATTTTGATTGAAAGGAGGGATTTTTTGGTTGAAATCCTCTGCATAGCGTTTTTATGCCCTGTTCAGGTAATTCAGGTAAGTGGTACTGACTTGTTAAGTTACATCTTAACCTTAAATACGGTTTACTTAATCGGATAGGCTACTTTTTTTTTTATCAAGAAGCTCCTCATTTATCCTCAGGAGGCTTTGTCAACCTTGACCACACTAATCATTCATAAAAAAAATTTTTGGGCGAGCCGGGGGTCAAAGGTTTTCACGGTTAGAAATCAGCATAACGCATAACTTAACCTTGATGAGATCGAATATTGGTGCAACCAATGGCGGTTTAAAGTTATTGAAGCAAAACTTTCCCTCGTTATCTTTACAATTTGCCGCAGGCCCTGTCCACAATTTTTTTTTTAAATTCCATTCCTCTTCCTGTATCTGAGACAGTACGGTATTTAGGCTTATCTGCAAACGGCTGAGATGGAATCCAAACACGAGGCTAAAAAATCAAGAACTAAACAGACGCTTTAGGCAACTGTACAGACTACTTCGAAGGACACCCCATCTTTCAATAGAAAATAAATTACTTATCTACAAATTATAACTACTACAAGTTACTACTGATATATATACTTACTACTAAATACTACAAATTATACTAAAGCAAATCTGGAAGCACGGAACAGAGCTATGGGCGACAATAAAAAAGCAAGTGTATTCACTCCTTTCAATCAAAAGTCCTGAGAGCAGTAGTAAATGCCCCTTATTACGTTAGCAACAAAACCGTTCATAACGATCTTAGTATAGCCTACATTCTTGCCTCATCCCTTCCAAGTTCATGAAATTCCATAGTAACCTATCCAACTACCCTAATCCCCTAGCACAGTCATTACACTGCACCACACATCCCTATAATCCTCCTCGGAGGCTGATGTATGATCCCTGCTTATCGTATTAGTAGCTCGATTGAACAAACTTATCCTGTGAACACATGGTAGGCTATAGAAATTATTTGTGTTCATTTCTGCTCTCCCCGGAGCCCTGAATAATCGAAAACTGCTCCGCAGGCCGACCAGGCGCTAATTATTCACAATTTCCACGAACCGAGCCCGCTTAGTTGTAAACAGCTGCCGCTCTCGCAGTGGCTGACATTTATGTATTATTGAGGCTCACTCAGTCTGGCCGGCTGGACCTTGTGCCGTGTGGGCGGCCTCACGATCGCACAGCTGGCGTAGGATCCAATGATGGTGGTGACATCGGTAGGAGGAACGATATAAAGGGAGCAGGGAGTATAAAGCAATAATGAATATAGAAGAACATGAATGAAGTTGGTGTTATGTATTGATCCCTCACATATCAATAATTGTAATTAGATTAATGTACAAGAGCCTGGAAGCAAATTTTTGTACACCTGTCACGTAAAATAATATAATAAACTTGTTTCAATAATGTTAATCGAAATGTTAAATTACACTTAAAACATATCAGCTCTTAAGAATACTAATTGTTCATTTATATTAATTTTTGTTGATTAATATTGTATTCATAAACATAGAGAGTAGTTGAAAGGTGGACTCCGTTTCATAAGCAAGCTAAGTAAATATATATACAATCGGCCATGGCTAGCAATGGAAAACAAAAGATGAAAGAATGGACCAAAGCAAACGGAAATCTAACGAAAGAAGACAGAAAGGGAATATAAGGGAGAAAAGACCACCATGAGAAAAACTGTATTAGACACACCGGAGTCAGAAAGAAACCCTCGTGGATAAATCGAAATATGATCCAGGTGTGAGGTAAGGACTCCAAATGATTTTAAGTAAATCATTGAAAATTGACAAAAATGAAACCATTTGAAAGTTGATGGAACGATAGTTAATAGCAGATTTATATTGTTGCATCGTATGACTATATTATTTTGTGTATATAACATACATAAGAGGTTATTTTTGCATTGTTGTATTTCTGTGGCTTTGGGGAATAAGTGGTTAAGTCGAACTAACTTAACAATGAAATAAGTGTTCTTCAATGGTTAAGTAGACTTTGTTTAGTCAATGAAGAAATGTTTGTTTTTCGGTTTGAGCGAATTTGGTTCTTAATGATACAAAAATGTTTAATTTTTGCCAATCACATAATCTTGAAAACATACGTTTTTAGACTTGTCCACTTATTCCGGGGAACCACCAAATCTTGGGTTTATAATATGTCTTTATCTGTAGAGAAAAAAATAGAACTTCGGGCTTAAATAGCTTGCTGAAGTGTGACATGAGAAGTGGCAACGAACTGTTCGCAAAAAATTAGGTTAAGGATTAGTATGTAAGTTAGTTTTACGTTTGATCAAAAAGGTGAGCCCCATCACCTTTATTAGGGTCAGCTCAGCCCAGTTACTTATAATGTGTATCATTGTACTTGATTATTGCATTATATAATTTTTATGAAATATCAAATCCTGTATATAACGTAGCGACGATACAGCAAAAATACAAACAAAATTCGTAAATAGATTCGCCTGAGAATCTATAATTGTATATAACTATCTATAAATTTAAAGGAGCTATGAGAAAAAAATGACTCGAGAAATGTTAGAATTCGAGAAGAGAAATTATACTATTTATGTTTGAATTTTTTTCTGTTATAGTGCAGGGTCGAATCCTTCCCTGGGCGGTGATTTTATGTATTCATGAAATTACTGCACAGAGGAAAGTGTGACTTGCAGATTCCATCCCTACCCCACCAAAATGTTCCAAAAAAATGTAACACAGAACCATCCCTTGAAGAACCTAATACAAATGCTTAACAGACAGGCCACTGGAAATCTTATTTTATTAAAGTTTTTTTTCCTAAGTATTAAGTAGTAAGTTAGTGCAACCTAAACAGGACAGTTACAGGAAGATTGGTTGCTTCTCGTTACTTCATCGGTCGCCCGTTACTTCAGTTCTGACGTCGGAAGCCCCTCTGGACTTTTACCTAATCTCTATAAAGTAGGCGGTGAGAGCGTAGTTGTGACAAGACTTACAGAAATAAACGTTACTCAAGTAACTGTAACATCTGTACGAAATAATTACAGTTTAAGCGAGAAATAAAAAGTAACTTTAATGTTTTATTATTTAACAATTTATTTTGGTTTTGTTTTTGTTTACATTTATTATTATTTATTTTATAGTCTTGAAAAATACATATTTTATATGTGTATCTATTATACTTTTGACATGGACTGATCCCGTCAAAAACCTCGTTTTTCGTAAAAACAAATGTTTGTTCTTAAGAGACTTAGTCCCAGGATAATTAAGATTTTTATTAATATTACTTACTTCTTTCATTATTACTTTGATTTTCTATCTGTTAGGGCCTTATCGTTCTTTAATGATCTAGCCATACACAAAACGTAAAATGTATGATGCCATTGACTTGTTTCTAAAGTAACCATGCACTAATAATTATTATCGGTGGTGAATTTTTATTTTCAATTTTGTATAAATTTCAATACTTTTTATCGTTTTGTAGTTTTTTCAGTTAATTTCAATATTTCCTCTAGTCAGGTTTAGGATCTACACGTAATGGTGGGTGGTAGAAATATTGAAACCATTATAATAACTGAATAAAAGTTTTTACAAGGGTGTTTTTTTTAGAATGAAATTTTATGTCGTAAATTTAATGCGGCAAATATTGTGCCAGTCCTGTATTTTTTTTATAATTATATAAATATATTTGAAATGAATATTAAATAAATATAGTTTAGTCTTGCTATGTACTACTGCTTTAGGTGCTTATATGACATGCACTGCTTAATAAAGATAAGAGGATAATATCCCAATAAATATAATTATTCAACGTACGCGAGGATGCATAGTAATCCTAGGCACAATCAAATTCATGTCCAATGTACGAAAGGTATTTTAATGTGTGTATGATAACTAAGAACTGCCCTGTTGTTCGAATGGAGAGAGAAATCGCAATAACAGGCAATAAATACAAACAAGTGGAAGTAACATTGATTACTAGGGATATTTTTGGGTTAGAATTATTACAATCGTATACAGTTGTAAAAGGTTATTTTTTTTCTGAAATTTATTTTGTTCACCTTAAATTAAATTACATATTTTTTTTTTATTTTTTAACGTTCCACTGCTAACGTACTTTTACTCAGTTACGTACTGGTCTGAGTTTTCCATATCAATCTACAATTAGATGAACGGAGATCCGCTGGTAAGGCTCCTTCATTGTCAATTTACCGGTGTGTCGTCACTTATTATACCATAATAAGGCTTGATTCCATTAAATGAATGTCTAGTGATTTGCACGGGTTATGCTGTGAATTTCACTCAGGACCTTAAGCACAAAATTATCTCATTTAAATGTTGTTAAGGGTTCATTAGCTAATCCTATTTATACTGATATAGGCCTGATATGTCATGAGCTTTATCTATGTGTTCACTTCCGCTAGGACGAGTTTATTAATTTGTCTCGTGGCATAGTCGACACACCACCGATATCAAAGCCGGTTCGAGATTATTTATGCTTCGGAAACCAGACAGAATGAGACAGATTTCGACATCCATAACTCAAAATGTAAATAGTCAATCATCTTTACAGGTATTAAGTGTCATTTCATAAAAGTACAATTTACAGAATTCATCAATCATTCAAAGTTTGTAAAAAGGGTAATATAGAAGTTAGGTGAGATAATTTCTTGTGTGATATTATAATCACAAAGCTTTAGTAGCTTAGCTCTTATTGATGGAGTGGTGAGCGTAATTGTTTTATGTTATGAAGGTTCTGGCCCCTCAAATCCCTTAACGGACAGTGAATTTATTTTACTTAATAAATGGAAGTTGGTAACACCAAAAAGGGTAGCGTTCCATTTAATGCCTTAAATGAGAGCACATAAGGGCGAAAATAAATTAAAAAAAAAACAAATCTTCATTAATATGGTTGGTTCCGACATATTTAACCAAAAACTCCTTGGTATTTCCATAATTTAGCTCATTAAAAAATAACTTTTTTGACAACTCTAATCTGTCATCCTCAGTAATAAAATAAAAAGTCACATCATAAAAACAATCGATCGCCTATATGGAGATAAAAAAACAATCAGAAAAAACACGAATAAATACAAATTTTAAGGTAAATATAATATAATGTTCTTTAAATATTAAAAGAAAAAGAAAACATCATGTGACGTCGGCACAACCTGCTGCAACAATATTCTTTGAAACCTTTAAAATAAACTATTATTTATTACGAAATTTTTATAAACGTCCTTTTACTCCTTATAATTAGGCAAGTTAAATTTTATTGAAGACAAGATACCATTGTTATATATTTAAAAGGGTATAATTTAGTTAGTTAAAATGATTCAAATAGCTATTTGCTGGATCAAATTCGCACAAAAAACAAACTACAACTATGCATAGAAAAGGCAACTCCAACGATTCTATTCACTCAAAATATTTTAATTTTATTTAATTAGCATCCTTGGTGACTATCATAACCAAAAAGTTTGACGAAAAATACCCACAACATTGAAGAAATAATCTATAGAACTGACCAGGGTCATGTTTTTTGAATATATATTTGCTTCATCATCTTCAATTTGTTTTAAGAAAAACATTATACTAACTGCTGAGCCAAGACTGAGCAAGTTAGAGCTTAGAAGTTAGATGAAAATATAAGATTTGTTTTATGTTTAATTTGTGTAATCCATGGTACTTGTCATATACCTTCAGAATTTAAGAACGGATAAATAATTTTTTTAACAGTCGGGCATACCGTTGAAAATGATTATGGCTGGGTTAGATTGTTCAAAATTTATAGGATCACGAGTAAATATTGACATTTATAAATCTGAAATACTGAATAATTAAAAAAAACATCATAATTGAAACTTCTTTATTGTGCTAAAATTACAATCTGCCTTATTAGGCAATAAGTAACTGAGGAAATACACAAAAAATATTAGAGGGAACTTTGTGTTTTATAAATTCCTTACCTGGGTAGTGCAGAGTTTTATGTCTACCTCATCAGTGGTGTCCATTATTTTTATTTCATATTTCAAAACCTTTGATGTGTTGATAAATGCCTCATAAATAAAACCCCAATAACACATTAGTCATACGGTTATTAACCAATTAATTGAATACAATTTTGAAACATTCAAATTTTTGTAATCAGAATGAATGATAAAGGTCTTACTGGTCACTCACTTCACTCAACGACTGGATATTTTTAGGAGGTATGGAGGAGGTGGGTTTCTTAGCATTCATGTATTAGCTATTTTCTACCGAAATTGTCATATTTAAGGGAAACTAATTTAATTTCTATGCTTTGCAGTACCTTAATTATTATTTTGTCATTCGTATGGTGTAGCAAGGCAACTCTATGTGGGACATGCATTCCTCCTGTAGATGTTTAATTTTTTCTTAATCTCTGGGAACTCCTAAGGACTTTTTCACCAGAGCCATCCCTAAAACGCTGTAGCCTGCCTAGTCAATTTCTAATCTGTTGAAATATTAATTAGGTTGAAATAATTAATTAGTAACTCTGTCTTCTAATTATTTTGAGGCTATACGAAAGAGTGAATTGAATAAATTTAATGCTTACGCCACATCAAGTAATTATTAATATAAATAAACCTTAAGTCCTTATATTACACTTCACGTCGAGGGCACCTGTTTGTAGATAATTATCTTCAAATAGAGTCTGCCAAGTACTGTGGGCAGATAATCATTACCCAGCTGACGTGGAACCCACACATTCCACTAAAATGATAAACCTTAAAACCAAAGGCTAAAACTAGTGTAGGTATAAATTTACAAACAGACGATCACGGGCTACCATTGGTATAAAAACTGAAGATCCTATGAAGAATTAAAGAATATATTTACTTTATGATAATTGTCAAGTTTGTAGTTTTGTTAATATTTACCTTAGGTAAGGGATGTAATATATTTTTAGAAAGAGAAAAATTGGATGTTTGAAGGAAAAGTTAAGATATTTTATCTATAAGAAAATTTAGAAAAGGGACTTGAGATGTTTACAAAGATTTGCTTATTTCAAGTGTCCCTTATTAGGAGTTATTTCGTGGGATAAACAGATTAACTGAACGATGTTGAAGGCTTCGCTTTTCTTTCTTCGCTTAAAGTTGAAAAATTCAAGAGAAATCTGTACGTAAAATCGGGAAATACTAACACCGAATTATCTTCATATTGTTTTTTTTCTTTATATATGTATATATAATTAAGGTTGGTACATGTCAAAACAAATAGGAACTATGTTCCCCCCTCTTAGACGGCTTCCGACCAAGCTAAAAAAGACACATGCTGGCTGGAGGTGGGTTCGATGACACATCTAAGACTTATGTGGAGGGCGCTGAGTTATTGATAATGGAACTGACCTATAACCTGCTTACGGAGTACTTTTGGCTTTGGTCATTGACAACCAAAAGTGAGTATTAATTAGTAATGTACCATAGCTGTTGTCAATTTATGTGAATACCATGCCATAGAATCAAATAAATTATTGAATACCCCAGTTCTTTTGAATATACCTTTGAAGGAAATTCACTAGTTAAGACCAAGTGTTTATAAGCGTTTTTATAAATATCATAAACCAGTACTGTGACCCTAAATAAATATCGCATTCAATGCTGTCCCTTGTGGGGGGTTTAATTAACATGATTTAACATTTGACACGTCCGTTGTACTTTTACTAAAGCATATATTACGTACCCCTAACTAAGGTAATTATTGACATAACTACACATTCACAATTTACATAAGGTAAACATATCCGTTAATTCTTCATAAAGATGGAATGGTTTCAATTATTACTACTTTGACTTATTGCTAGTCAGAAATACGACCCTATACACATATACAAATTCCTACACGTATTCACAATTATATCAAAAACTATACCAGGATTGTCACAAACCTAAATAACAATAGTTGCTAATTTATTAAAAGGTAAAGATTGTTTTGTCACTCCGGATCTGCCACAATGTAAAGTAGGGGACTTTAAGCCACATTTCGGCTTACAACTTAACAGTAGGACTTAACGTTGCTTAGAGATACTTGATCCATCATTTCATAACCTATGTGCACTCCACTTTGGTTGCTCATCCATGCCCTCTCCTAGAAACTCATCATAATTAAGATGTCCATTTCTTTTAATATTTTAACATTTTTATGATTTGTTAAAAGTTATAATTGATTTTAAATCATAATATAAACTTATTTCCCGAATACTTCTTTTTTTGCGATTCCTGAATTTTGGTACTAGAAATGCGTATTTCGTCAGGACATCACAACTTGAACTTGCCTATTGTTACTATCGTTATGCACGATTCAATGGTTGCATTAGTCGTTTTCTGTTTATAGCTGTGAATAAATAAATTCGACAAAAGTAATAAAATCCTGAATTACTTTCTCACATTAAATATCTAAAGAAAATATCTAGTCGACTAACAGATGAAATGTATGAACAATCGACATGAGTGACAACGGGCCATTGCTGAATGAACGTTCGACTCTGCCTTCATTAAGTTTTCAATGAAGTTCGTCAGTGCTGATTCTGCTGCGGCAATGAAGCGGGCTGTGGTGAGCGCGGGCGTCGCCTCTAATGGATTCAAGTAAATTAAATCAGACGATATTCTTATCTGCTATCTTCCATCTCACAGGTTTCAAGATGTTCACGCTGTTGCAGTGTCCGTTAAGTGATCTTGTGTCGCCGTAATAAAAACATGTCTCCACGGTTATTTCTCAAATAAAACCCAATTTAGACCAAAATTCAGCCGTTTCTAAATGTTTTTTTTTAGCCAGCGAAGTATAGCACAAAAAGTCATAAAAGAGCTTCGGTTGTGATTTAGAGTGATCAAAAGGTGATTGAAGATTATCTTTCGTCTGATTAACTATGCTATTTAGTTTTTGTGTTCTCTCAATATATTACTAATCTTTAAAGTTGTACCTAAGCCAATCTCGACATATGGACGAAAAAAAGCCGAACATTAGGCGTATCCAATCAAACGTCCTTTCAATCAAAAGTCCTGAGAACAATAGTAAATGCCTCTTATTACTTCAGCATCAAAACCCTTTATAATGATCTTAATATCCTCTTAATCCTTATAAGTTCATAAAATTCCATAGTAACCTATCAAACCATCATAATCCCCTAGCATAGTCATTATACTGCGCCACTTGTCCCTGTAATCCTCCTCGGAGCCTATAACGGCAGTGGCCTCATGACCTGCTATAAATACGTGACAACGGGAGTCCTGGCAATGGCCAGTTTCTCCAATCATGTCCTGAGCGTCTGTGGCCCTCGAGCTCTTGATCAGCATCCACTGGCTCGTATCTATTGACGCGACTGACGGAGGAGCGTGGGGGAACTTCCCACTTCCGCTTCCTCTTTCGAAGTAGGTGGGACAACCATGTGGATTTGGGAGGTCTCTGGGCTGCTTGTAAATACTGTATGAATGAGAACATTTATCACAGTTACTTTTTGCCCAATAAGGCAGATTGTAATTTTATCACAATAAAGAAGTGCCTATATATAGTTTTTGTGTAAGCTACAATGAGGGGAAGTACTGAAAAATGTAGAATATGTTTCGCAAACGTTTAGGATATCTCAAGTATGAGCTCAGCAGCATGCAAAAAATTAAAGTCATGATTTTTCCCTACTGCTCAAAGTCAAACAGACTGAAATGCTGATTTGCTGAAAACGCACGTGCACGCACCAGTTCATAAGAAGACTATAAATACACCTGAAAATAATGATAATCTCTCTCTCTGTTTCTCTCTCTCGCTTTCTCCCTAAAATAAAATGTATTCTCATTAATCCAAAGCATTTTGTATATATTCAACCAGTGGCGAGAGTCCACTGGGAACCGTAACAATCAACCTCCACCGAGGATTCCCACACTCCTTACTCCTCTCACACTACCTTCAAGCAGGTCCTCCTAGTACAAGGATCCGATCACCCTAAATATTTTATATTTCTCCCTCATCCTTATATTCTAAATAGAGAGCTTAGGAAAAAAAAAGAAATATATATATATTGTGTAACCACCAGTGGACTCTCACCACTGTACCGAAACATCCAACCTCCACCGAGGCTTCCCACAACCCTTAATCCTCTCACACCACCTTCAAGCAGGTACTCCTAGTATAAGGATCCGATTAACCTAAATATTCTATATTTTTCCCTCATCCTGAATTTCTAACTAGAGAGCTTAGGGAAAAAAAAGAAATATATATATATTGTGTAACCACCAGTGGACTCTCACCACTGTACCGAAACATCCAACCTCCACCGAGGCTTCCCACAACCCTTAATCCTCTCACACCACCTTCAAGCAGGTACTCCTAGTATAAGGATCCAATTAACCTAAATATTCTATATTTTTCCCTCATCCTGAATTTCTAACTAGAGAGCTTAGGGAAAATATGTATATATATATATATATCGTGTATATCAAATATTTTTGACCGATAATTTTATCCAACAAGGACAGACCATTTTTGTGACTGCTACGGTGGTAGTATCGCTACTATAAGACCGTAAGATAGGCAAATTGAAGACGGTCGCCCCAAACTTTAAAAATAAAACCTCTCCCTTTTAGAAAGTCAGAGTATTTGTACTTTCGACACTCGAGTCTGATCCATCGCAAAATATTTCACTCTCACTATGCCTGAACAAACTTTAACTTCTTTGACGGCTACAAGTAATCTATCATAATTGAGACTACGAAAGTTTTAGCTATTAATTAAGTTTAAGGCTAAATCGTGGGAAGTCCCAAGATTGCTTTGTTCTTCAACGGTTCTGGTCATCTTTAATGTTTGTATAATATACAATAGTGGTCATGCGAATGATAAAATATATCTGAAGTTTTAAAGTTAAATTCAACTGGGCCTCAAAATACGCTTATCAGTTTTTGGTTGTAATGAGATTACGGGAAATATCAAAAACCGAAACGTGAAAAGTCGCATCGCCGTGTTTCTTAATTTCTCAATTGTCAGCCTAGAAGTTGTTGAATATTTAAAGTTCTGGTATCTTACTCATGTTTGAGGATTGAAGTGATAAAATACTTGGAATGATTCTCCGACTCATAAAGTTAAAAGCCAAAAATATAAATCACGCGTGCCGATTTTGAGATAAATGTTTTTGTTTTTGTATTTGTTTATTTGTTCAAATTTTTTTTCAAGATTTTTAGTTCAATATCTGTATAGTTTAAAAATTGTGATGAAGTATGTTTTTGAAATATATAGAAGCACATTTTTCAAAATTCAAAAAAGTAATTCATGTTGAATGTAGCACCAGAAGTGTTTATAGATATTGTTGCTTCACTTTCTACGTCTTCTATTTGGCTTAGTAACAATTAAAAAGTACAATTTAATCGCTAATAAACAGGATAAGAATTAAAAAATGGGAGGCAACTGACCCTTAGACGAAACATTAAATCATAAAGCTTACAGTTTTCCGTAAAAAAATCAAAGATTCTCCCGATCGAAGACAATGCTCAATCCACTGCTACTCAAATTGAGCATTTTTTAAATATGTAATAGCCTCTATTGAATCTCTTTTGAGTATGGTGTGTGTAATTAAGGTTGAACCATCGTGTCATTCGAAGAGTTTAGGTGAGTAGAAAAACGGACGTGCCACCAACAATGAGGGACTTCGAGTGATGTCAAAAGGATTATTCATGAATGTTTGACCTGAATATCATTAAAATGGAAAACGGGACGATAGAAGGAGATTCCGCCAGTTGATATAAAAAAGCTTTGATAGCAAAAATTTTATTGTATAGCTTATCTGTTATAGTGAATATATAATAACGAAAAATACAACACAATTACAAATATAATAATATAAAAGAAAACAAAATTATGAAGTCCCATCATAAGAACTAATTGCATCTAACATCCTGGTTTTCCTACAGTTTAGAACTCATTAATTATATTTAATTAAACTTGAAAAAATAATAACAAGAAAATTAAGGGTCAATAATGGTTACTTATTATGGACCTAATCTAATATGTTTTGGTTTGATTATATCTCAAGGCATGATTATTCTATGGTTAAGAACTCATCAAAGATACTTATTAATGATGAAAAAATTATAAATAAGAAAATTAAAAGCCAATAATTGATACGTTATTATGGGCGTAATGTAGGTTTTTAGTTAGTATTTTTGTTATTTTCAATTTTTATTTAAAATTAAATTTTTGTGATTATAAAACTTCGGCAAAAAGGATACGAAGCAGCTCATTCGTAATTATTTAGTTAATATTTACAAAATTCACGTGAATTTCTGACATGCTCTCACCCAGACCATTAAATGACATCTTTTATCTGATTTAAATAATTTAGTTTATAACCAATATAATGTATAGCAAGAAATATGATAGTAAATAAAAAATGTGAATCTTTAATGTTTTAAAACAATGAATTTCGAATTCCTGATTCTAAGTAACTGCTGCCGTCTAAAGCACGATCTCTTATAACCATGTGTTGAGTGCGATCCAAACCAATTTTACCCAAGTACAATTAATGTGCTGATTACCGTTCTACATTCTACATTCTAGTATTTTTCAAAAGCATCGTAGTTGGCGCAGCTTGTTTTCCAACATTGTTCGAAATGTATTTGACCTAACGTATTGAAGTGTCAATCCATTGTTTTCCTGCATAGAAAACAAAACATATACTGTTTTCATCAGTCAGTTTCTTCGCTAACGAATGGTTTAGTCATTATTCAAACATATTTCTAATTAACTCTCCACAGGGTAGCGACAATTACTAAATAAACGAATCTACCGTAGTTTATTTTTCGCTTCAAAGGCTTCAAACTATAAAAAATTATTCCTTTGAATATTTATTATGAAATAAATTTGTGGCTGGTTATCCGGTCTTGAAGATAAAAAAAGGTATTTACTTATACGACTCGCAGCAGGCAAAATTTTCACACATGTATAAAAGTGTTTAAAGCCAAAGTTTGAATTATTGCGACTTTAATAGCGATAAGGTAATAAAATTTATTTTATAGTGAAGGAATGAATAAGAATCGGATTCAATTTAAGATAAACATTTAGTTTAACGCCAATCTATGAATTACTCTTTGTCGAGTCAACCGTAAAACGATATATCGCATATATTTTCCGGTGTAAAGCATTTATCTTTTAAATTTGCTTGATATTAAATGAATTGTTAAAATATTACAGATTAAAATAGAAACCTACCGAGGATGATTAATAAGATTATATTGTGATAAATAAGTTTGTTATTTTAAGAGTATAAATGTGGTTTAACTGGATGGATATTCAATAGTACGTATAAGCTGCTATTTTATTACCAAGGCTTATTTTTTAACGGATAATTACATGTGAAATGATACAGTAATGTTTAATTCTGCCATTTGGTTTCGTATTGTAGGTTATGGACTGATAATATAAAAAGCATTGCGGATATTGAAGAATATTGTATAAACTTTTCATTTTTGCAGACGAATTCGTTATATAATTAGCATAGTATTTTTTTTGTAATTTTCTACTAAAGATATGGAAACGGTATAACTGCAATTTTTGCGTTTGTAAATGTATGCTTTAAGTGAAATAAAGGAGGACTCTCATAGTTTTTTGATTAAATAAAAATATCATGGGAGCAAATAAACTTTGTGAAAGGAAACATATTTATGGAAAATTAAAGCTGAATTGATATCTTGTTACAGCTTATCGACAAGTCATTTACAGAACTACCCTTCGGTGAAGAACCTAATTGCACATAATTGGTGCTCAATGTATGCTTTGCTTATTCAAGATCAACAAGTGTGATTGCAGAACATATAATTGTTTCGGGGAAACAGTGAATGTCATACGATCGCGGTAGTAAATATGACACATAAATTCATATCTAAGATAAAAATTAAATGTGAAAAAGTAGGGAGCGCTTTTTTATTGTATAATTAGTTGTAGGTTTTCGTTTTTCTACAAATAAATGGGTATTTTTGTTTTACTTATTTATTGTTTTAGTTTAGGCGCTATGTCGTCTGGTACCTATTTGTAATCAGCCCATGTACATAAAATCAAATAAAGAAACTCTCTCTATCTCTAAATAATATTTCAAAACGAAGAAATCGGAGCCCCTCTGCGGTTTGGAACAAACCAAACATTTAAAATTAAATATGTAACCAACTAAATTACGAAGGTTACTGTTAAATGGCTGATTTAACTTAATTTATAATTTAGATCATGATATTATAAATTTTTTTAATCTGGTTTATTATGAAAATATACAAGTCTTACTATTTGGAAAATAAATTAAAAAAAGTAACAAAAAAAGGGTTGTGGGAAGTCACCGAAAACTGACTTCTTGTTTCAACTTTTCAACATAAATTTGGGATACAATTTTGTTTTTCTAAAGTGCCTTTTTTTTTATTACAGCATGGAAAAAGACATATCTAAGAAATTTGCTGGTGTGAAAAATACGTTTTTTGAAATGTTTGCATCCTCCCCTTTATATCAGTTTGGAGCCACCCATATCCATTTATAGAAATAAAATACATTCACTTTCCAACTAGAGATTTGAACCATAATATTATCAATGACATTATAAAACTATACATGTCTCACTATTTGCAAACATTTTTTTGAAGAGTGCAACAAAAAAGGGTCCTGGGAAGTCAGCGGAAAATGACTTATTTCAATTTTACAAAACAAATTTGGGAAAAAAGTTTCAAAAATTTAAATTCATTGCTTGAGAATGACAACATCAAATTGTAGTTAACACGGAACAGTGTATAAATTGAGAGTTGAAATGTTTTTTTAATCTAATAGATGCTCATAATTGACTGTATTTGAGCTGGACAATGGTTCATTTCTAACTTTATCAGGGGAGGATGACTATGTACAGATCACCAAAAAAGATTTTTCATTGTATAATTGTTTTTTTTTTTTAAAGTAAGTTTACATAACTATACGACATATATTTTGGTAGACGCTGGGACTAGTCTGGTTAAATAAAACACCGTTCCTTTGTCTTCTTTCAATAAAGATATTTCAAGCAGGACTTTCAAGTGTTGATTGTATTACCTACCTCGGCAATGCCGCACCAGTTATTTTGGGCGGGTGAGTACATGCTGCTTTATGTCTTGCACTTGAACCCACAACCTTGTGTAAAATCTATAAATATTTTTATTTTACTTTATATTTGTGCGAAACTATAAATTATTCTACTACATTTTTATAAAAATCTGTAAAAATGGATTACTAAAACTTGATACAGCGACGAAATGGCACACTTGGTTTATTTGGTTTTTTTTTTCTGCTTGAAGCTCAGTGATTTAAATATTCTTGTGATTCATACGGGAATAAATAATATTTTCGGTCAGATATGTTTTTAAAAAATGTTTCTATTTTAACACTTGCATTCGTCTTTCTTGTGATTTTCTGTTTGTACGTGATAGTGATCGTAAGAATAATTTCTTAAATTTCAAACGCATTTTTTAAATAATCATTAATTTGTGTTAGTGACGTTTAGTGAAATATTAATGAATTATAGCAAGAATTAACAAAAATCGAAATTGAAATCACTCAAAAAAATTATTTTTTAGTAAAATATGTGGGGCACTTCACCCCAATGGGGCAGTCAATAAATATCCTTCATTGTATTATTATATATTCCGTTTATGTATATTTCAAATAATACAGTTTAGTATGCCGTTAAAATAAAATTTCTAGTGAAAATCGTTAAACTAAAATAAATACTTTATGCATTGAAAAACACAACACCACTGGTAATTTAAGCTCTGTCTATAAATTAATAAAGTTTTTCAGTAGAGGACACATACATGCAACAAAATGGATTAACTGTTTGCATATGTATTATATATGATATATTTTTCGATGTTCTGTGACGGGACGCTACTCACATGTAAAAGCTGATCGCTTGTGTGATACACATCGTGGACTGGGGCCGTGTCCACGGGCGGCGTCCTTATAAAACTGCTTTGAGAGCACCTGTTGATCCCGCTTGACCCGAGTGCGCAGGTCCACACGCCTCCTCACAAGGAAGTCTTCCAGGAAGGGGGACTTCGGGTGTGGTGGGTCATCAGGGGGCTGTGCACATACCCAGGGGCAACCATTGTGACCACAAAAACGGCTCTGGTGTATCACTCAAATGCAACAGCGTGAATGGTCGCTATTGGATACCAAAAAAAACACACAGCGACTATAAGCTTGAGTTTTTTTCCCTTCATATCCCCTAGTTATTATAAATTATGGAATCAGTATAGATTCTACATAAATGAATCTATTTGGAGTAGGTCATTATATGTCCTGAGCTAGGCTAAATTTTATAATAATTTTTCATTGAGATTTGTGATTGTTACAAAAATTTAATGCACATTAAACATTTATTGCCCAAACATGTTTTAAAGTGATGGGACTCACCATAAGCTTCATTGTACTTTTTTTTAAAATATAACTTACCTTGCCTCCTTCTCCGTAGTCGAGAAGGTGGCAATTGGTGACTGCAGGTGAATTCGGGGGGGTTCCTTGTGCGCTTTCATGCCTACTATCTACGTATATTGTAAATACGGTAGGAATGAAAGGGTAAATGTAAACTAGTAAATATTACATGAATGCCATCTTTTATCACATTATTTATTACCTATTATACATATTATTATGCTATATTATGCATTATGTATTCTCCTATTAGGACAGAGTTTAATCCTCTTAAACATTTACACCGCTAAAGAAATATAAATGAAGAAATTTTTAAAAAAATCCGAAACAATAGTAAAAAAAGAATCTATTGACATTGACTACAACGACATTAAATTAGTAATTAGATTTTTAAGAAATTAAATTAGATTTTTGTAGATGGTTCTCTAAACTCCATTTTTTAGAATAGTTTATATTTATCAAAATATTTTTGTTTATCGTTAATTAGGTATTCTTGGCAATGGCAAAAAATGGGAACGTCAAATGTAGAATAACTGGGAATTGAATGTTAGCGAATTATTTTGACTTTTTTAATCCTCCTTGGTTTTCTATAGTTCGTTTTTTTTTGTTTTTTTAACTTCTGTGACTAGCGTCGAACCAGTGCATGTGATGTATATATGATTAAATGGTAAGTATAACTTGATAACAGAGGACTGCTAAGTATAGACATTCCTTTTATCAGAGGGTTTAGGTGTCCGTGCAGTTTCTCGTGAAAGTTTCTTTATGATGTTCCAATCGCGAATTTCAGGGGTTTTTAAGTCAGTGTAAATGGAAAGATTTTGTATAGAAAAAATGCCTGTTATCAAAAACTAATCAGCATAGTTTGAAGTGGCATTGAATATCCGATCTATTGAGTCCCTTTTACGAGTACTGCATACAAACTTAA
Source organism: Acanthosoma haemorrhoidale (assembly GCA_930367205.1). Taxonomy (NCBI): domain Eukaryota; kingdom Metazoa; phylum Arthropoda; class Insecta; order Hemiptera; family Acanthosomatidae; genus Acanthosoma; species Acanthosoma haemorrhoidale. The sequence continues at coordinate 46,113,705 of OV884014.1, forward strand.
AGACAGACAGACAGACGAAAGGCGATCAACTCAAACCCAAATGTAATTAGAGCCTCTCCCTTTAGGCTCAAATGATCTCCGACCGTAAAATGGACTAGTATCGCTCCTAGTCTTGAGTGGACTGGCCAAATTGTTTTTCGCTTTAACTGGACACTTCCCTCACCGAAGTGACCATAATGTGAGACAGTACAATGAACCTCAACATTTCTTTCTATATCGACATACGAAAAACTTTCTGGACGCCCCTTTTTCTAAATTGATAATCTCATAATAAAACTAGCTGGTTTGTCCAGGATTAGTCATCTATCGATCGGGCCCATGACTTATTTCCAATATCTTCTACAGTGGAAAAATACCACCCCAAAGCACAAGGCAAACAAAAATAAAATTCCTGTTTTCTAAGGGTGTTAGAAGGAGAAAAGAAAAAACTACCAATATTTGTCTGAGACATTCTTCCTGTCTGTTCAGCTGCTGTTCTAGGTTACAACCACCATTTCCTTTTTGGCAAGCGTCTAATCTGTAACATATTCTTTATTATATAACGCTTATTTGCGTCCTATTTTTCCATTCATATTCTTCTAAGAAAATACGTATTTCAAATGGGATGGTTATGACTATATCATAAACTTAAAAGTAAATAGCATATTGATCTCATAGTTGAAATCATCATATTATCGACCTAGTTCAAAAACTGTGATTAAGGTTGAGAGAAAACTTCCTAATTTTTACGGATTTACAGCTTCAAAAACCTGCTTTGTTTGTATGTCAACATGTGGGCCAGCAAAAAAATTGTTTTCAAGCTTAAGAGTAGCGGACACCAAATTAATCGGGTGTGAATTTAACCATATTTCCACACGTAGTCCTCAATCAACCTCCATATGGCAATCAACGTAGTCCTCCTAAAGCCACAATATTCCTGACCTACATATATAATTGCATTATCCGAACTACGAACTTTCCTCTCTTCTGGAAACTTTCCATTATTGTCCTATTCACCAAACCCGGTAAACCACCCAATGACACATCATCTTATTGCCCAAGTAGCCTACTCACTATCCTAAAAAATATTTGAAAAACTCCAATTAAAACGTCTACTTCCAATTGTTGAATCCAAAAAACTTTATCCTACTCACCAGTTTGGTTTCCGGCAACGACATTCCACTGCTCAACAAGGCCTTCGCGTTGTTGATCACATCAGCCCCTGAAACCAAACAATACTGCACTGCTGCCTTTCTGGACATAGCTTCAGCTTTTCACAGGGTTTGGCACACAGGTTTGCTTTATAAGCTCAAAATATATTTACCATAGACTCTTTTCCTAATCCTACAGTCCTACTACCTTTCAAACCGCTTCTTCCGGTCCGCTGTGGTGGAGAAATATTATTAAAAAACTGGCTACAAAGTGCACATTAAGTACTCCTGTGCCCCCCCCCCCCATAGACCAGTTCACTCCTGCCTCTGTCCAGTTTACTCAGTCACCCCTCATATATTAGATTTTACTATAAATAATGTCATTTATTTGTTGTTTTTATAGTTAAAATTTTTAAAAGATTATTTCATTCAAAAGATTTTCCTACCTGAGTGTTCCTTTTTCCAAGGGGTCAAAATGGCCCTTGTTATAAGCTAGAACTATTCGAGAATAGGGCATAGGATTTAAGAATGAAAAACTACTTACTCTCTATTATTATTTATTGTTTAGAAAATGACCTGCGTCAGGTTACAGTTTATTTTTATTCACATAAAAATGACTGAATTTATGAGTCAACTGACAGCTTTATTTTCTTATTTAGTATTCTATTTTTGTTTGTTTTAACCTTTAATAAATCCTCGTGTTTAGTAAATCCTTACTCGTGCTTTCCGAATTGTTAAAACTTTAATGTTATCTATTAACCTGTTTGTTGAAACAAAGTATGTAGTAGGCGTATAGGTTTATTTATTGTGAGTGACAATGATAGCAAATAGTAGTAAATACGATATTTTTTTAAATCGAAGTAAAAATACAAAATTAAAATTTATCACTTAATCATCATAACAGTGATTAATAAATAATTATTGTTAAAATTGATCCTAAAATTATCGATGAGCCCAAATAGAGAGGATCTACTTTTTTTCAGGTACGGGGTGGGGCGATCGTCTTTTGTCTGGTTATCAGTTGATCTGCGATAGCGTTCCTAAAATAATTTCAATTGAACTGAAATTCAAAAGGTATATTTCGCAAAGTAGCCTTTGCTTATAAAAATTTCACAAGCTCAAGGCAAGGAATTGTTTACGATTTGAATTTAGGATTCCCCTGCTTTCTTGTGGACACATTTAACCCGTTAATGCAAAAAATAAAGTAGGTTTTAATAGTGTTTTTTATACGAATGTTTTTTATTTATTTTTTATTGGTTGAATTTGAAAAATTCAGTGACTAAGATTAGCTTAAAAAAATAAATGAAGTATTATTAGTCAAAAACCTTGACTGTCTCTGGTTTTCATTACGTCACGTACTACGCCCTTTATTTCAATTAAGCGAATTTAAAAATTAAGATTTGGTTCAAAATCGATTCAACCAAATTTGAGATTATAAATAATTAAGAAAAATCTATAGCTATCCATGGATCCAAGAGTTCATAAAGTTATCAATAGAGCAACAGGCTAGATATTTCACCTTGTTCTATTAAAAATTATATTGCTAACGCAAGGCGGAAATGAGGTCGGGCGTGTAATACCATAAGGATCTATGATGTAATTGAAAAGTTGTTTCTAGATCAAGGCAATGGAAATAAGGAGCAGGTGATCCTGCCCCCTTCTCTCTCTCTCTCTCTCTCTCTCTCTCTCTTTCTCTCTCTCTCTCTCTCTTTCTCTCTCTCTCTCTCTCTCTCTCCCTCTCTCTCTCTCACTCTCACTCTCACTCTCTCTCTCTCTCTCTCTCTCTCTCTCTCTCTCTCTCTCTCTCTCTATATATATATATATATATATATATATACCTATGTATGTAAAAATACGGACCCACAACTGCTATATAATTGCCTAATTAGACAATGGTCCATTGTGCTCGATGAAGTAATCGTTCAATACCCGACATAGGGGATCTGGGATAAAATAGAAAAAAAATCTTTATTCTGAAACCATGTCTTGTATGAATGAATAACAGTGTACAAATATATAAATGCTAGTCTAGTCAACAAAAAAACAACCATACACTACATAGCGGAGTATATAGAACCAAAGGGTATAACTCAACTCATGTCATGTCATGCATCAATCTTAGCACTTCAGATGCATGGAGTATAGTGCTGAAAAGTTTCCGACCTAACAAAGCTTTTATTTCACTAGCTTTTATTTATTTTATTATCATCTTCATGTTGAGGTCGGAAACTTTTCAGACTATCTGTGTAGTTATGGAATGCAGATGAATGGATTTTGTAATGGCCTTGCTTTGATTCACCACAGTAGTACAAGTACAAAGTGGGTATGTATTGAAACTAATTATGATTCAGACTGGGAGGGGTTTTATTCTATAACAGTGTACAGACATATGGTTCGATTTCATATATTTTACATCTTGTTTTAAAGTCACACCGAGAGTAAACCCTGGGTGCAATATCATGTGAGAAATAAGGCAAAGATGAAAGTCATAGTCTTCGTGACCCGGGTGGGATAGTAAGTAAAGCTTCAAACAATTTTAAGGTATAGATATATCTATATTACCTTTTCAAACCTTATCTAAGGTGTACATTTAATGTATTGTTTAAAAAAATTAGGGGAAGGTTATGGAAGATGATGACATATATATATTTTTTATAGTTTGTTTTTATTAATATGAAAAATCTTCTACTAGGCTCGTAAGCCCTGGTTTAGATAAATATTTCATCTTTAAAAGTTTAAAATAACCTATTTTCCGTAGTTAGGCAATGTTTTTTCTGTTGCTGTAATCTGAAAATCATAATCACGTAAAAATAAAATAGGAAAACGCGGAGAAAAATTGTTTCACTTTGGCTGCTTTTAAAGATGAAGTACCCTACATACTTGAACTCATCCCTTCCAAATTCTAGAAATTCCATAATAACCTATCCAACCACCCTAATCCCGTAGCACAGTCATTGCACTGCTCCACTCATCCCTGTAATCATCCTCGGAGACTGAAACGGCAGTGGTCTCGTGACCTCCTATAAATGCGCAACAGTGGTAGTCCTGGCAATGGCCAGTTTCTCCAATCATGTCCTGAGCGTGTGTGGCTCTCGCGCTCTTCGTCGGCCTCGCTCGGCGTGGCTGGTGGGGGAGTGTGGGGACTTCCCAAGACTCCGCTTCCTCTTTCCCATGCGAGGGAGGCAACTATGTGGACTCGGGGGGCCCCTGGGCTGTTTGTAAATATTGTATGAATGTGCGAGTGAATGATGAATTGTAAATATGGTATGAATGAAAACATTTGTCTCAATTATTTAATGCCTATTAAGTATTGAGGCAGATTGTAATTTCATCTCAATAAAGTTGTTTATATATAAAAAACATAAAGTATTTTGATTTAGAGGTCAAAAAGACAAAATGAAAACAAAACTCATAAATATAAATTTTCCTAAACTAAGGTGTGATGGTGAAATACTGTATTTCCTATTATGATTTGATTAACTTAGTTTTTGAATGCCTATCCCAGTATTATTTTACACATAAGTACAATCCTTATAATTTCAAACACTATGCTCCAAAAAAAAAAGCTGGACACAAAATGCTCATTTAGTACTCCTGTGCCAAATATACCTGTATTTTTTATCATTGCACTAGTTCCAACAAAACAGCAGCATTCGACCACTCCTTTCTTGCTCGCTCCATCAAACTCTCACTCTCTAGAACTCTCCCCCTTTTAATCCGTCATGCTTCATCCTCACCTACTTATAAAACCCTCCTATTGCAATACCACTTAGACAGCTGCTTGCTAACTAAATATCTTTGTATTCTTTTTTACTATTATTAAAATAGTATTTTTAACCATGTACAATTTCTACTGCTTGGTGTTATGTTGATAAAACCATAGCTACACCCTTTTAAAATAGTAACCGCTAATATTTATGTACCTAATTTTATTACAATTATTTAATTGTGTATCATACTTTTTTTCTTATTTTGTACTCAAACAAATTCTTGAATGATATTTTTTTTTATTTGAGGTATACCTTTTAGTTTTGTATTATTATTTTATTTTCTCCCATTATATGATTTATCGTGTCTTTTTGTTGCCCAGAGCTCAATTTATTTATTTGTGCATTGTTATTTATTTACTATACGATGTGGCCTCATTTTAGTAAAGAGGTGTTCTTTACAACATGTTGTGATTAGCATACAGAGCTATCGCTGAGCCAATATTGGCCGTACACTTCGGCTCCGATGGCGTACACCCACCAGCTCTGAACTCGTCATCGTGTGCGAGCGCAGATAATGGAGGGTTGCCATATGGCTTGGCGCCGAAGTTCTCATGTTTGCCATGTCGAGGTCTCTAATCGCAGCAGCAAATCAACTACTCGTCTTCTCGTTCGTCGCTGATCATTTGTCCGCTGATACCTCACGGCAAACAAAGGGGTGTTTTTCTGATTGACCCCTTTTGGAGGTTTATGCTCCTAATCACCTAAAGACAAAAACAAAAAAAAACAACAAGTCAAGTGCGATCACACCATTAAGGGAAGTGTCGTTACATCAACACTGATCTGATTTTAATAGCTTTTTGAAATTATATAAAGCTCTTGATTTGAAAAATTAGAATTTGCTAGTATTGTTAATTTTTTTTTTCCTTAGCTCTCAAACTTATAAAAATAGGATGTGGGAAAAATAAAGGAAAATTATTTTGGGCTAATGAGTGCCTTTCACTAAGGGGAGTCCCCCATTTGAAGGATGTATGAGAAGGATATAGGGTGTGGAATGCCTAAAGGAGGCGGGTGGAATCAGGAAGGTAGTGAGAGTCTACGGAGGGTGCAGTATTATTAATTGGGAAGTAAGAATTATACTTATGTAATTTTTTTTGTATATAACTCCTTTATTGTGCTAAAATTACAATTTGCCTTACCAAGCAATAAGTAATTTAGATAGATTATATTGATACAATAGATAAATGCAAATTTTGCCAAGGAGTCTCCCCTAGCAAGCAGTGGATTTCGACTGTTTCCCTATGTGGTGAAACTACAAAGAGGTAAAGCGAACCTCTATTAGAAGTTATTAGAAAATAAAATATATCATAATTTTTTTAGTAGGTTGAGCATAAATATAGCAAATGGATAAAAGGGATAAGTTATGCTTCTGGAAAGAGATGGTGAAAGGACTGAAATGTGGTTATGGAAGGTATTGAGGAATAGAAAAGACGGGATATGGGTAGGCGGCATACAAAACTGTTGGAAAAACTCAAAAACTGTTGTTTCCACTGAAAACCATCAGCCGGTCTAACCTGGAGAGCCAGAGAAACAGCGAGGGAGCAGGAAGCCAATCAGAAACCAGTAGAATGTATATCTTATGGAATAATACATTATAGTATGCAGTTTCTTTGCCTCCCGGCGTGAAATAATCAAATTTACAAATATAAAATAAAAATCCATGTTACTTGACACACAGTATACTCTTATATTAATAATGTTGAGATTTTTAATTAGATAACTTACTTTTATAGTAAATTGGTTTTTCCAAATAATTTATTAGGCAACCGTTTTCACCACTATTAACATAAATATGTTACTTTTTTTTTCATCATCTAGAATTATTAGCCTAAAAAAATTTTTATACATTATTAAACAGGACTGTAAGATGTTGAGTTTGATGCCCTGCTTGGTATGATTACGAATAGTCATGTTTCATTACCAGTTAATTAATCGGTAAGTTGTAGTGGTGAATTGTGCAATGATTATTTAAATAAATCTTAAATAAAAAATAAAAGCTCAACTTTAAAAACGATCAAACTATATCTGACAGCCCGCAAGAACGGTAATCATTTAGTTACAAATATAACGAAAGGTAATGGCACTTACTGAAAAGTGCGCCAATTAAATTATTTGAGTTCACTGATTACATGAACGAATGAAGTTATATTTGAAGGTAATGAATGAGATTTATTTTTTCTTTTCCTTCTATTCATCTTATAAAAGTTAGAGATAAACCGTACAATATATCAGTGAAACAAATAATATTGTGGGGAAGTGAAACGTGAAACCTCTCTGAGAATTTGAACTGGAGGCTTCAAACCTTTGATAATATATTAACAACGTACTAAGAAACTTTGGAACAACGAAGAATTAGCTCAGAAGGTCGTTATATATTATTAATTATATAGCTAAAGTTTTGATACTATAACTGTCATCTTCAGGTGGCTACAACAAACTTAAACTCTAACTGGTGTACATTGGATTTTGTCAAAATAGTTATAAAAGTTAAAAGATGTGTTGTAAAAAGTTTTATAAATAACATTGAGTTTTAATCCAATAAAGATAAAACATGTAAAAAAGATTTATTGATAAAAATTTTGTAAATGAAATTCTAAAATAAATAGTTATGAAATGTAGTTAAAAATATAAAATAAATTGAGTTTATAAAGTTGGATGAATAGGATGATAGAACCATTAAACGTATTTCTACATCAAACTCAAGAAATAGATAACACTTTTAAATTACAATATGAGCGAGTGAATGATGAACTGTAAATATTGTATGAATGAGCGAGTGAATGATGAACTGTAAATATTGTATGAATGAGAGCATATATCTTAATTACTTATTGCCTTATAAAAGGCAGATTGTAATTATTGCACAATAAAGGAATTAACAACTGAAAAAAAAATTACAATAAAAACACAATTAAATGAATAATTATTGCCAATTAGAAGACCCACCTGAAGAGCGATGAGATTTTCAAGTTAGCTTAATGGCTTACTTTTAAGCATAGTTGTGTAACATCAAAAGAAATTAGGAGTCTATTGTCAGAAATGAAGAGTTTATTAATTTTTAACTTTATTTCTAAATTAACATTGATATGTAGTCCAATGAAGACTTTACTCGTCATAAAGAGCAATGATGTTAGTCTTTTGTTTTTACACTAGATGCATTGCATGTTTGCATAAAATTCTTTTTTTTTATGAAAATATTGGATATATAGTGATTTAATTAGAGTAATAAATTATGATCACTTAGAGTAGATTAAATCATGTTATAGTTTTGTTTTCTTTGTTTATTCTTTTATTGATTACTTCTGTAATGATGAGGCTAAAGGAAAGGGAAGCCAATTTTTGCAAGGGGCTTAGTTTGGTTGAATTTTGAAGCAGATCTTGCTTTGTAAACAAATTTTATGTTGTATAAATCTCCCCTTATTATTAGTTATATTAGGAACTGAATAGTTTTAAAATTATTTGAGTTTAAACACACATGGACCATCCTTCAGAGTTATTCATAACAACACAGTTTGTGTAATTGATTTTCGCTATTCTATACTCAATGCACCGTCGTACGTTTATATCGCTTGATTGTCTTGACGGTATGCCCACAGTTCGACGGCCTTTAGGTTGCATATCCATCGTAATTTGATATTTCGCTTGATTTCTTAAAATTTATTATTCACAACAAAGCCGCTAAAATGATCGTCTCCCACAGGTGACACCCTACTCCCACTCAATTCTTCGTCGATAAATCATTATACCGAACGGGTCTTCCAGGAATGAAGACAGATTGCTCGCCGGCTTATAAAAATAGAATGTAGTTTGAAAGTTTACCCCTGGCGATGAAAAGGGGCAAAGAAATGCTTCTATTTTGTTACAGTACCCTTTTTTCAATTCATTAGCTATTCGTACAAAACAAAATATTTACAATTTCATATGTTATTTATTTAAAGGATATCGCAACACATATATTTTTGTATACAAATGTAAATACAAAATATATTTTTTGCAATCCCATTTATTAATTATTCGACACATTTTCTTAAATAATTATTCTGATATGACGACAAATTAGTTGTAATACAATAAACGAACCCACTAAATGTCCGATAATTGAAACTTGATCCCTGATTCACTATATTCCTTGTTTTCATTTTCTTTTTCATTCTTGCATTCTTTCTTCCAACAGGTCTTCCGCAGTTAATAATTGCGTGAGCTAGTCCATAGTTTTTATTTTACTGTTGTTTATTATTTCTTCTACAGAAGAAAGAAAAAGATAAATTATTATATAGAAGCAGTGGACAATATACAGTAGGGTAGAGAGAAATAAATGAAAGCATTCATAAAATCTAAGAATTTAAGGGTTAGTCTTTTTTTTCTTTTTCAAAGAACACGCAGAGATAATTTTTGGAAAAGACATGCCAGAACGTATAGAATGCAATACAATGTTAGTACGTAGTTTCCATTGATATAAAATGTCAGTATATTATTGAATTAAAAAAATAGAATGATTAATCACCATAGAAACATCTATATATATTGAACGGGATGGCTCATCAAATAAAATTCATTTAAAGTGGCGGTTAAATTTCTATCAATTATTTACGAAATTTTTAAGGATAACATGCTAAGTCCCGTAAGTATCTTTCAATTTGGTTTATTCCCATTTTTGTTTAGAAATATTTAAAAAAAAATAATTAACTCAATAGCCGATGAAAATGAATATTAGTCTAATTAAAAGTTAAAAAATAAATAAAATAAAACATAGGTAAATAAGATCTTTGCTTACTTGTTCCATTTTATGAGGCTGTTCAGTGCATGTTAAGATTGTTGTCACGGCGCTGAGAGATACCTGCCCTTCAAGTCTGGAAAGCTTTGAGAGACTGTCTTCTACGCCCGCAGTACTATGTAGGTGGCAACAGACTTTAGTGACTAATATTAATTTTCTTCGGATATTGTGTAACTTAACTTTTTCTAAAGGTTTATAAACAAAATATGTGAATAAACAATATCTGACGATACTTACCCCATATGAGTTTATTAAACGATTAATAAATTATTCTTACTGCTATAAAAGCACTTAAAATTAGACCTTATGCCTTATCTTGGCCTCTTTAACAAATAACAAGATTGTAAATCGATAGAAATATTGAAATTAAAACAAAATACTTTATTTTATTATATCCCGATACTTTATTTTCAAAATACCTTTAAGACTATTTTCACATTATTCTTTCTAAAATGCCCTTAACTGAAGTGAACCCAAATTAGTTTCTTAAGGCTGAAACGTTATCGCAATGGGCACTAAATTAACTGTTTTTTTTTATATACCATTATTGTATTATAAATCAACAAACAATAAGTGTTTTGTTACAAGATGCTACTTTATCAATATTCAATATTTGAGATCGATCGCATTATCGTAATAATTTAACATGCGTAGTTAGCATTGAAGAACAATAGATAGCTAGAAAGCAGAGCTCAGTTCAAATCGGGGGAAAAAAGAAAAAAAAACTGAGATTTTTCATATTATTACACCCAATAAAAAAATATGCCTCTCGTGCCTACTCATTTTTGCACACGAGGTTTGTTGATTAGGTGGGTAGTCGTGAAAAGTGATTCTTTATTTAAGGGCTAGAGTTGTGCTAATATAAAATTCAAAGAAGTGTACCATGCTTTATTTTATTTGTTTAAATAGTCTTAATTACACCCTGTGCAAGCAGTCAGTGTTAAATAAAACAAGTACGTATGGAATATTTAAGGGTTAATTTGAGTTAAATATACAACGAATGTACAAAATTCACAACTCAGTATCTTAATAAAAAATTAATTAAAAAACCCCCGATTGAAATGTATTATTTTCATGTAGAAACAAATCTAATATTCCTTAAAAGTACAGGAAAAAGATTAAACTTTTGAGCTTATCAATAATGGATATGCTGATTTAAATCATCATAGATATTACATATATATAAACCTAAAATTTAATAATTATTGTGCCTCGTAGCTATGAACCATATAACCAAGTGTGAGAATGATAAGGGATGATTTTGGCTTTGTGATCCTAATTGAGGGTTTTCACGTGAATTTTCATTCAAATATTATTCTTTATAGTAACACTCAAAAACAGACAATAGTGTATAAATGTTAGAATTAGGTTTTTTAAAAATAAAAAAGGTTTTAACCAAAATATCTATGTTTTATCGATATAAAATCGTCATTTAACCTTTTGTCTATTCAAGCTCATTCTCAGGACTTAGGCTATATTTAACCTTCTTTCGCACATGTAAGGATTTCAATTCTAAATATTTTATATTTAATCTTCATATACCAATTTTGATTTTATAACAATGGATCAATAAAAACTTGAAGATGAAATTTTTTTTCAGTCCTGAGATTTGCCTGAATAGGTAAAACTTCAACTCGTAATTTTTTTTTTCCGCCTTAAACATATTTTAAGTTAAAATCCGATATATTTTTCTAGGAGTGAATATAAGAAAACTTCATAAAAAAACATTAAATGCCTCATCGTTGCAAAAAAAAAAAGGCATTAATATGTAGTTTGTATTAGAATGAAAAAAAACAGAAACAATACGCAGTTTCATTTGTTAAGCGAAACGAAAATTTTGCCTGACGAAAATATAAAAAAAACAACAACAATAAAATGTACACATTTTGCTATATTTGAAAAGGTTGAATAAGAAATCTCGAATATGCAACTTTTTTTTGAGTTACGCAGCTATTGTTGTGCAGGTTATACAATAACTCGTGTATTGCCATTTTAACTTAATGGGAAAATATCATTATTAGACCAATATTATGAGTTTATATTAAATCGTGAGTAAGCGAATAAACAAATACTTGCATGCATAGTAATGGCTAACTGGCTGAGGATTTATTAGATCAAATAGACGTCCATGGGTGGGGCTAAGTACGATGGTGAATAGCTGAGTCTTACGGTGCTTCAAGGCTCCAAGTTAATACAGTGAGGGTTTATTAGCTTTCATAGATGTGCTTAAGCCCTCTTTAAGGCCCCTTAACAAGAATCCGCTCCTGTCACGATGAGCTTTAAAACCAAAACGGCGAATAAACGCATTCATTAAACGTCTTTTTTCCTCCTTAGTGCAATATGACCCACAGCTAAAAAAACAACTTTCAGATTCGATACTAAATACTTCTATTAATACAGATCTTTTACTAAAACATTCTGAATACGTAATGAATCTGCATAAAAATTATATTACCTTAAGTTAGAATATAATATTAAAAATTTTTAATCCGGGATAAGTACCCTATAACATAGACAGAGGTTAGGTGTATCTACTATCGGACTTCTATCGGAATGATAATAATAATTATAAAATAAAAATGGTCTATCTGCTTTTAGTAAATAATACCTATAGGGCCACGACAACCGTTGTCCACTAGGAAGAGGTCTCTCCCAAGGAGGTGCTAGATTTAGCGAGACGAAGGCAGATTCCCACTAGGAAGGGGTGGGGTCTGACAACGCCGGACTAAAACGTAGCGAGGTGAGGAGAGAGAGATGCAGAGGTTTTCATAAATAAGGGAGCCAAGTTTTTGAACATCAGAGCAGCCACAAGCCATCAGTCAGCCAGTCGTCAGGAGAATGAATTACAGGCCCAAACCGCCGGTCTTAAATACCCAGCTGGCTTCTTCAGTAGCCAATCAGCTTCGGTTTTATTGTACCTAATGCCAGTTGAGTGTTGTGGTGGCCTTGTTCTCTGACACTTAGTGGCCTTAGCCTCTCTGATACCTGACCCGGGTAAGGGTCTCCAGCCCTCTCGGTGGTTTGGGTTGCTTAGTACCTGCTACTGATAGCGGGTGCCCCAGCTCATATAACTAATTGGCTCGCAGCTGCATTTATTGTTTACAACATTTACAATGATTTATGGTTTGGTAATGTTATTTACATTTGTTTACAATATATATACGATAGAGTATAGGGTGATTTATCTTATGAAGTTAGCGGTCGCTACATCCAATGTTCACTCATTTATTTTATTCCAAGCCAACCATTGTTACGATAAAGAGCTGGGGTCTGACAACTATAGTAAAATCCTAGAATACCATAATAATTTCATTAAAGTAACGTGCATACAAATACAAGGCACTTTTCTTGACATTTCAAAACCCATTAACCATTCTTTTAATTCATTAATTGTGTTAGTATGATTTTGTTCTATGTTATCGCCGAATGGGGTGGCCTTATTTAAATTAAATTCTAGGACGGGGGGATGGCCTAGGGAGGCCTGGGAAGTAATTAATTTAGTTAATTAAAGGAGAGCACGTGCAATCGGGTATTGGGGCGCAAGGATGCCTCACTTGAGTGGATTACACATATAAATTTATTGCACTAGTTTCAGCTAAACGTTGCTCATGCTACTGATAGTCAAAAAATCTCAATGTTATGAATAGACGTATGGTCTAGAATAAATGTTTATATTGAGCTCGTATTATTTACCTGAGACAAATGCGAGTGTTGATACTACTATACCTTTATATTTCAGCAAGGGGTAGTAACAGTTTAATCGGTCCAGGGAACAGTTTGCCAATTTTTTTTTATCGATATATCTATGAAAATCCTTACAGGGACTAACAAGTGCTATGTGGTCAGTAAAAGTATTTTCATAATTTGCACAAGTCGGGATTTCAATTTTTCAACGCTCTTTAAAAAATCTGAATGGGAATCAATTATTTAACTGGGGGAGGGGCTTTGATGGCAGTTATTTTGTTAGTTATAAGCCATTATACAGTTGTTTAAGACTATGTTTAAAAGTTATAAACTAAAAATATGACAAAAAAAGCATAAGTTAAACAGACATTTTACCGTCGGGATAGGGTTCATGATCAGCTGGGGACTGCAATGGCACCAATCCAATTATATTACTCAAAAGGGTTTATTGTAGGCAAATATGTAAGGCTTGTTATTTTAGTAATTTTATTGTGTATTTATTATTTGGATATTTTTATTTGATATGTTATTCATTTGTTCATCATATGTTATTAACATTCTAAATTATGGCATTTAAGTGATTAAATTTTTGTTTTTATACTGTTTAAAAATTCGTAATTTGTATGCAGTTTGTTTCTTTAACATAATTATGTTTATATTTTTTCAGAATTTCACTCCTTGATGATACCCGAACAGGCAAAACATTGAAGGTAGTTTGATATTGAGTCAATAAAAATATTGTGATGGAACAAAAGCTTAATAAATAACCCACTGTGCAAATATGCACATGTCAATGTAAATCAAACATCAATCAGTACACTGAACATTATTTCAAAATATCACGTTTTGTAAGGTTGGTTGTGGGATATTTATATTAATAAAAGGTACACCATTGTCTACTTTACCCAAAATTAGTTTTATGCTGTAAAATCGCTTTTTGTGGCTAAACCTCTATTATCAATGAACAACAGAACTGTTGAAGCTAGAATAAAATATATTATTTAAACTTTTCATAATAATTTTTATTTAAAAACTTATATGCCCTATCTATTACTTCAATTATGAGATACTTGGTCATCTATAGCGCTTGTACTATAAAATAAATTTTGGGTTCACCAGAGATAGGTGTTCATTTATTCATATATAGAAATATCACCAAATAGTAGGCATTAATTCAACAAGTGGCTTATACACATACCCCTGGGTATTCCATGTTTTGTCTATTACGGCCTTAGTCGAATTTTCTTTACTTGATCAATATAATGATAAGTGTGTAGATGGCTGACATCGAGATTGACGTAGAAAGTCGCTGGCACCATCTCGGCTGAGCACAGCCACCACATCGATCCGAGTGGCAAAGTTGCCGGCTGTGTTCAGGAAGTAATCTGTCCGGCACCGGAAGTACCCGTTGTCCTTCCGCTTCCCAGTGGTGCCACTCTACGGCCAAACCGCTAATGATCCCTTCTGCCGTAGGGAAATGTCAACCTTTAGGGGGATTGTCGATATCGATACGTTATTGCAAGCCCTTGCCCTACCTCGCCATGTAGTAAACATGGTGTGTGACCATCACCGTTTTTTAGTAGACCTGTGTTGTAGAAACCACGGTGCCGTAGCGACCACTAACTACATAAGATAAATCACCCTATACTCTATTGTATATATATTGTAAATTGGTTATAATATGTTGTAAATTAATTTAAACAAATGTAAATTACATTACCAAACCATAAATCATACCAGTGTAAATATTGTAAACTATAAAAGACGCAGCTGCAAAAAACTAGTCAGAGGCCCTTGAAGGGGGTCAGGTAGTGCCTAGTGGCTGGGAGGGTCCCAGCCTAGAACAGTCAAGCGTCACCGCAACCCTGGGGTTTGGTTGGTCAGAATGAAACCTCAGATCATTAGCTACTTGGGGCTTTATATACTCTCTAGTTTTAACCGATAAGTCATTCTAAATACGGCTCTCTGACTGGTACTTGCAGCTGCACTGATTTTTCAAGATTTGGCCTTCTCATTTATAAAAACCTCTGCATCTCTCTTTCCTAATCCCGCTAGTTTTAGTCCGGCCTCATCAGACCCCACACTCTCCTAGTGGGATTATCTGCCTTCGTCTCGCTAAAACTAGTATCTCCTTGGAAGAGATTTCTTTCCTTACGGACGACGGTCATCTGGGGCCCTACGAAGTTTACCTAGTATTCCAGTGATCCAGACTGCCTACCTCCGGTTCACAATTGCCTTTGGGATCCGGACGGTTTTCGCCTACCCTCAGATACCGAATGTGAATTCGTGGTCATTTCAAGACCACATATACTATCTACAATACCTAGCCTATACCTTTCTACTGAGCATAGTGCACTGTCGGGGCACATACCTATCAGACATGGAGTCAGATAGTACGGTAGTAAGACCCGTCATGAAGCAATTGTCCAGGCCATAGCCCAATCAACCCTCACTTCGTCACAAGGGCTAGGGTAACTAGGCACCCCCTCATGACGACCCGACAATGCGAAAAATAAATAATGTTTAAACTTCCTGCTTCCTGCATACAAAGTCAATTAGGGATCTACCTTTTACCAAGGTGAACAACAAGACCATTAGAACAAACATGATTTTGTCGTCCTTAAAGCTACAAACAGTTGAAACGTGCAGTTTAAAATCGCACTTGACTACTAATTAAATTTAAAATTGAATGAATGAAAAAACACTTCATTCTGGTGCGTTGTCCGCTAAGAATAAAAAAAATGTAACTAATAAAGTATCGCTAGCTGAAAAAAAAAGAATACTGATTTGACTAGTTGGTAAATAACAAATTATACATGCGTGATGACTGCAATGACCTCACACCATAAGGTTGAAACAGAAAAGATAAATGAGTTAATATGAATGACATTCGCTCTCACTTGTAACTAAGAAAGTTATGAAAGTATAGTAATTATTATCATTGGAAAAATAAAGTGAAAGGTTGCTGAGATCTTTTAAAATATAAGAAATATATAACATATAAATAATAAGTTAGTAATAATAATTATGGCGAATTATGAATCGTTAGATTGAAGTGGGATAAGCAACTGGTGAAGTCTAGATTATAGAATATTAATGAGAATGGAGTTCCATAAGAACATAAGAATATAATATAACTAAGAAAATAAAGGAGTTATCAAGGAATAAGTTTAAAAGACCCTGAAAAGTTCCTGGGATGCATTAAAATAGGAAAAGAATACAATAAATAAAAATAATACTTATAGCCAATTGTTGAAAAAAGCAAGAACCTAGCTCATTTATGAGAAATTTACTGCTGATTAACAGAATATGCATGACACATAACAAAACTTGACACATAACATTGTAAACAAAAATTTCATTTAGTAGGATATCATTTTGACTTCTTTGCCAGGTTTGGTAAAGTGACCTATGTATGTTTTAAAAAACATTTTTGGCAGTTCATGTCGTCCATTTGGTGTTCTACTTTATTGTTCTCATCTACAATATAATAGAATAGTTATCAGATTAGTGCCTAAGTAGGACCACTATAAATCGATGGTCAATTCAGTAAACATGTTTAGTTTTGATAATTAATTAATTACCTAAATTAAGGATTAACCTTAATAATTCTTAATTATCCTAATTTTAGCCAAACTAGACCATGAATGTATTTGGAGCAAAATAAGCAACGACTAATGGTCACTACCAAGCTGTTAGTTGGTAATAATGAAATTATTGATTACATGTCCGATTTAAATAGATATCGTCGTCCCCGAAGTCCGGTGGATTGCACGTCGATTTCTAAATGCCCCCAGGTTTAATTCCTTTTTCCCATTTTCCCTTTTAAGGATTTTTCCGTTGGAGGATGGAGGATTAAGCAATAGCTACTCCGGAATAGAAAAGCGAAAATAACTCATTGCGCCAACCAATATGATCGAAGCCTTAATCAAACCTTTTTCGTGAGGTGTTGCGCCATGGGGTTTCTATTTTTAAACGTATACAAAATAACTAGTATAGTGCCGTTAATAAAAAGTCACAGAAAAGGAAGAGCGTGGTTTCTTAAAAGGAAGAAAAAATAAAAAATGTCTGGGAAATTAGCCGGCCGCCGCCCATTACTGGGGACCCCTTTTACATAATATAGGGCTTCATTACGTCCTTGCTTCAGATCTTCCTGTTACAAGGGCTATCCTTTCACTGAAACTTATAGGTTGTAGTGGCAGCTTAAAATAGTGTTTCAGCTAATTACTTTTTACAGAATTCTCTTTATTTTTTTTTTAGATTACATAAATAACGTAGTGAGATTCCTACAAAAACTGTGGCTTTAAACTTATGATAACATGGCTCTCATCGTAGTGTATTATTCATTCTATATTATTCATCCGTTGTTTCAAATTTTGTGTTTTTTCGCCATAGTGAGGACTGGTTTTGGTGTCATGAATTAATATTAAAGCATTTCCGTGACAAAAAAAAAAAGAAAAAGGACTACGTTGAAGACTCCTTTGTAGGATTTAGCTCTGGTGATGTATTGTTTTAGGCTTCGAGAGCATGTCTAGAGATTCGATATTCTAGCCGACAAGAATAGCTGAGTTGGAAGATCGCCTGACCAAAAATCAGAAAAAGCTTCCGGATTTGAGCCTTGACGTTTCATATATTCTTCTTAAGTAGGAAATAATGAATAAAAAATTTGTTATTCATTCTTGTATAGCAACTCTTTTTTGTTTATGAATTTTTCAAAAAGTGGGTGGTTTACCACAAAGTAGATTTCGCTTATGGTTTTTTGGCAATCCAATGCGAAGGGAGTTCTTGCTCCACCATGCTTTCTAAGACTTCCTCCTTCCTCCGCCAATCTCTTCGTAGGTTCCTATCGCTCATTTTTGCAGACCACTTCTCACAATGTTCTTAGGTTGAATTTTCTAGGAGGCATTCATTTTGTGTATGTTATTTCCACTATTTCCCTTACTGAACCGCTGCTACTAAGTGCACTATTGATACTCTCTAAATACCCTTCATGTCGGACATTGGCCCTCGATGTGGTGGAATGGGTTGAAGGGTTTCCCGTCCCTGGGGGTGGTATTGAAACGGCTATTATTTCAATATTACCTCTGGAAGACATATTGTGCCGGAGCTTGTACAAGGCTACTCTCTTAGGCCCCGCAGCGATGCTCTCCTTAATGCTTAGCAGGAGTGCCATGCTTGTATTACATTCATTTCGTTATATACTATATTTGTATTTTTCTCATATCATATTCGCCGGAATATTTGCACGTTTACATGATTCTATGCAATACAACATACATATTCATAAAATTAAGTAATTGAAGTAGTAAAAAACGATTTTTTTTTTATATAATTGACATGTGGATGATTATAATACTAAAATAAAGAAAATATTAAAATACTATAATTTCCGATACTAGCAGGTATTTTTTACCTGGTGATCGCTGAGGTTACCTTCGATGTATTACTAAATCAAATGTATAAATAAATTAAATGTCGGTTTTTGTAACTAACGAAAAAAATAAATAAATAATGTATGTAAGTTTCGAATTCAGAAACTTAAAGGAGGTGGAGGTTGTCAGGTTATAAATCGGACACTTGCAGATGTAGTTTAGAACTGTAATATTAAACATATGTACACATTAGCTCGCGCTACAAATATTACAATAAAGAAATAAAACTTAAAATAACCTGAATCAATACAATTGCCGATAATAAGCCTTGATCATTGTCTTAACATTGTTCTTATATCGCAGGTTACACAGCTTGGAGCGATACTAG
This sequence comes from Acanthosoma haemorrhoidale, assembly GCA_930367205.1. Lineage (NCBI taxonomy): Eukaryota > Metazoa > Arthropoda > Insecta > Hemiptera > Acanthosomatidae > Acanthosoma > Acanthosoma haemorrhoidale. The sequence goes on from OV884014.1 coordinate 46,132,820, forward strand.
CGAGCTCTGTAGGGACATCTAGCATATGTCCCGAAGTTTGGCGGTAACGTTCAAACTTACATGTATATAAGTATTATATATATAGTTAAGGGTCCACGTAGCCTGCTGACTCACATCCTTTCCTTCCGCTATATATGTGTGAACCTCCAGCAGGAAGCAAGCAGTTATAATCAGATAATAGACCAGTAACTATGTTGTAATTAGTATTCATCTCTTGTACATTGTTATCATTTAATAAAGTGATTTTTAAAAAGATCATTTGAAGTAGAGATTATTTAATTATATATTGTTATGATTTTTATCTTTCTTGCTATTTTTTATTTTTCATACAAAAAACTAACTTAAAGGTAAAACTTTTTATTTTCAAATAGTATTTTTTATTTTAATTATTCTTATCCTTATTTAATTTTATCTGAGGGTTAAAGGTTCTGTTATTATAAAAAAAAAATTCTGGCAAAAAGGAAACTTCAATTACAAAACTTTTCTTTAATTTTTCAACAAGCACATCTGTGACACAACTACAATGGTTTACAAAACAAATTTTTATTATTTTACCTTATTATTGTTCACGACTGGCCAAATTTACTACTTTCCATGTCCCTTTCTATTGTTTTATCAATTTTTCTTCGTTCTTCGGCGAATTTTCCTTTATTCCTCGTTTGTTCCTATCCTTTGCCATGCGATTAGTAAAAAATCCGTTGTTACCACTTCAATACTTTTTCTAAGGGACAATTCTTCTTCCGTCAACTGTTCATTTATGCCCAATCACCATTTATCGTAAACAAATTTAAAGTTTCGCAATATTCCTAATCTTAACTTAACAATTTTGTCTCATGAGATCAAAAGAAGAACAACGCTAATACACCATATTCTTTCGAAGTCATTGTCTGTTCTCGCCTTCTTGAATTATCCCCGGGTCGTTTACCGCCCTTTTATGCCCGCTAATTTCAAATTTCAATCCTTGATTTTTTGCTTATTTGAATTCAAATCAAAGGCAACATCACAAAAATTCACAACAATACATAAGTGTTAACTTAAACGAGCCAAAATTATAATATTAAAACAAAAAAACATAAATGAGTAGAAGTGAATGAATGACATTCACTAATAATTTAAACTAAGAACATGACGACAATATAGGAATTATTACAATGGGAAATGAATAAAATTATTTTAAAAATAATTGGATAAGGAACTGGTTAAGCATAGATAATAGAATATTGACAGGAATGAGTTCCAAAAGTTTGTGGCTCGCATAAGGAAAGAACGGTCAAATGAAATGGATTTTTGGGATGGGAAATACAGGCATACACACTTATGCTAATCTGACTCCGTAGAAAATACAAGCATGAATTAAGTTATAATTTGTTAGTAATAAGTATAATAGAACTATCCACATGAAACTATTACTGATAAAATCTTTATTACGATAAAATTACAATCTGCCTTTTTGGGCTGTAAGTAATTGTGATCAATGTTCTTAGTCATACCATATTAACAATTTTCATTCACTCACTCATTCATACAGTATTTACAAACAGCCCAGAGACTTCCCAAATCCACAACCACCTCTCTCGCAAGAGGAAGCCTAGTCTTGGGAAGTCTCTCACGCTCCTTCGCCACTTCAACGAATACGAGTCAGCGGAGGGCGACAAAGAACGCGAGAGCCGCTCAGGACTTGGTTACAGAATTTGGTTGCTGTCAGGACTCCCACTTTCACCTATTTATAGCAGGTCACGAGGCCACTCCCGCTATAGAGTCCGAGGAGGATTATAGGGATGTGTGGGCCAGTGTAATGACTGTGCTAGGGGATTAGGGTGGTTGGATAGGTTACTATGGAATTTCATGAACTTGAATGGGTTTAGGATTTTGAAGAGCGTGATTCAGGCGATGACGCCTTGAATATCGATCTGAGGATGGTACGAAAATATATGGGGATTCCCAAAATCAAATAACATTTATCGTACTAGCAACCCCAGAAACTAGCAATGACGGTAAGCATTGATTAACTTACCCGTGATGAGTTAATGCCAAGGAAGAATTGCCATTATGCTTAATTTTTTTATGTTGTTTGATATAATAGTAGATATTTGTTTGCATTTGAATAATCTAGGAATTGGATACAAGGTTACTGTGGTTTCAGGCCATGCAGTCATGAAATGGTGTTTTATTTTTCGTAAGTATTGGACATAGCAAACCTTGCACGATCAGTGTTAATGTCATTATCTGTAATGCTATTACCTTCAAAATTCTTTCATAATTACTCCTTGCTTATTGCCCAATGAGGCAGATTGCGATTTTATCACAATAAAGTTGTTTTTATATTACAAAAAAATTACTCCTTAATTACTTTTCAATCTTACACGATTATTTGTAATCATCAGTAGATTAAAAAGAAATTAAGGAATAATGATGAAAGACTTTTGAAGGTAATGACATGAACACTGATCGTGAAAGGTCACTTAACACCGACTGACCCAATCTTGTGGTCTATGAATTAATCGCCCAAAATCATTCCTTTGCACAAACTTCTGAACAAGGACCAACTAACCTCTGATCGAACTACAATCTACTAACTGGCGGTCTCTAATCAAGCCCGTGTGTTTTCCAAACACCAATAGTCGCATGTACCTAACAGGCACATAACCAATTTTCTGTTTTTTTCTAGGTGTTTCTATGAGCTTTCGATTTTTATTTTTCGAATAAACAAGAAAACTTAACAATAATAACGAATTATTAAACATTAAACATAATTATAAAGAATATTGATACTAATTTATTACTCATTGTACAAAGTCTGTTATGATTTTAAACAATTTTACCTTCTTATGACAACGGAAATAAAATCCAAACAAGTTTATAATTAAATCCAACTTTTGTCTTTCAACAATTGTTACTTAGTTTTCAAATAGCGCTTTCGCTGCCATTTTCAGTTATCTAATTGATTGTGTAGGATACTTAAAACATTTCAAACAATTAATATCATTTTTAACTTTAAACTATATACGCCACATCTAGGTTCATATCTCTACGACTGAGTTGTGAAAAGACAAACCATGTCCTTTTTTATTGTACCCATTCACAATTCGGCATTTATCATTTTAAGTTTATGATTATACTATGGCGTCATTCATAAAAAAAATCACAAGAGAAAGCAATTCGTCATTAAAGAGAGAAACATAATCGAATATACATAAATTAGTATTATCTTGAATCTTCCGAATCACAGGTGAGTTTTTTTGGGACATGATTTACACATCTTACATGTTTCCATGCGCAACTATTCTCCACATTCTTGGCAAGATTATTTCGTACTTCTAGTTTGATACTTGCATAACATTGTTCTCACCTCTTCTTCCTTTCGAAGGAGAAAATAATGTTTTGATAAAAACAGTAAAGAATTATATTAATCAATAATCACGTTAAGTAAAGAACAAATTTACTGAATGGTCGTATGTTAGGAAGCTACCTACAAGAACATCCAAATCCCCAAATGTTTATTTACGCTCCTCTCAGAAATATGCGGCTAAACGAAGGTTAAAAATACTGGTCAGGATCTGTCCTCATTCCTGTTCATAGCGAAATTTAAACTGAACATTTCTCTTCACACATACTGTATTAGGAATGTTGACAAAAAAATCAATCTAGGTCCCAGCTGAAAGGGGTTCCGGAAACCGCATGAAAGAGTGAGAAGGGAGAAGTGTAGGAACCCCGTTACAGCGAGTAACAGTGGTCAACATTGACTATTTGCCATCTAATGACCCTGGTGTGTGTACTTTCCACTCCATAACTATGCAGTTATTTTAGTTTAATTTATATCACCTCTACGTAAGCTTCAAAGTACTGACATTTTTAGTATGACACTATTAATTGAGCTATGTCACAATACGTGGTCATCAAAATTTTAAATGATAAAACACAATCCTTTTGATAAATCTGCCGTGTGCTATTTTCGATTATTTTTCTAACAAATAAAATACATTTTGTCTCTCCATAGCTTTGTTAATTTATAACTGCACTTTTTCGACGGACTAAGCCGCCGTCCTTATGTGTTCGCACAGGGGAACATTCACGAGATACATAAACAATTTACAAATGGTTATAACAACTAAAACCAAAAATATAAATGAAACAATGCAACGGTTTTCGTTCAGATCTTTGAGGTTTGTATTGTTGTAACCCTCTTTGACATGTGCCATGACATTTCATCCTTGAACGTGTATTGTTTATGTGTCTCATGAATGTTACAGCTTGAACCCTTGAGGATGACAGCTTAGTCTGTTGAAAACGTTTGGGTAGAAATCAATAAAGCTGTGGAGAGACAGTAAGTGTTTTATTTCTTAGCGTGCACACTCCACAGCGGCACTACACCATCAATGATTAATTGATGCGACAAGTTTACTACGAACAAGCCCATGCCACTTAGAGCAACTCTCACTTAAAATTATATTTAATTGTTGACTAGACACTTGGCCAATGGACATTTTTTTGACTGACTGACGATCGACTTCCAGTAAAAACATTTTGTTCTTAAATTATATTCTTAAAAGTTTAATTTACGAAATACTTTTTAATTTTGAGACATTAGTAAATTATTAATAAAAACTACTTATCGATGCGGCTTAGTTAAAATAAGGACATTAGGTCCTGTGGTGAAAGATAGTTTTCTGAATTAAATAGTTTAATTGGATAGGACCAGAAGACATATGCTTTAATTCTTGTGTATCATCAAAAATTATAAAAAAAACAGTGTTCGCACCTTCAGCAAAATAAAAACAAAATGGCAACGAAGAAGAAATGTTCTGTCATAAATATAATATAATAAATATACTATTGGGCGGTCTAGTAGTTAGCATACTGACTTCAAACTCCGGAGATCTAGGTGGGTCAGTCAACTCAGCCTCCAGAGGAGTAATGAGCTCCATGAATAAAAAAATTACCGAATTCGATAAAGAAAAAAGAAATAAAGGTTGAGTGTTAACGCCTAATGCTAACTAATCACTTAGCACCTTACAAATTATGGCAATAACCTTGTTTATTATTAATTTTGTTTAAAAGGTTTTCTTATTAGTTTTGCTTTTAAGATCTCGAATTTAATGTTAGTGACGTGTAACATAATGTGTAACCCGAAAAATGAAGAAAATACAGTCTGTTGTTCAGTTGGACCTTTCGACATTTAAAAATCTAAATTAACTAAAGATCTGAAACGAAATAACTTAGGTTTTAAATAACACCAACGTTTCGCTACTTGGGTCAATATCCGCAATCAAACAGCCAACAATCAGAGATCGCTTGACGAACTATCATATTTAGCGATTTACCTGATACTTTATAGAAAATTAATCAATTCTTCAATCTTTGAATAGGTTGTAGTGGTGTACTGGTCATCGAGTAGCGCCTGCGGTTGACAGCCTTGGGCTGTTGAAAACGCTTGCCAATTAAATAAAAACTCTGAAGAGAAACGAACATTGGTGTTAAATAAAACCAAATCTTCCAATAAAACACTCCATAAAAATAAAATATAAGTACTCTGTGATAAATAAGAATGTATCATAACAAACAAGAATCACGATTAGAATCACCAAGTTTAAAGAACTATTAAATAACGATTGCAACACGAATAAATAGTCTCTATCATTTATCGGAGGAACTAATTTGCTTTCGTGTGAAAATAATAAAATAAAGGAATATCCTCAATCAAATATGGGCTGAAATAAAACAGCAAAAAATGGCTTGCCAATCCTAATACATACATTACTGGTACTAGGAAAATTAATTTATTGTTCGTACGTTTGCTCAGTAGCAGTCCCATAATATGAATTAGGCATCAATTTTCCTTCAATGGCCTGTCGATTCAAATATGTTTTGCCTGAAAATAATTGTACATAAACACAACAACATAAAATACAGTTAAACTACTTAGGACAGCTTAAGAAAAGTATTTATTTTTCGATTGCCCGTGTCTAAACGTCACAAATACACTCTCTTGGTTTTTTGTAGAAGCCTTTAGTTCACTCTCTCTAGAGTGTAGCGCCACTGTCTGGGCCATATTAAGGGCGAAGCGTTTTATAATTTTCAAAATTTATTGTTGACGTTAAATTAAGCCATTTTGAGGGAACAATTTTACGGCGTTAATGTTAACTTTAACATGTCAATTGATTATTAAAAGTTCACATACCCAACATTTAATGACTAGGAAAAGTAACTTTTTAGAAATTTGAACTTATCTTATTATTTAAGGATAAAGATTTAATCCAACATAGTATTATAGTATTACATAGTAGATAGAAGGTGAGCCTCATCACCTAGTGTTGTATAAGAACGATGAACTTTTAACGACAATAACAATTTTATTATATTTATGCACTCCGCCAAATGCATGTAAATGCAGAAAGAGGAGAAATATGTAATCCAAATATTTTGTTATTTTTCTTTTTTGTTCATTGTATTGTTTTGTTTGAGGTTTTGAAAAAAAAAAATGGACTTATAATCATGTGTTATAATCATAACATCCTCAGGCGAATCTATAACTATATATAATTATCTGTAAATTTAAAGGGGCTATGAAGAAAAAAAACAAAAAAAAAAACAAACAAATTGTATCAAATTACACAGGCCGAGTCAGTTTGTAACGTTATCAGTGACAGACTGGGCATGTTAAATATCAGATATGTGTAAACGCTGGGAAGACTGACTACGTAATCTTCTCCCACTAAAAGGGGAAAAAATCCTTGCCAAAATCGTATAGCATAGGAGGGCAAGAGAACTCACCAGCTTTCTCAATGCACTATCTAGGTATAAAAATGGATAGGCATCTTCATTTCTCGACTCATTTTAGTAACAAAATAGAAAAAGTAAGACACAGGTCTAACCGGCTTCACCACTTGCTTACTTCACCAAACTTGTCACTGCATCTAAAACTAATAATATATGAATGTGTCCTCTGGCCAGCTCTGCTGTACAGTGCCCTGCTATATACTCACTTGACTGTCAATACAGCTAAAAGTCTCCAACGATTCCAGAATAGGATCATGAGAAAAGTGGTCCGATACACCTCTCTCGAGAGGTTAAATAACACTGACCTGCACCCGTTGCTTGGTGTACCATTGGTGGGTGAGTTAATCCACCGGAGACACAAGTTTTTTGACTCGTTACCACACCTCCCATACCCAGTGTTTAACACTATGATCCCAACACCAGACTGTCGGGGAAAATCAGGTTACAATTCAGTTTAATTTTTTATTGTTAGATGTAAGTTAGTTTTAAGTATATGATGAATAAGTTGAGCTCCATCACTTTTAATAAATTCAGTCCATTAATGTGTAATGTACATCATTATACTTATGCTCAATGCAGATCACTATTAGTAGAAAATAGAATTTGTATAAAATGTAGCCAAGCTACAGGAAATATGATGAAGCAATTGTAAATAGATTCATTTGTAGAATCTATATTTTGTAACATATATTAGTTTTGTAACAAGGGGATATGAAACAAAAAAAAAAAATGTAACAAATTAGACTATTATCTATAACCAATTCAATTGATCTTCGGTTTTAGTTAAATTTGATTAAGGGCTACTACTAATCTAGGAAAACATTTGCAGATATGATTACATTGCCTTTTTACATGTTTAATGTTCAACTCTAAAGACTTCTTTTTAATATTGAGAAGCATCTTATTAATGAGGTTATATTTAAGACTGAAGGTAAGGGTTTCAGTTTGTTGTATTTTTTAGTTGCACAGGAGAAGAGAACTGAAAATTATAAAAAGCAGCTTTAGTGTCTTTCCACAACTGATAATTCTTTTTTACTGAAAAAAAAACTTTCAACAGCTCCAAGCTATTATCTTCAGTTATCCAGAATATGTTATGTGGGATATCTAACTCATCTAAAACAATAGTATCTTTTTTGTCATTTAACGAGCTGCTACATCCATGATCCAAGGCGCGTTTTTAAATAATGAAGAAATTATCAGTTGTAGAAATACAGTATATTTTTACTTTACCGCTCCAACAATCTGACAGTAATCTTTTTATCTATATATATACAGTTAAACTACTTGATACAGGAAACAAAAATTATTTGTCTTCTAAGGTCCCTTGTAAAGCATCATGAATACATAAATACTCTTTCAGGTATAATACAGAACTATTTTTTTGAATTATTTCAAAGTGAGTTGATTAATTTAAATTATAATTCAACTAGCTAATATTTTTTTTCGGTTTATGGTTACAATATTAAGTTGGACATAAGGTTTTCGTTTTGGTTAATTCTGTTGAAATATGTTATTGTTATTAGGTTATACTTTAACATTATATTATCAATTTTGTGAGGTAATATTTTGCAGCAATATTATTTGACAATAGGTGGGTACATTCCTTAGTTTATAATGAATGATTTGTAACGGAATAAATTAGCTCACAAAAAATCTATGGATGTTACATTTCCATGGATAATTATTTGTAACGATTTTTTATAAATATTTTGTATTTTGTTAATATTATTATTTTAAATGTTCGGCCACATTGTCAGTAAGCTCATTCATAGTCCAATTTATTTAATGAGAAAATTTAACATAACGCTATTAACATTAAATGAAAGTTTCTTTATCTGTCTGAGAAGAAACTAAAATTTAAAAAAGGCATGGTCAGTGGCGCGCTCACAGGAACTACGCCTCCAGCCAATATTCAACAGATAGCGCTGCATATTCCTTTGAAAAATAACTCAAACTTAATTATTATTCCAATTAGCTATTAAAAGAATAGTAGGGGAAAGTACGATCATACAGTCCTAAATGACTTTTTCCGGTTGTATCTTTCTGAATCACAAAAATGTGGAAGGACAAATTATTTAAGCCTATTTTTATAATACGTGTCATTTCGGTTTGCATGTACGACCAATACAAGGAACTAAGGTTAAATTTCCGGCTCCAATAAAGATTTATTCAAAAGTTAATAGGTCTGTTATTTGAACAGGGATTCCGGAGACTGTTGCATAGGAGCTCAAGAAGTACTAGGCACCTGGCTGGTCTCGTTACTGCCCTATCATGAAACATCTATTTGAGTACGGAGTGTAGTGAGCGGCTATGTTTTCAGAACAGGCAGTGTGTTCGGGAAACTGTTTACTACCTGTTCACCTCGCATTTGCCCTCCGAGGTCATCGTCCCGGCCTCTAGTACTCGCTTGCATCCAAAGTAAGAAGTAGGAAATTATCATATCATGAGAGGCAATAATCTATCGTTCTATCATATTTCATTCATAATTCCCAAGCACTATGGACCAAACTCAGTGACCTTTTCCATAAGGTTGGTTAAAAACTTTGACGAAAACAAAATAAAAATATTTCAGATTGATAAGTGGTCCATGATTGCCTAGAAATTATTTTATATGAGAGTATTGGCGGACTACCCAGTCGTCAGCCACGCCTGTTTAATTCATGGAACTTCAACTGAAAGACAAGTTCTCTGTCCGTCTAAAACACAGATGCTTATTCTACCTTTCATATCTTTTTTTTTTTTTTTTTTTTATAGCCCCTTTAAATTTACAGATAATTACATATATAATAGATCCGAAGGCGAATCTATTTACAAATTATTTCTGTGGCATCGCTACATTATATACAGGTTTTGTTATTTAATAAAAATTATTTAATGAATAAACAAGTATAATGATATACATTATACATGACTGGACTAAACTGACTAATAAAGGTTATGGGGCTCACCTTTTTGATCAACCTTAAAACTAACTTACATACTGATTCTTAACCTAATTTTTCCCTGACAGTCTGTTGCCATCGATGCGGGAGGGGTGGTGGGGCCATAGTGTTAAATATTGGGTTGTCAGGTGCTGCAACGAGTCAAAAAACTTAATGTGTCTCCGGCGGATGAACTCACCCACCGACGGCACACCAAGCAACGGGTGCAGGCCAGCGTTCTTCAACATCTCGAAAGAGGTATGTCGGACCGCTTTTCGCATGATCCCATTCTGGAAATGTTGGAGGTATTTGGCTGTATTGTCAGTCAAGTGGGTAAATAGTTGTGCACCGTACAGCAGAACTGGCCGCAGGACACATTTATATATCGTCAGTTTGAGACGAAGCGACAGGTTGGGTGAAATTAGCAAGTGCGATAGCCGGTAAGACCTCTGTCGCACTTTTTCTATTTTATTACTAAAATGAGTAGAGAAATGGAGATGCCTATCTATGTTTATACCCAAATAGTGCATTGAGAAAGCTGGTGAGTTCTCTTGCCCTCCTATGCTATACGATTTTGGCAAGGATTTTTTCCCCTTTTGGAGGGAGAAGATTACGCCGAGAAGACCGGAAGGTCGACCCTGCTTAAACAGGTATCGACCTTCCGATAGCCTCGATCTCTCGGCTGGGTGTAGATCTTCAGTCTCCGTCAGGGGGCTAGAGTTCGATCACGTCCATCTGTCTCCAGACTTCGGCGGTCTAGCAGTGCTTCCATCTGAAGGGCATTGGTGGCGGTTGAAGGTCGGAGAATAGTGGGTTGTGGCTGTGTCGGAGTGAGTCGAAAAATTTGATGTGCCTTCTCTTGATGAAATCTTCAATGGTGAGCACTTCAAATTTTTTATGCATCTCGTCTGCCTTCATTCGGTCGAACGGGGTATGTTTGAGGGAGGTGCGGAGAACTCTGTTCTGAAATTGCTGGAGCGTTTTGAGAGTGTTAGGAGTCAGATACTTGAAGAGAGGGGTCCCATACATCAAAGCAGGTCTTAGGAGGAGGATATCTTTCATTTCACACCCGTCTCAAATTTAAATAAATGTTTTTTTAATATGTGGGAATAAATCAATTAATGACACTTGTTTATGTTTTTAGGAGGTAATTTTCCATATTAAATGTGATCTCCATGTATAAAGAAGGTCACATGTATAAAGCTTTACGTTTTTAGCTCTAACGGCCATGGGACCTACAAAGTAAGATCAGACAGACTGGCAAAAACAAGCAGTCAAACCCTAAAAATCCAAATAGAAATATTCCGTAATGAGTAATGATATGGTTGGTAGTGGTTGTGGAAGGATATAATTATATTACTCATCTTCTGTCTCTCGACAATACAATTTATTCAACAAAAACGTTCCTTTCTTCAGTAGCTAAAATGAAAAGAAATATGATAAAAAGATAGACCTTGGGTACGGAGACCAACAAAACTAACCATTAGCTGCTCTGTTTTTAAAAAGAATTTTTCAAGTTATAATTTGTTCATATCATCATTAATCGAGCGAGTAGCCTTAGCTTTCTTATGTTTTTAACAATAATGTATTTTTTGTAGTATAATACATAAAACGGAGAGACCACATTTAGGTTTTATTTATTGTTGCTATTAATGATTGATTCTGTTTGCCTCCGTATGTAAGACCGATGTTTTTATCACATGACTTTTCATTTCAGCAACTAAGGATGACAGCTTACAGCTGTCAAAAACGTTTTTGTTGAATAAACTTTATTTTTCTTTGAGAAATGAGTAATTCGATGTTGTCAAATAAGAAAAATCAAAATTGACAGGCACTATATATTTACGGTTAATTTTTTACTTTTTATGTCTTCTTATTCATTTAATTTTCATCGTCTATTTTATTTTGTTTATATAGTTTCTCTCATATGTCTGTCTAAAAGCCCAGGTCATTGAGAGTTCCATGCCCTTGCTAGAGATATACAATGTTACACATTCAGGTTCCATTTGATATTGGTAAGAAATGGCAAATATATCCATTCCCATTAAATACGAATGCGTCATTAATTAATTAGCTGCTTTTAATAAAAAATTAATATATGCTATTTTAAGTAGGGTATTAAATCTTGATATTCGGATTATATGTTAACACATAATGTTTTTTCTTCTTTACATTTTGAAAATTTACTCCGTGGTTTTTGGCTTCAATTTTTAAATTACATATTTGATTTAAAGACCGTTGACTATGTAAATAAATAACGAATATAATGTGTAAAACATACCACTTTATTTGATGTAAGAAATGTATCGGTCATGCAGAAATAAAAGCATTATTTATAATACTTGTTTGAAGGATGCTACGATTCTAATAAATAACGATTTTATACCAAAATCATCCACTGGTAATGTATTAGTTTGTCAATGTTTCGAACCATTATTTCATTTTCAAGCTGCATCAACATCTGGTGTTGCGTCACTGTTAATTTATATAATTAATCATTTCTTAACCTTCAGACCCCTTGCACCTTTAGGTCCATGGTTATTGCTTGTATTAACAATTTCTGCGGAGGCGATTACCCTTTGATGCTGTAAGAGCGTGCTTATGTTGCTTAACTTGTTCATTAAGCTTCTCAACTTACCTATTATAAGTAGAATTAACGTAAAATATAGGAGCTTGACTTTGACAAATTAATTACTTTGCATGCCTCACATTACAGTAAGATGTGATTTTATCATCGTCACTGGTGGTATCGATAAAGTATGCGAAAATAAACGGAACAGCGCAAAGAAAGCTATGAATCTTTCCCATTAAGCAATGTCAAGTCATTCAGTGATTACTGACTAAACATAACTCAAAACTAGAGATATCACTAATCTTATTTTTATTTCATCGGGTGATGAAGCCTTTGGCTATAATGAACGTAAAACTAAATTTGCAAACCAATCACATAACTTCTATGACGATCAATTACATCGACGGGGTCTGGTGAGCAATGGTAAAGCAAATGAATGAACTGTATGAATAAGCGGTTCATTTCTTATAATTCTTTTTTTTTTTTTTCTCATAGCTCTCAAACTTATAAAAAATAGGATGTGGGAAAAATAAAAGCAAAATTATTTTGGATTGATGGGTGCCTTTCACTAAGGGGAGTCCCATTTGAAGGATGTATGAGAAGGATATGGGGTGTGGGGCATGCTTAAAGGAGGCTGGTGGGTTCGGGAAGGTAGTGAGAGTCTACCTATGGTCATACCTGGCCCCGCCCCTGAAGGTCTTGTAATTCCATTCAGTGAACATTATATGTAATGGGTTAGGAAGAGGTTTTTTTTTTTTTTTTTTTTTTTTACAAACCAGAACTCAAAATGAATGTGTTTAATTTGTAAGAGATGTATTTAAGGAACGTAACGTTAAAAGGCATCATGAGACAAAACATATTGAATATGAAATTTCAGTAAAGAAGTAAAAAGTTATCTGCGGTTGAACGAAGATGTTTTCTAGAATAATATCCAGCCAGCAATAGCTTAAATATAGTTACGCTCTTTTCGAGTTAGCAACAGCTGGGGCGCCTGCTTGGTAAAATAAGGGAGATTTCTCGAAAGCAATGATATTTTTATTATTCACTGTTTGATACATTTACCAAATTTATGCGATCAACTATTATCCATTAATCACGTTAAGAACGTTGTTAAGATAATAAATTAAATTCTTTCACATAATCTTCAGGATCGGCCATTCAATGAATTCCTTAGCGAATTATCTTCTGAATATAGTGACATCGTATATTTTACTAATATGGCTAAGTCATAGAAAATGTTTAAAACGATTTTTTAATTTATGAGAGGAAATAGATATGTTTATCAACGAGAAACTAGGATTTGTTCCTGAATTAAGTAATGATGATTGGTTGTTAGACCTACGTTTTTTAGTGGATATAACAGAAAAAACTTAATCGGATAAATAAAGACTCGAAAGGGCAAGATAATTTAATAATTGATGCTTGTAATTTAATCAAAGCTTTAAAAAAGAAATTTTTGTTATTTGAGGGCCAACTTAGAAATAAATACTGCTCGACATTTACCACTGTTAAATAACTTCTCAAAAAGCCAACCAAAGAATTTCTCAAAATATGCTAATGACATTAAGAAACTGATAACTGCATTTGATGGTCGTTTCTCAGAATGAGAAAAGTATCATAAAATGTATAATATACATTGATGCCCTTTTCGTGTTGACATGAACGATGTTCCTGAAAATCTGCAAATGGAATAATGAAATGAAACAAATTTTCGCTTCCACGTCAATAATTAATTTTTACATTACATATATTACATCCGAGAAATATTCCAACTTGAAATATTTTCCACGAGTTCTGATTGCTTTTGGATTTGTACACATATGTTTGTGAAACATTTTTTTCGAAGATGAAATTACAAAGAGATCATCACGTGCTTTATTAACTGATGAAAATCCAACGTTTATCGTATGTAAAGATTTAATAAAATTAAGTGAAAGAAAGGATGAAAAAATATCTCATTAATTATAGCTCTGTACCCGCCCCGACTAGGATCTCAGGAATCTTAGGAGAAAGTAGGAAGGGTAACCATTTAAAAGGAATAACAAGTTTAAAATTAAAGGGTGCTTTAATGAACAAAAATATAAGATTACCAGCTCTCACACAACTACGAAAGCTACTAGTTAAAATAAAATGTCATTCAATTCTATTTTCCATTACAAAATTTAAAGAGTAAAGTCGGGATTTGACAGTCAGCCACATGCTCCATTTAGATGGCAACTATGTTACAGACGGAAAAGAAAAGTCCACATACCTTTGATCAAGTCCGGTATCCACATTACCCCTACAATATGAATGGTTTGCCTCTCACTCAACCTCTTCCAACCACACAGAAACACGGACTGACTGCTTTTTATTACTATCGCCCTACTCGCGTGCGACCAGGGCGTGGTCGTCGTAAGTAGGGATGACTAAGGGCCAATAAACAAGGTTTGTTCAGGGTCGGGCCATGTTCCCACGGTTAAGTTCGTAGAACAAATAGGAGAGTGCTATTAACTATCAGTTGTCTTCCGAGAACATCTTAGCACGTGCAGTCTCCTATTCCGCTTCATCACCAGGCCCTGAAGGCAAACGGTCGTCTGTTGGTTTCGTTATTCACCTTTCACAATCTAACAGTCCCAACAGACGCCGATCCTTACATTACCCTCCCGCTAACAAAAGAGTGGATCCTAGAGGACCACTCTTTTTAACCACAAGGTATTCTACAAATTAACTACAAACTATTCTTAATCCAATATACTTAACCTATTTTAACAACTTAGCCTAGGATTTACAACTACACCTAACACACCCAATTAGCACTGCACATGGTCTATTTCCCTGGGTTGGTGGATCACCTGGTCCATCTCCTGCTGTAGATCGACACCTTCTTTAACTTGGGCGTTTGCGTTCCCTCTTCTAACTAGCCACAACCGCAATCCCCAGGCGCCTAGCGCGCCCAGGAGTATTATCATCATGCCCGCTAGTGAATTCCAAAACCACTTCCTCTTGCTCTCTCGGTCTTCGTCCACATCTTGGATTGCCCTTGATAAAGCTGTGAGCCGGGCCTCGTCTACCGCCCATCGTCCCGCTTCCAGGTCACCATCTCGCTCCAGGGCCGTCCAGGCTTCTTTCACGTCCTCTCCTAGCAGCGGCTCTCTCGTGTTAGTTAGTCGCCGGGGTACCGAGTCCAAGGTTCGTATCCCCTGATTCAACCGCACTCGCGTCTCCCCTCTAGACCGGGGAAGTAGCCAGTAGTCCGTGGTCTTGTAGGCGCAGGATTCTGCTACTTCCAATTCTCCATCTCCGTCTACCGAAATTTCCTCAGGAGGCTGGGAACGGCACTGCTTTGTCACCTTAACTGGGCCGCTTAAGCTGAACAACCAGCGTTCTTTCGTCTTGTCCCAAACCCAAGTGTCAAGATGGGGACCCCTCAGAGCGATCCACCTGCACCCTAGCTGATTATCCTGGTCGTCTCCAAAGAACAGTCTACTCAAGCAGGTGGCTCTAGTACGTCTGATCAGAGGAAACTGCACGGGACACACCCACGGCTGCGATCTTCGGCAATTTACAAAGTCCTCGTCACGCAGAAGTGCGTAATACTGCCTGTCCAAAGAGGTCAGAATATACTCCACGGATGTGTCCAAGACCACTTTTTGCGCCACCTCAGCGCTCCAAGTCGGTATCGGTGTGACTTTATATCTCTTGAACGTCTGTCCCTGACTTGTCAACGGTAGATCTATGATAACATGAATGGCTGATGTAGTCGCTACTCCGTGAACCTCGGCCGCTTGGTAATACTGATGGGCCTCTTCAGATCTAGTACCTGTGAACAGATTCAATTCCGCAGGCAACACACCTGCCACCGTTTGGAGTATCTCGCTTAATGACTGTGGGGACAATAGAGTCTGACTTACTTTACCCAGGGACACCTGTTCTAACCCCGCGTACAAGTCCCGCAAGTCGAGACCGGCTTTAAGGGCTGTGACCTCCATGTTCCTCAGATTTGACATAAGGGACAGGGATAGGTTAGTGTAGAGGGACAGGTAGTCGAGGCGGTTTTCTAATGTATCCAACCTCTTGTGAGTGGACGTTATCTCGTTCTTTAGCGTTCTCGCTACCTGCACCAGCGTACGCGCATTCTCTTCCGTCCTCTGCCCCAAACGTCGCGTGATGGTGAGGTGCTCCTCCGTTAAGTGCACCATTTTCCCTTGCCTCGCCTCTAGCTGTGCCAGGTCCGCTCGTATTTCTTCCATGTCGTCCGCGTCCGGGTTACCGAATACTAGTCGTATAAGTTTTCCTCCTGCATTAATTAATCCTCTACTCCCCCGACTAATCGGTAAAAGGTTTCTGAGCGATCCCACTGCTTCATCCACTTCCAATACCATCCCCCTTGTCCATTTCAGTTCCTCTTGGTACGTTCTGATCTCAGGGATTCGGTCAAGCGTCTGCCAGTAGGCTATCTCAATCTCCTCCATCACGGCCACCATCCTCGCGGACTCTCCATACAAGTGAGTTACATTCACTTCCACCACTACTCTCCACCGCTCGCTAGTTATTATTAAATCAGTCTCATCTAGAAAACGCACCCCACTATGTGCGTACACCACCTGCATCACCATCCATCCTGCGAACAATTCAATTTCTCATTAGTCTCCTAGTCTCTCCTTGATCGTAAGGGATAAGGAGAACGTGGACAGGTGGTAGGAGGATCCTCGTCGGGAGTCCACGTGGGGTCCCGAGGGTCTTCGGTTTCTTCAGGCTCCACCGATTCCTCTCTCATCCACCAAGGGGTGACGTGGTCGACCATACCTTGCACAGGTGGCGAACCCTCCGTCCTCTCCGTCGAGGCATCCTGGGCCTGTGAGGGCTCGAGTTGTTCGTTTTCTACGACCCGTTCTTTTTCCTGGGTCCTGGTCGCAGTTGGCCGCGGTTGAGCGTCATAATCATCGCCGTCTTCCTCCATGGTGGGGATTAAGCAAAGTTCGTCCTCCGAATCCGTGCCATACTCGCTCTCCTCGTCCGCCCTTGTGCTTGACGGTTCCTCCTTGTTAGCCTCTGTGGTCAATACCGGGGACTGCTTTAACCGATTTATATGCACCACCACTTCGCGCCCCGTAGATAATCGCACCCGGTAATTTACCTCTGATAGCTTCTGCAGCACCTTATGTGGTCCTGTCCAGGGCCAGTGAAACTTCTTGAAGTTTCCAGGCTTTATCGCCGACACGTGTAATAACACTTCATCGCCCACTGCCAGGGTGCGTAGCTTGCGTTTTCGATTGCACCATTTACTACGGGCTTTCCATGCCTTCTCCGCTCGATCCCGAGCGTCCTTGTAAGCATCACGTAGTCGGTTCTCCACCTCACTGGCTATCTCCGACGTCTCTTCGTAACTATCGCCGATTACCGGAGCCGTCCAGCACCCCGGGTTGTTCAACTCACGGCCAAACACCAAATAGTTCAGGGAGTATCCCGTCGATGGGTGGGGAATAGCTCTGTAAGCCATGAGAGCGTATGGGATCCAGCGGTCCCAGTCTCTGCCATCCCTGCGAGCGAAGTGCGCCACTGAGTCACTCAACGTCCTATGGAATCTCTCGAGCATTCCGTTGCATTCTGGGTGATACGGAGTGGTTTGTATCTTCTTGCTACCCAGGATCCGACAGACTTCCTTCATGAGTTTCGAAACAAAGTTTCGACCTTGGTCTGTTAGTAGCCGTGCCGGTACTCCGTGTCGAGCAACAATGCTCTCCACATATGCCTTGGCGGTTTCTTCAGCCGTCTCTTCGCGTATGGCTACTGCCTCTGGATAACGGCTAAGGTGATCGATGAAGGTCAGCAAATACTTGTTCCCACGTCCGCTCCTTGGGAATGGTCCCACGATGTCCAAGGATATTTGTTCAAAGGGTTCCGTTGGGAAGTATGGTTTTTGTAATGGGGCCTTCAAGCTAACGGGTGTCTTTCTTCGGGCACACGATAGGCAAGTCCGCACATGTTCTTTGACGTCCTTTGCTAGGGTTTCCCAATGGTAGTTCTTTCGTACCAGCATTTCCATTCTTTCAGCTCCCGGGTGCCCTGCCCACGGGGCATCGTGGCAGCTTTGTAGGATCTCCGCTCGCATTGAAGTCGGAATCATCAACCTCCATACCTCTGGTGATGCTCCCTCCGGAGCTAGGTACATCACCCCTTCCTCATCTCTGCGAACCCGTTCTCCTTCCTTTTTGGTAATTTTTTCACACCAGCTATCGTTGCTCTGCTCCTTCATTACTCTTGCTCGAAAGTCCCGGGGGGTCTCCAGCCTCACCAAGGCCACTGCTCTACTTAGCGCGTCGGCATTCGTGTGCCGGTGGCCAGGCTTGTGTGTCACCTCATACTCAAATTCCTCTAATCTTAGGGCCCACCTCGTCAATCTTGACGAAGGATCCCTGAGACTGAGCATCCACCTTAAAGCCGCATGATCAGTAATAAGTTCAAACCGTCTCCCTAGTAAGTAGCAACGGAATTGTTTAGTTGCCCAGACCACCGCTAGTAATTCTCTCTCCGTGACCGAATAGTTCCTCTCGGCCTTGGACAACTGTCTGCTTGCATAAGCGATAGGTCGTTCCCCTCCATTCCGACGTTGGGATAAGACAGCCCCTACCGACGTTCCGGAGGCGTCCGTTGCTAGCAGGAACGGGTCTGCGAAATCCGGGTAGATGAGAATATTTTCAGAACACAGTTCCCCTTTTAGTTTCGCAAAAGCCCCTTCTGCCTCGGGGCCCCAGTCAAATTTCGTGGTCTCCGAGGTCAGCACCGTTAGCGGTTTCGCTTTCTCGGCGAAGCAAGGCACAAACCGACGGTAATACCCGGCCAACCCGAGAAAGGCTCTTACTTCCTTACGATTCGTCGGGCGCGGGTACTCCTTGACGGCTTTAATTTTGGATGGGTCTGGTTGTATCCCTTGCCGTGTTACGACATGTCCTAGGTAGGCCACTTCTTCCACCGCGAATCTACACTTCTTCAAGTTGATCTTCAAGTCGGCTTCTCTTAGCTTGTCCAGTACAAGTCGCAGTCTTTTGGCGTGTTCCTCGATGGTCGTGCTGAAGATGATCACGTCATCTAGGTACACGAAGCAGACTTCCCCTTTCAGCTGCATCAGTAACTCGTCCATGAGCCGCTGGAAGGTGGCCGGTGCCCCGGCGAGCCCAAACGCCATGCGGTTATACTCGAAATGCCCTCCGACCGTGGTGAAGGCAGTCTTCTCTCGGTGTTCGGGTGCTATCTGAATCTGGTGATAGCCACTGGCTAGGTCTAAGGTCGAGAAATACTGGCTCTTCCCCAGTTGTTCCAGCGTCTCATTTATAAGCGGTAACGGGTATGCATCTACTCTGGTCACTTCGTTCAGGCCTCTGAAGTCCGTACAAAATCGATATTTAATTTCTCCGTCTTCGCTCTTCTTCTGTACCAGAACAACAGGCGCCGCCCAAGGGCTGTCGGATGGCGATATTATTTCTTTGGCCAACATATCGCCCAGATGTTTCTTGACAACCTCCCGTTGTGCGAAGGGGACCCGATACGGTCGTTTGCAGATTGGCCTTACATCTCCGGTCTCTATCCGATGTTCTACTTTCAGTTTGCAACCGTTGGGCCCAGGCTCTTCGAACAGAGTCTCATAGGACCTCAGCACAGCCTCAATTACGTCCCGTTCGGTCGGCCCTAGGTGGTGTAATTTCTCCGTCCAGTCTAATGTCCAGTCCTGGTCCGTGCCTTCTTTTAGAGCCACGACCTTTTCTCCCTTTTCCCTAATATCCGTCCATTCCTCGGCGTTTGCTATTTCTTGACCCCGACTCAACGTCACCTCTCCCGCGGTAAGATTCACCATCCGAACCCATACTTTTCCGTCTCGAATCCGGTTCAAGCTCCGACCCACTCGCACCCCTTGTTGGCTTATCAGCTTGGGTTCTAGCCACAAGTCTCGACCCGATGCCCATCCCGCCACGTCACCTTCTAGCAGGGCCTCGCTGTACGGCGGGATGACCGATCTACTAGACACCTTCACCGTCGTAGAACCGATGGGCGTTGGTTCTCCCGGGTCGTTGCTTGGAAGGATGTCTGCTTCTTGGTTGTTCACTCTCTTTCTCCTGCCCCTCGGTCTGCGTCGTCGGCCTTGCGTACTCTTCCTAGGCCACTTTGGCTCTGCTTTCTTGTCTGTTACCGACGCTACCCTCTTCTCCGGTTTCTCGTCTGCGCCGGTCATCCTTGTTGACAATACTCCACGTTTGGTGTCGATCACGGTATCGAGTCTTTTCATCAGATCCAACCCTAGCACTCCATCGCAGTCCATTGAGAGGTTGGCTATGGTCATACGGTGTTTTACCTTCCTGCCCTGGATCTCGACTTCGACTATCTGGTCCCCTGCTAGGTGCAGTCTCTGGCCGGTAATCCCTTTTGCTCTGATCCTGCTACCTCGTATTTCCACCCCCTGTATGGGTTTCGTGATTAATGTGACCTCCGAGCCCGAGTCCACTAACAATTCCTTCAGCTCCCCTCCTATCACCACCTTCACCCGTATGCCCCCTCCTTGTCTACTCCCCACGCTCGGGGCCATCCGTACGTCTTTCCCCTTACTTTTTGACACCGTGCCGGGGTCCTCGCGGCGTCTTAAGCATTTGGGTCATCCTTGTGTCCCGAATTCTGATCGGGTTGCTTATTTCCCTGATCCCCCATCGGCTTACCTCGGCAGTGGCTGGCATAGTGGCCGGGCTTCCCGCACCGAAAACACGTCCGAGGGCTTACTTGCCTTATCTCGCTCCCCCTGTTACCTGGATTTGGAGTCGGGCGGCATTCTCTAGCGATATGTCCCACCTTACCGCAGCGATAACAAGTCACAGGGGCATTTGTCCTTGCCACAACGGCGGCAAAGTGTCCCATCTTTTCTTCCTTCCTTGGCTTCCCACAATAGCAGACTCTCTGATGCTCGATGGTTATAGTCTCATTTTGTTCCTCTGTGGACACCGCATACGCTATCGTTGGCTTCCTTTCCGTGTACTGTTCCAATGCCGCTGCTTTCTGTAAGGCTTCCTGCAAATTGCGTGGAGACGCATACGCCACTAGCTTGCTGGAGTCACCCCGTAGCCCTGCTACGAATGTAGCTACT
This sequence comes from Acanthosoma haemorrhoidale, assembly GCA_930367205.1. Taxonomy (NCBI): domain Eukaryota; kingdom Metazoa; phylum Arthropoda; class Insecta; order Hemiptera; family Acanthosomatidae; genus Acanthosoma; species Acanthosoma haemorrhoidale. Next base: position 46,154,199 of record OV884014.1, read on the forward strand.
ACTCTCTTTTCCAATTCCTTGGCCCTCCACATTCTCTCTGTCACATCTGCAGCCGGCGGCATGGTCTTCTGCCCCAGAGCCAAGACACGGTCGGCGAATCCCTTCACCGTTTCCCCCGGTACCTGTCTCGCCTGTCCTAGCGCCCTCAGATAATAGTCTTGGGTGGCCGAATCTTCAAACCTCTCTTTCAAACTTGTCACCAGGTCCTGGTAAGCGTTGCCTCCTTCTCGCAGCTCGGGGTGGGCTTGTACAAAGACTGCTGCCTTTGTACCTGCGAGTTTCAGCTCTAATACCGTCAATCGGTCGGCCACTGTCCAATTACCACTCTGCGCTATTAGTTCGAGCCTGCGTAGAAACTCTTCAATGGGTCCATCTTTTTCCGGGTCCGACCATGCCCGAAGAAGCCCCTGCATGGACATATCTCTCTTGGTTCGGGGTGGGTCCTCTACCGCACTCATATTCAGTCTCTGTTTGGTATCGTCCAACTCTTCCTTCATAGCCTGGGATGCCACCCGCTCTTGCCTCAACGTCCTCTCCAGCTCTGCTTCTTTCTCCTTATAGCGACGGTTGGCCTCGGTGGCCTCGTCGAGCTTTTTCCTCAATTCGTCTGCTGACATTTTATGCCTGGATTATAATATATTAGAAACACCTGTACCTTCGCGTAACAGATTCAACTGTTATGAAATGATGATGATGAATGAAATGAAAACCGGTTCATGAAATGGTTCTACAGTTCTTATGAACGGTTTCACCATTCCGATTCATTTACCCTGTTCATCTTAATTTTAACTATTCCTTTTAATTTGGCAATTAAGGTTCAAAAAATTTTTTTTAAAGTTATCAGATATATGCCCTACCCAGATGATCACAAATTTCGGCTATTTTCGCCCTCCGATCAACCGTTCGCCCAAAACCGCACGGCCCATCAATTCTATTAGCGTCAGCAATTTACTCTGCCCTCGCGCCGGCAGGCTCTTCCCCTCCTACTATCCTCTCTGGTTCGACTGTGCATCCTGGTATTCTTGCATCCACCCCACACCTGACACCAATTTGTACCCGCCCCGACTAGGATCTCAGGAATCTTAGGAGAAAGTAGGAAGGGTAACCATTTAAAAGGAATAACAAGTTTAAAATTAAAGGGTGCTTTAATGAACAAAAATATAAGATTACCAGCTCTCACACAACTACGAAAGCTACTAGTTAAAATAAAATGTCATTCAATTCTATTTTCCATTACAAAATTTAAAGAGTAAAGTCGGGATTTGACAGTCAGCCACATGCTCCATTTAGATGGCAACTATGTTACAGACGGAAAAGAAAAGTCCACATACCTTTGATCAAGTCCGGTATCCACATTACCCCTACAATATGAATGGTTTGTCTCTCACTCAACCTCTTCCAACCACACAGAAACACGGACTGACTGCTTTTTATTACTATCGCCCTACTCGCGTGCGACCAGGGCGTGGTCGTCGTAAGTAGGGATGACTAAGGGCCAATAAACAAGGTTTGTTCAGGGTCGGGCCATGTTCCCACGGTTAAGTTCGTAGAACAAATAGGAGAGTGCTATTAACTATCAGTTGTCTTCCGAGAACATCTTAGCACGTGCAGTCTCCTATTCCGCTTCATCACCAGGCCCTGAAGGCAAACGGTCGTCTGTTGGTTTCGTTATTCACCTTTCACAATCTAACAGTCCCAACAGACGCCGATCCTTACAGCTCGATAGTTAATTATATTGAATCATAACATAATAATAAAGTTTTATTCATTTTTTATTTGTATTGCATTTTTTAAAAGCATGTGCGAAAGTTGTAACGTTACTCGTCATCAAAGCGGCCCGTGAAACCATTTGGGTTGGCCAGGCTGGCTCTAAATCCTCCCGGAAATTCATCTAAAACGTAAAACCTTTCTTGCCTACCTTTTCAGCTCAGGTTCTTCAACCGACCTAGCAGTTTCTAAGGAACAAACAAGCAACTTCGAAACTTCACCATGTACACTGTAAAACCACACTCTTTATAAACCTCGCAGAACAGTATGAATTCGGCTTGTTCCTCAAACTCTCTATACCAGTCTAAATCCGTCTCAACCAGTTATTTAAAATGTATTAATAGGCTTTATTGCAAATTATGCCATTATTTATTTTAATTACTTTTCAGTTAATTAAGTAAAAAGGATTTAAGATAAGGTAAGCCTTTAATATTTACATACTCGTATATTACCTATGTAATGCAATTATTAAACCTCGTGTTGAATAAAGGTGAACTAAGGCGAAATACTTGACGTCACTAAGTAATTGGCAGGAGCTAATCTTAGATTTTCCCATATAAGTTGTTGCTATATTACATGCGGGGTTGGTGAAGAGCTGTCAAGAAAACTGTTGTTTAGGTGGTCACAACTTGCTTCTACCTCGTCAATCTCAGAATTTTCGACTCATGTGCTTTCTATAGGGTATTAACTTGTCACCTCTGTTGCCTGTGGATCTCATTTGTCAAGGTTGTTTTCCCAAATGAGAAAAGAGAGGAAAAAAACCGCGTCATGAAACCGGTTGATTCAAGGATCATAAGCCATTGCGTTTTTACGATTAGATCAACCATTGTTTATAACTTTTATAAATTAAATGGGAAAAATCATCTAAATAAAGTTAATGAGGTAAAAAGTGATGAAAAATTATCACCAGTCCATGTGTTTCTGTGAATAATATTATAAAAAAAAAATGTTTAGTATAGATAAGCCGTCTCAGTACTAAAATTTTGCTTTTAAACATACTTAAAACACAAAACTAAATAGATAAAATGTTGAGTAAAAATCATACTGTAACTGACATCCTTTCAATCAAAAGTCCTGAGAACAATAGACAATGCCCCTTATTATTCCAGCAACAAAAACCTGAGGATCTTAATATACCCTACATTCTTGAACTTATCCCTTCCAAGGTCATGAAATTCCATCAAAACATATCCAACCATCTTAATCACCACACATTGGTATAATTCTCTACGTAGACTAAAGTGCCACTGTCTCGTCACCTGCTATAAAAAAGTGACCATGGAAGTCCTGGCAGTTTTTCCAATCACGACCTGAGCGCCTGTGGTTCTCGCTTGGTTAGCCTCCTCTAGCTCGTATCCGGTAACGTGGCTGATGTAGGAGCGTGGGGGGCTTTCCAAGGCTCCACCTCCTCTTTCGCAGGGGGGTGACAGCCATATGGATTTGGGAGGTTTCTGGGATGTTTGCAAATACTGTATGAATGAAGAACTGTAAATATGGTATGAATGAGAACAATGAACAAAATTACTTATCGCCCAATTAGGTAGATTGTACTTTTATCACAATAAAGATTTGATTTGTTGATAGCTAAAAAAAAAAACCAAAAAAACCGACCAGGAAAGTTTTAACTAAACGATTTCTTTTGCTGGTTCTCGAATATTTTATTGATTGCAGTAGCTTTGAAATTATTGTGCGGTTCAGGTTTAATGTGTGCTGGGACCTAAGAAACGTTTAGTTAGCGAAACAAACGGACCTTAGGTTTTTCCTATTTAAGTTTCTGGTATTGTACTTTAACGTAAAACTATACTAAATGGCATAATAAAAAATAATTCAAGGTTTTGTGGCTGATTATTTTACGTAAGTGTTATTCTCGTCAGTTTGAACTAAATAAGTTAATGGGCGTACGTTTCAGCAATGCTGTCAGATGGTTCTGCAAACAATGAAATTAAGCGTTAAAGTTGATTTGATACCTTATGATAATTAATATGGCTTTTAACGCCGAATTACAAAAAAAATTGCAGCAAAGAGGTGCATGGAGGTTGGGGTATAGCACTTAAATGTACAGCATTGGAATTTGAGGTGAACTGTGGTTGCCGAGTGATTAAACTATAGGGACTACAACTTGACCGCTTGTACAATTATCTGCCCGGAACCGCTACATACAGCGCTGGATTGGATCAGTCAGTCAGGTTGGCAACGCCATCTGTTCCAAAATTGAGTCTGTCTGTTATTCAACAAACATAACGAAAAATGATATATAATAAACGATAACTTGTCTTCTTCTAGAGCTCTTGACCTTGGTTCATCTATTGAATTATCATCTCATAAATATTTGTATGTCTGTATGTGTTCTTGTTAAATGAACATTTTTTCCGTTAATTTAAAGTTTTATAAATTACGGACCGTGTTCAGTCAAATTTGGGTTAGCTCGAAACATTTTTTGTGAAAATTTGCTTATAGTAACGTTGAGCACATAGATTATATTGTAGTATTCATGATATTTGAGGATAAATATCATGAACCCTCACAGATGGTAGGCGGCCACTTTCCCTAATACTATTATTTACTAATACTACTATTGAACACTGACCGAGTGGGGATGAGCTGAAGACGGTAGTCTTAGCACAGCCGTCAAGAAAAACGCATCTGGCAATCTCCCGAATTGGTGGTTACCAAATTGAAGTATTGAAAACATGCATAATGGAAAACATGCGGTTTGTTGAAGTATTGGAAAATTATTGATTGAATCTGAAAGGGGAAAAGAAGAAAAGAAAAATAGGTGATTTTTTATTGAATACCATGGTGTGTTGAGGGAGATAGGCGGACCAAGTTGTAGGTGGGTGTCATCAACATTTGCTTACTATTGTTTAAAAATGAGCTCAATTTCATATTTTGTAATTGTTTGTTATGGCATGATTTGGTCAATGAGAGTGAGCCAGGTGGCGTTAAAGAGGGAAAGGTTAGTTCACTCCTGTCCTTGAGTGGACGTACTTCCGTTTATAATGATCGTTATTTTAAGTTATAGAAGAACAATTTTACTAACAAATAAAGAAAATTTCCACTGTTAACATAGTGGTGGGGGACACCTTCAAGAAATAGCACTGTAGATGAAGAATCATTGGACAAACTAACGACCCAAAAAGAATAATAGGAAACGAGGTATGCTTTAATATATGGATTTTTAGGCATAAAAACGTTTATGTGTGAATTGTTTTGTTTCATTAGCCAATTTTCTTTCGTTGTTTGAGATTGTAGACTTGTAAAGTGAGCGCGGCTTGTGATTTAACAACTTTTGAGTACGGTCCTCCCAGAGTAAATTGTTACAAGCTTATTATGCATGTCAGCACCTACATTGATTATTTACGTTTCCAGTACGTGCTTGAATCGATGAAAAGTATGTCCAATGTTTGGGCTATGTCACATAAAATACGTATTTTTATTACTTACGTCTAGATATCTGGAATAGATGAGCATTATAAGTTAGAGGAGTATTTACTTCTAGACTTATGAGTATGGCATTTAGTTTGGCTTAGTTATTAGTAAATATTGTAATTGTCACAAGTAAGATCTGTTTCAGTCTGTATTTATGAACTAATCTCAGAGTACCTTTTTCCATTATGATGGAACGCTTGTAGATAAAACATGAATGATATCCTTATCTGATTTTACGTAAGTCAGCGGAAAGTGCCCTGCCCACTTTTAACCGTTCCTTATAATTAGGCGGATATGCTATATAAGTACTATGTCTTTGAACAGTCTTATAGTCCAGTATATTGCAATGCAATGGGTATTGATTTCCCATTTTTATTTTTTACTAAAAAAAAAAACGATTTAATGCCAATTTATTCAGAAAAGAAGTGATGAATGTCCATGTTATTTATAACCTAATATTCCTGGGGTCGCTGCAACAATAAAGCAATTGGTTAAAAAAAATGTATATATCTTCATGAGCCTTCTAAAAAAAAAAACCACCCTGCTAATTAAAAATGCTTACCACTGCTTTGCTGAGATCCTTATATGATAACGTAAAGCCATGGTTAGTTAAGGATAAATAATTAGTGGTTAAAGAATAATTGGTAGAGGTTAAATCTCTGGCCATTTTAAACCTTAGGTTCTTTGTACCTTAGGCGTGCAAACAGGTAACAATTTACGGGATTAATCGACCAGGAAAAAAGCTTGCACAATTAATGGGGTGTGGTCAGAACAGGTTTAGAAGCGGTTTAGTTTTGCTTTAGAAGCGGAAGTTTAGTCGTTATTGAACAGTCACAGATGTTTTTTCAGACAGTTTTTTTTTTTCCAGACTTCGAGAGGAGATCAGCTATGTGTTAGACCAGAGAGTGGATGGAAGCCAGGAGAGCATACCCTGAGATCAAGTTATTAAAATACTATAAAAATAAGCTATTATTTATTAAGAAATTTTTATAAATGTCCTTTTGATCTTTTTAGATAAGCAAGTAACATTTAAGCAAAGACTAGATATCATGATTTACGCTGCTGAACTGCAATTCATTCATTCTGCTAAATTCGAGCAAATGTGCACACTGGTTTAGAAGCGTTTGCGGTAAGATATCATCCCTGGTAGACTGGTGGGCGTTGGTAGACGTCTTCAAAAGCCTTTATAGTTTATAAATAAATATGTAATATTATTCAGTTGCTAAAGTGTAAATCGCCAATTCTCTTACCTTTCACCCGTCAAAACTGAAGTTATAACGTTATAATTTAAACGTCAAAACTTTCGGACTCAGTCCAAAGTTGATGGCTTCAACTCGATTAAAAATTACTTTTCTTAAGGAATACAAGTCAACGACTGACGATGAAACTTTATAAATACCATAAATCAATTTTCTCAATGGCGAAAGTACTTCCTGATTGGCTGAAAAATCCTCCCCCTAGCAATTACGGCCGTTATGCAATTAGGGAAAATATCTGGCCTACAGCTTGGATTATTGTTCAGACTGTTGGTAGAGAATCAAGGAGTTACGCGGGGCAAGCCTGTGGATCTTACGTAAAAAACTGTTATATAACCCCTTCATCAGTTAGTTCTTTTTTAGTCTGCATTTTTAGAACTTAATTAAGTATTCTATTGCGTTTATACTTTTACATTGTCAATCTGACGGTTAATTTAGTTTTTTTCAATCAGACAACACAAAAGAAAAATGATAATGATTCTAAATGATTGTGTTGAGTAACTTTCAGAATTTAGTAAATTGACTGCTTTTCAAAATATCGGTTGGCTAAAAAAACATATACTGGCTCCAACCGCCAACCAATTCTATAATTTTGCAAACTATCACTGAAATTTTCATTGATTTCATTAAAGACCAGCCTATAAGACTTTAAGGTTTTTGCATCGGTTTGGAACCAAATTGAACTAAACTTAATTAAAACCCAAAAAAAGAGGAACACGTGATGGGTTAGTATTATTCATAATTAAATTATTTCATTCACCTACTTGTCTCAATTTAGAGTAAAGAAATAAACGACAAGTAAAAGTTGAAGAGCATAAATTAACAAATAATTACAAATCATACAGGAGTATTATTAGTGTTACTATCGCTGAAATTATTTGTAGTTGAGCTCTTGTAGTTGAGGAGTTAGCTTTGCAATATGAAATAAAACAATGCAACAATTAGAAATTGCAAAATTAATTCGCTTACCTAAGGGTCTGATTCTCTAGCTTTATCTCCTACCTGAGGTAATCAATCGGTAGAAAGGATGTTTTAAGAGGCAAGGAGGTGAGTATTATAAAGGAGGATAAGAAGCTTTTGATAACTGACACTCTAATTATAAAAGCCTGAGAGAGAATCTGAAAAGTTCTGTCTTTGTTTCGTCAGTCTGCTATTTACTGGGAACATACATTCACCATCAGAAACTGGTTCTTTTCCAAACGTACGTAGGGTACCTCACCACTACCTAAACACTCTATAAAGATGATATAAACCGAAAACTCACTCTCTCAAAATAACCTAATTATTTTTTTTAATTAATTAATATTTTTTATTGTGCTAAAATCGCAATCTGCCTGGCAATATGTAATTGAGATAAATGTTCTCATTCATACCATACTAACAATGCATCATTCACTTGCTCAGTCATACAATATTTACAAACAGTTCAGAGGCCTCCCAAATCCACATGTTTGTCACCTCCTTCGCATGAGAAAGAGGAAGCGGAGTCTACTATGGATACGAGCTACAAAGACTAGACAAAGAGCTCAAAATCCACATACGCTCAGGACATGGTTGGAGAAACTGGCCATTGCCAGGGCTCCCACTGTCACGCATTTATAGCAGGTCACGAGGCCACTGCCGTCTCAGTCTCCAAGGAGGAATATAGGGATGAGTGGTGCAGTGCAATGACTGTGCTAGAGAATTAGGGTGGTTGGATAGGATACTATGGAATTTCATAAACTTGGAAGGGATGAGTTCAAGAATGTAGGGTATGTTAAGATCGTTATAAAGGGTTTTGTTGCTGTCATAATAAGGGGCATTTACTATTGTTCTCAGGACTTTTAACTGAAATGACTGGATAAGCTTGATGTTCGATTTTTTTGCTGTCACCAATAGCTCTATTCCATATGTTCAGATTGGCTTAGGTATAACTTTGTAGATTAGTAATTTATTTTCTATTGAGAGATGGGATGTCCTTTGAAGTAGACTGTACAGTTGTCCAAAACGTCTGTTTAGTTCTTGTCTTTTTAGCCTCGTATGTGGGTTCCAGGTCAGTCGTTTGTCGAGATGGAAGCCTAAGTACCGTACTGTCTCGGATACAGGGAGAGGAATAGAATTAAAATACATTAGTGGACAAGACTTGCAGCTTCATTGACTTGCTTTATTAACTTGATCCACCATAGAGGGGACATCAGCGGTCAATAGGTTGTAGAGGATGGGACCCAGGACGCTGCCCTGTGGAACTCTTGCTTTTATGGGATAGTAGTTAGAATATTCTAAACCACAGCGAACTGGGAAGAAGCGGTTTGAAAGGAAGGACTGTAGAATTAGGAAAATGGTCTGTGGTAAATATATTTTGAGCTGAGGTGTAACCTGCGTGCCAAACCCCTTGAGCTATATCAAGAAAGGCAATATCAAAAGCTGTGAAATACTGTTTGGTTTTAAGGGCTGAGGAGATGTGATCAACAACGCGAAGGCCTTGTTGAGCAGTGGAATGTCGTTGGCGGAAACCAAACTGGTGTGTGGGAAAAACGTTTTTGGATTCAACAATGGGAAGTAGACGTTTTAGTAGGGGTGTCGGGATATTGGTTGAACAATCGTCGGAGGTGAACAATTGTCGGAAAAGGTGAACAATTGTCGGAGGTCAGCAATTGTCGGATTGCTGTAGTTAATAACATGGACTGTGTTCCATGTAGGCGTTAATATCTGACTCCATTTATTGATAGGGATGTGTCCCGACAAGACACTGTGTTCAGGGTGAGGTTCAGAGGTTCATAAAGAATAAGACCAGTTTTCAGAGTTCGGGAGAGATCGGCAGCGTAATAAGTACAAGTCGTCAGGGGTCTGCTATAGGCTGTGAGGCAAAGTGCCGTCGTATAGGTGTAGCATAGCAAGAGTCGATTAGCGGAAGGCTGAGGGGGGCTTACTCCCAGGGCCCCGAGGCCCTGGCATATCGCGAGGTAATCGGATGTGGAGACTAGGAAAACAGAGTGAGCCCACCAGGGCCAGGTGGCCCTGGGGTTAGTGATACGTCGGCGGCTATGAAGACTGAGAGACTGAGTGGGCTGAAGAGTGAAATTTTACTGATATAAATATGATAACCCCCTCCCTCGTGGAAGGCCAGTTTGTCTGCCCGGAGTAAGTTTTACGATACACAGGTAGTCACTTCCTTTTAGTTTATTGACCGTTGGGGTACAAGAGTGTGTTTTTTATGGTTGCTAGCAGGGCTGAAGGTCTTACCCACTTGGGTTTTTGACCGCCTATAGGTGGTTTGTTCTATTATCCCATGGGTCCCAAAAGGGTTCCTAAGCTGTTTCTAGCATGATTTATTGCCGCACCCTCGATCCTCTGTGACTTGTTTACGACTCCCGACCTCTCTCTGATTTATTACCAGAAGTTTATACAGATTTACATTTTCTATTATAATGCATTATGAACCAGAGTGTAGGGTAATTTACACATATAGTTAGCGGTCGCTATAAGGGGTTTCTTAAATATTTTTGAGAGGATTGGGAGTAGGCTAATTGGACGGTAAGATGAGGCGTCATTGGGTGGTTTACCGGGTTTGGTGATTAGGACAATAATGGAATATTTCCAGAGGAGAGGAAAGTGCGCCGTTCGGATAATGCAATTATAGATGTAGATTAGGAAGATTATGGCTTTAGGAGGAAGTTGTTTGAGAATTTGAGGAGTAAGATCATATCCAGGGGATTTTTGGTAAGATACGTTTTTCAGAAGGAATTTGACCTCAGAGGGGTTAACGGCTTTTGGTGGAAGTGAGATAGGTGTAATTGAAGTGAGGAAATCTTCAACAGTTGAGCTGTGAGTATGGTTTTGTTAAGAAAGATGAGGTGTAAAAGTATGGGTAAGATGGAGAGCGAATTCCTCCGACCTATCCCCATCCGAAGCCACCCAGGACACATCATCACGACGGAGTGGGTATGAAATAGGATGATACTTTAGGATTTTTTAGTTACATTCATCAGGGAGTTATCCCTGGTAGAGATAAAGGAAGGTGGGAATTGAGGAATCGGACCGGAAGGAGGCCAATTGCCGCTTTACCAATTTGCAGTACTGATTGTAAGAGGGGCGATCAGAAGGATGCCAGGATCTTTGCCACATTTTTCTGGAGCGGCGTTTGGATTGGATTAGATCGTTGAGATGCTGAGGTAAACGATTATGATTATGAATTTTTGGATGACGATGGTGCGACGATGCCTCCCAAGCCGACCTCCGGACCAGAGTAGTGAAGGAACGCACTGCATCCTCTAGGTCTTGGGATGTTTTCAGGGACACTTTGAGGTCTACGGAATCTGTTAGAAGTTAGTGAAAGTGATCCCTGTCAATTGGACCCCTAATAAATGAGCTCTTCCATCTGGGTGATTGGTTTGATATGTCTGGTACTGTTGAACGGTAAATGGTTGTTTACTCGTTAGTCTTGTTTCAGTAATAAGAGCTACGTCAATGTTCTTATTGTGGAGTAGTGCTGCCAGTTCGTTAGTGTGGTTGCGAAAACCATTCGAATTCCAAAGGAGAATGGATAAGGAGTCGGAAGTATCCACTTATGGAATTGGTCTAGCGGGGATAAGGCAGGAGACAAGATTTGTAAGAAGGGAAATGAGAGGGGTAATTAGGATTCTGAACTCTGTAAGGAATGAGGTTAAAAGGCTGGTGAGATCCAAAGAACTTGTAGGTGGAGGATTATGCGAGATGTGTGGTTGAGGATGGGATGGAGTTTGTGGGTTGACGGGATGAACGGAATGCTGAGGAAGATGAACTTGCGGACAGGGAGTGGGCAATGCCTGTGACTGCTTTCTGTTGCGAACGGCATCGGTAAAAGTGACAGAAAGCCTAAAATTTCTGGCTGGGACGCTTCTTGAGCTACCTGTGGCTGGCTTCTCTTCTTCTGGCCGACAACGTTGTTCGCTTCTGGATTTTGTAAGCGTCGCAGCCCTTGTAGTTGGCCGGATGGCCTTGCTGGCACCGCACGCATACTGCAGGTGATTTGAGGGGCTTCTTGCACAATTCACTTTTGTGCTGCCCACAGCATTTAACACACCTGACAGGTAGGTTAAAGTATGACTTTGCGTGCCCATATGCCTGGCAATTATGGAATTGGACTATGTCACGTTTGGGGTAAGGTTTTTCAACCTGTACTCTTGTGTAATACAGGTGGGTCAGTTCGTTGATTTTTTCTACTCCTGGTGTTCGCTCTAGATCGGCAAAAAACAAGGGCAATAGTGTCTTGATCACTTCGTCTTGTTGCCTATCCTCTCGGAGCACGTTCTTTATTTGGCGAACTTTGAAACCGAGAGCTGAGAGTTCTTCTTCAATTTCATCAGCTGGTGTGGTCGGGTGAAGATTTCTGATCACTTCTCGTAGCATAAGGCTGTGTGGGTGTTTGAGTAGAGTCCATGTCCTCTACGTCAATTTTTTTCAACACCTCATAAATGTTGGGTGTGAAAAATGGGGACTCAACATTTGTTTGTTGTTTTGATGTGCTAGGTTGTGGTGGTGGTAATTCTTCCTTGTGCTGCTGGGTGCTGACGAATTCACAGGCACAGTTTCGTTTGATAGGTGACGGAGTAGGTGTTGATCCAAGAGACCTTGAGCGTTTTCTTTTTTGTTTGGACATCACTTGTTGATAGAAACGCATTATCTCATTATCAACAATATTTTTCTGAATTTTTAAATATTTTTTTTTATAAATAAAAAATATGTTGTCGAAGGTAGCCTTGAACGAACGTAGACAGTTCCAGAGACTACAACGCAATCAGTAGGCCACAGTAAAGGCTGGAGGATCTGGGCGGCAACCCCACCCTTATCACTAGCACAGCTAGTAGCTCAGCTGGCAACGCAGCCTCTCAATATGGCCGCCTTCTCCTATGAAATGACCAACATACAGCAAATACAGTCCACGGCTTCACAATCCACTTACCTGTAGATAGCTCTCCCATGAACAGTTCACCCAATAGTCTGTTGAAACAGTTCTACGACCTAAACACTTGCTATGAACAGAACAAAAACAGTTGGTTTGCAGAGCGACACGAATAGGGATTGTTAAAGTTTAGCGCAGGGGCAGTATTCCAAAGTAATCCTAATAAAATAAATTTAATTTGATCATATAAGCATTAATAAAAGATACATGGCTCTGCCCTAAACATATTTAAACACTTGAGTTGTTTCGGTGTGAAAGGATATATGCTCATATAAGGTATAAATATATAAATATAATCGATAAAGTCTATAACTCTATTTCAAACATCTAAAAAATTAGCTGCCGGTATATTATTAACGTCTCATTATTTGGTATGCTCCCTCCAGTCCTTGTAAATATCTCTAAATCTCACTTCAATGTAATACAGCACAAATAAAGGGCCTCTTTGAGAACGCTAAGTAAATTCCGTGATTTCTGATTCAACTCCTTGCCTGAAAGGGTTCTTGTGCCTTGACTTCTGAGTTTCGTACAATTGAGAACTTCAGAGGCTCTGATGTACATTCGCCTTTCAGTAATACAAAAAGATCAGAAATATGAATCTTCAATTAAAGTTAAGATGCATTTAGCTATAGTTGGAAACTACTTTATACGTGATAAGTATTTAAATCTTCACGTTATATTGTTATGTCACTCTTCATTCATTAGAGCTGCAAAATAGTAAAGATTAAAAAGTATTGTATAGTATTATACGCAATAATATAAAAGTTAACGTATCATTTCAATAGTAAAAAAAAAATGGCAAACCTACTGATCGCTGCATTAACTACAATTGCCGCCACGAAATTAGAAGCTCGAGACCCGCAATACAATCAAGGCAAGCCCTGTTGCAGCCCTGTGCACTTCTCTTCTATCCGTATGATCATTTCACTTCGACAATGTCAATCATTAAGCAATGGGAAATTAATGGTTAGTCCCCTATCCGCCCATGTGTGGCAACACTGCGCAAAGTAGACCCCAAGCTTCTAATTTAATGACCACGACTATTATTAAGTTTATTTTTGTAATGACTGAAATGCTTTTGAAAAATGGCTAAACTATAAAATTATTAGATCTTTTATTCGACAGATTAGGTATCTAATTAATTGTACGTAGACAATGTTGCACATACAATAAACAGACCTGAAGATTTAAATGCTGAAAGGGGCGATACGTTGTAGTCTGCATATGTAAGCAGGGCCGATATAACGGTGGTTCTATGCAAAAGACCTGCCCTGGATCATTACTGAGCAGGGTGGACACCAACCCACTGGGCAGCTGCCCAAACAGGCCGGTGTACTTGATACTAAGTCACTTCAACTTTAGTTTTAGTGACATAAGCTCATTGTACACATGATATCCCATAACTTAATTGTGATATAAATGGAAAATAGTCTTTATTCTGGGACTTTCTCCCCTGAGAATACCAAAATAGGTACATTTATATGAAAATAAGCATAAATACTGTAATGATTAAGAAAAAAATGTGACCTGGTGCTACTCAATATTCTATTAATACATACAAAATGAACTTAGCTTTACAGTAAAAGTAAAATGAAAATATAATTTTTAATCACAAATTCAAATTATCCTGTTGCGCCAGGGTAATCGAACCAACACTTAACAAACCAGAAAAAGGTACGGACGTCAGATTCCACCAATGGCGTCGAGGGAAGGAACTGAAATTATTATATATATTGGTATAAATGTGGGTTAAATTATATATATGCATACCCTGATGAACTAATGGTACAAGACCGAAATCGTACTATCCAAAACTCATCATTATAAGGAAAGATGTAATAACAAAAAAAGAAAGATGCTCATACTACACTATTTAGCTTAAGTATACCCAAACGCACTATTATAAGAGAGGATGATAATAAACTAAACCTTTAAAATAACTAATTGGTTCTGCAAACCATCTGAAAGGTACTGAATTTATGCGGATAACATTACTTTACACATACACTGAATTATAGAGGAATATGTACTAGTAGAAGTAAGATGTAGTACATACTTACAATTACTAAACAAGTGTTTGGGCATATGTTCTGTTAATTACCTTAATATGTTATTACCCAAACACATAAAACTATTGTATATAAAAAATAGTACGGTACGGAACAAACGTATTCTGAATATTAACAAACGATTAAAACAATAATTACATTCCAATTAAATCCAAAAATTAGTAAATTACAGTGGATTCATCTTCCTTTTATGAACTATATTCACTATGTACTGATGTTAACAAACTGTACTGAATATTGAAAATCTCATGTACAATATTTTGAGCTGAGCTCCACGCTTAACAACACATGCTTGTTTAGTGAATGGCTTCCCCACTCTCTGCCACGAGACTGTTTCAGACAAAGCACTATCGTTTCTTTTTCTCTAACCAGATAGTGGAGGTAGATTTTTCCTACGTTCTACCTCCTTGGTACAGTGGTGTTTAATCGTTTAAACTACATCTTGAAAACTACCGAATTCTCCTGCACGTGGCTATTATTCGAACATGACGACATCGTGTGATGTACAGTTCTTACTAACGATAATGATCACGTTCAGCCGATTATCACTAGAGCTTCCAAAACTATCGGTATCTACAAATTTTATGTTTCAAATGCATAATAATATTTTTTCTTTGGTTAAGGAGTTATAATTTTCGACTCGGATTACAAGGGTTTTGGTGTCTTTGATTTGATTGAAGTTATGGATACTGCATTTTACTTTTACACAATATAATTTATTGGAGAATTATTGACTATACTAGAATAATCAACGAATAAAGACATATACTTATGATGGGTTATAGTTGAAATATTGCAGGGCCGCGTTCTTTCTTGAGTAATTCTATTGATCGGTCGTTCTATTGCTTATAAATATAATGGCAGAAGTTTGGTTGTTATATGTTGGGTACCATAACCCCTCATAAAGTTTTTGATACCGTCAAATTGTTTTTCTAGCGTTATAGGCTGTTCAGGCGGTGTTGATGTTTACTGAGCTTCGCTTTTTTTTTTTTTCACGAGACGCTTCAGCCCAGGCCTACTGTAAGCCCCCTCGTGCAATTTTAAGTAGGATAAGTTCCTCTCTCAATCCTCAATAACTATATCAGTACATAAAACTTTAATAATTAGCAAACACAATGATTTTGACACTAAAGATAATTTAGGCCTCACAAGTATCGAATTTAAAAAATATATTCACTTTTAATCGGTAATTATTTAAATTAAAACTTATTCTCGTATCTGATCGTGGATTTCTCCTGACAAAAGACAGAAACCAAATAGATAATAATTTGGTAGACTCTCACTACCTTCCTGACTCCATCCGCCTTTCTAGGCATTCCACACCCCATATCCTTCTCATACATCCTTCAAATAGGGGTCTCCCCTTAGTGAAAGGCACTTTCCAGCCAAAAATAATTTTCCTTATTTTTCCCACATTCCTATTTTTATAAGTTTGAGAGCTTAGGAAAAAAAAAAAAAAAAGATAATAATTCACCCTCGGTAGACTCTCACTACCTTCCTGATTCCACCCGCCTCCTTTAGGCAATCCACACCCAATATCCTTCTCATACATCCTTCAAATGGGGGACTCCCCTTAGTGAAGGGCTCTCATTAGCCCAAAATACTTTTCCTTTATTTTTCCCACATCCTGTTTTAATAAGTTTGAGAGCTAAGGGGGAAAAAAAAAAGATAATAATTTTTCAAGTAATCAAGTAATTAGCAACTAGGTACCAATAAAAATTCATGGTGGGTACTGATTGTCACAGACAAATTGCAACTACGAAAATCATGTAACTTCAATGCAACGGACTCTTGATATTTGATAGTTAGACAGTCGTTAGTAGAATCATTGCCATAAAGCCGTTGATAATTACGTAAAATTTATATCCACCAGTGTACACCGTGAATAAATTAGTATGTATTGTGTATCATACGAGATCGTTACATTTGCCTAATAACCAAAGACAGGAGCATTTGGTCATAATCGCTATGAGGTTTAATCCAGCAGAAATTACTAGGAAAAGTGAGTCATGAGAATTCTTGAGACTTTCTCTCACATCTCAAGGTTTGGCTTTTTAATTTTTTTTGGCAGATAATGAACTTTTAAATGACAAATTAAATTTTTTTTTTTTTAAAAGATAAAATAAGTAAGGTTTTGACGATCTAACAAATATATTTTTAATCATTAAACCACAATTCACACTCATGCGAGTAAGGTATCACCGTATGATTAAAAAAACATTTCACGTTAAAATTTCATAATGCAAAAGCGAAGACAAAAAAAAGAGAACAATCATAAAAAAAGACATTACTGGCACATATAGTTAATTTGTTAGGGGCACATAGGAACATAGTTTTTTTTCACACGCTTTCTTCGTTATTTTATTACTCCTTTGTGGAGCGAACGCACAGAAACCTTGTCTTACACACTCTCTTTATGGAAATCGGCTCGTTAAAATTAGTTTGGTTTATCAACAATATAAAACTCAAATAATGTTAACTAGAATTTTTTTAGTCGACAGATTTTACATAAGTGATTTCCAACAGAAACATATTATATCTAAAGGCCTTTAATTCATTTTAAAATTATATTATAGCTTTGTGGATTTGGGAGGTCTCTGGAATGTTTGTAAGTACTGTATGAATGAAGAATTGTAAATATGAAAACATTGAACACAATTACTTATTTCCCAATAAGGCAGATTTGTGATTTTATCACAATAAAGATTTTACGTACCATACAAAATGATATTATTGTACACCTAAAATTTATTGTTTGCTACATACAAACTACTTTTACTTAAACTATTGATTAGAATGACACAAGTAAAAAGGGGTGCGAACACTGCAAAGCTACATCACTCACGGTTCTGATGGCACTCAACAAATGTACAAAGTATTGCATTATATGTTATATTGATTTCTCCATGAACAGCTCATCTTCAACTCCACCTATTCCTTTGGCGCTAAATCGTCGAAGCACTCAAAAATATCCTTAGTTCAAAAACGTTTGGTATCGAGGAACGTACTTGACTCGTTATGAAAAAATCTTACAAAAAAAAACCTAATACTAATAGTATAAGCATAGCAAAAAAATAAAACGGGTAAAAAATCAAATTGCAGTAATAACGGAAACGTGACGTAAGAGAAGAGAATCTCTCATGGTACAAATTTTATCAAAAAATATTCTCTTGATAATCATATAAAAAAGAATGCAAACACAGAGTCGGGTGACCCCGAGTCTCTACAACCCGGCTGCTGTCCGGCGAGCATCAAGAAAGAGATAAAATGGACGGACCTGTGGTCTTTGACCTTTGCTGGCGGCCTAGTCGGTGGACAGCTTTATTCGTATTGATCTCACTCCATAATATAACGAATTCACACTCGGTATCTAAGGGTAGGCGAAAACCGTCCGGATTTCAAAGGCGAGTGTGAACCGGAGAGAGGCAGACTGGATCGTTAAGGGAGACGCTACTAGTTAAAGTTTGTGGAAACCCTGAAGACCATCGTCCGCGAGGAAGAGTTCTCTCCCAAGGAGGTGCTAGTTTTAGCAAGACGAAGGCAGATAACCCCACTAGAAAGTGACAACGCCCGACTAAAACATAGCGAGGTTAGGGAAGAGAGATGCAGAGGTAGTTGAATCAGAAAGCCATAGTTCGAGTAGAGCAGCAGCCAGTGCCAGTGCAGAGAAAGAGAGAACAGTGTTCTTCAGGTGCCAGGTTCCGAGGGTCTGGGGCAAATTTATTTTTTTTCTTTCAAAACCTCTTTATTGATAATATATATACAATGACAAAAAAAAAAAAAATTTGGAATTACCTTAACCCAGAATCTAAGACTAAAGCGTTCCAGCCGCGACAGCGTCCTGCCATCGATGGGGGAACGGAGCGGGGTTATCGTGTTAAACACCGGGTTTCTCAAGTATTGCACGGAGTCGAAAAATTTGATATGTCTACGTTGGATGAATGTGGGGCAACAAAACCCCAAATCTGGGCCTTTATAGGCAGGTCAGAGGCTGTGCCTCGCCCGCACCACTAGTGGGCTCAAGCTGTTTCATGGACTAGTTTTCCCCTCTCTTAACTGACGCCTAAAGTGTTTATTATTAAAATATGGAAACATAGGTGGATATTTCCTGGGCCGAGAAGAGGGGTACTTCTAATTATTCGTGGTGAAGAAGTTGACACAACAACACCGAAATCCAATCATTTTATGTTCCCAGACGGACCTAAACTAAAGCTAAATACACTAAATACTTAAAACTAAAACACCTACTTATAAATTGTTATGTAGGAAACCTGAAACAAATAACCTGCAAAAAAAATTCTATTTAATTTCTGGGGATTGAACTTTTCGGGCACATCACAGTAATTAAGTTGTTTTCCTTTCTATTATATCGTTCTTCCTTATTTTAGGAGAATTGTTTGTTTTCCTTTCGAGGGAAATTTAAAAATCAGTCCCTTAACGAAAATTCTTGC
The DNA here is from genome assembly GCA_930367205.1 of Acanthosoma haemorrhoidale. Taxonomy (NCBI): domain Eukaryota; kingdom Metazoa; phylum Arthropoda; class Insecta; order Hemiptera; family Acanthosomatidae; genus Acanthosoma; species Acanthosoma haemorrhoidale. Next base: position 46,173,091 of record OV884014.1, read on the forward strand.
CAACAATGATAAATCCACCTCAATTAATGAAAACCTGAAACCGTCATTATAAAAAAGTGGTGGATTTTTTTTTTTTTTTTTTTTTTTTCTAAGCTCTCTAGTTAGAATTTTAGGATGAGGGAGAAATATGAAATATTTAGGGTGATCGGATCCTTGTACTAGGAGGACCTGCTTGAAGGTGATGTGAGAGGAGTAAGGAGTGTGGGAATCCTCGGTGGAGGTCCACTGGGAGCTGGGTCTTCTTTTTCTTGTAAGAGTCTAAGAGTCTTCTCTAGGCATGTAGTGCAGTCGTAGTTAGTAGTAAAGGAGTGGTGGACACCTCACAATGCCCTAATGGTATTTACAAGCAATTTAACACCTTTGGGAATACAGATGACATCTCTATTTCTGTTATGTAGTGCATATCACAGGAACGAACTGTAAATATAAATATGCCTAATTTCTGCCATCTGCAGGATCACTGATATTATTCAGGACAGTACAACCTTTGCTCATTTCCAAATTAGCATCTGCTCTGGTCTGTTTTGTTAGAATTAACGTGGCCCCCCCCCCTACCCCTCACCGGGTACGTATCGGCCAATCAACCGTATTTAACGGCGTTGATCTCGACGCGGTTCCCCCTTTCACGGAAATGTCGGGAATAATTTATTCAAGCTAAAATTATTCAGTGTTCATCACCGTGTAATCAACATTTCCAAAGGATAAGCGTTTATATATTTAGACTAATCAACGATGGTTTGTGAAACCATTGACCTTATAGAAAAACAAAATTAAATAATTCTCTCATTCTTCAACTAAGGTGATGTTTGCTTATTTACTTATAGTGTTTGTTGAATTTCTTTTACAATACTATTTGTTAATACAAATTATTATTTATTCACACGTAATTTACTCGCATATTATAAGTTAGTACATTTTATATCTTGTAATAAAAATAAGATATTGTTTATTATTATTTGTAACAAATCAAATTGCTACTTGGATAAATTATGCTATTAGGGTAAGTGATGAATATTGATATAAGTATTGAAACTATTACATGCGTATTGACTACTAGTCTGTAGTGCAGTTATGTCTTGTTGCCTTGTTTTAGTGTTAGTGGTTTAGTTGATTATGAGGTCTCAGGATTTCTAATTCTGCTGCCCAGAATGCGTTTTAGATATACGTTATATCAGTCTGTTTGTTATTTAATGTCAATGTCAATCCAATAAGTGTTTTTGTTACTCTAAATATATTTATCATATATGAACGTTAAACAATGTTTCTTGGAGATTGGTAACTTTTTGTTCTTAATGTGGGCTTCTACGGCTCCCACGCACTCAGCTGGTACGTGGGAGAGGAGGCTGTTGGAGTAGTGAGGGAGCTCTTTGATCTTAGCATTCTTTCCGTTTCCTAAAAGAAGCAATCATGCGGGTGAGTTACGGACATCCTCGGCCTATGTATAAAATGTATGTTGTTGTATTATTGCATGGGAGAGTAAATTAGATCTGTTATCTATGGTATGAATCTTGCAATAAAAATAAGATATTGTTTATTATTATTTGTTACAAATCGAATAGCTACTGTGGATAAATTATGCTATTACAGTAAGTGATGAATATTGATATAACTATTGAAACTATCACATACGTATTGACTACTAGTCACGTCTGTAGTGTAGTTATGTCTTGCTGCCAGGTTTTAGTGTCAGTAGTTTAGTTGATTATGAGACTTATGATACTAATTTTAGCTTTTTGGCTTTCAATCTGCAAAAGTGAATTACTTGTAAATTATACACATTTGAATATTGAGGTCCTGTAAAGACAATATATTATATACCTAAAAGCTGACAGAATGTTGGTAGTGGACCAAACAGTGCCCCACCATCTCATTTTCTGAAAATGTGACCTAGCAAATGTTTTCCTCGTACTGTCCTGAATTTTTTCTTTGAGTCTATTTATAATGAGAAATTATAGCAGGTACCCGGTTCAGTTTGAAATATATCACTGTTAAAAAGTTGTCTCTCAAACACAGTACATACATTTACATGAGAAATCCACAAATGCATTGTGTTCAAGGAGGTTTGTATGCTCCAGGAACAAAATACCAAAAGTAATTTTAACTTCTTTACGGTTGTCGGAAGAAGTTTTATATTCGAAGTAGAGAGAGATTTAAACTCGTTCAACGGCGTGAAAGTCAGTTGGTTTATGGGAAGATTTTAGCTCGAACGTGTTTGTTGCAGTTTATATTAACAAGGTATTGCTGTGACATTGTCATGATGTAATCAGAAGTTGAAGCACAATACTCAACTTTCTTAGAAATTTTCTCACAGACAATGAGAAAAATGGTATTATATTTATGAATTGTCGATGGTATGGTGAGAATTGTCAAGTTTTCTGGTATAATGCAGGGATCATCAATTGCTCCATTCCTTTTCTGTGTTTATGCAAACGACCTCCAAACATCTATCCTGCACTACCGCTGATGACATCCTAGTTTTCCCATCTTTTCTTCCCTGTGGTCTCTTTCTGATCTTTCTATTATTTTTAAGGCGGGTGGATAACCTCCAGAAACTGGATACACCTGTTGTGTTAGACAACTGAGTTCTAATCCACCTCATTATTGATACAGGAAGATATTAATTCAAATCAGGGCCTCTCACTACAATCTTCAATTGAATGAACAGAAATCAAAGGTAATTATCATTGGCTCACGTCCCCTCCTCGGAACCCTAAATATGTTCACCCTCAACGCTCGTCCGATTAGTCCTAAACCTAGGTTTCGTCCTCGACTAAACTTCTAGAACGAACACATTTTTTCAACCCCATCAGTACAAATCCATTCTCTAGCTGCTCAATCGTCCCTCGCGTCCATTACACTAACGCCTCAACTCCTATCTTGTCTTCCCACCCTTTGATTTAATAACTGATGTGACTGTGGAAGTCCTGCCAATGGCCAGTTTCTCCAGTCCTGAGTGTCTGTGACTCTCGAGCTCTTGGTCAGCCTCCACTGGCTCGTATCTCGTGACGCGGCTGTAGGAGGAGCGCGTGGGACTTCCCAAGACTCCACCTCCTGTTTCGCTTGCGAGGGAGGTGACAACCATGCGGATTTGGGAGGTCTCTGGGCTGTTTGTAAATACTATATGAATGAGCGAGTGAATGAAAATTTTAAATATAGTATGAATGAGAACATTTATCACAATTATTTATTGCCCAATAAATATCAAAAATATGAATGAACAAAAAATCTATTAAAGTTGACTCAGAAGATCTCTTAAAATAAGTCATAAAATAATAATTGTCCATTCTTCCATTAGTAAGTCTAGTGTGCGGTGGAGTCATTGTGTTAATCTCGTCCTAAAGGTACAGTCGTGGTAATACATCACGTGGTCTGTATGGTCAAAAGGGCTTTTAACCTACATAGACTTGACCCGTTTTTTTTTTCACTTTTAGCATAAAGGCTTATTATTTATAAGTGTCATCCGGTATTTTTTTTTCAATCTCTAGTCTGAAAAAAATCCTTTTGACCTTTTGGCTTAATGCATCTTGTCATGAACACTAAAAATGAAGGTATTTACATAGGAGATGGGACCTTAATGAATCACTAACTCAGACATGCACTATCGTATAATATACCTTAAATGTTTATATGAATGTTACTTATAATATGAATTAGTAATTGATGATCATCAATAAGTGTCATTATTTTGTAGGTTTCATTGTTATTTTTTTCAAAGCCGGAAACTCTTAGTTTGTATGGATATCAGCCTCTCTGTCAGTTTAAATCATTGCGAGTCCACCTCTTTTGGGGAGATATTTTGATGACATTTTACTCATTATGTATTTTTATGCGAGGAAGACTCACAAAGTATTTGATGGCTGGCCCAGATGACGCGATAGCTGCTAATAGAGTATAGAAAGAATATTGCAAGGACATATCAAAAACTTATTCGATTGGGATCATCATCAAAATGGCGTACTAATGTGTAAAAGGTATACTAAGATTATTATGAAGGGTTCTGTATCAAGGGGTATTATTATTCAGGACTTTTGTTTGAAATGATTTGGCGTGCTTGATGCTTTGCGGCTCATAACTCTAGTTCGTAATTTCAGATTAGTTTCAGTTTTAGACTTTGTAAATTAGTACATTATTTTCTAGTTCTTGCCTTGTCTGTTTAGTCCTTTGTGAGGGATCCATGTTAGTATTTTGTCAAAATGAAAGTCTAGATACGTGTTGTATCTAGAACAAATGATTACTGGTGGATATGGTAGGAATTGAAAATAACTTTTTTTTTTTTTTTTTTTTTTTTTTTTACCCCTTCCTGGGCTTTCGCCCACACGGGGAATCCTCATAGCCCGTGATGCGGGCGCATGGGTCTGCTCGTCAACTATGGTGCGCGTATTCCGTGCAATGGGTATTTGCAACGGTCAGCGCACCTTGGGTAATCCTGATTTTCTTTTTTATTTTAATCCAAAACACATTAAAAGTAAAGAACAAACTTTAACAGAACTATAACTAAAAAAATAAAAGAAAGGAAGGAAAACACTCCTGTTTCTTTGTAGAATTGACAATTGCAAAAGAAAAGAAAAATTTTTTCGTACTCCAACAGAGGAGAGAAAATCGACAGGAAACAGTCCCGGTATACTCTGGGACAAGCAGCAAAAAACAAAAATATATATACATAAAAGGAAGCATACTATTTACACTTTTCTTACTTACTAACTTATACTATATTTACAATTCCTACATACTAACTTACACTATATTTACATCCTTACATCTACCCTAACTAACTTATTTACTATATATACATGGGGGTGTATCCTCTAGACCCTACTCTAAGCTCACAGTGACTCTCTCCCCATCCGGCGGTACAACGCTGGCTTCACCTGCAGGGTCTCGATGAGGAAGAAGCCCCCCGCCCACCAGATTGCCCCGGGAAATGGTAAAGTGTCCGGGCCCTTGCATATCCACCCAACACCCTACAAACTCTCGAAAGGCGGTGTAATTGCTTTCGCTGCTTACCAGCTTCGGTAGGTCCTCCTCTCCCAAGTTATAGGCCCCTATCTTCCTCAAAAGTCGCGCTCTTGCCGGCTCCAGTGCGTGGCACGTGAGCACCACGTGCTCCGCCGTGTCTTCAAGCCCGCAGTGAGGGCAGTTCCTGTTTGGGGACCTCTTCATTTCGTACAGCTTGGATCTGAAGCCCCCAAGTCCCGTAAGGACCTGTGACGCCCAGTAGTCCGGGGAGACCCATTTCGCCCTCAGCCTGGCCTGGACTGAGGGGAAGTATCTCCTAAGGGTACTCCCCTTTGTGGTGCTAACCCACCTGGCATTCCACTCTTCCAAGGTCCATTCACTTATAAGAGCCTTCCATTTGTCTGGCTGTTCCTCGATTCTTGTTCGGAGAGGGAGCGGGAGTTCTTCTGCCAGCCCTCTCTTCATCTTAGCCCTAAATCTCTGTTCCTGTAAGATGAGGTCCACTGGTACCGCAGCTGCCAGTACTTCCGCCGCCTCGAAAGATACCGTCCGGTAGGTCCTAGTAACCCTGATAAGCGCTGTTCTCTGAATTCTTCGAAGATCGTGCGTCTGGCCTTTATTTAGATGCGCCGACCATGACTGCGACGCGTACCTCATGGTTCCAAGTTGAAAAGAATTGAAAATAACTGGTAGACAGGATAAATGTAATATATGCACATTTTCACTTTGGCCTGTCATTGCTGGCACCAAGACTCAATCTATTTCAGTTGCCCTTATAGGTGCTTATAGTACTTGAAAAAAGAGGTTCGAAAGGTAGGACTGCAGAATTAAGTTAAGTATGTTTTGAGCTTACAAAATAAAGAGGCTACTTAAATCCGATGATTGTGGTAGTCCACTGTGGTTTGGAATTTGTAACTATTATAATATATCATAAAAGGTATTGTCTTTTTAGCAACATTTGTAGATGACACTGCAGTCCTGTCATGCCACCCAGACCCCCATATAGAATCCCATAACCTTTAAAAACACTTTAATGAGATCGAGTTTGCAACCAAGTTATTAAAGCAAAATGTTCCCACATTATTTTTACTCTCAACCGTAAGTCCTGTCCACTACTTTTTTAAAAATTCCTTCCTCTTTCTCTGTCCGAGACTCTTTGTCTGTATTTAGGATTCTATTTTGACAAAAAGCTAACGTGGAACCCACACACGTAGCATATTAAAAAATATATACCTAAATCATTGATATTATTTATGCAATACGGTCTCTGATGTATTTTTAACCAAGAGCAAAATCCAAAATAACTAGGTGTGTATTATAACCCAAAAATAATCAACTCATTTCTTAGTGTCTTACAATATAACACTAGAATTGAATTCTTCAATACCTCAATGGTAGGACGCTATGGCCAAAGCAGAAGCTTTAATACTTTGTGTAATCAGAATCGATTAAAATTCAAAATTAGGATTCATTTATTACAATAATTACTGTTATATACTGGGTTATTAAATAATAGCTGGTCCCTGATGGTAAGGTTTTAAAGCGACGACAGATAAATTCTATTGGACTGATTAAATATTTTTACTTTTGGTTACTGAATCCAGTGAAACAAATACAGTTTCAAAAATTTTCATTCTTAAAATTTAAATAATTTATTCCACACTTTAAAGGGTTAGAAATAATTTCGTCTCTTATAATTTATCGCTCAATATAGCATGTATTTTTTTATTATTTCTCTGACATAAACTTGAAAATAAAGCGAATGCAATTCACTGTTTAATGTTTCATGAGAATCCGGAATATTTCATTGCTCTCGACAGGTAATATATATGCATTCATATTCTCATATTGGTTTTGATCCGTGTTTATGACTGCACATGACGAAGTAGCCTCGCGAATAATACTTTTATTACTCAATTATTCTTGGATCTGTCATATTCGTTGAAGTTTCCGCCAATCCTATATCACAAATATAACGCATTAGTGGTAGAGGAGGTACTTCACAAATATTTTTTTAGAACTGTAAAAAGATTTATTTATTTACCTAATAAAATACAATCTAATATTTACATATAATCAATACACAATATTGATATTTACATGATATTTATAATAAAATAAATATTTACAAGCAATCAATACACAAAGTATTTTAACCAGAACTTAGTATTTCAGTTTACTGAATTTAAGAACTGGTTTCTTTGGGGGGGGGGGCTCTTTTGGCTCTTTAGCAAAAACCAAATTGAAACTTTATCACCCTGAGCACTTCAAGAAAAAAAGAGAGAAAAAAGTTGATTTGGAAGATTTTGCGAGGCCACCTCCGCCTAAGGCCTAAGGCGTCGGTAGTTGAACTCCTGTATGAAATAATTCACCTCGAAGTAAGCAGAAGAAAACAGGAAAAATAGAAAACAAATAGCACGAAAATTACGAAATAATAGTGAAATGAGCGGTTCCGTGCAAATCACTGTTACACTAGATAAAACATGTCAGACTGCATGAAAATCTTAAAGAGTACTTACTGGAAGATGAGGAGCTCTGACTTCGGCTACTGAAAAGTGGGGTGGAGGAAAAGGTTTACGAAGAAAAATATATGGGAAACGATGTTCCTTATCAGTTGAACGATGCCTCGTGATGATGACTGAAAAAAACATCCAGCAAATGCCAACGAGCTCTCTGGTCCCAGCATCCAGTGAGGTGAGAACGTGTTGATAAATCGCTGACGAGATGAAAGGCGTGAACTTCCGGTGATTAACAGAAAATAACGAGATATACTGGTTCATACGGAGATCAAAATAAATAAGTAGTCACGATAGTGGCCCGGAGAATGGCCGAGAACAAAAAAGGGATGGTTTAAAAGAGCGAGATAGGTTATGAACAAAGGAGATAGGACCAGACATGGTCACAGGTTATGAACTTTATTTTTTTCATAACCTCTCTTTATTAATAGTATACAATGAACAAAAAATAAATAAATAAATAATTTTTGATTTACATATTTCTCCTCGTTCTGCATACATAGATGTATTCGAAGGAGGGCATAGTATAGATATAATACGTTTCAGTTTGTTGTTAAAAAGTCAATAACAAATACACTACACTCGGTGATGAGGCTCACCTTCAGCTTACAACCGGGAAACTACAAACTAAATCCTAAACCTAGAACCTAAGACTAAAGCGTTCCAGCCGCGACAGCGTCCTGTCATCGATGGGGGAACGGAGCGGGGGTTATCGTGTTGAACACCGGGTTTGTCAAGTATTGCAGGGAGTCGAAAAATTTGATATGTCTACGTTGGATGAATTCATCCACCTTATGCAGCTCAAAGATCTCGTGAAGCTCACTGTTGCTCCGCTGCTCGAATGAAGTACCTCTGACCACTTTCATCAGTATACCGTGTTATGAACGTCGCCGGAGTACAACTCACAGTTAGCTGATAACACGGCGCCCATCCCCGATTTAACAGTTGGCGTAACCTGTTTATGGTTTGGTATCCAATTGAATAGTTAGGTATAGTTGAGGAGGCCAATGAGCTTGTCTCAATTTATTAGTGCCTTATGTTTTTCCACTGTGTATTAGATAATGACTATGTTATTAGTAACTTTAACGTGTTTTTTTTATGTTTTTAAATTTGGTATTATTTATTTCTACTTTTTATAAATCTGTTCTTTTTGTATCTTTTTAAACCAGAAATTGTTATGCTCTTACCTTGGATAAATCAATATCGAGGATATCAAATTAATGATGTCAATGACGTAATGAGAATCTGAAAGTTTATATGTGCTAAAAGCCATTTAAATCGTTTTCAGCCGTCACGAAAAAACCCTGAATAGGTTTGTCAAGCTGCTCATTTGCATTGCTTGCAAATTAACTCTTTAGAGTTTTACAATAAGTATATTGCTGCACAAGAGATCTTCGGTAGCTCAAGTGCTGATTTGAATTTTACACTTGGACAAACGACCTTTGTTTTATTGATTACAGCCGAATACCGGTAACACCCCCAATATTTAGTACTATTTAAATTTGACTACTTTTTACATTCTATATATGTTTTTCCCCTGTTTTTAAAAGTTAATTAGGTGTTTTTGTAATTAGTTACTTTTTTTTTTTGGGTATTTTGAATCAAACAAATTCTAGAATGATATTGTTTATTTTGGGGTATTTCCTCCCACTTTTTATTGTTACTTTTTTGTTGGAAACACCCGTAATTATTTATTTGTGTATTGTTACACGGGAGATGATCCTAGAATAACGGTTTTTATTCTATAGCTCTACCCCCATATTAAAACCTATACTTTACCAGCTCCTATACCCCCTCCAATCTAACAATTCATAATTGATCATCATTATTATTATTTTATTTATTTTCTTTTTTTTATCTTTATATAAGGGGCGTATAACGCTCTTTTCCTCTTGGTAATAATTTATATTATTAGTATGTTTACAGGCACTCTATTCATCTATGTTTCAATATTATAATGTTTCATTGAAGTCACGGCTTATGTTTATAGGAGTATTATTATTTGTAAGCTAATTGCATTAGTGTAATTCAGGTTCTAAATGTATCTATTTTCTGTCAGCTAGACATGCTTATTCGTAGCTTTTTGTTATACATAAAGGAGAATGTCCCAGAATTATGTTTTTTTCTTTCATTTCAATAGAAGTGTGACGAACCTCACATTTAGTCCCATCCAATAATACATATATAACTAAAGCAATCAGTAAATAGCAACGTATTTACTCCAAAAAGTAAAGAGCTGTACTATTAGTAGTTTTTTCTTCAGACGAAAATCCGACAATAGGACCCACGTGCATGACTAAGGCCCGTTACTCTCTCATCCAGTAGTCTGCTGATCAATCTGTAATTAGGCGGGCCCTCTAATCCGCTTGATGACACAGCGCCTGGGCCCTTAGACACTCGACACCTGGTCCTTCTGTGATTATAAGGGCTCGTTGTAGAGCACACCAAGGACCGCAATGGGAATCGTGGCCAGGTGGCGGGCTCTGGTTGGTGCAGAAGTTGTGAGTTAGCGTTGTGCAGTGGGTGGCACTACAGACTATGGACTGTTATAAGGCAGTCGAGCTAGGCCAGAGAGAATTAAGAAAATGCATTACTTAAATTGCTTCCCTGGGATGTCAACCGGGTTTATTCTCCTTTCCTATTTTCTCCCGGGGTGTCGGTTTTATTCCCTTTGTTTTCGTCACGCCTCGAAAGAGTCCTACTACGGCCAAAGGAACAATAGGGAGAACAATCGATACCCGTCTAGAGAAATACCAACGAAACTAAACTAAAAAGGGGATATCTACAATTACTATGCATCGGTAGATACTAGAAGACTATTCTGTATCATGATACAAGTCCAACTGATACTCTTTTGTATCTGACACTTTGGTAGCTGATACAGAATAGAGCAGCTGTTTGATACTCAGACTACTGTTGTAGCCAACCAACCATTTCTCTATAACCGATGTTATAAAATCTGTATCGAAACATTGCTATTACAAAAAACTCTCCAGCGATACATTAATGTTCGAAGTGCGGCGTATCAATATTTTTTATAACTCATAAATTTAACTTAGATCATAACTTATCATAGATACAGAGCAATACATCGAAATGTATTGTTAATTACCTAAAACTTTAATTTATTAATTTCGAAAATGTCATCATTTGATTGCACTTCTATAACAAAATCTCATATACATTTAATATTTTGTAAAATGGACGCTTAATCAAAAATGACAGAATTAATCATTAAAAAGGTGCCAAAGTTAATATTTTACAATTTTAACTTTATTTGGTGATTAAAATATGTCGGAATTTTCCTTGTTATTGTAAGCTAATTTCAAACCACAATTTGTTTTTGAAAAATATATTTAAATACATCTAAACCTGTTTAAATGGTTATTCAAATTGGCATTTTATTAAAATTTTGTTTTAATTAGTATTTTGTTTTAAATACATTTTGAACCAAACTACTAGGTATTTGCTTTTATCGAATTTTTTTTTTTATTTTATATTTTATTTCATCTGTTGAAATACTGATTATAGTTCTGAAATATTAAGATTTTTAGAGACATAGTGATTAATTCATGAATAGACCACTGTAATGATGTCAGAATCAGAAGGATCACAAGCGGTCGAATGGGTTTATCCTGAACCACTATGGTTATCTGCTACAATGGCTAAATTGGCAACTGGAGTTGAGATAGGGAGCAGCCCCCCCCCCCAGGTTCTGGATAATCAGTGTTGGAGAGATGATTCAGTTTTCTATTAACCACTTTTGGTATCAAATACATTTTGTATCATTGACAAATAGATTTCATTCACGGAGCAGCCCCACCCTGCTGGACAAGGTTAAGGGAGAGGTGAACCAATTCATCAACTACTTGCCCACAGCCACACTCACACAGATTTCCTGTATCTGCTTCATTTTGACTGGATCAACTACTTTTCATGATGTATGAACTACTTTTCAGTATCTGATGCAAAGTATCTGATTGATACAACCTTACCTACATCCCTAACAATTGGCCTTTAAATGTCAAACTAGGCTCTGTAATCCATGATGAGGTTCATGGCCCAAAACTCTAAACCATCTATCTTCTACCCCTAATTATAAGTTATAAAAACTCTAAGAATATCATTGGACCTTTTTTTTTGTTAGCTTGACTGACATTAATACGCTGAATCACAATAATTAAGAATTGTAAAGGATACAAAAACCTTCACTATAAACTAAAATTTGGGCAGAAAATATTCTTTCTTCAAGATATGCTGGTTTTTTTTTGAATGGCTGGCTATTTATAGTGTTGAAAGATTAAATATATATAATTATAATAATATAAAGATTAAATATAAATAAAAGATAAAATATATGAAGAAATAATTTTTGTTGTTATCTAAGGCAAGAGTCTTAAAATAAAGATCATATATACTACATGCTAAATAGTTTCTATATATAATAAAATGAGTCCTGGCAATGGCCAGTTTCTCCAATCATGTCCTGAGCGTATGTGGCTCTCACGTTTTCGTCAGCCTCCACTGGCTCGTATCCGGTGACGTGGCTGGTGGAGGAGCGTGGGGGACTTCCCAAGACTCTACTTTCTCTTTCGCTTGCGAGGGAGGCAACAACCGTGTGGACTTGGGGGGCCCCTGGGCTGTTTGTAAATGTTTGTAATTATTGTATGAATGTGCGAGCGAATGATGAATTGTAAATATGGTATGAATGAAAACACTTACCTCAATTATTTATTGCCTATTAAGTAAAGGCAGATTGTAATTTAATCATAATAAAGTTGTTAATTAATAATAATATATAATAAAATAATAGCAATTAGCAAGAAAAATAAATAAAGATATCTTATACTATATGTACATCACAACAGTAAAATAAAAGAGAAAATCTTCAAAAATATACTAATAACAATAATATAATAATAATATGTAAAAAATAAATTAAAACTAATGACCAATAAAATTCTGACTGAAAAGAAAATATATAAAAGACACGCTAAAGTTAAAGGAAAGAAAAACATAATATAGCCATTAGGTATATGTGCTACTAAATTACCTAATTGTAAGGGTACGCCAATGTTTCCAACAGTTTGATTCCATCACTTAAGGTACATCGAGTGAAATAAATTCGGTGTCTACATCAAGAGGCTCTTGCGGATCTAGTCTAGCATTTAATTAGACCTCATCACAAATACAAAACCGTTTAAAACAAACAAAATGACTTTAGGTCAATGCTTATTTTTTTCAGCTTTCTACTCTAGCATACGAGTTGTCTTAATTATGAATATTTAATCATTCTCATTTAACAGCATATAATATCATCGTGTTTGTTAAAGGTGTAATGGATGACGCGTTTACCCTAACAAACCTTAAATACAAGATCACTAAGCTTGTATATTGCGTAATTATTGTTAATTTCATAAATATGACTAGGCTGCTCCTAGTTAGCATTCCATATTATTAGGCTGAAATAACCTATGCTTATCGTGTATCGAGGGTTTGTTTATTTCAGGGCCTGTTAGGATTTAACGCTCTTTAAGGTCTCGAAGGAACAAAGTAGAGTGAATTGGAAAAACTCAGAGCCTAATCTTGCGCAATATTATGAGAAAGGGAAGTGGGCACAGAAACAAATATAATTGGTTCACTGTATCATTTACATATAAAATACAGTGAATATAAGCAAAAAAAAAATTAGAAGTACGCGATATTAGATATGCATGACTTGACAAGGGCACACTCAACAGAAACGTAAAATTTAATTAATTAAATTTATGATGAACCTGCTGGAACACCAAGTGCATGGTTCGTATCTTGAATAATAAAAGCGCTTTAATTAAATATTGAAAGAGAGATCCGTGTTATAAAAAAATATAATTAACTTATTAATAATTTAAAAAGCTGTCATTAGAATGGCAATAAAGCCGTTCTTTGCGAACAACACGTAATTTAGCTGTAGAATAATGAGGCCCTAACCCTCCTATAAAATGTTCTCGTTATAAAAAGGGTTGGACGATTTTCAAGAGAGAGTCATATTTAAAGAGACTGTCACCAGCAGGCGTCATGTTGTTAACTCACGTTAGATTAACTCTTGGAGTTCATTCTAACTTTCAGGTGAGGTTTTTTTTAACGATTTCGTAAAAATATATTCAAATTGTTAACAGAACATATGTAGCAAAAGAAAAATAAGAAATGCAGAGGTAAATTATGCTAGAAACTACAAGCAACCCCTTAAAAACATTTCAAAATACAAAAAAAATGTATATAAAATTCATTTATTTAGCGAGTTACTATCTTTGATGTGTTCTTAATCATAGGGGAAAAATATTAAATATATTACATATCAGTAATTTGACAAGTTAGCTGGATATTTCATTTATGGCAAAGAACAAAAAATAAGTGATCAACAACTTTATGCAGCTCATATTTAAAAGTGTGAATACCAAATTCACTTTGTGGATAAATTTTCCGTAGATATCATGCGATGATTGAGCATTTAGTGCTTCATTAATTGATGGTTACTACTTTTTAAGCAATAATTATTAATTGTTAGAATCCAAATTACCTGCGATAAGCAGGCCCTAACATAAATAATAAATATTCCCACTTACGTCAGACGTCTTGAAGTCTTGAAGTCTTGAAGAGGCCAGTTTTGTTAAAAAAAAAAATTGATATTACAGCTCTTATTTTTAAAACAATGGAGGTTCTCGATTCAACAATGAAAAATTAACGGTGGTCTTGAAAACCAAGGAAACCTTAAAAATGAAAGTTAAAGACACAAATATATATAAGGAGTACTGAAACTGATTCAATTCCCCACCACAAGAATATGCACTTTATTCAGAGACATGGAATGCCGGGGTCTAGAAGAGCACGCGTGTTTCTGAAAGGTCGGTAATACACTTATCAGTAAGTACGTCTTAGGTTTACTCCTTAAAAGCATTTTACCTGGTTCTTCTTCTTCCTTGCTTAGTCCTTTAGTCTCCTTTATCAGTAAGCTATAGCCGGAGATTTTCATCACTCTTGCTAGGTGAGTTCATTAGCATTTGTATTTGTATTTTACTCGGTTTATTATTGTCATCTACCAGCCAATAAAGTCGGTTTTATGATCTTCTGAATAAATATGTTATAAATTATAATAAATAATTGTTATAATTTTTTACAATTTTTAGTTGTTTGATTATCATTTCCTCTATAATGAAAGGCAAATCAGACATCGCTCATAATAAATAAAATAACCCAAGTGGTGTTCGTTTGTCTCTGTATGAATGAAATTTCTCTCCATCAAAACGCATATACAACTAAATATGAATCATAAATAAATCAGCAAGTTTAAAAAAAACATTTTTCTTGTATATTTTAATAAAAATTATATAAAGATTTTTTTAAGTTTATCACAAAACTACATTACAAATCAGATTACCTTTTAAAAATATATAATGAATTGGCTACAGCCTTAAATCAATATTTTTTTTCAACTGGAGGAAACCTGGACTCTAAACAGAGGCACTATTTTGTAATGTCAGACCTCCAAGCTCAGCTGCGTAGGATTTTTCAGAGTTATAGACAGCAGCACATGGTGTAATCTCCGTACAATTAAACGACATTAAAATAAACCACTAAAATATTTGTCGTCTAATCCTCTGGTAACTCTGGTACTCATCTTCTTGCTCCCCAAACGCTCCTTCTGTGTAATGATTACCACAAGTAAGAGCATAAGACACTACGATAAGCGACTTCATTTTAAAAATTCCAACTTTTTTCATTGTTTTTATTTATATTGCAAAATAACTGATCTATATAAAATGTGCCTAAAACCAAAAAAAAAAACAGTTTTGAGTTAATAGTATTTAAGATTTAGAAAAATTTCGTTTCTGCATAGTGGATTGATGGTCATCATACATCATACACCTTACGAAACATCCAGTGTTAAATAAGTAGATTTGGTAACTGCTTCTCCTATTGGAAGATCCATTTCTATACGCACCTAAATAAGTACATCTAAGCGGGAAAAATTTGAATTTGAGTTTTGTCACTCCGTGTGCTTAGCTCATTTTTGACGATTTTTTGTAGCAGGCAATAAGTGCTGCTGCAGCTTGGATTTTATTTAATGATAAACGAGATTAACGGTTTATAAATTATACAATGCCAACAAACCTGTAGTTTGTTACAATTTAATTGTAATATATTTATCAAATATACCAAGGCTGTAGTAAACAGGTAGTGTGCGCTCATTCAGCTTCCGGTTTTTGCGTGGGGGTCATATTATTTACTAATGAAAAATAATCATTTAAAAGAAACAATAGATTGATTAAATACGTAGCGATTGGATGTCGAATCTAATAAAAAAACAAATTTGAGTCAAAGAAAAAAATTCTTAGTCAGGCATTTTATCCCAAGGAGCAAATTGGCAATAAAATTGTCAATTTATAATCTTTTCAGTTTACCTCTGAAGAATTGATGAATGTGTCTAAGGGCAGTGTTTTTAATATTTTCATGCTTGTGTCAGTGTATTTTTATAGCATCAAATTGCTTTCCACATAATACATATACTCATGCTGTACCCAATATCTCATTTATTTAAAATATGACTAACAGTATTCCTTGAATTTACATACAAATTTCTTACAGGTGAAAATATGATGTTGTTTTGTTAGGTTAGCCAAGTAACCAACAGGGGGGAAGAGTAACTTTCAGAGGAAAACCAACTTTCCGGAAGTTTTCTTCGCTATATTAACATTTCAGAATTGCATTAGGAAGAGTTCTATTGGGGTCCATGAAAGTTAAACAGGAAACCTCAGCAATAGTAAATATTTATTTGATAAAAGGAACGGTAACAGAAACACATTCAAGTAGAGCTGCAGTTCTTATCAAGGATATCAGCTGAAATACTCAAGTGAAGGACTTCCTGGCTTAAGCCAATGCTTTCGTTTCATTATTACGTAATTATTTAAAAAAAACAACTAGTAGGAGTAACCCTCAAATAGCTGATTGCCAATGAATTGACTTTGATGAGATGATCATTTCCTTTCCATCGGCTCTGGGACAATCAAAATCTTATATCATTTAAATCTAAATATCTTGGGTATCCATTCTTTAAAGTAATTTATATAATAAATATATTCAAAATATAGTTGAAATGTTTGTTTCACAAGTCACGACATCTAACACATGTTTGTCAAGATAGAACTCAAAGACATGTGCTACCTGGTGAATAAGTCAGTGTGACGATTCCCCCACCCGAAGTACAATATAACTCACGAAGCAGATTAGAAAACTTTTCGCGGTTCTGTTTATTGTTACGGTGGCACACATCGGAATAATTGTACAGAAAACTCTACAGCTGGCCTTAGGTTAGAAAATATGTTATGTTATTGGCGTGGTTGTTGTTTCGAGTGTGTACTGGTAAAATATAACATGGTTTTGCATCTCCATAGCTCTGCTTAGGTAATCGTTTACATTTTGACAGCATTAACAGCTTATTTACAAACTGTGAGTTAACCAAACAAAGTCAGAATAACTGACAACAATAATTAAAATTTAAACCTCAAGACTTTGTACACGACTGTCAGATTAAGTAGCTTAATAAGATTAATTTTTAGTTATTAGGGCGAGAAACCATTTTCTCTTTGGACACATATTATTATTACTAACCAATAAAAATTGTGTCGAAGGTGAACCGTCATGAAGAAATAACCACCACGCGCTTGCGTTGACGTTGTTTGATGATTTGGTTTATTCCAGCGTAAAATCTTCACATCATCAGTGACGTTGTTTGCATATTTGAACTCGATAGTACAAAGACGAGAGCAGAGCCCGGACTCCCCGGGAGACCAGCGATAGCCACAGACAACAACCAGGACACCGACCACCCGGACTATCCCACACCCACAACAGCAAGACTATATTAACGTTCTATTCCCAAATAGTTGTTACTGGGTTTTTCTAAAAAAGCTAGACCAAACAAACTATGTTTATTTTATTTATAAAACGAAATACTCTGGGTACGGTGATAAATATTACGGAGTAAATTGCATTTGGAGAGAAAATTGATGATTGTATTAATAGTCTGTCCATCGCAGCTTAATATTGCTAGGGATCCTGATGGAAATTTTAGGCTATTTAAAAAATGTGTATATAATAGTGGAACTCGTTGGACATGGGTTAACCATGGGTAAATCGCAGTTAAATAGCTTTTTGATCGAAAATACCAAATCAAATACATTTTTGATATTTTGAATGTGCTTTTTTGGTGATGATGCTTGAGTCTGCTATGGCTATGCTTAGGCAAACCTATTCTCAACACTTGGGTTTACCCAGGGTTCAACCTCTTTCTGATATACTCAAGCTTCCTCCAGTTTTTTAGCAACTACTTATTTCAATAAGTATATCTAGAGCTCCCGTCATGGGAATGGCAGCTGCATCAGTCTATTCAATTTCCACGATGCTTACTTGTCCGGTTGACCTTGTGAATTAGGAATTTACATATGGTTTTTTCTAACACGAGTCCAAACTACAGATAAATTGGTGGGAGCATGCGCAGTATAATTATGCCGTTCTATCTCCCCCCAAATCCAAAATTCCAACTGTTAGACATATATTTCAACTTGCTCATAACAGTTTGTGACTGGCAAAACGTTCCGAGGATTAGACAAAGAATCAGAGAAATGCGCAGTCATTCTTCCATCTTTTCGTTCTTGCCATAAAAAGGAAGGTTAGAAATATTAATTAGTTAGAATTAATTTAAGTTATGTAACCCATCACTACTTCAATAAAAAATTATTAATCGTTTTTGGTTTACGTTGGAGTATTCATTATTAATCAGTGATCTTTTTTATTAGCAGATTTTAATGTTAATTATTAAATGAATTTGTTCCTAATTGAAAATTAGTAATGATTAAAATGCGACCCAAATAATTATTTCTGTGCGAAGAAAATATTAATTCGACTGCATTTTACAATGTAAAACCTGGATGTTTGATATATATTAGATTCAAAATTAAAAACAAAAACAAATAGCAACAAATTTTGCAGTCCAACAACCCATCTCACAAACAAATAAGTTGTTTTGTAAAGAAACATTAAAGTAACTTTGTAAAAAAGTCAGCAGCCAGAGATTGGACAAAGCGTGCCACTATGTTCTAAATCTGTGATCGAGTAACGTTCGTGCTCGCTCACTAAACATTCAGGAACCAATTTGAAACTAGACCGTGATTCTGTGTTGGAACAAACTTATAGTTTCAACATTGTACACCTGTTACCACGTAATGATTTTTTCAGTAAAATTGTTACAATTTATTTTTAAAAAATGACCAGATCTCTATTTTGATATCCATTCAATATGATCGGAAATATACCAACCTGATCATGTTTTGGGATGATAAGAGTATTTATTGTGCCATCAGATAAAACATTCATGCAAAATTTCACAGGTCAAACAGGTGACTTACAACTAGAAGGACAGGCCGCAGAGAAAAAAAAAGGGGTTTTTATTCTAAAATCAAACCAATGAAACCCTAAATAGCAACAATTTGTCCTAGGGGATGGGAGTAGAATTGTATGCATCGAGGGTAGTCTCATGCAACTGAACGCAGCAGTGAACCTGAAATAAAACAAACTTCAACACTCTCATGATATTTACTTCATTATTTATTTCGTGCTTAAGTAAAGTAACTTTCTATCTAAGGATTAGAAGCCAGAATTTTCATATAATGAAGCGATTGTGGTAATGCTATTGTTGTAATTGATAATTAAGACTGTTTTAGTTGCAGTATAAGAGTAAAAGCTG
Organism: Acanthosoma haemorrhoidale; assembly: GCA_930367205.1. Classification (NCBI taxonomy): domain Eukaryota; kingdom Metazoa; phylum Arthropoda; class Insecta; order Hemiptera; family Acanthosomatidae; genus Acanthosoma; species Acanthosoma haemorrhoidale. The sequence goes on from OV884014.1 coordinate 46,192,345, forward strand.
TAATTGTTAATCAAGAGTACTAGCTAGCCTGCAAAATGTATTTGCCGGAAGTACTGATATTTATGTATTATATATTTATTCCTTTCTGCGCAAAACTGTTCAGTTACTCAATAAATATGATAAAAAAATGTCTTTATCCGATAGAAAAAAGGTATTTCTCACTAGCCATGTAACGTATTCCGACAGGGACCTTTCACCCATAAACCCCAGGAAGAATGTCCCGGTAGATGTAGTAAGATTACGAGTAAAAAGCTTTCCCATATTCCGTTGTCCGGATGACTGCCTGTAAACTTACTTGTCTACGACGCATCTCCTCTTTAACAAATGAATAAAAAGGTCAATAGATAGAGAAAAACCTGTTTCCAGCAAAATAAGATAAGCAAAGGTTTTGTAAAATCCAGAAACGCTTAGTATGGGGATTTTAAATCACATCTTCTGCCTAGGTATTTTAAATTGTTTGTACTGATTACATTTGATACTCCGACAAGACGAAAAATGCTGCCAATTTCGAGTCATTATGGGTCAACAATTAATTACTTGGTAATTATACAAAATGATATTTTCTTATCACATAACTAAAGTATCAGATTGTATTTCTAAAACATACTATTAATCTGGGCTAAGAAATCTTTAATTTAATAGCATCATAATAGGGTAGCAGATTTTTTTAAACAAAGTAATTAATTAATCATGACATGTAATTCACTATGGTACTGGCTTTAGTTTGAGCACTATAAAAATAACATGCAAAATATCACTTTTTTTTCTAAAGTGGGATGAGTTGAAGTTGCCAACACATTTCAATTACTGTTTTATCGACTTTGTTTTTGTTAAATTACTGCCTGAAAATAATAAACATAAGTTACACATTATCAATCGTGGCAAATAACAGAAACAACATAACAATATAACAGAAAGTTTGTATTTTTTTCCAATTTGATCTACTAATATTTTAAGAAGTTAAAAATCTTTTTCCTATAGTCGGGTGGTTATGTTTCGGATAAAATGTCATGTAGATATGTATAACAGGGGACAACGAATGCTTTAAAAAGAATCAATTCTTTACTGGAAAATAATTTTCCGAATAAAGGGAAATACCATAGTGAATATGATACGATATGTTAAGGCTGTTCTTACTATCACCCCCCTCCCACTGTGATACAATCAACACCGAAGGTGAGGAAGTAATTTTCTGCTTGCGCATTCAAGGTTTTTCTTTTGTTGAACGATTTGTTGAACTGTAAGGGAGTGTATTCCACCCTCAATTGGCCTAAATTGTTTCCCTAGGGTATAAAGTAAACTATTATAGTACGTGAAACCTTTTAAGTCTCATTGCTAAGTAGTTGTTTTAAATACAATTTTTGTCTCTACTGTTTTAATTGAATAAATAAAAAAAAATGCTTGGATTCTAAAGGGTCATTTCGTAATAAGCAATCACTTGCTAATACGTCCTCTAAATTTGTGTTTTTGTGATCCAACATAATTTAAAAGATCACTGATATACACTGATACGCTATTCTATACTAATAAATACTTCTGATATTGTAAATAAAAGCAATTTTTTTTTTTTTTTTTTTTTTTTTTTTCTTAGCTCTCAAACTTATAAAATAGGATGTGGGACAATTATTTTGGGCTAATGAGTGCCTTTCACTAAGGGGAGTCCCCCATTTGAAGGATGTATGAGAAGGATATAGGGTGGGGTATGCCTAAAGGAGGCGGGTGGAATCAGGAAGGTAGTGAGGGTCTACCGAGGGTGTACAAGCAAATTTTTTTCCTCAGATCTTATATAATAATGTTCCATGATAACGCCGCGAGTAGGTGCAGAAGAACCTCATAAATATTTTACAGTCAGTTGTTAAATAAGTTTATTTAAAGCTCTTCATGCACCTATAATCTTCGTGTTGACCTGATCGAGGTTTTGAAGACTTGAATCGAAGAGTTTAGACCGAAACGTATTTCGATGAAAAAACCCGAAAAATCTCATTTGATCCATTAAAAAAAAAAGAAGTGTCTTTTAAAAGAACAATAATCACAAATTCCTAAAAATGAAAAACAAAGATCATTGGGTGATCAACTAGCTACTAACGAAATAATCAAGAGCCAAAAAAGGATTTATTGCGTTATTTTAATGTCCACAATGTTTTTATGTAGCATATTTATAAAACAATACCATGACAAAAAAAAATGTAATTAACTGCTTAATTATTTCCTTATTTAGAAAGTAGAGTTGGAAAAAAACAACTAAATAAAAGCGTTTTTGTAAGAAATTACGACTTTAAAAGGAACATCAAATATGTATTTCCTTTTTCGTTAGTGTTTTCTGACACAACTAGAATTTTCATTGCAACGGTGACATCTTCCCGTTTAGAAATAACTGAATGAAAAAAAAACAAACCAGGAAGCGCTTTGAGCTCTTCAAGGCATTAAAATGGAACAAAAAAAAATGTTCGCGAACATTCGATTAAAGGATGGGTCGTGCCCGAGATTTGATAAAGCGAATTAAAGAATATCGACTCAGCTCTTTTTTCTCGCTTACGCTTATCAAACGGAGCATACATTGTGTTGGAGGGGAACTTTTCAATTGAAATCAATCGAAAAAGCACATCTGGTGTGTATATATGTATTTTATGTCACCTATTATACAAAAAACGTCACAGACGGGTAGACCGAAAACAGCTCATATACAATTTCTTTTTAAAGGCAACATTTTTCGCAAAAACCATCCTTTATGCTCTTCAAGGAGTTCATATTTCATTTGGAGCCATTTACTTGGTCCGTATTACTTTTGTCTAAAGAAACACCTGACTATTTGAAATAAACACTGATTAAATCAGGTTATTTAGCTAACAATTAACAACCACTTAACAGTGGTCTAAAAAATGAATCAACGGTTAATATTATTAATGAACTAACAATTTTACAAAGTCATAAAAATTCTATTATAAACTAGTTTTTTATTATTATTTTTTAGGGAGCACTCACAATAGCGAATGGAAATAAAAATATTTGATTATAGAAAACAACAATATTAATTAATAAATACGAAAATGCCTAAATCATTACTATGATCTACCCTCTACCCATTAGGTTTGTTCAAGTATATGAAGCTAACGTCAAATGAATTGAACAACGATACTGCACGGAAATGTTTTGTTAATATTATGGCAAGCAAACCCATTTATAAGGTACATTTAAAAAACACTGAAGTGAAAAACTGGACTAAGAAGACGTATTTGACAGTCCAGTACAGACCTCTTTAAAAAACAACATATTCTCTACAAATATGAGCAGCACACTCTATTTGCCTTTTCTGTCTAACGGTTTGCTGAGCTGTGATCACTATGCCGGAAAGATTTTACAATAAGGTCCTCTGAAGCTATAACCTGAAAATCTGAATGGATCGTAAGGGACAGTAAAATCCATCGAGAAAAGGGCCATACCTACATACATAAAGGGCAGACTAAAGTTAATATTGGTGTATGTATAATGTTTATATATAGTGTTTACTCATAGTGCATGTACAATATTTATATATTCTCAGAAGAAAATGAGAGTACAAATCTGAAACTTGTTGCTTCGCAAACATAGATATTCTCAAAAGTGTAGTTCAGAATACTAGTTTGAGACTACCTACTGAATACTTCTATCTACTGAAGCTTCAATTTCAGCTTCCACTTGGATACCAGTCAAAATTTTATCTCTCTGTTTCTATTGAAAAAAACTCATCGTCCCTTACACCTAACACTAAGTAATATTCTAAAACATCCGATATCCCCTTGTTACCCTCCCTACTCCCTACCTATATGAGAAGTCTCTCACCGATAAACACCAGCATTAAATATAATGTAGTTCACTTTTACTAAATCAGCGACATAATTTTCTACCATTTGACATAATATTAACGCTTGACAATAACTTGTTAGCCCATTAAGTTATTTATCAGTCGAGGCTCTATTGTAATTATTTTTCTCGGGGTTACCTATATGTTTAACATCATGAACTTATCCCTTTTAAAAAAGCATTGAGTTAAAGTGCTCCATTCGATGACACAAATGGTATATTGCTAATATAAGCCTTTGTATATTCTTAAGTTGCAGAATTTTTTTATTTATTCAAACTAATTAAATATTTAATGGTGCTTACTTACCGTTAATGTAGTTGGTTATATTTTTCATGTCTTTCAAATGGGACTACCATGTAAAACTATTTTATGTACCTTCCATGAACTGAGAACAAATGGGTTTTTGTGTTGAAAATAACCAACAATACCTTGAAAAAATCCTTTTTTTTTAACATAGTAACTGCGCACTGGCGTGTTGTATTTACCCCCACTTAAATTGTTACCATTTCAGCTGGTTCTGTACATGTTTCATTCGTGGGCCCATATTTTTTGATCTTCTGTGAAATTGTTGTATATAATGACTTTTGTAAATTTATACGCGTATAATATTCTAATTTTAATTTTCAACCTTTTTAGAAAAGGTAAATACTGTTTATAAAATTGTGATTTAATCTTTCAAATTTTGACTGTTTTTATCTTTTAACTGTGAAGTTTTTACTTTTTTGCTGTACAATTGTAGATTGAGAATGACACTTAAAAAAAATCTTATGAAGAGCTATTAACATTGGTGTTATTTAAAAACTTATGATAGCACGTTTGTCTGTCTGTGGAGTATCTACTTCTGTTGCCACTCTTTTGTGACTGAAACACTAAAAATTAAATTGGTATGCAGACTAATTTTCAACAAACTCAGAGACATCGAATACCCAGTAGAGCCATGTACGTCCCTCATAATTAGGAACAATAAACGTGGAGAAGTTCTACTAACTAAATTAAGAATGAGACATACAGCACTGACGCATTGATAAAACAAGAACCCACCCAAAGCAAATACTTTATCACAAAATGACTATTTAAGGCTTACTGTAAGAATATCGATTAATACTAATTCTCATACTTACCTGGCATCCTTAAGGAAATACTTACTGACTAAATCCTACATATTACAGAAATTCTATCAATATGACTAATATTTAACCAGTGTAATGGCATAATATTAAATTGCGCTACGTAATAAATTTTCGTAGAAGAATTAATGCTTAAAAAGTAATACTGGGTTGTCATATTACTAATTACTAAAATGTTGAGGAAATGAAATGATCAACATGTATGCATATAGTACGTAGTGGCATTGAAGGTCTCTAACTATTTCTGACTGCTTGTATTTTCTCAGTAGTGTGACTAACTACTGTCCTTTAAGTTTTGTGCATGCCCAGTTTGTTAATGTAGCGGTCGAGGTCTTGAAATAGACATTGGTTCTGGTATTTGTGTTGGTTGGCTTGTACTTCCTAAATAAATAACATAAATCCATGATTCTAATTTTTTTTTTACCGGATATGCATTATTTAAATATATGAAATAATTAAAATAATTTCTAGGCCATTTAATACGTTTACGTTTACAGGTGCATAATATTTGTCAAAAAAAACTGAGGTGATGATAAATCACTAGATCCACTGCTAGTCCGGATTTCTCGTTGATCAAGTACAATAATATAAGCTTTCATAATGGCATTGTACTTCTGGCACCCCCTTCCCCCATACATTTACAACGCTCTTTCCTTGCACAAAGAAGTGAGTAGTTACATATAGTTACGGGACTGCTTTAATTTTTTATTATTTTCTATTTTTAATTCGTTACAAATATGTATATTTTGTGTGTATATGTATATTTTCTTATTTAATGTTTTTGAATATTTTATTTCATTTCACATTGTAAATTTAAGCGGGGACTAATACTGTTAAAGATTACTTTATGTAAAATAAATTTTTGTTAATAAAGAGCACGGTCCGAGGTAGAGATATTATTATTATTATTACAATTTACTACGTCACACTACTTCGAATAGATCGAACAATCCAGAGAACTACTCGCTGGAAACAACCCTTCTCAAGTTACTTCAAGAAATTCTGAAGAAATTATTACGCTAGCTTCATCAAACTTCATTAGGGACAGGGTTCAAGTCAGGACAACCGCTTCTACTATAGTCATATGTACATAAATACTGCTATATAATTTAGGAATTTTTCAAAATTAAAAACATTAAAGCTTTGTCAATCGTTTCCCATAGTTTTGAACATAACTCAATTTTTACTTTTTATAGTAACGACTCATTATATAATAATTACATCTGTTGTTGATGCTAGATGAGTTCGGTTCAGTTTCATGGCTTAGGAAGAAAATGTTTGGTTACTAAAAAACAGCAGCCTGGGTTCATTTCCGATTGGTATCGAATTGACAAACCGTCCAGAATGTGCTAAACGATAGTCTATTACATAAGGTGGTATTAACATGAAATTGTACAAAATGGTTGAAATTGTTACTGCGTACAATTAAGACGTTCTACTTGTTTTAAGCCACTTTATTTATTTGGTTGTGTGTAAACGTCTAAAGTGCCTGTACATTATAAAGGAAATTCGTGGTTAGACCAACAGAGGCTTTGCTTACATAAAGGGGTTGAAAAAAATTGTTTTAGTTGATTGATAATATCTAATTATTATTTATGGTTCGGTTGTTATATTTAACTACATTGTTACAATAATAGAAAGGACGGTAGCAATTATTACATTTAATGAAACGTCAAGACGAGTTCCCTTATTCCATATGATCATTATATATATATAATTCCATATTATTATAATTACCCGTAATTATAGTAGAAAAATGTTTATTTTTGAACTAATTACTCATTTATTTACTTGCTATTATTTATAAGCCATTTAAGTTATGTTTAGCCTATATAGGTTATACAGAGGACCTAAAATCATAAGGACCGATAGACAGAAACATTAGACACCTCAACACGGGGAAGTGGGAACATGAGCATTCCAGAGTTTGAACTCTAGAATTAACATGATAAAAGATTAAACGAGATCTAGGATCTTTATGAAAATTCTCATTAAATAACGGTGGATTCACGACAGTCGCTCATAAGAGAGAGGGGACAACACCCTTATTTGAGCTGCATCTGGAGGAGGAAATGAGAAGACTTAAAGTCGGCAAATATATATACATGAGTGTCAGCGTATCTCGTGAGTACCGAGGGGCCTCTTTGCTCACATTTAATGTCAAGCAGTCATGATGTAATAAATACGAAAGTATCGAAATACAATAAGATTCTTTCAGCATAAATAATATTAATCAGAAAGAGGAAATAAAAATTAGCCAACCGTCAAGAACCGACCTTCCACCTTCCCTTGTATCTATTTATAAATTAACCCTTATGAATATATTCAAAGAAACTATTTATACTTTTGTGTTACTATATTATTTTTTGCCTACTATTATGAATAGGATGGATTTCAAAAATGCTATCACAGTTCACGAGAGAGTGTTTAAGAGATTCATTTTTAAAGTAAGAAGAAATTTATTTTATTTAAGCTGAGTATCCATATGGTTAGAAGTGGAATTTCCCCGCTGATATGCTGGTGTGGTGTAACAGCATAGCTTTTCAGTCCTTTAGGTGGTATAGTTGTCAGGTTGAGAAATTTCATTTTACGTCCGAGAACTGAACCAAGGATTTTAAATTAATGTATTTAACACTCAATACTTACTACAATATAGTCTGTTAGATTCAATTATATTCCATACTTAGGTTTTTATGAAATATTATGTAATATTCATTATGTAGCAAAATTCCAATCAGAAAAATTAGTGCAGCTTTTTCGGTTCCTTTCTGCCTCTCTTTCCCTTTAAGATTAGCTGATTTGAAATAACACGGTAAACATAATAATCATTAGTATAAACATGAAGACAAAAAAAAAACCCTCTCTCTCTCTCTCTCTCTCTCTCTCTCTCTCTCTCTCTCTCTATTTATATATATATATATATATATATTTTATAATAATAACCCATTTAGATTGATAATTTTTTTGTTTTCAGCAAATCAAATGGAATCTTTTTTATCTTATTTTAATTACATGTTTATAGGTCAAAGAGAGGACCCACAATCAGACAGATACAAATCCACACAGGTTGAAAACTTCTGATTTTGAAATAATTTAACTTGCTATTGTAAGTGGAGAATTATAAGAGCCAAATTAGGAACTTAGTGAAACATGAAAACTTACTGTCATACGATAGCAACTGTAGATACATTCGGTACAAGAGTAAAGATTTAAAAAAAAAAAGGCTTTATTGCATAATAAAGTAACATTATCACCTTTATAGAAGTTCCGTTTTGGAACAGGGAACTTAGGCCGGGTCAATAGATTGTCTGCTTTAATTAGGGAAATGAGAAATAGGATACGAACTCCAGAATAAAGGGTGTTCTCAGAGAAAGGGCATTTAAAACGGATAAGCACAAACAAATTCGAATATATTTAAAAAAAAATAAATTTTAGAACCAGGAATGAAAATCGCACATCTAATATGTTTAAAGCTGATTTTAATAGTTTTTTTTTGGGGGGGGGGAGGGGAGTTGGGTTTTTTTTTGAAAAAGAAATTTTCAGTCTCATTTGATGAATAAAATAATTAATTTGATCTTTAACGTCTTGTAACCGGACCACCCCTGCATTGTGCATATGGCCCTTTCAAATTATAGGTTCTTCATTTTGTGGGTATGTATTTAATTAATACACAAATTTCACAATGCAAAAATAAAAAAATGATATGAAAATAGAAGAGATGTTGTCAGTAATACTTTAATAAACTTAAGCCTCAGGGGTGCTTATGGGATGTTCTTGCTATCGTGCGATAAGACATAGAGTCGCAATGTTTAATAGTATAGAAATCCTAAAACACGTTAACAGATCTCTTCCCAAGTAAAATAATAATAAAAGTTGAAATAATTAAAAAATTGCTGCTGTAAAATAAAAATCTTTAGGATCCGCTCAACCCAAATACCCCTTTATTTTTCCCTCATCCTTAATCTTATAATTAGAGAGCTAAGAAAAAAAAATAAATAAAATAAAAATCAAGAAAATGGTGGAGTATGTGCTGGCAAGCAATGACCCTTGGAGTTACCTAGAAAACATGGCTATGAAAAAAAAAATGATATGCCATGAAGAAAAGACAATAACTGTCTGTATTTAAATTGTACTTTCACAGTGTTATAACTGTTGTTCATTTTATCAGTACGTCCCTTGGTCCGTTGGTAATGCTATTATTTATTATACTTCATAGTACTTTGAAGTGGTGCGAGGGTACTTTCTCACCCATCATGTAATAGGTCAAAACGGATTACAGGATGTTAGGAAGGGAATTTTATTCGAAAAAAAAAAAAAAAAGACTAGGCCACAAGCAAGTGGCTATTAAAAGGCATCCTGGTGTACAGTCGTTGTTGAATAATATTAGCATGAATTACACATAATTGCTTGAACCTGCAATTGTTAGCCAGCGCTCATTGACCTCGTTGAAAAAGGAAAAAAAAATATTCGTTAGCATCTCGGATTAGTTGGCTACTGTCATCGAAGGCTTAGTTAACTAGGCCCATGAAGGCTTCGAAACAAAGAGGCATCTAAACTTCTATGAAATGTCTGCAGAGAGAAATGATTTATCCATTAGAACAGTTTTCAACAATCATACTTCATCAAATCACAAATGTTTATTCTGAAAAGCTGTGGTTTAGAATATTCTAACTACTATCCCATAAAAACAGGAGTTCCGCAGGGCAGTGTCTTGGATCCCATCCTCCATAACCTCTACAACTCTGATGTCCCCTCTAACCATAATACCTGCTTGGCTACATTTGCAGAATCACACTGCTGTCATCCCACCCAGATCCCAATATAGAATCCCAGAACCTTAAAAAACACCTTGGTGAGATCGAGTATTGGTGGAACCAATGGTGGATCAAAGTTAGTGAAGAAAAATGGTCCCACATTACCTCTACCCTTTGCCGCAAGTCTTGTCTACTAGTTTTTTTTAATTCCATTCCTCTGCTTGAACAGAGAAAGTTAAATATATAGGCTTCCATCTCGAAAAAATGGAATGGATAACATTTGTCCAAATACAAACATTTAAAGACGGAAGATGCCAAATCCAAATTTTAAATTGTCCTACTGGCGAGACGAGTGATGTAGAAGCTATTTTCACAGGTACAACTGACTTGTAACAACGAATGCCCTTGGGGCACCAGTACAGCACAAACATAGACCACTTAATGTTTCATTTTAGTCTAAATTACGGTCCAAGTTAAAATTCATGAAAAAGGTAATATTAAAAAAGGTATATAGCGTCTTTGGAAGCAAAGCTCAATAAATGATTACTTAAAAGAGTTATCCTTATTTGTTGAAATCATAGACAAGAGTGAACAAATAGTAACATATGATAGTCATGTCTTTATTTTTTTTTACTTCTTTATTTTGTTAATTATTGAGGATTTACTATTTTTTTGCGTTGTATTTTATTATTATTATTATCTTTGGTTTTCTTTTATTTCTTACAATGTGCTACAAATTATTGACATTCTTTTTTAAAAAAATGAAATATGTTTGAATTATCACGCATGTAAATACGTAAAAGATGGTACCTGTAGTTCTAATAAAAGGATTAAAGAAAAGTAAGATGTGTAATTGATAATAATTTGCTAAAGAGATGAAAAAAACGATTCATAACTGGGACCTTGCGATGTCCGTTCAGGCCCGGTTATAATCATTGGCTACTCCAATGCCGACTCACTTATAGGAACTAAATGCTTACCATACGTAGCGGTACATTAATAGTGACTAAAATTTGATAAATAACGTCCTTTTTTTGTCTTTTCAAAAGCTGTTAATTTCTTATTCACAAGAGCTTTCAGTATCCTGCCATTCCCAAGTGCCCCTATGGGGGTTGATAAGAACGCCTTCCTGGATAGCACAGTTCATCAGTTACGGCTTGGGCAGCGAGTATTTGTAATTAATTGCATTTTGGGCATGTCCTTTTACAAGTCGTGGTCAACGTATACATATTTATACGTTGCCAAGTGGTCAAGATCAGTACAGCCGAAGGGGTAAGAGAAGCAGGTTACGCCCTTGTGAATAGATCTTATGACTTTTGTACCTATAGTGGTCGGTTTCTTAACTGATGCAGCTTGTTTTTCAGTTTTGTTTGTCTGCGTTCGTGCCGTTATGAAGAATTCTTCTGCACGAATGTGCCGGGAAGAAGCGTTTCCTTCAATTGAAAATTATCTTTATAATCCTTTCATTTAATCTCACAAAACATATTACTTTCGTATGAAGGTTGTTGCTATAAAAATAAGATACTACCCTTTTTCTTATATTTATATATATATATTGAAACCTACCTCATTTTTTACCATTTATTTTTCTAATTTATTTGATCAATTGACCTTAACTAATTTGGTAGGTCCGTCATGAGATCTTTAATTCAACTTGTTTTATATGTCTTCGACATAGTAAATTATCCCGATTGAATCGCCCGATCTCAAGGCTAATGTTATAGTTATTAATAAATTGAGAAACTGGGAATTGTGAAATATATACAAATAAAATGGTTATAACAAATAATTATAATTATATAGAGTGCTGACATAAATTATATAAAAATATTCAATTCCTTTTAAACATGGATATTTATTACTAATTACAATAAAAACATGAAAATTGAGCTCAATCTCTTTTAATGGATCCATATTAAAAAAAAACAATATCAATATCACCCAATCGATGATCTCCGTATAATCCAATCCACGTTACTGTTGACCTCTTCTTCTTCTTCTTCTTCTTCTGTTGGATACCGCCAAGTCGGGAGCTTGCTCTGGTTCGCTCTCTGGCTGTTAGGCTAAGACTGGCTAAGACTGGCCCTTCATCTCATCCCCACTCCTAAGAGCACAAAGGGCTGATGCTGACCAGATGGAAGGGTTGCAGGACATGATATTCTCAAATATCATGAATGTTACAATATATCAATATAGAATATATATATATATATATATATATATATATATATATATATATATATATATATATATATATATATAAAGATCATCTTATATCTCGTATGCTAGACAGATTATACATTTTATTGTAATTTCATGTTTTGTAATTTGTTAAATATTCCTTTTTTTTTTCATTTAGCAGCCTTATGGTGCTTAAAATTAAATGTACTAAAGGTTATTGAAAACAGTCAAAAATAATTTATTGATTGTAATTATGTCGAAGTCTCTAGTAAATACTAAAAAAAAATATTTAGTCAGCACTTCACCTATTCCGCACCGAACACACAGTATAATTATCATTAAACAAATTTCAAATTTTGACTTTTTTTTTTTTTAAGGTTTGTTTTGTCATATCAGAGCGTCCCGAGTGGAGTTCCATTTCCGTGATTTGGCCCAGTTAATTGAGGAGTCCTGAATGTTTTCGAAATTGACTTTTGATTGCATTCCCCATCATATGTCACAAGATTTGACAAAGTATTGGCAACATCAAATCTCCGTCAGCTCTGCCAACTTTTGTGATAAATGACGCTTTATTCAACACTGACCTTTTAGTTTTTTGATTGACTGCTCTCGAACTTTGGTGGAACTGGAGATGGTATCCATTAAGATGATACCATCATGGAGACATTTGGTGGCATCTTCTTCGAACTTACTAGAGGGTGAAACATAATTATAACTAACGAAGTATTTTTTAACTTTTGTAACATTGAACTTAGAATCATGTTTTACATATCCAACGGAGTTTTATGTACATGTTAGAACTTTATAAAATTTGAAACTTTAGCTTACAAAATACTCCACTATTATCGGAACTTTCTAATTCTATTCAAGAAAAACAAAGCTTAGAATCCACCACGGACGTTTGTTCATGTACCTATTATTGAATCCGGTCTTAAGTACATATATCTGTATTTGTGCCACATACACTACCTACATAGACAGTAATCTGCAGGGATTTTCTGCGATTTCTGTCATTTATTTTTGTTTAATTAAAAGCACTGTATCAATTTTAATAATAAATTTTTAATACTGGTGAACCTTAGTGATAATATGACCTTGCAATCATTTTTTGAAATTAAAGAATCTAATTTTATTTTAACTAAACAAATTTGTTATTTACAATTAGTAATCACCTATGAATATTGAACAAGGAATATAATTAATTAGTTGAAATATAAGAAAAATTCGTCTAAAGGTACGTCTACTACTGGGTTGTAAAAGGTGATTTACTCATCGTGCATTAGTTGTTTAGTCAACAACAAAGATAATGGGGAGAATCGCGATGTGAATACTTTTTGTTAGGAAATCTAACTTTAAAAATGCTCTCCTGAAATTTGAATTTTTTGACTTAACTACTAATTCACCGGATGCACAGATAGAATAATACTAAAACATGAGACGAATGCTACAATGAGCTTATTTCATAACATTTTTTATATATTAGTAATTACTAGATGTGGTGTGTAGTCAAAATCAATATCATACGGTTCAGACCTCCTTACCTTTAGGTTTTTCTTGTTGAATGATAGACTTGCTAAACACCATCAATCTAATAATGGTACAAATCATTCTCAGTCGATTTTGTTGTTTAATTAAAAAAATATGTAAATACGATATTTGCTTAAAAGCAGCTATTATTTAATTTATTGATCTATTTACTTCTATTCACTAAATGGCAATCAAAAAGTCTTCGGTTTAAAATCCGCTCCATTACTATTGTTTATCTTTGACTAATTATTTTTACATTTTTTTATTAATCTTGAACACCCTCAAATACTCCAGCTTGTACCTACACCACATATATATTACACAGCACGCTTATATTACAGAAAATCTGTTTTTGTAGCTAGTTCGTAGATTAAAATTACACTTTTTTGCCTCTCATGAATGTTACATCTGATTTTGTGATAGTGCCTATTGTAGACGGTAAGATGATTGGTGGTTTATTATATACATTTTTTTACCAGCATTAGTAGTACTTAATACTACTAATACCACAACTAGAAAGTCGTTTAAGTAAAGATTATTTTATCTACTTTGCCAATGCAAAATTTATAATACTAAAGTTTGGTAACTGTTGATGTAGCTCTTAACAGGAATCAATCAAACCTTTGAAGTCCGAAGAGAGAGTCTAATGAGATTGCGACTGATAAATCAGAAAGGTTTTTGGTAAGTATTCATTAGAACCACCTTTCAACAGTGTACGGAGAACGGAGTGAAATTCTATACAAGCACTTTCAAAACGTTTCAGAATGTAACATAAACTGTACTATATACTCTATAATTTATTGGGAGCGGCCCGTGGTTTTAAAATTAATTTCATGAGCTCCTTAGTATTTTTTTTCTTGAGGCTACAATTATTTTTAGCTCATAAAAAAATTCATGTATCAATCTTTTTGAGCTGCAACCCAGCATTTAGAGACAAAGTTAACTAAATTTTATATTTTATTGGGGTTGATAGCCAAAAATAATAATTCGGCTGGAATGAAGCTCATTTCTATTGATGAAATGAAGCTCTTTACAATTTTATTACTACATTATACTATAACTATTAAGCCCTTATAATAATTACTGAAACAAAACGACATGTAAGCTATGTGGGTAAATCAAAAACAAGTAGGTTCGCACTAGAGGTAGCTGGGACGCTGTTATCTTTTACTCACCCAAAATAATAGACCAAAGAGACACGAAGATGTATTTATTAGGCTATATAATATGTGAACGTCCTACTCAGGGACATGTTAACTTTATGTAATAAGTATTCATTTTTTTAACTCACAGTATAGTTAATCAGTCGATATAATGCTTAATTCAGGCTGTGGGTAATGCCATCAAAAAACAAACCCATATACATAATATATGTATTGACATATATATAAAATATAAATTAATACATACAATATAACAATATAAATGTTCGTTAATATAATTGTTCTAACAAGAAGAAGGTAGCAATCGTTATATTATAGGTGTAAATAGTTCGTTTGGGACCATCCGTTATTACTCGCATGTATTTACTAATTAAAATCACTTTTGTCTGTCCAGTAATATAAGTTAATAATAAAAAATGATCGATTTAGTGATTAGTTATATGAAATTTTTAAAACGTATTTATTAACGTTTTACCTTTTTGACTATGAGCTCAGTTAATATCAAGATTTTGAAAGGCACCAGCTTTCCATTTCCAGACATTCCTTCACCCGAGAACTGATCAGTGCGAATGCATATGAGTTTATGAGAGAGGTCGTTCAGGTCGGGGTCCATTCAACCTCACGAGGACAAATGTGTAGCTAATTATCAACCAAATCAACGTTGAAAATCAATGTCAGTAGTATCTTAGCATCGACTGACTTAGGTCGTTATTATCTCTACATAATGACATAACATGAGCGATGGATTTTTTTTTTTCTCATTTTAATTCTCGATTTCTTTGATGTTGGGTCATAAGCTAGTGCATCCAAGTTAAACTTCATAATCATGTCAAAAAGGTGGCTTAAATGAATATATTTGAATATTTTTATTTTTTTCGATACATAATTATTATAAGTAATTATATATCATCACTTCTCCATACCGTTAAATTTTTTTATAAATAGATAATTGAAAAAGCAGAAAACAACTTTTCAAATCCTAACGTGCTTCACTACATAAAAGGTATCGACATGACTGGGCCAAAAGAGATTATTTTAAAAGGGTTTGATGGAGCGGTCTCAATAGTAAAAATGAAATTTATTATCTTCTGAGAAGAATATATTAAAATTCCTCCAATAAGAAAATATTCGTGGAGAACATAATCCGATTTAAAAACCTCTCAAAGTGTATCCATTTGAATACATTCTGCTAGCCACCGACTTCTTTTACCCATTTATAAATTACTCAACATTACCCATGGATTTATATAATTTTTCAATAGTAATTTAGCGCATAATTTGGTAATATAATGGTTTTAGTAATATAGAATACAATAGCATATAATTTAGTAATGACAAAACGTGCTTTTATACTAAAATAATTACTTCAGGATAAGAATGAGAAGCAGACATTTTTTTATACTTTATTTATTGATTCACAGCTGTGTTTAGCGTCCCAAATGTGCTGTAAATACGATATAAATGGCTTGCCTGGCATGACGTTAGATGTCAGCCAGCCCTAACTACCCTATACTATTGAAGTCAAGATTGAGGATATCGTATAGTTATTAATTTAAAAGATCTTTACGTCTTCCAACCTCAGTGGTCGTTGGAAATTATCAGGTAAGTCAGCTGGAGACAGTTCTTTTCGTCGCGGTGTCCGTGCATTTATCGAGAATTTGCTCTATAAAGTCGTAATGAATTGAACGCAAGGAATTTTCAGGGCAGTGTGAAGAGTATGATTTTGTAAAATGGCGCGATCCCAGAGCTAGGAGCAGATATGTATTTAGTTTATATTTATCATGTGGGTATTAAAAGATAAATAATTTTTATACCGACATAAATACAACCTTAATAAAACTTATAGTACGCAAGTGACAGCCCCAACACGGATGTAAATAAATATTTGTTGTTGGCATAGCTTGTGTTACCCGGGCTTGTTCAGTGGACTTACGGCTTAATCGGCTTATCCAGTGGACCCTGGCAGTCTATCGCAGCCCCCATTTAGAAATCAAGCAGATGCAAAGGATCTTGGCTATTTCTGAATTCTCAAAGTTGATAAAGCAAAATGTTCCCACATTACCTTTACCCTCTGCCACAAGTCCTGTCTTACTAGTTTTTTTTTAATTCCATTCCTCTTCCTGTATCCAAGACAGTACGTTATTTAGGATTCCATCTCGACAAAAGACTGATATGGAACCCACACACGAGGCTAAAAAGACAAGAACTAAACAGACGATTTGGACAGCTGTACAGAGTACTTCGAAGGACATCCCATCTCTCAATAGAAAATAAATTACTAATCTACAAAGTTAAACTTAAGCCATTCTGGACGTACGAAATAGAGCTATGGGGAGCAGCAAAAAAGTCGAATACCAAGCGCATCAAATCCTTTCAATCAAACATCCTGAGAACAATAGTGAGGTCCTTTATTACGTCAGCAACAAAACCGTTCATAACGATCTTAATATACCTTACACTCTAGAACTCATCCCTTCCAAGTTCATAAAATTTCATAGTAACCTATCCAACACCCTGATCCCCTAGCACAGTCATTGCACTTCACCACTTATCCCTATAAGCCTCCTCGGAGACTAAAATGGCAGTGGCCTCGTGACCTGCTATAAATGCGTAACAGTGGGAGTCCTGGCAATGGCCAGTTTCTTCAATCATGTCCTGAGCGTATGTGACTCTCTTGGTCTTCGTCAGCCTCCACTGGCTCGTATCCGGTGCCGCGGCTGAAGGAAGAGCGTGGGGTACTTCTCAAGACTTCACTTCCTCCTTTGCATGCGAGGATGGTGACAACCATGTGGACTTGGGAAGTCTCTGGACTGTTTGTAAATACTGTATGAATGAGCGAGTGAATGAAATTTGTAAATATGGCATGAATGAAAACATTTATTACAGTTACAATTACTTGTTGTAGTAAGACAGAATGTAATTTTATCCCAATAAAGATATGAATAAAGCTCTGAATTGGCTATAGTCGTGTGAATGATACTTTTACGACTCGTTGCCTGAGGAGCGTACGATGAATCTACACCACGAGTTATATATAGCTTAAAGGAACCAATTCCATCGTATTTATCTGAGGATTGCTCTAGTTTCAACATTGATCATTCATTCAATCTTTGTATTCTCATATCGTGTATGCAGGGTTATCTCTAGGACCCCAAAAAAACTTGACAAAGCAGTGCCCAGCCTATATTCAAACAATTCGCTCTCAATAAAATACTTTAAATTATATATAACAAACGTTTCCTATTAAGCTTCGAAGTTAAATATACTCTTTAAAGTTACATATTTACCTAATTGGTCATAATTTAAATTATATATCTGCAATGTCTTCTCCTATCTTCATAAATAAATTGCCAGTTTATACATTCTGTAAGGATACATAGATACATTCTTCTACATAATTACTTGAACACGTATCGTTTACCTTCAAAATAATATCCACATAAATCTATTATTATATATTATTATTCACGTAATAAAGAGCGATATATGCATCCTCTTTATTATAATTTATTCTTACTAAATTTACTCTCTTTCTACTAGTTTAATTTTTTTTAACCTCCTAGTATTACATCTGTTATAATGTTCACACTTCTTGTTTTACTTTATCATTATTAAAATCACTAGTAAATAAGAATATCCATCAAATAATATTACTGTTAAATTTTTTGGTCGCAGCTTTGAATATACGTCATTTTATTGCTGAAAGCGCTCGGATATATTAAACATATATTGAAACCTACCTCATATTTTACCATTTTATTTTTCTAATTTATTAGTTCAATTGACCTTAACTAATTTGGTAGGTCCGTCATGAGATCTTTAATTCAACTTATTTTAATGTCTTTGACATAGGAAATTATCCCGATTGAATCGCCCGATCTCAAGGCTAATGTTATAGTTATTAATAAATTGAGAAACTGGGAATTGTGAAATATATACAAGTAAAATGGTTATAACAAATAATTATAAATAGTGCTGACATTAATTATATAAAAAATATTCAATTCCTTTTGAACAAGGATAGTTACTACTAATTAGTTATATAAAAAAAATGAAAATTGAGCTCAATCTCTTTTTAATGGATCCATAATAAAAAAACAATTTCTATATCACCCAATCGATGATATCCGTGTAATCTACTTCTTCTTCTTCTTCTTCTCCTCTGCTGGTGTTGATGACCGTCAACGGAACGGGAGCTTGCTCTGCTTTGCTCTCTGGCTCTTGGCTAAGACTGACTATATCTCATCCCCACTCCTAAGAGCATAAGGGCTGATGCTGGACAAAGTGGGAGGGTGGCTGGTCATGATATTCTCAAATATCATGAATGTTACAATATATAAATAATATACAGCAAAATAAAAAAATATACCGGTTGGATTGGGAACGATCCAGTAAAATTAAAAATAAAAACTAGGGCTAATTGAATCTCAGGCATCGATTTCATCTTTATATTTAGTTTAGTACTGAATAATTACGGGATCATGCTAAAAAAAAAACAAGGTCGTTAACCTTACGGGATACCTGTTTATATATAAATAATTTTTCACTTGGATGGCTTAGGTGTATTATCTTTACAAAGGAAGTACTGAGATGAAAAATTTGTAAAGGAGAGCATATTAAATATTGTGCCTTTAAAAGAAAAAAGGCATTTATTATTTTTAGCTTTTCCTCCCTAAAAGACTAATTTTAAAAACGATTATACTTCTATATTTATACTTTTGTGACTTAAGTATCCAAATATTTAGAATTTCTGAATAATCATAAACTCAGTTTTTATTTAAGCGTAATTTTCACTTTCTGGTTACTTAAAAATGTCTATCGAAATGCATTTATAGATGAGTATACATCAGCAACCCTGCGGCCTGCAGTTTTATTGTATATTTTATTTATAAGGCTACAATTATTTTAAAATAAGGCCGTATAATCGTACTGCATAAGAGTCACATTTAATTTTCAAAAGTGCTAGAGTCCTGGCAATGGCCAGTTTCTCCAATCATGTCCTGAGCGTCTGTGGCTCTCGCGCTCTTGGTCAGCCTCCACTGGCTGGTATCCGGTGACGCCGCTGACGGAGGAGCGTAGGGGACTTCCCAAGACTCCGCTTTCTCTTCGCATGTGGTTGGGAGGTCTCAGGGCTGTCTGTAAATATTGTATGAATGAGCGAGTGAATGATGAATTGTAAATATGTTATGAATGATAGCATTTATCTTAATTACTTATTGCCTTATAAGGAAGATTGTAATTATAGCACAATAAAGGAATATATATATATATATATATATATTAAAAATGCTAGAAAGAACTTGGTCACCATTCAATTCGAACAGTTTCTTCCTTTCATTAACTCCTCGTGACGTTAACAATTTTTCCGTATTACAGTTCTAAATATTTTTATATTAGTTGCCTACGATTTTACAGTTATATTATTTAAAATGCATTATTACTGTTGTTGATTGATTGAACGGGTTTATTAATGAAAAAAAAAAACACATTCATCAGCACTGCGTCAGTTTCGAAAAACTAATGATTAAATCACATTTTTAGTTATATCTTTACCGACACGTTGTCTTTTAGAGGCGCATTATTTCAAGTATAAACATGCTTTTTTTTCGTCCTAATAAAACGCTAATTCTAGTTCAAAATTTTGACAAATTAATTTCAAAAATTTATTTCATGGCTCCTGGCTGGACAAGATTTGGTGAACTTTCTGCTTCTTCCAGAACACTTTTTGCTATAAATTTTTATTGTAACCTTGTATTTTTAGTGTGCTTTTAGATGTTAATCTTTTATCACATTAATTATGTAAATATCTCAATTACTTTCAAATGTACCTAAACGAAATATAAGGCGTAAAATATAGTGTAACGATGGTCTGGGAACGGCGTAAAACCCCGCGAGAATTTAATGATATTTTCACATAAATCGCGGTGTTGTATATACTTTAACTATTTTAGATTGTTTGTATCATTATTAAGTATACCTACATGGTTATGGCAGAAAACTCCTTAACCAAGTTCCCATTGCTAACTACGGGGCTATCGTTAAACTATTCCTCATGACTTAATAGCATGGCGGAACAGTATTCTACGCCTGCAGTACGCTACGCTAGCGTATTGTTCTAAATTTGCATTTTAACTGTAAAAACGTATCAATATCATTTACATTTATTTCACATTAGTTTTTTTAATTTGTGTCTGTTTACTAAATATCAAAAAAAAAAAATTAGATTAATGTTACACAAGAAATTAACTTAAGTACAAACAAGTTGAGCTATCTATGTTTACTGGGATTATTTCCAAATCAATCAAAACAGCTCTAAATGTAGCCACTGGAAAAAAAAATAAGGCGTTGAAAACCAAATGGGTTTACGCCTTAAATACCTAACAGCAAGGTAATATATCAAACTGATTGGAGTAGTTTGCTTGAATTAAGGTATATTGATAGCTAAACCAGTAACTATAGATATTCCCCCTATTAGTCCCTATTATCTACTTGGGTGCTCCACCAATTGAGAATTAAAGATGGTGAGTGGGGATGAATGAAGACATTATAAATTGAAACAGGTAGATTTTCCTCAAGCAATAGATCAAGTACTGCCCTTTATGTGTAGTATGATGAAGGCTTCGTACTAGAAATCAGGTAAGGGATCAAATTAGGGAGTCATATCAAAATAAAAATCTGTTTGACTAGTCTTTATTGGTGGTCACGCCCAGAATGTATTTGCTAACGAGTTATGAAGCTTCTTGTATCTTGCAGCATGAGAGACACCTCATAATTTCCTATGGTCATAAGGTTTCCATCACCTTTAATGGTCCATGTATAAGTATATTGCGCAAAAAGGCAGGCATAATTAATATAATTGTTAGTTACTGTTATGAAGTATAACAGTAGCATTGATAGAGCTTAAAACAAATATAGGTTTTTTCATGACTAATTGAGAGAAAGGTCAACGTTTAGACTAGTGGAAATATTTATACTATAAAAATATATAGGCATCTCCATTTCTCCTCACAGGTCTTAAAGTACGGCACAGGTCTTCCCGGTTTTTGCACTTGTTAACTTCACCCAATTTGTCGTTGCGCCTAAAACTGATGATATGTAAGTGGTCCTCTGCTGTACGGTGCCTCGCTATATACTCAATTAACTGACAACACAGCTAAAAGTCTCCAACAAAATTAGAACGGTAACATGAGAAAAAAATGGTCAGACAAACCTCTCTCCAGAGTTTTCCAGGGGCACGCTGACCCTGGGTCACAACGTTACTTGGCGTGACGTCGGTGGGTGAGTTTATCCATCGGAGACACATTTTTTGACTCGTGCCAGTGTTTAACACTATGGCCCCAATCCCAATCCTGTATCGATGACAAGAGGATGTCCAGGAAAAATAGGTTAAGTTAGTTAGATTTAGGTTAGTATTATCAGTAGTCATTGTTAAGGTGTGTCCTACCACTTTCTTTGTACATCAGCCTACTACAAAAAAATTTTACAGAAAGAAAGAAAGGAAGAGAGAGGGAGAGAGAGGGGGGGGGAGAGGGAGAGAGAGAGAGGGGGGGAGAGAGATAGATAGATAGAGAGAGAGAGATCTCCTAGTAACATCAAAAAAAGACATGATTCTATAATGCAAAGTAACAAAGAAGTGATTTGAGTTAAAAAAAATACTCAGTTCATTAAAATTGACAAGGTCCATCATTATTTGTTGTACTAGAACTTCTAACAAAGGACTGCCATTTGAAGCTATAGATGACTCGTTTGACCTCCTGTTTGGAATCTATTTCAATATAATAATAAATAATATATCTATAATTATTATTATGATGTCATCACTATTAGTATACAAATCACTATTATTATTACTAGGATGAACCTATTAATTTAAATTAAAGACCGAAAATTTTAATCTTTCTCTTAAGAAGGTACCACTTATCGCGCATGACAATTTTTATTGTGTCATATTTTTTGACATAAATTCACTCGTTAGATTGTCCGGAACTAGAAGAAAATGTAGCGCCTCAAAAACCAAAACCTATTTAAAAAAAGATTTGATCAATTGAAGTATTGGTCTACCACAATCTATTAACTTTTTCTTAAGTTTTAAAAGCTTCTCCAGACCTTTTCAATCTTCTAATTATCAACTAATCTATATAAAATGAAAACTTTTACTAAGTGTGACTAGGTGTCTGAAAGACACCTAGAAGTATCCGGTAGGCTTTTAGTCTGGAGAATAAAGTGGATTAGGTCAGAGTATATAGTCTTAGAAAAGCTAAAATTGTCAGTTACGTAATATATATAATCTTATCATTGGCATATGGTATGTTTACCAATAACATTCTAAGAACTGTATCTCATAACTAAGCTCTATTGTAATTATCAATAACTTATGTTCCTTTCCCTACTATACTACATCTATTCTCAATATTTGTCTCCTACGACCTTTTAATATCTGTACTACCATCACTGTTATCATTTTCCTACTCACATAAATACCCCTTAGGCATAAGCCAGAGTGTTGGTCCCTTCACACACTCTTTTTAGCTAGTAAGCTCTTAGGTTGTAACCATATATCATTGTACATTTGTGTTTTACACCAAATAAACTTTGAGTTATTGAGAAACAGAAATATATTTGTCCATTCTTTCCGGACGACCACCCTATTCTGTTCAGCTGATATAAATTAATATCACGCTAAAAAAACTTATCAAAAATTATCATGTCCGGTGAATATTGTATTGATATTAGTCAATTAAACTCGACTTTGAAGAGAAGTCAAAATTATGCTAGAAGTCTACCTTACTTCTTTCTAAGTACATATACGATACCGGATAATAACACATATAAGAGCATAAAAAAAAAGGTTAATGAAATTAAAGGCATTGAAGTTTCAAGAGCCGGTTTTATTGATAGAGAGAGATATAGTGGCTGCGATAGCGAGAGAGACGGAGGAGGAGGAAGAGGAAGAGAGACAGACAAAGAGAGAGGGTGAGAGAGAGGAACAGGTGCCTGTGGGGGCGGGCCGCTATATAAAGGGGGGCTGTGCACCGCTCTGCCCCACACCGCCACCAGCAGCCCTCCAGCAACCACCGGTCACTCAGCAAGGTGAGTAACTCGTCGTATCAGGCAAAGGGTAACATCTGCCATCTATATTGCCACATCTGCCAATATCTTAATAAATCACTCATATTTAGATATATTTAGTATAAATATACAAAATATAAAATTAATAATAAAAATGAATGTTAAAAAAAAAAGATAATTGAAACTGTTCATTACGGATGTGATCAGAAGGTCTCAGGCTTGAATTCAACTCTTTCACTATATTTTTACTTTAGCTAAATAATATTTAAACTAAAATTGTTCCGAAAGATATAAGTTGCATTGTCATACACATTGTATTGAAAATTTTCAAAATCAATATAATTGCAAAAAAATACCTTATGATATCATTACTTTAAATTTACAGCATTTTCGTAAGGAATTTGGCTGCAGAATATTATGTATATATATATATACTCAACACAATGTTTATATCCAAAATTACTTATGTTCCTATACTACTGTTATAAGACTTGCTTAATGAAAAACATACGATTATATTCACCATTTTTATTGATAAGAGTACGCCTTAACACGAATGTTTTTTGGAGTCTCTCGAAATATATCTTTTTATTCAATCGCAAGAAATACTGATACCAACATACAAGTGTCTCAGTTCGAGCACTATTCCAAATTATTCTATATATTACCTTACAATATATATAGATATTCTAGACTTTAGAGTATTAAAGTATTGAAACTGACAATGCCATTATTCCGTTTTCAGGCTCATAAAAGGACCTGTTGTAGCCGATACTGCACTTTAATATACATCATAATATATCATAATTTTCTTTTACAACCTAAACTTGTGTCAACTAATAACAAAATTGAGACTTTCACCGATAAACGAGAAAAAAATGAAACGAATCCTTTCATAGGTTCACGAAGTTTAACTGAGTAAAACATGTATTTCACGTTGATTAATTGATGTGGTTTAAGATTAATGGTTTGGTGACTTAAATGGAATGCCTGAACTTTTAGAAAAGAGATCTGGTCAAATATCACAAAATGTATTTCTCTCTACCATCAGGATAAAATGCATCTCCGTGTTCTCTTCACTTGATGTATTTTAAAGTCAAAATATAACAAATAATTCATTTGTTTTATCATTATAATCAGATTACTAAAATAAAATCGTTTAAAATGGTTTTATTTTACGCCGCTACGATCACTTGGATGAAGAAGCATATTGAAGTATACAAGTACCACTTCCTCTGGTGAGCTTAACGGCGTCCATTTAGTCGTATTTTCAAAGCGATGTTATTAATTTGATTATTATATGAAGGGTATTGTGATTTGTTTTATAAAAACCTATTCGCTTTTACTTTAGATGTACTTTTTAATTGTAAAATATTGAAGTAGTAGCCAAAAAAAAGTAATTTGCAATGTGTAACTTAAGCCGGGGCAGCTTATGCCAGTGTTAGGTGAATTGTGCTTTATGTGCTATTAATTACTTTTTAGGAGAAAATTAGATTTATTTTGATGGTTAATTACTGTCACTTTAGTTTGTCTTTCATAATAATAAAGATTTTATTTTTTTTTGGGGGGGAGTCTGCGTACAATACCGGGCCAGCAAGAAAGACCTTCAGCTTTCACCAAAAACCTTTGTGTTTATTGTGTAAAGACATTTTAATATTTTATAAAGTAATCTTATATTCATAGGAGCGGGGCAAACATAGAGCTCTATGGCGAAGGTTTTAATTTTAATCCTCTTAGGTCTCACCACGAAACGGAAAATAATTCATACGGTGAGGAATCCATGCGGTGGGCAGGTGAATACATTAAATATATAAAAAAGTTATATCCGAGTAAATAAATAAATTTTTGGATGCACCTAATGAAAACTTGAGCCCGGCCGAGTCAACGCTAGGGACTTTTCTAGACGGGATTCCCAACTTTTCTTTTTTTTTTCAAGAAACAACTCATTTTTGTTTAAAAAAGTTAAGCGAACCCCTATGGAATAAATACTCTGGGAAGCTGTGAATTAAAACCGGGTATCCATAGACAGTAATTTAAAAACAACCGTCAAAAGACTCAAATTTTAAATTGCTAACTTGAGGGGGAGATTTCGTATTTTACCTGTCCTGTATTTCTGTCTGAATGCCTGTTTGTTCTATAATATAAATCTTAGGAATAATCCTATCAATCTGAAATTCAGAAATATGCGGATTAACTTCGGGTTCAAACACCAAATGTGAAGTAAGAAATAAATAGAAGGTTTTTAAATTTCTCAGTTCCAAAGCTATTTGAGATTTAAAGATCTTACTTTTATACTTGACCAAGGGTACATCAAAGGCAGTAACGCAAAAGGGTTTTGCAAAAGTATTAATGATTACAATTTTAGACCCATGAATAGAAATTTCGAAATTAATATTTTCTAGCTATAATATTTTCTTTAATATTACTGTCTAGGTTATTAACAATTTTTTCTAAAGAAGATTTTTGTAGATTATTGATGGTTTGACTACTTCCAAAATGAAGTAGTTTTGATTAAAAATACATATTGGTTTTATCACAATAACTTAATAAGTTTTTAAGAAACTCATGTTAAGTTCTATGATATTAGTTTCTGTGCCTTTATTTATTTTACAACTATTTAAAAAAGTAAAATTAAATTTAAATAAAAACTCTGAATGTAAAAATGAATAAAAAGTAATGAAAATAAAAAAAAGATATTCGCAAGGCTACTGGTCCTTGAATAAACTAGTTTTACTTGTTATATTTAAAATTAATATATTCAAATATTAGTAACAAAAGCTTTACTTCCATACAGGGGTTGTGATTTTTTTTGAACTTTGTGGCTTTGATCCTATTCCAAAATTTAATAAATGATCTGATATATCTCAAACTTGGAAGATAAATTTATCAAACCTACGATTAACTATAACTTATAGTTTGAAGTATTATCCCGTATCGTTAACTTATCGTCTCTAACTTTTAAGAGTTCTCATTCAATGATCAGCAGAGATTTCATTTTTAGAGTTAAGGTTTTCTGTTATGGTTGAAGTCTTAGCGGAAAAACATCTAGGGTTATCCTCCTCCCATAATATGAAGAAATCGTATATTTAATGTTGGGGCTTTGTCGCAGGTTGTAGGTCGAATAAATGATAAGTCAACCAGTTTGGCTTCGCTCAAGTCAATGCATTTATTGACGCACTAGCTGTTAATGACACTAACTAAAGCAATGCACAACTATTACTGTAAAATATCATTAAGTATAACCTTATAAAAATAATCGTGTAAAGCCTAAATATCGTGTAATGGATCATTGGTAGATTGAAATGAAAATAAGTGATAAATTTTTGGATGCAATGTTGGGTGTTCTTTAAAAGGTTGAAAAGTCACTTATAACTTATAGGCTTCTGGCTCTCCGATTTTTCTCATTTAATGTTGCTTGCACCAAGAATTTATTTAATTTTATCTCTTTCCTATATAATCGAGTTTTGAGTTGAATTGATATTAAGTAAAGTGAATTTGTATTATAGTCCTCTTTATAACTTTTATTCTGTATTTAGGTTATTAGCTGTTTATTAGAAAAATTGGGATAAAAACAATACCTGGGCAAGGCCGGGTAAGAAAAGCTTGTTTGGTATAGACTAGACCTATTAATGCGCAAACGTTAGACACTCTTGCTTGCTACAAACCGAAAAACGAGTTTAAGATAATATTGAATTAGCGTTGACTCTTAGAATTCACAGAAGTTGCCTTATTCTTCAAATTTTTGTAATCATTTTTCATGGACTGCGGTTTTAATTCGAAACTGTCACCGGCCACAGTTTGTCGTGTCATACCCAAAGCTGTTATTGATATATGCCCTTCTTCAATGAGGTTGTCGCTATTCTCATTATTGTGGCCTATATGTAATTAAAGTTAACATTATAACTTTAATCCGAAAGTTTTATCAATATTATTTCTCATTAGCGGTAGAAAAGTAAATTTCTTAAACCCAACTTCCAATTCATATCTCACAATTCCGAGACGTGACGAGAACTGAGAGCAAACGCTTCGTAAGTAAGAACTCCATCCGTAAACTGTTCGGTAGCCTGGTTTGTAAGAACCAACAGAAAATACACAAGCATAAACCATGTCATCGATAACCAAGTTGAATTGTTTGTCGAGAGATCGGCTTAGGCTGATGAATGGGAGGTATTCATCGAATTTATCAATGAACAACGTTTCGACTCACTATGTTTGCCAGCATCAGGTCCTCGTGTGTGATGGTGGGGGATATTAGTCCCACAAAACGTTCTAAAGAGTCAACATAAACTACAACACTCCTAGAGCTCGTGTGTACGTATGTCAATGTAAATTCCTGATAAATCCGAAATTAAAAAAAAAAATATACGATCATTTATAACTTGAAATCTTCAAAGCTCAAGGTTTAGATTTCTATAATCAATAATAAACTTGTTAACAGAAAAGGGTCTAACTCCAAATTCCGAAGAAAAATCAAGCTAGATAGTTTACTATTTGCATTTTTTTTTTTTTTTTTTTTTTTTATGATAACAACTTTATTATGATGAAATTACAATCTGCCTTTACTTAATAGGCAATAAATAATTGAGTTAAGTTTTTTCATTCATACCATATTTACAATTCATCATTCGCTCGCACATTCATACAATATTTACAAACATTTAAAAACAGCCCAGGGGCCCCCCAAGTCCACACGGTTGTTGCCTCCGAAGCGAAAGAGGAAGTGGAGTCTTGGGAAGTCCCCCACGCTCCCCCACCAGCCACGTCACCGGATACGAGCCAGCCATTTAAACGTTATCTTTTTCAGTTTTGAACAAATTGTAACTAACATAATATATTGAACATGGCTGCCGAAGTAATATTAGTTACAAATTGTTTACAAATATAAAAATGCTGTAGAAATGTGAATATTAAAACTTTAGCTTGATTTTTAAGGGAAATGCTGTTTAAAAATAAACAGCTCATGTATTCGAATTCATCTATGACTCTTTAGAACGTTTTGTGGGGCTAATATCCCCCACCATCACACATGAGGACCTGATGCCGGACAACATGGTGAGTCGAAACGTCGTTCATTGATAAATTCGATGAATACCTCCCATTCATCAGCCTAATTAGAATTCATGTATGAATGTTTATCTAAGATTAAACCAAAAAGCTCCATTTACATAAAATCAGTTGATTAGTAAATGCTAGTAACTTTGTGGATAGCGTGCTTTTTAAATAGAACAATTAGATTTTAAAATATTAGCTTGCCCTAAAACGTAAATTATTTTTTTTCTAATTACAGGGAAATAATTCTTTTTAAATTAAATATAAACATTTCTGTAAAAAAATCATGTTTATTTATTGCGGTTTATTTATAATGAAGAGAAATGTGGCTAAAAATTGCTCATTCAGATTTGTAATCGACGTATTTGCTCGAAGTAGAAATTGACTTTTTTTAAACATTAGGTTCGTCCATAAAATTCGCAACGGAATTCGTGCCCACTTCTAGATTTAAACATAAATTATAATGGAATATTAACATATATTATGACGAGGCCTGAAGGTATGCTTATACATCCATTAGACGGGCTTAAAGCGTTTTAATTTATTCTAAAGCTAATAACAACTTCTCCCATGGACGAATAATTTCTCGCTTCATTATATCTATTCTCAAGCCGCGCCCCTGTATTTTAAATAACATCTAAAAGTTTGAGTTCAAAACACTCCATTCAATCCCCTCATAGACTAGGATACAATTACACATTTATTCACGGAGGGATGTATCCCTTAATCGGTAGTCCTTATTTGGTACAACTGGGATCGTCAACTCTCCCTGTCCAAAAGGGGTGCATTTTTTTGTGAAATTGTGGTCTGATTTTAAGGTTCCAACCGAATAATAAACACCGGCCATTTACACAAAATTTTAATTATTTAGTTTTCTATACTTGAAAATTAGTGCGTTTTCAAAACTGACCCCCTCAAACATAAAATTTAGCTCCATTAAATCTAACGGTAAATGCTGTGATTTGTTCTAAAATTTTATATATATATTAGTTATCGTCTCCCGGCTGTAGACGATCAAATAATATAGAATAAGGATGATAGTAATACCTAAAGGTACAATTGTTAACTGGCTTTATTATCTTCTCATCCTCTATCTATACACAGGCTTTGTTTACATTAGGCCCTAAGGTATTAGGCTTTAAATTTTATTTACAAGAGAAATGAAATTTGGACACTGATAAGATAAAAAGTCAAGCAAAACAAAAACGTTCTTCCATTGTACACAAAATAATTATAATACGCCCACGAAGAGAGAGAGAGAGAGAGTGAAAAAAAAACGACACTACCGTGAAAATAAACATAGAAATACAGTAAAAAATACCCGACAAGCACAACCGACAGTCAACTCGAGTGCGTATTATGCCGATTAGGTGTATTGGAATTTTAGACCTGGATTTAGACTGGGCTTCTTCGCCCTTGATGGATGGATCAAAATGATTTAGGTTCAAAGTAATTTCATTAAAAGTCATTATTTCTATAAAAAAAAATCACTGATGAAACTCATCAATTGTTATCAGATAAGTAGTCTCTATTAATCACCCTTATTCCGACAGTACACTAGGAAGATCCTGGGTTCGCGTTCGATCTTGCTATTATTTGTTTGTTTTTGGCCGCAAATAGTAAATAATAAAATTATTATGATTTTATGGAAATAAAAACCGACTAGAAAACACCAGAAGTCCTTGGAAACGAAACGAAATGCAATCCTTTACATAATCAGTTGCTTATTTGTCGATTTCGAAACATCAGACTAGTTCCAAACTGTTGAGTAGTAATAAATGACTACTACTAAAAGATAGTATAAGTATCATGATCGTGACTTAAAAAGGGTGTCCCAGAATTAACGCAAGAATTGAATTTGCCACCATTTGTGCAGTAAAGTGCTGGCAACCCTAAAAAAAAAAGCAATTTGACAGCTGACAGTTTAGGGCTAGTAAATATAGAGCGTTACACGACAGAACAACGTGTCTTTATTGTTGAACATTATCTCAAAAATAATGAAAGTTTGGCGGCCGCAGTTCGAAAATTTCATACAAAATATGGTCGGAATAGTGTTTTGACTTCATCAACTGTGAAGAGATTAATTGGAAAAATTTAGGGAGACTGGATCAGTTGGAGACACTAAACACACTGGTCGTCCAAAAACAAGCCGTTCAAATGTCAATATCGAAGCTGTGCGTGAGTGTCGTTGAAAATACAGGAACATCAATTCGGCGCCGTAAACACAGTTCTTTGTGCCGAAATTGGATGATATTCATGTGGCCAATATGTGGTTTCAACAAGATGGTGCCACATACCATACAGCCCATGGAACAATTCAAATACTGCATGAGACATTTCCAGGTCGTGTACTCTTTCGTTTCGGTGATCAGAATTGACCCCCTCGTGTGATTTAACACCTTTAGATTTATTTTTATGGGGTTATTTGAAGTCAAAGGTGTATGTCAACAAGCCCATAGCCACCCGTGCATTAAAAGCGGATTCAACGCTGCATCAACGAAATTCAACCACATTTATGCCAAATGGTCATGGAACATTTTGACAAAAGAGTGCGTATGTGCCAGCAAAGTCGTGGAGGCCATTTGCCCGATGTTTTATTCCATAAATAACAGTATCCTATTTTTTATAATAGGATAAAAAAATATAAAATTCAATAAAAAAATAACAACAATACTAAAAACTGTGTTTTCTATTTGAATCAAATCTTGCGTTAATTCTGGGACACCCTTTATTATAAGTATATAATAAAAATATGCAAAATTTTTCCGTCAAAAGTAATGCATAAATAATGCTAGGGTCAAAGCCTTTGACATGGATACGTCAGCCTAACCAACTAGGACGCATCAGACTTCAAAGTACAGACATCTGATCTTCCACCTTGACAGTGTTTTTTTTATAATAAGATCTGGTGGGGAACGGAAATAGGGCTTGTTAGTAACCTTATAAATCTCAATTTCTTTTTCTTGTCTTTTGTATGTGGAATGTAGCGTACGTATATGCACTCTTGTCATTGAGGTAAATATGGTAGATCGATTTCGTCGATGGTTCCAGAAGATCGATTCCATCAGCGTAGGGATTGTTTTATTGCTTGATATTTATAAATAAATATTATGATTGGGCTAATTATTGCTAAATATTTAATTTTATTTGTAAGCTGTTAGTTTCTCTTCAAAAGCGTTTCTTAAAATTTTGAGTGGTTTCAACTGCCCACATATGTCATCCTCATGACGCTACACAGCGAACAGTTCACTATTAACCCCTTAAAAATATTATCTCTAACATTTAAAAAAAAATCAATGAAAATAAAGAAGTAAAATTGAATATGTTCTTTAAATATCCAAAGAACATAATAATATGAGTAAAAAAAAAAAATTAAAAGAAATAAAAAATATGTTACTGGAAAAATGATTATGAACTATTTACACTTTTGGAAACAAATAGAACTATAAAGTCATATTTTATTTATTTATGTGATGTTGAAAAGTTCTCATAGAAATTGTTTATAGGTAATATACTAGCCGATTAAAGACAACATAATATATCCCATTTTGATTTTTACCCTCTTAACTTTAATTTATGTAATGTCTTTGAATTATTTTATACTATATCAACTTTAACGTCCTTAATACCGGAAAAGATATGAGAACCGTAAATCTTTTGCAGTCTCGAGTCCATTTGAAAAATAAGCCCCGTTGTTATGTCTTAACAATAATATAAACACCGAAATTCGGCGTTTGTAGGATATACCTTTCAAAATTTGAGACCGTTTTTAAGCCTAATAAATCTCAACAAAAGAAAATGAGACACATAATAGGGCCGGAACAGTTAGTGAAGCAATAATCAGTCTAAAAATAAAATAACGTTTTTTCGGGAAAACATTAATAACCTAGTAAATCCAAAATAGTTTTCCCGTAAACAAAATGACAGGTATAAAAATTTATTTATTCTCAAGAAACCTTAACGGAAAAAACGACTGTTCCATGAGACTGTTAACTGTTTCTATATAACTATAAATATAGCTACTTTGCTTTATTTGAACTCCGGTCAGCATTTTAGAAAATCCAAGGCATCACAAGGGATGAGGTCATTTGTACGTTTGGGTTGAAACGGCCGTAAAGAGCACACAGCATAAAAATTCAATTCGCTTTATTTCTTCGGTAGACCCATATGCTATACTACGGCTTAAAATACTGCAGTATAAAACTACAAATAAAATCAATGGGTCAGTAAATTTATGCATGAAATAACTGTTTAACCATATAATGAACATCGTATATTGTCATCAGAAAACACCATGTATCACTTCAAAATCAATACGACAGTTCGTAGCTACCACGAAGCTGATAATTTATATATTGAAACAAATAGCGTAATAGTTTTGTTATCAATAAAAATGTGAAGATTCGGAGATCTCCACTGAGTTTAAAATTAATTAACAGATAAGTTTTGACAATGTCATTCAAGACTTTTCCGATAAAAAAACAAATATATAAATAAACAAGCTTAGATTTTATCATCAAGTCAGCAATCTGTTTAAATTAAAGAGATACTTTTTTCGAAATGATGTTTAGTTACTGTTAATAATCATTGTTGATTTTAATTGACTTTGCGATGGTGCAAATTGGGAACTGCCTTAGAGGGCAAAGTCTTTAGGCACAGCACTGATCCATATATATTTTTTTTTCATTTATTCATAACATATATTTATAGTATGGAGAGTTTGGCACAATGTCTGAAAATAATAGTAAGGATTTTCTTTAGGAAGAAAAAATTGAGAAAGAAAAACGTTTGTTGGTGTTGATTGACTTGTATATTTTCAGTCTTCCAGAGTGGTAGCTGCTCCTGGTAAGATATATCACACTGAGTTGGATCTAGCGACCAGCTCTTTGATGTGCTTATTATTCCTGACATGGGAATGTGAATCAGCAAAATCATGCAAGCTAGTTCTGTATTAATCGAAGTAAAATGATTTATTGAAGGTGAATAAATTGAATCTAAATATTTGTTGCATGCTAAACACGGTATACACTGCACTAATTATATGATCATGTGCATTTATGATTCAGCAGAGATATATTTATCAAACACATGCTAACAGAAAATGCTAATGCGTCAAGTATTCCGCGATAGGGTTAGTAACTATAGGAGATTATAGGAGGAAAACATTCGTTTTTCTTTCAATATAAGACTATTGAAGTATTGCTCTTATTTTAATTCGGCAAACCTGATATTGTTCTCGTTTTTAGAAGACCCGAGTTATCCAGATACGACCTGAAAACTCGAGTCGCAAAATCACTGCTGCCCTGTGTTATGATAGACAAATCTGAAACAACTGAAATGGTGTACAAAAAATTATTTATAATAACAAAACTTCAGTAAACAATAACTGAGCCTAACCAGGACAGGAAATATCATTGTTTTAAATGTTAAATACAAGAAAGTTCGATTCTTAATAGTGCTCGAAAGAGCTTGGGAACTATGCAAATAAAATAATAATGTCATAGATCATAGAGACTAGCCAAAAATCATCATCATCATGTTTTTAACAAAGGCTTATTAGAGAATAAAATTCAGTTTATTTTTAATAAGATGATTTTCCCTGTACCGATCTAACTTCACAAATGTTCACAAATATATTCAAATTTTGAAGACAGCATGTCTCTTCACTGGAGAAATTAAATCAGGAAACTGTGCGTAACATGAAATAAAACTCATACATTTTAATAATCCCCCTAAAGGGAAATGTTTTTGCTTTCCAGCTGTCATTCGAGATGTCTTCTTTTGACACATGAAAATTACATGGAAATCATATT
This sequence comes from Acanthosoma haemorrhoidale, assembly GCA_930367205.1. Lineage (NCBI taxonomy): Eukaryota > Metazoa > Arthropoda > Insecta > Hemiptera > Acanthosomatidae > Acanthosoma > Acanthosoma haemorrhoidale. The sequence goes on from OV884014.1 coordinate 46,226,869, forward strand.
CACCCCCCCCCCCCCCGACCGCCAAATATTATTCTATATAAAAAGGGGAGATGAATAATACAGTACCCTTATCTTGGCGCGCTTAGACTACTTTTGACTCATAAGTAATTGAGGCAAGTTATGCTTGATAATTGAGGGGAAAATATTTACGTTTAGCCCAAAAAATTTAATTTATCTGTATCCAACTTGGTTACATCAAGCATATTGCACTTTCCAATAAATAGTATACGTAACTAAGTCCCTGTACTGAATGTGCTTAGCCAAGTTAGATCATTTTTTTTTTATAGGCCCTTAAAATTTGCATAGATGTATAGTACAATTATAGATTCTCAAGCGAATCTGTTAACAATTTCTTTTTGTATTTCCTGTAGCTTACATACGTATGTAATATATAAAATGACAATCCTCTGAATTTACAAAGTATAATGATGTACATTATACATGAATTGACTGAACTTAATTCAATAAAGGTGATGGGGCGCACCTAACTAAAAACTAACTTGAATACTAAATCTTAACCTAATTTTTCCCTGACAGTGTTAAACCCTGGGTTTGTAAGGTGATGCAACGAGTCAAAAAATTTGACGTGTCTCCGGCGGATAAATTCACCCATTCATGGTACACCAAACGACGGGTACAGGTCGGTGTACTCGAGAGAGGTATGTCGGACCACTTTTCTCATGATCCCATTCTGGAATTGTTGAAGACTTTCGGCTGTATTGTCAGTCAAGTGGGCATATAGCGGGCCACTGTACAGCAGATCTGGCCGTAGCACACATTTATATATTATTAGTTTGAGACGCAGCGACATGTTTGGTGAAGTTAGCAAGTGGCGAAGCCGGTAAGCCCTTACCGGTAACCCATCGTACTTTTTCTATTGTTATTAAATGAGTAGAGAAATGGAGATGCCTATCAATTTTTCCTTTTATTTACTCCGATAAGGCCATTTAAAATTCTGAACTACCATTGCCCCAACATTGGAGATACATTTGAAAATAGCTACTAATTTCATCCCACAGAAATTAATCGTTGCTTGTTAACCAATTTTTTATTTTATAGCTCCAACTTCATTGTGTAGTGTGGAGTTCCAACTATGAATCTTGGTGATGGCAAATTTTGAGGAAAAGACACTTTCAGATTTTTGTTCATAAACAAAGTTTCCTTGTATTTTTTCTCTCCCATTGTTCTGTTCCTAAACAGATGCATGATATTCATGTACCCTCTACATGGTAACATTGTAATAACACGTCAAATCTAGCGGAATTCAAACGAACTATTTAATTTATTGTAATTATAAACAATGATTTTTTCTCTAATGCTAAATTACGGAGTAACGCACTTTTTTTTAAAAATTTCCTGACCTACGCCATTATATTTCTCAACCCCTCAAATAATTATTATTGTTTCTAAATACTGTCATTGTTTTGGTGAAAAAGATTTATTAAAAATAAAATATTTATTAACCATTAAGAGATTTCCCACATATTATTGGGACGTTCTTTGTTGGTATTTAGAATGAAATATACAATAAACCCCTGTTGCTAATATTTCAAACGAATTACTGGTTGAAATAAAAAAAGTAACGTGCACAGATGCTATAACGAAAGGATTTTCTTTGTTAAAGTGATATGTACGTCTCGGGATTCAGGATTAAATGAGTTTGATGCTTGGCCGTTTTTTAGAGTCCCATAATTCTAGAGCGTAATGCCTAATTAGTTTCTATATAAATACAATAAATATAAATAAAAGAAGTATCAGAATAACATACCATTCTATTAAATGATCAATGGTTTTTTTAAGCACAAGTTCGTGTTATAGCTGTCAGCTCTTGGTAAGAGTACATGCTAGAAACGAAGACATTCACATACCAACGACTCTTTTCAAAATTACATTAACATGTATTGAGTCAAAGTTAGATCACCCCCTGAATGATAATTATTGGAAGAGTCAGCCTTTAATTTAACATATATATACTTCAATTAAACAAAATTACTTGGAGTAAGTTCGGCTATACTCATATCGCAGAGAAGTCAAATCCGTTATGCTCCTGTGGTTTACATCGGAGCATATTGTTCTCAGCGGTCAAAAGTACACAACTCAGGCTTTCGATCCCCTTCATTTGAATGGCCTTCAGCATCACTAGTCTAATAGACCGAGAAAAAATATGCTTAGCAATTTTTGAATTACACAAGGTTTTGAACTCTAAATAGTGAATTATTGTTGTGTAGTTATTTACAATTTCAACATATATACATCTAATATATTCTTACCTGTACAATATGTTCTTGCTGGAATCGTTTTGCAACAAAGGTAAAAAAAATGCCAGTTGTTTGTATCCCTCCACCTTTCTGTTTCATTTAATATGTCCTACATTCTAACCTCAAGCTTTGCTGTTCTCCTTGAGCTAGGCTCTCGCCTTTACTTTTGGTTGAAAATTGGTTGAAATGGAAATCGGCAGTGGAAATGGAGGGTAAAAAAATGTATATTCATAAAAACTTAAAAACAATTTCTTATTGTTCTACAAAACTTTAAATGTTTTAAAAACAATTTTCCAAATCTATAAATTACATTGAACAAGACAAATTCTATTTATAAAACTCTTCATCTACACTAAATAACGCAAACGAGAAATAAATGACCGAATACGACGGAAAAGAAACACTGAACATCACAATTACACCATAAATGCAGCTACCGCTGAACTGTCTGGTTCAACGACAATTATCTTCAACAAAACTTACAAAGACCTATTTCAGAAGTAGTTTCGTGAGTTTCTCAGTAGTACCCAAGGAATCAGTGATACTGACTGTTCCATTTAACGCCAAGGAGTCAGCATGGGCTGGGTAGAGAAATAGAAAGGATAAGAACCCTAGCAGATGCTGACCTAAGCACTGTTTCCTGCTTGATAATTACCTCGAATCAGGACGCAATCAGGACTTAGAGGAAATTCAATTGGGGGGAGACTCGCTCTTTTCTAATCCTTGTTACTCTGTGGTTGGCTGTGGAGAACCTTTCCCAGTCTCTCTCGTCACATTTCCAAGAAATCTTTTTCTTGATAGCTTTGCAAGCATAAGAATGAAAAACATCTTCAGACGATTCTGGTAATGACATACACAATTGACCATTTTTTTTAAATATCTGGAGCGTGGGGACTTCCCAACACTCCGCTTCATCTTTCGCATGCGAGGGAGGCGACAACCATGTGGATTTGGGAGGTCTCTGGGCTGTTTGTAAATACTGTATGAATGAAAATTGTAAATATGGTATGAATGAAAACATTTATCACAATTACTTATTGCCCAATGATACAGATTGTAATTTTATCATAGTAAAGTTGTTTTATTAATCACAATATCTAGAAATTGAATAGAGTATTACAACTTTTGATCACAATATCTAGAAATTGAACAGAGCATTACAACGTTTGATAACAATATCTAGAAATTGAACAGAGTATTACAACTTTTGATGTTTTAAACGAGAAATAATGTCTTGATTATATAGTTTTTTTGCCTACTCATAGTTTTAGCCATATCTCGATGTTGAACATGAAAAACTACATAACTATGTTAATCAAGTCTAATCTACACAAAAACAAACGATGAATATATATATTTTTGAACCGAGATGCAATCAAATGATAAAACATGTCATAATGCATCTTTAAAATCATAAATAACAAGTAATGTTTCATGTGTTGAGCTGAAAAGTTTTAGGCCTGTTAAAACCTAAAACTGATCAACTTATCTCTTCATGAGTGAGCGATTCACAGTTTCCCCAATCACCATAAACCCTCTTTATTTCAAAAGTTGATGCTTGGCCGTTTTTTAGAGTCCCATAATTCTAGAGCGTAATGCCTAATTAGTTTCTATATAAATACAATAAATATAAATAAAAGAAGGATCAAAAGAACATACCGTTCTATTAAATGATCAATGCTTTTTTTAAGCACTAGTTAAGTTCGTGTTATAACTGTCAGTCAGCTCTTGGTAAGAGTACATGGTAGAAACGAAGACTTTCACATACCATTCTATATCATAAAAGAAGATAAATATAATAAAATAGAATAGATATTCTATATAAAGTAGAAAATATCATTTGTAGCACATCACAATCATTTTTCATTTTATTATTTATCACATATTATTATAATAATCACAACCTAAGAGAGATCAAAGAGGAGTTAACTCAAATTTCATGGATCCCGATTTACTCAGTTTTAGTACTGTATTTACATATTTTGTATGTGACTTAAAGATAAAACTAACCGCTGTCAGTGGACAGTGGAACAGAAAAAAATAATCAGTAGAAGTAAAAAATCATGGATATCGGTTTAATGTCCTTTACATGAATTGCATTAGATTTTATTATTTTTGTTTTTTATTCATATAAAACATTTATAAAACCCCTATATTTCCATCACAATCGTCGGAAAATGAATTAATGAAGTAATAATATTTAATTTCAATTGTCACGGTGAAAGCTTGGTTTCTGAGAAACATGATAGAAGGTTTTGTATGAGTGAGATTGTAAGCATTTTTTATACCAAATTTGGTTGGACTTTCAATAAAAATAAATCATATGAGCTGTCTTTCTGTTATCGGAAGCACTGAGAGGAAGATAAATGGTTATCACCTATATCAATTGAATGGGTTTTTATATTTGGAAAAAAAATATGAATGTACCTGTACAGTTCCCTTATATAGCAGCAGAAAAACTATATAAAAAAAAACACAATTTACCACCAAGGGATTGATTTTGTCTTTAAAAAATAAATAACTTTCTAATTAACATTGAAATAAACGCCCTACGCGGGAGGGTATGTCTTACGGATGTTATTTGCACAAACTGAAATGTTTCTGAATTTCATTTGCTTTCTAGAAGCAACGACCAGTATCTTATTTTTCAATTGTTAGTATTGCTACGAGGGCAAATTCTTTCAGAACATCAAGCGTTAAATTATTTCTGAGCCAATAAAAAAAGTCTAGCGAATATTTAGTTATTGGTGTTTTATTAAAATTCATCTCTCCCACAGCTTTGCATGATATTTGAATATCTCAATGATCGTTAAGCATCTTTGAGACCAAATTTTGATTATATATACGTCGTAGGGAAATAGTCAAAATCGTCATTTGCTCGTAAGGACTATTCATTTATTCAAATTTCAAATGATCGGGGATATGACTAGGCACATTATTAAGTGCGTAGCCATTTCATCATGATTCTAGCTACATTATTAATTTTCATCAGTCAAATAATATAATGAAAAAATAAATGATTTTTTTTTTCATTGCTAAATATTTGCTCATGCAGCTGGGGTCTATCGTTCGAAGAACATTTTATTTTTTTCGTATAACAAACCCAGCTTCGTAATTGGATTTAGCAAAGGCCTGACAGTCAAACAAAGAAAAAAAAAGATACTGCTTCCCGCACTGAAATAACTTTTTCCATTTGCACCTAAAATAAATAAAAAACTTAAAGGCAATGCCCATTGCAAATCTTGTTGCAAGAACAGATCGTTTTCATATCGAGGTATTGTTCAAGTTGGGCAGTGTTGGGTCAAAGTGTTTGTTCCGTTTAAGGTCATTATCAAGCTATCACTATCATTATCTTATTATTAGTTTGCCTGTGTGAAAACAGATAAAATTTGTTCGAAATATTGATAACTCAAGTGGTTGCGCAGTGCTGATCGAGCCTAAATAAAATATCCACTACACTCCTGTTTCCCCTAAAAAGCCATTTTAGTTTTCCTCAAAATTGAGGTATTGATTTTATTCGTCAATTAGTTAATTTTTATTTTACTACTTTATAGTATATATAAAATCTTCATTCCTGGGTTCAATAGCAATCATCATAGAGCCAAGCCATTACTTATGTATGCTTACGACTATGAAATGTCACTCCAATGGCAAATATCGCAAAACAAAATTATTTTTTGATTACAAAAATTATTCATATTTTCAGTTTTCAAGGGGTGCTGCAAAATAATAATACTTTTTCCTATAATGTTTCTTTTTTCATCTTACTTTCCTTTAATTGTCACCAGGTTTTTATAACGCTTCATTATTCTTACTTCATTTAAAATCATCTGGCATATTTTTTTTTCTTACTCTGCACTAGGAAGAAATCCAATGGTGTCTGATGACCTTATTGAAGACCCAGATCGAAGGAGAAAATGTTTAGAAACTACGGAAGTTATGAACTGAAATTATATTTTTATTAAAAACTCTTGGATAAGTGTAAAATATTTTTCTACCGTTTCTTTGAAATATGTGAACACACGAGCGTAAAGTGGAACCCTTGTATGTCCACTCATTTTATTTTTTTGCTTAGACTATGTCGAACGAAATAAAAAATGTTGACGCCCAACAACGGTTCTTCTCGTTGGTGCCATATTGGAACAATTGTGCTAAAACAGCTTTCTCGTGGGCTCTTTTAATTGTGATCTGTGCCGTCCAAAGTTTTCTTTAGGACAGTAATTTTAATTTAGAATTTATTTACAGTGTGTTGAAGTACAATCTTGCCACAAGCTAATTCCCGTATACCCTTACATAGCAAGGTATATAATTGTAAAATTCCGATAAATTGTTTGATGTTATAAAATTAAATAAATCCAACTGAGGGTTTCAAGATTTCCTCTCAATTTCATTATTGTTGCAAGAGGATATGACAAAAGTTCCACGACACATTTCTAGATGGAGATTGAGGATGTCATGGTTGTCAAGTAGAATAAGATTATGTGATTGCCAGTGGGAAATAACATGATCAACGGAGGAATGAATTAAAAATCCACCTACAGCCGAACGTTCGTACAATGACTCATCATCATCATGTAATTAATTTAAGCATTATGGTAAAAAATTATATTTATTAGAAATCTCTAATTACAAGGCGCTAATTTGTACATTACAGAACAATATCTAGTCTTTGTGTATTTATAATTCTTGTCATAATTACTGCAGTTTTATTGTATATTATAATAAGGATAAAAAAAATACAATAATCAACGAGTTTTCGACGGGTGAAGTATTGTATTCATTTGAGCAGTAGTCCCTGGAAGTATAGTAGTTTTTAATGCATTGCCTTCTGTCTGATTATTTTTATAATTTATGAAATTAACTATCCTATCTTAGTAGTCAATTGGTTAACAATGATACTAAAGATATGAATATTCATATTTTCATGACACAGCATTGGATTCTTTCATAAAACCTATAGATGATTTAGAAAAAAATGGCTTTGGATTACTAAATCTAGTTAATTGTATCCCTCACTAATTTACAAATTCCCATAATAAGAGGAGCAGCTGACGTAATAAAGTAATGAGTCATTGCCATGCTGGGAATTAAGTTCGATGTACATAATATGAGTTCGGTTATGACTCGCTACAAATATTTTCAGGAGTTTTACAAATACCTTTGTACTTAGGATTTGTATTCCGATATTGTTAAAGATCTATATACTCACCAAACAATTGTTACTCTTTATATTGTGATATGAGAGTGTAAAATTATTCCAGTCTCCATGCGAGCAATGTCCGCGGAGACGTTAAATCCTCATATTTCCTTATTCTTAGTGAAAATAAATAGAAAAAGTGTCAAATAACAGGTGGAAAGGAAGTCTTTTCTGCTCTTGGAAGAGTGGTTTCAAACAAGTTTGAGGAACACTTGACAATCTCATATATCTGAAGGCAGAAGTTCTCCGGCCTCTCAAACCGTGATGTCACGTTCTTTATGCACTCGTATTCTCGTGCATCGTCGTATCATATGAATCTGACCTCAGGAGATAGTGCTGAGAGGTAGTACTTTTCAATGGGAGTGGTTTGCTTGTTTTTTTAACGGGAAAAGTGCTGATGTAGTTTCACAAAGTAATCAACCTTTGTATCAAGTTTAAATTATTCCATTGCCTTGATATATGTTTGTTTTGTGGTTACTTCAAACTGTTTCTAACTAGTCACTAACTAATCGTTTTAATAGCACTTCAAGCTCTAATTTATTGCAAACTTGGTATAATTACTTTTATAGTTGACAATAGTTAGCTTATAGTCAGGAGTAGTACAGAAAATATTGTTTCTGAAGGCAGTAGCAACGCAGATAGTCAACTGGCAGTTACGCTTGTGATTACATCTCCTTGTGATTCTGCAGAACTGAGTCATCAAAGGCCAGAAAAAATTACCGTTGCACGTCTGAGGATATTTGCGTCCATTTAGAAAATATCTTCGACGATCTCCTCGATATCTTCCACCATTTTATCATTTCTCAATTACCTTCCTTCTAAGATGATTACGTAGAGATGCCCTCTGCTTCATTGATGGCGGAGCAGGATGAGGGAAAATGATGGGAGGCTAGCAAAGAATAATTTATATCTTTGTTCATTTAACGTAGTCATTCAACATTATAAAACAATGATTAGCACCATGAACCTGAAGATACCAGGAAAGAACACTAAACAATAGACCGTACAATTTGCCCACTGCTGGAATGTAAACTTCATTCTGCACACACTATAAGTTCGTTTCCTTTTACAAATTCTCTTAAACAAATAATTAACTTTTGTATATCCTTTTCTATCTATATACCACTTGTAATTATAGTTTCATTCATTAAATAATGTTTTACTAATTTAGCCTCTCTTTTCAATGTCCTATCTACAAATATCATTTATTTACTTAACAACAATTTTTATTAAGATAAAATTACAATCTGCCTTATCAGGCAATAAGTAATTTAAATAAATGCTGTCGTTCATACCATATTTACAATTCATCATTCACTTGCTCATTCAGACAATATTTACAAACAGCCCAGATGCCCTCCAAGTCCACATGGTTGTCACCTCCCTCGCGTGCGAAGGAGGAAGCGGAGACTTGGGAAGTCCCCCACGCTCCTAAGTCAGCCACGTCACTGGATAAGAGCCAGCAAATATCATTTATACAGTCCACTTCCCACTATCTCAATAGTATATATGTGTACATTCAGATTTATTATCCGACTGAGTAAATATTTAACAGGAGTTTTGGCGGGAGACTTGCATATCACTTTACTGGCAGTTTTGCCATCCTAATTCATAGAACATTGATATTCCTGAACAAATTCCAAACCAGCTCTACTATGTTCTCTGGTCAAGAATGTCTCTGATGCTCTTAAATGCTTTCAGGATTTAATTCTCTTCAGCAAGTCTACTAACAGTTTCTGCAAATATTGTTACTGAAATCGATCACTAAACGTTTCTGCTTTTTATCACTGAAATGGTTTAATATAAGTTAAAAAAATTTAAAGTCGAAATAATTTTATTAGGAATATTTGAATTTTTCTAAGTATGCCACTTTTTTTGAGGGGTGTATATGTTAGATATATATATATATATATATATATAGTTCCTATATTTTATTGGTTGTGATTGTCTGCCCATATTTATCCATTATTTGTTCATTCATTCACAACGGACACTGACCAAATAATATACGAAGTGTCATTGGTTGACTCGTTATTAAGTGACACATCGCTCATATAAGTAATCTTGTCAAAGTGTAGCTTAACACAGGTTGTGTTAAACCCAGTCCGGTGATATTATACACGACTCAATGTTCAGCCGGTGAGTTATCGCTCCGCCGGCCGAGAGATGAACGAGGGACATAGCTTCACTGCTCCGACGAAGGGCCCTCCGGAATAGCGAACTCTCGCGGACTTTAGTCAGATTAGGGCATTTAGGGAGCCCCTCGTGCATCTTTATCAAAAGGGCTCAGGGCTTAATTCACTTAGCCAGATTTCCATAACAACTAACAGCATCCATAACTGTCTAGAAATTAATAACTGCCACTGCTCTTCAGCGGGGTTGATGGAATGGACATAGGACCACCCCTGTCACCGGCCTCCTTGCCTGGAGTCCGCAGGCCTCTTCCTCCTGGAATATAAATTTAATTTAGATAACTGCGGAATAAACAATTTAAATCTGTACTAAATAGGATTAATAGTTTGTTCATAATTGTTAATGTAAAGCGTAAATCAGCATGGGAGAGAATATGCTAGATATTTATAAACTCATAACAAAACGTATCTATGAGTCTCATAGACAACTACGATGAACCATGTTTTTACATTTTCACTATTCGAAAATATTTTCAAAAAATCTTTTGACTCTCCGAAAATTTTCAATAATGGACGTTTCGGTGATCTTTAGAGCTCTTTTAGCTACGATTTTGTAATGAGAAGAACAATGATTTTGAAACAAATATAACCCATGGGTTGGTTTATTCATAGGATTGTTACCAATTTAATTTATTATTATTTTATGTAAAAATAATATTTAGTTAAACCAGCCTTTCAGGGTAAACGCGAATTTCTTTTGTTAGCAATTAACTATTTAAAACCTTTCTAGCATTAAAGCCTCCCTAAGAACCCTTTCTCCATTCTTCGATCGAGCTTGGTCCTTATTAATCCACATAAAGAGAAACATTGACTACCCGCCTTGGTAATGCCCTTGTCAGTAAATTAAGTTAACCTAATAACAAAGAGTAAATAATATGCCCTCAGCACCATACTAGATCCAATGTAATTTTCACTCTAAATAACTGAATTTCGAAACAAAAGAGTATGCTAAAGATAAATTAAAGATATAAAAGACGGAAAGATCTTTAACTGGTAGGACGGAAATTTACATTCCGCCGTCAGATAAATTGTCAGGGTCTCTCACTGCTAGCATCTGCCGCCGTTAACGCAATATTTCCGTTTTAATTAATATTTTGACTGATAAGGCGTTGAACCTTCCAGTTGTTAGTGATATTAACGCTCGGAGCAGTGGAAGTTGGTGAAAATCACGAGAGAGAGAGAGAGTGAGAGAGCGGCAAACATGCCAATGAAATGCGGCCAATATTAGCTGTCACTATACTTGATAGTTAAGAAATTAATTTAAAAAGGCACATGGTTTTCCGACTCCGGTATCATTGTTCTATTACCGCTGAGAATATAGTGTAGACTGGCTGTGGGCTTGCTTGGAGCTCACCTCACCTATAAAAAAATCACTAATAAAGTAAATTATTAAGTAATAAGTAAAATTATTGACGATTAAGTGGAAATAAAATAAATTTAAATCGATTAACAGAACTAAATTAAATAAAACGGTCGTAAACAATCGAGAACATCAATAATTTGTAAAGGTAATTTTAAACCTAAAAGTATTGTTATAAACTAATTGAATAATAAAGAATTTAAAAAACTTTTATTATGATAAAACTACAATCTGCCTTAATAATTAATAGGCAGTAAGTAATTGAGATAAATGTTCTCATTCATACCATATTTACAATTTATCATTCACTCGCACATTCATACAATACTTACAAACAGACCAGGGGCCTCCCAAGTCCACATGGTTATTACCTCCCTCGCATGCGAAAGAGGAAGCTTGGGAAGTCCCCCAGTCTTGGGAAGTCCCCCACGCTCCTCCGTCAGCCAAGTCACCGGATACAAGCCAATGGAGGCTTTAGGAGGAAGTTGTTTGAGAATTTGAGGAGTAAGAAGATCATATCCAAGGGATTTTCGGTAAGGTAAGTTTTTTAAACGTATTTGACCTCAGAGGGGTTAACGGCTTTTGGTGGAAGTGAGAGAGGTATAGGTGAAGTGAGGAAATCTTCAACAGTTATTCCATGGGTATGGTTTTGATTAGAAAGGTAAGGTGTGAAAGTATGGGAAAGATGCAGAGCAAATTTTTCCAATCTATCCCCATCCGAAGCCACCCAGGACTCATCATCACGACGGAGTGGGTGTGAAACAGGACGATACTGAGGATTTTTTTAGTTACATTCTATAGGGAGTTATCCCTGGTAGACAGAGAGGTGAGGTAGCAATTGAAAGGATCGGAACGGAACGACGCCAATTGCCGCTTTACCAATCTGCAGTACTGATTGTATGAGCGGCGTTCAGCAGGATGTCGCGATCTTTGTCACACTGTTCTGGAATGGCGTTTGGATTGGAGTAGGTCTTTGAGATGCTGAGGTAAACGACTATGATTGTGAGTTTTCCGATGACGGTACTACACAAGGGTACAGGTTGAAAAACCGTATCCCAAACGCGATATTGTCCAGTGCTATAACTGTCAGGCATATGGGCATACAAAATCTTACTGCCGCCACCCTCCCAGGCGTGTAAAGTGCAGTGGTCAGCACAGAAGCGAATTGTGCAAAAAGCCCCTGAAATTGCCTGCTGTATGCGTGCTCTGCCAGCAAGGCCATCCGGCCAACTACAAGGGCTGCGAAGCTTACAGAACGCTGATATCCAACCGAACAACGTCGTCAGCCAGAAGTGGAACAACTAGCAATAAGAAGCGTCCCAGCCAGAAATCTGAGGCCTTCTGTCACTATTGCCGATGCTGTTCGCAACAGAGAGCAGTCACAGGCATCGCCCACTCCCTGTCCGCAAGATCATCTTTCCCAGCATTCCGGTCATCCCGTCAACCCTCAAACTCAATGCCATCCTCAATTGAATAATAAAACTTAAATTATATTATATTGAACATCACTAAACGAAACAAACCTAAATACATAATTTATAAACAGACGGAAAAAGTCTACTTAAAACTAACTGAAATTAGGGGTTAGTACTTGCACGAAGATATTAGAAAATAAAATCCGTTTGTGTAACACAGCATGAAGAGGTAAGGGCCAAAGGATAGTGGTCGCTTTAGTTGGCAGATGGTGCTACAGTCTGTGATGGTTACCGGTAGGTGTTACCTGTCAACCCAGTGTTATTTAATTTAGTTTTTTAAAATGGATTTGTTACTTCTTTATTCAAGTAGCTCTTTTATTTGTCCATTTGTAGCTGAGTCAACCAGACATATCCCTCAAATAAAAAAATCTTCATGATCTCTGAGTTGTAGGAGACCGAACATCGTACTTGATTGGCTACATCATTAGCATTTGGTAATGGTGGCGTGAGCTGTTAAAAGTGCTTGTAACCTAAATGTTGGTGAATAATAACTAAACCCAAAACCAGCACACAAATTTAATAAATCGTCTAAACATTAAGAAAAATAAATATTGCATTCCAATAAACTGGCATTCAATGCGCGATTTATATTGATAGCTACAAGAACTATATTTATTTTAATATAAATAAATTTATTTTTACCATCTTTCAAGTGTCCTTACCTATAGAAAAAAGTTCAGAACTTCAAATTTTAAGTAGCTTATAAGATGGGGTGGTTTGCGAAACGTTATTTTTTGTTATCGTACTTTAATCTCAACTAATTAGCATTGCCAAACGTGACAGTCGGAGTCCTGGCAATGTCTAGTTTCTCCAATCATGTCCTGAGCGTCTGTGGCTCTCGCACTCTTGGTCAGGCTCCACTTGCTCGTATCCGGTGTCGTGGCTGAAGGAGGAGCGTGGGCTAAAAGAGCATTACTTTTGTATTCGGCAATTGTTGTGGGTATTAATCATCAGTCATCGAGATATGAGAGTTTGAACTGTATAAAAATGGCATTCAACCGCAGCGTGGACCATTAACGTACAGGCAATATTTCAGATCGTAATGCGGGCCATTTACCATCGCCTATCGCCCTCGACCAGCTGGCCACTTGGGTCTGTCCCGACAGTACGATGACCGCCATTTAAGGGAACACACTTTCTTCTTACAGAGTATCAATACTCTTAGCTACGGTTTTCTTCCAGAAATAAGCCGTTGACTTATAAATATAATAAATTACTATTATTAGAGATTCCACCTGTATGACCTGATACCTGGACAATAGTTTTTTTGTTTTTTTTTCCATATCCATCCATCCATATCCATATTCCCTTGTTACAAAATTAATTTATGTTACAAAATATAGATTATACAAATGAATCGCTTTACAATTGCTTCATTATATTTCCTGTAGCTTGGCTACATTTCATACAAATTCTGTTTCCTACCAATAGTGATCTGCATTATAGAAAAGTATAATGATGTACATTAATGGACTGAATTTATTAAAAGTGATGGGGCTCACCTTATTTATCATAGAGTTAAAATTTACATCTAACTATAAAAACTTAAACTAAATCTTAACCTAATTATCCCCGACTTTCAGTTGCCATCGATGTGGGAAGGGTGATGGGGTCATAGTTTTAAACACTGACAGTTAAACAGTAAAAAAACGTGATGTGTCTCCGGTGGATGAACTCACAGTTTAAGACAGCGACAAGTTTGGTGAAGTTAGCAAGTGGTGAAGCCGGTAAGACCTGTGTCGTACTTCTTCTATTTTGTTAATAAAATGAGTAGAGAAATGTAGATGCCTATCCATTTTTATACCCAGAGAGTACCTGAGGTACATTGAGAAAGCCAGTGCTTTCGCCTTTACTGGACAATAGTCAGAAAGATATTATTTTATTGTTCTGAATTTAAGGTACACACATTCTACGAGTTTGTGTTCCCGACAATCAGCGAATTTATCCTACAGGGAAAATAACTTATACAACATCACTTCGTAAACGTCTTTGAAAATATAGTCACGGAGGGCAGGAGTTATTTTCAGCAAAGAAAAAATATCCAATCTAGTGCACTGCTATGGTAAAAATAGTAATAAATTTAAATAGATTAAAAAAATCAACATCACGATTCGTTACATTACACGCACACTGTATGTCGTGGCCCTCCCTCCATTTTATTAAAGATAACCATTATTTAGCTTAAACAGAGACAGTAAAGTACCTAAGATTGAGCTTGAAACACACATTCTTATTGTTCTGAATCTAAGGTAAATACAGAAATGGCAATGCCAAAGATAGGAACATTTATAGAATATAGTAGCTCTGAAGTTTGGTACCTATTTAAGATAACATTTGAAAGAAATTGTCCCTAATTACACCATTTAATATTTAAATTAATCCTGCTGGTTTTAATTAATTAATGACTTTAAGGTAGATTTTACAATATATTAGATTAGATTCATATTTATTATTAAAATTGTAATTTTATTTGGTTAGATTTAGTTATATGTTACTGTGCGGCCATGTTTTTTATTCGTTTTTAGAATAAATATCATAAATACTGTAAACAGTGACAATTGAATTGAACGGACAGTTTTTCCTTTTAAATTGAGTTATAAAGGTGCCTTGTTTGATTAAACTATATGTTTGATTTAGACTAAATCTTCAATATCCAATCAAGAACATCCTATGTGTGTCCAGAAATCAGAGAAGATTTTATTATGCTTGGGGCGAAAAAAAAATTATACTATATCCCTTCGAAAATATAGTTACGAGGTGTAAGATAGGAATCGTTTTCACAGTTAAGGAAACATACCCGATCTAGTGCACTACATTGGTAAAAATAGATGAAAAAAAATCAACATCAGAATTCGTTACAAAATTACATTTCCACTGCATGTCGATGGCATTCCTCCTCGTGTTTTTTTTTAAATGATAATTATTCAGTATCTCTAACAGATGCAGCGTGGGTTGAACTCAATAAACTGCTGACATGGAACCCACACACTCAATCAAAAAGACAAATTTTAAATCAACTAAAACTTCTATAATACTTGCTGAACAGACAATCACAGCTACTGCTATCACAAAAGCTGGAGACAAAATTACTTACTAATAACCATTTGGGCTTATGAAGCACAGATTTAGGGGACAACCAAAAAATAAAACCTAGCGAAAACAGAAACATTTTAATCAAAGCTTTTCTGACCTATAACTATGTTTGAAATTCAAACTAAACAGACTGAACTCAACACACACATACCTACATTCTATGCATACATGCAATTCCATCAAAAACTGTACCGGCAGCCGAATCTATAGCGACTTACCTGACACGCCACGACGACTCCGGAAGAAATGGAGTAGGGAATTTTTTACTTAAATTAACTGCCATCAATATAATCATACATATGGGGAAGCATCACTCGATGTTTTTCCCCACATTTCATTCATGCATATTTGTTACCGTCAATCAACTTATTTACTGGTTGTATTATTTATTTTCGGTAGACAGTTGCGAATCAATCCATATGACAAAAAAATTTATGAATATATACTATTAGCTGCATCCTTGATAATAATGTAGAATAATTATCAATAAAATAAAATCTGTATTTTATAAGGAGTTATGCCATAAAAAAGTATCTTATCTGTGTTTAGATTCTGCAAAGGGTGCATAATAAGTATTATTGATATGCTGTCATGAGACTACAATTACGAAATACCGGAATGTGCACTTAATCACATTATGCACTCAAAAAAGGTCTCGGTAATAACCCCCACATCATTTCAATAATGGGGACGGCTGATACCCGAAATGTGGTCCTAATGTAAATTATTTGTACATTAACTTTGTGACTGACTTTCAAATTGCAACCTTTTAGATTTACTGGACTTGATCTAAATCAAATTGATCGTTAAGGCTCTGTTATATGAGGATTATAATGACAAAGAATTTTTAACAGAAAATAAGAGGATGTATACATAAATAATTCGGTTCATTAAACTCACTACTTTACAAAATAGCAACGATAATCCATGAAAAAAGTATTTGACAATGACATTTATAGAGTAAAGCTCATTCAAATTTATAATTTAATATGAGCTATTAAAAAAAATTCATCAAAATTAGGAATACCTCTGTTAAAATCTTCCTGTACCAAGACACCGAATTTAAATTAATACTTGATGATGTCTATTTCTTCACGTTAAGAAAACTAATTAGCTCTTGCACAGACATGTTTTAAAACCCATTTATGGTCTTGAGAGGTTCTGCCTTCAACCATTTTTTTTTCAAACCCCACCATCTACAATTCTAAACCAATATCCCTTGTTGTTTTTTTTTTAGTGGTAAATTCATATTGAATGTATTATCTGTGAATTATATTACGTTACTTATTGAATTTTTTTCTGTAAAAAATATTTATAGGTATTTGGGGCGAAAACTGGTTGTAATGTGCTTAGTAGTACTAAATCAATTCATTTTTTAAACATTAGGTGCTGATAATTTTGTATTGAAAATGAAATAAAAAAAACTCAGAAAGAACATAGCAATAATGATAAATACATTTCATTGATAAATCTCCTTGAATAAATACAAAAACCTCATAGAAAATTAATAGGAGAAACAAGTATAAAAACAACATCAGAAACAAATATGATGAAAGAAACTGACAAATTTACTTTATAAATATAAGGGAAAAAAATGACCTTCACTAGAAATGTCTTGGTTAAAACTAAAATTTCATGATGCTTATCCTCACCTTAAAAGTGACCATTGCCTAGCAGCCATAAGTTATAAAAGGATATTATAGAAATATATGAATTATGTCGAAAATGTGCCAACTGGTACGAAGAGTTGTACGCTGTCATACATGTTTGATGACTTTTACACATAAAAAAAAATGTTTGTAAGCTTTAATATTATATAAGCTACGAGAGTGGGTGCAGAAAAAGGTTCTTAGCTGCCGCTAAAATATTTGTGACAAACTTTTCAGAATTCATTTAAGCCCTCTTCTGCAGAAACAATTTATTTATTCAAAAAGTTCGTCTATTGTTTCTTAATGTCGTTTAATTAAATCTAATTATCAGAGAAATTCACCGTGGATTTTCATTTGAATGCTTATTTATGGCTCTGTGAGTTATTGATGGTTCAATAAAAGTAAAGCTTGGTCAATATTGTGACAGGGTTACCCTTTATACAACATCCCTTCGAAAAAACGACTGTAGAACAATTTTGTGGCTTACTTTCTTGGCTTAGGCTAGATTTAAATAAACGTTTATTTTGGTGTCTGCTACCCTGTCCTTCACTATAATACAAGATCAAAAAATATAACATAATACCCACTAATCCATATGAAATTGTTTGTTGTAATGTACAAAATAGTTTCAGAATCTGCTAAATTTAAAAATCATATTTTAATAAATGATGAACAGCATCGCTGAGAGGGACACCACTTTATTGTGAGTTTTTTTTTTTAAGTTTTAGTGACTTTATAATGAAGAAGCTATATGCCCTCATTCCAGCTGGTGATCTGTAATCCTTATATTTACAATCTGCCTAATTGGGAAATAAGTAATAGTGATAAATGTTCTCAGTATTAAATTATTAAGGCAAAACGAATAAAATAATCGAATAGGTTATTTAATGCCTTACCAGCAAGTTACAATACTTTTGTTTTTCCTGTTTCAACTACTTACATTATTATCAAAGATAAGATTCGCATTGACCAAGATGGTCTGATAAATAAGTAAACTATTTTTGATGAAGGATGTTGAGGTCAAGGATCTATATATATTGAAGGATCTTTAATCAATATTTAAGAAATTCACGACTGAGCCCTGCGTATTAACTTTACTCCTACGTTATTTTTTCATCGTTTAATCCTTAATTTCTCTTTTTTCGTTTGAATATTTCTTGTACAATAATCAATGTAGAAAAAAAAAATAGTTACAAGTTATTTATTTAGCAACTTTTATGGGTCACGGGTACGTGTGTAATTGCTACTGCACAGTAGGATCTACAATAATCTCTTTGCCGTTAACTGGTTAAGCGGAAATGATAAGTTTTGTGTTGAAGGGAGAGGGAGGCTCGAGATCTATTAGGTTAAAGGGTGTTTGTCTGTCTGTCTCTTTGTTTTACGATACCGATCGTAAAAGGAATACATTGAGATTTGTAAGGTGAATTTCACATCTCCAAGTACATTTAATAATGTGTGGTAAAAGGTTCTAGAAACGGATAGTCTGAAGCGAGAGTTTGACCAAGAAAAATTTGTATTGGACAAGCACTTATCTTAAAAGGCCCCTGAGCTGGAGTCCCGATTCCGCCAGTAATTTATTCTTTGTCTATTACTTTGCTTCTAACATTTTTTGGAGATAACTTCGATGTAAAGACCTCAGGTCACGATTAGTGCCTTTGTTTGTGTATTTAAACTCATGTGGAGAGTCTGAGATAGTACAAAAACGAGAGCAGAGCCTAGGCTTCCCGTAACCGCTGTTGAGGCACCCCCGCCCCTTATGACAGTCTTTTGAGACGAGGTATCTTCTATGTACGAAAAAAGATTGTTGGGTTATAGTATTCTGTCGGCCAGTCTGTCTATGGGTGTAAACTATTCTGCTAAGCTCTGACTTTTCTCTCTCTGACTCTCGAGGTTGCTACAGAGTTCAGATCTCAGAAGCTATTTAAGATTTAAAGTTCTGATTTTTTTCCCGTGGCGACAAGTTAATTATTTTGGGAGAAACCGCATGTAGTTTCGGTTCTTTTCAATATCATAGAGGATAATTTTCACTTACTGCGTAGTGACCGCTAACTACATAAGATAAATCACCCTCCACTCTATTGTATACATTGTAAATTAGTTATAATATGTTGTAAACAAATGTAGATAATATTACCAAACCACAAAGTCATATCAGTGTAAATATGGTAAACACTAAATGAAGTAGCTGCAGACGAGTTCAGAGGCAGGTGGGGAACCCGTAGAAAGAGCCAGGTATCCACCAGCCCTATTTCTGGAAGAGCTGGGTCCTGGTATAGAACATTCAAGCTCCATCCAGGCCTGCAATGCAGCTGGCCAAAATAAAACCTCGCCTTATTGGCTGGAATGCAATTGGCCAAAATAAGACCCCAGCTCATTGGCTCCTTTGGGCTATATATACCCTCCTTTCAAGGAGTTTAGGGGGAAAAAAACAACTATTTATTTAAACTACGGCTCACCTCTGGGCTGGAAAATGCAGCTGTATTGATGTTTGGCCAAATGAGATTTGGCCTTCTCATTTATGAAAACCTCTGCATCTTTCTTTCCTAACCTCGCTATGTTTTAGTCCGGCCTTGTCAGACCCCACACCTTCTTATTGGAATTATCTGCCTTCGTCTCTCTAAAGCTAGCACCTCCTTGGAAGAGATCTTTTCCTTGCGGACAACGGTCTCCTCGAGTCCTACAAACTTTACCTAGTAGTGTCTCCCCTAGTAATCCAGACTGCCGCTCTCCGGTTCACACTCGCCTTTGGGATCCGGACAGTTTCGCCTACCCTTAGATACCGAGTGTAAATTCCGTGTCATTCCAAGACCACATTAACTACCTGTAATACCTACCCTATACCTCTTCTCCTGACATGGTGCACTGTCGGTGCACATAACTATCAGATAGCCTATTCAACACTCACTTCGTCGCTAGGGCTAAGGTAACTAGGTTCCCCTCGTGAAGACCCGACAATTACACAGGGGGTTTGACAAATAAAATGAAGTATTTTTACTGAGTGTTTTTTCTTTTTTTTACGATCGTTTAGTAAGTATTTAATAAACTCGCGCGGAGTTAAAGTATTTATGCACATTATATGCAAAATGAAAATTTTGTTCATATGCTCAAATAAAAAAAGTGAACAATTTATAATGATGAACAACTATATAATATTATATATCAATAAAATACGTTTTTCATTGTATTCTAGAAAGGAAATTCAGAGCACTTTGGACGGTTTCTTTGTCAGTAATTGGGATATATCTGTGGATAGGTTAGGTCAGGTTAAGGGTGATTCTCATCAAGTCCGATATTCAGTGCGACTAATTAAGAATAAAGAACATGCTTCAAAGGACTGTTCGTCCATTAGAGCGCATTATACGACTTTCCACTGAGTAAATAAACTACTAGAGTAGGAAACTAAACCTGTCTGTGCCCAGCACAGATATTTTATGCGGGGTCACATGTACCAGAGGACAGAAGATAGCCTGGAAAAGTCCGTCATTCATAAATGATACCCCACAGCGGGCACTAATCCACGGCTTTATCGGATCAACTCCAGTGGTGCTCCAGCGCTGGAGCACCACGGAATCCTCTTTGCCGATCACGTATGCTGCCCATCGGGGGACATTATTGGACATTGGGGGGCATACATTATGGGGGATCCATGCACTTCACCGCCTCATGTGTTCCCCACAGGCCCTGTAGGAGTATATTAGAAAAACGTGATGACTAGGCAACCAATGATACTGTATTGATCTCTCTCCCTCTTTCTCGGCTGCAATATGCACAGGAACTAATTATTCAATACAGCCGATCTAGTTGAGAGATTGACTTATTACTCAAGTTTGTCAAATTTACTTGTTTATTGCTAAGGAATGAATTGTATTTGGTTTGGTGTAGTGCCGGTGTGGAATTTGTATATTAAGAAATACAACACCTTCTGACTCTCTAAAGTTTTAGTTATTTTCCACCAAAACATTTTTGACGGACATCAATGACCCTTCGGTTTAATTGTACTATATATATATAAAAAACATTTTTTTTTAATTTGGCCTGTAATTTTTCACTACCGTATTTAATCTAAGTTTGACTATAAGGGAAACTCTTAAATAACTTTGAATAGCAAGCCTTTATTAACATTTTTTTTTCATCCTTCTCACTATTGTTTATGAACCAAAACTAATAGGCAAATTCCACTTTTTATTATAATCCAAAACAACTAAAATTAATATTTACAAAAAACATTGTAATGAACAGTACATCACATAAAGACGATTGCAAGTACTTGTTTAAAAGTAAAGCCTCTCTCTTAGGATTTGGCAAACATTTCGCAGCTTACTACTTTAGAACAAACCGACTTGTTCCGTAGTGTCACACAATAAATCCCATAGGAAGTGAACCTCGAAGTTCGTGCAATATCATAATTAGCATTAATGTTTTAAATGAATTCCACTTAAGCTGTTTAGGCCCAGTGCTAATGGATTGTTGGGATGCGTACTTAAGAGGTAGGAAGGGAAGCTGAATCCCTTAATTTGGTTTCCTTGTTTCGACACGATAAGGTGATAAAAGGGTGGGGATGGCGGATCGAATGCTTGAATGATATTAATTGCTTCAGTTAGTTTCTGAAACGAGACGTGGATTTTATTATTTTGGGTCGGCCAGCTGTAAAATTACTTTCTACTGTTGTAGTGAGAAGTAGGCTCGCCCACATATCTCACTTTCCGTGCATGCACTTTTGTATTTAACAAAAACAGTGGTAAAATTCATCTCTAAATACGATTATTAGTTTTATCAGTATGGAAAAAAAAATGGACTTGAAAAGTTGTCAGGTCCCCTCCCTAACTTTTCAGATTTATCAAACCTGAAAATGATGATATTTTTCCATGGTTAAGTACACAACAAAGCAGGTGACACAAAAAGAATTTAAAAAAATGTTTTGAGAACCAGCATTATAAATCATACCTTTCAACCAATTTTATTAAGCATATATTCTTTGATTATGAATTTAAACTAATTTTCAACATTGTTTGACGAATATATATTATCATATTTTGACTTTTTTTTTCAAATTGAAAATTCACTCTTTATTTATTGAAAAGTTTATGGAAAAATCATTTAAGGTTCGGTTGTTTCTTTGACGAGTATTTTGATACAATATTTATAAATAATAATTTATAATATATTTAAAATAAAATCTTTATTGTGATAAAATTAAAATCTGCCTTATTGGGCAATAAGTAATACAATGTTCGATGTTCTCATTCATACACCATATTTACAATTCTTCATTAACTCGATCATTCATACAGAGTTTAAAACAGCCCAGAGACCTCCCAAATCCGCATGATTGTTACCCCCCCTCACATGCGAAAGAGGAATATAATATGTTAATAATTATGATATAATATTAGTCATTTATTTTAAGTGATATTCTTTCGCAAAAGCTATTAGATGTAATTATCTAATGCGAACATTTAAGTGAGAATGGACCAGAACGTCTGTATTCTCCCTGACCTTGTATTTTTCTTATTATTTATCATTTTTATTTACTGTTCATCAAATTATAGCTGTAACATCGTGAAGTAGTAACCTAAAAAAAATAATTTATTTTATTTTATTAATAATATTTACTCTTAATTAAAAAAATAACTAATTGTACATTGAATTCAGCTAATTTTTTCTATGTTTCTATCTATCTACCTACTTCTTCTGTTAGTTGCAAAAATGTTGACTCCAAAACAATGATATCTCATTGTGCTAGATGATTTTAGAATTATATCAGTTTAACAAAGCTATCTTGCTAATATAATTATTTTAAGATTTTCCCCACCTTCAGCAAACGTTTTTATGTTGTAAGCCGTTCGAAAATCTATCATGTGCCATTACTCAATTCCCTTTCAACAATAGACAGTGACTAGAAGATGAAGCAGCTCTCAGTTAATGGATGGTGGTGATAATTGATCGTCAATCTTGCGATGACAGCGGCCACCAAGTAAAGGCGATATTTCAGCAAAGTTGATTGAAAGAACTTTCCGTGATACCCAAAATGATTAAATTGAAAAATATATTCTAGATACGTTCCACCAGCTTGTTGATTCCTAAATTGTTGAAATTTAGCTTTCCCTTACATTTGACAGTCTTTTGGGTGTTTTATTAATGCTTTCAAACACGAACGGGTAAATGAAGCCTATTTTTTTTTTTTACATCAACTACTTTTAATCTTATAACAGAAGTTGTACTCGTGTTGCCACAAACGTTTTAGAGTAGTAAGATCGACTCAACTTGTTTTAACATCGTTTTTGTCAAATTTCCCTTGCGATGTTTAATTGGTGCTATGGAGTTGCTACAGTTTGTCTTGACTATTGGATTTCCTTCGTAAGTATATTTACTAGAACTAGAATATTAAAATCAACTAGCTTTAAATATGGAACAATAATCACATAAATTGGCAACGGGCTATAGGACATTACTAATTATTAACTCATAACTGCTAATACAAATAATATTTTTCCGACATCAGAATTGTTACTATGCATTATTGATTGGGTATTTACTGGACTACACTGACATGAAGTCATGAAACACTTTAATTTTTAAACTATTTTTTCAAGAGTCATCATTTATTCGACCAGTGATTGTTTTAGGATCATGATTTATTGAATGGTGACGCTCCGTTTAAATAAAAGTAACCCAGAAAAAAAGTATTCAAAGTTTATTAATTAGTTATCTAACAATTAAAAAATTATTAAATTAAATTAAATGTTAAATATTAGTAAATGGGACATATCTCGGAAATATTACATTGCACTCGTTTACGTAGAAAAACATCCGTTTCTTCCAAATCTTCTTCAACATGGTGTTAAAATTAAAATTATTCAAGATTATGTCCCGACCTCATTTTGTACAGGTTAAAAGTGGTAGACTCATCTGTTCGGTTCTCTCTTGTGGTCTGAGGCGGTATTGCCACCTCCAACTTTACAGTTCTCGGTTCTCGACTGGATTTTAATAAGTGGTCTAATTTTGACCATTTCTCCTCTGGATGCTGGCCATCTCGTGTCTCCTAGCCCATTTTACCTTCATATTCTTTTTTTATTACGTCATTTCCTGGCTTATACACGTTAAGTTTCACAGCATTTGCTATGTCATAACTATTTAAAAATATTTTGTATATATGGATAGGTTGTCTATATCCATACTATATAGACAACCTATCTACTACCTACCTACCTACCTACTATATAGAATGTTTGTTGCGAAATAAAGTAATGGTATTTCTTAATTATGATTAGTCCTTCGTATATGATCAGTCCTAGTAGAATAATGTTTTTTTAAATAAGTATAATATATATATTAATTACTATAAATAATATCTTTACTATCCTGGGATAATGTTTCTGAAGAACAACGTTTTTGTAAGTTCATTGATATTATCAGCCCCAACCAAAATTTACAATTTTCTAATAAATTATGTATAAAAAAATTAAACAAGAAAATATATAATATTGATATATATATATAAGTTACGTCTAGCGGTACGGCAATGTTAAGCCTAATACCTTGTAGCCTAGGGTAAACTAACCCGTAACGTGTGTATAGAGGATCAGGAGGAAAATAAAGCCAGTTATAAAACAAACCTTCTTATTATATCATCTACCTCATTCATTCCTTTTTCTCGATCGTCTACAGCTGGGAGACGATTACTTATATATATATATATATATATATATATTGATTATACATGTACAGATAAAAGACATATACTTATCAATAATTAATAATACAGAACTAAATAACTGTGTATGGTGAAATTCTCCATCTTATTTTAATCTTTCATATCAATCTTATTTTTCACGAGCTAAGAAGAGAAAAATATTAGTTATACCAGATTGATGCAAAGTAACAATTTGGTGTATGGCGTTAGAATAATGTGAAAGATGAGTGATGAAAATTTTTAGATTATACAGAATCCTGAGGATTTGGCGAAACGTAGACAAACTGTAAGAACAAAAATAAAACTTTGGAGAGACTTGCACTCTTCTGTGAAAAAATTATGATTTTTTTATAACTACCATTGTAATTTAAATGAAATAGCGTATTTTACTGGAGTATTTACCCTTTAGCAATTTATTAAAATAATATGAAGAAAATGAAACAAGAACTTACTAGAAAAATGAAAATAAAATATGTACAAAAATACACCGACGCACTGATTCATCATTGGATATTCACACAGAAATATATCTACCTATGTTTACTAACGCTAAGATATAAACCAATATAAATTGTTGGAACCTTAAGTTAGAAATGGTAATAAACAATATATTCTTAAATTAAATAATTCATGAAATAGCTACATAGTATACATATATTGTTGTGATAGTTTTCGGCAAGGAATTATATTCAGTTACAAATCCGGAAAAAAGAAGCTCCCGAAATCCTTCGTCTTAGACGGCAAAGAGTGCCCTGTAAGCAACAAGCTGTGCTACCTCGGAATTACCCTCCGTCGGCACTTGTCGTCCACAACGCATCTCGGCAAGAAATTAAAGAGTGTTAGGCCCCTACTTCACAGCCCGGCTTTATCGGTACGCCTCAAGCTGCTGATATACCAGAGGGTCCTAAGACCTGCTTTGATGTATGGGACCCCTCTCTTCAAGTATCTGACTCCTAACACTCTCCAAACGCTCCAGAAATTTCAGAACAGAGTTCTCCGCACCTCCCTTAAGCCGTTCGACCGAGTCTGCAGACGAGATGCATAAAAAAATTGAAGTGCTCACCATTCAAGATTTTATCAAGAGAAGGCACATCAACTTTTTTGACGCACTCAGACATAGCCACAACCCACTATTCTCTGACCTTCAACCACCACCAATGCCCGTCAGATGGAAGCACTGCTGGACCACCGAAGCCTGGAGGATGATCGACGTCATTGAACCCCGATGACTGAACAAACTACACCCAGCCGAGAGATCGAGGCCGATCTCCCGGCCGACTCAACCGAAGCCACAATGACCCCATCTACCTGTGTAAGCAGGGTCAACCTTCCGGCCGAGAGGCTGACTCATTTCAGGCCGACTACAATCCATTGCCTAGGTGACTTTAGGCTCAACCCTTGGTAGACTCTCACTACCTTCCTGATTCCATCCGCTTTTTTAGGCATTCCACACCCTATATCCTTCTCATACATCCTTCAAATGGGGGACTCCCCTTAGTGAAAGGCACTTATTAGCACAAAATAATTTTTCTTTATTTTTCCCACATCCTTTTTTTATAAGTTTGAGAGCTAAGGAAAAAAAAAAAAATTCGGCATTTAAATAACATAGGTTAATGATACAATAACGTTCTAGCCTAAATTTAATGTAAACATTGTAACTATATCAAAACATTACTATACTTGTCAAGATTAGTTTTATCAGCAATAGCAAACTCAAATACCTTAAACTATACAGGCCATTAAAATCATTATATTTTAATGGCCTGTATTTACAAGGTGATTTCTGAAAGAAACATATTATACCAGAAGACGGTTATTTGATATATACAAACTACTTCTAATTGTATTATATATTAGAATGACAAAAGTAAAAAAGTTCTATTAACACAAAAGAAAATTTAAAAAGAACACTATAAACATATGCTTCGTGCAATAGTTTTTTTAACTATGTTCAACTGACCTATTACTGGTTAGCAGGTCTTGTTACCTGTCTGTCTTGATGAGGCCAATGTTACCCGGTCGGCAATATGCAGAACTTGGTACAATACCATGAGCAAACTGGTTTAAGACAAATAAAGAGAGTTGTACCACTGCCAGATTTAACGGGGTTAATTACCTTACAATAATATTTTTCTTGAGTGACTGACAATTGGCACGAGCGAGGTGAGGAACAGGGATGCCAAAACGGCACAACCACAACACTCATGGTGTATGACGTATTATATTTTCACATGTACTACTTGTTTCCTGAACATTTGTAACATAACATATGTCGGTAACTTTGATTAGACAATGTAGTCTCGTACGAAGTACCGTCTCTCTGTCGACTTTTCAGTAGTTTAAAGAAAACGGCTAGTTTTTTCTGGTTACTAATAATTACTAGAATTATTAAACCAATATGATGAAAATGAAATCCAGTAATTAATGGTAAATATTCGATCTACATTAAATATTTTATTAATATATTTACGTGTAAAGCGACGACTTCTGCATAAATTAAACCTGATTGTAGTCTCCTTTGAGAGATTGTCACTTTAGTGAATTTTCCGTAGTCTTTCAAGGCCAGCTAATGGGATTGGGTATTGACAGGGTTCAAAATGATAGCACAGTTGAAAGATCACATGCCTAAAAGGAGGATCTAGTAAGTTCTTCGGATAGTAAAAGTTCTAATCAAAGTATTAAACCATCTCTTTGGAGTGCCCAAGTTTAGGTAATTAAAATTCCTGGCTCTCCGCTGAATCCAACACCCACCATTAGCATCCCGTCCGATCGTGAAACGATTGCAAAACCCGAGAATATTTTTTTCTCTAAAGACCACTAAGCGACAATTCGACCACTTAAACACAAGAACGTACTGCCATTATAGAGGCGCTCGGAGAATGCGGTTGATCAAACTTAGTTAAATGGATTGCGTTATCGGAGGGAGGCCCTGATTCGCCGTCAAACAGAGCATAAACTGTAATGAGCCACTCTTACTGTCTCAGCAACAGCCTGACCATTAAAATTTCCTTCCGGCTAATTATAAGGGTAGCGGCAATCGAAAAACCAGTTTACTCAACGAGGTTTCTAACTTCACTTATAGAAATTTGCATTTCTGGGTATAACCATTTTCGATCCGTGTTCCGGGTTTTAAATGAGTTTTATCTTACTACTTGCTCGTCTGAGGTTTAGCTGCCCTACCAACTTTCCTCATATATTATTTGTGGTGAGGAAAATTCGTCTTTATCGACTATGAACTAAATTTTATTTTTTCAAAGATATATGAATAAAATTAATGGCTTAGAAAGTGAAAGGACCATATAGTTAACTAACAATTTTCGTCCCCACAATTACACAGGTACAATCATAAAAGTCTCCCCACACTTTATTTTACAATGAAACGAGCGCTTTCGGTGGCTATACAAACATTTTCATGTATCCTCCTATTTAAATCCTCTCCACCTACAACTGG
The DNA here is from genome assembly GCA_930367205.1 of Acanthosoma haemorrhoidale. Classification (NCBI taxonomy): domain Eukaryota; kingdom Metazoa; phylum Arthropoda; class Insecta; order Hemiptera; family Acanthosomatidae; genus Acanthosoma; species Acanthosoma haemorrhoidale. Next base: position 46,255,237 of record OV884014.1, read on the forward strand.
TGCTAACTTAATAGCATTAAATGGTTGTGATAAAATACTTAGTGTATTAGACAAACAATTTTTAAATTATTTGGTGACCTTTCTCGGTTATTGCAAATGATTGGATTAACGATTAAAATTAGTGGTCTTGAAAACATTGATGTACCAGTTAACAATTTTTTTTTCCATTTTAACAAAACAAACTCCTGTAAAATATAGTTCTAAAATTTAGGATTTATTGAATTTTTTTTATGACAGCTATCAACCAACATGCTGCATTTATGCTTCCTTTTTATGATCCTGGACGAAATTAGGACCTCTAGCTCTCAGGTTGAAAACTAACTAGCACCGTAAAACGCTTTATTTGTTACAACGATTTCATGATTACAATTATTCCTAATTTTAATAGGTGAGTGGCAAAACAAGTAACTCCATTGAATTCCTACAGAAAAATTAAGCAGCATATGTATTTACATTGTGCTTTTAATGGTGCGCTGAAAATATCACTCGTCAATAATTAATGTGAAATACTCTATGAAGCGAGCAGGCAGAAATCCGACGGATCCAGTTGATTCTTTGTTTTACTAAAACATCCAGGAACCCCTGCTTCATTTAATTCTAAACCTATAGGGAAAAAAAGTTGGTGAAATCTGTCTGTGAGCCACCCCCCCAAAAAAAAAACTTAACTGACGAACAAGAGGTGTCAAGGCTGAATGCTACTGTCAAGTCAAGCTGCTGTTCGAAAATTGGAATTTCTAAAACAAATGTGTCATCAGCAAGCGGTTTTTTTTATTAATGCTCGGAGGAAACATTAGAATTCAAAAACGGAATAGTTTAGAAATACTACACTTGTTTTAATATTTTTATTTTTCCAAGATGAAAATGGATTCTATAACATTTAAAAGTAAACAAATATGCACAGTTTTTCTTCACTGATCTGAATCATTCAGTTCAGTACGTTGTTTATCAGTTCATGGTAAACTCACAAGGTATCAGGGTTGAGGAGAGGGTTAATGTTGTTTATTTGTTTAAGCAATATTTTTAACGTATTTAAATATGGCAACACTGGCCAAAATTAGTAGGGTAAGGTCATTACTCCATGATAGTACTTATTTCCGTATTTTATTCATGAGGCAGAAAACGGTAAACTAATAATTTAATCGTTTTAAAATCTGACGTAGCTCAAGCAGCTTTAGTACCAGAAAGAGAATTTTAGACAGAAAATACGTAAGGATTATTGATTGAAAATAATTGTGTGCTGTTAAACTCCGACCATACGGATAAATTAGATTTATCTGTTAAGAAAATGAGCCTAGTCATTTCATCATGCGTTTGAAAAATAACTGTGGACTTTAAATACTTTTTCGTTTTACCCATTATATTTTAACCAGGCAAAATTAATTGTTACAGTAATTAGTAGTAGAAACTTCTTTATTGTAATAAAATTACAATCGGCCTTACTGGGCAATAAGTAATTGTGAGAAATGTTTTCATTCATAATATATTTTCATTCACTCGCTCATTCATACAGCATTTACAAACAGCCCAGAGACCTCCCAAATCCACATGGTTCCAGTAAATAATTACAACGACAATGCACACGTTATAGATATTTTATAAATATAGTAACGATATTTTTAGGGTCAAATTAAGTCTTATTTTAAAATTAATGTCTGTTAAGATGGAAAAGGTGAGATAGGTACTAATCACACCTGAGGTATAAAAAAGGAATTCAAGGAGTTACATCTCGGTAAAATCACGGGTATATTGTGGGGCCATGTGTTCAACAAATACCAGCGTACGACACAAAGGTGTTGAGTTTTAGCCAGGCATTCATTCAGTAACTATAATTCAGTCATTAGATTGGATGCTGGAGAGGAACCACATCTTTTAGACCAGAGAGTAAAAGCAACCAGTAGCGACGAAACAAACCACTCCCCTCAAACCCAAAAATGTACTATGTAAAAATATACTATTACTTAAATTTTGTAACTATTATTTAAAATATATATGTAAATTATTTAGCCAATTATGTTAATATGAAACGTTTGAAATAGAAAAAAATATACGCCAGAACCAAATTATACCCTGTGATCATATTAAATGTATGGTTATAAAATATACTATTATAATATATAAAACTATTTTTCATGACATTAATGTTTATTAATGCACACGTGTATATTTGCACTGTGGGAAGCTCAAGTAAGCGTTATTCTCTTCACAATTCTTATATTGGGACAATATCATAAAGCCATCAACAGTTTGCCTGTTCAGCATCATCAAGGACTATAGTTTTGAAGATATATATATATAATTACATTAAACGAAAAAGTTGTGTATTATTTTGTGTTGATTGAACAACCCACAGTGAAGATATACACATTATAATATTATATATTAAATAAACTTTTTGTAAATGTCTTTTGACTCTTTAGAATATGAAAAGTAAAATAAAAACTGTAAATGCTATAAAATATTAGGTGATATTGGATCCATTAAGTCTATATTATCTAACAGCATCAGGCGCACTTATAAAAAAAAGAATTTTCTTAGTGAATGATTTCTTTTATATTAACTTTGGACTTGAGCTCAATCGTGTGCCTTCCAGACCCGACTTCCGCACCGTCACACCTGCTAGCTATTTGGTCACCAGTTGGTATATCGATTGCCCAAGCTAGTGGAAACATATTTAATTCACGATGGACTAGCACTACATGGGGCCCGAATGAGCATGATGTCGACGAACCTAATAATGAACCATTAATCCTATCGAGAACCCCAATTTCGCTGATTACCAGCCACGGTCACGTTAATAATCAACAGGGGGTAAGAGCTCATGGCAACCGAAGCATTGTCTGTAGCCACTGTAGGGCTCGCAAAGGTAGATTGCAAAGGTACTTTCATCCCATGGCTATCACGATAATCAGAACTGAGGCATAATACTGTAATAATAATTAGAACAGAATAAAAGGCACCAGAGCAGTACCTCATCAATATTATAAATTAAGGATATAAGAGTAAAATTTTTATCAAGCAATAAAGTTTATTGCTCTATTGGAGAAAGAAGAAGAAGGTGAAAAAAATGTTAAAAGAATGATTGGTACTAATAGCCTCAGAATACTATGATTTCTATTGTTGACTTTCAAAAGTATATTTATATGGTCTCTTTGAAGTTATTAGTCGATATGTGAGAGACAAGTCTTTTAAAAATAGAGAACAAAAAAGGGAATAATACGTTTTTAGGTAGGATCATATAAGAAGTATCTGGATAAGATGGGGAATGGCCCAAAATGCTGCTTTTGGAAGGAATTGAGGAATAGGAAAGATAGTATATGGATGCATACAAATATCATTTGTAAAGTGTCTGGGAGAGCCTTAGGTGAATGCTATCATAATTCTGGCAAATACTCTTTATTGGGCTATAATTACAATCGGCTTTTATAAGGCAATCAGTAATTGCGATAAACGCTCTCATTCATACCATATTTACAATTCATCATTCACTCTAATTATCATAACTCATACTCACTATCATAATTAACTGAGATGTTTCCACTGGCTTTTCTACGGTCGGACCAACCTAAGGAGCGGGAGAAAAATCGAACAGCATCTAATCACGACCAATAGGGTGAATGCCTTTTGCAAATATTCATTATTATCCGGCCACCTTGCTTACCGGCGTAAAAAATTCAAATTTCCAAGAAAATAAATAAAAATATCAAGCTATTGCCTGATAATATGCATTCTTGAGTATTGAAAGAAGCAAGAATATTTGTCACTGCATAAACTGAAAGAAACCACCAAGCCCAGAGAGCTTGCCTGCAGCGGTCTCGCTCAATTGAGGATCAGCCAATATTGAAGGATTTAAATAAGATTAAGGTAGACCACGGATCTGGAGGATTAAGGAGACCACGACAGCCAGATGGCCAGATTCAGAGTAATTGTTACCACTCTTTGTAGAATTAGCTTGCATCTCTGATGCCTGCTTAGTGTATTCATTTCCTCCGTCTCACTCTAATTGAACGGATTTCTTAAGGAACCTGTCTTTTTAATCAAGTTTCAGGGAGCAAATGATTAATCAGCGCCGAGAGCTCAGATAGACTGGGCATCAGATTACTATCTACTCTATTCATTGATCAATGTAATTTTTAAAAGTATGTTCCACGCTAGCTTAGATTACGACCTAATTAACCAATTTATCCTAGTTAATCGCTGATGCAATTACAGAAAAAAAAACAAATGACACGAAAAAAAGGATGCACCAATTTAGATCACCAACCAAAAACTCAAATACTATTCTATTGTTGTCTAATATGCTATATGTTACATGTCCTTTAATTTTTCTGTGTATGCATGCATTTGAAAATTATTATGATTTAAATCATAATTAATACCAAAATATTTTAGCAAGCCAACTATTATTCTTGAACCGTTATTATATAAGTATGAAATCGTGTGATAGAAATAAGGAAAAATAATCACTCCAGTTTAGCAGCCTCACACCTGGGGTAACCGAATCAAATGAAACTTTTCGGTAAGAACGACAAATCTTTGACTTGAATTAGTAGAAGCACAGAAAAAAAGTTTTAAAAGTGCATTTTTTGAAAAAGGTTACTCTTTGTATACAGATTGTAAAAAAAAAGGCTATTTTAAATCATCCGATCGCTTCTTGTTAGGTATAAAATGAAAAAAATGGATTGAATTAAATTATAACATTTTTGAGAGATTACAAAAACCAAGAGACGTTGGTAAAGTAAGAAAAACATAGTAGGGAAAAACAAATTTGTGTTCGTTTTCAGCACCTCTAAAAATCATTGAATGGAGTACTGTATGTGAGGAGGTGTAAAATATCTCGTAGTGTAACAGATAATTAACTCAGTAAAAATTAGAATAGAAAAAAAGGGAACATACATAACAAAAAAGGTAAAATAAGTTGTGTTTTCTGCTTGGCTTAGTGAAAAAGGAGACCAAACGGACACAAGCAATAAGGCTTACCATGATGTCGCCAGTAAAGAAGATTATGGAATAAAATGTGGAAGGAATAAGCAAGAAGCTATTATAAACTGGTAGAGGGGGGTGGCACTCAAGACAAGTGTTGGTATTACTCGAAAACAGGACTGTTTCCACCCAGCATGTCGAAGAAGAACTGTACTTTCCATTTTTCCGCGCAGAAAGCATGCAGCCAATCAGAAACTAATTCCTTAAACAATTATAAGCTATTACTATACAAGATTTTTGCTTGCCGACGCGAAAAATTTTAATTTATAAATCTTGTCGTCTTGGCCGGTACAGACATACTACCGATCAACTCACAACGAAATCGAGACTGGGTCATAGGCACAGTATAGCTTCATTATTTTATGCACTACTAAACTCTAAAACTGTAGCGTTCTTCTTTTGTAATGAACTAATTTTTATTTCAAACTGCTTTCAAGGCTTGATGATCAAATAAGACTGCATTAAAGATCTCATTTCTCTTGCACTGGCGTCCGTTGCCAAATCACGTTATATTAGCGTTGATTTACCTAATTATTTAAAATTTAAGAACCATGGAAGCCACTTCTTGTTAGGCCCATTGCCTCAATAGTCGTTTTTTGAAACGTTTCAAGGGTTTGAACGATACCAGCCTGAAGTGCAGACACTATCGCAAATTGAAAGAGACAAAATCAGAGGGACTAACAATAGTTTCATGACCGATCTGTAGATATGACTTTTCCAATAGGTCCTCCCGTCACTATTTTATCTACACATGATACCATTTGTCCCCAACTAGATGGAGTCGGGTTCGGTTTCTCAAACGGACGGGCTACTGATAACGAGACCACTAAAAAAAGACACAGTTAAACTCATGAAACGTTTTTAAAAATCTAGGTATACATTTTCGTCCGTAAAATCTTTCGAATATAAAATCAGATATATTCAGAAATACATTTTAGCATGTAATTATTAATAATTAACACGCAAAAGGAAAAGTTTGACGACCTTTAGGCTCAATTAGTAGAGCCCTCGATTACATATTTGGGAGGTCTCGGGTTCGAGTACTGATCTGTTCAATAATTTTTTTTTGGCATCTAATTATAATTGAACAATTAAAAACAATATACCAACGCCACATTAATATATAATATAAGCATGTGTAATGTAAAAAAAAGTTATAAAAATATACGGGGGTGCAATTAAAATAAAAATCAAATCGTAGTAGCCATATCAGGGAATATACCTGAAAATTTTACTTTTCATTACTTTGAACAACCACTGCATAATATACCTGAATAATATGAATTGTGTTATGCCTGAAAAATTTCATCAAGAGCACTGGGTCCCTGTAGGTCTCTGTATAGATATTATTAACGAGATCTCTGTTAATAATAATGTAACTGCTGCATAAACAAAACGTTAACACCTTTATGATTCGTAAGATTATTCCTTTGTTTCTGGTGCAAATGGAGATCCCATATGCTTTTTGAGACTGTATGAGAACATGGCACACCTGGGACCCAGTTTATTGTGACACATTCGTTTTGGTTTTCGAATAAATGTATTTCGTCACAGTGGACATCAACTGATACATTCATGGCTAGACATTTAGCGTATCTCAGCTTTCAGAATTATCTGACTTAAAATAATAAAATTGGCAATAAAATATACTTCTTATTAAAGAAATAAAACGACTTGTCTCTCCAGAAGGTTTGGTATTTTGGCGAAACACCTGAACTGGCAAGAAGTACTATAGTAGATCGCTGATGTTTGTAGACCGAACAACCCTACTTTGATTTTGCACTTATGTCTTAAATAATTCTTATATTGCATTTAAACTTAGTCAAGCACTAAGGATTTCGACATTTGAAAGCGCTTTAACAAAATTTAAAACTTTGTGGAGAGATAACGCGTATTATGTCTTAGATTTAAAACATCAAGCACTAACACATGAACCTTGAATTATTCCTGTTATTAATACATTTGCTCCAAAAAAAATTCTTGTTTTGTTATCTCTTTCTCAGGGAACCCGTCCTTAAAATAAAGAATGATTCTCTGTGGATGAAAATGTAAAATTGTAAAAGTCTTACGTAAGTGGATTGTTGTGGGACCCGTTTTTAAAACTAAATAGTATTGGGACAACAAAGAAAATTACAGGAAGTAATGAAAATTTAGTACAATCGCCATCATAATATGGAAGTAATAACCGTGTGATGGAAGATTTATTTCATAATAAATAAATAGGCTATATTAGCTGGCTTTATGAGGTGTCCTAATGCGACAAGGCTAATGCGATTTATTCCTGTTTACTCACGCTCCGGCGTGCAGTGGTGTTTGTTCATTAGGGGTAGGTAAGCAACAGCAATTAAGATCAAAATTAAAATATATAATTATTAAATTTCAGATTTATGGTGAACTCAATACAGATATTTATAAATATTAACGCTGAGGAGATCAAAAGTTTTTAATTATTTTTTTATTCTCTTAGAAATTGCGTCTAGTGAACAATTATTATGAAATACACCTAACATTTTTTTTATTCCGATTAAATCATTTATATTAATAACAAACCACACATAATATACATTATAGTTGTTCGACATTTTTACTGTCAGTACATGTCAGTTCAAGTGGAAAGGGTCTATTGTGGTTTCTTATGTTAGCTCGGATATGTCATCCCTAGGGGTTGTCTTGAATGTTTTTTTATGTCCCACAGTCCAAGTTCAGTCTAATTTCGCATTTCACTTGGAGAGTATTTGAATTAGGCAATCTTTGGGCAACCGGGACCGTGTTGACTAACCAACCCTCGGGCCAGGAGCTTTGTTTGTTGGCTGTAGTTATTTTCTTGCTAATGAATACATTTAAATATGGGGAGAATTGTTAGGGATAGGCTTCGGTTAGTTGTTCACATCTTGGTGATTGAGGCGTCCTCTACGACCGAAAGTAACGAATTTATTTACTGCAGATTATCGTAACCAAGATTTCCTTTTTTGTTACTAGTACGCGAGATATTTTCCTTTTCCGTAATAATTTTGCTTTATGTTGCTATATTAAATTTTGGCATAGGCTATACAGTTTTAAAGTGAGGGTGTAATTAATTAAATACTAACCACCACTCACTTAGGTACTGTAGAACCCACGCTCCAAAGGACGTTATGACGCTAGCTGACCGCGCTCTAAATATGGTATGATATTTACAAAAATTGCCAACGGACTATTGTACGTTACTAATTAATAACTGCTTAATTAACTAATTAAGTTTGATTTTGAATTAATAAAATCAACATAGCACTCATAGGCAGGCTCCATTATAATTCTTCACTGATTATCCGGGCATACCAAGTAGAAGTAAAACTCGTTGCTTGGGCTTTGGATGAATCTAAACAAAGTACAGGTGGTCTGAAAAGTTTCCGACCTCAACATGAAGATGATAATAAAATAAATAAAAGCTTTGTTAGGTCGGAAACTTTTCAGACCGCCAGGGCAAACATAGTTCCCTGGTTTATAGTCCCTAAAATTCCCTGATACAGATAAAAGCTGTCTATTTTCGTATTATAAAATGTTTTTTTCAATGGTTAAATCAAAGAGTATTTAAAACAAAACGTTGTATATTATTTCATTACATTTAACGACATTCGGTTTTCTGGAGTTTATCAACCTGGCGAGTGAGTGGCTCAAACATCCTATGTATGGATCCTATACAGATGTAGTACCTTTATATATATATATATATATATATATATATATATATATATATATATATATATATATTATATATATAAGTTAAAGCCAGAGGCCTGAGTATGTCGAATACTAATACGATCATGGAAGGTTAACAATCAGTTATCCTATGTATGTCGGATTATCATCAATAATAAAGCAGTCTTTTACTGGAGTCTGAATGTGTCGGTGCATTTCCCTCTTTCCTTATTCTTTTTTTTATCTATCTTAACCGCCGGCGATTAACTTATTTATATATAATGAATATATGGATAATCTAAGTTAGCAGTGACTCTTTTCTTCAACCCTGCTGATTTTATGGATAAATTCCATAACGAAAAAATTCAAACTAATTTACTGCATGATTAGTTTTAGACCAAAAGACCCAATTTAAGTTTTAGAACTATAATAAACAACTATACCCAGCTCAGGTTCACTTATTCAGCTGTACTAGGTAGCCTACTTCTTTATTCAAGGGATTGCCGCTGAGCAAAATAATCCATAAAAATCTGATGCTCCTGCAAGTTAGTCCCCTGAATACTAAGTCACTCCACAGGATGAAGCCGTCACAAATTAAAAGCGATAAGAAGGCTCTCTATTCATTTATGAATATAATCTTTTCAACGTTTCGAATGAATACGAGTCGTGAATAATTCAACTTTTCACCTTTAGCCTTGATTTGTATTCAATTTTAATGTAAACAGGTCTAAATCTTAATTAAAGCATCGAGCACAGAAAACTTGTTCGGGTCGAACGAAACATTCAAATGATCTTAAGATAAATCATAGCAAACTTTGCAGTATTCTCACAAAAGTAAAATTTTTATTCGTGTAACGGAACTGTCTCGCAGGTTTGTATAAATGTATTTCCTAGAAAAAAATACGATATGAACACGTGTATGCTTTCAGCGCTTTTGTATATTTATGACTCAGAGTCGAAAGGAAATGGGTTTTGGGGTGTCATTTCACGCACAAGCGCTTTCGGCACGCACTGCGGTGATAACTAGCTAGTCTTCTTAACACATCATATTCTTCCGAACGCACCTATGTGTGTAAAATAAACGCAGAATATTCCTTTCAACCCTTTTAAAAACGGCTCAAAACCAGTACCGCATCCCAAAAACTCAAAAAAATATCATTAAGAAATGGCTATTGACTTAAATTAAGAGAAAAAAAAGAGCTCAGTACTATATACGATGCTCTGAGATTACGCTCTAATAATAAATTCATTAATAAACAATAAATTCAGAATTGAAGTTAGATTTAAAAATATACCCATTGAAATCGGCCAAAAGTAAGGTAAAGTTTCATTAAAAAATCCAGTATTAAATATTTATTAAGTTTACAAAAAAAGTGTAGAGTTGCACAATTTTATTAAGAGAGTACAAGTAGTATTTTTGATATCGACATCCACAGTTTTCTATTGCCCTTTTAGGGTGGTTTCCCTCAGATAAAGATTTATAAAGTAGATATTGGTACCTACAGAAGCAAGCTTTATCTGGCTGTTAACCTATCTATGAATGACAAATGACATCTATAGTTTTAAATTCTATTCATTATGAACATCAAAAGATCAGTTCAGCTTATCGAGATCGCCTGGAGCTTCGACACTTCAGAACAAGTGTTCCTGGACCACCTTGAAAGTGCTCTGTGAGGCTAATACTTAAGATACCCTCGACTTTGCCTCAAGTGAATCTCGTCTCAAAGTAGTGTGGGGGTCTCCGGTGAGTAAGACAAAAAATATCACAAATTTGGTAATAAGTTTAAAATATTGCATATTTAATAGAAACAACTGTAAAGAAACATGTATTTTTAAACTAATTTGTTCAGTAGATAGATTATCAGTAGAAGGTAGACTAAAATGTGTAGTACTTATATAAGTCTCCACAAATTATTCCCGAATATGTAGGTAAAATAAAAACTTTAGTGCTAACAGACCAATAAATAATTATTAAAGAATTCAATTCAATACCAATTGAGATTATGTCGGAAGGATGGTTGTGGGCTATTAAAATTAATAAATTTACACCTATCTGTAGTCTACTAAAAATTTATTTTACACTGATATACGCTTTCGGCTTTTTCCACCACCATTTTTGAGAATCTTATAATTAAGGTCATAGAATAGGGCATAAGACTTTAAATGAAAAAAAAATCAGGCTAAAAGTTTTAATAACGTGTCCTACTCTAACGTACAACAAAGTAACAAACAATTATCTAAGTGTTACAACAAGACTCACAGAGCAAGAAAAAAAATTGTCAAACTTGGTAAACGCAATCCTCTTTCTCAGTTCACAATTAAATCGTCCACACAAAAGCAATGATAGATGATAATGCTATTTTTTTTTTTTTAGTCAAATATTTTGTACAATATTATAATTTTAAATGATTCGGATGAAATCAAACTATAAGAGATGATATTTAAATGTATTTTTCAAAATTGAACTTTTTTCCTAATGCTTGCTTACGTCTACGCCTCAAATTTCATAGCTAGTCGAATTATATGCGTTATTATAATATTATATTCATTATTTGTGGTTGAGATGTTGAAAAAAAAGAACATTCCGAACATATGGTATGCGTAGCTGTTTAACTGCTTTGTTGGGTTTAGCTACTGATAAGACTGCAGAAGTTATAGAATAAAATACCTATGAGACTCAATGATTGATTCATTTTTTTTTTCAAAGGGAATATTATTAGTATTTTTCTCTCCTGTATTCGTCCTATTGTTGAAGAAAAAAAAAAAAAAAGATTTACTGTCAGTATATCCATGAGGCAGTGGGTAAAATGCAATTACTGCACCACAATAGGCCCTAATCAATCCTCAAGAGGAAACAAAATTGACACTCCTGTGAGCTTTACTGAAGAGGTGTAAAGTCACTTGAATGATTTTTTTTTTTTTTGGTGCAATCAATCTCTTATTTGTTTTTCCTTACCAAAAACAAAAACATTTCTATCAACCATACAAAAAGTTAATTTTGTGTCTTGAAAGGCAATACGTTACACAAATAACAGGAGGTATTTTTTATTCAGCCAGCGTCAAAATCTAACGATGGCACGTGCTGTTAGTAAGAAAATTATTAACAACAAACAATGAAACAGTCCCCGATTCAGCTAGACTGCTTTTAGGAAAGAATTGTAAAATAGTTCACCGTACATGTTTGGAACCCGATAACAAAGTGGAAAATGGAACTTTGTTCGGGACTGATTGTTAGTCCACGAACAAACAAATGAAACGAACTAAGAGACAATTTTATTCAATAGCTCTTTTGAAAACCACGCATGGGGCATGTTCAAAAGCTACAGGTTTTCACTTATAATTTAACCATGAAGTCCTAACCATGACGAGACCCCATCCATTCCACAGAATATAGAAAGGATGCGTGGACTGCTAATAGACCTTAAGATAGAATACGACAAATATTAATCGATTTTATGACTAATATCCAGAAGATTTAATTATATATTTATTTAATAATCAATTTTCTAAGAAAACGCACGAATGACGCTTCAGCGTTCCTTCCAATTGAAAACTTTGAAGTAGTTATGCCGACAATACGATACACTCTTTATCCAGTCACTTCTGAACGGTAAACTGTTCATTAAAACGTATTCTATTCCTAACAAAAACTTTTATTCAGGTGTCAGCTACAGTCACGTCAAAACGTATAGTCAAGTTTTTTTGTATTGTATTGATGCATTGTGAAAGACCTAATGAGATGCGTACATCGTTTATTATTACCAATGATTCTCCACATTACTTTCACCCTCAGTCGCAAATCTTGTCCACTAGTTTATTTTAATTCTATTCCTCTCCCTGTATCCGAGACAGTACCGTAGGCTTAGGCTTCCATCTCGACAAACGACTGACCTGGAACCCACATACGAGGCTAAAAAGACAAGAACTAAACAGACGCTTTGGACAACTGTATAGACTACTTCAAAGGACATCCCATCTCTCAATAGAAAATAAACTACTAATCTACAAAGTTATACATAAGCCAATCTGGACATACGGAATAGAGCTATGGGGGACAGCAAAAAAGTCGAACATCAAGCGTATCCAATCCTTTCAATCAAAAGTCCTGAGAACAATAGTAAATGCCCCTTATTACGTCAGCAACAAAACCCTTCATAACGACCTTAATATACCCTACATTCTTGAACTCATCCCTTTCAAGTTTATGAAATTCCACAGTAGCCTTTCCAACCACCCTAATCCTGTAGCACAGTCTTTGCACTGCGCCACTCATCCCTATAATCCTCCTTGGAGACTGAAACGGCAACTTAGCTTCTCCGAACTAACAGCTCAACTCGAAAGCTTAAAGTGATTTTGATAATGATTATCTTCTGATTTTTAGAAAGCTTCACTGAAAAGCTCATTTATTGCGTTAACTTTATGTTAAAGTAGGTTATGTTTCTTTATTTATTTGACTATATTAACGTAGACGGGGCATCGATCTTTGTTCGAGATTTATTATTGCTTTTAATTTTCTGTAAAAGCCAACTGCCTTTGGTACTTCAATTTTTATTAATATTTAATTAGTTATATTAATTTTCCCACATTCAGCTAATGTAAATATTGATGGGAGTGTGAAATGTAATATTTTGTGTGTAAAATTAAGATGCCTACAGTTACTTTACTTTTGTAGACTACACCAATGCCCGGTTTTTTCAAAATATTCCATAATTTTTCGGATGTATTTCTTAGAGTGCCATTTTTTTAAATCCAGTTTATGCTTATCTACTTTCTTTAATCTTGTATACTCTATATGACGTTTCATTCTCGTCTATATAATACATGTTGGCTATTGCTACTTGGTGTTTATGTCTCATTTATTCATAATAATTATCCTTATCTAGTTGGATATAATGTAATCTATTATTGAGGAACATGACCATCATGTGACTTGTGGTGCGCAGAATTTTCATTTATTGCTACATCTGTCATATATGGTCGTTTCTTTCCGTTGTAAACCACACAAATAATTTCCTTAATGAAAATTCAAAAAGGCTCAGATTTCCCGTAAGTAGTATTCCCGTTATTTCCATTAATACCGAAATTGAACATGGGTTGATCTGATAATTAGAAATTAAATTAAGTAAGATAAACAGAGGGTTTGGCATTTGTCATATGGAGACTGCATCTATAATTCCGATGAGTATTTGGATTTAATAAAGCAAATCGTTATAAAGTGGATCCTTGTGACATGCCTATCTCGTTATGCAAATAACGTTGAAATGCTGTTTCAGTCCTATTCATATCAATGGATTTGGTTATTGAAGATTCATTAAAGTAAACAGCCCTAGGGGCGCGGAGGTCGCGAGGGACTCGTTGATGAATCGTTAAAAGCTTTTAAACGCGCATTGAATATAAATATCAAGCTACAGTTCAAATCCCGATGGGGCAATATTTTAAGTGCGCCTACCGTGTCTAATCTATTTGTAATCAACTAAATTTTGTTTTTAAAAAACTCTATTGTAAAATAGATTTATTCCGGCCAAAATGCATTCAGAACAAAGTATAAATTTAGTACAAAATTGCTGGTTTATTGCTGCCTTGTCTAAGTCAAGGACTATGATTCGTGTAGGTTTTCTACTATACTAATCCTGGTCCACTAAATATAATCTTATAGATAATAAACATCTATCTTAATTATTTCGATAGATTAATATTCCACCTTCGGTTCCAATTTCTATCCGAAAATATCATTTGGGCTGAACAATACTTAGGATCTGAGTGTACAAAATTACTAATTTCTAATATGTTATGTCACATTATAAATTAGTCTAAGCTTTATCACGCGGACATGTCAAAAAACATTATTCAGATACGAACCTAAATTAAAAACTACTCTCAAAATATCATGTTATATTTAGTCCTCGCTGTTTCCGTCGTCAAATATCAAAGAATTTCAGATATGACTAATATAATCAAGTTTAATAAGACAATCCAGTATGGGGAAGCAATACTTACTCGAGTTCATACTTCCGGTGACAGTTTTAGGTTTTTTGGAGTATACATTTTTGAAATTTCAGATCAATTGAATCGTTGCCACGAGTGAATATCGTGGAACCTGAAGTCAATCAAGCCACCCAAAGGAATCGACCGGTTCAAAAGTAGAGCTTCTCCTTTTGTACCTGTTGTGAGATATTGCAGAGAGGACATTGTCCCTCCAAGAACACACTCGTTGAAATGTTAGGAAACATCTGCCGAGATGTATTGTGGTGCTGTGCTTTGTCTGCGTCAAGGTGCCATTAGTGAGTGGACAGCAAGCATTAGTGCGGCTAGGCTCACAGTTACTAAAATCTCACATAATACGTCATAACATGGAGGTTTCACAGTTGAGAATATAGGTGAAAAAGAGCGTAACAACAAAAGAATCACACCATTTAGGAATCTGTGATTGGGAATATTGTGTGGATCGGTGGTGGTCTGGAGTCTGTATATTAAGAAGTAAGCCGCTAACTGCCTCTTCACAGCTGTACTGATTTCTAGCCAAACGTTTTCTACAAAGTATGCCGTCATTCTCGAGTGTCCGAGCGGTAACATTCGTGAGATACATAAACAATATGAGGCACGTCCATGAACGAAATGCCATAACATATAAAAACTGTTAAAAAAAATGATTATGTAGATAAAATCAACAGACCAATCACAAATAAGTAATATATACTATAGAAACTATAAATATATAACAATAAAACAAAATAATTCTACGTTGAAGAAAGACTAAGATAAACATTAGTAGGCTAACATTAAATTGACAGGTTGTATTGTCAATATTGATTAATTTTTTCAAATCAATAAAACATCATGTTGATTAAAAATTAATAATAAAAGACTTGGTTACTCGATAGAATATTTCAAAGACACTAAGAATGCACAATAATATCAAGTTCTACGTCAAATAAATACATTGAAAAGTAAAAAATCAAATTAAAAAATGTACGAACGGAAAAGAAAGCACCACGCTGATCTTGAGAGCAATTTAATCATGAATATATGAGAAAGTGTTCTTATCACTTGTTCCCATTAGATAATTTGTATTTTATTTAGTAAAATATAGTTCATTATTTTACAGCTAACAACTCCACCAATAATACGAGAGCTCCACCTTGGGAAGGGCCGTTAATATCAGCTTTCCAACAGACCATTAAATTTTAATCGCTTAAAAAAAAAAAAAAAAAATGCTGAGAAGTGACAAATCTCGTGATTAATTTTGTTAAAAGCCCTTAGAGGGAACAGAACATTTCATATAATAGTTTATCGCTCAGTTTCAGCAAGGATAATTCAATCCTTTATAATTAGATCTTATGTCAGTTAAAAACACGGATAATATTTTACATCTCATTTTGGTGTAATTGGACGTCGCGGAGTTAGTAATTACGTCATCGTTTTTACAGCGTTCTAAATTTTATTTATTTTTTAGCACAAGTTTCAAAAGCATTTCAGTACATTAAAAATAGCAACGCATTTAATTTATATTTTTAGACAAAAATATAAAAACAACAAATTGTAGTTTTTTTTTTGTGAAATCGGACAGTAATGTCGTCTGGTGTATCAGAGGAGCAATCCGGAGTCTAGAAGATCGAATATTGTCAATGTGATATTCCTATGCAGAAAGAACGTAGAAAATTACAAAAAAGGTACCAAGAACATTTTTCTAAGAACGGTATCCCATTTTACATAAGCATTACTACATAAGATTATGCTTCTATGTGAAAGCAATCACACAACCATTGACAAGCTGAAGGTATCGAGATAAAAATAGACAGGACAAATAATGCATACCGCCATTAATACTAAAAGGATGAGGTACCCATAGTCGGTGCACTGTCGGATCCACCCCCACCTTTTTCGAGATATGACGTAGTAATATTGTTTCGATTAATTGAGGTATCATTTACATTGCTATATATTTTATTACTCAACTGACTATTTATCCTTTATAGGTAAAGCATGATCCATTGTTAAGAAGAGACTTTACAAACTGCTTCAGAAGGCCCAGCTTTGTACGAAGTGGAGGAATGATGATTTGTTTTCATTCAGCATTAGGATTAGGGGGTCGTTAATGACATTCTTTTCCCCAACGTCCATGTTTTCTCTCTTAGGCCACTCTTTTCTAACCCAATGGTGTGTTTTGTCTTTGCTAAACCAGTGGCACAAGAAGAAAGTATATTATAAGGATGTGGCCACTTTGCTGTCCAAGGAGAAACTAAGTCCAGACATATCACCAATTGATGTCCGTGATACTTGTATCTCTCTCAAAGACCAAAGCTATGGTGTTATTATATATTCTTGTTTTATATTCGTTGAGTGAGCAATTGATATTGAACCATATTTATTTCCACTTTGTAGAAGGACAAATTTCAAACTTCGCTTTGAGCTGTCAATAAATAAGCACCAATCAACTGAAAAATTGTCAGGAAGGATTTTTTCCAGGAGTCAGACAAAATACAAGATGGTCTCCTTAAGCAAAGAAGGGAGAAAAATAATACAGGAACCAACCGTTGTGTATATGATATAGAACTGCACAATATGGAGTCAGAATTGAACGTTACAAAAAACTCTGATGTAAAAGAGTAAAGCAGATAGAGAAAAACTGATTTCATATTTAGATTCAGCAGCCCAAATATAGCTAAGATCAATCCTAAAATCCTAGGCACCAAAGATATTTTATTTTTTTATAGGGCTGTACTACATATTTTACACTGGTATATTCCACTACCTTTGTACAAGGATAATATACCTCTATAATAAGACTACTACTTCTAAAAGAATAATCTACGAATATATCTCCAGCTAAATCGTCGTGGCTCTGTTATAATAATATATAAGATGCACTCTCAGACACCGGCTTGGTAAACGGTTCAGTAATCAAGCTAAATTACGCCTGAGGTCAGCTTGAGCCAATGTAATATTTCAAGAGAATATCCGCTCACAGCAGCTTGGAGCCAACCGTCAGAATTTAATGCATTTCTATCACAATTTTCGGAGGGACACGCTTTATGCAGATTCCGCCATTTCAAATTCATGAACAATCTTGTGACCTCGTTGGCCTAGCGGAAAGAGAATTAGGGGCCAAAAATCAATTGTCAATCTCGTCAATTTAAAAAAGGAATATTGTATAAACATTTTTCGTTTTTCATTAATGTTCCATTTAAATAGAAACTTGATACATTTATTAGTTCATTTTTTATCAACAAACATTCACTAGATTTAGTTGCACAAGTTTCGTTTCAGTAGCTGCTGGAGTTCTTTTTAAATTATTTTTTTATTAATCTGAACATTTCAACCACTAGAATCGTTGATGACCTTATGAAGAATTACATAAAGAATAATTATTTACAAATTCACAATTCAAAGCTTACTCATCAGATCAGATTAAAGGGTCCTTTAAAAATCAATACAGTTCAAAAGGAGGTGTCGTAGCTTAACAATTAACCTATGTCGGTTGGAAATCTGTGATGTTTCTTGTGTCGTTAATGTCAAAGGCATTGCAGCCTAATTACTTTTAAATTAAAATCAATTTATTTTCAACACTTACGTAATAAATATAATATATAAATATAATAACAAATATAATATACTACTGAGAATAGAACGAAGAATCCTAAGAAGGATCTACGGCCCCAAAAAGACACAAGAAAATTACTGGCTAAGATCCAACCAGGAAATCTACAAAGACACAAAAGACCTAGAAACGGACATAAGGATCAGGAGACTGAAATTCCACGGACATATGGTAAGAACGGTCCCGGAAAGACTAAACAAGGAAATATTCCAAAAAATCCGAGGATACAAAAGCTCAAGGGGATGAAGCAGATGAAGGAAGAAACTGAAAGACTAGGAATAACGGACCAGGATTGTCAGGACGGAGAAAGATATAGGAAAATACTGAAGGAAGTCAAGGTTCTTGTGGGAAAGAAAAAATCGAAAAAGGGAGTCACGTGGACAGAAGAAAGAAAACAAAAGCACGTAGAGATGATGAGGGAAAAATGGAAGGAAAGGAAAAACAGAAACAAGAAAAGAACCGAAAGTGATGATATTCGCGTGGTCTTTAAGGCCTTTCCATGACAAAAAAAAATAAAAAATATATATAATATATAAAATATAAATATAAAATGCAAGCAATGCATCAAGTCTAAAAATAAATGATTGACAATGCTGATCTTAAAGTTCTTTAATATTGAACTTGGGTCAGTGAATCAATGTTAAAACTACGGTAGCTAGTTTAAGGTAGGGTTTTACTATTCTCATATTTGATCACTATACCCACAGCGGTTCATATGTGTATTAATAGTTATTAGTTTGTTGTATAGTGTGATCTGGAAATACTGTAAATATTATATCGAAACATGATAAAGCATATTTAAGAATGTTTGATAATGCATACAAAGGAAGCTTCAGATTATAGTATAGATATCGATTTGGTAGATCGGGAGATACGCATTAAATAAATATTTTTATTCCAAGTCAAGAACGGAGAGCGGAGAAAAACGCCTACCGAGACGGTCTGAACACTACAGATTAAATAGCTATGACGAGTTTGGGATCTGAAAAGGGTGGGGTCCCCTTTGGAATGAAATCAAAAAGTGAAAGAAAAATGCGAGGGCTGAGTAGATGGGGTTCTAGTAGGTTGGTGGGCAGGAACATCAGAGGTCAGCTATGACATCAAAATACGAGGTATTCTTGGAAAGTATAATGAATAAAAACAAAAACAATTTTGTTTTTAGCTGATGACCAATCTGAACGATCTGATTCTGGTGATCAGTGTGTCTAATCGATAATATACTTATTTAATAAGCAATATTAACTAATATATAAGCAGGTAGGTATTAGTATGACTTGGGGTTTAGTCAGGGCTTTAGGTGTAGTGTTTATTTCTGATGTGTTTTATTTATTTGGGAATTTTTGCATTCTGGCTAATTATATATATAATAATCATAAATATAATAAATGAAAAACAACGAAATGTTTTAACCAAAATGGTAAATGGACAGTTCAAACACTCCAGAGAGCATCGTACCCTTTCCTTTTCATTACCACACCGAACGATTGGGATGACAATCTGTCAGGTGTCTAACAACCAATTGAAACTTATCGCATTATATCTCTTCTCATATGCAGCATTGTTGAGCAATATAACTGTTCAATTTCATACCTATAAAATACTTTTCATGAAAGCAGTCGTAGAACATACAAACAGTTTTTATTCATTGACCAAGTCAATCATGAATAGTAATAAAACAAAAATTCAATTCTGGCAAACAAGAAAAGAAATATTAATTTATATATAAAAACGACAATGTAAAATATACTTGCATTCAGACAACTAATGATCGGTAACTCAATGAAAGTGGAGTACCTTTCAAACTTGGCAATATTTTTTTTCTTTCTTGTTTTCTTTATTCTTTAGTGGTGAACTGATCGCTGTACGTCGCCAGTGGATGGCAGACGTGCGCTGTTGAAAGGGCTTGCTAATTAAAGAAAAGTTTATTAAGAGAAACTAACATTGATGTTTTCGTTTGTGACATTAAAAACGTAAATCACACCACCTCTTCCAATATAATGCCTTATTGTTTAATTATACCAGAGCTTTATAAAGGACTAGTTATGCGCACAATCTGATTGACATGATCTAATTTCGTCAGCCTGATCTGTAATCTTTGACGTATGTAAATTTTGCCTAAGGAGAGTCGTCAAGTGGAACACGTACCATCGGGTGGAAGGGCTTTCAGTTCTCAAAGTCACCGTTGATCAAAGCTAAACCCTAGCACCGCTTATTAAATGCTTCAACACGTCGCCCTAGAAATTTGTCACCAACTGTAGCAACAAAAGACCGGGTCGGGCCCTATCGAAGGTAAAGACATATTGGACCATGAAGAACTAGTTCTCCATTGCGATTTTAGTTGGCTTTTAAGTAAAAAGTCTATGGAAAGAATCTGGAAACTATCCAGCGATATCTCAACTTTGCTAAAAGAAAATTAATAACTGCATAACAACTCGTCCCTTCTGTAGTGGAACGAATAGCCTTGGTATCTAGCTAACTTCTGTGACATGAGTTCTCATCTAAACTTGTTGAACACTGGATTGCAAGGTAAATCTGATCGTTACCAATACTGATGCGTTGCGTAGTATCATTCAAGGCAAATCCTGCCCTTTATGTGACATTTTTTTCTAATACCCGGCTGTCTCATTTCCGTTGCATGCAAGAACTGCCAAACTGAAGTGGATCATGATTAAGAAAAATATAAAATCAAAGTTTCGAATCTACTTCAATACTTCAAAACCAGACTTTTAAGGAAGAAAATACTTGAGATATTTTGATCAACCCCTTTGCAATAAAATACACAAAACTGCAGCAGTACTCTCCTGGAATTCAAAGTAAATTAATTTGACCTACAAAATAACGATGTGCTTACAGCAATGTATACTGATTACTAAAACCAAGTCATCATATTATCTCGAGATTTAGTTTTGTAAAATTTCTAAGAGTTCGCATATCACCCAACATAGCTCTTCGATATGCTTCAACATAGCGATGCGAGTAATCGTCATCCAAGAATAACTTTATAAAAGACGACAAGAGTCATTAACCAATTCTCATTTGAATAATTTACTTAGATCAGTATCGGCGGCTGATTCTCCTAACATTGAGCAGTTGGTAAGTAAAAACAATAATAAACTCCACATTGAGCTAGATATGATTTTTACTGAAAAACTTTAGTTCGTTCTAGTTTTTTTTAATCTCGTTTTTTCGGTGATATACTACCTCATGATAAATTCCATGAATATTAAATTTTTTTCATCATGTTTTCTTAATGTTCGCATTTTATAAAGTAAACAGATACCTGCCTAACTAACATTGTGATTCTTGAATTACCTATTCGATGTTCTGTAAATTATCTTTATTGTATGTGTGTGGGGGGGGGGGAAGTTTGCAGAACCACGATTTTGACCCATACCCAAAAAAGGTTGGTCATTCTTGTGATAAGGTATTGTAGTATGCGTTATTAATGAACATTTAGATAAAAGTCCTTTGCGTTAATGAGTATTAAATAGGTGTATTTGGTGCCAAAGTATTAAGATACAAGTATAACGTATTTATTAGTCAAAAGACACCAGTACCATATACTGGTACTTGAGTGGGTATCAAGGCCTAAGAGATCGGCAAGAGGCTGATCCTCCACCTGCAGCATAATTAATTAGACTCACAGTTTTCAATTATTTATTATCCTATTCACAGCATTCAACGTAGTAAACATTAATTGCTTCTATTATTACTTTCTAAACATAAATATACGCTCTTGGAACTCAAGTTAATATTGAGAATTTGATTGGTAAAAAAACAAAACAAATTAAATATACGAGTATAGTTACGATTAAGATTATATTCTTATAACAAAAACTAGCAAGTTATATAAACATGATACTATATCACGTTCATAAAAATGTAATTATCGTTTTTTTCCCTGGTTATGGGTTTATATAATGAAATGAAAAATGCCTAGTTATATACACGAACGCTTTTGACTATATTATATACCTCCTTAATTATATATTTATATATTCAATTAAACACTTATTAGATTATAGGGTTTTAAAAAAATACACCTGAATTAATGTTGAAAGAAACGTTATATTCATTGATAACTAAGAGAAAAACAACCTTTTACCATTCTTTAAAAAATAGAGACAGTTGTTTATTTATTTTTCTAAGTCTTTAGTAGGGTCTACCCATTGGTCGAATTAAAGATCCACACTCCTTATAAGGCTCAAAATGTAATGCTGGGTCAAAGAAGCCATCAATTAATGCATATGCAAATCCATCCAAGCTATCTGGACAAGGCGAACGCATGTGTAACTGGAGTTGGAGTTTATCCCAAACATGCTCAACGGGATTCATTTCGCTTGAACAAGGGCCAGTTCAAACCCGTGATGTCTCGTTCATCTAAATTAAGTTCAGCCAGTCTTGCTCTGAGAGGTTGAGCATTATTATCAACAAGAATGAATTTTCCCCCCATTTCTTGTGATGAAGGCAAATAACAGGCCTTGTGACGTTGTACAGGTGTGCGGTCAGGTGGTCATTCCTGAGCAATATTATCTGAGTTTTTCGATTGCTCAATACCCCAGACCATTATTGACCCTCCTCCATAAGACCGTACACATTCAACCGTAAGATTTAATGTACTTAGTTATGACTTAATTTATTTGGTTATTTCAAGTATTTTAAATGTTTTAATAATCGATAAATCCGGTAAATTTTATATTTAGATATTTCAAGTATTTTAAATGTTTTAATAATCGAGAAATCTTGTAAATTTAATATTTACTTATTTTAAGGTATGTAAGACCGTACGTGGTGTAGTCATACCTGTATTAAATCGCTGGTTTTGCTCTCTCTAAAATTCTAAAATTTTAATAAAGGTCTCTCAGCTAAAACATCGATCATGATGATGAAGGACTTGTCAGTAAATAAATAAAGGTCCCAGTCTTCATCAGTACAATAAACCTTTTCACGAGCCGATAGGAGACGTACTGCTCTCAGTTGTCTTGTTAAAACACCCTCCTCATTGGTCTTATTGCTCTCAAACCGAGTTTACGGAGTCGTCTACTAACCCAAGCAAGCGCAACTAAGTCTACGGCCAACATCACTCTGAAAACGCACAAACCACTAAAAGAAATAAGTCCTCCCTTCAATAAAAAGTCTTCGTAAAGGGTTTTAAAAAAAAGGGGTACTGATGATGAAATACGAATATCCATTTCTTTAGTTGATTAAATTCAGATTAAATCCTAATTGCGGAAACAAAATGAATTATTTAATCAAGTGTTTTCATTAATTCATATGGAGATTAATATTATGATAAAGTTTGTGGTTAACTTGTGAAAATAGTTTATTTTAAACCGGAAAAAAATTGAAATCATCCTGGTAAAATAAAATAAATACTATATAAATTTTTGTAAACGATCCAATTCAATTTATGGGCAGTTGATTTATATTTATAGTACTGCTCTGTCATAATGGGAATTCTAATCATCACATAATAATGACAGCGTATAAAGAAATATACTCATTTTAGGAACAAAAACAAGACTTTTATTTCAACAAAATTTAACTATTCTACATTTGATCAAAGATTTATTCTCAAAATAGCAAATGAAAATGGCAGAAAAATAATAATTAATAATGTGGGAGTAATAGTATTAATTTCATAACTAGTAAAACTTAAAATAATGATGCTATTGATTCATTACACTAGTTAGTTTTAGGAAAGAGAGGGAACTGGATAACTCCAGACTAAAATATTGGCAGTGAAGGAGAGCGCCGGGTATTGATGAGGATGGAGTTACAGAGAATAATGGCACAGACTGTAAATGAGTGGTTAAAACAGGAGAAATTGGTACTCTTGTAAAATGCTAAAGACACTTTAGTTTCGATTGTAAGAGGTGTGAAAATTGAAATATTTCCTACCTTCAGTTCAGCTAAGAATATAGCGGAGCACACGAATACTATCCTCTCGAACCATAACTGCTTTTAATTTTTTAATAAGATTTTAATTTCCTAATATTAAAAATAGCTATTTTCTACTTAACACTACTCGGTGGCAAAGCCACCTGTATTAAAAAAATGATAAAACATAAAAATATTTAAAATTTACAGAGATATTACATATGAGCCCTATAGTTTGGCTAATTTCTAAAATAATGAAGCTTTGTTCTTGTTGTTATAAATTAATAAGTTCGTTATTTTATCATTTTTAAACAAACTGAAACTAATATAATATTTTCGGCGTCGTACCCGAAGTAATATTAGATACAATTCGTTTTAAAATGAAAGAAAGACGTACATAGGTAAATACTAAAATGGCTTGATTTTTTTAGAAAATATACTTAGGCTACTTATATCAAGATAAACTGTGGTCTGAAAGGCTACTCCACAATGTGTATAATTAGTCAATAATTCTATTCAAGATGATTATCAACTTGATTGCAACTATAGTATAGTGTTTACAATACAACCGTTACTAACTCTTTATAGTTCGTTATCAACAAACTTTTGGGTTTGAGAGCCATTCTTTTATTGAAACTTTTTCTTGTAATTAGTGAAATCTACCATTTCTATTAATACATAAAATAATTTCAAACTATTACGATGAAATGATATAGAGGTACTGATGAAATGATACTGTTAATATCATCCTGTAAACATCAGCCGGTATTGCACAAATAGCAGTAATGCACCTGAATCCTTGGAAATCCCAAAACGCCCACACTCAAACAGGATAATTAGCTGCAGAGGGAGCAAGTGATCCCCGACAGGATCCCGTAGTATCCAATTGGCTGAAGTGGCTTAGGCGAACTCTACGTGACCACTATTATGAGTCAAGTCACGTCCGTACTTATTAAAACTAAGCCTAATTCTAAAGCTAAGTCAGCAGACCTCCTTTATCTCAAGTGTACCTGTCCGCGCTCAGAACTTAGCACCTTCGACCCTACATGACCTTCATGTTTGCTTCAGTGAATAGATTAGGATAAGGTTCGGATTTCCTTAAGACATATCCTCAAATGATAGCATATAACATGATAGTATATAACATGTTCGAAGGCGTAGAAATGAGACTGACTTCCCACTATTATACCATTGAGATTTCTCGAGTGACAGTGCGCTCAACTCAGGCCCACAGCCCACAGCGTCGAAGTGGCACTCTATCGCCGCA
The DNA here is from genome assembly GCA_930367205.1 of Acanthosoma haemorrhoidale. NCBI lineage: Eukaryota > Metazoa > Arthropoda > Insecta > Hemiptera > Acanthosomatidae > Acanthosoma > Acanthosoma haemorrhoidale. The sequence goes on from OV884014.1 coordinate 46,280,640, forward strand.
GGAGTTCCATTACTGGCTAACCGAATTAGGATTAGATGGATACGAAACCAGAGTCCCTCCAGTCAATCAGGTGTATTAACACCACCCAATTCAGGGCTTGCGGAACTTTCTAGAGTGGAAATCTAAAGCTGACAAGAGATTGAACAATGAACTTAAATAGGACTGGTCTATGCATGACAATGCAAAAAGTTTGTTTTGGGGGCAGGACATAGGGGATAAAGAGCAATAATATTCTTTTAAAAGATACAAAGGTGCATTCTGAAATATCAAAGAAGATCAAAAAGCATCAGCCTGCATAGCAGGTATTAAACAAACTCCAACAAAGATTCAATTTTTACTGAATGCGATCAAGGTTTTGCAGATAGATCAAGTAATAATCGTGCTATATAAAACGGAATAAAAAGGCATTTACTTTATCCAGACAAAAATGGTTTTTCTTTTTTTAGATTTTATTAATTTTTTTTAAATAATTTATTAAATATTTTTTTATTATTTTGATTTTTTTTTTAAAAAAATTTATTAATTAATACAGTTCAGATGTAAAATTTTGAATGAAAAATTTTGCTGGACAAAATTAGTGAGGTTACTGATGGATCAGCAAGCGACTTTAATGTTTTGAATACTTAATCTTCATCTTTGAAATGCCATGTAACCTTAGATGATTTTAGATATTTGGCATATACAAGGGTCGTTACTTTGATTCATTTACAAATTATCATGGTATCTACACGTATCCTCCATGACCCATAAAAAGTCGTGACAGTTTGAGGAGTGGGACCCGCAACGGCAACCCAAGCGAGCTTACCTCTTCCGCCGGCAGTCTATTCATCATTTTTCTTTCCGATGCGGTAGCAAATAGTTTTTTTGTTTTTTTTTATTATTTAGATCTATACTATCACGTTAATATTTATTTGTTAATTGGTCTTCATTAAAAGGTGTTTAATTTAGAATTTAACGTACGTTAAATAATGTTATAGCAAAAACTAATATATTTAATATACCTAATGCACCACTCATCCCTATAATCCTCCTCGGAGGCAGTGACCTGCTATAAATACGTGACAGTCCTGGCAATGACCAGTCTCTCTAATCATGTCCTAAGCGTCTGTGGCTCTCGCGCTCTTCGTCGGCCTCCTCTGACTTGTATCCGGTGACGCGGTTGACGGAAGAGAATGGAGGACTTTTGAAAACTACACTTTCTCTTTCGCATGCGAGGGAGGTGACAACCATGTGGATTTGGGAGGTCTCTGGACTGTTTGTAAATACTGCATGAATGAGCGAGTGATTGAAAATTGTAAATATGGTATGCATGAGAACATTTATCACAGTTAATTATTGCCCAATTAGGCAGTTTGTAATTTTACCACAAGAATGATTATAACATTAAACTCTTAAAGTGTGTATAAACGCGCTGTGAAAATAAAATGGGTATTTAGAGGTATTCTTTAAATAAAATAGCCGTAATCAAGTATTTATTTTCGTTATAATTATTTCATTGAAGCTCCTGACATTATTTTTTATCAACCTACAATATATAATGATAATTTATTGAACTAAAACAACAAAAATATGTTGATTCTATGTCTGAATACTATTTAATCATAAAGAAATAGTAGGTTCTTTAATTCATACGAAAATTGTCAGATTAATTGTTTTTACTACACACACTTATCAATCTATTCATAAGTATAAGTATAATGATGTTTGCAGTGGGATCTAATGAAAACTTAGAGATAACAACTAACTAAGATAACAATTAGAGAGGGATTGTCACACTAGATGACTAGTCCAAGTAACAAGTAATACAATAGTAGTAGAGGACCACAATTTGAAAATATTTGTTGGTATTAGGCTTGTCATTAGTATAGTAATTAATAAATTTGTAGGGTGTTTGGTATTGAGAAGCGAAATTAGTGAGGAGTTATTTTAGCCTGGCCAAAGTGAGACCTTGCCCTGTGATTATTGTGGCCTCTAGGGGTGATTTGACCGACCTTTAAGGTTATAAGGTCAGCAGACGAGATCTGTCTTAGCTAAAGTGCAGTTAATAATAGAGGATTAAAGTCCTTCGACGACTCTCAGTCACGCACAGCTAATTATGATTGGCATTTGTTTCTGTGATATAATTTATCCCATTACGGGCTTCATCAATTTCCCAAGACTTAAGAACGCCAACTCGATTACAAGGAGCCGGTTTTATAAAACTTTCATAATTATCAGAAAGTACACTTTTTAAATTGACTCTGATGGGAGGAAAAGCCTGATGCTGACATAGTTCAAAAGATTTATCGCTAATCAATCATCATTTACGTTTTACAGATTATTAATTAGTTTTGAGAATATTGGAACTTGGGAGATGAAGAGAATTTGAGTAACGTGTCGCAAACTTGATTTTAATCACTTTTTATTTATTATAGTTTGTCAAGTAAACGTCAATATTTAACATTTATGAATTTTAATGTTTCATGCCAGCAGGCAAAGAACCTGTAAAATATAGCGTATAATGTGTATGAGCATTGACATATTCACAGGCACACACCCGGTCTTTAAACATGCGGTGCCTTAATAGCGTCTTGAAGTTCACATGATAGAGAAACATATTGCTTTATTGTGCTATAATTACAATCTGCCTTTTATAAGGCAATAAGTAATTAAGATAAATGCTCTCATTCATGCCTTATTTACAGTCATCATTCACGCGCTCATTTATACAATAGGACATGATTGGAGAAACTGGCCATTGCCAGGACGTTTATTTTCTATTGAGAGATGGGATGTCCTTTGAAGTAGTCTGTACAGTTGTCCAAAGCGTCTGTTTAGTTCTTGTCTTTTTAGCCTCGTATGTGGGTTCCAGGTCAGTCGTTTGTCGAGATGGAAGCCTAAGTACCGCACTGTCTCGGATACAGGGAGAGGAATAGAATTAAAATAAACTAGTGGACAAGACTTGCGACAAAGGGTGAAGGAAATGTGGGAGCATTTTGCTTCATTAACTTTGATCCGCCATTGATTGCACCAATACTCGATCTCGTCAAGGTGTTTTTGAAGGTTATGGGATGCTTTGTCGGGGTCTGGGTGGGATGACAATACAGCAGTGTCAAGAGAAAAATAGTGCGAATGTTCATATAGCTCCGGCCAAGTTTCGGGCCGTAATCTTGCGGTCGGATTTTCGTATAGTTGTCCATAAATGGATGAGTCATCTATTTTATGTTAAAATATATTTTTATATACTAGGTAAGCAAATACAACATGTTTTCATCGATTGACATCCATCGTTGGCATCAGAATGCGTTATATAGTTGATTCATGATCATGTGTGTTTTCAATTGCTACTGCCCTCAGTGGCACCTTACATTTAACAAAAACGCATGTGTCCACCGGACTTGGTTGACGAAACGTCGGTTATCTTTTAAAGTTATCTATTAATGTGTGTTTGTATTATTTTTATGTGCAGCCAATCCTTCCAAAAGCTGCGTTTCAGCCGCATCACAATCTTCTTCGCCATATTTATCACAATCATTACGCTCCTTAATAATTTTAGCCACCACTCTTTTTATCCGAGCCTGCCATAAACCTCACTCCTTATTTTATTTTTCTGTTTTCTAATTTTTACCTGGTTATCTACGACAGTTTGAAATGACAAAGCAAAAAAACAAGGACCTACATTACCTAGTTATTATCTAATTAACGATACTCCATAGAGCTAGGAGTGTTATTAATTATTAGTGTTGTCCCATTAACATTCCCAAGAACATTTGACCAGACGAGAAAGTAGATTTCACTCGAATCTTTCGCTGTACAACTTTTGCATGTTAGAAGGGACTGAGATCTATTCAATGGAAAATACCGATCTCTGACAGTTTTTAGTTTGCATCCCCATTCTGAGACTGTAATAAACTACGTGGTATTGACAGCAGTCATGTGGACCTCTGCTAGACAAAATAATCTTAACGTCGGTCGTATGCTTGATAGATAGTGCTATTTTTTTTTTTTTTTTCACGTTTGGACTAAAGCGTTAATTCTAGGCTTGTTGTAGGGAATGCTTTGTGACAAACGTGAAATTTTACTTGTTACATATATATTACAGAGCTCTATCTTGTAGAACAATTCGAATGGATTATGGCACCGAATGTGTTCCAGCATGAAATAATTTTTGAATGGAAAATACGAAAATCAATAATGCAGGGAAGCGATGAAAAACCACCAACAAAAACTTTACTGCCAATGACGGGAAACGTTACAAAACTGCGGTAGGACGAAAATGCATGCCAATATCAGGATTTAGTCGGAAGAACTCAAGCTTATATAGGACAAGATAGCGTAAGCAACTTATCAAAAGTTGAAGTGGAAGTCGTCCTATAGAGGTAGTTCCTCTCCTGGAATATATCATATCTTCTGGAATTCAGCAATATCATATCCTTCTCTGCATTACAAGACTTCATATCCGAGGAACTGTTTCAACTCCGCCTGATCTAAATATACTTGAATAATCCTTAAATATCACATAATAAAAGGGTTATTATACTCATACTACGATTCTTTCAGAATATTTTTAATTATTGTTATAATTTACTAGCATTGCTAAACTTTTGACTGTGTTTTCAGTGACAAGAATATTCACATACAACACTCAGTTAATCATCAATAAGTACAGCTCTTTATTGTGATTTTTTACCATTTATTCATAAGTTTGTTAGGATGTCATATAAAACTATATATATATATAGGATGTCATATAAATATAAAACTTGAATAAATTTCTTTAAAGTTTTGGATGTTTTATAACGATAAGGATTTCTTTGGGTTTTAATTAGCACTACCTCTATTTTGAATAGAAACGAACATTGGTTGTATGTAAGAATTAAATTAACACAATTCCAAATTAACGCCTCATTGTTTATAAAAACAGGACTTCTGCTGCAGTGAAAATTCGACATAACAATCATTGCTATGTTTGCTGCGTGAGCATTTTTGTAAAAAAAACTACAAAAGTAGGAATATCACTAGTAGGAGCTGTAATTTTAACATATTGGTAAAAGATCTCAGTGGAACTTCACTCTAACTCGAAAGTTTAATGTTAAAAAAAAATAATGGTATTCAGAAAATAATTAATGTTGTGTAAAACTTCGAGGAATGAGTTGAAGCATTTGCTTGGAAATCAACGCTGAAATCAATGCTGACAACGCACCAAATCGTAGACCACCGAGAGCATCAATAACAATCTCAAAAAACCAATGCGTAAAAACATATCTTACAACATATTGAATCATTTGCATACATAAGGCTTAGAATGAACTCACATTTCCATACTGAAGATGGTTTAGATGTTTTTTTTCTACGTACTATCATATCTTGATCCTTATATAACTACCACCTGACTGGGACTGAGGTGCCTCCTGGGCCCCAGGGAGATACTCCTCGCATCGGTGGACTCCCTAAATAAGTTTAAATGTGAAAACAACGGGTTTGATATCCCGAGGATTTGACAGCTAAATCAATCTTAAAAAACCCGCAAACAATGTACTCAGAGTGTAAAATTAAAGGAAAGTATGGGAATTAAATAGATGTTAGCTAAACATGTGAAAAAAGTTAGTGCGGAATATTAAATAGCATTATTTCATTGCAGTTGACACGAAAGATTCACAAGGACGCAGCTAATGAAAGTCCTTTTGGGATCAGTAATGGAAACAGAACCAGTATTTCAACCACCAACTGCCACTTATCTGATCCTAAATCACAGCGACAACTCCAACTCCTATTTCATAATCTCGTCTGTCCGCTACCCAGTCCTAATTCAATTTCTGTTCCAACTTTGTGCTGCGGTTTCTATGGACCCCAGCAGTGACGATTCCCACCCCTGTTGATTAGTATGCAAAACTGTCCCGCCGATAATATTAATTAACATTTGAAGCAAGCAGGGAGATGAAGTATTTAGATTATAATCTGCCACAGAGGAAATCATGTCACCAATAAATACAATAAGAGATACAAAAAAAAAACTAGTTACCTTTCAATAATTCTAAGCTAGATACGTAAATGCTTATGTGACGCAAATATAAAAGAATTACCGAATACTATCACTAACCACCAATCGAGTGGTTTCGAGAGAAAAAATACGTTATTAAGAAACCTACATTGAATGGAATTTTTTTAGGAAACCGATAATTTAAACCAAGATTTATTCAAAAAGCTACCGCGACTATTGTAAGCATATTAAATTAAACATGTCAACTGGATATCTAAAGAAATCAATGTTGGATAAGAAGTTGTCTTTAACGACTCTAAATGCTAGTATAATCCCCGTTCTACGTTCATTAGCATTACATATTTTATCTATTAGATACTAAAAGTATGGAAATGAAAAAAAATGTAAATAAATTGTAAGAAAAAAAAAAAAATTCATCACAAATATTCCGGACTCCAGCAACTGAGAACCCCATTCCAACTACCCCATTTCACTGTGAAGGTCGTCCACCAATGACAGGGTAGCCCCAACTATATATTGAGGAAGCCCTTGGTTTGAGTCCCGATCTTTCTTTTTTTTTGTTTTGTGGTTAATTAATAATAATCATAAATAACAATAGGACCATTACCATATTAAAAATATCCCATTTAAATAAAAATCGTCATTAAAACAATATAAATTGCATGATTTTATCGTCAAAACGATAAAATTTAGTTTACTATAGTCTATGAGGTTAAGCTCTTACTCATTATTTTTAATGTTTGCAATATTTATGCAGGGATTTAATTAAATTAAACACATAATAGGTGGGGGTAGATTCATGATCATCATTGTGCAACACGGATTTGCAGGGACTGTTCTGTTAGCCCTGTGAATTAATCGGCTCATCTAAAACCATACTAAGTTTGAATGCTGTCCAGCGTATATGCACCCGTTAGGGTATTATGCCTGCATATTTTTAGTGATGATTCATTTTTGGATAGGGCGAACCAGGTTCAGGCAAAATTACGTACTTTATAGTCGGCATACTCACCAACATATTCTACATGTTAAAAAAAAAATATTAATTTAATTTTTATTTTTGTTCTTATCCGAGCTGATTTAATCCTTTAATGATTATTAATGTATAATTTTTATTGGTTTTTTCTAGTGAATGTTTGTTTTTGCCTCATATTGAAGGTAGAATTTTTGAGATTATTTTTAAACTTTGCATTCTCTTACTGACCTGGTGGCAACCAGATCCTCAGTGGATAAAGCTTAAATTTTTAAAATCACTTACTGCTACCACACACCTCGTGTAAATATTATTCACAGATTCCAATTGAATTGGAAAATTAAATGCCAGGTGGTAACATCAAAGGGTAGAGGGGGGAAATGAATAAATAAGAATAATTAAGAATATATTAAGAATCCCGGAGAAGGAATGTGTAATAAGAACACATTAAAAATTTACAGAAAACTATAATGTAAACGTGAGGATTAAACTGAGAACAGACTGGAGACCATTTGCTTAATCGTTACACCTACAATGGCGCCCTCAGTTTTTAGTCAAGTTCAAGTGAGCCGTTCCAAACAAGGATGCTAAAAATGGATAATGAATTTAAGTTTTGATGAAAAGTTTACTGAATAAAATTGTTGGCTCGGCATCTCTTTTTATGAAACAATCGTAACTGAGATCTCCGAACTATTGAATACAGTTACGCTTCGGTGGTACGTACGCAAGTTAAACACGATTTTTAAGGTCATCAGAAAAAATCGATATGAGGTCAAATATAGGTCAAGAGGACGGCGGGTAATTTTACTAACTCTCTGGTACTAATGCCTTTGAAAAGCCTTGGGCTTTTCAACAACGCCTTGTCAGCGATTTCTCAATGTTTTGGTTTTCATCCACTACAAGTCTTGACTCAAATCATCAGCTCCAGCAATTCCTCTTAACCTTTCCCATTCTGTTAAGTACTTAAGTAACTTCTTCGCGGAGCGTTCTATCAGTTAAGCTCTTCACGAACTTCAACAATTCCATTAGCATTTTTGTTTGGCAACGTTCCGCTAGTAAAAAAAAAATATTTAAGTTAATTTACTCTCCACCAATACCAAATATCTTCAAAATTACCTATTTGCTACAGCTAGTTTTTGGTATTTCATTAAATGTCAGGCAAAATGGTGATGGGTGATCGTTCATATTAAATTTGTTTAAATTAAAATTTAATCCAAGGTTACCTCACTAACAGGAAATGATAACTGGTTGCTAGGTGGTGCTAATTAATTTCAGTTTAATTTAATATATAATGCATTAATGCTAATTAATAATCAATGTAAGCAGGATTTGCTACTTCATTATGAAAGATGATACCCACTTTCCACGGTGTATCAGAGCAAATGCTGAGTAGATCACAACCCCCCCCCCAAATAAACCCTTGAGGGAGCCGGGAATCAAACCCAGGTCTCCCCAGTTAGACATCAGCTAGCAACTGCTGGGACGCTTTTTATAGTAGGATTTCGGTTTGCATCGCCGTCGATTGTCAGGGTTCGCAGTTTGTAACATGAATTAATTGTAGGGAAACAAAACCTGTGTATGTTTGTTGAGTGCCTTATCGTGGTGAGCTGTTAGATTTTTTTAAAAATCTTTTCAATAGAATTTATTCAAAGTTTGTTTCTAAGACATGAAGACTGTTTTCCCACTAATTTGTACACTAAGCATACTTATGACGAAAAACAGGCATATCTTATAGAAAAAAAATGAAAGCTGAAACACTTATCAAAAGGGAACAACAAACACAATGACAACTCAAAATGTGCACAAAAGCAGGCCCTCTTTATCTTCTTCTCCACCTTCCGAACCAGTATTGGCAGTACTGATCTTAGAAGGGGACTTTAGATGACTACATTTGTCCAACACCTGCAGTGTTCTCTTACCTATTTGAATCGGAATGGCTCGCTGGTGTATTTTTGAATTTCCTTAAAGATTCTAAAAATGAAGAGTTTTTGAAAATTATTTTCGTCACTGAAGTTATCAACTCATTGAAAAGCTAAATTGAACAGTTCGATTAGATAGTTATGGCTTCACAGCCTGACTCAATCCTTAAGTTAAAATGATTTGCAAATGACTCATCTGATATGAAACCTTTCCAAAAGGTATGTGATTGGTGTAGTGAAGTCCCGTAGTCAAAAACTTGAGCTACACTATAGGCAACCATGTTTAGCTTGCTGGTATCTTTCCTGGGCTAAGAAACATTCTTAATTCCTTATGCAATATAAATGAAGGAATACTATAGCTGTGTTCCTGGTGTATAAGTAACAAGGGGCGATGGTGAGCATCCGTATGCACTTAGCGCTATCTCAACACTCAGCACATATAAAAAGATGAGGCAGTTCCAGGCAATGCTCGCCTTATCTGCCACTTCCAGTGTGCTCGAGGGCCTCCGCATTATTGTCAGTGTAATTATCAATTCTAAGCTTGGATAAGAAGTATGTATTGTGACACGGTGACCTTCTAAAACTGTTATCAATATTCAGTTATCTCCGAGAAAATTAAATACATGGCATGGCAATTTCAGAACCAGAAGGGACAATTCAGAAATCGTATTTCATCCTTTCGTTTTTTTGTCAACCTACCTCAAGTCATTATGTTCGTTTGTCTACAGGTAAATAATCTTTGTAGAGGATAGTATTTTAAAAGAAAAGAAAGAAAAGCTTTATTATCAAGTACAAGGAAAACACTGATATATACAAAAATTAAGAGTTTTGTTACTACATACTGGGTCGGATGTTTAGGGACGAGTGTTCGGGAACAACTGTGGTCTGGGGCTAAAGATGAGTTACATATGTATAAGAGAAGGGTAGTTCTGAGAATAGGGAGCTAGGTCTAGGAAGGATGCAGTCACTTACTTAAAAAACACCAGTGACTTCCATGAAGTCACGAGGCAGGTATACACTAGAAGGGGCTTGCTTCTACTTTTAGCATTATAATATTCTTAGCATTATATAACTTACCATAAAAGAATTCATCAATAAATCTAAAATAGTAAAGATATAATCATCAACTACTAGGCCAATCAACATCGATTATACAGATCGACTGTTCGGTATCAGAAATATTTATTATATAAGATATGATATGCAAAGAAATAATAGAAAAAAAACATTTTAGGAAGAAGATAATGCAAAAATAAATTCAAAGAGATCCGGAAAAAAATAATGTTAAGGAAAAACAAAAAGTTTTTTTGATGTAGTATGTATTCATTAAAATATGAAAATTTACTGCTCTTTCATTATTTTCCCACTTCCTGTTTTACATTCTGTCCGAGATCTACTAATACATCTTTGGTTACTTCACCCAGTCATCAAATGTCTTTGAATATGTTTCGTAATGAAAGGATTGAGGGAGTGAATGAAGTCCATTATAGTGGCTATAAACTACATCACAGTCCGCAATTAAACTTTGATATAGTGAAATTAGAACGTAGTGTATTTTAGATATATCAAATTGATATACCAAATAAATAAGGCTTGAGGATAACTGAAATTAATTTATCAAAATTTAGTCTATAGTGTTGAATTATTTGAATATCATTCAAGTGAATGAGCTACGACTTTCCCCGGTGTAGGTGGAGCCCTACCATTAGGTTTATTAAACCTCTTATATCTTTAACAACCAGCAAGGTACTCGAAAGGGAGTCTTTTGTAATAGAAAATTGATCTGTTAAAATGAGAATTCGTCCAAAGTATTCTTTTATTTCTACAAATCTAAAGCGATTTTTACTGGGAATAGGTGGAAGATAAATATTTCTGTCAATTTGGAATTTTCTAAAAAACTACCATCGTAGGATATTGGTAATGCTGGTATGGTTAACATAGTACTGCTGTTAAAAAAATGAAATAGTTTACATTCTGAATATTTTCGTTATTGGCATTTTTTGAATTAGTTAAAAAAAAAACTAATAGGATTTAGAATAAAAAAAATACTTTTTTTAAAGAAACATCTTAAGTGTTAAGTAACTTAGCCGGATGCTCCGTGATAAATGGAGACATCCCTTGGCTTTTTCCCTTCACTTGTAAGTCTTTCGTTTATAAATATTTAAAAAGGTGAATAACTGCAATCATATAATTTATATCAGATGAATGTCTTCTGCTGGAAAGTTTTGAGTGATGAACTTCGTTTAGCTTTTAGAATGTCCATGTATTTTATGTAGAGTTTGAAGTTCTTGCTCTTTTTAGCACATTTAAGCGTGGACTTATATTTGAGATTCAAACTATAACCGTGAATCTGTTCAGAATCATTTTGTAAGGCTTAAAAATTGGTCTCTGATGACTAAAAAAATTATATCTAAGCTTACATGAAATGTGTAACCTTAAAATAGCAAGAAACCTATCAGATTTTTTTTTAAGCGGATCAGGAAGTAAGCTGAAAATCTGCAAACTGTATTTTTTCATGGTGGCATAGACAAGTAATTTAAGATATATCAAAGTATAGATAAAAGTATATTCCTATAGTTATCGTATTAACTTTGAAGATTAAAAGAAACTACAAATTAAAAAATATTTAATTTTTGTTTTAGCTGAAAACTGAAACATCTGAAAATATCACTAATATACAACCTCAATTTCTCCTTTATCTCAAGTACTTACTTACGTTACTTTATATTTCCTTTTAATATGCATAAAAATGTCATTAGGGTAGGGGTATCTCAGGGTTCCATTAGTCTGGTGGCTTCATGTGCTAATATTTACCGAGTTCCATAACCATACGTACATACATATGTATGCATACTATATAACCTGACCTGCACAAATACATCATACGGATAACTTAATGTTCAGTAGCAGTAAGCATGTACTGACCAAGGCTATATTCGAGTAATGGTCATTAACAGGCTACTTCAGGTTTTCCTGAGAACAAAACTGAGGAAGACATTTAGACTTGATAGTTGATAGGATGGTTAAGACAAGAAAAAAAAAAGTCAATCATTTCACCACTGTTGCACTATGTCGGTTGGGTTAGTGAGACTCGTACTAATTTTTCTAATCAGATCTTTATTTTGATGAAATTACAATCGGCCTTATTGGGCAATAAGTAGTTGTGTTCAATGTGATTGTACTAAGATTCTCCTTCCTTGCGCATAAATTTTTTATCGCATATTCATATGTTAGGTGTTTTTACCTTATAGGCACGACTCTCGTATATACATATGATGTATGTACCAACATAATCTATGATGTATGTTTGAGCGTTAGCGATGTACCCAATCTAATCTGAAGAGTGGAAGTTCGATCCTCACCACAGTAATCATATTTATTTGTAGTGATCTGTAAAAAAAACTATAAATTGTTACTCATATTTCAAAGTTACGCTTTCATATTGATAGATTAAACTGCTTTTAGTCATGAGAGTCTTTTTGTAGAAAAGTACCTATTAACCTTAATAACCGAAACCAAACCTACAAATTACGATTTTTGACGCTTCATTGGTTATTGGCTCTGGTATTGGTAACTATTGAGCAGATAACTGATTGAAACAGTCCTCCGGGACGGATATTATGAAATCATGAATAGCAAAATATGAAATGGATCACATTCACCCCTCACAACTCTTGGAAATCAACAATATTGACGAAGAGGGCATTGAGATTGTCATAAAGATTACCCTCATTCAATTTCCGAACTGAGTCGAGACGGCAGGTTATATCTGTTTTCGGCATATGTTGAAAAACCATCGAAGTTATTTTTTTTTTTTTTAAATAGACACCAGTAGGCTTTTATTGTTATCTGGCATTTTTAAAAAACCGAACCGATCAATCAATATTGTAAGGCAGTATCATGGTTGATTCACTGGATTTCCACTTAGTTCTACCATATGGTTCAATGCCTTGAGTAACTCTATTATGAGAAAGCACGCACCCTTACACAGCCATATTGAAAAAAAAAAAAAACAACACAAGCAACACACAATCTATGGTTTTTATATGACTGTGACAACGATAATAACGGCAGTTTTTGTAAATGTGTGTTGACTAATGTCCCAGCACGTATTACATATTGTTTATCGTGATGTCGAGAACTTTCATTTGAAACCCTACTCAATGAGAGAGACAACAATGTATTTTTAACTAATTAATGTATTAATGTATTTTTAACTAATCAATGAACCTATCTATAATAATAGCTACACTTCTTTCTATACGTTTAGCTCATTTTTGGCATCTTTGAGGCATTAGGTAGTCCCTCCATAAGAATATTATTCTCCTAGGAAAAATCTATTACAACACCGAGCTTCGAACACGATGTTGATGATAGTTAATGGTCAGTTATCAGTAATTATAGTTTAAAAAAATGAATAATGAAGATATCGGTACCTCTCATTTGATAACTTATATACTCAAATTTATAGAATTTTTGAAAAATTGCTGTATAGACAGACGTCTTCTAGCTCTCATTGAACACAACACACTTCCACATAACCGATTCGGCTCTCGAACACATCAATCAACAACTTAGCAGCTAAATAGAGTAGTGGATTTCATCGCCTTGGATTTAGAAAATATATATATATATATTGTACAGGACTAAGAGCAAGTTGACAGGTTTGACAGGGTTTGGCATGCAGTGTTTGTCCACAAACTAAGACAAATGTGCCTCTTACCAGACATGCAACAACAACTCCGGAGAAACTAGAATTTTAATTAATTGAGATTAATTGATATCAATATAATCCTACAAATGGAGAGAGATCAATGGTTGTTCTTTCCCGCATGACATTCATAATCTCATTCATTAGTTTTGTTTAGTGTTTCACTAGTGGCATTATTTACTTTCTGAATATAGATATGATAAGTATATAATAAACAAGCAAATAAATATCACAAAAATATATATAAGTATTCCATTACTCAAAAAACCTATTTTTTCTTGATGTAAAAAGAAATTCATATTTCAAAGGGTGTTTTTTTTATCGAAGCTATTCATCCAATTAACTTACAGTTTTTAGTTTGATAAATATTAGTAACTTAATGGTTTTATTGAGTAAAAGATAACCACTACTTTGATTACCAGTATCCAATGTTAGTGAGTCCCAATAACGCGTACTTTTCAAGCTACTAATATAGCCGATTAAACCCATAGGTTTCATTTACATACATCGGTTAGTGTGACAAGTCAAAATTTTCAATTCAATATACATATATTTAATTGTCGCTGAGTAAATAGGTACACAGAGGAATAATATACAGCAGAAATGATATTTTTCCACAAACCTCAGGTATAGTGGAACGAAAGGCCAGCGTTCAAACATCTGCCTAACGTAAATGTATTCATATAATCTACATCACAATTCAGATTATTTCATAATTAATTCAAATGTCACCGGTATTAGCATATTGACGCTTCCCGGCAAAACCCGATTCATCTTGTTATCACTGAAATGGTTTTGTTTAGCTCATCCTGTGTATTTTTCGGCATTTTTTTTCTGTATTCGTATGAATGGTGCCAAAACCAATCAATGATACCAAATAACCAGTAACTGTATTAAATGTTAACGAATTCCAGGAAACGTCCGAAACAACGGTGTATACGGATTGTGCAGAATGCTAACTGTTAAATAAGTTTTCAGGAACCAATGTATACGCAGAATGAACTCCGGGAATGTTATTTGTAAGTAACATAGAAATATAATATCCCATGTTTTTGTGTTCATGAAAACTGTTTAATTTCGGTCAATCAACAGCCTGCTGAAAATGTAGTAATTGTACTACATGCCTTCTACTCTGCAACATGTCTTTATAAATAGAACTGGCGTGGTAGAAAGATTCTTATGAACTATTATGCAAACGACAATAAATACTAAGGCACACAAAACAATTTGTGGACAAACCATCGATAATGACCAGCAAACTTTTGGTTTCATGTGGACGTTTTGATCCCTCTCTTGAGTCTAGTCGTAGGTTATTGCCATCAACACTTAATAAAGAGTAACAGCGAACAGTATTCAGTTTATTACTTGCGGTTTATTATTTTATCGGATTTTATTTTTTTCTCATCCCCGCCCACCACCCTTTTTAAGGGTTCTTATCCATCAGATATATTTGAATTCATACAAACTGTTGATATAACTTCGATAAATAATGAGAATTCAATTTTGTTTAGTTCAATAGTTTTTAGATATTTTAAGACTTCGTAGAAATATAAATAGAAAAAAATCTTTATTCTGGGACCATGACTTCTATGAATAATACCAATCCACAAATGAATAAATACAGCTTTTTTGTACACATCAATACCTGAATTTTCAGCCAGGGGAAATGCAAAACTATGCCACTTTGTACCGTTGGTAGTGTTGCCGACCTGCAATGATAAGGAGGGGTCGATTGGAGATAATTACAGCGAGCGTAGTGAACTCAGATACCCTCTCACGCGGAAGTGAGAACTTAGATTCGTTCTAATTTCCTTCGGATGTCAGCCCGAATAACTTACTTCCTGTAGGATACTACATCCAGGCACAGGATGGCGATATTGGAATACTGGCTTAAGTTACATTCAGCACTAGTTTAAATATTTTTTCTGGGTTTCAATGCATCAATAACAAAAAAAAGATATATCAGTTATGTCTATCATTGTCTTCAAAAAGTTTGAAAGATTGTAGCTAAGTTTCCAGCTTAGATTTTTATTATTTTAAGGGCATCTTTAGATTGACATGCCTCAGACGAAGATAAATGTTATTTCACTTATTGATGGTTTGGGGCCCGTATGAAGTGGTCATATTAACAAATGAAACATCATCTGTCCCTCCACAGCTTTGTTACCATTATTTAGAGGTAACGCCGTTGGATAGTAAACTCAGGAAGTCCTATAGTCACCATGAGTCCCAACCCTTGAGTATGGTGGTATTGCCCATTGAAATGGTCAGATAGAAATTAATAAAGCTCTGGAGAGACAGAAGATCTTTCATTTCATATCTACACATTCTCACCATGTCGAATAAATTCAACAGCTAAAAAATTAGGTCCTTTTTTAAGCTCTTTGTATGAGCATCTCCTACAATCAACTAAATTATGGCCGAATTATGACTTTGGAATGTAACTGTGTTTAATATTTGATGCAAATATTATGATTGTGCAGTGATGGTTAGTAGGGAGGTATATTTTAGGCTTTGGAAGTTCCTATTTCCAGTGGTTTGTAAAATAATAAAAAACAGGTGCACAAAAAAGCAAACTAGTTAATAGGATAATTATTAATGCCATTGTAGTAGTTATTAAGATAATAATAGAATAATGAAAGCAGCTTGGTTGAAGAAAACCAATTTACAAATATAAACGAGTTGAAAAATTGCATTGTATTTTTTTGCGAAAATTGCTGTAATCCACGGCTACCTAGAACTGCGTCTCTTAACCAGAGATGCGAGAAAGCAAATGTTATGCTTTTTAATAGATTTATATTACAAAATTATAAATTTTACTGGGCTATTATATGTCTTTTGCATTTATGAACAACTGTGTGTTTTCACTATTCATTTGTTAATTGACATTTTTCATGATATTTGCAAATAAAGGATTATAATAATTATTACTTATACATACTTACATATACGTACTCAAAGAAAATTTAAGACGTACTAGGAAAAAATGGTCTAAGACTGACGTTTATGTTTTTTATTTCTTACGAATCAAATCTTTTAGTGAGAAATAAGTTATACTTCGCTGGAGTCCACGAACGTTTTATAGTTTTATTGCCAAACCAATCACAGAAAGATTACATACTGCCAGTCAAAAGTGTTAAAAAAATTTAAATCATAGAAAAACATGCAATTAATATTTTTTTAGTTTACTTTTGCCGCTACTACACGGGGACCTTTTGACCCCACTTGTTTAGCACGTACATAAAAACCGTTAGAAGCTTCCTTCCACTTTTCGAGCCGTAATTGGCTGTCTCTATTTTGCAATGGAAATTCCTTTCAGGAGACTTTTTGTTTAGAGTAGTATTCAGAATTTTAGTTTTTTTATCAGAGTAAGGTATATTCACGAATAAACCCTTAATTAATTCAGATTTTTTTTTGTGATCCATTATTCATTTGGGCTTTCAGTTTTTCGTCGAAGTGAATCTATCATAGCCTTTTTTTTATCCAGATAATTTTACCCCTGCTGCTCAAGGCGTTGAATACAATATTAAGACAAACTTATTAATTCACCTAAAACATTATCCGAACCCAATGACTATCAATTTTGCTTACACGGATCATTAATAAGCTCATTTATTAATATTTCTAAGTAGAGTCTATTCCTTTCAATAAAAAAGTGCCTATGTATAGAAATTAAAAGGAAAATATTTTCACGAGTTGTGTTCTGTTATAATCGATGTCTTCAGGTGCGTTCTCTTTTTCAAAACTAAGAAAGATTTTCAGAAATTTAAGTGTGAAAATTTGTTAATACCATTTGTAAAAATATGAGGGGTCGGGGGTATATTAAACTCATCGATAGTTTCAAGAAGATTGCTCACTCTGGACAGATTTAGAGATATGTTTCCTAAATACAAATTTTGGATTTATAAAAGAATAACCATCTCAGCATCCAAGAAAGAAACCTTAGTACAAAATATTTCTTTGATACATAGTGACATCTCACGAGTTCTAGTGGTCATATTAATATAGAGTTGATTGTATACAATCAAATATTTTCGAAAATTTAAAAAGATATAACATACAAAGCGTGGCTGACTATAGGACTATCTGCGAAAGCGGTTTGCTTACTAAAAACCGATGTCAGCAAGAATTTACTGCACATCTGTTGGAAAGCATTAGAAAAGTATTGTAAAAGAACCAAAAAAATAGAATAAAAGAATCATGATCATAAGTTGTGTTCGGTTATATATGTATGTATTTTCAACATTTTATTCATTTGATAACTGAATCGATTTTTTTTTTTAAATCACACTAAATCAACTTAATTTCATGTTTGTATTTCTTCTCAAACTATGTATATTTGTTACTATATTAGTCCTTTACTATCTTTAGTGAATCCAAATATACAATATAATAAACTTATAATATAAACTTTGTTGGTTGGACATCATATAAGAAACAATAGTTGTGCTTTTTTTTTTTTTAAACCCCAAACTTTTATTGATGAAAAATACGCTATAAATAAATATACTAGTACTGAGAAAGAGGATCACATTTTCAGAAGGTCCTTAATATGAAATAAAGCCCCTTACCCAACCTCCGTAGACAATACTTCTTTGGTTCAAACCTTTTCCAAACTCTTCACCCTCACAACCCTTGTTCATAACAGCTATTGAGTCTACTGACACAAGATCCACATATTTCTGACCTTTGCACCCCTTCACGCAGATCAACAACATTCAACCACGCCTTTCTTGCTTGCGTTACCACTCTCTGGAGTTCTCTCCATCATATCCGCCATGCTTCGTCTTTGCGTACTTTTAACACCCTTCTATTCCAACACCTCTTTACCACACATCAAAGCTTTTATACTATTATTATAATCTTATTTTGATATGTCTTTTTCAACTGTATAAGGTATTACCATTTAGCTTTTCTGAAACTTATTAATGGCACCGTATAAAGAGTAATCACCAATATGTATGTGCTTAATTTTATTACTTCTTTTATTCAATTGTATTATAATAGTTTTCAACAAATTTTTCTATTATATTTTTGAATTTGAGGTCGTTATATCTTTTAGTTTTTCATTATTACTGTGTAATGTCATAAGCAGTGAAAGCTAGTATTTAGGCTTGAAATCAAACAAAAATTACTATATCTTTTACTTTGTAGACATTATATAATACGATTTTTTTTTTTTTGTTTTCTTAGCTCTCTAATCATAAGATTAAGGATGAGGGATAAATATAAAATATTTAGGGTGATCGGATCCTTGTACTAGGAGGACCTGCTTGAAGGTGGTGTGAGAGGAGTAAGGAGTGTGGGAATCCTCAGTGGAGGTTGATTGTTACGGTACAGTGGTGAGAGTCCACTGGTGGCTGGGCCTAGAGTCTTCTCTAGGCATGTAGTGCAGTCGTAGTCAGTCCGATATCAGTGAGGGTGCCCCTTAGAGGCTTGTTGTTGGTGGGCCAAGCACCGTGATGTCAACCATTTCTTCTGCTTTACTCGATCTTGTGAGTTGCCATCGTGCCGGTAGCGGTGGTGGTGTCATGTCTCGGAAGAGAGGGTTTAGACTGTGCTTCATCGAGTCGAAGAACTTGATGTGACGTCGTCTGATGGCTATAATACGAACAATAAATAATGTCGCTTTATAGGGGACGAGGTTTGGGTACAGGCTGGTAGAGGGCTGCGGTTAAGCTGATTATTTGGGAGTGCTAGATGTAATGATTCACCTTTATGTACTAAGGCTTAAGGATCCAAAGTGTGTGGTGATAAATGGATAAAAATAATAATAAATACTGCCTCGGAGATGGTCAACAGTCTAAATATTATTTCGATATATGTATATATTATCACCCTAACTATATACCCTCTATCGTGTGATGTACTGTCACTCCTCACCCCATGCTATAAAAAAGTATGGAATTCAATGTATATTCATATTCATGTATATATTCATATATGTGTACATTCATATATATAAATGAAGCTATTTACAATAGTTAAATATTATATGTCCTGTAGCTTGCCTACATTTAATACAATTTTACACTGTGATTTTCGATTGTTACATGTTAATGTACATACATTCATTGTCTATACGTTCTACGTGGTGTTATACATACGGCTATATTACATGTATATAGTACGGTTATACACGTTATACGATACTAGGCGTGTTGCTTCCGGCAATTTTCTGAGTCAACTCACAAAACGATGACAAGTATAAGTTATTGACCTTTCACTAAACATATGATTCTTGTCGTCTCTTTTATGAGGGTCTTTTATTCATTGTTTTTATTTATAGAGTGAAAAATAAATAGGGGTGTTGCTGAACAAAGATTTATTTTCTATTCTCAACTTGTCTCAAAGAAACGTGCAGTATTGCTGGAAGCTACACTAGGACCTATGGAAAACTGAAGGCCCTTCCGAGGGCCGAAAGAGCTAGCAGGAGGGCGCTGAAAAATAGCCCTACCCAACTCTCCCTCAGTGTAAGAATGTTAGGTAATAATTCTCCTCACGGTGCTACTCATCGCTTCTATGCCTAATAAATGCCGTTTTCGTTTCGACCCATGCTTCGGTCGCTGAATAATACATGAAAGTGTTATGAGTATACACACACTATTTTACTCATATGCTTTTCAAAATTCTTCCTTGGGTTGCTGCTTTAGTTTTATTATTTTTTTTATTTTTTTATTGATACTGGTTTATTTTCTTGAGTGAAAGAAGTCTATGAAAAAGTTCCCTACAACGGAGGATGAAATGGAAATAAAAAAGAGTATCAAAATAAAATGTAAAAATTTGTTGCTCCGACAAGCTGGTAGCTCTAGTAGATTCCAGGAATAGTAGTGACCTCACAATCTTCCTTTCTACAAAGAGAAAGACCACGTCCATATTCAAATCTTTAAAACCTCTACATATAAACTGCTTTATATTAAGACAAGAACTAAACAGACGCTTTGGACAACTGTACAGACTACTTCAAAGGACATCCCATCTCTCAATAGAAAATAAACTACTAATCTACAAAGTTATACTTAAACCAATCTGGACATACGGAATAGAGCTATGGGGGACAGCAAAAACGTCGAACATCAAGCGTATCCAATCCTTTCAATCCAAAGTCCTGAGAACAATAGTAAATGCCCCTTACTATGTCAGCAACAAAACCCTTCATAACGACCTTAATATACCCTACATTCTAGAACTCATCCCTTACAAGTTTATGAAATTCCACAGTAGCCTTTTCAACCACCCTAATGCTGTAGCACAGTCTTTGCACTGTGCCACTCATCCCTATAATCCTCCTCGGAGACTGAAACGGCAGTGGCCTCGTGACCTGCTATAATCGCGTGACAGTGGGAGTCCTGGCAATGGCCAGTTTCTCCAATTATGTCTTATTGTATGAATGAGCGAGTGAATGATGACTGTAAATATGGTATGAATGAGATCATTTATCTGTATTATTATTACCTTATAAAAGGCAGATTGTAATTATTGCACAATAAAGATTTGTTAATTAAAAAAAAAAATATTTCTTTAACGTGTTCAAAGTTTACTTTGCACTAAACACGTCCTGATCTTTATTCAAATAAATATTTCGCAATTTTTCAGGTTAACACAAAATAATTGGAGAAATTTACAAAATAGTGAAATATTGACCAAAAAAACCCATTAACATTGGATTATTCTGCATTAAAAAAATGTCTATTGTTGTTTCGAAATATTTTTGAATTGCGAAACCTTCTTTTGTGTGTTTCTAACCGTGAAGCGAAACTTTGAATTTAAAAAATCTTCTGAGATTTGTGTTGAAACAAGCACACAATCTAGAGGAAACGTGTCCAAGTTTTCTATGTTTTACAAATTAATTTTCATCTTTAAAATGTCAAGTCGATTCGATATAAGGTCACTGATGTAAAATACACTGACAGTATGTCAGACGTATGACGGTTGCTCCGTACCTAATAGGAAGTATAGCCTGGCCCTTTGGGGGTGTGGATACCCGATCTCATATAAGAGCTATAGCTGGATTTAAAAAATTTCTGAAATTTTAAAGATGTATCCCGCAACACCTCAAAATAAGTCGATTAGTTTCTTGTTATTGCTCCATAATGGGAATTTAGGAAAAATAAATAAAACACTTTAACATTTATAAATTAGATGTTCATCAAATTTTACTTATAGAACATATAAAAAAAAAATCTCGTTGACTGTTGGCAAGTTATGATTTTTTCCAATTCTATTTAGGTTAAAAAAAATAAATTATTGCTGTTATCATTATAACAATTATTATTTTGGGAGCCAACAATAGATATTTAATTCCGTCGAGCATTAAATTGCAAGTGGGACCTGCTGTAAATACGTGACAGTGGGAGTCCTAGCATTGGTCAGTTTATCCAACCAAGTCCTGAGCGTCTGTAGCTCTCGCGTTCGGTTCGTATCCGGAGAGGAGGCTGATGGAGGAGCGTGGGAGTCTTCCCAAGACTCCACTTCCTCTTTCGCATGCGAGGGGGGTGCGTATTATACGGATTTGGAAGGTCTCTGGGCTGTTTGGGGGTGTAAATACTGTAATGAATGAGAGCATTGAACGCAACTACTAATTTCCCAACAAGGCAGATTGTAATTGTATCACAATAAAGATTTGATTTCTAATTAATAATTATAATGCCGCTTCGGAAGGTTTTTTTTTTTTTTTTTTTTTTTTTTTTTTTTTAATGTTTAAGTAATTAGCGAGTTAATGTGTATTTAAGACATTTTCGTGGAGTATCCTTCCGAATTTCTGATATATCGACCGTCACCAAACGTTATAATATTCATTATATTAATATGATTCATTCAATGTCATGCATTTATTCAAATAAGAACCCTTCATTCAGTTTTCTTAATTGTCTCCCGAGGTAACAAAAAATATTGTTTACGTTCTATATTCTTTATTGGCCTATACAACAACAAAAAAATTAGCTTACCACTGATATAAAAAAGAAATAAACTGGTCCTATAATCTGCTGCCTGTTTCAATACCCCATCATGGGCTACGATAGCATTATTTTGTCTGCTTGTTTTTTTTTTCAACAAAACCAAAATAATTTTGAACCCTGCCAAAAAGCTAACCTAAATAAAATAAATTGGTGCATCAACAGTCCATAGTGAGTGGTGACTAACCACCCATAACCTGACGATGAGGCGATGGAGGCCACAGCTTGAGATCGCTCGCCAAGTGTAACCCACACCTTCCTCTTCGGGTCAGAGACTTGTCTGGAAGTTCATCAATCAGACAGCGTCCATGAAGTCCATACGGGCTTTACGAAGCGAACTCAGATAAGAACGAAGAGAGTTCTAGCGGACCATTAAAAAACTTTATCATATATAAATTAGATGTTCATCAACAATTTTACTTATAGATTACATCCTTTTATAGTTATTAATAAATAACTGCCACAGTTAAAAGTTATTGGTAAGATTGGGACTCGAATCGCGGACCTCCTTAACATCTAGTCGGAGGCCCTACCAACTAAACTAGCCTGCATCCAATAACGACCTCAGTTCTCTTCAGTCACATTATTACAATGAAAGTACGAAATAAACCCTACGGGGCCAGAGGAAGATGGCAGGGACACGGTGAGACCCATAAGTTAATTTTCCGAGAGGTAGTTTGGCAATACCAGAATATTACAAATATTAAAGTACATCGTTTTAAATGAGAAAATTTTTATTTTTTTTTCTTAGCTTTCTAATTATAAGATTAAGGATGAGGGAAAAACAAAGGAATATTTAGGTTGAGCGGATCCTTGTACCAGGAGCACCTGCTTAAAGGTGTGAGGGAATTAAGGAGTGTGGGATGCCTCGGTAGATTGTTGCGGTACAGTGGTGAGAGTCCACTGGTGGCTGAACCTAGAGTCTCTCTAGAGATACTGAGAATTTATAGTGAGAACAATACCACAATAAACATTGTCTTACTTCTACTATTTTATATTAAATTATTTTCGAAATGAATAAAAACGGTAGGAATAAATAAATTATTAAAAATAAAAATGCAAAAGAAATCGTTTATTGATTTAAATAAGCTGGGTGTAAATGACATAGACAGATAGTTAATTAATTTTTTATAAAAATATCATTGCGTACCGATCACCAATTCTTGTTTCGGCCGTCACTGGACATTTCGCTCAAGGTGATGCAAATCCATTCATTCACACGTCGTTTTAGATTGGGTTGCTATGGATTGCTGTAGCAACACATAATGATAAATAATTTCAAAAACATCTATTGTTCAAGATGTGATGCACCTTTACATTTTTTGGGGGTTTTAAATATTAAGAAGTATTGCTTGTAGGATACTAGATTTTGTTTGCTTTAAGCCCATAACAGGATACCGGGGTTGGCCAGAGAGCATAAACTTATACGACTGCAGTTTGTTGAAGTGAACATCAGCTTGTCTATGGAGAAGGGCGTTTAAATAAAATAATTAACATGGACAACTCTAGACTATTTTGAATGAAGAAAAAGTGAATAGTTTAAGAAGTGCTGCTTTGTTCCCAACAATGGAACACTTCCCTTCATGGATGCTCTAATGTTTATTATTTTATTGAAAATGAAGTCCAAAGACCGGAATGGCAGTTTGAGAAGGCATTGCGTCCGGATTCGTCACTCGTCATTCTCGAATCTACTGCCAATCTGAGGGATATATACTCGTAAATCTAGGGAAAAATCATATTATTCCACCTCTTTCCGAGAGATGAAGGCTTCCAACATCGGAAGCCATAAGAAGACGACACATCAAATTCTTCGACTCTATGAGGCACTGCCAGAATCCTCTCTTCCGTGACCAGCAACCTCCACTACTTTCCGTTAGACGGCAACTCAGCTGACAATTAACAAGCCCCTAACGGGCACACCACTGAACTCTACCCAATCCTGAACGAGTAGGCTTCAATGGACTCTCACCACTGTACCAAGATATCTACACTTCAGCAGAGGTCTATTACACTCCTCAATTCCTTCACCCAACCTTTAAATTGGCCCCTCCTGGTAAAATTATCCCTTTCACTCCTTAAATTCCATGTTATTTCCCTCCTCTTTTCAAATTTTTAGAGCTTTGAAAAAAAAAATAAAAATATTATGGCAAGACCGTTCTTATCAAATAATATTGACTTAAATCCTATTGAATATCTCTGGAATATCTTCTGGAGGCCAGTTATTAAAAACTCCAATTAACTTTTTTTTATTTTATACATTTTTTTTTTAAATTTCATTTCCTTATTTTTGTAAGTATAAATAAACTAAAAATATTTGAGTATTTGATGAAAATTTTGAAGGGGGTGGAGTTGTGTGTATTTAGCGGTGATTTATGACTGACTCAGAAATTGTGACAATTAATTTTATTTTCAATGTTGGATAAATAAATGTGTGGTAATCTTTATTATTCCTGCCAGCTGTTGAAATGTATGTTTGTTTATTCTTTATTGTTTATTATTTCGTTTGAAAACTGACCCAAACGAGTCTTTAAGTATAGACGTGTTCGTATTTGCTAGATATAATAAATTTGCTTGATGTTATGATGTTGATTACCAATCGTTAAAAAAAAAAAATCATCAAATTATATTAAAAAAGTTTCAATCATTGGAGGTTGAATTGTATTAATTTACTTTTTATTTTTTCTCATTTTTGTTTGAAAATGATCATAGTTTTAAACCACTAATGCGAATTGATGACAATAAAGCGAAAATTGTGGTAGATACAAATGCCTCTTATTTTAAATAGTTGAAAATAATTTAAATATTCTATCATTTTAATATTTTTGAAAAAAATCAACTTTAATTTTTGGATTGATAGCTTCTAATTGTCAATATGATTAATACTAAATTTTAAAAGTATTTATATGTGTTTGTTCGTTTAATTATTATCGCTCTTTCGAACTCCTTACAAAAAATGTTATAAATTCACTACCGTATTTAATTCAGACCCTAAGGTGGGTTATGAGTACTTATTTAGTAACTTAAT
This sequence comes from Acanthosoma haemorrhoidale, assembly GCA_930367205.1. NCBI lineage: Eukaryota > Metazoa > Arthropoda > Insecta > Hemiptera > Acanthosomatidae > Acanthosoma > Acanthosoma haemorrhoidale. The sequence goes on from OV884014.1 coordinate 46,306,205, forward strand.
TAACCTAATTACCTCCTAATTAAAACTTTCTTTTATTATCAAAAGAAACACCACTGTAGGGATGTTTCATATGACCACTTAGCTTTGTGTCGTGGGAATTATATAACTGGTTAAATATCTCATGAAGAGTTAGCTGAAAGGATCATAAGAAACATGAATTATAACAAAAAGAGGTTCCACTTCAAGTTATTACCACCGAACCGAGCCTTTTATCGTTGCAACAAAGTATTAAAAAAAAAATTATTCATCCCAATTTAATAAAATTTTAATTAAATTATTACTTATTTATTAATTAAATTGACAGGTCTTTGCATCTTTTTCCATTAATATGTCGCTTTTTCATAGACAGTGGGTAGATGAATATGTCATTAAAGTTTTTATTGTGCAATAATATTTTCTTTTCATATATGAGATATAGGTATGAAATAAAATCAATAGATATAATATTAAAAAAGAAAACAAATCATTTTTAGAATAAACTAAGCTATACTCATCCACTAGTTAAATTATTTTGCGACATAAATACAAAACAAGAATATATATTACCATACAAAACGGTAATTGAACCGTTAATATTATCTTCTCAAAATTATATTAGTTTTGACACCTCCATGGTTCATGAAATTTTCTTCTCTTTCCCATATACACCATCATATGTCTACTATAAATCATTATCATCATGATATGTTGGGGTACATATTTTAATGTATCAAATCACTTAAGTTGTAGGGATTTGATACCGGGACCTTCTTTTCATTGATTAATTAACAGTGAACCCCGTTAAAACCCGTATTTATCTTATTTATTTGAACAATAAATATAAAAACTGTATTATGATAAAATTACAATCTGTCTAATTGGGCAATAAGTAATTGAGATAAATGTTCTCGTTCATACCATATTTACAATTTTCAATCACTCGCTCATTCATACAGTATTTACAAAAAGCCCAGAGACCTCTCAAATCCACATGGCTGTCACTTCCCTCGCATGCGAAAGAGGAACCGGAGTCTTGGGAAGCCCCCACGCTCCTCCGTTAGCCGTGTCACAGGATACGAGCCAATGGAGGCTGACGAATGGGGCAAAATCCACATACGCTCAGGTCTTGGTTGGAGAAACTGGCCATTTCCAGGACTCCCACTGTCACGTATTTATAACAAGGAACGAGACCACTGCCGTTTTAGTCTCCAAAGAGCATTATAGGGATGAGTGGCGCAAGATAATGATGGAATAGTGCTACGGAATTAGGGTGGTTGGAAAGATTACTATGGAATTTCATGAACTTTGAAGGGATGAATTCAAGAATGTAATGTATAGTTAATCGTTGTGAAGGGGTTCACTGCTGACGTAATAAGGGGAATTGACTATTATTCTCAGGACTGTTGATTGAAGGGATTGGGAATCTTATTATTAAAAAAAAATTCGTAACCTATGTTACTCTGTGCCTCATGTGTACCTCTATTCATCCAAGCATCACCTTAATTACGTTGATCTGCTCCCTACAATGTTTTGTGCAAGATTAAGTCCTAAAACGACCTCGAACGACCCCATAAAGTAGGCGGAACAGCCAACAAGTGCTTGTTAGTTGATGCAAGGCTCAATTTGCCAGTACGGGGAGATATATCGTTTAATTTCGACATGTCCGGCGTTCAGTCCGCGCTGGTTATCGATGACTGCCCCCCTCCCCGCTGATAAAAAATCTTCCATCCGGCCCTCCGAGTCTGAAAAACCAGACGACAATGGGGGGCTGTTTTTTGCCCGGTCGTCTACAAGTGCCTTGGTCTTTTTCAGCGTCTGCACACTCTGTGAAGAGGACAGTTGTTAAGTAGAGCGGGGGTAAAACGAGTTACAACGCCGTCAGGGTACAATGTTTGAAGATTCACTTGAAGAAGTCGGTGTGGGCTGCGACGCACCCAAAAAAGTCCAAAACTACGCCTCCAATATCCTGCAAATGCCCATTTATGCTGATCTGCAACTGGGAAGTCATAAGTATAAATCTCAGCACATTTACTTCCGTACATCGATCATGTTTTCTTGTTGTTACGCTATTCTTCAGAATGACACTCAATAAGATACCTACCTTGATATTTATATTGAGTGCAAATTAATTTTAACAGAGAAAAATTTCTAAGTCTCTCATAAAACGTTTTTCAATATTGATATTACACCAGCAGCTCACGTTCCCCCCTTCAAATTCAAGCACCCTCAAGACAACAATTCAGACAAAAACAATTTACACACAGACCACTTAAAATAATAAATAATGAATAAGAACATTGAATTGACATTACGTTTGAAGACATCAAGGTTTAATTTGTTTAAATTTAACATGGAAAAAGTTGAACACGTTTCCCCTAGATATTGTGTTTTTTTTTCAATACAAATCTCATAAGATTTTTTAAATTCAAAGTGTTTTTGTTTACGGTTAGGGACACACCAACGAAGGGTCCCCAAATCAAAAATCTTGCAAAACAACAATAGACAATTTTTTTAACCAATGATATTCAATGAATCTGTGAATTCATATTTATTTAATGTTTTATACGAAATTATATGTATTAGTCGATCTGAGGTTCAGTTGCCTCTCCATGTTTTCCCCGATAGATCAAAGGTTTTATTTCTCGCAACCGAAATGGGTTTATATCAATTATAAAATGAATTTTATGTTTGATTCATAAAATGATATTTTATGTAAAGTATAATGAATGACTAACCAGATTTTTTTCTTAATTTTAATTAAATAATAATTCAGTACATTTGTATAAGCATATATCCTTAGAAGTATTTTCTGGTATGAGTTATACCTAAATAATCTATTAATAGAACTTTTCTCTGCCTACAGTTTTTTATTATATTTGTAATATTCCAAGAACTTTCGATCACATCATCTTCAGGTGCTTAAAAGAAATGCTACCTCTACGGCGATTTTCCTTCGACCAAGCATCTCTTTTAAGCACCTGAAGATGGTGGTTAAGCCATCGAAAGCACATGGAATGTTATAATTGTAATAACAAAAACTATAGGTACGAAAAATTGTTTTTAACGACATTTAAAATAGTTTTTTTTAATTAAAATAATTATAATAGATAAAGTATTTAGATATGAAAAAAGTATTCCTAACTCATAATTTTATTTAATTTAATTAATAATAGTTAATAACTTGAGCTGGCTGGGACTGTAGAAATCAGGTTAGCAAAACGAGTCTGATTTTTTCTATGAGGGATACTTTACTGAAAGTTAATCATCTAATTTCGAATCATTGAAAAATAAACATATAGAGTTTCACATTAACTGAATCATTTTGAGGATCTAAACATGAGAGTAGACGCAGCTGTGAATGAAAGTTACTACTTTATGAAAGGTACTTCATAGTAGGTCACCGGGGGCCAGTTTATTTCGAATTATCCTGACACCTGAATTTATCCTGGGGCGTGAAACATATCAGCCATGCCTTCCCCAGTACTCACTAGTATTCACAAATTGTCGGAAGAAGATCCGCCGAATCAACGACAGTGCGCTGTCACCGGTTTGGTTGGGTTGATCGTAAAATAACAAAACATTTTCCCCTGGTTCACAGTACAGCACCAACGTGAACCAACACGTTAGAATTAAAGGGCTTCGTTCACTCATTTCCCGCTAATGGAATAGATGGGAGAAACTGAACTCAAATACTTCATACCGCCAAGACAGTCAACTAAAGAACAGAGGTGGTTCGAAATCAAAACCCTTATGATTAATTATGAACCATGCACATACACACTAAGTATTATAAGCCTTGAAATATTCGCTGTATGTATTTCCCAACAAATTAGTAATATATAGAAACTTGGTTCCAGAACAATCCATAAATATAAAAACATTAGTAAAATATAAGAGAAAAACTATAACCATTTAAAATATACAAAGGTGTATATATACAAAGGCCCATTAGTACAAACTAGTAATGTCAAGCTGATGTCGCCAGTTTCAAATTACTGGAACCATCAGCTCACCCGCTAAGAAAGAGTCCTTCTTCGCATTAGCACACCAAAGGGGTTGTTTCAGAGACGGAAAACTTTTCAATAATCTTATGACATTACCAATATTTAAAATTTTACTGTCATGTCGGTTAGTTTTGTGAATGCTATGAAGGTAAGACGAGGTAATTTTGTTTACAAATTCATTTCGTATAGTCTAGGGATTAAGGTGATGTCAACTTTAATTAGATTTGAAAAACAGTTGAGCCACCGATACATAGCGAAAGTTAAATATTTATTTTATAAAGTTAAAATTCCTGGCAAGATTGCGATTGTTAAAAAAATATTGCCCTGCTTTCAACATAACTAGCATTAACTAGTCTGGTCAGGTCCACATGAGGCTATTGTGCTTACGAAATCGTCTATTTTTTATTTGCGGTTCGGAGACAGCATTTGGATCAGTTCAGTTTGTCCTGCGAGATTCAGATTATTAACTTCCCCGACTAGCCTGTGAACACACCGGCAATCAACTACGGGCTAGCAAGAATGCCTGCGGCGGGGAAATGCTTATATTGAAGTTTCAGAGTACAAATATCACAGGATTCCTAGATTCTGATAGTCTTTTTTTAAATTGAGAGGAACTATTGATTTACATATAAATACCCCTGTGTACTCCTATGCACGTAACCAGTATACAAATTATAATGAGCAACAAAAACAAATATATTTTTAGCGGTATGCATGTATTTTATTGATTAACGAAAAGAGGTTTATAATACCAGCTCAGAACAATATTTTTTACTTTCTGGTCCCTGAAGAAAGTTTTTTTTTTTTTTAAATAGGATATAAAAATGTCAAAGTTAAAGTTTCCATAGCAATTTTATCAAAAGCCAATTTTTTTTTTTCATTTTTTTACAATGTGTGTGTTTTTGATAATTGACTATGTATCATGAATTGAGTTCATGAAAGAGGACCAAGGTTCGAATCCCAAGGTTGGCAATAAATTCATATTGGCTTGCAGCTCAGTAAATAAGTACACTTCCTGCCCTAGTTTGTATAAAAAAGGGAGGGGGTGAACTCACCCCTGACGAATTCTCCAAAACAGAAAAGAAAAAGACCTTTCTTTGACTCTTCCGCAATCGATATATTTTGGTCGGCTTATGGATCAAAGAAAAATTACTCCCCTAACAGAAAAGGGAACAATAGTTATTGTTAAAATTCATAGTTGAAAAAAGTTGATTTTCAGCACCCTTAGAATTTCACACCCTACAGGTGCCTGAAAATGTGCATATTTATATGAGCTATGCAACAAATTGGGAATTGATCTTACTATTCTAAGTCTACTTTGTTGCCAACTTCAATATCCCACAAATATTTATTTTTCAGTTTAAACCCCTCTATAATATTTTCAATCAAATTAATTTCTTTTTGTTCATTTATTTTATTTTAGTTGGTAGATAAATACAATATATATAGAAATTTAAAAAAATACTAATGACCTTTGAAATACTTTTGACAATCAAACATCCAGTGTAAGCTGAGAGCTGCTAATGGTTTGGGGTTGATATTCACTTAGAGACTTGGAGGGCTGCTAGGAGTTTTTAAGTGATGGATATGATTTTGTTTTTCTCTTTTGGATTTTATCTTAATTAAAATTATAATTAAACATCAACACTTAGGTATAATTTTTTCTAAAATTTTATAATCTTATCTATTTGAATGTAATAGATGCCATACAATGGGCATAAATCAATAAAATCCGAACTATTTTACTCTGATGTTATAGTAAAATTTCTAGTATGATTCTGAATTAATTTTTTATTCCTCCAAAGTGATAGTAAACTAAACATATTACACTAATAAAATTTTAATGTCAAAAAGAGATAAATTGAGATTTATTAATGAAATTTTGTTGGAACAGAAAGACAACTCAGTCGACAACATGAGAGGCATGTGGATCGTCCAGACCGTTGCTACTCTGCTCCTTTGCTTGCTCTTGGTCAAGTCACTGGCCGCTCAGCCTGCAGACAAAGAGAGGCTCATGAACGAGCTTGACGTAAGCTATCCATTCATAATTATAATTAATAGTGTCAATGTTATATATTAGTACAATATAATATAATAAATAAAAAATTAAGATTCGTCAATATTTCAATGACGTTATATAATTGTAGTTCACTAATATTAAATATTATTAATCAGGATATCGGTTAAACGTAAGTATCTTTTATTTGAAATCATGATTATTATTATTTAAAAATATTTATTTTTTAATTATAAGTATTACATTAATTATTGATAATAAAACTACTCTTATCTTCAGCACTTTTTGTCCATAAAATAAAAATTTTTGGCGGAATATTGTTCATCTATTTCAAACTGTGGCAGCGAAAAGTCGGTAACTCGATTTTAATGACAGTTTGATGACCTACTGTAATTATAGTCCACTGCAGATCCAACATATAAACATAAATTAATATATTAGGTTGGTGCGTATAAAATGTCCAATTTTCTTTAAATGTGAACGTTTGTCTCCCTGTTTTTGTTATGCTTTTGTTTTTGACATAATCTGGTTTATAGTCGTACTGTCCATTGCCAGAGTCACATTTTAGCAGAGAAGATTTTCTCAAAAGTGTTCCCTTTTGTTATTTGCTTTGAATTTTGCACCGATATGAATTCAACCGATATTCGTGTAATTTTCTTATATGAGTATAAACTTGGTAATAATGCTGCAAAATCTGCACGCAATATAAACCAGGCGTTTGGGGAGAATACTGTGAACGATCGAAAAGTGCAGTGTTGGTTTGAAAAATTTCGGTCTGGTGATTTTTCCCTGCAAAATGAACCGTGTGGAAGACCCGAAACGTCTGTAAAAATGATGCTCTGAAAGCATTGGTGGAAACCAATCCAACGGTTTCTTCAAGGGAACTTGCTGCCAGAATGGAAGTTGACCATACAACAATATTGCGACATCTTTCTGAAATTGGCAAGGTGAAAAAAAATGGATAAGTGGATACCGCACGAACTAACCGAGCGAAATAAGCTGGATCGCTTGAACGTATGCTCATCATCGCTAACCGGATTTAATCGATTTAACGCTCGGCCGCATACATCGTACAAAACAATTGCGAAATTACATGAATTAAAATATGAAATTTTGCAGCACCCACCTTATTCACCGGATTATCGCCAACTGACTTTCATTTATTTAAACATTTACAACTGTTTTTACGGGCTAAACAGTACGAAAATGAAGACAGCCTGAAAAATGTCATATCAGAGTTCATTGATTCTAAAGATCAGAATTTCTCCAAGACAGGCATCTATGCATTATAATCTCGTTGGAAAAAGTGTATTGAAGTAAATGGAGCATATTTTAATTAAATAAACAGCTTTTGGAAAAAGATATGCAGTTTAATATATTCACTTAAGAATCCGACATTTCATTCGCACCAACCTAATATATATAATTTAATATTTAAATTAACATGGAGATATTTGATTTGATACCCTACTCAATATGATAAGAGTTTTTAATAGGTTATTTTTTATGATCACGTTTAAATTATTTAATGATCCTTATTCAAGCAGCATGGAGTTAGCAGAATTCTCTATGAAACAAAACCTCCTTATAAATACTGAAGCCTCGGGGTTGAATAGGGTATTCACAATGACCAGGACGGACACTTCTGTGAAAAGAATTTTCTAATTATTCTGCAGTGGGTAAAAGGGAAAAAATGCACCTGCGAATTTTAGGATTAGACATTCAACTTCAAATCAAGAGTGAACTCTATATCATCAGCTTTCAAATAGCTCAGAGCTAAGGTTGTCTAGAATTACATGATCGAATGATGACTAATTATGAGTTATATGTTTATATAAATGATATTTGTATTATTGTATAAGTTTTATAACCTTAGGACGAGAGACGTGGGCTGTCGAAAGCACCAGCAAATAAAGAAAACACTTGAAGAGAAGCGTCTCTACTTGAGATTATACCGTCTCTTCAGATAAAAGGTTTTTTTTTTTTTTTTTTTTTTTTTTTTCCCCTAAGCTCTTAAACTTGTAAAAATAGGAATGTGGGAAAAAAAAGGAAAATTATTTTTGGCTGCAAAGTGCCTTTCACTAAGGGGAGACCCCTATTTGAAGGATGTATGAGAAGGATATGGGGTGTGGAATGCCTAGAAAGGCGGATGGAGTCAGGAAGGTAGTGAGAGTCTACCAAGGATTGAGCCTATCAGATGAGAGTAGTAAAAATTTAATTCTTATATAGGATATCGGGAAGAGGGATATCGGGAAGAGAAAAAATAGATGTATATATCGATGGTTTTTAGATGACAGTAAAGGAACATGTTGGAAGGAGTTTTAGATTTGTTCACAAATAGAGCTACAGTTGCGTTATGGCGAGGTATGATTTAAAAAATGTTTTTGCAACAGGGTTGACCTAAATATCCCATAGCTAAAAGAAATTAAACAAAAGGGAAAGTAGTCTGTTGTAGTTTATTTATGACTACTGACAGATATAGTTTTGCTAATATTGTTAGTATTGATTGGCATAATTAATCATTCATATCGAGAGTTGATGCTCGTTAGCTAACTAACAGTAGGCCATTGATTCGAAGTGAATGTGTTTGCCGACAATGTCGGGTGCCCCATTGTGGACTATAGCGAACATCACACAATGGCTGTTTCGTGTCATTTCATGAGTTTTGTTCTACAGACGCTAACCAAAACTCGGTCTTATACACAAACTCTAAGCTAAGCCTTGAACCCCTTCTAAAGCCTTTTATTAAGTTATTCACGGAGATTATCACAACTCTACCTACAGTTGTCCGCTTGTACATTCAATTGCTTTAATGGAAATAGTAACTTACTTTGTCAGTTGAGAGAGAGAGAGAGAGAGAGAGAGAAAATTAATTAATTTTTATTAGCTTGTAAATAACGAGGGTGCATTATTAATTGTATGTATAAAAAAAAGTGAGCCTTTAACTTCAAGTATCCTTTAAAATTATAAAAAAATTTCATTATTCGAAAAAAAGCAGTTTAGCTTGACATACTTAGTCTAACAAAGTACTTGGTCCCCACTTTTTTCAAGACAGAGAGGATTTGCTCAACTCTAGTAAGACTGTCCGACTTCAGTCCTGAACCTACAACCGACAATTTCAGTCAATATTCAGGAATCGTTAAAAAATATATTCTTTTTTCAAATCATATAATATAATTTCTAGATTGATTGGAAAATAGCATATAATGATTAATAAATAATAATAAAAATCAATAATTAACAAACAAAAGAAGAATACTGGCCGAATCCAGACACGGAGCCAATATAATTGAAGTACCCTGTAACGAGTGACGAGACTCCCAATATGCACACAATGTACATGCGCATATATATAGATACAATGAATATTTCCTAATATAACATTTCAAAATTCCAAGGTTCCAGTTCCAATCTTTCCAAGAACTTTTTTTTGACTGTTAATTGTCAATGATAATAAATCAACTGGAGGGGGGGAAATCTAAAAACAGCTACTAAATTTAATTCCATTTGAAACATTTGCCAACCCACTGGAAACAGAAAGAAAAGGCAAGTGTGATGCGACCCACTATTTTATCATTATTAATTATCATTACCAATTAGATCATTTCAATCATGAAGTAAAAGTTATATCGTACTCTGAATTATTCAAAAATACATGTTTTCATTACTAAGTAATTAATTAACCAAAGACAATTAATTACTTTATACAGAAATAACAGTATTTTCTATTCCAAATAACAGTATTTATAAAATTCCATTACTCTAAGTCAAACAGTGGATTTAAAACTACCTGATTAGACCAACAGAAATACGGCCATGAAAAATAGTTATAGAGATAAAAAAGGGATTCCTGGAATTGAAGATAACAAAACCATGAAATACAAAATTTAGTAATAAGGCTACGTTCGAATTTTAGCACGTGAGATTTTGACCAAACCATTCAAATTTAATCCTTCTGCTCTTGCTAGAACCACACCAGAGATTATTACAAGCCTCTGGTGAAAAGGTCAAAAGGTATCATGAGATCAAAGAGTCCATTCAAGCTGAATACCGTCTCCTGGAACATACCTAAAACCAAAACCAGAACTGAAAAAGGATTAAGGATTTGCTTTGATTATAAAGGTTATTTTACACTGAGCCAAAGATCAAAAAGCTGCTGACTGTCAAGCAAGAAGTGAGGTTTAATAATGAATAAGGTTTTTATGCTGGGGAAAGCTTTATTTTGAAAAACAATAGATTTACGGCATCGCATCCACTCCTAATGTGGCTAATAATGAGGAAGTACAAGCATAGCTAGCGACTCGATGAGGGTATTGATAATGTAATTACACATAAATAAATACATAATAATAATTTATTGAAATTGATTGTTGGCACGTCCGTTGGATTCATTAGTTTATTGGTTGGGTTCATTTCAGCATAAAGCCATAAGGTCTTTAATTTTTTTTTTTTTTTTGCCTTAGCTCTCAAATTTTTAAGATTATGGATAAGGGAAAAATAAAGGAATTTATTTGGGGTGAGCGGATCATTTTACTAGGAGTACCTACTTAAAGGTGGAGTGAGGGAATTAAGGAGTGTGGGAAGCCTCGGTAGAGGTGGATTTGTTACGGTGCAGTGGTGATTCCACTGAAGGCTGAGCCTAAGTCTCTCTAGGCTTGTAGTGCAAGCTCATTCAGTTGGATATCAGTGATGGATGCCCGACAGAGGCTTGTTGTTGGTTGGCCAAGGGCCGTAATGTCCACCATTTGGTCTGCTTTCCCAGATCTAGAGAGTTGCCATCTTGCCGGTAGTGGTGGGGGTGTCAGGTCTTGGAATAGGGGGTTTTGGCAATGTTTCATCGAGTCGATGAATTTGACGTGTCTTCTTCTGATGGCTTCGGTGATGGTGGGGACCTCAAACTTATCGTGGATGTCAGGAGCCTTCATTTTACGAAAAGGGGTATGCCATAGTGCCGTGCGCAGGATATTGTTCTGGAAGCTCTGGAGTCGAGTTATTGTGCTAGTGTGTAGGAATCGGAAGAGTGGTGTCCCAAACAGAAGAGCTGGCCTCAGGACGCTCTTGTATATGAGGAGTTTCAGTCGAAGGGATATGGCCTGGCTGGTGATGAGATGCTGGAGAGAGTTGTAAGACCTACGTACTCTTTTCAGTTTCTTCTGCAGGTGTGTGTCGAACTTCATGTGTCTGCCTAGGTATCATATGCTATTGGCAAGTTTGCAATCAGTCCCGTCTATGTAACGAGAAAACGATCCCTTGCAAGGTCTTCAATGATGTTGTTGGGTCTATTTAAACTAACTTGAAGTCTATCGATGCGACTGGGACGAAAGCACCCCAGTCCCACATTTCAGGTAGTGGTCGTAGACGAGCTCTGATTGAAGGATGTGGATAAAAACGATGTAAGCTACCTTAATTGGATACATCAATTACTCACTCCTAATTTATTGCTATTACCTATATATGAAATATATATGCATAAAATGCCTTAAATATTCTTCAAACTAAGCAGCAGGGGATATGAAACTTCGCACTAAAAACGAATATTGCATGCTTCTGAATATCGAATATTTTTAAACAACCACAAAACGCTAACTGGAGCGCTAAATGAATCAAGGCAATGTCAAGAATAAGAAACTGTATTTGTGGTCCCATTAAGTCGTAAACATTATAGGTACGGAAATCAAGAAAGTATATTTGCTTACCTTTTAATAATTGACTAATCAAAGTCACTTCAGTTTTTTTGATTGATTTTTACCATCTTTGGCGCGTACATAAAATTTTCATAAAAAAAACAAAACTAAAAACTAAGTTCGTGACAAAATAACTGAAATTTTTTTGTAATTATAGTACAATAAAGACTCGTATAAAGAATTTGGGCCAGCACGTCACTCTCACCTGCTGGCTTATTTGACAGTCTTATATTTTATTCATTCTGTTAGTAAAATTTATATTTCCAAGGATATATTTACATTCATACAATTCTATTCAACAATATTCATACAATTTATTAATTAATATATAACTTCATTTATAATATTCGAAAATTTTTGAATATTATTACCAGGATTAAGAAAAAATAAAATATAAACCATTATTATTATTATTGAAATATGATACAACTACGGTCGTATTATACAACATTTTGTACTACTATTATCGCAATGTATGATTAATTATCGATAGTAATAAATCGAAAAAGGGAGTTGCGTGGACAGAAGAAACAAAGCGGAAGCACATAGAGATGATGAGGGAAAAATGGAAGGAAAGGAAAAACAAAAACAAGAAAAGAACCGAAAGTAATGATATTCGCGTGGTATTTAAAGGCCTTTCGTCACCAAAAAAAAAAAAGGCGTGTTATGAAGAAATACCAGACACAAGATACATCATGTTAAGAAACAATTGAAACCCTAATAAAAAAATGTGTCTGCCAGGTTGTCGTAAAGTGGATGTAGCAGCCCTGGTTAAAAAAATATATTATTATTTTTCATGAGTTATATCCCTAACAACTAATAAAAAAAGAGCCGTCGAAAGCGCTATTTCAATAAAAAAGAGGTCATAAGTTGAGGAAATAAAATAAATATGTTTTATAATCGAAACCCTAATGAATGGAATGACCACTCATTTTTGTGTATTGCTGGAAAGGGATTGTTATACAATTATAATAAAAGATTAATTAAACCCAGTATCCCACTTTCCAAGTGTAATGTCTGTATATATCTGTACCCCGACAGGTTTTACCCTAGTAAGAACAAGACTACACCAGATGTCAAAGGAAAATACATTATTTCATTTCTTGTCCATCACTCAACAATCTGTCCTAGAAAACCTTGATTATAACAGATACCTACTTAGGCGGGCATGATATGTTAATTTTCATGGATTTGTTCCAATCAAAACAGTCCCAACACACTGGAATTTGCCCAAAAGCGTTAAATTTTAAATTAAAAGCAAATGAATCGAGGCGGCAACAGTCGATTCGCTTAACCCCAATCAAATGACTAGAGAATCTGCTAAATACGTGTACACTGACAATCTACACTACCAACATTAACGTTTACTATTTGGACAGGTAGGCAAGTGGACGTTAGCCCATTTGAATCAACAAGTCGATGCAGAAGCACGGACAGATCGACTATGCTTGACTATGTGCGGTCGAGCATTACTGGCGGCCTATCAAACAAGATTTAACTAGAGCTATGGAAGGTAGCTAAATTGTCCACTACGCTCTAATACTCAGAAAAACAATTCGAAAAATTACCAATACATTTACGTATGTCCACGTCTTTCCATTCTAACCTACGGATTCGATTTCTTTCTAACTATCCCTTCATTAAACTTATAGTTCTTTCCCCAATGAACCACTTAACCCTATCCGCTGACCAAGTGATCTTGGCATTTGGAGATCTACTACCCTCTTCTAATTAACTCCCCATCATTTACAAACCCATTTCGCGCTCAATTACTCTCTGTCTCTTGCTAGTTCTGATTTGGTGTTTTATCTGGTCGTTGATTCAAATCCTTAAATAAAAGACATATTGTTTGTCTTCCCACAAGTATATTTCTCTATCGATCAGTAAATTTGAAGTAATGATAAGTAATGATAAGTAATGATTATACTTCCTACTTCGGCAGTTTCGGAGTGTTTGATAACGCCCTCGTGGGCCCATATATAGAAATATAATTATAGCGGGGAGAAGAACGAGCTTTTTTTTATTAGTAATTCTTCATCTCTTTAACTTCTTCATCCAAGAAAATTCAAACAACAGGGGCCTACCACCATATCAGCTCTTGAGACATTGCTTGAAATTTACAAATTTAACAGTATGCAACTGAGCATTTTGTAACAACCATAATTTTTTTCTCAATTATATGTGTAACTATTTTAAGGATGGAAATCGTTTTTTATAGATTTCGTAATCTATTTTATATTTCTGGATCGGTTTTCAATGCAATATTGCAGCCATGGAGAGGATCTAGTATACCCCTCTCCTTATTTTTAAAATTTAAAGTAAGAAAAACTCATGTTTTGCGTTGTAAAATAGCTTGTATTGTATTATGACCAAGGTCAAAGTACAAATGGATAGGTACCCTAATTGAGATTTTTATGGATCTAAGACGATTTGCGACCTCTCGGAGACTACATATAAAAAATTTGGAATAGATATATCCAAATTTCCAATTGCAACTTTCCAACATCCGGTAAAAATATCCATGATCGCGTGACTTGATCAGTTCTATTTTTCCACATCATCGATTTAAACGAAAAGCGCATTGCAAAGATTCTAAATTGATAACAAAAGATTTTAGAGATAAGAAATAAGTCATAGATACCAAGGGACCTCGACTTGTATTTGAACCAACGGTTGACACGGTTCAAAAATTTAAAGAATCTACGAATGATTTGGACGAGATTTAAAAGTACTGAAATGGCTATGAGACTGTATTATTATTTATTAACAGATGTTTAATTATAATTAGGGAATTCATTTTCACGAATTACTCAGTTTAGACCCCTGCTGTAGGGGATTATTGAATTGTCTGGGCTTAGCAATGATATTTTACATGCACACATTTCAAAATACTTTCCATCTATGAATTACATGCGACTCCTATGCATAATTTATTGTCCCCATTGTATATACTCTTGGGCTCCCTTCGCCCAATGAACACTCATTATCATTAGCAGTAGGAAAGGCTTTATATGCAAACCAAAAGTTAAACTAATGTTCATACGCAGACATAGAAGACAACGAGGTAGTTCAAAGATGCAGTGTTGTCCAATTAATAAGCGTAGTGCGGTACCACTGAAGTGCCATTAGAGAACTCCGATGCTGTTTCAGTAACGGAGTACTTAGTATCAATTAGCCTCAAACAATCAAGACGACTGTCACAACTCCTATTAAGTGTCTCGCTTTAAATGCATAGTGCGAACGTCATACCAGTTATGAAAGGATAATATATTTGATCAGCACGTTTCACTTTGTTTTTATACATTTAGAAGGATTATATGTCCGAGGTATAATTGGAGAACCCGGAAAAATCGATATAAACTAAATCAGACACATTACTACATTTCACTAATAATATAACATAACGTAGCCCTAGGCATGCATTTAAGAGCTACTACCTGCATAGTACGTTTTGGTCATCTTTCTTTTAAAATACTACTACTTGAGCCTAGTACGCTGAATCGAACTAATCGAATTATTCCAATCACTATATTAGTGTGCGGCTAGCTGTGAATGCTGGAGGGGAAAACTACGGTTGAGATGTGACCTCTACTTGCCCCGCCCACTACATGCGCCCATTCGTTTACTGGCTCTACTATAGAAAATTGTCATGTAAGAAATACTCATTTCAAAATATTATGGTATTGTAGCAACCGCTAACTACATAAGATAAATCACCCTATACTCTATCGTATATATATTGTAAATTAGTTATAATATGTTGTAAATTAATATAAACAAATGTAAATAACATTACCAAACCATAGGTCATACCAGTGTAAATATTGTAAACAATAAAAGACGCAGCTGCAAAAAACTAGTTAGAGGCTCTTAAAGGGAAAGTCAGGTAGCACCAAGGGGCTGGGTGGGTCCCAGCCTAGAACAAGCAAGCATCACCGCAACCCTGCGATGTGGTTGGTCAGAATAAAACCCAGATCATTGGTTACTGGGGGCTATAGGAGGGTATATAGGGCCTAGTTTTGGCCAGTAAATCATTCTAACTACGGCTCTGTCTCTCACCTGCAGCTGCACTGATGTTTCAAGATTTGGTCTCCTCATTTATGAAAACCTCTGGATCTCTCTTCTTAACTTCGCTATGTTTTAGTCCGGCCTTGTCAGACCCCACACTCACCTAGTGGGATTCTCTGCCTCGGTCTCGCTAAAACTAGCATCTATCTCCTTGGGAGAGACCTCTCCCTCGCGGACAACGGTTGCCGTGGCCCTGCAAACTTTACCTACTAGTGTCTCCTACCGCAATTCAGTCTGCCTCTCTCCGGTTCACATTCGCCTTTAGGATCCAGACGGTTTTCGCCTACCCTCAGATACCGAGTGTAAATTCGTGGTCATTCCAAAACCACATAAACTACCTACAATACCTACCCTTTACCTCTATAGATCGTGCATTGTCGTGGCACATACCTATCACATATGGAGTCAGATAGTACAGTAGTAAGACCCGTCATGAAGCAATTGTCCAGGTTATAGCCTAATTAACCCTCACTTCGTCACTACGGCTAGGGTAACTAGGCACCCCCTCGTGAAGACCCGACAGCTATGACATCCTTTTACCTGCTAATTTCAGCCAAGTAGATAGCCCTTGCCTTTTTATTTTTGAACTTTTGTCACTCCTATTAAAGTTCGTAAACCTTATATGGGGCTCCGCTGTAATTTCATTATAATTGAATTAATAAATTATTGCGAAACAATTCCTCTGTACTCTAGATGAATAACACATTAGGTTGGTTTGTTAAGATACCTTATTCAATGAATATCGTCTCTTCAGCAAATGAAACATATTTTTTAAAAACATCTTCAGCTCCTACATTATGAATTGAGAAAGATTTAAAAGTAACATATAATTTGGATTCTTAATGGATAAGGGGCTGACTAGTTTCATGTTCGGGATACAGATAAAAAAAATAATAAGGTTTAATAGCATAACGCCTATACGAGGGCGGGCTGAAAAGTTTCCAACCTAACAAAGCTTTTATTTATTTTATTATCATCTTCATGTTGAGGTCGGAAACACCTGTGTAACTATAACGCCTTTAAGTTTATTTTGTTATTTAGTTTAATTTAATAACTTTTATTTAATACTTAATTTTTGGTTTAGACAAGCAAAATTAGTATATATCGAGGTGTTTTGAAGTAGTTTACCTATGAAAACTCAGATCACATGAAAACAATCGCCACTCGTTTTAATTATAATTTAGACATCTATTGATTTTTTTTTACATTGTTAAAAAATCTATACTCCTTCATTTTTTTAATTTTCGATTATCTCTATCACGACACGAGTTTTTTTTTTTTTTTCTTAGCTCTAATTATAAGATTAAGGATGAGGGAAAAATAAAGGGATATTCGGGTTGAGCGGATAATTACGACACAAGTCCATTCTTTAATGTTATATTAAATTATATTAACGAACATTCTTTTATGTTCATAAACCTTCATCCTAATTTATAGTGTGAGAGTGGAAAAAAAAATAAATGTGGAAATATTTCCAATATCAATCTTGACTAAGCTCGAGCTGTGGCTGGAAGATATGTTTCTTTCTGGGTGGTGCAGCCCCCGACAAGATATATGGGAGATCCTGGGTGTCTATTCCCCAATCTTGTCATTATATTTTTTGGTTGCTTGTCGGTTTTTAATAATTATAAATAGTAGTAGAATCTATAACTAATGGCTCATTTAAAAAGGATATTAAGTCAGGAGGTAATGTATCGTTTTAACTTTGCCCAACTTTACGCTCAAAGATATTTTTCAAAACCTTTACCTTTCTCTTAGGTTAATTAGAAAAATACGTGATATTTATACTGAAAAAATACAAATTAAATTGAAAAAAAAAAAATTAGTTTCTGAATGTTCTAAACTTGTTTTCTAAGAGAATTTTTATTGGGAAAAGTATAGTTGTACCCCTGTACAAGAAATATGAAATTGATCCCTACAATCTACCCTATTCAGAAGAAGCCAAACAGTGAAAGCTCTTTTATTTCTTCCTGTGTTGTAACTTTTAATTTGTGATACTAAAAATAAAATATCGTAATTGTGGTTAATTACACAGTATTATATTAAAAATAAAATCGTTTTTGCTCTGCTTATGAAATGTATATAATTAATCTAATAAAAAAAAAAAAATCCTCTGCTTTGAAATTATGTAAGTTTAATAGCCTGACTACAGTTGAATTGTCAATCTACCCATTAAAAGTATTGTTGTTGTCTGAACGCCATTAGTTGCACCTTGTGAGAATTGGTCGGGATGAACTCTCAGCAACTTTTAGGATTCCGTCCTTACCATTGGGATGATTAATAATGACTTGTTCAAAAAGTCACTATATTCAAGGATTTGAACTGTAATCGTAAGTATCCGTATTTTAATGTTGTTGAATTCAGACGCTGCCGGAAGATAACGATCATTCATTTCACAAAAAATGATAAAAATCGATTCCACATCCTCCGTTTTATATAAAATATGGGATCTTCTAATACCTTTGTCCACTTACTGACCGGCACTACAAAGGATGAGGCTTGGAAAAGGAGTCACTGATCAGTGAGGTCCAAGCCTTGATCTAAAGCAAGGATTAAATTCGTTAGCAACTGTGAAATAATCGGAGAGGAGTCTAAAAATTAACAATAACAAAATTTTTCCTTTAGACATGAATAGATACTCGTCCTGAACATTGTTAAATTCATAAGGTTTAACAAACCATTACTGATTTATTCACGATCAAAGCATAAAGTCAATGTCTATCTCATTACCAAAGTCTATTCCCTCAAAAATGTAAAAGTCACTACTACGCTTTAATTACATCCTCAACGATCTTCCAGCTACAGAAAAGGTGGATTTTCGAGAAGCTGGTTCTGGCAGAGGCTATCCAATCAGAAAAATACGTGATATTGACACAGAAAAAATACAAATTAAATTGTTTACACTTCTCATAGGAAATGATGACAAATTAGGGAATCAGGTCTGATAGAAATTTAATGGGTTGGTAATAAAAAAAATAACAACAATTTTAAATTTATTAAAAACAATTGATAGGCTACTGATTTTTGGATCATCTAAGTCTTAGTACTGATATTGATTTTAGTTAAATGCTACATTGAAACTCAAAACATGAGTGTCATACATGAAAAGTGAATGCATGTGTTATTGCTATCGAACAACTTTCATTCTAAAATCTTCTAGCCCTATCTTCGTTAGAGGCTACTATGGGCATTATTACAACGAGCAAAACTTAGAAGCTTCTAAGTAAAGGATGCTTAAGTTTTTAACACGATTATAAAACACTTAGCTCTTTTCATGCCATTCTATGTTACTATGTTCTATGGCATGCTTGAGCCGAGTAAAAAAAATATTTACATTTACAAAAGTTTTTAAGGCTATATAAGATAAACAAATCGGCACCCATCCAAGGATATCAGAAACCCCCTATATTTTTTTTCTCGATTGTAACTGTTGAACAAAAAAAAATACTTTACCGTAAATACGGTTTATGTAGTTATTACGTCACCTATAATACGGCTTAATAATTGAACTGAGGTCAACGAGAGGTTCGAAAAAATCATTTTAATCTTAGGTATATGTATGAGAAGTAAACCACACGTTCCATCTATTGGGGTCAATCCCACCCCCATAAGATTTTTAAACGTGACGTATCAACACAACAAATCCATACAATCCATCTGGCATTGTGCACACCGATTTTCATGATTCATTCGCTCATGTTTGTCTAATTGTTTCAAGGGAGGTTTGGTGCGGCATCATATGCCAGCCATCATCTATAAACTGTTAAGTGATGGTGCTGCAATCAGAAAAAAACGTCTTTTTTTTCAATTGATCAATTATCAGAAGAAGCTCAAGAAGTTGGATATAATGAATGAAAAATGATTCGCGAGGATTCGATTCGTTCAAGGAAAATCACTTTTTTTTTCTTTCATAGCTCCTTTAAATTTACAGATATATTATAATATTATATATAATTATAGATTCTCAGGTGAATCTATTTACAAATTATTTTGGTATTTCGTGTAGCATCGCTACATTATATACAGGTTTTGTTATTTTATAAAAAATATATAATGAATAAACAAGTATATGATACACATTATAAGTGACTGGACTAAACTGACTAATAAAGGTGATGGGGCTCACCTTTTTATCAAACTTAAAACTAACTTACATACTAATTCATAGCCTAATTTTCCCCGAGTCTGTTGCCTTCGATGCAGGAGGGGTGGTGGGGCCATAGTGTTAAACACTGGGTTGGTCAAGAGTTCAACATAGACCGACTTATTTAACACGTTCAGTCATCACTCTTCATCGAGATCTTCCACCAAAAATAAATCAATTTTGTTATATATATATATCAACCTTTTATTCCGAGAAACAGTTTGTTTAGGATTGGATTATTAATCTTGACTAATCTTACATAAGAAATTAAACACCCACCTGGAGGGGCCACGATTTATAGTAAATAAAACGTATACCATGGGGTCCTAGCACTGAGCATTATTCCTGCTTTTATCCTGAGCTCATGTGGCTCTCTTCCTCACTCTCTCTCTCTCTCTCTCTCTCTCTCTCTCTCTCTCACACACACTCACTCTCTTTCTCTCTCTCTCTCTCTCTGTGGTCTCCGCCACATGGCTAAACGAACAGTTGGAGGGGAGCTCCACTACTTGCGGCCAGCCAGTCTCCTAGGGAAAATAACTTTCTGTGTGGGGAAGGGAGCACCTGGGCAGAATGTATGAATGTGAATTGTGCATGAATACGCGAGAATTCCAACATGGCAGTTATGCTGTAGCTATATAAAGTTGATTGTGATTTTTCAAGTAAAAATTGATTATATACTCGTACATATGAAAAAGATAAGTTCATTAAGATAAAGTTCACAGTCTCATGGACCTACTATCGTGAGATGCATAACTCTAAAATTCACATATATTTAATTTTGGTATTAAAGAAATCAAAGCGTTTTATTATATAATGATATTATCTTATTTTTCATAGTATTTATATTAACTGTTCCTCTAAACGTGTCTATTGTTCAGTTCAGGTTGAGATTGGTGAAGTAAGAACATATAAAAAACGTTTTCATGTTCATGTTATTAATAAAATAATTACAAATAACAGACTTCAAACAAAGATCCCCAGAAGACCAGACTTATCTTTGATCTATCTGACTGCCTCTATCAAAGGCCACTTCATATCTGATTCTATACATTACTAACAGTTACAAGACAACTGATTATTGACTAATTCTATATACTTTATATCCTTGACGCAACTTGGCTTCCCCACATAGCTTCTATCCTCTACTCAAAATAATCTAAACCCTCATCTATCTCCTCTATCCTCAATCTATAAAAAATGTATGTAAGATGATATATATTCCTATTTATTTATCTATACAACCATAATCAGCAAAAAACCCATGGATCCACTATCTAATGACAGAATAGCCCCGATACAGGCTATAAATAAGAGGGGGAGATAGGACGGCCGTGTGCTAAGAGAATCAGCCAAGGAAGAAGCGCTTGTTAAGACCTCCCCGCTCCAATAACACAATAGAATCCTGATTATGTGCCTGGATCCCACGAGGGCTCTGCTCCATATCTATTATGTCCGGATCAAATTTTTACGTCATCTTCTCCCTCTTCGGAGGAAGAGAGGCTCCTTCGACTTGAAGCACCCCAGTGATTTTCGATTTATACCCGCCTAAGGGAAAAAGCATTGTGTTCATGAATGTCGATCATAAGTTTAACATGCCCCCTTCCCATCTGCAAGAAATCAATTTTAATCTTGGTGAAGAATATCTAAAGAATTCGTCATCAATTGTCATCTTATTGTTTATATTGTTACCCTATAAAATGTTTAGAGATGAAAGTTTGGTTTTGAAGAAACCCCAAGGGTTCACAATTCAACAAGATTTTTTCACTAGAAATTTTTCTATTGTACATAAAAAAAAAAATTGTTATAATTAAATGCATAATATGTAATATAACATTGTGAAGATGAGGGTTTGGGCCCTAGATTATTTTGAGTAGAGGATAGAAGCTGTATGTGCTATGTGTGGAATCCAAGTGGGTGTTAAGGATATATAGTATATAGAATTAGTCAATAATCAGTTGTCTTGTAAGTGTCAGTAATGTATAGAATCAGTTATGAAGTGGCCTTTGATAGAGGCAGTCAGACAGATCAAAGATAAGTCTGGTCTTCTGGGGATCTTCGTTTGAAGTCTGTTATTTGTAATTGTCTTATTTTATTAATAACATGAACATGAAATTGTTTTTGTATTTTCTTACTTCGCCAATCTCAACCTGAATTTCTCGCGTGTACATACATTATGCCCATACACAATAAGTCAATGTATATATTATATCCATTTATTACAAGAAAAGCCGAGGCTACAGCTATTCTTTTTAGGTGGGTAAATACTACGCTTCTTGTCGATATATTCTCCTCAAATGTCATTTCTATAAATATATCTACTTATTATATACATCGTAGAGTAAAAACAAAGCAAATAGGAATTTCCCCCATAACTAAACACCGGGGAATAACTACCAGGTCCAGATGTAACACGAAAATAAAGCACGTATGTAAAAGTGCCATACAGGGACTTATTGAAGGCTTCAAAGTATAACAAAGATACCACAACAAAGTCAAAGGAGAAGAGTTGGATAAGTCGTGTAGCCCAAAAGAAGTGTTAACTGCATTTAGTTGAGTTTTGACACCGAACAAACTTTCCAACGCATTAGAGGAAACAGAATCAAGTTAAAAGTTAGGCAATGGACAAATGAATAAAATGCTAAAAAATGTATTTATTAGTAAAAAACATTGTAAATAATAAGACAGAGCATAATAATTATAATAAGTACAACAATAAATTCAATTGTTTTATTACATAAGAATATTACACGACTAGTTAACAGTGATTGAAAAATAAAACAATCAGTACATAAATGATGTACTGTGCCGTAGCTAATTTTTAATCATTGATTAGAAAATAATTGATAAATGGTTATTCATATTAAAAACAATAACAAAGTTAGCCATGCAAAAGTATTATATGAATAAAATGATGATCTTAATAACAATAGTAATTAATTTTGGTTGAGAATTTATTTAAATAATAAGTTCATACAGCTAATTATCTAAACAATATTTAATAAATAAATGTATCTAACAATTATGAAAATTTACGAATTAATTCACCCTGTTTTACGATTATGTCCATTAGGCAAGCCAGAATCTGGAAAAAAAATGGTACCATAAGATTATATATATTATTATTTGCCTTTACATTAGATTTGTGGGTAAATAATCCTTAAAATTAATGAAAATCTCAACCTTCATGAGATACAATAAAATATGTTTCTACATGGTTACAAACTACGGAGGCCCAAGTTCAAGCGCCAACTATCATAAGAATCATAAGAAGAGGATGAGTCTAGTTTGAGTGGTCTCACTCAGTCTCGATAGAGATATTAAGTAGTCTCAGATGCTGTTCGTTTCTATTGAAAATAATATGATGAAACGAAACGTAGCACAAAACGTTCCATCGTATGAATACTATGTTTAGGAAATAAAAAAGTTATCTAAAAATGGTAAAAGATAAAATTATTAGTATTTTAAAAAATTATATAAATATAATAACATTATATAAGCTGTAAACGTTTCAATATTTAAAAATTAAAAATAAAAATAAAATAATAAATAACATATTTAAAATAAATGAAATAAATATTATAGATAAAATATAAAGATAGACATTTAAATTCCGTCATTTCACTGTAAGTACTACTATAAATAAAGGAATTTACATATTTATGAAGCAATAACCACTGCTCCTTTAAGTTTGTCATTTACCTGAGAATCGAAGAGGCGGTGCAGTCTGTGTACATAGTTTTCTTACTTGATCGAATCGGGATTTTGTCAGTATGGACGGCCACCTGGAGGCAAAATGGAAGTTAAAATGGTATAAGACCGCATCTGTATTTATTTTAATCAGTATAATGCTCCGCAAACACTTGTTTTTTTTGCAGGTGGAATTTGTGGAATCTTCTGTAAGTGTTTTACGGCCAACAAAGACCCCCCTCACGTTACAAATCAACATTGACCAAACAGGAATGACGAGGGTGAGAGCCCAGTGGTCAGCCAAGGGATCAACCTTCGGGGGAGGATTTGCCCCAGGCATCAGATAGGTTTAGCCTTCAATCTTGTCCCTCACAAATCCCTAAGTCTTAGCTTGGCTTTCGCCGCAGCCGCCTCCCGCCATTCTATCAACGGGGGATCGGAGACCCTACTTTATTGTCGCCTGATAAACACAACAGGGATAACATGACCTTTCTTCAGGAAAGCAGATAAGGATATTTTATTGGTGGTGTGGAATGTTTATGTTACATCATGTCACACCCCTGTCTCTTCACAGCTTCATTGATTTTTACCCGTGCGTTATTGACGAACTAGACCGTCGTCCTCAAGATTTGGAGCATATGGAAACCTAATTACTTGCCGGGTCAGTAATCAGTAATCAGAGTAGTCGATAGTCAACGGGTGCAGTTACCATCGGCTGAACCCGTGAAAATCGCGGTGAGGTACGCCAAAAACTGTTAAATGACTCCGTTAAATACCGCTCGCCATCATACTCAAATGAAATCAGATCGTTTTACTTTAAACTAAAAATATTAGAAGGGCTGTTAAATTGAAAAAAAAAACGCTCCCTCAAGGTATCTGATAAAAGTTGATTGAAATGCTTAACAAATAAGTAATCAAGGGATTATGGACTTAGATAAACAGGTGAATCGCAATAATAAATAAGTATATTTCGTTGGTATATACTGGAACTAAAAATTATTTCTAGATATAGGCTGAAGATTTTAATGTACCCACCTGGAAAGAGAGAATACGAATGCATTATATATGTTAAAAATGATTTCCACTCTTATCAACGCCAACCACTAAAGCTGCGTGGAAAAGGTCTAATCCGATGAAACCTGCTCCAAATGTGGTATTATCCTTACCTATCAAGAATTTTCATTTTTCAAGACTAACCCATTATAGGCCCAAATGAAAAGGTGTTATACTTTCAAACAAGTAGGAATAATCCTGTTTCGTATGTTGTACTTGAAATAACAGATATATTAACGGAATAACGGGAAGTTTTATATATTGATAAAGCCTTGGAGATACAGAAGTTGTTTTATTCTGAGGATAATTTATGTTTGTTTCTATAGCAGTATTTTTCTCATCTAGAAGAGTAGGATTGTATTTTCTCAAGCCTATGATTTAATGCTACAACCCTTGTTACTATTAATAACAAGTACGGCACCAAGGGATACTGTAACCGCAAGACCTTAAGGCTCGGCGGAACTGTATTCGGCCCCTGCAAGGATATCCAGTCGTCAGTTTATTGGGAATTAATTTAAAACCAATCACCAAGGAAGTTACAACCACTCAAAATAGAAGCATGAACAAAATACTTAATAATGAATACCAAAAACGTTTCGATATAGTTTTCAATCCATCTCTGTTATATAAACCTTGAATTAAGAAATTAAATTGTAGAAAGGTAAACGTTTAGAAAAAAAAAATTTAGAAGCCGCCCATTAAATACCCAGTTTAAATTGTTGCTATCAATTTGTAATATTTTAATCCCTTACGTGTCTGCAACCATAGGAAAAAAGCAGTTTTTCCACTTTTTTTTTTTTTAAATTCCCGTTTTTTTTCTATTTCTCTAACTCGAAATGTTCCTTTATATCTCCGATCGATCTGATCATCGTCAGGATTATCTTTATAGTACAATCAGAGTTACAGACAAAAGACATTTGGAACAATGTTATCTGTTTCTAACAATACCCTTTGGCATATACAAAAAAGAGTAACACATCAGTTTTTCTAAGAGTAATCAAGAATGGAAACACATGATACATTGGGGAGGTATGGTCCGCCTATTATGTATTAGAATCGTAAGTATATGATATATTTACAAGCGTTATAGATAAGTCTTGATAGTCGTACTACAATACTAATAAAATGGTTATACGAGCAGACATTGATGTTAATTGTGCTTAAGCTGTCGGTGGCGACAGGTCCGATGTTTATCGAAGTTGTAACCGTCAAAATGCTTAGCCAGTTAAACGATCTACAACTGCAGCAAGTAACCGGTTTTATTGACAGTCATAAACCGTTCCGCAGTATCTGAGGAACAGGCAGCTATCCACAACCAGTTACCGGCTAAGTGCTCCTATTGGCGTAACAGTTTCTGCCGGATAGCTAATACCGTGTACCTGCTATAGGAGTTCAGGCAGTAAGTTATATACAAACACAGTTAGTTGGACAACCAACATCTACTGCAGGAACAATTTAAACCACAAACTGCGATATCAGGAAACCGATAATCGCACCATCGACTCCCTGGACCGAATAAATACATTACCTTATGGTTAGAGACTAGTTTTGTAGCACAACTTATGAATTGATTTCTGTTTCAATATACAAATTAAATAATAGACGCAGGAAGTAAAGGGAAAAAATATCAATATGGAGCATATTTTGGCCACAGGGAACTAAAAATAACTAAATCACTTAACTTGTATTACTATTTTATTAACACTGATAGTAAAACTTTAGAGATTTAGCTATACATTTGGATTTTGCCATTGCAAGTACATATTACCATCATAGATTTATAAAAATAATAATTAGCAGAAAATAATGAATGCCCAGCTGGCGTCACTAACTAAAAACTAATCTACATTTTTTAATAAAATTATTTATGAAGAAAAATTAGTTCTATAAATTTGAGCTTAAGTAGTTTGCTCAGAAAAGTCAAATTGATAGATTAAAAAGATAACCCCGACCTGAATTAACTGCTTCAATACAATTGTATATGAATTACGAAATGAAAAAAAGAAGTTCTTATTCTAGAAGTCATAAAGAAATATAAACAAAGGCACTATTATAAATATAATTAATATCAATATCAAAAAACGGAACAATAACAAATAACTATATATTCCAAATCTAGAAAACAATGAATGGCTGGAGAAAGAAAAAGTGTAGTATTGAATTGTATTTTGGTAGTGAAGGTATTTTTCTTTTAGACGAGAACTACGCACTGATAATATTTCCAAACGACATGCATCTAGGATACAAAAGTGTTTCAGGTAATAGGTTAACAACATGGCAAAATAATAGATTGTAATGCGAGGTTGGAAAAAGTAATGTGAGTTAAATAAACTATTTGGGGGGGGTAATAAAAATGATGGTGGATTATTCAAAGAGAATACAACAATATGGGTCCTCTTATTCTGGGGGCAGAACGTGCACTAAATATTCTGATACTTGTAGAAATATATATATATATATATATATATATATATATATATATATATATAATCATTATATCTATTATAATCAATTTGTGTATATAATCTCTGATTTTGTTATTTTTACGCATGTGATTGTCTGACTATTAAGGTGACACGGAGGGCCTTATAAGGGACAAATCCTCCAAATAATCCTCTCATTAGATCGCATCACAGGGTTTCTGTCACACTCTCAGAACCCACATTGGCATAAAGAGGCACGCAGGATGTGTATAGGCTATGTGATAAGCTGTTCCACACGCAATTATTCAATAGAACTGAAAACCCTAACAAAACTATCATCTTTAATAACTGCGTTCTAATAACTAACTGCAGGTCGTAGTCACTGTTATGCATACATAGTCAGTAACGTATTTGTTTGCTTTACATCTCTTCTGAACTGGCCAAGGAACAAAGTCTTTCATCTATAATTACGATATCATCTAAAAATCTATTTCTAAAATATTTTATTACACATACACAATATCACTCTGTTAATCATTTTTAAAAACAAAGTTTTTCTACAACGAAGGCCAGAAAATGACATGGATTTTAATGATATCTAAAAATATGACTGGTACACAGACCATGAAATAATTAGAAAATAGTTAATTTTTTACAGCAACTGACCATAGTTTGATATATAGAATTTCAGATGATGGAACGTGAAGGGAGAGACTATGAAACACGTGTAAGGCTGTAGTTTCTTTATGAAAATTATGATCCATAAAAATTATTCAGTCTATCAAAAATCTCAAAGGTACACTCCGTAACACCTCCAATTATACTTAATATTTGTTCGTTAATTTATAATAATGATAAATATTAACGATAGGGCAAATTTTCAGTCCCGGTGCAGATTAATAATTTAAACTTTTAGATTTATTGAAAATTGAAGTCACTGCATCTAAGAAGCAGAAAAAGGAGATACTGAAAATAGGAATATATGAAGGATGTATACTACCCTAAAAATAAATATAGTTATAGTATAAATATTAGGAAGCGTGTAGTGGTTGTTAATTAAGTTTATATTAATCTATAACATGTGAACTAACAAATCATTGTATTATTATTAATAACTAGAATTTAACAGCTCCCATTTTCAAGTGCCTATGATGGCGCATATTAGGGTGGAGTTTCATCTCCTATGGTTAAATAATAAAATACTGATTTGTAGGAAGAAATTGATGGCAATAAGGTGCTATTTAGTGAATTTATGCGTAGCGTTAATAGCATACGCTTACTAGAAAATGTGTTTTTTTTAATTCTTTGGATTACAAGAAAATTACTTTGTATTGCGATTTTGACTGTTCTCTACTGACGGCTAAGACATCGTTTAGTTGATATAAAATTGATATTTTGTAATTATGTATAACATAGACAGAATTATTATTTATACAGCTGCTGTATCTAGTAAATAGTCAATAACCCCATTCCTTGACCCTGTTCCAGAAGCTGGTCGATGACGACGGAAGTATCGAGACAGCACTGATGAACTACCTGTTCGCCAAGCAGGTGGTGAACCGGCTCAGGTCTCAGGTGGACGTCAGCGACCTCCAAAGGAAGCGATCCTACTGGAAGCAGTGCGCTTTCAACGCAGTATCCTGCTTCGGCAAGTAACTCCCCAGCCCGATGTCTCTGTACTAACTCTATCCTCTCCCCGTCACACACACACATAAATATATATATTGATACAGCTATAGATATACATATTTAATACATAATAAGTATTGATAGAGTGTAATAAATGTTGTAAACCTTTTAAATAGACAGTTTCTGTGTCCTAATACTCTCCCATAGCCAGTCAAGATCCTCTACCTGAAACAAGCATGTTCTGTGTCAAAAATAAAATGTAATTGCTGCCAAATGGTTTTTTTTGCTAATTCCTTTCTTTAAAGCACGCTTACATCCTATCAACCACAAGGAAGGAAGTTCTCAAAACGCTTACATTAAGCTTTGAGAACTCCCTTTCCACCATGAAATGTGAAAGGTTATTCCACAAACAATAAAATAATAATAACTCAACTTCCAATGCCAGGAATGTGTCTATGCGAGCATAAGTTTTGACATTCTGCAAAACAATCAAAAACAAAAATAGCCACGAATGTAAAAACATACAAGATTGGTGATTACTTTAGCGTGATTACGGCCCTCAACAAAGCATAAATTCACTGATTAGAAGAATGAGGCGTAAGTACACTAATGTAAATTCTATGAAATTTAGATAATGATGAAGCGCATGCATCATTGGTTGGTATTTTTATAAACGTAAGACCATGCACGGACGAGGCGCGAACAGGTTTCGAAGCCTAATCTCCCCTTTATCAAACCTGCCCGATGCTAATGTAAATACCGCTTAATGCTTTTTTTTCATAACTATCAAATGGTTGAAGTGTTCTGACGAATAGCAGAAAACAAATTTAAGCACAACTTGCTAGACATACAGGCACAGAGTTAGGTCTAGTGAATAACAAGATTGCATAGCAGCAAAAATACAGGTACATATGAAACACGAATCTTTAAATAATGTGGCACTATTATCATTATATTAGTCAACATATACACAGCAAAATGACTCCAGTCCCAGAAATCCAGAAATAGATTAAAAAAAAAAAAAATTGAATGAGGCATACTCCTCGATTATTTATAATGAAACAGTCTGAGTGAAACAGAATAAGTTTTTTTTTAAACGTAGAATACGTTTATTTGGAGAGGTAATAGGAGAAAACACTGTCTCTCACATGCGCTGACGGTCTAACGTGATCGTTAACGTGACCTACCTTAGCGGGTTTCAGTTGCTCGTAGACATTCAGAGGGTTTGTTTTGTATAGAACATCAGATCAAAGTGACTAAAATGGCAAAGGAAGTGACAATAATCAGTAACCGTGACAATAGAATATATGTTTTCTATTGTTATTGTTAAAGCCATAAAGTTCCGTTATACAGTCACATGCTTAGCTTTATTTAATATTTCTTACTTTACAATATTCATGAAATTACAGATCATATCAAAAAAATAAAAACGTAAAATTTTGTTATAATTATTGATTGACTACACTTAAAACTAGAAGAAATTTTTAACAAAAAAATTTTAAAATACGAGGAAAAAAACACTGAAGTTAATTACCAACCAAGAAATAGCTTTATTATGTGAAAACAGAAAAAATAATAAATAAAACAATCTCATTAAACAAACAAATTAGCGCTCACTTATTTACAAAACTTGCAATACCAGTTAAACAAATTAAATGTCTAAAGATTACATTTTAGATTTTTCGATCTTTTTAAATTAATTTAATAGTCCAAAAGAAGAAATAATTAAAATTATTTCATCAATGTTTTCTATCAATTTTTGTTTAAAATTGTTTAACAGATGAAGCTTCGATCAGAATTGATACCTTTATAGCTGTCTTTGTAGTAGACAATGTACACGGCACGTAAACTCGTCAATTTTACTGGCAGATTGCGGGTTCGGAATCCTATAATAAAAACTATTTTCTGAGCTTACAACTGAGCCATAGTAAAAAACTATTTCGATTACCATATTTAACAGGATATTATTTGGCAGGAGCCCCTAATAAAAGAAACCAGTACAATAAAACTCTCAGCATTTTATTCGCAAGCGCGTTCTTCAGTCGTCATGCTAATTCATGATGAACTTGTTAGCAAACATATTAAGTTAAGCGAATAAAACTACACATCGTGGCCACACAGAATTTATTTTATTATATTCAGGGGCGATGTTTTTCTTGTGTTTTTTTTCAAGTTAGGGAAAGACATTTTTCCAAATTAAATTTTTCCAACAAATAACAAATTTCTGTAGCTAAATATGTTCTTTATAAGAGTAGTTTATTTTCTAGCTACTAATTATTTATTGTTGATGTCGGAAAGGACTAGATCCAACTGGAATAGCCTGTCACAATTGTCCCATGAGTATACGCATTCATCACTAGATCCCATCCTAAACAAATTATGTACATTTTTTTTTATTGCTTTTTGTCTTTGAGCTTACAGAAACAATCTGATTTTCGGATCTATATTTGTAGGACAGAAACGTGAAGGAGGGGGTCGCGGGCGAGGAATGTACACGCCCAAAAATCACCAGAAATGGAACTTCTTCACGGATTTGTTCTCTTTTTAAACGGCCGCCAACAGTGAATCTTATCTTTTTTTTCTACAACTCCATCGAACAACTAGGTGTAAATTTTATCAAAACCCCTCCCGTCAAAAATACGAATGAGCATTTCTTTATTTCCATGTCAGTTTTTGACCGTTATTTTTAGATATATTATTTTTTTAAATATATTTATCTGGTCAATAAAATATTGTTGCTGTAAAGAAAAAAAAAATTGTGGATTTCTTCTATTTTAATCGCCAAATTCATATTATAAATGTTTGTTTTTTTTCTTTAGTGCTAATTTAATATGAAATTGATTAATGAGCTATGCTAAAAAGTATCACAGATCTCATTATGGTTATCAGGTATGGTTTAATGTCATAATTTAACGAGATCAAGGCTATATCCCGGAACTACATCAAATGCTTGTTATCGAGATTTGAAAACATACAAAGATAATTTACATATAAATAACTACTAAAAACAATTGTTGAGGCGCAGTGATATTTATTCATATCCCTTTCTGGCAATTCATAACATATCTCTCTGTATTTGATCAGCACTGACAAAAAACAACAACGTTCTTGTTGAGATATCGGCTGAGATTGACACATTCATATTTTTGCTGGTTGTCGGCGTGATTTTGATAAATAAATACGATTCTTAGTTTGAGTCGATTCATTGCTGTCCTTTGCAAGTGAAACCACATAGCGGACATACTCAACCATGACGTCATCCCCCATAGTATCCCATTTGAATAATATATTTATATTTTGTAGCTGCTCATACAATCTTCTCAAGAAATTCATAAGAAAGCATTGGCAAGTACCCTTGTTTAAGTCCTAACTTTATTTGCAAGGGATCACGTTGCTATCTCACCCTTCCTTGAGAAGGTTTTATGGATCATTTGTACAGTCAAGCCAATTTCCTGGTGATTCCAAACTTTGTCAAGAAGCTCTAGAGACTGTCAATTTCTTGGATTTACGTCGTCGTAAGCACTTTTCAAATCTATAAAGATCATATGTACATATTTATTAGCTTTCAAGCAATCATGTAAGGACAGCAACATTCCTGACCAAAAACATCCTAGTACTCGTCAAGAATGGTTTCGACATATCTCTCCAATCGGTTGCGGTACAAAATTGTCCATAGACAGCAATATACTTTTCCTGTAAAGCTAACATTTTGGTGCAGCCCCATTCTTCTGGGATTCTCCCTTGTTGTAATATCGTAGTAACGTTCCAACCTCGTCTATGCACATCTTATTTTTGCATATTTTATTATTAATTTCTACGATAAGTGTCAAGATGTAGGACATAATAAATAGAAAACCCAAACATCAGAAGTTCTAATAAGTCAGCATGTTCGTGACCCTCACAAGTCTTTATTATTATTACTTATGAAAGTTTTCGATCGGAGCGTCATCTGACACGGCGTTTGACAGCCAAGAGCAATAGTCAGTTTGAACCCTTGATAATGACGAGAAGCACATTTACGAACAGTTATAGTACTTGTTAATAGAAAAATGTGGGAAGAGAAAAATAGGACGTTATTTACAGTTATACTTTTTAAGGTTATTTATTATTACGGGTGACCAATCGTTGATATTATATTGCGGCTTGCACACTTTCAGATTCATTATTAGTCAAGTAATTACAAATTAACTAATTCGAGAAACAATTTGCTGTGTCGATCGAAAAGTCATTGATACGAAATTCAAAACGTCCTGTGATACGTAGCCAATTTGATCTGGTGCTCTGCTGATTGGATAAAGGCTACTGTTTGGCATATTATTTATTTATTTAAAAGAGGTAACTGCTCAGCTCATATAATAAACCGATGTTATTTTATTATTATCAGTATAAATGATTTATAGGCAATCTTGCTGAGGATATTTTTATGATAGTTATTCTGTTGCTAATTGATTGGGTGTAATAAAACTCCTGTGAGCATTCAATAAATGAGCACTAGGGTTTTTAACTCAATGGTCACCTATTTAAATTTGGCCATATTTCAAGGTCATTCTTTTAATTTCGATTACTTTCTATATTATTATGTTCATTTCGTCGTATTTTGCTCTAGTGAGAGATTTATCCTTTTATAAGAACACACTTTTTCAATCACTAATCAAAGTTGGGGTATGGAGGGTTTAAAGAAGACATCAAGGTATTTAGATTTTGGGCTAACCTCGAGACCTGTTCTAAACAATCGCCTTAGCATAAGGCAACCACCGTCGTACATCTTATTTTTGCATATTTTATTATTAATTTCTACGATAAGTGTCAAGATGTAGGACATCAGGACTGTTCATAAATAGAAAAACCAAACATCAGAAGTTCTAAAGTCGGCATGTTTTTTCTCGTGACCCTCACAAGTGTTTATTATTATTATTACCGAAACTTTTCGATCGGAGCGACACGGCGTTTGACAGCCAAGCCGGCAAGAGCAATAGATACCATCAGATGTTTGCCAATCATTAATTCAGCCGCATTACTTCATCTCACTTCCTGTGCCACTAAGACATCTATGTTTTACTTCTACATTTACTTTAGGTAAAGAGCTAATCTATAACGGTATTAACTAAACATTTTTCATGATTCTAGTCGGGTTTCCATAGCCCTACACCCAGATGGTATAGTTGATAGGTGAACAAAAAGTTTTATTTTTTTCTCGCTATCTAAGGACCTCTCAACTAAACGGGGTATATTGACCTATACCTATCTATAGGGTAATCTCACCTCCACATATAGGAGTAAGCATGGCCCTATGAGTATCCTACGTTATTATATATTCCCGTCTTGGACCACCCTCCCTGAGATATTCAAGTGCACTACGCCTCAAAGATCGTCCTATTTCAGGGCGAAGGAGAACTACCTCCGATTCTCCTCTTTGCCAATTAGCTAAGGTAGGTCAGATTCCCCCAAGCTAGATATATCAAGCAATGTATGTTTTTGTGCCACGATAAATTAATCGGTACGGTTTATAGTAGAAATAAAGTAATGTTATTACGCACTAATCCTACGTGGCTAATCAATGGATGTAATTAAAAGAGGACGACCTCAAACTAGCTGTAAGGCATCAAAAGAGACTCCTATTGATGGCGGAGGATGATATATGAATATATCATGTTGATCTCGTCAGCGGTCTGAATATCTTCAACATAAGGGTTAAGGTAAGTTAATAGTGGAATGGTTAATAAACATGCTTCTATTTTCAAGGCCAATGGCAATGGAGATTAACATATTTTCTAAATTACACCTGTTTCCTTTAACACTCCTATTCGTCAGTTTAATATAACATAACAAGCGAGGGGAATAAAATTAAATAATAACTTAAATGTTATCAGGTAATTATACGTCGTTATCAAGTATGAAAAGTTTTATTTTCATTTGAATATGATAATGTCCGAGGTAAACTAAATCACTTTTTTTTTTAATTAATGTAAAACTGTGAAATGGAATTACAACCAGCAAATGTGGATGAGATAGAAAACGTTTGAATCTCGTATGCCTCCGTGCAGTGTGGGGTCACCTCAGCTGAGTGCTACAGTCATAAGTCTGAGCACTTTGGATTTAAATCTCTGCATTGTTAAGATGTGAGATTTTCATGCATATTCAAATTTTCTGCTGTCAGTTTTGAATTTATGTTAAGTAAGAGGCAATGGTTAAGCGTTTTACGTTTAAGTCTTGTGTGGATTCCTAGTCAATCGTTTCGTACTGAGTCATAAGTCATCAGTTGATTATCAATTGATACCGAGGGACAGGGTCCGTGACGATGAGTGAAGGTTATTTATATTGACTTCTTTATGCTGATCTCGACGAACCATTTGTGTAAGGGATTTATATGATTTTGAAGAATTAGGGAGGCGTATAGCAGGTCATCATACCACCTGCGTAAGTAGCAGTAAGCGTTTGTGGACGTGTAGGTTATCTTGGATGTAAAAAAGTGAGCAATTATTTACCCTTGCAGAACACCTATACTTAAGATCCACTCACTAAGATACGATTTTAGCATTGAGGAACACGTGCTGCAGAAATGGTCAATTTTGTAGGAAAGTTCTGTTGGCCAAACTCTTTCAAAGGCTTATTGAATATCGAAAAATGCCCTTACAAAATAAACTTCTTTTCAAAGGCTGAGGAGATATAGTATATTACTGTGAGAAACTGGTATAAAGTAAAATTATTGATGGATACTAAGGCCTAATTCGTGGTCTGGAGGAGGGTTGTCGAAGTAAGAAAGGATTTACGTCTATGGAGAGATTTATCACGTAATTTTGCGAAGTGAGGAAGGAGGCAGATAAAGCGGTAAGAAGTAGGTGCGTGAGTAGATTCGAGAATTATAACGATTACTGGGGTGGGGGGGTATTCATTGCATTAGATAGTGTGTCGCGTTGACAAAATTGGTTAGAAATCGTTCAGCTTTTTATTTGTCTGTGATGCCTCAGTGGGATCGAGAAGGTATTTATCCGCAGTAGCCTGTAGGTTGAACACTATAAACCACTATTTTTGTGTATACAGGTCTATGATTCGTATAAGGGAATTTCAGTCTTCCGTGATTAATTATGAGTCAGGTTACATGCAAAAGATTCCGAGCTTTCCGTTTATCAGTAACTAGTTGCCTGACATAAAAAGGGTCTTTAGGAAGGAAGTGGTGTATTTTGGCTGGTAGGATC
Source organism: Acanthosoma haemorrhoidale (assembly GCA_930367205.1). Taxonomy (NCBI): domain Eukaryota; kingdom Metazoa; phylum Arthropoda; class Insecta; order Hemiptera; family Acanthosomatidae; genus Acanthosoma; species Acanthosoma haemorrhoidale. Next base: position 46,342,089 of record OV884014.1, read on the forward strand.
ATCGATACCTCATTGGTAGAACACTGAATCTGTGATGTGAAAAACTCACTTCAATGGAATATTTCAATGTGTGTTGGACGGTTAAACTTCCATTTAGCAGTTTTATCAGTAAACCAGTCAGCGTTGCTCCCTTTTCGAAAACTTCTTTTGCAAAGAGAAAGAAACAATGGACTGTAGTATAATGATAAATACATCTTTTTAAGTCGTAGAAGATAGGGATGAGGCCCTTAGAGATGAAAAATCTAATAGGAGTCCCATCCAAAAATAAACATAGAACTAATGAAGAAAATAAGTAATTTAAATCGGAGATAATGGAGAACCGCGGAGACAAGAAATTGCTGATAGTGAAATGTAAGTTTTAATGTTCAGTGTGCAAAAGAATTTCAGTGGGGTAGTGTTTATGTGAGGAGCGAGCGATGAGTACTGTTCTACCGTGGCTCGTTTTGCCTTCTATGAACTGTTTAGTCACGTATTAATATTCTGGATCTGCAGGTTAAGTCCGTTTCAGTAACTACTGCATCGTAAGTACGTTATCGTGTAAGTCTAGTTCATGTGTGAGTTATGATTGCCTGTTCCATAGAAATACTAGGAGAACTATTAGATGACATGTTGGGACCACTGATCATGTGTTAGTTATTGGTTGTTATCAGTATGTCTTGGTGTGACCTAGCCCCTGACATCAATACATTGTACAAAAACACGCTTCTTCTTTGTTTCTTCACTTTATATTTTTTTGAGAAAGAAAATTTATTTTGAGTATATCACACGCTCGGTGTCGACGTGTGGGAGCTTTGATAGTAGACAAAACGCCGCCGAAGTTTCTGATTTTAAAGCCACTCGTTTCTAGATCCTATAGAATGAACTGGGCGTGGAGTGGGGTAGGCCTTTAATCACAACCCTTTTTGCTCGATTGCAGTGGAGCTGCGGAGCATCTGGAAATGTATTAAATAAATACAAATCCACGAATCCATTAGTTAATTTATTCCAAATATACAAGCACGATCACTTGATCTCCCCTCCACTGAATAACTGTGTTACACTCTGTATATAACATATATCGCAAAATTGTTTCCACTCATTCCATTCCTTAATATTTGTTTCCTAATTCTACCTGAATTAACTTTGATTAGGCACATCAAACAACGTTGTCATTCTTAGTCATATAACTTTGTTTGTCGGAGTGTGCAGTTGTATTGTTTATACGCAACTCTCACGGGGGAAAAATATATTTTATTTATTACTATATGTTCAGACCACCACTATATATTTTGTAGTGATGTTTTCGTGATCAAATTAAATTTATACATATCACAATGAGGTTGATAATAATAGAGTGAGTTTGTCGTTAAAACCACATGTATGTAGTTTTTAGGAACTGGTCCGGTAACAAGGGGTTACTCCTTAGAATATCTGAAAAAGCGACTTTTATAATAAGTGTTTTATTATATTATAATGTTCAAGTGTTTTATAATAAGGCACTTGACACACAAAGGATATGTGTAATTGGGCCTAAACCAGAGCTGTTCCTCGTCAAAGCAACACTTGGTGTACTCTCAGCAGTACACTGTAAAACAAAAAGTTTTAGTGTGTTATTAGAGTGTAGGTTTCAAATATCAGCAGTTTCTACCCTTCTTTTAATACTCACCTCCTTGGTTTCTAAAAGATAAATATTATCGAAGGATTTCAGGGCTAAGAGATTAAGATATAGTAGACACGAAAGTAAGCGAATTAATATCACAATGGCTAATTGTTTTATTGCTGCATCGCTTAATTTTATAATATTGTACAAAATTAACTCCTTAACCAGGAGGCATATACCATATAATTACAATTGTATTATAATCATTTCAAATCAATTAGTACCTATACCTATTACGTAATAATAAGTAATGAGATAAATAATTCAAAGCCCTGTATTTAAACCGATGAGACAATAATACTGTTCAATCTTGTAATTGATTTGTACATCTAACACCATTCTTGCTCATTTAACTAATTGATATTATGTAGTCTTCTGGATGTATCACAAACAAAAACAATTAGTTATACTCATTCAGTTCAATTAGTGGTTTCGAGCAACATCACAGGTCTTGGAAGAATGTGGGTACTTTATAATTGTATGTTATGAACTTATATAATGAAACAGGAAGTTATGTCAAAACCAACTTCTCGATAATTGTAATTGATTATTTTTACAATTCAATGCATAATATCTAGATAATAAAAATTCGATGTAAAGGAGGATATTTCCGACCCCATGAAGGAAAAAGTTTTCCTCTGGTTATACCTAATTATAAGGGCAAGTAAGCAAACTTAAAAACAACCCATAATTCAAAAACACAGGCTCGAGCATCCAGGACAGCATCAGACCAGGAGGTCTGAGCATCCTCAGACTAAGCAATGGGTTATGTGGTACTAATAAGCAGAAAATATTACAGAATCCTAAAATGTTGCATCGCTTTCGATCGGCTAGTCAGCATACAAGGCTTACCCAGAAGTTTGTTCCGCTGTCCCAACAATGATTCGAACATTATTGGAGAAACTGTTTGCGGATGGCGGTAGTTGACAAAGCGAACTAGTTGAGCGCAGTTTGGTAATGATCTGGCTGTATCTGCCAACCGATAGTCATCAATGCAAATACATAAAATACTTGTTTGTTCAGGGAAAAATTATCTCACAATTTTTATCCATCCTATCAAAGAATCAGTTTTTTTTTCAAAGTGACTGTCATTTTGTTCACATCAATTGTGACTTTTATGTTTATATATGCAAATATACAAAATTAAGGATGTCTTAATTCGGGACGGAATCTACACATTATTTTCTTAAAATTTTTTTAGTTGAATATGAAAAAAATAGACGGTATTTTTAAACAAAAATGCTTCCTTTTACTATTAAACCGATTCGGTCACTAAAAAAATTGTTTTAAGCTTAAAATTCAAACAGACAAAGCAGGGCGAATTGAGTTCTGTAATAAAAACATTAGAACATAAGACATAACCTTAGGCATTTTCAATTTGAATATATATGGTTTTTTCAAACAGTTTCACCCAGGTGCAACCTTGTACCCAGGTGGTTTGGGGATTATTTTTCGTCCTCGTGCTAAATATTTAAATAACCTTCTAATTGAAACAAAAAAACTTATTCTATTAAAACTACAATACACTGGGGAACAGGGTAAGAATTGATAGAGGAGTCTGTGAGACCAATTTCGAAGAAAAAGGAATATTTTTATTTATTTTTTTTAATCGGCTTGAAATTACACAAATTTTGTAATTTTACCTTTATTTAAAACATTTAAATTTTTTTAACAAACAATATTCATAAGTCAAATATCTAACATTTCTCCCTAGACTTAAAAGCTGGTTAACGTTTTTAAAAAACTTTTAATTTTTTTTTTAAAACAACTTTACATACCATACAAGTATAATGCGTTATTTATTCAACAAAAACAAAACAAAATCTTATGGATTAGATTTATGGAATGAATATTCCCGTACGTATTTTCTTATTCAAATATCATCTTATAGCGGTTACAAGTTCAGGTAATTTTTATCAGATAGTCATATTGTGAAATTCCCTTTAATAATTTAGTTTTTTTTTTCGCATCCAATAAATCTTATAGATAAAAAGAAATTAAGTTCAAAGTATAAAACTCTACAGAAAAATTCTGAGCGTTTCATTCGGGTCATATCTACTAAATCGTTAACATCTAATTAAATAATAAAATACATGGAATTCTAGTTACAACTGAACTTTATTTCGTAATATTTTCGCAACTTAGGCAGCCTAAGTCCTTACTATATAAGCTCACCCCTGTAATTTAAAAAGTTATCTTCCGAAACGGAATCATTAATACTAAAAGTTCTAAAAAACTTTCTCTCGTTTGATAACTCTTAAAACAGACGGTGCTGTGAACTTCTCTCCTACATAAATTATTCTCAAAGCCAGCTTTGAGTAACAACTATCACAGTCCAGTGAATAGTTACAATCGACAACAAGTACGACATCACTAAATATACATATACATAAAAAATATTAACAAATGAGTTAACGGTTGTGAAAATCCATGTTCTATAAACAAATATCGATTGCATTTAAGTGTATGACATAAATAATAAAACTATTCAATAATCATTAATTTGGGTTTGTAAGTTTCAGATAAAAAAGTGAACGGTTTATAATTCCAAAAGTTTATACAAGATGTTAAATGTATACGAAGAATATACGTTAAAGAAAATTGATGGCACTTTCGCTGATAGTTAAAAACATTTATGCAGGGTAATTTCCCGAAGAACTTGAAGGAAAAATTCACTTTTAGACGACTATTAAAAAATGGTGTATATTTTACGCAAAAGCGCTTTAGGGCGGTCACACTGCACTTTTGAAGGGCTAAAAACTTCAGGAATCATAATTTGGTACAAAATATTTACAATGATATTGATAAACAACACCCCACATAGGATTTTGCCACTCCTACATTTGGAATCATCCACTAACTAGCATTACACTTCAAACCCTAAAAGTTAATCGATTTGACATCGATACAGGAAAATTGGCTGCCTAAATGGTTTTTTTCCTGTTTTTGCTAGGCTCATACTTGATCATGAATTGAAACTAGAAGCAATAATCGTAACTAAGTTCCATCATATAACTACTTCATTATGTTAGTAATATAAAAACTTTCATTTATGATAAATAATTTACATGAGATCATGAAACGCAGGAGTTCGACTGTAAAGCATCTCTGATTGGAAGCTACTACCTGGCATTAACAAGGGTCTATAATAAACCTCTTATACAGAGGGCGACGGCTAAGTGCTTCTTTATTTTGTGTTAACATTTTCAACAATTAACATTATTATTATAAATCAATTTCAATAGTTTTCATATTTTGTATTACTCCAACTGTAGAAGACGTTGTTACTAAGCAAAGGACTGCTTGAAAAGACTAGTGTATTTGAGAAAAGGATGTTTTCACCTCATTGTAAAATAAAAAAAAACACTGGATTAAAATGATTAATTAAACTTTAGGCACATTAGGCTCACAGATCGTCAAGAGATTTTCCGAAAACTTGAGCTATTAAGGTAAGCGTAAATGGAAACTTGCTGAGGATTGATACCCCAAGGCAAATTTTACTTCCAGCACTGGCATTGAATATGCCGTTAATTAACCAAGAAAAAACACTAGGAAATTTCAAAGGATAAACAAAATGTAGATAATTAGTTCTTCTACTTTAAGCGAGTCCTCAGGTATATATTCCTACTTGCCCTACTAGTGATTCCAATAGCATAACAATGCAGTATCATAAACTAATCACACAGCATCGTAAAACAGTATCATCAGATAGAGCTATTTTCATGCGAAAAACTAACTTAACATTTTGTTAAACGTTGTTGTATTGTCACAAGTGCCAAGTTGAGCTGGTGTGTTGTTCACACAAAATATCAACTGTATATTGCAATGCATAAATATATTTTTCAAAAATTAACAAAGTGGGTAGAAGAAAAAAGATAACGGTTAATTAGTCCCCAAAATAATCAATATTTTAAAATATAATTTGGGCCGACGATTCACCATCACATCTGGCAATTTCAAGGCCTCAAGACCTTGTTGAGTTAATGGCCATGTTACAATAAAATAAGTAATTTATATTGAATTGCTGTCGTCTAGACTAGTTTCCCACAAGAATAGATGGGACTCAAAATTTTTGATCCACCCACAAGACAGTCAGTAATTTGAGTTACAGGACTTGACCTTGAAAATGGCAGATATGATAGCGAAACATCGGTCTACATGTACATGTACACAAATACAGATTATTTTGGGGACTAATTGGCTATTACCTTTATACTTCGTCCCATCTTACACTGACAGTGTTAACTGGTAATTAACAATTATGAACTTTAACAAGCTTTAATTAAAATTAAGTTTCCTGTGATGCCCGAGCTGTTTAGGTTATTTTTATAATATATAAAATTTACGACGTAAACCGACATGACAAGCAAAAGGATATAAGGTTTCTTTTCAAAGATAGCAGGAATAAAACAGTTAATAGGCATAATATGGAGTTAAACTTTTCGATTTACGAAAACGATTTCGTGATCAAGGCAAACACACTTTTTTTAAAGATGCTGCTGATTCAATTCGTGTCAAAGTTGTTGGGAGCCTCATGAAAACCCAACAGTGATTTCCCTAAGGTATAAAACTGATTGTTTTCTGGTTAAAACCTAATTTGTCAAAATAAAAATTTATTCTGGGACAGGTTCTCTAAGGAATAATAAGTTCATACTCAAGGGTGATGTATCAAAAATTATGGGTTCGTTGTGACAGTGTTAATAATGTCCCAACGTTACGTTACACAATTAATCAGATATTCATGATGTTTGATTTGACCACTCAAGGTCAATATGATAGGAAAATATTTATATTTTCTTTTTTTATATTTATAGCTAAGGAAATTATTATTGGCATTTAGTTTTCATGGACTGTTTTTTGTTTGTTTTTTTATCATATGAAAAAATATAGCAACAAATGTGAATAACATAAAAAAATCATACTCGTTGCAAACACGTTTTCATAGACAGTGCTAATGGTTTCTTGCAATTATATTTTAAAAAGACGAAAAACTTGTTAAATATTAGTAATCAGGACCTTTTATCATTAATCAGGATCTTAAGTAATATACCATTCTCAATATGATAGGAACGAATTTATTTTTTTATTGCCAGGTAATTATTAATGTAATGGGTTGGAGGGGATGAAATGACAGATTTTTTTATTTTGGTGAAACCCTTAAAGTAAGAATCCATCTTTTATTTACAAACACTAATACAGTGGGTATTAAATTAATATGTAGACATGCCTCTTTTATTCCCATGCTATATCTTTGTTTATTGTGAACTTTTCAAGTGTTTGTGTTTATTTTTTTACTATCAACGGAATCTGAGTACTTACGAATTATATTCTTATATGAATTTAAAATTGAGCATAATGCTTCCGAACCTTTTCGAAACATCAATATGGCTTTTGGTGAGGGTACAGTGAATAGAAGAACTGAATATGGGTGGTTCTCATGGTTTGAATCCGACAATGAAAGTCTCGAGAATGGTAAGCCATGCGTTTTTTATACGACACCTTCATAAAATCCTGATAAAATCAATAAAATGGGACCCGTGGGTGCCACAAGATTTGACTGGTCGACAGAAACTTAGTTAAAACGTTTGTCATAAACTTTAAAAAAATTACTTGATCTGAAAATAGAAGTATTATCACATCAACCATATTCACCTGACTTGTTGCCAACTGACTATTATTTTTTCCGAGCGTTTGACGTATTTTTAAAAAATAAAATATTCCAAAATGCAAACGAAGTAAAAATATTTTTTCTCGAATTTATTCATTTGCAGCCAACAAGTTTCTTTGAAAAAAAAACCTTGTCGGGCGTTGGGAGAAATATACTGAAGCTAACGGAAGTTATTTCGAATAAAAAAAATATCGTTAAAGTTGAAACTGAAGTTGGAACATTTCATATGTTCCAACCCAATTCTTTTTGTAGTACAATATTATTATTTTCATTGAACTAATTAATAAATAGATCAGAGTAAATTAATATGTAACAGTAAAAAATGTTGTCTCCTTAGAAATAATAAAACTTGCTGTAATAAAAATGGCTTAAATCATATTCCTAAATATTAACGTCAAGGCGACAGTATGGCAGTGGCTTTACAACTCTTTGATCCCGAAAATCACTCCGAAGGGGCTGTAAATGTGTTTACTCCGTGTTCGTTTTATGTTCCTTCATCAATGTTAAACATAAAGACGAAATTTTCATCGTAAAATAGTAACGGTACAAATACGGCTGGTTGAAACAGAGGTAATAGAAACACACAGGTTATTCATTTTTCTAGAAAACACTCACAAATTTTAAAATGTGCCCAGTGGATATTAATTCTACTATTTCTGAGCCAATTCTGAAATGCATTCTAGTGATATTTTGGGTCCATTTAAAATAATTAATAAATAATATTTAAACGCCTCTTTCATTTGTATACATATTATTGGAAATACATAATATTTCAATGATTTAAGAGCCCATTGAACTTTGTTGGGTTTCGACTATTATAGTTATTGGTTACAAACTGTGTGCCATATATGAGCGTCAGTTTGAGTTTGGAGAAAAAAGCTTTAGTTTTTGTTCGTTACAATGTGATGTTCTGTTGTCTGTTCGTAGTGAGTGAAGAGAGTCAGTTTTAGTAATAAATAAAATCAGTTATTGTGAGCCCATTAAGAGAGTCAATCAAGATTATTGCTATAAAGATGATTAAAATACAAACACTTATAACTTTAAGCAAAACCCCGCCAATGAATTGTATATGTACTCGTAGGTCGTGATTGCACAATGCTGTCTCTTGGTAACGTGTAATTGCTCTCCAAACAGTAGTTTCAGGAAAACCCAATGCACAGGCTGCACATATTTGTCTTGTATCGTCTTCTACAAAAACAATCACACTTGCTCCACAATCAGACCCATTTTTTAAATTAAAATTTCAAGAAAAACTTACAAAAAAAAACCTTTTGCTAAATTTTTAGAATTCAGTAACACAAGAAATAAAAATATAAGTTCCAGTATAAATTTTTAAAAATATTTATGGGCGTTTTCCTTCATATTTGTATTACCCTCTCACTGAAAACGTGTAATGTTAATTTAAAAGGAATTGAAAGCTGAAATAATTCTATTGGGAAGTAAATATTTGAATTTTTTTTAAGCGTGCCACTTTTTGTGTGGGACAGTGTTTATGAATCTATCCAAAAATTTAAACTTCTACCGCGTTCTCTGCGTCAAATCATCACATGTATCGGACCAAGTCGGGGCTTTTGAGTGAGAGCAGAATGGAAAGGGACATATATAACCAGGTATACATCAACCAGGTATTGCGTAACAAAACTTATTTAAAATACATTTTTCTAATGTTTACTAGGTTTTTCCTTCATATGTGCAGCCCCTTATAATTGTAAACGTTCCATAATATTTAAAAAAACTTAAAAGCTGAAATAATTCTGTTAGAAAGTAATCATTTGAATTTTGTGAAAAGTGTTTATGAATCCAAACCAAACATCTACTGATTTCTATGCGTCAAATCATCACATCAATTAAGGCATTCGAAAGAAAATAGAATGGAAAAAAACATATAAAACACTGGAAGATATATTGCGAAACATAAACAAAATGTAGGCAAGCACATAAATGATTATTAAAACATATCAATCTCGAACTTTATGGCAACGCTATTTCATAGATGGCACAGACAGCCCAAGATATATTCAGAGCCCTTGGAAGTTATAGGGCTAACTTTTTTCCCCGGAAATTCTGAAATTAGATCAGTGGTTGGCTATATTAGGGATTCAAAAGCTTGCCTTTAGACCCAGAACTTCCGATTGAAGGGTTCTTAAGTACATCCAATTGAAGAGTTCCAATTTGTCATTGCAAATAATCCAGGAGCTCGTTAAAAAAAAAAATGTCTTTACTGAAATATCTACGGTTGGGGGCGGTACAAGGGGGTCTTCAGTGAAAAATACGATTTTTATAAAATCTCAACTGAAGTATTTTGTACCCACCAGAAACGACAGGTTTTGACTAATCCCACACTGAAGATCATTTGGAACCCTAATGGCATATGGACAAGTAAGGTAAAAAATTATTTGGCATTAGAAAATGATACGTGATTAATGTTAAAATATCATACATTAGCCAATTTTGATGGGAAGGAACGTAGGCACAACGGATAGTGAAAAAAAAAAGTAAACATTAAGTAAAAATCGTTCATTTTTGTCTTCATACAAGTTTGTATTCCTATTTACAAGCGCTTTCGTCTATATATTGTCATTATCAAATGCTGAAAAAACTGAAAAGATAATTAGACGCTGTACACTTAATCTAGACCAAAAACTAGAAATTAAGGCATAATGTTTTTTAAATTAATGTAACACCCCACGCGACAGGGACAGAATACTGGACATAGGAATAATTTAATGATTTCCACTCAAAACTTCCGATTTACTGTCTCGAATATGCTTGGTTCGATTTTATACAATAATTTATAATTTTAAAAAGTTATTGTTTAACAATGGACGTTTTTATTCTCTGGATTTAGTAACAGACCAAAATAATAATTTACGCAAAACATTTTTTTTTCGCGCTCACAGGCAATCATTATTTATGAAAGAGAAATAAAACTAACTAATAGTCCAGTAAAATCGTCGTGAAAAAAAAGGGATTATCTTGGATTAAATAAGGTAGGTCTGATTTTATTTTTATTAATTATTATTAATATTTTATTAGCTCTTGACATTGCGTTATTTTTTGAAAATGCGATTTTTAGTGACCAAGAAGATTTAATAAACAGAATTAAGTATTTTTAGCTTAAACTACCAAATAGTTATTCACGACAAATTATTAAGTTTTAAGAAACTTATACGGAAACTCCGGTCCGATTTCGAACCTGTTCCTTCATTTTCTAGCTGATATTTATACCTTTCCGGAGAGAAAAATTGTTCCGTAACGGATATAAAACAAATTTTGACGATGATCCTCAGATCAACTGGTAAGTTTATTATCAGAATCAAAATTAGAATGCGAACAAGGCTGTAGAAGAGGCGTTTTATCAGTACGGTGTTTAGTAAAAAAATGAATTTCGGCAACATCTCAACACAAATTACAGTACACTCTAACGCTGGAAGCACCTGTATGCGATAAATGATAAGGATAGATAACTTTTCGTTTGCATATGTAATCTATTTTCAATAGTGAGGCACTCTCGAGTTTTTCACAAAAGAGGGATGACTTTGAGGAAAAGCGGCCGAGCAGGCTTCAGTTCATCTATCACCCCTAACGAGGCATCTATAGACCACTAGCAATGACTAGCTCAATAGTGGAGCCCCTCGAAATGGTATCCCCCTTTTACCTACCCCATATACGTACTCTACAGTGCAAGCGTACATAATATATATACAACTTTTAAATAATTATAAGAGTTTTTTTGTGAGTGGATAAACACTTCAACTAAGTCTGCTTATTCAAAAATTAAAGAATTACCTTGATTTCAAATAAAAAATATGTTTAATTTACATTTTCGTATTGGTTTTCAATTCACGTGACAAGAAATTCTGAAAATTCAGTGGCGAGACAAAGACGTAATATTAATAATAATTAGTTGTAGTATCAGATCCAAACATTTAAAAAATAAGTTATTCTTTTATAGCATGATAAGAAAGATAAAAATGGATGTAGCAACCGCTAATTACATAAGATAAATCACCCTATACTCTATATATATTGTAAACAAATGTAAATAACAAAACCAAAATATAAATCATTTTAAGTATAGTAAACAATATAAGATGCAGCTAGGAGCCAATTAGTTATATGAGCTGGGGCGCCAGCTTCCAGTGGCAGGTACTAGACCCAAGCCGCCGAGAGACCCTTACCCGGCTCACGTCTCTTTGTCAGAGGACAAAGAAAACCACACACTCAACCCTCATTGGGTACAACAAAAAGAGTGCTGATTGGCTACTGACGAAGCCAGCTGGGTATTTAGGACCGGAGGTTTAGGGCCTGTATATTATTCTGCTGGGAACTAACTGGCTCGTGGCTGCTCTGCTTTAAACTCTGAAACTTGGCTTCTTCACTATGAAAACCTCTGCATCTCTCTCTCCTCACCTCGCTACGTTTTAGCTTGGCGTTGTCAGACACCACACCTTCCTAGTGGGAATCTCTGCCTCCGTCTCGCTAATTCTAGCACCTCCTTGGGAGAGACCTCTCCCTAGTGGACAACGGTTGTCGTGGCCCTGCAAACTTACCAAGCAATGTTCCCAACGGCGATTCAGTCTGCCTCTCTCCGGTTCACACTCGCCTTTAGGATTCGGACGGTTTTCACCAACCCTCAGATACCGAGTGTGAATTCGTGGTCATTCCAAGACTACATAAACTACCAACAATACCTACCCTATACCTCTTCTCCTGAACTAAGTGCATTGTCGGGGCACATACCTATCAAAAATGGAGTCAGATAGTAAAACCGTCATGAAACGATAGTCCAGGTCATAAACTTAATCAACCCTCACTTCGTCACCAGGGCTAGGGTAACTAGGCACCCCCTCGTGACAACCGACAATGGGATAAATTCGAACTCGTGTGCTCTAACCACTAAGCTATCCATCGTCCAAGTAGGAGCCTCACATCCCTTAAGCTACGGTTAGTTCGTCAACTTAAGAAAAATACCGCAAAAAGAATTGATGTTTTTTTTCTTTTTTTTCTTAGAATTCGCATCTTACGCCATTACATGTACCGAAATCGTAAATATTTATTATTAATAAACATTACTTGCGGTGAATTATTCCACTGTTAAGTTGCATATTTAATAATTTACATAAATAATACCGAAAAAAAGGAAAATTACTTAAACTATGAGAAACTGACTGATGTGTATTGATAGTTTGTTTATACCCCTCTTAATTTTCAATCAAGAAAAAAAGAAAATAATTTGTCGGAAAAAATTTTTCAACATTGGCGGTTCCATATTTTGAGAGCACCCTTCAAAGCAAGATTGAAATAGAGTCTAATTGAAGGAAGTTTAAAAATCATTTCTATGATGTGATCATAAAGCATGGTGTATTGATAATAAAATTTTGATGGTCGATAAGTAGGTTTTTGAATAAATTAAAATAAAATAAAATCAAAGTTGTGTGAAATTGTGCATTATTTCTAATTGAACTGCCGTTAGCTATACTTTACAACGGCAAACGATTTTATATTATATTTTTAAGATAAGGTTAACGCCTATTTCTCAAAACTTATGTTAAAATTTGTATTTGCTTATTACTTTATTAGATCAACCTGCAAGTTATATATCTCAGTTTTTAAAAAAAGCTGTTTTGTTTTTAGAAAACATGCATGGAGATCTCAAAACCTCATCATCGAAACCACGAAAAAGAACTAGTATGTATTTATGAGTTAATTTCGATGAACATCACACTAAGATTGTCTTGTGATTATTGTTTACCGTGCATTATTTCTACTTTACGATTTAATTAATTTCGTAAAAAAACACTAAATGTCCAAGACCGTACGCAATGATTAAATTTAATATACGCCATGTGGCATACTCGTGGTGACAAAGTTTACTTGTTTTGTAGAAGTTTTAAAAGAGGAAAAAAAAGTCCTGTATGCAGAATCACACGTGCTCTAACTGGAAATAATAAAATGAAAAAAAACAAGCTAGGGGAAACTATATGTATCTTTCTCACGTCTCCCCTCCGGTAAAAGAAACCATTGTTAAAACTGTACAATGAGTTCAATAATAATGTACATAAGTATACCATTAAAAAAAAAAAATCATATGAAGTGAAGTATATCACACCATTAAGGGGTTCGTTAAGTCTGCTGAAAATGCAGGGTTAATGATAGTTTTATTACCTTTTTTTTTTTTATTAATCACGGTGTCGATATATCAATTTGAAATGATACTCCATACGACATGGTTTTTTTAAATGATTTTTTATGAGGATGCTTTTATTTTAAACATAAACGTGGCTAAATATGTACTACATTGCATAGCAATGAAATGAAACCAAGTAAAATTACATTTCTCCAGATCGAACAGAGTACTAATCCAGAACAGACAAACATGCACAGAGCTAAAACAATCAGATTTGAAAAAAAACAACACCAAACCCTAATACCATAAAACGAAAAAATAAAATTAAACCCTTAATCTTGTATAAATCATTAAGCAGTGGCTTAACTTAATGCTGGCCGGTCAATAAAGAGATAAAAAAAATTAACTAATTTATGCTAAGCAAGAATCAATCTCTAATGGTTTTCCGACTCATTGTTTAATATAAACTACGGAAAAGCGCAAGTTGCTTTCCAGGAAATGTATACATTTATACGTAAACAAAACGCCTATCGTCCCAGGAAACCAACAATACCTGTGAAGACAAGATATGAAAGGCATGCCAAGCTAATTAAAATTGTAGTTACGTAAATATGGCTGCAAATGGCCACAACGCTTTATTCATCGGATTGTCTTATGTTTAAGTTATTGTGTCTCAAGAATGACAACCCCTCTCTCCTCGACGTTAAGCGTCCCACGGTCCATTCATAGAATAAATATGGGTTTAAAAAAAGTGCTGAGGACAAAAATCACTACAATTGGCAATATTAATAAAATATTAAAGTATACCTGAAGGCCACAGGCATCGTCTTATATTTTAAATTCGCTTGCTAGTCACAACTACCTTCGCATGAAAAAAATTGCGTAACAACAAATTAAGAGCGAATGTCGAAAATCTGATTTTGGATTTTAATTAAGAAAAGTAGTCCTGCGCATGCGCTAAACTATAACAAGTTGTTTTCGTATCACTCTACAAACTAACTGTTTTTGTTACCGTTCGTAGGAAGTGTCTAGTTCGTAGAACTGTTTCAACCGACTATTGGGTGAACTGTTCACCGAGAAGCTGTCTACAGGTGAGTGGATAGTGAAGCTGTGGACTGTATTGCTAAGTGTATGTTTCACTTCACATTTCATAGAGAAGGCGGCCATATTGAAAGGCTGTAGTTCAGCTGTGCTAGTGACAGGAGTGGGGAGTCCGGCCAGACCCTCATAAGACTGTGGCCTTATGCAGGCTTTTAATTCGCGGCTGACATTTTGCTACATATTTTTTATTTATAAACAAATACTTAATATTAAGAAAAATACTGTTTGTTATAAAAAATGCATTTCTATAAGCAGGTTATGTCTGAAAATAAAAAAAAAACGCTCGAGGTCTCTGGGACCAGCACCTACTCTGTGGCATGTCAAACGTAAGCCACGGCGATCAAATAGAACTGTGCCTATAAATTATTCTGCACCCAGCAGCTCAATAGAAGAAATACCGTCACAACCTAGCGCATCTAAACAAACAACAACCCATGGGCCTCCATTTTTCACACCGAATAGTAATGAGGTGCTGAAACATATTGAAGTAGAGGACATGGACTCTACACAAACACCCACACAGCCCAAGCCACCAGCGATATTTTTACGCAATATTAGTAATTTTAAATCGCTATGTACACAGTTGAGTAAAATTGTAGGTACAGGCAAATACACGTGCCTTAATCGGTCTAGGAATACAAACGTTTCTCCGGACACTCCTGAAACATACCGAGCCATAATCAAATACTTGGAAGAAACTAAGGCCGACTTCCATACTTACCAGCTAATACAGGAAATATAGCTACGGGTGGTGATTAGAAACCTGCATCCCACTACACCACCAGCACACGAGATAGAAAAGGAGCTCTTAGGTTTATGATACAAGGATCGCCAAATTACCAATTTGTTCCGTGAGGAAAGGCAAGAAGATGAAGCGATCAAGACAGTACTGACCTTGTTCTTTGTGGATCTAGAGCGAACACCTGGAGTGGAAAAAATCTACGAGCTTAACCACTTGTATTACACAAGAGTACAGGTCGAAAAACCTTACCCCAAACGAGACATAGTCCAATACCATAATTGCCAGGCACACGGGCACACGAAATCATACTGCTACCACCCTCCCAGGTGTGTAAAGTGCTGTGGGCAGCACAAATGTGAATTGAGCAAAAAGCCCCTGAAATCACCTGCTGTATGCGTGCTGTGTCTGCAAGGCCACCCGGCCAACTATAAAGGCTGTGAGCCTTACGGAATTCCGAAGTCCAGGAGCGAACAACGTCATCGGCCAGAAGAAGAGAAGTCAGTCACAGGTAGCTCAAAAAGCGCCCCCGCCAAAAATTTGAGGCCTTCAGTCTCTTTTGCTGATGCCGTTCGGAACCGAGGGCAGTCACAGGCATTGCCAACTCCTCGTCCACAAGTTCTTCTTCCCCAACATTCTGTTCATCCCAGCAACAAGCAAACTCAATCCCATCCTCGACAACACATCTGGCATATTCCTCCACCTTCAAGCTCTTCAGATCTCACTAGCCTATTAACATCATTCCTTACAGAATTCAGAACCCTAATTACCCCTCTCATTTCCCTTCTCACAAATCTTGTCTCCTACCTTATCCCCGTTAAACAAAACCCATAAGTGGATCCTTCTGACTCCTTATCCATTCTCCTTTGGAATGCGAATGGTATTCGCACCCACACTAACGAACTGACAGCACTACTCCACGACAAAAACGTCGACGTAGCTCTTATTACTGAAACAAGACTTACGAGTAAACGACCATTTACAGGTTTGCTTTACAAGCTCAAAGGATAATTACCGCAGACCCTATTCCTAATCCTACAGTCCTACTTTTCAAAGTTCACTGTGGTTTAGAATATTTTAACTACTATCCCATTAAAGCAGGAGTTCCACAGGGCAGCGGCCTGGGTCCCATCCTATACAATATATACACCACTAATGTCCCCTTTACGACCAGTATTTTCTTGGCAACATTTGCAGATGACGCTGCAGTCCTGTCAACCCATTCAGACCCTGATATAGCATCCCAAAACCTTCAAAAACACCTTGATTAGATCTAGTATTGGTGCAACCAATGGCGAATCAAAGTCAATGAAGCAAAATGTTCCCACATAAGCTTTACGCTCTGCCGCAAGTCCTGTCCGCTAGTTTTTTTTAATTAGATTCCTCTCCCTGTGTCTGAGACAGTACGGTATTTAGGCTTCCATCTCGACAAAAGACTAACATGGAACTCACACACAAGGCTAAAACGGCAAGAACTAAACAGACGCTTTGGACAACTGTACAGACTACTTCGAAGGACATCCCATCTCTCAATAGAAATAAACTACTTATCTACAAAGTTATACTCAAGCCAATCTGGACATACGGACGAGCTATGGGGGACAGCAAAAAAGTTGAACATCAAGCGCATCCAATTCTTTCAATGAAAAGTCCTGAGAGCAATAGTAAATGCTCCTTATTACGTCAGCAACAAAATCCTTCATAATGATCTGAATATACCCTACACTCTTGAACTCATCCCTTTCAAGTTCATAAAATTCCATAGTAACCTATCCAACCACCCTGATCCTCTAGCACAGTCATTGCACTGCACCACTCATCCCTATAATCCACCTTGGAGACTAAAACGGCAGTGGGAGTCCTGGCAATGGCCAGTTTCTCCAATCATGTCCTGAGCGTCTGTGGCTCTCGCGTTCGCGGCTGACGAAGGAGCGTGGGGGACTTCCCAAGACTCCGATTCCTCCTTCGCACGCGAGGGAAGTGACAGCCATGGGAGGCCTTTGGGCTGTTTGTATATATAGTATGAATGAGCGAGTGAAGAATATGGTAAATTGGAATGAAATAAATCATTTATTACAATTACTTAAAGCTCAATCAGGTAGACTGTAATTTTATCATAATAAAGTTGTTTATTAATACAATTTAGAAAAGTAATCAGAAAATTTCGAATATTTACATTGGGTTTTTGTATCTCTAACTTAGCACCATACATCTTTTGACTAGAAACAAAGGAATAACTTATTAAGAATTAAAAGAATGAATTATCGAGTCAATAGAGCTTCGTTAGATTTCTCAATAAATCGTTATTCTCATATGTCTAAAAGTATATTGCTACATTCAACTAAGTTGTTGCCAATTCTTGAGTATAAAACTAGTTCCTTTAAAAAATAGTAAACTTCGGTGGAATGTGCCCACCCACCAAAAATATTTTCTCGGCTGACGCCTTCGCACTCAATCCTTTATTCCAGTAGTGTCATGCAAGACCTCAAATCAAAATCTTTCCTTCAAACATTCTCAGTAAATGAAACGCAGCGACCTTTGGGACATCTATACAATTAAAGGATTACAATAATATAAACTAAATAAACAAAATATTTAAATATGGATTTTATGTGTCATTTTAATGTTAACAAAGCTTTCTTGAACGACGACTTCATTGTATGGTTTATTTACCGGTTGGCGGTATTGATTAAGATAACACGTCTATTATCATTATGCCACAAGTAGTTTATTCCTTTTTACAAGCGCTTCAGCATCCCATAATGCCATTTTCAAGTGTTCAAAATGCTACAAAATATAAGAGGTGTCTAACCTAGCTAGTCCAGTAAGAGTCCTTGCATTAACAGCATTCGGGAACCACTAGTAAAATTAAATAAATATCTCGTGGGAAGACAAAAATAGCTCGTGTCATTTATTCAACAAGGACTTATACACAAGAATATGTAACTATGTTTTTACTGGATTCCCTCATATTTTAAGAATTATAGGATCCGGGTGGGGGTGGGGTTTAGTTTGTATTGATTTTGGTTTTCAATTTTTCTATTTTTTCTATGATACAATAAACTTGCTTTTTACTGCTGACATATTAGCTACTCGGCTGTCAATTTGAACAGCAACCATTATTATAGGTTTTCTGTACCCCAAAAAAGGTTGTCTCTATTATTTTGCTCCTTTTATACTCGAAACGATCCTCAACGGCCGGCAATCTCCAGTCTTATGGCTTTTTCATTGTTGTTACACAAAAAAAAAACGCTTTGTAAGTCGAGGTCAACAGTCTTCCTCAGTCCTGGCAGCGCTGGTACCATAACTCAGCCATATGCATGGTACAGTGAACTTTCATGGTTCCCAGCCTCATTTCTATTGATGTCCTCTAGAGATTATGTTGAGAATCATCATTATGAGGTGGTTCAGTCTATGTGGAACCCTACACTTCATCGGTAATTGCAGCATTTGCTGACCTGGAAGCACCACATTTTCGGTATTTCCGGAAATTTCTGGCTAAGCAACGAAGAGGGTTCCCAAAATTCTCTAATTTCACTCTCAATAATCTGATAAGTGGCCTTATCATTATGCGATCAGAGAAAACAACATAAAGTGGTAACCAATAAAAAAAAACAGTTATGTAGATATATTTATTAGGTAAATGCCGAATTCACCTATGGTAGCGTGGAAATAAATAGATAGTAGATAGATCTATGTACACAGTTATATACTTTCATTATATTTCTAACCAATATTTAATCGTACAGATTCACTTGTGTTTTAAATACAATACTTCAAAATCATTATTGTGATATCACAATCTACCTTATTGGGCAATCAGCAATTGCTATCAATGTTCTAATTCATACCATATTTACAATTCTACATTCACTTGCTCATGAGACCTCCCAAATCCACATCGTCTTGGGAAGTTCCCCACGCTCCTCTGGCAGCCACACCACCGGATACGAGCCTGTGCAAGCTGACCAAGGGTGCGAGAGCCACAGACACTCAGGGCATGCTTGGAGAAACTTGCTATTCCTAGGACTCCACTGTTACATATTTAATGAAGGTCACAAAGTCATAAACACATTACCACTCCGAGGATTATAGGGATGTGTGGCGCAGTGTGCATGACCGCTAGCAGATTGGGATTGTTGGATATGTTTCGATGGAATTTCATGAACTTGGAAGGAACGAGTTCAAGATTTTAGGGTATATGGAGATCGTATGGAGGGTTTTGTAGGTGACGTAATGAGTAGCGTTTAATGTGATTGAAAGGATTGGATTCACTTGATGACATATTTTTCAAATACAAAATCTTGTCAGCAGATGTGTGGTATTAGTTGGCATACCCTAATTAATTAATCACAATTAATTCACCTACCCTGTGACAACTAAACCCAGTACCTTTTTAATAACAGCATACTCTCCCCACTAAAATGGAAACAATAGATAATCGCACATAAATGCAATCGCAATCAGCCACTCAATCACAACGGTTATTGGAAATATGGCAGAGCGGTCTTAGGAGAGGTTTAGTCAAGTCTCCTGATTGTCTAGAAGACTAGCTGGCCTTCTAATTGTTGAGCGAGTGGCTGTGTTCTGTACTAATGTTCATGATTATGCATTGGCGAGGGCCAACACCCAGCGCGGGTTTGGCAAAGTGACAAGTAGCGACCCACGAAGCAAACGATTGAAGACTATTGGTCACTCGCCAAGCAACTGGACATATTCTAGTACAAATTTTCTCTTCAGGACCCCAAAAAATCATGTTTTTCAAAATTCACCTCCTTAACGACTTCTTTTTATTGCCATGAAAGCGTTTTTAGCAGACACATTATGTACTTTCCAAGCGTCCAAATTAACCACCACCGGCCAATATATTGGAGCATAAAAATGAGAATGACTAAAGTGACTCCAGCAATCGTGAACCATAATGAAATTTAGGCAAACAGCACATAATAGTTCGCATAATATAAAAAAAAAATTAATACATAAACGGAAATGCTGGTTAGTGTGTTTTAGCTTCACCACACTGTGTATACAGTGGACTAAATAAATGAAACAACTCCGACCTTTATAACTGCATACAGAAAACGTGTATATATAACAATAAATAAAACAGGCTGTGTGGGTATTGGATAGTATGGATTTGTTAAATAACGCTTGTAGGCACTCATCGATCACGAAGTGATTAAAAAGCTAATCGAAGCTTATCACCAACTTACCTTCGGAAATGTAAATCTTATTAACAAAGACTACAGCAAACCCCTGACAACAGAGGATTTACTCAAAATCTATTATTTTTAGAGTGTTAATACTTAAAAAACATTTTTGAAATACGTTCAGTTTAAACTTCAGCCTCTCCAAAACTATCTTGTTGTTATAATGATGTTAATCTGTGGAGGGCAGATATTACCAACATTAATATGAGTGCTGAACTGGTAAGAGCTGAATGTTCAAGGACACCGTACATCAATAAATGGTAACAAAAGGACTTCTAATTGAAAAGATGGATAAATAAAAAATAATTTACATATTAACTTGAACCCACATCTGGTAAAATGGCGTTAGTAGCTAAAATCAGGCCACAATATGGGGTTAGTCTGCGAGATATAAATTTCTGGTGATCTTAACCCTGGTTAAATAAGGTTTGAACGGCTTCAATCAAAAGTCCTGAGAACAATAGTAAATGCCACTTATTATGTCAGCAACAAAACCCTTCATAGCGACCTTAATATACCCTACATTCTAGAACTCATCCCTTCCAAGTTTATAAAATTCCACAGTAGCCTTTCCAACCACCCTAATCCTGTAGCACAGTCATTGCACTGCGTCACCCATCCCTATAATCCTCCTCGGAGACTGAAACGGCAGTGGCCTCGTGACCTGCTATAATCGAGTGACAGTGGGAGTCCTGGCAATGGCCAGTTTCTCCAATCATGTCCTGAGCGTCTGTGGCTCTCGCGCTCTTGGTCAGTCTCCACTGGCTAGTATCCGGTGACGCGGCTGACGGAGGAGCGTGGGGGACTTCCCAAGATTCCGCTTTCTACTTCGCATGTGGACTTAGGAGGCCTCTGGGCTGTCTGTAAATATTGCATGAATGAGCGAGTGACTGATGAAATGTAAATGTATATCTTAATTACTTATTGCCTAGCAAGGCAGATTGTAATTTTAGCACAATAAATGCAACCGGTGTCCAAACCATCTCCTCTATTTTCTCCCTCAGCTCGGCCAATGATTTAGGAATGATTTTTAGTAAATGATGGCGCGCATGAGGAGAATCGATTAGAACCACAAGAGTGTGCTATGTTCTAACCTATAGTCGCCATCATGGAATTAGACGCTGCTTCGGCCCAAGTGTATGTAGGCTACTTGGCGCGGTGTTGCCATATCCGGGCGGGGGACTTAACACTAATTTGCTTATTGCTTAAAGATTGACATTATCGAAGTGAAGGAATCATGTGAAAAGAAGAGACGTAGTGCACAGAGTTGCATCAGGGCTACCCATGTATAGCGGGTCTCAACATTCTAATCTTGTGACGGTTGCTATAATGCTTTCGAGAGCTAAGCTCCTTTAGCAGCACCAGTCATAATTCCAGGTATGTGCTGTTGAGATGATCTCATGAGGTGAATCCTAAAACAATTTTTTTTAAAGACAATGCATTATCTAAAGTCAGTTTCGCATATTCAGTCATATTTGTTCAAAATTAGTATTGATGATACCTGCAGATAAAAACCTTACTGTAGTTCCAAAATAATGTTTTGGAAAGACTGAAGGTTTAACTACTCAGCTACTATTAATTATTGTAATACAACGCTTTTAAAAGAGCAGAAAGTACTTTAAATAACTAAATAGCCTACCGGCTGGTAACTGATACCTAAAACGGAGGTCCAAGTATAAGGCTGTTGAGTGAACTATAAAGAGGTTTCGTGCTAAGTGGGGAGGTGTGGCCGCTATTGTCCTCAAGTAGTCACTAACAGAGCCTTGGAGCCAATTTAGACCGCAGTCGGAGCGAAATGTCCTTTAAATAATTACCGTTGAATTGTGATACCTCTATTTGTAGTTGAAGAGGGGCCATTAACTTCAAAGAGACCCAGCGTCACCGGGACCACTCGAACAGCTTAACTAATGGCCCAGCGGTGTAAGCGGACAAGGTCTGCAAAGGTGAGGGGTCGAAGGGGCACGGAGCCCATTATAGAATAGAATCCAAATTCATCCCGCGGATAATCCGTTACCATCAGAGATCAGTAGTTTCTCCACTTATGCGTAATACGTCATTTTACATTTTAGGACACGAAACATTACCAGTTTGTTGACTCAAGGTCATTGGTCCATTTTAAATTATTTTGGTTTCCAAGTTAGTTGAGATAAATTTTGTTAGTTAACCCGAAAGTAAAAGTGCAAAGGAACACTGGACGATCTGTCCCTAATGAGGAGATTCCCTGTAACTTTTTGAAATGACTTTTCCTCCTAAACCTTTGAAAAATCATTATTGAGATAAAAAAAAGACTCAAAAGGTTGGAAGGAAAGCTCACTTAGAGGTGCCCAAACCATCTCCTCTAGTCTCTCCCTCAGCTTGCCTCATGTGGTGTCATGATCATGGTGCGCATGAGGAGCATCGATTAGAACCACAAAAGTCTGCAATGTTCCAATCTATAGTGACCGTCATGAAAGTAGACGCTTGGGATGAAGGGGCTGCTTGGCACGGTACTAATATCACATACGGGCGGGCGGGGGACTAATCACTAATTCGCTTATTTCTTAATGATTGACATTATCAAAGTAAAGGAATCACGTGAGCTAAGCTCCTAGGACTTCAGAGCCAATAGGTGTGATAACCTGATAGGTCACTTACAGGTGCCTAACCAAAAAAGACGCTCACACGAGCGCTTTCAGTAGCAAACACACACCTTACAGTGCAACATATCTCGATTTTTTTAGGAGAGTAGGGAAAATTGAACATTGAACAACAAGATTGAAGTTAAACTTATATAATATAACAATACAGGTGTTATGATGTTAGGTATGATTATAGGATTCTTCCTGGAATTCCATTGTTTGAAATATGTGAACTAATTTAACTTAAGGCTCCTTTTCTCTTCCTCCTTCTTGGTTGAAGTTAAGGCAATATCCAAGTTAGATTAGGACTGAGCGATGGCGCTAACTTCTCACAAAAGCGGGGATACATAACACTGATTCCCTCGAGTGACGACATGTCCGACCACTTTTGTAAGTATTCCATTCTAGAATATTAAATTCCAATTATTTGTCTACTGGATTTTTGTTGTGTACTGATTTCGTCATTTGCATTGTAATATATATATACATAAGTTAAGGCCTGGGCACTGTTGGTACACAGTCTTAGTATCAAATCCTCAGGATGTAATCCCGATTGTATGTGTGTTCCATTATATATTACTTAGTTTACCATTAGTACCATTATATATTATATATTAGTAGTAAGAGCCAACTACATAAGATAAATCACCCTATACTCTATTTAATATATATTGTAAGCAAAAGTAAAATAACATGAACTAAATGTATTATAATCAAATGTAAATCATTGTAAAAGTGTTAAGCAATAAAAGGCGGAAGTTAACTAAGTCATAAACGAGAAAAGGTCACCAGCTGGCAGTCATGAACATGAAAGGGTCACCAGCTGGAAGTCATAAACTTAACAACCCTTTAGGGGGCATCTCTACCTCCAGGGGGCAAAGGGTCGAGTGATTGAGAGTGGGTACAGCACCACAGGTGTCCACAGCCCCCAACCGCCTTAGACCCTCGAAGCAGGAAGTAGAGAGGGTACTTAAGGCCGGGCTACTGGCCCTGTTAGTTAGTCTCTTAGTCTCCTCGTCAGTCTCCTCGCGACCTTTACTCGGTGACGCTTGCTTGGTTTCCGCTCGAACTCTGAAAACTTGACTAATTCTTTATGAAACCTCTGTACCTCTTCTCATGAACATAGTGCGTTGTCGGGGCACATACCTATCATAAATGGAGTCAGATAGTAACGCCGTCATGGAACGATTGTCCATGTTATAAACTCGAACAATCCGCACTTGTCACCAGGGCTAGGGTGATCAGGCACCTCCCTATTGACGACCCGACAATCACTTTTTAAAAAGAGGGAGACGAGCCAGGGCACCACAAGAGCGGAGAACAAGAGAAGCAGAAGAATACATCACGTAGATAGGAGCGGTGCGTAGAAGCCTGTGGAGAGTGGCAGCAGAGCGGCAGATAGAGAGGCCATCTGCCAGCTGCAACACCTGCAAGATCAACACTTCGTCAGCTATCCTTATCAAGTCTCAGCTCCTATATATCATTCCTCTTATCCTCTCACGTCCACTTCCTTCTGTACTGTTACTAGGCCCGTCACTCTGACATTTATTATCAATTATAGTTGTATGTTTGTAAAGTTCAAATAAATCTTTTTAAAAACTCCTTCTGGTCTTATCAAGATTTAACTGGCGCCCGAACAGGGACCTTGGCAGCGACTTTGAGACTTTGGAAGAATCTCCCCATTCCGCGATCACCGCCGTTTGGCTAGGCAAGACCCAAGACATCAGCTGGTGTATTTTAATACACATCACCGAGGCTCTGACCACTCATTTGTTACTATCTACGAGACGCCAGAGGAGAAGAAGAAGAGGACTTTACACAACAGAAGACATCAATTGGTAATGTAACTTTGTACACATTTTACATGCCATTAACAGACAGACTAAACCTTATCCGAAACATCCCCGAATTAGACGAAAATATGGCTACTAACAACCACATTATCTCAACCACAGACTTAAAACTAATACCGGAATTTGACGGAAACCCGAGCCACTTGATTAAATTCATAAATAAAATAAATTTCGTGGCCAATAACATATGCACAATAGACAACCCACACTGTGAATACAATACAAAAAAATTACTTGGACACGCCACTAACAAACTTGTAGGACCGGCAGAACATTGCGGATTACGAAATTATAACACGTTACAAGAATTAATTCAAGAATTAAAAAATCAATTCCGCGATGACAAATCGACACTACAGTCAATGGACGAAATTTTACAAATTAGACCATACAAGAATGAACACCCCGTAAACTATGTAGACAGAGTATTACTCCTTCGAGACGAACTAGAAGGACGAGTATTTACGGACGATAGATTAAATGACGAACAAAAATTAACCGAACTAAAAATATACGACAGACAAATAACACATCACTGTATGAAACAATTTGACAAAGATTTAGAATTTTTCCTAAACCACACGGACTACACAAACTTAAGGGACTTAAAAAGGGCACTTAAGACAGTCGCTGTGAGAATAATAGAACGTTCTTACGGAGAACGCTCTCACAGCAGACCACAACAACAAAACTCGAAATCACAACAATATGCCCCAAGACAAACAAAAAACACCACCTAGCACCGGTTATAAAGGCAAAAATTTTGACCCTTATTACTATGAGCAAAAACGCGAACAATCAAATCAGTACCAACAACCACAAACCTTTCCCAATAACGAACGCCATTACAACAAACCCCAATATAATTCAGACAAACCCAACAATTTTAATTATTCTCGTGATCCTAATGCACGATACAATCAGCCGTGGCAACCACGAGAACAAAACCAATACTTCAATAAACAACAACTAGCTTTACCTGCAATACCACAACAACAACAAACAGTTTCAATGCGGACAGTCAGTAACCGCGTACACCATACCGAACTAGAAGACAAAGACTTATACATACAAGAATTACAGGACCAATTACAATCACTCGAAACAAAATATGACCATTTTTTAGAACCAGGACCAAGCGATCACAAACCACCCGACCAGAATACCAATTAAACCATACGGACACTTTACCGAAACTAAAAGATTTTACTGGCAAGACTTGGCTGATTGACACGGGATCATCAAAAAATTATATTCACCCATGTTCTTTACCCGAAGGAACTAAAATCATTTCGGAAGACTTCGTGATGAAAACCCCTACAGGGAGAGCCAAAGGAACTCAGAGTGCTCTAATAGATCTTTATCCCCTGATTGGAATTTCTGCGAAGGCAAAATTTTTAGTATACCCGTTTAGTGATAAATTCAACATTTTATTAGGATGCGAGACAATGCGAAATTTAAACATAAAAATTAATTGTCAAAATAATGAAATAATAATAAATAAAATAAAATTTAAATTAGAAAACGAAACTTTAGTAGACAATAACAATAGTAATAATAATAGTAATAATAATAATAATAATAGTAATAATAAATTAAAAAATAAAAGGGACCAAACATACCCGGAAATAAACAAAAATAAAAGGGACCAAACATACCCGGAAATAAACAAAAATAAAAGGGACCAAACATACCCGGAAATAAACAAAAATAAAAGGGACCAAACATACCCGGAAATAAACGAAAACAAAAGGGACCAAACATACCCGGAAAATAATAAAATTAATAATAACAATAAACTTAATAATAATAATAAATCAAAAGAAAAGAACGAACTATACTATATTGATGAAAAACAAACAATTAAACAATTAATTCGAACAGACCATATTGACGATAACACAACTGACCAATTAGTAAATCTAATAAGCAATTATGGAGAAATACTAAAAACAGACAATGAACAATTAAGAGCGACTAACTTACTAAAACACAAAATCGTGACAAAAAACGAAAATCCATGCTACACACGTAATTACCGATACCCTGTACAATTTAAAGAACAAATAAATAACGAAGTGACAAACTTACTGAAAAACAACATAATACGTAAAAGTAACTCCCCCTACAATTCCCCAGTATGGATAGTCCCCAAGAAAATGGACGCATCCGGACAAAAGAAAGTCAGGATGGTTATAGACTATCGAAAACTTAACGACATGACAATCAATGACAAATACCCACTACCTAACATTGAAGACTTACTAAACAAGTTACAAAACGCGAAAATATTTTCGACCATTGATTTGGCATCCGGATTCCACCAAATTGAAATGGATCCTGATTCCATTGCCAAGACAGCGTTTAGTACAGAAGACGGACATTACGAATACTTACGAATGCCCTACGGACTTTGTAACGCCCCACCGACATTTCAAAGAGCTATGAACATGATGATAGCAAATATCCCAAACGCCATGATTTACATAGACGACATAATCATATACTCCAACACAATACAGGAACATTTAGAACACCTTGAAAACATATTTAGAAAACTAAAAGAACACGCACTTTCCATTCAACTAGACAAGACAGAATTCTTCAAAAATGAAATCCCCTTCTTAGGATACATAGTTACCCCCGACGGACTAAAAACTAACCCAAAAAAAGTAGAAGCAATTACAAAATTACCATATCCAAACAGTGAAAAAACAACCAGACAATTCCTTGGAATGACCGGATATTATCGAAAATTTATAAAAAATTACGCGAAGATAACCAAACCCATATCAAAATCCCTACAGACTAAAACATACGAGACAAAAGAAATCAAAGAGGCCTGTGACACATTAAAAACTCTCATGACCCGATACTAGCCTACCCTGACTGGAATCGAACTTTTTACCTAACGACAGACGCAAGCGACAAGGCCATCGGCTCGGTACTTTCTCAGAAAGATAAAGACGGAACAGAACACCCTGTAGCGTTCGCCTCACGAGTGCTACAGCCTCCCGAGATAAATTACTCAACGATAGAGAAAGAACTATTAGCAATTGTCTGGTCGACACACCATTTCAAACCATACTTGTACGGTACGAAATTCCAACTACTGACTGACCATAAACCACTAAAGTGGATATATACAATGAAGAACGGTAACACACGCATTATGAAATGGGTGTGGAAACTTCAGGAATTCGAATTTGACGTTACTCACATTGACGGAAAAACGAATAAAGTAGCTGACTTACTTTCGCGACAAAATGAAAATTTACCTTTAAATCACATAACAGAAGAAGACAATATAGACAACATAATTGACCAACCAATAGACAATACTCAAGCACTAGACGAAATACTTAATGAACTCGATGACTTAGACCAAATAGAATTAGACAGACTTAGTACTTGTAGAGCGACTATACATTCACAACAATCATCCAATGAACAAGTTTGGATTGTAGACAATGACAAAAACATAAATATTGAAAAATACCAAATAATCGTAAAAAAGGGTCCAAAAGAAATAAAATTCACTAAACCATTTAATAAACATAGACATGAAATTATACTTGATGACGTAAATGACTTACAAACACTAATAGAACAAGTAATTAGACCGAAAATCACATACGGAATATACTGCGAACCAAATATCCCATTACTTCAACCATGGTACGATGAAATGTTCAAAGAATTTTCAAAACTGATACAAGACTCATACCAGACTGTAAAATTAAAAAGATACAAAAATTTTGTAACCGACATCACGGACAAAGACGAACAAATAGAAACAATAAACAACTATCACATAGGAAAGACATCCCACAGAGGAACTATTGAGACTTATGACAAACTGAGAAAACTGTACTACTTCCCACTGATGAAAGAAACAATAAACGACTTCATTAACAAATGTACGACATGCAAAAAGACTAAATACGAACGAAATCCCATAAAAGCAAAATACATGGTAACACCAACACCAAACAAACCATTTGAAGACTTGATGATAGATACGCTACATTTCGACAAAAAATACATCGTGACAATAATCGACACATTTTCCAAAAAACTATTTACACACATAATATCTGCTGTGACAGGAATCAACATCTGTGACACTATTAAACTTTACTTGACATACTATCCCACACCAGTATCAATAAAAATGGATAATGGTAAAGAATACAAAAACAACCTAGTATTAAATTTTTTGCAAACAAATGAAATCGAACCAATCTATACGACCCCAGGAAATCCCAACTCACTAGGACTACTTAATAGAGCACACAGTACACTAATAGAACTATTACGAACACTCAATTACAAAGACTTAACGAACAAATCATTAACTAACAGACTAATGCTGGCAACAATAGCATATAACAATACTTTAAACTCTAAACTAAATATGACACCAGACGAAATAACATTCGGAATAACAAAAAGACCTGACCAACAAATAGAAATAAAAGAACAATACGTACAAAAATATCATGACGAAAAAAACATAATACACGAAATAACTAGAAACAAAATTATAAACGAAAAAGAAAATAGGACAGAAACACTAAATAAAAATCGCGAAAATCCACCCGAAATAAATGATGACCAAATATTCATAAGAACAACCCATCACCGCAAATACAATGATCCCTACAGACCCGTACTATTGTACAAAGACAGAAACGAAACAAACAAAGCACACGTTAATAGAATCAAAAGACCACGTAAACAACACTTGAGACCGAGACCAAACATTACTGTTTCAGAAGGAGAAGATGGATCCTACTCGGACAGTACTAATCCAGACACTTCTATGGACATTGACATATACTATGACAGTGACTGATATAAGTGATAACCCCGGAGTCCTACATTACACTATAAAGAACGCAAAGGTAATAGAAAATTACTACAGGACATACCATTTTTATGACATTAGCTTACTAGACAAGGAACTAAACAATATACAGAACAATGTACCATCTTATAGGGACCTACCGACATACCCTATAATCAAAAACCTTATCATACAAACACAAAACAAATTAAACCTATTAAAATCACACAACAAACGAACTAAGAGAGGACTAATAAACGGACTTGGAACAGCTCTCAGCTGGCTTACTGGCACCATGACAGCTGATGACAAATCACATTATGACGAAGTAATAAATGAGTTAGGACGGAACAACTATAATATAGAACACAACATAGAACAAGACATAAAACTTAATAAACACGTAATTAAAAACTTTCAAAAGGACATTCAATTAATTAATAACAATTTTAAAACAGAACAAGACAACATAATGAAGATAAACAAGGAAATGACATTCTTTGACATGTACATAATTCTGACACACCTACACAACAAAATAGATGAACTTACATTAACACTGGAACTATGCAAAATTGGCATCACACACTCATCATTAATGTCCCAAATACTACATGACATAAACCAAAATGTAAATCTAGCTTCTAGGAATCCTGAAATTCTGTGGATAATGAGTAAAATTCACTGCACTGCTCATAATAAAACACTCCATATCTTTGTAGACCTTCCTAAGGCAAATTTAAATATAAAGACTTATTTACTCATACCTTCGCCTGTAAAAATTAAAAAACAATACGTGACTTTAGATATAGACGAAACTATTATAATAAAAAAATTTAATATGTTATATACAACAAATTGTACATTTTTAAACAATGAATATTACTGTAAAAACCTTTTTATTTTAAATAATACTTGTATAAATAATATTATTTCATCTGGAACGATGAATGCATGCAAATATAAATTAGCCAATACTAACATTAGATATATAGATAATATGAACAGTTTTATAACCACTAACCTCTCCAAATTAGACAATTGCCTTACTAATGATACTGTATACCTACCACCCGTTAGCTTACTCACCCTAGACCAAAATGATTGTTATAGAGAACTCCCCAAAATTTCAAGACATATAATAGACTCCACCATAAACAAATTGTACAATAAAATAGATATAGATGTAATCGCAAATATAAGCGAAATAGAAAACCTAAATATAACAGACATAGTTTTAGAACCACTTATATTTAATCAATCCAATACTTATTTTTATTTTTATTTAATTATAGGGGCCGCTATTATAATTGTAATCCTCTACTACCTTAAAAAATGTAAAACTACCAATTCCTTACGAAACCCTACACCAACAGTAATATATCAGCCAGATCATCCAAACGTTCTCAGAATTCTTCAACAAGATAACAGCCCTCATGCACCTGCCGCTATCAATCTCATTTCTTAGTATTCTTAGAGGACTAAGAATCTTAAACAACGGAGGAGATAGAGACGCCATCTGCCAGCTGCAACACCTGCAAGATCAACACTTCGTCAGCTATCCTTATCAAGTCTCAGCTCCTATATATCATTCCTCTTATCCTCTCACGTCCACTTCCTTCTGTACTGTTACTAGGCCCGTCACTCTGACATTTATTATCAATTATAGTTGTATGTTTGTAAAGTTCAAATAAATCTTTTTAAAAACTCCTTCTGGTCTTATCAAGATTTAACTGGCGACCACATCCTAACATGTCATACGGCGCGGAAAGGGATGTGCGAGTTCACAACGGACGCAAGTGAGTTCCCCTTGGGAGCTGTATTGTCCCAGGAGGGAATCGACGGGGAGAGGCCGGTAGTATTTGCGAGCAGACGGTTAACTGACACGGAGGCGAGGTACAGTGCCCTTTAACGGGAACTACTGCGTATCATCTGGGCCATTGGTCACTTCCACTCATACGTATATGAGAGAAAATGTAAGGTCCATATCGATGACAGACCGCGTGACACGGTGGAAGGAGTTCCTGTCACAATACAACATGGAGATTGTCTATAAGCCAGGGAAGGATAATGGCGTGGCAGACTAACTATCTAGTACCATTATGACGAATGCCATTGAGGACGGCGAGACGTCAGGGGGTAGTTGACAATTCCTTGCGGAGTCTTCACCGGGAGAAGCAGGGAGTACCAATCTGCGGGAAGATGGTGGCACTAGGGGTATCCCTACATCTGATGAAATCTTTAACGACAAACTTCACCAAATCATCTGGAAGACAAAAACTTCGGGCCTGATGACGGTCTACCTGATGATGCGTCTACAGTCGAAGCACAATCACGACGATTTGGTCGCAGCCGGCAGTGAGCCGTAAGCAAATTTTCCAGGCACTGAAGGATGCCTTCAAAGCAGGAAAAATATACCATCTATACGTCGGTAACGCGACGATTTGGGGAAAAATTAGAAAATTGTGGCAGAGCGAGCAATTAGGAATTGAGCACCCATTTATCCGGTGCCTATCGGCGGTTCAGACGATGCATGCCGCGGAGCCACAGCGGGAGGTCACACCACCCCGGGAAGACAAATCACCGCAGTGTGCAAGAGACAGCCCAGACGCTACAGCGGAGATACTTCTGGTGGGGGAAGCGGCAAACCATCCAGGAGATCATAGGGGCTTGCAACATCTGCCTGAAGACCAAATATGACCACCATAAACAACAAGGGAGACAGAAAGAGACACACACGGCATTGGCGCCACTGATCGTTATACAAATCGACACGTTTACGTGGCGCGAATTCAAATCGGTTACTGCAATCGACACATTTAGTGAGGTGGCTAAGGCATACGAGGTGCGGGACAAATCTTCGGACGATATTCTGCAAGCCATTAACTTTGGTTATCATCAGTTTTATGACATCCCCGAGCGCATTTCGTAGGATGGTGGGAGAGAGTTTTACAAAGCCAAAGTTCACGCTGAGATGAAAAATAGAGATGTGGTGTGGCATATTAATACCCCGGGGTATCCCAAAAGTAGAGGAAACGTGGAACGCCTCCATAACACCCTTAGCGATCACCTGCAGGTATACCTGGTCGATAGGGGGCTGTCGGCGAATGTTGCGATGCCAATGGCGGTGGCGGCATATAACCACTCGATTGACAACACCACGGGATTCACACCGTTTGAAATTCTCTTTGGGTTACGCGCTAGACCGTTAAATAGGGCAGAGACGGTGGTGGATGAAGGGATCATGGAACAGCTTAGAACACCCTCATGCGCCTGGGGAAAATGTGGAGGTAAGTGCGCGATCGGATCTCGGGGAAACAACCAAACAAATGTGGCAAGGGCAAACATGAAAGTCCGGGACAGAATGTGGTTGATTACGATCGGGGCTGTTGTTTATAGGAAATTAGGTTACAAACGGAGTAAAGAGCCGGTCCGATATGACGGCCATTCCAAGGTGGTTGTGATCCAAGAACACAATCTTGTAACTATCGCGAGTGGACCACCCAAGGAACCGGCGGACGGTTCATATTGAACAGCTTAAACTCTTAAAAGCCTCGATCCGACACGAAGCAAGTCATTTTGTGGTTATAGGTCACATTTTTAATATATGTGACATTCAGACAGAGAGTTTTGTTCTTAGTTTTAATAGTATTATTGTAACCACATTTGACAATTTTTGTTTTCTTGGCACTCACCGGGTCAGTCTAGGAGGTATTATTACTTTATTTTGTACATTTATATTTTTTTTGTCTTGTTTGGTTGTGTGTTTAACAGTGTGATGGATTACAGATGTTGTATTTATTGGATGCGCTGGCCTTTGCCCTTGAGATTAAGGAATATGAGCCCGGTCCACCTGATTGTACACTCGGGTCGGACTTTGAGTTTACGAGGAAGTGTGCGTAAACTGACGGGGGGGGGGGAGTTAAGACCCGTGCACTGTCGGTATACAGTCTTAATACCAAATCCTCGGGATGTAAACATCCCGATTGTATGTGTATGGAATTAAGAGCTACTAATAAAGCAGTCTTGTACTAACGTTTGATCTCATCATTTCTATTACCTCTTTCACGATCTTTTTTAGTTTTAAGTCTCACGAACATTAACCGGTACCGAAACCCGGGAGTTGCGAGATAGTGAGCAATTAAGGAACTGAAAAGAAAGGACTGGCAATCATGGGTAGAATACAGTTTTCCGGTCAGTTGGGCGAAATTTATCAAAAGACGCTGAAAGACAGGCGGGGACGCCCAAGCTTATTCACCCACGCCATATGCAGCGGATGTCAACGCCTGGCCAATCAAATCCAGGAGTAGTCAAGTGATCTTTCTTTTGGCCAATAGAATAGTGATAAGAAGCTATAGCTCTGAAAACATCGAGAAGTGTAGAAGACCACGTCTATCCTCGAACGAAGGAGGACCCCATGTCAAGTTCAACGGTTATTTCATTTTGTTCGGTATAAGGAAGTTATAGGTTAAAATCAGATGGTAATAATAGTTTATCAGTCGGGAAACTCAACAAAGGAAAGTAATTTGTATGGACAGAATAATGGAAACATCAAACGACCCAGCTACTCAAGAAACCCTCAATGAATAATAATTAAGGTATTGAATACTAGTTAAAGATAAACCGATCATTATCATTCAAAATTCAATAGGCAGTAAAGGCTTAGGATAACGACCTCAATTAAATTCATTTTATAACAATAGTTTACGTATAATAAATGTTTATGTGAATTAAGTAATGATTATATTAACCATTCTAAATTTCTTTTGACATTAATTTGTGTTTGTTTTGTGAAGAAAAATCACTGGATTGTTATTTAAGTAGTCAATCATAAAATGAAAAGTAAATTATTTCTATAAATATATTAGTGGGCGCCAATTCAATTATTATGATTATTACTATTAAAAGTAACATAGTAGCTGGTAAATACAAAGTAACCATTGTATTTATTGACACCCTGCCTGCTCAACGAGGTACGTTTTTTTTTGCTCGTTTCGTGGGAATGGCAAAAATGTCAGTATAATTTATTACAGTAAATTATTGAAAGCTATGGAACAGAAAATGAAAATAATAATAATTGACTAGTTAATTTGAGGACGTGGACCTAGACACCATACGTGAGTTGTAGCAAGTCAGACACCGCTGCCATTAACATTACAAGCATTCAAGAATGACACTGTAGCGGCGGTATAGGCAGCCTAAATGGCTTTTTAATGAATAACTTACGGGAAGACAAAAATAGGACGTTGTTTTCGATGTAAAAATATTACAGAGGGTAAACAAGAAAAAAAAAATTGAGAAGACTATGCAGATCCTGGAACACCATAATATAATCCTTTCTGAATTTAATAAATACTCAATCATGACAACGATTAGGAACACCAACAGCACTCGTAGCAAATGGACTGATCGAGTGGCTTCGGCATAATAACGATCTATCATCATACGGAGACAACTTAGAAATAGTCATACATACATTAAATGTAGGAACACAGTCAACTTTCTGAAAGCTATTCCGGTAATGCAATAGTGCTGTTCGCAAATTCACAGGTATAAATATTTCTAACCGATGCAGCCCCAATGCTAAGGTCGGAGTGTTCTCATGAATTTCTACTTGGGCGAGAAACTTCAGACCTTTGTTTTAAGTTGGAACGAACTTACGGAAAACACGGGATATTTTCATCGGCTGAAAAAGTGCGGTAACTTACAAGGTTAGCCTAAAAGTTTATAGGCCGTTATCGACACATCAGTCAGCACAGCCTTCAGGGTGTCAACTGTCTTGTTGAGCGTAAATATAATAATAATGTCCAAACAACAGTCTATCCAACGTATTTAATTGTCGGGCCCGAAGGGGGAGGTTTTATTTTCATTCATGTAAGAGTCAATCGTCATTCGTCGGTCTGCCTTTATGCATGATTTTACGGCAGATAGCGTGTTCACGAATAATAATAGCTGGATTTGAAAAATGAGCCACATTCATGTCCGTACTTAAACTTATTGAATTTTAACTAAATAATTTTCAATTCTATCAACAGATTTCAATGAGTTGCGAAAATAACTTTAAAATTGCAGGCTGACTGACAAGAAGACCGTGGAGGTTGCAGAAAGGCGTACGTAGCTACACCGTAAGCATAAGCATATTATTATCATTAAATATAATTTGAACCATTTCATACAATTTCGATTTTTGGGGCAAGTGTATCGTTGGCAAACTCTCGCCGAAAGGCTTAAGATCTGACAGCATAAAGAAAGTCTACCACAAGGCCCTGGTACAATCTGTAGCTTTCAGATCAGCAATTATATTTTTCCGGTAACTTACATGCCAGATCGACTCTAGTAACATTCTAATTGATTCAGATTCATTCGGTGTCAAATGGAAATTTCAGCCTAATTTATCTTTGACAACATTACACGTTTGAGTGTTTTTTATACTCTCTATCATTTTTACCCTTCATTTTATATTCTATACTGAGGGTATTATGATGGAGCCCCCCCCCCAGATTATGAATAGAGGAGCGTGGGAGACTTCTCTCCGCTTTCTCTTTTGCATGCGAGGGAGGTGACTACCATATGGATTTGTAGGTCTCTGGGCTGTTGGTAAATAATGTATGAGCGAGTGAATATAAAAAGAAGAAAGGCTGAATTTGACCGATGGCATGGGTTATGTTGGTGTCGGGTCGTCACGAGGGGGTGCCTAGTTACCCTAGCCCTAGTGACGAAGTGAGGGTTGACTATGCTATGACCTGGACAATTGCTTCATGAAGGGTCTTACTGCTGTACTATCTGACTCCATATTCGATAGGTATGTGCCCCGACAATGCACTATGTTCAGGATAAGAGGTATAGGGTAGGTAGTGTAGGTAGTTTATGTGGTCTTGGAATGACCACGAATTCACACTCGGTATCTGAGGGTAGGCGAAAACCGTCCGGATCCCAAAGGCGAGCTTGAACCGGAGAAAGAGGCAGACTGAATTGGCATGGGACACACTACTAGGTAAAGTTTGTAGGGCCACGGCAACCATTGTCCGCGAGGGAGAGGTCTCCTCTAAAGAGCTGCTAGTTTTAGCGAGACGAAGGCAGAGAATCCCACTACGAGAGTGTGGGGTCTGACGAGGCCGTACTAAAACATAGCGAGGTTAGAAAGAGAGATCCAGAGGTTTTCATAAATGAGAAGGCCAAGTCTTAAATTAAAACATCAGCGCAGCTGCAAGTCCACCAGACAGAGACCCGTTGTTTAGAATAATTTACAGGCCGAAACCCGGCTCTACTTATAGTCAGTAGTGGCTGTCAGTAGCCTATCATCTGAGGCGTTATTCTGACCAACCATACCGCAGATTGCGGTAACGATTTGTTCTCAGCAGTGACCCAGGCCTCGGTCTTAGTGGCTTATTCGCATAGACCTGCGACTAAAGAAAACCCCACAAGAAAAAGTCTAACAGGGTCTAATCGCACGATCTTGGTGGCCAGTTCACATCACCTCCGCGTGAGATGAAAAAAATTCAACAATTTTGTTTGTTAAAGTACCCATTCAGCCAGAAATGGGCCTCATTGCTGAAGATGATTTTTCGATGAAAATTAGGGCAGTTTCCAACTGCTCCTGGGTCAGCTGAATTTTTTACGGGTGCAGGCCCAAGTCACGACGCAAAATTCACCAAATTGTGCGAAAGACCTAGTTCTTGTGAGCAATGCGAAATCGACTTCCTCGGATTCTCCTGCACACTCTCACGGACAGCGGCGATGTTTTTGACATATCATGTGTTTCGTCGACGTATGGGTGTTGGTTGATTGTTTGCGGAGCCAGGGGACTCAAATTTATCCACCACACTGCGAATAGTCCTCTCAGTTGGACGGTTATGGCGACAGTAAAATGGGCGAAGTGCGCGGAACGATGCCCGAACAGAACAACCATATTGATAAAACAATTTTATTACCTGCACGTATTGTTAAACGCTATACCCATCCATGGTGATTTGGTAAAACAGACTGAATAAATGACAGCCAATTCGACAGATGCAGCTTCAAAAATATGGCCGCTAACAACTGTCAAAGTTTGGAAGTTCCTATTGGAAGATGCAATATATAATTATGAACAGAAATAATGCAACGTGTACGCTAATAATTTAGCAATGTGAAGAGATATTCCTAAATCCAACGACAGAAAGTAAGAAAAATTTTAGGATTCAACAAAAGATCACGACGACTTAGTTGTAAAAGAGAAGACCGCAAATGGATTGCTATAAGAGCTCAGTGTGAAACTTCGTCATTAGGCAACCCTTATAATCCTAACAAAGAAACGTCCAGATTTAAACGTAAAGAACCTTATACGACCATAAACGCTTATGCTAATCCGTTTGAACGGGGTTTCAAAGAAAAAGATTAGCTAATTGGAACTGTGGTCAGCAGAAAACGGATCATGGAGATAGATGAAAATTATGGACTCCTAATAACAGAGGACCACGAAATGTTTGAATCTACGAGTGCATTCTTGAATATCGGTCAATTTTCGGGTGCAATTTATTTGTCAAGGTAAAATTCTGCATTTAATTCTCCATTGGTTTATAAATAGGGGAGTACGATGTCATTCCTGCTCGTAAGCAAACAAGATGTTCATCCGTAAGTTGAGATCTGTACTTTATTGCCCCCTTGCAAGATTATGCATTAACTCACTCATTACGTAAAAGCCTTTTATCGGTGACTTACATTTTATCAGCTATTTAATGGGCGACATTAAGGCGGCGGGAAATCAGCTGACTTTTTTTGAAGGTTTTAAGAGGTCATAAAAAGAGTGTTTGTGTTGTTCTGTTTATTCCTCATTTGTTTTTCAAAAACTAGAATGGTAAAGCTGACACCTGAAAGCTCCGAGTTGCATAAAATCTCAAAGCCAATAATAGTTAATGAACCATGGGTGGATACGGAAATACCTCTGGTTGGCTTTTCAATTACAATGATAATTAAACTTGAAATAAATTCTAATGTATTTTTGTAAACCATATATCTCACAAAAAAATCTAAATCTGAGAAATGATTCCAAGCATATATTCTAGACGGTAGGCACCTCGTGGGTAAATGTAGAATAAATTCAATCAAATCGTCATCAGAACTGGATTGATATTCAGGCAGTATTCATGGTACAGAATCTCATATCGAATCAGTTTTAAACACGGTATCGAAAGGATCGGCATGAACAACTTAAAATCGTTAAAAAACATTTAATAGAATGTACTTGATGATCTATTGGGCAATATTTATCATACATTTATTGGAGATATAAAGTTAGTCTTCAGTAACTTTATTTTAACAGGCATATAACAGCATTTTAAATTTTAAATGAGTTTCTTGCAACTATAATTCTAAAGCCCATTTAATTTAATGAAAAATTGTTTTATGTGACGTTTTTGCAACCCAAAACTTTGTTTACGTAGTTAAACTAGAGATTAAATAAAAAGCTATTTTAAATAGAGTCTAGCTTTTTTTTTTGTTCCATATCCCCTTGTTACAAATTTGTATATGTACAAAATATAGATTCTACAAACGAATCTATTTACAATGGCTTCATTGTATTTCCTATAGCTTGGCTACATTTTATACAAATTCTAGTATACAAAATAGTGATCTGCATTGTACAAAAGTATAATGATGTTATTATATATGAATTTATTAAAAGTGAAGGGGCTCACCTTATTTATCATAGACTTAAAAATAACTTACATGTAACAATAAAAACTTAAACTAATTTTCCTCGACAGTCTCTCGACGAAGCGGGAAGGTCATCGAGGTGGGGTTATAGAATTAAACACTGGGTTTGTGAGGTGCTGCAACGAGTAAAAAAACTTGATGCGTCTCCGGTGGATGACCTCGCCCACCGATGGCACACCAAGCAACTAGTGCAGGTAGGTCGGCGTTCTTTGACCTCTCAAGAGAAGTATGTCGAAGCACACAGGGTATACTGTATTTTATACAACTGTATCCTATTATAATCATTGTTCAAAACAATGATTCACACGAGTTTGTGGAACTAAAAAACGATTTTTCTTCTATATCCATTTTTTTCAAGAATGGAAATATGTTTCTCTCAAGTATACTCCAGAAGTATTTATACGATACAAAACATTATAGGGCAATGTCACTCTGAAGATCTATATAATACGAGGCACTTAAGTGGCGTTCCAAAAAAACCTTCAAGCGGTATTACCGTCATTACTTGAACCAAAACCAGCTTTTCGTTTATCCACTATGAGACTTAATTTTTCTTTAAACTCTTTTTCTACACCAACGGCCTTTGTTGATCAAAACTAAAATATTGTTTATTGTTGTTATAGAATTTTTATTCTAGAATAGTTTCTTAATGTAACAAGAGAGTTAAAAATTAAATACAACAAAAATCAAAATTTAGGTTTTTATCAGTGTTTGTTGCACTCTGAACCGGCGAGAATCCGTAGGTTCAACAAAATTTTAATTGTTGGTATCTGCGATACTTTTGTATTTCTTCATTTTGATTTGAAAACTTTATAAGAGCTTTGCATTTACTGAGCTGACGATTGATGATATATAAATGTGTCCTCCGGCCAGCTCTGCTGTACGGTGCCCCGCTATTTACCCACTTGACTGACAATACAGCCAAATGTCTCCAACACTTCCAGAATGGAATCATGCGAAAAGTGGTCCGACATACCTCTTTCGAGAGGTTGAAGAACGCTGACCTGCACCCGTTGCTTGGTGTGCCGTCGGTGGGTGAGTTCATCCGCCGGAGACACATTAAGTTTTTTGACTCGTTGCAGCACCTGACAAATCCAGTGTTTAACACTATGACCCCACCACCCCTCCCGCATCGATGGCAACAGACTGTCGGGGAAAAATTAGGATAAGAATTAGTATGTAAGTTAGTTTTAAGGTTGATCAAAAAGGTGAGCCCCATCACCTTATTAGTCAGTTCAGTCAAGTCATGTAGAATATATATCATTATACTTGTTTATTCATTATATAATTTCTATAAAATAACAAAACCTGTATATAATGTAGTGATGCTACAGGAAATACAAAATAATTTGTAAATAGATTCGCCAGAGGATCTATAATTATATATAATTATCTGTAAATTAAAAGGGGCTATGAAGAAAAAAAAAAAAGAAGAAAAAAAAAAAAATGAGCTGACGTACTTCATACAGAATGACATTAGAAAGAATCATCAGGATTTTCTAGTAGGGGCTTGAAAAGGCGGCATGCAAAGGAGACGCTCAAATAAAGTTTAGTATTTTATGGCTATTGTCATGAAAAGTCCGAAGCTAAATTAATATCGAGTCAAATATATTCTACCACCCAAAGGTTTTCTCCTGGTGGATTATAAAACGACGCAACATACAGTTTAGAAATGGTTTATCTTTCTCAATGAGGGTAATAAATACACTGTTACTACTGTATCAGTAATTTTTATCGACAACTACAGTCATACGACTATGCCCTAAATATTTAATAGATTTCCGCACACGCCAATCAATATTCAACTACCAAGTAAATCAGATAACTGGCCCGTTTATGCCTTTATGTTCCTTCAGGAGAAAATTGTTAGGGAACAAAGCCCTCCCCCTCCCTAAGCCCGGCGTTGGTGTATGTCAAGAGCATAGGTTTATGTTAAAAGGAGCTTTTAAATTTATAGCTGGCAACTGAACGAGCCTTTATGAGTGATCAATATTTATTAGCAGGTACATAAAACATACAAATCAAAATGTTTGGTTAAATAAATTTTTTGTTACTTACTTTATTTGGAAAATTAAAATTTGCTTTAAAAGATTGTAGAGTAAGAATCGATTCATTCATTTAATAATATTACACTCACACAATATGTTCAGTTCTCATTCATTTAATATGTGCATACACATATGTTTAGGAGCCCCTATACCGAAGCAATGCCTGCAACGAACTGGTGGATAGGCCGATAACAGTGGTGTTCTCCACACAACCCTCTCTGACCATTACACCGTTTTTCAAAGACCTTAGAGGGGGCAAGAGAGCCACATCCGCTCAGAACATGACTGAGAAAGGAGATCACTGCCAGAATACCATACAAATCCATTCACAATACATTACAAGGCCACCGCCGCTTTAGGCAACGCGGTGATTTATATAGCTGGTTGACAAATCCCAATGTTGACAAATATATTTGGATTCGGATGAGCAAATAAGTTTTCATGGAATTTGGTAAATCTTGAGGTTATAAGGTCAAGTACTGTAGGTAAAAGGATGTCATTGTGAAGTGATGAGTTTGTGATCTAGAAGTGACTGCAGATCTGAGAATGGATCGTTTGAATTCGTCCTATATTCGAAGCTTTGGATGTACCCCACCCACTGTTTGGTTTATTCTTCCAAATCTGTTTCACAATATGTGCAGTTGCTATTTAACAGTCTGAACAGTCGTCCAAATCCTCAGTTTAACTCTAGTCCCTTAGGTCTTGTATGAGATTCCAAAGTCAGTCTTTTGTCAAGAGGAAAGTCTCGAGTGGTATCAAATTGAACGTGATGGATGGACTGGATCCCCGTCGGTGGGTGAATGTTGTGTTTAAGCACTTGCCCTCGTTGACTAGATACGCCATTGATTAAAACACTACCTTATTTCTGTGAGGTGTTTTTTTCAAAGATTGAAGCAAATCGAGATAAAATGAAAGGATTGCTGTGTTAAAAGTGAAGCTTGGAGGAAGGTGCTACGAGTCACATGGATTTCAACGGATTAAGATAAAGTGCCAATAAAGATTCATCAATTCCAGGTCCAGATCAATAATTTGATAACCATTAAATATTATAGATAAATATTCACTATTTGATTAAAAGTAATTGATTAATGCCCCGTCATTATTGAGTTGCTGATATTTTTTTAGTTTCATCGGGGAATAAAAAGGAACTACCATGCAAAAATTCATTTCATTTAAAAAAAACAATGATTGAGTTAAAGTTTAGAACACGATGTTGATGATTGTTTTAATTACTTTTTTGTAGCTATAGTTCAACACAAGATTACACGCTGTTAAGTAGGTAGGATCTTTAATGTGATAACCTACCAAAAATATTAGGAAAATATTTTTTTTTTAAATATCAAGCAATTATCAAATAAGTAAGTATCAAGTAAATCTAAATAAATTTATGTATCAATTAAATATCAAGTTTAATTATACTTTATCGAGATTACACAAAAAAATAGTGTATTATGTCTTCCTAATATCAAACGGGAACTTCTGAAATTTCCTCAAAAATTTGTATATTAACGTAAAATGTGTTAGTTGAGAGGGTTACTGGGAGGAAAACCGTCATAAAACCAAATCGCCCCACGCATGCGCGAATGGTTGAAGTAACCTTATTTTGTGAGCTTCAGTTGTCAATGGCTATTCAGTAGATTTATTTAGAATTGACAAGCCGTTAGATCAGAATGGTTGTAAGAGGAAAGCGGTAGAATCAATCAAATATATATTTTGTTATTGTTAAAGTTATAACGTTCCGTTATCCAGTCTAGTGAATATTTTTCTCTTTCTTGCTTAATTTACAACATTCCTCAAATCACACTACAAATAAAATTTATTTTTTAACAATTAAAATTATTGTTTATTTCAGATCGATCGGGCTACTGACAACCGGCCCGTACATATTTGAAAGTAGAGCTTTTATTAGGGCTCGGCAATAATAGAACAGTCGTTTGAGAAAAACAATACTTCAATTATTGTTGAAAACAAACCCCAAAACAGCTTTCTACGGCCATCAAATATTTTGAAAAAGCGACTCCAAATAATCCAACCCTCCTATATCCTATCCAACCCAGCTAAAACAAGAAATAGGCACTAGCTTTTGTGGGTTTACTGGAAGGAACAACCAGGAAATTCCAACCACAAAAAGCAAGTTTGTTGGTGAGTGAAACGAAGCGTGGTGAGGACTACACATCTGCACAAACACAAAAGTGACGTAACTTTAATGAGCTTTATTTAAGAGAGTCTCTAAAAGGCTTGGTAGAAGTAAGAATTTCTGTTTTTTTGTGACTCACTTGGGCCAATGTCTATAAATAACACACCACTAAGCTTCATGATTACAAAAGGAACGGAAGCTTCGCCGTAATATTTTGTCAGTACTTGAATGATTTTCTTTCTTTATGTTTATACTTACTCAATTGGGTTTTAGTTTAAGCCTGAACTTAAATTTTACTAATTTATCGTTATGATTCTATTAATAACGTTGCCACCTCCTAAATAAAACTTGAAGTTTCTTTCATCATTCAAGCTATCCAAAAGAAAATGGCAATTAAGGCGTGAGGATTCGTGGAAAAAAAAAAATCCTTAACTACCTTTAAGGATTGTACAAGGCCATGAAAATTTTTATTCAATTAAGGTCACTAACTAAATTTACTTTGAGGTATTAAAATGACAATTTTTTTTTTGTTTTTTAATAGTCCTTTCATCTCCAAGAATAAAACTTTAGGCTTTATTAGTTTTATCCAATAATATTCATTTTTCGTTAACTATTATTTAAAATGTTTTAATACTAATATGCTGAAAATTCTTATAAATGTTAACTAACTCTTAAATTTATATCTGTTTAGTAAAAATCAGGCTATCAGCTGTATACTCGTGTTGTTTAATATTTTTCAAGGTTGTGGATTACAGTTTTCATAAATAAAAAACAAATTAGCAGTCCTTGACTATTTATTAGCCTCCATTAGCAAATAGCTAACATTGTCAACTGTGGTCCAAAGTTCTTCAGGCTTGCTAAATAAAATGAAAAACATAAAAGAATTCAGTGAGGCTGAAGACAACTGAATATTGGAGAGTCAAAAGCATTAGCTTTTAACTGAAAGAAAAGTGTGGAGAAACAATTTTATTGTTATTAATGCAATCATAGAATTGTTGCTTATAGCAGCAGTATTGCAAATTTAATTTTTTATCTGTATT
The DNA here is from genome assembly GCA_930367205.1 of Acanthosoma haemorrhoidale. Lineage (NCBI taxonomy): Eukaryota > Metazoa > Arthropoda > Insecta > Hemiptera > Acanthosomatidae > Acanthosoma > Acanthosoma haemorrhoidale. The sequence continues at coordinate 46,386,817 of OV884014.1, forward strand.
CTTCATAATGTTTGGTGCCATAGAGTAAGTGACACAGTAAGAACATTATTTAAATAATAATTGTTATATTTAATACTATAATATATTAATAAGTGCTATCTAATTTTAATTTACTAGTCTAATTGCAAAAGTTTTAAACTAATTCACTAGTGAGCCCAGCATCAACAAGATTGCATTAGTGTAAACATTCAATTTTGTAAAAATGTTACCTTACCTTTACTTTGTGTGTAGCATTCCCTACCTCATGTTTCTTCAACAGTTCTCCCCCATATCTGAGTTCATAATAACCTCTGGTAAAGGAAAAACTTAAATAAATCTCAACTTATGATCTAAGAGTCCTTAAATTTATGATTTGGGAGTGTTGTTTATCCAATTTTTGATCGATACAAATAATTAATTAGCTTTCTACTGACAGCAGATTGTCACACCCAAGTTTCAAGTAAGTTCTTGCTTTTGTTATTATGACAAAGTAGAACAAAACCACAAGGTAACTCTGAAGGTACTAGTTTCGCAACAACGACATGTTTAATCATAAGTCAGTAAACTTGTCATAGCCTAGCCACCACCGAGCAAGTATCTTGAAAGTTTTTCATTACCCCTCGATAAAACTGAACTTCCTAGCAATTATACTTAAGAAAGCTATGCAGATTTCCAATGGATAATAATGAATGCTATAAAAGAATATTATTTCTGGCCTGAAGGTTTCATAGATCACATAGCTCTAGTGTTTTGTTCATTTATATAGGAATGATATTGTGAAAAATGTATAAACTAAAAGTATTGATTTTTGATTGATTTGATTGACAGTATGATTTTTTTCCCAAATATTAATTAAATTATTTAAATGAGCCATTAGGTGTTTTGGTAATTGAAAAACAATTTCCTTTCTAAAAATTTGTAAATAACAAAAATATTAGCAGAAAACAAATATTGAATTCAACCCAGACCAATGATTTCTATTATTAGCTATTAAAACCTTATTGTTAGAAATATCTTCAAAATTCTATTTGTGTCATATTTTTTTAAGTCTATCTAAGCCAAAAGATTATAAATGATTACAAATTTTGTAAGAATGGCTTCTTAGCTTTTACTTGAAAAACCAAACAGTTATACAAACAGGATCAACTTTTTTTATCTTTCATTTTTTTAAATAGCCTTTATGGTATTTTAACCAAAACCTCATTAGAGCTCTAGACCATTTACTCCACAAATAAGAACTTAAACCCAAGTATTTCTAAGTTTTCACATTCAGCCACTAATATTGGTTCATGTACATTGTGGCACCAAACCTTCAAATCTTGAACCATTTTATCAACGTGAATAATTTAAAATTTGGTGTAAATCCTGAAAAAGAGAAATAATCTAATGTCACAATTATATAGTGTTATTTAAATCTTCAGAAAATTTTAGGTCAAAAAAGGATACGCAACAAAGTATCGCTCAAGAACTTCTTTTTCTTCCTTTGGTATTTTGTCAGGAAAAAACAGTCTTACTCCAATGAAAACATCAGGAAGTGGCTAAAAATAAAACATAATTATAAAAAATTATTTAATTTCTCAGCAAAAATCTCATTTGATTATTTATTGTCATAATTTACTTTTACATTTCCTTAGATACTCTGGGAATAATGTATATATCTGGACTATATTAGTCAAGGGTTAGGCTCAGTTTATTTGTTTATAATTTTCAGTGAAAGTATTGCTTACTGAACCCTTTACACTATTTGATCTTGTTTCTGGATAGAATTAAGGGTGCTATTCATTATCAAACCATAGCAGAAAATGATGATGGGGTGAATCCTGCAGCCCTCCATTCTAAAAAGTTGCCTCAGTTCTTCAGCGACTGAAGAATCTGGTGTTTTCTCTTGTTTTCGGCCACTACATTTTACAAACTATCGCCCACTGGTGCTCCTATCTGAATAATATGCACTAGTTTTCTTTTCTTATCTAAAGTTAAGATGTGTGGGCAATTATTTAAAATTGTGGTTAGTACTGATAGGACTATCCCAATAAATTATATTATGCCCTGAGACATTGGCAATGCATGGTATTGATAGCAGGGAGATAGGTTGCTTAAAGGGTTCATCTTTGTTGACAAGGCTTTTTACGCTTTAAGCATTACTATGTCTTTGCAGGTATCCCAGCCAGTACTTATCAACCCAAAGTTACATCCTGCATGGATTCCACCTTACTCCTGCAATGGTGGCACAAGTCACAGATATCTTTCCTGCAGGTGTGCTTTCTGTAGGTTCTTGTGGCAATGGCTATCTCTAGCATAGTCAGAAGTAACCCAAGTCAGAAGTTTCTGCAAAGATGTTACCTATTCTTATACAGATAGCAATGCCTGAATATATACTGCAATGCCTATTAGGGAGTGGTTGAATCTTCCATGGAGTGGTTTAGTTTTCCATACCTTTAAAAGGGAGGCAGAAGTTAGTTCTCAATTCCTGATAGCGTGAGAGCTGTGTAGTTATAGCCCAATGACTCCACGATTGAGATCAGGCCAGAGTCATGGTTCCCAAGTTAGCTTTGTAGACTATTTTCTTCTTCCTGGCAAGCTTTCAGAAGGCTGATTTGACTACATCCATTTTTCTTGGTAAATAGTGTTTATAGCACATATGAAGTCATTTTTTTAAAAATACCATCTACTGACAGCTGACAACACCTCAAGAGGTCAAATATCATCCATATTTCTTTTTAGTACAATAAAGATGTAAGCTATATCTGATAAACCGGATGTATTTAAGCTTCAGTCATAATTCCAACAAAATAATTAATTTAATTAAAAGTAACTATTATTATCTCGCCCGTAAGGTCGTCTTAGGCTGATAATTATTAATATTCATTAGTTTCTTCAAGCTGAGCAATCATTGCATCTTTGGACATATCAATATTATCTAATTGACTTCTTGATCACACGATTGTTAATGGAAATGGTGAATTTTATATCTACTGCCAGGTCTTCCAAGGTAATGTAGTCCTTGGGTGTTTACTGAAAATGTGCTTAAAACTCTGTAAATATTTTTATGTTTAGTGAAAATGTATTAATTTAACATGCAGTATGTTGTTTACCCCACTAAGATCACAGAGCATGTAATTTAAGAAAAATAAATGATCATTTTATGGGGCTAACATAGATGAAGAAAAATAACAAGAAAATATATATATTATGTAAATGATCTGTAATTAAATCCACAAATTGTTGCCAAACAGGTGCATTATTTCATTGCTATGCATTTAATAGGTAAAGCAAAAACCAACACACTTATAAGCAATACAAACCTTATTGACGAGGAAAATTTATTGCTTTTAAAACTCTTACATTAAAATGTTATTCATATGAAAACTCACGTATTTCAAAACATATCCATCTTTCTGCCTTTTCTGATCTGCAATAGTGGCAAGCACCTGCTTTGTAAGCTCAATTTTCTAAAGAAAAAACAAAACATTACTTACTGGTATGTAAAAGTCTTCATTAAATCTTAAAAAATCAATCAACCATTTCAGGAAAATAATTGCTATTTTCAATCATAAATAATATGAAAGACCGAATTTCCAATGCCAATTGATCGATTGTTCCCAATCATATATAACAAATATAACAATGTAACAAAAATAACAATGTGATTACCATATAGTTTTAACATAGGTTTAAAAAAAATTAAATATCAAAGCACTTAAATTTTTTTAGAAATGAGAAACACATGGATATTAACAGAATTTTTTAGTGAATGGTTCAAAGTACAATAAGCAGTTTAAAGTCATAAAACATTTCAAATATTTGTTGCTGTAAGCAAATCATGTTTAGGTAATGGTCCCTTTCATCTAAATCTTGAAGCATACAAACTCTTCAAGGGGTAATAAAAGATTATTTCAAAATAAATATCAAAAACCTATTATACAGGGAGATGACTAAGACAAATTTTTTTCATACTTCAATCAATCTGAGTAAAGCATCCTAATTTTTAAAAAATACACTCTCCTGTGTTCAGCCCCCCCCCCCCCCCACACACACATTAGTCCAAATAGGGGAAGGACTACTGTAATTGATATGGCAAAATTCATCCTTTCTGTTAATATTTCTCTAACTATAAAAAATTACATTAGAAGAATGAAAATCTAAGATATATTAATCAAGAAAATGTGGCCATTACATTCTATACCCCAAATTTAATAACTATAAAATTATTCATCACATGAATGAACTTTTAATAAAATAAAAGAACTGCAAGATTAGAGGAAGTAAATCTAATCAGAAAAAAAATAATATTATTTATGGAAATGCAATAGCTTACTTCTTCTTTACTTGAATTCCCAGTTTTTTTTGCCACTTTGGGTGCTGTAGTTAGCATTGTAGTTTGTAGAGTGCGCTAAGGAATAAAATAAATTAATATGTAATTTAGTAATTTGAAAAATAGAATATCAGTCTTATTGGATTAAAAAACAATTTTAATTTAGTTATTATTATACTATTAAGTTAGTGATTATACTGATCACTGAAGGATATATTACAGGCTAGACCAATGGCTGTGACAATACAAATAACGCGAATAACAGATGTTATGATTATTTTACATTTACGTCTGGAATACAGGATTCTTCTTGAGTTGAGTGATTGTAATTAACTATTTCAGAAAATTCCAGACATTTTCAATTTCTTAAATAAAAGTAGGTTTGTTATAAATCTTAATCAGCCAATCCACCTTACCAGTTCCATTGTCAAAACTTTCTGTAGCTGGTGGGTACTCAAAATATTATTTTTTCACCTATGAGGATTAACTAACGTACCTTCCTTGAAGTTGTGGTCGTAGCGGATGAAGTGTCAATAGTATTTTGTTTCTTAGAAGCTTTTACTGGTGATGTAGAAGCAGCTCTCTTCTTGGGAGATTTGGTCGGGGAATAAGAAGGACTATCACCAGAATTACCAACACTTAATGAAAAATCCGCTGTTTCTTTAGATTTTGTATATAGTACCTGAAAAAATAATTTCATTATTATTTAACAGATATCTAAACACAACTACAATAGGAAGTAATAAATATATTACAGAGGAGTATTAACTTCCTCTAAAACAAACTAAATAAATATGATTCCTGGATACGAAAATACCTGTAATTCTGCAAGTGACGTAGCTTGCGACCATTCTTTATCACTCCTTATCCGGGTGACTCTTGGAAATCTTACTGAAATCCCGTCTGCAGTGTGAACCACGTTTTTTGTGAACTCAGCTCCAGTTATTTCCCAAACAGGTTGAAGCTAAAAAATAAGTTTTAGAATAAATTGAAGAAAAATCTTGAAAAATATTGGTGCATTGCAGTCTAGCATTGAAATTGGCAATGTTTTCAGAGTTAACAAGAAACCCTAACAGAAAAAATTGCACCATAAGAAAGGGAAAGGAAAAAAGGTAATTTACATATAATTAATTGCCATGTCCAACAACAAATAAATCCAACTATATAGGTTACATACATTTAAGTAACAATTGCCTTCTTTGTAAAAATGAATTTAAAAAAATATGATTTAGAATGATGTAAAACATGTATAAATGGCTTTCATGTTTTATCATTAAGCTTAAAAAAAAACAAATTGCAATAATTTATTCATCTATTCGGAGATGATAACACATAATAATTTATACATCACTCACCTTAGGGTCTTTGGCTATGAAATCTGGGACCATGGTCTTGGTACAACGAAGCCAAGAAGGAACCTTGTTCATATCCTTGCTTATTTTAATCACCTTTTCGCCAAGCTCAGTCTAAAGAATCGTAAAGGTGTTGTCGGTAATTCAATTATATTGAGAGAACAGTATTCATAGTATAAAGGTTATAGTATTCAAAATCATGCAACCTGTAGTCTTTCTAACGTGGCATCATCGTGTCCAGTGTGAACTTTTGTGACAGTGCACCAGCATTTCCTATGCTCATCAAAGCAGCCCATCAGGAACACTGACATCATCCCTCCTACAAGGGAAAAAGGATTAATAATTTGGATCAATGACAATAGAATCTTAATCCTAGATCAGAAGTATTTGATTGAAGGTTTATAGTATCAGTGAAAAATATCTTTTCAGCCAAACTATATCCCTTGAATATTGGAAATGTTTGAGTGTACCTGAGCTACTTTTGTCTAGTAGTAGTTGGTAAGTTATGTTTATGCATTCAATAGTATAATGTATGTAATTCAATATATATATTAACTGTTTAAACTAAAAAGAAACCACTTAACTTGATACTTGATAAATTACTTATTTGATAAACTATTTTATATTATTAAATATATCAGAAAGTTTTTACATTTATGGATTTGCTGCTTTATAAGGAATACCCAAGTGTTTAAGACAAATAATTTCCTGAAACTAGCAGAAATGAAAAAAAAAAAAATATAGGCGCTGGTTTACCTAATTATATGAAACACCAACCAAAAAATGATCAAGCTGAATACATGGTTACTTATACATTTGTGATTACAAACATAAAATTATATATTTTTAACAATATGAAACACAAATTATTGATTTATTATTGACATGAGTCAAATTGACTAAGTTTTTTTAGTGAAATGACATTTTATGTTTATCTATTTTTAATTTCATTTGAGGGTGACTCCAATAAAGGATTTTATTGACAAAAACCGTGTGTTCGTAGCAAAAACAACACTTTTTTTCCAAATCAAATAAGTTTTGAAGAAAAAAAAAAACAAGATTTGGTTTAAATTTCAGCAGTTTGTTCAAACACTACAAATAAGTGAATATAAAATTATATTATCTTGTTTATAATTATATTTTTGATTATATGTTTAAAACTTACCTTTCTGTCCGGTTCCATACCATGCACCGAGCACTACAAGGTCAGCTGAGTCAGCCATTGCTCCCCCAAACAGGTAATCCTTTTTCACTTTGAGCCAGTGTCTTTTACCTGGTTCATAAGTGCTCTGTAAATCAGTCAAACTATTAATACAAATTAATATTAAACTCTGAATTAAACTCTAGTATCCATAATATTGTAGTCAATGAAGACCCATAATGTAAGTACCAGTAATATTTTTATTAATTGTTTTGATTATTCTCTGTTATCAAGTATTTTTGATTCCTGTCAATCCAGTTCTACCTTCAGGTAATTACAAATGCTCCTTCCTTAATAAAGAGGAAGTGCAAACTCATTGACAATTAGGTATTAAGCAGCAGCTGATAATGGAAAGAAAAGAACTGTTAGTTAGAGCTATAGCTAGAACCATTTTGCGCAATAACTCCAAATGTACACTAACAATAAAACACATAAGAGCACTTATTTGTTTTTGATACCCAGATACTGAGCCTGAGATTGTAACAGAACAATAATCAATGGTTCACTTGGTAAAATTAGCATATATAATACAATAGTATATTGTAACATACAGTGTCCAATGCTTGGGAGAATTTATGTATTTTTATATATCTCTATAATGCAAGTTCTAGGATTTTTGAGAAATATACTATATATTTATAACAAACTCAAGGGGTATCACCATAAACATTACACCAAAAGGAGGGATAGAATAACGATTGTTCTTAAGCAGAGACAATCAAAGTATTGACCTCCCCTCTCTTCTTTAATATTACCTCTTCTAGTCACACAAAGTATTTACTTGAGAGTAATTGTATGTTACGATATTCCCAATAACCCGGTTTCTATAAGTTGCATAAAATAAAGTTATATTTTAAATATGTATTTTACTGAACATAAAATTATTGTGAAATTCGATTTAGGTAAAATATTAAATTATGAAATAATTTTTCTTAACATAATTGAGAAAAAGTAGTGATTCACAAAGAAAAAACAACACTGGTATATGTTAGTAAGACAGAAAGCGAAAGACGGATTGAATATTTTTTAGCTAGTGGTGGACATTTTCCTTTACCTAGATTACATTAAAACCATCTCCAGCCTAATGAGCTTCATAGTTTGAATGTATGGCCGATCCAACTTTGATTCTTAACTTTTGCCACTCTAGTTCTCTGTTGAAGCAGACTACCTTCTATAGCCCCCTAAATACAATACCCCTTATTGAGCCATCTGATACAATTAAAAAAACCTTTTTGATACCCTGATGTTTTTGCTAATACTGCAATGGTTTGCTAGCTCTAAACTAAAACATACATACAATGAATTCATAGGAACAAACCAGCTTATCGTAACCTACAATATATCGCTCTCAGAATTCAATTTTGTGAGAAACTTCTTTATATTGCTCATAATAGCTAATATCAGAATATAGGGTTCATTACACTCCTTTCTACAAATTAAATTAATTTGATGTATCTTAAAAGAAACATTAACTTAGGAGTCTATAGGCTTGATATCAATCATTGATGATGTGGGGTCGGATAGTCAGTGTTCAGTCGCACCTTTTATTCTTGGAATGGCTCTCTTGAAACTTATTGAATTTATTGTCAATAAATTTGTGAATATACAATACATAAATAATTATTTGTGGATGATGCACTTTCCCCATACTTGGCTCTCATACGCTATAAGAGGTCATCAGATTGCTTTACAGAGGAGTAAATAGAGTTCTGATTTTAGTTTAAATTTCCTTCTTATGATGTTGAGTTACCAAGATAAAGGTTTGTCTAAGTAAACACCTAGATATTTGATAGTTTCATCTTTTTTGTTACTTTGGATTGCAACCATGCATTGGTATTTATATTCCAACTTTCTTTTTTAACTTAATTGACAAATTACTAGAAGAAATTGCCGTGCTTTGGCTTTCACAATAATTAAAATTGGAATTTTCCTATACATTACATCCTTATGTAATAACAAAAGTTTTAGAAAACTGGAATAAGAATTGCGAGGTAACAGAACAGGGCAACCATGCTCCTCGTCTACCAACTATGGCGTTGGTCTGCCTTACATCTTTATGTGATATCGTGCCACAAATTTAATTTAATTTAATTCATTGTAATAAAGTAATTTAGTTGTGTTAACTAAAGTTATTACTACCCACACACGGCCAGGGAAAGAGAAAGGACACCACAGGAAGCGAAGCAACACTAATCCACAAAAGAAGGTAAAATTTGGGACTGTATCAATCTCATTTATTGATTTAGAGAAGGTTTCAGCCAGCTTTGTTAGCTGTTTACAAAGGATTTTATGGTTGATTTACACTTTTTGATTGAATGATTCACTCGTATCTTTGGGAATTATATTTCGAGTGCCAAACCATAGAGCACACACTTCATAATGTTTCATACCCATTGCTATTATGGAACATTTCTGAGTAGTAAGTTCACAAACTTATCATCTAACAGTTGGGTTTAATATCCAGGCCTTTTTATATCTTTCATCAATCACTTTTATGTCCGTGAAACAGATTGAGCCACTGAAATTTCAGCAATCTATTGACTGTTTAGCTTTGTAAAAATATTTGAATGTCAGGTCAATATTATTATTTTTAGGGCAAATTGTTATATCAATGACATGTTCACAAATAGTTGCAAATATAGAATGCTGAATGAAGTCCTTGATGTGACCATATGTCCTTCTATGTCAGGGACAGAAGATTTTGCTGTTTTATTTTAATTAGGCATAACATTACTTTATCAATTGATGTTCAGTCTGGATAATGTACACAATCAAGGACACCTGACTTTTTTTTATTGAATGTAACCTCCTCTTCTTAAATTGTCAATGGAATTTTATTATGCACATCAAATTAAAACAAAGTTCACAATAATAAATTTGTGAAAATCACATTTAATAAAATTAAATAATTCTTACCTGTAAGAAGCATGAAACTATAATCATAGTTAGTAGGCCAAAAAGAAGGTCGAATAAGTATTAAGAGGTAAAGAAAAACAACCTCCTCAGCAATTTAAATATATTAGTAAATTCACAATACATAAAAAACATTTATTGACTAAAACGTATCTTTTTTTAACATTAGTTAATTAGAATTTAGGTTTGTTTTTTTTCTCTTTGGCAGCCATGGATCTTCAAAGGCATCAATCTCTTTTGTGATTGGTTCAGGAATACATGCATTTTATTTCGAAAAGAGTTCTTGGCTTATTCTGTGGCCAAGTAGCTTATGCCTGGCTCACATAAGGATTTTTTCTAAGGTGGAAGTTTTAGTCAGGGTTCACTCAGACTCTTGAAGGAATATGAGTAGATGCTTCAATAAAACAGTAGTAAAATAAAGTTTGAGGATTAATAGCCTAGCACTAACCCTACTAGTTCCTCAGTACCATCTAATCACGGTGGCAACCGTAAATGTCCTTACCTCAATGAGGTATTGTGTCATTTATTTATTCAAAGAGTTCTCAGTGAAGATATAATAATTTATTGGCACTATCTGTTCTTTTTTAAATTAAAATTCTAAATTATATGGTAGATATATTTTATGTAACAAGGAATGAGTGAGTATTTTATATGAAGAATATATTTGAAGTATATACTGTGAATAGGGGATAGAAATGTTTCATAAATCAACCTTTTTTTTTAAGGCATTGAAGTGATATTAAAACAAAGTTTAACTGTACTTTACAGATATTTTTTGTTCAAACAATATCATTATTTGTCAATTCACATTTATTTAATAAAAATATTTATATATAGGCAAGTAAATATATAGGCATGTAAATATTTATTTACATAGGCAGAATTATCATTTAACACTTCATTATAACAAACATATTAACAACAGCTATAATTATAAGTGTGATCTGCTACTAGGAACAATATTAAAGCATTATAAGATTAGTAACAACAGCAGTATCATTTCAAGTAGTATGTAGAGTTGCCTTGTGGGAAATTAATTCAAGACAGGCTTGTAATAAATATGTTTGACAATTTTTTATGAATATATTTACCATCAACTACGTCACAAAGTAATTTTTCATATCTGCACAAAAATCAAGATAGATCGCTACATAAATAACATATGTATGAAAGCAGAAAAAAGATAAAATCACATGAAACTATTATATTCAGTTGTGGTTTTTATAATAGTAGTCTTGTATTCATAAAATTAATAAATTAAATTAGCTAACAAATAAATTATAGTTAAATATTAATAAATATTCAAGAATCTGAGAAATACCATTAAATCTTTCAGTACCAATCCTTCTAAGCCCTGTCTGAAAACGTCAGTCATCATGGCCTCAAGCTCCTTCTTGTCCTAGAAACAGATATTCATTAGGTAATTTTATTTTGTGTACACAGAAAACTATACTCAAACATCAAATACATAACTTTATATTTTAAAAGATATCTTACATGAATTTCTTTCATTTCTGAAAATACTATTCGGTTTTCTATTTCATTCATTTTTTCGTGCAAAATCTCTCTTCTTCTGCAAATAGGCCTAAAAGTAAAAAGAAAAGATTATCATTTTAAAACTATGTTCACAATATACTACAATAAGTAAGCCCCCTGAAACTTTTTACTTACTCATTTAAAAGTGAGTTTCCGTTGTAATAAATACAGTCAAATACAAATAAACAGACATTAGCATCCTTGTACTCTCCTTTCTAAATAACATAGAAAACATTGAACTATTAATTATTAAAGAAATCAATCGGTTTTAAACATTTTTTATGGATTGATTGATATATATATATATATATATATATATATATATATATATATGTTAACTAGAGAGAGTTAGCATAAGTAGACTTATGCCGGTTGTACTGCTCTAGGTGTAAATGTAGTCATTGTGCAAAGAAATTCTCCAAATATCATAAATGTATTTGTAATATGATTGGCAAAATATAAAGGTTAAAAGAAGGATTATTTGAGATAGAAAAAAATTATTATTGTAAGAGAATCTAAAGAATTCAGCAATCTAATAAATGATTTTAGGAAAAAAATGTAACAAGTACTAAAATTAAAAATGATCTGATCTGATTGGACTGATGAAATCAAAAATACATCAAAAGGTGCCATTTCCTTATGTTCCACCTTTGATTTAAATTTAATTGTTGGATTCTCTTTCTAATAATCATAAATTGGTGATAAGACAAAGACTAGTATACCAGGGTACCAAACAAAAAGGGTCAAGAAGGGTTTAGAAAATATATTTAGAAATTGTTATGGACAGATTTAATTAAATTTTTGGATATTTTATTAAGTAGATCAGGAACCTGGTTTTACATTTTAGTATTGTGTAGGGATTTGTTAACTTTATATAAAATCAGAAACCCTTCTGTTTTCACCTGTATGTCTGTCTGCTCTGGTGATTTTGAGTCCTCTGTTTGATCTATAAACATAAATTTGATTTTGGATGTTAACTCAACATGTTAATTTCACTTAAGGGCCAACAGTTAATTAGTGTGTAATTAAAAAAATTATTTCTTAGCATAATGTGTAGGGTTTCAAGTTGAATATATCAGCATGCTGATCAAGAATATGTATTTTTTGGGACTATAACAAATTTTTAATTAATGATTTTTTGTTTATTAATAAAAATTCAATCACAGAGGCCATGATTACAAATTCCCATGTACAGTACCAATCAACAAGGGCAAGTAAGAGAAACTGTTTTTGAATGCGTGAGTAAATAAAAATAATTCAATAAACTTAGAAACTTATTCAAGAAGAATTACTAGGATCATAGAAGCTCTCAATTGTGTTATACCGCACACTTGACTAATCTTTTATTATTAATGTAGCAATATGTTCCCTACCTTTTCTTTGGCGAATAAAATGAAAATGATAAACATATCAAAAGTTTTTTTCCAATCGGTCTCATTGAATTCTTTGCACAAGTGAATGGGTTTTTCGTGTTTTACAGCTACATTTAACTTAATAACTATTGTGGTACCTTATGAATGCCAAGAGTTCCAAACGGAAGTGGTTTTCCAGTATTGGTGTCTATCATAAGTATCTCACTGTCCAATATTAAATCTTCACCGTGTGGGAACGCAAGAGGTATAAATTCTTCAATGGTTTTAACCTGAAAAATTTTTTGTTCACTTTAATTAATGCAATTATAATCTAAATAGACCTCCCAAAATCATAAACAGTCATTGAATGTAATTCAATTTATTGGTAAGGTATTTTTGGACTGGACTATGTTTTTTTTTTAAACTTTAAAATATTTTCCACGTTGAGAGAGCACTTTGAAGAACTTACAATGAGAAATCAATTGTCAACCCTAAAGTATGACTGCCACCATCGGACAACTTTGACATAATACAATGCATAACAAATTGAAGAGCATAATGACTACTTAATACAACTTAAAAATTTTCTGAAATTACAAAACAACAAATTCGAGAGAGGAAGCATTATTTTATTTTTTTTATTGGCTGAACAATTATCTATTAATATTACCTTGACAGTTTACATACAAATATAATGATTGAAATTCATCCAATTCAAATAATCAAATAATCATAATATTATTTATTCACAAAGTTCATCAAGGTAAATTTTCTTTTTTTTTGAGCACAGTTTAGGTATTTCTTAACTAGTGACTGGCCATAACAAAATTTCTGTCCCAAAAATATTGTTCTTTATATTATAAAAATATTATTATTTACAAAGATACTTATATTGTTCACTCACCTTGTGTGGAAGTACCGGTTTGAGACTCCTGGAGTAATATTTGAACTGGTTTCCATTTTTGTGTACCTGAACTCTCTCCCCGTCATATTTAACTTCAGAGTACATTCCATTTGGGCACTTAAGAAGGGCTTCCTCAGATGATTTGCAAGCCTGTGCCTTTAAATGAACAGCAGGGAAATACATATTATCATATACACCACACAAATTCCGTCCAGGAGAAGCACTTTGAATTTACTCATTTTTAACTGTCACTGGTTAAAAAATCAATCACTACTGGAACTATATATGAAAAACTTGGCTGCAGTCAAGTAACTGATAAAGGATGTTCCTTTTACTTATGATCAAACCTTATCAGACTTATGACCTTAAACAATGATAATTTATCTCAAAAATGTTTTACTGATTGTATGGGATATTATCTTCTTGATAAACTGATATATTTTTTTTTTTTTTTGCATGTGTCTCAATGCATAAGAATGTTAAACTAGCAAGTCAAAGGATTTAGGAAAACTTATAAAGTCGGAATAAAACATTAAAAATTGATTAGGTACCCAAACATAAACAATCTTTAAATAAATATTTAGACATGAGATTATTACTTCACGAACACGTTGCTAGATATCAAAAAGTATTTTTGTAGAACAAAGAAATAATCAACAAACCCCTGATTAACTGATAACTTTTAGCAAACACAGAGATTTTCAATTCCTAACAGAACTTTTATAAAAATTGAAACAAAGATAGTATTGATATCAGAGTCAATATAGTTTTTAAAAGAACAGTTACATTAGTTTAGCGAAATTAGTAACACAAATAAAAATCAGATTAAATATAAGATCATCTTCAAGCTACAAGCATTATACAAATAACATATAAACCTCCCATTTAATGAAAAAGACAGTAATAGTCAATGAATGATTCTCAAACATTTTCAGAATAGCAATAATCAAGTGAAATCTGGTCAGATGAAAGTTCAACACTTAATCCAAAACATATAATATTCTTCTTTTTTTTTTTTTGTATTTCAAAAGTTTAACTAGACAGCAAATATTACAAAGACATTTTAAATGTATTTTAATGTAGATGTATACATATATAAAAATAGTCAATCCTAGGGTGAGTCGCCTTAGATTTTTTTCTAATTATTTGAATGTTTTCATTTTTAAAAATTAATATATATTTATATCATTTATGAACTAAATATATAAAAAATAAATAAAGGTCATAGAAAAGAAACAAATAATACAAAGATATTTACCGACTCTAGAAATTTCATAAGTTTTAAAAGTTAAACTATTATATAAAAAAATTTATTAAAATTTTCAATTTTTTTGATAAAATATTTCATTTTATTTGTTAATCCATCTCAGCCCATTAAAATTCCATCTCAACAAAAAAAAAATAAACAACAATAATATTAATAAGAAACCCTTATTAAAATGAGCTAGAACCTTATAAAATACACAATTTGGGTGGTCATTAACTTAACATTGAGACTTATATAATTTTATGCAAAAAATGACTCATCAGTAGTTTTCCACTCTAATATCGATCACACGAGTTGAGTGACCTGCACAAAAAATTAGCGTCCATCGTTAATATTGCTGATATACATTGCAGATATCATCCTACTGCAAGTAATAGTCTTTCTCTTTAAGTAAAATGTTATACATATAATATAGGCAGGATCAAAATGTCAGTTTAAAAAAAAAATTTATTTAATTGAAAGAAAGTTTTGACTAGCTTAGATTTTAAAATTGCTTTGCCAAATAAAGGCTCTTTTTTTTTCAAGTCAGGGAAAAATTTCATTCTTACTTCTTTTCAACTTAGTAGTAACCTATATTTCAAAGAAGGTAAAACATGTTGAAAAGAAGGGAATGCAATGGACATTGATTGAATAGCTTAAAGACCTTGACCTATGCAGACATTTATTTGAGGGCATAGTGTTTCATAACCTACTGAGGAAAGTGAGAGAGATTTGTATGAAGCAGCAAGAGAAGTAAAACACCATACAAACATAAACAAAATAACAAGTAATATGGAGTGAAGAATGCTGTAAGAACAGGACATGTAGATGAAGAAGAAGGCTTGCACGTGCTGTCACAATGAAAAGTTACTCAGACATTGCAGAGCGTACTCAAATCAAAACAAAAATAAGATTACTTAAGTATCACACCCTGATGTAAATAGAAGCTTGTGGTGTGAACCTGGCATCTAATTGCAGGATATTTTATCCAATCATAAACACCTGCACTGAACGAACCAGAAAAAAAAAAAAAAAAAAGAGGATAAGACTGAAGGTAACAAAAGGACCAGACACGCATTACATATACTGGAAATACAGGCATATGGGAATATATACAGTTTGCTTTGGGGAAAACAAAGAGTTTGAAGACCTCATATCACATGTATATTTGCATCATAGAAGAAGAGATATTAATGAAAAGATGCAAAAAGGCTTTAACTCCAGAAAATAGTGCACAACAGGGATACTTGCTGTCAAATGGTCAAACACCTATGTTCCACCAGAAGCAACAGGAATGTAAACAAAACTATAATATATAATTATGTTTAAATAAATTTATCAAATGGTGGGCAATAGTTTCCTGGTAATCAGATCATCAAGTCAACTTTAGGTCTCTGGATATTATATAAGAACAGGCGACTTCAATATCATAAATTTAAATCACCAGAACAAGAGTGAAAACATAAAGGATTATAACTTATTTTTACTCTGGCAATGGTAACAACAGAGTTCGAAACGAGGTTTTGTCATACTTTTTTATAAAAAATTATAACAAACATCACATTTTTTTTTTTTTATAATTTTTAAACTTACCAGCATTGGAAGCACAGGTACCATAGGAGCTATATTTACAGTTAAATTCTGTTTCTTCCCTTTGGTACTCTCTTCAGAAGCTTTACCAACCTTTTGGAGAATAGAGTTTATGTCTCTAGATGCTTGAAATGCTTCATAAGCATCCTCATGCACTGCATCCAATCTGATTATGAAAACCAGTTTTCATTTATTAGTTTCAATAATCATTAAAAATAATAATAATAATAATATCTGGTAATATTAGTCAAATGTTCCAAACTAGAGCTTGTTCCAATGTTCCAAAGTTGTATTAATAAATTTGTACTTAGTAAAAAAAAAGAAAACGTGAAATAATCCATTATCGTGCTGCACTATGATGAAATGAGTTGCTAATTAATTTGGATAAGAATAGCTTGCATGAAAATTTGGTGTTTATTAATCGTAATGAATATTACAATGAACTATCAAATGCTATCTAACTTTTTAAAAAGGCATGTAAATGGTCATATTTTTGAATCAAACAAAAAAACAAATATTGATTTTTGTTTAACCTCTATTGCAGGAAGCTCCTTAGTTCTTCCTAGGTTATCAAGCACTTTTTAGAAGCAATGATTGAAAGTTGAGACTAATGCTTTGTGATAAAACACTTCATTACTTTGTGAAACAAAAATTTTAATGAAACTCACATATGTTTGGCTCCTGCATTTATTCGCAGATCGTGTCGTACCAGCCTAATTATTGCTTTTATATCATTTGATGTACACCTAGAAAGCAAAATTGTTAGCAATACTAAATAATCCTCATAAAAAATTTATTATATGTATATAACAAGTTATAATGAGCCATACCTAGGAATAATTTTACTGAAATGACTGATTTGATCTTCTTCACGGGTCAGTTTTGCCAAGTACTCCAGAAATTCATCAACCTCATGCAGATTTAGAAGACTCTTCTGTGAAGCCTTTACCTTGGAACTGCTCTCAAAGAATACTTTTATCGTTTCCGCAACATCACCCTGTTCAAGATGTTCAAGCATTTCTTCCTGATCGGTAAGAAATATCTGCAAAACCATAAAAAAGAAATGGTACATTAGACTAATATATTCATGGTCATTTATTTATGCTGAGTCTGAAGGTAGAGGGTTTACTTCAAACAGGTAAGGGCAATATAGAAGAAAAGGGGCAATCATATTTCATCTATCTGCGTGTTCCAGTTGATCCAATTGATCTGAAACTTTATTCATATGCTGAATAACATCCTGGATTACACTCTACATGTTTTGATAGAAATATAATAACAGGGAATGAGTGAGAAAATTTAATACACTATCTCATAACAATTTAATAAGTATTTAAGAAACAAATGTGAAGTCTCTGTACTGCATCCGAACTATTACTTGGTACTGTTCCTTCACTTTATAGGTTTGTTATTTACCTTATATTGACATCAAATTAATACTGTTGCAAGCAGGCTTCAAAAGATTTTTAAAGAAATGAACAAATTTTGTAGTAAAAGGAACATAAAAAGTAACGAGCACAAAACTAAGTTGATAATTTCACAAAAAGAAAACCCCCAAATCAAGAACAAAATTCTCATTAATCTTATTTAATTTATACATAAATTTACACAAATATTTTCAAAAAATACAATTAAGTTCATAATTTGGTAAAAACAAATGTAATCCTTGACACAAAATCCTCGGATAACATATTATCTTTTTATCCAAAAACATTGGGCAATCGCCTTTTAAAATCATTAGGAATTATCTAAAATTTTTATAGATACTTACACGACTAAAAAGCTTTATGATCTGCTTTGCTTGTAAGTTGTATACTCTTTTTATTACTCCAGGGAGTAGCAGCCTTATCAATAAACCCAGATCTCCTTTAAATGACTCTAAAATAACATAATAAAAGAAGTCAATTCAAATAAAAACAATGATAATATTTCAGAAAATATTTAAGTAAATAACAGATTATAATAACCAAATTTTCCCTATTTGCATAGAGACATTTAGTCGCCTAAGTAGCCAAGGGGACCCACATATTTTGTCTGTCAAGTAGAAATTCATTGCTTTCATACTATTCATATATTTAAACCTTATAATATTTATATGCTATAAAATTTATATAATGAGACATGTGATAAATATTCTGCTGTTTGAAGGATTATGAGTACCTGACGTCTAATGATGGCAATTAGTAATAATCATGCAATAAATATCGCTAAAAATGGACTTTAACTGACCATCAAAACAGCCTAAAGGAAAAGTAAGAATTCTGAAGAGTGATCAATACATTTCTAGCTTGTCTTCAAAGGATAACTCTTTATAACCCATCACTAAAAATATTTTAAGGCATTATAATATGCTTTCAAGAATACAGATTATTTCTTTTAAGGAATCTATTTATTTGAATGATTGACTAAACATAACAAAAAAATATTTTTGTATATTTATATTTTTTTTTATAAGATAAACTTAAGGCTAAGTAAGTTTTTTTTTCTCAAAGGCATTTCAAACTTTTGGCACTCCTGATTTATGACACACTTGAAATAGTGGTTTGGAAGTCTGAGCAATAGTTAAAAAGTCAGTTTCAAATGTAAAGGGAAATTATGAGTTCTACTATACATAACATAAAGACAACAATACTTTACATATATAGATACAGCTAACAAAAATTTCTCAAAACCCTCCATAACGCTTAAAGAGATGTCCAAACGATTTGCTGCTGTTTTTATTAAAGGGGATTCCTTCAAACAAATACTTTGTTCTTGAATGATATGCTATGAGACAATAATTATAGAGACAGTAAACATCATAATTATTGTATTAAAATGTTTAAAGGGACACCACCTCCCATACTTAAAATTAATATAAGGCTCAAAACCTAACGCTAATTTTCTCAATAAGAAAGCACTAAAATTCTCTTTTTTATGTCATTATATTTTATCTCTCAAGAATTCAGGATCTTTGATTATCTGTAATAATATAGCATATTTGATGAATGCAGATTATTTCCAACCCTATTTCTCACCAGATAAGAAAAGGTAGAAATTTAATAAAACAATATTTTCAAAATTGTGAAACCAGCCCAAGGACTGGCAAGACCATAAACTCTGGCATTAATTAAATCCAATGTCATATATTTTGTAATGTAAACAAGAAGACACATGGATTGACAAAAAAAAAACAAAGCAGATTACTTCAAATCAAATGATCCTGTAAACATTTCTCTCATTGACATAAACTGATAATATCAATAAAACTGGCAGTATTGTAAACAAACCTTACAGTAGTATATGAAAAAAACAGTTTCAAGAGCAACTAATCAATGATCAAATTAACTCAATGATAATGAATCACATTTGAAATGTTGAAAGGAAATAGATAAACTCAACGGGCACAACTGTCTAGAACAGAAAATTGGGACACTATAATGAGGATAGATATAAAAAAAAGATATAGTATGTTTATGATTAATTACAAATATTCTAATTAGAAAATTCAAATATGTACTCAATTAAATATTAAGTTAATATATCACTTATGTTAAGTCAATCAAAAGCTCAATCTTAATTCTGTGCATTCAAACACAGTAAGGAGAGGACTTTTTCAAAACTCCTCAGAACATTCAGAATAATCACAACAGAATAATCACAATAGCATAATAATTCAAAAATTAATATTAAGTGTTATATTTTTTATTGGGGGGGGGGGATTTGCCTTATATTTAATATAATCCAATTATGAAAAAGTTCATTTCTATGACATAACTATTAGACAGCTTTAAATAATAAACCATAAAAATTATTGATCATCTATTTAATGTATAAATAAATTTACATGTGTATGTAAAATTACTGGGTCTTAGTAAGGTGTTTCTATTTAACATAAGGAAAGTGAATGATGGTGGCACAATTCTACAATTTCATGAAATCCATTCATATAGTAATTGCCATTTGAGCTCCGAATCGTGATTGAGAAAAATTAATATTGTATGCAGTGAATAATTTATTTATTAATATCATAAACTCAAATAATTTTAACAAAACAATAGTAGTTTCACAAAAATACATATTTATGTCTATATTATTATACATCATAAACTTTCACCCACAAATGCTTCAAAAACTCATCCTCCTCCCAGGATAACAATAGGTTACTGATCATCAAATAGATAAAATAAATTGTAGTAGTAGAAAAACACAGACCATATTTTCCCCCAGTATATCTAATACTGGAGTATTAGAATTCAAATTTTATGATTTTTTTTTCATGAGAATATAAAAAATGAGGGAGATAAGTATGACGAACATTCGACGAAGGGATTATAAAAAACTATCAACAACAGTAACTAATAAATTAAACTGAGAAGATAGTCCGATCTCAAAGAGATTAAAGATCAGTTGAAAAAGAAAACATAAACTAGAAGGCAGGAAAGTTATATAAGAGTGAGGTTTTCCCCAGAACGAGACTAGTGTGTAGTTGTGATCCGACTGTCAGAAATGTGTTGCTCTTAATTTTGGGTTATAGAATCAATTTTTAATGGTTAGAGATAAAAATATCAAGAAGGAAAACCGCATTAGGAAATTGGACTAGCTTTCAGAAGCATCACAGACAGGTAATTTTTAATAAATAGTTATTATTATTCTGTGCCATTATATAAATAGTTGTAAAACTATATTTATTATTAATTAATATTATTATATTAAAGAATGAATATGTATATATATGTATTACAGATTGAATCAATTCTGTGATAAAAGAAACATTAAAACGATTGTCACAGGACTAAAAAGTTAATTATTATTAAGTTCTGATAATTCATAATCAAGTTTCCCCCAAAGAACAATAATAATGAGTAGCAACAGTTTTGGTAAAAAATAACAATAATAATTATTATGCACTATTATATGTAAATAGGTATTATAGGCAGTATTATGGTAAATAATACATCACAATCAATATGCATGAGGTTTACAAATTTATTGAAAATAAATTTAATTTAGCTTTTCAATGTTACAGTCAGTCAAATGACCAGACATTTTGGTAAGGTATATTCTATGCATAATAAAAATGGTTCTGCACAGCAATTTTTATTAAATACTATCCCCCTCCATGGTAGTTATAAACTCTCTACCTAAAGGCAATTATAGAAAAATATAAAAGGTGATAAAAAAATAAAATGAAAACAAACCGAATTTCTACCCCATAAAAAAATAAGGGAATTTCAAAAAAGAAAAGAAAAATAGAAGTGTCTTTAATTAGTAAATCATTTGTTCTATTCTACCATCTCACAAATTAGGAAAGACTAATACTTTAAATGAAAAATCATTCTTACTCATAATTGGTACATCCCTCAAAACATCATTATAATTATTGGGAGTCCTCTTATGGTATAGTGTTTAGAGTAACCACTCAGTGAATGAATGGTTCAGGAAACATCTTTGTTTCAGAAAGTGTTTTTTTTCTTTCGTATAAAACTTTATAAATTACAAAAAAATTGTAAATATTGTACGAATGAGAACTTTTATCACAATTACTCATTGCCCAATAAGGCAGATTGTAATTTTATCACAATAAAGAAGTTCTATTGATATGTAATCCAATAGCATTTTACAAATAGAAAATAAAACTACACATAAGGGTTTTATTTTACTATCTTAATTAAACTATTTTTAATCCTACCTTATTATGATATTTATTGAAGCTTAAATTAACTATTTTAACATTAAATCGTTTTCCAATCAATGCACCTCATCAGAGTTATTATAAATACATTTATTTCAGGTTTTTTTAAACTCCATGTTTTGAAGATATGTCTGTTGATGCCCAAAAATGATAAAACCTATTTTGAAGCTTTTGAGGCGTTTTTCAACTCGGGTCATAAACTCGATTCTCGGCAACCACTTCTTCCAATCCTACTAGTATTCATCTCCTAGCCCCCTAACTGCCATTCCTGGCTCTACTATTTCTATCCAATGTTTTCTCCTAGGAGGAAAGTGAAGATTATTTTTTTTGATCATTGTATTTGCAACATTTTAGTTATCATTTATTTATATCTCCTGAAGCCAAAAATCAAAAACATAAAATTTAAAAACCTGAAAGATACAAATATAGTTAGTTACTTTTATCTGTAGGAAAGATAATAACAGATTCAAAACCGAAGATATTGAGTGTGCAACAAATTTTTTTATTGGTTTGACAAGGAATGTTCTTTTAGCATGTTGACAAATTAACAGATAAAATTACATACCACCATCAGACCCCTTGGTAATGAATTCCCTGATTTTGGCAGTCTTATCCAAATAGCCAGGGACACCTGCCACTTCTGCCAGCAGTCTCCTATATTCCCTGAAGCTGTTGTCTTTGTGATTGTAATTCTGCTTGGGAGGACTGGTATCTTCCTCTTCCTCGGTCTCCTGCTTATTTTCTCCTGGCTCCTTTGGCCTACGGCCATTGGCTCTCACACCTGTAAAAATAAATACCTTAAATTAACGACCATTAGTCACAAGTAATAAATCTTTATATGAAGAAAATTACAATCTGCCCTAAAAGTGTAATACACAAAACTACCCTGAGCCATGAACACTGTCCAATTGTAGCTAATCAAGGTCCTCAGGCCACTTATTTTAAACAAATTAACGGTGGTAAAGTGAAAAGAATTTCAAAAAATAAAGTTTTGAAAACCAAGGATAGAAATCGTGTATTTATTATTAGTTCCACTCCAGTTTTAAAAGGTTTCTTAAGTCAATATTTTAACCATTTACAACTTTATTTATTTTTTGAAAATGTGGCTTCTGGTGACGCAGGTGGTTTAAAAAATACAATGAAATTGGCAATCATCTAATACCTTTTGAATGAACTAACACGGAGTTTTTTGACTTTCTACAGACTTAATTTCTTATATACAAATATATGATTTATATTTAAAGTGGTTTTGTCTTCCCACGATAGAAAATTTATACATAATCTTTATATTAGAGGAAGACGAAACGACCCACAACCTGCTGAAATGCCAAACAAAATTGCCGCACGTGAATTTAATCAATTCATCACTAGAATATAGCTCTATAATGGGTTGAAACAGTAGGGCTCTAGATTTAACTGTCATTTACTTTAATTATTTATGTTATTGTTAACTTCAATTCAAGTTTTTTATTTTACTTATATCACCTGTTTGAAATGTGAATGAAAATGTATTTTGGTCTTTTATTCTGTTAGATTTTCAAAAATTAGTAATTGATATATATATATTATATGTATCTATGTTTTTCACGTTGTAGCACCTGAGGATGATGGCATAAGCCTATAGAAGAGATATTAGAAATAAGAAACTATGGTCACAGAAAAGTTGATTCTGTCAAGAAACTGCCTATCATTCAAAACAGAATTTATTAGGAAATTATTTTGACTTTTGAGCTAGGATTTCAGAAATCTTTTTTGTGAGCGGTAATAACTCGATTCGGTTAAAGTTTAATTATTTTCTCTGTATTTCCCGTTATTTTATTTTAAGCATAAACTAATCAGCATGATTTGAGGCATCCTGGAATATACCTTTAATATTTCAGATAGAATGAATCGTTTTTAAAAACACTGTGGTAGACAGAATATATTTAATTAACTTAAATTAAAGCAGGGCCTTCGGGGTCGGCAACAAAAACCTAGGTCATGAGAATTGCCATTAAATAAATCGATTAAGACTTTACGGCAGTATGTATTGCAATTCGTTATTTTCTTACGAGATTTCGGAACATTTCTTACCAGAATTCGGAAATTTTCCTTTTCACAGATAATCTAGAATAGTAGAAAGGTTACGAGGGTTACGCTGAGGTTACGACGGGAGCGTGGAACACTCAAAACACCCCGAGCCTTCCACCCTAGTTCCCGATTCTCGAGACCATGATAAGGGAGTTTATGTCCGGTCTTCAAACACTATTTGCCCAATGATGACAATTCATTCGTACAGTGCCATGAAGTTGGTAAAGTAAATTTTGTCGGAATGATGTGAAAAAAATGTTTATCTGTATTTGAGCAAGTGAACGTCGGCGAACTAAAAACACTTTAGATATAAGATACGTGGCGAAAGACCAATTTTAATCAGGCATGAGCTCAATTCTCACTAACTAAATGAGTATTTATTATTTTAATTAAAATTAAATGAGTATTGAATTTTTTTAAATGGTGGTGAATCTATTGACCAGGGGGTTGAGGACCTTTCTTAAATAAAGACCCTATTCCGATAAATAACCTATAAACAATACTGGTCGATCAGTTGCCTCGCACGTTTTTCCCCTTTCAATTGAATGACAAATTATTTGTTTTGTAATAGTCAGCGAAATTCGCTTGAATCAATTGTATTTTCAGAAATAAGTAAATATAAACAAAAATGAGGACATAGAAAGTAAATAAACGTTATCAGAAGTCTGAGTTCAGAACGGGATCTCCTCGTCATTTTGTTTCAAGAAATTATTTAAACGATTCTGATACAAAACAAACAATAATATTTCATTATATTTGCTATATACACCTTGGCTACTAAAAACTGTAGTATCAATAAATAAAATACAATTGTAAATAGCTGAAATATTGACATTTAAACACGTCTTGAAGTTTTTCCTAATTTTCCTGGACAATTTATGTTATTCAATTTTAGTTCAGCGTATGTGGCTCTCGCGCTCTTGGTCAGCTTCCGCTGGCTCGTATCCGGTGACGCGGCTGACGGAGGAGCGTGGGGGCCTTCCCAAGACTCCGCTTCCTCTTTCGCATGCGAGGGAGGTGACAACTATGTGGATTTGGGAGGTCTCTGGGCTGTTTGTAAATACTGTATAAATGTGCGAGTGAATGAAAATTGTAAATATGGCATAATTGAAAACATTTATCACAATTACTTATTGCCCAATGAGGCAGATTGTAATTTTATCATAATAAAGTTGTTGTTGTATTAATCTTAGTTCAAAATAATCACCACACCTATAATATGGAGAAAAATTATGATAATAGTTCCTGATCTATTGTAACTTTTTTAAGACCATTATCATAGAACGCACAGAAAAACAAACGAAAGACATCCGACCAAAAGTATTTTCTGCCAATTTATTCCAATTCGAAGTGCAATTCGTGCATTTTATTAGTTGTATAACTTTTAACACATTTGAATGACTTGTAACTGTAATTATAGCTGAAAATGACAAAACAAAAATTACATGTCATTAATCAGGCCATTTTAATTTGATATACTAATCAATATATCAGATAAGCACTGATTTTTTAATAATATTTTATGCATGGATTAATTAATAACTAATTTGACACATAATCATGTTTTATGAAGATGTCAGTATTTTCAAGCTGTCGCAATATTACATGAGGCCTACTTGTGTAATTGTATGTCTCTACGTCGAACTGAGGAGTCACAAAAAAGACATTCAGTCACAAGGGTGAAAACTTTGGGGTTTTTCTTTTTAAAAAAAAAACAAAGAAAACCTCCATCCAAAGGAGTTGAAACCCAAATAAAACAAATTTAAGACAACATAGTGAAATACGAAGAACACGGAAATAAAATTAAGTGACCTCCTCACCCCAAAAGAAGATAATTATCAAATTCACTTATTTTTTGAGTAAATGAAAATTGACGTCGGTACATAAAATGTACAGGGATGATTTGATTATGCCTGTTGACTTTACAATTAGTATAATTCCACCAGACACCCTTACAGTGAAGTAAGAACCTCTTTTGTGGGACTATAATTTAAAACAGCTCTTTCGACTCAACATCTTGTCCTTCCCACCTCAACGGGATAAAATAATCATCTAATAACGAACTAAAGGTTCGAATCCGGGATAAAAAAAATACGAAGTAAAATTTGAATATTGTTGTTTTGTTGATGAATTAAAGAGCGAAACGTCTAATCTATTATGACGCATTGAGAAGCAGAGGAATTATCATGTTAATAATCATTAAAAAACTAAGATTTTCCCAACGTTGACATCAACAACTTTAATGCATATTTTTGCGTTTTACCTTTGCCTTAATGAATATTTGTTATTAGATTTTTGGGAATATGATAAGAAATACGCAACTTCGGTTATGTGAGATGTGTTACGGAACCTCACACTCCTTAACAAAAATAGATTTGGCAATACTTTTGTAAGTCATTATCTTGTTTTTTAGTTACTGTAAATATCTATTGTCCAGGAATCGCGACCTAATTTATTTTTAGAATGAGCTGTTTTTTTTTAAAGTTTATTTTATCCGAGGGATTTTCGAAGTATTGATCTATTTGATTTATTAATTCAAATGATCATGTCTGAGTGAAAGTTAATTGCTGAGTCCAAATGTAACTTTCCATTCAGGTAATTGATTAAAACGACTTTTGTCGACACAGTTTTTTTATTTTATTTATAATAATTAGAGCGCTTTGGATGGCTTATACCATCATAGTCATGCGCTTAAAAGAGATGTCACCCCCATGGCCGTTTCCCTGATCCCCTCACTCTTGGTGGTCAAATAACTTGCCACCACTGTCAATGATTAAGGGCAAGGTTTTATTTATAAATGTGGCTTTTTCTAAAACCTTCCTAAGACCTCCCCTTATCCGAGTTGGTTACAATATAATCATTATATTTGATTTTCTTTATAGATTTATTAGTATTACATTATGGATTTTAAACCTTGGGCTTCTTCAGTAATGCGACGAATTTGACAATTTTAGACTTATATTCATTTGAAAAGCCCCCATCTTCTGTTGCACTATCGGTGCTAATTATGGTCACATTAATTATATCATTTGGTGTATTATTTTGAGCGGGCAATACTTTAAGCCCTTTTCTAAAACTATTCTTTTTCGTATAGTCGACCCTTGGTTCAACTCATATTCTTGACAATTACACTTGTATTAGCTTTAATATGCTTCAGTATTTCAGAGAAAAAGATGCGTTTTTGTCTACAACTCTTTGTTTATTCCTAAGCACGCTTGAATAAGACTGTTTCACATGTTTGGCAATATCAACGTGAGTCCCAGGATCACGCACTACTTCAAGCCTAGCTTTGATTACTTTAATGGAATAACATATAGTATCTCTCAAACTGAACCATATTTTAATTTCATTCTTCAAAATTAAACTGGCCTATAAGCCATCGTAGCAGCGCTTAAATCATTACAGATAAAATTAAAAAAACTGTGGCCAGACAAAAGTTGGTTTCATCAATTATCAAGGTTCAACTAACACCGGCAAACATTCCAAAGAAACGAATCTATTCAGCTGGTGAACGTCTTCCGTCTGAGCATATGTACATAAAAATGAAATGAAATGAAAACAAAAAAACTCCGGGACATTACTACCAGGAACAAATGTTTAAGTCTAACTGGCATAAAAAAAAATTAAACATATAAAATAGATTGCACTAATGTGATTAGCTTATAAATAACTATGTACCTATGAACATTGACGGTGACTTCAGCGAACCAATAGCACTATGTCAAAACAACAAACATAAATGAGAAGAGATGAGACATGTAAATTACGATAGCTGCCATAAAAACGATTCCATCAATCTGAAATTTTAAAATCATTCTACACAACACCTAAAAATCTGTTGACTTGGGTTTTTTTGTTGGAATACAATTACAGTTTATTTTGGGTAAAAAAATTAAACTTGAAAAAAATTTGAAATATTATTTCAATATGGCTAAGTACGCATTAACACGACAACAGAAAGGAATAGTTTGAAGATCCTCTAACAAGTTTAAAGCACACGATATAATATTTTTTACTTTAACTATTCACAATATTTTTTATTAGTTCAAAGGCAAGTAAAAGGTAATGTGGGGTACAAACTTTTGAAATGTTTCACTACGAATAGCTCTAAAAACGTTATTACTCTAGCTAGAATTATTTCGTACAATATACTTGGTAAAACTTTTGAAATGCAAATCCGACTTTTAAGTAAATAAATTTATAAATTCTAATATGGCCTCACAGGTTCAAGTTAAGCACTTCCACCTTCTTAACTGGGTCCCTCATTTACAGTGCATTCAAACAGTAACGATTACTGGGACAGTGGTTTAAAGTTTATTAGACTTTAATTGAAATTCATTAAAATACAGGAGTTGACTTTTTTTAGTTTTAAAGGTATCTTCCACAGGAGATGAAAATAAGTTTTGTTTTAGTGAGTGATTTTTTAATTTAAAATACAATAACGAGAAGGGGGAAAGAAATTAAACGTGAACGTGGACATTTCTCTGTCACTGCTTAGAATGTATGTAATCATTTAAAATTCATGATTTTTATGATCTTATCCTGTGGTTAAGAACACGTGAAATATGTTAATGAGATGAAAATTCCATAGCTTTTCCAAAAAAATATTGCCTGAGAGCTAACAATTTAAATCGCCTATGATACGGAATACGAGGTCCTGAATAAGTAGGTAAGTCTAAAAACGTATATTTTCAAGGCAAAGTTTTTTTTTTCCTGAAAATTAAATGTTTTATAACCCCGTTTGCACCATCAATAACCAAATGGACTCAAAATCTATACCATATTGAATATATCTCTTCAAGGGTCGAACTCATCTCGCATTGACGTTAATTCGACTTACCCAATTATTCTCCGAAGCCGCATACAAATACCAAACTAATTTTGATATTTTTCTGATGGGGCCTATTTCAGATGTAGTTATTTTTTGAAAACTAAATCAAAAGCTCACTAGACTTGCAGTTTTCCTTACACTCTGAACAGTTTCCAATATTTTTCACTGTGAGTAAATCTATAATTTTTCCAATTATTTGCCAACCTACCATTCAGTTTATGTTTAAACCCTATCCATAAAACTTTATGTACAATAATTAAACTCCGATTTCCACAGCGGATAGTATTAAAAAGTACACGTCACGATCCTTTTATCATGTTGTCGGGTCGTCACTAGGTGGCGCCTGATCACCCTAGCCCATGTGACAAGTGCGGATTGTTCGAGTTTATAACCTGGACAATCGTTCCATGACGGCGTTACTATCTGACTCCATTTATCATAGGTATGTGCCCCGACAATGCACTATGTTCAAGAGAAGAGGTACAGAGGTTTCATAAAGAATTAGTCAAGTTTTCAGAGTTCGAGCGGAAACCAAGCATCACCGAGTAAAGGTCCCGAGAGACTGATTAACAGGGCCAGGAGGCTGCCTTAAGTACCCTCTCTACTTCCTGCTGGGAGGCTGTAAGGTTGCCTAGGCCGGCGGTTGGTTTTCACACCTGTGGCGAGGAACGTGACCGGTGCCTTATTACCCGGCCAGGGGACAAGCCCTGGAGGCAGAGAGGGCCCAAAAAGGTTGTTAAGTTTATGACTGTTTATGACTGCCAGCTGCTGACCCTCCTCAGGTTACTTGCTTGGTCCCCGTCTTTTATTGCTTAGCACATTTACAATGATTTATATTTGTTTATTTACATTTGTCTATAATACATTTAGTTTATGTTATTTACTGTTGCTTACCATATAAATGCAATAGAGTATAGGGTGATTTATTTTATGTAGTTAGCGGTCGCTACACATGTTCTAATCAATTATATTAGTACTGTTTACATAATAAAACGTTACATACGTTTGCAATATATTTGAGCGCTAATCGTCAATTCAACTTTAGTTTTTCAGTTAGGAAGAATGCTCCCAACACTTTTTGGAAGAATGAGAAGTTTTCAGCAAACTAAGGTTTTATACATAACATAATATAACGGAGGGAATGTGGATTTTGCCCAAAGGTAATTTTCACTATAGTAAAAGATAGTTAAAATTCAAGATCTTGTTTTTTTACCTGACGGAGGCGATTTCACCTTTGATTGTCTAATAAAAATACAAAGCCTGACTTTAAAGTCCTTGATTACAAGGAAAAAAATCTAGCAAAGTCTAAATAAAACATTAATTGGCGGAACTGTAGCAGGAAAAGAAGAAGGAAAAGAGAGTGGGAATGGATAAAGTAAAGTGGGAGACCAGGAAATAATGAAAAGTTTTTCTTATAGCCAACTCAAATACATCCAGAAGAGGTGGTACAAGCATGGATTTCTGGTAGCAGTTCCGCACATCACTAGTTCCATGTATTGGTAGTCTGTCTACGCGTACCGAAATATAACTTTTTGCATTCTGAGAAATTTTTATTGTGTTATTTGTCTCACTATTATTTATAATTATTAATAATGAAGTGGTAAAAAAAAGTACTGGTAGGATTAACACTCGAAGACGGGTCCTGTCCAACATCTAATCAAGGACTCCGAGTTACACTGCCTCAATTTTTCCCACATGAATTATCTTTGTCCAAGCTCTCCCAAAGACTCTGAGTAGACACAGTAACTCCTGAGTTAATTTTCCGAGAATAGCATTTAATATCCGATATTTCATATAAAGCCTTAACATTGGCAAAACAGCTCTGATGAATCGACTAGGGGTAGTACTGTGCCCGCTGTCTGCCTCTGTGCCCATTGGTTACATTGCGTCAAAGAGAATTCATATTGAGAATATCCTCACTGGTGGCAAGCAGGGTAGCTTAATTGAACAGCCCTGTGTAGATATTGGGTATGTGCCCGTTTCGAGTGCCGTTCTTGCCAGTCATTTTTTCTTTACAATTACATTGAGGAACCAAAAAATACATTTTTTTTTTTTGCGGCATAGGTATTGGAGTGAATTTAGATACATTAATATACTAAACTACTACACCACCTGTTGTTACTTTGTTCAAATTTAATCTTTTTTTTCAAACCATATTCTTGTTTAGTTTGATTAATTATATTTAATTTTCATTCACAATAATGTCCCTATTGTGAAAGTGTTTGTATATTTTAGTTAGTGGATAAAAATTTTTCCAAAATATATTATTTTTACTAAGACTTGTTTCGCCTTTCAAAACATCTCGTTTTTTAACACACCCCTATGCTAGGCTCTAAATAAACAAATAATAACAGGCTTTTTGTTTAAATAGTAGTACAGGTAGTTCCACCTATCAAAAAAAAAATGTTCGTTTTTCTTTCAATATAAGAGAAACACTGCGCCGCAAAATCACTTATGTTTTAAACAGAAAAAAATGATAGAATCTCTATTGAATTCCATAATATTTAATAACAAGGGGATAAGATGGGAAAAAACAAAAACACTATTGCCTTGCGTTATTAATAATTATGAGCATTCTGGTGTCATGCCAGAGGCTGAGGTTCATTTACACGTTACATAAATTCATGAGAAAAATTGATAATACTACTGATTAAAGAAGGGCAATTTAACAACACTCCTATTTCTTATAGCACTTTAGGATTTTTTTATTAGTATTCTTCCCTAATTATTGGTCCAGTTAAAATGTAACAAAATTTTAAATACCCTCTTTCCTATTAAATAGTATATTTGTTATGTTTCATTTAATGAAGATCATTTCACTTATGTTATTTGTTGATAATATATATAGGAATACAATGTAAAACTCTTAAGGTCTGATATAAATACAACATACAATACATGCAGTATGGCGCACTGAGGACATAGATCATGTAATATATTTAAAACATACGATTCTTTAATGGTGTTACCTCAGAATATTTTGAATACACATACCCACACATCTTATAATGTATTATATAAATAATCTTACATCCATCTCACCGCAGAAAGTTTTCTTAAAGGCAGGTGATTAAAAAACAAATTGATAGATTATAGCGCAGTTCTCAGTCATATGGTCAAGTTTTATATATACAGAGGGGTCCAAAACAATGTATCCACTGTTTAAAAGTCCATAACTTGCAAACTAATTGACGGAGTTGTCTCATTTTTGGTAGTGTAATAGTTTGTAGTTCCGGCAATCACCATACAAGCGTTGTATTGCGTTGTTTTGTTTTGTCAGATGACAGTCGCCAGATAGTTAGTGTTTTATTGTTAGTTGTACAGTATCCACACGTTCCCCAGACTTAACTCCACTGGACTTTTACCTATGGGGAACAAAGGACGTCGTTTATCGACAAAAGCTACGCACATTAGATGAACTTCGAGAATCCATCGTACATTCATGTGCAAATATCCAACTGAGCACGTTGCAGTCAGTAGTTCGTGCTGCCGTTCGGCGGCATCGTTTGTGTGTGGATGTTAATTGTGACCATTTCGAACACCTACAGTAATATCTTTAAGTTGGACTTTAAGCTACACTTTCACCAAAAATGAGACAACTCCGTCAATTAGTTTGCAAGTTATAGACTGTTAACCAGTGGATACATTTTTTGGACCCCTCTGTATTATGCCATCAGGATATTTATTTACATGTGGATATTTAAACTGAGAAATTTTGGAAGAAATTATTTTCATATACATGATCAAATTGTTACATAAAGTGCTATAATTTCATGCGACGAAACAAAACCTTTACATCCAGACCGTTTGTCTATCTCTGCCCTAAAGAGGTTTTATCTTATGAATGCGACACCGATAACGATTCCCAGTTATGCACACAATTCAGACGAAGAAGAAAGTCATGATAATCAAACCAAATAAAACTGAAACCAAAACAATGAGTAGAGGGCACCGGACCAAAAGCTGATCAAACAAACAGGCAAGGCTATCTTAGCTGTGATTGGACGATAACTGTCTACTGTGATGCTCTCTATATCAGCGTGCAATGTAGACACTTGCAATGTTCTTTTCAGTTCTACTTTTTCTATATCATTATTCCAGTAATTATCGAGAATTCTAATCTCTACAATTACATCCAATTGGCAAATAAAATATTTATTGTGATAAAATTACCATCAGCCTTATTAGGCCATAAGTAATTGTGTTCAATGTTTTCATTTATACCATATTTACAATTCTTCATCCATCTGCATATTCATACAGTATTTACAAACATACCAGAGCTCTCTCAAATACAGATGGTTGTCAACCCCTCCATCAGCCGCTTCACCGGATACGAGCAAGTGGTGGCTGACCAAGGGCGCGAGAGCTACAGACGCAGAGGACATGATTGGAGAAACTGGCCATTGCCAGGACTCCCACAGTCACGTATTTATATCAGGCCACGAGGCCACTGCCGCTGAGGTTTATAGGGATGATTGGTGCATTGCAATGACTGTGCTTTGGGATGGGGGGGTTGGTTGGATATGTTACCATGGAATTTCATTAACTTGGAAGGGATGAGTTCAAGAATGTAAGGTATATTAACATCGTTATGAACGGTTTTGTTGCTGACGTAATCAGGGTCATTTACTATTGTTTTTTTGGACTTTTGATTGAAAGGATTGGATACGCTTGATGTTTGACTTTTTTCCTGACCCCCATAGCTCTATTCCATGTGTCCAGATTGGCTTTAGTATAACTTTGTAAATTCAAATTTATTTTCTATTGAGTTATGGGATGTCCTTCGAAGTAGTCTGTACGGTTGTCCAAAGCGTCTGTTCAGTTCTTGTCTTTTTAGCCTCGTGTGTGGGTTCCATATCAGCCTTTTGTTCAGATGGAAGCCTAAATAGACACAGGGAGAGGAATCGAATTTAAAAAGACTAGCGGACGGGATTCAATTACATCAAACACTGATTTCAATTACGCCATTAGTTCAACGAAGGTGAAAAAGAGATATTAAGTTTTCATAACGTTTATTTTATGGACAACGTTTTAACATACTACAAATGTCTGCAACAAAAAAAGAATGTGGGGGTTAAACGTGACTGGTAATAGTGAACAACACAAAGAATCGGTAATAGATGAAAGCATATACTTGTAAACAAGGTATGTAATATCTATAAGTTTTACGTATACCTGTTTTCATCCATTACCTACATATATTTGCATATTACATATTGCACTTAGGTATATTATATTAATGCATATTATATTATTTTTGTTATCAGGACCTATGCAGACATGCATAAAAAGTCGAAACGTTCTCCATAAATAAGCTTGATAAAAAACCTAACAATTATCTTTCAAATCAAAGTTTACGGCTAGAAACAAACTCATAATTGAAACATTAACGTGTTAGGTAATCATGTTAATTTAAATCAATGGTGTGGCTCTCTTGTAAATTGGGAGTTAACATGATTTTTACATGATATTAAGGTTATGGATTCTTTAATTCCTAGGAATAAAGCAAATTGCTTTCATTTCCAATAGAAACGACTATGCTCTAGATAGGACAGCTCGCGTTTTAGCCCTAAATGCAACTTAAATGAGGACCCTAATAATTAAACAGGTCATAATTCAGATTCGGATTAACATCTGATAAGCTTCTTTAATCTTGATGACTAATAATAACAAAGAAAATGTGTCTTTTATAAGTACATATACATATTTTGTTATATATTTTCTTATTTCATATTATTTCTCTGTACATAGTAATTTTTAGTTCGAGGTCATACTTTCCAAGAACCCACGTTATTGTCACAGATCCTGGATGATAAACATATTATTATTGTTAATCCACACCATACTATTACTAATTAACAAGCTTGCCATAAAAAATTGCAGTATTACTTACTGTCCGGCAGCCGGGCGAGTATCTCCTCCTGGTCCTCCTTGCTCAGGCCGTCCCAACCTCCGATTTCGTCAACGTATTCGATCTTCCGCGTACTAGCTCGTTGTTTAGCGAATACCTGCGAACGAACACGAACCTCAGTAATTACATCAAACAAATAGTCCCACTGCATAAATGAATAAATTGATTCGAAGAACAGTTGCTTTGTAACTTTTTCAACATTAGACCGAAGACGATTCTTTCTATAAAAAATATAATTTCATAAATTAATTGTGATATAAACTGTGATTTCGGAAGAGAACTAACAGCAGAAATAAGAGATGTCCGAGTTTGCGCCGGAGGTCACAACTCAAGGATCAATCATTCCTAATAGGAAACTAAATAGGAATTTTGGTCGCAGAAAATAAAGTGACCTTTACAAATAAGAAAAGAAACGGTAAATAGATAAAATATGAAATAAAAAAAGCCTAATGTTATTTTCCGGGATACCGATGTTTGAGAAGGCATTTACATGATTATATTTGCACTGCATGTTGTTTTAATTGATCTGCAGTCTCTTTATAATTCTTTTATTAATACAATTTCTTAAAATGTCAACGTTTCACCTGTTCAGACATTATTAGGGGCTGAAATTTTGAAAAAAGATATATATATCTTATTAAGATATTCTGGATTTTTGATTATCTAAAAATTAAATTTTACCCACTAATTTTAATTTCCATTAAAATCAAATTCCGAACACGTGACCGTCAACCGGACGTTTCAGTCAGCTCAATAACGTCATTAACGAAATAATTCACAGATTTACTAACAAATGACAATTTTATCGAACCAAAACCTTCCAAAGATTTTATTAAATGCCCCAAAAATTATTATCAAAATTAACAAAGTTAAAAATTATTAGATACTGGATCTAAAGGCACTGGTATAAAAGAAAATACATATTTGACAATAAAACTGAATCTAGACCCAAAGACTTATAATGAACTGCCAATAAAAAGTTATAAAAACAATTATAGCAATCAATACAAAGCCTAAATAGAATGATAAACAAATAATTATCCTCGTTACATTCTCCAAAGAATTACAACATGATTTGCACCTATATGTCAACAACCTGTAACAGGATTTTCTTATATCGGCATAAAGAGAGTAAACGAATTAAATGGAAAGGTCAATATTCAAAATAAAAAGTTAATTCTCTTAACTGGCTATACACATATACAAAAACAGTGAACATTTACAAGTAATCAAAATTAGCGTTATCGGAAACGGAATAGCTGACGAACAAAAGAAACGGTACACTAGTGAAATCCTAAGAATTAAAGACTATCGCCCATCTACCGGAAATAAATTCAAAACCTTGATTCTAATTTCATACGTTTTTCATCGAAGTTCCTTGAACTATCAAGGATTTCAATATGAATTATAAATTGAAAAACGTTCTTTCTTTCTTCTATAAAAATTATTCAATTCCGTACCATCGAATGAAATCAGCGGAAGAGGAAAAAACCGGATAATTGACGGAAATATAATTGAACTAACAAGAAGCCAATTTATTCTCTTCTGGTATGTGTATACGACAAACAAACCGCTTTTAACTCTCACCACGTACCCGATAAAATCAAGCAAGCCTATTTAAACTCTGTAGAACACTGATCTAGAGCACATCCCTCATCCGCCCACCTACAGCTCATACCTGTCTTAAACCGTTTCATCCAGTCACCTCTCCTTTTAAACTACAATAAAATATGTCAGTATCCTGTTTTATTAATAAAGTATTTACAGTCGTAAGATCGTTAATTGTAGCACAGTCATAAAAACCGCGGATGAATGAAGGTAAACTATCACCTTTCGTGTTCAACTATGACATAAGTATAATATAATAGAGATTTTGAGAGTTACCTCGAACAAGCAGTCCAAATGGTGCCAATTTTTCATCACTCCAGAACCGAACGGGTTCGCCCCAGTCTTGGCCATTCTCAGCGCCCCGGAGTCGATTTTCTGTTTGCATTTTTTGCAGCCTGACCTGCCTGTTTTAGCCCTGTCGGCGTACCAAAGGAACGTTTCTCCCTCGGACATCTTAAAACAGAAGATAATAAACAATTAATTAAGTCAATAAATATTTAAGGTAATAAACAAAGCAATAAATTAAAAAAATACAAGAGTGAATGGAAAATAAAGGCTGCAGTAATTCAACAAATGAGATATCCCTCTAAACTTCATATTTATTACTGTTGTACGAGATAAAATAATATAAAAAAATATTATGTAAAATCGCCAGCGGTATTGGTCAAGGCTGCCCAGTATCTTGGGCCGTTACATATTGTTGTGAAATCTGTTATTCACAATACAAAAACAACATTAATTAACAATACGAAGGCACTATACAGCAGAATATAACAGTTTATATTATATAATTACATATATAATAGAATATGATAGTATCTCTTTAAAGGTAGGCAAATTTTCTTAATTTCTCTATTAGAACTAATTTAACACAGACAAATTAAAATAAAACGGAATTGATGCAAGTGGTAATTTCTCATGTTTGTTTTTTCTTTAAGTATTGTTTTCACTGCGCTACTTTATTTTCATCCACTTGCTCCACCAAACAAAAAAACCATATTTACGCAACACTAAACAAATATAAGTACTAAGTTACTACAAATAAACTTGTTTTATTCTATTCTTTGTATAATAATATTATTTCGTTTTTATTTGAAGATTGTTTTTTAAAATTTCAAAACAGCTCCCTTTGAGAATTTTATAAAAGAATAAATAACTTACAAAGTGGCACTCAATATCACCTAAATCTTTCCCGCTCAAACTGAACTAAAACTTTTTACTGAACACTAGTAGTGCATATAAAAAAAAATATATTAAAAATTGGTATGTACATATTAATCAAACAATTGTATCCGTCAGTTATCAGTATTCGAATCGTAATGGAACGTAATGCATTTGATATTTCAAATCCAGCCTTCATTGATCGTTATCGTCATCTGCAAATTAATCTTCCACCTATGAGTCGATGTATTATGTTAGTGTGATGCAGAAATCGACCAAAGCAAGTAACAAATTTCTCCTCTATTCGGTCATTAAAAAAACTACTAATAATAAAATATATATATTGTAACATTCATGATATTTGAGAATATCATGGCCAGGAACCCTGACATCTGGTAAGCATCTTCCCTTGTGCTCCTAGGAGTGGGGATAAGATAAAAGGTCAGTC
This sequence comes from Acanthosoma haemorrhoidale, assembly GCA_930367205.1. NCBI lineage: Eukaryota > Metazoa > Arthropoda > Insecta > Hemiptera > Acanthosomatidae > Acanthosoma > Acanthosoma haemorrhoidale. The sequence goes on from OV884014.1 coordinate 46,424,908, forward strand.
TTAGCACAACCGCCGAGAAGAGCGGACTTAGCAAGCTCCCGAATTGGCGGTTACCATACAGGAAAAAAGGAGAAGAACCAACAGCAGAAAGTAACGTTGATTGATTACAGGAAGATCATCGATCGGGTGATATTAATATTGTTTTTATTATGGATCCATTAAAAGAAATTGAGCTCAAATTTCATATTTTTTGTAATTAGTAGTAACTATCCTATTTTAAAGGGAATTGAATATTTTTTTATACTTTTTGTCAGCACTCTATATAATTATAATTATTGTTATAACCATTTTATTTGAATATATTTCACAATTCCTAGTTTCTCAATTTATTAATAACTACAACATTAGCCTTGAGATCGGGCGATTCAATCGGGATAAATTCCTATGTCAAAGACATAAAACAATTTGAATTAAAGATCTCATGACGGACCTGCCAAATTAGTTAAGGTAACTTGATCAAATAAAGTAGAAAGGGAAATGGTAAAAAATTAGGTAGGTTTCAATATATATATTATTTGAGATTTATAATCGTTAAGAATCGTGTGTTTGTTTACAAGTGACACTTGATCGCGCATAAATCTTGAAAAATTTAAACTATAACTGTAAAGCAAACAAAACCCTTCATAACGACCTTAATATACCCTACATTCTTCAATTCATACCTTCCACATTTATGAGATTTCACCGAAACCTATCTAACTACTCTAATCCCTTAGCACAGGCATTACACTGCGCCACCCATCCCTATAATCCTCCTCGTATACTAAGCGGCATTGGCCTCGTGACCTGCTATAAATACGCGACAGTGGGAGTCCTGAAAATGGCAAGTTTCTCCAGTCATGTCTTGAGCGTATGATGATAATGAAACATGTGGATTTGAGAGGTCCCTGGGCTGTTTGTAAATACTGTATGAAATTGCGAGTGAATGGAAATGATAAGTATTGTATGAATGAGATCATTGAACACAATTACTTATTGCACTATGAGGCAGATTGTAATTTTACAACAATAAAGGATTTTTCATCTATTCGTTGGGGTATCACGAGGAGTCTTCGTGTAAAATTCCATGTCATTAGGCCAGACTGGGGCCTTTAAATCCCCAGAGCAGAGTACGTGTGGGCTTTTTTTTAAAAAAAAAAACAGAAACAGCTAATGGGTGGGAATAAAAAAATGTTGGTATAATATTTTTGGCCAGAGTAAAGTAGTTAAAACCACGCTTAGCGGTCAGAGCTCGATTCAACTCATTTCAGCGAGATCTTGAAGAAGATACTATCGACATAACTGTTTCATAATATCGTATATTCACATATGTATGTATTGATATATTGATTGATATATTTAGTATACCTATGTAATACTAGATATATCAATATACACCAAATAATATATCTATTGTATGATTGTCGAGTTGTCATGACAGTTTTCAGGATTTCAGGTCGAACCAAGAGAAAGTTTAAAAAATAACCTGATTCGATAGGAACCGCGAGCGAATACAAAAACAACAAATGTCTAAGGCCAAGTCTATAGAATTCAAGGAGAAAGGGGCACAATGAAATCCATGCAGTACGCCTAAGAATATCTACCTGGAATGCATTGAATGTATTACCGGCAGAAGAGATGAAACTCTTCCACAATTGAGGATCCTTGACATGGAACGAGAAAATTAATAGAGGTTGCTTGCTGCGTTTTTTGCCCAGCATAAAAGTTGCAATCCCAATAATTCAATCGGAATTTCTTTGAGTGGGCCTATACACAGGAATTTTTTTGGAATAGTCAGTAAATTAAAACTTAATTCAACCATATATCGCACAATTAAGGGTTTCGATACGACTTTCAAAAAATTGCGAACACGAATTTAATGACTTTTTATAATTATAGCCCCCACATTCAGTAGTATATTTTTTTTATTTTTATTTTTTTTTCTAAGCTCTCTAGTTAGAATTTTAGGATGAGGGAGAAATATAAAATATTTAGGGTGATCGAATCCTTGTACTAGGAGGACCTGCTTGAAGGTGGTGTGAGAGGAGTAAGGAGTGTGGGAATCCTCGGTGGAGGTTGATTGTTACGGTACAGTGGTGAGAGTCCACTGGGAGCTGGGCCTAGAGTCATCTCTAGGCATGTAGTGCAGTCGTAGTTAGTCTGATATCAGTGAGGGTGCCCGTTAGAGGCTTGTTGTTGGTGGGCCAAGCGCCGTGATGTCAACCATTTCTTCTGCTTTACTCGATCTCGTGAGTTGCCATCGTGCCGGTAGCGGTGGTGGTGTCATGTCTCTGAAGAGAGGGTTTAGACTGTGCTTCATGGAGTCGAAGAACTTGATGTGACGTCGTCTGATGGCTTCGGTGATGGTGGGGAGCTCGATCTTTATGTGCATGTCGGAAGCCTTCATTTCAAGAAAAGGGGTATGCCACAGTGCCGTTCGCAGGATGTTGTTCTGGAAGCTCTGGAGGCGAGTTATGGTGCTGGCATGTAGGAATCTAAAGAGTGGTGTCCCAAACAGTAGAGCTGGCCTCAGGACGCTCTTGTATATGAGGAGTTTCTGTCGAAGGGATATGACCTGGCTGGTGATGAGATGCTGGAGAGAGTAGTAAGTTCTGCGGACTCGTTTTAATTTCTTTTGCAAGTGTGTGCCGAACGTCATGTGCCTGCCTAGGATGCCCAGGTAGCAGATGCTGTTGGCTAATTTACATTGAGTCCCGTCTATGGTAAAGCTGGGTGGACGCTTCTTTTTCCCATGCTGGAAAGAGAAAATGATCCCCTGAGTCTTGGCTGGGTTCACTTGAATGTGGACAGCTCACAGCCTGTCGGCGATTAATTGGCTAGCGCCCTCTGCAGCCTTTAGAGCTTTCGTTGGGTTGATGCTGGTGCTGTAGACCCCTATGTCGTCCGCATATGCCGCTACCTCACAATTGGAGTATGAAGCTCCTACTATATGCGCGGTGTATATGTTGAAGAGTAGGGGTCCCAGCACCGACCCTTGGGGTCATATATTTGGGGACAAATATAGCAAGAATAAGAGCATTTTACACAGCTACATACTGCCCTTTCAGAGCAAATTTCTTCTCTCAAGTAAGAATTATATTGCGCATATGTATATAAGTAACTGGGAGTTCAGGCAATAGCCAGTTCAATCATGTTCTCAGCGCCTGTGGCTCTCGGCTCTTGATCAGCCAGGGATTCCACTGGCCCGTATTCGGCGACGCGGCTGATGGAGGCGCGTGGGGACTTCCCAAGACGCTTTCACTTTCGCATGCGAGGGAGGTGACAACCATTTGAATTTGGGAGGTCTCCGGTCTGTTTGGAAATAGGAATAAGGGAGTGAATGAAGAACTGTAAATATGACATGAATGAGACCATTGATCACAATTACCTATTGCCCGCCCAATAAGGCACTTTGCAATTTTATCAAGTAGTGAACCTTGATTATTTTCTATTTTAGTTCTTCTATTTGTAGTATCATCGGAGCAATAAATAAAGCTACCATGTGAATACTAAAAAGGAGAATCGTGAAGGCCAGAACAGACAGACATAGGTTAGGGTGTCTGGTTTTGAAAAAAAAATACAGGCCATTGTAGAGCCTTCGGTTGAGTCACTGTATGACAGGTCTTTAGCTGTGGTTTATTATTCCTATTACTCAGCATATAATATCATCAAATCACTTATTCGGTTAGTGAAAGCAATATGCTAATCTTGCATTTACCATTAAATACTGTTTCAGCAACCAACTGCTATAAATCATCATGACCTTAAGGTGACCTGATAAGATTAATATCTTGGTGAGCGTCCGATGAAGGGGTACCGCTCAACTGAGAATCATCCTACCGCTGATAGCGGTTATCCCTTATCACTTATCAGACTGATACATGAAGATATACAAGTGTCGGAAGGAACATAAATAATAATTCCATGATAAGTGGTCAAGTGTATTTTATTTTTAAAGATAAATTTAAAATATATTTTTCGATAAAAACTATATACCAAGAAATATCAAATGTAATAATTTTATGCAAAATTTAACTCTTAAAAAAAATTGAGCAAATTTTTTATTCGTAAACAATACTAGTTAAACTACTATTCTTATATTGTTCTTCTTCTAAAGATATCTCAATTATGTTGATGTTGGTGGGCAGTAGTGAGAGTAGAATAACGTATACTGTACGCTCAAATATATTTTTGGACTGCTGCCTGAAGATGAGGGTTTGATTGCGAACTATTTCTATTGGCATGGCTTTGATGTGAGTGAAACTAAGTAATCACATGTAATTAAATCAGACTGAAAACAGGAATAAATTTTGTTAGAATTAACCGAAAGGCAAGAGTAACCTCGCTGGTATCTTTAGGAGAAAATATCGTTAAGACGATTTGGTTTTATACAAAAATACTCATTGGTATCAAGTGGCATTATTAGTTATGTATTAATTAATGTGAAAACAATTAGTGTCTAAGAATCATAAATAATTAAACTAAAAAGAAACGAGACGAATCAAATATTCCTTTCGTCGAACAGTAGTTGTACTACAAACTATTTTTTTTTGTTTTTTTTACAAAGGCTCTTATTCTACAAATTTACTAATTAAAGCACGAGAAACTGACCCTCCAGAACCTAAACCCACCAGAGAAATAAATAAATTGTTTTTGCAAAAACTCATTACCAGCTAAAAATATCGATAATCTTTCTTATTTTAATATAAATCATTTCTTGTATCATTGACCTTCTATTTAAGTTAATAATTAATCATTATAAAACAGCTTTATTTGCTTTTAACAAATGATAACCTCTTCTTTCTTAAAATAGAGTCTTCGACAGCTTTAACCAGTCATCTTCATTTATCTCTACAATAAAATAAATGATAATGTCAAATGATAGCCTACACATATGGAGACAAACTTAGTTCTATTATTATACGTAACAATGGGCACAGTCATTAAGTAAAATATAAAATATATTCCATTGCCGTGCTGTATTTAGTTTAAAAACAAATTGATTTACCATCATTCTTTTGTAATTTAAACGGGTTTTATTAGTTTTTCCGACATTAAAAAATTGATTTTAAACCACTCAGTGAGAATATATTGGTGGTAAACCACCACACCATTGTAAGTATATTGGTATATATATATATATATAGTACTATACATATCTGTGTTATATATAGGTATTGTTCTGAAAAAATTAATAAATATATGTTGTTATTATTAGTTATGTAACAGCGCTATTTCAAATTCGAAACACTTTTAAAAACCACATCGAACTTACTAATAATAGTTGATACTTCAATAGTGTTTCTCATAAGACAGTAAAAGTAGATGTGGAGTAGAATTTGTTGTCATTGTCCTCAAGATCCGATTTGATTGCTCAAACTACTAAAAAACAGAAAAAGAAGTCTAGGTAAAATTCAAGAAAGTCGTTTGCTAAGTCCTGAAGACATACACTTTTCAAAACTTGACGTCAGCGGTTCCAGAAAAAAAAATCCAGTTGCCTTTGGGAATCCCGGGAGAGTTTTAATCGGGAGTTCATTTAACAGACAGCTTGAGCGAAGAGACTTCAAGAAACCGATAATTAAGTGGGAGAAAAATAAATTAGAATAAATAAGAAATGTAAATAATGATTAACGAGTTATCTGTGACCTAGCGGGCTCGAAGAGGTTCGATGATCCCAAGGGAAATCCCCAAGTATCCAGAGATTCTGGAGCACCTACAGTTCCAGTTTTGAGATGGTATAGGTGAACGGTCTCGGCACTTGACTGGAGTGGTAGCACCAATTTATTCCCCGATGATGCGAAACGGGAAAAATGATTTAAAGTACGATTGCGACATGAAAGAAGAGAAGCGCAGAGTGATATCAGATTTCGAAATATTTATTCAATCGGATCATTGCAATTTCACATTTCTACAGGCAATTAGGAAGGATTATATGACGCATTATGGGATTTCCAAGATTTAATTAAATCTACGGCCAGGATCTGAAAGTCGCCTAACACGAAAAAAAAAACTGCAATCAATTTACTTAACCATTGTTTACATGATACCCTAATTAGTCCAGTGCGTATACATAGAACTGTGTATTATAAAATGGATCTAACGATGGCAAGACGAAATTGGTTATGTAATAAACAATAAATATTTCAGACGGTAGTGAACATATAAATATTATTCGTCAGCAATATTAAGTTCATCTTCCTCCAGGATCTTACTGGTTCTTTTTTTTTTTTTTTTTTAGTAGTAAAATCCTTTATTGTGCTATAATTACAATCTACCTTATAAGGCAATAAGTAATTAAGATAAATGCTCTCATTCATGCCATATTTACAATTCATCATTCACTCGCTCATTCATACAATATTTACAGACAGCCCAGAGGCCTCCCAAATCCACATGGTAGGAATTTGAATCATTAAACGTGAGCATTAGATCAGAACAATATCATTATTGATCAAAGTTCGTACCACCTGCTTAGACCTAAAGCGAAAAACAGTTTCACATCATAGACACTTCCGTCGCTCTAATACAGCAAATGTGCACAAAACTTTTTCTCATATGCACTCGTATGTATATACAACAAAACTAGAAGCAATATAGGATAAAAAAAAAAAATATTCTGGGACTCAAGTTTTTAATCCAAGCTTCAACAAAACGAGGAATACTATTGCTTAAATTTATTTTCCCAATATATATTGAACAATATCAGCTGCTATCCCTTAAAAAAATCCACCTATGCCTCTTTGCTCTTTGTTTTTCATACAAATGAATTAAAAAGACGTTTACAATTGTCAACCCTCAATTTGCCACATTTATACACAAGCACTAATGGTAGCTCACACGGCCATTTTCAAGGCTTGTGGCACAATGAAACTACATAACTTACATGACAAGTTGAAACTAATAGTAATACATACAAGATCAGTGCACACACACGTTAAGTTTATTGAGTACAATTGTTTTTGCCTACTCGCGCTTTTGTTCCTAAGGCAGAAAAAATCATAGTTTTAATGTATCACCAATTTGAGTTGAATTACATTAACGAATAACAACAAATAAATAAAACACTACGCGGGTAAATAAATCGCATATATCGAGAAATCTCATGCCTAAATATTAATACATTCAAAGACCGTTCCGGTGACTATGATTTCCTGCGGGGGAAGAACTGCCGGAGGAAACAAATGGGGGAAAAATCTATAAAAGTAATGATTAGATATCTTTATCATTAAATAAATTAAAGATGGTTCGTCATACCTATTAATGAACACCAGGATTTCCCATATACGGTTCAACTGTTGCATGCCACTGAAAACCAGAGAATTGTCGATTCTGAGCAATTCAACTTTTTTTTTTTTTTTTTTTTTTCCCCCCCTTCTTTTCTGTGCAATTCAACTCTGTTCTTTGGATTTATAAATACGTTTTAGCCTATGGCCCCTTCTAAATCAAAAGCCGCAACTTTCATGCTGATCTCAACCTCCTATTCATCCAAGATCCAGGCACCTCCGGATACCCCACCTCCCAGACCATCCTAATCCGTATGATAATGCTCTACACTCTCATCATATCTCCAGCAACCCAGAACGTCCCCTCCTGCTAAGCAACTAGCATTTTGTTTTTAGTGAGCTCTATGTGATAAACTGATTAGTTAGAAGGTTTTGGGTAATGAGCCTTCCCCTCCCCCCGAAAAGGCACTGCTTAAAATACTTTGTATTGATAGCATGTGATCACTTAAATTTAAATATATGTACATATGGGTATTAAATATATTAAAATAAATAATGTTTATGGGTATGCTGTACTAATAGTTTCAATATTTGATGTGGCGTTGTGATTAGTGGTATTTTGTACCTTGAGAATGACAACGTAAGCGCTTGAGTATAACAATGGTAATTATCTGGGGGCACCAGAAATTTGACTTCTTCGGTAAATAATTTAAAACATAATATTTGAGCCAATTATTTCCACTAAAAATAAGAGAAAAATGGAACTAATCAAGGCAAACTTATCATTATTGAAACCCACAACAATATTTTTCATGTAGGTTAAAATTAATCCCACAAATGTCCTAAATCTAGGAGGCATGAGCTATATGATGATGATATGACCTGACCATACGAGTTTAGTCCATTTTGAGTCAGATGCCGCAATAGCTGACAGCTATATTGAATGAAGGAATGAGACTACCCTGCACAAGCAGCCTTGAAACTAATAAAGCGGCCGTAATACAATCAGCCGATACCTGGCCAAACACTGAGCCCCACAAAAGCTAGAGGGAGTCCTCGCCTTGTAACAGGGAGGAAAAAATGCCCTTGATTGACAAAACAGATATACTTGTTCATTGTAAATTCTCTTCGGCCAACCTGCTGGCGTCCAGAAGTGAAACATGGTTATCCGAAGCGAGGTGGGGAGCGGACGGTCCAACTTTCAACGGAGGACAAATAATTGAAAAAAACTTTCTGGATCCGATATACGGGATCACATTATTCAGTATATTTCGGACGTAAATCTAGTTCAGAGACTCCCACGAGGAATAAAGGCTGAAGTACGATTTCAGTTCCTATACATACCACTTATTTTTTTAATACAGCTCAGACTTCATTAATTTTTCTCTGAATTCACGTAAAATTTCATCAAATTTACCTTATGGCAATTAAGGGAACGAACTTTTGCATATAATTAACCGTTACTTTAAACCCCAAAATATTTGTAGATAGATTTTTTTATTTGATCCACAAGTTAAACCTGATTTTATAAACGCTTAATAAATGCTAAAATTTCGGAGCTTCCTCCATACTGACCTTAATTCATAAAATAGAATAATCACGCAAAACAAAAACAATTTTTAATATATGAGGCTCTTATGAAATGCGGTGGTCAGCTGCTTCGTGGTATGAACGGTCTGGGTTTGAATCTCGAATCGATGAATTGTTTTTACTTCTACTAATAAAAGGGTATCACTCCCAAACCAATAGCCACCAGTGGACTCTCACCACTGTACCGTAACAATCAACATCCACCGAGGATTCCCACACTCCTTACTCCTCTCACACCACCTTCAAGCAGGTCCTCCTAGTACAAGGATCCGATCACCCTAAATATTTTATATTTCTCCCTCATCCTAAAATTCTAACTAGAGAGCTTAGGGAAAAAAAAACCAAAAAAAAAAAACCCAATAACCTTATATAAATATATAATAAACAAATATTTTATATTTCTCCCTCATCCTAAAATTCTAACTAGAGAGCTTAGAGAAGAAAAAAAAAAAACCAATAACCCACCTTTTCAATCTCACCGTCTTGAGAAAGTATACAAATTTCATAGATAAATCAATAACAAACAATAATGTTATATTACCATCTATTTTTTTTAATTTTTACGAATTCCAGTAAACCTACTGAACCTATTTAAGGTAGTAACCAAATAAACCTTCTTTGCGGTTTGTTGTTGCAAACGACACATCTTCAATATCGATACATTTGTCTAACAATATATGGTGTACCTTCCATTAGCAAGAATTGAGTTGCTTCCTTGAAGCTGTAGACCACTTCAGTTAATTTTTTTATACTGTTTATTTCGACATAGCCCAAACTTTGAAATATGATCTAGGGAAAACAACAAGGAAGGGGTGAGAGAGAGAGAGAGAGAGAGAGAGAGAGAGAGAGAGAGAGAGAGAGAGATTTTCTTTTTATCATACAGTTACAAGCCTGTATGATCACTTTTTTTTTAGGTAGAAAAACCGAAACAAAAAAACTACAAATATAAGACCATTTATGATGGCCCTTAAAGATAAAATGAGTTTATGCATCTTCTCCCTAGTTGCAATATTATAGATAGCACTCGAAAGGGGTATATCCCAAATGCTAATAAGGCTCTTTGGTTGATTCTACTTAAGCTAATGCCTTTCCAGTTCATCTATTACTAACAAAAGGTTTGGGAAGGGGGGCGGAGCTAACGAAAATAAAAACATGGGGGCGCCAGTACTTCAAGATTGATGAGATGTTTATCTAAACTGAAATAGAAGACAGACCCACATCAGAGAGATGAAACTTCGGCAGTTCGTCAGTGAGAAAAGGAGTGAGCAACTGGAGCACAAATATTTCATGGCTGTCCCATTTTGCCTAAATTAAGAGGAAGCATTTTTGCATTGCTATTTCAATGAGTAGTCTTCTATAATAGCGTTTTTTAAAGAATAGTCTGGACGTGTGCAGAAAACCTCACTTTCAATTAAATCTAGTATAAGGACCTCACAACTCTCTTCGAAAAATATGATCTGTCAGGGCCAGTTATCGAACCCGGACCTTTCCACTCTCTGATCGGAACGTTCAACGGCAATAGCTAAACTCATATATCCTATAAACATTGGAACAAGTGGAGTCGCCCCAAGAGAATCATCACACAATCCAGTACTTCGTATACTAAAGCAGCAGTGTCCTCGTGACCTGCTGTAAATATGTGCCAGATGAAGTCCTGGCAATGGCCAGTTTCTCTAATCAAGTACTAAGCGTCTGTGGCTCTCGCGCTATGGCCAGCCTCCAGTTATATAATGCTTATTATTGCTTACATTTTTAGTAGATACGTGTACCTCAGTTGAGACTTATGGTCCCCTTTTTTTGTCTTTTAACCATTCTCCTAACCCTAACCCTTTGCTACCTGCTAGGGCCAGGACACAAACACCCGTGCCTTAGCCTTAGCCAAAGTATGTTCTAACCCTGTAACTGATTAATATTTGTATATATACCAGTGTTTTGATTGTTATTCATAATAAAGTTTTTTAAAAGACTCTCCTCTACAAGATTATTTAACTCTCCACTGGCTCGTATCCGGTGACGCGGCTGACGGAGGAGCTCGAAGTACTTCCAAATACTCTACTTTGGGGGCACAACCATGTGGATTTGGGAGGTCTCTGGGCTGTTTGATACTGTAAATGAGCAAGCGAATGAAGAATTGTATACATGGTACGAATGAGAACATAGAACACAATTACTTATTACGCAATAAGGCAGATTGTAATTTTATTACAGTAATGATTTGATTTGATTCCAACAGATAGTTTTCTGCTTTGCGGTATTGTATGAGTAAATTAAATATTTATCTTTATACTTCTAGTAATTATTAGCCAAAGAGAAAATATATACAGACAGAACCAAGAGACATATATTATGGCGTATAATCATCAAAATTATCCAATATATAGCCTTATCTACTTAAAATATGATACTTTGAATTGTCGAAGTATTCCGTCTCATTGGCTAGATTCTTGCTGATCGTTTCCGAGGCTGGTACCCTGTTCGTCTTATTAATGGATTGTTCTGTTGATGTCAGAAGCAGATCAAGGCTTGGAAGAACGTGTGCGAGGACTTGGTGTAGCGTTTTTTATACAGTTGGAATAAGTTGGGGTAAGAAAACACTAGGATTACTAATTAATCCTGTCTGTATATTTTCTTTTTGGCTAATAATTATTAGTAAGGATTACTATAAGTAATCCTTGTAGCTTATCTGTGTCATTAGGGTGGATCATAGAGGAACTGTAAAACTGATTTCCCAAAAACGTTCCCACCACCTTTTCCTTGGGCTACTCAGACTTTCAGAGTATAGACCTGACTTTCCCACCTTTATCCTTAAAGTTTTACGAGTTTCGTTATTGATCGGGTGAGTGTGCTTTTTGCCTTCGGGCTTTTGATATATTATTTTTTTAATGCCCTTCCACTGTTCGATCATTGTAAGTAATTAAAAGATTAACTCGTTAATGCCTGGTAGCGATTTATAGATATTATATTATGCTAATATATACAACGTTAGGTCTGTCAGCTGTTTCAAAAGCGAGAAAAAATGTTATCGTAGTTCTTCGTGGCGCCTCAGGGGTTGGACCACCACGTGATTCAGGCCACAAATACTGTTAATCTCTCACACGAGGGTTTCAATCGCTAGCCCAGTTCTATTGTTTGTATAGTGTAAACAATTGACCATAGCAGCAATTTTCGTTTTTACATTTGTCCTAACTTAAAATAAACCCAAGCTGATCACCGCAGGTACATTGTTTGCAAAGGTGCTTCGATTTTAATGTCGGCGGAAAACAGAACCTTCTGCGTTACAATCATGTCTGAGATGAAATGAAATAAAAAAACAATTTATTCTGTCTGATATTATCCCCTGAGAATAATAAAGAAAAAAACCAAAGTCGGTCTGACAAAAAAATAAAAAGCACCTACAGCAACACATTGTAAAAAAAACATGAATGATTACAAGGAGGAAAAGAGAATGGAAGGTTGCTGGGATGAATGAAATATAAAAAAAATAATAATCTAGTATTACGGTATCAAATTTGATTACTAATTTGAATTGGAGACGGCCATGAAGGTAATGTGGCTTCATTCGAAACAATTCATCAGCCGCTTTAACTAAACCTCGAAATCTTTAGAAAGACCACCGTACACCACACAACCGCAGTCAAAATGGGGGAAGACAAGAGAGGAAACCAGGAGTTGGCGCATCTGTAATTGAAGGAGATTTGAGCGATTCGAGGTTGGGAAGGGATCAGCGGGTGGGCATTTAATTTGAGATTATGAAGGTGGCTCACTATTACAGTATACATGTACCAAACCTGTTTGTTGGGAGGGAGATAAAGGGTTCGAGCACAAAGTTATTCTTATTATTGTAGGTGATATAAATAGTCTCCCTCTGAAAAATAAAGGAAGAAGTACGAGGCGAAGAATGCAGGTGAAGTTAATTAAGGAAATGACTCCCAGGGAGATAAGGAAGACACTTGCTGCGATATCAGTAACGTAAAATGTTTACGGAGGAACTAGGAAAATTTTTAAAAACTTGCACATTCCTTACTTGATCTTCGAATAAGGTATTGGAGTCACTGTTTCCTTGCTAACGAAAAGCAATACATTTAGTGATAGAAACAAGAAAGTTAGGACATTTAAAAAGATTGTGAAGGAAAGAGTTACTCTTTTAGCTATGGAAACTGTAGAGATTCCCACTCAAATTTAAGAAATTCTTATTTTACGAGGGGAATGTTATTTACCAGTTTCGCGCAATAAAGGATCTAAAGGCTAAACTGAATTAGGACGAGGTATGGAGGCATTGCGACTTAAGTGAAACTTATGCAATAAACTAAATTAAAATCATAATTTCATTTTGAGGTAAGTCGTCAGAAATATACCATCCAAACGTCTCAGATTTATATTCAAAAAGACTCATTTATTAATTTGATAGCCCAATGAATGTACACTCTTTCTTACTGTGTTCATCTCGGCCCTGTAACTGTATGGGCCGGGACAACCTGCTGCCGTCCTTGATTTTTTCAAACGCTCAGCTCCAAAAATCAGCGCAATTAATTTTTTAATCGGCAGTCCTTCCACACATTGGCACAATAAAACCATATTTTACCTCGATCGAGCACTTCAACAATCCATAGAAGTTTTTGTCAATACGCGGCATTACATGAAAAAGGCGCTCATAAAGGTGTGGGAGGTGTATTAAAAAGGTGCCACATTTTAAAAATCGTGGCACAAGACAATTTATCGATAGCTTCCAATGCTTCGTTCAAGTTTTGAAGGATAACGTAAGTAAGATTCAAGTCGGCCTAGAAATTGACCCGAACCCTCCCTTCCTAAAGGTTTGCATGAAGGAGAACCCCCCCCCCAGATTAGCTATCAAACGATTGAGTTTCTTTGATTGTTTCGATTCCATTGATTGTTTCCAACAACCATTTATTGGAGCATCACGAACTGCCATTTGATAATAGAAATTGATCTTCCTGAATATCTCTCAAAATACAAAATGTAAGAAGATATTGTGATCTTGGTCGTAAGTTAAGATATCGTAGCTGCGCTAAGCCAGAATGTGTGTATAGTCAGGCATTATTTACCATAACGCAGCGCAGTCGGAGTTTGTTATATATAATGTTTAAATATTTCATTTAATAGGTTTATATTTAGGTTAATAATGCAGGACACAAAGGCCACTGGGCAAAGAAAATCCTCACTCAACACTCAGATCAAATATATTTGTAGTTATGTATAAATAGTAATAAGTAAGTAAAAACACGACTTTGATAGAGTACAGATAAAAAAATGAGCGAACTTTACTAAAGAAAACCAAGCATTACTATAGCTTTTAGGTAATATTCTGACAAGTTTAAATAGCAAGTATTTTTTCATAATTCAGCTTGCTGCTAACTGGTGCTAAAAAACATATTTGCGATAGTTTGGCTAAAAAAGGAACTCATGCAGGTGAAGTCGTCGTTCGTCTCTGTTGGTAGACCCCCGACTTGATATGAGAGAAGTCCCAAATTCGACTGTTTGGTTGTTAATAATTAAAAACTATAAAGCGTATAGTTTATTAGTTATGTATAATTTAATTAATTAATAGGCATCGTTAGTTAGTAGGTTAATACGAAGCATGAATATCTAAATCGTGATTTTAGTATCAAAATTATCAGTAGTTTCTGCGCCTTCCTTTAGAGCCCGCATGACTTTCAAGTGTTGCACAACCATTCTTGAAGACTTTACTTCTGTTTCTTTAATTATTTAGACCCTCAAACATCAAGCGCATCCAATTCTTTCAATCTAAAATCGTATGAACATCAGTTTTATGTCAGAATAACCCTCCATTATGAACTTAAAATCCCTACTATCTTCAAAATTCTTTAAGTTCGAAATACAGACTTGTGGGCAGAATAATTTATTTTTGGAGATTGTTTAGTTTGTTTGTTACAATTTCGCACAGATCTGCTTGAGTATTTCCAGATTGTAATTTGACATGCTGGGTAAAATTTATTTTTTTGTACAGGTGTACTCATAATACTACCCGATACCTAGGTATTTTCAAAATATATGCCGGATGTATTTAAATTAATCACGATTCAATATCATTTTAGATTAGCATTGGAAAAGGACGAAGATTCAAAATTGGATCCGTAACAGGGGAATGATTTATTCTTTGAACCAATTACTAGTTTTTATTGAGCAGCTACTGGATGTAGGTAAGTCAATATTGTTTTTATATTAAACTAACAAAATTCGTAGAGAATACAAAACTAACAAAATATAAATATGTGTTTTATTTTTATTTTTCCTGAGACAACTTGATTTCATTCAAGTCTAATCTATTTTGCTGCCTGTTCCATTAAAATTTTCATCACAAATTCATGTTTTCATCTCCGGTCAACAAATTTAATTACTAACATCCTTTCATTTTTTAATTGGCTTTGCGATTTAGCTGATATAAAAGATGGTCACAGAAGTCATGGATTGAGCGAGAAAACATTGTTGTCATTAAACTAGCAAATTAAATACTCGTTTGACTCTTTTGTTTATATAATTTAATTCATGGATAGCATTCACCAATCATTCATGCAATTATGAATCGTAATTGTATTTGCGTTCCATTCACTATTATGTTATGTACTACAAGGGGGATATCCTATTGTGACTCGGTTGTTCGGATACAGAGGCGGCAACCGAAAAAAAACTTATGCGGTAAATGGTGAAGAGGCATTAGTCCAAAATATGGTTGGAACGCTTCATAGCGGGGAATACCTGTCTTCAAGAAGCGCCTAGACAACGATGGGTACGGGTGTGGCGCACATTTTTCCACTACTGAAGTCCGAATAATTTACACCAACTTTTTTTTTTTTGCATTCACTCCTTAGTCATAAAAACCCAACTCATGCCGTAACTATTGAAGAGCGAATAACTTCACTTCACAAATCCCTTCCCATTTCCACCAAAAACAGTCGACCCTCTGACTATGGCAGAGCTCAAATACCTTTTGAAAACTTAACCTACCGAAAACCACTTGGATATTAACTCCTTAACACTTACATTATCCGAAACTCCCTACTAAAGTTAAAACCTTCCTAACCTATATTTATAATTTCACTACTCCTTTTGGCCAAATTCGGTGAAAACACCTCATTTTACCGTCCAATCGGCCTGCTTCCTAACCTTCCAAATACACGGCGTGACAATGAGTCTGGGGCTGCTTCGAAGGAGAAAGATATAAATTATTTACAGACCATCTTTCCCGTACTTTTACTCCTCATCCTAACCAGCGAAATCCACCCTATGCAAACTAATGTTGAAGAGCGCCTTGTTTCTCCGATTTCTCTCTTATTACCCCTAAAGACAGTCAATTCATTTGAGGTCAAATACTTCTTATCTTGACCATCCTACCTCTCCGCGAATCCTCTGGGTTATGGACTTTCTCTGTGCTCAGAACTCTAACTCAAAACAGTATTTTTTCATGCACAAAATATTTAATTCCCCCCGGTACATTATTTTCTGAGCATATTCCATTTTCATTAGTCCTCTTTCAGAAACCTGAAAAGTCACCTAACGACAGTAAACAGTCAATTGCAGCTCAATCAAATAAACTCCCCTTCGTGGTCTGGAGCAACTTCAGCAAACTCATTTAATTAACATAAAGTATTTAATTTAAATTATTTATAAATTAGTTCTCTTTTGTAGCCACTGTAATTGACTTTAGCACGATTTAATACATTAAATTGAATTTATAAGAGGAACAAACATAAGCGTGCAACGATAAGGGAAGCCCGTTATAGCAATGGTACACTCGCTTATATAATGAAAGGGGCAAGTGAAAAATCAAGCTGGTCCGAGGCCCCGAACATACCACTTACAACAAAGACTGTTTATAAATGTGACTAATTAAGCCATCACGTGGTTTAGGTTTGAGACAAGACTTTCTTTCTGAAATCCTTCCCAGAGCCGGGCCGCGTGATGTGTTTCGTAACAGCAGCAGGGAAAAAAACAAAAATTAAAACTCTACCAATATTCTTATTGGATCAAAAACAAAATAAAAATATAATGGAAAATAATCAGAAAACATGAAAAAAACAACAAAAAAAACATTTATTGAATGGCCCTGGATGCACAATGTTTTTTTCTTTGAGATAAGTTTTGTTTTTACTTTAAGATTTAACACCCACCACCCAGCGTGAAGCAAAGCCCGGGTGGCCGCGGTTATTTAAACAGCGTTTCAAGCAATGTCGTCACCTAACTTTCTATCCACGTGTAAATAGTTGTTTAAAATATTATTTTTTTTACAGTGCCCCCCCTAATGCACCCTAATGCATTTACGAAGAAATAGAAAAAAAAAATGTATTTCATTTTTAGACATTAAAATTATTTTCATGAATATAATATATTTTGATTAATTACATCATAAGGGCTATAAAACTGGCAGATTTGAAACATTTTGGTATCGTTAAAAAATAATGTTTTGATACATTTAGGAAAAATAATATCACTTAAGTTTGACTGAGAAATTTCGGAAACTGAATTAAGAAATTAGAAGTAGTATAATTCAAATAGATAGCGACATAAAGAAGAGAAACAAAGTAATATCATATAATCATTACGAGAAATGAAAATTAACAAAAAACGCTATCTTTATTATTGTCTACTAGTAAAACCATCATATTCGTTATTTAAAAACAAACAAACATATACTTTACATAACTATTTACGAACAATAATTAATACGATTCCTGTCCTGCCGAATATAAAACCAATGCGTCTTCAAGCCCGTGTAAAAAGTAATTTGTTAGTCAAATGCCTTTTGTCGACCGCCGACAAATACATTTATAAGCCATAGTCAATTTATCCAATTTCTATTATATTATGAATTATACATTATGTGGTAAGATACAAATACAACATTTTTATTTATTTTAATAAATAATTTTATTTTATTAAAATGACCAGGAACCCACAAACGAGATTAAAAAGACAAGAACTAAACAGACGCTTTGGACAACTGTACACACTACTTTAAAGGACATCCCATCTCTCAATAGAAAATAAACTAATAATCTACAAAGTTATACTTAAGCCAATCTGGACATACGGAATAGAGCTATGGGGGACAGCAAAAAATTCTAACATCAAGCGTATCCAATACTTTCAATCAAAAGTCCTGAGAACAATAGTAAGTGCCCCTTATTACGTCAGCAACAAAACCCTTCATAACGACCTTAATATACTCTACATTCTTGAACTCATCCCCTCCAAGTTTATGAAATTCCACAGTAGCCTTTCCAACCACCCTAATCCTGTAGCACAGTTAATTGCTTTGCGCACTGAAACGGCCGTGGCCTCGTGACCTGCTATAAATGCGCAACAGTGGGAGTCCTGGCAATGGCCAATCATGTCCTGAGCGTCTATGGCTCTCACGCTCATGGTCAGCCACCACTGGCTAGTATCCGGTGACGCGGCTGACGGAGGAGCGTGGGGGACTTCCCAAGACTCCGCTTTCTCTTTCACAAGTGGATTTGGGAGGCCTCTGGGCTGTCTGTAAATATTGCATGAATGAGCGAGAGAATGATGAATTGTAAATATGGTATGAATAAGAGCATTTATCTTAATTACTTATTGCTTTATAAGGCAGATTGTAATTTTAGCACAATAAAAAAGTATATATATTTTATTAAAAAAATAGTTACATACATGCTTTACACCAAACATTAAAAAGAATCACCTATTATTTATTACAAGGCATAAATTTATATTACTTATAGCTACGGGCAATTTACATATATACTTTCAATTATATAATATGTGTGAAGTTACACATATAACAACTTGCTTCATTTATATATGAAAAAAAAAATCATGAAATCTCTTAATGAGGTAGACTAATGAGGCTTTTGTTGCAATTCTTAATAATTTTAAATTATGAAAATTACCTTAATGCGAGATGTTTCAGTTTGATCCAATCAAATTATAACAGATGATCGTGCTGAAAAAAACAAAAGATAATATCTTTAAAATACCAAAATATAACAATTAATACAATTTTCCTACAATTTAAATTCATTAAAGATAGAATATAAAATTTTTTTTTTCATTAAATAAAACAATTTAAAAATACTTGTCAATATAAATCTTTGTTATATTTGATATATGTGATAATTTCAATTTAACAGTTTTCAACGCCAGAAACGAATAGAAATATAAGTTCATATGAACGGGAAAACGTGTTATCACTTATAAAACATTAATCACAGGAGAGAGCAGTATTAAGTTATCAATCAGAAGCAGATCCCACCTCATTCTTTTAGTAATCGTTTCTAAAATCTTGAACTATAGGTATCGCATGTAAAAATACGATAACATACTACCAAATCATTAAAGCAAGTGAATCAATTTAAAAAAAAAAAAACCGTTTAGTATTTGTATCCTTTATTATAAAAAATACTTATTCATTCATTAATTATAATTAGATATACGTTTTCAATTTTTTTTTATCGTTAAATATCCCTATAAACAGAACCATTATTTTAAAAGACTACTTATTTTTGTCTAATTTTCCCTTGATATTTTAATTATTTTTATCGACTCTATCTCCTTTTCTGTGTCATTAACGGAAATAGAAACAACAGACAGAAACAAATGTTATTATTTAATTATTTCTTAATAAGAAAAAACAGAACGTTTTACTTTACAAAGCACCGGGACTATGACTATAATTAATGTCATCTGACTTTGTCATGTTAATTTTTTTATTTTTTATACCCAAGTCGTAATTACTACTAAAACGAATCAGCGAACATTTTAGATCTATTTAATTTTTTTTTTTTTCTAAAATAAGAGGCTGAGTATTGCAGTATATGCACCTTAATATCTCCAGACCTCTCAGATTCATAGAAAATTCTTGTCATACGCTCACAAATTATGGACAGAAAATTGACGTCCCAAGAGAGAATGTTCAGCGTAAATGATTCGGTACGACGTGCATTCACAAAGTAATAATTACACAACTCTCCCACGTGATAGTTTTCCTTTTAAATTTTTTTTACTCATTATTCAATACAATATATAACAGAAATTACTAAAGTGTAGAAAAAAATTAGGATGCGCCTCGTGTGAAAAATACTTTTTGTTGACAATGCTGCACAACGTCATACTGCAGCGGAAAATACAGGGGAAACAGAAACGAGAAGGTCGAAACATTCACAGCTTCCATTCTGTGATTACAAAGGCCACAGTAGGGAGAGCAGGGCAAATTAAAAGCTACACTTTGCCACCTCTCTAATGCACTATTCCATTTTTGAAATTAGAAACAAATAAAAGTTGAAACGCAGATCTTTGTTCACTACTATCGTACTCCTCCCCTCCCTCCCCCCGGTGATACAATACCCTCTCCAGATGGCTTGGAATACAATTCAAAATTAAAAATACTCTCTACATTTATGATACAATTTTTAATAACACTCTAAAGTAGTATTTTGAGAGTGAAACTTAAAAACCAACATCCATTACATACAAGGGAACAATGTAGAAAATAAATACTGAAATGTTACTAATTATTAACATTTTGTATGCACTATTTGCGGAGTTGATTTTTCAATTAAAAATAAAACAGTAAGACATTGTGAAATTACTTCAATTATCACTGTTTTAATTATTTTTATTTGTATGACGAACAAATGTTGTTTTGCCAAATTTATGATGATTTCACAGCGGAAACGTACATGAGAAGAAAGTATGCGTCAGAAAACGAATGCATAGACCAAGTGAAGAATTATTTCTTCCAGCAGCCCTATTAGAAAAGTTTGAGGGATCAATAATATTGTGTTCGGTTTAATTTGTTATTAATATATGTCATTTTCATAAGTTTTTGTTACATAAAAAAAAAATGCTCGGCATACATGCCCTTTCGGATACGTTCAGTGACGAGAAAGTACGTGATTCAACAGTGGCCAAGAACTCATTCTAAAATTCAGGTTCGTACCCCACGTGGAAAGTGAATAATTTTACACGCCTAAATACTATGGGGTGACTATCGATAGGAAAGAAGGGCAAAAATAAATTAAAAAACACGCGATTGGACCTGCCGGAAGTAAAGTATATTGCGACAACGTAAGTCACGAGCAAGGTATTCAGAAAATTTTAAAATTTAACGTTAAAGGTTAAAAACTGTTAAGGTTTAATACCAGAGGTTTCCTACGCAATGGTAAGAGAACCAATCTTTCAACAATTTTTTATGTGAATAAATTTTCAGCAGAAACTTGTTAATAATTATATGGCATATTTAGATTATATCGTTAGAGAGTATGAGATAAAACACAAAGCACTAACTATTCAAGGGTCAAACGTACATTATTGTTAGAGCCACATTACATTTTCCTTTTGTGGCGGGCGACAAGGGACATTAAAGAGAATTTTAGGTCTCAGTCCAAGGAACTGAATAAACAATATACAGAGGATAGATTTTTTTTTTTTTGTGCTAAAATTACAATCTCCTTTATTAGGCAATGAGCGATTGAGATAAATGCCCTCATTCATACCATATTTACAATTCATAATTCACTCGCTCATTCATACAATATTTACAGACAGCCCAGAGGCCTCCCAAGTCCACATATTTGCCACCTCCCCCGCATATAAAAGAAGAAGCGGAGTAATGTGAAGTCCCGCACGCTCCTCCACCAGCCACGTCACCGGACCGAGCCAGTGGAGGCTGACCAAGAGCGCGAGAGCCACATACGCTCAGGACATGATTGGAGAAACTGGCCGTTGGCAGGGCACCCACTGTCACTTAAGTCACGAGACTACTGCCGTTTCAGTCTCCAATGAGGATTATAGGGATAAGTGGTGGATAGGGTAGTTGGATAGACTACTATGGAATTTCATAAACTTGGGAGGGATGAGTTCAAGAATGTAGGGTATATTAAGATCGTTATGACGGGTTTTATTGCTGACGTAACAAGGGGCATTTACTATTGTTCTCAGGACTTTCAATTTAAAGGATTGGATACGCTTGATGTTCGACTTTTTTGCTGTATAGCTCTATTCCGTATGTCCCGATTGGCTATAAAGTACAATTCTGTAGATTAGTAATTTATTTTTTATTGAAAGATGGTATGCTCTTTGAAGTAGTCTGTGCATTTGTCTAAAGCGTCTGTTTAGTTATTGTCTTTTTAGTCTCGTATGTGGGTTCCAGGTCAGTCGTTTGTCAAGATGGAAGCCTAAGTACCGTACTGTCTCGGATACAGGGAGAGGAATAGAATTAAAATAAACTAGTGGACAAGACTTGCGACTGAGGGTGAAGGTAATGTAGGAACATTTTGCTTTATTAACTTTGATCCACTTTTGGTTGTACCAATACTCAATCTCATAAAGGTGTTTTTGAAGGTTATGGGATGCTATATCAGTGCCTGGGTGGGATGACAAGACTGCAGTGTCATCTGCAAACGTGGCCAAGAAGGTATTAGGGGTAGAGGGGACCTCTGCGGTGTTTAGGTTATAGAGGATGGGACCCAGGACACCACCATGTGGAAATCCTGCTTGTATGGGATAGTAGTTAGAATATTCTAAACCACAGCGGACTCGGAAGAAGCGGTTTGAAAGGTAGGACTGTAGGATTAGGAAAAGGGTCTGTGGTAAATATCTTTTGAGCTTGTAGAGCAAACCTGCGTGCCAAATCCTGTCAAAAGCTTGAGCTATATCAAGAAAGGCAGCAGTGCAATACTGTTTGCTTTCAAGGCCTTGTTGAGAGTGGAATGTCGTTGACGGAAACCAAACTGGTGTGAGGGAAAAATACTTTTGGATTCAACAATTGGAAGTAGATGTTTTAATAGGAGTTTCTCAAATATTTTTGAGACTATAGGGAGTAGGCTAATTGGACGGTAAGATGAGGGGCGTTATTGGGAGGTTTACTGGGATTGGCGAATAGGACAATAATGGAATGTTTCCAGAGGAGGGGAAAGTGCATTGTTCGGATAAGGCAATTATAAATGTAGGTTAGGAAGATTATGGCTTTAGGAGGAAGTTGTTGGAGGATTCGAGGAGTAAGGAAATCATATCCTGGAGATTTTCGGTAAGGTAATTTTTTCAGAAGGTAATTGACCTCAGAGTGGTAACCGGCTTTTGGTGGAAGAGAGAGAAGGGTAGGTGAAGTGAGGAAATCTTCAAAAGTTTTGCTGTGAGTATGGTTTTGATGAAAAAGGAGTGGTGTGAAAGTATGTATGGGTAAGATGCAGAGCAAATTTCTCCGACCTATCCCCATCGGAAACCGCCCAGGACCCATCATCACGACAGAGTGGGTGTGAAACAGGATAATATTTTAGGATTTTTTTTATTACATTCCACAGGGAGTTATCCCTGGTAAACAGAGGAGAGGTGGAAATTGAAGGAGTCGGAACAGGAGGATGCCAATCGCCGCTTTACCAATCGGCAGTACTGATTGTACGAGCGGCGATCAGCAGGATGCCGGGATCTTTGCCACACTGTTCTGGAGCGGCGTTTGGATTGGATTAGATCTTTGAGATGCTGAGGTAAAAATTATTATTGTGAATTTTTTGATGACAATGGGGGACCGATGCTTCCCAAGCCGACCTCAGAACTAGAGTAGTGAAAGAATGCTCTGCATCGTCCAGGTCTTCGAATGTTTTCAGGGACTCTTTGAGGTCTACAGAATTTGTAAGAAGCTGGCGGAAGTGGTCCCAGTCCACAGGGCACCTAATAGATGAAGGGGAGGAAGTTTGGGAATAAGTTTCAGGGAAATGGTTAATAATAAAGGACTATGATCGGAGGAGAGGTCATTGAGGCGCGTGAGTGAACAGTTTAGTGTTCCTAAACTATTGTAGAAGAAAAAGTCAAGGAGATCTGGATTTCGGTTAGGATCTGATAGCCAGTAGGTGGCTGTGTCAGGAGAGATAGTGGAGCAATGTTTCCGTGTGAGTGCAGAGAGCAAAGCACGTCCTCGTGTATTCGTGGATCTTGACCCCCAATGTTTGGCCTTCGCATCAAAGTCCCCACCCACAAGGAAACGATGTCCGATGAAGTCTAGAAAGGAGATGAATTGGGAATCGGAAATGGATTTATTATAAGGGCAGTACACTGATGCTAGAGTGAGGGGGAAAGTGAAGGTGGTGATTGACACTGCAGTGGATTGAAGGAAATCATGTGCTACCAAAGGAAGTATATGATGGGAGTTGTGGACAATGACAGCGGTACCTGCATGAGCTCTTCCATCTGGGTGATCGCTTCGTTAAGTACTGTCGAACGGTAAATGGTCGTTTACTCGTAAGTCTTGTTTCAGTAATAAGAGCTACGTCGATGTTCTTGTCGTGGAGTTGTGCTGTCAGTTCGTTAATGTGGGTGCGAAAACCATTCCCATTCCAAAGGAGAATGGATAAGGAGTCGGAAGGATCCACTTATGGATTTTGTTTAACGGGGATAAGGTAGGAGACAAGATTTGTAAGAAGGGAAATGAGAGGGGTAATTAGGGTTCTGAATTCTGTAAGGAATGATGTTAATAGGCTAGTGAGATCTGAAGAGCTTGGAGGTGAAGGAATATGCGAGATGTGTGGTTGAGGATGGGATTGGGTTTGCTGGTTGGCGGGATGATCGGAACTTGCGGACGAGTAGTGGGCGGTGCCTGTGGCTGCTCTTTGCTCCGAACGGCATCAGCAAAAGAGACTGAAGGCCTCAAATTTCTGACTGGGCCGCTTCTTGTTGCTAGTTTCTCCTCTTTTGGCTGACGGTGTTCGATCCTGGACTTCTACGTTCTGTAAACCTCGCAGCTCTTGTAGTTGGCCTGATGGCCTTGCTGGCAGAGCACGCATACAGCAGGTGATTTCAGGGGCTTTTTGCACAATTCACTTTTGTGCTGCCCACTGCACTTTACACACCTGGGAGGGTGGTAGCAGTACAATTTCGTGCACTTATATACCTGGTAATTCTGGCATTTTCAATTTCATCAGCTGGTGTGGTCGGGTGCAGATTTCTAATCACTACTCGTAGCAATCTTTCCTACTTAAACTGGTATGTATGGAAGGCGGCTTTAGTTTCTTCCAAATACTTGTCCAAATATCGTCAGGTTGGCTATTTCTTAGTACTTCGAAGCTGTTCGGTGTGAAAAACGGAGTTCGTCAACTGTTTCTTCTTTTAGTGGTGGTAGGTCTTCCATCGAGCTGGCGGCAGATGAATTTATTGGAGAAACGTTCCTGTTTGATCTTCTTGGTTTTCGCTTAAAGGGCGATGGAGTCGGAGGAGTTGGCCCTAAAGACTTGATTTTTTTTTTATTATCAGACATCTGCAGGTGATAAAATCTCATTATACATAATTCTAAATATTTATTATTTTATAAATTAATAGGAGATTCGAACTCACGATATTTACACCAGAGACGTTGACGGTGACACTCGGCTAATCTAGCCTTATTCACGTATTTGTCTACTGCGTGTTATTATCTAGAAACCAAGAGAACCACGAGCAGGGACTGGCCAATATGGCCGACTTCTCTGTGTGTTATAATTTAAAACACACACTGAGGGAGTATGTTAAGTAATTACTCACTTATTGAGGGCTCCCTCGTGAACAGCTCACATAAGTTGCCAGTTAAGACAGTTTTAAAACATAATAAGAGTCTATGAACTGTTGTAATTGTTGTTAATATGAAGAGCTGAAATAGACAGGTGTTATAAAGATGGCACATGTGCAGAAAAATCAGAGTATAGATTATATATATAGAAGATAGGAAAGTAAAAAATGAAAAAAAGTCTTTTATTGGTGTTACTTACGGTGTAGACACACACCGTTCACTTCTTTAAAGAATATAAAATAATAAAACAAAACTACAAATACTTGTGGAAGGTACTTCCAGGCGGCGGTCTTTTCGAAAACTGTATAAGAAGAATAAATGAAATACTTGATGATGTCGGGGGCGTCACTAGGGAAGTGCCTGATCACTCTAGCCCTGGTGACAAGTGCGGATTGATGCAGTTTATAACATGGACCATTGTTCCATGTCGGCATTTTAATATCTGACTCCATTTATTGATAGGAATGTGTCCCGACAAGACACTATGTTCAAAAGAAAAAGGTAGAGAGGTAGCATAAATGATAATACCGGTTCAGAGTTCAAACGGGGCACGGCTGCGTAGCAGACTGAGGGCGGCAGGTGGTCGGAAGACTCGGCAGACAGCGTGACGACTCATAGGACAGCAGGGAGAGAGGGTAGGGTTTTCTCCTTATTCCCTCACCTTTTTATATCATCTCCCCTCCCTCGCGAGAGGTGCAGTTGCTGACAGGGGCATGTTTTATGATACGTGGTGACCACTTTGCTGTATGGCCGTTGGGATAAAAAGGGTGTGTTTATGGCAGGAAGGTGGCTAATTCGTGTAGGTTTATAGCCGTACCCTTTGAGTTGCTGTCTACGACTTCCGACCTCTCTATGATTTATTACCGTCTGTCGGTGTTCGTACTACGTGCCGCGACCCTGATTTATTCCAAAGAAGCTTACAAGATTTACATTATACTATCATACATTATGAACCAGAGTGTAGGGTAATTTACATATATAGTTAGCGGTCGCTATAGATGATAAGACTAACGTTGTTCGAAATCATTAATACTAATAAAAGTTCAATTAAAATTGATGTGAATAAATAAACTAAGATGTATGATCACAGAATGTATTATGATTAAATGTAAAATTAAATACAGTCAGTTTATTGCAAGCCTTGAGTATATACATTAGTTTTGTTGGGAAGGGCCTTGGGTTGATGAAAAGAGTCATTAGGTTTTTTACCTAACGATTCTTTTTCATCAAGTTTTTTCATGGACTACATTTGTTGGTACTAAATATATCTGATTCAGCTCCGTGTAAGGAGGTGTTTATATCGATGTTTACATCGCCCAATGTGTTAGGTAACTCACACTGCTCATACTTCTCCCACGGACCTGATGCAGTCATACATAGTATGAAAAACTTTGCCCATGAATAAACACACACCTATTAATATACTTCATAAAAACCAAACAACTTCTACTGAATTTACTTGATAAAAACCTAAGCAGATCTCTGAACAAAACTAATAACTTAATAAAATTGTAGACTGGGAAAGAAAAAAAGAACTGTTGCATCATAAAGAAAAATATTGTTCAACAACGCTCAGTAAATAAAGTCGTAGATAGTCGACACATAAAAAGCAGGGGCAAAATAATCTGAATAAAAATACTATTGAACCTTTAAACATTTAATCACCAGCTAATTGCAAAACTAAAGGGAAAGGCAGTACTCTTATTAACGTACGGGGGGGGGGAGGTAGTGGTTGTCTCTTCCCTGGCCGTCGGCCTAAGATCCTCCTTGAAATACACTGATTAGTTTTGGTTACAATTCAATAAATGTTTGTATAGAAATGGGTGGAAATTTATAATTCTGATTTTTCCATGAGTATGGTCTCTTAAACGACAGTAACGAAAGCCGGTTTTAATATTTTATTTAGCTACATACAATATTTTTTATTCCATCAAAAAAAATCCATTTTCGAATTCTGGACTCAATACAGTTAAAACCAAAACCAACAAAGAAAAGGATGGCTAAGCATTTGAATATTAAAATAAATGGCCTTTTCATTTCCCAACATTCGGTTCATTACAGTCCAAAAAGATTCCTTGTTGAAAACTTAAGTTACCTGCTTGGTCAACTCATTTTTTATGCTGCATTATAACATCATTATAATCATGTTTGACTATTTTTTTTTTAATATATACATATGTCTTTATTGGAATGTTCACTTGCAATGAATACAATAGAATTTTGAGCAGTGCATAGAACGTTTGTTACTTTTTTTAGAGGGGGGGGGACTTATCAATTTAGGGATCACTTATCAATTTAGTAGTCAAGACAGGGGTAACTTAGAAGTAAAGTATTAGTAGGTTTGGAGCAGGGCCCCTATGCGCTGTGGGTTGCTGGGTATCAAATGAGAGTATAGAGCATTAGGATACGGATTAGGACGGCCAGGGAGGCGGGGATGGAAGTTCTAGTAACGGGAAGGTAACTCTTGAATAAATGGGATGTTAAGATCGGTAAAAAGGGTTGGGTTGATGATTGGCTATTTTGCACAGGATTCTGGATATCAGAGGCTCGAATGCTTTAGGGCTTGGCACTCCCTCCGACTTCTATTTCGTAGGCCCAGGTAGTTTGGATCGCTGTGTAAATCAATCAGTCTCTTGTTTTCTATTGGCATTTCTGAACGATTGTCCATGGAGCATAGAAGTAGTTTGAATAGTTCTTTTGTTATTTGACTGCGATGTGGGGGTATCTTGATCAGTTTGATAACTTTGCTCAACTACATCATCGGATGATAGGGAACCGGTCCTTTAAGACCAAGGCGAATATCAAACAGACAATTTCATGATTCTCCTACCTGAATTTGAAAATTCCCACTTCTTGCTAATCACACAAAGAGCAGAGAGAACCAAGGAATGACGCAAGTGAAGGCAAGTTAAAGGAGGGAATATTCCACCGATCCTAAGCAAGCTTTGCGGGACCGAAGAGGAACATGAATGGACTGGCCAGTAAGTGGGGCCATAACTGATAAGATCCAACGACAGGACGAGGTAGATGAAATACGAACTGGCTCACACTAGGAGCCATAACATAATTCGAAGGGTGATAAGCGATCTGCTGTCGTTCAGTAGTACGGCCACTCTTTCTTTCATAACTCTTTTTAATTTTTTTTTTATTTGTTTGTAATCTCATGCCAACCAGGCAAGGGTCATTGATGCCCCCAAACGGGTAAAGGTCAAGGATAGCAATTATCAAACTAATGCCTTCTTTCATCGCGCCTTTAAATCTTTATTGCGCACCCCAACGTCGTTCAAACTTTCTCATTTCTTTCAAGAAAAAGGATAAAATTTTTATTGTTGGCTACAATCACAGTTAACTGTGTGTTGTTTATTTGAAAAAAAAAAATCATAAGGATTGCCAAACTACCAATAGTTAGGTTTGTCAAGTTGACTTGGACGAAATCCAAGTTAACGATCCAACAATGGTCATCCTGGCATAATGCAAAGAATTGAAAATTGGGCATTAAACACTCCACCAGCAATGCCATCCATGTACCTGGGCAGAGGCCACTAGGCTACCCAACCAATCGCTCATGTACCAACCTAAGCCTTTGTTATACATCAAGCCCTATAACCCGAGTTAATCGTTTATGCCAAATAGGAAAAAAATAACCTAGATTGAACTCTACCGTCTTTACTTCACAGGTGAAATCAAGCAGACCATTTATAATCCCTGTAGAATACTGATCTACAGGTCATTCCTCACAGCGTCCACAACTGCTTCGCTGACCATTTTACCCAGGCACCGCTTATGTGAAGGTCTTTACTAGTGAGTTACGTTTTTTTGAGTCTTTACTGTCCTGAGATAGTTAATACTACAAATAGCTGCGGTCTAGTCGCGGAGCGAATCACTCTGCCGTCTCCTATTGACCCTATTGGTGGGGGATTATAGAAAGGGTGCCAGAATCCTTTAAATTTCTATGTAAGGATAAAACCGTAAATAAGCGATACGATGCATGTATGTGGTGCAATGTATTTTTGTTTAATTGTGTTTTTTAAGGAATTTTTCTTAACTCTCCAAGGCATCGACGGATTTTTCACCCATGCGCATCTAGGCAGCCCAGTACAAGCTTGCTCATCTTTTCCTCTCCATACAGAGTGCATTCAGGACCCTCACCTAGACCAATCTTCTTCCATAGGGGGTCGTAGCTATTAGCGGAAACCAGCAGTTTTAGTGATCTTAGCAGTTTCCGCTAGTTTTTCTTCCTGAAGTACCATCCTCTGCCCCCCTTGTATTCTCCAGCTTCAAGTAGCTCTTGGGGGTTACATGTCCTTGACATTTCTTTGCAGCGATATGATATAAGTGGTCAAACTGCTCCATTGACGTACCTTTCTTCGGTAGTCTGGCGGTTTCTTCATTGCTCCTTAGACCTAGCAT
The DNA here is from genome assembly GCA_930367205.1 of Acanthosoma haemorrhoidale. Classification (NCBI taxonomy): domain Eukaryota; kingdom Metazoa; phylum Arthropoda; class Insecta; order Hemiptera; family Acanthosomatidae; genus Acanthosoma; species Acanthosoma haemorrhoidale. The sequence continues at coordinate 46,454,659 of OV884014.1, forward strand.
CCAGCTGATGCTACACAGTTGTGGGCAATCATTGGTGGGTCCAATAAAAACAGTTAAATAATCGCGATGTAAGCACTGATATCAAAGCAATGGAATTTGATTGAAGTAGTCCCTTAGCAGTTCCTTAGCTTAGCAGTTTTTCTCTACTATCGGTTTATGATCCTAAATCATGATATGTTCCATGACCAAATGTATGCAGAACGAACAAAAATCTAAATATAAGATGTCAAATTAACGTGATATCTGAGTATATTATTTATTTTTCTCGACGTAAGTATCAATGACCAAGTATCATCAAGGAAGCCTGTATGCTGTGGACATTCTTCGCAACAATATTGGGCTAGATGTGGCAAGTGTCACCAATGCTTAAGGTTCAAGATTTTTTCTAGATTATAGTAGGTTTTTGTAGATGGTGAACTAGTCAGCAGTAATGTATATTCATCAAAAAGAAATGTAACCTTTGAATTACCCGATTGTATATGAAATTTCCAACGGAAAATTAAGTGAAGATAATACTATCAGGAAATGCTGTATTTCCTAGTTATCATTTCATTAGGAAAATACATGATAGTATCACAATAATATAAATACAATTATAACTATACCTACACACATTAATGTTGCAATATGCCTTTCTTGTCGCAATAGCAACAACCATTAATATAATTATAAAATGACAAAAGTGTTTCCACAACTTCGCGGGAATGGCCCTATCACGACTGTGAATGCTTTAGATATAGAATACAGGTATACTGGGAACAGTTACCTTACAGTCGCAATGTAACATAACTTGTATAGTACCGCATTAAGTGAACAACGAGGCATATACAGGGCTGTGAGAGCCTTGCAGTAAATTATATCTGTGCAGAACACACTTTCCTATGTAGGAACTCTGTTTTCAAAGTAGCATTTCCCAGAAGAGACAGGGTATCAAACCTAACTTATTCGTTAGCAAGTTCTTACTAAGTTATAGATATTTTCGGAATTAGCTCTTGATACAGTGTACGATGAAATAATCTGTAATGCATATCCCCTCCACTGATTTTCTTGAAAATCCACTAGATATCCTCACAGCCATACGTGGTATTCTTTCGACTTCAACATTTGAGGCATTGAATTGACACGATGACCTTTTTGAGCTGGATCTTCGTAATAAAAATTGAATGGGCAATCAGCCAAATCTCGCTTCGGTGTTCTAAAGTAAAACAATATTTTTGAATAAATGTTACAAAATAAAAAGTAGATTGAAAATACTGGCAAAGTACAAGGTCGTGTGAGGAACGAAGAAATTTTCTGGCAGCTTCTAACATTCAAATGAGTAAATAAGGGTGTCTCATAGGGAAGGCTAAAACCACACACCATTTTTTTATTTCAATTTAGTAATGGGGTTTATATAAACTGTTTATAATAAGGAATATTTTTATAAACGTTTAAAATTCATCAGCATGCTTCAAGGATCTGAAGTAACCTGAACATTTTTGACAAAAACTATAAATCAAACTCAAGTTTCTTGTAATAATAAAAAAAAAGGACGTCAAAATTCAAGAAACAATAACTGGATATGAATACTTATCATTAACAATCTTTTTTTTTTAGATCAAAAACTTTATTGTGATAAAATTACAATCTGCCTTGTTGGGCAATAAGTAATTGTGAATGTTCTCATTCATACCATATTTGCAATTTTCATTCACTCTCTCATTCATACTGTATTTACAAACATACCTCTAAAATCCACATGGTTGTCACCTCCCTCGCATGCGTAAGAGGAAGTGGAGTCTTGGGAAGACCCCCACGCTGCTCCGTCATCCACGTCACCAGATACGAGCCAGTGAAGGCTAAGAAAGAATGAGAGAGCTACAGGCGCTCAGAGCATAATAACATCAAGAATCAGGATCAATTAATCTTACGTAACTCACTCTTTGAAATCTATTTGACCAGAAGCCAAGAAGATAATCGATACAACGTAATTTTATGATAATATAGATTAGTTAGGAGCAGTTATGATGTAAACCAGATCTGTGTATCGCCAATGCTACTGCAATACTCCATTAAATGAGAGCAGGCTGGCAAGGTACAGATCTGGTCTATAAAAGATCATATCTACAGCTCACCGGGTTAGTTATAACCTATGTGTAGGTATTATAGTAACGTATTACAATATACGAGTATAATATTGTGATCCGAATTTGCAGAAAGCAAATAACAGGATAATTTTAATTCAATAGGGAAACGTTATTTCCCAAACTATATCTAATCAAATCCTGACATGAAATATTTAATAATTATTCTAAATAATTTAAATCCATTTTAAACGATGAAAGAATCAGTGAAAACTAAAACGTCCTGACGTCGGACTGGGGGGGAAAATGTTTTTCATGTGCTTGCAGCATGACAGGAGTCGTGAAAACGTTCTGAATTTATCCATAACTACTCGGATTACTGTATAATTTTATAGCACAGGTGTCATAACAGGGGGTATAAAAAAAAAAGTGTTTGCGAAACTTGAACTGAACTCTTTTTCTACTTTTCCTCCGGTACTTTTCTTCATAGCAATCAAAGACGACAGTGAAAAAAAAATCAAAGCAATGTACGAATGTATTGCCTTGAGAACTAACTACAGAGACTCCACCATTTAAAATCAAAAGTGCAATTACAAATTGCACAATTCCTTTCATTGTTGGTTAAAAAAGGTTTTTAAAGTAGAATGCAATGGACAGGGTTGAAAGCCCTATCGGCCACACAAGCTCCCATTTTCAACTGCTAAAAGTGACACAAATAATTACAAATCACAATTTGTTAAAAAATATTTAAAATAATAGTTGATCATAATCATAGAAATATATACATAATTTAAAGGATGTCATACAGCCAAAAATGTCATTGTGGCCTGCCGAGAGCGCTTGCGGATTCTAATTTAGATACATATGTCTTAAGTTCAAATTCTATTAATTTTTATTTCAAAATTTGTCTATTTTTACGGATGCAAACGAGGTTGGTCTGATAAAAAAGTTGTTGTGCCTATTTCTTTAGCACGAATAAATAGAAGTTCTCCTCTTCTCGGACCAGAAAACCCCCACCACTTTTCCATATTTTATCAATAAATCATTGGCGGAGTCAGTACAGAAAGAGGGGGACTAGTGTACGATCCCGAAACAGCAAGCGCTCCTTGGAGGCACGGGCGTAGTAGCCTCTGGTTGCCCAAAATAAACGATCATATAATTGACCAAAATATAAAGCTCTCTCAATCACTATAGTTAAGAATGCCCTGCCTATATAAGACAGAAATTATTTTTTTTCATTTAGAATCAGACTGAATTATGAAGGGATCCCTTCCATGCAGACAACCATATCTGTACAAAATGTACATAATAGCGTCTCCCCCAGCGGGGCAATCAGCCTCTTTCCAGTTCACACTCGCCTTTAGCATCCCGGACTGTGTTTTCCTAACCTCAGATACCGAGTGTGAAATTGTGGTCATTCCAATACCACGTAAACTCCCTAGCATGTATCTCTCCTCCTGAACATAGTGACTGTCGGGGCACACCTGCTAAAATGTAAGGGCGTCAGACCAATAAACAAATACTAATTAAGCTGTCCACCGACTAGGCCACCAGCAAAGGTCAAATAACTTTTATTTATTTATCTCTTTCTGACGCCCGCCAGGCAATGGCTGAGTCGACAAGACATCCCCCGACGGGCGCCCCCGGACATCAGAGATTATTATATTTACTACATACATTGTCCTTGACAACAAAACAAAATAATCGTAAAGTTGTACACACAGAATATTTTATAATAATTATTACTACAACTTCCTTCACATAAATAGTAATTAATGATTTTGTCAAATAACATGGAGGGAAAACTGGAACGGAAGATGATGTACTTTAAAACCCAAAGAGTTTGCTCAGTGAGCCTTGCACTGGAACACCGACAAAAGAAAAGACGAGACAAGCACTCCTTGGCGTCAGCAACTCAAGAGAAAAAGACCTGATGCAATAAATCAAACCGGAAAACTTCAGACAAACAACTTGTCCGCCTTCACCCCTATTTATAAAATATTGATTAACAAGTTTTATAACATTAGGAGTTTAAGATACTGCAACATAACATTAAATATGTTACTCTTTCCTCGTAGCTATTACTACATTTCATTTAATAGGTAATCCATTTAAAATATAATAAGAAGTGAAATAAAATAATTATATTGCTCAAAAATTAAGATTAGGGCCAAAAATTGGGACCAACTAATTTTTCGATTGTTCAAATGGAAATGTTGTAACAGAAGCGTATTGCACACCTGTTTATATAAATAAAAATTGACCAACAAAAATATTTGTTCAGCACCAAAAAAATTTTAATTTGAAAAAAGTAGCTTTCATCACTATTTCAAACAATTGGGGATTCCTTGCCATTATATACAATAACGTAATCGAACGGTCATAAATTAAACACAATTGCCTCAGGATCCCATAACAAAAATTAATGAATTATCGGTTTTTTCTTTAGCGAATGGAAAAAAAATTGGAAATGTTTAACATTAATAATCGAAATGGACCGTGGGAGCGGATAAAGGCTAAAAGAAATGAAAATGAACAATTTCGATAATAGGTTATCAAAGGTATGGTCAAATGTTATGCAAAGTAAGTTTTTTTTAACGAATTTTCAATAATAAAAGTATAATGAAAAAAGAGAGCAGCTACAGTAATTAAGTTTTTCGGGACAACAGTTCGTTTGAAAAAAGATTCAAATGAAGACAAGAGCTAGTTTCAAGGGTTGAGGAGTTTTTGAAAATTTCGGAATGTTTTGTAAAAATCTGATAAACAAAATATGATTCGCATGAGAGGACAAACAGACGTGTCAATGTTTTATTGGTGGTAACGATATAAAACATTTTATGAAGGACTCTTATGATTCATAATTCGTATTAAGTTGGAAATATAATTATGATACAATTCCACATGAATTGTGCAACCCAGTCTAGGGTAGTATTGTATGGGAACCTCGTGGTAGCTGCAGATGAGGGGGTAGAGTTCTATACTGGTCTAAATTAAAAATTCATTAATGGAGAACCAACGTGGAAAACCTCTTAGCCCATCTCTTATATTCCTTATTATCTGCCGTTTAAATAACTAATTTGTGTTTTATTTTAAAGGAGCCCACAAATTAGACGAAAATCCTGAAGAGAAAATAATTTTTATTATCTAAATCATTGGTTAAAAAATGGTCTTGAACCACAAAATTAAAGGAATTGTTACGTCTGTCCGAAAAAATTCATAACACTTGATAAATGAGTTTTTGTTATTAAGTCCAGTAAAGTACAAAAACATATAAATATTTTAAGATCATTCATTTTATAACTGACGCTATAAGATAAAACTTAGTTAGTAATTAATTATTGACACAATTAATTTTTATAGATTTGGAAGCAATTTTAAGGTCACTTTGATATCGAAGATAAACAGCCATTATTATTACATTTTACCTGAAATATAAAACTTCATATCCTTACGGCAAACAGAGGGACTCAAAGTGACAATACGGTAACAGACACAGAGGTGAAAAATTTAAGTTTTCTTAAAAACCCAATTTCAAAAGCTAAGAATAATTCTTTAAGAAAAGTCTCATACTTAAAATTGTGAGTCAATAGACATGGAAACAAAAATACTGGAACTTTTATTCCAGGCTACAGATGCCTGCAAACAATTCCCCTACAACGGACATCAAAGCTAGAAAAGGAATTTTTAAATTTGTTTGTTCCCTTTACATCTAATCGTGCTTAAATGTTCACAGTAAGCCAATATCGGTTCGTTAATGTACTTTCAGAACCAAATAAATCCTTGACTGGAAAAAATATTGCGTAGAGGCGAACTAGTTTTTAAAAATTTTCTAACTTTAACGAAAGATTCAAGGGAGTGATTGCTAGCCAATCAGTGTTAGTTCTGATCGTACATAAGTGAACTTCAATGACCCAAGTGGTTCGGATCCTCTAAAACTCTATGTCTGTAAAATGAAAAAATACCTTCGAAAAAAAAGTATGACCGCAATCTGCTTTTCATGAAGCGCACTTGAGACTAGTTAGGAATACTCCCAAATTGATTGTAGTTGAAAATAAGACCTTATAGACATTCGATTTTTTTCGACGAGACAATGCAAGCTAATTGAAGAAAAAAATTAAAATATCCTGTTTTGATCTATCCTGCAATTGACGCTAACCAAGTACATAATACAGCCACTTTACGATTATTCAAACTTCGCGTATCCAAAATCCGATTTAATCGAAACTTGCTAAGGGTACAGAATATATCTTCATTTAGACTAATACTTGGGTTTTTATACACAAATTTATACAGGAAATATTGTAGTCTATACGAAGAGGTTATTAAAAAAAATAGCCTGAACAGCGTCCAGCCAGTCAGCGAGAGTCATAAGAATATCAGAATCGCTTATGGGACACAAGATCTTTCGAAATGTATCCTAGTCCCTAATACGAAGCCATCGCTGCCACGGCATAAAATGAATTGCCCATGCTTTCGAAAATTTGTCCTTCCTGCTACCACGTATCACACAACCAAGAGTTCCCGGTGCTCCATCGCCAAAACGATTTTAATGTGAGTGTAATGAATATCCTTAATTAAAATTTTGAACTCGTATTACATATTATCAATCAGGGCTAGAGGATATTTATATTTTAGCTACTAAATGATTGATCAATTACACCTTTATTTTCCATTGAGTTAATTTTAGTTGTAGCATAATGGGTGCAGCAACTGAAACTTTCATGAAAAATATTATCCATTATGTGTAACTCGGGATCGTCAGAAAACTCTCAGCATTGTTAATGGTAAATATAAGAATCACGAAATCATTCAAATTTACCTGTAAATATAAATGATTGAGATAATAAAAAATAGCGTTAAAAGCATAGTAGCCGAGCATTCCATAGGAGTGAGTACCTAAAAAATGCATGCCCTACCTACCAGACAGGTGCTGCCTGCGTTCCGGGTGACCTAAGTGGAGCCTAAGGATTTGTTCTAGCAATTGTGCTCACTTGAACCCATAATATATATAGCTGCTCTATGTTTGAGAGTTGCGGACACCAACTTACCATATTGCGGGGATAACGGTACGGCAGAGCATGTGATCACCTGTCAAGCCTTGGAACAGGGAAATGCTCGACTGCTCCGCTCGGTCGGCAAGTAAACCTTAGGAGAGTCCGACTTGCCGTTGCTGGTAGACAAGAAGGAGAATTTTAGGACCTTTCACATATTATTATATAATGACTTTTTGTAATTATAATCTATTTAGATTGGATGAATATTATTAATTAGGCCGTTGAAATCTTTGATTCACTCCTTACTCAATATGATAGGAAAATACACATTATTGAATAATAATAATATTATTTATTTACTAGCCTTATGCCTACCAGGCACGCGCTTCGCGCTCGGAGTGGGGTCCTTGGCATGCAAATAGCACTCAGTAAAGAAGGTGTGTTTAGCTCACGAACATGTTCATACACGACTCCAACCCCCATAACGACTCACCACTTCACCGCTAACAGAGGGTTGTTATTGAGTTGATAAATTTGTTTAAATGTTTGTATTTTATTTAGAACAGTTATAGACGATCTATATTGAAATTGATTGAACATTAAAAAAAAAAAATATTATTAAAAGTTTAATTTCACGTGACAAAAACTTTTTTTATATAATAGAGAGATTACTTTTCGAGGGGTTGCTATTTTATTTTAGCATCTATAGAATAATGTGTTCCCGGATTACCCAAAACTGTTTCAGCATCATCATTCGGGTGCTAATTCGCAAAATCCAGACAATTCTCATGTTCCGAAAATACACCGTCCTAAAGAAATATACCGAGAAGGAAACTCTTGTTTATAGAGCTGTAGATACCGATGATTCATCCGGATGTTAATGAGCCGACATTTGAAAGAGTGCCGATAGTCAGTAAATTACACAATAACTTACAGCAAAGCGTAACAGAAACAATCCCATAGCTGTTTCCGTATTTTCTCAGAACCTGTATCGACAAAAATTTAAAATGGTCACGTCCGAAGGTCGCATAGCGACGGCGTGACTCGGCGATGGAAGTGCAATTCACACGTGGTAATTCTTAAAATCTCAGCAGAGTTCTGTTCTATTAGAGTATTACTGAAGCTCAGCCAGCTGGTGAAGTTGATCAATATGTCAATTCTGTTCCTATACATAGTAATGATTCAGGGTTAAAATCTTCCTTCCATAGCCAAAGACTACACGAAGGTGATTCTCGTTACTACATTTCTGATATAAATATACATAAAAGGTTTAACAATACAAGAAACTCTAGGCATCCGCCTTTCTAGGCATTCCACACCCCATATCCTTCTCATACATCCTTCAAATAGGGGTCTCCCCTTAGTGAAAGGCACTTTCCAGCCAAAAATAACTTTCCTTATTTTTCCCACATTCCTATTTTTTATAAGTTTGAGAGCTTAGGGAAAAAAAAAAAAAAAGACTCTAGGCCCAGCTACCAGTGGACTCTCACCACTGTACCGCAACAACCAACCTCTACCGAGGCTTCCCACACTCCTTAATTCTCTCACACCACCTTCAAACTCCTAGTACAAGGGTCCGCTCAACCCAAATATTGCTTATTTTTCCCTCATCCCTAATCTTCTAACTAGAGAGCTTAGGGATGAAAAACAAAAAAACAAACTATATCCCACCCTTCCGAGTTCTATTTTCCATCTCACCAATCTGTTTTCTTTGACGTCCTTTTCTTACCGGTACTTTAAAGGAATTATATTCCCATCAACTGTCCCAATCTTTAAAGCCAGCAGTTCATGATTTCCCTTGTAACTAACCATTCATAATTTTCTATTATTATTCTTTTTATTTATTTTGCATTAATTGTATTCATTTCTCATTAAGAATATCCCAACAACCTTTCACACTCTTTTCCCACTTTTTCAATTTATATCAGCTATCCCGCCCTTCCGACCTTTATTTCCCATCTCACTAATCTGTTTCATTTTACCATTCTTTTCTTATCTGTGAAAAAAAGTTTTGGAGTTCTATTCCCACCAATATTGGACGTTCAGCAACTCTCCATTACTTACCAGTCCCTGGTCTCCCTCAAATCTGACAATTAATAATTCGCCCTTATTATTCGTTTTATTTATGTATTTTTTAAAATTAATTTTCTATTTTATTACATCCCAACCACTTTTCGCGTGTAATAATTCCTATATTGTCATTATTATCTTAGTTGCATTTGTCAGTGAATGACATTTACCTCTACCTATTTATAGTTCATTGTAGTCATCAAATATGTATATTACATATGCCCTTTATTATTTATAAGCTTATCACGTCGGTCTCACATTTTTTTAAATTTTTTGTCAGCTAGACATTTGTTCCTTCCATTTGATTTTTATATGGAAGTAAATCACAGTCGATATGCAAACGTTTTACATTAAATGATGATTTACATTGTGCTTTTACAGTCATAATATGCGATGAAAAGCCAATAGTTTAAGGCTGAGGGCAATACCGATAAGATTCATCACAAAGAGACAAATTAGTTTACTTGCGTTACTGCGTTAATTAGTGACCATCAAGAATAATTGAGTACCATGCCAGAAGAATAATTCAGATTTTACCTAAGTACACTCAGCTTCACTTAGCTTAAAATGGCTTTGCCATCATTCGAAATACGACCCAGATCGTTATCTACGAATTGTACGGGTCAGGTCCGTAGATATTTAAAATTGTTATAACGCTAGGTTTCTTTCAGACGTGCGCCGGAGAGACGCCGGTAAATTGCTGCAGTGCGTTTATTCTAGCAAATATGGGATTGATGCGCATTTTTCATAACTGGATAGGTCAACATGTATTTAAAATCGCACGCAATAAATCAAACTTAGCTTAGCTTAGCTGTAAGTCAGCTCCAGCACAAAATCTCCGATAGAATACTTATTAAAGAATAATGAGTCATTTAGGATCGGAATAAATGATTGAGGTGGTACATATAGCATTATAAAGGATAGTATCCGATCAGTCTTCGGGAGTAGTAAGATGGAAATACATATCCTGCCTGCCAGACAGGAGGGACTTTAGGGTGCAGTCTGCGATTCGGTCGGCCTCGGGGGGTGCTTCGGAATTTGTTCTCGCGATTGTGCACACATAAAAGATCTATAGTTGCTCTGTATTTGAGAACTGCGGATACACCCACAATGCGGGGATGGAGATACCGCTGAGAATGTCATCACCTGTCGAGCAATACCGAATGTTCCGCTCGTACGGCCAGTATAACTTGGGAGACCCATTTGTCTTTGTTGGTAGGGAAGGAGGAGAATTTAAGGGCCATTTTCATCTTTGTTCAAAAGTGGAAGGATATACAGGGACCAGTGCTCTTCACCATCTCCAGGAGGGCGAAGCAGGATAGCAGGCGTGATAGCGGGGCTGCTCATCAAGAATCATTTTGCCAAAATGAAGCGGAGTGTCCTTGGTCCGTGAGGCAACCCCGTCTGGGACACGGGTCACGTGGTAGGGGTTTATAAAAGAAAGTTCCTCCGTGTTTAAAGGTATTTAAACTGAAAAATAGTAATAAAAATTCCAAACACAGTGAAATAATAACAAAAGTGAAAATAATTAAAAAGCCAATTGTAAAACCAAAATCAAGAAACTGTTCATACATATGCAGACAATGGCCATTGCGGTTGGCATGACCTCAAACATATAAGCAAATAAAAGAAAAATGCTGAGAATGTTTAGCAAATACTTCAATTTAAGATAGTTAATTTTAATAAAACAACCTAACCTCAATGCGAACTATACCATATTAATACTTTGTGAATCAGACGAGATTCCCGACGAATATTCTGAATAACTATAAATATCGCACACCGGCTTTAGTAATGTGACATCTAAAAAATACGAATTTTGAGTTAGAATTGTAAAGAAATAGAGAAAAAAGAGTATTGTATTCTCATAGAAAGTTGAGATAAATAAAACTAATAAACTACACACATTTTCATTCCTTATCTAATTAGAAAACTATTGCGGTTGAAACCTTCAAACGTAATTTCCTAAAAATGCGTAGTTGTTTTTTTTAAATACACAGTTGATGTGCGAGGTATTTATCTAACACTCAAGAAATCTGGGCAAAAAATAACCATTTATTTTCCATCATACCTGTTCAGTAACATAACCAAAGTATAGCTTGTGGTTTGTTATATAAAAATTTATCATATGATTTATTTTTTCCCTTTCATAGCCCCTTTAAAGTTACAGATAATTATATATAATTATCTTATATTATCAGATCCTCAGGCGAATCTATTTACAAATTATGTTTGTATTTAGATTCTTGCCTTTAAATCGAATGATGCTTTAATATAATCAAGATAAAAATGTCAAGGACGCTCAGCCTTGGATTTGATAGAAAATATTGGGTTGATTTTACAAAGTATTAGCAATATGTAACAGGAGGGCTCGGCTAAAGGAGAATTTACGATCCCAGTTGAAGGATTCATTACTGAATGAATGGATAACCTCGTAACCTGAGATAAGCTGAAGGGGAGGCAGCTGTGACGTCACAGAATTGAAGACCCGTGTTGACCTACTCCGGTCAGATCCGGCTGTTGCTCGGAGCGGGATCGGTCAGCAGGTAAATTTAAATAGCTACGTGTGGCTCTGTTTTGAAAGTGTTCTCGGCTTAAATCGGGACTGTAAATAAACAGGTTAGGAATGCATACATCTCTGGCATCAGACTGACGGTTGCCATATCAAGCCGTCTGGTTGCAACAGACTGCACGGTGCCCTCGTGTTTGCTATCGTCAGCTCTCCCTTCCTCTGCGAGTCGATATTTATTCTGTTTACACTGCTATCTCGTCTGAAACTGATCCTTGTATGTGTACCCGCGCCTATTTTTTATAAAGAACGAGTTTGTATCTTAGGGCTGATTTGCTTTTATAGCAAGCATTCTCTTCGAGCGAATCGTAATATCAAGCTCACATATAAAATATACAATGTGGCATTAGATTAGAAGAGATGGTATAGTTAAGGTTTCAAATAGCACCATAATAATTGGTGTATTAAACATATTAAACACCATTCCAGTCGTTCCTGATGATTCCAATTTCGTCTTCTCTTTAACAACTCTACTGCTTACGTGAACCTGCTTTCACCCAGATCAATTCTTTGATTTAAGCGTACTTTCTGCAGTTTTCCTATCCAAACACTGCGCCACACACCCTATAAACCCCCTTGGAAACTACAGCGGAAGTGGCCTCGTGACTTGCTATAAATACGTGACAGTGAGAGTCATGGCAATGGCCAATTTCTCCTATCATGTCCCGAGCGTCTGTGGCTCTCACGCTATTGTCAGCATCCACTGCCTCGTATCCGGTGACGTGACTGATGAAGGAGCGTTGAGGGCTTCCCAAGACTCCTCTTTCGCATGCGCCTGGGGCGACAACCATGAAGATTTTGGAGGTCTCTGGGCTGTTCGTAAATACAGTATGAATGATGGGATAGGGGGGAATGAAAATTATAAATATGGTACGAATGAGAACATTTAACACAATTACTTATTGTCCATAAGGTAGATTGTAATTTTTTCACAATTAAGATATTGAGCAGTCATTAAAAAAAAACAAAAAAACTTTCTACAGTTATGAATTCATGAACAAACGATTAGGAACCTGACAAATTATTAAAGGCGTATCTTTCCAGTATCTTTGCCACTTTTCGACATTTACAAAATAAGTCCGTCATATAATAAGAAGCTCGTCAACCCAAGCGATTCCAATCTTAATTCCCCTTGAAAGACTAGCAATGTCCCACCTCTCAAATTCCCTTGGGCATAAGAAGCTCTTAAATTCATTCCTCGGCCTAAGTGGTTGACATGCCCTAAAACAAAACAAAAATCCATTCTAATTCGCTTTCTGACGTCCTAAACATCTCACTGAGAAGCAGCGTAATGCGCTGATGAAACTAAAATGCAAAATCCCCATTTTCCCCCAAACCCAATTCAACTCCTCTAAGCTAGATTTTTTTTTTTTAAGCGCATGAATTTTGAAAAACTGAATGAAGAAGGAAAAACAAGAATTCAGGGTACGGGGCTCTTTTTCTAGTGATACTATTCAATGGTTGGGTGAAGGACCTCAACAATCCAAAAAATATAAGCTGCAATAGTAAACACTCCACAGATATGACAGTCATGGGTTGAATCCGCAATACCAGAAGCAAACATAATTTTAATATTGTAGCTCCAGATACGGATACCATACATTTTTTTCCAACCCTTCCAATAAAAATGTATTGATATCAATACTATATATACGTTTTATGTAGTGAAAGTCCCAACACAAGATTTATACTTTAATTTGGCACCTTCACTTACTATACTGAGAAACTATTACTATTTTTATAGCAAAATAAATAAATTAATATCCTTCATGGGGTATCAATTGCTAATATGTTTAGCATCATCGGGGCTTCTCAAAAGAACACTGGTTTACATAAAGTTATTAGGCTTTGTTTTAAGGTAGGTGTCTGGTTGGATTGAAGGGCTAGAATGTGGGTTGTTAAGACCTCAGGTGTACATGTAGCCAAGCGGATAGAAAACCAAAATATTGTGGTGGTAGTGTGGCCTACATGTTTGGTTACAGATGGTAGGAGGTAAAGTCTTTGAAATTGTTCAGTTAGTTACTAGACAAGGGACCTCATATGAGGTGTTGTCCTCTGGTTAGGGGGGGGGAAGTTTACATATATTTTCGAGCTTTTGTAATTACTGCCAGCACACAAATTACACATTGTTAATCAGAATTTCAAGATCTTGAATTTTATACTTAACTAAAATAGTATAGATTTTATTGACAACTAATTTATTAATCAATTGCAGCTTACTATGTTCAATGAAGATGGACATTAGATATTACATAGATATAGATATATTTTATAAAAAAAATAGGACGTAACTTTAATATAAGGCTCACCAATAACAGAAGAGGTAAACAGAAACACCATAATAACAGTTGTTTTATGGTTTGGGCAAAAAAAAAGAACAATGAAACCCTAAAAATAAACAAAATTACTTTTGAGCGGCACAAGCAATGGGAGGCAGCCTTATTGATTAATTTTTGTATAACAGAATTATTAGATTGCCATTCGGGTACGTGAAGTTTTTCGGAGGAGCCGAACTAAATATAGAACATGGAAGTTGGAGAACAGGAAAAAAAAACAGAACAATCTAATTGATGTTATATATGAGGTCTTTCGGACTTTGGAAAAATGTTATCAAAGTAAAACTATTTGGACTCACAGCACGGCTTCAGATCTTGTTAGATTTGACCACTTAGCCCAGCAGAAAAATACATCTAAGAAGATGTGGCCTACAAGAAGAGTTTTTGATGAATGCGAAAATAACAAGAGTTTTACCGTAACATAAGAAGAGCTCGATAATGCCAACAGAGTAGTAGCCCTCTTTCCATTCCCTCCATGGATGATACTTTGTAGAAGAAGAGATTGTAGAGAGAGGAGTAATAGGTCCCATTCTGGCCTTCTGATCTGAACATCCATCCAGGAAAAAATATCCCCCTGAAATTTATCTCCATCAACTAAAATCAAAAAAGAGAATCATTCCTCAGTGGTTTTCAAGTCTTCAATAATAGGATAAACTCTCAAAATCTCAAAGTCTCATCCCTCCTATTTTTAATTTCATCGAGAACGAAAACTGAAATATATGCAAAAGAAGAGCTCTCAGGGCCACTTTTTGGTTTTGAACTGTTGTGCATGCATCTAAATATATGATTAATTTATAGGACCCTAGAGAATAAATAATTATAATAAGGAGCTGTTCCTTGAAGTTCAGAGTACGTTGGAAATTTAACGTTTAAATTACCAGCGAATTATTACCGAACACAATTTGTACCCAAGCAAGCCCACTCTCAATATTTAGACAAGCTCGCCAAATATTTGATGTAAGATTATAATCTGCTTTAAACTATTAAATACATATTTGAACACTTTAACTTACTTCAAAGTACTTCAATGACGTAAGGCCATATCCTGTCAGAAATAAGCAGGTAATACGCGTAATAATAATTAAAAATCCCCTCTCGATCACTTGAGACTGTCACATCAATTAGAAATGTTGGAAATCCCTACAAAAGAAATACAGTGCATAGATAAACACGCTATTTCGGAATAGATAGACCTCCCGTTTTACATCTATTGAAGGTAAAGGATATTAGCCGTTCCAAAGATATTATACCTAGCCATTGTTCTACATCACATCATACATTTTTCATTGTCGATCAATTTTAAGTTAAATTATATTTTTCTAACATATTAGTGCAACCAATATTATAAGACAAGTTAATAAATGAAATATAACGAAGATCCACCAAAAGAAATCGGTATGGACACGCATAGAGCGTGCGTAAGTAAATAAGGCATAGTGCAGTTTCTGAAGAACGGTACGCGGCATACTCCTACGTGGATTAAAGGATACTAGAGACATCCGGTAATGAGCACAAATAAAGACCCTTTAGAAAGACGACGATTGTAAAATACAAAAATCAATGCAAACCACAGTTAATATATTACTTTTTTCATCCTTAGCTCTCTAATTATAAGATTAAGGATGAGGGAAAAATAAAGAAATATTTGGGTTGAGCGGATCCTTCTACTAGGAGTACCTGCTTGAGAGTGGTGTGGGAAGCCTCGGTAGAGGTTGGTTGTTGCGGTACAGGGGTGAGAGTCTACGGGTGGCTGGCCCAAGAGTCCCTCTAGGCATGTAGTGCAGTCTTATTTAGTCTGATAGCAGACGATTGTTTGTTGAGTGCCCCTTAGAGGCTTGTTGTTGGTGGACCAAGCGCCGTGATGTCCACCATTTGGTCTGCTTTACTCGATCTTGTGAGTTGCCTTCGTGCCGGTAGCGATGGGGGTGTCATGTCTCGGAACAGAGGGTTTTGACTATGTTTCATCGAGGCAAGGAACTTGATGTGTCTTCTTTGGATGGCTTCGGTGATGGTGGGGACTTCGAACTTTTCGTGGATGTCGAGAGCCTTCATATCACGTATGCAAGAGTGCCGTTCGCAGGATTTTGTTCTGGAAGCTCTGGAGGCGAGTTATGGTGCTAGCGTGTAGGAATCGGAAGAGTGGTGTCCCAAACAGTAGAGCTGGCCTCAGGACGCTCTTATATATTAACAGTTTCAGCCGAAGGGATATAGCCGGGCTTGCGATGAGATGCTGGAGAGAGTAGTAAGTCCTACGTACTCTTTTCAACTTCTTCTGCAGGTGTGTGTAGAACGTCATGTTATTACTTATATATATATTACTTAACAACATGTTACAAAACATAAGCATCTAACAACATATATATAAAAGGGGAATGAATACCTGCTGAAAACAGGTGAAGCTAACTGACATGTACTTATAAAAAATACACTTACCTGCATGTTACTTTAGACACATAATACTGAACAGGAAAGAAAACAAGATTATGAGGATTTGGACATATAAGAATTTAGAAAATTTGTTGCCGCAAGCACAAACATACAGGGATCGTCACAACGTATGAGAAGCGCCCTTGAACTCGCGTGAAACTAAACAACAAGAAGACTCATTGGTCTAACCGCAGACTCAAAGAATGCCTTGACCACAAAGCGAACACTGGCATAAACACATCTAACATCACTATGCATGGACTCTGCCCTCAATTCAGAGAACAACCTATATGAGCTCTGTCACTAATAACAGTACAGAGAAAACTGCCTCGAACACAACTATATACTCAACGATCAAGACGGCGTAAAGGATTCGGTCTAAGAAGTACCTATTGAACTCCGCATGCATCTGAGAACAGGCTCTAATTCCATCCTGAGAAATGCGTCCAAGGAACGCTCCCATGCGCAGGGTCTGAGCCCAAAAGAAATTTACAACAAGAATTTAAATTACCCCCTAAAACACTTTATAAAAAACTATATTGATGAAATAATAACTATAATAATTCGAGAACATAATTTAACTGTATTCATCAGCGGTGCTTATAGTTTATTATTATTTAGGTAAGCGGGAAATCCCTAAAATATGCAGTTTAAAACGCTATGTATAACCAATGTCTGTCATCTGAGACTGGGGTTCCCCGTGGACCCGGCCGGCTCTGGGGTCCTGGTATATGCTCTGTGGATCGCATCTGTGAGTTATAATAATAAATAAGCATATAAGCATGATTATATATCAATGGAGTTGATGACCCGAGGGTATTACGCCAAAATATATTTTTTTTTTTTTTTTCTTAGCTCTCAAACTTATAAAATAGGATGTGGGAAAATTATTTTGGGCTAATGAGTGCCTTTCACTAACGGGAGTCCCCCATTAATACGCCAAAATAAATCAAATCTAGCCACTGAATAGAATAAAGTCAGATAAAACATTTTTCAATAAAACAAGGAATTTTTCAAGTTGTTACCTATTTTCGTAGACTAAATTACACGATTTTTTTGTGCCTAACTTCTCTCAATTATTTTAATGGTTGAATTGTATCGTATTTATAAAATTAAACCGTTTCATTTAAATATATTGGTACACAAAATACCAGCGTTTGTAAAAAAAAAAAAATACCTGTCAAATGTTAAATTATCAATACTAAGATATTACCAGCTCAAGCTTTTGACAGTTTGGCACGCAGGTTTGCTCTACAAGCTCAAAAGATATTTACCACAGACCCTTTTCCTAGTCTAACAGTCCTACCTTTCAAACCGCTTCTTCCAAGTCCGCTGTGGTTTAGAATACTCTAACTACTATCCCATAAATGCAGGAGTTCCACAGGGCAGTGTCCTGGGCCCCATCCTCTATAACATATACACCGCTGATGTCCCCTCTACTCCCAATACCTTCTTGGCCACATTTGCAGATGACACTGCAGTCTTGTCATCCCACGCAGACCCCGACATAGCATCCCATAACCTTCAAAAACACCTTGACGAGATCGTGTATTGGTGTAATCAATGGCGGATCAAAGTTAATGAAGCAAAATGTTCCCACATTACCTTCACCCTTTGTCGCAAGACTTGTCCACTAGTTCATTTTAATTCTATTCCTCTCCCTGTATTCGAGACAGTACGATACTTAGGCTTCCATCTCGACAAACGACTGACCTGGAACCCACATACGAGACTAAAAAGACAAGAACTAAACAGACGCTTTGGACAACTGTACAGACTACTTCAAGGACATCCCATCTATCAATAGAAAATAAACTACTAATCTACAAAGTTATACTTAAGCCAATCTGGAAATATGGAATAGAGCTATGGGGGACAGCAAAAAAGTCGAACATCAAGCGTATCCAATCCTTTCAATGAAAAGTCCTGAGAACAATAGTAAATGCCCCTTATTATGTCAGCAACAAAACCCTTCATAACGACCTTAATATACCCTACATTCTAGAACTCATCCCTTCTAAGTTTATGAAATTCCACAGTAGCCTTTCCAACCACCCTAATCCTGTAGCACAGTCATTGCACTGCGCCACTCATCCCTATAATCCTCCTCGGAGACTAAAACGGCAGTGGCCTCGTGACCTGCTATAAACGCGTGACAGCGGGGGTCCTGGCAATGGCCAGTTACTTCAAACATGTCCTGAGCGTCTGTGGCTCTCACGCTCTTGGTCAGCCTCGACTGGCTAGTATCCGGTGACGCGGCTGACGGAGGAGCGTGGGGGACTTACCAAGGCTCCGCTCTCTCTTCGCAGTGGATTTGGGAGGTCTCTGGGCTGTCTGTAAATATTGTATGAATGAGTGAGTGAATGATGAATTGTAAATATGGTATGAATGAGAGCGTTTATCGCAATTACTGATTGCCTTATAAAAGGCAGATTGTAATTATAGCCCAATAAAGACTATATAAGATATTACCAAAAGTCTGTAAAGTGACAATACTGAATTTCATTTAGTGGTAAAAAAAACTCTTGGGGAAGTCATGTAAAATTGTATAATTGTAAAATTTAACGCTTTACACCTGACTGGGCTGAGGAAGAGATGGTTTTGCTCTTGGATGAGCTCTAAAATGTCTCAAGCTCTAAAGCTACAAGTTTTACGATCAAAGTTGCCAAGTCATTAACTCTGCTGTTCCCAGTTGCAGACAAATAAATGCCATCTTTTATGCAAATTATGTCTGTGTTTTTCATCCCTGTCAAGATGAGTGCAACAAAGTGCAGGCGTTCAATCCCTTTCGGCCCCTTTAGCTCACCGAAGAGTTATGTACTCGTTCGATAACCATGCCTAAGGTTAAGCGATAAACTAAGGATCAAGGGGATACCTTTGTCTTTAATATAAGATTAATATGAAATTGGTATAACTTATAAGCACCTCTAATATTTCGTGCATACCTCCGAACTATAACCCAACCAGTCCAATATGTTCCAGAACATAGTTACACAACATTATGAAATAAGACACCTCACAATCAGCAGATAACTCTGCTGGTGGTAACCCATCAGCTCGGACCTCTCACAATGACGCACTAATCCGTCTAAATCGTTCAGGAATAAATTAATTCTGTAGAGTGACAGAAGGTGTTTTATTTTTTACTATTCAAATGGATCTTTCACAATTACAAAACGATAAATGATTGGTTATCAACTCTTTTCAAGTAACTTTGTGGATCAATTTTTGATTCTCGACACAGCTAAGAATTTTTTCAGGAAAAAAAAAAATAATCAAGAAAATACTCAGGGCGTAATCCATTTTTTTCTGGATTGAGGGGAACTGGCTCATATAATTGGTCAAATCCAAAGATATTTAAATTTTATCCATAAATAATTGATTTTAATTAATAAGGCAATTCGAATGTTTAATATGAGAAGTTTGAGTGCAAGAATGAGTTATGGACGAACGATGAATTATGGATGAGTGACAAGAAGAAAACTTTCTCTGGAAAAGGAACTTATTATACTTATTTTTTAAGCTGAAAATAATTATACAGCCCTGAATAAGGGATACGATTAGATATCTTCTATAGTGGGAAATTTCAGACTTATATGTAATAGATATATATATATATATATATATAATAAATCTGTCTATAGATGGGGAAAACAGTAGGCATTGTCATTGAGCATTCCGCCCAACCGACTCTCTCAAACGAGGAGACATTTCTCCCTATTCTTTATGAAATCAAAAGACGATATTTGGAATACGGGATATTTACTTTGAAAATATTCTATTGCCTCCATCGAAATTAACATAACATCAAATTTAATCTGCGGAAAAGGGCGTACTATTTAAATTATTATATCAGGCTAAAACCTCGTAAATATATTTAACGGTTCATTTATTTTGGCTTGATTTAAAGGACGAGTTGACGACAGATTTGGTAAAAATATATCGTATATTCGTAATTATTGAATAACAAAAAAAATCGATAAACAACATGTTCCATCGAACTAATGTTTTAATAAAGTAACATCTAGCATATTAAACGTTCGTTATGTAATGATGAAATAGAAGATTCCACTTTACGTCACCAATGACACGCTATACAATGACCTTAGCGTCCCTTACGTCAAAGGAAAAATATTCCATATTTAAAACTATTTCAGAAATAACTGGCATAGTGCATAATCCTCTCCAATTATAGAAACAGAGTCTCCTAATTATTTCAAATCCTAAGTTTTATTTTCAAAGAGCAGAATCACTCAATATATTTTTAATTGTAAACAAGTGTTTTGCTTTACAAAACTTGATCACGTAAATAAAATTACAGTGCGCTGAATGAGCCAATTAATTTGTTTACTAATCTTAATCATGAAAATTGGATTCTCATTTTCAATATACTAAGAAACTTACTATTAAATTTATTCAGATAGCTTAATTTATCAAAAAAAGAACGACAAAATAGCTATGTGACAACGCAAATATGCAGTTTCCATATACAACTCTATTGAAATTTTAGCCATTACACTGATCCACACATCCTTATAACCCTCCTCGGAGACTGAAGCGGCACCTGCTATAAATACGTGACGGTGGGAGTCCTGACAATGGCTAATTTCTCCAATCATGACCTGAGCGTCTGTGACTCTCATGATCTCGGTCAGCCTCCACTGGCTCGTATCTGGTGACGCAGTTCTTGGAATTCAACCATATATCGCACAATTAAGGGTTTCGATACGGCTTTCAAAAAATTGCGAACACGAGTTTGATGACGGAAGAATTATTTTAAATTATAGCCCCCACATGTAGTAGTATATACATACATTTACTTAATTTATTTCACACTACGAGATCTTTATTTAATTTAGAGAGTAGTAAAATATTAGCTGTTTTTTTTTAAATATCATATTTGTATAGATTAAGGACAAATATAGCAAGAATGAGAGCATTTTACACAGTTACTGCCCTTTTAGGGCAAATTTCTTCTCTCAAGTAAGAATTATATTGCGCATATATACATGAGTAGCTGGGAGTTCAGGCAGTGGCAAGTTTGTTCAATCATGTTCTGAGCACTTGTGACTCTCGCGCTCGTGATCAGCCAGGGATTCCACTGGCTCGTATTCGGCGAATCGGCTGATGGATGAGCGTGGGGGACTTCCCAAGACTCCACTCCACTTCCCCTTTCGCATGCGACGGAAGTGACTACGATGTGGAGTTAGGAGGTCTCTAGGCTGTTGGTACATAAAGTATAAATGGGCGGGTGAATGAAGGACTGTAAATATGGTATGAGTATTGATCACAGTTACTTATTGCCCAATAAAAGGCAGATTGTGATTTTATCGAAATAAAGATTTTATTTTAAGTATTGAAATGTTGTAAGAGTTCTTTTGCTTATGAGAAACTACAAGATCTACAAGAGCAATAATCTAGTGTATTATTCACCTGAAAACGCAGTTAAGAAAATTTATAAACACATCCTAAAAATTGGCCTACTGATTCTAATTAGAAGCGCCGAATAAATAAATCATAATTATTTATGATTACTTTAGTGGAGGCATAAGCACCCAAAAATCGTCGCTTTTATCGAAGTATATTATTCAAGGCTGACTGTTTCTAAGTTACCCTCAAAATAGAAGTAAGAAATACCCGGTGCATCGCCTAGTTGGTAATTTCTTTGTATCAATTATTAGCTAAATTATCTTTTTGGAAGATTGGTAAAAACAACATTAAGGCCGTAGAATGTAATTAATACTCCGTATGTTTTATAACAAGAACACCACTTTATTTGTTGAACCCCTTCATCACTCTATATTGCTCTTATTATATTAGGATCCAAACAGCTAATAAGCACGATTTCAACGTTGTTTAATACCCAGAAGATTCTCAGCGCAACCTACCAACTAGATCACCACCTGTATTTCCTATAACACCAATCTGATTCCTTTGACCATTGTTTTCATGTCCGTGCCACGAACCTTAGAAACTCTATTACCACCAGCATTCGTCGTTTATCAACACCCCAAATCTTTAAATCAAGATTATATCTGTTCCTTATCTCCCTCTAATCTAACAATTCATAACTCGTAATTATTTTTAATTTTTAATTGTTTATTTTTTTTACAAATTTTAATAAATACATCCAAGCGACATTTCACCCATATTCATTCTATCCCATAATCCAGAAGCCCTTCATTATTTATAAGCCGAACACATCAGTGTAATAGTACATATATATATATATTTCATGATTGATTTTTAAGTATTTTTAAATTTATTTGTTGTTACCTAACTTTTTGACTTTATTTATTTTGATTTTAAAAATAGTAAAATAATAAAAATTTATGACAATTTTTTTTTTTATTTACTTTAAGCAGATATACCACCTAGCAGGGGGAAATTTGATCCAAACAACCGTTTCTTTCTTTTAAAAATCTTTTATGTCTATTGGAGTTAATAAGATTGCTTTTAAATCTTTAATCGACTCTTTTGTTGTGGATTTTGGGAAATTCAGACAATGTAGTTGCGCTTTTTTAGCTAAAATCCCCCGCTACCAGATCTTTATCTGGAAAAATATCAAACCCTTCTTTTTTTTTCCTTTTAGTTGGTCTTTAGGTTTGTTAGAGAGTTCATCAATATGACTAAAAAAAAAATTAATAACCTCTGGAATAATCTTACACAGCGTTACGGCAAATAGCTGTAAAGCATTCTAAGCTGAAATTGTTTCCGAAGAATTAAACGGTATAAATCAACCATCCGCAAGATATTGCCGAAATGAAGATTCTCTTCGTGTTCATTCGATTCCGATTAGGAAAGAAATGTGGACGAAGATCGACAGATATTTCGCCAGGTTTGATACAAGATAAGCAATGCCAGCAAAAAACTATGCATAAATTTCCTGGACCAACTACTTATTCCAAGAGAAATATGAAAAAATTCTCCATTCCTGAATTATAAATGTGTGTTCTACAACACACCACGAAATATGATGATTAATTTTCGATTAGAACACAATAAGATGTAAAGATAAAAAAAATTTAACCTGAAAAAAACTTGCTCGTTTCTTTGACTTGAATGATTTCTTAAGTTAAAGTTTAGATACAATATCTAAATTCGAAAAAAAAAATCCCATTATTTTAAGACGTTTGAAGGAGGTTTTCAGATATTTTTTCCACTCGATATTTTGTAGGATGTAAGCGAATTCCGCTGATGATACATTAAGAAAAAATATATATAGATTTATCAGAAATGCCGAGACTACGTCAAACCTCTATACGATTGAACTAGTAAATAATTACAATTTGGACACAAGTAAAGGAATTAGGCACATCCAGAAATATGTTGAAATCATGCACAAAAATATTGTTTGTAGTTTGTTGTGAGAGAAGCTTATATATAGTTAACGTTAGCTTGCTAAATTTGTTATTTTCATTATGTTATTTATGTCATTATGTTATTTTCATTATGCCCTAGATCTGACATTGTCCATTCTGGTAATATGTCTATAATTTTGCTCTGCTCCTAAACATCGCAACGAATATCATTTAGTCAGTAATTTTGAAGCTAAAAAACCAAACCAGGACCAAACAATTAATAACCATTTAGGTTTTGAATAACACCAATATTCTTTTCTCTTTACAAGCTTTTCTTTAATTGGCAAGCGCTTTCAACGGCCATTTCCGAAGTCCTCAGGCGCTACACAGTGATCAGACTACCTCACTACAACTTAAGCAGGACATGAATATTTTATACCATTGTGAATCGTTTACACCATATTTTCCAATCTTATACTTAGTTGCATATTATAATGTGTATATGCATGTTATATTGCTAATCATGCCACAGTATAAGTTGGAGCTCTCCATAGGTCGTAGTGTTAGACTGATGGCTTGCTGATTACGGAAAAGCTTATAAAGAGAAAAGAATTATTTCAAAACCAGGTGTTATTAAATAATTATATTACATCTCTTCCAATCTAATACGTCATTGTTTATAAACTTACTGTAAAGTAACAAATCCAACAGACGAGCCCGCATTAAGACTATTAATGTTTTTTTGGGCGAACCGGTACGGCCTCAAAGAGATAAGAAGATCTGGCCACGGAGACAGGTGGTCTCGGACAATCGGACAAAAAGGAAGAAAATACGAAAGTGACACGACAGGGTTCGTCGGGAGGGGCGGAACCGGTAGGAAGACGACCGGGAAACGCACTGGAAACCAAAGAGGATGAAGAAAAAAAAAAAAACCAAAACCGAAACCAAAAAGCCCGAAGCGGAGGGCGTGGAGGGGCGGTGACTTGCGCGGAAGGGGGGCGTACAATATATAAACGTCGGCCGGCTCCTCCTAGCCTTCAAAACACCGGCAACGCACGGCATGGGTAAGTACATTCGTCACTAACACATCGTAATAACATCTAGCCACATCGTAATAACAATATATTTTAATTATATCTCATAGCAATAGTGACGCATTTAACAAAAGAAATATCACAATATTTTATATTTTAAAATAAAATTTCAGGGATCGAAAACGAAATATTCCAACATTTATAATTGACAAAAAAAAATCATCAAGAGTAACGCAAAACAAAATTGTGTACGGCTACGAAAAATAAATGTTAATGAATTTTCGTAACTATAGCCCACGGAACCACCTAGGTCAGAACGTCGAAAATTGGTATCCTAATCACAATCAAAGGAAAATGTATTAATTTTTTTCTAGCAGCAGATAATTAGCGTACAACTAATTTTCAAATAATCACTTTAATTCGTAGATTCACCGAGTAAAACTACCATGACGAAACATGATGTCTCTATAAAAACCGTGCCCAGTGTTGCGAACACAATTTTAATAGTAATGACCTTTAGATCATTACTTTAAATCCGTAAAAAGCTAATTATATACTATTAAACAGTATGCCGAGATCTTTACTTACAGACCCTACTTGATATAACGGCAATTTTTCTCAAGAAAGATTAATTGATCGATTAATGGCACTTAATAAAGTTTTATGGAGAGGACAGTGTTTTTCGCGTTGTCGCCTAGAAAGGGCGATCTTCAATGTTGTCCCTAGATCGCAAAAGGAACATAATGACCACAATATAGAGACCCAGGGGGAAAAAATGAAAAAATAAGGGTTTCAGCTTTGGAAAACTCTAAGAAACCCTATCAAATCGGTGCCGATCCAGTCATTCTAAAAAAACACAAAAGTATGCACAAGCAATCTGTAAAAATGTCCTCAACATTACATTAAAATGTCCAAAAATAGAAAAAAAATTATCATTGACACTTAGTTTACATTAACAGGTGAACTAATATTTGAAAAAAAAGGAAGGGATTAGTAACCTCCAGAAATATGTAATCATGCACAAAATTAGTTTACATGTGTCAACTCAAAATTTACTACAAACGAAATGGGCTATGCCATTTTTCCAGATCAATTATATTTAAGAAAATCATCAGAACTTTTCTTGAGGCTAATGTTTGCGGAAAAGATTCATTATCGCATTGAGATGTTCTCGTTCCCAACAATGATCTTTTGTTCCCGAACGTAATTTAATAAAACAAAATTGAGATGCTACGTGATACAATATGTGAATTTGAAATTGAGCAGCAATATACTTATGTAAATAAACTTTATGAACATATTTTGTCCATAAATCCAGGAGAGTACACATGATACTTTATTTTTAAACATATGTCTATGTCATTAGCTTCATTACAATTTTGTTATACATGTTTTCATTATTTTTGATTTTTTTTTAATTAACAAAAAATGTTGATTTTTCTTTAGTTTAAACACCTTTTCTAGGCAAATTAACTAATCTAAAAGGAAATCCTACGTCCATTTTATGATCCTGACATTTGTATGTTGTTATGAAGAAAATATAATAAGTGCGTTAATACACCACCCCACAATTTAGAAGGGGAGAGCCATAAAAACACACTTACTATTTTATTTTCTTCAACTTCAATATACTTTATGCCAGAAGAGTATTTTTTGTAGTTAATCGATGGTTAGTTTTGTAAAAACTACATTCCAATTATATAGGTATAACAGCGTAGCAACCGTTAAATTGTTTATACTTTGGCGTGAGGTTCTAAAATTCAATCGCTTGAGTTAGATTTAAAGTATGATCCTATTTATTTTTAAATATTATTTACCATTTGGAATTCTAACAAACTATTAACCACCAATTAACTCAAGCCAGAAATATACATTTAACACGATAAAATTCAAATTATTAATTATTAAAATATTATATAAAAATGGTTATACTATAATAATAGAATAGTCATGTTATGTCAAATTGCAACAGAGGAACGAGGTGCAATCATTCAAGCCCAATATAATATTAATTATGAATAAACACTTTATCAAATATTGGCCAATAATTTTGTACGGCAATATAACGGTTTGCCATATATTCTTATTCACTCGTGAATCAATGACTTAAATAAATTAGGTTCACAAGCAATTACGCAATTAATAAAAAAACGTAAAAGAGGTTTCGAATTTATTAAGATAGAATTACCTTCCAGTAATTACTTTGATTTTATTAGCATTTTATTATGACAGGCGAGAGTTGTACTTTCCAATAAATTTAAAAAAAAGTTTACGTTCAGTTTGAAATAAGTAGCACTACGGCTAGATGTAAAAAAAAAAGCTCCAAAGAGTTATCAACAATAAGCACCCATTTCAATAATTAAAATATTCATGCAGTTATGAATGGTTTTGTCAACCACGAGTACTTTATGTCTCCAATAACCAATAGATTCAATTAAACAATTAAATATTACGCACCGACTTGGTTGCATCTAAATAAAAAACATATAAGGACAAATGGTTGCACATAAATAAATAATACAACATTTAGCCTTAAAACGAACTAACAATAGAACAATCGTTGTAAAAATGGCATCGAAATCCAGCGAAAGTATTTGTGATTATAAAATGAAATTTATGGCTGCACAAAATATTTTCAAAATTATTTTATTTTTGAAAGTATGATACAGTTTGACTGACCATGGTTACAAGACTTGAAGTCAAAAGCAGGCCTTGGAACATCAACGAAGGGATGAGTTGAATTGCCTTTTGTCAGAAAAAGACACATTAAAGACTCTAACGCGAAATTCCTAATATTTTAAATTTAGTTCAGAATTTCCAAAAAAAACGTGACATTTAGCATAAATTTAAATTGATCATGGGTACAATGAAAAAATGACGAAGCCTCTTATAAACGTATCAACTAGCTTATCAGGGCTATGATTTAAGAAATTTTTGGGATCACAATCTTTAGGGAGCCCAAATGATCCCATTCTAGCGACCAAATTCTCATTTTATTACAATTTCATTCGATCACTTCCACTAAAATATGAAATAAAAATGAAATTATCTTAACAAGCTTAGCCAATCAGACTGGAAAGCTGTTGGAATAATGATAATTATTTAATTAGTTAATTGTGGGTGGTAATTTAAGAGGTCTTCAGTAGATTCACAACTGCTAAATTATGCAATCTAATAAAAATGTTAACATAAACTGGTCATAAACCTGATCATACATTACATTGCGAGTTTATAGTCAACCGTTAAAATTAGATATGCGATAAAATTGTTTAAAAAATATTTCCAATTCGGCAGGATCTAGTCATTTCAAAGAGGTGATCGTAGTATAGGTTGTCCACTAATTCTTGGATAAGTATTAGAATCTCAATTTCATGCTACAACATCGCAAAAGGACTTGATGGAGCCATACATAATATCTCGAAACATCTTTCATGCTAAAGTCCGATGAAAAACGAACAAATAACTCTACCAACATTATTTTTGAGACTTTTTTTATTCGGATGGCACAAAATGTGAAAATAATAAGCTGTTTTATATCAAGTGACATATTGTAAAACAATTTTTTTGTGGCAAAATTGTTAACCTATTAAATGAGTTGTTTTTGCTATTGTAGATGTTGCCTGAGGAATGATTGATATCAGTCCGAAGCATAGCAAAAAAATAATAACGAAATTAGGAAATATATTATGTACATCTTAACCATTTGCATTCTTCGAAATAACATATACTACCAATATAACACTTAAGGCCTAATTATGCATATAAAGACGTTTGATAAAGGAGGGGGGCAATGGAGTCAAATTCGTCTGGATTTATTATTTTTATCATAAACCGTGTTTATGAGTCGTTAATAAAGGTTAATCGTGTATACTCTAATGCGAGCTCTTGTGGTTGACGTGGCCTAAAAAATCCGTAAACATATAAAATTCAGAGGAATATCAGTAAATTTCATTGCTTTAATTCAAAATAAATAATTATTTTTTATAATTATATTTAGTATGAATTGTTTTCTATATTATTTAATGCATGGATTATAAATATATTTTCACATAGCTTCGATATAGTATGAATGACATGTATCACAATTACTTATAGCCCAATAAGGCAGATTGTAATTTTATCGCAATAAAGTAGTTTTATGTATATTTGGCATTACTATTCGTTACAACAATGCGAATATGTTTCACACCTATCATGTTAGACAGTTAAGCAAGAACGTCCCGTTTGCCGGTCCAAATCAGTTATTCATCCCTAAGAATTAATCCTATTAAAGTTTATAAAATATTTTTTATCATTGTTGTATAATTCTTATAGACTATTTCAATTACTATAGATGCAATTTTGAAGATGATATTGCACAAATCGTAATGACGTATAATTTGTTCGGTTCGGTTGTATACTTGATTAGTTTTCAGAGATTGCTATTGACGGACAAATACAAAGTTTCTGATAACCGTTTCGGATCTGCCTGCAAGAAATTCGGATTTTCTTGGAGAGAAAACATTATACTGGACAGAGGTTAAAAATACATTAACCTAGAAGTGTAATAATACAAAAGAATTATTTATATGGAAAACTTGGTTAAGGCAACTAACGATACTCAGTGGCCACCAACTTATTTAAGTATGACGTTTTGATATAAAATATGTGTCTGAAACAGGTTAAAAAAAAAGAAAAACAGGCAAAACTACTCCAAAGAAACATAATATGTTATTTCCATGGATAAATCAAAAAGAAGTATTGCATAATAGAAAATGAATAAAATTACAAGGAATGATGAACTTAAAATTCACCATGTAAAATATATTCTCTGATAATTTAATATTACATATGATTTTATTTATCTGGATAATCAGTTGATGTAGGTAATGGTTTTTCTTCTGAACAGACTCATTTGAGTTTCCCTGTAAAGGAAAGGAACAACATTCAAAGCCTTTATTTCAAATATTGTTCTTTCTCCATATAAATATTTAATTCCTCACTTTAACTTTACTCAACTGAAAATTGGACTTATATCTCTAGACTTCACCGCGCTCTCTAGAACTCCTAGGCACGGCATTCAGTCGCCTGCTCTACTGTAATCCCGACGGATTTTATAATTAAGAAATACGATGACTCGAGGCGTGTTCTTTACATAAATATACATGGTAGTTAAGAAAAGCTGTAAGAGCAAATTGTTAGTAGACCACTAATAAAACACTTTCTTATATAAACTACTTACAACCTAGAATATGGATAGTATTACCATGAATGATAACCTAAAAGTTACAATGTAAAATATATTCTCTATACATATATTCTATATATATATATATATTTTTTTTTTCTCTACATGTAAAATATATGTAAGTTACGGAAAAGCTGTAAGATCAAATTGATAGTCCACTAATAAAACATTTTCTTACATAAAACACTAACAACCATGAAAATTATCAAGTTGATAATAAGTTTTTCATTCACAATTTTCCAAAATAAACAAATCAAAATTTTATTTTTAACATTTTGGAGAACTCGTTGCAAAAACTGGTGCGATATTTTAAAAGACAATACTATTCAGAACAAATCAGGAAACACATCGGCAATCATTTTTTTTTTTCATACCCTCGAAATGAACAGTCCGATACGTTATATCATGAATACACCAGATGAGAAGTTGGCATATTTTTAAACCGTTTACAATCAGCCATTCGTATGTACTTTGAGGTTGAAAGTAAGAATCAATGGTTGGCAATCAGTTTGACAATGAGATATGAGATTTTCATCAAAACTGTTTACGGAGGACATTTTGACATAATGTGTATGTCTCTGTCCTAGGGGCAGATGAGGAAACACAAATTGAGTTATTGATTTTATATCACACCATATTTGTAGGACGAAGTGTTAACTCAATCAAATAACACAGTTGCCCCTTCCTAGGGCATTATCATTCCTGATAATATATTTTTAATTATATGCATCAATGATAATAACAAAATATCGGCTGTCTTATGCAATTCCACAGTTTTATTAATTATTAACCAAAGATATCTACAAGGCTGAGCACGGGTTCCTCCCATTTCCGGTCGTGTTCTTTATCTAGTTTTTGGTATTGGTTTATATCGTACTCGTTAGGGGGTCGCTCAGTTGGTACGATCGGCCTACTACAACGACACATAACCATAACTACCGTAAATGAGATGTCACATTAATATAGCCTGATTTGTATTTCATCGGAATAATTATATTTACCATATGCTGACTGCTAAGGTAGGAGTCCTTCCTGTGAACAGAAATTTTATACATTAGATACACTAACAGGTGCTAACTTAAGAAACTAAAAAATACGGTGCACTGATTAAAAACACGGCTTCATCACATTATAATGCTAGGATGGTTAGGATTAAGGTTTCTTTTTGGAGGTAAAAACCCATCCTCCCTGCACTTGGGGGGGGGGGGGAACGCAAGTACTTTATTTTTTACTTGCTCATTGGAAACATAAGGCGCTAAACTGGGTTATTCATTGTTTGGGCGTTGAAGTAAGTTGGGGTATTTCATTTGGTAACCTATTCAATCTGAAGTAGAATACTTAATTTTTTAAAAAATTAAAATTAATATTTAATTTAGTTGTGTTCCATGGAGTCAGCACAACTGCTTTGCATAAGAGATCAGATGAAAACTATATGTAAATTTCAGACCTATTAGTCGAGTAGAAGACTTTCAATGATCAGAACAGGCATAACATCAGTAAAGAGGAAAAACCCAAGCGTTTCTGGTTTTGAATGACCAATGAAATTCATCAATATTCTCCTGCTAACCGTTCACGATACAAGATGACGATAAGTTCATAAATCGTCTCTAAGAACAGGATTTTAACCCAGAGTGACTTCTGGGGCCACAATCTTAAAGGATTTTCTACATGTGTACGTTTTGTAGATTTTTTTTACTGAATAATAATAATTAAAATGTTTCGGTAACATATCCTAAACTGAAAATTCAAACAATCAATACTTCATAAGGTTCAATTAATAATAAATTCCTAACAAAAAACGGATAAATATTGATTGTGCTATAATTTTTTGTTTTTTTTCTCGCGCCCTCAAGATGCGTAAAAGACGGCCATCGTTATAATTTTTATCGTTTTCGGAGATCATAAATTCGCAGTAAAAGAGAACCCCAGTAACAAATTGAACTCTGTAGCTTCGCATAATATTACCTGATATTATAATAGTAGTTCAGCCGAGAAGCTTCATAATACGACCGACATTTATTTAAATTAATAATAAACCTAATTATAGTTTTGCGAACATATAATATCAAAAACAAGGACTTAAAAAGAAGAGAAAAAATATCTGGAGAATGATAGTCCGGGCCCGATACTCGGCTTCAGAGGCTTTTGGTGAATCTACCATGAGTAAAGCAAGAGTTTATGAGTGGTATAGACGTTTCAAAGAGGGTAAAGACGTTGAAGATGAACATCGCGCTGGGCGCCCCAACACTTCAATAAAAGAGAACATCGAAGAAGTTAAGAAAATGATCCTGGACGATGGCAGAATTACTATTAGAGAGGTTGCTGAAGAAGCTGATATTTCATTTGGATCGTGCCAAGCGATTTTCTCCTAAGTCTTGGGCATGAAACGTGTGGCAGCAAAGTTCGTCCAAAAATTGTTGAATTTCGATCTCGTACACCATCAACCAGGAATAAAACCCCATGAACATTTAATTAGTCGTGAAAAAACTGTTAGTGTTTTTTTATCGGAAATACTTCAGTTTATTGGTTAAGTCATCTCCTTCGCTAAAAATCTTATATTTACGAAAATAAGAACGATTATAAATAGCAAAATATCGACTATTAAATCAGACAGACAAGCCTAACGTCTTAAATACGAAATGTCTTTTGATGGCTCTACAAAATAATTTTTTTGTTATAACTTTGAAATTATTTTTGTGTTACCGTCCTTCACTTATTTCCTGAGTTTAAGGGGAGAGGTCAGAACTTCAGATCTAAAATAGCTTCCGATCTAGAACTTTAAAAATCTTAAAAGTCTTTTCTCGGTTTGCTTAATATTTTTTTTTTTAATACTTCATGTTAACTAATCAGGATATTCCGAGATATTTTATATTATATCTGTTTTAATCCAATCTCATCATATTTATCGGAAAATACAAAAAAAAATTCACCCGCCTCTTTCCTAAATGAAAGTAGAGCCAGACCTTTCGGGATAGTCAATTAAAATATATCATTCAGTTGAGCATTTAGTCCTTATTAAGTGCATTCATTGACCATACCCAATAAATACTTGATGCGTATGGTTGTATTATATATTATTCCACAGTATTTTTTTTCTTCATATCCCCTTGTTATTATAAACTATAGAAATCAGTATAGCCAATAAGGCAGATTGTAATTTTATCACAATAAAGCAGTTTTCCCTAAAAAA
Organism: Acanthosoma haemorrhoidale; assembly: GCA_930367205.1. Taxonomy (NCBI): domain Eukaryota; kingdom Metazoa; phylum Arthropoda; class Insecta; order Hemiptera; family Acanthosomatidae; genus Acanthosoma; species Acanthosoma haemorrhoidale. The sequence goes on from OV884014.1 coordinate 46,487,870, forward strand.
AAAATAATAATAATAAAATAAATCTGTATAGATCTCTACATAAATTAATCTATTTACAGGGCATTATATACCCTGTAGCTTGGCTACATTCTATTACATTGATTGATTACATTTGATTATTCAACTTTTTTTTTTTTTAACAACAATATCTTAACCTAACTTTTCCTGAAAGTCTGTTGCCATCCATGAGGGAGGGGTGGTGGGGTCATAGTGACCACGGTTTAACATTTCAAAAAACATATGACTGATAGTTTGCGTATTACATAAACGAAAAGAAGAAACTATTCTGAAAACACTTTCTCCAATATTTTTGTAAAAGTTGAAATATGTGTGTTTGTGTCACTGTTTATTATTAATTCCGTTTTTAAATTACTGATGTAGGAACATTAAAAAAATTCTCGTATGCGGGACTTTAAATCCTCCCAATTTAAGCTGTAATAATCCCGCGCTTGAGAATATCTAGACAAAAAACTAAATTCAAAATTCAATGTGCCACAAGAAATGAAAAAAAAGAAACAAAAAAAAAACCTTTGCCTAAAACGTCTATTTTGAGTATGGTGAACCATTCTATCTTCTGCTCTTTCTGCTCTGAAAAAAAAATATGAGATGTGTACCCACATTTTGTTTGCAGACAGTAGTCATGTTGCAAAAATCTAACTATACTTCGTATTACTGAAGTGGGTGATAGTAATATTTGAATAACCGCAATATCGAAACAATTTCGAAGGATTTATAACTATATTCTAAAACTATGATTACACGACATGAATTTAATTTCATCAATTTAAAAGCACTACTGTTGAACACTTCTCAACGAGTTGACAATTGAATTTAACCTAAATTAATTTTAACTCATTGCTAAAAGGCATAACTGCTTCCTAAACGAGAATATGGGTAGATTAAAGCTTTAAATTAAAATTAAAAGATTTAATTAAATAGATTCGCCTGAGAATCTATAATTGTATATAATTATCTGTAAATTTAAAGGGGCTATGAGGAGAAAACAAAAAGAAAAAAAAGGATTAATTAAGTTTCATACACAGTTTTAAATATACATGAACTTTTTATAAGCGTGAATTATATATTAAAACTTTCCGTGCTAGTGCAGTAGTTAACTGTGAATGCAATATTGTAAATGTGGTATAAATGAGATCGTTAATCACAGTTACCTGTTGCCTAATTAGGGTTGATTGTATATAAAAAAAATTTTTGAAACAGTTGGTGCAAGGCTGCACCTTTTGGAAAGATTCACTATAAACTTTATACAAGTTATATAGAAGCGTATACTTAAGCTATATGTAGGCTTTAAAGGGGAAAAATATCTGCAAAGATCTTTCAGTATACTGACAAGTGGCTATATTACGGAATCAGTCACGTGAATACCTCCAAAGTTTTCTACAATTTAGTTAAGTTAATTTAAATATTTACGTAAGGACAATAATCTTCTAGACTGTTTTTGTCTCTTTTAACTGATATATATTAAAAATAAAAATAAATCTATGGAGCATCGCCTAATGAAGCGTATCTGGCTACAAAGATGTTTACTTTTAACCTCAATTTATGTTTCCTAAACCGAATTCATGCTTCTTTATTCATTTAGCTGTATGTCATCACGAGGCTGAGCGAACCCCGACCAAAATCATCCCCCCAAAGAAAGAATTCATAGAGGATAATTAATCAATTAATAATTAAAAAAATATAATTATACAAAAAAGAATAAAAGAAAGGCACTTTTTATGGTTTTCTAATCAAACATTTAAACGTCGTAGATTATTTCAGGTAAGGTTGGTAGGCAACATGGTTTTACACATCTTGTTCAATCAGTCACTTAATGTTTATGTATGTCCTGTAACGCTTGTAAGGAAAACCAGCAAGCAACCTTGCTGGCCAACGTAATGAAACATACGAACATGTGAGGCAAGGTTTTCTAGTTTTAAACGATTCCAAAAAATGATTAAAAAGAATCGTTAATATACATGCGTCAATTAATTATAAATTAATTACTTTTAAATTAAACGTTGAGCGGCAATTTAAAACAGCCACATTTACACTGTGAATAAATTGGGAGTAATAACGAAACCAAATAATTGATAAAATAAATTACTCGCCGGCTCACGACAAGTTCAACGTTCGACATGTTCAATATTCGTTTTAGAGTGATTTGTCAAAATCCCAGAAATCCAGAATCATTTGAACGAGATTTTCCAAAAAAAAAAATTAAATAAGGGAGGAAAATTAAAGACCAAAATTTAAGAGATTTATGACAGTAAATCACAGAACATGCAAATTGAGCTCTATCACCAAGAAATAAATTACTGCATTGTATTAATTTATATCATTATGATTAAATTTCAAATATTTAGGCTTAATTTGTAAATTTAGTTTAGAATAAATTAATACTCCAGTGCATGAGGAGTAAGTACTTTTCTAAATTTGATGAGGCGTAAATACGGCAAAGTAGCATACTGGAAAATGCAGGCATGACACTTCCTCTTGAAATAATCTATCATATCGAAGTAACTGAGCAATATTAATATACATTTCAATTATAAACGCAATACTAAACTAGATCAGTCAAAACCAAATAAATAACACCATCATATTTGCAAAAATGAACGAAGATCCAATAGTTGGATCTGTTAGTTCTGTCCAAACAGAACAAAGAAGCAGCAGCTGAGAAGTGACCTAATACTGTCCTGTTAAAATAATGCTCATCAGAAAACAACAAATAAAAGACATTGAATACCTGTGGCAATACGGAAAAAATAGAACAGTAGATATTAAATACTTCGTGCGGATTCGGGGAATCCTAGGCTATGTATATGTATACGCAATGTATAATGTACATTTACAATCACTTTTATCACAATTATCTGTTTCCCTAGCAGATTGTAATTTTCCTTGAGTTTACACTTGAAAAAAATATATTAAATTATTAGATATATGAAATAGAAGTTGACAGAAAAAAAATTCAATCTATTTTTTCTGTATTGTCACAGGTATTCAGTGTCTTTCATTTGTTGTTTTCTAAATTCAATAGCCCCTACTATTTTACATTTTTCCAACGAAATAACGATTGCTATATAAGCAAGTAAAAAATTAATAAATAGATGTGGTTTAATATTCAAAATAAAATTTAAAAAATTGTTTTTCTGTCCAAGAAGATTAGAAACATAACGACTACAAACCATTTACTTTCGAACTTGTAATGTTAGAAACAAGACGTGATATTAATACTATTTTATTCCTTTAATAACAAGAAATTCCTTCAAGAAAGTTCTCAAAATTATTATTAGTTCCGCAATGTTAGCCTTGGTGTGAATCCGCTGGAATGAATGAAGTACGACATAGGACAACCATAACTGGTTCAAAAGTTGGATGTGGGAGGTGAGACGTTATAAAACTTCTTGTGCGGAAAGTAAATGACATCATATAAACAACAAGAGATACAGTTCTTACATGTGTCTGACCATCGACAGCAGAGACAGAAATAACTTCGGAAACAGTGCATGAGGCCATCATTTCGACGTCGGAAAACCGTGGTTTGTTGAAAACAGTTCAAGCCTCCAAGAAAACTTACAGAGGAATTGTTGCGTTTCCGTTGCATGATTCATATAATCAAGAAAAGCTGAAAAATTCTCGACGATGGTCATGTGTTCTTATTTATAACCGAAATGTTTCCAGATTCAACACCTTAAGATTGAAGAGCAAACAATCTATTTTAAAAACCTCTAAAACCCTCTGATTTTCGTTTAGTCACACACGTCTGGAAATATATGCGCCGGTATACTTAAAGTGTGCACACCATCAATGCCAAGGTAATAGTTACTAATTATAAATAAAATATTTACTAAGTTCGACTCTTCAAGCTTACAAACTTGATTATACACCATTCAATGCCTCGCACCAATTTCAAGAATCCTTTGTAACTTAGTCAAGAGTTATCAAGCGATTGCATGACATAAACATTAGGGAAGCAACATTATAACAGTAACAAATACATTCAAAATTATTAATATGTAATTGAGGAGCTCTGCATTTTTACAGGCTAGAATAAAATAAAAAAAATAAAAGAAATACTTTTTTTTTTCCCTACGCTCTCTAGTTAGAAATTCTAAAATAGATGAGGGGAAAATATAGAATATTTAGGTTAATCGGATCCTTATACTAGGAGTACCTGCTTGAAGGTGGTGTGAGAGGATTAAGGGGTGTGGGAAGCCTCGAGGGAGGTTGGTTATTTCGGTTAAGTGGTGAGAGTCCACTGGTGGCTGGGCCTAGAGTCTCTCAAGGCATGTAGTCTAGTCATATTTAGTCTGATTTCAGTGATGGATGCCCCTTAGAGGCTCGTCATTGGCGGGTCTAGTGCCGTGATGTCCATCGTTTCCTCTGCTTTACTCGATCTTGTGAGTTGCCATCGTGCCGGTAGCGGTGGTGGTGACATGTCTCGGAATAGAGGGTTTAGACTGTGTTTCATCGAGTCGAAGAACTTGATGTGTCTTCTTTTGATGACGTCGGTGATGGTGGGGAGCTCGAACTTTTCGTGCATGTCGGAAGCCTTCATTTCACAAAAGGGGGTATGCCAAAGTGCCGTTCGCAGGATGTTGTTCTGGAAGCTCTGGAGTCGAGTTATGGTGCTGGCATATAGAAATCTAAAGAGTGCTGTCCCAAACAGTAGAGCTGGCCTCAGGACGCTCTTGTATATTAAGAGTTTCAGTGTCTAGTTAGGTGCTACTTGAGTGTAGACTGTATAAAAGTTGGTGTTATTCAAACAGAATAGCTCAGTATTGGGTAGTAAGCATAAACTTTCTTATTTAGAATTGCGCCCCTGGCGGAATAAGTGAATATGAGCTGATTGGATTAGTGAGAATTAATAGACGAAGAGTTTCTGTTTGACGATGGCACTTATTCCACCAGGGGCGCAATTCTAAATAAGAAATTTTATGCTTACTACCCAATACTGAGCTATTCTGTTTGAATAACACCGACTTTTATACAGTCTACACTCAAGTGGCACCTAACTAGACACTTACGTAAATTTTCATGAAATATATCTTTAGCAATAGTTCGGATACCAGCTAGAGTGACAATCAAAATATAGAATTTTTTTGAAATAGATGCGTTTTAAGGCTTTAAATCGTTTTTTATCAGCAAACGAAAAATATTTTTGAAAAGATATTTAGTTTTGGCGAAATCGTCATTATAATGGCCTTCTTAAATTTTATTTCATTTTCACATGGTTACCCCTTGTAGTTGTACTAGTTAGTCGAATAGCAACTACGAAAATCTAACTACAACCCTCCAATAACTACAGTTTGATATTGAATGAATTACAAGAGGCTAAGGCCTATCACAACAATAGCCCAGTTGACTTGAAGATGAAAACTTCGATCACTTAAATGAACTAAGCTCAAACCCCAAGTGTTCAAGGGTCTTTTATTGGCTATTTCAATAATCCATAGGATTCAGACTGCAAAGTGTCCTGCTTTGTGGGAATGGCAGCAAATATATGTTCAGCTGGCCAGTTTGAATAGCTCGTGCAGTTTACATAACGTCCGATATGTAACTTGAGGGCTTAGGCTCTACTGTCGTAAAGTTACCTATGCTCCCAAGGGCAGCATCATATTGCCTGATGGCCCTTGCGTAGCCACCAGCATTATGATGCGTTCAGCCCTTAATAAAATTTAGTAGTCGTGTAGAAGTTAAACCAAAAGGATAGACGTTTTGGGTTGACGATTTAGTCCATCTTCGTTCACCAAAGGGAATTCATGTCGGATAGATAAAAAAGTAGTTAGTAAATATCCACAATACATACTGATATATATATTTGATAGATCTCAGTAGAGATACTACTGTCATATAACTTATATAACTATTACCGTAAAATCCAATTTTTTAAAACCATTGCGAGTAGAACAGAAAGCTTATCCCTGATTCAACATTAAACGAATCCCATCCCAGCATTGCTCCTCTGATTTATAAGTGATTTTAGTCTTGAGGTCACCTCATAAATAATTTCTCTTGACGAATCGACTCCCTCCTGGCTACGAGTGAAATTATCATCGTAGTATGAGTGCGTTGAAATCATTTTAGATTAAGCGAACCGTATGTTTATATGGGTTTGATTTTGATGCCCCTGCATTTCGGCAAACGAAGGGCAGTTTGTCCATAGCCCACTTTTTTCTAACCAGAATTAAAAAAGCCGAACGTGCAAAAGCACATGTACAATTCTGTCACTATGCGGTCATGGAAAATACAATATATTATTGCTGTGGGAAATATTTCATGGCCTAGTTTAGGAGGTGGCAAGGTATAGACAACAGGACTCCTCAGCCCAATTAAATAAATAAACCCTAAAAGTAAGGAGACATCTTAACTATGATGTCACCCACATGCAACTTGACTAGACTTCCGTAGGGGTGCAAAAGGGTGTAAATCAATCCATACATTTTTATTAAATATTTTTTGAGAATACTTAACCGGAGTTTGGAAAAGCTTCGACCTTTCCACTAAGGGCAATAAACCGAGAATAACAATTTTAGGAGTGATTTTTACAGCTTCTCCCTCGATATGAAGTTCTCTTGACAAAGTGAAATCAATTGCATCGCATATTTAAATGGATACTTCATTTGAATTTCTCTTTGTTGTCAAAAGCATCAGTCCTTTCGGGACAAATATATTTGAATATTTTATTTGATTTTTTTTAGATGTGTATTATCGATATTACAGAAGGATCTTAATTTCAAATCTGGTAAGGAATAGAGTGCATCGGGTAAAGTATGATTTGATCTATGAAAATCTATGGTTTCGAGAAAGAATTTAATAAAGGATAAAGGAGTTCTTAAGTAGGAAAGGCTAATGGTAGTTCTGAAACTGGGTTACACAAAAAGATATCTATTGTAGGAATAATGTATTGTCTTTTTAATTTTTTAGAGATTGTTTTTTTTTAAGAAGCTTTTGTTTAGGCTATGAAATACTTTGATAAATATCCCATTTTTATATAACAAATACAGGGAAAATGAAGCTACTTCGATAAATAAAACATGATTAGTGATGATTAATCAATTTAATTTAAGTACAGCACATTAAATCCCTACGTCTTAATCATGACGTAATTAATAATTTTTAATTTTGTTTTTTTGTTTTTTAATTAAAAGCACTAAACGATAGTTATAAAATGCCTCGTTCTAACTATACCAGTGATTTTCAGAAGCTTATTCTTTTTTACAGTAATTACTGTAGTATTTTTGTTTTTCATAATTCTTACATTTGTATGTTCGAACATGTATATGATATACACATTTAATATGTGCAACTTTTGTGGGAAAATTACTGACATTTGCAAATATTCCAAAGAAAATTTTCTTCGTTGTTTTCAGTGAATCTCATGAACTCCAACCTAAAGCAAAAAGACTGTTATAGATGAGTGTACTTTTCTAACGGTAATAAACATAAAATGTGCTCCCACAGTTGATAATTGACAGCGGTAGACTGCCCGCTTAGTAATAATCCTTGTAGGCAGTATCACACTGCTGTTAATGATCTTGACTGGTCACTGAAATCTTAACGTCACTTTCCAACCATCCACGCCACCTTAATTGCGAACTTCATGCATTATTTAGGGAAATGTGAGCCCTAAAGTCACCTGTGTACCATCAGGGCTCTAGTTTGCTTTTCGGAAATTATATCATAAAGGTTAGGTGGGAAATGATCCTCGACTTTATCAGAAGATCGTGAAGATCCCACAAAATGTAGATTAGCCTGTAGAGTTATCAGAGTTGACAACCTTTAGTCCAGTTTTCAGGTTAAGCCGGGTACTAACTGGTAATTAATAGAGCCCAATTCGTGGAAACGTGTTTGAACCCCGAAAAGGGAACATTTCACAATTCCATTACGTTTAATTTATCCGAGGATGTATTGACTCACTAATGTTTCCACATTGGTCCGTTGCATTCATCTTTATTACATTGTATGCAGTTGTATTTCGATAAATACATATTTATTTATATTTATTTTATTTATTTCGATAATAAATAGAAACTTAATTAGGGAAGTAGAAAGTATTTAAAAATATCGAGATATGTCTGCGTAGCGAATTCAAATTGCAAAACATGTGGGTATCAAAAACTCTATTAAAACGGTAGGTTTTGTCTGGAAGCCCTCCTCCACTGATGTGTCGCTGTTGAGGAGTGAGGCTTACCGTTCGCCACATCTTCACTGAATACCTTGGGAACATCATAGACTTCCAATACCGGTCAATTGCTAAACGGGGACATCACACTGTCGAAAAGACCGCGTTTCTAAAGGCCACCAAAGGGTAGCTGATAAGTAAATTCAAGTTGTAAATTTGTAAATAATTGTTCTTTATGTTTTAATTAATACATCAATGACCCTTATAGTTAAACTATATTTGAAACAAATAGGCAAATAAATAAAACAAGTTCGAAACTTAATAAGCCATATCTATAGTTCATTATGATATTATTTTTATTTTGACATGTCTTCAGCCATGAGACTAAAATCATAACTTTAAAACTAAATTAGCTTTTTAGCTAGTACTTAAGGAAGACTTTTTCCATATTTCCCATTATTTCATAGAACAAAATATATAAACATAAATAATATATAAAAATATACTAAATCATTTTCTAGGTTTTAAAGAATGTACCTATAAAATTTAAGAACGACTGGATCATTTTTTCAGCCACAACCGTAGAAAATCACCAACGGAAAAAAGAAAAATGCAATGCGATTTTAATTGTAATTGTAACCAAAGCGTAGAGCCTCACCCCCTTCATGCTCGGCCAATGGTCTCTCGATCGTATATTTTATCAACGAACAATTCACAGACAAGTAAAATTATTTTTAAAGAACAAACTCAATATTTATTCTGGAAATTCCGAAGATAAAAGCAAAAATAAATATGAAAAAGCTTCCCTTAACTTCATAAAACAATGGTCCTATTAACATATAGGGTTAAATCAGGTATTTTTATCCAAAGGGTGTATGGAAACAATGCTTATCAGACAAGCGTAAACACTTGCCCGGTGGGGCTTAAACAAGCCTATTCATTGGCGAACCTTCCTGACAACTTCAAGCTGAAGGGTTGAAAGGAAATGATGAAACCCTGCCTTGAACCTGACGCGGCTGAATTTAAAATAACTATACAAAATCAGGATAGAGAGTTGTACAGCAGTGAATTTCTGTTCGACACGGTTTCCATAAGATCCCTTAACATACAAGTCAGGCGCCTTCCTTGCTATGCTCCTCTTGTTCAGCTCAGGAGTCTCAGTTGCTAGCCAGTATAAGAATGTCCCCATCAAATTATCGGAGGTAATCTGCCAATCTAATCAGACGCTTTCTTTGCTCATTGAACAGCCAACTGTAGAGCACTTTTCCCTAAGAATAAAAAAAAGGAACAAAAAAAATATCTAAAAAAAGATAAAATGTATAATATGGTGTAATTCTATAAATATTATATATGACTCTATAAATCATAAAGGGTCTAAGTAAGTATGTGGTAACCAAAATGCATCAACAGCATAAGATTGAAACAGAAACCATAAATGAGTACAGGTCAATGAAATTCACTGACAATTCCAGCTGAGAAAATAGATGAAATCTAAGAACTATTACAAAAGGGGAAAGCGTGAAAGGTTACTGGGATGTAATAAAATAGAAAATACATAAATAAAACGAATAATAAGGGCGAATTATTAATTGCCAGAATGGAGGGATACCAGGAGCTGGTAAGTACAGGAGAGTTGATGAACCACCAATATTGATAGGAATAGAGTTCCAAAAGTTTGTTACGCGCATAAGACAAGAATGGTAAAAGGAAACAGCTTAGTAAGATGACCAATATTTGCCGGAAGGGTAGATAGCTGACTTGAATTGGAGAAGGATGCGAAGGAAAGGAGGTGTTCCAGTTATGACAAAACTGATGGAGAGGGAAGTTCATGTGTCGAGAAATGTACCAAAAATAAAGTTGCAAAAAAAAGTTTATAAGTTGCATCAATATTTATTGAAAAGTGGGAGGAATTTTTCACAGGGAATAACTATTACTTACAATTTCTTAAGAATACTGGAAACATTCTGCTGTACTACGGAGCTCTCCAGTGGATAACATCTTATTGAAATATGCCGCCCATATCATTTCATTTTGTAAACTTAAAACTTCGGTTATAATAGCACCTCCTCTTCTTCGGAAGAACAATAACAACTTTTTAGATTAGAACAGTTTCGAGTTCTCGGAAGAACGAAAACTTCCCTCGGATACCTCGTATGATCACGGCAGAAGTTTAAGAAAGCAACTCCTCTTCGTTATATTTTTTAAAAATGAATCCTTTTAAAGTGTAATTGCGGAATCCCACCCAGAGTAAAGGCTAATTCTGGCGAATGGTTTTTTCCCGGAGCGGAAATTCCAATTGATTCTTTGCAATAGTGGAAATGGTTTGTTGTTCAACAAAAAAAAAAGTCAGTCCATGAATGCCTCGCTCAATACAAGACTTTTGTGGGGTTTTTTTTTGAAAGGGAGAGATAAATAAATGCGCCCTCTTAATCCCCTGTATGAAGAGACAATTATTCGAATGCACGAACATAGATGAAAAAAAGCAATCATAATTATGATTCATTAAATTTGCTAATCCTGGGCGATAGGCAGTGGAGGATATTAACAACGGTTTTTACTTTGAACATACTGATTATTTTTTAGCTACTAACAGAAAATTCACACATATCTATTATCTAACAAGCAGTTTTTATTGTAATCGATGATGACATCATGATGCGCAGTCGAATATTCATTCAATGACGAACGAATGAATGGATGAAAAACTAACTCTATTCCAAGACGATGATGGCCCAGGAATAACGAAAAGGAAATACAGTTCGTTAAATATCTACCCTAAATAATTGAAACAGAATCTTAGAACAGGATAACATAAAGTAAATACTACTTCATAAAGTAGGATATCTATAATTTAAAAATAAACTAAATCAAACTAACTCTGCTCCAATCTTTCGTTATTGAACTACAAAATGTCAAGGGTTAAAACTGCTGCTTTCCCCAGTTCGGTGGAACTTAAATATCTGCAGGGCAGAGTAGAAATAACGGTAAAATGTTTGTCTATGAACAATTCAAATACGTACCGTGTCGAATATTAAGTAACATCAGTATCGGAAATAGTGTTTTCCCTGTGGTTGCCATTAACATACATGATGTCGAAGTCAAACTACATTAATTAATAAAACTGGTCATTTGTTATCATAATTGCAGTGGCTCTTTTTATTGGATTTTGTTTAGTGGAATAGCCAGATTCCTAAAGTTACAACGAGTCACCGAAACATTTACATTATATATTTTTGTATATCTATTTAAAAAATATAGATCCATATATTAGAAGAATGAATGATATACGAATTTCTTTTTACTAATTAAGTTTCTCAAGGTACTAATGATATCATTGTGTCGACTTGTGAGGTCTAACATTTAAATCTTATCCTTAAATTTCACGAACTTCTCGATGTCTAATTGACCATGGATGTTTAGTTTCATTTGTTACGATATGTTTTGTTTTTTAAATACAAGTTGTTATTTACTTTTATTCATGTTGCACTGTTAATTTTATAACCATTAAGATTTTTGACCCACTTATCGTCGTTAGATTAAGTTGTATGTCACAAACTCGTTTTTGACGTGTTTATAGAAACTGTACAGTTAAATTTAAGTCGAAACCTTTAACACATCACCCCTAGATAATATATTTATGTTAAGTATTCATGCAATACGTATATTTTCAAATCTTGTATTCGACTAATCGCTGAATTTCTGATGTTTTATCGATTTTTGAAATTTCGCAAATTTTCGCATTCTTAGCGACTTTACTACTCTGCCAAATTCAAATTAACCTCTAGGACTTTTATAGTCCCCTAAACATACTTCGGGCCTTGTTTAAAGCATCATCGAGTTATAGATAACGTATTGAAGGAATAATTGCAAATTAATACTCATACTGTAGAATGTTCTATAATTATATCGATTACACATATAAAAGAAGCAGTAATGAAAATGCCAGTTCGTGTAAATAAATAAGCTTAATAATAAAATACAATACATAATAAGAGTACAAGCTTCTCACGGCCAGCAAAGGCAACCTATTAATTTAACTTGTTAGTTTTTTAGATATCTTACAAAGTAATTTGTCTTAGATATTGTTTCTAGAAAAAGGCTCTTCATCGATTGAATGGAATAGCCAATCTATCAAGTTTTTACCAAGTTTAGGCAAATTTTTTATCATTGTTATTCATGTTAAATTCAGATTAGCAACAACTTTATTATGATAAAATTACAATCTGCTTGATTGGGCTATAAGTAATTGTGATAAATGATCTCATTCATACCAATGTACAATTTTCATTCACTCGCTCATTCATATTATATATACCAACAGCCCAGAGAACCCCCAAGTCCACATGGTTATCACCTCCCTCGCGTGCGAAGGAGGAAGCGGAGTCTTGGGAAGTCCCCCATGCTCCTACATCAGCCGCGTCACTGGATAAGAGCCAGCGGAGGCTGACCAAGAGCGCGAGAGCCACAGACGTTCAGGACATTATTTAAGAAACTAGCCATTGCCAGGACTCCCACTGTCACAAATTTATAGCAGGTCACGAGGCCACCGTTTTAGTCTCCGAGGAGGATTATAGGGATGAGTGGCGCAGTGCTGTGCTAGGGAAATAGGGTGGTTGGATAGGTTACTATGGAATTTTATAAACTTGGAAGGGATGAGTTCAAGAATGTAGGGTATATTAAGATCATTATGAGGGGTTTTGTTGCTAACGTAATAAGGGGCATTTACTACTGCTCTCAGGACTTTTGATTGAAAGGATTGGATGCGCTTGATGTTCGACTTTTTTGCTGTCCCCCATAGCTCTATTCCGTATGTCCAGATTGGCTCGAGTATAACTTTGTAGATAAGTAGTTTATTTTCTATTGAGAGATGGAATGTCCTTCGAAGTAGTCTGTACAGTTGTCCTAAGTGTCTGTTTATTTATTGTCTTTTTAGCCTCGTGTGTGGGTTCCATGTCAGTCTTTTGTCAAGGTGGAAGCCTAAATACCGTACTGTCTCAGACACAGGGAGAGGAATCGAATTTAAAAAAACTAGCGGACAGGACTTGCGGCAGAGGGTAAAGAAGAAAGGGTAAAGCGGGAACATTTCGCTTCATTGACTTTGATTCGCCATTGGTTGCACCAATATTCGATCTCGTCGAGGTGTTTTTGAAGGTTTTGGGATGCTATATCAGGGTCTGAATGGGTTAACAGGACTGCAGTGTCATCTGCAAATGTTGCCAAGAAGGTAATGGTGGTAGAGGGGACATCAGCGGTGTATAGGTTATAGAGGATAGGACCCAGGACACTGCCCTGTGGAACTTCTGCTTTTATGGGATAGTACTTAGAATATTTTAAACCACAGCGGACTTGGAAGAAGCAGTTTCATGTTAAATTAAAGACACAAGGCTGTTGTTTTTTGTTGTTTTTATATTCCGTACTTGTTATAAGGTTTCGAGAAAACGGAGCATCGGAAGAAATTTATCAATAATATATTTTACAAAGCTTCCGGAGCAATAAACATTAGCGATTTTATTTTAGCATAATTTAAATTGGCAAGCCATACATGTAAAAATCCTTCCCATACACGAATACGTTTAAGAGACTTTTAAGTAAGGTGGTTTTCATATTAACAAAAAAAAAAATCTCATTAACACATTATATCATTATGAAACAATGCTTTGTTATAAAAACCAAGCACTAGTTCTACGATTAAAAAATATAAAAACATTTCAATAAATTTCACATCGTATTGTCGCATTTGCAGTTTTGAGCATATTTTTATGTAACATGAACTTCTATCGGTATAGACTGAAAAAAAAATCGTGTACAAAACCGAGTACTGAGTTACATGATGACTCCTGAGTTTGTAAGCTGTTTTTTTTTTTTTTTTACATTGAAAAGGTATAATTTTGAATATTCGTGAAGCCCATGACGTAGCAACTTGAAGAAAGCTCCTTATTCTAAAAATAAGCTGTTAAAACTTGGCATATGCGTAAGCTGAGATGATTTTTTTTCGGGCGTCGAATAAAAAAATTAAAAATTGAATAGTTCTTTAATATGTAACCACAGTTTTGAAATGAAAACGTTCTAGATAGTTTTCAAGAATTTATTTATGATTCTCACACGTACAGAAAATACACGGTTAATCAGGATTGCGTTCCAATGTCTTTTTTCATTTTCATTTATTAAATCTCTCCTGTTTGGTCAGGTGTTGATAATCCTCTCTAGATTATCAATTCTTATTCAGTGTATCGATTCATGGAAGGATAGATAGAAGGTTACCGAAGATTAGTAGAATATTGATAAATCAGTGGCATTGATAGAGGAAGAAAACAATGCGCTGGGATTAATACCTTTTTTTCAAAGAGCTGCCAAATTTGGTACGAATCAGACAATCAACTAGCATTTACAAGGTTTATAAAGGGAAGGGGTCTACTCCACGGGTTTCAAGCCTAAAAAGAGCATTCTACAAATATTTTATGAATATGAATATTAAAAACTTGAGACCAAAAAGAATATCATACAGGAATTTAATTAATACCGCATTTCCAAACTCGTTGAAAAATTATTTAAAGTGCTTCGCTAGGGAAATATTTTAAATTTTACCTATTCCCTGTAAGCATGTAACCATCAAATATGACAGTAAAATGTACGAACAAATATGAATAACTAATGTACTTTCATTTCATATTACACAATATTTTGTAGTACGCTTTAACAATGTCTTCTTTGATGCAATCTCTCTCACAACAGTTGCTTCAGTATTTCGGTCACTTGATGGTCGAAGGAATGCGCCAAATTAATTAAGAAGCGAAGAAAGAAAAAAACGAAAATAATTATTTCAAACCATAGTTCCTTATTCTTCAGGCATACATTAGTCCGATTATAGGTTCATAATTTGTAAAATAGGCATACAAATCAAGACAATTTTTTTAATTCCAAATTTGATTATAATTGTGGTTAGCAAAAGAAATTGAAGTGAATGATCTTGCTTAAACATAAACATAAATGATACGCATAAAGGTCGTGCATAATACCTGAATCAGTCTCGGTACGATTGATCAGTCGAACAGAATAGAATACTGCTTCCGAGAACCATTTATAGTGAATAAATAAAGTATGATTTGCATGGCAGTGTAATCCCCGAGCTTGTTCGCGATTTACTGTGAAATATGATATCGGAATGCCTTCTCCACCTCCAAAACCAAAATAAAAAAACACCACCCACTAAATCCTCAACACTATTTATCTTCACTGTCGATTTCTGTCTGTTGGTAAAATCATGGAATCCCTAACGAATGGTCCTCGCTGAGTTTTGAACATAAATAACTCATCTACTTGCCATCAGGAGGGGTGAGACTGCCTCAAAAATTTTCCCCATTTTTTCTTTCTTTAAGTCCTTAATTAGACAATAAGTGCATAACGATAAAGGCGGTTAGAAATAAATCTAAGATGTAACCCTCCTGGTTACGAGATTAAACATACCACCAAACGTTAAATCTAAATAAACCCTTTCCTGCTTGCTTACTGTTATCCCTGAGGAAAGGAGTGCTGAGGGTGTATTTGTGAGCTGAAGCGACGGCTTTGGAGGGGTGAAAAAACTTGACTGACATACCCACAGCAAATAAAATCTTGGATCGTAGGCAGTTCGAGAAATTCTTTACATTTTCCTATTCTTCTTCCTCTAGGGCTTGTATGGGGGATGGAAACTTTTCATGATCCCAACATGAGTGACAAGACATTTTGAAGAGCTTTTGATTCGTCCTGCAGAGATATAGCTCTAGATGGGTTGAGTCTGATGGTGATACAATTGTGATGAAGCTTGAAACGAAATGATAAATAGGGTGAAGTTAAATGTGCGATATCACACAATAAAGGGTTCGATGATCTCAGTAATTACTCCATTTTACTTCATTTCTTAAGATATACAATCAAAAACAGTTATCTCCAGAACCCCCTTCAATTGATCGGTAGATGGGAAATTTCCAGCACAATCACAGATGCTTTTAACCCCCTATTCTAGTCTTACCATTTTATAAATATTACATCTTGTTTAAATAAATAAATGGATTTTTTAAAATATAAATTCCACTAACCCCATCATATTATACATCCAGAGCAGATCTTTAATTTCACACCCTGTACAATATTCTAAGAAAAAAATTATATCAAAATACCAGTCTTTATATTACAGTTATCTAATTCTGATAACGAGATTTTAAAGACTATTTTAAGGAATTTTTGTACAGTCGAACTCAAATAATCAAACTTTTCAGACGGTCCCTTGCCTTTCCTATTCAACACAATGTAAAAAGATCGTCTGTAATTCGATTTTGATTTGGATCAATTGAAATGAGATCCAATAATATATGTGATTCTATAATAAAACTACAAATATATCTTTTAAATATATCCGTTAAATACCAGTTCATTTAATAAGGAAAAGAAAAGATTTAACAAGCATAATTGTATTGAGACAACGGGTGTTGTGTTTTGATCAATCATTCCTTTTATGCTAAAGGCTGAGCTTTCCTAAAACAATTTGATTGAACAAATTCTTAAGAACTCATGACTAGCCTTCAAAAATATACCTTTGGGTGACTCGTTGCTATCTTAGGGATGATTTTAACTACCCCCTCATATTTAGCTAGTCATTGGTCTCTTCAGTTGACATTTTCCGACGTACAAAGTAAGTTATATTTCACTGTTTCAGTTCAGTGATGTCAAGTGAGAGTCTCCATTTAACAATTGTGAGTTACATTGCCCATCTTACGGCGATTAGTGAGTTGTGTTGGGAACTTCTTCGTTCAAACTAAGTAAATCTACTAACAAAACCTTTTATTGAAAATGACATTCGTAAAGTGAAGAAAGTATTGAAAAAAAAGTCTAAGAAATCGCCAATTACCTTGGGATTCCCCCGAGATGTCTAATTATCTTAAAAACAAAGCTAAAATCTTTGGCGAATAGCGACACAAGTAGGAAAAGGGCTAAGGAAAATCCCTGACGCTGTCCAGGGTGTTATAAAATTGTTCAAACCGACGCGGGATAAAATAACTCCTTTGAGTGGACCTTTGATCACGGCTAAAGCCGAAGAGTACCAGTTCGCTAACAGTTTAGGAAAAGACAATTTTAAGACTGGCTTGATGGGTTTAAAAATAGGAACGATATCGAACGAAAATCGTATGATTTTATTGTTTATTGACAATCGCACGGCCAACAACAGCCTTCCATTGTTGGAAAATATTACTATGACTCCAGAAGGGCAACCAATGGATCAAGGAGTCGTATAAAACATCAAACGTATTTATTGAAGTACAGAACCTTCTGTCAGGAGCTTTTCTTGACAAAAGTGATAATTGACATCTTTCAAGCAGCCCAAATGTGTGCCTGGGATCAGGTGAAATCAAACACTATAGCAAAACTGTTTCAAAAAGGCCGGTTTTTGTCACGCCGCTCTCAAAGGTCTTCACGAAAATGAGGATATTATGCCTACTGCCGAAAACTCGGAGGAAGTAATCGAAAAAACTGGAGTTTTGTTGTAAAATGTCGAAATTTGACATTCGAAGTGATATTTTGCATGTCATTTTATGAAAATATCGACGCGTAGGTCAATTTTGTTTTGAAATATATTTGTTGAACTCTAGGCGTGCCAAAACCAACAAAGTACAAACGGGGCCGTAAAACTTCAACAGACACATCATCGTAAATTAACACTAGTATACATATGCCATGTTTATCCATTTACTGATTCAAGACCCAAAATGAATACAAAAAAGATGTATGTTAACGACTGGTGTATCAACGTATTTTTCATATTTGTCGGGGAGTCAAATTAACGTAGCTACTATCTACGTACAGGGTATGCCTATGTCAAGTAGCATACCGGAGCAATGCGTGCACTACTACTACTACCAATCGGAGAAACAAACAGTGCGTTCACAACCATAAAGTGTGAAAGGAGCCTAGCCCAACAAACAAACGATCTCAATTAACAACCATTAACGGGAGTTAACAAAAGTCCTGAACACATTTCACTGATTCGATGACCAGGTCAGTAAAAAAACGGTTTAATCTTCCTCGACCACATTCTACCACCGCAGATTTCTTTTGATCTTGCTTACACCCACGAGAAGGGTTTGTGCCTTTGAGGACAGACCTAGGTTTGCTTAAGGGATCAGGGGTTCGCCACTTAGGAGGATTAGTACCACAAAGGGTTCCTTAGCCCTGTGTGTACCGACTACCAGCATATCTTGTCAAGTCTGGCTCTGTTCATTTTCCTTTTGTTCCATAATTTTTTCAGAGGAAAATGAACAGGATGGTTCTCTACTTCAACATAACCACCCCTAGGATACATATATACATATATATATATAATAAAATAAAATATTATGCCCTTTGTCGGGGAGTCGAATTAACGTAGCTACCCTTTACGTACAGGGTATGACTGTCAAGTAGACATTTTGTCATGTGAAACTTGTTTAAAGTTTCGAGTGACCAGCAATAAACGTATAACTCGTCTGAAAAGAGTTATATAATAGGATATATATAATAATTATATAATATAAATAGGGCACTTTTAGTATATCATTCCATTTATTTCACTAACATTTGACGGATTCCTAGTAGACCCCAAACAAGGATGCTGCATAAAACATCCAATTACAGAAAATCCAGTGAAAAATAGCTCCATCCGTTTCGAATTCCAAAAGTGAATAATGAATAAATTTTACAGCGGAATAACTTCGCAAGACATATACGTTCTGGAGATAAAGTTCGAGTTAAATTGTCCACTTCTGATGTCAAATTTTCCGACGAGGCCATACTTCGTTACTCTGAGCACAATTAGAATTATGGAAATTATTTTAGTGTGAAATAGCATTAGCTAATTTGTTCAACTTAAATGCTGTAATAGGGATATTATAATTATTATTACAATATTACATAATTATTGTAACATAAACCACTTTCAGAAAAACTAGTTCATTGGTAGCAGGTGTTATGTATGATATGTGGGATTTTTTCAAAATAGCACTCATTTTGACCTCATTGTTTTGTATCGCACAAAACCCTGCACCGATATTTGTTAAACCTTGTGATAGCTGCAAAAACTAACAAAGTCCAACCATACTAATAGATTGAAAGAAGTCCCTTTCTGTTTTATTCATTTGATTTGTAATGAATCAATACGATTATTTTCTGAAACGCAAATAGCAGAAAATAACAGTTACTAACCGATTTAAACACGATATGCAGAAATTAAAAACCAAAAATTTAAGCCAATCAAGGAACTTAGCTTCGGACTGGGAGTACGCTGATTGGCCAGTAGATGTTGATAGCTGCCAGGTCCTGTTCTGCGCCCTACGGAAGAGAGGCTCTCTTCAACTTCAACAGCCATCATATGACCTATCTCTTCTCCATCTGTTCTCCCAATGTTTGGAACAGTTTAGAAAAATTACGTTATGCCCCAGATATACAACAGGTCAAAGTTAAAGCAACTTTACTTTCATAAAAGTGACCAATGGACTGCCAACAATTCAAATATT
Source organism: Acanthosoma haemorrhoidale (assembly GCA_930367205.1). Lineage (NCBI taxonomy): Eukaryota > Metazoa > Arthropoda > Insecta > Hemiptera > Acanthosomatidae > Acanthosoma > Acanthosoma haemorrhoidale. Next base: position 46,507,520 of record OV884014.1, read on the forward strand.
TTCACATTCCAATCCTTGTAATAAAACATTCCTTAAAACTCGTCAACGGTAAAATTTGAACCATCCGTAGATAAACTAATCCTATTCGAAATTTACTTAAAATCAGGGGAATCCATGAATTTATTTATTGACACAATAACACTGTCTCTAATGTCAGGAAAGAGTACAACCTGAGAAATTTATCACTACTTGCTTGACACAAACAACCATTTTTTTTCTAGAGCAATTAATTTTTTTTCTTTTCATTTTCATTCTTTCTAACTTAGCTTGTCACGTTCAATTTTTCAAAATTTACTAATTTTACTAATTAATTTACTAATGCCAAAGAGTTTGATTATCGCAATACACCGACCACTACCATTATCCACTCAAGTGTATAAAAGTGCAATGTGTAATTTCTTAAAAAAAAATTGTTTAAAAGAGAATTACCCTTGAAAAAATGATGATTTTTTCGGTAGGGGTTACGAAGAAACATATTTTTGAAAATCATTTAATTTTTTAATCGCTCTCCCAGGAATGTTACATTCGTAATAATATACCTAGTTACTTTTTAGTTCGAGTCTAGTAAGTGCTATATAAGTAATATTCAGGTGACTTCAGGAGAAGGTTTGCCCTCACTCTGACCATTACACCACTACAAACGAAACAAAAGCCTTCACCCTCCCAACATCCGATGTAAAACATAAATTTAAGGAGAAGGGCTCGCTTTCATATTCAGGTCTACAAACGCATATGTATATATCTTCACGCCCCCACACCCTCTTCAGTTAACGCTCCGCGAAACAACCCATGCCCGAACAGAACCCTATATAACTTGCATAATTAAAAACACCGTTCGGAGGTATTTAAAGCCGATTGCAAAATATAACGAGCAGAAACCTTCAAAAGAGCACCAGGAACAAGAACATATTTGTAAAGTTAAGTGTTTAGTGAAATTAAATTTAATTACAAAAGTGTTATTTAAATAAAATACATTATAATTATTCAATATAGGTGCTAAATAGAATTATTAAAGTTACGTTAAATATTACGTAAAATTATAAATGTTCTTGATCATATTGTCAACTGACGGTTAGTGCACATTCTTGAAGACTGCCGAGTAGGAAGGGAGAAGGGGGGGGTGATATCATTTTTTTTTTTCTAAAATCTAAATCATCATGTTTTCACCATGTGTGGCCTGTCTTGGTCTTTCTGAGTAACTTTTTCAACCTAGATACATGAAATTTTATATCTAGGTTCCAGATATTGAAAGAAGTAGTATATTAAGAAGTAGTAAATTAAAATATGAAATATATGGCAAAAAATACATTTCATATTTTATATCTGAGAAAAAAGCGTACTAAAAATACTGTAAGCAACTTCGATATAGTTTTACACAAATTTATGTGCATGTTCCCCAGCAGATCAAGGATTAGACGAGTCTTTAAACACGATTACCGTACTTAATTTTTACGTAAGGTTACTTAGTTATTGAATATTAGCAGGTACTATAGGAATGTGCTAATATCATGTAAAATAAGGTAAACTAAACAAAAATGTATGATGTAACTTAAAAATGTAAAAACATACAAGTGGTCTAAATTGATACAGAATGAGATACAGAATTTATTGCTAGAATGTAAATTATAATCCTAAAAAAAAGAAATAAAAGTTTATAAACTGACTTCTGGGATAGTTATATTATAATAATGAAAACCAGTAACGAAATCTGGGCCACAACTGTATAATATTTGACCATTAATGTATGTAAATTTCCTATGCTTATTTTATTTTATTTTTTTTTTGTAAAGCCACATTTGCTAAAGATGAGAAGTCATTTCATTTCATATCGGAGGCCTCTGCATAAAAGAAATATAAAAGGCAGCAAATAATAAAAACTTAGCAAGAATTTTAACAGAGTTGCAGGACTTTTACGTTTTTAAGCTGAGTTACGCTAGACTAGATAAGACTTGAACGACTCAACTTGAAAGCCCAGCCCGTCTCTCGTTGTGCTCGTTTTATTACAATTTCGTTTTTCTTTCTTTTTTGAGATAATTTTGCGTAACTCCGGCATTTTAAATGCGAATGTTTTCGCGTTTGTTCTCCACCGACACAAATCTAATAGCCTTTGCATAATTTCGGGAACTTAATGACAACTCTTTGAATGCATCACATCAAAAGTTGTAAATGGAAAATATTATTTAGCTTGATATCCTATTGAAAAAAATAACCATAGTGGATTCACCCAACCGACAGGTTAGAAACGTGTATTAATATGATCTCCAATTATTTAATTCCATCAAAGTATCCATATAAAAGTAAAACAATAAAATGAAACCGTTATAGGTAACCTACATCAGGCTGATATGTTCCAACTTACCCAGGCAGCGCATGGCAGAACAGTAGAAGGTAAGAAGTGGGCACACCCTTCCAAGTACTGAACAGATTACCTTGCTTAGCGGTCCAGTAGCCCATCAACGATGCACTCATGAAACACGGTTTGTGGAAGGGACGCTGGGAGGAAATCCGTCATAAAAAAAAAAAACCCTTCACATGGCGAAAGGACGACGGAAACACGGGTCCTAGTTTTTACCGGGTCTCAGTTGTCAGTTGGCATTATGATTAAACTTTGTAGTCAGATCAGAATGACTGTAAAAGAAAGGTGGTACATATGAGAATTTTTTATAATGCTGTAGGTACGACTATTGTTCATAAGTATTAATAATTAATACCCAAAGAAAAAATGACTAGCCAAATCGGGGCTCGAACCTAAGGCCTGCTTAATATCTAGTCAATGGCTTCACGGTATTCGGAAGGTAATTACTCGAGGCAGGGTAGGCTAAGTTGGTAGATTCCTGGACCAGATATTGTAGAAGTCATGAGCTCAGGTAGCTTGCCAACAATTATTTCTTTGTTTATTATTATATTAATTATAAATACAAATTTTATTTCCCTAACTTTACAATATTTCTTCGAATTTTCTATTGATCCTCGTTAAAAAATAAAATAAAAAATAGAACAATTTTTTTAATGTCCAGGCACTCTTAAGAAGAAGCTATAATTTACATGATTACATAAAATAAAAATTACTCGAATATTAGTATTTATACTTGTTGTGCAGACGAAAAGTATGGAGCACTGGAAACATATCCTCTGAAAAGATACATGTATATGTATCTCCCCTCCATTCCTCAACATGCATCACCCTCTATGGTGTGGCACAAGATTTATTCAGCAAGCGACCCGGCAAGATCTGCTGCCACCTGTGGCTCCTCTAAGCCCACCCTTGTCGGCTGAGTCGGGAGATATTTCCACTTTGTGATGGCGATTTGAGATGTAAAAAAAGTTATTTTGGAAAAACAACCCTTGTTTTATTCTCCGAGGCCTTGATGTGAGTACCGTCTTACGGTGAAGAGAGTTCTGTCTTAGGGCAGCAATGACAAAAGGGACAGGAAAGTACGATTCATGAAATTGCGAGATACCTAAACTGCGCGTGAGCTATTAGCAAATCTATATGAGCTCACTAAACTGGCTATCAAATAGGTACAAATAAGGCATCCCAACAAAAATAATTTATAAATTTGCAATAGTAAGAAAAATAATTATATAAAATGGCAACAGCTTAAAATCATGGGGAAAATCTTGATACTCATTGATAGAACCCTAGGGTTAGATGAAGACCAGAGCGGGTAGGATTTCCAATATGCCACACGAGAATGACAAACCTATACATCAATAGCAATCTATTATTGTTAAATACAAACGGTTAAAATTTGTTAATACCACTGTTGTTTTTAGCAGTTATAGTTGTTTTAAAAATTAGGTACGGGGGCTATAAACGAGAGACTTTGATGGGAATATTGTACTAAAAAATCACATTTATAATCATAGTTCAAGAATTGTTGCATCAAATCTATCAAATTTAGACTATTTATCAAGTAAATTAATTTAATTTGACCTAATTAATTTACTTTAATCACTACCTAATAAAATATTAGATCCCATTCGGCGTCTGTAAATCTTTTATGTTTCAAGAATAACTTATCTATATAAACAACAAATTTATTGCCGCGTTTTATTTCCTGAGTTTTCTTTTAACAGTTTTTGATAACTTGAATAATACAAATTTTTCCAAAATCATTAAAACAAAATTTATAAATTATGAACGACAACGTTCATGATTATATATTTCAAAAATATGTGTCGATTTCGTTCAATGTCTCTCGTTATTTTATAAATACTGCTATATTTTCAAAGTTATGGTTTAATCAATTTTAGTTTACTCATAAGGCAAAAGGTTTTATCGCGATTAATAAGTTAGTAATAAAACTGAAATAATAAGTTATGAAGTGAGACTATACTGGAAAATATTTAATACAACCATTTTTGGTTTTTATGTCAAAATTTCGGTTATAAAATAACCGCTTTCGCGGTTACTGTTGAAACTACACCTTTTCTATAGACTGAATAAAATATTGCATTCCTGATAAACACACATTTCTTAGAGAAACGAATCAAACTTCGTCATCTTAATTATAAAAATAAAGAGAAATTGTGGCAAATTCTTGTAAAAACCCACGAACTTGGATGGTTATTGATGACACACACCACTATTCTGGACATGCTACAGAACTCCGAACCATTGGGAGGGGAGTCAATTACGACTGACAGCGGTTGATTGATTTCTTCTGTTTGTAACGAGATCCTAGAATTGGAAAATGCTTTTAAGTAAAAGGGTAGCATTGTGCTTTTCTTAAGTAGGAATCTAAAATCCCTTTCAGGCAAAAGTAGAATAGTAAACATACGTTGTTTTTGCTGAATTGTATATATAAACTCTGGACAAACATAGAAAGTTGTATATTACCTCAGATGAAAAAGTGTGCAAGAGGAAAATTCTAGAGGGAAAGAAGAGCAGAGCACAAAATTGTTTTAGAAATGTTTAGAGTTACAGTACAGCATAAAGTAAGCCAACTGTGGGGCAGTTATAGGCAATGAGACTTCTGAATAATTTAATTGTTACTTACACATTTGGATATAAAACTTTTTTAATATATAAATAAATTTAATTTATCACACCCATTGCTCATACTTCTCTTGTAAATAAAAACTGACAAACATCAGCAGAATGAGCCTAAGTAACGGTAACATTTTTGTAGATGTATAAATATTATTGATTGGTAAAGTCAGTTTTATGCAGGCTTATTTTAAATGCATAATAGGACCTCGCTAATCCGACCTCGAGAGGACCAGGGTTGAAAGCGATTAACAGGAGATGAATGAAACACGACCTTTACAATTTTTTTTATTGAAAGTATTTATCATATACTTCTTGATTTACTAGATAAAATACACTTGAATTTAACAAAATAATATATAAATTAAACAACTACATGGTCTTCAGACCTGGTGGAGTCAACTCCATATATTACTATTATATTATTATATTATATTACTTAATTTAGTTATCGATAATTTTTTTAATTAGTTTACATATAAAAAGTCTATATAATTAGTTAGTACCTGACAAAATTAGATACAAATGCAATAGTATACAAAGTGATAAATTATGTAGTTTAAGTATGCACTCATATGTATAAAAACTCATCTCATATAAAAAAAGAATCGCAAAGAAAGTAAATCAAATGACAAAGCGTTTCGTTGCGAATACAGTTTGAAGGGCACAAAAAATAACGCACATAAATAATCAAGACTTAAATGGAAACCGGTTTTTTGGTAAATCGTAGGATTATCAATCACCAGAATATACTGACAGACATATACATGAAAAGAGAGATACTAAACTTTGCTATAATTAGGAAGGTTTGAAAAGCACAAAATATAAATTATTCGAAGAAATAATAACTATTAAATTAAATTTAGACATAAGTTGAATTAAATTCATGGCCAATTTCTCATGACAAGATAAAGTTAGGCATTGTGGTCAGTATCGTGGTTACTGAGGTAAATACAGTTTTTTAAAGCAAATACAATTAAATTAAATACGCTCCAATTTAAGAAAAGATCTTTTATTTATAAGCCAAGATATTATTCATTGGATCGGCACCCATTTTATTCATTTTTGTGGAAGGGTGAATTTCACAAAGGTTAAGGCCAGGAGGCACTACATCACGTAGACAAATAGTCTATCTATATGGTAAAGCAGCTCAAAACAAATAATAACATATGTGTGGGGGTTTACCACCAATACACTGTGTAAGTTTTTTTAATAATAATAACCAAATCAAATCTCAAACTAATACATACTATACACAAGTTAAACATACAGGAATACAACAAAAAACCTTACATCTAAATAACATACCCTTTAACAAGCAAACAAAAAAATTAACAGCAGTCTGAATAGACATCTAGGAAGTAAGGTCGCACTAGTATATTTCAAATATGTCAAACATTACAAGGAAACTCTGTAGATGATGTGACGTAAAATATTATTAAAAAAAGAAATATAATCAAAATAATTTACTGGAATCGTATATGACTTCTAACTATTAAAAAATAACAAGAGTTATTTATTTTGTATTATCATTAAAATGTATTATATTAATATAATAATGAATGATAGTTTTTTATTGATTTATTTCCCACTATTAGGAAATATTTATAAAAATATAAGTATGCCAAAGTCATACAAAATATAACATGAGAAGGACACACCAAAACATTTATGTAAAATTTTCAAAAAATAAGCAAGGAAATGTAAACAAACTTTATCTAGCTAACAATATGAATGTTAACTCAAATAATATATAAGTGAGATGTAGATTAAGAATGCAACTAAATTTTAGGAACTACCTACCTTGATATAAACATTTCGGTAGCTAAGCGCATCTTTTAAATATTTATACAACAGGTCCCAATTCATTCCACTCAGGTAGTCTATTAGATTTACACCGCATGCTGTTCCCAACCAAACTCGCCTCAAACCGATAAATATGAAACAGGATAAATACATCTACAAATGACTAATTGGCCTAGCAGCATGGGTACGTACGTACAACCAATGAACGTAGAGAGATGTTTATTACTAAACAAACAAAAAAACAAGTTTGAATGGATTCTTTCTCAAACTTGATTTGTGAGGCGCTTTACAACTTCAATCGTGCATTAAACTGAAAAGCTCATCAGCATATGAATGGCCAGGTATGTTTTGTAATCTTTGATCGCATCAGCGAGTTTCAAGGTTTTTCTGGCTGGAAGATTCCGTTCCCAATTCTGTTCTTTTGCAAACATTTTTCTACACTACTTGCTAAACTAATTTATTATTGCTTATTGCTACATCTCGTAATGTTCTGAGAATCAATTTGGCGTGGTTGTATTAGAGCTAGTCTACCCACTAGTAATCCCCTGAAGGAAGGAAATAAGAGGAAAGTATATAATGGAATGTGTTAGATGAAGAAGCTGGTAAACAACTAATAGTAAAGACTGAGAGAAAATAATGAGAGACGAAGAAGATGGCTTACTGAAAGCTAGAGCTCAATTAGAAGAGGCTGAAGACCTCGATCTTTTTAGCACATAAGGCTGAAAAAAGTGAATCAAGAGATTGAAATCACAAAACGCGTAGGCATGATACAGAATACCAAAATACCAGAGATGTAGAAAGAGGCTGTCGGGTCCATCACTAGGGGGGGCCTGGTCACCCTAGCCCTGGTGACAAGTGCGGATTGTTCGAGTTTAGAACCTGGACAATCGTTTCATGACGGCGCTACTATCTGACTCCATTTTTGATAGGTATGTGCCCCGACAATGCAATATGTTCAAGAGAAGAGGTACAGAGGTTTTTCATAAAGAATTTTCAGAGGTCGAGCGGAAACCAAGCGTCACCGAGTAAAGGTCGCAAGAGACTAATTAACAGGGCCAGGAACCTGCCTTAAGTACCCTCTCTACTGGGGGCTGCAAGGGTGCTAGGCCTGCGGTCGGGGGTTGCCCACACATGTGGTGATGTACCCACGGCCGACGCTTAATTACCCGACCCCTTGCCCCCTGGAGGTAGAGAGGCCCCAAAAGGGTTATTATGTTTATGACTGTTTATGACTGACAGCTGTTGAACCTTCTCGTGTTACTTGCTTGGTCCCCGTCTTTTATTGCTTAACACATTTACAATGATTTATATTTGTTTATTTACATTTGTCTATAATACCTTTAGTTCATGTTATTTACTTTTGCTTACAATATATATGCAATAGAGTATAGGGTGATTTATCTTATGTAGTTATCATTCGCTACAGAGGCATTGATGATTCATGGAGGATTTTAGACAGAAAGAACTGGAGTTTTCAAATTATAGACAGTTTATCAGACCCCGAAAGTTTTAGTTGGTACTTAACCTTTGTCATTTTGACTTATCATAGATGCCGATGATAAAAACTCACCGCGGTTTTTACTATTTTTTAATTTTCTAATATTTTAGTATCCTGTATAATTCAACACCTTAGTGTACCCCACAACCCAATGACGCTATGTCTAGCACTTAGTAATCAAACTGTTATTGTAATAGCCATTGAGTGTTGACACAGAGAGTGCTCTTCAGATTGACAAATATTGATGATAGGGATAGGTATTACAGTAATTTGGATAATCAACACTAAACTACCTCTCTACTAAACTACTAATTTATTGCGTAAAATATTCCAAATTGGTATTCCAATAATTTTATTTTGAGACTTTTCCTATTTCATAAACAAAACTAGTCCACCTTACTTATGAATCAGTGTTCCAACGAATACGCTTCTAAAAATAGATAAAACAAAAACATAGTATTCTATACTTCTACATTTAAACAAAAGTGTGATAAATCAATAAAAAAAAGCTATTTGTAAATTCCAAAATAACTTATCGCGAAAGAGATCGATCATTGATATGAAGTTTAGCTTTGAAAGTCATATGGATTTTTTTCGGATGTGTGAGTAAGATCTTCAAACTTGCGAACTATCACTTTTTGCTTCGGGGGGTTCATACGTTTGTCGTCTATTTTACAGAGATCATTTTTTACCTTCTTTAAACGACAATGATCATGCTCATTGGTGATATGTGGACACAAAATAAAAGACCTGGAAAAACAAATAAAATTTATAAATAGTTATGGGACTCCATGATAGCTCTTGAAATACGTAATAAATGGTTGAGACAACACTACTTTTTATATAGTTATATAGTTTCCATCCAAAATTTAATTTTTCATCCTGATAACTGAAATCGTTTCTTTAGATAAGGAAAATAAAATTTATAACATCTAATATATTATAAAAAAAAAAAAAGTGAAATCAGCTCCACTTTTAATACCCGTTTTCTATTGCTGGTTCAAAAACTTTATTTTAATTCTATTCGCGTTACTGTTTCTAATGTCTCATGGGATATATCATAATTTAAGTAATATATAACTTGAAATATTACATTGGGCCCTATACAGTTGGGAAAAACCTGCGCTCCGAAGGGCGTCTTAAGGCGGACTGACCGCATGGTATAGCCAGCAGCGTCAAAACACATTAAGGCCTTTTAATCCTTGTATATCTCTGGAAATGAATAAGATAAATGAATATGGAAAAGGAAAAGAAAATATGTTTGATCAGGATCGATGATAAAACTGCGTGGCCGGAGACGCGAGGGGCCTTGGAGTCCGCAATTGGATGGCAGCAGCACTGGGCGACTCCTGGCGGTTGCTTATTAAAGAGCTTAAACATGCTAACGTTTTGTAGCACCTCACAATGTATGCATCTATAGTACATTTTAGTTTATTAAATTTTAATGATCACATAAGCATTATATTTTGAGATATATCTTTAAAATTTCTGATTATTTTTTTGACCAATGACGTTTATCCGACGTAATACTTTACCAAAAGAAGCTTCTATACCTGTTCAGAGTGCTGCCGTTAAGTGGAGAAGAGACCGCTTTAGACACATAATTGTTTTGACTATGGCAATGTTTTTGTATATTTTTGAGCAATAATAACCCTAGTGCTTGACATGCCTTAGTAAACGAAAATAATAATAAACGAAAATAAAAAATGTGGAGAGAGAAACTGTCTCCATAATTTTGTTACTTCAGCACTTTCAGAAGACAAAATTACCTGATTAAGGTGGTGCTCTGTTGACAGTGACAATTAAGTGATTCAAAGGTCAAACACAATAACTCCTTCAACCAACAAAGCAACGGTCAGCAGTAGTTTATTTGTTTGCAGTTAACAATGACATCTTTCCGTTAGTAATACTAATAAAATAATTTAGAATTAGCGCTTATATTTCCTTTCAAAACGGGGTTGGGTTTCCTTGTAAGGGTGGCATAATAAAGATATTTTCTAGCCAAAATTTTATTGCGAAGAGGATTCAATAGGGGTTCCTCGAAATAAAATATTCCCCCCTCTAATTGAGAATCTAGCTTATTCCGGGTTTCCAATGGGGATGAATCACGAAGGGGAATATTATTAATAAACTTAATACGGATAAAGAAAATTACATTAAAATTACTTTTGTCTTTACAATGCGTGTGAAATGCCAAATCGTGTGTCACAGTTTCACTTTCGTGATTCACGACCCGTGGGAATCCTGCATTAACTGAAAACACCACCTCTGAACTCTCACTATACCTGCAAAGAACCGGACGGAAGATCGAGTTAAAAAACTTTAAATTGAAAGGGATCTGATATTAGTGTATCCACGATTTTTATTTTGTTACAGTAATTATAAACTACATTCTGAAAAACATAAATAAAATACGTAAAAAAAGAAGGAATACTATCTAGGATAGTTCCGATTTTATTTTTAGATTTATATAATAGGATCCAAGGAATACATTCCTTTTGAAAATCGCTTTAAAAATTGTATACACAATAATGTCTGCTCCCAAATTAGTAATTTACTACATGCATTACCACTTCCAACAGCTCACAATCCCCTTCTCAGCAGCTAACGGTATTGCCAAACATGGCTGTGTCTGAACTCCAACTCTAAGAGAGTGTCAAAAACAACCCACAACCAGCACAGAACGCACTTCCTAATTTTTAAATTATGATTGTAATTTTACCAACGTAAGCTCAAACTTTGGGTGAAATATTGAAATTTAAGTTATTAATAACAAACCATGACTTGCTAAAGTAAATTTTCTTGCGGTAAGATTGCCATAAAGAATTTCAAATAGCCGGAATAGCAAAGTAGTGCCAAAGCCTAGGTTTTATTTTAATAATTTCCTAGAAGATCTAATATTTATTTGATGCATTAATACCCGTTGGGATATAGTTTTCTTTTTTTATCCCACTAATTAATGTATTTATTCTTGCTAAGCTTCATTAATAGTAAAACATGCAGTGGAGTTAAATTCAATTAATTTCCTGGGAAGTTCTTCTTTAGGGCGCTTGATATTACAATAGACAGTTTTATAATGCTAATATTACATATATTACATAATATACATGAAAGTCACTCATGGTTCCTGTTATTTTTAAGTAAGCAACCCTCCTTACTTCTCTTACTCCCTACTTACCAGAATCTTATGCTTTTCTTAAACATATATGTCTCAACTTTTAGCCCCGTTCCCCACTCGTCCCTAGACTATCCACCCAGTATGTAGTAACGTAACTCTTAATACTTTTACTTGATAATAAAGCTTTTATTTCTTTTCTTTTAAAAGACACTCCTCTACAAAGAGTATTTAAATGACGATTCTGAATAAATGGAAAACCCATCCCGTAGCATCAGTCAAGGAATCCTAACGATTCAGAAGTGAAGCGTTCATTTTCTCCTGAATTTTAAATACCTAATTACCAAAACGATAATTCAAGTTTTTTTTAAGAAGGAAAAAATTGACTAAACTACTAGAAACATAGCAGAGAGTGCAAGCGATACTAAAGTTAAGAGACAGCAGAAACTGTCTTGAGCAATCTGTTGCTCAGACAACACCGTGACTAATTACTCAAGTTCTTGCTGCCCTGTCAAAACACTTTGCTAACAGCTTTTTATGTCAGAGATTACCAAGAAGGTGTCTGATAAGTCAGAGATGACTTTTTAAAGTAAAGTCCCATGAATGTTGTACATTCATGTATGTATGAAACATTACGTGTTGTATTATTCTCACCAGTAACAAATTCTTGGGCAACCTCCAGGCAATCAAAAAGAAACCGAACCTCACGAACGATGAGCCACAAGAATTTGAAAATAAATATTTATTACACATGGTAGAAGAAGTTCAAGTGGCAAATGTAGATATTAAACGTTAGACAGTTATTATACATATTTCTTTTTTGAAGTGATTATATGCGATCATTATATAAATAAAAACTTATTTATTGTGATAAAATTACAATTTGCCTTATTGGGCAATACGTAATAGTGATACTTGTTCTCATTCATATCATATTTGCAATTTTCGTTCACTCGCTCATTCATAGTACTTAAAAACAGCCAAGAGACCTCCCAAATCCACATGGTTGTCACCTACCTCGCATGCGTAAGAGGAAGCGGAGTCTTAGGAAGTCCCCCAGGCTCCTCCATCAGCCGCGACGCCGAATACGAGCCAGTAGAAATTGACCACGAGCGCGATAGCCACAAGTCCTCAGGACATGATTGAAGAAACTTGCCATTGCCTGAACTCCCAGTTACTTATGTATATATGCGCAATATGATTCTTACTTGAGAGAAGAAATATTCCCTGAAAGGGCAGTATGTAACTGTGTAAAATACTCTCATTCTTGCTATATTTGTCCTTAATCTATACAAATATGATATTTAAAAAAAAAAACTAATATTTTAATACTTAGTTTCAAATTAAATAAAGATCTCGTAGTGTTATTTAAACAAATAAAAAAATTAAGTAAACGTATGCAATCAATATGCATTTGATTATAATTATAAAAATTCTTCTCTCTTTGTGGAAGCGGAGTCTTGGGAAGTCCCCCCCCCCCCGCTCCACGGTAAGGCCCGTCACCGGATATAAGCCAGTGGGCGATCATCAAAGTACTATTTTAAGAACGGCCAATTTATATTTTTATATTTTTTGGAGCTTAAATTTATACTGTCTTATTAATTATTTTTTGAGGGGGGCTCATTACTCAGCCAAAATTACTTCACTCGTCTCTAAGGAGTCCCCACAGGACTCACTTATAAACACAATGCTATTTAGTTTATAGGAGGCTACTTCCGCTTTATACGTCGTTCTACATGGTCGAGGATAAGATGACCATGCCGTATGCTGATTAGGATTACCAGGGAGGCGGGAATGAAGAGGAGGTAGACTTTGAATGAATGAGACGTTGAGATGAGCGTGAAAAGTACAATTGTCGATAAAGAAGAGACCTACAGCATATTTGTTTGACAAGGAGCTTCATATTCAAAAAACAAAACAAGAAGCATAACACTTTAACACGAACAAACAATCGCCAATCGTTTTTCGATAATAATAGTTAGGTCTCTTCATAGTCGTCCATCACATTAAAACTTATTGGGCGATGGAATAGGAATCGGCTTTAAATGACGATGAAAGATATTATATTTTAGTTAGATTTATTGATGGACGTTTCAACATATTATGTAAGTCTCCCATTAGACAATATTTAGGTCCAAAATTAGACAAGTGAAGTAAAATTAAACGTAATAAATGGTTATTAGTTGATAACATGAATTAATAATATGAGGTCGTTATGAATTGAACATATATTGGTTTGGCGAAAGAATACGACAATTAATTCCTTATTTAGTCTAAAATCTGTCCTACTAGGGCAATATAAATAGGCATGAGAAAATGGTACATTACAAGCTCAATGAGAAAGAAATTGGTATCCACAGATGGTATGTGGTAGAATAATGGAACATAAACACTGGGGAGAGGGGGTATTATGGCATAGGAAGGGACTAATGGGAGAAGCGAGAATAATTATCGGAAAATGTTTGTTTAACTTATTTGTAGTTAATAATCAAAGTTAACATGCTGTGTTTCTGATATTAGTCCATGGGGGTGATCCGCCGGTGTCCGAGGTGTCCGCCATAATACGAGTATTGCCTTAAGTTATGTGTATGATCAAATGAATGTTCAACAAGGGATCTATTGTATTACTTTTTACATCTCATTGGTGAAGATCGATTCGTTATGATTATAAACAAATAAGCTGATATAATACAAATAATGGTTGACTTACCATCATGAGTGTGTAAGGGACATACGCGAGCTGGCATTATTTTACATGGTGTATATTTTATTATTTCATTGTTGTATTGCAAGCTAGCTTGAAATTGAGGGTACGGATGTTTTATGACCGTTAAATTTGAACTAAAATAATAGGAATGTAGATTAGTTAGTTATCAGTACTGGGTGGGCTATGAGGGAGTGGTTGCCACTTCTGGTAAACATAATATATAATGTTGAACATGTTTTTATTGCGGTATTGGTACCACTTATATTTATAACTGTTGATAACCAACAGCAACAGAAAAAAATCATTGTCAAGCTCATAGGCAAACTAGTATTTATAACACTAAGAAAGAACTAAGGCGTCAAATCGTGTCATCGCACAGTCGGCGAGAGTTTGGAAAATCATGTAAAGAAGGTCGTAAGTTGAGGCCTCCGACTAGACAGTCCCAGGTTTAATTATAATCTTTATCATACTAATTTTATTTTGTATTTCGGCAATGTTTCGGACCAAAGGGTGGCAGGATAGGTATGTATTTATTAACATTCAACTGATCAACTCAGTTATATATGTTTTTTTTTTCACAAATTATTAGATGTTTGTTGATATCCACCTCTGATTATTCTCTTACGTAACCTTCACTTGAGTGACGCATCGAATTTAACATCATGTTCTGCCTCCTGTTATTTGTTTGAACGTGTTTATTTTTTTTGTTTCAAAAACCTTTATTTGTTTTGTAAAGATTTATTTACAAAATCCACAATAATCAATCTTTACAAAAATGAACATAGTACTAATATTTTTACTTTTTTTTTTTTTTTTTTTTCCATAGCTCTCAAACTTATAAAAATAGGATGTGGAAAATTATTTTGGATTGATGGGTGCCTTTCACTAAGGGGAGTCCCATTTGAAGGATGTATGAGAAGGATATGGGGTGTGGGATGCCTAAAGGAGGCGGGTGGGTTCGGGAAGGTAGTGAGAGTCTACCTATGGTGGAGCCTAGGGGTACTAGGCATTGGTTTGTAGTCGGCCAGGTCATACCTGGCCTCGGCCCCTGTAGGGGGCTGCACTGTGTCGGCCTATCGGCCGGGAGATCGCCCCACCCTGAGCAGGTAGAAGGGGTCATAGTGCTTCGGTTGAGTCGGCCGGGAGATCTCTCGGCTGAGTGTGGATCGTTCAGTCCCCGTCAGGGGGCTGGGGTTCATTTTTACTTCCTTAGTTTTACTATAGCGTAGCTACATTTTATAAAATGTGTGAGGTTTAAATTTTTCAATGGGAGGCTGATGTACAAAATACAAGGCGTGCCTCACTTCATATATTTATTTAAGAATGAATTGTGCTAATACTAACCTAAATCTAAATAAACTAACACAATCTAGTTTTCCCGGAAAGTCTGTTGCCAACGATACGGGTATAGAGGTGGGGTGGGTTATAGTGCCAAAAGTGGGTTGGTCAGGTGCTGGAACGAGTAAAAAACTTGATGTGTCAAGTGTGGAGTATATAGAGGAGCACCGTACAGCAGACCTGGCCGGACGACACATTTATATATCGTCAGTTTGAGACGCTGCAACAAGTTGAGTGAAGTTAGCAAGTGTGAAAGCCGTTGTGTCGAACTTTTTCTGTTTTGTTGCAAAATTGGTAGAGACATAGAGGAGACGCCTATCCATTTTGATAACCAGATAGTACAATGAGAAACCCGGAGAGTTATCTGCCCTCCTACAGTGTAGGATTTTGGCAAGGCTTTTTTTTTCCTTTTTTGGAGGGAGGAGATAAGCAGTCAGTCTTTTTGGCGATCACACTGATGTTAAACCAATCCAGTCTGTCACTGATTGCGTTACTAACTGACACAGCCTGTGTAAGAGCACTTTTTGCACTCGTGCTCCTGCTGTAAACCGCAATGTCGTCGGCGAAACGATTACAGTATCTTTCTTGTAGTTTGTCCAGACATGAACATGTTAAAAAGATCTGGAGACAAAACCGCTCCTTGAGGAACTCCACAGAGGCAGGAAGGGGTTCGAAAGGCAGTCACCCACCACCCTTAACTCACCATTTTCTCCAGGAATGAAACCAACATGGAAATAGTAGCTCTGGACATCCCTAGTCGCAAAGCTGCCGGTACAGTTTCCCGTGGGATACCGAGTCCAAAGCCTGAGTTCCCTTGATTCTACAAATTACTTTGTCATAACAGTGATTCTTTAAATTATAATATCGATTATTATATTATATCATAATAGTCATAAGAAACAATCGACTGTTAGCGGAAATGGAGATGTCCATCCTAATCAGCAATAGGCAGTGCATATTGCAAGTTGAGCCCGCAAGTTACGACAAAGGTTCCCAGTTCGCTTACTGCCTCAAGACTGGCCGACAGTTCTCCTTTCAAGAAACTACAGCAAAGTTAGTCCTTCCCGATCAGTAATTCCAAGTTACGTAACCATATGAAAATTATTTACCATATTCTAACTGCGGTTTAAAAAGTTTAATATCCAAAAATTTGATTTTAAGGGGAACAAAGTAAATGGTTTAAGAAACTGTCATTCAATAGGCAGATTGCTCTTACGGGGAACTGTGATTGATTGAAGCATGCATGTTGTTGTGGCCACCTCTAATTATAAGTCACTCTCTTCTCAACCAGATCATATCATATCTATCATTTTTTCCGTATGTTAAATAAATTAAGCTTATGACGCCAGTCGGAGAGTAGGGGGATAAGTAGTGGGGGAGTCAGTCGTAGGTGGGGAGTTATCCCCACCCTAATGGCTGGTCTCCTATATAAGCCCGAGCCCCTGAGTCAGTGCTTATTTATTATATTTAGGCACTCCGCCAAATGCATGTAAATGCAGTAAGAGGAGAAATATGTAATCCAAATATTTTGTTATTTTTCTTTTGTACATTGTATTGTTTTGTTGAGGTTTTGAAATAAAAAAAAAAAAAAAAAAAAAAAAAAAAAACAGTGCTTAGATTTACGACTGCACTACATGCCTAGAGAGACTCTAGGCCCAGCCACCAGTGGACTCTCACCACTGTACTGAATCAACCAACCTCTACCGAGGATTCCCACACTCCTTACTCCTCTCACACCACCTTCAAGCAGGTAGTCCTAGTACAAGGAACCAATCACCCTAAATATTTTATATTTTTCCTCATCCTGAATTTCTAACTAGAGCTGAGAAAAAAAAAAAAAAAAAAAAAAAATCAGAGCTCAGATAAGAAAGATCCGGGACTTTGAACACGCCTCTCTCTCTCTGCACTGGCGCCTGCGGATCTACTCAAAACCATGGAATTCTTATTCAACTACCTCTGCATCTCTTTCTCTCCTCACCTCGCTATGTTTTAGCCCGGCTTTGTCAGACCTCACACCTTCCTAGTCAGATTCTCTGCCTTCGTCTCGCAAAAACTAGCACCTCTTTGGGAGAGACCTCTCCCTCGCGGACGAGGGTTGCCGTGGCCCTGCAAATTTTACCAGCAGTGTCTCCCATTGCAATCCAGTCTGCCTCTCTCCGGTTCACACTTGCCTTCAGGATCCGGACGGTTTTCACCTACCCTTAGATACCGAGTGTGAATTCGTGGTCATTCCAAGACCACATAAACTACCTATAAACCTACCATGTACCTCTTCTCCTGAATACAGTGCTTTGTCGGGGCACACATACCTATCAAAAAATGGAGTCAGACAGTAACGCCGTCACGAAACGATTGTCCAGGTTATAAACTTAAACAACCCTCACTTGTTACCAGGGCTAGGGTAACCAGGCAGCCCCCTCGTGACGTCCCGACACATGGTTTCCACCATTTGGAACGCTACTTCACCTCAAGGTCGGCAATGTCACAGGCATCAGTTGGTACACATTTAACTACAATGTATATCTTCGTATTTATACTATATATATATATATACACTTTTCTTAACTTAACGTTACATATAAATTTCCTATCAATCTTTTAATATTGTATTTCTCATTAAAATAATAACTTTATTACGTCATCAGTCTGTTGCAAGCAATTAAACAAAACTTAAATAATTAAATTAAATAAAACTGGTTCATTGAAAACAACTTTATAAAAAAAATAATAGGAATATGCTTGGGTTATAGTAATGTTACTCAAATCTATGATCAACAAGAATCTAGATATTCCAGCAGAATATCCTCTAATATATTAGGAGATGATTCTATGTACAACAATGTTGGGGTCCTGTAAGTTCCATATGTCCACTGCGGCAATTGAGTAAAGAATCGATGTTTCCCAAAATATTGATTAATATTTATTCACCCAGAGAGTTATATACCACCCGGTAAAATGCTCTAGTAGAAACTTTGTTTCAAATGTCGAAGTATTTATTAGAAAAACTAGAAACAGTGGAGCTATTAGGAACTGATAGCCGAACTTTCTTCATTGCGCACGTGTAAGGGAAACCATGAATTTGACTACAATATAAAAGCGTTCCATGAACAAATGAATTAAATAGTCAAACCTAAGTTTCCTAGGAGTCGCCTTTACTTATTTTTAATATGGATGCTTAGGATTTTTTAAAAAGGTAATTTATCTTTAAGCTTAGTGCACAAATTAAATAATCGAAAAAAGGTTATTCAAAAAATCGTACTACCCAAACGCGGCAATTAGAAACAGCAGCGCTAAGTTCCTTAATAGGAGATTTGGTGGAACAGAACTATTGACACAACGCCCAACACCCTACTTAACGAACAAAGGGATGTCGAGTCGAAGCCTCTCTCAGTCTTACTAAGAACACCTAAGTCTTCAATAACAACTATACCTCCAACTTACGTCACCGATTTGACTTACCTTCACAATGACCTCAACATCAAATAAACTATAATGGTGTCGTCGAGAGAGTCTCTCATAGAGCCTAAGGGCCTCTGACTTAACCTGTCAATTTGTGTATCTGGTGAATGATCCGTAATGAGAACAAAAACTCAAGTCAACGTGATCTCGGACAGTTAAAACTTCTTTTACGATTGCAAAAAAAAAGTGGCAAACACGATTTTAATGTAATTTTGTAAATGTGGCCTACGTAACTAATTTACAACAATATTTTTAATTAACCACCATGAAATCAATCCTCCATGTAAAAGTATTTCCTCCAGTAATGATCGTGCCAAATCTTTTCAAAAAACAACTTTTCCCAAGACATTCTAACAACTATTATTTTAATTATATTATTTTAGGCAGAACAGTTATCTCGAAATTGGAGAAATCTATACAATTTTTAAAAATCGCAGACAAAATAGAGTTATGTTACTACCAATTGAGCTATTCTGAGTTTTTGAAAGAAAAAAAAAATGTTCATTTTGCTAAACTAATAAATCAAATCACAATATCTCAATGTATTTTCGACAACGAAAAAAACTACTGAAAATGAAATATTACTACAAAAAAAGTCTCAATTTAGGAAATTATATAGTAAATTCTAGCTATCGATAAGGATAAAGAAATACTTGTTATAAACGTTCTTGCGTAAAACAATTTTATTACAGAAAATTAATATAGTTACTATATTATACAATATAGTCGTTTAAAACATCTATTGTAAATATGTAATTTTTTTACGTTTCTGTGCCTTCGCACTCAATCATTTTTACCAGCAGTGTCTTAAAACATCCCGTGAATCAAAATATGCTCTTCGGACATTCTCGTTGCAATATACAACAGTAAATGAAACCCAAAGACGGTTAATTTAATAAAAGATCAGTCAATGTAAGCAATGATATTAACTATTAAAACAAACGAGTCACAAAAGAATCGAATATCTTCTTTTAAAGACGAAAATATTTTCATGCCCGGGGATATTTGTACTAACCTAGTAAATAACTTTGGATAGCTGGCCCTAAAGGACTATACATAAGTTATATTCAGTTTGGGCAATGAAGCTAGTTTTCATTAAGTGGCATTCTGGCTAGAAAATTATGGTTTCCCATAGTTACCCTAGCCACTAACACTATTAAATTCCTTGAGTTATTTCACATCTATATTTTATTCCTGTTTATTATTATCATATCAACCAAGCAAGGTCATTTCTATAGTTGGTATAGTACCTTTCAATTGTACGGAATATCAACGGTTTTCAAGGGAAAAATATGTCGATTTCGGATACAGTTGACTCAAAATTCCTTCATTAACGATGGAGCACTTTTAATAGCCACTAAGGCTTCATCAACTCCCTGTTTAGGCCTTTGAAACTGCTCAGTCAGTCAATCAGCTGAGTCAATTATCGAGGTTATGTAACCATAGAGTTATGGATAAGCCCGTCAAAACACTGCATCATACAGGCGCAATAGCAAAGCTTCGTAGCTTAGCCCTTGAATATAATAAATCATAGGTTTCATTCACTCTCACATGCAATTATAGTTGAATTGATTCATGTATGTTGAGTTGTAATTCATTCGCTGAATAAGCTAACTGGTCTAGTCAAGTATGAATGACTTATGACGTACCAGGAACATGTACCCATTAACCCTATTGTGGCAGCAAATGTTTGTGAAAAGCTAAAAATAAAAAATATTCGTAATGAGAATTATTCCAGAGGGCTTATAAGTTTAATTTACTACACATTGTATTGGTTGGGACATATTAAATGGCAGTTTCTAAGGTATGAATGAAAAAACCAACAGACTCTAAGGATATTATATTTATTCAAAATAACTTCTGTTAACTTCGATAAATTACTCCCATTCCAACCACCCTAATCCTGTAGCACAGTCATTGCACTGCGCCACTCATCCCTATAACCCTCCTCGGAGACTGAAACGGCAGTGGCCTCGTGACCTACTATAAACGGGTGAAGTGGGAGTCCTGGCAATGGCCAGTTTCTCCAATCATGTCCTATTGTATGAATGAGCGAGTGAATGATGCTGTAAATATGGTATGAATGAGATCATTTATCTGTACTATTATTGCCTTATAAAAGGCAGATTGTAATTATTGCACAATAAAGATTGTTATAAAATTACTCCCAACGACAAACCAGCCTTTTTAGCCCTTGTCCAAAGAAACTTGCTGGTGTTGAATCAATAAATTCAAACATGAATATTTAACCTCGCTTTCATTCTGAATTTTTTTTTTTTTTTAAATGCGTCAAACGCTCTATCTGGCAATTATGTGGCACCCACCTGATCATCTGGCTACCATGAAGGTAGCGTATAATAGAAGCATGACTAAAGTTTAAGGGTGTTCTCTACTTGCCTGATGTGGTATTGGCCTCTACTAAGGCCTTAAAGTATCATCATCGAGGTATGTTTCTGGCCTTCCACGAGATTCATTCACGAGACTAGTATTGCCGGATTGAAAACTAGAGAACTACCAATATACAGTTCTTCCATTCACACTACCATCGCCAAACGCCATATTGATGTTTCGGAAGGTCCCGGAAGAATTATCTCCAAGTTTAAATTCAGATAAGAACACAGCTCGGAATTCCTCCTCGCTCAGATTCCATCGATAGTAAAAAATTACCCAAACACTTGAACAGTTCACAATAAACTGAAAAGATATAGCATGAAAATGAAAGAGAAATGTCTACATATTAATTTAATACCCATTTTGACAAAATGTTACTTTAATGAATTCGTCGAAATAAATAAATCTGACATTTCATCCGTTCCAAGGCAAGACATTATCGAACAGAGTTTCACTATATTAAAAAAAAAAAAAAATTCTGAATATTGACATAATACATGGGGGTAAGAGAGTTGGAGTCTGTAAAAACTTGGCAATTTATAAATTATATCTTTTGTACGTTTATTATCGTACAGGCACTGAAACAATACTTATTTGAAATTAGATTATCCCGCTACAGCGATAACGAAATTAAATTTCTTCAGACACACTCATTAATCAGCTGAGCTGATCCGTTAACGACAAGGCCTTTGTTAGAATCCCGTTTAGAATGAAGACTTTGGCTGTAGTTGGAACAACGCAATGATGTTCAAGCTCTTTTGCAGGGAAACCATTTCACGAGCGTGGGGCAAAACTTAAACCAGCAACTCTGACGGAATTTCAATAAGGTCAAACGAGAAACAATTTGTACTTCTCAAACCCCGAAAATAGTCATAATAAATACCTACACCCTCATAAATGACTGCAGTATGGCAGTAATTATACCCGAAACTAAAACTATGCGGCGGCAAAACAACAGGAAATAAATTAAAATGTTTATTAACTATAGAAAATGTCTACTGTGGTCTCCTCAAACAGTGTTTCTCTCATGTTCTCTTTCAGTCAGGATACTAACAGGGCTAGTTTTCGAAAGGAAATAGCTATCTGGAGATAACACCTGGGTTCGAATCCTTGCCCTTGAAGGGGATATCATTTACCACAGAAAGTAGCTGTCGGGGGGTGGGTCACTAGGGGAGTGCCTAATCACTCTAGCCCTGGTGACAAGTGCGGATTGTTGTAGTTTATAACATGGACCATGTTCCATGTAGGCGTTAATATCTGACTCCATTTTATTGATAGGGATGTGTCCCGACAATACACTGTGTTCAGGAAAGAGGTTCAGAGGTTTCATAAAGAATAAGACCAGTTTTCAGAGTTCGGGCGGGAGATCGGCAGCGTAATAGTACAAGTCGTCAGAGGGTCTGCTAGAGGCTGTGAGGCAAGGTGCCGGCGCAGAGGTGTGGCAGAGAGAGTGTAGACCAGTGGAAGGCTGAGTGGACTTACTCCCAGGGCCCCGGGGCCCTGGCGATCGCGGCCGAGTGATAGCGGCTGTCTAGATGAGGAGACTGGGAAAGAGTGTGGCTACAGGGCGAAACTCCTTGATTTAAATATAATCTCCCCTTCCTAGTGGAAGGCGGAGCCGGCTGAAAGGTTTTTTTTTATTATGCCCGGGTGGCCAATACCCCTTAAGTTTATGACTGTTGGCCTAAAAGAGTGTGTTTTATGATGTCACACCTACCGTGATCGCTCGTCCCCTAAAGGACTGTTTCTGGCATGATTTTATGACCACCAGAGGTCTACCGTGTTGGTTTTATTAGGGGCAGGTGGCTTACCCAGCTCAGGTTTTATTGCAGGACCTTCGACCCTCTGTTACTTGTTTCACGACTACCGACCTCTCTATGATTTATTACAAGAAGTTTACAAAGATTTGCATTTATATTATAATACATTATGCACCAGAGTATAGGGTAATTTACATATAATCACTACAGTAGCCATCAATGAATTCCCTGCGAGTAAATGTATTTGTGAGGATATTGGTTTACGCCGATGAAATAAAAAAAACTACATTTTCGTCAAATCATTAATAGACGACTTCTTAAGTCCTAATAACAAGAAAAGAAACAGCCATGTTCACGACAGAGTCAATATAGTTGCATTTGTTATTAACAACATTACAAATATGATGTATTGTATTGTTTCACATTAAATTATATCATTACCCTTTCGTTTCATCAGGACCGTATATGGACGAAAGGTCGTCGTCCGTTACTAAATTCAATAAAAACATGACATCTTTCTTTCATCAATCTTGTCTCACACTAATACCAAACTCGTGTTTACTATAATGACAATTTTCATACTATGTTTGGCATGTACATTTTTGTTTACATCTTAAATAGTACGTCTAAACACTGTCAATCGATAAATTTAATGAAAATCTACTAGTTCGTCATCCCCACGCATGAACACCCGATCTAGTTTAATTCAAAAGCAAGTTACAACACCAGGAATACAGCATAAAGGTAAATTTCAGTCCAACTAATTTCACTCATATCTGAATTGAAGGCAAAGTATTCCCTTTATAATAAACTCAGTGGCTAATTCTTATGTAAACAGTCTTCATGTTGTCTAGAACTCTAATGAGTTTTTAACTTATTTATATTTGTATTTATTATTTATTTTGCGTCTCGTTCTAATACGCACGAATCGTCAATCCCAAAGTTATATGTAACAGAGCAATGACTGAAATAGAACTTATCTGCCGTAAGAACTTTGAGCAAAAAATATACGACATTCTGAAAATAAAAATGTGCCCTAGAATATTACGATTTAACTGCTGGTTGTGAGTTGACAGCTTATTTTTTTTATCTATGAGTTATATATTTCTAGAAACCTATTCCGTTGTATTCTTCCTTGTTCCCCGTTCTGCGTTGCAAGACAGACACCGCTGTCTGTGATGCTATTCTGAGATCTCCAGAATGGCAGAATTGACTGCTCAACGTTCATGAGAAATAAATAACTGTGAATGTAGAAGTAATGACTTTACGTTGCCTGGATTATGTACTCGTATATCTTATACGATATTCTATGAAAATCTATAATCCAAACAAGGCTGGGGTTTTCGTTGGTTCGAATAATGAGTTATGAATCCAAAGGCGGTTAGTGCTCAGATCCAGTTTTCTGGTCGGCTGCTCGACGTATCGTATGATATCGGTTTCTTTCAAACCGAGCCTATAAAGGAGAGCTGGAGCTAGATTAAAGCACTGGGCAGATATCGAAGGTCCGATCGACCTGACGCCCGGTCCAGTCAACCGCTCGGTATCAAATCATCTAGGCCATATTCCCTCAGAGGGCCGGGATCTGCTTCCACAACTGACTTCCATCGTATAGCAATAACGGGCTCGGCCCAATGATCCGAAGAAGTCAAATATATCTCGATTGAGCACGGCCTAAGAGTACACGGGCGTTCAGAATAATTCGCAAGGTTGCCTAAATGCATAACTTAATACAGCTGTGTTAGTGTCAATATTTAATCACACATACGCAATAAGATAGCGTTTTCATTCAATGCTCAGACAATAAAAAACCTACTCCCATCAGTGATTTAAACTGAACGGGATGTGGAGGTGTATCATTACACATTCACAGTAGATGAAAATAATAGTGGAATTTAACGAAGGTGTGATCTGATTATCAATAATGGATTGATGATGAAGATATGAGTTGGCTGAGGTAGCACAGTGTTGTTTTAAGCTAAAAAATTACTAATCGGTGAGGTGTGAGCGGGAGCGTTATCGTGATGCAATTTCCATTAATTGTTTTGCAACAATTCCGGTGACTGTGCGACTTTCTGGCAGGAACTCATGATGGACTACGCCATTTAAAAAAAAAAAAACAGTGATTGTAAAATTCTCGTTACTTTTTGATCAAACCTCGTATATTTGGACACAGTAATTGAATAAATGAAACTTAAATATTAGTAAGGAGCAATGAAACCAAACTAAGGAAACGTGTTAAAACTGAAATGATTAGTGGATTCTCCAGGTTTTAAAGCAAACAGAGGACTCATAATTAACAGAACAGACACTGAAGTAAAAACCAAAAAACATTGTCAACATAGATAGTGGCAAGTTTCATAACGGCTAGAGTTTATTAGGATCTATTCAAATATAGCCATATAATAATAATCATTATTATAATTGCTTACACATATAAATTCTAGACAAAAACATGATTATATCCCTAGTGAACTGATGCTGGAACTATGGACATGAGAAAGGCAGATAAATTCTCACGTATACTGGAATATAATGGAACTGGAGAGTGAATGACGCCCTAGCAAGGACCGCTTTGTGTCGGCATCCTGTCGGGAGACAAAGCTGATGAGGGAAAACGTCAATGGAATGGCGATAGTGTCCCTGCACCAGCCTAATTTGCTGTTTATGTATGTCTTACTGCCCACTGGTATTAATGCTGCTCCTCGTTTTTGCGCAGAATAAAGTGAAAAAAGCATCCTTTGCCGAGATGGAGTCGGGGCTCATTGCTTTTGACGTGGAAAGAAAGTTGTGACACCGTCAAATAGAGGTTGGATGGAACCGTATTGAGGAACGGAGAGAGTTACGGAGAACAGAACTTAACACCCAAAGAAGAAATGATCGACATTCCCATCGGAAACCACTACTGTGGAGTTTATCTAATGAAGAAATGAAAGGACCATCAACTTTTCCCCATCCCACACATATGTATTTTTGTTAGTACACAAGCGATTTATGCTGCTCACATTGAACACAACCCTGGAATGCAACATTGAGCAATCGATTGACTCGCTAAATGGATTAATTGCCTAAATGGCTAATGTAATATATTTCTTGAAAAATAATATGGTTTGAGATGCTGTAAAGGTACACGGATACAACTATAATCACTATT
The DNA here is from genome assembly GCA_930367205.1 of Acanthosoma haemorrhoidale. Classification (NCBI taxonomy): domain Eukaryota; kingdom Metazoa; phylum Arthropoda; class Insecta; order Hemiptera; family Acanthosomatidae; genus Acanthosoma; species Acanthosoma haemorrhoidale. Next base: position 46,533,738 of record OV884014.1, read on the forward strand.
GGCAGAGGAATATTGTCAGAAGAAAACAATAAAAAAAAATCGGTAAAAAGGAATATCCCTAGTAAATTATTTCTACTATTACTAAATATTCTGGCGTGCATTAATGGAAAAACGAAATTATTTTCTTACAATTTTCGCTGTTACTGTGATTGTTAAGTTTTTCACGTTTCATTTTTTTCATACTTCACCCAAATGAATTATATCCTAAAACTTATATCTAATATTTCCAAGCGTTGTAGAATAGAGGGCAGGGACCACATGCGACATCTTTCCGTGACTTCCCTTACAGGCATAGCGGCTCAAAAATCAAGGTGACCCGACCAGAAGTAAAAGCAAAGGGAAACCAAAACCCGCAGAGAGAGGAACTAGCCGACTCTACACCGGGGGGTTGGTGTGGGGTGGGGCTGCTCGGTAACGTTTAGGCAAAATCTCGGGATTCACCCCCGCAACATCATTTTGACAGCAGAGCAGAAAGGCGCCTTCAACACGGCCTGTGTTTGGATAGAGGTCTTTATGACAAACTTAGGCTTCAATCACAACCCTGGACGAACGGATGCCAGCCCAGAGTCTGCGTAAACGCCCTAATTGGCAGTGGGACTAACCATTTTAGTGAGAAAAATTCTGAAAGCGGGCCATCTTGTAGGAAATTACTTGCTAATCACGAAAATATCCCATATGTAGGGTCGCAAATTCTGAGGAACTAGAATCACAAATTTCATCATTTTTTGTTTTGCTCCACAATACTAGCGAACATAACGATTTAATATGGTTTGTTTTAAACATGTATCTAAAGTGAACTTTGAACGACTTCAAGGAAAATAATACTAATTAAATTGGAATTATTATAGGATAATACGTTTTTTAAAGTAACATCCGATAATACTTCTAAAAATATTAGATTATTGGAGATGTAATAATAAATAAATTCTTTGGTGTAAGCCTTGTGTTGGACTTTGGTATCAATGAAGTTGTTGAAGTAATGTCTGAACCTACTTTTTGTAACAAACTTTGCCTGACCTACTCACTAGGTATATAACTAAATTCCGGCAGCGTGAGACAACTCATCACTGCAAGCGCTTAAAAGGGCATGCAATTTCCTTTTCTTGGTCTTGTCGCTGCACTCCGCAAAAGGCTATAACGGTCTTCCTCGGCTGCTCGAAGTTGTCGGTTCGGGATCAGGCAACGACTCGAAGTTTAATGCAATGTCACCATTCTTTGTTTTCTATAATTAATACTACGCTTAAATTCCTTCCAGTACGAGGCGGACTCCCCCCCTAAATTAAATCTAAGAACAAAATAAATGTAAATGGCTGTGCTCCTACCTGTTATCGGGACACAATTAGCCCACAAGTTTCGAAAAAATCAATCCTACTGACGTGATTTCGGTAGTTGAAAACAAAGATTTAATAAAACTATCTAAAACACTAGCCAATGAATGAAGATTATATTTACCCCACAAATCTCTCTCAATAACAAAATATAATGTTTATGCCAAATTGAATATTTTATTTTTGTCCACCTAATTTGTGCAATGAACCCACCTGGGCCTCCCTGGTAGCCTAGTTTGGTTTAGGTCCCTAGTTGTAACCCAAAGGTGAGCCCCATCACGTGGTCCAGTTTTATTTTCTACAATGTTTCAACCTGTTTTTGTTATTTTAAGTTCCTAATTAAAATTCATCGGTGAGCAGTTCTCATTGTACATGTTTTTATATTTGGTTCAATAAATATTTTTTATTAGGTTAGGGAAAAAAAAATGATAAAAGCTAATTTTACAATCAAATGGCTGCAATTTCCTTTTTTTGGTATTGTCGCTGCACTCCGCAAAAGGCTTTCCTTTTCGGTTTCCTCGGCTGCTCGAAGTTGTCCGTTCTGGATCCGACAATTATATTTTTCCCAAATTTAAATTTCCATTCAATTGAATCATTAGTACCACTGTCATAGAACTAATTACGAATTTGATACCATCTATGAATATGACACAGGCTATCAGAAAAAAATACATCTACTTGACCCATTTTGCATTTAACATATCCTAAAAGAGAAGAGAGGGAAAATAAAAGTAGAGGGAAGGGTGGGTAAAAGAAAGTCACAGCGAAATGAATGAGGGAAAAAAAAGGAAAGTACAAGAGAAGCCCTAATTTACCACAAAAGAGAATCCAGAACAATTATGATCCTAAAGACAGATAGTATGAAGAAAGCCCTTTATCTAATTAAGATAGCCTAGGCTTTACGAATAGAATGAAGGGGGGGGGGTAACTGAGCGATCCATGCTGCATGTGGAATCTGCAAGTGAAGAGGATAATATGAAACCAGAGGAATGTAGGGGTCTTAAGAAATGCAGGAAGTTAATGTTAAAACTATATGGTTTTATATAGCCGCTTTTGTATTATAATATATTATAATGGACGCTAAGCTACGCCGTTATATTAATTGTTTCAAACCTCCAAACCGAAAATTAAATATTAAAATAAACTATAAATTCTTAATTAGCATTTAATCATTTTTTTAATACTTATTTTGTGATTGGAGCTGTTTCTAAAACCGGGGTTTTCTACTGCGTAAAAAGATCTTGTGGCCCAGATTTTTTTTTTTTTTTTCGCTATTGCTGTAGTTTTGAAATCCATTTTAGGGGGCTCTCACCAATTCATTTCATTGCTCAAATCCAATAACCGAACTACTCGTTTCGGTCCTCAATCTGCCAGCTTCCGGTTCGCTCGGCGAATCAACGGAAGCAGTTTAACTGATGGCGAGTACGGCCAAAAGAAAATCTGTCTACCATATCAGCAAGAAAATATTAAACGCATCCAAAATTAAATCCTGTACGTGTTTTTAAAATGTTGTGTATTAAGACCAATATCTGTATTAGAGCAACATAGTTTATTAGGCTGTAAAACTGGACTAACCTCATTAAAATCAGAACACAACAATCATTAATAACTCTTCCTTTAGTGACCTTCAATCAACAATCAACTATTCACGAAGTTGGGCTATGAACTAGTTAGGAGTAGTCATTCAACTACTCCTACTAAGCGACTAAACTATTAACTATTAAATTTAACTAATAAACGACTAAACTTAGGTATTAAATGTCTATGTCAAACTAGCAGAATAAAGCTCTGGTTCTTTTTTTAAATTTATTTTTATTGTTATTATTAAATTTATGATTGATCTAATGATTTTCATATAGAGTAGAATAAAAAATAAAATAGTAAATAATATAAAACTCCGGGCCAAAACACTGAAACTCGGATTTGATTCCCAGTGCGCCTATGAAAATTTATAGACTAGGTACACCAATGCGTTAAATTAATGGTGCTATACTAAAAAAGTAACTACGATGAAGATTATTAGGATAATCCTAGTAATAAATCTTACATCTTCAGCGACAAATAATTGGTAAATCATGATCCTTATAGTTGGAAACGTGGCAGACCCAGCTCTAAACGGAGTACAACTAAGCTTAGAAAACAAATTAAAATTACATATTGATAACATTAGAACAAAAGTATTAGTTTCAAAGCCTAGTCAAGATAATTACTAATTAATTTATCAATTACCCGTCATTATTTTTGTTAGTATTAGTTTTAACATCATCGTGGCAATGAACAATCCACGTAAGCCGGGAAGGAAAAAGCATTGCCTTCGAAAAATTTAAAGTCCTACTGAAGGCGAATTAGAACCTTTTCAAGTCTTCTTGGTAGTTGGGAGGGGGTAAGAAGACTGTAAAACAGATCCTAACCTCCTTAGTGTTAATTACTAAGTTTCATCTTCTCCCATTAGGGCCGATTTACAACTTGAGCGAACTTCATTACAAAATAATAATGGAATCGAAAACTCCGACGATCTAACCACCGACGTTTCAATTGTCTGTTTCCGTCTCCAACCGTTGCGGCCTAGGCTTAGTATGCAAGCATATTCCTTATAATGTTCCTTATAAATTACTTTAATTTTGACCAGTAAGTTATAAGATTCAGCTTTCATTTTTATTATTTTTCTGCTGTTTTTTTTTTTAATCCAAAATCCCTGATTATATGGTTATGTCATGGTTGACCAATTATTTGAATATTATAAAGAGCAAACACTCGTAATAGAGGCCCTTAATATCTTTAATATTTACGCTATGTAAAAACAAGTTATCCAAAAAAAATAATCTTAGGATATCCAGTTAAAGAAGCACACTCATCGCAAGATTATGTCACATCCTTTTCCTTCCTCTATATATTGTACCCCCGCCACAAAAAAAATCCATTACTCTTTCAGACTTATGTGACGTAACACTATTATTATGCTAATTTGTATATTGTATTCAAAATAAACTTTTGGTTTTGATTTTTTTAAAGGCTAACTTCTGAGCGTATTTAATTGAGTTTCACCTATTCAGGCATGCAGTCTATACAACACTTATGACATTATATATACGACAGTTGACATTTAATAACGATTAATAATTATTGCGCACCATAACCATAAGCGCTTGTGCCCCACTAAAATTTTTGGGACGATGAAACGTTCAAATAGTTATTTCACAACCAGCACCTAACATATAAAAAAGGACGCAGGCTTGAAAAATTTAAACAAAACCTGTAGTTGTAACTTACCGATTAACATTTTATTATTTTATACAAAATATTTCTGTTAAACCCACTCTTTTCGTCCTCGGGCTATTTCGATGTGAAATCAAAAGGTAACACATAGTACAACATACAACGTGGAAGACAGAGGTAGTCCTAAGTAAAAGGTAAATTCAAAATTATCCTCATAACCATTATTCGGATTTGCTAAGCCAGATAGATTACTCAATTATTCAAATGACTCCATGACTACATGACTAAATGAACCTCCCGGACCCATCCTCGTCGTAAAAAATTCGTAAACATATGGATATATTTTCTTAGAATGTATGCAATTGTTGTTTTTTGTACCTTTAGATCATGATGTAAAGTTTTTAAAATAAAATGAAATGGAATGTTAGAAAGTATAGGACTTTAATAAATAAATGTTTACCTTTTTTGGGGTGGGAATATATGTTCATACATGGATTATATGTTCAATCCCCGACATGGGGAATGTAATGTAAAATTAAAAAGTAATGTCAAAAAACATAGATTGCAAAAGTTGACAAATGATGACTGCCATAAATGCCCTGGAAGCCATGCAATAAACTTCTTTGTTTGGGTGTGATCCGATTTCCCCGACGGATGGCGAGGGTGTCCCATCTGTTGCGGGTGGTGTAATGGCTGGAGGATTCGACAGTTTACAACCCTTCTTTTTTCATGCTACAAAAAGAAATAGTGGTTGCAGAGTCATGTATTAACCTATTCGCAAGGGAGTGTGAAAATGCAGACACCACCACATAGGACCATAAAGGAAGAAACCCTTCTGTTTAAGAGACAGAGATGAGGTCCAAGATAGGGAGGTATATAATTAAATCTGACCACGAAGAGAAAGGCTTTTTAAAAAGATCACTTTATTGAAGCACAAAATACAAAAGGTTTAAAACTTGAAAGATAACTATGAATGACTTTGAGCTGTGACGCGTGACTAACTGATAATGGAATGAGAGCGAGAGCCGCAGGCTCAGCCTATTTATAGGGGGAGGTCTTAACATGGATTAGTCAATGTTTAGTAGTAATTGTCGTCATGTAACTCCTCCCTCCCGAAGATTAAGCATTGCTCCGGAAATGTGCAAAAAGAAATCTAATTTTACTTAACAAGATATTTGGCACCCACTCAGAGCATTCATAGCTGTTCTTACACAGTAACATTCAGTTGAAACTATTAATGATAAATAAATTTTTAAATGGATATCATACTTGAAGTAACATTGCTCTAGCATTATTAATTCTCAATTAATAAGAATCATTATAGTACGTAAATTCAAGTTTGCAGTATGCGTATAGTATACCAAAGGTACAATAATTTTTATAAAGGTGCATAAAGCGAACATAAAATTTCATAAGAAATAGCTTAAAAATGTAAGAGGAAACTTATACTTAACATAGTATTATTACTATTGGTTCCTCGATTTGATTAAATATTAAAGAAATTATACTATACAAAATGTAGCAAAGATATTAAATGGTATCGTACTGTATTTGATATGGCATTATCAAGATATACAGTATGAAATGAAAATTACTATTATCAATCTTAATGAATCAAATTATAAATACAAAAATTAAAATATCATTTTCTTATTAAATCAATATTAATCTGCTTTATTCTTATAACATTGGTAAACGCTTAAATACCAGAAAATAACTCCATTAATTATTCAATCATTTATACCTATACAAGAATAATTAAAATTATTAGTTCCTTACATTATATCTCGTTAACCGGTTAATGTATATAAAATATTAATTACAAGTAAACTTGTTGCTCAGAGTATATTCTAGAAATATTTTATGGTTACATTGTAATGGAAAGGTTTGTTCCACTTATAATTAATAGTTCTTACTTAATTACACATATGGATAATTATTATAGTTAGAGTCTATGGAGAATAAACAATTGACAATTAGTCTCGTGCTTAATAGTTGTTGGCTTAGGTAATAATCCTTCAGTGTAATTACCTTGTATGTAACTGAAGCTTAAATGACGAATAGTCAGATACGTCTTTTAAACTAAAAGTAAATATTTGAATTCACAAAGCTGATTAGATGTAAAGGTTTAAACATCGCCTAGTTTAATTCTCGAGGAGTGCAATTGTTTGACTTTTAATTCTTAAGCGGTAAACAACTTAATCCAAAAACTAAAACATAGCCAAATTCTAAATTTGCTATAATCTCTAAATAGCAGATTCTTTGTACCTTAAATGATCTGTAGGTAATTGTTTATAAATGGAATTAACATAATTCGTTCTGGTATATATGTGAGTGAATAGCTATTATACTGGACAGTACACAACAAACTTAAAATATTTAAAACAATTTCGTGCTCTTCATTCAGATTTATAACTATCTTTAAAGAACAATTGATCAACTTGATACAAATTAAATTATCTAATGTTATAGCCGGTGGCTGAAATGTTTTCACAATTACATTCATTATAAACTAATATAAAGAATAATTGATATTACGACATATAATAAATTTGTCTTTTAGATACAACCAATACAAATGTAGCTTCCAATCTCTCTTGCCAAAAAACCAAATTCTTTAGAAACGGATAATATACGTAAATATAATATAAATAAATTTTTCTACTGAACATTATGACGTTAGATTAGCCAATCGAAATATAACCCATTCACAAATTTCCTCTATAATTAATTGATATCGTTTGATCATGATTTATTTGATTATACTTTATTAATTTTATCAATTTCGTCAATATCTGTTAAGTCTTGTTTATTACTTACTGTGGCGGCTACTAGGACCTGGATCATGATGAGTGTCCTCGTCATTGTCCGTAACAAAATATTTTTTCTTCTGCTTATTCGGTCTTTTAATGTTGTTTATGTGCGTGTCGCCTATTTTTATTTTGTTGTATAGTAAACTCTTTTTTGGTTTGATCCGGGGTGTTTTGGCGAATTCTTCTGAGTTAAGCTCAGGAGGTTCTTCACGGTTTTGGTTAAGTTTCTCATTACGGGTTTCTTTAATGAATTCTATTTTCTGTTTTACTTCCGTATGTAAGTCTTTTAATTGTTGAAAATAGTTATTGACATGTATCTCTTGAATGTCTTGTGTATCATACGAGTCCTTCGTCTTTCCGAATGTTATCTCATTTGGAGTTAACTTTAAATTTTGATTAAGAGTATTATTGTATGCTATCGTGCTTGTTTGTACGATTCTTTCGAAGTTAATCTTCTTGTTTTGATTAATGTTTATCCTCATTATTTCGTTGAAGGTGGCATGGCATTTGTTTAGTATCCCTAATGAATTCGAATAGTTTTTACTTGTATAATGGATTTCTATATTCGTTGCTTTGCAAAATTGTTGAATCAAGATGTTGTTAAATTCCTTACCATGGGAAATAATTATAGACTACCACATAAATTAGTACTAATGATCATTAATGTCCACTTGGGATTTCACATACTTATTAAGCTGAAACTGAAATTTTGATAAAAAGAAAGAAAATAACTTTTTGTACTAAATTTCGCAATGCACTTTAAAAAATGAAATTCACTGCTACACTTACAAAACATGGAAGATTGTATTGCTAAATTACCAACCTCTGAATACAATATAAACTTCTACTCAAAATAAATTTAACATTCATCATTAAAATAACAAACTATGCTTATATAAAATTTATTATCTTCTCTTTGGAAAATAATTATTGGCCATTATTCTCATAACCTTAAGTTCATCTATGAAAAAAATCAAATACAAATGAAACAATAATATCACTACATTTCTTTCGACATTTCAATGCATAATATAACTTAAAGTTTCCACGTTTTTGAAATATATTATTGCGCAAAAGAAAACTTTTATCACAAGGAAAACAGTAATTTACTTCAATAATAATGCAATTAAGGTGGTTAATTTAATCTAGAAAAGTGTGAGCGTACAAACAAAAATTAGTCAGGACACTTAATTGTGTAACTAGGCAATTAAATCAGACCAAATCCTTTATAAGGAAAAATTACACGATAAGTACATTTGCGTGATATGCTAACACGTAAAATAAATCATTACTTTTATACGTTATTGCATGATTTGTAGTCCTATATTTTATTTATAATAATAAAAGTTTTCGAGTGGTAAATCTCCAATATACCGATATAATATTCAAATTATGAATGTATATGAGCCATACACATATATAAACAAATATCATTAATAGCACATATACCATTATACAATAATAATAAATCAATAAACTAAATGGATTAAGTGATTATGACAGAAAGCTTCACTTGACGATAATTCCGTAGGCTGTACTAGGTTTACTGATTATAATAATAGTCTTTTTGTATAAACTTTCTAAAGTTTACAAGTTATCCGATTGGTATTATTTGCATTATTAAATGAAAATAATAAAAGAAAAAATATTTTTTTTCTTCTTTTTAAAGTCGTATTCTATCGCACAAAAAACATTCCTGAAGCTATTTTTAAATTCCTCCCATTCAATAAATTTAATGTTGTTCACGCAAAAAGAAATTTCATCAAGATGAGTTGGAAGCTGAAATTCCAAATTCTTCACATCCAAAACTTTATTTTGCAATAAAATATTTTTCTCTTTCATGTTATTTAACTCTTGTTTATATTCTGAAAGTCTACTTTCTAACAAACTCATATTATTTTCATAGCTAAGCCTTATTAGATCAAGTTGGGTGACTTTATCACCTAAAAGTAAAATTTGTTCATTATTGTTTCTGATCGCTTGTTCATAATCAATGGCTTTATCTTTTAATAAAACTATATTTTCATCACATTTAAGCAATGTTTGATTATAGACATCTAGATCATGTTGATGTGAGGTACACTCATCATAGTTATCTGCAATCCTCTGTTCATCATAATTCAATGAAATCAATTTCTCTTCATTATCCTTAAGATCTCCTTCATAATCGGAAACCTTCTTTTGCAGTTCATTAATTTCTTTTTCATTTATTTTAATTGTGTTTTTCTGATCTAAAATTTCATTTTGCAGTAAATTAATTAATTGTGTACTCTGTGCAATTGATTTTTCATACTCTGTTACTTTATTTTGTAGTACAGTTACATTCTCTTCACTGTTCGTGATCCTCCTTTCATTTTCTGAAACTGTATTTTCTAAAAGCAACAATTTACTATTGGCCATCATCAGTAATGAATCAATAGATGTTTGCGAAGATGTTTCAATTGCTAGTATTTTTTCAGATATTATGAGTTCATTATCAGAAATTTTTGTTTGCAACATATTTATTGTATTTTTATTATCCTTAATTGTATCTTTATAATCTGATATTTGATTACACATTTTATTTATTTCTTTTCCATTACTTCGTAATATTTCTTCATATTCCAAAACTTTGTTTTGCATTGTGAATATTTCTTCTTTATTTGTTTTTATTGTTTGTTTATTTTCTAAAATAATATTTTGCGATTGATTTATTTCTTCTTTAAAATCATCTATCTGATTTTCTAAAATATTTATTTCATCCGTATTTTGCTTATTAGTATTTCCTAACTTATTTTCCGAGTATGTTTGGTCTCTATTTTCCGAGTATGTTTGGTCTCTATTTTCCGAGTGTGTTTGGTCTCTTTTATTATTAGCTAAGATTGGTCCTGCTCCTATAAGGGAGGTGGATTGTTTATTATCTAAAATAATATTTTGTGATTGATTTATTTCTTCTTTGATATCATCTTTCTGATTTTCTATTACATTTATTTCATCCGTGATCTGCGGAAAACTATTTGTAAATTCTATTTCATAATATTGCTCTAACATTCTTAATTCTCTTGTATTACGATCCTGGTCATATTCTGCTAAATAATCTTCTAAATCGTGATTCATTTCTTCTTTAAAATCATCTTTCTGATTTTCTATAATATTTATTTCATCCGAGATCTGTGGATAATTATTTGTAAAACCATATTTCATATTTACTTCCTCACATGTTTTACTATATTCCTCTATCCGATCTATTCTCTCTTTTAATTTCCTTAAAATAAGATACTGGTCATCTTCTGTTAAATAATCTTCTACATCCGTGATCTGCGGATAATTATTTGTGAAATTCATTTCACCATATTTCACATTTACTTCATCAAGTGTTTTAGCATATTGCTCAAGTCGATCTAGTCTCTCTGTCAATTCCCTTATTCTACAATCACGGTCATCTTTTAAATGATGCGCTTGATGATCCCATGGTTGTTGGTGATCGTAATATGTTTGGTTAAAATAGTCATATTGGTCTTGTCTCTGACAATAGTCTGGTTGAGGTTGATCGTAATATGTTTGGTTAAAATGGTCATATTGGTCTTGCCTCTGATAATAGTCTGGTTGAGGTTGATCGTAATATGTTTGGTTAAAATAGTCATATTGGTCTTTCGGTCGGTAATTCTTTCGATTATGGTTATTCTGTCTATGGTTATGTTTCCTTCGGTTCTTCTCCATATTTGTACTTATCCTGTCTGTTATAGACATACATTAAAAAATACAAAATAAAGAAAATAATTTCAAACCTTGGTGTAGTACTTCGTTCTAAGCGGTGTCTTAAGGCTTCTCTACTCCGGTGGTTGATAATGTTCGTTGACCTGAGCTTAGGATATTTGAAAATACCGGCAGTTCCTCCTTGAAGTCGGTGTGTTGAGTCTTGCTCCACAGTGACGTTCTTCTCGCAAGAGTAGCGACGGTCGGAATTTTATTGAATCGTCTATAATTGAATAAAATTCTAGTTGTCTGAACAGCCCTCAGGTCCCTAAGTTCGGGCGCCAATTAAATCTGACCACGAAGAGAAAGGCTTTTTAAAAAGATCACTTTATTGAAGCACAAAATACAAAAGGTTTAAAACTTGAAAGATAACTATGAATGACTTTGAGCTGTGACGCGTGACTAACTGATAATGGAATGAGAGCGAGAGCCGCAGGCTCAGCCTATTTATAGGGGGAGGTCTTAACATGGATTAGTCAATGTTTAGTAGTAATTGTCGTCATGTAACTATATACTTGGAGACGAGGAAGGACAAGGACATCGTTGAGGGCTGCCACCAGGAGCGTTCATGCTTGCTTGTAGCTCATCTAAGAGGGCGAGGGTACTCTCCATACCATATTTCTCATCTTTAGAAATGCCATCGATGTACACTAGTGAGGCTTAAATTTATAAGTTAAGCTAATTCCGTCTCTATTACATTTCTATTACCATTTTATTCTTATTTAAGTATTATTTTAAGTATAAATTCACGTGAATCCAGTAGCACAGCAATAGAGAAATCAAATCAGTCAGTAGTTAAATAATTAGATGGCATCATTATTCAGCTAGAGCGTAACAGCGTGGCGTTTGTGGATATGTCAGGTTAATATATAAGCGGATATATGTTGTATCCGTACAAAATATACATCTTTATATATTGCCTTACAGTTTTATGTATTTGGTCAAAGTTGTATATCAAATAGACAGATAGTAGTGTACGGATACCCAGAAGCATCCGTCAAAACTTAAATAACAATCTCTCGTTCGCCAAACGTAGCATTTTTAATGCAAACTAATAAAACGTGCTTTTATTTATTTATTTTTCATGTGTGGGGAGGGGGGGGGGGATTTTCACTCTCCTGTACTTTGGTACACGACTAGACTTTAACCACTACTTCGCTTACTTATGAGCAAAGATGCCTACCTCACTTCATTAGAGCGAAAATTAAATCTTCTGATACCAATCTCGTTGATTCAAGTTCCACTAAAGTAATCAAGCACATATATCGTACATCGTATATCGTGTGAACATGAGACCTAAGCTGTTACATCAGAATAAGTGCAATTACAGGTATTTACGTCACCGCCCTTCGTTTGTCATCCCTTTGTTTAGAGAACGTAATATAAGCCCACACACTGCCTTTATACACCCGCCTTCATTATAGAAACAGATCGGTTACATCATTTTGATCTGTAGATTTCCGTATACATTCCTCTATAGTAGTTCAGCTCAGTAGAATAATAATAATAGAATAAAGCCAATTGAAAATTATTATTAGGAGCAAACAAACATCTTCAAGATACAGAAAACGAGCCAGATCTACCAGTATCATCGGGAGGTAGGGCGTAGCATTTTTTATGAAAACCAATAAGATGTGATTTTATTTATTATTTTTTTGCTTGTTGCGCCATACCAATTACCAAACATTGATCAACGGCCGAGAAAGCATAGAAATCGTATTAGGCTCCCTTACATCGGACAAAATCAATTGAAAAGATGAAATAGTAAATACACTAATGCAAAGAAACCAATCAGGGGGTAGGCTACCACAATACCTCCTAAATATAGCTAGTCGTAAAATGAATTAACCAACCTTTTTTTTACCATTAAGCTTTAAATAACCAATTTAGTACGTTTTAAATTGTTTGTAAGAGCAATTGTGTGTAAGAGTCATTGGATTAATGTATTATTGTTTTTCATTTACTTATAGATTATAGATTTTTTTCTTCACAATGGTATATCTCATTTCTTACTTAATAACATGTATGCGCAGTTCAGTACTTATATATCATTTATATTTTATTTTAACGTTTGATTTTGTTTGTCCCCGTATGCTATATTGATGTTTCTATCATTTGACTTTTTTAGCAACTGTTGACAGCCTAGAGCTGTCGAAAACATTAAATAACTCAGAGGCATTGTTATTTAAGAATAAGAATTATTATTGAAAAATCATAAAACCCCCTACTCTAACAATCTAATGGAAGGACAAACATTCTGAATTGAGTCTGACGGTCACTAAAGGAAACAATCCCAAACGAGAAAAAATCTGTCTTCATGAGAAAATCAGTGCAAACAAAATCCCATTACAATGATAATAAAAAAGAATTTCTATGACAAAAAACATTGAGGTTGACTTTTTCTTAATTGCATTGAGTAAAACAGACAATAAAATAAAAATTATTGACCTTCTCTGAAAAGAACAAACACTAGATAGAACACGTGAAAGAAACAAAAAGGACTTGGATAGCCTCGAGGAAAATAAGTATGTAAGAATCCTGGGTAAATGTTTTTTTTATCTGACTTGACTGTTTCCTGAATGATATGTGATTCCAAATCTCTTCCCTTTGACCCTTTATTTTTTACTAGTAATTTCCTTTTTTCGTTAGACGTTGATTTGATTTACAGTTCCAATAATGTTTTCTTAACATCGTTCATTTTTATATCGATAAGCTAAATTTAAACTTTTACAAACTATTTTATAAAAAAATTATCCAATCGTTTGTAAGTTATTTAGAAAAAAAGTTAACTTCTATATTATTGGTTAAAGTGAAAAAAAGAGTGACGATGTCGGGATGTGAGCTCAGGCCTTTCACTTACTGATCAGGTGTCCTTACCTCAATGCTATCTTGGCCGAATACCAACCTTTAATTATCGTTTTTTTCTATTTTATTTTCTAAATTGACTACGATGCAGCTCAAAGATTAAATTTTTAACTAAAACTAAAATGGTTAAATTTAAACATTAAATTTGCTTTTTTGCCTCTTGGCATGTCCAGCTCATTTCGGTTATGTTCGTAATCCACGCTGTGCCACAAGGTTCACTGATTTGTTTCCACATTTTATAATCTGTATTTTAATGTTTGATATTTGTTTAGCCCAGTGGTTTACACTGTTAGTGTAATATTTAAGTGCATGTAGATTGTAAAAAAAGTTTGAATATACTGAGTTTGAGTAGCCTTTTGAATAGTAGAAAGTATTTAATATTCACAACCACTTACTATTAACTTTCTATAGATGTAAGCCCAAGAAACTTCATTGTATCCAAACAAAAATGAGAATCCGGTTAAGTTGAGACAAACCTACATGCAAACCTATCCCTTCTACATCTACATCTGAACAAACTCTTTTTCTCTGCGATTAACACACCTATAAGGCAAAAGTTTTATTCTGTACTCCCAACGTTTTTTTCTTTTCACATTCAACCGTTTACTCAATAGAGGGATTACAGGAAAAAATACTAATACATATATCAACTGCTAATATAATAAATTATCTTCTTGCTTACCTCAATCAAACGTCTTCACAAAAATTCCTTGAATATGAATGAAACTCCTGTAAATACAAAAAAAAAAGAGTAGTAACAATTATACTTTATTAGTAAAAAATTCATTACATTAAATTTTATAATTGTTATAATAGTATAAATATATTCAAGCCCAGTTAAGAGCCCAGTCAAAAATTCAAATCTACCTCAAAGCCAACGAAAACGTTAAGAAAATTGTAATTATTTAGGTGTAAACTATAATTACACAGATAGATCGATTAAAAAAAAAACTATTATTAAGTAATACTCGTTTAATAAGTGTACCGTAAAGAAAATGAGGTATAAGGTATAATGTTTATACTCGGATATCCCAACAAAACAATTCGGACCAATTGTTAAATGGGTTGCACCCTATATCCATTCCGTTGTACCCTGTTTTCAGCAATAGTAGCGATAGTTTCCAAAGACTCCGCTTTATCTTTCGCATTTGAGGGAGGTGACAACCATGTGGATTTGGGAGCTATCTAGGCTGTTTGTAATTACTATACGAATAAGACAGATTGTAATTTTATCACAATAAAGATTTTTTTTTGAGCTTTGAAAACACGATATCCAAAACTTTGACGCCTTAGGTAAAAACTGAACTTTATTACACTAACTGGAAAAAAAAATCTTATTAAGCTTTTTACGTCATTACTGAAATCACTTTTCATTCTTTCTGCCCCTACCCCCCCCCCCCAGAAAACTATGTCTACGTATGGAGCAACTTTATCTAGTGCATCATAAGTGCATTCATAATACAGAGCCATCCTATAAGACGATATCAGATACTCAGGTTTGTCTTCACACACAAACACACACTAATTCCTTTCCCGAATAAGCTAAAAGTTTAGAACACTGAAGCATCATCTACCTGTGAGTTGATTATATGTTTGCTAAGGCTGATAAAAGGAATATGTTAGGATTTTTATCAAATTTATCGACTGCTATGAACCTCATGTTTAAATCTGCTTAGTTCACACCCGGTTAGGACACTAAATCGTCTCAGAAGCGGTAAATTGTGTTAATATCAAGTAAAATCCATAAGCGCGAAGCGCCGTAAATTAAAATGATTCAAACTAACCTTGTGCGGCCCAAAATGAAATATTGCTTCCATAATTACAAATATATGCACACTTAATATGGATAGAACACTTATTAGTCACGGAGCAGGTACCAAAACGATCTATCTCATCTTTCCCTGCTTTAAATCATTTAAACCCCACACATAGGCCGTTCTTAAAAAAATAGTAATTGCCTGTACCGATCGCATACCTCTAGGTGACATGTATTAATTCAATAACCTTAAAATTATTCGTATTTAGTAAACAGTTATGTTAAGTTAACTGCTCACACAATCGAAGTGGACAACTACAAAAATATAGATATTATTTTACCAGGATGATTTAGGTTATTAGGTTTTAAAAAAATACACCTGAACGAGAATTGAAAGAAACAATTTATTAATTGATAATTAAGAAGAAATCAAATATAAACTTTTACAATTTTCTTTTAAAACAATGGGTTTTTTATTAATTTTTAAACATCTTTAGTAGGGTGTTGGGTCTCCTCTACTTATAATAACGATTCGCATTCCTTATTAGGCTCAAAGTGTAATGAAGGGGCAAAGAAGCCCATGTGTGACTGGCAACATCGCAAACATGTTCAATCGGATTCATATCGGGTAAACAAGCGGGCCAGTTCATACGCGTGATTTCTTGTTCCTCGCAATATCGTTCAATTACCCTTTCTCAATGAGGTCGAGCATTATCATCAACAGCAATAATCCCCTTTCCCCAATTTCTTGTAATAAAGGGAAAATACCAGGCCTTATGATATTGTCCAGGTAAGTTTGTGCGGTCACATGCTCGATGTTTTTCGATTACTCGATACCCCTACTCGGACCATTACTGAACCTCGTCCATAAGACCGTACTGGCTGAGTCTTACCACCAATTAATCGTCGGTTTTGCTCCCTCTGCACTCTAAAACGTCAATCATGATGATGAAGAACAAATTTCGATTCGTCAGTAAATAAACAACGGCCCTAGTCCAATGAACATGTTCAAGAACCGAGACGCGCTACTCTCTGTTGTTTTGTTAAAACACCTCACCTCAGTAGTCTTCTTGCCCTCAAACCGACGACTTGGAGGTGGTTTCTAACAGTTGAAATGCGGATCCCTGTTGCGCCCTCAAAAGCGCTTTGCATTTGTCAAGCTGTTGAACCTCGTGGCCTAGTAATCTGAATTTTCAAATATCGGTAAATACGAAGTGTAGTTTTTCGAACTCGGCCTCCTCCATGAGTGTACTGAACAGTACCAGTACCAAGCCCGTTGCTTGGTGTGCTATCGGTGGGTGAGTTCATCCACCAGAGACACATTAAGTTTTTTAACTCGTTGCAGCACCTCACAAACCCAGTGTTTAACACTAAGACCCCACCACCGTTCCCACATCGGTGACAACAGACCGTCATTGAAAATTAGGTTAAGATTTAATTAAAGTTTTTATCGTTAGATGTTAGTTTTAAGTCCATAATAAATAAGGTGTGCCCTATCACTTTTAATAAATTCAGTCCATTAATGTATGATGTACATCATTATACTTTTGTATAATGCAGATCTCTATTAGTAAAAAACAGAATTTGTGTAAAATGTAGCCAAGCTACAGGAAATATAAAGAATCAATTGTAAATAGATTCGTTTATAGAATCTATATTTTGTAACATACATTAATTTTGTAACAAGGGGATATGAAACAAAAAAAAAAGAAAAAACTAATCCATTAAACAGATTCGCTTGTAGAAGCTATATTTTGTACATATATCAATTTGTAACGAGGGGATATGAAAAAAAAAAAAAGTACTTCAATACTTGGATTCATTTGTAGAATTTATACGGAATTCTGTAATAATTTTGTAACAAGGGAATATGGAAAAAGAAAAACGTAATCGACTACACGACAATCTCACAATATTTTTCATGCTCAATTCACTTTTTAGACCAGTTCATTTTTTTCTTCAGTAGGTAAATATTTACTACTATTTAAAAGTTGTATGCGTGTACTGGATGGATAAGTTTAGTCTTTCAGGAATAAAATAAGTTTTTTTTTCTAGCGTGCACAGAACGAGTTTATAATCATGGGTTACAGGGCTTAGTTTTTCCGCAGTTAAATTTCCTAGAAGATCCTGAAATATGTGTACTAAATTTAGGATCACTCTCTAAAACTCTCGGTACTTAGCTACTGCTCACCGCCCTTATTACAATGGAAACATGATTTAGGTTCTTATTCTAACACATTTTTGTGCACTGAATCGAATACGCCAAAATATAGTCTTCTGAACAGGTTGGGAAGATAAAGATTTTATTTTAACGGTTATACGGTCGTGCAACGTTTCGTGGGAATGTACAAAACCTTTACGACACGGGTGCAGTAGAAAGAAATACTCGAACTTTCAGTGTATTACGATCGGTAGTAGTCAATAGCCCGATGTAGATCACGACAAACCAAATTACTATACCATTAAACGATAGGCCGAGGCATTATAGGTTCAGATAGGTCTTTGGCGTTTGCTTGGGTCGGCTTTTGATCACTTCAGGTTTCAAAAATAAGTCACCTATGGTTAGCTCAAGATATAGCCTTTTCGGCTTAGAGCTCGTCGTCCAAAGTTCTTTGCTTTATACCAAGCCGACCACTGTAGGGGTAAAGCGGTTGTTCCGATAACTAAAGCGTACTTTAGCAAATGGTCTTTGGATTGATTATTAATGTTACGAATAAAAGTGATGTTAATTTATGTTCCCATGATAAGCGTACAATAACTTATGATATTTATCTATGTTGTATACACGAGACAGTGTACAGTCCGGACCCCTTACGCAAAGAGCCTATTGTTGCCTGACTGTTCGATGAGGTCAGCGGTTTTACGATTGTAGTAAACAACGAATGTTTACAACTCTACTACATCCTTAATGCACTCTGGAAAATTTAACTTCACCTAAAAGTCATAAACCGTTCGTAAACCGGTAAAACCCGAATAAATCCATGTTTACTCTCCCACATTTCCCCCAAAAAAGATAACATTTATTGCTCATAAACAGGAAAGATTTCAGCTTTAGCAAGACGTTAATCAGCCACTGACATCCATGACCGTGTAGAAGTATTGCTCGAAAAACTGAACTCAAAAAAAATTCTCAAATCACAAGAAACGCAGGAAAATAATAAATAAATAGTCCTTATAAATTGTCTCGTACATGCGTTTTATACAGCTACACAACTATTCTCTAATACCTCAACTGAAATTAAAATTGATGTGATGTAGTTAATAGTTATAACGGCATATTTCACTATACAGTATTTTCTATACTAGAAAAGACCTAAATACTGTTGGCCTATAATGTAAGAGAATAAATTAAGCTTGACTGCAGTGGTAACAACATTTGATTCGGTTTAAGTGAAAAAAATTTTGGTACCCGTCTTTAGAAAAATTTTCTTTTTTTAGGGGTGATGTAAAAGAATACGAACTTTTTTTCCTCCTAGAAATTTTGTTTTACTGGTTTTAAACGTCTCCTGGTTTTTGTAACTACTCAATATGCAACGATCATTTAACACAATCGTGCCGAATTGTAAAGAAAAAAATCTATAATGCATGATAACAAAGACAGAATCGATGATCAAAAAATGGAGTTTTTAAGCTTATTATTAAATTCTTTATTGAAAAAAATTACAATTTGCCTTTTCCAGCATTAATAATTGTGCTGAGAGATCATTCATACCTTATATACAATTCCATTCATACCTATATACAGTCCATTCATACCTATATACATACAGATTCAGCCCAGGAGCCCCCCCGCCCCCGAAGCCAATCTCCCAGCAAGCTGGCGGAAAGGCCGGAAGCAGCGAAGCTCCCCCCGCCCCCCCTCCGGCCGTGGCGCCATCCGGCGCAGGCCACAGAGAGGGCAAGAGAGCCACACACGCTCAGGACATGAGTGGGGATGATGGCCAGTGCCAGGACCCCATGACATAGAATGTCTATTTATAATAGGTCGCGAGGCCACCGCCGTTTTAGGCGTCGAGGAGGATTGTAAGGATGAATGTTACTGGATATGGAGTCGACCAAAGGATTCGGATGTGCGGAAAGGTTTTGGTGAAATTTGGAAAATCTTGAGGGTATAAGGTCGAGGACAGTTGGTACATGGAGATCTCTGTGAAGGGATGAGTTTTTAATATAAAAGGGTGCGTTGACTATGGTTCTGAGGACTTTGGATTGGAATGTTTTAAGCTTAAAATTTATTTTTTCTATGTCTCTAAGGTGCATTAACAAGTACATCCGGAAACATAGTCAAATATTTTTTGATCTAGTATCACCAAAAGAGGTTTCAATGAAATCAGTGACTAAACGACAATACCCTCCCCTTGCAATTATTAACAACTGACACCAAGTGACAGACTGAACAAGAATAAATAACAAATGAGCGGACCATTTGTCATAACCAACGAATAACTGCAGACAGCGATAAAAACAACTTTTTAAATAATTAATGTTTGGCAAAGTTTAAAATTTCACCTCCTGCTCGACACCTAATTAAAGTTTAGCAAAGTTTCGACTTAATAGAGCGTTTAAAAACTTGTCTCATTGTCTAACTACAGAGGCATTAGACCTCCACTTTTCAATATCCTTACAATAGAATGAAATGATAGATTTTATTTTATTTATTTATTCGGATCGGTAATTACCATTAAGTGAATGTCACCACTGATAAATGTGACGAGGCCGCCCGAACCCAGACCATCGCAACAACAGAGATTGATTGCAACAGGCATTACATGGAATGTCACACACTTGATTGTTACAGAATTTTAATTAATTATGTGTCGATTCAGCCGGACCGGAACTGATTATGTCTGAGGTGATTAGAACACTGCAGTGGCGACCGTATGCACGTCATTTGTCCACGACTAAATTATAAAAGATCGTCATGGAATCGAAACAAAATTAATTAACATATTCGACCGTTGGGAGTAGCCCCAATGTATCAGTTGTCATTAAGTCTTTTGGGAATCCCATCCGATGATTTAATAAGTGTTACCTGAAAGTTATCTAGGAAAGAAAACAAACAATGGTTGAACCAAAGAACAGTTGAATCGGCATTCTTATTATCATTTTTTTATAGCGACCAAAATAAATTTTAATCAATATTGAAATTATATTTAATGTTTAGATATGAGTGAACTACAATAGCTGTTATAATAATGATCCAATAAGAAATTTAAAACCGATATTCCACAATATTTTATTACGCCTTTTAAGTTTTTGTCGCAAGGATTTATACCTCTACAAAACACCTTTATCACGTGAGTTTTCAGGAGCTGGCACACCATTAAGTGATATTATATTATATTATAGAATAGCAGATAGCACCTTCATCCATGATAAAAAGATGATTTTATAAAAATTATCACATATCACCTTTATCCACTTACTGCACCTTCAATTGCATTCAGTGGTAATCCAATTATTATCTTTGGGTTACAAATCCTGTATTGTCAAGATGTAGCATTTTTGTTATAAGTACGTATAGATCTAGTCATTACTTCCCAATGAGTGGGTGTAAATAAATGCACGTCTTCAACATTCTCATTACTGGCAGTTTTGCAGTTTTAAGTATCAGTTAAGTAAATAGTACATAGTTAATTTGTGTTTTCCATTGAAATAGCCATCGTCGTAAGAATGTTATATGATTTTAAAAAACTAGAGAGCCATGCATTTGGTACTAGGGGGCGTTGTATTTGGAGAGATAAGCTGTGTAGTGTGCGTAAGTGGCAGTACGTGTTTGTGGGGGTGCAAGCTACATCGTGGGTGTAAATAATGCAAAGGAGAAAAGCAAATATTGACCCCTGCGAACACCAGCTTTTCCAGGTGGTGAAGATCAATGAACGTTCTCGAATACTAAAGAAACGTTGAACAAAATATAATTTCGGTATTTAATATAACGGTAAGATTATAGAGCAGTCCTGAATTCCAAACTATGCCTGTAATGAAGATCGGAAAATTTCCAAAGTGATGTAGTATACTACTCTTTGTAATTAGTGAATGGTGGAGTGCTGGCAACGGATCTCAAATTTAGGTTTGGAAGTGGTATGTCAAAATAAATAAGTAATCTTTCTTCAGTACAGAAATTCAAGTAATTTTGTAAGGAGCCTGCTAGAACTGAAGGAAGAATATAAGTGAGGTGTTAGTTTGATTAAAGAAGCATAGTGATTTTTGTGTATTTCCACTGAGTTGGAACATCCAACTAAAGGATGACAAGAAGTACAAATGTGGCATGTGCTATAGGATTTGGCCAGTTATGGGATATCTAACAATTTTTAAAAAAACAGCCACTTTGGGCAAATGCCCGGAAAACCGTACGATGGTGATGCTCAATTCATTGTTAGTCACCCTTCATTATTAGAAAACGTTTAATGAATTAAATTATATTCAAAGTGGTACTAGAACTTACCTACGTTCTACCACCAACGTTCTACTCAAAATCTACTGTTCTACCAATCCACCTCACCCCAATAATTATTATTATTAGAGTAACGAAAAAATTAAAACTTTTAAAAAACGCTTGAATTTTTCCGATCTTGCTTTCAAGCTATAATAAAGTAAATTCACTTGTAATTAATATTTTACTTTATATTTTTAATGTTTGTTAGTAACTAAACTTTTTACTAGCTTTCGGATAAAAGTAGTTTGCTGAATGCTATGTTGACCACATTTCTATTTACAGTCAATAGCAGACAACTATAGGATAGAGGGGCCCCGGTCGTGGATCAGTATAACACTTAAGTGTTGCAGAATAGTATTAACACAACGCCGTATGTCACACTGTGATAGAGAACATTGGAGAAGTTGTTTATTAGGAAATATTTCATTATACCTAATTGCTTATAATTTTTAGTGTATGACATCAACTACTCAGTAGCTACAAGAAAAAAAAATAAACAAAACATTGAAGAAAACATTCGAATCACTTCATGTTCAATGAAATGTGATATTTACACGACAAACTTTATCACATGCTTACTGCAATATAGATAGTTTATTAAATTATTATTACTTACTAGAATAATAATAATATAATACACTATCAATAATAATAAACGGAAAATTCTATATGTAGTTGATCCTTGATGGGAAACAGCACGAAAAACATTCACCAAACTATCAAGCTATGATGATCCAATTTCACCCAACAAAATAAAATAACGATCCCATAGACTACATGAACATAATTTAAAAAAAAAACATGAGTACACACACCTTTGTATACTCAGGACTAAAGACTCACCAATAGTTAGCAATCCTTTTCCGCAACGCAGCAATGGTCTGATTGTTCATCCAGAGTCAACAAATATAATGAGGCCGTTCTCGAAAATCCAATTCTACTAGGCTTATGTTCATTTCTAATTAAAGATAACAAAGATATATTCCAGGAATTTTAATCAAAGCCACGACCTAACTTCAATACAACTCAAAATATAATGAGTTGTCAACAAGTTTTAAAGCAATAACAATACAGCGGTAAAAAAAAAAAAAAAAAAAAAAAAAAAAAAAAGAACGAAAAGAAAGAGACTTATTGTCTTGACCGAAATTACGGAGTGCTACGTAATCTTTTTTTGTACGGATTCATACTGCTGTAAGCTCAAATTATATCTGATTGTAACAAAACTTAGATTCACGCCAGAGTTTCTTTCAGGTAAAGGTAGTTTCGTAGACTAGTTTTCTGTAAGCATTCATAAGCTTGAGTTGACCACGTTTACCTGTAATTCTTGTGAAAATTAGGTTTGCCTGAGTCATCACCTAACTGCAAGTGTAGGAAATACTTTAACAATGAGTCAACGGAAATTAAAATCTCTAACTGTACGCGATAAACTTAAAATTATCCAAGCTATAAGTGAGGGATACCAGCATAAAAAAAAACATTGCCGCTAATTTTGGTTTCTTTAAAGTTCCCTGTCTAAAATTTTGAAGAATCCAAAGGAACTTCAAAGGCACACAATGAAGGTATACTTTTATGCAAAAGAAAAAGACAACATATTCTTTTAACCAAGAATATATATTACTTTGATTCGTACGAACACCATAACATTCAGGTCATAAACAACTGATTTTTAACGCATTAGTTGAAATTAGTGCTCATCCTAAATTAGTGATACTTTCTTTTTGTTAGAAGCGATAGGCATACAATTAAGTTAATATAATATAATATAAATCGACATGTTGACATAGTAATCCTTGCGTGGCAGCTGTGAATCGAATTCATTCAATGAATAGCAAACAGCGAGCGATCCCAATAACAATCATTTTAAATAGTAATTAGTTTTTCGCTGTTTCAAGTTATATGATAATAACTTTTCGTTCTTTGTTATTCACATTTTAATTTTAATTAATCGACAAAGAAATTAATATTAAAACCCTTATTTGAAGCTAATGCTTCGATCTAATTTGCAAAAGGGACGTAACAATCAAGTCCACCACCCTCCTCAAAGCTTAGATGCCTACTTATGAATCAGTAATGACTTACACTTCATTCACGAATTACCATAAAGATATCAAAAACAACCAAGCTTACGAAAACGAAACCTTATGTTGACTATGACATAAAGAATATTCGAAAAAATCCGCGATGATGTTATGTACGCTGAGGAAAAAACTCCAGCGGATGACACCTATTTCGCACACATACATAGGAGAGTGTTAAAACCACATAAGGAATCATTATTTTGACAGATTGTGGGACTCACGGAAAAGAAGTTAATGGACAATCGTACTACTGTCATTTTGATAGATGGCACTGACAAACCAGGTCTAGAAAAAAATTCCCGAATCGAAAAAACTGTTTTCTTAAAACAAAAATAATGATATTGGTCATTTAATACGATACAAGACCCTACCTATTCACCCACACCTTGACCATGAATATAAAATCATAAACATTCTATTGTACATCATTTGTTATCATAACTGCATTACATTGTTATCATAAAGACATTATACGCTAACCTCAGACAAAAATTAGGGGCTGGGAAACGCATAGAAAAACGAAACTGTCACAAGAAACTCACGATAACTCTACTTTAATAGTCAAAATTTTATAGCCCATTTTAACAATTATCATTTTATTACTTTTTTGGTTTATATTGTAGCTGCTTACGATTTTTTTAAAAACAAATCGTCAAAATACGCAAGTTGAGGGAAAATCGGAGTTAACTTTTTTTAGTGTAGCAGCACAACGAAGGGTAATTTTCAAAATCCAACCGCATCAAGAATTCTGCTTGTCAGGAGTAGTTGGGCCTGCTGAAAGGCGGGAATAATTTGTGATCTTTCGCAGTTCCCCAGACTGCATTATGGTACAGCATATGACCCTGTGTGTTTCAAATTTGGGTTATAAATTAAGATTTTATTTTTTGTTGAAATTTTTAAGTGTGTGGCTATTAATCCAGATAAAAGTCCTCAGCGCCTGTTTCTGTTCAATTCTAGTCTTTTTTTGTTTGTGTTCTAATCCAATTCAATGGCCTAGCAGTAGTAAAAGTCCTAAGTAATACGCTTCGTCCAAAAATGGCAAGAAATTATCATTTAAAATTAACTCAGAGCAAGTATATTATGCTCATTGATATTCAAACTGTATCTTCAAGCCGAGCTCTCAATGTCACTTGTCTTGCAATATGTTTCCTGCTTCAATGGGATCACGTGTATAAAAACCAAAATAGGTACTTTTTAAATTTGGCTAAAGATCAATAAAATCGCTACATTGTAATACATTCCGAATAATGTCATCCGAGATCTTAACATTTAACTGCCTTAGTTTTTATATTATTTATTTTAAGTCCTTAAACAAGTTTTTACAAGTTGCACACAGGAGAGACTTAAGAAGACCAGGGGAATACAAGTGCATTAAGCAGAGGGTTTTAAAAGGATTCATAACTGAGTATGCAGCGGAAACTCGGCAGGGAGTTATAAACCCCACCATGCACACGGAATAGACAGTCTGGGAAAGGCTGCTGTTGATGAAGCACTCCCTGTAGTGAATTTAAACGGACGAGTTTAGTGCTAATCGACCGGCAAACGAACCGCCTCCAAGACGGGCCCGTTTAAAAACAGAAATACAGTGAGAAAATGTTTTATGCCGGGTGGTGAAAAGGGGAAGGGGTGCGTTGGGGGTGAGGGAGGGGGGATTTCATCGCGCAACATCTCTGATGGACTTTTATAGCTGCAATTTCCAGGGGGAAATGTGAAAATTATGGACACACCGACTCTGTAACCTTGTTTATTTTGATTTAAGTGGTGGCGTTTTGACTAGCGAAGAGTCCGGCGAATGAACGAGGCAACAATGCAATTTATCACATCTTCGTTTTGTAATCCATTTCATAATTCAAAGGAATTAGCGGATTTGTAACATTTATTTTTTTTTTAACTAGCACTAAATTTTTAGTGACAATGATGATTACATTAGTTTTCAAACACTAATGTGGTGGACCACCACGTTAGAAGGTCTTTAATGTCACTATATACAAGTTAAAGAATGAACAAAGGTTTATTGTGGTAAGCACGTTTCCTGACCAGAGTATGAATAGCCTATTCTTCTCAGTATTTACATACGTTTGTTTATCAATTCTTTAACTTATTTATATTATTTCAATTGATAACAGGAGTATGAGCTGACATTCAGTAGTTCTAACAGGAAATTAAATGAAAATAATTATTTATTCTATGATTTTCATACTCTCCTTGGAATAACAAATATGTTTACTTATAAAGGTCCATGTTTTTTTTTTTGTTTAAGCGTTTTAAAGTTTTATTGCATCAATTATCGAATAAATGTCAATCATGAAATATACATAAACGAAATAGACAATGTAAAAAGCGAGGAGATACCATAGATTGGAGCTCTGAGTGCAGGCCATGTGATATTTATATTTAAACAGCAGTGTGAAAAAGTCTTTGAGCAAACCAAATTTTAAAAACAATGATAAATTTTTTAATTTAAATGTGTTTTTATCTCTTTTATAGTTATTTTATTTATACTTTCAGAACTTTTAGACGTAATATACTTTTTAAATGGCATTGTTTTTAATCAACAACGAGCCAAGAGATCAATCCTATATATATATATGTGTGTGTATAAATTATTAATTAAAGATTTCGAAACCATTCATATTATTTGTTGCACCATAACTGAAAACCGTTTTCATTACGGATATAAATGATATAAAACTTTTCCCGGCTATGCTAACAGTACGATGGCGATTAAACTAAAGTGAATCAGGTAACTAATGATATGAGAGAAAAGAAAGAATTAAAAAATACAAGATTTGTTAACTGAGAAGGGGGTGGGAAACGGAACAGACGAACGGAGTGAATCAGACATCTAGGATCCAACTGGCAGGATCGTTTGATGTAGGAGCGAATTGAAAATTTAAATTCGAGAAATTACATAGTGGGTATGGTTTTGGCGAGAAGGTCCGAAAAAATAATGGCAGATAATAACCATTTTGATCGCGGAACGATTTTTCGACGATAGTTATATAAAACGAAATATGCTGCGAAGAGCGTAATTGCTGCTGATAGGAAATCCTTTTAATTTCTATTAAATACAGGAGTAGATAAGGGGCTCCCAATTATCTGAGCGAAGAGAAAAAAATCTGTTGTGAATACCTACATAAGCCAGCAGAAATTAGTTTTAATTTAAACTCGTTTAGAAGCGAATCACCCTTTGTACACAGCGACAAACCCCTCGAAACAGACAAATAAAAAGATTTAAGCAAAGGTCGGGGTAGGGTTAAACAGGTGTCGGTGCGCTCGATTTCGGGTTATGTCATAGGCAAAAACCTTCTTGATAAATTGCTGGATCATTTGACTTCTTAGCCCTTATTTCACGGGATGGGCCTGGCGTCAAACGACCCGCATACGAGGCTGAGGTAAATCCGCTTCCCGCAGCTTAGCCCCGTTATTAGGTGTTTTTGTTGTTTTTATTTTTTTTGCACACTTCTTAGATAGGGCAAGGCGAACAGAACTTCCACTAAGAAAAGTATGATTACTATTTAACTGCCGAGCCTGAAAGGGTAATCTCTACATACATTCAAGTAAAGCCGATCGCACCCCTTTCATCTGTCTGTTTTTACTGAGATCGCAAACACGATTCAATCGATCGGAATCTTAAGTAATATTGCGACATAAGCAGTAGCAATGAGTCACACTTCCTTCCTGCTTGTATAAGTGCTCCTTCTAGCATCCCCACTCCATGCACTGCTACTGAATATTATGTTACTTCATAAATAAAGTTATTAATGATTGATTGAAAACACCTCGAAAGCTTCGAAAACCAACCACCTGCCATGTGCCTCAAAGGCGCTGGCCGTTTCCGGGGAGCCTCCTTGTACTCCACAGCTATTATTGGTGGGCTCACTAAATGAGTTTAAATATGCAAAGGCTGGAAAATATTAAATTACTTTATAACAAGCTACCTTCTAGTTAGCACTGTGGTCATCTCACAACCTTTATCCTCTATAACCTATGTAGCGACCGCTAACTACATAAGATAAATCACCCTATACTCTATTGTATATATATTGTAAACAAATGTAAATAACATTAGCAAAACATAAATCATTGTAAATATGTCAAACAATAAAACATGCTTGGGAGCCAATTATTTATATGAGCTGGGACACCAGCTGTCAGGCAGGTATAGACCAACAGCCGGAAGACCTTTCCGGCTCTGTCAGAGAACAAAGCAAACCGCACACTCAAACATCATTGGGTACTACAAAAGCGATCCTTATTGGCTACTGACAAGGCCAGCTGGGTATTTAAGGCCGGTGGTTTGGGGCCTGTATATCATTCTCCTGGGAACTATAACTGGCTCGTGGCTGCTCTGCTTGAAACTCTGAAACTTGGCTGCTTCTATAATGAAAAACCTCTTTCTCTCCTCACCTTGCTACGTTTTAGTTCGGCGTTGTCAGACCCCAAACCTTCCTAGTGGGAATCTCTCCCTTCATCTCGCTATAACTAGCACCTCCTTGGGAGAGACCTCTCCCTCGCGGACAACGGTTGTCGTGGCCCTGCAAACTTACCAAGCAGTGTTCCCCCACGGCGATTCAGTCTGCCTCTTTCCGGTTCACACTCGCCTTTGGGATCCGGACGGATTTCGCCAACCCTCAGATACCGAGTGTGAATTCGTGGTCGTATATGATATATATGGTCTAAGACCACACAAACTACCTACACTACCTACCCTATACCTCTTCTCCTGAACATAGTGCATTGTCGGGGCACATACCTATCAAAAAATGGAGTCAGATAGTAAAGCCGTCATGAAACGATTGTCCAGGTTATAAACTCAAGCAGCCCTCACTTCGTCACCAGGGCTAGGGTAACTAGACACCCCCCTCGTGACGACCCGACAACCTATATACGACTTAAGGGAAAAATCCCCAGAGTAAAAATTTGTTTTCATTAAATTTTATTACATTCATTCTTTCAACTTGCTACCTTCCTATCTATCAGTCAGTAGCGGAAGAATTCCACTTATTAATTCCACATCATACTCTAGTACTAACAACCTACAGTGCCCTTAATAACCAAAAAACTACAAAACCGGAACTTAATTTTTTTAATTTTAATAGCTGGTTCTTCCACTTATTATTATAATCTTTTGAAAACCTGATTTATTGCACTTAATCAGTAGTTCTGGGTCCTAAGCAAATCTAAAAAATTAGCAATTTTTTTTACTTCATTTCTTGAATAGTTAATGTGCGTGTTAATAGATGTGTTAATGCGACCCTAACTACATAAGTGTTAAATCATTCTATACTCTGGTGCATATATAATGTATTGTAATTAGATGTAACACATGATAAAAGCTTTTTCTGGCAATAAACGCATGGGCCGGCAGTCGTAACAAGTCAGGTAACAGCAGGTGCACTGGCTTAAAAGCTACCTGGCCGTCATAAAATAGACCCGGTAGACCTAGGGGCGCCTCTCATAAGCGAGTCCCTAGCAGGCCATAAACTAAACAACCCGGGTCTCCGGTCTCCGGTGCGCCTTGTGACAGAGGTGCAGGTGTGACATCATAAACATACCCTTTCAGGCTAGGCTCCGCCTTCCGGTAGGAAGGGGAAATAATATTTAAACCACGGGGTTTCGCCCTGTAGGTCTACTCTCAGTCTGCGACCCACTCAGTCTGTCCGCCTTCACTCGGACGCTTTACGCCCTGGCCACCAGGCCCGGGAACTCAGTCTTCTACTCTCTATTTATCTTCATCCGCAGTTACTCGGTGTAGCTTTACGCCGGGGCCACTTGGCCCTGGAAGGCAGTCACTTAGACTCCTCGTCAGCCTACTCTCTCTGCAGCACCTCTGCGCCTGTCACCCTGTCACTCAGCCTCCTAGCAGCTCCTGGCATCTTGTACCTGTTACTCTGCCGGGCCCCCGCTCGAACTCTGAACATGTCTTATTCTTTATGAAACCTCTGTACCTCTTCTTTTGAACATAGCGTATTGTCGGGACACATACCTATCATAAATGGAGTCAGATATTAAACGCCGACATGGAACAATGGTCCATGTTATAAACTACAACAATCCGCACTTGTCACCAGGGCTAGAGTGATTAGGCACTCCCCTAGTGGCAACCCGACATTTAACAAGCAAATTATTTGAATAGTTTGTTAAGTACGTTAAAATACGAGTCATATTTCAGTTGATATTGACCAGCAAAAAACTGGTCGAAACGTTTCAGACTGATATCAGTCAATTTTCAAGCAGCATATATACAGCCGAAAGCTAAGAATTAGAAACATATGGATTAATTCATTAATAATAAACGGGAAACCTTCTAAATGAGACTATAAGACATTTCATGAAACGTTTCTAATTCGATAATATTGAAATATTATTGTTAACGGGGCTTGCGGTCGTTGACACCCACAATCTGGCAGCTACCCATTGAAACTCTTTACCACGCTTCATACCCAAGCCGATCCAGTTATAGATAGGATTGGAGGTGGCCAGCCGATCTGTTTAACATAGACAATGATTTCCGAATTGGAAAACGAGGGGAGAGGAAATTGGCCGGACAGGAATCGTTCTAGCTATTTCCGATTTCTGCCGCGGCAAGTGCGAGTTAGTCCGTCGCTTTGCGGAACCTATTTGTCCCGGCCTACCGCACGCAGTGGTCAACAGCCGATAAACAGAACCGGCCGGTATTTTCCATTTCATCCGGCATTTTCAACCTTAATACTTTCTGTGGAAGAAGGGGCTAGTAAAATTACGTCGCCGAACTTCTGTCCTTTGCAAATTACCGGCTGTGAAATTCAGAAAAAAAGTACAAGAATGGATGCCTGCATTTTCCCAGAAAACCAACAAAAAACAAGATTGTTTACACAAAATATAATTGAGGAAAAATTATACAAAAAAAAACTAAAATTATAAACTGGCAATACATATGTAATGATCGTATATATAAACAAAAAAAAAAGTAATGTTAGTAACGGGGTTAGTAATCTAAAAATAAAATGAAAGAAACATAGATAACAAAAATATAAATGTCTTTACGCTTTAATATAAATAAAAATGAATTTACGATACTATATTTACTAAATTTAACAGTGTCAATCACCAAAGTCAATAGTCTTCTATTCTTTGCAAGTGAAAGGATGATGTGAGCTGAATCTGGAGATAACTGGTGTGTGTACTAGCAAATAACCTCTTACCGGAGATCCCAAGTGGAGAAGAAGAAATTCTTCTCGATGTTCACTCTCCGAACAATTGGGAGCGTGGGTGGGTGGTGGATAACCGGTGTGAAGTCAGCGATGAAGAAGTAGGGTGAATGTGGGGTCAACATCAATCAACAAATTTCCAAGCGTCCTTCTTCGTTCACAACTTTCAGGGAACTGAGCCAGTAATTAGATGACGATCGGAGTTGATCCGCCATGCCAAAACAATTGCCGATCGCATTAGAGGTCACCTTATCACTTGCTTAGACGTAAACACCCTTAATTCCTAATTATACTTATCAATACAATAAAATATTACAATCTTGTTTTTTTTTTTTCTTTTAACAAATAAAATAAAATTAATCGTTATAATGACGTGAGAAAAAAAAATAAAAAAATAGTTGGGACCAAACACTTTCGTTAAACGTGGAGTCCTTCCTCTCCTGCAATAGCATACTTACGAACTTAATTAGCATAACGTTACAAACTTAAAAATGATTCAAAATATTCGATAGGTTTAAAAAAGCCATCGCATAAAAAGTCATTTTTTAAAATAATTTATGGGTTTAATTTATAACCCCATTTTCCCCCAAATAAAACCGTAGCTAATTACGCTACTAATGAGTCAATTACATTTTGAAATATACTGAAGAAACGTCATGAATTACTTTTTTGACAAGTTTAGACGACGGCATCAGACAATTTTTCGGCTTTACAAACCCCTTGGAGGCTGGTGTCGGGTTCAAAGCCTGTAGAAACCAGTACATGTCTCTAACGTCTGCCTTTTTTTTCGGTATCTTCGGGTCACTTGCCTTCGGACCTAGTATCCGTTACATTTTTCGGGAGCACATTCTATATATGGTATCCTATGGGCGTGTCCGAACCATTTTAACAAAAAAATAAAGTTCTGGAATTAATGGAAGCCCTGAAGGGTTTTATGATACACCTCTTCCTGCACTCCAGAGTCGCTCATTCTGTCTAATCTATTTTGCCCAATTACTCTTCTTACCATTGGACATAAGACTTTTACATGACTGATTAGTTTTTTTTTAAACAAAACTGAGCTTTTATTTCAAGACTTTTCTTAATCAACAAATCGAATCATGAAAAATTCTCACTTCGTTATAATAATTCAAAGCCATGTCGCGCATTACTAATCGTACTGGCATAACCTGAATACTACCGTTAGTTATTTTCGTAGCAGAAAAGGGTGTGTCAAATAAATATGTCACTGTCGGTGCTAAATAAATAAGTAAATTAAAAATACATCGTTTTATGTTACCCGTAACCAGGCCCACCCCATCCAGGGAAAATCCCTGCATCCAGATTCGGTAGTTGGAAATCAGCCCCTCCAACCACCAGGCAACGGATAAAGCCACATAAACACGTTAGACGATACAAAATTTGGTTTAGCATTAAAGCACTCACCATTAGCAGCAATTTAACAATATTTTATAGATAAGGAAGTGTTTTTACGACCATCTTGTGTGATATTGTAAACTCCTTTTTTTTTATGGCAGAATTGATAGGGTATGACATTACGGAGGTCATAGGGCTGCTTCCGCAGTATTAACAGTTTTATTATTCATCTCAGATGAGGATACTTTTTTAGCGTATGTTTATCTACATTATTAAACATTTATAGCGTTACTTCATGATGAGACGTTTTATGGATGGGTAAGTTTAGGAAACTCTCAGTATTAAAACAATTCCGGTAATATACACTAAAATAAAAGTGGTATCTGATAAATTACAATGGATACCAACAGTCTAAAATATCATTCATGTCAAATAAAAATTCGTCAGTATATTTAAATTCTTATCTTATCATTAGGTCTCAAAACGTGACTGCTACACCAATATACGAACTCTTGTTAATAAATTCATAGGCGATAGTGTTGAAGTTAATAATGAAACAATTTTGAACGTTGTTAAGCATTATAATACATGTTTACGATGTAACTTTTATGTGCACTAATGGCTAAAGGTATGATAGCTATTAAATCATAATCCAATATCACGAGTTGTTTCAAGGGTCCTTAGTCTAACATTTTTTCCACCCAGTAAAAATAGTAAAAGTTTTTTATAGTAACTAAGATATGTATAAAGGAAATCGTATGTTTTAACATAATATCCTGAACAAATGAAGGACGAAAATGAGAAGGAACATTATCAACAGGTCTCTGAGTTCAAGCAGGATGTCCAACTCAGTTTCTTAAAAACATTTACATGAATGTGAAAAAAATAATCAATACTTTTGATAAAGAATAGTTAGTTGTTAAACCATCTAGGAAACTAAAATCACTTCAATTATAAAAAATATAATGTTAAACATTTAGCCTATTGAAATTGGCTTGAACGTACGAGGGTGGTCTGAAAAGTTTCCGACCTAACAAAGCTTTTATTTATTTTATTATCATCTTCATGTTGAGGTCGGAAACTTTTCAGACCACCTGTGTATGTACGTGAAACGTACACACAATTTCTATTATCGGCTTGCAGAACTTACTTTTTTAGTTAACGTTTTGATTTGACCTTAAATGTAGGAACAAATAGTTGTATTTCTGAGGTGGAACTTGATGAAGGGAGAAAAATGTTAGAAAAATGGTCCCTACTTTTTTTCATGTTCAATTTGTACTTCCTTACTTCCCGAAATTGGGTTTTAACAAAAACCCAGTATTTTGAGCTGTTGATGCAAACATGCAGACAGAATACGTGAATGAAAGTACAGTCCCTTCTTGGTACCTTCAGGCACGACTTGTAACCACCCAACAAAGTAACACACTGAGGCAATGAACTTACGCACTAACATGTTTCCCGCACATGTTGCATGCAGGAGGTACAACATAAGACGCCCCAAGATACGCCCCCTTAGACTGCATGACAAGCATGTGCGGCGTGTAGCCAACTGCTGTAATTCAATCAATACACCATAATTCGAGCGATTAGCATAATCACAGGCCACTCCTGGATCGGAGAGACTGACGCAGCATCGGCAGTCAGCCTGTGTCAAACGTGCGTTTGTTGTGCATTGCATTACAAATGTTCTCAAAACTATTATACAATTTGATTTATTTATACTTAAAAACGACTTTGAAAAAACATTCCGTGTTTTCGATCAATAACAATTATATTTTTGTTAAAACGGGACCATCACTCAAATGTAACAATAAAAAAAATTAAATTGTTCAAAAGTCTACTTTTTGGAATGCCATTCAAATTATTTTTGCTTAGCTGACTTTAATTAACTTTTAACCTTTGGAAGAAAATAGAACATCAAATCTTAAACAGCTTTCGAGCTTTCTTACATGAGAATTTCGAAAGTTAAAAAATAGAGACAATTTGTTTTACGTTCAATATTTTTTGGCATACTTCCCGTGATGACATTTTAACCGAATTGTAACCAGTCTAATCCGAGGTGTTTTTGAATACACCCTACATTATATATTAACTAAAATTGTGTTCGAAGGCTGGTTGCGGACTAGTCACAATAATAAATTGTGGGTAGACAAAAGAGAAATGTTGATCTTTTAAAGGTGATGGCCCCCTCACATAAATTTTAGCTGCTTACCGTTGTTTATAAATTACAAGATAGCACCTCAATATCTTTCTGTAGTAATATAATTGTAGCGAGCAAACTCATTAGTAACCATAATAATGTGAGGCCTTAAAAAACTACTTTAAGAACATTGGGGCAGACAGAAATTCTCCATAACTTAAACATTATTTGTCATGTCAAATTAGCCTTTATAACCATTTGTTAATGTATTGTCTCTCAAAACATATATAAAATTATCGACTTATTAAAATACTTTACTTAAATTAGACACACGTGTATTCTTTTTTTACAATATTAAACACATTTACATCGTCACAAAATACTTTCACGTGTTTATTGTTCTAGTTGATGAGCAACAATGTAAATAACATGTCATTTATTTAATTTTATGCTTGTAATCACATTGTCACATTAAAGTGAACAGAAATGCTGAAGTTTATCATTACGAATCAAGGCTTCGAAACCGCTTCCTTTTGCTTTTGGCACAAATGGAATGTTTTGTCATATTTATTTATTCAGTACTGTATACGAAAAATAAATAATACAATCAGTTAATAAGTTGAACAATAGTAACATATGAATGAAAAATAGCATGAATGACAAGTTTATTTAAATTAATAAATCCCAAATCCAGTTCCTCCG
Organism: Acanthosoma haemorrhoidale; assembly: GCA_930367205.1. Classification (NCBI taxonomy): domain Eukaryota; kingdom Metazoa; phylum Arthropoda; class Insecta; order Hemiptera; family Acanthosomatidae; genus Acanthosoma; species Acanthosoma haemorrhoidale. The sequence goes on from OV884014.1 coordinate 46,569,353, forward strand.
GAGTTGTCGTGGCGTGAGGAGTCTTGTGCTGCCAGTCCAAGTATCGATATATATCTAATATCTATCTGTAAGTATCTATATCAAGAGTCGGGTGTATATTTTATATTAGTATATTTTTTTATGGGGTTGTCTATTTAGAGTCTTGTAAGAATGTACGTGTGGATTTTGTATTTCTGTGTAAAAGGTCGTATTTTTGAATGTGATACACCAGTAAGTGACAAGCCAATGTAATTCTGAATAAAACCTTTCTCGCTAAGTTAGATTTGGTTGTCCCATGCAGTATTGCTCCATATGCCCAAAGTGATCGTAGTAAGTGAATGACAGTTTTGTGGCAGCAGTAGCCGTCATCGTTTGCTTAAGAAGTGTTACTTCAGGAAGAACGTAGGTAATATAAATAATTTTGAGTACCCAATCATACCTAAAGGAACGACAAATAACAAACGACGTCTATTGCACCGGCTCGACATAAACCGGATAAAACCATTAGTCAAGGGGCTTTCTCAAATACCTCAGCATCCTTTACAAAGCCTTCATTCTATTTCCAAAGTGGTCTTGAAAGTAAATATCGACCACATATATAATATTATATCTCATATTGAGCACGTTTACCTGAGATTTATTGAAATAAAACTATAACAATACATTTACCGAAAAATCCCATTTATTATAACTAGTCAAAATAAATCTGTCTTCTGTTATTTATTTATTTAATTCTATTCGCCCAAGTCAAAATCGTAACACAAAAAGACTATTAACATTGCACCCATCTTCCAGTTTAAGTTAACTAATCAACTAGAAACTAATCCTAGAAAAATCAGCACCAAAATTTAAGCCTTAAAGTCAACCAATACTTTAGGAAAAGGATACAAAAGGGGTAAATCCATTTTTTGTCATTTTCTAAAGTTTTCAATACTGTTGATCTTCCTCGTCAAGGTATGTTTAACCCCTCAAAACATACTATAATCAATCTAATTTTGCGTTCAAAGTTTGGGTAGAGTTTCAGAAGGAGGTAAATCCCTGCTTATTAATCTTGAAACGAATATCAATTTTCAAGTTTGGATTCCCCCCCCCCCACCTCCAGTTTTAATAGTTATGAAGTAAAATATTTTATAATACAGTGATAATAATTTAATTAAAAAATTTATTGCAGGCCATATTATTAGTTTCACCTCCTGGAGCAAGAATAAATAAATACTTGGGCGAACCTACATTCGAACAAGCACCAACATTAAGTGGGACTAACATGCCGATCGGAAATCCACACCACAGTACTTAAAGGACTTTTCCCTATGACTTGATTATCGTGATCGAGAATGCAAGTCTCACTGGAAATTAAATTAGCTTATATTAAAAATGGAAAATCAGTCGGAATAGTGGTATCCATGGTATACAAAAATTTTCCGTTTCCTTTTCCTGTCAAGCTATTATTCGAGATCCCAATTCAAGTAAAATATGTACAATGCGGTGCCAATCCAAAAAAAAAAATGATATTTTTATTATTTCTAGAAACTTACAGAAACAATAATATTCAACCAACATCGAGTTATATTCAATCCTGGAATCTTCTAGAAAGTTCTATTTGTTTCTAACAATTTTCAGAAGAGAGTTCTTAGACTAAACCTGAACATAATAGCATCGGAACTGTCACCAGTCAGCTTAGCGACCCCGAAAACTATGGATATGTCGTTAATTTAAGACATAGAAAAAATATTTTTCAACTTTTCCTCCTTTCCATACTCCTAAATACCCTACAAAGGATATTAGAGGGTGTCCTTGTTCTTTAAGCTTTTTCTTTTTTCTTTAAGACAGTTGTGTACCCAGACTGCTGAAACTGTTCCAGGCAATCCACAGTAACGCATGTTCAAGCATGCACAAACGAACATCCACTTTTATTTTGTTTGTTTTATGTTGTAAGAATATGTTGTGTCATTCACTTTCTCCCGGTCACCATCGAACATCATAAGATTTCATCCAAGGATCAGTAGCCTCGCTACTTTTTTTTTTCATTGAAAGGTTTTTGTTAGACATTCTATTTGTTTGTTTTAAATCATTTATGCACTAATTACAATACAATCTAATTAAAATACAAATAAACGAAATAAAATTCATTAAAAGCGATGGGATAATATCGTGAGATGTAGTTCGCAGGCACCTGTTGCGACAAAATTCGATGCGGGGACTTGGTAACCACGCCAGACTGATTAGGACAGTTCCGATCCGATAAGTTCACATCATAAATCAGCGATCCAACATTCGGATTTGATGCCAAATCTTAGAATTATTTTGGACAAGGGGCAGTACAATCGACAAATTTACCCACTAAATTATTGTTTGTATTGCTTAAATGACACTCAGAAAGTGTCACTTATCGTGACTATTAATTTTATAAAAACCCTGATCGACGGGCTAAATGTTAAGATTTAATGTTATTCTCTCCAATGGTTTGTCTGTCTGAGATTAAGGTAAGGAAAAATCATAACCTCTCTTCATTGTTATCCTGTATTTAGAACCGTGTTGGTTAAATTAAAGAGTGTTCTCTAAGTTTTAAATCGTTTCTTTTCACTTTTCCCATGAATCAATAGCACTAATTTACCTCCTTTAGATTTAAAACAGTTATGGAGGCGATTCGACAATTTTCAACCTGTCTTCCATACAGTATTTTTGAGGGATTTCATGCCACCTTTTAGTACGATACAGCTATTACTCCTCAACCTATTGATAATTTAATACGAAGAAGCAAGTAGAAACAGTATTAGTTGATTTGACTGTAATAAAGGGAGCTGTCTAAGCTCGTCAGTATTCAAGGATGAGACTGGGATGAAGCACGTTGAATTCAAGTGTTCCCAAGAATCAAGGATACACTTCTATTCTCCACCTAGGTGTTCCCAAAGGGCTTTCTTACATTTAAAATATATTGGGGAGTTGAGGGAGGGGCATATTTCTATATTACAAAGTAATGAAATATTTTCTCAAAAGAAAATCTCTTCAAGCTATGAACTCAGTAATCGTTTATAAATATATACACCTTGAACCGTTTCATGCATGCAGACATATGTGAGATTGTCTGAAGCGAATAAAAACAGTTTGGTGTTCTTTCACCTGTACATAACTTGCGTAAAAAAACACAGAATGCATTAAGACCAATTCATTGCATTTCATTTTATCAGAGAATTCATACAACAGTTTTGTAGAGTCCAATGGTTTTCACAGATAATTTAAATCTAACACGATTTTACTTCTATTACCAGCAATAAGGACACCTAATGTAGAACTTGTTGTGTTCACGACACATTGTTGGTTTTATTTCTTAAATCTTCTCAGAAACATATACAGAGGACGGTACCGTACCTTATCGCTATTTATTTCTTTATGAATAGTTTTAATAATATAGCGGGGTGAGCCATAAAAAAAAAACGATTTCGTTTTCTTGTAAATTGTAATCCACTTATTTGTTTTACAAATCCAATTAAGGTTGATATCGCTTAAACCACTAGACTATACTACTTTAAATGAATTTGTAAGCAAAATCCTCGTCTTGCCTTTAGTTTTGTCTTAGCTTAAAGTTGAACAACATCACACTAAAATATGAAATATTGGTAATATTATGCCATTATTGGAAACGAACTTTTCCGCAACCGTAACAACCTCATTGGCGTGGCAATTCCGAGAAGAGGATCCTCTTTCTTAACGGACTGTGAGTAGATTGTTCCAGAAATTTGAAACTGGTGGCAAGAGCCTCGAGAGGACAGGTAGGCCCAACGGAATTGGCAGGAGAGCTTGGTTAAATGTGGAAACTTGGAAAAAGTGAATCGCTCATCAAGAGTGGTTCCCCATTAGTTGACCACTAAGCAGGCACGACGTCGAGTAGAAATTTGTCAACAACATTTGAAAAACCCAAATAACCATCATTTCATTATAAGAATTGTAACTTGCGACGAAAATTTGATATATTGGAGAAACCCTAAGACCAAGAAACAATGGTTGGACTGTAGTAAACAGCCTACCGTGCCAGTCGCTAAGCAAGGGCAATCCGAACGAAAGGCAATGCTTTCTGAATTACTATGGAAACGAGACATTATAAATCACCACGGAACTCTGTTCAAAGAGTGTAAAGCCATTGGAGTGTTCTTTTATGGTAAGTCAATCTGCTTGTTTGAACATCGCTCTGCAATCTTGAATTGCCCTGCATCGACTAGTTAAATAATCTTTGTAGTGGAGAGTCTTTTAAAAGAAAAGAAAGAAAAGCTTTATTATGAAGTACAAGCAAAACACTGGTATATACAAATATTAAGAGTTATGTTACTACATACTGGGTCGGATGTTTAGGGACGAGAGTCTTGGAAACAAGTGTGGTCCGGGGCTAAAGCTGAGACATATGTGTATAAGAGAAGGGCAGTTCCGGGAATAGGGAGCGAGGTCTTGGAAGGAATGCGGTTGCTTACTTAAAAATATCAGTGAGTTCCATAAAGTCACGAGGCAGGTATACAGTTCTGCTCAACCCCCTTCTAATTTTAGCATTACAATATTCTTAGCATTACAATATTCTTAGCATTATATAACTGACTGATTGTTGCTTCTCCTCGTGCATTACACAAGCGCGTTCGGTATTATGTTATTATCTTGCTGTCCTCTTTGAATATTTAAGCGTACTCTTTGTGTCATCTTCACTCTCGACCTACTACGCGATCAATCGTGGATCCTGAGGGGGAAAATTTAATTTTCTACTGAACCGTCCGTAATTTTTTTATTATTCTAGAACTTTGGAAACACTACCCTACAACTTCACGATAAAATTCAATTCAAAAAGGGGAAATGCTTCAGGAGAGAACTCAGTAAATCTGATAAGGCACCCTGATAGTTAAGTAAGACTCCCTTCTCTATTTACTTCATTACCAACTTAACTTTTTAACTCAGCTTTTCCAATAAACTTTTATTTTCAAATCTCCAAACCTTTAGATTATAACCTTTAAGTAATTTATTATTACTACAAAAATTGCTAGACCTGCGTGGAATGTATTAAATCACGTTAAAAATGCGGATATTTGGACAGACAAATGAAAAGTTTGAGGAAGAAGATTGATTAGTATAGTATAACGTTGCATAATATTTTTGAATAATTAAGTAAATTCAGTTGATACATAAACGGTAGATATTTGTCGCAATATAATATAATTTTGTTAGTAACGCGTGGAATTCAAAAAAAATTCTCTGGGCATTAAAACGATGAAATCATACTTATAACTAAAATATGTAAAAATAAATGTATTGTGAGTATGTAAAGTTTGACCAGTGAATTTACCATTGCTCATTCCTCACTTGGTCTTTCACTTTATAACAATATATTTATGCAGCAAATCATTTTGTGTAATTGTTGCACAATCAGTCTGCAAGGTACGTTACCACAGGTAGCAGTGAAATTGACGAACATAATAATGTAAATGAGCTAGATTCAAAATAAAACTACGATTGGTTGTATTCAATAATAGGGATAACCAAGAGACCAATAAGAGCGCACAGAATAGAATAAAAATGTTTAGCATGTGAAGAAATAATATACTATTAAAATTAGGAAACTAAATTGAAAAATCCATAGAAAACAGCGTGACAAACGGTACAAATGCAAGAAATTGGATTTAGTAACACATGACAAATAATCATTAATAATAATAATATTTTTTTTTTTTTTTTTTTAACAATAAGTTTTAATATTCTTAAGATAATTTTTAAAATATCTCCAAAATTCTTTTATATTTTTTTACCAGTAATGTTTTTTGCCTGTTCAGACGTCTTTAGGAACACGAATGATAAGTTTTAAAATCATTGTTCCATTCATCCACTATTGCATACTAATCTGTTCAAATCTCCAATATATATAGAAATTTAAATATTTCACCACAGCAACGCTCCAGTGACATTTTTAAACATTACAATTAATATCAAAGCGAAAAGTTGGCGGTTGTAGGTAACCGCACAGAACTCGGAAACAATTACAGGTACGTTAACGAAATTCTATACTTAGACTTTCAACACTCGTGATTGAGTTTAGGACCACAAGCGAATTTTAACTGAACAAGTGGTAACAGGATGTAGAGGAAGTTTAAAAGTAATTATTAGAATAGCAGCCCATGTTACATTAGAAACGCCGAAATCGAAGAGCTTCGGAAAAGGACTTGATAAAGAAGTCTAGTTAGAACTTCAGCCCCAATTTAGTGAACGTATCCAACTATTTAATACGCGAAGTTGGTAAGGAGACGCCATCTGCAGGACCAACTATAATGATCTACATTTTGTAAAGAGGCTGTAAAAAGCACTAGTCCACTTAGTGAACATTTTTCAAATTCAAACTTCTCGTAGCTTTTAAAATTAAAATAACTCTAGAGGAAACGGTTTAAAATAGATTTTATTCAGGGGAAAAAAATTGTTGACATGATTTTATAAATAGACTATTAAATTATAATAGTATTGATATATTTTTCCGCTCCTAACCCTCTCATACGACTTTTACAGAAATAATGTTGATTCCCTCATTTTCATGTTTTTCAAAAGTTGAGCATGAACAACGATAAATAAATTTTAAAAAATTGAGTCCTTACATACATGATTTTAAGAGAGGCATATTTTCTTTATAATTCTTCGTCATTGTTCAACTGTGATATCCGAAGTTCAAACCCTGGCTCTAGAAAGTGGGCACTTTATTTCGGATGTAATAAAAGAGGGTCCTTCGCCGGATTCTGATAAACCCCTACGAACCAATGCAATCAATTCCCCGAAGCGGTGGAAAATAAGGCTAAAATAATAGTTTTTTTTTGGTTAAATTAAATTCACTAATAAAACCAAATAACTAAGACAGTTAAAGAAAAAACTAATGAAGCTCTCTTAAACTCATAACCCATTTTACCTGCTAAACTGTAATTTAACGTCATGTTAAATTACTTGCATACGCCTGTTTATACATATGAAACCTATGAGTTAAGCAATTAATTACAGTTTACTTGTATATGCTTATCTTTTTTTTACTTAATGTCACAGGTAGTTACGGACGAATCCTCCTGATCGCTGTTATCATGGCTCTCCTATCAGGAGCCTTAGCTGCACCTCTCCAAGAGCCATCTCTGCAGGAGGCCCTCGCATACGTCAACACCTTACACGTATGCAATCCCCAGCGACTTACCTATATATCATATGTATATACATAAGACAATAATATATAAATAATTTTTTATTGTCCCTACTAGAGCCAAGAGATGACAAACGGAAACAAACTGCGGGAACTGTACGAGGCACTGGTGAGGCGAGGCGGCGAAGAGATCGAGGACGACGCGCTACTCCAGGCAAGGATAATCGAGTTCCTCCAAGCTCACGACTTGCAAGCCAAAGCGGACAAGAGGGCGAGCTGTGAGTATTTGTACACTTAAGTATATATACATATTCGCTAAGCCCAATATGGTGTACAGTATTAGCGTCGCCTTGTGTGATGACTCGGTAGTTCTTCCATCTCATGCAGATCCAAAACAGCACTCAAGAACCAATGACGGTATAAGAAATGCCATATAATAATTAATGAAGGAAATGAACCCTCGGCACTCACAAGCTAATTCCTCTCCTGATCTACTCACATCTGAGACATTACCGTAGAATGAACATAGGCAAAAAACTAGCTTAGGACTGTACAGAATCATAAAATAAACATTATCAAACGATCATTCAAACGACGATATAAAATGCTACATAGGATTCAAAGGCATTCGAAGGGTAACACTACAGTACTAAGGACTAGTGACTTGAATTATATAACTTCTCCAATAATTAATATATAACAACAATATATATATTAATATTGTTAATTATTATATATATTATTTATAAAATAATATATATAATAACAATAATTAAATTGCTGCCTTTCGCTTCTGGCTGAGTAACCAGGGGATCTTCTGCCACATTCACAAGTATTTCTATAAAGTGCTGCTTGTCTCCCAACATGGCATGTACCGCATCTCTTCATCAGGTCTACCCATCAAAGTCAACCCCTCACCTGGACCGATCTCTCAATTTCTTCCCAGTCTCAGAACATGTCCTGCCTATCGGATACGTCAAGCCTCTATCTATGTCATAGTGCTCAATCCGAAAATATACTTAGATTCCTTTTTAATTACCATAATGTTAGAGAAATAATCATAATGCTGTAAATGCGGAATTTCATGGTTCGGAGACGTGTTAGATATTCTACCTCACCACCTATTCACAAACGATTCATAAAGTTCCATCAAAATTGTGCAACACGCATCCCTCCGAACTACTGCATTCTTGTAGACTTTTGCAGAGACGTGTCAGAGGGGATAGCATGACGAATTTCACCAATCCCTACTTTCTCATCCCTGTTCCCAAGTTAAATAGGGAACATTGAGTGAATTGTTCATTGGTCATCTGTGACATCATAATACCAAATCCTGGAAAGTGGGCACTCTATTTTTGAAGTAATGAAAGAAGGGAGAATTGGTGGCAGGTTTCCAGGACCAGACTATGCCTGTATGAGTGAACGTGATAATTATGATATGAATGATCATGCCATTGACCACAATTACCCAAAATAATGTTATACATATAAATATTTCTCTGTTTTAATATCTGGCTGTTCGAATGTGTTTCAGACATGTCCCTGTGTCACTTCAAGATCTGTAACATGGGCAGAAAGAGGACACTCTGGCCAAGGAACTAAGCACCCTGTACTCCCATCTCTGCTCTAGCAGTATTCACCCCTATCCCCTCCTCTGTCCCCACCCCCACCCCTACCTACTTCATAAGATGCGGTGACGATTTCCCAGTCTACCGCAGACGCCCCATCCCCACTCCATCCCTTTCTCCTTCTCCACACAGCATATTAACGAACAATCGAACGACCGCCGACTCGTGACAACTACAAAAGACATTTTGAAGATTTCAAAAAGTATTTATGATGATAATATACGAATGGGAGTAATAAAAGCTAAAAAAAAATTGGAAAATGTTAAAACTATTGTAATTAACGTAGCTTAAGATCACTTTAATTTATAATGTAGAATAGATCTGTATATTAAATTTTTGTACCTGCCAAACATTAGAGAATGTTTAGTTTTATGTTGAGCTTTGTCCTTGTTGTTTTATCAATATTTAATTATTATAAATTAATTAATATTAATTTAATTTATCTACTGTATATTCTTTGACTGATTAAAGGTGTATAAAACTAAGTGTTAAAATAAAGCATTTTAAAAAATATTTATTCAATGAACCTGTTTCCTTTTCTTACCTGTTTTTTTTTGCTTATTTGTAAACATAATCTAACGAAAAATTTGTTTCGATAAAATGTACGGATAATCAAATCGATTTTTCAATAGCGTTGTTCGTTTTTTTATTTGAGAACAAATACAGAAACCACAATAAGAAAAATAGATTTTTTAAATTAAACATAAAACAGTTTTTCTTAACTTCTAGAAATGTGTGACTTTCATTAGCAAGTCACATTGCGGACATATGTCAAATATTTTTCGACCTGGTATCACCAAAAGAAGTTTCATTGAAATCGGTGACAGGACCGTAGTCTCCCCTTGTTAGTGTTTCAGTTGAAAACTTGACAGATAATACAAATGACAATCTTTAAAAATCCCTCCTTTTGATGCAATGTGGGATTTAATGGTGATAACCATTGGGTTTCACACATAATATTTTTCTAGTATATTCGAGGCTCTCGCGCTCTTGGTCAGCCTCCACTGGCTAGTACCTAATGACGCGGCTGACGGAGGAGCGTGGGGGACTTCCCAAGACTCTTTCTCTTTCTCTTCGCATGTGGATTTGGGAGGTCTCTGGGCTGTCTGTAAGTATTGTATGAATGAGCGAGTGAATGATGAACTGTAAATATGGTATAAATGAGATCATTTATCTGTATTATTATTGCCTTATAAAAGGCAGATTGTAATTATTGCACAATAAAGGAATAAAGTATATTCAAGAGCGAGTATTGCCAAGGATAGAAATTTCGCCCAAGAACCGGACCCCGTAAGTTACGCTAGGGATACGTTACACGAGAACCATTAAAAAATTAATTAATATTATAATTTTAAAAAATAAATGCGCAGTGCATGATATTTGAAACACTTCATTGCAATGATAAAGCGTTTCAAGATGGAACAATTCATAATTTCATTATAATTCATAAGAAAATTATTATAAGTGATATTCATAGGAGAGTAGTGCGATGAACCCAGATCTGCTTTGTTGGAGGAAGAGAGGGCTGAGAACACCATTGAGCTGATCACGAAGTTCACTAACATAGCCTTAATAAGTGGCCTTGAATACTCAACCGCAGTTTTATCAGTTATTTGGATTATTCATTGAACAGTTACATATTTTGAATAAAATAGATATGTAGCGGAAATAAAATTTTAACTAAAGTACTGATAATAACTTACTTTCAGTTAGCTGATAAATATGAAACCATTGTAGATTTCATAGGAGTGGAAATTACAGCTAGTAATTATAATATATTATAAAATATATTAAAATAGGTAAGCGCTAAACTATAATCCGATCTAGTCAGTTCAACCAACCGGAAGTTGTACAGTTCAGGGATAAGGAGATGAGGACTCAGTTGTAAAGTTCGAACCATAATAATATACTACAAATATAATTAATGGCATCCTTATATCACAAAAATAATGATACCGGCAAACAGGGATTTTGGGGATGAATCTTTAAATTCTGCACCTCAAAGATTGTTTTTAAAATTGTTGTTCGTTTGTTTTTAATAAATGAACTCTCTGAACTTGGGGTCAGAATGGCCACTCGCCTAAGGGTAGTCCGTGATAGAGTGAAGGGTTTAATCCGTGGATTCGGCAAAAGTAAAATCAACGTCCCTAGTGGGGAATCGAACCCACTGGGGAAAAAGTTTTTTTTTATATATACAATGGAAAAGATTCTAAAAACACATATGAAAAAATTTACACAAATAGCCGTGAAATACTTGCAGCGCAAATCTATCCGACAGTCAGCCAAGAATAACCAGACTTCAATACACTAAACAGCGCGGGAAGTCAATGATGTGAACATAAACCAGGCTAAAGCTGAAACTATTTCTTCATCATTTGAAAAATAAACAGTCTATGGATATTATTCGAGCATTGCAAATGCACATTCTTCACAGCTAACAGTTTTAAAATGGTTTTCTTGAGTTTTTTTTATCCTGAAGTTTTATTCTTGTCTTAATCATAAAAGAAATATTCAGAGATGAAATGAAGACACTGCCTGGAAACCACTTCTAATTAGAACTTCAAGACCATTATCTTCATATCATTTGGATCATTGAAAAAATGTAGAGAATTGTAGTCTTGTTGAAATATAATGTTCAATAGAAGTACATAGTCTAAACAAAATACGCTAGTTATGGCATTAGGGACCACAGGGCCAACCTAATCGCTAAGTTTATGACAATAAGTTAGGTCTTCTTTTTGTAACTGACAACAATTAATCAAGTAATTAAACTATCATGTTCTATGGAGTGGCTCTATACAAAATCTCCACATAAAATTTCATGTTTAAGGACAACACAAGATGCTTACTGTTACCTTACTTCAGGGTTGGCCAACTAAACCCTAAAAAAAAGTTGAAAATAGGCTATGAATAATTTTTATTTGACTAGTGCGATTTATTTATTTTAGTCGGTAATACTAAATATCCTTGCAACTCATTTGATAATATTCAAACATCTAAACATTTCATAGCTTTTTGAAGAGTTTTACTAATATGAAAGTTAATAACTTCTGCTTCTATTGGCCCCCTGATTGAACTATATTTATAATAATATGATTAATGCAAGTAAGGCGTCTCATAATTCATAATATATATATATATATTATCAACGTTAACGAAGCACGTAGGATGGTGTACCCAAAAGAGACCGAACTGATGTATGTGGCGCAGTTTTTTTAGTACCGGGTTTCACTGGTAGGACCATGTAAAGCAAATTTTCACCGGTCAGTATGCCAAGTGCCGTCACTGGAGAAGGTTCCGTTCTGCATGTGTTCAGTACAGCGAATTTAATGTGAAGATTTGGGGATGAGAAGGGCCATGACAACACGCCACTCACACAGCCCCCTCTATGCGCCGATTTTTTGCCAAAAATGGTATGACCACTGTACCCTACCCTCCCTATTTACCCGATCTAGCGCCCTGCGATTTCTTTTAACTCCCCCGAGGGTAGTAATATAGTAACGAAAAGGGGTATAAAAGGAAAGCGTTTCGAGGACGTTGAAGAAGTAAAGACAAAAGCGGTGGAGGCGCTGTCTGCCATCACAAAAGAGGAATTTCAAAAATATTTCGAGCATTGCAATATAAAATTGGACAAGTTTGTTCACTCCAATGGAGAGTACTTTGAAGGATATTAAAGGTGTTTTGTAAAAAAAAATACGTCGGTTTCTTTCGGGCACACCTTGTATGTAATTAACAAGATGTTAGTAATATTCTAGGAAGTCCTACAAAGGAGTGCCTTGGAGGAGATAGGATGTCAAGAAAGAAATGTTACATGTTTCAGTCCGGGAAAAAAATTAACTATTCAACAAATACAGAATTATTGAAAGCAATGCAATTGGAAGTAATTTTTTTTTGAACCGGATTGATAATAAGATTGATTGATACTAACATCTAGTCATTTTAGAATAAATTTCAATTTGTTTGCGATGTTATCGAGACCTCAGAGAGAGCCTGTATTAAATATTCCAAAAATATTTAAACTATTTCCGTAATTATTAGTAATTTTATGGGATTCTAAAAGTGTCAATTCATAAATCTGATCATTATAACCCATTGAGACCTAGATGAATATAAATTTATCACCTAGAGTGATATTAACCTACAGTGATTTATCATCAGGGGCAAGCAGAATAAAGCTCGTCAACAAAGAAAATTGTATGCCATCTTTACAATTCCCTTACAACCAATAATTACAAATAATCAATAATAAAACAAATAATTGCTTAATCAAACCCATATCATTGTTCACAATTGTAATTCTCAACCCAACTAAAATTAATATCGAATGAAAAAGAAACTTTATTTCGGAACTAAAGTCCTCTAAAAACCGATAACAAAAAAGTAATATAGAATATAAAGTAATGTAGAACCGCAGTATGGCCGAGGTATGTGATAAACTGTGTTTTGTTTGAAATGAATGACTTATAATTTAATAACTGATAAATAAATAAAAATAACATGCTTTGATAAGCACAAATCCTGTAAATCACAATATTTTAACTATAACACCTTGTCTCTTCAAAACCTATTTATTTACCTATATGATCAACACGGTTCAATCTATAGTCCAACCACGTCCAGTATAGACTGGAGTGCAAATGTTGAGTGAATAGGTAGTTCACAGTATCCCACTAATTCACAAACCGAAACCAAATTGGCATCTACACTCCGTACTCAGATGAGTACAAGTCCTGGTACTTTGTAATACCAGAGTTGCGGTATAAGGCTACAGCCAACCTCTAGTCACTGTACCTCATTAGTAACAATTTGTATAAATTTATACCTTTAATTGAACTTTAAGTACATGAATCAAAAACGTAGTACTCTGCATGGATTGAACAGATAACCTAGTCTAATATAACGTATAAACGGTAGTCTTAATTGGAACTGATGGAGTCACGGAACACAATCAATAATAATGGCAGTAATTTATGTATTTATTATGCTATCCCATCCAAGTTCATGAAATTCCATGGTAACCTACCCAACCACCCTAATTCCATAACACAGTCATTACATTGCGCCACTCATCTCTATAATCTTCCTGGGAGACTAAAGCGGCAGTGGCCCGTGACCTGCTATAAATACCTGACAACGGGAGTCCTGGCCAGTTTCTCCAATCCTGTCCTGAGCGTCTGCGGCCCTCGTGCTCTTGATCAGCCTTTACCGACTCGTATCCGGTATCGCAGCTGACGAAGGAGCGTGGGGGACTTCCCAAGATTCCATTTCCTCTTTCGCATGTGAGAATGGTGACAACTATGTGAATTTTGGAGGTCTCTGGGCTGTTAGTAAATACTGTATGAATGAGCAAGTGAATGAAAATTCTAAATATGGTATGAATGAGAACATTTATCACAATTATTTAAGTCCCAATAGAGCAGATTGTAATTTTATCACAATAAATAGGTTTGAATAATAATAAAAAATTATTATGCTAGCGTTGTACATTTTAAACGGTGGTCTTTAAATTTTAATAAGTATAATACACTGCCTCGTTACAGTTGAAAATCATTCGTGCTGCAGGATTGCGGCATGCATGCATACATTGCATAGACGATCCCTGGCAACACCTACATGGCAGGTGATGAAGTTGTTGCTAATCTGATCATTTTAAAGTGTCTAATAACGGTGTTAGGATTATTACACGTCTAGGTAATCCACCTCTATTATCTTGCTTGGATGTAGGTTGAATCTATACCATGGGAACCATAGCACCGGGATCTATCCACGTCTAAACTTCCAGAGTATCGCATGTGTAATTTCGTCATTGAAAGAGATATATGATTTTCCAAACTTAATTCTCATACCCCAAGGGGGATTTGTGCCGGTCTGTATGTATATTTTATGGCTGCGGCCGTGAAATGACCTGATAGATCTAAAACGTTCGTGAAAAAGAATAATCGGCAACACATAAAATCTCTTTCGGTTAAAGTAAGATGTAAACAAAATTTTATTTTAATGTATAATGCAGGGTGCTGATTGTTAATGAAAAGAGCCTAATTACTAACCCGAACTTGAAAAAATTTTCCCGACAACGAGGAATCGGATTTGATCTACCAGAGATAGGATTAATGCGGAATAATAGTTAGTGGTTAAGCGGTTAAACTTTATGAACGATCCCAGAAATTTTAGAACTAAGAAAATCTAATAAAACGACTATTATACAAAGCCTATTCCAAACCCAATTCGAACAAATCTCCACCCGATTCATAAACCATGTCTACTATTACACAGACGCCTCAAAAAAGCAAAGCCATTTTGGTTATTTTTAACCAACGGGAACACAACTAAATGTAAGCGGTAAGACCAGTAGTACCTTCGAGAACAAATTGTTATCCAAAGCAATCCATAACAGCAGAAGAGTTCACAAAAATAATCATTGTTAAAGAGGGTCGTTAATGACTTAACAATCGCAAGTACACCAACGGCAGAAATAAAACAGCATTTTCAACAGGTGTTTGAAGTACCTAATAATTCTGAAAGAAAAAATGGTATGGCAGCTAAAGATAATTGTGACATGGATGCTATTATCATTGAATCGGTTCAAAAGCAATTAAATCGAGATATCTGGATATAATATATGGTTTTTTGGCACCACTCAATGCAGTAAATCTCATAAAAACTATAATAAATATACATGCGCCAGGACAATACTGCTGTACAAATGAGAATGACCACCATATAACCACGTCTTCGTGTAGGCTAATTTCTGTTTACTGTATTCTGAGGCGAATAATAGAACACGTTCTACACAACTTTAGAACCGGGAAATCAGATTAGTTTCCATAAAAGACAAAGAAGCTTCGACAAAGAAATACCAACCCTCGTATTATGAACATTTTACAAGCTCCTAAATGAAAGAAGAAATCCGAAGTATGGCATTCCTAAAAGTCATGGGAGCGTGTGACAACATCGGGCACGGGCATATAATGGAAATATTAGATATAGGCGCGAATTAATTTCTTATTTAAAACTTAATTTTATAAAAAAAATTAATAATTTTATGTGATCATTACTTATCAATATATCTGTAGAGTTAATATTGTATGTTTCTTTTTTTCAGGTTATGTTCTTATCTTATAGCGAAATATTTCTGTTTTGTTTGTACAAAGATCACATACCGCTAATTAGCAAAGAGACTGGAGGTTTGTGGATTAAATACAATTAGCACCTCTCTCCTTCGTGTTAGGGTAAAAGGAACGAAGGCGTACCCAAAAGAAACCGAACTGATGTTTATGGCTGAGTTTTATAGTACCGGGTTTCGCCGGTGGGACGGTGTAAAGCAACCGTTTACCAGTCAGTATAGCAAGTTTCAAGTGGAGAAGGTTCCGTTCTGCTTGTGTTAATTTTTCTGAGACAGAAGATCGACAACGGACCATGTGACGGAGGGACTTGGAGTTCAGTAAAGTGAATTTACATTTATCCAATCATTTATTCCACTGTTCGAAACATTGTTTTAATTCCTCTTACAGAAGGGCGGTATCGACAACAAACCCGCTCACACAGCCCTCTCTGTGCGCTGATTTTTGGCAAAAAAATGGTATGACCACTGTACTCTACCCTCCCAATTCATCCAACCTAGCGCCCTGCGACTTCTTTTTATTCCCCCGAAAGAAAAAAGAGATGAAAGGAAAGCGTTTTGCGAAGTTTTGAAGAACTAAAGACAAAAACGACGGAGGCGTTGTCTGGCATCACAAAAGAGGAATTTAAAAAATGTTTCGAACAAAAGAGTACAAAGAGTAGAAAAAATGGTGGAATAAAAGAGTGGAGAGTACTTTGAAGAAGATTGAAGTTTTTTTCTAAAAAAATTAAATAAATCACTTCATACAATAGTTCGGTTTCTTTTGGGTACGCCCACGTACCCCTTTGACCCTAGCATCACAGATATATTAACCTAATACTCTCAGTTTCTAAATGACTGTTCTATAAGTTCCTGGGATAAAGCGGAACAATCTGGAATCGGTGTTTTATGCATAACATCAATAAGCTTACAGACTTGTCAAGTTTGCGGATAGTGGTTCTAACCTACTCCGTCCTCGCTTATCTGCCAGGTACAATGTACGTCAATGTGCAGCTACTTTAGGACTGGCCTAAGGAGAGGGGATTTAGAGGGACGGTTCCCCCAGATCGGAGATAGCTCTTGCACGAAGATACGTGGGTTCGAACGGCAGCTCCATTTTTCACAGAGGCTGGACGAGGGTCCAATCATAGCAAATCAAGGATAAGAACATCTCAATGTTTAGCAGTCAAGTATTTAGAACGTTAAAATTAAGATGGTGGATTCATTAGAAACTGACCTAACAACCAGTTTGAATTGAATAACATATTCCTGTTCACACTCATGACCTTCCAAAATAAGAGTTGATTTAACTAGTCGTCTATAATAAATTTTGAACGTGAAATGAAGAAGAACACAAACAGGTCATAATTAAAACCACATGAAAAACTATACTCTATGAAACCCCATTTTAGTTAATAAACAAACAAATAATTCATAGCTTTGCTTGAGGTCACCCCAACCCGTTATGACACACTAAAGGAGATACTATACTAACAACAGTTAAGACACCGCTTACAATTCCAGCATTTCAAGATAATCAAGTTTTTTTTTTCACTAGGGGGAGAAAAGAAAATACGAATGTAGGTTACACAACTAAGTATAAAGTCGCATATTCGAACGTCGTCAGGTGATGACAGCTATCGCACTTCTGTTTGACAACTCGATAAGCAGTGATTGAAGACATCAATGTAGCAGCCGTGGCAAAGTCGATTCCAAGATTTGACGCACCAAAGCCTAATAGCCAAATGGAAAATTCAAGGACCAAAATCCCGCCCGTTATATCAGAAAATATAATATTTAATGCGTATTTCTCTCTCTGTTAAAACGTCTTTATAAATAAATATAGTCGAAAATGAATTTGTATTTGCCCTGATTTCAGCGACACAAACACATGTTATGAAACATTGAAAGATGTAGACAAGTACATCTAAAAAAAACTTACGTTAAGGCATCCTGTTTAGATAAATAAATTCATTAAAATTGTCAGTTAGTTTTTTACAGTAAACCTAAAAATTAAACAACAGTAGTTTTATTCTATTCGTTACTGAATTGGTTTCTTTTAGAAAACGTTGTTGGAACCATTCACTTACAATCATTAATTGTTTCTTCACACTAATTATGACAGAAATAATAATAGTTGTCATCATACATACGCTGAACAAACTAGCACACCCCTTACTAAAGTCAGGACAGGCAAATCAGGGCATAGTCTGAAGATATATGGCATCGTTAACGTTAGCATGGTAATTAATTACAATAGTTAATACATTTGTAGGAATAAATCTCGAATCGCACGCTCCCTAGCGCTATAACCTCATGATCTGCCTCTCAGAGACACTAAGCACTCGCTAGCTTAAAGATGGTAAATTAATCCAGGGTAGGGCATAAATTAATAGAATGGTGGACATATTAGTTAGTGAGCAAGTACATTAAAAAATGTTTATGTTCACCATTTGCGTACTTTAATTATATACACGAGAAGGGCGGTTCAAATTACACCACTTCTCGCAATCACTGCAGCCCTAGATTCAAGAAATGTTCTGACATTTAACGAAATGCACATTTCGAAGGTGAGCCACATCACCTAGTCCCCAATCACTTTGTATAAACCTCTATCATTAACCAGAAAATAGTATTTGTTCCAGAAACTGCTTAAAATTCTTATATGCAGTATAAGGAGCCAAGCACAGCTCAATTCTATTATTCTATATAAATTTCAATTTTAAATAATATTATTCATAGGGTTCAAGAAGGAAAACAAAATACACATTTCCTGGCCAATGCCGTGTTATATTTTCTAGTTTTAGATCTCTCAATTTATTACCCGAATCACCTGTTTCTGTTATCATTGTATAATTTCTTTTTAGCTTAGCCCGACGCTTGTTAGCTTGAAATGCCTCCTTAAATGCAGCTCTGATGCAGTACCAAGCAATGCTGCGTGTATATATTTTATCAATAAATGAATATGGGCCTGTGTTATTCTTTTTACCCTTTAGCACGACACATTTGTCAGAAAAGGACAAGGACAGCATCTGATTAAATTTTAAAATATATTGACGAAATGAAAGCAATCTGATAAAAGACCTCTCGCTCATTAATCGTCAACGTCCATGGGTCAACAGTAGGTGGACGGTACGATAAGAAACGAAACGTTCAACTTATCTGGCAAAATTGACGCCAAACCTTATTTCCGGGTGGATCAGAAGTGGTAACAGTTGCAAAGACCGTTCAGTCTAAGATTGGACGGCCTCGTGCAATCATGAGGAGCAGTCTTATAAGTTGAGCTGAAGGCTTGTAGCGGAGTAACACAATTGGATAAAATTATGACATCATAGTGTTAATAAGTCTTATGAATATGGGTTTAATTCACTGGATAAAAATTTATTGACTTAAATAATTTCTGTAAATACACAAAATACGATAACCAATTCTCATCAGGCCAAACACTGACGTTTAAATGTACATTATCTGACGCCCACGTTTGGCCAAACAGAAGTCAAACTGAATTCTATGAAATCCTTAATTATATATAGCTTACTTATAGCAATTCCAAAAATATAATTAACTATAGCAGAATAGCCCGAAATTGTCCGGAATTTTTTGTGTTCTTATGTTTTTCATAGCAACACTTCAATGAGTTACGCTCCTCATCTGTTCATTTTTAAAATTATAAAACTTCAAGTATTTTTAACGCTTACAACACTTTCTGACAAAATTCCCAGTCTGTTAAATTCAGAACAAAGTCCGACTTCAGATTAAAATATCTCATAAACAGTAAGCGGAGGTATCTCAGTATAAGAGAAAGAAATATAAGGTTTCATCATCTATGAAACTGTAGCTCTTACCGTTGAGAAATTGAAAGAAATAAAATAAGAAAAATTGGAGAATTTTCAAATATATTGTGTTATAAACAAAAACTAATTCAAATTTTAACGTAACGTTTTAGTTCAAAAAAAAAAAATATATATGTCTTCTGGATAATCTTTCGATAATTCATCTTAGTTGTATAATAATTTTTAAAATAGTTTCATATAATGTTTTATTTCTTAAACAATTATTTTTAAAAGCGAAAAATATTGCCAATAAATTGCAAAAAAAAAACTTTCAACACAAACTTAACAAGAGGCCAAACATAACAAAAATAAAGGATAAACTTATTCAAACGTCTACAATCGGCGGGGAAATAAGGTATATGCTCGGAAGGGGGCGGACGCATAGAGGGAGGGGGAATTTCCATGAAGGTTTCAGAGGTAGTTGGCAGAATGGTGGGCAATCTGTAACGTTTTTTTTTCAGTGACTCGACTGCAGCAAATTGTAGGGTAGTGATTTTTTTTTTATATGACGTGTAGATCGGCACATGGTCAAAAATTAAGTTCTCGACCTAAACCCCTCCTGTGCGCGCCCAGTGGCTCGCCAAAAAAAACTCTACAGTTTTTCAGTCATATCTTCTTGCCAGCAATTCGTAGTCATAAAACGTCTATAAAAGATGTAGAGAATAAAACTTGCAACAGCATTTGTTTTTACTAGTATTTCTAATAAAAGTTTCAATGAAAGTTGCAAATCATGTAATTTCCTACAAAGTTTTTACAATAGGAAAAAAAACAGGGCTAAGAATGAATTTTTGAAAATGTAAAATTCACATAAATAAAAAATAATAATCTTGTATTCAGTGCTCTGGGTTTCAGGCAATTATAATTACTATTATAACCGCGTAGAGAAAGTTAAAGGGAATCATTCTACCTATTTATTTGTATTTTATAGCTTATATAGTGAAAAAAGTTACCACTCCGTAGTTGTGTCCAGGTTGCTTTAAAATGCTAAGATGTTTCGCAATCCATGGCTGGATCTCTTTTTGGTATTGGCAAAAGTAAATTCAACACTCTTCTAGAAAAACCCAGATTGGTAGGTTCAAGATTCAAAGATTCGGAATCCTTCAAGCATTGCTTCAGAATGCATACTCATGGCGTTGTATGGTGGTTTCACAAGCACAATATTAGAAACTTCATGCTTCAATCAATTCTCAAAATCTGCAGCTGTCAGCAAAATTAATTTAGTGAAGTTGCCATCTACAAAAGATGCTTGTATCATATTTTTCATACCAACAAATCCAGACATAGTTGGATGTCCAGAAAAATAGGGATTGATAGATAGATATTCAGGGACTTGTTTCTTCAAATAACACCAGATATCTAGCTCCTCAATCTCTGCTGAAATTAATTTCCTGTGGCTACAAAACGAATGTAACAAGCACATAGTGTTTTATTAATCACTTAAAACTGTCAATAAAATTATTTTCACAACCATATCAAAACTGTTGGCACATCACTTCCTTCTTTTCTCTGTAACTTGAATTTAATTGAATAAGGAGAGAAAGCTGAAAAACTATTAAAGTTGATAGAATCACATTTACAATATTGATATATTTAATTAATATTCTTAATTTACATTAATTATAAATCCAATCAAATAAACATTTTAAAAATCATTTCATATAGATAGTACTGATGTAAACATCTCTTACAAATTGTTTAATTGCGACTAACACTATTTCATAATTTTTTTTTAAATAACAATTAAATTGTTTTTAAAATATTTTTAAATAAATATAATTTTGAATTTTGAAGAAATGTGCCAGTTAGGTTATTTCTTAAACAAGCCTAAAACAATAATAAACCAATAAAACCTATGCAATTAAGGTTAAAAAACTCTATTTATTCAATTTAGAGCAGGAACAGTGGATTATCTAAAAACATAAAGAATTATTTTTCGATAATTTCTATACACTATCATCAAAAATATTCTGTGATGGTTGATTTTTACCCTATAGTCATTGAATGCACGAAGTATCATATAAGTTCCTATTAGTTACCAAAATTTACAAACATATACTTGGTTTATTTTTCTTTAACCGAAGGTTAAATTTGAGTTTTCTCGTTTTCTTTTGGTATTAAAGTATATAGTGTATTTTTTCTTTTAAGCTAAGTAATAATGTATTAAATTATATTAGAGTTAATCCTTAATAATGTCATCTCAATTTTTGAGGTTGATTTAAATAATTGTACTTGTAGAGACTTGTATTATTTGTGACCTGTCATGCCTGTAGTTTTAACAGTAATTATCCATTCACTCTTGCATAATAATAAAATATCAACCATACAGCGAACAAAAATAACTTTTGGCATTCCAAACAAGCAATTAAATGATATTTAATGAAATTAAAAGGTTCTGTTAAAATAAAATGACTAAAAATTATTTCTGGAGTATCTTTTAAGGTGATTTAAAATTATGTAATTCAATTCTTAAACTTTATTTTAAAGAATTTCAGATGGATTGAATTCCTAAATTATATAGGACAAAAGTGCCGGAAATTCTTGATCAGGTAAAGAGAATGAATCAAAGAAGGAAAGACTTCGGTTCCATTAATTAACAACATGATGATTCGTGGATTAATACAAGTGAGGAGTAAGTGATTGAGAAGATTAAACATGAATCATATTTTCACCAGGGGTAGTTAACTTAAATAGTCAAAACACTTAGCTTTGACAACCCCCTGACTTTAACACTGCATTCAGGATCAGGAAAAAAAGTATGTTTCGGAGAGTTAAGAGTGATTAAGCCATTGGTCATGCCTTCATTTTCAAGGCCCCCTCCTATCCCTTACCGTGTGGGGAAAGATAACTATTATTATTCCAAACTATGAAATCTAACAAAACCGTAAATTGAGTGACAAGATGACTTTCATCCTCAAACTCTACCTATCAAAAGGTAAAGGAAGGCCCTAGGGATATAGTCAGTCTGCCCTTTCTCCTGAGGAAGGACAGATATGAGTCTTTCATTTTTCAGAAACATTAACAGATTTTTTTTTAATTTACTTCCAAAATTCTTTTATTGTTTCAGGGAATGACCAATACAAGGTTCAAACTTTACAAACAAGGTAAATTCCTTAGTGTTACTAACTCATTCAAATTTAACAAATAAACTAGACATTTTAAGTTGGGTAGAATTTTATTAAAAGGGCAATATGCTCAAATGGCCTTTAAAACTGGTGTAGATGTTCAGAAAAGCCTAGGAGACCCTTAAAAAGTATTTGAGTGGTATTCGATAGCTGGTGACTGAAATTAATAGGAAGAAGAGATTATTGGAGCTTACTCTCCCCTTAAGTAGACAGTGGAAAAAAGGCTGATTAACTTTAAAAACGACTTTTATATGAAAATCTTCTAATATCAAGTCAGTCTTTCTATCTAGTGAAAGGTGATAGGTAGATAATGAAAGCTATCTTTGTTTCATGAGATTAAATGGCATAAGCCAACCAACCAACCTGAGTAGAATCTTACAAAATAATTATTTATATGACCTCCGATGTCTTTCATTGAGTTGACTCAAACCAACTCCAGAGCTAAAAGGGATACAAATCTTTAAAAAAAATAATAAAAATCGAGGCATACATGATTTTAAACTATGCATAAAATTATTAAAAATTTCTTAAACTGTCGTTAGAAGTTATCACAAAAAAACAAGAGGTTCTAGGTCAAAAACAAATTGAGCAGTTTTAAGATGTAGCTTCCTTAAATTCCTTTAATTAAGTTAAAAGATTGCTACTATCATTAACGTAGGAACTATGAGGGACTCACCTCAACAGATCTGATGCCATCAAACGGTATTTCCTGTGAATTATGTCCCTTGAGATGAAAACTTGTCACAATTTTTATGATTCATATATACCGCTTTAAAACCTCGTGATAACTTTCCTCTTAGATATTCAAGCCAAAGAGCTAACATCGTAGTGGAAGAGTTAAATTTGCGTGCATGAACGATGGTAAATCAGTGAACTACAGCCAATGGTTCTCTACAATCGAGGGATATGTTCCTTTCAGTGAACAGAGCTCGAGATACCTGCTGGAACAGTGATCGCCAGGACTATAATTTATAATCATTGAATATTATTAACAGCTAAGGGAAAATAAACTGGCAGGACCCGAACCGGGGATCTTCAGTTGATAGACTCCCGACTAGATATTGGGGAGAACCCGATACTGCCAGTTTATTTTAATAGGATGTTAATTATTAATAAAAGTATTAACCATTTATCCATTAAAGAATGGCCAGGGATAAAAATACACTTGAACTGATAATGTTTTGTTGTTGTATTTTTCCTGGCAAAAAGCTAATATAAGAATAACTTACATCCTAAGGGTAAAATGGTAAAAAGTTACCATAAAGTAAAAGGGTAAAACATCCTAAGTTACCTATTGGCAATGTCTAAATGCCCGAGCGTGAGTTCTTCCAATGGCTACTTAGCGTTAGCGTCAAATCATAAATCATAGGGAAGTACTGAAAGGAAAGCCAAGTACTGGCCATCATGCCTCGTTAAAAATTCAAAACGTACTCATTATTTAATTACAATATCACACATATTAATTAATTAATACTAATAATATACATATTAATTTAAACCAAGTTTTTTGTTTAATTAAAATGGACATCCCATTAAAGTCATAATTTATTTATTTAAAGTTTAAAGAACATTATTCTGCTTCTCAACTGACTGTAATTTTCCTTTTGATAACATTTAATAAACTGGGCTTCATTTGTAGCTCAAGTAACTTTTCCCCTCCATTTTAACACAAAAAAGATTTAAAAAAAAAAAAATGAAGAAATTGAAATATAAAGTTCGGAGCAAATTCAAAGAATTAATAAAGATGCTAAGAACCAAGACATTACCTCCACGGAAAAAAACGAAATAAATTCGATAGTAGCTCTCCTACTGGACGTTTAAGAAACCAACGATCCGTCGAATCCACACTTCGTTAAAGACTACAGTTTAAGAGCAGGCTCAATTTTATTAGTTATCACATGACCTGCTCTCCAAAAAATAACTGAAATAATACTATTTGTTGTATTATTTATGGTATTAAAGTTCATCAGGGCCCACTTAAAATAAATAATAAAATTCAATACCTTAAGTTTTCTCACTATAAGACAATATTTTTTTAATTTAAGCTAGCAGGTAATGGAAAAAATACCCTTAATCTATTTAAATTTACACTTAGTTAGGCAGTTTGGCTGTATTAACCGTTCTATTTATCTCTGGTTAATATAAAATTTTAAAAATATTCCAACATGAATTCAGACCACTACTGTTCCTCAATTGTCCCCTGACTTTCTCAATGCACTTTAGTTTTAAACATCTCTCATTTTTAAATATTACGAGATTTATAATGATCCCATAACTAATTAATTGAGCTATACGACTAACAGCGTAAGATGAGTAGCTAGGAAGAGTTCAAACTTCAGATGTGAAATGAGAGCTTAATTACAAGAAGTCTACCTTTCCTGTCCTAGTTGGAGTACAATATGCTCTTAAAGGTAAACTGGTAAAGACAGAAAAATCAGATAAAAACAATACATTTTTTATTATGCATTGAAAATCGCAGATTGGAATACCTACCTGAAAATGAAGTATGTAGACATGTAACTGTGAATAGATTTCTGGAATAAATTAACTGTTGTTTCTTACTTAGCGTTTATCATAAGTCTTAAAAAAAAGTTAGAATTAGCCCATTTGTTACTAATTCTTAATGTACCTCTGAATGAAATTTATACAATAAATAATTCTTCTTCACATTATTAATTCCATTATCATTTATTTGTAGTTTTATGACTAAAATTTACACCAGTAATTAGCCTTAATGTTGTCAATATTTTCTAATTGTACAAAAAAAATTAAAACTCAACAGTACCTTGTTTACCTCTAATTATGTTGTTGGCTCTTTGGATCGAGCCATTTTTCCAACTATTTTTATTTTAAAAACTGATAGTCAAAACCATCTGAAACGAATAGAACTGAACGCTCGAGATTCCACGATTTAACTATAGGTTTCGGCTGAAGGCCTAGCAGAAACCGAACCTAAATAGTTACGAATTCCCTTTTCTGTTCCAGAAAACCATACGAAATAAATTAATACTGAAAGTGCATAAGCAGTCAGTCGTGATTTAGATATGGGCGCACTATATATTAGGATATCGCTTTCAGTTTTATAGTTTAGTTATATAGCTTTTAGTTTAGTTAGTGACAGAAAGATATTAGTTTTTCATCAAATTTATTTTTGAACGATGTTTCGACATTCTGTGCATCAGATCCAGGTGTGAGATGGTTCGAGGATGGAAAATATCTGTTTAACTCATATGAAGGACTAAATTCAATCCAGTGTTGTCTCATCTCCAACATCTCCTACAAAAAAAAGATTATTATGCTTAATTTGGAATTAGTAAGTTCCAATAGTAAGGTAGAAAAGATAGGTAGTTCTAATAACCTACCACAATAGCGCTAGTGAATGATGTTGGTCATTTAGTGAAAACATCAAACATCATCTCGATGCACTTCTGCATGGTAGATACTCTTTGGTGCAGAGCCACAAGGTGTATCCTCTATGTCCAGTCTTTAGTTTATAACCTTCACAGTGTACAACACGTGCTCCTCTCCGCTGAGGTTTCACGTTAGTTGTAGAGTCGTAGTAGTGTAATTTGTTATAGGAGTGTTCAAGAGACATGGCCAACATTCTGACCATGTGCGAGGATAGCGCGAAGCCTGCAGCTCCAGGTTTTGATGAAGGGTGGAATATTGAAAGGTACAAACGAGAATTAGCCATTAGGATTGTAAAATATGATAAGAGTGAGATGGAATTTGACATAATAGGTATATTCCCAGCGCTGGCTAATGCTTTTAGGCGGATTCTAATTGCAGAAGTGCCCTCCATTGCTATTGAAAAAGTGACGGTCGTACAAAATAAAACTATCATCCCTGATGAAATATTGGCTCATCGTTTCGGTCTTGTGCCTTTAAAAGCTAACCCGAAATTGTTTCAGTTCAAAATGGAGGGAGATGTAGTTGGTACAGATAGGGATACTCTAAATTACGAGTTAAAAGTGAAATGTGTTAAAAATCCTCACAGGAGAGCAGGCCATTATAGATTAGAAGACATGTATTTAAATCACCAAGTTTTCTCCAAGGATATTAAATGGGTGCCATTTGGAGACCAAGCATTACTTTATAAAGAAGAAGACATGGGAGTGGTGGAAGATAATATTATAATAGCCAAAATGAGACCCGGACAAGAACTTCATGTTAAATTATCAGCTGTGAAAGGTATCGGTAAAGATCATGCAAAGTTTTCGCCTGTGTGTACAGCAACTTACAGGTTGCACCCACATATTAAAATTCTGAGTGAGGTCATTAATGAACAGGCAGAGAGACTTAAAAAATGTTTTTCGGATGGTGTTATCGAAGTAGTTAACAGTGAAGGTCGCAAGACTGCTGTTTTAAAAGATGCTAGAAATGATATGTGTAGTCGTAATATTTACAATGAACCTGATCTTAAAGATAAAGTTGAAATCGGCAGGATTCGAGATCACTACATCTTTACTGTTGAATCTGCTATTAGCAGTCCTCCTGATGAACTTTTCAGAGAAGCAGTTAAAATAATGAAGAAAAAGTGTTCTGATGCATTAGTAGAATTAAAAAAATTATCGCTTCGCACTAGTGATGTTAGCTAAAGGCTGTTTTATTTTTGTTTTGCTTATAGCTTATAATTTACAACTTTAGTCATCGATTTAATGGTTATGCTCCAAGCTAACAGGTAAATTTTTGGTTAATTTGTGAATGAATTTCCTTGGTTAATTACAAACTTTCATCAGAATGGAATATTATTTCCAAACTTACCGACCACCATAATACATACACTCTGTGTAAATACAAAATTAATGATCAATAATTAATTGTAACTATGCAAACCTTCATTAAGCTTAAACTTAAGTTTTACTATTTTTACCTCTTTTTTTTTAAATGTATATTATATATATTTTGTAATCTTGTTAATGTTTTATTCTTTGTTAATTGGGTTTATGATCCAATGTAAATAGTTAAGTGTAAATAGTTTGTAAAGGTCTTTTGCTAATAAAATTTTCTGAAACAAATTTATTGTGTTCCTCACTTGGCCTTTCCTCGTATCAACCTTAATCCTCCGCAGATGCCATTCCTTCCGCTTGTTTTGTCTTGAGAGGTCAAACACCAGAATTCCTTAGAGTAGATCACGATGGAAGGTGAGTACTATTGTACATTCTTTTCTTTGTACTTATTGATACTGCCCTCTTGTTTTTCAGTCCTCATCTGAAACAGTCCATTTCTCATTAAGTCAGGGCACTCCCCTGCCTTTCCAATTTTTTCCACATTTATCTTCATATTACTTTTTTTTTTCAAGTGCTGTTGAAGGGATACAAAATTATATTGGATATTTCGACTGCCTTTTCCGAATTCCATGAGGTCATTAGCGTTTCAATCCATCCAGGAGCCATGCCCCTAAATCCCAACTTATGACCAAGTCAAGTGAGATGTATCACACTATTAGTAGGGTTTAGTAATAGTTGTAAAACCAAACAATTTGATAGAATTTTTCTTATAATAATTTTTACTATAGACATTTAGATCTTTATTGTGTTTCTTAATACCCTACTTAATATGATTGGAAACTATTTCGTTCGTAGTTAACAATTACTTGATTGTTCCCCCTGCCCTTCATTATTTTCATATGGCTGCTTTTATTTTTGTCATCTTTGGGGCATCATGTTAAACTATCATCCCTTTATATAAGTAAATAAATCTGGGGTCACCAAAACTTTGCAAATAAACTTATAGTAGTTTTATACCCTACTCAAGCCCCAACAAATATTAAATATTGTTAAGCAGGTTAATTGAAACTTTTAATTTGATAAACTACTCAAAATTAGGTAGAGAATAATATTTGTTTTCTATTTACAACTAATTAATTCATTAATGGCACTTGTATTTTATAGAGATGGCTATATTCCTCATGTTTCCCCAACATTATGTGGGATCTTCCTGTAAATTTTCATATTTTTAGCTTGAACAGGGAACTTACCAGTACAAACATAAGGGTTTCTGGTTTTAAAAAAAAAACTTGTGCTTATGGTGGATTGTGAATGAGATAGAAATAAAGCTTTAAATATGGGAGAATGATTCAATCATTTCTAACAGTTTTTTAGTCTACTTAAGCACCAACACATACTACATATTGTTAATCAGAATGTCAAGAGATGTAATTAATCGGGTACAAAAAACTCAAAATTTTAGTCAAATGTTTCTTTTCATAATACCAACTAGTTAATTAACGACAGTTAGTTTTATTAAATGAGAATTCCATTTAAAATGTCATGTCTAGCTTGAACAGGGTACTCACAAAATCCTGAAGAATCAGACTCAGGGTTGAAACAATGAGGTTTCTGATTTTGGAAAAATCACCAGTTTTCTTTTTTTGCTTAAAATTTTTGAGATGAAGCATAACTTCTAGTCGACTTATTTTCATGCCAGTGAAAATATTTCCTGTTTATCGGCATGATAAACAAAAGTATAAATTAATTAAGTCTGATAATAGCTTATTACTTGATTGGGTGCTAATACAGATTCACTAAGGTATATTATATTTTTAAGTTCAGAAGAGAAAACACCAAGCAACAAAAATAAGTTAGTATTATTTCAAGTTCTGATTCGATGACTAATTTGTTAGAAACATTTTTTTACATGCTTTGTACCTCCACATTGCCATTTTTTTTATATTTAATTTGAATGTTTCACTTAATGTAAAGAATGGCCTGAAGATACAGGCCTAAGGCACAATGAAATGTGACTTTAACAGGTAATAAATAAACAAATTGAAGATAAAAAAAGGTACTATTTTAGATACCTAAAAAAAAAACATATTTCTTAAAGAAAACATTCTCTGTGAAAAAGAGAACGTTGGGAAACATCAAAAATATTTTCTTCTTGGGCTGCTGGCCTGACCAGTTCTTCCATTAGATATTGTGTACCTTTCCTTTTATCAAGATATTGTTCAACATAAAAAGGTTGTTTAGTTACATCTATTTTCTCTTCTTTAGGACAAATTAGTCATGTTAATTCTTGGATGACCTTTCAGTTTTGGCTCTTCTATTGAACTTTTAACGATAAACTTTCACAAAAAGACAATGAACAGGAAGAACTTGGTCGAACCAGTTAGTCAGCTTAAAAAATGAAGCCATCCAGAATGAACAAGTATGTCGTATGCCAGGTACCCACGGAGCGTGAGTCACGATAAGTATTGTTGGTACACTTAATACAATTGGTACAGAGCCATGAACCACCATTCAGCATTTTATTTTACATGAATTGTAAAGACAAAATCAATTTTTATATAATTAATTTCCTTAAAACGTATTTAGCGTATCAATACTCACTTTCTTGATTTACCCCCCATGGAAACCCAGGATTATCTAGTAAAGTTATTCAGCTCTTATACGTTACTAATTATTTATTTATAGTAACAATTACTAAATTTAATACAATCAACAGTTTATTATATGCTATTATAATAAATACTATAAAATAAGTAAAGTAGCAATAAATTAAATAATTACATATTTTATGTATCGATGAAAAAATAAAACTATCGATTTTTTAAAAAAATGTTTGCTTCATTTACAAGTTTTTCTTGATTCTTCGCTGAAAAAATATGTAGCTTACTATATTAAAAATTGTAAATAACAATACTAAAAGGGTTATGTTCACGTAGAGATCATCTTCAGTGAAGCTGTAATATTCTAAAATTTCTCTACCGGAACTCAGGCATGGCAGATAAGTAGTTTGAGAACAGCCTGAAAAAAAAGGATGTATAGGATCATTATTATCCATTATTGATCATTAAAATTTATTGATTAAACTATGAAATAGACATTTTAACTGATTAAAATACCACAATGATTTGTTTTCTGTTAAGATGACCTGCGGTATTATAAATAAATTTTCCTGATTTAAGAGTTTTACAATCTTAATCAAATTAGAAAAAACAACAGTGACTCTGTTTTTCACCTTTGAACTGTCACTTCTCAAAATTGGAATGTCCTAGAAACCCCTGATAACGGTTAATTTAGAAAGAACTTTAAATTTCAATCATTTTTGATTAAATATTTGTAGCAGAGTAAGTCTCATTAATTAATTGGTTGGTATCACCAGCAAATATTTTTTTTTAATTTTGAGTTGAGTACCAAATTAATCTGTACGTATTTATTAAAAATATGTAATTTGTCTTTATTATTAATTAAAAACTCAGTTTTTTTAGAGGCATAGTATTTTACATAGCTTATCCATCCTGATGATGCTAAAAATAAAACCATCTTCATCTTCATAAAATAATGAAGTATATATTAATAATTAGTAATATATATATATATATATATATATATATATATAAATATTATTCTATCATATTCAGTAAGATATCAAATTTAAAAGATCTTGACTTTCTGATTACTTATATGTAACATTGGTTGGGCTTAACTGGTATACAATAACAAAAAAGCTCTAAAACTACCAATAATATTGTTAAGTTGTCACTAAAAGTGTATTTGCTATATTTCGCACTCCTGGATTCATATAGAGGTATTATATTTTGCATGAAATGCAAAAATAAGAGCAATCACCACTGAACTTTCTAAAGCAAGTTTCTAATAAATAAGAGCATTTTCTTTACTGAACTTGTCTGTAATAACTGAATATTCAATCAATTACTTTCCGAAATACCAACAAATACCCACTTGAGTCTAAATTGCATTGACAAATATTAACTTTACTATAATTATTTTCATCTATTAGCAGACATAAAAGTAGCCTATATCACTCTCAGGAGTCCAAGTCATTGGTGTAGGTTTAATGATAATAAACTGTTTAACTTCCAAGTTGACAAGACCCACTGTGCCCAACAGGTACAGCAGTATCATGACAGAAACCAGAAGGTATGGGTTTAAATCCTGACCACATCAATATTTTTCTCTTCCACTAATAATATACTTGCTTATGTTTATAATAAAAATATCCAATATTTATTTAACGTATATACTTACCAATGGATACCACATCTTTCCACTGCAGTATTGACATTGATTCATAGCTATATCTCATCCATGAAATATACTGTACCCATGAAATCATTATAGGGAGCGTACTAGAATAAAGAACAGAATTAATTAAATGTAAAAAATACAATCCCTTTTATCTAAAGTTCGATATAACCAAATCCAACTACTATAATGATTTAATAACCTGTTCTAAAAAAAGTTCCTCCATTTCACTTGTACTTATTTTACTCTCCCAAATTAACAGATCATTTAATTATAGCTTTCTTTTGTCTCATGAATTTGGAAATTAGACAAGAGTTAGGGCAATAAGTTGGGGCTTTAGAGAACATACAACTATCGATGAGGTCATATGTCGGGTTGTCAGGGGTGACACCCACCCGCAGGCTAGGGTCTCTACGATCTGGCCACTGTCTGAAGGGCATCAAGAAAGAGATAAAATGGGTAAACCTGTGGTCTTTGACCTTTGCTGGTGACCTAGTCGGCGGGCAATTTTGCAAAAAAACTCCTTAAGATCTTAGAAGGTGTGCGCTATATTCAGGAGAAAAGGTACAGGGTAGTATTATAGGTAAGGTGTGGAATGACCACAAATTACCCCCTCTCTCACCCTCGAGCTGGAAAAATAAAAATAAAAAATCTTTCTTTTACAAAATGTATTGTTTATTGCATTATTCTCACTTTTTGCAATCAAGAAGATTGGTTTATCCAATTAATTTATTGAAATAAAAATTTCTTAAGAACGCCATTGAAAAATTCAACAGGTTTTGCTCAGTACTTTGAATTTTTCATTCATTATTTAATTTCTCTTTATTGTTAAATATGGTGGTTATACCTCAGTTTGATAAAAGTTCCAGACGTAATCATCACTGTACTGTCGAACGGTATCAGGAAAACACTTGCTGTTTCATAATTTTGAAAGAGGTTGGCAAACATCATACCTGAAAATGATTTAAGAGATGTAAACGTTTTTGCAAATATAACTATTAATTAAAATCATAATAAATTCTTGTTATTTTTTTACCACATGCAGTTGAAACCATCATGCAGAGAATTGTAATCAGTGTTGTCATAAAAAAAGCAAAAGTAGTTGCACGCAAATTGGCTAACCAGTATATAATTGCAGTAAATATAGATGCATCCAAAGCCAACCAAGGAAACTAAAAAAATACAAAAAATATTTCTATTAATATTATGTTATTGTTGTATTATATTATTGATAGGAGGGTAGTATTAAAGATCTTGAAATCCTGATTATTAATGTGTACCATGTTAGGGACTTCAATGAGCTATAGTTCAAAAAATCCATTAAAGTTGTCTTTAACTTAATTCTTAACTTTAAGCTAACTGATGTTTTTCATTATATTTTATGTGATCATTACATCTGATACCCAAGTAATACTAAAAATAATGAGGGATCATTAATTAATAGTTACTGAGTAATAAAAAATTCAATTTTTTTTTATAATATTGAGTGGATTATAAAATTAAAAACCACAACTTCCTGGTTTATAACATTCAATTTATTTTGGTTCTTAGTGAACTATAAATTACAAAATGTCATTAAAATTGTTTTTGTAGCTGAAACCATAGCTTTGATTGTATTTTACTTGAATTTTTTACCTTGGTTTAATCAGGAGGAAGAAGTTAAACAGCAGTTGGAGATACTGCTCCATTAAATATCTTGAAAATAAATTAATCTAGTGTAAAGTAGTCATGTTTTGTTAGAAAATATTCAAGTTTTAGGAGAGCATAGATTTAGTGGACACTCTAAGGACGGAAGTGAAACAGTAGTATGTCATCAATTATGAGAAAGAGTTGTAAGCTATTGAGGAGAAAGTAGTTGATAGATGAGCAGAAATCTTAACAAGAAGTTAGGAACTTATGAGTATACAATGCAGTCGCAGTATTGAAATATATGGCACCAAAGAAAAAAGTAATGTATTATAAGTGTTAGTGCTGCTGGTGCAGTGACAAATTTAAAAATTAAATATCTTGGCTCTCTACAAAGTTTTATATTTGGGCAAAGTGCTTTCAACTGTCAGTCATCCTCAGTACTACATAGGAGTAAATCACATAAGTCCATATAACTATATGTATATTTATAACAACCATTATTTGATTTTTAATTTATTTTTTTAATAATTCCATATTACATTTAAATGGAGTATTATGAAAGCACTGAGGATAACTGTTAGACATATGAAAGCACTTTGTCAAAATATAAAACTGTGGCGAGACAAGACATTTTATTACTTGAATTCAAGTAAAATTTAATTAGGGGACCCATCATTTTTTAAATTTTGATTTGTTTTAATTTTGTGAAAATTCAAAAAAATATTTATAATGCTATTCATTTAAAAATACTTCCCTCATTATTTTTATTTGAAAAAAAAAATGGAACAGTTTAAGTGACTTTAAATTTAGCAAATTTTTGTTATATGTATTTAATTACCAATTTTCGTAGTGGTTTAGATCCTAATATTAATTTACATTATTAGTCATGGTATAAATGTACTGGCAGAATAATTTTTTTTTTTATCTGGATAATAATTATTAGGATGTATTTCTATTCTGTCTTATGTATGAGTTTTTATATAATTATGACTACACAATGTATCCTTACAATCATCTGTACAAATGTAATTAACAAAAGCAAGATTAAATAATATATTTAAATAACCCCCCCCCAAAAAAACTACTAACATATGATAAAAGTTTAGCAAGGTATACAGCTGAAGGATGATAGTCGCCATCCCTTAATTCCCTTACTAAAAGAGGTAACTCTTTGGGTAAAAGCGCAAGTGCAGAATACATCGCAGGAAAAGTATTCTCTGTGACAAGGATAAATAGCACGCCTTGGATAGCTTGGACACCAGCTTGGTCATTGTTCACAGCTCCCACATAGCACAAGCCAGCAGCTATTGCAATGATCTAAAATATAAAAAAAAAAATATCAATAACAAATACATGAAATGAATGGATAGCTTTGTAAAATGAATGAATAATGTAGAATTAAATAACTATAAAAACGCTTTAACCCTAGAACACCAAACCCTTGTTTATTTCAGAAACTTGGCCACTCGATGGCAGTGGAAAATTACTTCTATCTAGTAGAATCTCCCACAAGTAATGGGCAAACTTTAAGGATCATCACACCTATATTAATCAATATAGATTAGATTTTGTTAGATTCAGTTTACAGTGATCAGTTATGATTCAAGTGAAGAGGATTATGCAAGTCTATTATGGTTAATAGACCATGATGGATTGATTCATGAGAGATTATTGGTAAGTTGATCTGTCTTCTGTGCTGACATTTTGACCTTTCTATAATAGAGGAGAAAGTGGCCTTTGAATGCCAAATTGTGGGCTATAGACTTCGAGGGGGGATGCACCAAGTTTAGCCAGTAAGTTTACCTGTCATTATTAGAGCTTAAACTTGAGCTCCCAGTATGAAAAGTAACTAGAAAAACTCATCCCAATAGTATACTGTGTAAAAACTTCTAGAATGTAATTAATTGATTTTTGTTGTTGATGGATGATTAGATAGTAGTCAATATAAAAAGTTGCCAACATAATATTATAATAATATACTTATGAACAATCAAATAATTTAGAACTGCCTAATAGGCATGAATAATTATTTTGTCCTCATAAAAATGATGAAATTTTGGTAAGATGGTGTTTGGTATCCTAAGGTTAATAATGTTTTGTAACCATTAAACCGTTTTGTCTAGTTTCAAAATGACAAATCCATAGTGCGTAACAACTAAAGATCAATAATTATGTAATAAATTATATAACCTATTGATTTTTTCTTTAAAATAATAACTTCACTTACAATCTTCTGACCTATCTTCAACCATTGTAAGCTTGGGTTTCTAAATAATTCTATTAAACTACGATAGAATAGACAAAAAAATTTATAGAGCCACGTTGAAGGTTTACTAAAACAAACATAACAGACATTTAATTTGGAGACAAAATTAGTAATTATGTATATATTAAAAACAAATTCAGCCTTACTGATCACGCAATTTTTCAAAATCTGCATTTACCTGAAAAAAATGTTTAGATTTAATTATAAAAGCTTCATTAATTTAATTATAAGTGTAGAACAGTTTGAAGAATTATCATAAAGGCTATGGAGGTAAAATTCTGTTTATTGGTATAAACAAAATTAAATATTAATAGTTAAAATAATTTTGAAAAAACTTGCATTATAATTATTTAAGCAAACATAAATATAAAACTGTCATGCCATGCACCCCAGAGCAGTCCAGTTAACATCAAGACTGCTTTTAGAGTTTCTTCTAGTCATATCATTACTATTCATTCTAGTGGCAATTTATTCCGTGGTTGTAAATATTTTATGTTGCTTAAATAAAATATATAATTGTTCATTGAAGTCCACTATAAGTTATAAGAAGGAAAAAATGTTGAAAATTAATTGAATGAAATATGTAAGGAATAAATAATTAATGAAACTATGTATTTAAAACTTAAAAAAAAAATTGTTATTAAATATATTGTATTTAGGCTATTAAAACTAATAACTACCTATTGATATGAATTATTCCAGTTTAAGCAAATTAATTTTTGTGAACATTGACGAGAGCTTATTCTTTTTCTAAGAGTTAAAAGTCTTTATTTCATAAATACGCATAATTATACAAACTTTATTTGGTAGTTGTTGGAGCTTTTGAATAATATTAGCTGCTTTTGCATATTCTGATAGTGCAAACTGATGAACTAGTCGTTTCACTGCCATTTTTGAGGATGGTTCAGAACCAGGTGTAGGAGCCAGGCAACTAAGCAAAAACTCCCCAGGGCCTTCATCCACATTCATCTGGTAACCTGCGCTAATTAGAATAAGATAGTTATAAAGCTATTCACCACTAATATTTACTAACCTAAAAAATATCTATTTTATAATTAGATAATAAAAGTATATCTTTGTAGATATTCAATTTTCAGGTGCTATATGCCACATTTTTTCCCCCTTGTATACTAAACAGTGCTATAGCACAACCAACATCCAACACATAAAATGCTGATAATTACGTAGCACAATCAAAAGTGCTTGTGACAAAATTTTAGATTTATCAAATGGATAATTGTATTCACACAATTTTTATTATCTACCACAAGGACTTTCGAAAATTTTTTGAAAAACACATGAAGGTTTTTTTTCAGTTTTCAAAAACTTTTAACAGTTCAATAAATTTTTATTAACAGTTTTAATAAACTGTTAAATGGCATTTTGAAATAATCGTCTAATAAAGCACCTGCACAGAATACATATTATTAATCAGGATGTCGAGATATTCAATTTTATATTTATCTTTTATTACTATATGAAAAAATCATGCTTATAAAAAACACTGGTTTTAACCACGATTTTAATAACAGTTGCAATGGATTTGTAATTATCGTTTGAGAAAACAAAACACAAACCACATATTGATAATTTTATTTAATGAAATCATTAAGTTAATGAATGAATTAATAATCTATAATCATGCTTTATGGAAGTTGCTACATTTTCCATGTATTTCTTTTATCAAATTTAAGCTTCATGTAAAATTGTCTATCTCCAACTTGAACAGGGGCTTACAAAGACCAGGGCAAATAGAGATACGAGTAAAAATTTAAGGGTTTCTGGTTTTGAAAATAAAAACAAACAAGTTTGAAGATTTATAGACAATGGAAATGCTATAATAAAATTCTACATTTTGAGATTACTTGTGCCAAAATCATATAAATTATTATATATGAATAGAGTCAGAAAAAAGCCTGTCTCTGGTTCCATTATAATGAAGTGTGTATAACCTGTCTAATGTTTATATTCACATTATAAATTTTCTGAACCAGATGCTCTAAGTGGTATCATACCTTTAAAGCTATTGATTAAAGTTTTACCTTGTGAAAAATTCTGTAGCATTGTCGACTGTCCCAGAAAAAACATGTGACCCGTCAACCAACAACATTATTGTCGAAAAATATTTCAGCACTTCAGGACTCGGTTGGTGTATTGTGCACAATATGGTAGCATTCCAAGAAGCCATCATGCTGACAAGACGTATAGCATTCAACGAATCCAGTCCTGTTGTAGGCTCGTCACAAAACAAAAGTGGAGGATTAGGTAGGCAAGCAGTAGCAAAAGATAGTCGTTTACGTTCTCCTCCAGAAATGCCTGTTGCCTACAATGTAGGAGTCATTGATCAAGGATATTAATTGGAAATAGTAATACATTATACTTAAATAGAGAAAACTTTATATAAATAGGTAAAATATATTATACTTAACTTTAATTAACATTAATAAATTAAATAATATAATAGCAGGGTTCGAGTAATATAATAAACTACCTGCTTAAATATACCATTTAAGCATCATTTTAAATCATAAAATTTGGCTGAAAATACAGGCTTTTTTAAAGAGAACATTTGAAAATAGATTATATGTTCTAAAATTTTGTTATGTGTATGTATGCTGCTTATTTATATTTATATTCATCAATAACAATGTCTGCCCACAAATCAGTATATTTTATTATATGAGGTTTCAACAGCTCACATTGCCATTCTCCAGTAAGTTATCTGACACTGCTTTGATTGGCAGCATCATTAGTACACGAAAAAGGAACTATGAGCTGTTAAAAGCTCTAATGTGTATTGTAAACTATACTGATTTGTATTGAATACAATTTTGTATGTCACTTATTTTATATGCTAAAGTATGAAAAAAAAAAAAATCCCATATTGAGGTGAAACCATAGTTTTTGTTGTTTTCCCCTTGTATTTCTACTCATCAAATGGCTTTGTGAGCAAAAGTGGTACAAATTTAATCAATTTTTAGAAATAATTGATAGGCCTTTCTGGTTGAGTACTGGAACCAAAGGCTGAAAGCTAGTTGAAGACTGAAAGAATGGAAATAGTAGATCATCTTATTTTTTGGCGTCAAATAATTGCATAGTTTTTCAAATTAAATAAAATTCTTCTTCTGAACTTAAAATAAATTAACAGTTAATAAACAAACAGTATGAACTATTCACATAAAAATGCTATTAGTCAGACTAACAGATTAAATTACCAATTAATGGTTGAAACTTTGGCTTTATTTATGTTTGTACAAAGAATAAAACAATCTGGAGAGAATATTAGCTTTTCTTTTTAATATGTTAAACTAACTTGTTATTGAGAATGTATCTTTTTTTTTTAATTACTCTCATGTAACTAATTTTTTTGCTAAAAATGCAACAAGAAAAGTGCAGTAAGCATAACTAGCTGTAAGGGCATCCAAAGGACAGATAACTTCTTTGCAGAAGAAGCTAGGTTGATTATGAAATAATCTTTAAAATGTTAAAGTGAATACTAATTAGACTGCAAATAAGTATATAAGCTGCAATCCTGAGGAAAAAAGTAATGGAGAAAATATGTCAGTGAATGAAATGTTGATAAAAACAACTGTAATTTAGCATTAGGTTCATTATTTATTAATAGTTTATTTTAAATGAAGTGAAATTAAACTGTTCATTATTATTTCATCGCTTACCGTTCCAAGTATTGAACCACCAATTCTTCTGTTTCTGCAATGTTTTAATCCAAGTTCCCTTATTAAGTAACTAACACGGCTTTTCTTTTCTTGAAAACTCATTCTTCTATCTAATTTCAGGCAAGCCTAAAATCCATTCATTAATATTTTTAATATAAACTGCTTTTGGCAGTTAACAAAAAATTAATTTTTTATTGTTATGTAGTAATTTCAGTAAAAAAAAAAAGTTACCATAAATAAGAGGTGTTCATTTACTGTAAGTTCTGGTATGAAGATATCCTCTTGTCTCATAAGACCAGATAATCTACACATCGATTGATTGACTTTTGTACCATTTAATAGTATTTCGCCATCTACCATCATTTCATCTAATAAATCAAAACATCAAAGATGTACCAGGACATATACATAGTTTTTTTTTTCATTATAAAAAATCATGAGAAACTATTACCAGACAACCGATTAGCCAAAGTTTGCAGAATGGTACTTTTCCCA
Organism: Acanthosoma haemorrhoidale; assembly: GCA_930367205.1. Classification (NCBI taxonomy): domain Eukaryota; kingdom Metazoa; phylum Arthropoda; class Insecta; order Hemiptera; family Acanthosomatidae; genus Acanthosoma; species Acanthosoma haemorrhoidale. The sequence continues at coordinate 46,609,209 of OV884014.1, forward strand.
GCACCACTGAAAAAAATATATAAAATATTACCATTTTTTTGTATCATACAAAAGTTTAAACAAAAAAGAAAAGCAACTGACACTCAAGTTCAAGTTAAGTTTGAATTCTAAAAAGAAAATATCACTGCAAGCCATATATTTTTTAGGAGAAATGTGGATTTTCCTAACAAGTGCATTTAGTTTTAGACTGCTAAGATAAATAAAGCAATAGCTTTTTTGTTTTATTTTGTAAATATTCATCCCCAGTTCCAAATGTCAAAATAATATTTGTTTTTTTCACAGCTCCCAAATTTCGTATAATGGAACAAGGAGAAATAAAATACTATTTAAAGGTGGGGTGCAGGAGACCTCAGGTGAGGTCGTGACTAATCGGACTAGGTGTGAGTCCACTGTAGTTGTTTATGTTTTTTTAATCGTATATTTAGTGCGTATAACAATGCAATATTTGAAAAATGAGGGTAGCTCTTCATTTAACATAATAAATTTAACTTTCATGTTCATAACTATTTATTAAGCAAAAGAAAAAAAATCAAATCAAGGTATTCAAATAAAACTTTTATTTATCAAACTTAAATTTGAGAAAAATCAGTTTAGTATTAGAATTTATTGTAGAAAGCAGTCTTGCATCTTTAGTAGAGCTACCTGTGAACTCAAACAAGAAGTAATATTTTACATATACATTTTAATATTGTATATAAGGATTTTCAAACGTTAAAATATTTTTAATTGATTTTTTAAAGTTTTTTTCTAATTTACTGATTTATTTTAAAACATATGTTTCTTTTGATAAAATAAAATTAATTTGAATAAAACATTTAGATTCTATTTTTAAAATAAAAATACAATTAAATTTAAAGAACCCAGTCTATTATTTATAAAAATTAACAATGCTAATATTCCTCAAAAAATGAACTAATGCTTTATAATGCATACAAACGATTTTAATATTATAAACTGTTATTATTAATTAGAAGTTCAAAATTGGTATGAATTCACAAATACATTTCAATTACAGCATTAATAAAAATGATTATAATAATAATAAAAAAAACACAGTTTAATACATATATAACAAGTATGTATCTTCCAAACATTAATTTTAATAAAAATTAAAAAGAGGGTATTAAAATTTTTTTTTAAATTAGAATATTTTCACCTGGGTCCCATGATTGCTACAAGTCCTCCACTTTCTACAGCTCCTGAAACTGTTAATATAACTAATGAAATGTTTTTTACAATTTTTAAGGATATTCAGAATTATTATTTATGTTGGAATAATTACCATTATTTACTAGTTTTTTATAAGTTATCACGTTTGTACCACAAAACGATTTCTTTACTTGCTTAACTGTGACACTTAAGTCAGACCAAGTAAGAGTGATACCGTTCGAACTGTCATTTAGATGAGCACATCTATTATTAGTAATCTAAAAAAAAATCTCATTAATGCTGGCCATTAGTGTGTAGTTCATATTTATCATTTATGAACGAGGGGAAAATTAATTACCTGATCCGGAGGGTCGGGGAGCAGTTCCTCGAGGACAAAATGGTCGAACTTCTTCTTCATGTCGAGATTCCTGGGCATTAAATTTGTTATGTATCAATGTTTATATTATTCACTCTATTATAACTGATTGAGAGATCTGCAAAGTTGCCCATTTACTGAAATGAGCTACAAGGGCAGGTTAGGACCAGTAAAGAACTCACTTGTGTGTAGTAGGCCTAGGAGGCACACTAACTGATTCATTACCCCCTCCCCTGTGGCCCAGCAGGTTACATAACACAACACCCCCTAAAGAAATATCTTTTTGCCATGTCTCTATTGGTCTATTTAAGTCCCAGTCACCTATTTTCTGAATGGACAGTCAAATAGATACAACTATCAGATTAAAGTTTAAATCCTAATTTAAGGATTATTTTCCCCCTATTAATATTTTATATTATATAATATTTTTAAAAATTAAGTATATACAATAATATAATATATAATGAGCTGTAAGTGGATCCTTGTACTGCATGTTGTGCATTGTAAGCAGTTATTATTAACCTAGCATCTGTCCTTTTATTTTTAAAAATTATATAATGTAAAAGGACCAGGTGATGGGGTTCACCTTCAGACTACATAATGGGACCTAATACTATCCTAAAACTAACTTACACACTAACTTAATCCTTGAGCTTTCCTGCCTCGACTGCCTTCTGCCATCGATGGGGAAACCGGAGAGAGAGAAATCGTGTTAAACATGGGATTAGTGATGGTGTATAGATCTACGGTGTTTGTAGATTAAAATGGACTCAAGCAACCTTATTAAAAACAGAATTTTCATTGCTGGAGCTTCTGAGACATGTGTTGAAAAAATACAAAATTTGTGCAACTATAACTTTAAATTTCAGGTCAATCCATTAGATCATCTTTAAGTCCACTTCCGTAATGTAGACAGATGAAATACGACTGTACCCCTCACCCCACAGAGTGAAAGTAAACCCTCACCCTTTGATCGAAGTGTTTCTAGTTCATCGATGTGCTTGAAACGTCATCTTGCAATTAGCTCTGCAAGTTACAGGAGATTGTTTCTAAAGCCTAGAGGAGCCCATAGAGGATTGTTGGTGGTTGATGTTAAAGGTTTGTAGGCTGGTAGGGGGTTGACACTCCAAGCTAAACTACCGGCATGCGTTCAAGATTCACCTTTAACATGGCAAGTTGCCAACAATGATGATGAAGTTGATCGTCTATGGGCTCCTCCAGACACTAGAAAGAGGTATGAGGCAAGTATGGACAGACGATAAATATGATGTTTAATAATCACTGCACCCATTTTTTTTTTCTTTCACTTGACTATACTTGAAGGATCTGATAGCCTTGAATGCAGATTGCTAATTACTATAATCCAAGGACTTACTACACTAATAATTCTGTTAAAAGTCAAAGTACTCAAAAAAAACTTTGTGTCTCTTGGTCTACTATCATTGCATTATTACATCCAATTAAACAAAAGCATATGAATATAAGCAAACATGTTTGTCTTATTTAAAACCTAAATTATACCATATCTACCTATCCAACACCTTATTTTATATTTATTTGTTGAGTTTATAGTTTAATTGGGCTCATGTGTTTTTTAATGTACTTGGAGAAAAAAACTGTCCTTAATAATGTTAAAATGGGCACATGACTTACCACCGCCCATGAGAACTTTCTAAATTTCTTCCTGTCTGACAAATCAACAAACTTATCCAAGTTGTCCAGGAGGTATTGATGGCCTTATATCCAAAACTCATAAAATAAAAATATTATTCAATTATTCCAATTATTCATAAAATGGGGGCGCGAATCTGGCCACATTTATTTAAATTGTCTCGCCATTTTCCCCAATTAGTTCGCAAATTCGTTTTTTACTGACCAATCTTTGACATGTCAAGTATAAACAATCCTTTATTTTTGTTTTACTTGCATATGCCGGGCGTTTCAGGAGGGATCTGCCGTACTTTACAGGCGTATTCTCAGAAAGAAAATAATATAAACATCCAGAATCGCTGGAAAAATATTACGCCAAAACTTCGGCTACCCCAGTGAAATGAGGTCGTAATGAAATTTCTATATTGCTATTTAATGAAAGTTATTGGTGTTTACTTATGGTTTTTGACCTGTTAAATTGAACAAACTAGGTCTTAGAACAGTATCTGGAGTAGTTTGTTTGAAATATGGCGTAAAAAGTAAACAAAAAAAGGATACAAAAACCAAAAGGATACACATATTGCTTTTTTTTTTTTAACTTTCCCTAATTATATTTCAACCAAAAATGACTTGTCGAATTTTGGGTTTTGGAATATACCCTTAAAATTTCAAATATAATGTATCATTTTTACTACCATTTTCGTTGAACATAAGTGCAGACAGAGGTCCCCCAGAGCCCCCCCCCCGTCGCTTTCGTCATTAATAATAAAGGGTTGAAATTGATAAAGTAAATATATAAATAAAAATTTTTTAACTTACCGAATACGTTTGAAGGGAAATTCCATTGTGCCCTCAAGCTATAGAATAAGTGCGGTAAAATAAATCCTAAAAGGCAAAAGTTAAAAAAATTATGCATTCTAGAAATTAATTAAATGTCTGCATAAAACAAATCAAAGCTAATAGTGCCAGGTAAGCAAATTCTAATTTCATTCTGATTCAAATTTTAACAAAAATCATTTTAAGTAGTGTATCAATTTTTTTTTTAATTCAATTCAAAAACTTTATTATTATTATAAAATTACAATCTGCCTTATTGGGCAATAAGTAATTGTGATAATGATCTCATTCATACCATATTTACAATTTTCATTCACTCGCTCATTCATACAGTACAAGTATCAAATTAAAAAGCTCAACTTCCTTGCTGCCGGAAGAGCAATTGATCTTCGTCATGGGTAGAAAAGTTTTAGTTATTGGTTGAAAGTGTGCTTGTTAATCGATAAAGCGGGTTACATTCGACAAGCCAAGTTAACTCGACGTCGCTAAACATTTAAAAGTCCAAGGTACTTTTTCATATCTGCTTAATGAAGATATCATGCCCAAATGGGGCTTAGTAAGTAAGTGCATATCTTAATTTTGATTGTCTGCTCAGCAAGTGGTGTAGCAGTTTCAACCTTTGGTTCGAAGTTTGTCTTTTAGATCGAGTGTGTGGGTTACGCGTTAGCCGTCTATCGAGTTTCAGCCCCGAGGTACTTTACTGTATATTTATATAATATTTTCTATCACTGGCTCAAACTCCCAAAAAATACATCCATTGATGTGTACTGATCTGCTGCCGAACCGTCTAAAAATTGTAATAGCGAAAAATAAAAAGAAGACACGGGTAGGACAGTCCAAGGCCGAGCCCGGTGTTTTCGTTAAGCTGCTATGTAGTTTTTTGGTTTTTTTTTATCGCTGAAATAGCAAAGGATCTGGTTTTGTCTTGATTTTGAATAAATGATGGGGAACGTTGTCCGGTTTTAATTGGGAAGTACTCGGTCTAACATTACTTTCCATCATTACACATCAATGTTCTTAAACTGTTACGATTTTGTACACTATTTGAACTTTTTGATAGTTTATTGTCAATCATATGGCCACCCTTATTAGGCCTGACCATTCATAAAATGGGCTACAGTGTAGTCCACTTTTGTTTTCGGCGCAATGTAGACGAGCCAGCCATACTGGTGGGAAAATAAATTTCTTCCCAGAACGGGACTCGAACCCGCTTAGTGTTTAAACAAACTACCAAAGCTTAGAATTTTTTATTTTACCTTAGCAAAAAATATAGTCTAGGGATCTAGACATTTCCTAACCGTTTGTACTACTTCATAAGTACAAAAACCTAAAAAACAACACGCCCATGCTTAAATTAACTCGGTCAAACCTAATTTAAAAAACAAGTGAAAAATGTTTTGCTACTATACCTGTATATGTGTTATGCAGGGGTGTTTTAAGTTTTGAAAGAAAAATACCAGGCAGCCGATATTTCGTGCTTTGACTTTAAACATTAAAAAACAATAAATTATGTCAGGGGACGGAGTCCTAATTTATAGCACATTTTGCTACTAGAAATATTCTCTTGCAATGGGTGCAGTTCATCTGATGAAACAATTCAGTTTATGAGGAAAATTAAGTTTTAAAATGGTGTCAAATGAAGTATAGCTTATTTTTTTTTACAAATTTTCGATGGAATCACTTTATTCGACAAGAGCTGATGATAGTTTCTCAAATATTTTTGATATTTTCTTTTCCCTACCACTGATAACGAGACCAATACTAATTCAAAAAAGCAACAAACTGGCCAATCCTGGAATTCGCATCTACCACGAGGAGTCAGCGTAGACTTACGGGTTCCTGAGTGACCATGAAGATCTGCAAAAAATAACTCCGTCTTATAGCGGTCATGAATACTGTGATGTAATACCCCTCTTCGATATTTGCGTCATATTAAATCTAACAATGTCGACTCAAGTTGAACAATTTTTTAAATAATTAGCAAACTTATTATGAACACCACGCCACTTATTGCGGTGGAATTTTCAAAGCCGGTTTCAAACTGGTATACATTTTAATAATTATAGGTTGACTATAGTAACACGACTAAGATTAAAACCCCCTGTGGGATTAGATAACGCAACCTTTTTTTTTTTTTTTTTTTTTTTTCCCTAGGCTCTTGGCCCACACGGGGAATATAGTAGATAACGCAACCAATATACAAGTATTATAACCTATGCTGATGATTTCAGTTTATTAGTGACTTATCACACATATGTGCTATGATCGAAAGGTTAGTTGCTTTGGAAGAGGTCACGAGGCACCTTAGACGTCGCTACCACCGGGGATGAAGTGGAATAATATAACGTTAGCATACAGATTAGGATGACCAGGGAGGCGGGATTAGAAGCTCTGATAGCGGGAGGAATTGGAATGAATGAATGTTGAGATCAGCCTGAAGGGACGATTGTTGACATAGAAGAGAGCATTGACTATCTTGTGGAGGATTCTGGATTGCACAGGCTCGAATATTGTAAGGCTTGGCACTCCCCAATACTTCCATTTCGTAGGACCAGGTAGGCTTGAGTATAGCCTGTGTAATGAGTTCAGGATTGGAAGAGAGGATGGCTGTGGAGGTGGAGGTTGAAGGATGGCTTGGAATATCAAACGAGTGTGGGAGGAACAGGATGGGACTGAGTACCCCGTCCTGAGGGACACTGGTAAGTTTCAGAAGTAAGGTGGATATGTAAGAGACGCTGAAATATATTTCAGTAAGATATGACAGACTTATACGTACGTGGAAGGAAGGTAATTGGAGCTAGCTCCAATGACACACAGGCCTGAGAAACATCATGAAATACACCAGAGCAATAGTCATACTCAAATGTGGAGGAAATGGAATGATCAATGCTATTTCATCGAAGGATAGTGGAGTATGAAGAGCAAACTACAAACTTATAGGGGGGTATGAGAGGGCCAAGAAAAACTGTTGAGCGTTTAAATGACCACATTCATGAATCATATTGGAGTTTGTCACCATGGCCAACGGTGTTTTGTATACATATTATTAAAAAAAAGTGCCATTATTGTAATTTTAATTGTTTTGTGTGATTATAGCACACCGTAGCTCTAGAAAATAATATAATTATTGATCAGGGTGCTGAGATGTTTAATTTGATACCATAATATGCATGACATTTCCATTCACAGTAATTAAATGATTCATGGGATTTAATTGGCTTTTATTAGATTGATTTTATGTTTGACATCATCAGGGAATTAACGCAACATATTATGCCTCTCTGGCTGACAATAAGTTTTAATTTCGAACCCAATTTGAATGACTTCCCTTAGCTACCGTCCACTAAACTCTTAACATACGTTATTAAATTTTTTTTGTATTCATTACTAAATTGTAATAATGTTTTCTTATTAGGTAATTAATCACCTTTTAGTAATTTTCGTGGGGCTGCTTTTGTTTTTAGCGAAATTAGGACACTGATGGAAGTACCATCCAAAATATCATCCCTCAAAATAATCTGCTGTATCAGCTTGTGATAAAGTAATATTGCATAAAATCCACCAAGAAAATATGATTATGTGGTAAATCATTAGTAATACTAACCCTCAAGACCTCACTGCGTAGCCAGATAAACGAACTGTGTTGTTTCGAGGAGGCACTTGCATAATCTTGATAATTGTTTTCCGGATTAGTTACAAACACAGAGGATGATCAATTACTGCCGTCCTTGGCAAATACTTTAGGAAAATATTATAGAATATCTTGTTCACTAAGTTTTTCCAACGTTCCTTTTGTAAAGCCAGAAGCTTACGGTAGGCTCTGAAGAGTTGCCTCTTGTAGGCTGTTCGGTCCCATCTTACCCTGGGGACCACCCAGGGAAGAGTCATTAGAGCATCCATAGGTGGTCAGCACAAGTATGGCAGTCACTCACTTAAGTCTGGTGTTCTTAAGTACTTCTTAAGAAGGTCATCCCGCTCTTTAGTGTCTGAGCTACGGGATTTCCTTATTTTTAACTAAGCACTACTACGATGGTTGGCCATGTGCTACCCAGTGACAAAGGGCATTAAATTTTTTCAAGTTCACATTTCAAGTTGATCTAGGTCGGTTTTTATAACAGTTAAATGTAGAACCCTTCGATAATACCAATAATATACAGCCCGTGAAAGAAATAAAGCATCATAAAAATATTCATAGAAAAATTACACTGTCTAGGAAATTATGACTTATGACAAGTAGTTATACAGGAAATGTTGTGTATTTGCTTAATTGCCGTGTGTAGTTAAATGTACCCGCTCCTTTCAATGGCAAACCCCCAAGAACAAGTCAGACAACTCCAAGCGGAATTATGCATTATACATTATGCATGTGAAAGCCACTAAAAGATTATTAGGACACTTAAACTGTACAGATATATTTAGAAAAATGTGGTACAGTATTCGATAAGACTGAAAGGATATGAAAGCTTACGACAAAAAAATCTTCAATAATTTAGAAAACAAAAAAATTACGATCTTCCTTTGTTTGGCAGTGAGTAATCTTCATAAAAAATATCATTGATACCATTTATACAATATTGCTTTCAATCTCTCATTTGGCCTGATTGGACAATATTCACACACACACACACACACACACTATATATATATATATTTACAAAAGCCAGGAATCACCCAAAATCACCTTCCTCCTCCCCAGTAAAAAGGCAAAGCAAAGTACCCATTCATAATTTTACTATAATAAATAATTGAATTTCATATTAATAAAATGGAAGTATCCTAATAATTATTATCTTTAAAAAAAATATCTTAGCGGTCCGGCCGGATTTAAAATTAAGAATTTAGTTATTAATTGGTCCGGTAGTTGTTGCTTTCAACTTCACCAATAATTCAATAGATGGGAATAATATTTCATAAAAGAATGAATTTTAATGTTAAATTAAATAAACATTATATAATGAATCAAATTAAGTGAAAAATATAAGCCAACTGGACAATTAAGGGCTTCGTTAATTATTTTGCTTTAAAAACTTTACGTACAAAATATTGTTTCGGTCTCGGGAAGTTATTTGTTTGGTACTCAACTTAATATGGAATAAATTATATCTAATGACTAATCAATTAATTATTCAATGAAAATTATATAATAATACTATTATTTTTAGCATCATTGGGACATTAAGTTGTTCTTTTTAGGGAAATTTCAATCTTTTAAAACTAACACGATTTTAATAACTTTTTGTAAATTGTATTCCACCAGAGATAGAACCAAAAATGCATATAATTAATCTGGATGTCTAGAATTTGATTCTCAGTTTCGTATACAAATATTTATTTTGTTAGTGACAAGTTGATATTTAATTTATGGCACTTTTTTTAGTTAGTTAATCTTTTTGTATGGAAACTACCAATTCCTCCTAAAATTAAAGAGGCACAAGGTGAAAAGTTAGATATTCCTGGTTTTGAAATGTAATTAACTCCCAATCAAAAACCAAATGTAAAAAAAAAGAAATTTTATCCACACACTCTGCAGGCTACAAGTTTAAGGTAAAATTCAATACTTACCTCCGGTTGACAAAACTTGCACTGTTAAAAATGTATATACACTTTCAGGCCCCAACTTAAGAACCCCTGCTATGACAGATCCGAAAAATCCTTTAACACCGTCTGGTTGGTTGTGGGCGCACTGCACAATATTTCAAAATGGTGGCAATGGTATGCATGCAAGGACGAAGTTGGAAATGGCGTCGTTTTCGAAATGCACTAGGAAAAAAACGAACGTCATGATTGGCTGTAGTAGGAGAGACTCGTAACACTACTACACAGGTGGTCTGAAAAGTTTCCGGCCTCAACATGAAGATGATAATAAAATAAATAAAAGCTAGTGAAATAAAAGCTAAAATAAAAGCTTTGTTAGGTCGGAAACTTTTCAGACCACGATTTATGATTTACGATGTCTTACTTGACCGGCGGGTCTTACAACCGGTCCCTCTTTACTTTCATTCGTTGCATACAAGAAGGCAACAACCTTTGCAAGTACAATACTTACCTCCAGTTGAAAATTTGTATTCTCGAAATTAAAAATATAATGCAGTTTTCGCGCCTGTCTTATCAGAAGATATACTAAGACCTATGCATATTTCATTTTTCATGATTTCAAGTAAATACTTTGAAATCCTAGGAGCATGATTTAAACTGCACTTTTTTGAAGTTCCTATCGGATTTTCATTAACAAATGAAAAATTACTAGTTAATGCTATATTGTACCGGAGATTTTTAATTAATATTTTGGGACTACATTTCATTGCCAAAAATGATAGATTATTTAAAAAACTTACCCAAAAAGAGGACCTTCTAAATGAGAACGACTTGGCTTATAAAATTGAACAGACCGGCTACAGACTAACTTAATTTTATGACAATTACGTGATGACCATAAAGAAACCATTCATAAATCAAATATGTACTGTGTGAGGTACGTTGACAATATATTAGGGTGCTTCAGAGAAATATAATTTAATATATACAATTGAGGAGATAGGTCCAAAAAGAGCTTTCAAGCAATAAAAGGGTTTTGAGAAAAACGCATTTGAAAATTTTAGCCTATTTCCATTTTTTGTTTTGAGATGTCCATCGATACCGCTATCAAAAATATTATCTTTTACTATCTGGTAACGAAATTCAAAAATGTTGCTGTAGTTTGTGATTTCACTGCTAGAAATGCAATTTCAAAGAAATGATTCAGGGCACCCTTTTTGCAGAGATTGCGAATACTTGGAACAGGCATATTTTTTAAAATAAATAATATTTGGCTTGCTCAAATAAAAAATAATTCGTGGGACAATTGAATATTACATGTTATATAAAAATAGAGGAAATTTTCTTCAGAAAAAAGTAAAGAAGTTCTAAAGACTAAAACAAGACTTCATCTTCGATTTCCTTGTCGCCTGAGTAACGCTGCTCTTGCACGGTCCCAGAATCGCTGAGCAAAATTGTGGTCTCCTCAAAAACCTATTCAATCCAGAGTTTACTACCTGCATCTAAATAGCAATGAGGTTCTGCACATCTTTCTGTTTCTTTGCAGCAATCCCAGGATGGATGGCTGTCCATAAAGTCAATTATATATATCTCTTTCATTACAGGTCTTGGGTTTCCAGTACTTGAATCTGGTGAAGACATCTAGAGTATAAGCTTAACAGGAGTCTTGATGTTCACATGTCACATCTTGATTATTACATATTTTTTAATTGTAAATTCGTCACCTTTTCGAAGAGGATTAGGTTCATCCCCAAAAAAGGGAAAAAGAGCAGCCTCGCAATCATACATTATACTGTGGTCCCTGAGAACATCAAGTGGTGGTGGCGTTTATCTCTCTTCAACCATAGCCGAAACATAAGGTAAACCTTATCAAGCAGTAGGTGTGTTTTTCTTTTGTTTTTTATGTTTGATATCACAAGGCCAAAGTTACGGTCACAAATAGGAAAAGAGTGACCGCTATCAAGAATCATTTGAGTCACTATAACAGAAAATGTTTTTGAAAGCCAAGAGCAGAAAGTTACCATTGTCTCATTCTTGATTTTCCCTCCACAGCTATCGGAGATAAGACTCTGGGTACAGCCGAAGTACTTATAAAAGACAATTGGGAAAGAATGAGGTAAGTGAATTAGCATCCTTATTCGAGTTACCCGCCATACAACAGTACATTAAAGATCTTTCTTCGTTGTGGGTGTGAATATTTAACTTATACAACTACAACAGTCTTATGAAACTGTAAGGCCACGGAAAGCCTCTATTTCAAAGTTTTGGCCAAATCAAACATAACCAAATCAGTGTTACCATTATTTGATTTTGTGATCATTTCATCTTTCGGAGTCTTATGGAAAGCCACTTTTGCTCGCTACAAAGTCAACTCCAGCTTGAGAGGATCTGTTGACTGCTTCATATGGTCGGTCTTCTCGGCAACCCCAGACTGTCGTATTTCGCAGCACTACTCCGTGTTGGTGTGGCTCTGCTCCTCCAACTTCACCATTACTTTCCCAAGAATCCCTCCTCCTCAATACTACCATGACTAAACAGCCTCTTTACCTTCACGACCTCCTCTTATTAAATTCAGTGATCAAATCTCGTAATGTTAAATCCCGCCCTTACGAGCTGTATTTCCGGTCTCACAAATCTGCTTCCTTTGATTGTTCTTTTCTTATCCGTGCCACAAACTTTGGAACTCTATTCTCATCGATATTGGTCGTTCATTGACTCACCCAATCTTTAAATCTAGACTTTACCATTTCCAGATCTCCCTCCCATCTAACAATTCATAATTACTATTCGTCACACATCCCAGAAACCTTTTCCCCTTCGTAATAATTCCAATTTTTTTTTTTCATCTCTACTCAATTTTGTTTTTTGTTAGAATATCTTGTTGTTAATAATAATCTCATATACATACAGCGCCTTTATTAGTTATAAGTTTAACAAAGCTGTGTGATGTTATGTATTTTTTCTTTTTTTGACAGCTAGACAAGATAGAAAAATATACTATCTTAGGAGACAATGTCATAGAATAATGTGTTTCTTTCAGTTCTTTTCATTCATGCCTTTCAATTATTGACTATTTATCTATTTGTAACTATTTTTTCTGATTATATCATGAAAATTATAATCAATTGTTAAAAAAACAAAGGATACATATAAATATACATATAATAAAAACACCGACAAAACTTTGTGGCCGTATATATTATTTCAATTTATCTACAACTTCCTTCCTTACGCCTGAAGCCGTTAAATCCATGATTCAAAAAAATGTTACCAGAAATAGTCATATAGAGTATAACAAGAAATCATAATAGATTTAGTTTTCCTTTGAATTTATTGAAGCAATATTTGTATTATTTACTGCGTAATGTTTTAATTTATTTGCCAGGCATTTAAAATTTGTAAATAAATCATTATTAATATTTTATTATTTTAGGGATCCGTATTACTCTGTATTATTAATTAGTTTTATTAGAAAATAATATTTTTCTGTAACAATAAGTAGCGCAATTAAGTTTTTTATTCAATTTCATTTTAAAAAAATGTTGATTAGATTATTCCCCTTCTTTAATCTGGCGACGCAATTGGAAATTTTAATCTTACTAGCAGTAATAAAAAAGATGATTTGAAAGTCAAATTTAAGAAAAACCCTAGAAGTGAAGGACGGCACGTGGCGAACGGAGCAGCCAAGATCTCCATTAACAACCACACAACAAAGGAATTTTGGTAAAGACCTGTACAACATACAAGGAGTCCCCACCAGTGGGGGGTGAGTGGGGGGAATTTGAGGAAATTACTAGTTCATACAGGAGGTCATACAGGTCATACTCTAAGATGGCGATGCAATGGTTAACAGAGGTCTCACAAGTAGTTTATAAAATATCGCTTTGTATTTCATCCGTGGTTAAGATGTTTTGGAAAGGAATGGAAACAGCAATGAGATACTTTTGCTCTAATAAAATTGATGTTAATTGTAAATGCTAAACATTTTTCGAAAGTAGCAATTAAGTTCAACGTGCCACTCCTGCTTCGTAGTTTAATAGTTCAGTCAACGAAGGCCAAATTTTGCTGATTAGAAAAAATAAAATCATAAAGTTCTGAGCTTAGGTACAGTTGTTGTTAATTGGAGTGTCTCATATAAATACAAATAGTCCCCTCCAGTGCGGGGTGAGCTGGGGGAGGCAGTTTGAAGATCATTTTTTTGGCTTATCTCGGGAAATAGCAACTTTAGCAAAAGATACTTCTCATACAAAATTAAAATACATAGAATTTCCTATAAGAAATATTTTATCAATTTTTTCATAGAGTAGTAGTTAGGAGATGGAGGGGAATGAAATATTTTTTTATGTTAAAAATTGTCTAACAAATCCCTTTTTTTACCTCTAAAACTTGAATAATTGGATAATAATTAAATTTCATATATTATTTACAGGTGAAACAATATTTGAAAAAACATAAATAACTCTAAAAGCTGGTCTAACCAAGGGGTTTTGTGAAGGGTGCCTCCCCATTGTTGATTCCATTGAAAATTTCATGTAAAAAGGTTCTATTCATTCTATATAGTCAGTAGTTTGAGAGATAGAGGATGGGGGGGGGGTCGCAAGTTGAATTTGCCAAGGTGAGCGTGTTTCACCTGTGAAACTTCATATTTATTATCATATTTCGAATTTTGTAGTATGCCTCATCCAACTATTATCTCCACTAAGCATATAAGTAACACTTTCGTATACGTAGTACCTTTTGCTAAAGTTGGTAAAACAGTACCCTCCCCCCTCCCCGATTCATCTTCTTTTAGTCTGGCTCGTTTTTTAATAGATTTATCAAATGTAGAGGTTCCCACAGCACAAACGTGTCAACCCCTAGACAAGGGTTTTTTCCTTTCCTTTATGTCAAACACTTCATCCACTGTTTGAGCACAAAAGAGGCACTTACTTTTAAAGTCAGATCTCTTTGAAGGTGATCTCACAGGGATTGAATGTGCCGTGGGAAGTTGTGGTGATTCAGTTTGTGTTATTGCACGAGGTCTAGTATAGTTATTTTATTTTTTTTTTCCCTGCGAGAAGTATGAGCAAACACTTTTTTCTTACCTTGATGCCTTTCAGCTTTACCATATTTTGTCACACGTACCTTTTTCAAACCAATGATCTCTTTTTCACCAACAAAGCAGCTATTATCCTCTACTCCATCATCACAAATAAAACACTTTTCTGACATTACCGAAGAGTATCCCGTTCAGAGAAAATAAACACTGTAAGTCAGCTCTAAAACGTTTTCACTGACTTATGCAAAGTTTATAACCCAACTGAAAGAAAAATACAGAAACATATTTGTGAGAAATTCGAGGGGGAAGGAGAATACCTACCTGAGAAGGGAAATCAACAATGAACAATTGGTCCTGATATCCTATTTAAGTTACTTCAAATATTATTTATTACCTACAAATTATTGATGAAATTTAACAATTATTCAAGTTTTAGAGGTAAAAAAAGGGATCTGTTAGACAATTTTTAACATAAAAAAACATTTCATTCCCCTCTATCTCCGTAACTACTGACTATGAAAAAATTGATAAAATATTTCGTATAGGAAATGCTTTAATACTTTAATTTTGTATGAGAAGTATCTTTTGCTAAAGTTGCTATTTCCCGAGATAAGCCAAAAAAAGGATCTTCGAACTGCCTCCCCCAGCTCACCCCGCACTGGAGGGGACTATTTGTATTTATATGAGACACTCCAATTAACAACTGTACCTAAACTCAGAACTTTATGATTTTATTTTTTCTAATCAGCGGAATTTGCCCTTCGTTGACTGAACTATTAAACTACGAAGCAGGAGTGGCACGTTGAACTTAAGTGCTACTTTAGAAAAATGTTTAGCATTTACAATTAACATCAATTTTATTAGAGCAAAAGTATCTCATTGGTGTTTCCATTCCTTTCCAAAACATCTTAACCACGGATGAAATACAAAGCGATATTTTATAAAATACTTGTCAGACCTCTGTTAACCACGGCATCGCCATCTTGGAGTATGACATAAATAAATACAGGATAAATTCCGTAGGTTAACAACGAACTCGCCTGGGCGTTCTATCATGTCCCGACTACATGATACCACTGACATTGACTTTATTTATAGCGCAAAGCTTTTTGCAAGTATGGGCATAATGATTATATAAAAATAGTTGTGCAAAAATCTGCAAGATTCATTTTATTTTCAAGGACCACTAGAAATTATTCTTTTAGTTATATCGCGTTTTTTTTTTTTGTTTCTGTGTTCCTACATATAAATAAGTTGATATTTTAGTTTTACTTTCGAGGTGCTCTGGCAACTGCATGTGGTTGAGCCCATTAAATATATAATCAAATAAATAATTTTAATAACAAAAAAAATGGCACTTTCGGCTCAAGTGCCTTCATTATTTTAAATTATAACTCACGTGACTTTTATATATAGGTAACGTTCTCCTGTTAGAAAATTTTGACAATAATATGTGGGGGAGCTCAGGTTAATACTGAAAGATTAACTGATACACTCATTTAAGTAAACAAAAAGGATCTTCACGCAAGATACTGGTGCAGATATGAAACTCATGGATTAACTGAGTGAGGCTATAAATCTTGACTAATAGTTCAATCATTGATATGCAAGTATTTCTCATATTCAAAAATTTTAGTTTGATTTTGATGTTTTTTAGTGTTTTTTTGTTTTTTTAGATGTATATATAATAATTTTAAATACGGTAAACGATGTAAACCTTAACATATAACGAGAAACGAAAGCATTGCATGAACAAAATATATACAACTGACAAAATATATGCTATTGATTTTATTTGTTAGTTGTAATTTATAAAAAATGTGATTGATGTAAAGGCAATACCATCGGACAAACGAGTCTTCACATACTTGTACTAGCCTACTTTTCAACCTTTTGGAATGACATTACTTTTTATCAGTAGGTTGAAAATTAATGATAATAAAGACGTTTGAAGGTAATGACATTACAGATAAGGGCGATAATGTTATTGCCACTTCCAAACATGTAAATTGATGCATCTTGTTCTAAATTATAATCCTGCATAGGCAAAACGTTGACTGAACATGGTTTGTATAAAAAGATTTATTTTGTGAGACTCCAAGCTTATTTTCTAACATACTCAGTTTTATATGATAATAATAGCTTTGTTTTGAGATTATATAAATCGAAGAAACGTCTAAAAGGTTTTATCGAAGGAATCGACTATGTTGAAAGATAAGCGTTTCTGGTTTTGAAGAAAGCAACGAAACCTTAAAAAACAGTTACATAATCGTTCCGTACTTTCGAAACGCTATTGTTTTAAGAGACCAAGATACCCACCAGAGATTGGCCCATTACTTCCCTGCAAGGACTGAAAATTTAATGTCAATGGCTCTTGTTGAAATTTTCAGTTTTCTTTCTTGGTAAGTTATGAAAGTAAACTAGACAAGGTGGCATTATCCTTGTATTTTGGGGACAGTCTCCACTCTTTAGACTGATATGAATCAAGCGTTTTTCTGTTTCAGATTAAATTTTCAAGAATAATTAACTAAGTTGTACCTGGTATCGAGATTACTATCTGGGACTGCATGTCAAACTTAAGTATCTATTAAGTACATTATGGTAAGCGGTGTCAGATCAACTTAAACAAATTACCTAGCAATCTTTCTAAAAATTATCATTAACAACAATTTTTTTTAATTTAACGTAAATTAAATTTTACTTTTTGGGGTTCAAGAAAATATTCTCAGGCTGTTACATCAGTATTAATATTGAGGGGGGGGGGTGACCTCTCTGATATCATCTCATCTCATCTTAGCTATGAGTTCCAACTAACTCGACTATTTTTAGCGATGAAATCTCCTCCAATCAGAAGAAGGTAGCTTGAAAAGGCGAAAAAGAAAACTTTGCCGATAATAACCTGGGTGTGGAGTTGTGCAGCTCTTTTAATGGCCTCGTGCTCTGTCGTTACGATGCTGATACTTGTCTAAAACAGCTTTTGTATTTTAGAAATAATTCCCCTGTAATTAAACCTTTTTTTTTCCTTAGCTCTCAAACTTATTATTTTAAAAATTATTTTGGGCTAATGAGTGCCTTTCACTAAGGGGAGTCCCCCATTGCACAGTCATATTTTTGTGTTTGATTTTAGATCATTCATTTGTTTTAGAATCAACGAGACTATTTATTAATTTTACAAATCCCTTGGAATTTGCCCTTATTCATTTGTTTATAATCCCTTCTCTAAAACTAAGTAAATGTTTTATAATTGATAATTTCAATAGCATTATTTTATTCATATTAGCAGATGAGTCTAATTACAGCGAGAGCCCTCCAGAAATTCTGAAACAAACAAAATGAAATCGGGGCAAAAAGTATATTACATAATAAATTTTAAATAAAATTGTTCTGTTATATTAAAAATGTTACTATTTATTAATGTTTGATTATAATGACATTGTTTTTACCAACCTACCTCAAACGAAAATACAATCATATATTGTCCATCTTCCAAAAAAAACCACTGAAAATAGAAAAAAATTCTGTTGAATTTTGAATAAAAAACATGGAGAGGTGGTAAGAAGCTTTGTTTAAGAGAAGGGGGGATATTACTCGGTATTAAAGGTAATATTTCAGTACTAAACAATGTAACAAATAATTTATCAACGCTAATTAAAAAAATGAAACAGGAATTTTTTTTATATTTTCTTTAATTTTTTTTATATTGATGTTCATTTAAACACTCAATTGTTATTGGAAAGAAATAATAAAATGAAATCGTGAGAATTTTATAAGCGAAAATTGAAGCAACATCAACATTTACCAGTACATAGAATTTTGGCCTGTGAGCATATTTTATAGCAATTTTATTAATGTGTAATACAAAACAGTTATGTAATATGAAAGTAGGTTGGCTCTCTCTCTATGTTTCTAGATCAAGATATGTACAATTAATTGGCGATGCAACTATTTTTTTTTTTTATACATTTTTGCCACACTCATATCTGAGTTCCACAGGTCTTCGATCAATTGGATTCGTTTGATGTTCGAAGGCTTTGCGGGACTGGTAAAACTTAATTTTTTTTTTTTCACAGTTCAAAACTGTCTTATACGACCACAAAAACTGTATGCTATCTTTCCACCCTTCCTAGATCGCGACGTATATTTTGGTGGACTTACAATTCCTGTACACTCCTGTAATAGATCTATGCCCGTACATTGTTAAATATACTTATTATATATTCTGTTAAATTTGTATTTCAAAAAAAAAGTCTTGAAGTCTCTCCCAAAATATCGTTTGTTGTTGATTTAACATCACCAGTCGACGTTTTGCCTGGGTAGGCATCCTCATTTTTGGAAAGTATTCAAACTTTAAAAAAAAAAAACTTAACGCAGTATCAATAAACAAGTGTTTGAAAGTTAATCTAATGAATGTTATAATTATTTTATATCAAATGCTAACGTTGTTTCAATTTAATCTAGGTTCAGTACAGTTTCTTAAACCATTTTTGATATCAAGTGGAATATCAGAATAGAAGCTTTAATATCGTATGGCAAACCAGCGAATCTGAAAAATTCGATTTTCGGTTTCACTATAAAACGATTTTATTTAGGCCGACTTTCAATATTGAATCTGTAAGTCCAAACGATGAACCCATGAATGAAGTTTGTGTCAGGTAGGTAATAAATATAATTGATTCGCGGCAGATCTAAAATCTTGTCTTTTATCTCTCTTGAAAAACGGCATTTTGCACTTTCGCTAGTTTGACACACACACGACGGTATATTATACCCGGTATTTCTGTACCTCCGGTGAATAATTGGTCAAGTCAAAAATGTATACTTCATATGATCGTTTATTTTAGCGAAGCAGGTTAATAAAAATGCACGGTTGAGATGTACAAACAACATTGGAAAGTGGATCATAGTAAAATAAGAACACTGTTCTTTGAACGTTTAGTCATTCTTCGCCTAAAACTTTTTTGAGTTACAAGGAGGTTAGGAGCTTAAAGGGTTATTCTGTGCAATTTTGCTCTTTAAGCCGTATCTCATTTAGAATTTGTCAACACAACTCACATACGTAACAAGATTAGTCTAAAAGCAGGAGTCACTTCCAAGAGGTTCTGTCGAATCGATCTTCAGACAAAGACACGGAACGTCAGTTGATTGAACTTTTAAAACCATTCCTATGCTAAATTGTTGGTTCTTATTCTTAAACCAGTATTTTTTTTTTTTTGTGCATGAGACAACGATGGAGATGGAAAATCGATATAATTCCAAAAGATAGAAGTGAAACCTAATTTTTCAGAAATGAATTTGATTTCGTGGCATTATCTTCTCTGTGCTGTGTTTATTTTATTTTTGAAATACTTAATAATTACCTGCGCGACCATGAGATGTGTACTGATTATAATCATATATAATTACATAGGATTCTGACGAAAGGTAACATAAACAAATAATTGAACACTAATCGATTAAGCTTAAATTATTTATGTAGTTAAGTTTTCTTTTTCCAAGCACAATAAAAATAAAACCTTCTCACTTATACAAAACCAAAATACAGTCAATCTTGATACATAATACAAAATTTTAGGTTTTTTTGATTCGATTTTCCTCCATATAAATAAGTGGATATTTAAGTTTTAGTTTAGAGGAGCTCTGCTGTCTAACAACTACATGAAATGAGCCCATAGATATAACATAAAATGAAATTAAGAAATTCGAGTCAACTCAAAAGAGCCTTGCTCATTACCACACTTTTCCGTCATAAAAAAACATTATTCCAATAGTCCCAGGAACAATCTTAAAAATCCCTCATTACTTAGGGATTAATTAAGAACTGACTTAATTATGGATACTGCATTTTATTATTGTCCAACCAACACTTTACTTTTGCACATAAAAGTAATCAAGTATGCTAAGAAACATGTACATAAATGAATAAAAGACTCTAATTATTCAACTGCAAGTGTTCACAAAGTGTTTAGTGGTTTCACTCACTGAATCAATGAATATATAAGTTATAGCACCCGAAGGTCTTTAAAAACACGCCTCTCAAGTAAGTTCTGCGTATACTGGCATATTGAAGGAATACTTATGTGTTCCTTAATGTGTTTTTTATATGTTACATGTGTCGACTTAATTTGTATTGAATAAGATAATCCTTAATCCTACGTTTATAGTTCTACCTTCAGATAGTCAGCGCAAACAAATCAAAACTTGGCTTTTATTCTGACCAACCAAACCGCAGGGTTGCGGTGACGCTTGCCTGTTCTAGACCGGGACCCACCCAGCCCCTAGGCGCTACCTGACTCTTCCTTCAAGGGCCTCTGACTAGTTTTTTGCAGCTGCATCTTTTATTGCTTACAATATTTACACTGGTATGACTTATGGTTTGGTAATGTTATTTACATTTGTTTAAATTTATTTACAACATAATATAACTAATTTACAATATATACAATGGAGTATAGGGTGATTTATCTTATTTAATTAGCGATCGCTACACCCTGTTAAAAGTTAAGCCCATTGATTTCATCGAAATTCTGGTTGATGCATAACTTCTTACATCTCCCTATCGGTTTCTGTAATTTCAGGAGTACAATTCATCATGATTCCATTTAAAAAAAATATATTTTCTAGGATTTTTACAAGTAATCAATCCATGGTATTTTAAGCACTGCTTATAACTTAGATTTTAACTTTTTGTTACTCTTTTGGGGAAAGAATCCTCATTAGTCAACACCACTTTGAACACCAGTCAACACTACTGTGAACACCAGTCAACACTACTGTGAACACCAGTCAACACTACTGTGAACACCAGTCAACACTACTGTGAACACCAGTCAACACTACTGTGAACACCAGTCAACATCAAGTGATTACGGTTTGCACCAGTACATAGCCATGTTTGTTTCGTTATTCTTTTGTCAATTTTAGAATTTTTATCTTTTGAGGTTTGGTAGTCGATCCCATTAGGTTGCTATAGAAAGAAACTCTGTGTAATTTTGTAATTTTGTTTACAACTGTCAGTTTACGGACAGTTTTAACATGGAGTACAAAAATAAGTATTTTCGACACATTTTACATTTTTATTTTCATAAAGGCAAAACTGAGCGACTGAGGCTCACAAAGAGATATGTGAAGTTTATGTGTTGGTTGTTTAACAGAACGGACGTGTCACAAAATGGTTTAAAAAAATTTGTTCTCGAGATTTTTCACTGAAAGATGACCAACGTTCTGGTCGACCTTCTGAAATTGATGATGACAAAATGAAAGCCATAATTGAATCGAATCATTATATAACTGTGTGAGAGATTGTTAAACAATGAAATGTATCACACACAACAATTGAAAATCATATATGACGTATTTAACATGTTAAGAAGCTCGATATTTGGGTTCCGCCACGACAATGCAAGGCCTCACACACCTTTAGCAACACGTACGAAACTATTGGAGCTTGGTTGGGAAGTGATGTCACATCCTCCATACAGCCCCGGCCTTGTACCATTGGATTATAATTTATTTCGAAGTTCACAAAACCTCATAAATGGTAAAAATGTCAGTAATAACGATGACCTCAAATCGCACTTGGTTGAGTTTTTTGCTGACAAGGACCATGGTTTTATGAACGAAGGTTCATGAACTTACTAGAAAGATGGTCATCGAACAGAATGGAGGATATTTGACAGGTTAAAGTTCATTTTTTGTATTGAAAAAATTGAGTTTTATTTCACACTAAAAAACCGAAATTACTTTCTTGCCAACCTCAATATTTAGCTTTGCTTTTAAAGTATTATGGAGATGATTGCCAGTGGTAGAAAATTTTTTGAATATCATATTTAATCTGTTTTCTCCGTAACTTCCTTTATTAGTTTAACGGCATCTGCCTCTTCAATATTTTCCGTAGAATCTATTTTAAATAAACATATAGTACATGTTATGATAAAATAAAAACAAATAAATTAGAAAACTATTTACAAAAGTTTGCAAAATATTAAAAATATCAGCGCGCCTACGAGGAGATCCCAACGCTCCTAAAAACCTATCATGCGACGTAGTCTGCCCTACCTGCTTTTACGCAAACATAAACAAAACTGAACTAATCCACTTGCTCAATATTATCATCCAAAATATTTAATCATCAATGATCCATGAAACTTTTTATTGAAACTTCTATACTTGGAGTTCTGATTTCCATTACTAATTTTTATTATTACGCTTGTGTTACATTTATCATGATGTGGTATTAGTTCTCATGATCGGTATTAGTTCTGTTTCAAATATGGATTACATATAAGAGCTTCCTCTTCGCATGAGAATCGAATTAAAAAGACCACCTTAACCTGGACCAGCCATCGAGACGAGGAATGCCAGGTGAGCCAACTGAACAAAGGGCAGTAGAAATACCGAACTGGAGTTCTCAGTACTACCGGGGCATGGTGGATTTCCATGCAAGCATACATGAAAGAGCTGATGACCCTAAGAGTTTTTTCTTTTTTCAAACAGGTTTAATATAATTAAGCAAGGTCCGTTGGGCATTGGAGTAAGCCCTTCTGCCCAGGAACACGCGCAACGCAAATACCTGGGATAACGATTCCGTGGTCGGAGGGAAAATATTTTATTGACTTTTCGTTTTAAAAAAAACACTCAAACAGAAATTAGAGTATTAATTTGGTACCCTGTTCAAAATATATTTATGGTTTGGATACAAAGACATTAATAATTGACGCAATTGTGTTTTATGGTGATGGCTTTACTTTACATAAAATAGGGCCTTTGTGTAAGATTTCAGTAACACACACACCTCTGAAAACATTAAACGGGGAGGGAAATCCACGAAATCCTAAAAATGCCAAATTTTTAATATTTTAGTGTTATGATTCCTATATTATGGGATGTTTCACTACTCATTAGTTAATCATCTATGGTAGCCAAAGCAGTCAGCATCCCGTATTAACGCAAATTAAGCTTTATTACTATCTGATACTATTAATAGTAATAGTAAGATTTTCAATGAAAGTAGAAAATTGCCCACATTAATACGAGCTAATTCGTTTTATAATTTTAATAATTTTATTATACATTAGGAAACACTTTGTGAGTAGACCCCACCAACTATCGCAATTAAACTGCGCTTTTAAAACTGACCAAACGTCTTTCGCTTGTCTTCATTTATGTCTGAATGAGACAGTGGTGATAAAAATGCTTTAATCGGTCTGGGAAAGCCGGCGTTATAGCGAGATAACTTATTTATATCGTTCTGCAAATTATTTCTTTTTATTACCGTGTTTCAATCGTAAAACTGTCTCGTCAAACAATTTCTGTGAGCTGTTTACGAGGTAGTCATTGACAGTTGAGTGGATTGAGGATTGTTAACAACTTTATTATGATGAAATTACAATCTGCCTTTACTTAATAGGCAATAAATAATTGAGATAAGTGTTTTCATTCATACCATATTTACAATTTATCATTCGCTCGCACATTCATACGATATTTACAAACAGCCCAGGAGCCCCCCAAGTCAACACGGTTGTTGCCTCCCTCGCAAGCGCGAGCGGAGTCTTGGTATATTAAGATATTAGGGTATATTAAGATATTAGGGTATATTAAGATCATTATGAAGGGTTTTGTTGGTGACGTAATAGGGGGCATTTAATATTGTTCTCAGGACTTTTAATTGAAAGGATTGGATGCGCTTGATGTTCGACTTTTTTGCTGTCCCCCAAAGCTCTATTCCGTATGTCCAGATTGGCTTAAGTATAACTTTGTAAATAAGTAGTTTATTTTCTATTGAGAGATGGGATGTCCTTCTAAGTAGTCTGTACAGTACTCCAAAGCGTCTGTTTAGTTCTTGTCTTTTTAGCCTCGTGTCCTATGGAGTCTAGAAAGAAGATGAATTGGGAATTGGAAATGGATTTATTGGGAGGGCAGTACACTGATGCTAGAGTAAGGGGGAAAGGGAAGGTGCTGATTGACACTGCAGTGGACTGAAGGAAATCATGTGCTACCAAAGGAACTATGTGATGAGAAATGGAATTATGAACAATGACAGCGGTACCTGCATGAGCTCTTCCATCTGGGTAATCAGTTCGGTAAGTATGGTACTGTCGAACCGTAAATGGTCGTTTACTAGTAAGTCTTGTTTTACTAATGAGAGCTACGTCGATGTTCTTGTCGTGGAGTAGTGCTGTCAGTTCGTTAGTGTGGGTGCGAACACCATTCGCATTCCAAAGGAGAATGGATAAGAAGTTGGAAGGATTCACTTATGGATTTTGTTTAACGGGGATAAGGTAGGAGACAAGATTTGTAAGTAGGGAAATGAGAGGAGTAATTAGGGTTCTGAACTCTGTAAGAAATGAGGTTAAAAGGCTGGTGAGATCCAAAGAACTTGAAGGTGGAGGAATGCACGAGATGTGTGGCTGAGGATGGGATAGAGTTTGTGGGTTGACGGGATGAACGGAATGCTGGGAAAGGTGATCTTGTCGGCAGGGAGTGGGCGGTGCCTGTGACTGCTCTCTGTTGCGAACGGCATCGGCGAAAGAGACAGTAGGCCTCAAATTTCTGGCTGGGCCGCTTATTGCTGCAAGTTTTTCCACTTCTGGCTGACGGCGTGGTTCGGTCCTCGACTTCAGCGTTCTGTAAGCCTCGCAGCCCTTGTAGTTGGCCGGATGGCCTTGCTTGCAAAGTACGCATACCGCAGGCGATTTCAGGGGCTTTTTGCACAATTCGCTTTTGTGCTGCCCACTACACTTTACACATCTGGGAGGGTAGTGGCAGTAAGATTTTGTGTGCCCATATGCCTGACAGTTATGGCATTGGACGATGTCTCGTTTGGGGTACGGTTTTTCAACCTGTACCCTTGTGTAATACAGGTGTGTTAGTTCATAAATCTTCTCTACTCCAAGTGTTTGCTCGAGATCGACAAATAACAGTGGTAACGCCGTTTTTATTGATCCCTCTTGTTTTTTATCCTCACGTAACACGTTCGTTATTTGGCGAACTTTGAATCCGAGAGCAGAGAGTTCAACTCCTATTTCATCAGCTTGTGTGCTCGGGTGCAAATTCCTAATAACTACTCGGAGCGAGCGTTCTTGTTTCAGCTGATAGGTGTGAAAGTCAGCATTGGTTTCATCCAAATATTTGATAATTGCCCGATAAGTATCGGGAGTGTCCGGAGATATTTTTGTGTCCCGAGAGCGATTGAGGCACGTATATTTTCCGGTACCTACAATTTTGCTCATTTGTGAGCATAGTAATTTAAAGTTGCTAATGTTGCGTACAAATATAGCAGGCGGCTTGGGCTGTGTGAGAGTTTTTTTGACTTCCATTTCTGCTGCTGGGATATTTTTCAACGCCTCAAAGGTGTTTGGCGTGAAGAAAGGCGACTCTATGGTGGTTTCATTATTGGATGTGCTGGCCTTTGGAGGTATCTCTTCCATGGAACTAGCCGCAGAAGAGGTTATTTGTACGTTCCTGGTTGAACGTCTTGGTTTTCGCTTTACAGGCGATGGTGTCGGGGTCGGACCTAGTGACCTAGATCTTTTTTTTTTATTTTGGGAAATTAGTTGTTGATAAAATCTCATTTTATCATAACAACAGTTTTTTGTTTGTAAAGAAAAAACTACGTAGCGCCGGTGGGATTCAAGCTCACAACCTCCAGTTGCGAGTCACGGGTCTTGGCTCTGAGCCACCAGACCGACTGGCTCAGAGATTCTATTGCGTGGCGTTAGTGAACGATCCGAATGGTGCTAATGGCAAAGGCTTCCCAATATGGCCGACTTCTCGGTCCGATTTCACTTTCACTTTTGTTCTACACAAATGTAATAAGCGATTTACTTACGTCTTGAGGGCTCCCTCGTGACCAGCTCACGTAAGTTGCCTGCTAGAACAATTTTTTTGGATGACTGTGGCCTAAAAACGGTAGAATAAAGTATTTGAAGGACGAGCGAAGTTGAGAGGTGTTTCAGAATGTAGCGCATGCGCAAAAACTGATTGAGGATTAAAGACGAAATATTATACAGTGTATGTGTTGGGAATCTCACAGAAAAGCCCGGCCATATTGAATGGTTTTGTGCGTGGCTCTGCCGGGTCACTCATAACGCAGGGCAATAGGTAAAATTCTCTTAGCGTCTATCATGGCCAATTGGCAGCACCGTGGTCCCTGGTGCATTACGACGTCCGTTTGAGATTCCCATCCCTACATCCATCTATATATTTTTTTTTTTTAATAAATTTTAATATTTCGAATATTTAGAAATATTATTGATGATGAAACATGCGTTTCTATCAATATCTAATGTCTCAAAATAAAAAACGGTCAAGGCCTCTTAGGCCAACACCTACTCCATCGCCAATCAGGCCAAAACCACGCTGCTCAAACACACAAATAAATTCATTAGCAACTAGCTCAATAGTCAAGAAAACCTAACACCGAAGGCAAGCACTTCTAAAAAGACAGAGGAAACCGTCACGAGTCTCCATTCCTCACACCTAACAGTTTCGATGCTACAGTTCAGTGCTGACAAATACTAAAGTAGAGGACATGGACAACATCCAGACACCAAAACATTCTAAGCCACCATCAATATTTGTCCAAAATATCAGAAATTATATTAAATATATATTAAATTGCTATGCTCACAGATAACAAAACAGGAAAATACTCATCAATCGATCACATGACACTACAATTTCTCCAGACACTCTCAATGTGTACCATACAATGCATACTAAATACGTACGTTGATATCGTATCAACGTAGCTCATCATAGAGCTATTTGGAAGATGCAAAGGCCGATTTCCATACTTATAAGCTACAGCAAGAAAGATCGTTACGGTTGGTGATCAGAAACCTGCATCCCACAGCTGACACCAGCTGATGAAGTTGAGGATGAGTTCTCAGCTCTAGGATACGAGGTTTGCCAAATAACCAACGTATTGTGTGAGGACAGGCAACAAGAGGAAGCGATTAAACCAGCGTTACCTTTGTTCCTTGTAGATCTGAAGCACTGGGTGTAAAGAAAATCTACGATCTGACCCACCTGTATTATACCAGAATACAGGTCGAAAATCCGTACCCCAAACGCGACATCGTCCAGTGCAATAATTGTCAGGAATGCGGGCACACCAAAACCTACTGTCCACCTTCCCAGGTGTGTAAAGTGCAGTGAGTATCACAAGAGCTAATTATGAAAGAATCCCTTGAAATCGCCTGTATAATGCGTGCTCTGCCCACAAGGCCACCCGGACAACTATAAGGGCTTATAGGATACTAATATCCAGGAACAAACGACGTCGTCGGCCAGTAGAGCAGCCAGGCACAAGCAGCTTAAAAAGCGGCCCAGTCAGAAATTTGAGGCCTTCTGTCTCTTTTACAGATGCAGTTCAGAACAAATAACAGTCACAGGCCTGCCCACTCCATACCCGCAAGTACGCCTTCCTCAGCATTCCATTCATCCCATCTACAACCACAAGTTTCTCATATTCCTCCACCTTCATGCGCGTAAGTCATTACAACACTGTGCCACATACCTGTAATCCTCCTCGGAGACTTGAGCGGCAGTGGTCTCGAAGCCTGCAATCAATACGTGACAGTGGGAATCGTGGCAATGGCCAGTTTCTCCAATCATGTTCTGAGAGGATGTAGCTCTCGTGCTCTTCGTCAGCCTCCAGTCTTGGTTACGCTCGTATCCGGTGACGTGGCTGATGGAGGAGCATGGGAGACTTCCCAGGGTTCCACTCCCTCTTTCGCATGCGAGGGAGGTGAAAACGATGTGGATATCTCTCCGGGCTGTAAACACTGTATGAATGAGCGAGTAAACGAAAAATTTTGAATATTCTATGAATGCGAACATTGACTACAATTATTTATTGCCCAATAAGGCAGATACAATTTGATCACGACAAAAATTAAAAAAAAAACTGTCTGGAACTTCAAAGGTACATTCCACAATGCCCCGAAAGGCACTGCTTATTTTTAGGGTGTTTTTTTGTTTTTTTTCTAAACCAGAAATCCTTGTGTTTTCTTCCACGTGTCTGCCTGAAGGTTCTGTAGTTTCCTCCATTTTCTGTACAGAAAAAAGTTTATTTGGGGGTTTCATTCGAATACTCACTTCGAATACATCATAAAACCTTTTTTCAACAGAATAAACATAATAAAAGATTATTAATTAATTTTGTGTAAAGCATCAAATTACGTGTGTTTAAGTTCTGATTTAATGTGTAATATTTCATAGAGATTTAGTGGACTATAAGTCATTAAAATTGCGTTCGAAACTATAACTAAATCCCCGAAGTTAAGATTGTATTGACTTTTTTTAATAATAGTACACTAGAACCCTAACAAATAACACGTATTATTAATCAAGATGTCGGGATTTTTAATTTGATACCGTGCTTGTCATGATAAAAAAACTTTACTTATAATTCATCCTTCATTACTTTTGTATAGTCATTTTTATTTTAAGCAGTTTTTATTTTTAATGTCAGGTTTAATGACTACGTTATTATTGTTTCCACACAGATATCCGTGTAGAATTTGAATCCTTCAAAAGATACCTCGAATGCAGGTTGGTTCTAATGGCATAAAATAATGGACTGTATGAGGAAAAAAAATTAAAATTAATAAATAGTGGATTACTAGTGAAAAGAATCACAGTACATTTATTAGTGAACAAAAAATATTAATAATAATACTCTTTCGCCTAAATCAATAAAAAAAAAAATATTGCAATGGCCTGGTTAGTAAGAAAGAGTACAAAAAAAAATTACTGCGCAATTATCTCTTAAATTTATGTTACTAAAATTATAATCTAAACTAATGTTAAAAATCTTTCAATAAAAAAAAAAAATTGAGCTTATCAATAAAATACACACAAAAAATGTGTTGAAATGAAGAAACCTCCAAAATTTAGTTAGGCATTGATGTTGAGGATGGAGCGATGGTCGGCACGCAACCTTTGGTCCTGTCTGATGAGATTGACAAGCCGAAAGATCTATTAGATCTGTTCCAAGGGGAACGGGTTAGATCAGAAACGGGAAGGCTCTCAATCCCTTACGACGGACAGGATGTTCAGGCGGCCCTTCTACACTGAGCCCTAAGGGGTAAGGGACGCTTCCCAACCCAAAACAAGTCTAGTGCGCTTCGGTGCTTAGTTCCAATCGAAGTGGCTATCCCTTTACCTAGCGCACAATACACAGAACATATTTGAATTACATTATTACATAAAAATTTCATCTCCTCAAAAAATAAAATATTAATAAATAAATTTTTATTGACATTTTCTTTAAAAAAAATGTCAATAAGAAATAAAAGTACAGAATTTGTATAACCTGCGACTAAAATCTTAACCTATTTATTATTTTTTTAAATCTTAATTCTGGCGTTCACATAATACTCCTCTTAAGCCCAAGTAATGAGAACGTCAAGGTTTTTAATTTGGTACCCTACATAGTATGATAGAAACATGTTTATTTTTTTTATGGCTAAGTAGGTTTTTGGCTACGTGGAAACCTTAACTCAATAAGACTATTAAGACGCCCATCTTCAAGTTTAAGTTTAATATCCAACCTCTATAAGAATTAGCGTGAAGATACATTGCTCATGTGTTAAAGGAACGTATCAGTCAGACCGACCGAACAAACTAGTTACTTACCAGGCATTGGCAGGGTTCCTTCTAACCATCTATTAGACAGCAAAAAGAATGACCTGCAGTGTAAAATTTAAATCATTCCATTTACAGATAATTAAGAGTACAACAACCGTTTATAAGTATAAAGTGAAATCTTTAATTTATAGTATAATGTTAATTAAACTTAAAACTTGATTGTAAACAACATTTTCAGTTTCACCTCCTCGTGAAAAAATAAATAAATGCTTGATCCCGCCCTTGAGCGAATGGCAGAAAATTGTCCGTGGGATAAATGGCTACATCAAAATCCACTCAGCGCCTGGTATTCAACATAACTTAAATGTCGTCGTGGCTGTCACCTTTTTGCTTAGCGACCGCCAAAACTGAATACATAATTTCTTTTCTCTTTTCTTAAACTTTTACAAAAAGTAATTTAATAAACTATCATTAATATCGCGTTTGTAACTTCAATTCAACCTGTGTTCAGTTAAAGGCATGATATTTTGAATATTGTATCCATCTGACAACCTGAAGTATTGATACATATATATATAAGTTATCGTCTCCCGGCTGTCGACGATCAAAAAAAGAGAGAATAAGGATGCTAATACTACACACAGTTTCGAATGTTAACTGGCTTTATTATCTTCTCATCCGCTATCTATACACAGGCTTTGTTTTCATTAGGCCCTGTGGTATTAGGCTTAACATTGCCTTGCCACTAGCCATAACACCCCCCCCCCAACCAGTTTACGGACATTCCCCGTAAACTTATACATACATAATAAATAAAAATAAAAAAAAAATTTTTGTTTACAAGAGAAATGAAATTTGGACACTTATACAATAAAAAGACAAGCAAAACAAAAACGTTCTCCCATTGTACACAAAAGAATTATAATAGGCACACGAAGAGAGAGGAAAAAACACAGCACTACCGTCAAAATAAACATATAAATACTACACTAAAAATGCCCGAGTAGCACAACCGATAGTCGACTCGAGTGAGTGATACGCCGACTAGGTGTTTTAGACCCTTCACTCCCAAGCTCAAACCGGAATTCGGTTGCAACGCCGGGACACGCCGATTCCGCCGCTAGAAACTTCAGCTGCTCCAAATGCACCGTCCTTCGTTTTATCGGAGGTGTGATGATCTCGATCGTGACCACGTTATGTTCGCGGAGGGTGATCACCCGGAAAGGCCCCTCGTATCGTGCTAGTTCTTTCCCTTTGTTGGAACTCTTTTGGTCATACGATTTCACCGAGTTTGAGTTTTCCCGCGATAACGCGGACCTGGAGGTTGTCTCGCGCTACCTAATTAATTAATGGCACTTATTATCATGACTTATTTACATCTGAGGACTCACAAAATACCAACAGACCGACGCACGTCTGAAGACATTAGAGCTTCTAGTTTTGAAAATCAACAATACCCTAAAAAAGGATCTACAGCCTTAAGGATTCACACTAATCATTTTGATATTTTAATTATATAAATAAATTACAGCTTCTGACAATTTTCTTATTTACGTATAAGAGGTTTCGAAACAGGTTACATCCATTTTTCAAAAACCTTTTTTTTTTTCACTAGTTTTTAAAATCAAAATATCGTGTTCATTCCAAATCCGTATAGATCTTTCTAGCAACATAATAGAATAGTTATGCAATTTTCTTTGTAAATTAAGTTTGTTAAAAATGGAATGGTTTTTGATCACTTCGGAAACAATTCTGAAAATGGATGTAACCCATGTTGAAACCAAATTCCTCATATATGTCAACAGTCATTTTGCAGGGTAGGGTTTGAGGGTCTTCTACTCTTGACTTGATAATGGTCTTCTAAGTACGAGAAAAATATCATATTTGTCGAATTGACTCAAGTTTTTGAAATAAAGACAATACATACTCCTATATTGAAGGAAAAGCGAACGTTTATTTGGGGGAGGGGTAATTTAAACTATAAGACTGTTATTATTTATTTATTTAGAGTCTGATGAGGAAATAGTGTGGGTTTCAAAACGCGTTATATGTTGGAATCCTCAAAATTTGTTATTTGTTTATTAAAATATACAAAAACTTTTATTTAACAGTAGAAATAGAATTATAATCGACAATTAAATAGAATTAGTCAAACTAAACCAAAATAAATAAAAATATGTAACGGAAAAAAAAATTTAGTCAATATGAACAAAGTACGTTGTGTATCTATTTTTTTTTTTCCACAATATAATTCGTGATATTCCAATAAAATCTGTATTTACATTATTTTTGAAAAATACATTATTTATTGTCACGTAAATAGTTCGTATGGTTAGAGATAAATTTTCTCTGCTTAGAGGCGTCGGATAAACTTGACCTGAGCCCGCAGTTTTTTTCTGAATCTGACCACGCTAAACTTGTTAGTTGGCAAGGTTTTCAATCAATAAACACCCGCGTTCTACAAGTGTATATGCGCATTAGAGTCACATTACTAATGCAATTTCTTCCATTACTTCAACTACCGCAATCAAGTTCCCACAGTTTCATATCGCAGTGCCAATCAACCGAAACCAGGTTTCACGTTGCCATATTGTGTAGCAGGCATCGGATTTCCAACACCGCAAAATTATGTCATACAATATAAAATACAACCCATATAAATCGACATATAAGAACAAACATCTTAAGTGTTTGTTTTTTCTAATCCACGATTGTTGTCCTTGATGTGTTTGTTTGCTCTAAAGACGCCAAATCTTGCCTATAGGCTCTACTAAGTTTATTATATCATATTTTATGTAATGTTTCGTTTTCATTTAGCTTGGATCTCGATTGGCCGGGCTTGGCGCTAATCCTAGCCATATCATCAATCAAACAAGTAATCGGCAATTAAAATAAACTTTTTCTCGGTTCCTGAGAAGAGTCTCGACGTACAGTGAAGCTTAGGATGTGACTTAAGGTGAACATCACATCTTATCTAGTTATGTTTATTAATCGACTGATAACAACAAGACATTTAAAACTAATTCATAAAGTTAGTTAATTTTTTTTTTTATAGTCAAAGTCCGTTAGAGCTTAATTTTTTTTTATCGATCTAAAATAATTGATTCCTATTTTGAGATCCTATCACTGACCCGATTCTTTCTGACTTGTAAATTTTCTCAGCAGCTATTAAACAGTTAAAGATGTCAGATAAACATTAAAATAAATTCAAAGGTTTCAAGAAATTCCGACAAATACTGTTTCAGGAGCCAGCAATGTTCGTGAATTAAAAACGTTTTGAGCCCATTCTAATTCACTAGGGTGTTTTTAAAGAACGACCACACCAATCTATACCAAACGGTGGATTTAGCAAAAATTCTTATTTACAACTTTGTTATTTCCTAATTATTTTTTTGATTTGTTTTATTTGACGCGTCTCCTGCTTTTTTTTTTAACTTTTCAATAATCTAAACTCATCTAATACCATCCGTATATTTATTTCTGGTTCTGTAAAAAAACATATCCAATGATGTATGATAGCTTTATTGAGCACGTAGCACAGAAAATTTTGTTAATTGAATTCTATTTTAATTTTAGCCGTTTTCATTTTATTTTTTCTCTCGGCTTCTAGGTTCCATAGACAAGAACCTCGGGCACATAATGAGATAGAAAAGACAGAAGTTGCCATTAATAAAATAAGGGCCTGCTACAATCAGAAGTCAATGGTGTCTTCGGAAAAAGGGAGTAACCGAAGTTAAGAAAATTATGACGGAAGAAACTGCGGGAGTTGCAATAACTCTCTCAGTGTCATAAAAGAGGATCCCCCAACACCAGATGAATGTATCTGATAGGAAATGATCTTAGAATAATTTCTTCCTATTATGAAATGTACCAAAGAAGTCCGAATATAATCGAAATGGGAGATGGGGATTGGTAGTGATGCTGTTTCGATCAAGTGAGCAATCTACCGCCAGGGGTTGAAGTTAATTACTTTTTCTAGGTCTATCCCTGTTCAAAAAAAGTATTCAGATGTCTGATGGAAATTTTGAAACTATTAGAAAATATTAAAAACCGGAGGCAGAAGAAACCAATCATCAAGCCAGTATTTGAAGTTCGGTGAATATTGTCACCGTAATAAGTAACCCTCGTATAATGAAATCCCAAATTTTGACAATTCTCAAGCCTTGTGCAATATTCACCCCATTTGATGGTAGGTAGATTGTGCCCGATAATATGAGTGATTAGGCAGGCAACGCATTTACAGCATTTAAACAGCATTTAAATGGCGTCTCTTGTGCAGAGCCAGGTGTCGGGGGCGTCACTAGGGGAGTGCCTAATCACTCTAGCCCTGGTGACAAGTGCGGATTGTTGTAGTTTATAACATGGACCATTGTTCCATGTCGGCATTTAATATCTGACTCCATTTATGATAGGTATGTGTCCCGACAATACACTATGTTCAAAAGAAAAGGGTACAGAGGCTTCATAAAGAATAAGATTTGATCAGAGAACGGGGCACGGCAGTGTAACAGTAGCGAGGCGTCTGACCGTCTGCAAGGGGACTGCGAGACGAGGTGTCTGCGCAGAGGTGTGGCCAAGAGAGTAGACCTACAGGGTTTTTTTTTTTTTTTTTTTTTTTTTTAAATTTCAAAACCTTAACAAAACAATACAATGTACAAAAAAGTAAAATAACAAAATATTTGGATTACATGTTTCTCCTCTTACTGCATTTACATGCATTTGGCGGAGTGCCTAAATATAATAAATTTTTATTGTCGTTAATAGTTCATTGTTCTTTTACAACACTAGGTGATGAGGCTCACCTTCTATTTGTCACCGACACCAACACTAAACACTAGGAACAAAACAAAACAAACTAAACAAAACAAAACTAAACAAACAAACTAAATCTCTACCTAGAACCTAGGACTAGAGTGTTCCAGCCACGACAGCGTCCTGCCATCGTTGGGGGAACGGAGCGGGGGTTATAGTGTTAAACACCGGGTTTGTTAGATACTGTGATGAATTCATCCACCGTAGGCAGCTCAAATATCTCATGCAGCTCACTGTTTCTTCGCTGCTCGAATGAAGTACCAAGACCTACAGGGCCTAACTTCCGGGCTTAAGTACTGTTTCCCCTTCCTAGTGGAAGGTGGAGACGGCTGAACGGGGTATGTTTTATGATGTCACACCTACCAAGATACGTGATCGCTCGTCCCCTAAAGGACTGTTTATGGCATGGCTTTTAGATTTTATGACCGCCGGAAGTCAACCAGAGGTCTACAGATCCTGTTTTATGAGGGGGCCGGTGGCTTACCCTCAGGTTTATTGCAGGCGGCCTTCGACCCTCTTTTTACCTGCCTTGTTACAACTGCCGCATAGACCCATCTGGTTTATTAGAAGAAGCTTACAAACATTTGCATTTATATTATAATACATTATGCACCAGAGTAGAGGGTAACTTACATATGTGGTTGGCAATCGCTACACCAGGTATGCAATTTTATTATTGGATTTGTCTCGCTGTTGACAGCATACTATCAATAAGAGGAATAAAATAAGCTATACAGACAGATACGCGCAGCATTTACTTATAAGTTAGATAAATAGGAAATAAGTTAGGCTGAATTAAGCTGACAATCAGCCACACCAACATACCGCAGGTGCAATCGAGATACCGCGATCCAAAGATAAGCATTTCACCTCTCGGATCTAAGCCAACCGGTTTACCTGTATCTAGATAGCTATATTCTTGCTCTACCAAGCGCTACATAAATTAGCAATTTCCGTTTACTAAGCGTTTCCAATGCACAACTTTTACATGTTACATGAGACATATGAAAATCCGAACATACCTTACTCTGCGCTCAAAATTACTCCATAATAAATTTCAAAACTTCAAAGAGGTTTCTCGGCTAGTAGGTTTTTTCTGTATGTTAAGGTTGCCTAAACTTCAGTTTTTGTAGAACATTCTTTTTATTGGCAACAAATCATCTACAGTCAACGTTTCACCTGTTCAAAAAAACTATACAGATGTCGTACGAAAATTTTAAAACTGAACAATCAGAAAATATTAGAAACTAGGAGCCATATAAAGAAGCAGGGGAAACCAATGTTCAATGTTCTAAATTCGGCGAATATTGTCCAAATAAAAATTACGTTCGCATAATGAAGAAGAATCATTACATGCTTCAACTTCATCTCGAGGCACTGCATCACTCAGCAGAAGACCATTTTATTTTCTTAACCTAGACAGATCTACATTAGAAAGATTAGCTATTGTTGATTGTCCCACTTCATCCCAGGATTGACTATGAAAGATCTTCCAGACTTGAAATGAATTGGAAGAAGAACTCAAGATCTAACAGAGAAGGACTGAGGTTCATTCTGTGATTAATCACACTTCACTAAATTAACAAAATAATTTAATATGATGCTAAATGTAAAATTACCAATTAAATGTAATAATTAGATAAAATAATTCAAGCAGACTCTAGGCTAGTGAAAACATTTGATTTATTCTATCATAAATTGTAACTATTTTCCCTATGGGTTAGTAGTGTTTTTGTGGTATTGGGATTTTTCTACTAACCCTCTTCTTGATGTTGGCATAACCAGTTTTCCATTAGCTCTTAAAAGAATAATTCGCTCGTCCCGAAATGGACTCAGTTGTCACCGGTCCCCGAAATTCTACAAATCAACAAGTAGGGTGGTGGGGGGAGGGAGAACCGGTCTGAGCAGTTTCAATGATGTTCACATTCATATGGGTTCATGGCACTTTTCTCAGTCAAATTAAGACAAATATTATTTGCACGAATCAATTAATTATTGGTGAGTGTCAGTTTGTTATGCAAATATATAATTTTACAACCCACCTTTTTTTTTTTTTGGCGTTTGATTATAAATTCACATTTCTTAATTGATCATTTGAATTGAAATATCGCACATCACATATAGCCCAGGACATCATCTTGTTATTTATTGAGCTAATTCATGACAGCGATTGATTTCGTGACACTCGCGCACATTCACATTGTAAGCACATTCACCTTTAAGTTACGAGTTGAGTGGGTAGAAAGTGACATTCTCTCGTAACATTACAATATGCTTGTACGCAATCACCCACCATCCATCATAATATAAAAGAAAAACTAACTTTTCCATTTTCTTATGCCAGTATTACAGCTGTAGAACTATTAAAAAAAACTACCTGGCGACAAATTGGTTGATTTGATTCAAACTTCAAAATTTTATATCTTTAAGCCACGTTGTCTCCAAAGTTCAATTAATTGTACATCCAAGTTTCATGGGTTTTCCAGTCAAAACCACCATCAACATGAGGACGGCATGGTTGAATTAATTTACTTTAGTGACGCCCCCTAGATTGATACAAATAATACAAACTAAAAAATGTTTGATGAAGGCAAGGGGGTGTTAGGAAAACGATTGTAATGACAGTTTTAATAACTATATGTAAAACAAAAACTCATCAATTAACCAGAGCTTCGAATCCTCCCTTTAATTTTATTTCCTACTAAATATGACAGTAAAGTATTCATTTTTTAATTGCCAAAGAATTCATTTATTGGAACTCGTGGGATTGATTTTGCTGTTAGAATCATTTCGCCATCGTATGAAACTTTCATGATACCATTCCTTTATGACAAATATGGGTTCCCAAAAACCCTAAAACAATTTTAAGGACGTAATTACAGTATCCCTAAGACAGGAAGACATGGTTATCTTTAATTTATGCCCTACTCACTATGACACAAACGTTTTTTTTATTAATAACTGGCTTTTTGGCCCCGTAGAAATCCTAACGCAATAAGACTGTTTTCATTACCATTTAAGTTTACTGTCCAAACCCTAAAAAAATAAGCGTGAAGTGAATACGTAGCACCTATGTTAATGGGCAGTCTAAGAAACGTATTAATTTTTAAAATGCATTCAGCAGTCCTTGAGTTTATTTATCTATCAAAACTGGAGTGAGTTTTTTCAGTTTATTTTTTTGTTACCGGTATTTAACAGTTTTTAATTTATTTACGGCCCGTAACCATGTTTTATGGTTTTGACTGTATTTTTCAAGCCGAAAGGTTTTTTAAATGTAACTTTCACGAAAAATGTCTTGCTTCTAAAACAGTGTTACATTCACCAGAAAAGACAGGCAGACAGCAGAGTGAAAACGTAACAGTTTATAAGCAGGCAATGAAACCGGGATCACTCTCGACCCCTTGGCCGGTGCCCTTAAAAGAACAGCTTTTACCTGCTTGCAACATCTTCGGATTCAATGCGCAGAAAATACTCCTTGTACTCTGCCCTTTCCAAGTCAAAATAACACATGTTTATTAACAATTGCTGGAGATAAATTAAAAAAACGTATTTTTTTGTTTAAACTGATTGTACGCATTGTGGTCAAATGTAAGCGGTTTTATGTATTTATTTTGCTTGCGTTTTATTACAAAGGTCTTGAATGACGTCAAAATTTGTATCATCTGCTAGTTGCTTCTCAATGAGAAGTAGCATTAGATTTCGCTTTCTTAAATTAGTCATTGGAAAAGCTCCTCTCTTTGTAATAACAACAATGACGCTAGAGCAAGTATTGTAATTGTAACAGCTAATTTTTGCTTTATGTCATCGCTCAAAGTGCGAAAGGTCATTTGTCTAAAAAAGACGCATTTTAAAGGAGAGAAAAAAGAAAAACTGATTTTTTTCCTTATGATTTGATTCTATAATTATATGCTTTCTGTTGTATTCTTGGTTCAGCATATATAGAATTTTCGACATACGACCTTTTGCACTTTCAGTGACGTACTCAATCAACTTTATTATGATAAAATTACAATCTGCCTGATTGGACTATAAGTAATTGTGCTATATGATCTCGTTCATACCAATTTACAATTTTCATTCACTCGCTCATTCATACTATATATACAAACAGCCCAGAGGCCCCCAAGTCCACATGGTTGTCACCTCCCTCGCGTGCAAAGGAGGAAGCGGAGTCTTGGGAAGTCTCCCACGCTCCTACGTCAGCCGCGTCACTGGATAAGAGCCAGCGGAGGCTGGCCAAGAGCGAAGAGCTACAGCCGCTCAGGACATTCTTAAAAATTAAGTCCCCAAACGCCAGAAAATTACGTCGGTTAAGTCGTGAGAAGCTGGATGTTTGATTGTGTCGGCTAGCTCACAAACTTGCCAACAGTAAGGCATATGCAATAAACAAGGTCAAAGATATTAAAGAAATAACTATTCATTTTATTAAAAAACAAAAAATAAATTACTGATCAACAACTTAACCAGGCCTGAATATTAGCATAACTAGTATAAATAATTGTTAGTATAATTAACGTATAAAAATTACGAAAAAGCTTATAGTTACGATACGCTGGATGTTCGGATAGTCAGCCGCAGGACGGTGATCTTCGGACAGTCAACCGCAGGGCGGCGATGTGCGCGGAGAGATAAACAGGCAGATAGGCCGAGAAGTTTAAAGTTGTAGGAACAGCGACTTCGTGTTCGCAGGGGAACAGGCCGGTATGGAGTTATCTTCATCACTCACTAAACCAGGCTCAGGCCTAAAGCCTTGTCCTGTAATACGCAAAGACGTGTTTATTTACTTCTTCGAGCTGTATAATCCTTCGAACTATTTCCTCTGTATGTTGATGTATCAAAATGAAAATTTCTGGTAAAGTGAAATAAAATAAATACATTTCATAACTTACATTTAAAGTTTTAATCTC
Organism: Acanthosoma haemorrhoidale; assembly: GCA_930367205.1. Lineage (NCBI taxonomy): Eukaryota > Metazoa > Arthropoda > Insecta > Hemiptera > Acanthosomatidae > Acanthosoma > Acanthosoma haemorrhoidale. The sequence goes on from OV884014.1 coordinate 46,649,110, forward strand.
AAATATATGTCCATGTATACAATGTTTACATACTAATTGTCTCCAACCGAAACAATCAGAAAAGGAAAGAAAATGAATTTATAATTTAAAAATAATTACGATCATAAAAAAAAAAATCCTCTCAAACAAAAAATTTACTGCCTAAGGGCCCGAACAATAATCATTAATTCTGTTCAATATTTTCAATTCAAATTTCAAATTTTTTTCAATATCAATATTTTTATTATATAGTTTAGAAAAAAAAAATTCCTCCCAAAATAAGTGCTGCCTGAGTAGGGCTGGACCGCCCCCCCCCCCCCCCCAGGTATGCTACTTTCTTTATAGAAACAAAAATATACTACACGTTATATTTCATTAGAGATATTTTTGTTTGGGATTTAAATGTGAAAACCATAGTAGGTAGGCCTGTATTTCCTTATTTCCAGTTTTACACACAATGATAGGTAATATCATTCTGTATGATAAAATATATTATATATATATTCAGGAATAGATATATACATTCTTGATTGGTACTCGATGGATCTTTTTAACTCCAAATCATCTCTAACTCTCCTACCACTAGTCCATAAACAGACCCCTCCTACTTCTGCCCTCCCTACTTCTGCACGATTGCCACCTTTTTTTTGTTCAGTCATCAATTCATACCTCCCTTATACCTGGAGTTACAAACTAGAAATTCTTGCACCTTGCAGTTCAATTTTTTCACCATGACCAACTCTATTTTGAACTACAAATTCCTTGACTAAACCAAAAGGTGCCTGAATGGGCGAAACGTAGATATGGATAATTTCGTAATCTCACAATTAATTAAAAATAGACTGAGATTCTAGGCTCAAATTTATTTTTTACATTTTATAATAAAAGAAAAGGCTAATGTATAGTTATTTTTATAATTTAAAATATAACCTAATCTAAATGATATGATTTTCATGTTTTTGTTCTATTATTTTTTTAAACTATCAAATTCAGAAAAATTGTGATAGCTTTTGGAGCAACTCAATGGAATTCAACTACCAAACATTTCTTATTAATAATTTGTCTTACCACAATGAGGGGGGAACAAATAAGAATAATAAATATGATAATTTGTCCTTTCAACATAAGTAGAATATTTTGAACACGGGAGGAAAAAAAATTCAAAATTATTGAACTCCCATGTCGTTTATTATTAACAATTAAGTATGAAATATATAAAAATTTTAAAAGGAGTTCACTAATAACAAATTTACTCAATTCAAAACCACTATCAAACATTCATACAGTAGAATCTAACATATATCACCTAGCCTACATATTTAATTGATACACTTTAATGTTACCATTAATTTTATAAAATATAATAAACATAATGAAAATTAAAAAAATACATATTACTTTTTAAAAAAAAAAAAAGTATTTCCTTTCACATAAAAAAAAAATGATAGTAAAAAGTGTTTGAATATAAACAATTTTCATGTTTATATAAATATAAAAATGTAGTTTAGGTGTGATTATTAACATGATATTGATATTGTTGTTCTCTGTAACGGTATTACATGGTTGTATAAATTCATTCATATAATAATAATATTAATTATATTTGTATAAATATCCAACAATTAATAGAGATTTCAACAAAGTAGTTAATGAATGTAAATGTTTCAAAAAAACAAAAGAACTCTTCATGATTCATAATCATTGCTAGAGGCAGTTAATAGAATGCCAAATTAACTTAGCTACCTAACTTAATAAAAATAAAAATGTACTCTTCAAAACGATATTGAAAATATTAATAATAAAAAATTGTAACATAAAATTTTTACTTTTAATTAAGACAAGAAATAAGTGAAACACTATATTCATCAGCCTTAAATGTTGATTTGAGTGTTATTATGTTTAACATAGATAAATTAATCATGAAAGACTAAAATAATTAATATGTGCTAATAAATATGCAATAAAGTAATTGTAATATAACAATTATCTGATTGTAGTCGTATATTAACAATTGGATACATTTTTTTTAACAACTTCCTGCTATATATTTACATATATAAATTGAATATTTATAATAAGGACAAATATGAAAAAGATATTAATGTTGTACATAAAACCCTGTTTAAATATTTAGAATTTTAAAACACTAAAAAGTTTTCAATTGTTGGAAGATAATTAACAAATTGATTTTTCCAACGAATATAATCAATTCCTAATAACAAGGGTGTAAAGTATTATTAGACCTGTTTGTAATTAAAACCAAAACTGTGCTCATATTTATCATTATAATGACATTTCAAAACTTTCATCATAGCCGCTTATTTGTAACCATCAAGCACGTAATCATTAGTAATGAAAAGTTTAACAAAACGAAAATCATAAGAATGTTCAAAAAATTACCGTTATATGTTAAATATAGCAAGAATGGTATGTAACTCAATCTCAGATAACTCAGTGTTTCTCTAAATACCTACACATCTTAGGAAATGGATAGTGGCTAGTCAAGTGGAATCTTTATTCATAAAAATAATATTAATTAAAAATACTTAATTGTACTTTAATTTACAATCATATATAATGTAATAAATTTATTACAAAATGACCTCTTTGTTGAAATTATTTACTTAATAACTTAAAATTAAGTTATAAATTTAACTGCTACTAATTCCAATTAAAAATTATTTTATCAGCTGTTATAAATTATGTCAACTTGTCAAACCAATCACTAGAAAGGAATTTCAGAAACTATTAATAGTTACAAATATAGTAGCTATTTAAAGTACCTTCTACCTATAATTTATAGATAATAAGAATATAGAATTCTTTTTATTATATAATCACTGCAACTTGAAGTTATTTAAATCAAAAATATCAACGTGAAATATAAAAATTTTTAAAATGTTAATAAAACATTTTTTATTTTCCTATGCAAAATAAAACCACATGGTACACCAATGTGCAAATTAATGTGATTAACGAACATGCTTATTTACTTTTTCAGTCACTAACAGTAATAAAATTATTATAAATCAGTTAAAGATACATGTCAGTTACATCTTTTGAATTAGGGAAATAATAAGCTACCTTGTATTCATGTACTTATTTTATTGAATCACATCGGTGGGGCCGAAGGTATGACAGTCGAAGGAAGCACTGTTTGGTAGATAACACCATCAGGTGTTATATATGAAGAAGGGATCATCCCATGAGGAGAGGAGGGATAAATAGGGTAATCGTAGCAGTTATAGTCGACATAGGGTACTGTGACACAGTATTGATCACACTCAGGCACCTGAAAGTAGGTCTGATTCATGGGCGCAGGAGGTGGTTGAGGCTGGGGCTGCATCTGAGGCTGTGGAGCATAGTTGTTGGTGCTGGATACCTCACACTGTTGGATGAGGGGGCTTCCCTCGTACGTGTTGCTCTTCTTCGGGCCTAGATGAACAATATAATCCAATGATATTTTATACAGTAATTTTAAATTAAAAATATAGTAAACTGTATTTTAATTTGAGTCCAAGGTCAAAATCATTTTGAGGTTTTCTTTAAAATATTTGGTCAGAAAAGATTAAGCTAGATTTCAATAGTGTGAACCGAGACAAAGCATTTGTTCTAATAGGTGTGGGGTCTGACAACACCAGGCTAAAACGTAGCGAGTATTCTTTTGTTCATGATAAAGAAGTCAGAGAAAATAGACCTGTTTAAGAGGAGATAGACTTAACTATGAAGAATCGCATCTTGCAAGATTTCCATCTACGACCCTAGCCGAAACATATCATTTACAGGGACCTGAGAACACAACTAGAATATTGTAAATTATCTAAATTAAACTACTTTAAGTGTATTAAAACTAATTATTATTTTAAAGTTAGTAAATTAAAATAAAAGACATTTTCAAAGCACACAAGATTGGAGCTAAAACTTGAATAAAATATAAAATAAGTTTTCAACAGAATTTTTAACCAACCAATAATTTTAATAAACCAATTTTGACCCGATAAAGCAAGTGTTTTTTTAAAGTCATTTAATAGTTTTATTGTATTACTGGTGTCGGGTCGTCACGAGGGGGGGTGCCTGGTTACCCTACCCCGGGTGACAAGTGAGGGTTGTTTGCGTTTATAACCTGGACAATCGTTTCATTACTATCTGACTCCATTTTTTTATAGATATGTGCCCCGACAATGCACTATGTTCAGGAGAAGAGGTATAGGGTAGGTGTTGTCTTGGAATGACCACGAATTCACACTTGGTATCTGAGGGTAGGCAAAATCCGTCCGGATCCCAAAAGCGAGTTTGAACCGGAGAGAGGCAGACTGAATTGTCACGGGAGACACTGCTTGGTAAGTTTGCAGGGCCACGACAACTGTTGTCCACTAGGGAGAGGTCTCTCCCAAGGAGGTGCTAGATTTAGCGAGACAAAGGCAGAGATTCTCACTAGGAAGGTGTGGGGTCTGACAACACCAGGCTAAAACGTAGCGAGGCGAGGAGAGAAGAGATGCAGAGGTTTTTCATAAAGAAGCAGTCAAGTTTAAGAGTTTCAAGCTGGAGCCACGGACCGGTAGTTGACAGGAGAATGAGCTACAGGACCCAAATTGCCGGCTTAAATACCCAGCTAGCCTTACCCACAGCCAATAAGCATCGCCATTGTTGTGGCCAATGATGTGGCTTTCCTTTGTTCCCTGGCAGAGCCTGGAAGGGTCGCCGGTGGTTGGGGTCTTATACCTGCCTGACAGCTGGTGTCCCAGCTCATATAACTAATTGGCCCTGGCAGCATGTTTTATTGTTTAACATATTTACAATGATTTATACTTGGGTAATGCTATTTACATTTGTTTACAATATATATACAATAGAATATAGGGTGATTTATCTTATGTAGTTAGCGGTTGCTACACTGGAGTATAAACATGTATACATAACTCAATGCAAGTTTTCTACCATATTAAAACCCAATAGTTTCGTTATCTTCTTTCTCTTGTCCCTTGGAGCATAATGCAATTAATTTATTCACCTTGATTCCACACATAGTGTGAGGGAATGTTCCACTTTGAGTGATCCATCATTTTTATTTTCTTTGAGCCCCTTGGTTCATAATACATTGAATTCCATGATAATGAGTAAATTCTTGGAATATAATATAATATATCTATTTGTGATGGCTAATTATAAAGTACAAATAACAATGACAGAAATGATCAGCTTATAAACCTACAAAAATTTAGAAAATGATAAAATGTGGATTTGTTACTATCAAAATTATGTAATATTGTTAAAGAAGAAAACAGTGTAGAGATCATTCTTCATAAACACCATGTGACTAGAGCTGCTTCCCATGAACAAAACAATTTATCAGGCATAATTATGTTTATGCTGAGGTATGCAACTTCTGTATCCCTAGTAAATACTGTTTTCAATTTTTTTCCAATTTATCCTTTTAGTGTTACTTTTCTAAGATTAGGTTAGAAATTTTTTTTTTTTGTTGACGTCTTATTCCCTTATCCATTCCCATGTAGGGCAGTAGGCAGGGAAGGTGGGATTTCCTATCAGAGGAGGAATCAGTATTAAATAAAAACATTTGATAGAAAATAATTTGTACTATCAGGTAATTAAAACAAATAGAATTCTCGTAACACATTTCAAAAATATGTAAACAGGACTTACAGGCTATCAAAGATGGCTTCATTTTATTCTTAAATCGCGGAGGTACAGATTGACTACTATCATCTGTATTAGACACAATTCCTGGAGACGATGTAATTTCTCTCCCCTTTTGCTCTACGGATGTACAATCATAACATCAACTAGTAATATATTCTTAGGTTAGTATAAAAAATATTAATTTTTAAAAATTTATGATAGAATTTATTTTTATTTTGTTTATTATTGCATACAGGTCTTTTATTGTCAGAACTTTGTATTATTAGTGGAAGCTATAAGACTATGTTTAACAAGCCCAGGTCAACTCACACTGTTTCCTATTAAATTAAACCATCTCCCTATCCTTTTATTTTGCAGTACCATTTACTAAAGGTTGATATTACGTTAGCATATACAATACAATGCATATACAATAGAGCATTGTATCATCCTTGACTATAAATAGCCCAGCCTTAGTTCTAGTCTATGTAATATAAACTTCAATAAGAAAAACCAATTTTGAAATTGTTTGGCCTTATCCCATTATTTTGCAGGAATAAGATGATTTTCAAATAGCATCTTCAGGTAACAGGTCTTATATATCTCGTTCCTATGTACTACAGTGGTCGGTAAATATCTCTTTTACTTTTTTCTAAATTTTTTTCCACATTGGAATCAAATTTCCAATATGGTTATTTAATTATTACTACTTGGTCCATAATGTAATTGATTATGATTGTAATAATTTATTAATATGCCATATATATGGAAGAAAAAAGCAGATTAAATATTTAAGTTACTTAAGAAAAATGTATAAAGACATAATAATAATAATAAACAAATAAGAAATAAAACTTAATTTATGAGCAATTAAAAACAACTGAAAATCACATTAACCATATTATATTAAATATTCACATACCTTGAACAGGAACAGGAGGGAAAGATTCATACGTAGGAACTGTTGGGCTATCAATAGTGATGTAGCTGGGCTGCACCACACTTGGATTGACATAATATGTTGGGCTTGGGCGCACAACATAATTCATGCGAAGGTGCTAAAAAGTCAAAATATTTTAACTAATGTACATTTTATAATTACAATTTTTAAAAATATTAACATTTTTCATTCACTTACATCAAGTCCTAAATTGTAGAAGAACCTCAAAGTTGCCACATCTGTGAAAGAGATATTTTATTAAATTAATTTTATATGGATACCTTTATAATATAAACAAATGTTTATGACTAATAAATACTGTGTTAATCAGCTTGAATAAATGTTTCTTTTTATTCTAGAATAACTATGTTTTGACCATCATAGCTGCCATACTAAGAAACATGGAAATATAAGGTAGGAGTTGAGAAGACAGATGAAGCATTCTCCTAGAACTAATCCAGGAATTGAACTTTATTATGTTATCAGTCTTATTATAATAAGGTGAGGATATGTACTACAATAAAAACAAATTGTATTCCCACAATGCATATTTGTGTTTACAAACGCTTTCAGCAATTGCACTGCCACTATACTCAGCTTAATATGCTTGGTCAGAGTAGGGTCTGACTAGTTAATAGTAGGAAAAAGTCCAGACACCATCCAGAAAGCAAGTATATTAAGCCTAAGCGCCTAACAATGGTAGTGTGACTCCTGAAAGCGCTTAAAAATACAAATACGTATTGTGGGCAAACAAGTTGTTTTTAATATATTCAAGAGTCAGTCAGCAAAGAATATGCTGTCAGAACGATGTTTAAGGCATTGATGTCCCACAAGGGAATAATGATTGAAAATTAAAACTTATAAGAAGAATTATTTAATAAATCAATAAGTCTTAGACTATTAGACCTTAAAATTATGGACAAATTGTAATTTTGAATGCTAAAGACCATTACTTTGTTTTCTTACTATCATAAATATTAAGAAAACCATCACGTTATGTATTTTTTTTTTTTTTTAATTCTATGAACCATTTTTGTTATCAGAATTGATTTTTCCCAAAAGAATTATAAAATTATGTTACTAATTAAATTTATTTGGGCCACAAGATTGTTATGTACCGAAATATTATTTATTTTATAGCTAATTAAGGCTTTATCTGTTTTTTAATGGGTAACAAATATATTTTATAAACTTTGTCCATACGCCCTGTAAGGGATTAGCTTAAATAGCTGCATTAGCGTGGAAAGGGCTTTCTGACCGAACCCCTTCATTACTTCTGAATTACTGATAAGCTTTTGGAATCAGTTAATGCGAAGCAAGAGGAATTACCCTCATAGACTTGGAGGTTGTTCTGTTTCTGCCTACTAGAGGACAGCACCAATCAAATCACATAAGGGTGCTGTTCAAGACATGTGAGCGTGATTGGAGATGTCACCAGGTGGATCCAAGGCAGTCACTATTGTCACGTGGAAGTTCCATTCTATAACCAGGGTCAAGTCTATTGACAAACTGACTACATGTACATCAGAGGAGACAGACCGACCACACAACCACCATCTTAATGTGACATTCCTTCAGGTCAGAAGCAAAACACTCACGAACCATAGAGACAGACCTGATAGTGTTTTGTGCCCTAGAGAAGAGGGCAAGAATCACCCAGACACCAAGGAGAACATCCGCTAAGATCAGGGTTTATGGGGTTTATTGGCCATAGAGTTGTGTTTATTATGGTGGGGTGAGCTGATCTGGTCGAAGGGGACCAGCCTATTATTAGTTTTTGTCAACCTTGAGCTGCCGCTCAGTTTTAAACTTTTATTTTAAACATAAATTAAGTATACGTAGAGAGATTGAGCACATAGAATATATTCTTGATTGTTGATTCAGATTTATAATTTATTTCCATATTCTAACCCTAAAGATATACTACCACCAAGTTTAATTTTACAGGTATATTGGTATTCATGCCTATAATTTCATTAATTATGTAAAGATACGCCCTCTTTAATTATATTATTTCCTCAAATTTTTAGATTTTATCTGTTGCCTGATCTATGCCCAACAGTTTTATACTTTTGGCTTGTTTAGCCACACAATTTAACTGTTTAGCCCAATAATTTAGTGGTCTTTCAGGTTCATGAGCTGTTAAGGCAAGCAAAGTATTTTTTTTTTTTTTTTTTTTTTTTTTTTTTTTTCGCCCGATTGGCAAAACCAAATGGTTAGAATGGAACGGGATTAGTAGACTTTGGATTTTGAGATTCTCAGAGGGACTTAATCTTGAGCGATGGACAGCTAGCTGTAAAGTTACAGTGGTGGTTCAAATTTAACTTTTTATTATTAAAAGTCATATTGGCCACAACAACAAACAATAACAAATCAATATTATTCAATACTTCTAATAGAATTTATGGCACTTGTGAAGTCCTGATTGTGTGAAGCCTAAATTTGGTGAAATGTCAAGTTAATAAATTATATAGAGGAGAGACCCAAGGGCATTATTTAAAAATAATCCTATCTTATTGGTCTCTATTTAGAGTTTTACTCCCTTAAATGTACTCTTCTATAATAGGAGTATAAAGAAAGTGATGTAAAAACATATATACAGAAAAGGATAAGGAACGTCATGGTTGATTCTTATGATTATTTGAAAATCAATTCTTAAGAAAAATATTGTGATTCAATTTTTGTTAGAATGTGTGTTACCATTCCAATATGATTTTTAATAGTGTTTCACTCTCTTATACATTCTGTTTTCTAAAACAAAAAACCTAAACCCGTCTTTAGTGTGCTAATGCTTGTTTGTTAATGTAAATTGGTAATGAAAAAATTACTTAATAAAATTTACCTGAATGTGGTAAATCGGAACCGTCAACATTCATAGATTTTGGAGCCATTAAGTTAACAGTCACTGGTTGTTGATAGGTTGTCGCAGGTTCAGCAATAGGTAAAGATAAAGGAGTAGAATAAACTGGATACCTGGAAAACAAATTTAAGTCATGATCAAATAAACATACACTAAAAGAATATTATGCACAAGACCACACAACCAGGGAAGAGTACTATTACAAGAAAATATGAATATTTGACAAATGTGATTGAATAATTTTATTTGAATCCAAATGAACATAATACGCCAGAAAATGAAGTTATACTGGGCTGCAAGTCAACTGATGATGGATCCCTGATAACATATTTAATAAATAATTTTACTGGGAATCATCATTTTTATTTTTTGCAGGTTTACTGGCAAATTTCCTCCTAGGAGTGATTTAGTGACAAAGAAGATTTTATCCAGCAGGTATTTTTAGTTTTATTTCATGTCTCCTAAAGCAGGTTATGTGTCAAAGTGAGATCCTGGAATTTCCTCTCCAGATCCACACACATTCCTTTGTACTTATATCTGTTCACAAAGTGGGATGTGCATGGTCGCAGTTACTCAGCCTCTGGAGCAGCAATGAGTAAGCTACTGGAATAAACGTGCAATGAATTTGGTTCATACAACTGAAAAAAGAAAGGTTGAGCGATAATACCATATCCCCTGCCACACTAGCTCTTTAGTTTCGCCTACCAACTATGGCAATAATTATGGTCAACCTTATCTCTAAAGAGGTGTTACACTATCAATTTAATTTTTATTTGTTAATGAGCAGCCTATGAGTCCTCAAACATCACTTTCTATCCAAGCACAGAGTTTTTCCAATTCTAGCTTAACAGCTTTGATTCCTGTTTTGTAGTTTGTTGCCCAGGGGCCCAGGAGCCCACAAGCACAGCAAACTTAACCCGCTTTAAATTCTGTTGGAGACACTGAATGGATTAGCTCCAGAGAGTTTCTTAGCACTGTTGAAACTTGTTGATCCTTACAGGTACCTGTCCTGTCCGTTACCTTCATAACAATACCTCCGCAACATGTATTTAGCATACTTATGCACAATATTTTTCATGTTCAGAAAAAGGGCTATTTTTCAGAGAGCGTGGGGCTCTTGGAATAGCTTGAGGGTGAATGCCAAAAAATCAATTTAAAATACCAAAAAGTGTAGGAGTTTAAAAATACATATAACAAAGCTACATATTATAATCTACAGAAAAAAAATTACCTATATGTATCCATAGGTGCCATAACAGGTACATGGTGTTCTGATTTTGTGCTATCTGGGCAGACTTGTTCCTCGACTTCTGTTATTGTCTGTTATTTAAAATAATTCATGGTCTTATATAACTTTACTCTTAGAATATTTTAAAGCTACACATTAAACACAAAGAGTTAACCTGATAATGTGTTGGGCTGTAGTCTTCTTCATCGTGATGAAAATCCATTTCTTGTTTGGAGTAATCTGAACTATGGAAAAAAAGCATTTTTTTTTTTCTAGAAAACTTATACAAATGGCAATAGTATTATAGTGATGTAATTGTTATTAACACTCTTAAATACAGTGTTCATTTATTTTTTAGTAATACAGTTTTTTTTATATTCATACAAGCAATGGTATACCTAGACACAACAGGAGTTTGTGGGCTTTTGATATCCCTGCTGTTCCTCATTTGCTTCTCTTGTCTTTGTGAGTAGCTCTCCATATCTCTAGCTGATTTAAGTCTACCAACAAGGTTCTTCACAACCTTTTTCCCTAATGAAAACTTATTGGTTAAACTAACAATATTATTGATTTAAACTAATTTGAAAACATTATTTGTTTAAAAATTAACAATCACAATACCAAATACACCTGTACAGATAGGATGACAAAGAAATAGGAAACCAAAACCTTTATTTTGGGTTTATTTAAAATAACCTTTCAATTAGTCTTTAGCAGTTATTCTCAATTAGTTCTAATAAATCACCAGCTCAATTACTATTTATGCTTCATTACTCACACTGTTTAAGAAGAACGATTACTTACCAGGTTTAAAATCAACAAGTTGCAATGAATGTAATTTCATTGGAATTGATGGCTTTGTTGGTGAGGAAGAGGACGGTGATGTGGGTGGAAGTAGTTCTAAGCTATCAAAAGCAGCACTTCGCCTAGAAAAAATTTGACTAAAATGCATTTTTTGCAAATGAATCCACATTAAGTAAATGATATTTTTGGTAATTTTAATAATAGTTCTCCACCAAGCTTATTGCTCAAAATGTTTTCATATTTTTTTTACTAAGGTAACCCTTTTTGGGGTAAATAGGTATCACCTCTTTTTTATCATTTTGATCGTTATAATGTAGTGCTGATTATTAGATTAAGAATATGTGATTATTAGATTATCACTAGAGTATAGCGATTATTATTGTAATGAAAAAAGAGGTAATCTTTGCATTTGTGTTAAAAGAAGCCAGGATTAGAGAGGAAGTTCAAGGTTCTAACTTGAAATGTTATAATGAAATTCGAAAACAAAACCAATTTATTCTAGCACTGAATTAGTTGTCGAACCAAATGTATAGGATTTGCTTTAAAACAGGTATAGGGCATGTATGTATGTCGTAGTGATAGTATGAGTAATAATACAGTTTATTTGAAATTCCACAATGGCACAGATTATTTAAAAATTAAGCTAAATTGGTTAAAAATTAAATGTGAAAAAAGTTGGGTTTGTTTTCTATTCTTAACGCTCTCAAGGCCCAGCTCAAAAGGTATTCATAATTTAACATTATGATATATTTTCAATTAAATAAGGTTTTGAGAACCAGCACCAGCAGAAGTGTAATTAACCTTCCAAGACAATTTTAATACTTTTTTTTGCAAATATTTTAGGTACTTATTCAAAAATTATTTTCAGTTTTTATAAAGGAATTTCCTTTAATAAATAGTTTTTGGCCAAAAATACTGAACTTTTTCACAATCATTTGATTAATATTTGAAAAAGATGGTTTGCTTACTGACCACCCCTGAATATTTTTTCCTACGGCTTCCTTTCTAATTAATAATTGGTATATCAAATTTTCTGTTAGTAAAAGAATAGAATAGTAAATAAAATAAATTTTTGATCTAACAAAAAAAAAGTAAGGCAACTGATCCTTAGTTCTGCTGATAATAGCCACTTGTGACTGTAATATACCTTTCTTACACCGCACACTAATGCATGGTAATCGAACTAGTACACATGATTAAGTTATAAAATAAAAAATTACATTTCTCCCAATTCTTCAATGAAAACTATTACAGGACCCTTATTTGGCTGCATTTCTTGGACATGTCCATGATATGCTCTATCATCAACTTTAACAAGACATTTAGCTCCTACTTGAAGTTCCTGGCAATTCCATGGGCAGAAACCATACCTCAATCCTTAAAAATGCATAAAATTTTATAAAAAAATATAATTTTTCATTGTGCATATGTATTTTAACTGAAACAAATTTAAAATATATATACAGTACAACCTCTATTATCTGGGGCAATGATGAGGTGAGTATTCTCTGATAATCAAAAACCCAGATAATCAAAAAACACGTTTTTATAGACTAACTTTGTTGTCAATAAAAAAAAACTCTCAAATATATTTTTGGACTTCTAGAATTTTTCTTCAGTTGCTGTTTTAAGTTAAGCTTTCCCATGTTTCATAAACAGTGAAAATCGCAATTTTTACCGTCCACATTTTCAAGACATTCTTCATGGATTTTGCACAGTTTTCTTCAAGAATAAAAGTCTTTCTGTACTTTCTTTTTAAACTGACTCACACCTTGATCCATGGGGTGAATTAACAAATTTACATTAGGTTGTAGATTGTAGACAAAAATTTGTCCATCTGTTTTTAAAATGGATTCAGATGTCGCATTGTTGAGTAAAAGAACAACCTTCCCAGTGAGTCTATTTTCACACTGATATTCCCGGTCATATTGGAACAAATTTCTTTAAAAAAAATTTTTAAAAACATTTAGATTCATCCAAAAAAAACCCAGATGATTGAGTACCAGGATAATCAAGGTTGTACCATATATAATACAAAAAACAATTTCATAAAGTTCAGATATATATATTTCAGATATAATTTATATATTATATTATTTATTACCTTTTATTGCTTAAACATAAACTCAGTACAATATAGGAGTATAATTTATTGTAATAGAAAATTTGTCACAAAAATTTAAGTTCAGAGTATAAAATAAATAAATGAAAATGTATCTAATACCTTTACGATATTCATTCCATGTATCGTATTCAACATTTCTGTAGATTTCCATATCAAGGGACTTAGCGACCTTGTATGGAAATGGTGTTATTCCAAAATCAAGTAGGTCCTTGACGTTTAAATAACTGTCTCTCATTTCAAGTCTTAAAGTAAAACTACAAAACATTAGTGATGTGTATTAGTATTATGTAAGAATAATTATCTAATTTTCTAGGAAATAATTATGATTGAAGATACCCAGTACTGAGGAAGGGAACTTGTTCACGCTGATCCCTCGATGATTTGTCATGAAGCATCTTATTCACAGCGTAGTCAACCTCTTTTAGTTCAAATACATTCTTGTAAAGTAGTTCATACACAGTAGCTGAAAGTTATAGAACTTTATAAGAAATAAAAAAAAAGCCCAACTGAATGTTTTCATCATAGTTAGTAGGTGCTGCTGAGGTGCTAGTGAGGATAACACTTGGCGTTATCTCTCAACCTTAAATTCAGCTTTGTTAACCACTACTTCGCTACTTCTTTATTCAAGTAGCTTCTCATTTATCTTTAGAGACCTGAGTGAACCGCAACCAAAATCATCTCCCAAAGAAAAAAACCTTGGGAAGCCAGGGATCAAACCTGAGTTTTCACTATTATTTAAGTCAGCATGCTAACCAATAGGCTGAAGGGACAATGTGACATTGTGACACCAATGTTTGCACTCTACCTCTTTTAGTTCAAATAACAGGTAATGAGTTATGTATCATGGACATCATGGACACTCCGCCAGAGTAATCTAAATAAAAAACCGAGAACATAAACTTTACTAAGGTTTCATTAGCCATATTAGCATGATTTTTCAAGTGAATGGTCAAGTAGGGTGGATCTCAGGGGCACCATCAAAAGAAGCAAGTAAAAATAAAATACAATAGAAGATTGCAAAAAAAAAGTGATATTAATAATAACAATTAAGAAAAACATGACAAAATATAAGTTGTTACTAGTCAGGAACAAACTAAATATTGTACAAACAGGAGATCTGAGACTGGCACAGACTTCTGTTTGACCTGATATCACCAATCTTTGTGAAAATCAGGAGGCTTTCTTGATTTGACCATAGTTAATTTTGACTTTTTGCAGAAGAGGTTTTCAAACTGTCTTCTTACCTTTGTTTCAGTTCCTTTCTAGCAGTTTATTTATAGAATTATGTATAAGTTTTTTGTATAATATATATGATCATTAATTTTACTGAGTTGTTGAATTAAACTTTTGACTTAGGGTTCATTTTTTAATGTTATATAATTGCTCCTGAAAATCAAAATGTGTTAGCAGCCTGGGGGGGGGGGACACAATAGCTGGACAAAGTTAAAGGAGAGGCAGAAAGTTGGTATGGGCCAAAAAAGATAACCTCTGTTTTTGTGTTTTGCCAAAGATTGATATTTTTTGTAAGACTACATAAAATAATTACATTGGCAAAAAGCTGCTTCGATGATATATTCTTTAGTGTAAACTGAATCATAATGTCTATCTTGAGAGTAACAGAGCATTATTTGTTCTTTAAAGCCATAATCCGTAACATTCTCTGGTGGAGTATCAATTTCTTGAAACATAATGAAATCCCTCCTGTAAATAAAAATAAATTAAAACAGTAAAAACAATTATCTGATATTATTATTACATTTTGCTATAGATGTAAACTCACCTATACATTAATGACATAGCTTCAATTTCAACTTTTCCCCCCCATTCTCGAGGATTGTACATTTTTTCAGCATATTCCATTAAAGGGCATGTTATAAGCTGAAATCCACAAATAACTAAATCAAAAATATTATTGCATCGAGTAACGTTTAACAAATATCTAAATGCAGCTTCATAAATTTAATCAATGGCATGAGGTCACGGTTTCTCTAAGGTTTCTGGATAGACTACATGGCAATCCCTCTCCACCCAACACTGGTAAGAGGACTTTTCAGATTGCAAGCGGAAAGCTACAGAGACTTGATATTGACTAGTCTACTATCCTCCTCCTGAGTTCAAAATGGAAAGTTTGTGTTAAAAACAACTAAATCATAAAGGGACAGCTCAGAGGCTAGACCAATTGGCAAGAGATAGGGGAGGACCAGGGCTCGAGCCTTGGATTTGTCAAAATCTTTTCTTTTTTTTTACTAATAATTATCACATTGTTAAGTTTATTTTTTAATAATGACACAAGGAAGTACAATAATGAAAAAACACCATTTGAACTTTTATTTCAAGTAAAACTTTTTCAATAAGTATTTTTTTTAACTCTTGTTTTTCAAACTTAAAAATAAAAACTTTGTTATAACTGTTTAATAAAAAAGTAAAACATTTTCATGCCTTTTGAAATGTGTATTTGTGTGTGTCTGTTCATAAATGATGCTTTATGTAAGATAGTGGTTATAAGGCTGAAAAAGGAGTGATTCAAGAGTACAGAGAAGACTCCTTCGCTAACTTGTCTGCTATCTCGTTGCCTTCGGCTCCCGAATGACCTTTTAACCACTGTACATTTATCATTTATATTGACCTAAATGAAAAATATAGACAAAGGCGAAGGTGAGCCTCATCACCTAGTGTTGTATAAGAACGATGAACTTTTAACCACAATAAAAATTTTATTATATTTATGCACTCCTCCAAATGCATGTAAATGCAGAAAGAGAAGAAATCTGTAATCCAATTATTTTATTATTTTGTTTTGAAATTAAAAAAAAAAAAAAATATAGACAAAAAAAATTATAACTTGAGTAGTTTGTATCCTAATCATTGCATTCAAACATATTATTAACTATATTGAACTTGCTTTAATGAACTCAAGTTATGCTTCAAATCCCTTGAAACTATTTTATTATTCTTGAATGAATTTAATAGTTTTATAAGAATTTTTTTTTTATTCAAAACCTTTATAGAACTCACTTTTAAGTAAAATTTTTCTTGTAACAGTAATTTTGTGTCTAAAAAAAAATGAAAAATTCATGAAATTGTTAAAATGAAACTTTTTTGTATGAAGTGAATCACATTTTTCCTTGATCGAATTACAATTACACATTACATTATTTTATAAACGAACAATTTAATTACCAATCATGATCTAATAACTCAAGTTACCTTTTGAAAATGGTCTTCATGCCTTATCATGAAGTCTACTATCTGCCTCCTGAGTTCAAAATGGAAAGTTTGTGTTAAAAACAACTAAAACATAAACAACATTGCATTATTACAACATTTTTTTTTTCTAAAAAAGGCACGCTAAAATAAGAACACCCACCTGCTCTGAGACTGCTCTGAAAAGACAAGTACCATCGCGAGCAGTGTGCTTCCTGTAGAAGCCTTCACTGTCCAGCCATACATCCATTTGGTCTATTGGTTTCACCCATACACGACTCTTAGAGCTCATGTCTGATATGTACAATAACTTAAATATAACTAATAAAAATAGAAAAAATATTTCTTAAAAATGTGTGTATTCTGTAAGTCTTTGTAATGGTGTAAGGCCAAAAAGCAATCATGTTCCTTTTTCAGATCCCATCCACTATGACATTACCCTTGCCACATCCCTACATTTAACCTGCCGACCAAGGTTCTTGTCAGGAGGTAATGTGGCCTCTGGGACTGGTTTAACCCTCCAGATGGAGTATAATTGATTCAGAAAAAAATTGTTCATGGACTAAATTGATTCTACAAGCTTAATGACTCCATGGAAGCAGTGAAAGAATCAGGACTCAGAATAGGTTTTTAGGACTCTTTGACAGCAATTGCTTATGGGTGAGTCTAGTTAAAACCAACCAAAAAAATCGTTTTAAGACTCACTATCTTTGACTTCTATGAACCTTAGGATACATGTTTATGTCATAGTGTTAAGGATCTAATTTCGTTTCTGAATTTTTTAACTTTCTGTTTGTTTAATTTCAAAACTCTCTAACCTCAGACATTAATTATGCTAGAAAGGTGGTTGAGGTTTTATTTTAACTCATAAATAATAAGCCTTTTGTACATAGACTAATAAGCTTACTAATAACTTGATGTATAACAAGAAATGGTTCAGAATTTCTTTTTTTAATTAGTTTCCAAAAGATATTAATTAATTTTTTTTGCCAAAATATTTAGCATGCAAATTTTTGTGAATAATATTTAACAATGTTTAGAACTTAATTTAATTATGAATATTCCCATTTTGTTACTTTCACTATATAACATTGATACATTTTTTCATGTAGAAATGTAGAAGATACAGCAGGCTTCTGGCAAAGATAAAATATATTTTTTAGGAAAGTGAAATTTATTATTTGATTTAAGTATGATTAACTTTACAAATTTCCCTATATATTTACAAAACATGGAGACATATTTGATCGTTTTTGTTTAATTGTAGAGGATGTGGGTTTTTAGCAAACTTAAAATGTATTTATATGGAATGTCAAGTTTATAAAAATACTTCATGTTTAAAATTTAATTAATGTGTACTGCCATTTTGAAAACTTCACTATATACTTATAAAATATTGATCCCTATTTAATTAATTTTTAAAACAGCTGACAATGCAAGCTTTTGATAAAAATAGTTTAAAAAAAAAATATTTCTTGAAAAATTGTCATAATTTCTTTATCTCCCATATTATATTTCCTATCAAATTACAACTTGTTACTTTAAAACTATGCACAATTACATCCATAGCAAAATTAAGGCAATTTTGACAATTTTTAGCACCTTTCACAGTCACAACCCAAATACGAAAAGTTATAAAAAAAAAAAAAATGTTTCCATTATTTTAAATTCATGTTGTTTAGTTCATAAATTTCAAATTTACTTTGTATCATCCCAGTTTTCACAGCAAAAGTTAATTATTAATTTTAGGTGGCTATGATCTGCAAGACTATCAAGCAATAAAAGTTTTATTTTTGTTCATTCTTGCACAAATTATTTTATAACCTAATGTTATTATTATCTTTATTAGTAGAATATTATCTTATTAAAAGTATATTCACTACAGGTTCCAATAAATGTTATTTATGTCATGGAGTAGCAAGGCATTATACAATATATGTGCATTTAATTTATATTTTACAAATAATTTTAATACTCACCTTAATTTTAAAATCAACTTTAATAAAATAACTTAATTAAATAGAAATAATTTAAAAACACATTATTAACAACAGTATATATACACACACAACAGAATAAATTAAACTAAAGAAAATGTCTTGGCTTGTCTACCTACAGGCCTATAATTCTGAACTCTGGCCATCTATAACCTGTGAAAATGAGGATTAACATGTTTTCATACTTGGATCAAAACAAGCCGGTCACAAATAAATAGACAATGTGTGTTTAAACAAGCATTTGAAGATCATGAATTCATCAACTTAAAGCAGCCAAATAAAGAAAAAAAAATCAAATTAAGAATGAAAATCTTAACTAATATTTCAATAACTTCTTCAACAATGATTTAATTATTGTTTCATAATTGAAAAAAACATTATTGTCAGCAATGTCTGTTCTCAATTATTGTTAATACATAACTGAGGATTATCAAATTAAAAAAAAATCAAGTCATAAAATTAAGGAGTAAAACCGATGTTATACCGGTAAAACATACCGTAAAACCGAGGTAAAGTTTTAATGACTTTTGTAATAATTGTCTAATAAAGCCCAAACACTTACAATAAGGACATTAAGATCTTTAATTTGGTACTCTACTTAATATGATATGAAAATATTTATTTTTTAATTTCAAAGCATTTATTAATTGACACTTCATTATTTTTCATAAGAATGTTTTTTAGTTTTAAATTCTGGGGCATTCATTAAAAGTTTCATGCAAAGTGAAATCATACCTTTTATGTGAGTTTAATGACATTATGTAATTATTGTCCACGTAAACCCCAATTATTTATCATTAATTTGTATGTTGAAATCTTTAATTTTATAACATACTAAGTAGGATAGAATAATTTTTTTTTTATTCTTAATTAATTTATTATTTACCCTTCATTATTTTTCATGACCCTGGTTTTATTTTAACAATGAGGATATTTAAATCCCTACTAAAGAAAAAATTATTCAAGCAATCACTTACCCTAACAAATGAAAAGACCCATGGATTCGACTTGCCAGCAGAACTATAGAAATCACCGTCCTGGAAAAATTACAGAAATCCTAGTACCACTCTTTAGGGACATATGGACAAAGAAAGAATTTCTAGAAGATGGGTAAAACTCTTAAAACCTTGTTAAAGGATAACCATTCATTCATTACCATTAAACCACTATTCATACCAAACAAGGTCATTACGAACGGATTTTATATGAAAGGATTGTAGCGAAAATCAGGCAAGAGCATTTCAACTTTTGAAGTAATATATTTATTAAATGCTGTTCAAAGAATTTTAGAACAGTCACAAGAATTCCAGTCCACTGACCTCCGGGTCAAAGTTATTGACAAAGACATAATACAATCTATGTATAAAGAGTTCACCTGCAGAGTCAAGCCCTAATTGAACCCATTTCAAACTAAATCTGAACTGTAACAAGACTGCATTCTTTCCTCATCTTGGCCCCACATGAAAAAAACAAAGCCCTCCCAGAAAAGAGGACTCCAGTGGATTCTGATGACTAAATTAGACGACTATACGTCTATGAGCTTCTTGGCACAAAGGTTCTTCAATATATCATGAGCAAACTTGAGGTCTTCATCAATCGATGCATAAATAAATTCTAGGAGTAAGGAGTGATAACCAATACAGAATTACTCCAATGAACACCCCAGGCAGAGATGTGGTTTTAGGTAAGAAGGAGAAAGTGGCATACTCACTAAAAGCCAGGTCGTGAAATTACTAAAACATTTACTTGGAACCCTGATGGAAAACAAAAAGTAGAAAGATCTAAGCAGGCATGGAGTTCAAAATTCTCAAGGAAGCAAAACAAGTACGAAAAGGCACTGACATGAACTTAGCCAAGTCAAGTTGTGGAGTTGATCTTATATGGATTTGAAAATATTTTTCCCCTCATAAGGTAGTCAAGTGGAACCTTTATGTAAAATTTTTTGATATAAAAAAATTCGTGGGAAAATGATCATTTAGTAAATGTAACAATCAAATTTACTAATCATATCATAACAAATTTAAAATTTTGATTTAAGTTAATTGCATTTTCTAAAATATATCCGTTTTGTTAATTTCATTTTATTATACACTACATATTTCAGTACATAGTTAATGTTTGCCTATTTATAGTTTTATCTTACAATAGGGCTGGGATTTGAAGGAATTTTCCTTTTTTTTTGTTGTTTTTTTGTCTAGGGGAAACCAGAGTTCCCTACAGATCTTCGCCGATCTTGAATACTAGGTCTAAAACACAAACTCCTATAAGATCTTTGCGAATTCACATTAAAATAGATTGATTAAATTAACAAATTATTATTTATACTTTTACGCTAAATTAAATATGAAATTAAATCTATTTAATTCAAACTTTTAAAAACATGAGTAAAACCCTTATGGTAACGCTGATTTGGCTTGGAAACATTGTTACAGTTAGTTAAAATAAAACCTCTGTGTTTTGAGTGAGGGAGTCAATAATTACTTTGATTTATAGAAAGAATGATCCAAGAATGGCACCTAGTTCCCAGTGATTCATATCAACTGCGTTGCCCTTGCATTGCACAGGGTTGCCAGAACAATAACAGATAACTTCCATGAAGTAATAAAATAATTTCTAATGTGAAAAAAATGTACGTGAAGGTCCAATCCAGGGTAGTCTAATTTAAAATTAGAATCCCAAATTTAGCATTACCTCCAGAGCCATTAGTACCATGTTGGGGGAAGGCAGCAGTGTACTATGCCGAACTGTTAGAAATAGATCAACAGATATGATCTAAGTAAAATATTAGCATGTAAGGATTGGATGGGAAGGGCAATTCCCCTGTGACATTTCATCCCGACACAAATACTCAATTAATTAATAAATCTCAGAAAAGTATACATTTTGTATATAAATCAAAGTTAGATAAATTAGTTTAAGCTGGGTATTGATGAAAAGGCTGCAGGAAATGATTAATTTCTGTTCCTAGCTCTCTTTTTATGACAGACAATAATTTATAAATGATAAATAAAAACCCTTGTTAGATTTGATATTCTTGTCATCGCCTACTTCTGAAAAGATATCATTAAATGGCCAAGCAAATCAAGTTGGCCCATTTCCAACTCCTGTTGAGGTTTATATTGTTCTTCACTTAGTTCATGTACCTTAATTAACCAAAACTTTGTTTTAGTACGCCCCATACTCTAATAAAAGCCACATTTAAATGTACAATTAACTACTGTCAAGTAAAAAGATACCTACCCGAACATTGTGGTGAACGAAGCATTCTAGGAAAAGCGTGGGAAGTTTGCTTCTTACAGTTCATGACACAATGCATAGAAAAAAGTACTGAGAAACACCAACATCTTCTGGTGCTTCCACAAACATTTAGGAGGGGTGACTTTTTACCCCACAGGGTGCTGAAGGGATGAGGGTTTGTAACAACGTGATGTAAAGTCAACATTAAATATATTTAGACAGAATGTTATAAGAGTATGTTTATGTTCAGAATTTTAAACTTTAGTAAGTTGCTCATATCATTCAATATTTTGCAAGATACAGTTTTAGCGCATTTTACATACATATAATTACATACATAAAAAACATAAACTCCAATAAATTTATAAGATATTTATAATGATGATAAAAATATCTTAAATGCATATTATATCTCATTCCCAGCTTATGCCCAGTCTTTTTTTCCATCATTTTAACCCTGTATACTGGACCTATAATATTTTACTTTCTGACAACTTCTCAACAGCAAGAATAATTGTAATTATGCATTTAATTGGCTCAATATTAACTTAAGCACATATTTCATAGTCTCCTTAAAAATTTTATTTTTATCAGGATGGATCCAATTGAGAGAACATATATTGTATTGGACAGATATTGATAAAGGCAAACCATGAATTTATTCATAAGTTCTCAAGGGGGACTTTTTATCACAACTTGCCTGTTTGTCTAGTCAATACTTAGGGTTCTTATCAATTTAAAAATGGACTTAATTAATGATTATGATCATTTTATAATACAATATAACCCAACACTACTTTATGGAAATGAATCCTTTGATAGAAAAAAAAAAAGGCTCGAGCCAACCAGCATGAAATGTAAGCTACAGTTAATCAAAAACTCAGTGTTCTGCTAGCTGGCCCTGTTCTGAGTAAGTTAACAGTTTACTATAGTTCTATTTATGAACTAATTAGTGGTTATAAGAACGATGACCCTTTGGGTAAATATTTAAAAACTGATACACCAGGACACCCTTAAAAATTCAATCAGGAGCAGAGTTCTTCAGTGAAAGAAAGATAAGTGAATCGATAAAATTTATTATTCCTATACATAACAGTTTTGATCAAATTACCAATGAGAAGGAAGATCATGAAGATGAAATAAACCAGATAATGAATCCAAAGTTCCTACCTGTTGTGGTAAATGCTAGTCTACTCAATCATAGTGAAATTATTTGAAACCTTAAAACCAAACTGAATGAGGTAAACATCAAATATACTGGAAACAATACCATATTTTAAGTCTATGATAGAGAAGATTATGTTTCTATCAAAAATATATCATAAGAATAAACTCAGCGTCTATACCTACATACCAAAACATGAAGTAAACCCGAATGTAGTTTTAAAGGTCATGCCAAAATATTTTCCTACTGAATAAATTATAACCGATCTTAAGGCCCAAGGCTTGGAACTAAGCAATATATACTAAATGATCTAAAAATTGGATGGAATCGAGAAGAAACTGCTTACATCCAAAGTAATATTTGTAAATAAAATAAAACTGTCCTAACTTCTGCATAGATGTAGTAATATTGTCATTTCCTGGGAGATTTAGAAGCACACACTAAATCAATCTTATTTTTGTCAGCGGTTTAATCATGTAGCCCGTAATTGCTAACAATGCCAACATGTTTAAAATTCTTAGAACACTTCACAAAAGACTGCCGTAATTTATTAATAGACAGTTTTTCACCACAATGTAGCAATTGCCAAGAAGCACATTGCTCCAACTCAAAACAATTTGTGCAATATTAACAGGACCTGGAAATGAAACTCAGTAAGAAGAGACCAGCCATAACCCAGATTCACGGGTATATAACAATATGTATGACAAGAGCTATATAACAAGCTGAAACTCAACGAATCCCCTTCACTACTGAAACTGGACTCAAAATGGACTTAAAAAAAATTTCACAGAAGAAAAGTGTATGGGTGAGCCATCCATAGCAGATTATTTAAAATAAATTAAAAATATGTTTAGTTTTAGTAACTTTAATCATATTGTTTTAAAATATATTTAACCAAATGAGAACAGCCTATGATGGTACATCAAAAATATTTATTTTAATTGAAGGAGGTCTTTCATTCCTTGACTAATGGACAATATGCTTCTTTGTTATCAATTACTTCTTTACTATTATTTAAGTTGGCATTTTCTACTAACTGTACACAAATCCATACTCATAACCTTTAGACTAAAAAAATCTTCTTTCAGGAATCATAACATTCTATTGCCCCACGATTCAGTACAATAGAAACATATTCACCAACATTTTGTCACATATTACTTTATACAGATCCGCTCGCAATGATGGCCATCATAGTACTGGGGATAATCCGTTTACAGTAATATCTCTCCATAAACAACATAAACCAATAACAAGTGGAATGAAAGCAAATGTTTTACATAAGATATTACACCCTGTTATTTTTTATTTAGCTTTTATTTCAAACGTTAATTTATTTATTTGGGATATGACATTGATTAGCAAAAATATAAAATGAATGATGTGGACCATACAACAGTATCCAGACTATACACTGTAACAATACAGAATTTAAACTGTTTCTACATCACAATCAGCCCCATTTAGTCTGTTAGTGAGACAACACTACAAGTTCAAGACTGACTTTCTGTACCGTAGGATAAGTCATCTATTGGAAAAATAAAAACTGAGCGGGCAACGGAGTGATGATTTTAATCAGAGCAGAAGTTCCACTCTCATATAGGTTGGTGAATAGTCTTGTCCACACTGAAACGGTTGGTCTTCAATTCCAGCATGAAGATTAAAATGTAATGGTAATTGCAACCTATATCCCATCATATAAATTGTACATTGCTAATTTAATTGAAAGATTCAGGTAGAACAATCAGGTATTAGTTTTTGGAGACCTAAATATAAAAAATGGGCCGTGGAATTGCCAAAACACAAACAAAAATTGAAAAGTTCTTTTAAATTTTATCTCAAGACTGAGTATCTAATTACACCATCCATTTGAACATACACATATCCCATCTCAGTGGTGCTTTAAATCAATGATTATTGATGTGGTCCTCACAATAAATACTCTGAATTTCTCAAAACTCATTTCCTTTTCTTGTCTCAACTCTCGGAGTTACTAGAACCCGGTGATTTTCAGCATTGAAAAAGAAATAACTAATACTAAAAATCCTTTTCAAAAAAGCAGCCTGGAAAGAATTTCAAAAATTTCTAGATAAACAAATTGACATTAACTCTTCCATTAATCATTCATATGATATTGATAAATTCATAACTCAATTCAAATGAGCCAGTAAAATTCGCAATGATATCAGCTAACCCCAGGACTCCCCATACCCATTTACACATACAATTTCCATGTACATACCCAACCATTTGAAGACAGAGAGCATAGAAATTAAAAACTGAATAAAAAAAACATCAATATATAAATAGCCCATTAGGTAAATTTTTTTCTGAACAGTTTAAGTTTTACGTCAGAAACCAAATGAAAAAAAGAAACTTGTCATACACTCTAAAGGAATTTTACCCAGGAGATAAAAATCTATGGAAAATACATAAAATTTTTACTAATATCAAACCACGTATCTCACCTCTGAAGTCTAACGACATTGCCTACTCAAATAAAAAAAAAACAGGCCTATTAGCCTCCTATTTTAAAATTAACAGTGCCTATTCTGAATCTTTTTTTAGGTTCCTAGTCATCTGTCTGTAATAATTTTTTGACATCAGGGTTTGATGGGATGTCGGATATGTACAGATTAAATTGGGGGGGAGATAAACAAGAGCCTTAAGAAAGTCCTGTGATAGGTGATGTGTTTTTGATCGTATATTGTTGATTGTAATGTAAAAAGATCTACTAGAAAGGTGGGAGTGGATTAGGTGCATTATGTAAGTTGGGAAATAGTAATTTATAAGTTTATGAATGAGCCTGGTGTGCCATGCTGTATCAAAAGCTTTTTCTTTATCAACTGCAACCATCCCAACATGTTTCTTCTCGTTAAAAGCTTTGGTTATATTGGCAGTTAACTTTGCCAGACGTGTGACTGGGAAGTGGTGTGATCTAAAAGTAACCAGTTCATTAATTATTAAATTATTAATATCTATAATTGGGATTGTGTCTACTCCTGGAGATTTTCTTACTTTCAGCAGTTTTGTTTGTTTACTTATGCAATTTGGAGAAAATGATGGGAAAGAATGAGATCATGATTTTCTTAGGAATTGGGAT
This sequence comes from Acanthosoma haemorrhoidale, assembly GCA_930367205.1. Lineage (NCBI taxonomy): Eukaryota > Metazoa > Arthropoda > Insecta > Hemiptera > Acanthosomatidae > Acanthosoma > Acanthosoma haemorrhoidale. The sequence continues at coordinate 46,675,392 of OV884014.1, forward strand.
GCGGTACTATTTACAATGCAGTCATGGTTTGCTTTCCCCACATTTTTGGCCGTTACTGTTAATTTTAAAATAGGAGGCTAATAGGAATGTTTTTGCTTTTTTTTATTTGAGTAGACAATGTCGTTAGACTTCAGAGGTGAGATACGTGGTTTGATGTTAGTAAAAATTTGATGTATTTTCCATAGATTTTTATCTCCTGGGTAAAATTTGTTTAGAGTGTATGCAAATAGATTACAGGAAAAAATGGAAAAACTAAACACTTATTTCAATAAATGGGAAATTAAAATTAACCCACTTAAAACAGAGGCAATAGTATTCAACTGAAAACAAATTAATTCTGCATAGAGCAGAACCCCCCCCCCCCACAATGACATATAATGCACCATGCTGGAGTTACACTTGTACTTCAAATTACAGGTGATTGGAAGCCATATAAAACATCAGTATGCGCATAATTAACAATTACCCTCGACACACCAAGATAACTACTGTGATAATAGACCTAAAATTACCCACAACTCAGCGGTTTGCTTACACCCAGATAAAGAATTTCTTTTTTCTAACTTCCATATTTGAAAACCCATTAATAAGAGACATAGGCAATTACAGTAAGTATTCCCTCAAAACATACATTCACAAACGTGCAAAAGATATATTGAGGAATAACATTAAGCAAATTATTTATACTTAATTAATTTTGTTTACTTATCTCTTTTATATTTTATTTAGTATTATAATTATTTTTGTTTTATTATGCAGGTTTTGGTTACCTTTTTCCTGTTTATGTTACTGCTCAAGATTTCCATCACTTGTTACATTACCAGTAAAAAAAAATTGCAGTGCAAAGCATCTATTATTTTAATTTGTAAATAATAGACTATATAAAAAAAAAAATCAGGAACTGCATCTTAGGTTAACTTTTGAAACAAATCTCGCAGTTAAATCACTGGTTCAATTTTTAAAAATAAAAATTTGCTCAGAGCCATTTGCAACAAATCAGTGGTATTTAATGTAAAATCATGTTTCAAAGGTATATCCCATAGCAAAAAGTTGAGAAGCTTTAAGAGACAGTCATATGAATCAGAAAAGCTATAAATATAAAATATCAGAAAGTCGGATTAGCCTTTCATGGTCAAAGAATGGATTATAGGAAGATTGGTTCATTTTTAACTTTGGAGGTGTTATGATCATCCAAAAATTTTAGGTCTTCAAATCTTAAATAGTTTTTGATTTGTGACCTGAGTAAATTCAAAAGTTTGAATTATCAAAATTTTGCTTGGAATAAAAGCTTAATTAGCTTAATCCTTTACTTATATATATATACTTTAAAAATTTCAGATTGATGGAATAATTTTTACGGGGGCTATCTTAGTACAAAAACAATTCCCCTGCCTTTTTCCAAGTGAAGCCACTTCTGTCTTTTTTTTTTCTTTTAAAATGTTCCCCATGCAAACTGTTTAATGTTTGTTGATCTGAAGTTCTCACATATGTAGCTTTAAGCACTTCAAAAGATCTTAAATACCCTGGATTGCTTGAGATTTTGTTAAATATTTTATTCCTACATGAATGCCGAACTTAATTATTAGTGTCCGATTGCATATATTATCCAATTTTTTAGAGAGATTGAAATTTTTTTATAATTTCAAACAGACAAATTATGATAAAAAGAAAACAAATAGTTCTTATCACTAAACATAAACTAATTATACATCAATATTTACATTATAACTACCTGAATAAACTAAGGAACATTTTATTAGAAAGACATCTACTTTCTCTGAACTCGAAGTACAAATTATGAAAATAAATAATTTATACACATATAACATGCTGACATATATAGTTACACCTCTGTATTTATTTTTCATAATTAGTCGCTTGGAGGGTTTGGAACTCAATGTGGGCAGGAACCTGTTTACATTTGTATGTTACATAATAGACTGAAACAACTTTTAAGCACACTTAGGCCTGAAATAAAATCAAGTTGCCTTAAAATATATATCTTCAGTAAGTAAATATGATTTTTTGGTGAACGAGTAGATTCACTTTAACAGTATTTCCCCTAAACACAAACATGTTACCATTCTATTGGGGTATAAACCATATATCTTGAACCATAATTTTTTTCCCCAAGATATCTTTTTCTCGTTTTCAGGTGTCCGTAATGCATACATGACACGTAACCAAGGCACAGGAGCCAGATTGGTCTTAAAGTATTCAAAACAGTTTGAATTAACAAAAATAATAATAATGTAATAAATGATTAATACACATATGTATTTTTGAAATAGTATTGCCTTTACTTATTATAATTTAAAATAGTTTCTGGCATTAACCATAAAAACTAAACATTTCATTACACATCAAATTTTATGAGTCGTCTACATTTATAGAATCTATACATAGGTTATTTAAGAAGATAAATCCATATTCAATATACAACCACTGACATCTAGTCAACTATCAAATGGCCTTAGTCTTTCCTACTTCAATTTACAGTTAAATGTAAATGTATTAATTGAGGGTACCAGAGACAAAATCGGTATCTTTTGAAATGTACTTTTCAAATGGTCTCGGTGGGCTCATCCTTACAAAGAGAAACAGTTAACAACGACCAGATATGATCCTGATTATTCTGACCATAACTTGCATCAGAGGGACCCATGTGGAAGTGAGGCATTTTACGTGGTCACAGCAGGTCACTTAGCCTCTCCTTCCCAATTCCACTCTGATACGAACGCTCATAGGCACTGTCAAGGAAAACCATACAGTCCAAGGCAACAGTAACCAATACCTGTGAAGAACTATGGTCTTCGCACATCCTATGGTCTGTAACCTAAATCCTAAGCCGTCAGTATAATCTACGGTGGTAGGTGAACCATACTGATAATGACAGCGCCCATGGGCTCATCAATTAGATAGTCCACTGTGAAGGGCATAGCATGTATGTTCTTCCCACAGCAGCCAACGCTCCTGGTGTTGGTTTATCAGAAACCAGAAAGGAGCAGTTTCTTATGATATAGGTAAACCTATTATATCTCCAAGGCTAAATCCCAGAATGTATTGAGGAATGCAGCTTTTATGTCAGAGTACAGTTTTAAGTTCGGTTAATAATTAAATAAAAATGTTTACTTTTTTGTATATATATTTTTTTAATAATTGTTGTAAGCTCCGGTGTCGCCTAGTAAGTTCTCGCATAAGGCTAATTAAGCCAATCTGGAAAATAAATATAAAAAAAAGAGGTAGATTGGGCTATTTAGCGGAGTTGAATGTAGACAATCAGATTTTTAATTTAAACTTAATAATGAATATAATGATGACTAATTCTAATATCAAGTGGGGTAGTATTAGTCAACACAAACTCATGTTAATATAGAGGTCAAAATGCTGCAAAAGCTTTATTACTTGAAGCTTTGAATACGGATAGAGCCGGTTTTGACACTAGTAACCACAATGAGAAATAATCTAATTAATTTTTTACTCTTGGGGACTTGTAGCATTAAGTACAAACTCTTGAACATACCTGACGAAATCCTTATTACTTTTAAACAACTCCTCGACCGAGGAGAAATGGAGGAGTTCTTTCCTGGCTATTTCAAATCTTGGGCAATAGAACAAGTAATGCCGGATGGTTCTGGGACTGCTGCAGGAGCAGCTGGAAAGCCCAAAGCTCTCAAGAAACGACAGGTCTTCAGCGCTAGGTTGGAAATTCGGGGCAGACCACTTGTCCAAAATTTCCCGTCTGATTTCAAATTCGGTAACAGTGGAGTATGTCGGGATATATCCTTGTTGGCTGTAATCGCTGAGGTCGCCATCTTCAACGTCGCTGTCGTCTGTGTCAACCTCCGCGTAGATACCGTGCATGATCTTGTTCTCTTTTATGTAATTGGCTATTCTCTTCACCAGCTCACTCAGTTCAAGAGTTGAAATCCTGAAGACATGTCTGAAGGTATCGATGCAAATCCTCCTAATTACCCAACTCCCTTGTCTCATTATACGTACGTAAAACTGGGCTCTGTATTTGTAAGGGTCCAACTTGATGTGTTGTGCTAGAAATTTGAACTGTTCAAAACTATCTTTTGTTTCTCTCAACATCCTGAACAGGACTGATATGTCTTCTGATGTTATTTTCGAGCAGTCGTAATTGCATTTGCAGGTCAAGCACTGGAAATGAAATTTATAAAATAATTTTAAATGAATTCTTGAAAGAAAGAAATGAGTTCTAATAACCCTAACGTGTTGCCTACCTTTGCACAAAGAGGTGATATCTTTTCTTCAAGGCACCATGTCTTTAATTGAAACTTTTTGTTTATGGTAAATTCGTCTTCAGTTTGGGTTGTCTTCGTGTTCGGATATCTGGTAAGGCAGCAGTATGGGTCTGTTTTTAAAGGAGATACAATACTTCTGCAACAAAAAAAAAACGTATAAATACATTTGAATTTTTCAGTTAGATGTATTACTTTATGTGATAATAACTGGGCCAATCGCTTTGCAGTCACGAAGTGTACTTGTTAATTATCAAGTACAGAATCATTTCGGTAGTCTCTGGAAAAGTACCAAAGTTTTTATCATAAATGTTTAGTTCTTTGGATGTGTATCTTGGAACAAATACCCTTTTCATTTATAACGAAACAATGATGGTATATGCTCGTACAAGAATCAATCAAAGTTCATAGCATTAAGTATAAGTGTTTTATTTTTCATTGATTGTGGAACTTAATTTTTACAGATATTTTTAGTATGAAGAATATTAATTATCCGTTTTAAAACTAGTGGAAAATTCGATCAATTCGTATCACAAAAAAAAAAAAAAATTAACGTTTGTGACTATTTCTTTGACTTTATAATGAATTCAATTTGATTTTCTTTGAAAGTTAGGTGGCTAGCTTATTATATACTTATGTTAAAATTATAGAGCGCATGTTAAACAGTACTTACTTGAATCTTTGGATGTTGTGGTTTTTAGTCTGTGTACTCCTGTTATGTTTACTGAGTGCGTGACCCATGTTTCATTGATTGATTGTGATACGCAACAGCAAGGTATTGGTAAGTCGTTTACATTGTAAAAAAAAAATTAAAAATCTTCATATAAATCTGAAAAAAACATAGATGTGTGTAAATATCTATCAATTAAATAATTAATGTTAAATACAAAAAGGTAAAGTCGTGAATTTCACAACCAACAACCTTCTGATTTTTGAAAGGCGATATAATTTTACCATTTTTGTTATGACGATTATAATGCAATACCATTGATGAAAACTTTCGGCAATTCTGGAAATTCTTTTTAATTGTTTTCGTTTGTAAATCAAAAACTTGTAAAACTTTCTGTTCTACCTAGATATGAAATTCTATGTCAGCTACGAAATGTGAGATATTGACTCTTCATCAATTATTAATTAATTATTTGATAATAAAAAAATATTTTTCTATAATTTTTAGTAGAGCATCAAATAAATGATCGCAACGTCCTATTCAGCGATATGGAATATTCGTTTTACATTTTTAAACCATCATTTTAAAAAGTCATTAAAATTGTCATTATTGAATAATATTAAATTTCGTCAACCTACGCCGATAGCCCACCCATGTTTTCATTTTAATTCACAATGTGCTAGGAAACAAATTATGCTTTTATTACACAGTAATTGAATCGATTAATGACGCTTATTGCCTTTCATGGGATCAATTTTATTTTTGGTATCATCTGGGCATCTAATGGAACTCCCTTGCAAAATGTTATATCTCGTTTTAATACATGGAAAGGGGCAAAATTGTGAACTAAATTTCATCGAAAGTTTTAATGACTTACGAGATCTTTTATTTGATACCCTTCTCAAAATTGATAGGAAAATATTAATTTTTTTTATTACTCTCTAATTCATTAATAAGCCTTTATTATGTTTTATATATGTATATGGTATGAATTAGATCATTTATCACAATTACTTATTGCTTAATGAGGCAGATTGTAATTTTATCATAAGTTGTCTGAAAAAAAAAAAAAAAATTATGGAGTTGAAAGTATTTTTGCTGTCGCCTGGTAATCAAATGGAACCTTCAAATTAAATTTCATGTTTATAGGACGTCGACAATCCAGAACAGGCAGACTGAAGCGCGGGTGAAAACATAGGAGCTTATGATTTTTAAAATAATTAACAGATCCTTAAAACCCAGCCTGCAATGACAAAATAATGGTTTCATAATTTAGAGGTAAGTTTCTTCGGGATTTTTTTCCCATCAACCAAAGTGATGGATCCAAGCTTAGGGGCATGATGCCATTGGCGTACGAGTGTCTTTTCTGGACCAATCTTCAGTCAGTGGTGTACCTAAAGCTTTTGCCACTTTTCTAAGCCAATCAAAACCAAGAGTGGTTATTAATAATTTCTGGACATAAAGAAATAAATTAAAAAAAAATATTTCTCTTGTTTAGACATATTGTGAACATGATAATATGTTTGCGTCTATATATATTTACTTATCTTGATTTTTTATTAGAAAAGTCTTGAATGACATAGTCAAAATTTATACCATCTGTTTTTCTGGTTAGATCTGTAGAATATGGTTAGATCTCGATTTTACCACAAAGTGACGTACGTAGCTTATTTGGCCATTCCAAATTCCAAGTTTACTGTGCACTTGTTTTTTTTGTCACTCAATAGGGGTTAACATGTCGGACCGCAAGAGTCAGCGCGCGCTTTTGTTAAACTCCTTCTTATTATAATCATTTAGTCTGTTGAATACATTATTTATTATGTTGTTTATTTTTATTTTTATATAATATAGACAAAAAAAAATGCCACCCTAAAATAGGTGTCGCCCGTGGAGTACCACCCCCGCCAATGTTCGTACTTTTCTAGACATTACTGCTTCTGAAATAATTGGCCTGAGTGAATCAGCAGATGGTCCCAATTCCTTCAAGATGTGGCCATTCAAATTTATTTCATATCTTTAGTACACCTGAAGGTGTCCACCCTTTTAAACTTTGGCAGAACAAAAGTTCGAAGTAGACATTCCTGCTTTCTACTCCTCCAAATTCGTAACTGCGGTTTTATTTTTATTTGCAGTAAAACACTGTTAGCAGCTACAGTTCATTTACTCACGGCCATCATTAAATTAATACTTGATTTTGTGATGCCCTAATGAATTTTACAGCGTAAGCTAAGGCGTACAGCTACCCCCCTGAAATTTAGTAAGACCCTTACTAACGCATTAAAAAGATGTTCGTTTATGGTAAGGTCGGATGTCATAGCTTGCGCGATAAATGGACTAATAGATTGCACCCAAACTTAAACTTAACTTATTTCCAGTAGCACAAATCGCAGTAATGCACAAGCTTGACAATTTAAGAAGTTTACTTACTTATCAGTTATGTATGAAAACCAAACCAAAAGAAGATTTTATGGTTCAAGGAAGATTTTATTCTGGCTGTAAACAATTTTTCAAAAGACACAACTTAGCAGCTAAAGCTTTGCTACTTCTGGATAACGCTGGTGGCAACCGAAAGAAGAGGACCTGTAAACTTAAAATGAGCAAATTCATGGCTCCAAATTTGTGTATAAATGTAAATCCAACCAGTCAAAATAAATTTTTAAAAATCTCTCCTTTGGCACTATCTAGGATTATTTTCAATCCCATTCTGACGAAAAAATCGTTCCACCGATGACGATCGAAGCCAATGATGACTTGGATGTTTCAACTCGGTGAACTGTGACCATCAGCGACGCATTCAATGCACTCAATGGTTGCACGAAATGGGGAGAAGAAAACGATATAAAACTCAAGTGATTTATTAGTGCTAAAAAGATTGCAAGTATACGTAAAAAAACGTATAAAGCTAAGAAACTAAAAACAGTTAGCGATCATTTTGAATACAATTTTTCAATCACTGAAATTTTATTACTATTTACAATTATTTTTATTAATTGTTATCTGTTCTTAGCGTACGTAAGAGGTCTACGTTAAAGGTCCCAAGGGGCCTGCCTCCCCCCTGAAATGTGTTGAAATTTTTATACTTTCGGCTAGTAACTTATTCAAATTTTGATACAAACTATCTTTTTCTTGCTCAAGAAAAAACAGGACTTAAAATCTCGCATGTTTATTTAAAGAGGGTAACGGAGGTGTTTTTATATCTACAAGTTTTCATTAAGTATACCGATGTTATATCCCTCAGCAGCTATTTTAATAAATCGTTAATACCTTTTGTAATTACCTACCTATTTTTTACTCATTAATACACGATAATGCTTCATTAAAAATAATTGAAGATATATCATTATTATTAGGGGGATGGGTGGTCCGGCTAGAGATACGAGAGAAGTTAGTCTCTTTTATCTATGGGTCGAGATCCCCAGAAAAATAATCCTATGTATGCCAATGTTGTGTACGTATATTGTTTTATATGTTCATATTTACTTAAATATTTGTTTCTTTCTGAAGTACATATGTACATTAGAATATGTAAAATTGTTTTGTTTTTTTTTACTCTCGATAATATAGCAATTGTCTGGTCCCATATGTGTTGGATTATCGAGATGCACTCACCACTGTCACTAAATCACCTGGACCTCACCCGAGGTCTCCCACACTCGTTATTTCCTTCACCCAACCTTCAAATAGATCCCTCCTAGAAAAAGGTTTCACTTATCCCAAATAATTTCCATTTTGTATTTTCCTTATTTCTTAATTTATTAAATTTGAGAGCGTTGAAAAAAAGTACTGTATTTATTGGCCAAACCCAAGAGAAAAACTGTAATTACCATGAATCATTAGTTTAATGAGCCCCGAATAGACAATTTTTCTGATAGTGATTCATGGGTTGAAATACACTAACGATAAAACATACTCAAGTGCAGCTCAGTTTGTATTTCGGATTGGTTCAGCGCAAGAGATGCACAAGATGAACGTTCTTACTAAAAGATATCACGAAGTGTATATTGAACTTTATTGGATGGTATTGTCACTAATCTGCATGATGTTTGCTTTTAGCCAAGAAGATTTGGAGACTTTATAACAGAGTGTCTTTGAGAAATAGTCAGAAGCTGGTCTTGATCTGAATGTAACGAATACAGATCTACTATTCGTAAGCATGCAACCAAATGTGTCAGCTTGTATTTCCTCTAGAGACAGTAGACTGGATTGTATGTGGAATGTCAGTTAAACAGTAGAATCGAATTAAAAATTGAGCAAACCAATGCATAATTTGTGAGATTCAGAAAGGTTCTAAACAGCAAAGATCTTTGTTCGAACTGGACGTTCGGAATTGAACTTGGAGGTTACGCTAAGCTTTGGAACATCAGGAATATACAATCATTTCAATCTAAAGTTCACAGAATTAAATTGGCTTTTAAGTCACTATTGAACCCTTCATAATGACCAAAAAATTATTCCTAAAAATTAAAAAAACTTGACAAGAAAAAAAAAAAAAAATAAGGGTGAATTTCGAGTTACAATACCAAACTTGACAGTGGAAATGTTTTGGAAATGATCTTAGTTAAATAAAATGCTTCTAAACGATTAATGACTCAACATTTTTTAAAGACAGGTTAGGTTTTAAATTTGAATAAAGAATAAAACGATAGATTCGTTGAATTTATGAAAGAAACATTCATTCTACAACTAAAACAGGAGGCAACTATTGATGAAGAGAATAATTGGTGTTTAAAATTATTTGATCTACTTGAAATTTAGTTTCTTTCAAGAACATAATGAATTACAGAAATGAATTATGCACTGGACTAATTTATTGCACGATCCTGGTTTAAGAATATTGTAAAGTATTGATTGAAAAAAAAACAAACTTAAAATCACTTGTAAAAGTTGATGATCATAATAGTGATAATTTGTGTTTATCATACAAAACCCTATGTTGAGTACAACTTAAGAAACCTATACTGACTAGCATTAATAAATAAAATATTTTGTAAAGAAGATTAATTAATTTTTTATCTAGAAGATCCTTACACCAATAAAGCCTAAATTCTAAATACCTATTTTTTATGATCTGTTCTTTAATTTTTGGCTATTTCTCAAGCAATACTTGTAAAAAAAAGACTGAAAATGTTCTTGTTTTATTTGCATGTATGCCTCCTGTGTTAAATTATGAGGGCGAAAATTAATTCATAACATAGAAACGATATATTTTTGTTAGTTATATCTAATGACAATTAAGATTGTTTTCATAAAGTGATACTAAGCTTTTATCTAGGAATGTACTGCTTAATAGAAACTTATCCATATTTGACGAAGTGTGTTAATTCTAGTAAATAATATATATTGTAAACAGTTGTTGATCATTTAGGTTGGAGAAATTTAATTTTTTTTATAAATAATTGTGTGGTATTTGGCTCCAATCAAAAAAGGCTTAAAAATCCAAAATGGATTCCTCAAAGATTATCAATAAAATTAATATCTAAATTCAAGGATATTTATTTTATGTATTACAACAAGTTTGTTTGCAGAATTGAGAACCTATTTCTTATTTCCAAGAGTTTTTACTAAGTTAGGAATTCTTTTTTCGGATATTACAATGCAACAGTCGTCTCTAACTCCTAATCTTATTAGAATTCAATTTAAATTGTTAAATAGTTTTTGGTGAGCAGATAATGTGCAAGTATGTGGATTTTATGAATTGTAGTCTGCGATAGAGATGGGTTACCCAATTTCATGCATTTCAATGCATGAACGCATGTTAGATGCAACATCAATTTGATTTGATACAAAATGTATATATTAAGCGATTCTAACAAGGACCAATTCCGAACATTTAGTTGATTTGTTTATTCAGGCATAACAAAAGTTTATTAGATGAAAAAGCTAGGTAAATTTTACATCAATAATAACAAAACAAATATGTAGTTATTAGCTGACAGTCGTTTTATATTTGCTTTGCAAAAGTTGGATTCATCCATAAAACCGTAGGTTCCCCACCCCTGAGCTGAATGAGATGAATAAACGATTTGACAGACATTCATAACACACAAAGATAGACAGAAAGATGAATTGCGAGCTACAACATCAAATTGGTAGGACATCAAACATAAAAAATACCTACGAGACCATTCAATCCCGATTCGTGCCAGCATGACGAATAGATCAGGTGACCGATCGATACAGCTGAAAGGTAAGCATACGGTACCGGGAAACAAGGCTCCGAGCATTCGAGATGAATTTTCTTTTAAAGTTGGCAACACAAATTTCCACCTGCTCGAAATATAATGTGTAAATTAATAAAATGTAAGGAGTTGTCTAAAACAAAAGAAGACCTGATATGGTGGTCTATAACCGGGTCGGAAATGATGTTTTCGGAACAGGCGGTAGAAAGGGGTCACGTGATCACTCAGCTGTAGGGCCGTTCCATTGCGCAGACACACCAGTCTTGGGCTCGGACCCTTCCTGTTTGTAGGTTCTCTCTTAAGTTATATATTTTTCTCAAGATCACTCTCACTTGGTCAGGTTATAACTTATTAAGCCATAAACTCAATAAAATAAATCAAAATCTTTATATGAGTCCTCATGGTTTCGACTATGTACACATCGCAACTGTGAGTCTCATGAAAAACGATCTTAAAAGCATCACTTTCATGAGAACGGTCTCGTCTTTTGTCCCATTCTTTCAACACGGGCGGCCATATAAATACCTGAGTGGATATCGAGAACACTACTGATATGTTCCGGATTTAATCGTTTTGTTGCTATTAGTCTTTCGTTTTGTGTTGTACCGTTTAGAAAGAGTTCTAGATTTTTTTATCAGTTATCTCCTAAATGTAAAGTGTTGTGTTTTGTGCTAGTTTTTTTTGTTATTATTATTTTGGTTTGCTGTGTTTTTTTAGAATACCCTATTTATCGTTTCAAGAAGGATTTGACATAAATTAATATTCACGTAAGTAGTTCGATTAGTATACAACTATTATTATTATTTTTACACTATTTATTGTACAATTATGTTTAATAATATTGATTTGTTTGTGGTATTTAATTCTAACACACTTTATACTGATTTTTATTTATTGTGTTTCGTTGCTAAAATTATATTCAAGCAATGTGAACTTGTTCATTATTTGAAATGTCAACTAAAAATAAAAAGTAATGGTCTGAATGTTTTTAAAAAGTGACATGATATTGCATGTTATAATTTTCTATTAAAATGTGTATGCTAAAGAAAAATTGGTGCCATCAAAGCAATTTTTCCAGGTGACCTAGTTTCCTTCCTAAGGTGGATGTTATTGTATTTTTTTTTTTAAAAACTAAGTCCTGTTTGTATATCTTACAGGTGATATTGATTTTTTGTGTAAATATGAACACCATGTTATGTATTGAACAACTGTTTTTCCTTAGTGTGTATATGAGTTATTAATATATTGTCCTTGAATAAAAACAATAACTTTGTATTCTGAAATTCATTGAACCTTTGATATTTTTCCTATTTTCAGCGTTTTCAAAAAGGACTTGTTATATTAAGGCAATAAACGTTGTCTTTATTTTGAAAAAATATAGTTTTCTATTGCTTTATTATGCATGTTAGTAATTAATTATTCACCTAGTTCTGAATAAACTTATTTCCTACCTTGGATTTTAATTTATTTAAAAAAACAAGAAGAAATGAATACTGGTTTGTCTGACAAGGTTAGGTCTGACATAAACCCAATCGATTACGGTTCCTATCGATTTCCCTTATGACTCGCTGTCTTGATATAAACATTTTAGCCACTTGCATTGAATTGATAACATTGTACATATAATTCTTGCCAAATTGATTATTTAATTTGTACCTGATCCGAAATCAACCGTTACTTATTTAAGTCTAATGATTACGAACTTCACTGAATATTCACCCGTGATTGCTATCAACAACAAACATTTTAGTTTCAGTGGTTTCTTAAAGGATTTTCATTTATATTGAAATAATTAATTTTGTATTTATTTTGTTTATGCTTTTAGACGCCAGTAGTTGGTATTTACATAACTTTTTTGTTCATACGAATCGAAATACTTGAACCAAATAAATTTTTGAATTGTTATTCGAAGGCATTAAAATGTTTAATTTTATTCAAAATATTACTTAATTTGATTTGACTTGAACATAGTATACAATATCTGGACATTTCTGCAGACAAGCCTTTAAAGCAACAGTCAAAAAATTAATAAAATTTAAATTATTTAGGACCATTCCATCCCCCACCAACTCAACCTGACTTTCACATTTGAGTGAAACTGAAAGTGGACATTCTTTTTATAATTTTTCTATCTCATTGGGTTTTCCTGTGGTCAATTTTGAACTTCTTCTAAATATAATTTCATAAGGTTTAATTTGAAAGCCACGTGACTATGTTTGGTGAACAAGTTATTTTTTTTTAATTTCAAAAACATTGTATAAATTTAGGAAACAATTAATTAAATTTTTGAAAGTAACAAACAAATCATATGAAATTCTCTTACTATTGAGGTGTTAAATATTGTAGTTTTAAAAAAAGTTCATTCAAAATCTAAATAAAAACGACTAGTTTTCCTAAATTTAAAATTTAATTACATCAACCTCTAAGATAAAAGTATATTCTCATTTACACCATTAACCCCCCCCCCTCGATGATTAAACCCTAAGAAAGAACCCTACAATTAATGAAAATCTGAAATGTTCAAGTAGACTTTTGATTATTGTAGACACATTACTTGATTATTGTTGACTAAAACAAAGGAGGTACAGTAACGTACTTTTTTTTTTTATCGGATTACGAGTTTGGAAACTCCCTCCGTGATCAAATGTTTTGTTATTCTTGAAACTTTCGTTAGAAGTTACTTCAGACTTCGTCCAAGATTCATTTTGAGATAATAATCCCCCTTTCGTGAACAACTTTCTTTCATCTGTTTCCCATGTTCGTTCCTGTGTATAGAGATAAGCGCAAGCTTGCAGCAGTTTCTCAGAACTCAGATTGCGTTTCTGTCGTGCTTTGCTCGGATAAATTTTTAATCGATCATTTGTAGGGATTAGCGTGTTTGGAAACAACAAATTCTCAGACGCTATGAGTTATAGCATTATTCATAAGTCATTGTTGGTGACATTTTATGGTAAAATATTATTAATTTTTGTTTGCTATATTATATTTATGAAATAATGTTAGTTTAAAAAAAATAAAGATAACAATATTGCGAAGACGGAGAAACCAGTAAAATTTGGGACCATGTAAAACAAATTAATAAAGTAATTTTGATTTTATTAGTATAATTCATTTGATATTGACGTTAACTAATGCGCATGTGTAGAAGTTAATTTAATAACCATAAAATATCCTCACCATACCCGAAATTACCCTTCATCCTCTCAACTATTCCACCCTAACCAGTGTGACCAAAACTGTTCGACTAAATAAATCAATAAAGAATTTTTTTTTTTTTTGTTAAATAATCATATTTACATTATATTTCATGTTAAATTAACTGTGCCCTATATAGTGTAATAAAATTTCAAACACAATGAAAAGTGAACCTGCGCAACTAATAAAAACTCCTTAATTACTAATAAACTCTCCTTAATACCTATAATTCCCTTTTATAACTTCAGCCACTGACTACACAGAAGAAAACGCACAGATTTACGCAAAATAAAAGACAAGAGCCGAAGATAGATGAATGGACAAATTTTAAGCTCATTTCAGGCTAGCAGTTGTCATGGAGTGCCAATTATTTTAGGGTTTTTTGAGTTGAGCGATCATAGTAGCCAGAATCTTATGAAACCAGCCAGATCTTGCAGGACAGGACTGAATGAAGAGTGACTCGACTGGAGAGAAAAAAAAGAAGAAATTAACTCTCATTCATAATTTTATCGTATTAAAGCATTATATATTAACACAGCCTAGATTTTTTTTTCGGTTTGAACCAAGTTTTTCTCATGTCAGCAATCGTAAAAGAGCACACAGTTAAAAAAAGGTTATTATTTGAATAAATATGCCTATTATTTTAAATGCCCCATTAGTCTGAGTCGCCAAATTTATGTCTCCTAAAAACACTTCTCCCATCTATGTTATGGGAAATAGGATATATTTGGTTAATTGTGCTCCTATTTACCCCGTTATGTGCGGGAATGCGATCCCAGAACCTCCATAGTATCTATGAAACAGTTCCGCTGATCACTGTATCATTTGAAATCAACAGAGGCTGGTGTTGTAAGCAACCGAATGGCATGTTTATACCGCTCAAACACGGAAAATGGTCACTTAACGAGCACGGCGGGAGTTTAAGTATCATCACTAACAAATTTCTACTTTAAACGACGGAAATTACGTTTATTGAATGTTTCGTTTGTGAGGTCATGTTCATATCATTAGTCCGGAAGTTGGCAAACTCCTGGAGTTTTGTAGGATTACCAGGTTATTTTCTAAATAAAATGTCAAGGAACATTTCACCTATGGGACAGATATCGGAATTGCATTCCGAATAAAATTTATTTGCATGTATTGTGAAATATAATTTTTTTTAATTCAAAAAAATTGTCTTTATTATGTCTTGAGGATTTGTTTTCGCGGCTACTAGGTAACGGGACTGTTACTTTTTTAAATACAAGTAGATGTTCATCAATGAAATACCTTCGACATTCTGTCATCCTTTGAAAAATACTTGAAGTGGTCATCGTGGGTTGAAAAACTCTCCATTAGGTAAGTAGGAATTTGATTTTTGTAGAGATTTAAATAATTTATCAGAAAATCCGATATGACGTAGTGATCATGACTGCCGGGTTCATAAAATGAAAGCTGTGGGGATGGTAGGAATATTTTTCTAACCACTAACCAGGAAGGGGGGAGCAACTGTTTCAACATCACGATTGTTCTTTCTGTCGGGATTCATAAATCGTCAATAAAAAAATATACACGGTCAACCTTGATTTTGTCAATTGCATAAATAGGCACATTTTATTGAAATTGTCTTGCTTCTTCTGCATATTTCCTACTCTTTCAAGTATTTTTCTAAGGGAGGCCATGAACTCATGTCGAACGACTTTCGAAAATAATTAGCGTCACAAAACTGCACTTCGTTTATTTTCTACATGCCCCTTTATAATTGTTTTTCACTTCATCCATGCAGTTTTAGTTTTCAGATGCTACTACAGACGGGACGATCTCCTTCAAAGCATGTCTACTGATTTACATTCGATTCAAAATTCAACATTCTTGGCACATAAATAGGATCTAACTTTTCATTCGATTTATAAAAATTCTTATATTAAAGTGGGTGCTCACTTTATCTACCTTATAAAGAAGCTCATTGAGGCTGACTCGCATAAGAAATTGGAACGTCCTCATAAAAAATAAATAAATAAAAAAAACAATGTAATTGATATGAAAAATTGTGAAGAATGATACTGTATACGAAGTGAGCTATAGTGGTAAGTAGAAATATGTTTAAAGACATTTTTGCACGTTGTCGTTTTCAGAAAGAATTAACACTTGAGTTTTAATCTGAACTCATAAAAAAACTCGATATATGTCAACATTCTTCGTACTCAATCGTTCTGCCTGTTACTTTCAAAGCATGAGGATTTTTAAAGAAGCAAGAGACCTTTTCTTTGGGTAACATAGCTTACAGTGGTGCTTTTTTATTGCATCGTTTGAGGCTGAAGCACTAGCTTAGTACATTTACTCAAAATAAGCTAAGTACATTATAAAATAAGACTACGCAGTTCAGTGTACGTCCAACGGTTTACCATAGTTTTCTGCTCATTACATTTTCAGCATAAAATATGAACCGACATCACTCATTCTTGTGACGTTTTCTTGGTTTGGTGTTGCCATCCGATGTCCTGTGTTTATTGATTTTATATTTAAAGTTCGCAGTAAACAGGATGTCTGCTTGAGGGAAACTGTAACGTTTGTTTTCTCGACTCCGTAAATGTGAGTGTGCCAAACCACCCTGATTGTTGATCTGCCGTCTTTGAATGGACCGATCAGCCCATTCATTGAATCTAATGTTCCTACTTGTTTGTGGTTTTAATAGAGGTAAAACCGTTCGGTAATCATTATGTTTGTGGTTCGAGTGTTTCACCATCGCTCGTTGTTTTAAGCGGCCATCATTTGGTCATTGTATTTTATTTAGCTAACTTACATCAATTAATTTTAATAAATTATAGATTAAATAGTTCAATTGTTCGCAAGGAAAATTGATGACTTTAGCTAATATTACAATAAAGTCCCTATTTGGAAGTCAAATTGATGTAGCAAATATCAATTATTATTCATTGAACTTGTCATGGCTGAAGGCTCAAAAAAAAAATTATGCGCAAATTGATCAGAAAAATGCCTAAAAACTGATAGTCGACGATAATGTACTGAAGTTTTAATGATTAATTTTACTGAGCTTAAAATTATTATTTATCTAAATGCTGTTCCTTTTTTTTTTCTCTTAAAAAAATGACAAAACTTTTATTTACTATAGATTCTTAGGTGAATCTATTTACAAAGTACATTTTATATGTCCTGTACCATCGGTACACTCTATACAAGGTTTGGATTGGCATAGAAGTTATATAATCAATACAAGTACAATGATACACAATGTACTTGGCTTCATTGACAAGACTCTACAAGGTGATGGGGCTCACCTTTTTGATCACAACAAAAGAAAACTTAAAAACTAAGTTACATACTAATTCTTAACCTAAATTTTTCCCGACAGTCTGTGGCTATCGATTTGGGAAGGGTGGTGGGGTCATAGTGTTAAACACTGGATTTGTGAGGTGCTGCTACGCTTCGAAAAACCTGATGTGTCTCCGGTGGATGAACTCATCCACCGTCGGCACATCAAGCAACGGGTGCAGGTCGGCGTTCATTAACCTCTCAAGAGAGGTGTTGCCATCCGATGTCCTGTGTTTATTGATTTTATATTTAAAGTTCGCAGTAAACAGGATGTCTGCTTGTCGGACCACTTTTCGCGAGGATCCCATTCTGGAAACGTGGGAGACTTATGGATGTAGCGTCAGTCAAGTGGGTAAATAGCTGGGCACTGTGCAGCAGAGCTGGCCGGAGGATACATTTATAGATCATCAGTTTGGGATGCAGCGACAGATTGGGTGAGGTTAGCAAGTGCGAAAGCCGGTAAGACCTCTGTCGTACTGTTTTTAGTTTACTACGAATGTGAGTAGAGAAATGGAGATGACATGATAAGAATAAGAAATTAATATTATATACAAACTATATCAGTTGAGCTTGATAAAACCAATTCATGATGTTTCCATATGAGATCTGTTCGATTTCCAAATGGTCGACAAACTAAATAATAAGATTGAAATATCGTTTATCGCGCGTAGCTGACACGTCATTGATCGCTAGTACGCAGACAAGGAAGGCCGTGGTCCAGTTAAGGCCATGCTAATCGCACGCCCTATGTAGCAGTGTCATTTTATGTGGGTGTCATTGTTCAATGTTACCTTGAGTACTATAGATCCCCGTGTTTTATAACAATGTTCTCATGGATGGAATCAAAATCATGTACTATACACTAAGTTTGTTTTATTTCGTCAACATAAGCACCTAACGCCGGGAACATGCCCAGAATGTTAATGTCAGCCTAGCAACGTCCGGAATAAAGTTAGACTTTTGGGAGATAATTGACAAGCCAGCTCAAACATCGAAGATGAGAGCCTAGTCCATCGAAAACAGGGCGATAATTATATTTCATCAATATCATTCACCACCAGACCACGCAATTCCCCTTTGTAAGTCCTCTTAAATGTTTCATATTCGGTTGCAGCTAATTTGAATGTAATGGAAGTGCGTTGTTCCGATCACTGAGGAATAAGCTATGCGCTAGCTAGTGTCTTCGGACTCGTATCTAATATGGATAAGCTTCTACAGGGAGGGGATTTGACAGTTGAAGGTGCTGGCTAAGTCAAGAGATTACTAATTATTTTTTGCTAAGTTTACGACAAGATAAAGCCTTATATTGGTATTTGCACAAAGTGTGAATCTCCAGGAGAAGATAAAAGTTCCTCCTAGGCATAAAGAGGCGACCCTTTATGATTTCATTAGATCGATACCATTTGTCTAATATTACTGCGCATATCTTAGTTTCAAAACCCATAAAATAACACGTTAAAGAATTTTGCATTTTTAACGCGTTTCCCTCATCTGTAGGTACACTATGTGAACCGCTTGACATCATTAAAATAATTACGTTCTCTTTTTTCATTTTTCTTTCTTGCGGAGCAAATATTTAACAATGAACTTCCGCCACTACTCCTAAAGCCATGATAGGCTTAATAATAGGCAATACTTTTTAATAATAAGAGGTGAATCAAATCGTCCATCTTTGAGCGTGACGGAAATTACTCCACAAATGTTCTGATGAATTTATAATTCCATTTGAATAAAATCGATAAAATTAGCTACCGGAAAAATTGGGGAAATCCCGAGTTACTCCAATGGGAGCCTACACGTTGCACCTCAACCTTTTTAATACCAAATCACTGTATAGACATAGGGTATCAACTAGTTTATTAGTTCGAAACTCCCAGCCATAATAATTAGTTGACCATGTTTGCATCTATTGCTGATTGGATTCGCTTGAATTGCTGTAACCCAGCCAATTTGCATTTAGCGGAGTGGCCTGGTACATTTGTACAGTGTATATAATTAACGAGAGAGGCAAATGTAAGCCAAAAGCACTTCGCAAATAGTATTTGGCGATTGGACTATTCTATTTGCTAAACCGTAATTCCCAGTACGTCTTACCTTTACAGTTGGTGGAACATATCTTAGTCAGTATGGGTTATAGTATATTACAGTCGCTTCATTCAGAAGACTTCAGATGGAATACAAATATTATAATAGTGAGGTGATTTAGTTTTTAAACAATGAGGGTAAACTCAAAAAAACATGTGTTAGCACCTATTGTTCACCTGGATTACAAATCTATGGATGAATCAGAATCATGTACTATAAACTAAGTTTGTTTTATTTCTTCAGCATAAAAACTCAACACCGGGAACACACCCAAAATGTGAATGCCAGTTTAGAGACGTCTGGAATAAAGTTTTGCGAGATTGATAACCAGACAGCCGGACCATATAGTCTCGGATAGACCAGAGACCCGGATTCGTTTCTCACCTCTACTACGAGGGTGGTCTAAAAAGTTTCCGACCTAACAAAGATGCAAGACGTTTTTTCAGAATTTTTATTTTCCAACATAGTCTCCTTGTAACTCTACACACTTCTCCCAGCGATGCTCCCATCTCTGTAACCCGACCAAATAGTACTCGGCGTTTTTCTCTGCAAAATAATCGTTCACGAAGGTGATTGCCTCTTCATTTGACGAAAATCTCTGTCCTCCGAGCGTAACGAGGGAACAAAAAGAAGTCGCTTGGTGAGTAAGGCGGATGGTCAAGCAGTTCAAACCGTAATTCATGGATTTTCGCCGTTGTCTTGGTGAAACAGGATTTTCTTTTTCTGCAAATGTGGCCGTTTTTCTGCAAGTTCTGCCTTCAGCTTGTCAAGTATTGATGCGTAGTATTCTTCTGTAATGGTTTTTCCTTTTTGAAGATAATCGATTAAAATAACTCCATGACTATCCCAAAAAACAGTCGCCATCACTTTCCCAGCCGAAAAAACAGTTTTTGCTTTTTTTGGAGCCGGTTCCCCCTTTACAGTCTACTGTTTGGACTGCATTTATGTTCCGGGCGTATAATGGTGTGTGTATCCAAGTTTTATCCACAGTAATTAATCGGCGCCAAACCTCGGATTTACTGCGCCAACAGAGCGTTGCAAATATTCATTCAAACACGTTTTTGGTCTAACGTGAGCAAACGTGGCACCCAACGCGCGGGCAGCTTTCTCATCTCTAAATGTTAATTTAATATGTGACAGACACGTTCTTTTGACATGTTCATAACCTCTGCTATCTCTCTCACTTTAATTCGGCGGTCGTCTAGCACCATTTGGTAAACTTTGGCGATGTTTTCGTCGGTAGTTGCAGTTTTTGGACGTCCCGAACGTTCATCGTCTCCCAAGCTCTTACGAACACGTTTAAATTCAGGTGCCCAAAATTTCACTGTGGTAAATGATGGTACAGAGTCCCCATACACAGAATCCAACTCATCTTTGATTTGCGTAGGCGTATTGCCTTTCAAAAACAAATATTTAATGACAGCTCGATACTCGATTTTGTCCATTTTCATTAAAACACTCACATCGACTCACTCAAACGACTGTTACACAACAACTGCGCGTCCAAAATGGCTGAAACTTTGGTGAGTAACTGTCAACAGATGAACAACGAAATTCACTAGCTTTTATTTACGACTGCTCCTATCTTCATGTTGAGGTCGGAAACTTTTCAGACCTCCCTCGTATGTTTTTTGGGGATGCTCAGGGAATGGGGTCCATCCAGATTCGTGAGAATAAACGAGGAGATACAGGAATCAAGAAATGGTGAATCAAGTTTAAGTTGAGAGGAAACAACCAACCATGCTAGTTCCTAGCAGGTACTGAGATAACCTTCGAGCGGCCTTATCTCTTCATGAGGTGTTGTGCCATCGATTGTTTCCACATGGAAGCTCTTTTTTCTTTTCTATTTCTGGACGAAGAGGAGAAAATCCTGTTCTTGGACTCCTGTCATAAGCAGAAGTTTTTGCTTGTTCCAGGGTTTGACAGGTAAGCGCATGTCTTCCAGTGCGGACCCCGAATATTTGCCAGAATTGCTCCGTCATACATAATACAATGTCCAGTCAATATCGGTCAGCTCCAGGACTCGGGAGGAACCCATCTTGCCCTCAACTAATCCTTGACTGAAGGAAAGTATTTCCTCTGGATCTTCCCTTCTGCTGTATTGTTGCACTTGTCGTCGTTCCAGGCCTCTTAGTCCAATCACCTAAGTGGTCTTCCCATAAACATAAAGGCTTCAAATCATGATTTTATTAATGAGTTAATAGCACTTGTAAATTACAAGTGCTTTGCTCCTGATACCTCAAATTGTGATCTTTTAAAAGGTCTTAAATTGTGATAAGTGTTTAATTAGCCTGCCTGAAGGGAAAATTATATTTAAAAAAAGTTATTTGAGTCAATTGTACTCGCTCTATTCCATATTGACGCTTATGAATGTTTTGGAAAATTACTTCTTCATGTGCTTAATAACATATTTAAGATAATTTTATTTGGCCAGAAATAAATGTCTCGACGTTTAATATTTTTCCTTTCGTCAAACCGTCAAACCTCTTTTTTAACTTCAAATGAATCCTTTAAAATAATAAATATTTATTTCTTAGATTTTTTTTCAAACGGACTGAGTGTGTAACAAGATTATATTTGAAGGTGTTCAGATAAGAAATCCCGCACATTCCTCACCCGTCAGGAAATACTACGGTTTCTCTCTTATCTGATGTCGTCTTCAATGTATACCGACTAGTTTGCTTCGCAGTTTGGTTATCTTTAATAATCGGTATGGTAGTATATGTAGTCTTCTTACTGTGCAAAAATACAGAAGAACCTTAAGAAGTAGGAACTCAACTAACGGATTGGAAAACTGAATAGACTCAATAGAAAATTCCACCTTACCTAAGAACACAAAATACTCGTATACAAAGCCTGACTGGAACCAATTTGGGCTTAATTAATTGATCCCTGGGAGGTCAGCAAAATCGTCATACATTACGCGCATACCAGCCTTCTATCATTTTTATGTCAGGAATAGAAGCCTCCATAATGACTTTAAAATTCTAACAGAAACTATGAGACCAACCAAATCCTCCCGTATATCACTTTCAAACATCACCCACCACTATGCGGAAGTGGCCCTTCTCTGGTAAGTATTTAGACACTGGGATTTCAGGCTCTGGTAACTTTTCTTCTCTCTTGTCTTGAGTGTCTGCGGCTCTCGTGCTCTCCTGCTTCCAGCGCTCCTTATCGGTTAAGTGGCTGCAGGATTTGTGGGAGATCTGCCCGATCCTTGCCTCCTTCCTCATAGCCATGAAGGCGACAATGCTGCGGTTGAATTGTGGGATATGTATGTGCCTCTACTGTTTGAATGACGAGAGTTTAATTTGTAAATAGGGAATGTCAGATCATTTATCACAATTAAGTGCCCTTTAGCGCAGGTTGTAATTATCTTCATAAAATGTCAGTTAGTAACGAGAGACGTAAGACTCATCGATCTGAATATTGAAGTAAAATGATACTTCTGTATTGTACGTTGCTGGCTGGTACCCAGACAGGCAGACTTACTGTTCAACTAGCCATGCCAATTGGCTTGTCTCGGGATAAATTAAGTGTGTGCATGGGGGAAATTGCCAGCTCTTATCGTATTCATTTAATATTATCTAGAATATTTTTATTTAGTTGCATTCACGTGTTGAGCACCTGCAGTCTAGACATCAGCTCCCAAAATAACGGCTTGGTCAGCATCTCTAACTGTTGCTTTATCCTGGACTCATCTGTTTTCATGGATTAAAGTTGTATCAGTTAAAATAATTATTTTATATATAATTATTATTGTTTTATTGATTGGAGAATATTTGTAAAGGACGAGGCATCATTATGGCCAAACGAAAATTAAAAAAAAAAGAATTAAAGTAAGTTTATATTTATTGGTTGTTAGTTTTCTTATCGGATAGTACATTGTGATAATATTTTTATCGATTTGTTTTTCCCTTATATCTGTATTTTTTTTACCTGTACCGCAGTTTTACGTCGCTTTAGATGACTTATTGCGATATCCTAGTCGTGCCTCTTCCTGCTTTTTAATTCCTCTTCCTTGGTTACAACTCAGTCAGGAATTATCACGTTCGTTTAGCCGAACATCCTGTTTGAATATTAGAAGGTCAACAGATTTTTTTCGCTTTTAAGTTAATTAAAAACAACAACAACCTCTTCTATTCTACAATATCTTGTAAATTCGGGATATCTCGAGAGTGAGAACAGAGCATGTCGACTGGGGCCCATACGTCTGGGTAGACCCTCTTGTCGGGCAGGCTTGAAGGATATTCTGGTAGTAAGGACGCGAGGGCTGGTCCAAGGATCTGAATAATAACCATTTTGCCTACCAATATTCAATACATAGCCTGACTTTGACCTTTTCGTATTCCACCAAATTTGTTTCAAAGGTTTTCTGGATGTTTCTTGATCCGTAACATCAAACCAAGACCAGTTCCGGGTCATTACGTTAAAAAAATGTATTTTGGACTATCACAATCTCATGTATTTATGAAAGTAGAGATATGTTTTTTGAGGGAACCAATTTTTTTCTTCTGAATTTATAAAAATTATTGAGTTAAGACTGTAATTAAAATAATTAATAAGCACTACCCACAGCTGTTATTTGGTGTTCGCGGAGCAAAGAATAACGAACTGTCGGTTCCTAATTTGCTATTCACGAAAACGAATGAACTCGTTCGTTCTCAATTCTCTTGGTTGTAGAAGCAAGATGCAATAGAAAAACAACCAACTAAAACCAAAATAATTAGCATTTTTTAAATTATCTGAAAAGATACTAAAATACAGTAAGAAACTCAACATCAGAGTTCGTAGACGCACTTGCGCATTATAACAATTTTTGTCCATATCCCGTTGTTATTAAAAATTATGGAATTCAATATAGATGGGAATAGTGGTGGGGTTTTTAGTGTTAAACAGTATGTTTGTTAGATGCTGTAACAATTCCAAAAAACTTGATGTTTCTAGTAGATGAACTCACCCACCGATGGCACACCAAGCAACGGGTGCAGGTCGGTGTTCTTAAACCTCACGAGAGAGGTATGTCTGACCACTTTTCTCATGATCCCATTCTAAAATTGCTGGAGAAATTTAGCTGTATTGTTAGTCAAGTGAGTTAAAACAATGAAACATTCTAATTTTCAATTATTTAATATTTTTTGTGTACATAAAAACAAAAGTTTCAATAGAGAAATAAAATCGCCAAGCGGTCCGCGCGTTGGCCAGATGTAAGCCTTACTAATAATATGGGGCCCCTCACATATCCAGCACTAAGGGAATATGATAGATTGATCAACATAAATGTTTCATATAACGAAAATTAAAAAAATACTTTAACAACTGTTAGTTATAAATAAAATAAAAATGAAAAAAACATACATTGACTATTTACTATGTATTGACCTCATAGACAATCAGATCTGTTTCTTTGCAGAGGTGATGACGGTCCTGAGTAGTTCAGATTTGCATATTGAAATTGTCTATTTGACCTTAAAGATGGAGTAATGTATCTTTAGCATATTTTTTTTTCTATTAGATTATATAAACAAAGAAACAGGCGCTGAGAAATAAATATTCAAATATCCAACTCAAGGTGGACTGCATGCCGTTATTATTCGCCAGCTGCTTCCCAATCGTTAATTACATTTGTTGTTTTATTACAAACTACTGGATTATACTAAGGAAATAAATGTCCGTCCTTGTATTTTCAACGAAATCCATAGATTATTTTGCATTGATGGCAGTTATTGATTTAACGACGTTTTCTTCTTGACCTGAAGTATCTGATAGCGTTATTATTTTTTTGTATTTTAATTGTATATACGTAATATATGAATCATTAAATCAGCTTGTATGCATATCAATTTAAGTGCCTCCAAATATAATATGACTGTTATGAAATAATCTTAACGTGTCTTGAAAATAACTGTGTACGTTCGAAATTTTCTTGCAATTTAAATAGTTAAGTGAGTCCTCTGTCCATGCAATTTCTATGTTGCTGTTCGCCCTCTTTCGTCTCTTATGCGCAAGGAAAATAAACTATCGTCATTTATACTATAATGGTGATGGTAAAACATTGACTTGCGCCACTTACTAATGGTTTCAAGGTGAATATCATGTAGAATATTTATGGACTGGGTCATGTCAACCACAGGTGTCATTGATGCCCGACCTCTTCAATTATGTAAGAAATTAAGAAGTTATGAAAAGTAAAAAAAAAAATTGCATTTTCAAAAATTGTAAAAAACAATTTGTGATGTACTTTGAGTTAAATTGATGCTAATGAATTTCGAATCCTCCTAACAGAAATTTACCATAGATATTGAAAACGTCTAGTTGCCTTGTTTGCCAAAGGCAATAACGTTTAAATTTTAAAATAAAATAAAATAAAACTTGTAATCACTTTTGTTTAATAGTATGCTATTGTCTGACCATCATTCCAATATTTCCAAAATCTTCGGGGGATCATCAACGTACGGTACAATCCGATTTTTTTTTTTTGTTAAAACATTGCCATTCATGCTTCACATTTACGCGAGACTCCAAATTTTGTGCTTGATAAAAAGTTTAAATTAAAAAATTATATAGAAAGAAATCTCACATTACAAAACAGTTTTTTTTTAAATTTCACATTCAACTTTAAATTTAACAGGCTTTGTCTACCCATTTTTAAACAGGTACAAGGTTTAGGAAACATTCACAGGCATGTTTTAAAATATGGCAATTATGCCCATAAACATGATAAATTACAAAAAAGTCACTATCTCCTTCCATTTCAATTTATTTTTCTGAACTATTCGTGTACTCGCATAATAATCACAATTATTTTTGGAATGGTTATGTTGTGAGAGTGCTGTCCTTACTTCATGTAATCTTTTATTTGGGCCATTGAAGTCCGTTTAGCTTTATCTTATGCCAATTTAAGAGTGCCAGAGTCAGTAGTAGTGAGTTGTCATGACTTTGAGTTAATTTTGTGTTGGTAGGTTTCAAAATGTCCGTATTTCTCCCGTGTAAAATTCGGGCACAATGCTATGTGTTTAATTGCAATCCATTACGAAATCCCCGGAGAAATTTTCATTATCTGATGCGTGCCGCTGTTTCTTCTAAATCATTTAAATGACATTTGGTCGCATGATGTTCATTGTGTTACGACACGAAACCATCATTCTAATTTGTTTTTAAATAAATAATCGTGAATTAATCTGCCTAAGTAAGAAGATGTAACGATGTTTTCAAAGGGCTCGGCTTCCGCTTCAGCGTTCCCATGACGATCTTTTAAATTTGATTATCTTTCCATTTATTTTAATGAATCCATGCGCCAAGTAGCTCCTTACGAATGGTGAGGTTTGCCGCTGTGGTTGGTGAAGATGAAGCTTACGAAAAAGTAAGGGGATGGCTGCCAGGCGCTACTAGTTCTCAACTATTAATTTGGGATTCTAGCACATTCTGTAACTTTTTGGCTGATTGGAGGAGAGTATCTTTTCAATTATCGCTGATGTGTTACAATAAAACACCTTCAGTATCTCCACAGCTTTTTCGATGGACTATAGCGTCATTCTCAAGGGTTCGAGCTGATAGGCAAGTAAGTACTACAGTCAGCTCGAACCCTTGAGAATGAGGGCAAAGTCCGTCAAAACATTTCAATTCTTACCTTTTCAATTCTTTTGTATCTTCTATCAGTCTGGAAAGGACACGGCTACCTCTTTACAGGCTTGTTAAAGTAAAGTTTCATTTTTACAGGACTGTACAATATTGCTTTTATGCGCAATTTTTATTTTTTCATCTCGAGTATTAAAGCAACTCCAGATCATTCATTTTTCATCGTTAAATACATAAAAACATCCAAGTATCAAATCGGTAATTATTAAAGATATGGAACATCCATGTTTCAAATCGTTGAATATTAAAGATATGGAACTTTCTTAATTCAATATGGTTTGTATACATTGCCTATTATATTGTGTCAACTAAATCTTGTAGAAAATTCCATTTTAAACTCTACGACTATTGGTTTATTTATGGGGTGCGCACACGTGCGAATAGTGACTAAAGATGAAGAAACTAATGAATGAATAAATATATAGATAAAGGTGATGAAGATGATATTTTGGGTAGTTGCGCTGCGTTATTGTTTTTGAAGACTAAGAAACGCAATTTTTATCATATTACGACTTTAATGTCTTTTACTTTTTGGAACCCACATATGGTGCCTATATTTAAATGAATTATAACTTCATCTACCCAATTTTGTTTAAAGCGCTGTTATCTTGGACTATAAGTAGCTCAAGATACACTTGTTGAGGATACTAATGGTTATTATAGCGCATAGAATCTATGATAGCGGACAGAAAAGGGTCGAGTATTTATGTGAGCCCTGAAGTGTAGTTGCTGTTTCGTGGCTGAGCAGGTGCTAGACGAGGTCAATGTGGCCTGCGCGCGCATCGCTCGTGGTTAGTTCCATCTCTTGAAGGATTTTGTTTGACTTCAGGATAGGAGGAAGAAAGTGGGATTTAAGAGGCTGTTAGGCCTGCTTTGTAACTGCTTACTCCTGCTTTGCACTGGGTGAAGTGGTCATTACCAATGCCGTTTCTATCCACCGTCTTTTGAAATAGCTTTTTGTTCTTTGTTTTCTATCGACCACCAAATATTGTTGGAATCACGTCTAAAATTGGCTATTGCTACAAAACCTTCTAAATTTGATATATGTATGTGTAGCAACCTCTGACTAACACAAATGACCATCTTCTCTATTGAAGTGAATTTATGAATATATTGTAAATCAGTTAAATAAAGAAATGTAAATAATATTACCAAACTATAAAGTCATACCAGTGTAAATATCATACCAATATGAAATTGTAAACAATAAAGGACGTAGGTGCAGACGAGTTCACAGACAGCCTCTAGAATCCCTGACCCAGCTAGCAGGTACCTCCTGCAAGCCGATTGGCCAAAATGAAACTCTCTTCACTTCTATATCATAACTTTGCTATGCTTAGTCTAGCGTTGTCAGATCCCACACCTTCTCTGTGGGATTCTCTGCCTTCGTCTAACTAAAGCCAGCACATCCTTGAAAGGGATCCCTTCGGGACGGTCTCTGTGGCCCTAAAAGTATACCTAGTAGCGTCTACCCCAGCCAGCAGTTTGCCTCGGTTCTAACTCGCCTTTGGGATCCCGATGGTTTTCGCCTACCCTCAGACACCGAGTGTGAACCCGTGGTCTTTCCAAGACAACCTGATCTACCTAGCCTGACAAGCAATGTCAATATCATCTTTATTTTTAATTTTTGTAATTACATAGTAATAAAGGAAAGACATTTTTTCTCTTGAGAGCGTTGCTAACACAATACAATTGTACATATAAAAAAATTTATATGAATAAGAATGAAAACATCGTGTGTTACTACAGTAGTTAGATACGTTATTGTATCTTAGTAATTGCATGAAGTTTGTTATACTTTTCAGAATCCCATAAAGTGAGATTTTGGGCGTTAAGTAATGGGTTGCTATTACAAACAGTCATTAAAACTATAAATAAATTGGTTTTACACCTGTAACGAAACCCTTAGTTGTATATATGGATCACACTTGTTAATAGATCTCTATTGCCCCCCCCCCTCCTTTTATATATTTATCTAAATTATTAATCTACGTTTGTACAACGCCTGTTAGTATGAGTATCTTAGTTTTATGAGTGCCACATGCAGACAAAAAAAAACGCATGGTGTGAGCTGATGGAGTGACGGATGGTGACTCGTTCGGTATACATTCTGCGGTTTACTAGAAATAAAGCTATCTCAATGCTTATCTCTGGACAAACTGGCCACTTATTGATATCAGAACAAAATTTTTAATGACAAATTTAGTTGAAAATGGTGCAATTGAATGCTCATTATTCTGCTCCATCATATAAGGCCAGACACTCTCCTCTCATGAGGTAAGGTTTGTTGGTGACGCACGGGTGGTAGTAGCTGTCCACAGGCAGGTGAATGATACCCATTTCGGTTCTTCTTTCGATCAGGTCCTTCTTCGCGTTGTCCCGGAATTCAATTGAAGTGCGGCAATCGTGCTTATCGTAACGGCTTAAAAAAAAAATAAACACGTAAACATGATGAGGTGATATAAAGGGTGGTTAAGGTTCTTACGTTTAAACGCTATTTTCTATAATATAGCTAGTTAAGGCAACGAAGGCCAAAATATTACGATTATAAGAAGAAAAAAAAAAATCTTACAGTTCCTATTTTCGGGAGGAGTGTCCTGTACAACGTACTGAAAGTCCCCGAGGGTGGGGGTGGTCATTTTTTTTTTTCAGGTGTTTTTAAATATGTCACAAAATCTTAGTAATTGCATGAAGTTTGTTATGCTTTTCAGAATCCCATAAAGGGAGATTTTGGCAAAACATGCTTCATATTCAAAATTAAAGTACACAAAATTTCCTATAAAAATGTCCTTGTTCATTTTTATTGGCAATTTTGTGTACTTTAGTTTTTTAAATAAAGTACTTTTTGCTAAAATCAGTTCTGTGCTCATCACCCTCGGGGACTTTTAGTATGTTGGACATCCCCCCGACAACTGTACAAAAAATCATTATTTTTCTTCTCCATTAAACTAAATAGTTGTTATCGTTTACAAATGGTACTTGTAGAATCGTTAAACAATATAAATTAAACATTTAGAAGACGTTTTTATTTCTTACATTCTGTGCACACTTTAGTTTTTTCAGGATGAGGAGTATTTTGCCACTATGAAATTTAAACGATGATAAAAATATTGAACAATCTAATATCAATTCACTTATCTCGTGACGCTCTAGTTTATTAATGACCTATTTGTGATCATCATGGGACAGAAGAATGTTCAGGAAGCCAATAGGGGAGTATAGGAGGAGGATTAGACGCTTCTGAAAACTCTTCTAAAATAAGCACGAGAATCTAACTTGGACTGAGTTTGGGGAATTCCTGTATAACTCTAACATATCCCCACCATCAAAAAATGCCTCCAAAAAGCTTATTCGTAACCCCTTTGTATCTGCACAGGCCATAAACACTCTTATACACGGAATTCCAACAGAAAACACACTCTCTTAAAATCAGCCTACTCCTTTGTCAGGATATCAGGAGGTTCCGGGCATAATTATTTTTTGTTGCCTAGTACCCTGTGGGTAACGCTACTCTCGCTCACTAAAAGAGAAAAGCAAACCTTAGCTTGTTACCTCCCCAAGGATTAGTTGTCTCCAATCCATATTGAGTTTGGATGTTTTTTACGACAGTGTGTGTATCTGCTGGCTGCGCTCGATCCCATAGTTTTATCTCGTTTTTCCCACTTGTCAAGGTGTGTCATTTTATACTTCGTATAGCTATAATTATTAAGTAAATAATATGAAATGTCTACCTTTCTAATGCTTTAGAAAAACTTAACATGGGATCGACTGTCAATTTCTGTTTGGATTTGAGATCGAGTGGCTTATCGATGATGTGCCCGGTATATCCCAATTTGTAGTTTTTGTACTTCAATGAAGTCAAATCGTGGTTGTGAACCTTACGTATGTCATCACCCCAAGCCGTTCCTTGGAAAGGTTCTTTTCTGCAACAATATGGAAAAAAATTAATAAATATATTTCAGACATCAATCAAATTCAAAAAAACCAATTCTCTATAATATTCATCCTATATGCCATTTTACATGTCTATTATAAATTAAATCATTATAATTTTAAAAATAGACCTCTTTCAAACTTGATTGTTTTCAACATTATCCAAAAAATAAAAGTAACAGTTAAGTTAACACCCTGACATATCAATAAACGTCTCGTTAGTTATGTTGTAGCACATTCCGTAAGTTATTATTTTTCTCTCAATATTTGTAGTTTGTAATCTTCTCCCCTCCTACCCTCGATCTCATTTTAACTTTTGTTTTTTACGTCATGTTGTATCATCGATAATAGTTATTTATCTTAGAGCCCCCCCCCCTCTGATGTCTTATTTATAATGATCGGAGGACGTTTGATGTGGTCGTGTCAGTCGGTTGTGCTCAGTACTAAATCCTCCCCAGAATACATTGTACAGTAGAGTTCATAAGACTTTGTCTTATATTCGCACGCCTGTTCCTAGAATAGGAATAGTGCACTGTTGGGGCATACCTTCTAAGATCTTATGGAGTCATATCAATGAACAAACACGAACGCCAGGAAAGGACAAATATCACAGGTTTATCTTTTCTGATTCCCGTCGGGCAGTGGCTAGGTACCTACCTAAGAACTCCCTAGATAAGAACTCCCCTGGTGGGCGTACTCGACACTTGTCATCTACTTAACCACAAGTATTGTTTGGTTATCCTAACCTCTGAGCTTTCCTCAAGAAGTTAATGTCGAAATAGTCGTAATTCCTCTCCTGTATGCTTTCGTGTTGGCGAAGGAAACGTTTCAGACTTGGTTTTATCTGTCGATATGGTTTTTGAACTCTAGTGAACTGAAAAAGAAAAAATAATATTTTTAACTTATGTTTTTATTTATGTGTAAGACGCTATTTTCTACTACTACCTTCTCGGTCGAAAAATTGGTATCTGGGACTTCATTCGGTTCACCGTACAGCTGCACATTTTTGGGCTTGGCTTCCGGTATCTTGTCCATGGTGTAGGTGTAATCTACAAACGTGTACCTGCCTTCTGGATCGTCTATGTCATCGAGCAAAGGCTCGCATGGCGCAGCCGGGACTTGCGGCCGTGTCCGTATTATTTCCTTATGCTTCTCCAATAAGGCTGCAGTGCCCTGCTATAAAATATATCATAACAACACGACAACTATTTTTAGGAGAAAGCTACAGTGCTCTCTATTCCACGATGATCCACAATGTAAGGCTTTGGATTAAGATGCCATTTATAGGTTGATTATTAATGCTATAAAAAACAATTATGTATCGCGACCTCGAAGGCCATTTAACCGTAATACCTTGTGCCACCCCAGTACCTCATCTCTCTGGTTGGCTGGGGATATATTCTTTTAGTAAAGTTAAGTGGACTGGTCGGAGGATGTGGTTTATTTATTTTTTGGGGGGATTTTTTTGTATATTCAAACTCATTTTGGGTAGTTTATCGAGTCCGAAATAGTACGAGGACTAGAGCAGAACCCAGAAGGTACCCCAGTCCCACATTTCAGGTGGTAGTTAGATATTGTTTTGTTGGACACGAGGTGTGATCAGAGGATATTTATAAAAAAACATGTTTTCATGTAAAAATACATCAGTACAATCCACCAATGTTTACATTTTCAATGACGAGGTTAAAAACCATGTTGGCTACCAATATTCCATTGATGAGCACAATTATCTGGTTAATTGTTGTTTTTTCCTTCAAAAACAGGAATTTTCGTAACTTGTGTCCTTATAAATGTGTGTTGGTGACTAAGAGCTATCAACCTACTACTAAGAGGACCTATTTGGCTACAGATATGAAATTTTCTCCTTATGGTTCATGCCCGAAGACAAACAATTCTACTATCCCTATAAACCCTTATCCCTATTGTTGTATAAATTAGCAGGGTCGACCTTCCGGCCGAGAGGCCGACTTATTTCAGGCCCCTGCCGGGGCTGGCCAGGCTTGACCTGGCCGACTACAAACCCTTGCCTAGGTACCCCTAGGCTCCACCCTCGGTAGACTCTCACTACCTTCCTGATTCCACCCGCCTCCTTTAGGCATACCCCACCCTATATCATTCTCATACATCCTTCAAATGGGGGACTCCCGTTAGTGAAAGGCACTCATTAGCCCAAAGTAATTTTCCCACATCCTATTTTATAAGTTTAAGAGCTAAGGGGAAAAAAAAAAAAAAGTATAAATTATATGCAGTTTTAGTATTTTTTGTTTTGCTGTGTAGCCCCTCGAGACCAATGTCGGTGGGTGAGTTCATCCGCCGGAGACACATTAAGTTTTTTGACTCGTTGCAGCACCTGACAAATCCAGTGTTTAACACTATGACCCCACCACCCCTCCCGTATCGATGGCAACAGACTGTCGGGGAAAAATTAGGATAAGAATTAGTATGTAAGTTAGTTTTAAGGTTGATCAAAAAGGTGAGCCCCATCACCTTATTAGTCAGTTTAGTCTAGTCACGTATAATGTATATCATTATGCTTGTTTATTCGATTATATAATTTCTATAAAATAACAAAACCTGTATATAATGTAGTGATGCTACAGGAAATACAAAATAATTTGTAAATAAATTCACCTGAGGATCTATAATTGTATATAATTGTCTGTAAGTTTAAAGGGGCTATGAAGAAAAAAAAAAAAATATATATATATATAAATTAGTTATGTAGTTCCTTCTATGAAATTCCTCTTTCATTACTAGGGTACCAAATGATGTCGAAGATTTGCTGTCTATGTATTTAGTATACAAATTTTGTATGCAAATAATGTACATACTTATTGGTGTTTAAGGTGCACTTAAAAAATAAATAAATACTTGGAAAGTGGTTGTTCCTATAAATCGAATGTGCTTTGTAAATATATTTTCAGAGCGTAAATAGCCTTGTTTCCGCGATGACAAGTGTTCTTAACATTGTACCCTCATGATAGTCGCTTGGATAGTATAGACTCAGATCTCGAGAAGATCTATCCCACGGTAAATTCTTTGTTTTGTTTTCAGGATGATATCAGGCGCAATAGTTCAAAAACACTCGTGAGAGTACTTTCAATCTGGTCAAAGGAGATTGTACGATATCAGTGTTGAAGATAATGCTGTAGTTTTTATATTATAGAATCAGCTGCGAAATTTTTTAGTCTTTTTTTTCTAAATGTTTTTTAACCAAAACAAAAATGTATTCTACTCATATACTGTACACTCACACATAAGTACGGTTCAAAAAATGTCAATGCTCTAAATAATTATAATCTTTTGAGCACGTTCGTAGCTTAAGGGAAACCTCAGTTTGATAATAGCGCTGTAATAAGATTTAGAACGAGCCAAGCCTAAAGAGGGAAAATGAGTCATCTCGTGGATATAATATGTAGTTATTTCGAAATATCCTTAGTTTCCCGGTTGTAAGCTGAAGGTGAGCCTCATCACCTAGTGTTGTGTATGTGTTTGACTTTTAACATCAATCTGCATTGTATTATATTTATGCCCTCCTTCGAATGAATCTGCGTATGTACCACGAGGAGAAAATTGTAAATAAAAAATTATTGGTTCATTGTAAAATTATCAATAAAGAGGTTTTGAAATAATAAAAAAAATATCCTTAGAGCTAGCTACCTTGGTTGGCTTAAGTGCTAAGGTATTTTCATTTGTTGCTATACTACTATTGCGCACATACGTGCTAGCTAATAGCAGCGATAGCACGATTGTTACGGATTTTAGTGAACGTTGCTTACAACCAAAGTTATGAATCCTCAGCTTAGCAGCCCCAATATGTCTAGCGCAAAAATGAAACGTATTTTAAAAGTTATACTGGCTGACATTGTCAAAAACAGTTATCTGCAAGAAAACTGCGAATTTCGACTGAAACACCAATAGACTTATAGAAACAGAATAGCTCTTTGAACTGGTTGCATTGAATTGAATGTTGATTGACACAGTTAATTAGTTCTGGGCGTTGACACTGAATATCATAATAACACAAAGTTTATTTCGTAACATCAATTAACACACGCGACAGGGTTATGTCTATTAAAGTTTTGCGATAAGAATGACTAATAACAAAACTTTTGAAATCACGTTACATAACATTTTTCACTTTCTCAAATTATCTTTTCTATAATCCACTTTACTTACTTCGGTGGTACATTCAAAATTTAAAACCGGAGGGCGTTTGACTATCTCCTTCTGCTCGTGCTGGAACTGATTGAACTTGGGCATGTTGCACAGTTTCATTTTGATCATGGATAATCCCATCCAATACTCCCTCAGGACTGGAGGAGCTATGACAGACGAGTCTTTGGTTTCCAGTTTTAAACGATCGAAGATCCTCTGTATAGGAGCCGCTATCGGGACGTATTTGTCTTTGAAGTCCGACATATACGTGGTCTCCTGAAGCCCTAAAATATTCCTGTTGTCATCCATGGCGGAATATTTTCAATGCGGTTCCCTCAGCTAAACCTCTATTTAGGGACTATATTTATATATATACGTTTCTATAGTTACAATCATACTGAGTTAACAGTAAACAACTAAGCTATTCAATTTAAATGTTTAAGTTAGTAAAAAGACAAATGAAAGTTTATAACATGTTCATTATTTCATTGATTAACACAATTTTCACTACAAAACTGAAGCTATTAAGTCTTCATGACAGTACAGTCTTCCTGTATCGTCTGTAATGTCATGTCCCCAGCTTCCTGATGACCTGTTTCACTTGGGTCTTCGGAGGCAGGTTGACGTATTAGTGAGTGTCTGTATGAGGCCTCCGTTTTTTTCCCCACAATCCCTTTGTTTATCAACATTTTTACAATTTACAAATTAACGATTTACAAATTTCTCCTCTTGCTGCATACGCAGATGCATTCGAAGGAGGGTAGGATTACAATAACAATTTTCTATTAGAAGTTAAAAAGTCAAAATACAAATATACAGGACTAGGTGATGGGGCTCACCAGGGCCTCCGGTCCTTAACAAGTGGACTAATATGTTACTATGGAATTTGGAGTAACTGTTATTTATGACGTCTGTAATGTTCGTGATTTGTAAGTTTTAAAACCTTCCGTAGATGAAATGAATAACACCATGTTGTTCTTATGTATAATACAATTGAATCTTGTTTAGATTACAAAAAAAAAAATGCACTTTGATAAACCAAAAAAGTGGACCATAAATAAATAATATGTATAAAAAAAATTTCCTAGTAGGAGGGTTGTGCTCGCACGTGCACGGTAAGTGTGTCTAAGTTAGTCCTTAGTGAAGTCAGGCAGCGTAATATGCCTCTTTGAGGCCATCGCTATTCGCTACAAAGATATTGTGTCGTGTCCTGTTTGAAACATAATTGGAATCATTGATGCAGCATAATATAATTTATATACTACTGTGAAGTCACCTAAAGAAACGAAACGGGTAGTGTAGTGGGCCAATAGGGGAGGGTACTTCCACCCCAACTAATGGTGTCCCCTCCACCATTCCTGCTGTACAGTTGCTATCCATATTATACTATGCAGTTTTTATTTGTACAAATATTAGTCAAACTACTTTTTAAAAAAAATAATATCACTAATAATTAACTAGAAGAATTGACCGACCTAGTCCTGGTTAGTTGATTTAAATTTTTGTCATTTTTCCCAGTTTTTTTCATTGTAAATAAAAAATATTTTTCTTGCTTACTAACATTTCTAAATTTTATCATAGTCAAGAGATATTTTAATCCCAAGTTTCAAAGAAATGACTTCCGACTTCAGATTAAAATATCTGTTAAGCAGTAAGCGCTACATGTAAATATAGGAGGGAGAAATATCAACTTTTTTGTGCACTATTAAAAGGTATGCTCTTTTTAAAAATTTTTAGCTCTTTCCGTTGAAACATTAGGAGAGCAAAAGACGAGAAAAAAGGGATACTGTGGTATTTTAACATGATTTGTGCTTTTAACAAAAACGTTTGTTAAAATTGAAATTTTAAAATATTTTCTTTTCGGTGTTAACTCCTATGTAATTGATTGCTTTGTGAAAATTATATTATTAAAATACATGTCTTGTACATAATTATTTGACAATTTTTTTTTGTAGAGATATACGTATTTTTAAATTTTTGGATTGAAACTAATTCAGAAATTCCGAAAGATGTATATTTATACAAAAATAATAATGTAGCGACCGCTAACTACATAAGATAAATCACCCTATACTCTATTGTATATATATATTGTAAACAAATGTAAATAACATTACCCAAATATAAATCATTGTAAATATGTTAAACAATAAAACATGCTGCCAGGGCCAATTAGTTACATGAGATGGGACACCAGCTGTCAGGCAGGTATAAGGCCCAAACCACCGGACGACCCTTCCAAGCCCTGCCAGGAAACAAAGGAAAGCCACATCATTGGCCACTATAATGGCGATGATGATTGGCTGTGGGCAAGGCTAGCTGGGCATTTAAGCCGGCGATTTGGGCCCTGTAAATTATTTTCCTGACAACTAAATTGGCCCGTGGCTCCTGCTTGAAATTCTGAAACTTGACTGCTTCTTTATGAAATACCTCTGCATCTCTTCTCTCCTCACCTCGCTATGTTTTAGTCCGGCGTTGTCAGACCCCACACCTTCCTAGTGGGAATCTCTGCCTTCGTCTCGCTAAATCTAGCAACTCCTTGGGAGAGACCTCGCCCTAGTAGACAACGGTTGTCGTGGCCCTGCAAACTTACCAAGCAGTGTCCCCCACGACAATTCAGTCTGCCTCTCTCCGGTTCACACTTGCCTTTGGGATCCGGACGGATTTCGCCTACGCTCAGATATTGAGTGTGAATTCGTGGTCATTCCAAGACCACACAAACTACCTACCTACCTACCCTATACCTCTTCTCCTGAACATAGTGCATTGTCGAGGCACATACCTATCAAAAAATGGAGTCAGATAGTAAAGCCGTCATGAAACGATTGTCCAGGTTTGATCAACTCTAACAATCCACACTTGTCACCAGGGCTAGGGTAACCAGACACCCCCCTCGTGACGACCCGACAATAATATTGCCAATGCATTGTAAAATGAAAAAAAAACTTTAACCTGAACTCAACAAAAGACTAAACTAAGGAAAAACACTACTAGTAATATTTACATGATTAGACTGTACGCATAGAAGCAACACGTATATGAAATATTCGGTAAAGGTTGGTGGGGTGGGGGCAAATGCGTGTGTCGTTTCTTTTAGCGATTCGACAGTAGGTTGATGAATTCGTATATTTGATTTGTATTGTGTCCCCTTAATGCTGTTTATATTGATCTAAAGGGGTTTTAAGAAAAAGTTATGTAAGTTGGTACCGCAAAACATGTCAAAGTTATCGAACATTTGTAATTTGAATCATTCCACGCCTTTAATATGTAATTTGTTTTAGGCTCTCCTATGTTTGAGTCATGTAACTATTTTTGTGGGGTGCTTTATTATTTTCTACTTTCTAACTATAAAACCAATTTATATTTATGCATTTACTTATAACTGTCTATTACAATTGATACTTTTTTACTTAATTTTTACTAACAATACATGACTCAACAAAACATCTTTACACATGCCTTTATTTAGAAATAAATTATGACATATGGTCCCACTTATCATCAGCTCCGGTGAAAACACGTTTAAACTTTTTTTTTATTTATTAAACAAATTATGTAATATTTTTTTAATGAAGCAAATACAAATCTATATATCCATTAATGTCGTTTACCAACAAATAAATTGTTGATTGTTCACGGGGGATATGAATGTCATTTTGTCCCCTTTTTAGTTTGATTTAAGGTTCTGTTGCTTCATTTGTTGATAAAATGGTGGCGTAATATAGCATATAATATAAATGTTACATAACGATAGCACTTCGAAATTAGCATAGTCAGTGCTGTTATTAGCATGTTATTTTAATAGATAATATAATCTGATTAAATGCGTATTTATTATTTTGCTTTTAAAAGGATGTTTATGTTACTGTTGATTATTTTGTTAATCCGCTATACTAATCTACGAATATCTGTTTATGTTTGTGAACTGAAATATTCTTATCCTTTGATTTTTTGTTTTAATATCACTTAATACTTTTTGTTAACCTAGTATGTTTTTAATCTAATAAGTACTGAATCTATGTTGATCCGTGTATCAGACACAAAAAATACAATTTTCTGGAACAAACCATAGACATCATTTTCATATTTATTATAAATTCAACCCGCTGTCTTCGATGTGTAATATCCAAACACGGCGTTACTGCACTGCTGCATTAATCACGTTGCACAACCTAGAATAGTTCAAGTTCGAGGTTATGGGTTATCGGAAATGAGTGGTAAGGCCATGTTGAATGTGTATTTCTAATCTTCAAGGTCACCGTTTTAATTTTATGAATCATCTATCCCAAGAATGGGTTATAGGGTGTTTTTTTTATGAACTTTGTTTATTCGAAAAAGCGAGGGCTGTTGATTATTTTGTTAAATGATCTGATCCGTACCAAATATTCAATATTTCATTCGCTTTTTGAATGTCACCTCTCCAGCTTGGGAGAGGGCCCCTTATGCTGCTCCTCAAATTCCGTGCCAGTCAATAAATGCTAAGAGTGAGAGTTGAGTAGGCTATGACGAGGACGATTGCTTCATGATGGGTGTTACTACTGAGATATCTGACTCCTTATCTGATAGGTATGTACCCGACATTGCGCTATCTATTATGTGGTCTTATAATGACCACGAATTCACACTCGGTATCTAAAAGTAGGTGAAAACCGTCAGGATCCCAAAGGCGATTGTGAACCGGAGGGGAACTTCTATTTATTCGTGGTGAAGAAGTTGGTCGGTGACAAGTTGAAGGTGAGCCTCATCACCTAGTGTGAATATAAAACTATGACATTTTAACCACAACAAAATTATTATAAAATCATGCACTCCTCCAAATGCAAGAAGAGGAAAAAATTGTATCTCAATTATTGTATTATTTATTTTTGTACATTATATATTTGTTTGAGGTTTTGAAATAAAAAAAAATAAAAAAAAGAAAAAGAAGTGGGTACAACAATCTTCATAAAAATATATTATGTGCAAGTTTTTCCCAACGGTTAGGAATATATAAAAGGCTACATTGGCTCCCCCCAGATTACTGGAGTACGCAATGTGCTGGTTCGGTCATCGAAGGAAATTATGTAGTTCTAATTTTTTTTTTTTGGATGGTAGGGGAGAAAGGTATTACGCTGTTATTTATTAGAAAAAAATTGCACGAATAGCTGTATTACGTACAGAACACTCGGTAATACATAACTCGGTTAATGATATAGTTTCAATCCTTTATAGTTTTTGTTTTACAAAATATAGGTAAAGCTTTACTCCCAGGTTACTGTGGGCGACTACTAATTGCCGAGACCATGTTTCTATTCCTGGCTTCTTCCCTTAAGAGTTTTTCTGACAGAGTATATCAGATCGTGGTTCTCCTAAGCCTCATGAGAAAAAGTGAGCTATTTCCTGTTTAGAAGAAAGAACTGTAGGCTGACCTTACCTCATTGGAGTTTTTCCGCCTTTAAGTTTTACCGAATTTAATTTACAAAAAGACAACCCTTCATTTTGTTTATGTTAACAGTTCAGTTTGTTGTGAATGCTTTCCAATGTTAAACTATTTACTTAGAAAGATTTAGTAATGTTTATTTCACTGTTATCTCAGCTACAGATTGCTTACAATTTCCTTAAGGTTCGCCTCAAGAAAGA
The DNA here is from genome assembly GCA_930367205.1 of Acanthosoma haemorrhoidale. Lineage (NCBI taxonomy): Eukaryota > Metazoa > Arthropoda > Insecta > Hemiptera > Acanthosomatidae > Acanthosoma > Acanthosoma haemorrhoidale. The sequence goes on from OV884014.1 coordinate 46,716,446, forward strand.
TTGGCTATATCGGTGTAGACGCATTGCAGCGTTGAGGAAAAAATGTGTGAAAAATACCAAACCATGTTGAATTCGTTCCAAATCCATGGTTTTTTTTAATTTGGCGTATCACAGCTTTGAATATTCTTATTCAATTAGAACTTATCCTATTAGGACATATGATGCGCCTTCCTCTTTGAAAGCCATGTTTTAAGGGAAATAATAATTGAATGAAAAGTTTTAATCCAAATCCTCCCGTCTCCGCCTTGGCAGTATATTCCGCAAGTATGTTAGTATTTGCACCTGTCTAATAAAAATAATGGCCGTAATAAAAATGTGTTGGCGGTAGTTGACAACTCGTGTAATTACCAACACCTTGCCAATTCAATCTCTTAGTACATACGTCATTGCCTTCCACCTGATCTCCGTTAATCTTCTTAATGTTCTTTTATATTTTTGGTTTTGATAAACACATTTCTCAACGGATTTTTCGGACTGTTATTGATCGCAGTAATTGATGGATAAATCTATGTCTTCTATATGTATACTGGTGATTTCTGCATGTCAATATTTATCATCAAGTCGTCGTCTTTCAGCGCGTGTATGAATAGCAATCCATAATACCAGGCACGTGTGTTCTGACTGATTAAAATTCATGCAACGTAGTATATGTAATGTAGCTGTCAGAAGTCTTATCACGCCGCGAAAAGCTCTTATATTTGTTTACATTACTTACTCTTTCTATGACTCGTGCAAATAATCTTTTTCAAAATCAGAAACTCTCACCCGCTAGTTTGTTAACCCGCTAAGGTCAAAGTGAGCTCCCTGTTCTAGGGACATTTACTGACGTCTGATTTACCTGCAATTGTATGAGATTTAACTGAAAGCGTCATTAGATGTTGGGTAGGAAAATATACCCCTGAAATTTTGAGTGGGGTATATTATTTATGTGTAAATTGTATTGTTGTGTAAGTCTTAAAACTGTTAACCCGGCATTTGCGCTTTAACTCAACATGTTTTTAAGTGGGGTGGTATTTTTGCATAGTATTCCATTTGATGTATGGGGATCCCGTAAAAAAATACCGATCATTCTTACTAAATTACATAGTAAATAAATTGAATATTGCCCTATCATATTGAGTTGGGTAAACAATTAAAAATCTCCAAGCCTCGGTTAATAATAATTATTATAAATCAAATATTTGTGGTGATAAAAATTACAATCTGCCTTATTGGGGCATATGTAATTGTGTTAAATATTCTCATTAATACCATGTTTACAATTGTTCATATAGTATTTACAAACAGCCCAGAGACCTCCCAAATCCACATGATTGTCACCCCCCTCGCATGCGAAACAGGAATTGTGCTAGGGGATTAGGGTGATTGGATAGGTTTAAATGGAATTTCATGAACTTGGAAGGGATGAGCTCAAAAATGTAGGGTGTATTAAGATCGTGAAGGGTTTTGTTTTTGACGTAATAAAGGGCATTGACTATTGTTCTCAGGACTTTTGATTGAAAGGATTGGATACGCTTGAAGTTCGACTTTTTTGCTTTCACCCTAGCCTTATTCCGTATGTCCAGATTGGCTTAAACATTGTAGATTAGTAATTCATTTTTTATTGAGGGATGGGATGTCCTTTGAAGTAGTCCATACATTTGTACAAAGCGTCTGTTTTGTTCTTGTCTTTTTAACCTCGTGTGTGGGTTACATGTCAGTCTTTTGTCGAGATGGAAGTCTAAATACCGTACGAGAGATGAAATTAAAATAAAAAAAGAGGACTTGTGGTAGAGTGAAAGAAATGTGGGATCATTTTGATTCGCCATTGGTTGCACAAATACTCGATCTCATTAAGGTCTTTTTGACGGTTATGGGATGCTATATCCCTGAGTCTGAGTGGGATGACAGGATTAATGATATGTAATTTATTTGTATTATATAGGCTATAATTACATAAAACCATTAAAAAGTAATTATATAAGTCTAAGTCTATTAAGTCTAATTATCATAGGAATTACTAAAAGAAAGTAAAACTAAGAAAACACAAAGGTTTAAACGACTTCAGGTATCAACACTGCCTTCTGCAACTGCACTTATTATTCAAGGTATTGAATATAGTAATTTCTTACTGTGACAAGCTCGAAAATAGTCAAGTCGATTTTTGAACACATAGATACTTCAATTATAGTACATATCTGTTTTCGCTGAATATAAGTAACACTATAACTTTATTATTGTTAAATCATTTCCTCGATTCTCTAGAGCTTCTTTCGTTTGTCTAAGAAGCTGCATCTGAGCCAAACATTATTGAATATTATTGGCCCTCGTATTTTGAATACATTTTGGTCTCAAGGTTTCTATTAGAAATCACTCAAAAATTCTGCATATCACGTGATAACGTTTGAGTCTACTTTATTCATAAAATATTCGTTGTATGTATACCCTTGCGTCTTAAAGAGAAAGGCACTCAACAAATAATCTTTTAAACATGATCTGTGGATGAGCTAATAAGCCCCTGTTAACTACTAACAACATGTAAGAATTTCTGAGCAGAGATGCACTCACGTGGTACATAATTTTTGGCTCATTTAATTCTATGCACCCATGCAAGCAGATAATATAACAATAGATTCTCTAGCGACCGTTGTTTCGCGCAACATTTTCTCATAAATAAGTACATGATGCAGTTTTTTTATACTAACTACTTAAAATAAATAAGGTAACATTATAGATTTCGTATCCGATAGAAACCAATATAGTTTACAGTAGACAAGTCCTATTTGTTCATGGCCTTCGTGTGAAATGAATCACTTACGTATTAAGGCCGATTAAATCTAGAGATCAAAGTACGGTCAGTTTATAGACGACGCAATTACGTTTCAGTTGCTCGCAAGGTTAATGAGCAATGCTAACTTAATTAAAACCGCACTGATTTTGAATGAAATGGATAAAAAAGACGAGAGTTGTACATAATACAATAAAGTATTTACTTCCCTTGTTACAGTATTTTTTTCGCCATCCATACCTCGAAAATCACAAATCATAAAAAAATTGGAATTCCTACAATTCTCTGAATTTTAGTATAAGCACTATGATACGTTCATCGGCCATATTGGTTTGACTTGAATGTTTTACCTTCACACTAACGGTTTGGGCACAAAAACTGTCCCGGCTCGATCTACTTTTTACCCTCACTTGACTTGACCGCTAGTGTGAATCTTTATAGACACGAGTAACATTTATTCAGACGAATGCCTTATCAAAATACAAAATTCAGGTAGTCATTGTTTCAAAGGCTTAAATGATTCACCCCCTCTGGTTATTCCCCATTAGTGTTGTTTTTTAAGCTAGTGTTTGTTTTTTTCGTTTCACCATTTCCTGTTTCGCAAGACACTTCGGTACCATTTTCTCGGCCCGTTTCACTATGAATAAGGATCCACTTTCCTTTCCCTCGGTCGTGGGCTCAAGATGCCCTTGATTTGGCATCCCCTGTAACCATTACAAAAGCGACGACAATAAAAGGATGGTGGTTGCGACAGGCAACTTTCACCTCTCCATCTGGGATGTTCACTGGCAGCGCAACCTTAAAAGGAGATCCTCCCCGGGGATTTATCAGGAATGTTTTGTTGTACCGTACACCAATTACACATAGGATTGGATATGAATACTTAAGCCTTCGAAATTATGTATAAGGGGCGTTTGTAGCTCAGGATTTTAATACCTGTCCTGTCTTACTAGTCTTCTTTCCGAATTCGTGTAGCAGGCATCGCTTCCTGCAGGTCTTCATTGCTCATTTCCTTCTGGGTGAAGGGATGTGCTGAAGACGTTTTTGATCCTCTGCGATTCTCTTACAGTCCCTACTCTTAGATATATATATATATAAACTTCTTTATCGTAAAAAAACAAAACAATCTGCCTTATTAGGCAATAAGTGGTTGTGATAAATGTTCTCATTCATACCATATTATAATTTTCATTCACTCGCTCATTCATACAGTATTTACAAACAGCCCAGAGACCTCCTAAATCCACATAGTCGTCACCTCCCTCGCGTTTGAAAGAGAAAGCGGAGTCATGGGAAGTCCCCAACGCTCCACCGTCAGCCGTGTCCCCGGATACGAGCCAGTGGAGGCTCCAAGAGCCACAGACGTTAAGGACATGATCGGAGAAGCTGGCCATTGCCAGGACTCGCTTTGTATTATAGGGACCTGTGCTAGTGTATTAGGCTGGTTGGATAGGTTACTTTGGAATTTCATGAACTTGGAAGGGATGAGTGCAAAAATGTTGGGTATATTAAGAACTTTATGAAGGTTTATAAGTTAGGGAACTTTATTGTTGCTGACATAATAAGGGGCATTAACTATTGTTCTCTTGATGTTTGATTGAAAGTATTGGATACGCTTGATGTTCGACTTTTATGCAAAATGAATGCAATTGGATTTGTTTGATGTTTTGGAGCAACAAGAATAGAGAAGATGTAGGGAAATTTTATACTACAATAATTGATTTGTATGTTCTATAGCTTAATTTTTTCATGTCTTATTGCATTTTATTTATATGCTTGGAAGAAACTATTTTTTCTAACCATTCTGTTTCCAGTTTTTCCTTATTGGGAATCCCCAGCTGAAGACATAAACCTGATAATCTGAAGACTTTTCGCTACTAAACGATACTATTACTAGAAAATGTTTGTTTTTCGTGCAGGTATATTTCCCATTTAGTCGTCATACATTTATTGCATTAAGGAAAGGTATAGCTGTCAGATAATCCATCACTAATGTTTTTAACTACCGGAATTGCATTTTACATCACACCATCAGTGAGCATCAAAATATTATGTTGAAAGGCGAACATTTATATGAAATAATAAAACATATTGCGTCTAGTGGTGGTAATATAAAATGTTTGAACTAAGATATGGTATCTACCTAGATATGATGTGATACGCTTTAAACAGAGTTATTAATCATAAATTTGATTACCTATTAATCTTCACGTATTGAGATACGACCTCAAGGTTCAGAGATAGAGCCCAAGATGTACTTCGGTACCATTATCAACTTGGTATCCACAATCACTTATCACTATCATCCATCCACCGACAGCTATCATAATGATCACATTACTAAGACAACGTTTATAGGTATCCATTACACCAATTTATCTCTTCGTAGGATCATTGAAGTACATTTTAATGTTCTTTTAAAATAAACGTCAACTCCAGCCAGGCGGGCCATTCTGTGCTTACTGCAAATTGTAGTACACATTGATTTTTTCTCAAAACCAGAAACCCATATCTTGTCAGTTGTATGACTGTCTATCTTTGCTAGTCCCCTGTTTAAGCATCAAGAAATTTTGTAAGGAGGTCCCATTTGACCTTGGGAATATCTGAAAAATAAATCTTTCGCAATAAAACACAAGTGTTATTAATTAATTTGGTTTATATAACAAAATAATTTTCTATAACTTTGAGTGTATCATTTAATGTTTTTTTTAAAGATATAGTCGCATAACGTCATTTACATCGTGTTCGCAAAATTAATTCAAGAGTTTTTTTTTTTTTACATTTTAAGATTATGGATGGTAAACGTAAAACAATCCTCATGAAAAATGAAGGCCTATTTTCCATAAATAAATTAAATAATATTAAAAAAAATGTATTTCTATAATTTCTATGGAAAAAAATTAAAGGTCTTGCCCATGAATTTAATGTTATATATGCCGAGGACATGTAATATATTGACATATGGAGTGTTATTACAAAGGGCCTTTAAAATCATTTGGAAAACTGACTAGCAACCCTTAATGTGTGATAATACTAATGCTTTGAATTTTTCAAATCTACAACCATTCACTTTTTAATTTAGTATTTAGTATTTATATATATATATATATATATATATATATATATAAACCTCCCCCTTAAATAAAGATATTGTTATTGCCGGTCACGTTTATATCTAATCCAACGTTTAGGAAATTCATGAGCATGTTGAGCGTTCTTAAATTACCTCCATTCCAACTTGCGCGCTCAATGTACTTAAAACGTATTGAATTTCGTTAGTATCGTTGGCGCTACATCTCATTCTGACGAGTTTTTTGGCAACCAACCATCTAACACGTTATACAGTAGTCTTAAAAGCCTCAAATGTTTTCAGCGTTAGAATCAAATTACAAAACAAAATAATACGAACTGTTTCAAGTCATCGTTATCACTATTTTATGTTCTATAACTTGTTAGTTTTTTTAATCATTATGTGTTTCTAATATTTTATTTTTATTTTTCAGGTAAGTTTGCCTCTTAGAATACACAACACTACTGCTTCACCATTTATGTTACAAGTATGTTTGTATTAATAGTTTTTCAATACATTTTATGTTATTGCGTGGTATATACCATTATTTTTTGGGTATTCAAAAACTTTATTTTGGTAAAATTATAATCTGCCTTATTGGGCAATAAGTAATTGTGATAATGGTTCTCATTCATACCATATTTACAATTTTCATTCATACAGTATTTACAAACAGCCCAGAGACCTCCCAAATCTACATGACTGTCACCTCCCTTGGCGAAAAAGATAGCGAAGTCTTGGGAAGTCCCCCACACTCCTCCGTCAGGCGCGTAATTGGATACGAGCCAGTAGACTCTGACCAAGAGCGCGAGAGCCACATACGCTCAGGACATAATACCATTATTTACAAACAATTAGTTCCCTCTACTTATTTTTAAAATAGGCGTTAAACTGAATCGCCTGAAAAATTAGCAATTTAAAAATGAAAATATGTATGGTTATTTGAAACTACCAACTCATTTTTAATCACAACAAAACCAATATCATGTGGTCAGGGATGCCCGTAAAGAGCTTGCTACTAAGCTGAAAGAGGCTGGCTCGGCTCCAACTACTATTTCTATGTTGGCATTTCTTATATAATCTAGGTTCAAGATAACCAACAGCCGTTTTAATTGAATATCTTGTCTTCATCTTTTTTCCTCGTACTTGCGAGATTAATTAAGTGGTTACTTGTAAAAAGGTGGCTCAAATCACATTACATGTTAGAACATATAAAACATTATATACGTCAGCTTTTCTAGCAACACTTCTCAACGAGGATCGTACACTAATCGGTGTGAGTTGAAGAGATCTAAGTGTGATTTTTTGGCGCAATGAAAATTTAGGGGTTGTGGACTGCCACTCTGGGCAATACTCGCAAGAATGCCCTGATAAAGGTTAGGAACTTAAGGCTTGTACAATTCCTTGTGGTTTCATTTGAGTTCACTTAAACGTGAACCACTTCTACAAATCTCATATAGTCCATGAGTACGGAATTTCTCAAAACATTTCAAAAAAAAAAAAAAGGTCATTTAAAAGTAAGGTTATATAATTTTTCCGTGGTATATTTTTATTATTAATGCAGGATACTTAGTTTTTATACAAAACATTCTATTTATACAATTGAAATGCTTCAAATTGAAGTTTCTTGAATGCGGTTTTATTTGACTTAATGTGTTGTTCTGGCTTAAAAAGGTCCTTCATACCTGGAATTATGGAATGAAACATATATGGAATACATGATGAACATTTTGTACATGTCACTTTCATTTTTTTCCACTACATAGCACATCTACATAGCAGTGCAATCTAGAAATTAAATATAAATCACTTCATTCTATGAGGGTCTTTTTACCCCTTCATCTTGCGCTTTAGGGCAAGGTTCTGTTTTAAATAAATAAATTATTATAAATGGAAATTTGTTTATAGTGCGATGAAATTCATCCCGTATCTGTTTCTTTTATGCTATTATTTTTCATCTCGCCTTGTTATGAAATTCTCCTACGCTTCGGGCCCCAAATGCGTAATTAAAATGACAGATCGTTTGTTTCATTGTTTTCTCCCATATTCCTGTTTTTTTTTATATTATAGTATACTTTTACCTTATGAAAATACGGAATATTAAAAATCGATAGTAAATATTAAAATCAGATTACAAAACAGTATATTTAAAATTGTAGATGGTTAGGTTTAATTATAAGCGTAGATGGATTTGAATTTATTCTCGATGCGTAGCAACGCAGTATGCTTCTATTACGTATCTTATCAAATGCATTATTTTTCTTTTTTCAGTTACGTCATTTCACGTACTTGGCCTTCAAACGAGATTTTGACTGGTTACATTCTATTACTTTAGATGTTAAAACACACTCAGTTTAGTTCTAGATTTGTTTGTGCGATAAATTGGACTTTTCATATTGCTTACTTATTTCTATGAAGATACTCTCATTCAATAAAATATTTTTTTTAAATATTTGTAAATAAATCAACATTTTTAAAAATGTAATATTCTCTGTTTCTTAAAACGCCTGGCTGGTGAAATACCCACTAATGATGTCTCCGGCATAGTGGATCGTACTGAGGATTCCATGAATAATGTTATTTATTCACTCTGGTGGTCAAGTGACCACAGATCAAAACAAGCCAGAATCTCAGAGAGCAAGATTTTAATCGAAGTTAGACTATAGAACGGCAACTGAAACGAAACAACGCCTTGTTTTTGACTTGTCCATGAGTGTGAGTGTGAAAGCTACTGACGAAATCCTAGATGGTGAACTGCTCTCACCTCACCGTACCTTGATCACTAGCGTCATTTGGCCTTTATCAAGCACAAACTAGAATGTCTCTATAGGGACTTCGACTTAAAGCATCTCTTCCATGCACAAGCCCTCATTGGTGTCGAATTGTTGGTGTGTGTGCGTTCTCTCACGGTGATTTCTTAGATGTTCTGTGTAAAGCGGCTTCTTCCAGTATTTTTGAGTAAACCGAAGAGAGAAGGAAGGAATGAAAATAATTTAATGGTGCAAATATCCCCGTTCATTTTTGAGCAGTTTATTATTCTCAAGTGGCCTGTTCCAATCTCTGGCTCTCTCCCACCCGACTATCCCAAAAGTTAAGCCAACTGGTGCGTGTCCCACAGTCACTGCGCCACCTGTGCTCGTAGGAATGTCGAGTCACATTTAATTTTTGGCATTCTGCCGATCATTGAGGCATCCGCGTTTCCGATGTCTTACATTTAATGTAAGCTGCGTTATTTATTTCGCCTGAATGACTTTTTTTTCAGTTGTCCTGTTTTGATCTTTTTTTAGTCCCTTCTGTCCTGTGTGTGTTTGTGCCCAGTAGAGCTTCTGTCACTTTGTATACGCGCTAGACTGAGTAATAATTTTGCAGTATGAAATTAAGGTATACAACAAAAAAACAACGTTTTCGCGTAACTAAGCATCTGAGGATCTAGCGTAATATCCTACCATCTTGGCTAGTGATTGGACAGAAGGATATTTAGGGCGCAAGGAAGTGACAATTAAAAGAAGGACTAGGCGAGTCGGATGCCTGAAAACCATTCTAAAATGAACACTGGAGTCGTAGTAACATGTACTGAGAGCGCACAACATGTTTTGTTGGGACTGTTGACTGTACGAATAACTCTGAACTTAAAAGGACCTAAACAGCCGAGGGGGGTGGGCTCTTATAGTGTAAAAATATACCTACTATGCTCAAGTGAACTAGGATAAATAATGTAAAATATGGGCTGGAGGCTACTTTAACTTAAAGTAATAAAACAAAACAAAATGGCTTTGGACTAAACACGCCTATCATTGTACATTGCGTTTTTTCACCTAGACTTTAATGGCATGTCTTTGCTTAGTGGTTAATGGTAGTGTTTTTCTATGCCAAATCCTCGGGCAGCCCTCACAGCGCATTTAACCAATAATGATTTATTGGGGAAGTTAAAATTACGATTAAATTGTTTTTATATCCAAGCATAAAGTCAGCATTGGTGTAGTGAACGAGGTATAATTCTCCCAGCTCATAATGAGGTCACAATGCGCGTGTCTTTATTTTGAAGGGCTGAGCCCTAGGAATACTAGGAATACTCCTGGTTCCTTGAGACGATTAGGAAAAAATTACCAAATAAAACTCAAAGGTGAAATAAATTTGAGCGTTTCGCTAACTTTTATCATCCCTTAACTCCAGTTCAAGTTAAGTACGGCAACACAGTAGAGCGAGATCTTCGGACATTTCTCGATATTGTTCCTATACTCTTTTAACCCTTAATGTTTCCTATATATCCAAAAACACGTTAGTTAATAATCGATGATTATGAACAAATTTTTGTCACCTTAAAAAACCGCATTGATCTAGAAAGAACAACATGCATATGTTATGGAGTAAAAGAACCAAGCCAATTTATATTGTTTATAATTTACAATTTTTAAAATAGGGGTTAAGGAAAAAAAAGAAGAACAACGGCGAGGCAACTGCTTCGTGGATGAAATAGTATCATTTGTCTTATTACTTCGTGAGTTCGTTGTTGGAGAAAACTAATGAAGATAATTTGAATTTGTTCTAGTAGGTAACAATATAAACAAGCCTGAATGTTTCACGCAATTTAATCTTTAGCAACGCCATGATTGTTGTCTATCTTCGTTGTTCGGGCATATGTGATCAAATGTCTTATCTATATATGAAAAAGGATCTGAGAGAGCTGGATTGTATGTTCTGTCTCAAGTTTTCCAACTGATAATAACAATCGATACACCGATGGGGTCGGACAGATAATAGTTGAACTTTTACAATTACGGCGCAATTATAATTAATTGCGAATTACCTTTCAGTCGTATTTTGATGTGGCTCTATTGCTCAAATTCAAAATAAAGAAATCGTCAATACGATTGTTGCTTCTAGTTCAATGGAGATTTATCCAATACAACTTTGTATGCTTGTTTACTGATACCGACTGAAATATAAACAATCTTGAATCAATTGTGACATTGTTTTTAACAATGTGGTGTGAGGTTGATAATTGTTTGTTGCACAAGATTTGCGAAAGAAGGTCAGGAGTTGAACACGATTTCATCACGACTCGATGACCATTTTAAATCACGGATTCTATTAAACCTAACAATGACACGAACCTCATTTTTCATCACGTGATCATTTAAAACATAATTTCCTTCGCTAAGCAAGAAGTGCCGGAAAATTTTTTTGTATCTTTTAAACTGGAGTGAGAAAATCCTACTGAAAAATGAATCCTTTTGGATTTTGACTCAGTGCGTTTTCAGCGCTGTCTGGAAAATATACAACCTGAAAGAAGACTAACAAATGGTGCCACATGTTTTTCTCAATCGCGATAATAATACTTACACATGTTTTTTTTACATTAATTTCTGTTGCAACATCATTGCTAGTAGCCTTTAGCTAACAATTCTTTTTTACTTTGAACAACTATGCTGACCATTAAATGAAAATTTCTTAGTGCTGAAAACAAGTTTACGATTTACAATACACAAAATACACGTAAAACTGATCTTATATTTCGATATATGATAAGGGAAAATTCGTAGAAGACCTATCGTGAGTTTTTTTAATAATCCTTAATCTAACTCTTTTTATTAATAAATAAAGAACAAATATTTCCCCTGAAGTAATTACAAATACACAATATGACCTGAGTTTTTTTTTGTTTTTTCTTCTCCCATTTCCATAGCCCCTTTAAATTTACAGATAATTATATATAACTATAGACCATCAGGCGAATCTATTTACAAATTATTTTTTGTATTTCCTGTAGCATCGCTAAACCTGAGTTTTTTGGTTTTTTTGGGGTTTTTTTTTTCTTAGCTCTCAAACTTATTATTTATTTTGGGCTAATGAGTGCCTTTCACTAAGGGGAGTCCCCCATTTGAAGGATGTATGAGAAGGATATAGGGTGTGGAATGCCTAAAGGAGGCGGGTGGAATCAGGAAGGTAGTGAGTGAGAGTCTACCTCACACAACTCGGCCTGAGTTGTAGAAGCAATTGTATGTTTTAGTTTTTTATGAGATTTACGATCTTCGAGATGGAAGGATGGTTGATCATATATGCAAAACCTAAATCTAATTGACATATTAGAAATTAAGGACTTATGGCAATTACAATTTAAAGATCTTCACAAGATTTTTGAAGAAATGTACATAAAGCTTAGATTTGCTTGCTATGTTTATGACTATTGAAAATAAAATTAAATTTGTTATATAAAATGAAAAATAGAATGTATTATATCACAAAATTTATGTTTTCGTCGAACTTACCACACGATCATAGTAATTATGTAATTGTAATAATTATTGTAAGTGGAACTTCCCTGCAAGATTACATGTTTCTAGTTGCGTGAGCCCAATTTTAGTAACTTATTATACCTTACTCCATTAAATATAGGAATTATATTACATATTATTAATCTGTAATTGGATACTCACCTAATATGATACAAAAATATCTACTGTTTAGTTATATACTTAATAGTACTCTATAGTATATTTAGTTGATTGAATATAGTTATTCATTCACCTGAATACTTTCATTCATATGTTTCATATGATATATTGCAAGTTTTAAATATGCTGACTAGGTATTAGTTGACATAATGTAACTGGCAACATGAAAAAAAAATAAACGTTAACAAATTGGGGGAATTTTCCCCTAAATTTTAATATTCCTCAATTCACAGCTGATCGTACCCCATTTAAGGACACGTTAAAAAGGATTTTAAAGATATCCGAAAAATAATGTTAATAACGATGGTTTAAAAATTAAAATGAAGTATTTTTTTGCATAACTCGTCTCCTGCTATTGATCTTCAATTTGAATTCCCTTTATGATGTTAATAAATATTTCCAAAATGACACAATTTATTAACATAATTGAACTGTGTCGGGGTTGCCACTAGGGGGTGCCTAATCACTTTAGACCTGGTGACAAGTGCGGATTGTTGTAGTTAATAACATGGACCATGTTCCATGTCGGCGTTAATATCTGACTCCATTTTATTGATAGGGATGTGTCCCGACAATACACTGTGTTCAGGAGAAGAGGTTCAGAGGTTTCATAAAGAATAAGACCAATTTTTAGAGTTCGGGCGGGAGATCGGCAGGTAATAGGTACAAGTCGTCAGAAGGTCTGCTAGAGGCTGTGAGACAGGGTGACGGCGCAGAGGTGTGGCAGAGAGAATGTAGACTAGTAGAAGATTGAGTGGACTTACTTCCAGGGCCCCGGGGCCCTGGCGTTTCGCGACCGAGTGATAGCGGCTGTCTAGATGAAGAGACTGAGAAAGAGTGGGTTTTCAGGGCGAAACCCCTTGGTTTTAAATATCATCTCCCCTTGCCACCGGAAGGCGGAGCCTGGCTTGAAAGGGGTATGTTTATGATGTCACACCTGCACCGAGGTACGTGATCCCTCGTCCCCTAAAGGACTGTTTATGGCATGGCTTTTAGATTTTAGGACCGCCGGAAGGTGACCCTAGGTCTACCGGGTCGGTTTTATTAGGGGCAGGTGGCTTACCCTCTCAGATTTTATTGCTGAACCTTCGATCCTCTGTTACTTGTTTTCTGACTGCCGATCTCTCCATGATTTATTACTAGAAAACAATGTTTTACGTCTAATTACAATACATTATATATGCACCAGAGTATAGGGTGATTTAACACTTATGTAGTTGAGTCACTACAAACTGAAAAAAACCCACCCGTTTGATCTCTTTCTAGGCGCTCGCCGTACGGTGGCTAGAGGTTGTAGCGACCCTAGTCCGCGGCGGGCGTCTCCTCCCCACCTTGAGGACTCGTACACCTGACTGAACCCGACAACATGGAAGGTAAAACATACTAAGGCCCCGTTCCCATGACTCATGTCTTGGCGAAGCTAGTCTGTAGTTTTTCTTACCTCGGAAAGAACCATCATGGTTTTGGTGATTTGTGGTGGCTCGTCCTTTCCCGTGAAATGTGAATTCTTTCGACATCAAAGGTTGTGCTTCTGGCAAATGACAAGCCAGTACGGCTTACGAACCCTTCAATGCAAAGAAGGGATGAAATTATCAAATAGTTCATAATAGAGTGAAATATTGTTCAAAATAATATTAGTATGGAGTTTTTAAATTTTTTTATTTATTTTATTAGTTTCAGTATTATATTTAGATATACGATAATTACCTTCTCCGAATTTCATTTAATGACAGTATCCACCAATGCCTTTTGCTTTTCATGGTTTTTTCCTTCTAAATTCACCACTCAAGAGTATATATGTCGTCAATGAACGATTCATAAATTGCATTTATTTGGAACAATGGAACAAATGAAACTGAAGAAGGAAGTCTGGCAATGTCGAGTTGACAAGATGAGGACCACTTGACCAATCAAGCGCCGTAGGAGCATTTGCCTACCCGGATCACGTGTCCGGAAGTATGAAGCACCTCAAGGCTCGGCAAACCACACTTTATGGGAAAGGGGTCTAACACTGTTCAAAATATCAATCTAGATCTATACACAAGAATTATATTAATTTACAACGTGGGAAAAGGATCAACACATCACTTAATAACATAGCATAATTTGTATTGTTCCCCTTTCATTCTGATAACCGACCTTAACTGTATATAATACAGTTCCACATTGTTTTGAAGATCATTTTTTTTCCCACGTTAGAACGTGATCGGAACTTTTCCCCTCAATCATCAGATCCAAGCATGGGAAATATAAAATTGCTCAAATCAAAGAACGACTTGGCTCATACTCTGTTGGAAAATGATCACCTTGACCCGCTGAACACCAGGCTAGCGCGTGTCCAATTACAGTTGAATGGTTTCATGGACAGTTGCACCCTTCGGGCGGGTGAAAGATTTGACGTCAACTTAGCTGCTTACTAGCCATCAAGTTAGTAGTAAACTTTCAAGCTACTTGGATCAACTCTCCCGCTGTAATTTATTCTTATAACTAACATCACAACCTCTTTTCGGTTTAGGCCCTATAAATAAGCATTACATATCGATCAATGATTTTTCCCGAAGTGAGAGGGTCTACTTTGGTATGTTTGATTGCAGTCTTAAACTTATCCCAAAATTTTGAAATTATGCTCACGAAAACTGCGTAATCCAGCAACTTAAAATGTAATAACTGCTGATTGGAGACAAGTTAAATATTTTAACAGAAGACTCCAATATATTCCGAACAATTCAGTTTTGATAAATCTTACGCTTCACTAGGATTTTGATTAATATTTTTGTTAATTACCTTGTATTTCTTTATTTAAAAGGCTATTTTCAATTTAAAATACCAACTAATTTAAGATCAGGCGGAGTCATGTTATCATCTCTCGATAATGATTTTACAATTTGTGCAACCTTTTTTTTCTTTATTTATATTTTGAAAATAAATTTAATTCATATCAAATTTAAATTAATGAAAACTCTTATTTACTAGAAAATGGCAACTCATTATTTGATCAACTGTTTGTCACATATTAAGCAATATTAAATACGAGCTTCTTGCTACTACACGACTTGTAGGAGTCTAAATTGTCTACCTATCGATTTTTTGTATCACAGAAGTAAAATATTTGTATTTTATGTTCATACAAGTATTTGGATTCGAAAATGAAATGGTGTGAATGATGATCTCCACCTTACCAATTATTTCCAGCATCTCGAATTAAACACTTCTAATTCCTTTATGATTACTAGATCAAGATCTTCTTTACGACCATGCTTTTATAGACATCACTACTCAAGAGACCTCTTGAGGGCTGGTTGTTCTCTGCAAGCACATCTTTGATCTAAAATGAAACACGCCAATAGACGATTTTGGATAAAGGCCAAATGTTTGGTTTCGACTGGCCTAATACCAGAAGTGGCATTTAAAAAAAAAAAAAAAAAAAAAAAAAAAAAAAAACGGAGTCAAAATGGGTCACTCCGATTTTTCGAATCAAACTATTTTACCCCAATAATACAAAACATGCAGGGAGGGGACTGCAGTCGTATATATACTAATTTACACCCATGAAGTATTTTGTTAAAATTTCTTCCTATCCATACTCCCTTATCAAAATAACATATATGTGTAATTGATTTTGATTTACCACAGCTCTAGCATCATGTTAGGTATGGTGTTAAATAGAACATCACAAATAGAGCGCGGATGAAGCCAGTGCACACATTTCCAGTAAAGGAGCGGTGAAGTTGCGGTACCGATGGATGTCTACCAAAGAAAACGTGTCATTTTTGCTTATCTTTAGTGAAAAAACGTTCATTTCCAAACGGAATAGATGTTAATGGGAACACCCATGAGAATTTCAAAATGAATGGTTTATACGTCTTAAGCGAATTTTCGGGGAAACGAAGATAATTTTTTCGATTACTTTCGGTTGAGTGTTAAATCATTTAACGAGCCTGTAGTAAATTAAAATTGGAGTCATAATGAAGTCTCAAGACACTTGGAGAAGGCCCTCCATACCACCTCCGTTGCATACTCAATTGACAACCGTAGGCTGAAAGATAGCTACTTCAGCGATAGTCGGGAATGCTAGAAAAGAAACGACCGCAAGACATTCGGAACCGCAACGGAGCCTGGAGCTATGTTGTCAATGCTCCGTAGGAAGGATCCTGCGTACTTCAAGCTGCATGTGCGGCGCCGCAGCGGCAAAACCCGCTTGTGTGCACAGGGACTTCAGCTTGATTGCTATTGAGCTCGTCGATCAATTCCTGTCAGGATACGGTGCTTATCTTGGCTTAGGTTGGCTGTTCAGGAGCTAACAACTTACTTCGGGATTATGCAGATACCTTCTAAGCTCTTACATATATTAACTCTCATTTTCTCACTTTAACACATACTGTTCCGTCATCTTCGCAACCCCAATTTTACAACCTAAATCAAACTTTAATTATTGGAATTATTATTTGATTATTATATAAAACATAATTGTGTGGTAATCATCATGAGATAGTAGTATGCATTGTAATTTACCGCTCAAAATTAGTTAACAAGGAATATCGGATAGTGGCTATAAAATGGGTTTATGAAGCACATCTCTCTCGCATGCTATTTTGTCGAATGATAAGTTTGTAATAAGTATAACGGATATGTGTCACTCTCAAATCAACCATTCATACAAATAAAATATAATTTATAGGAAATACAGTCCGTGTGGTGTAATTTGTTTTATGGCTATTAAGATTTAACAAAATTGTTATTACATGCTAATTACCAACATATTAATAGGATTTATTTCTGTTTTACCAAATTCACTTTTTATTCATACCTAAGGTAAACTGTTATCTAACTGAATCCAGGGCAGATTCTTGGTTTTTTAAAATCTGCTTTTGCTTACGATAAAAATAACATTAGGTTCGGTATTTGGCACTAGTCCTATTATCGTTATGGTATGGCACAGAAGAGGGAAACCAAACGAAATATTCTAGTTCTGATGTTAACTATTTTTTTTTTTTTTCAAAACTAGAAACCTCCAAGCCTTTTGTGTCCTCAAGATTTTGAGTGTCACCTGAACATGAAATTTTACTAGGACGTTCCATTTAGTTATCCGTGAAACTCCATAAAACATAAACAATAATTAATTACATTGTAATTAAAAAACTGAAATTAAATAATTTGATTCCCTACGTCATACTATATAGGGTATTAAATCAAAGATCATGACTTTCTGATTAATAATATGTATAAGGTTTTGGGAATTCCATGGACTGCATTTACTTTATTCTTGCAATTATAGCATTATAATTAACAATTCCAAATAGTTTTATCATAAATAATATACATATATAGTGTATGTGTTTTAGAATGTAGGAAGTTTTTTCATATATTATATACACTTATATATACTATACTTAGGGTACCATAACTGGGTGCCAGGACACACAGGCATCACAGGCAATGAGAAGGCAGATGGCCTTGCAAGGGTGGGCTCAGAACAGACACCTCTTGCACCTGAACCCATATGTGGTATCAGCCTCAGCTACGCTAAAAGGCGTATAAAATTAGCTTTAGAGGACAAGGCAAGACTTTCTTGGAGAGAAACTAAGAAACAGGAACACTCGAAACTGTTTCTTAATGGACCCTGTAAGAGAAGAAGCTCAGCACTTCTATCAATGGACAGGTGGACACTCAAAAGTGTGACAGGACTCTATACAGGTCACTGTCGGTTAAATAAACACCTCTTTAATTTGGGGATAGTGGGATCACCAATAAGCAGATTCTGCAAGAAAGAGGGAGAAACGGCACGTCATATAATATGTGACTGTGATAACTTAGCTAGAAGGCGATACCTTCACTTTGGTAGTGATCGCATTGTAGACCCCAAACTATGTGAACTGATCGATCCATTCAGTATCCTCAGATTTGCAAAGGCCGTGGGCCTGTCACATATATAGGACAGGGACATGGACGGCGTACAATAGGTCTCAGTGAGGCCGCGGTGCACAAATGCCGGAACAAATAATAATAATAATAATAATAGGGTACCATAATTACTTGCTTAAACGGAATGAAATTAAAACATAGCTTTATGTTTCTTTTTAAGTGTAATAATATTTAATAAAGTTACTCACACATTAAGGCAATCATTTAAAATCACGTTACTGCTACATTACAAACAATCTGGCCTATTCAGGAGTTTTTTTTTAAGTACTCTTATTTTTATTTCTGTGTACTCGCGTTTGTGTTTGATAAGTAAACCGATTTATCCGATTATTCAATTCACATTTATCAATAATAAATAAACAAAACTGTACTTACGCTATAATTTTTCACATCAAGGACCTACAATATGTTATTGGTACTGTCTAATCAATGGGGTTGTTAGGGAAATGTTCACTTCTTGAACTCAAGCCAATAATATGCTTTTCCTTATGCCCAGGAAATCCGGTTTTCAATGTCAGAATGTTTATATAAATGATGTGATTTGCTGCTGTTTTTTTTATCTTATTTTCAATATTTTTCTTAAGCAAGTGATGACTTCTTTGTCCATGACTCCATATGAGTGATTCATCTTCGAGATAAATCTGAATCATCGAATTCCTAGTAATTTGAATTCATCGAATTGCCTTTTCCATTTAGATAGTTGCATTAGACGCTCTGTGAGGATAGTTACTCATTTCAAAAATAACTAGTTAATACTATATATACAGTTACTATATAGTTACGATAAATCCAGCGGAAAAAACTGAGATGGGAAACTTAATTCACTTACAGTTTACATTTTATCTGTTCTAATTAAAAGTGTTTTCCTTTGAAAGTTTTAGTTCTACTTAAATGTATTTAAATCGATATAAAAGTTTTACTAAATTCATAACTTGCTATGTTTTATCCTGATATTTTACAAGAAATACAATTTGTAATATAGTAAAACAAAAAAAAATGTCTTAATGCAGTTCAGTTCTTCCCCTTTTTAACCTTCTTTCAAATTAAAAATTAATGATTGTTTGCATGATAAAAAAGGTATTCGTTTTAAACATCTTAATGATTAAATAATGTTTTATGTCTACTGTTTTAAGGGGTTCGTTGCTTTTAAAAACTAAAAAAAAAGTATGCCTTTACTCGGTCTGTCTGTATGTTCTAATGGTGTCGCCAGTTCGAGCTTATGCGAACTATAATTATTTAATGTCATTGAAACCGTCATCGAAAGTTTATTAACTTACTTTAACAATTTCAGTTTAACATAGACGATATTTTCATGAATAATTATTTGGTTCCCTAGAGATGAAAAAAATAAAAGCTACACTGTGATAAAAAATGAAGGCCTATAAATAATTACTTATAATGAAAAAAAAGTCCTTGTATTAAATTAGGTATCTGATTATATAATTTTACGTTCTGCTAAATAATATGGATAATGTGTTGGGTTGGGGATATATTGACTGGTATAACAAAAAAGTAATTAAAACTGTTAATTAGATCGAATCGAAGCCATTGATATTGTTACGCATCTTACTTGATTTCATTTTTTTTTTTTTTTAAATAAATCTGTAATTTTGCACGTCATTGTTAATGTCTTAAAAGGTATATTCTCATTAATTGCACATAAAGGGATGATATTCGTTAGAAAGTTTGAAAAAATGATAGATTTTAAGTTTCAAACTGGATGACCCAGAGATTAAGATAATTTAAAAATAAAGGCTAGTATATTCGAAAAAATTAAAGCTAAGTTATTAAGTAAATACTTTTATATATATATAACTAACTATGTTCTCATTATATTCAGTAGGCCATGAATTTTAAGATCTTGACGCCTTGGTTAATATTAACACCTTAATGTTTTTAGTGGTATGTTATTATCATTACCGTAACGAAACATTTGGTTGTGTGAAGCGTATACTTGACTTAATTGTTTTTTTTTCCAATTTTTATTTTTCTATTTGTGAAAATTTATGTTCAATGTAAACTTATGCCTCGTTTTGTGCAACTTTCTCTTTAGTTTTATAAAATAAATATTGGGGTAAATATTTTTATTCAAAATTTGTTTTCTAAAGAGAAAAATTAATTGTATTTAAAAATTAATTGGAATTTAAATTCAGACCTTCCGAATTTTAACTAGGCTATTCCTTGTCGCGGTCCGACCATCTGGTAAACCTGCCTTGTTCGGCAATTTGGTTAATGCTATCTCATTGCGGCATTTTTAAGTTAATGCCACTAAATCGTAGTAGGATAAATAAAAAATTGCATTTTGTTGTCAGATAATTGACGATTATATATTCAAATTATGCCACTGTGAGTTAATGTTAGCTGTAAGTGTATAAACGTGTTAAATCGTTTGTTCAGAGACCGGTTTGTGTTTATGAATTAGAGATGTTAAGTTTTTATCAAGTTCATTCATGGATCGAAATATTGTGATCCATCATATCAGCATAACAGCCCCTGATAAAATGAACAGAATGTGTGGGTTAACTATCTTTTTTAACTTTCTGAGCCAAACCCACCAGCTGTTACGTGTGTTGAGCATATTTTATTTAAAATATTGAATAAAATTATGAATAAATAGGATATATTTGTTATTCGCAATTGACTAATACAATGATTGTTCGTTATTTACATTCAACAAATAATTTTTATTATTGGAATAAAGAATAATTATTTTTATTTGTTGATTTTTAGTCACCATTCATATTATTGAAATTATTCGAATAACAAATAATTATTGGGAGTAATTATGATTTTTTATTTTATATCTAAGTTTAGAAGTGGAAGAATATTTTTTCCGAAAGAAAAAATGTAGTTTATGATCAATTTTTCAATCACAGTTTGGATAGTCAGTCCTTCATGACTTAAGTGGTTCTATCTTAAAATTATATGTTGAATTGTTTGTTTTTTTCCTGTAATGCATTCATCCTGGAAATTTTATCAAATAAAGAATAGGAACAATTAAACAAATAACTAAAACAAACCAAGAATATTCTAATGAACTGAATATATGCCAAACTCACTGACTGTTACTTATGAATAAATCAATTTATCAGTTATCCACATTGAATTTATACCCACCTCCTTGTTGTTTTGTTTTTGTAACACCTAACTGTTTGTCACTAATTATTACCAATCACGTTTAACCACTTCATTATTTTCTTGTTATCAATTCCTGATGCAGAAATACATAGAATGCCGAAACGTTGTCCATTAAATAAATATGCTGAAAACTTAACATACGCTTCCCATATCCCTTTTTCTACTCGTTTATTCGTCCAAAATGCATTTTATTCACTTAAAATTTACTAAGCTGTGACTACATGAAATGATGAAAGAGTCATCCTAGAAGCACAAGGCTGCTATTAATACTTAACAGGCTATAAGACTACAGCCAACAGTGGAATAGGTGGATACCTTTGTCCTATATTTACCTGAAGGCTGTACTATACGTGGCGTATCATCCATTCGGACGTTCTGGGAGCTTCTATTTCCGAGCTCTCTCGCCGAGGTGGTTGTCTCTCTTCTTTCACTGCCTAGGCTAAGGACGATCCCGGAGGAATTTCGGGGCCTCTGGTTCATTGCTATCCTATGCTATTAGAGAATTGTCCACTCCAGCAAAACGACCTGCCCTCCTAACAGGGGTAATTTTGATCGATATCATTCATACCATATTTACAATAGCACGTGCTCTCTCTCATACACACATGATTTACAATATACATTCATTCAATGTAATGTTTTGCGTGAAAATATCAATGCCACCTAGATGCTTAGGTCACGTCAGGTTCGAGGCCATTTCCGTTTCAATCTCCGAAGAGATTGTAGGGATGGGTGATCCTGGAAAGTGAGCTTCCTTACAGGACTATGATATTGGGAGTTTTAATGTCATGATTAAGTGGTCTATATGTGACATTTTATTGAAATAAAATGACAATATTTTCTGTTATGGCAATAAGTAATTGTAATCATTGGTCTTATTCATCCTGTATTTATAGTCGGAATTTTCTCACTAATTTAGAAATACACACAGTCCAGCGACCTCCCAAACATGCAAGTTCGTCACCTCCTTTCGCATGCCCATGAGGAATTTTTTTTTTTAAGAACAGTATTTTATCCTCAGTAATCAGCTTTATTCGAGGTTGCTTCAATCCGTAAATTGTAAATATTATATGAATGAGAAAATTAATCACACTTATTCAATCAGGCAGATTGTAATTTTACCACAATAAAGAAGTTTATAAAAAAAAAAATCCAGGTGAGGTTATGGTATCCACTGTACTGGCAGTAATACTTGTTGAATATCAAAAACTACAGTAATAAATGTTTGACACTTTTTTAACTTATTTTCTCTTGAGTTTTATATTAATGTTCGAATTCAATTATTAAAAAAATAATTATAAAACGTTAAAATGTATAAGTAAAAATTAACGCAGCAGTTTTTGAAGTGACAGGAATTTTTGACCTGGGTCTGCATAATAATAATCTTTCCCACGCTATGAGTGCCTGTTAACAGTCAATATTTTTTGTCGTATATAATTTGACAAAAGCAAGTGTTATATTTAGAGATACAGAGATTTATAAAAGGGTCTGGCATTTATTTAAAGCCACGTATTAATGGATATTGTATTACAGTTGGCTCCAACTGAAAAGTTTTATTCTGAAAATAAAGTTGTTTGAGGCAACAAAGAACCCGCACAGTATGCAAATCAACTGGTTTTATTATTATTCAACACTTTTGTTTTGTGCTTTAATCCTTATTCGCAAATAACTGCTTTTCATGTTTTGTTT
Source organism: Acanthosoma haemorrhoidale (assembly GCA_930367205.1). NCBI lineage: Eukaryota > Metazoa > Arthropoda > Insecta > Hemiptera > Acanthosomatidae > Acanthosoma > Acanthosoma haemorrhoidale. The sequence goes on from OV884014.1 coordinate 46,739,487, forward strand.
TTTTATTATATATCAATCCTAAAGGTATTTTAAGTTACAACGAATAAAGTTAGTTCAGTCATTCTAGCCGTAAACTGCTATTTAGTTCAATTATAATTAAACCATAATTAATTTTGGAAATAAAAATTGGCAGCGTTCGTTATGAGGCCACCGTATTCCACTACTTTTGAGTCCCTTTAATAAGATTATCTCGGTTGCACGTATTTATACTCTAGGAATGGGGATGCGAAGTAATGTATTTTTCTATTTTTGATCTGAGTAAATCGTGTTGTATCTAGACTAATGCCTAAATTACTTGTCCAGTATTCAATAATTTGATGTTTACTTAATTGCTTATGTTTTTATTTTTATGCGGTTATAGCTTACTTATTTTGTATACTTTTTATCAATTAATTGATTCATAGATCAGTATCCTTGCCAATTTTATTGTTCTTAAACTATAATTAAGGTATTTTGAAATCCGTACATTAAATGCAACAAATAATTTTTAATTTAGCAGCTCAGTTCTTTTATGAAGGTATCATTTGAGAGTATTTTTGCTGTAGTTCCATTCTCCCGAGTCAGTGGATTATCAGAAGCTATCGTTTTGTTTGTGAACTGACAAATTCTTGAATTGTGGGAAGTTGCAACTCGTTGATAATACTGGTTAGCTTTGTGTAGGGTAGTTATTGATTATACGCAACCCTAAGTTTTGTATTTTCTATTTTACTGTAGTTTGAATAGTTAAGACCGGGTTTGGAAAGGTATAATTACTATAAAGTATAATCTAGATATGCTAAAATGAAAAGTCGCATAATAAACAACAAAATATTCCATTAAAAACAACAATGTAAGTAAAAAATATTCAAAATATTAACAATGCTGGCTGAATTGCAACTAGTCCGAAATGATCTAGCCATATTGCTGAAATTAAATCTTTTTAAAATTTCGACACATAAGCAATAAATAAATAAAAATTAAAAAAACGCAACAATAACTTAAAAATAGGTTTTTTACCTCTTCCGACTTCACTATACGACTGGCTTTATTTAGGAGGCGTGGAGGGGGTGGGTTTTTTTTTGTGGGTTTTTATTGATATTATGCGATATCAGGGAATCTAATTTAATTTCAATACTTTCTTGGCTATTACTTAATGTTCAATCATTCGTATGGTGTACCTAGGCAACTCTATGTGGTGCATCATGAATCACTGCCTCCTGTAGGTACTGGTAGAACTGGGATGTTTTTTGTTTAAGATGTTCTTTGCATCTAATTGATAATTTTTTATTCGTTCCACCAACATAAGATTTGCGAGATACAGGGTGTGAAAAACAGTTGATTAATTGTAGTAGTTCGAAACTAAACGTTTCAAGACGTACGGATTTCCGTTGATACAGTGTTTTTTTTAGAATTTTCGTCTCGATTTTTGCTTTCTAAATTAGCGACTATGAGAAGGCCGTACAAACCGTATGTAGTTTTCGACTCGCAATTTTAAATTTTTTACAAAAAAAATTCGCTTATATATTATTGCTTTGTTTATGTTGGTTTGAAAGCACTCTGATACATTACCTTGGATATAAGCAATATATGTATAGGTTGGAATTAGGTTAGATGTCAGTTTCATCCACCGGAGACGCATCAAGTTTTTTGACTCGTTTCTGCACCTAACAAACCCAGTATTTAACACTATGACCCCAACACCTTTCCCACATCGATGGCAACAGACTTTCGGGGAAAATTAGGTTAAGATTTTGTTGTTAGATGTAAGTTAGTTTTAAGTCTATGATTCATAAGGTGAGCCCCATCACTTGTATAGATCTTTAGGCAATTAGAATGTACAATGTGCATTATACTTTGTAACAATAACTAATCGCAATGTAATATTATTAAAAATTGTATAAAATGTAGCCAAGCTACAGGTCATGTGATGAACTACTGTAAATATATTCATTTATGTAGAATCTACACTGATTTCCAAAATGTATAATAATAAAGGGATATGGGGGGGGGGGGGAGTTATATGTCGGCCACAACCCATTTCAAAGAAGGTTGAATGTCGTACTTACCACACTATAATCGTACATGTTTTAAAAGTAAGCCCAGTTGCATACGCTCACTCGCATACATGTTTTATAACTTCAGCAAGTTCTCGCTGAGTTGTTTAACTGACGTGTGTAGAAATACTTGACAGAACAAGCCCCTTCATTCATTAGGAGTAGTATCGGTAAACATGTTCTATTTTAGTTCGGGTGGGATTTATTTGTTTGTCAAATGATTCCCTATTTATACTTTTCAGTGTATTTATAACGGTTATGGTGTAGTTAGGTGAAATATTTAAGACTTATTTCTTTAACTGGTCGCGAGTGGTATTTTCATCAAATTTTGTTAACTGCTGAGTTATTTTAAACTTAGCAGTTAACAAAATCGAATGTTTTAGATAGTTAAAATAGAATATTTTATATTTGTAGCATTGCACATCTGACCGTGTCCGTGGTGTAGTGGTTAGCAAGCTGACTTGTTCAGGTTCGATATCCAGCTCACTCAAGGATTTCGCTTCGCCTCAAGAAATGTTTTTTTTTCGGGGGACAGGTGTGGTCGGGGTTAACTCCAGACCATTGAGGATTAATTAGTATTATATGAGTTGCTACTTGAATGAAAGAGTAGTGAATCCGATTAATAAAACTGAATTTGAGGTAGAGAGGTAGTGCTGACCACACTACGCCACCTACCAACTACGGTTATTATCGCCCCCCCTTCTCTTCATGATGTGTTGCGTCATGGATTATTGTAGAATATCTCGAAGCTCCGTAGCAATCCTTCCACCTGGTATTTAACCTCGTCCTTCATGGTTAATACCAGTTATCCCAGGAAATTGTTTTAATTATATTTTTATTTTTAATATTTTAACTTCGTCAATAATATATATTTAGCAAACTAATACATTTTCTTACAATCCACTTGGACACGTATCGGGATGCTGGCCAAGAGATACGCTAACTATAGACCAATAAATCGGACCACATACAAATCCGCTTGGTAACGTTGTAGGAGTAATTCACTCTTAAAAGTCATAAATGTCATCGTTAATGTTTTGAATAGATTTTCCTAATGATAATCTATTCACGCATCATGAGAAAATGGAAGACCGTAGATTCAGGACGATTATAATTTTTTATTTTATGACATTAACAGTTATTATTATTTGTGTGGAGATGATTTGGTCACTATGTCTATGAAATCATAATGATCTCCAATCATCTGAACCTCTGAAGGTTCCTGTACCCAGTTAACTGAATACTGACCTATAGTCTTGTGTTGCATCTAGCCTGTATCTGTTTGACCTTGATTATATTGCTAGAAAATAATTATATTATTAATATATGATATTTATAAGGATACAAATGTTGATTATAAATAAAAAGATGTGCATAATATCTAGAAAAATTTAATCAATTATTAGTTTGTAATAAATTTTCAGGTTGATGTCAGTGATATATATTGCACATCTATTAATCAAAATTATATTACTTTTTTATTAACAACTTAGCAATTAAGTTTTCCTTATTGGTATATTAAAAGGCATAAAAGATTTCTAGAGTTTTTTTATACGGTATAATTGCTAAGGGTAATTTAATGATAACCACTACAATTATATTTTATCAAGTGACATACCAATTTTTTTTTTTTAGTGGAAAATGTTTTTTTGAACATCTATTACAGATAACAGTACGTATAAGGCCAGGAAATGAATTTAAGAACTTGTAATTTCAAGTGTCGTATTTGACATAATTAAGAGTTTTGTTGCAGAGCGAACTCGATTTTATTGACTTTATATAATAATAGCTCGCTTAAATCCCGATGCATATTAAACATTAAGCTTTCGTTAACCAATTTATTAGTTATTCAATGACAAACACATTTTATGTTGTAGCTAGTTATTTTTTTAAATAGCATTTTTAGGGCATCAAGTTGGATTTCTTTTAGAAATGTTAAGCCAAACAGTTGTTACAAACAGGATTTTGTTAATTATAGTCCTATAAATATTACATTAAATAACATTGTACATTATGTTTATCAGGTGATGAGGTATCTTACTTTTTAAATACACAGCCATAACCATAATATACAACCAATTGATCAAGGAATATATATTTTTCCATGGGGTAAAGTTTATTATTAGCATCGTCAGATCATGAAATGGAACTACAGTTCTAAATATCATGCGACCAACTAAAGCTTGGGAACACGTGACATGGTCTTTTTGTAGTAACAGAAATTATTAACGAGGACGTTATTATCACTCATTTTCTTCTCAGCGTGGTGGAACAACTATTTCTTTGTGTTACAAAGTAATTAATAAATTAATTAAAGACACTTAACCACATTTCATGGAATTAATCATGTCGTCGCAGTGTTAATAATGAAAGCTTTAAGTGATTCAGTGGAATCGCCTAGAACCGAAAGAAACTTGGTTCTAACCCAACAAACAACAACCAACGAACTCAATAAAATAATAATAAATAAACAACAGTGAGTACTAAAAATACTCTTGCCGGTAGACAATACTCCTAAAAATAGATAGTTTGGTCCGCTTACACAATCAGTGTTATTGTCATTACTTTCAAAAGTCTTTCGTCATTACTCCTTCAGTACTTTTCAATCTACTGATGAAAAGTGACGTCATTCCAAATGATTCAATGATCGTGCAAGGTCCTCTTTTGAGCCTTTGGTACTTTCGATATGTACATAATTGAGTGATACATGTCAGTAAATATATTCCCAATCTCATTAATGTACATGGCATCGTTTTATGTTAGTTAGAGCAAGGAACGAGAGTGCATGTAACAAAGAGGAGTCGGCCAGTACTTTTCCATGCAACTTGCGTCCTTGCTTAAGAGAAAGTGGGATTGAGAAGTGATTGTTCATACTAGAAACCGTCAGAATATCTCAGTGGGGAAGTAATTCTATACCCATAATTAAATGAAGTGCTATATTTAATTTGTTATAATTAAAGTCGTTTATAAATAAATTAACAAGCGGTTCAAATGTTCCAACCTATTTTGTCACGTTTCTGTGTAAATATTTATATCCTGATGGTTTTGCTGGCACCTTACTGGTTTCTACAGTTATAGTTATATTTAGTTTTTTTTATATTTAAATATACATTATATATTTAGTTATTTATTATATGTATTTATGTTATTGTTTCTACTGTTCTAGCTGCTATGTTATTTTTTATTTATTAATTTAAAGGCTTTCATTTAATGTTGTATTGTATTTTATTGACTTCGTTTTTTTTTTTTTTTTTTTTTTTTTGTCGATTTATTTACGCCTTTAAACTTGCATTTAAATAATATTTGATTTTCTTCTATTATTTTTTCTTATAGCTGCTCACACATTATTTTATTTTATTTGTTTATGATGTAATAGTTCTTTTTATTTGCCGGATTTTAATCTGTTCAATGTTAATCGTGGGGGTCTTTGTCCCGGAATAATTTTTTTTTTATTTTCTATTCTGTTCTTAGCGAAACGGTGATTCTTTGGCTTCATATCCCGGTCTATTATTATTTTGACTGAGAACAAAACGTTATGCTGAGTCAATTAATGTAGGAACAGGTGTTTTGGTTTGTTTGTTTGTCTAGGATCCCTGAGCTAGATTTCATCGATTTAAAATAATTAAATTAATAGCTCTAATATCCTGGGAGTATGTACTAAAAACAAATATGTATCTATCACAGTAGTGTTGTTTTTTTTGTGCTGTATCAGTCACCGCTAAAATTTCAATGTCCAGAGAATTAAAATGTAAGAAAGAAATACAAATGGTAAAGTATATAATAAAAATGTATGTGTACTCATAAAACACAATTGTTCAAGAATAAAAAATACACCCCACAGGTATGTAAATACCTTGATATCCAGATTTACACATAAAAAAGTAATAAATAACTATAAATATCTCAAATAGAAGTGTACTAATGCAGAACAGCAGTTTGCAAAGTCTTCTTTTAATTTTTAACCAGGGACTAAAATGTGTAATTATTTTTTTCCGAAAAAACCTATCTGATCAAAGAATTTACGTACGTTTTCTCGTGTATACACTATAGTACTTATAGCCTCTAGGGTGTGAAAAAATCTCTTGGTTAGGATAAGTGACCTTAGGCACTTTGCCAACAGCCCAGATTTATTTAATTTTATTGCTTTCACTGAAAGAATCAATTTGTAATCATTACTTCTGAGCGATAAAAAAAAAAAATCATTATTCCTAAGTGAATGACTTTGTAATATCGCAATATTTAATTTCAGGGTTGGGAAAACTGTCATTATGAACAAACTGAGTAAATACCTATAAAAGACTATTATTTATTTATTTTATTTTTTTCTTTCATAGCCCCTTTAAATTTACAGATAATTATATATAATTATAGATCCTCAGACGAATCTATTTACAAATTATTTTTGTATTTCCTGTAGCATCGCTACACAAAAGAGACTATTATATTTCAGCAGCTCATGCTAATTTTGAATTTGGCTTAATAAATTATCGAGAATTATCTTATTAACAACAATTATCTATTATTCAAAAAATAGACGGTAATAGAGATAAAATATTTACTAATTAATCATTATTTTTGTTTGAATAAATATCGATCAAAGAGTAATTTACCATAATACCGTTTTACTTTTATTTTATATTTATGACGAATTGGTCGAATATAATCATTATTTCTTCATTTTTATTTAAGCTTCTATTAGGCCAATGACACAAGTGTCGGTTTTGACCGATGCGTTTCCCGAGGGGAAAATCGAGTCAAGTAGTCGTTTTTTGGTTAGTGGTTCAGAAAAACTCTCGTGTCAGTTTTGTGATCGAGAACAGTGCTAGCAGGAAATTTTCGACCTGCTAGCAACTGAAGACATGACAGCTATAGAGACGAATGAATATTGTAAGTGAAAATAATTAGCACCTGTGGTTCCCTAACTCCACTCTAAGCTAAACCCAATTATTTTTCTTCCAAAGCTGTTACCTACTTTTGATTATACTTTGTTTCTCGAAAATTTAATTCTCTTTTTAGCCAAAACAACATTTTAAATAACGTTTTACTGTTATTTTCGTTTGTAAATAATGCAAAATCACTAGGTAAAATTTCCAAAGTTCCTTGAAGAATTAGAATTAGGTTAGACGTTGATGGTTAATACTTTCTACTGTGAAATTTGCCTAGAACGTAAGAAGAACTGATTTACCTAGATATTGTTCTATTCAGAAAAGCTATGTAGTTTTCAAGAATATATTTTTTTTTCCCCCCAGGTACTGGTATACGAGCAGCTTTAGGTCCACACAAAAATTTTATTATACTTTGTTTACCATATTAATAATATTACTATAGTACATAATAATAATTAGTTATGACTGACTTAATTTACATTTTGTGGTTAAGTATTAAAACATTTTTTGAGATACTAAAATATTTTTTTATAATGAAATAGTTCTTACAAAATTATGTATTACACATGTGGCTTAACCGCCGGGATAAACGCTTCGTTCAAATCCGACACGTGTGTGTGTCATTGCCCTTATATTTCCAATTCGCGTGTATGAAACGTTTTTTTTTTGTTTTACTCTGCCAAAATTAAATTAGCCTCGTTTAGAATGTGATTAAAGTTTCTTGGCAGTGATGCTCATTTGAATCTGCTCACACGTTTCTGCATTATTATTCTATTGACATTTGTCTTCTTGGGGTACAATTGGTCTTTTATTTACCAAATGTTTCTCGCATTTTTAACGTGATATTTTTGTTTTTGTTTCAGAACTGACTCACTGCTTTCATTTAGCTGTTTATCGTTTGATTACAAGTAAGTCGTAAACTTTTAAGTGCACTTATATTTAGCTCTCCTTATTAACGTTTGTTGAAGTAGCTCTGTTTATTTAGTTGCCTAGAATCTGGCTTAGAGCTAAGGAGATTATTTTTTTTTTACTATGACTATATTGCAATTCTGCTTTCCATGATGTATACATACACATATACATATACATTCAAATTATGAAAAATATAATTTAAAAAAATATTTAATTTATATAAACTCCTGAAAATTTGAACATTTTTGGTGATAATTAAAACATTTGGTACAGTTTCCTGATCAGCTAATAGCAGCTTTACTGAACTAGTTATTCTTGTGTATAGTCATTGCCAAAACTCTATTTTTCAAGTGATTGACGTCAAAACAAGTTGACTGACAAGTCATAGGGGCTAATCTCAAGCGTCCAATGAGTCAAACCAATGAGTTTGGGTCCTTCCCTGCATATGTTGTGTCAATCCTTTTTGTTTTTCAACGAAAATTATTTTTGTTCTCCTGCGGTACTCTATCTCTGTTCAAAATCTATTCACATTCAGTCATATTTGATTTGGTTGTTTTTAGTTGTGTAAATAAGTGGATTACAGATGAAAATGAAATAAAAATGTTTGAAAGATAAATGTGAAAGATACCTAAAAATATTTTAAAAAAGGATTCTTCCGATTTCTCTTTTTTTGTGACACTTTTTAAGAAATAAAATAATAAAAACACTGAGTTTAGTCGTTAGAAACCAGCACTTTTATGACAATAGTAACCTGTATCCTGTAACTAACCTGTATTAAGTGTACGATTTACTATGATCATTGCCACGAAGAAATCTATTTTTCACGGAATCACAAAGAGTACTCAAATTTTGTCATTTACTCAGATAGGGTTTTATAATAATCACCTGATAGTGCGTTGTGATCAACCAAATTATTTTGGTATTTTATGAAAAAATATAGCAAATTTTGCTATTCTCGTCTCGTTTGATGGCGTTAAAATTTAACGCGCATGCGATTAATATAAATTCTACCATCGCAATACTTCAAATGAGCTATTTCCCGTTAGGAAGTTAGAGTTCTTACAGAGTTCGTCTTTCTGGGTTTCCAGATATAGTTTCTAATGGTAGTTCATGTCGCGATAGCCAAGGGATTGGTTGTCAGGTAGACACCGGGTGTGAATTGTTTTTCTCATCTTCTGTGGTCAGGGGTTTGCTATTGTCTTTGTTGTGAAGGCTTATCAATGGGGGAATACGCGTTGTGAACAAAATAAGACAATCAGAAAAAAGTTGGGGGAGCTATTGATATTTTACTTAAACTTTAGACCAATAGTGGAAATGTTGATTTTTCTCGATACCACAAAGTTTAAATGAGAAAGTAAAAAAAAAGTTATATTCCAAAGTAGACAGCATTATCGCCCTTGCGGCCCATAAAAGAAGTTTTTATGTTAAGGGCATCCTCCAATGGTGAAAGAAAAGAAAAAAAGGGAAAAACTTACCCTTGGGCGAAACCCCCTCCCTTGGCAGAGGGCACGACTATGACGTCAGCAGTGACGTAGCGACCGCCCCCACCGGCCGGAGTCCGGAGGCAGCCCTCAGTCTATTTGGGAGCTCGCCGAATTCCGAGTTGTCTATCGACCGCTCCATTCTCAGCTCTGCCCCCAGCCTCGTTCATTCATTCAGTCGTTCATTCATTCGCAGCGAACGGATGGGCGGGATTATTCACGCCAGCTGACTTCCGGCTATGGGCGACCGCTTGGTCCCTGTCGATCAAGTAATTATAACAGAATAATTGTATTATGTTTTGTTATTATATTCTTACTGTATGTGATGTGCTACATTAACCTACTTACAATTTTTAAATGACTGTCCAATAAATCATTTTATGGTGTTTTATTGTATTCTTTCATCATTGCCCATTTCACTTTTTCATTAACATTTATTGTCATTTTTATTATTTCATAACCCAGCTATATTCATTAACAGATATTTCTGAATTTTATACTGATTTGATACACTACATTAATATATACTAATCGTGATTAAAGTAAATAGTTTTGTTGTAAATAAATAAACAAACAAAGTAGAAAAAAGCATACCAAGAAATGTCCTATTTTGGATTGGAATTATGAAAGGTTTCTTTTATTTTCTCAAATCAATTTACTATCAAATCAATATTTACACAATAAAAATAATATGTCAATTTGCAATGTATCTAGTCTACAAACAAAAACAACTAAAAACTATATCATTGGTCTTGGTTTTGAGTAAAATTATCACTAAAGTACGCATATATTTTAATTTATGAAATAATCCAAATAAAAAAAAACCTAACGACAAAAAAGCGTTGCGTTTATCAATTTGGCCTTGACCAAAAAGTCAGTCTAAATGTTAACTAATTTAAAAACGAAATCAGATGTTAATCACTGGGTTGTTTAGTTTTATAAGAAATTTTAGTTTAGCAAGAATACACTGCTTTCTCCTAGTGAGGAAATTAACGTTCATGGCGAAATTTTGTTTGGCTTAAAAAGATTAATTGGCATCAACTACCTCTGCGTACGTGTTACTACGTGTGTGACTATTTTGAATATTTTCATGCGAACGGCTCAACAAGGTAAGTAATTCTAATTTATAATTTTGAATGAGAATTTCGCTTTACTACTGAGGATACACTAATATTTTCCCGGGTCATTTCTAGACCACCCTTCTTCCTGAACGTGATACCAAGGAAAATAGAATCAAAATTCCAAGAGGTTGATAAAAGATTGTTCTTTTTTGTGCATGTCCTAATAAAAGACAGATTAAATGAAACATATATGTTGTAATTAGCCGAAGAAAACAAAAATATATAGTAAGGGTTCCGAAACGCAATTCTCCTGATCTCCGGGCATGGCTTGCCGAGTTCTCCAACCCCCGAGTAAAGAAACCATCATTTTCAACTAAAAATGTCTTTTCACATTTTTTGCACCCACGCCCGATTTTACCAGTGCTCGACCCGGTGTAAAGAAGGGTGTTTCTACGATCTGCACTCAATGGTACCGAAAAGGGTTTTTATGATGCCCTGTCCTGGAGAAATATAAAACCAATCCGCTTTCACATAACACTCTCAATTCACATACTCGGAGTATCTCTTCCTTACCTGTTTTCAAGCCCATGTTTATCACTGGTCCAAGTCGTCTGTCTAACCCATTTGATCGACCGCTGACTAAGACACTTTTAAGCTACACTAAATTTATATTATATTATAAATTATTTGGCTAGTAATTGTTGAAGCAATATGATTACTTACCAATGCTGGTAATTATTATAACGGTAAGATTACAAACCAACACCAGTGATTAATAATTATCTCTATCGTTAAAATAAATAACAAATGATCTTTAGTAAACATTTCTAAACTATCTTAGAAAGCGTTAACTTAAATGTAAATCATGAGCGAATATGATCAGAAAATTCAAAGGTTAATTTATAAACTCATCAACAGCAATAAATAGTATGTAGTTCTATCTCTTGTGGCGTTGCTAGTCATTTTTATTTGTATTGTAAATTGATTTCTCTGTCATAAATCAATAAATCGATTATTTCAAACCGAGCTTGATCTTGATAACACATTTTAAAATGTCGTAATTAAATTGCTCATGTTAAATCATAACTTCATTAAGAAATCATACGTTATAAAATGTATTAAAATAGTGTAAAAAACGACAGTGTATGATAAACTAAAAATAAATATTTTTTTGGGACAGCATACAAAAAAATCATGCGAATCTTTGAAAACAATCACAAACCACTTAAGTTAATAAATAATAAGATTAATTTTATTCTTTTGATTGTTGCCATCTTGTTAATTGCAAATATCAATATATAAGTGTCTCTTTATCCTTAGTGTTACTCTGAATAATTACAATAATAAACTATAATGATATACCTTACATAAAAAAAACTTCTAATCTATATGACATTATTATTCTACATATATTATCACTCAACGGTTGCATTGAAGTATCAATGTATTCGTCCTTGAATTTATTGTATACTATGCATTAAAACTACATGCCTTAAACATTAGTTAAACTACGACCTAAATGCAGATATAGGAAAATGGACGTTTTAAAATCGCATAACAAACAGCTAGGCATTGGACTAGTGCCAAGATACCATTTTGAAAAAAAAAAAGTGGGCTGAAATGGGGCAAGATCTAGCGATACTGCTGAATTCATGAAATGATCATGATCTTTGTGTGTGGTGAGATTAGCTAGTGAAATATAATTGTTTTTTCTTCAGTATAACAAATATGAATTAATGCAACAATTCCTCCTTGGAACGAGGGGAGGGTTGAAAATCAACAATTACTTGCCACTAATATTAAGACTACCAATCTGCAATATTTGGTTAATTTACACACTTTGGCAGAATTCTAATAGAAAAAATCCCTATTTGCTTTATAACGTTGTAATTGGTTGTTATGGTAATAACTCTTTGCATTGCTATTGAAACATGGGCAACCATATGTACGGGACGTCTCCGAGGGGTCTTACAGACTTAACCCTAGATAGTAGAAACAAATGCTGGTTTATATAAAGTAGATAAAGAGTGAAAAATCTCACTGATGACAAAATAGATGACATTCCTTTGCAAAGCGAGCACTTCCAAATTGTGGCGGATTCATTCGATTTGATCAAAGGAAAAGTGACTTTAGATCAAGCAATGGAGGTACTTGACCAGGCATTCATATGGTCGAAATTTTTAATATGGAAAAAATTATATCTGCTTAAAGCCTAAGAAGAGAAGTTGAAAAAAATCAAATCTGGGAGTGAAAAATTAAAACTAATAAATGACTGCTACACATTCTAATTTAGCTACGCATTTATTTATTTTTTTCCATATTAGGTATACATATGTATTTTTTGAAAATGAAAATATACTTGAGAGTAGAGGATAGGAGTTTTTGGTTTATTTAAATCAAAGTTAAGCAATAAAAACGTGTGCTTTTTATTATCCGGGAATATTCTTCCCATAACTGTCCCGGATAATGATGAAGTCTGTACTACGTCCAAGCAAATTACAGTTGTTTTTTAATTTGTTGAAAATATGATATTTTATGAATGGAGGGATTTAAATAACTATTTAACAAATCGTAGTACCCTGCTTGGACGACGGAGACCATCTCTTTAAATTTTCATACATTTTCTGTGTTTAACTTAAATTACTTCAGTCTTACTTCCATTATCTAACAATTTTCCTTTGGTACCTCATGTAGTATATCATGTAGTACATTATAAGTCGAAACATCGTCCACTAATAACTGGCAATAATTAACATATTTCTTTCATTAGTCCAAACCTATATCCCATAACTTAATATACTCAAATCTAAATTCACTACGTACATGCTTCAAATTATGATTATCAGACTCCAAGTCACTAGATCCTTCTGGGTTTGTCCTTCCCTAAACCCAAATCCCACTACCTGGATGACTATGCAAATGGAGGTACAGACGCCGGAGCATTTCGCGGACGAGGCTTTAATTATAACACCTCATTTGATGATTTCCTGATGATAATGGACAAAACTGAATGTCCTACTCAGCTAGAATCGACTACGGTCATGTCAGCTGACGGCCAGACTTTGCAACATCAGCTGTCTGCTATATCGGTCGGCATTTATGCAGCATTTTCATGCATTAGACACGTGAACCAACTCATTCCTGTCCTCAACTCTTTTTATACATACCAAACTATATGAGGGGGGGGGATCTGCACTTAGACATAAGGTTACAAATGGCCTTGTAATAGAGTTTACTCGAACCTCTCGTGTGTTCATTCGGGGTATTATGTGGTCATTGTTTGACCTTGAGACATGAAAGTTTAAATTCAATGTTCTGACAACGTGAAGAATACTTCTATCTCTCTCTCTCTCTCTCTCTCTCTCTCTCTCTCTCTCTCTCTCTCTCTCTCTCTCTCTCTCTCTCTCTCTCTCTCTCTCTCTCTCTCTCTCTCTCTCTCTCTCTCTCTCTCTCTCTCTCTCTCTCTCTCTCTCTCTCTCTCTCTCTCTCTCTCTCTCTCTCTCTCTCTCTCTCTCTCTCTCTCTCTCTCTCTCTCTCTCTCTCTCTCTCTCTCTATATATATATATATATATATATATATATCTCCATAAAACGTAAATAAATAAAACGTAAAGTGTGTAATTAATTAATTAATTAATTAGATTTATTTACCTCCCCTCCCCATCAAAGACCTAGCAAAGCCAAGAAAATTGTCCGCATCAGAAAAAAAAATAGCGATTTAAACCTTCCAGTGTATATTCAAATCATCCATTTAAAATTATTGATACGAACCAATGACCGGAATCTCGCAAAAATCGGAAATGACCCTCCACTTTTGTAAGCTCACATGTGCTATTATTCCTTGAACTGCTAACAATTAGTGCCATGGTTATGACACTGGTACCTTTTTCATTATTCCAATACTTTAGAAAAATCTCATCATATCAAATTGGATCAATGATGCTATTAGACATATTTTTGGATTAATAGTTAAACAAACAACATAATTATGAACCCGAATTTAATTTAATATAGAATCGTTGTTTTAGTATTATTTAGATGTAATACGTAGTATGTTTTCATTCACTTATGTTCGTTTAATTTATGTTATTATGATGTTTCGTCCTATCACGTAGCATTACGTATGCCATCCGGCACTACGTCTTTTAAACTACCTCGTCACAGGTTGCTCGCATTGAAATGCCTTACGAATTAATATCACTTTCTGTAATTGTATTCAACGTCGTAAATTGTAATTCATCAAGGTTAGCTATGTGATGGAGACATTGCGACTTGGCTTATGGAATTAATGTCCACACGTGATAAGGACGTGTATCTATAATTCTCTGTCTTAGTCCTCAAACCTTGTCCTTTGCCTCGTTTAAACGGGTTAGTTATATATTTTACGTTTTTGTTTTGTTTTTTTATTCAATATTTTATTTTTGCGGACCAGTACACGTTGTCAGTCTGTACAAAAATCGGTCCACATGCTCGGACGCCCAATGTTTTTGCTGTTTTTCGAACATGGTTGAAATAATTTAACTAAATAAATTTACAGCAAAGAACATCAATTTCTTAACAAAATAAAAATTGAGAAACTCTAAATTTAAATGGACTATATAAAGGGTGTCCCAGAATTAACGCAAGATTTGATTTAAATAGAAAAAACAGTTTTTGGCATTTTGTTGTTATTTTTTTATTGAATTATAAAGTAAATAGGATAGAGTTATTCATGGAATAACACATTGGGCAAATGGGCTCCACGACTTTGCTGGCTCTTTTGTCGAAATTTTCCATGACCATTTGGCATAAATGTGGTTGAATTTCGTTGATGCAGCGTTGAATTTCATCTTTTAATGCACGGGTGGATGTGGGCTTGTTGGCATACAGCTTTGACTTAAAAATTACCCCATAAAAATAAATCTAAAGGTATTAAATCACACGATCTAGGGGGCCAATTCTGTTCACCGAAACAAGAGAGTACACGACCTGGAAATGTCTCATGCAATATTTGTCTTGTTCCATGGGCTGTATGGCATGTGGCACCATCTTGTTGAAACCACATATAAAGAACTGTTGTGTTTACGACACCGAATTGATGTTCTTGGATTTTCAACAACACTCTCACGCACTGCTTCGATGTTAACATTTGAACGGCTTGTTTTTGGACGACCAGTGTGTTTAGTGTCTCCAACTGATCCAGTCTCCCTATTTTTTTCAATTATTCTCTTCACAGTTGATGAAGTCAAAACACTATTCCGACAATATTTTGTATGAAATTTTCGAACTGCAGCCGCCAAACCTTCATTGTTTTTTTGATGATGTTCAACAATAAAGACACGTTGTTCTATCGTGTAACGCTCCATTTTTACTAGCCCTAAACTGTCAGCAAATTGTTCTTTTTTTTAGGGTTGCCAGAAATTTACTGCGTTAATTCAATATTTCAATCTATTAAATCAATATTCAAATCTTGCGTTAATTCTGGGACACCTTTTACAAGAACAGCTGTTCTAAAATACAAAATTCTGTAAAATATGTCAAGAAGTTTTTAATTCACATTTTAAATCATTCGTTCTCAAAAAAACGAAGAGCATTGCTACGTTCGTAATTAAGGGATTTTATTTATTCTTCGATACTTACTTGCATCCGATACATTGATATATCTGATATATCAACTGTATCCGAATACATAAAATATAAGGGAATAAATATGGGATGAATCTTTTCTACGGATACATATATCCTTTTAGATATTTACCTGACTTACCATCAACACCACGGCATACGCTCGAGTTTAATAACTAATTTAATAATAAATAACTGAAATATGTGATTAAAAGGGATGTCATCTTACTATTCAACTACAACAGATTTGATTCCTATGTAAGGTCCTGAGAGTATTGCATTTGCGTTGTGTTACCAAATATATTTTGTATCAAGAATTCTGAATTAAATTAATAATGTCCCAGTTAAATCTAACCCAAAGTATTTACTTTAATAAGTTGACGTGGGCCAATGGAAGGAACTTCATTTATATAAAATAGAATTTACAATATGTTTTTTATTCAGGATGTTTAGTGCAATAATGAAATGGAATTCGAATAAAAAAGATGAGAAGACTACATATATCCTGTTGACTAGCTATTAGTAACTGTGCTTACAAAATATACATTGATGTCTTTAATCTGAAGTAGGTGCAACCTCAAAGCCAATGTTCTCAGCTACCGTTTCCAACAAGTCCTCAGTCACAAAAAAAACAACACTTTCATCTCCTAAAAAGTACTCTACATTAGAGTCAATACCCTTTCCAATCTTTTATACCACTGTTCGAAACATTTTTTTAAATTTCTCTTTTGTGATGCCAGACAGCGCCTCCGTCGTTTTTGTCGCTGGGAGGTAGATCGTGTGAATAGGGAGGATGGGGCACAGTCGTCATACCATTTTTGGTCAAAAATCGGCGCACAGAGAGGGCTGCGTGAGCGGTAGTGTTGACGTGGTGGAAAAACCAGTCCCCTGACTGCCACAAACCATGCCTTGTCCTATATATACTGTTGCGCAATCTTTTCAAAACTTCGCGGTAAAAATCCTGGTTAACTGCCTGACCCGGGCAACAAACCCCTCTCACAAATGGGCATGGTCTTAATGTTTTATCTCGCGAGCTTTTTTGGGGCGAGGCCAATTTAGAGTATTCCATTGGCTTGATTGTTAGTTTCAGGTCATCAGTGCCATGATACGTCACCTATGATGACCTTGGAAAAAAAAGTTTGGGTCATTTCGGAACTCTTCCTTCAAAGCTGAGCATGCCTCCAAGCGACCTTGTTTCTGCTGTTCTGTCAGCAGTCCAGGGACACATTTTGCAGCCACCCTTCTCATCCCTAAATCCTCACTTAAATTTCGCTGTACTAAACTCCGAATCTCCCTACCTCGATGGACCGTCGTCAATCTTCAAGGATGATTGTAGCGACCGCTAACTACATAAGATAAATCACCCTATATTCTATTGTGTATATATTGTAAGCAAACGCAAATAACATGAACTAAATGTATTATAGGCAAATGTAAATAACATGAACAAATAGAAATCATTGTAAATGTGGTATGCAATAAAAAAGGCGGGGCCAAATAGTCACACGAGATGGGTCACCAGCTGTCAGTCGCAGGTACCTCACCATATGTGGGAACCCGCAGGTCCTAAGCAACCCTTTGCAGCCTCTCCCAGTAGACAAGGCTGGCCGGGTAATTAGGCGTCGATCGCGGGTACCTTACTATATGTGGGAACCCGCAGGTCCTAAGCAACCCTTTGCAGCCTCTCCCAGTAGACAAGGCTGGCCGGGTAATTAGGCGTCGGTCGCGGGTACCTCACCATATGTGGGATCCCGCAGGTCCTAAGCAACCCTTGCCAGCCTCTTCCAGTAGACAAGGCTGGGTAGGGTAATTATGGCGGGCTCCTAGCCCTGTAAATCAGTCTCTCGTGACCTCTACTCGCTGACGCGTGGCTTCCGCTCGAACTCTGAAAACTTGACTAATTCTTTATGAAAAACCTCTGTACCTCTTCTCTTGAACATAGTGCATTGTCGGGGCACATACCTATAAAAAAATGGAGTCAGATAGTAAAGCCGTCATGAAACGATTGCCCAGGTTATAAACTCAAACAATCCTTACTTGTCACCAGGGTTAGGGTGAACAGGTACCCCCCTAGTGACGACCCAACAATGATTGATTAGGGAATTTTTCCTACATTCTCGTTGGTTGTCGAAGGACTTGCAGAGCTACGTTGATCATTAATTTACATTTCCCTACTTTTAAAACGAGGAAACTACTCAAACATTTGGGTTTTCTCTATAGCTTCATCCTTGTAGGGTGCATGTAACATTTCAAGGGTGTCTGTGCCAGTTTTCCCGTGCAGGAAGCAAAACCTCACGGCCACACGCTCTTCACGAAAGCGTATCATAAAAACGACGAGCGCGCTAAAAAAAAACTGTTATTAATTAATAAATTAACACAAGCAAAACGGAACCTTCTCCAGTGACGGATCTTGGCATAATGACTGGTGAGAAGTTGCTTTACAATGATAAAACCCTCTACTACAGAAAATCCGCCACATACATCAGTTCGGTTTCTTTTGGGCACATCGTGTATGTCTTACTTCTACTTGCGGCCTCCTTTGAATCCTTTGTGGGAAAAATAATTTTTTAAACACCTCCTAGGACGTAACAGGGGCTACCCTGACTGCTGAACACCATATCTTTATATGACACTCCCTCTGATGGTGCAAAAGGAAGGGTTATTATCTGTCCCACTAATCTGACTTGATGATGGTCAATAAGGTACGCATCTGGGCCCTTCGAAGCTTGATGGACCACCCAATCGTTTATTTCCTGTCGGCCTGTTTTTATGGCAGTCAGTTTCTTGACTGTCGGCCGACCGCTGGAGCCTTTTGCCAACTCTCATCCAGGCAACCTCTATCTCTTAATATTATTTTTAATTCTACATTAAAGTCACATCTCAGCGTAGGTCACCATGCAACAACATAATAAATGGTTTGTTTTTGCATGCATAGACGAGTACATTTTATGCATGTGAAATATGATTTCAGGCTATTTCTGTGTATTGTACTGTAACAAAACGTTTTTGTTCCTTAAACATTTAAGTAATATAAATATTTACTTATTTGGGTTTGCTTCAAACCAAGCAGTAGTCAAGAAAGCAACCAGATATCTCAGCATAACTTCAAAGCTGCAAATAATTCTGTTCTATTTATTCTTGAAACCTTGAAGGCCAAGCCTTACCCTTCCATTCCGCCAGGATTTGTTGGGACCATAAATATCATTTATTGTTGGCTATAAAATAAGATGAACGGGAGCGTTTATGCCTGGATTTTGACATAGGATATCGAAATATACGTTATGAATCGTAGTTTAAATTTTGCTTTTGCCGTAAGTTATATCGGAGGAAATGGCGGAATATTACTCTCCTAATAGCCGTTTAACAATATTTTCAGTTTCTAAATATAATGAGAAAATAATCCAAAAAGAGATATCTTTATTTTAATATTTACTCTGTGTGAAAATCAGATTTTTCCCTCTTTTTAAATCAGAAATCTTTTATTTATTGTTACATCACCAGTCGATGTTTTGCCTATTCAGACACCCTCATGATGAAATTTCAAACAAATTACATGTAAAAAAAATGTAAATAGTAAATAATAAAATTCAAAGAGTTAAAAAACAAATTAAGAATGATATTATCTTTTAATTCATTATTCCATTGCTCCATTATTGCGTGCCATTTTGGTTCCTGTAAAATTTAATGAAGATTTTAAAGACAATATCATTCATAGGTTGTTGTTTTATTTTTTGAATTGTTACCAATTTTATTTTTAGAAATTTGATTTCAAACTGTAAATTCACTGCTTATATATTCGCTCGAAGAATTATGCTAATCAAAGCTTATTTAATTGTATTGCCTTGTTTTTAAGTTGGCCTTTCAAAATTAAATCCTTTTTTGAGTTTATAAATACATTAGAAATAAGAAACCGAGATATAATGATTTTTTTTTACATTGTTACCTACTCATAATGTATCATCTTGCTTATTTTCTCCATTCAGATTGGGAAGGGTAGATACTGGTTTCGTTTTTCACATCAGTTTTTCGATTGCGAAAGCACACACGAATTTGTAAACGACTGAAAATATATTTTTCTGTTTAACATTATTTCTATTCACACATAACCTGTGAGAAAAGAAAAACTATTCCGCTTCATTAGGATGGCCACTTTGGCTATAGGTTTTTTTTTTTTTACGTAACTAAGTGCCTAAAAAACTAACTTCTAATTTACCGGAGTTGTCAAGGCGCCTTACAAAACGTTTATCAACCTGTGACGTAATAAAATCTACCGGCTAAAGGGCAATGAGTCAGTGGTAACTAATTCGTCTCTCACTTTCCCTCCGGTGAAAGCCTGAAAGCGAGCTGTACATTTTCATGCTCGAAAATTAAAGCTATATACAGTACGCTGTAATAAACCGCCATATGCGGAAACTTTAAGTGATTGTAAAGCATTAATGGAATGTTCACTCTAATGGCAAGGAACCAATCACACGCATTGAGTGATTTTTTAATTCAATTAATAATATTTAAAAAAAAGATTTTTTGTTTACAAACGGTATGTACAAATTTGCTGCGGAGCCCAGTTTAGAATATTATCCATGTTCAATTTACATATTCTTAAGTACTTAGATTTTTTTCTTCAAAACTTCCAAACAATTTATTTCAAATATTTACATAATAAAAATAATGCAATAGTAATTTGGTCTTGTCTAAAAACAAAAGAAGAACATCATCGCTCTTGATTATGAATAAAATTTTCATTGAATTCCATATAAATATTAATTAAGGAAAAATATGAATAAAAAAACCAAAGTAACCCTAACCTAAAAACAAATAAATAAATACCTGATGCTAATTGAAAAGCACATATAACATATTATACTCCTTATTAAATAATTTGAAGTAATTGATTCTAGCTCTATTTACATTGATTGCTTTTATCTGTTATTGGTAATTTAAACCAACTGTTTTAACGGCATTCAGGCCCGTACATAAAATTCAGGTTGAAGGGGGTAGAAAAGATAGCAGAATTCTATTAACATTTTAATTTTCCATACAGAGTTTTTAGCACAACATTTTTTTTTTTTTTTGCTGAATAGATTCGTCTGAGGATCTATAATTATTTATGTAATTATCTGTAAATTTAAAGGAGCTATGAAGGGGGGGGGGAAATGTGCTAAAATTTGACTTTTAATTCTTGTGATTTGAACAATCTATATTATTTTTTACATTTTTCAAATTTGATTGGACCAATTTTAATTCTAAATGTATTATGTATATTGAACAGCACCTAACTGGATATCAGGTCCTGGATTCGATTCCCTTCCAAGTTTATACAGTTTTTTTTATGTATAATAATTATCGAAACAGTGAGATTACTTACCACTAGTCATTATTTTATGTATTGGCTTATTAGAACAGATGTTTTTTTTTCAGAAATAAAATTTTATGAAACTGAGTGATTGTTAACATCCAGGTATTTTTTTCATGATTGATATATTACTCTAAGTACGAAGGGATTCGATAAGATTGAGAATCGTTATGTTTGTTTTTATTTCAATTTTTTTTATTACTATATCTTCCTCATAAGTGAGATAAGAATACTTAACACTCGTGACCGCTGCTCCTGAAAAGCTTAAGCAATAATATTATTATAATTTTTTCATGATCATTTTCGAATTATTTGAAGATAGTATATCCGTATTTTATCTCTTGTAAGGTGATAGGAAAGACATCAAGCCCTGATAAGCGAACTGCCTTGAGATTGAGGACACTTAATCGGTTAAAAAAAAAAAAGTATGTAGTTATCTCAACAATACCCGTGTATTCACTCTATCATTTTCGAAATTTAAATTAAATAAATAAAAAGGGATGGCTTAACTGTTTTGTTTTTTAAAAGTAAAACAAGGTTGTCTCTTTAGTCCGCTGATGCTTTCATTATACATCGACAATCTACCAGATCAGAAATTAGAGTGTTTATGGCCTTTATTATTCAACATTTATCTCTAGAACAACATATTCTCACCATTTGGTGAGAGTCGAGAGTCTTTTAAAAAAAAAAAATGCTTTTTCTTACATCTTTTACGCTTTTGCTTACAATACAAAATTTGTTCTCCCATAATCAAATCAGTTCTGTTACTATGGACAATTTTCCGTTAAATATGCGCTGTAGGTCTCACTTCCTTCACTAGCTATTTAAATATGTGTCTATTTTTTTCGTGACTTACAACCAATTACAAACGAAAATAGCGAAAAAAATGCAAATTATTTAAAAATATGAAGTGAGCTAATAGGGTCTCGTCCTGAGTAATTTAAAAAGTACAACCAATTTAGTTCCAATATTTGAATAATACAAATAATGTTATATTAATGAGAAATGTAAGTGTTCTAAAAATAAAAGACTTAACATCACATCTCTTGATTATGAATACAATTTTCATTGAATTGCGTATAAATAATAATTAGGGAAAATAAAAAAAAAAAAATTAAGTAAGCATAACCTAAAAATAAATAAATAAATACTAGATGCTAATAGAAAAATATTTCTTCTTAATACATTACGCTCTTAGAACTTATGCAACTTTGTGAATTTATTCGAGCTATATTGACATTTAAAATCTACAAATTTTGTGTTTGTCGCTTTTAGATACTTAGATACTTCGTGCAACTCAACCATTTTATCGTTCCTTGGATGGTCAAATAATATTCTTAGTACCTTATTTGGGGTTATTAAGCTGACGTTTGTATGAGAATGTCTCAGCTCTAACTAGGTTATACGTAAGTTAATTTGATTTTTTTCTGTAAGTCAATTTTAAGGATAAGATTCTGGGAAGTGGGGAGTAAGGGAAGTAAGGAGGGTGGCTTACTTAAAAATAACAGGAACCATCAGTGACTTCCATGAAGTCACGAGGCAGGTTCTGCTCAAGCCCTTCTACTTTTAGCATTCTGATATTTATAGCATTATAAAACTTTAGACATCTATCGATCAATAACCAATGTTCAAATACAGACATTGTACATATATGTTAACAGTAAGGTTGGGATTTATATATAATAAAAAAGTAGAATGAGAAGTACATAAAAACGGCTATGGAACTAATTACTAAATACATTAATGCTAACTAACAATAATAACTGGGAATTCGTAAACAATTTCTGAAGTACTGCGTAATATTGAAAACAGCTGGGCTGCCGATCCGGACAGGTTCGTGGATTTGATCTTTGTACCCCGGGCCAAGCTGCTCTCAGTTCCCTACTAAGCATCGTACGAGAAGGATCGTATTAGTTTTATGTACTTTTCATAGCGAAATCAGTTTAATTTCGTGCAGATATATATTATAACGTGTTATTAATTCAATGTGTGTTTTTACATCTGTTAACAATTAAAATTACATCATGGCCATTTATCGAGCTTGTCACTTCAGTATGGAGAGAGGTCTGTTCAAGGTTAATAAACAGTACCTTAATAAATTAGTGTTGTTTTTTTTTCAAATAACAAACACAGAATTTATAAAATGCTGTTTCAAGCAATCATACTTAAGACATGGCAGTGAGACTTGACTTCAGGGGATAAAATGTAACTTCAGTAAAAACATCATCGACTTTACTTCATTGAGCTAAAAGCCCTAGATAATGGTACGCAAAAGCCAGGATTCGAAAAATGTGGTGTTACACCTTTTAAGCATATAAAAATAAACGAGGTATAGGTATGCCAAAACACTGAGGTTCCCGTTGTCTAAGCCGCTAAAAACCTCATAGAATATTGTTTTCTCATGCTCTGAGCCAAGTTTGAGCTTTTATGTCTGAGACGGTGTACAAGCACGCCATGAATACAAAAAAAACAAAATAATGCTCAACGGTAAATTTTTTTTTATCATAACGATTCACCTCTGACTAATGCCAGGCACTTCAGATCGGCATCACATTGCTTACGATTGATGCATTTTGTAGTAATGAGCGATTCTATCGTGATCAAACCGACTCTAACCAGCCGAGCCAGATAGCGCAAGATCCATGCAGTCCCTGGCACCGTTAGTCGTTTAAGATACGCGACTGGAATTCCTGGGGTCGTCAGGAAATTATCCAGCACTGGATGATAATATCCGGGACTTTTTTGCTGGCAAAAACCAGCAGGATTTAATAATGTCAGAGTAACGCTCAAAAAATGATACCATTTACATCGTTATTGATATTTTGTGACAATCGGTTTTTTTCTTCTATAAATTATCTACCAAAATATTTTTTATATTACATCAACAGTAAACGTTTCGTCTATTCAGGTATTCTCAGGACTACAATTTAGACCAAAATAAAAAATAATTGACATGCATAGAAAACAATTACATACTAAACACTTAAATAATAAATAATAACATTGACAACAACTATTAAGGGATTGTGTTTGTACGTCTGTATTTTGTTGACAAACCCAAGTTTGTTTTGTTGTATTCCCTTCTTTTTTTTTAGGCCATTTACAGTTACTTCTTCGTGGAATCTCAACCATTTGAGTAGACAAACCAAAACACGAAAACAATTTTATGTAATTGTTTTTCGTCTCTACTATTTACTTGTTTATTCAAAGTAGTTGATGAGTATTTTATCATTTGTGTTGTAATTATCTTAACAACGAAACATGATTTTTTTCGAAAAGGTAAAAATCATATTGTGAATTGTTCATTGTTAGCCGTGAAAATTCGATTAAGAAGAAGAGTTAAGTTCTGCAAAATGTCTTCCCAATACGCCATATGCATTCTTTCATACGAATACTTTTCAAAATTAGTTTTGGTAAATTGAATATCTGATTTTATTTTATATGGTTTTTGTATTATGCAACATAGTTTATTTAAAGCTAATTATTATTATTGCTTTCAGTAATTATATCAGGGTTTCATGAGTTAATCGTTTTAACGCCTTGAGCAAAAGCATATCAAATTGTATTTGAACCAAAAAAAAAAATTATTAGAAAACAAAAATGCTCTCTTCTCATCATTATTTATTTAATCAGATATTTCAACTTGGTCCAAAGTGATTATAATCATAATTTATGCGATGTAGTACCAATTTATTTCAGAGAACAATTGACGGTTTTCACCCTTGAAAATTATTTTGAAAAAAAAAATGTGGCCCTTTTCTGTTCAAACTCCATTGAGCCACCCTTGGACGCTAAATATGGATTTACTAGGCGTTTCTTGTAACACACCTTTTTATTTTCGGTTGTTTTCACGCTATTTCGAACCGCTTGCTATTTTTTTTCTTCTCCTCGTATGTTTGTATAAGCCGTGCGGGTTGAAAGAAGTATAAATATATCCGTTGTATTCCGAAGGACAAATCAGGATAATAAATAGAACGGGAAAAAAATAAATCGGTAGAACCACACAAACATGTTGGCCAAAACGATCGTTTGACAGCTATCGATGCATTTTTTCATTGCCGATATTTTCGTGCACGTTTAAGGTTTCTTATATTTTTTTATGTTTGGAGTGACATTTACTATCCAATTGTACGACAGGTTACTTTTTGAAAATTATAAT
Organism: Acanthosoma haemorrhoidale; assembly: GCA_930367205.1. Taxonomy (NCBI): domain Eukaryota; kingdom Metazoa; phylum Arthropoda; class Insecta; order Hemiptera; family Acanthosomatidae; genus Acanthosoma; species Acanthosoma haemorrhoidale. The sequence goes on from OV884014.1 coordinate 46,764,976, forward strand.
TGATATTTATTTGATTTTTCTTTTATACAAAGTTACTTATTTGAAATTTCCGAACAATTAATAATTGAACAATGATGTATTTGCCATTATTACGTTTAAGTACGGGTGTTAATATTTTTTAATCAGATTCTATAACCTTCTAAATCTATAGCCGTGATGAATTTTAATGATTGCGATTCGCCTAGTGGGAATAATGTAACAAATATTACAATACAACCCTCCTGTATGTAACAAATACGTGTGAACTGTAATGATGATGAATTGTCTATAATATTTTATTAATTATAAATTGGTCATGGTAAATTTTTAAATATTATTTTTTTTAACAAATGAAGATTGTATCATTAGAACGTCTGTAATTTATATTCGTGCTTATCATATTGTTGGTTATAGCCCTGAGAGACTGACCGTTTTTTAAGGTATTACGTTAAATTTTAAAAATATTTGGTAAGTGTCTCCATAGCAAAGTAAACTATTGTTATTTATATTATGTTAAAAATGGAAAAGTTTGGAGTCCCAATGTATCTTTTTTTAATGATATAATCATTCAGGATTTTCAGGCATCCTCTGGACTACAAATCAAAACAAGAAACTTTAATTTACATATATTGAAGACACTTAGATACAAAAACACTTAATTTAATAAATATATAACATTGGAAATAATAAACATAGTATAAAAACAGACCTGTAAATTATATTATATTTTAATTTTTATTATTCCGTCGATACTCATATACCGAATTGATTATCTTGCTGCAAATATAAATTAAGATTTATGCGTGAGGATACATGAATGACGAACGTTGGCTGATGATGTCATATCAATGAAAAAAGATATATTAGAAAAGACTAATATTGTAGGAAACTATGTTATAGAGATATAAATCTTTGAGTTTTAACATTTGCTTGTGACGTCAGCCTTGAATGGGATATTTTATTTCACTCCTAATCAATTTATAATTTGTTAGATGGAGGTATCTTTTAAACCAATCCAATCCGTTGCTTTAGATTGTTCAAGCCCTTATCCAATATTTACAAATAGTATGGTTTAATAATGGGACACACAGGCATCACAGGCAATGAGAAGGCAGATGGCCTTGCAAGGGTGGGCTCAGAACAGACACCTCTTGCACCTGAACCCATATGTGGTATCAGCCTCAGCTACGCTAAAAGGCGTATAAAATTAGCTTTAGAGGACAAGGCAAGACTTTCTTGGAGAGAAACTAAGAAACAGGAACACTCGAAACTGTTTCTTAATGGACCCTGTAAGAGAAGAAGCTCAGCACTTCTATCAATGGACAGGTGGACACTCAAAAGTGTGACAGGACTCTATACAGGTCACTGTCGGTTAAATAAACACCTCTTTAATTTGGGGATAGTGGGATCACCAATCTGCAGATTCTGCAAGAAAGAGGGAGAAACGGCACGTCATATAATATGTGACTGTGATAACTTAGCTAGAAGGCGATACCTTCACTTTGGTAGTGATCGCATTGTAGACCCCAAACTATGTGAACTGATCGATCCATTCAGTATCCTCAGATTTGCAAAGGCCGTGGGCCTGTCACATATATAGGACAGGGACATGGACGGCGCACAATAGGTCTCAGTGAGGCCGCGGTGCACAAATGCCGGAACAAATAAAAAAAAAAAAAAAAAAAAAAAAAATGGTTTAATATTTTAAAACGGTACTCTTCAACTCAGATGTCCGTCAAAAATACCCGTAAAAAAAAAATATTGTCATGAACTTTAGGAGGGATCCCTTGCCAGACAGTATCGAAAGCAAACATTACCGGGCTCATTGTTTAAGTTCGTGACTTCAAATGTCAAGCCGTTTGCCTGACGCGACTCCGATAACTTCTTATCGTTTATCTGTCACCGACTTCGTTCTAGACCTGCCTTCCGATTTTATATGTCCCTTTATGGAGGTAATCAATTGACAAAATATTATGTTGGAAGGGTCTGTGTTAGCTATTCATTATAATAAATGTACAACTATCTCTGGTCTAACCCGAATTTGATCTGTACTGATATTAGGCGCTTTTACACTACCATTTTTAAGTACCTTATAATCAAATTCATGGAATATGAAACGAAAAAGGGAAATGTCTTCTGTTTGTTCAGGTTAGCAGATCTGTTACTCGATAAGATAATAATAATACAGATAATAAGAGTAACAGATTTGACTGCGTAGCATTAGCAGATATTTTTTCGCTATATAATTCTTTATTGTGCTAAAATTACAATCTGCCTCATTAGGCATTAAGGAATTGAGATAAATGTTCTCATTCATACCATATTTACAAACAGCCCAGAGGCCTCCCAAGTCTACATGTTTGCCACCTCCCTCGCATGCGAAAGAGAAAGCGGAGTCTTGGGAAGTCTCCCATGCTACTGTGTCAGCCGCGTCACCGGATACGAGCCAGGCCGACGAAGAGCGCGAGAGCCACAGGCGCTCAGGACATGATTGGAAAAACTGGCCATTGCCAGGGCTCCCACTGTCTCGCTGTTTATAGCAGGTCACGAGGTCACTGTCGTCTCAGTCTGAGGAGGATTATAGGGATGAGTGGTGCAGTGCAATGACTGTGATGCGGGATTAGGGTGGTTAGATAGGCTACTATGGAATGTCATAAACTTGGAAGGGATGAGTTCAAGAATGTAGGGTATGTTAAGATCGTTATGAAGGTTTTTGTTGCTGACATAATAAAGGGCATTTACTATTGTTCTCAGGTCTTTTGATTGAAAGGATTGGATACGCTTGATGTTCGACTTTTTTGCTATACCCCATAGATCTAATCCGTATGTTCAGATTGGCTTACGTATAACTTTGTAGATTAGTAATTTATTTTCTGTTGAGAGATGGGATGTCCTTTGAAGTAGTCTGTTCAGTTGTCCAATGCGTCTTTTTAGTTCTTCTCTTTTTAGCCTCGTATGTGGGTTTCAGGTCAGTAGTTTGTCGAGATGGAAGCCTAAGTACCGCACTGTTTCGGATACTGGGAGAGGAATAGAATTAAATTGTTTTGAGAGGTAAGGTAAGGAGTAAAAGTACAGGAAAGATGCAGTGCGAATTCCTCCGACCTATCTCCATCCGAAGCCGCCCAGGACCCATCATCACGACGGAGTGGGTGTGTAACAGGTTGATACTTTAGGATTTTTTTGGTTACATTCCACAAGGAGTTATCCCTGGTAGACAGAGAGGAGAGGTAGGAATTGAAAGAATCGGAACGGAAGGATGCCAATCGCCGCTTTACCAATCTGCAGTACTGATTGTACGAGCGGCGATCAGCAGGATGCGGGATCTTTGCCACACTGTTCTGGAGTGGCGTTTGGATTTGATTAGATCTTTGAGATGCTGAGGTAAACGATTATGATTATGGATTTTTGGGTGACGATGGGGTGACGATGCCTCCCAAGCCGACCTCTGGACCAGAGTAGTGAAAGAATGCACTGCATCGTCTAGGTCTTGGGATGTTTTCAAGGACACTTTGAGGTCTACGGAATCTGTAAGACGCTGGCAGAAGTGATCCCAAGTCAATTGGGCCCCTAATAAATGAAGGAGGAGGCAGTTTGTGAATTGGTTTTAGGGAAATGTTAAGGATCACAGGGCTATGATTGGAGGAGAGGTCATCGAGGCGCGTGAGTGAATAGTTTAGTGTTCCTAAACTATTGTAGAAGAAAAATTCATGGAGATATGAATTTCGGTTGGGATCTGATGGCCAATAGGTGGCTGTGTCAGGAGAGATAGTGGATCAATGTTTCCATGTGAGTGCAGACAGCAAAGCACATCCTCGTGTATTCGTGGATCTTGACCCCCAATATTGGTGTTTCGCATTAAAGTCCCTACCCACAAGGAAACGATGTCCGATGGAGTCTAGAAAGGAGATGAATTAGGGGTCGGAAATGGATTTATTGGGAGGGGAGTACACTGATGCTAGAGTAAGGGGGAAAGTGAAGGTGCTGATTGACATTGCAGTGGACTGAAGGAAATCATGTGCTACCAAAAGAACTATGTGATGGGAAAAGAAATTTTTGAGGTGTGGTATTTTTCTTGGTAGTCTGCATGATGCCATGGCAATTCTAAAAATAAAACTACCCCCATGAAAATAATGAATAGTAATTCATTATTGACAATAATCTAAATACATTTCAAATCAAAGATCTTGACTTCGTGATTAATAAAATATAATGTGTGTTCGAACTTAAGTTCGTTAGAAATTCAAAAAAGTTGCATAATAACATTCAGAGGTGATATTTGTCATGAATATTTTACTTGATGCGCCAGAGTTGATAAAAATTAAAGCAACGTCATGAGAAATAATGTAATAACTAACAATATTATTGTAACTAAATAATAAATATTCTCCTCTCATATTGAGTAGAAGATCAAATTTAAGATGTCGACGTCAGGTTTAATAGTATGTAATATATGTAGGGGCTTTAGTGTAATACTATTACAAAAAAGTAACCACTGGTTAATTTAACCACGCTTGTTGATCAGGAGCTAAACAGCGTGGGAACCATTCAAGTTTTACACGTAAGAATGTTTTTCAGAATCTCAAGTCGAAGGAAGTTGTGTAATGTTTTGGTTGCGTCAAGAAACCTTCCAATGGCGTTATTTTAAGCTAGGATTCCGCACTGTCTCATTTGCGGAAAATTTATTTGCTCCTTAGGATTTATAATGTAAGTATACAGCAGAAATGTGGAAAAAAAACTAACTTTTTCGAAGCCAATTTCAAGTGCAAAAATAAGAATGAAATCGCATTGAAAAGGGAGAGAGCATTGGTCGGAAAAGTCCTTGATTATACCTTTCTAGATATATTTATGTGTCTTGAATACTAAGTTTGATAAAAAAGTAACGAAAATTTTTGTTTATTTTAAAAATTTTGTATTTATTCGTCGATAGCAATTTTGTCCCTTTCAAAGTAACCCCCAGATATAACACACTCGTGCCAGCGCTTTTTTTAATCTTTGAAGCACTTTTCAAACTCACTTTTCGATATAACTTTTAGCTCCTTCAGCGATTTTTCTATTATCTCAACAATGGTGTCAGAACGTCGTCCTTTCAAGGATTCTTTTCAACTCCGGAAACAAAAAGAAGAAAAGCTATGTTTTTTTGTTTTTTTTTATCGAAATTCAACAATTTTGGAACGAGCTTTACTTCCACACGTTTTATGCCCAAAACTTCGGAAATAATCGCTTGGCATGATCTAAATGATGTATTAACTTGATCAGCAACTTCTCTAATAGGAATTCTGCCATCGTCCAGAATCATTTTCTCGATGTTGTCGTAGTTTATTGATGTGTTAGGGCGACCATCATCTTCAACGTCTTCACGTCCCTCTTTGAAACGCCCATACCACTCATAACTAAAAACCGCCGAGTACACCAAAACACGTATAACCACTGCTACCAAAAAAGTAAACATCGAAAACAGCTGCAAATTTCAACGTATTTCAGAGACATGTTTATCAACATGATAAAAAAAATATTTTACCATCGGAAGCATAACGCCCTTGAAATTATAAAATTCTTGTTACTTTTTTTATCAGGCCTCGTAAAACACAATCCGTTTTTATCAATTATTTAAATAGTTGAACTCCGGCTTTGGGTCCAATTTCTTATCTGTACTAATTTTTTTTTGTATTGTAAGCATTTTAGCTAAACTCCATTTGTTATAATACTATATTACCAAGTGCGATCTAAATTGTGTCTTTGAAGAATATTTAAACGAAATATACTACGTTGAAACCGATGAACACTAAAATAAGATGGCTGGACTCAAAAATATTTTTAAATTTTCCTCTTATTTCAATATTTAATTTAAAAAAAAAAAAGAAAAAAAGACAGCTGAAATGTCAAAAAAACCTATTGAAATTTACTTGATTGCTATTAAAAAGCGATTTTTAGTGATGGTTTAAATTTTTTTTTTCGGCGGAATTTTCTATAATTTGATCTTAACCACGTGGGAAACTAGATCTAAATCTAATATAGCTTCGTTTCAATAAATAATACTCTACATTAATGCTTACGAGACCACCTGGTTTTCACGTTAAATTTTGTTACGCTTACTTTCTGTTACAATAACGCAACCAGGGTCAATCTGAAGGACCTTAAGGAGAGGGGGAGTTTGATACACACCCAAATTTTAGATCTATTTTGTGTGCTATGAAGACAGGCAGACGAAAAACGATTTGCCGGTACCTTTTTGAATGCAAAGCCAATCCATTTGGGACGCTCATCGACATTTCCTGTTGGTCAGTTTCTTAGCATAAAATGGCAAATATGAAATATTACGTGTCTGGTTCGTTTATCTCTCTTTCTCTCTCTCTCATTTGCCCTAGATATGTGACATGCGACAAAAATATAACTACAATGCGCATATTGTCCTACGTTTCTACGGTGACTGTGTTATTGCTTTTGTATGTTCAGATGTTCTTGGCAATTGCTTATTTTTTTCGCGTCGGTTAAAAATAATGATGCAACGCGAAGAAGTGCCTATTCTAAACCTGTTCACATCCTGTTGTTCCGAAACCATTTTAGCAGCGTGGTGGGTGGTGCTATTTTGTTAATCGCTAAGACTAATTTGAAATTAATTAGACTACTTTTGTATTTGTTCTAATCATAAGCAAATATTTATGCCTATTCTATAAATAAATGAACAATCTCCTATCAACTTGACGTTATGTTTTGTGTTTTATTTTGTCATCGGGATTTATGTCACGGAGTATATCGTATCAACCACTGCCACCATAATTTCATGGTCTCAGTTTTATTTATTATTTACTCAATAGGGAATCACGAAATAAAAATCCATTTTTTTAAAACTATTTAGAAGTGTTTAAAAAAGTTTTTAAACAAAAAGTTGCAAGCCCTTAATATTGGTAGATGTGTTTATATAATAAAGTTAAATCTGATCGATGTAACACAACATGGTGTTTCGGACTACTACCGTTTTTGAAAAACAAATGTCGCTCACAATTACAAATTACAATTTCGTTTTTATATTATAATTAAAAATTTAACAATACAAAAACTGATAGATGAATTAATAGCCTAATAAGGATTGACACATAAACAAACAAAAATTGACTCGTTAACTTTCCTCAAGAATTCGACAGAGTATTTATTGCCCGTGTTTAGGACTTCCACGGTGTCAGGTAGGCTGTGATGTTTTCTGTGTTAGGTGTCCAAAATATTCGGTGAGGATATAGACAACACTTAAGCCTTGTTTGCTCGGCGTGCGGTGTGAAGAAACTTGAGCTGTTTGAGGTTCACACTTGCATACTTGTGCTCGGTTGAATTCTGGCCGGGAACCGTTCCCACGATCCATGTTTTAGCAAAACTCAGGAAAGGTCAACACGCCATTACGAGACGCTTCCATGCTTCAGTTTCATTTGTTTCGTTGGTTCCAAATTAATGACGTTAATGAATCGGACAGTGACGATGAAGACGCATGTGCCGCAGCGGGTTATGTGCTGTCATAAGAGATGTTAATTATGATAGACCTGAATATAATACCGAAACTAAACAATTTTTTTTTTTTTTCCCCCTTAGCTCTCAAACTTATAAAATATAGGATGTGGGAAAAATAAAGGAAAAAACTAAACAAATAAACATTAAATGGTTTCTTAAGTATGTATTGAACACATTTGCGAGTGGGAATGTATCATCATATTATACTTCAATTAAGTTCGAAACATAGTCTATTCAGAAAAACACACAACTTAGAGTTTGGCAATAACCCGCACTGTTTACGCTTCTGAAATAAAACACGTTTTGAAAATCAACTTAAAGCATACTAAATATACTTATAAATGGGACTTTAACAATAGCTCTAACACAACCAATGAGATATTACCACTCCTTGCCAATGAGAATTATAAATGAATCCGCGAGATTAGTTCAATTTTTGACAATTTCCAGTCATTTTGAAAACGCTCAATTTAAAAAATATGAAAATATATGGTAAGTATAAAATGGTTCAGGCCAGTTCACTATTTTGAAGGATACGGTTCCTCCAAACTACATTTGACGTAGACTTTCACTCAAACCTCAATCTTAGCTAGGATTATATTCTAGCTTCCTGAAAGATTCCACTTAATCAGGAATCTTTGAAATGTTCATTATTGGCATGTATTGGCTTGGTTCGCACATGTGATTGTGAATAAAAGCTGTAATGCTTGAGCAGCGATGAGCGTAGCCATGCGGTATGCCTCAAGGAATTGGCCGAGTTCCCAGGGCTACTATAGGCTTCCTGTTCGTTCCCATTCCAGCTTTGTCTGTAAACAACTCCTGTTTAGCCATTTTTCGTTTTTTTTTTATTTGGCGTATTTCGCTTTTATACACTCCGACGTAGACTCGCTGCTCTACAATTGTACAATTAGATTTTCAATATGAATAATAAATAAGTAATAGGCCCTTTTCTGTTTTAATCCTTTATTGTGCTAAAATTACAACCTGCCTTATAAGGCAATAAGTAATTAAAATAAATGCTCTCATTCATACCATATTTACAATTCATCATTCACTCGCTCATTCAAACAATATTTACAGACAGCCAAGAGGCCTCCCAAATCCACATGCGAAAGAGAAAGTGGAGTCTTGGGAAGTCCCCCACGCTCCTCCGTCAGCCGCGTCACCGGGTACGAGCCAGTGGAGGCTGGCCAATAGCGCGAGAACCACAGACGCTCAGGACATGATTGGATAAACTGGCCATTGCCAGGACTCCCACTCTTACACGTTTATAGCAGGTCATGAGGCCACTGCCGTTTAAGTCTGTGAGGAGGATTATAGGGGTGAGTGGCGCAGTGCAATGACTGTGCTACGGGTTAGGGTGGTTAGAGAGGTTACGATGGAATTTCATAAACTTGGAAGGGATGAGTTCAATAACGTAGGGCCTTATGAAGGGTTTTGTTGCGGACGTAATAAGGGGCATTTACTATTGTTCTCAGGTCTTTTGATTGAAAGGATTGGATACGCTTGATGTTCGACTTTTTTGCTGTCCCCCATAGCTCTATTCCGTATGTCCAGATTGGCTTAAGTATAACTTTGTAGATTAGTAATTTATTTTCTATTGAGAGATGGGATTTCCTTTGAAGTAGTCTGTACAGTTGTCCAAAGCGTCTGTTTAGTTCTTGTCTTTTTAGTCTCGTATGTGGGTTCCAGATCAGTCGTTTGTCGAGATGGAAGCCTAAGTACCGTACTGTCTCGGATACAGGGAGAGGAATAGAATTAAAATAAACTAGTGGACAAGTCTTGCGACAAAGGGTGAAGGTAATGTGGGAACATAATAGGTCCTTTAAGGAATATTCAGAGTCCAATAAATAAATACGGAATTGAATTAAAAAAAGAGGCACATAAATGCATTAATTAATAGTTTAATTCTTCTTAAGGTTGTAACTGTGAGTACTGTGTACTATTAGGTTACTGAAAATTTAAGAAACTAAAACGTAAAATATAAAAATAAATTACAAAGTAGTATTGAAGGAAATGCTAAACAATGTATATTGAACAAAGTAAGAAATATATAATCATAATAAAGATTTAACAATATATAATATAAACATTAAAAACTGTCCGACTGGCGGTGGGTTGTGAAGGCAAGTAAGAATAAAGCATGTTATGGTTTAATTGCTGGTTGTGGGTATGCATTAAGTAAACACCACGTCCTATTTTTGTCTTCCCAAAAGTTATTTATTACTTTTTACAAGCGCTTTCAGTTGCAGGTCAGACACCCCTTACATTAGCAGCATTCTGAGCGCTTGGAAATGCCAAACCAAGTTGCTTAAAGCGCTTGTAAAAAAAGTGATAAATAACTAGTGGGAAGGTGAAATTCTTCTAAAATAATTTATCTGTCCAGGTGCCAAACGGTGAGTCAGGTTCCAAGGGTTTGATGACTTTGAACTCTTCATTCTTTGTTTTTTTTTATAGGGATTTGTAGGATAAAAGTCGATCTGTCAATACGGGACCAAGCTATCTTCTAACTTGTGGGGTATGAATGAACTTTTCTTGTGATGCAGAAGGTGAAATCGACTCTCGCCTTATTAGGTCTTTTATTCTTTGCAGGAAGTTATTTTCGTTTTAAGCCCCAAGGTTTGCTACCAAATGTCATTGTTAAGCTTCTTAAGTCTTTGGAGGTTTCTTGTTTTGGCGCTAAGCTTCTGACAAAGCTGGCTAGTCCCACCAGCTGGCTGTTGAAAGGTCAGAGAAGAAGGGAATGGTTGCAAAAATAGAAGCCAACCAGCAGAGGCCTAGGGCTCCATGGAAAACTCCATCCGGCTAATAATTGACTCCGTTCCAGGTTTCAACTTCTCTCCTCAGCCTACCAAATTAGAAGTCCATTATTAAATGGTATTATCTATGATTATGGTTGCTTTGATTGAAGTAACCATCGTGTATTATTAATTCTTCACTTTATTAATAAATGTTTTATTATTGCAAAAAAGAAGATTGTAAATTTATCATAATAAAAATTTTGAATGGGATATTATTGCAGAGGTATATGATTTTATTTTTTCGTAATTGAACCTTCTACTCATTAAAGTATTCTTTCTATAGATTTTACTTTTATTCTATAAAAATGGGAAATTCTTTTTAAATTATGAATGAATATCGGACAGTGAGACAAATAAATAAGTTTTACGTAAATTTTTCACTTAAAAGTTACATGCATAAGTAACTTGGACGTAAGAATTTCATGTGAACAATGTCTCAAAAAATAAAAAATATTTCTGAACTTCATAGTTAGCCTTAAATTTTGATAGTGGATGTATTTGTTATTAGGATATCGGATTAGTTTAATTATGAAACTGTATTAAATTTTCAACTCCACTAGCATCTCAATAAATGGATAAGAAAAATTAAAGCTGTTGGCTTAGAGCGACTAGAAAACGTTCTCAACTGGATAAAAAAACCCTGTTAAGAGACAAAACGTTTTTCCCACAAATGGCAACAGTTACAATATACCATTAAAGAAAATAACAGTGCGAAGTCAATTTAAATAAATATAAAATTTATAACAAAAAAGAACACCCAAAAATAAACTAGTAAATTTAAGGAATTTTTAATAATAATTACTTATAACAATTATTATTAATGCTTATAACTATGGTTGAGTTGAGAAATAAATTAATCGTTCAAAATAAGTCTTATATAATTAATTTTAAATTTGTCCTACGCTTTCTTTCGGGATTCAAGTCGTCAGCAGAAGTGATAAAATAAATTCATTAAATTTAAATTTCAAGAATGGCAATAAATTGTTGTTGTTCTGCTACATAGGAAATTCTTGTGAATTCATTTCTTGTTTGAATTAACTTATTTCTATTCATTTAGTAAATATTTGCATTTACGTTGAAAAATACATTGTGATGTGTGTAACAAAATTACTGATACTTTTCGGTTACTTTTTTAAGTAAAGCATTGACCATTACCATTGACTGAGCTTTAGATATTTGAGTGTTGTCATATTCAATATTGTTTGGCTTAATTTTCGTAACAACTATTATATTTTTCGATAGGTCCTCGTGACTGTAATGTTACTAAAAGTTCACCTTTTGACGCACGGTTACTATTTGCGTTTGTTTATTAAATTAATGAACCTTGACGAAAAAACCGGAAGCATGTATAAGTTGGATGCAATTTAAAAAATATTGTCTTTAAGCTAACAAACAATCTTCGAGGCTTTGAAGTTTTTAATAGATATTTTCTCTTCCGCTGCGCATACAGGTTAATTTATTTTTTTGCATTTATTTATCAAGCTAACTGTTTTTCAAATATGAGAAACCAATTCGGGTTTAACTTCCGGGTAAATATTTGACTCGATGATGCATATTTTTAAACTCGTTGTACTTTTCCCAGTGTTTGTTTGTTTGTATATTGCGACAATCTATTAATATATTTTACTTTGAGTAATTTCCGAACTATTTAAAAAATATCTGAATGTATTGTAATCCCCGCTGATTATGCGTATAGTAGTGCTCCTTTGAAAGTTGTTCGTTACTGCGTATTTATTTATACAGTGTACAGATAAACTGAAATGTGTACGTTATTATTCCGTACTATTTCTGTCCGGGTTTATGTATTTGGAGTCATTTCCTGTTATAGAGACAACGTTTTAACTGATGCTTCACTCCACTTACAGAATGTACTAAAATTCTAGACTTACTTACAAAACCTTCACAAACCAGTACATACTTCATTTTTTTAGTGGATCCGCTTCGATCTTAACAGCATTTACCTTGGCTACAAACTTCATTTGTTGCCTATTTGCTATTAGCGTCTGTTTTGAGAGAAATTTTCAAATCAAGGAATTCAAAGTATTCCATTAAAATGGTTTTCTCAATGAGCTGGCAAGAACGTGAGAATTGCTTAAACAATTATGCTCAATGACTAGGTCTATTTTTTATATTCTGTTGCAAGTTAACTACTATTGTTATGTCTCTATTCAAGTATGAAATGTACACACAATATATTCTTCCTGTGCCTTTAATTGTGCATAGTTAAATTTCTTGTTCATTTTACGATGGGATGATGTCACTCCCGAAACTTGGCAACAAACAAATGATTAATATAAGTTTTGGAATGATAATGCGCACATTTTAGGTGGAGTTTTTAAACATAATCGACTTTCTCATCCTTCAAAATATCATATATAATTGCTTTACGATTTTTCTAGCACATTGAGAGGCACATTCGTCACTCCTTAAGATGTTTACCTATACATTTAAAATGTATCTATCATCTTGTTATTGATTGCAAGATTACTCCATCCAATGTTTGACATGGAGACTCAAGGTTTCCAACTATTCTAAGCTGTTTGGCGTATTGTGGATGGTTGTGTAGTTGGCATGAAATACTCACAGACCATTCATCTTTTGGTCTGTTACGGAAACGAGCTGTCATGACTGGGAGAAATGCACTCTTAATGTACTACTAACATTAGCCGAACATTTAGGAGTTCTTCACGTTTGGCAGTTCTATCATACTATTTTAACATTAATGAAACTGTCTACTTCAAGGCTTGAAAAAATGTGGGAATATATTTTTACCTTGTTCTCCTTTCTGGTAGCTTCAATTGTTTTTGTTTTTTCTCTTTCAAATGTAAATGGCAAGATAGTAAGTAGATAATTCTGAATAGAAAAAATGTTTAGTTATGCTGTATTCGTTGAATGAAGTTATCCTTGGAAATTCGTTCTGACTCAGGTTTTCATTTGCACTTAAAAGATTATTCTTCGGAATTATTGATCATTCTAGCTGAACTAAACAGTTGTTTTCATGATCCTCCTTTTAAAAAGTTATTTTCTAGTATAATTCTGAAAGTGGTTTTTAAAAAGGAATTGCTATCTAATCATGTGTTGACAATGGCTAAGCTTCACTCAAGTTGAGTATTTTATATCTGACGTTTCCTGACCAGATCAAAACCAATGATAAAATATTATCAATGCCATGATATGTAACTGTAATTCAACAGGAATAACGTTTTGGGTTTGATTCTGTCCTGAGGACAGTGATTTTCTTTTCTGCCTAAATAGAAATGGATGACTCCCGTTTTGATGTGTGCCCTTCCTGTTCTGTCTGGGAATACAAAAAGGAGTAATCCCCCAACAAAAAAGCTAAAAAAGAAATATTACCATCAATGCCACTTGAAAATAGTTCTGTTTATATAATTTCATACAAAAATACTTGTTCTTTATATATTGCAGAGAATGCGTAATTATGAACACGTCAGTACTGAAGTAGTTATAGGACTGGTGTTGAAGAAACTAATGCTTTCTATTTATCCAACCACTCTCATAACCATCTATGTGTGTACGTAACCTATGTAACAGGAGGATGTTTCACAGCTATCCAACCAATAGGTTATCCTACACCAATAAATGACAGGACCGAACTAAACTAACCGCCATGTTTAAAGAAATGTTTGTTTGGTTGTCCTGAAATCGTATGAAATAATTCAGGACATCGAAGATTCTTTGTTGAACGTGTTTACGTCTAAAAATCACCCAAAAATGCTGAAAAAGAACTTTCAAGTTTGTTTCGATACATCTTCTGTGTTCTAAAGTTCCCAAAGTGTCTAACCCTTACCTGGACCCAATTAAGTCTTGATTATATGACCCCCTTTTAAGACTTATTCAATTGGCTTATGCAACTTATTTTTCATATATTATTTCCTACTCTTCCCTAAGCACTGGCTGTTCTGTGCTTCTCACATCTCTCGGATTTGTTCCTTTGCCACGCTCTCATTCTTTACTCTCCTGGGGAGTAAAGCTCACCTATAACTTTACATGACCAATCTTCCGCTTCCAACCTCATTAAGTGACCTCAGTGACTTCTGTTTCTCGATTATGCTTAGTTAATTTAAAGCAGCACCGTGTGGGGAGTCGTCCTCATGAATGGGGAAGGAGGGGAGAGAAAGAAAAAGTTAATTTAAAGTAACTCAAATTTCCCATTTCCCTTATACTAATTCACACTGTTTGTTTTTCTCGGTGTCTTGTCCTTAACAGAATATTTAGTGGAATACAGATGAACTTTTCCTCCTTCTAATCTTATTTAGTAACCACACTTAATGCTTAATGCCACGTAATGCTTCTTGTTGAACGATCAATTTATTTTTAGCTGGCACAATGCTTGTGGTTTTCCTGCGTTTTATTTCATTAAAGCTGTTTTTTTTTGGAATCGTTTTCCTTAGTGGTTCCTTCGGTGGGATACAGGTGGATTTTCGTTACACCTTTCCTCTTCCGAAATCATTTGGTTACCATACTGTTCAATAGCTCCAGTTTTGTTTCCTTGTCAATCCATACTTTAGCATTTTGCAAGAATTACTTGTTAGTAGTTATTTGAAGCAGACGCTTTTTGTATTTGGAATTACTCATTTGCACCAGCGTTCCGGAGGCCTCTGGTATTTGGAGCCAAATGTAGTTTTCTGTTCGCAATACCGGGGCTTTGATCGAGCGGGTTTGGGATATTGGCAGGAAGTAAGGAGGCAGTGCAAGACGAAGGAAGGAGCTAGAAGAAGGCGATAAGGAGCTTCTCTTCTCTTGGCGTTCCGTTAGCGGAGGCGACAGGCTGGCTGACCTTCCCATCGGTGACGTCACCGCCGCGCCCCCGTAGTTTCCCCCTCGACCGCTAGGCGTCGCTGACAGCGCTCACCGATCAGCTGATAACCGACTAGACAAAGAGCTGATTAAGTGACAGTAGGTGCTCAGAGCTGATACTGTGCGTTCGTGTACCAGCCCAAACGGCTCTCCCAATCTTGTTGTGTTTGTTTGCAGTCTACCACAGGCTTTTAGGCGCCCTCCTCTTCCTGCTTTACTGTACTAAGGATAGAATCAAGGTAAAAAAAAAAAAAGAGTCTTATTCTATATTTACTTCTTACACGTTGCCGTTTCAGTCGGGCATGTGTGCTCCTCCAGACCCTGAACATATTTCTTAGCAACGAAAGATACGACTTTACATTACTTAATTTGATGAATAGAGTAATAATCTTGGATAAAATTGCTATTAATTTAATACATAGTATCCTTCGTTATCTACCTGTTTCCAACAAAAATATTAGTCATACTCTCTAGGTGTGCCTTCGTTACGTCATTGTTTAAACGAAAATCTTAGCGTTTTCATGGGAAGCACAGTTTCGGTCAGGGTACGTTGTATAACATTCTAGCCGGTTCCGATCGAGGAGGCCTTTCCCACGCGATTAATTACAGCTTTTAATTATACGACCCTAAGGTTAATCACTTTATTATTACGCAGTTATCTTTGAGTGCACGCCCGGTTTGAAAAAATATTAACCTTAAAAAGTTTTGAACTTTTTCATGACTTATTTATGTTCTTTTGTTTCTTCCCACTTCTTGTAATGAAATTGAATGTCACTGTTATTGCTATGAAGCTACTGGGTCTTTTTTTGTTATTGACCCAGTATTTTTTGAAATTCATTGTTAAATGTAATGTTGTTGTTATCTATTTTTTTTTCAAAAATTATTATAAGCATAACATTCGTCTTAATGTACTATTATGAATCGTGTAATTGCAAAAATATTACTAAAATTAAGCACTGGATAAACCAAAACCTTCAGAAATTGTCCCATAGAAGGAATCACATTTTGACCTGTTGCTTTGAGTTGCATAAGCGAGCAAGTTCCTTTTTCGGCATTAGGTGACCCATATTTTCAAATTCTTTAAATAGGCATCATAAAAACAAAACATTGGAGAACTAATGAATGCCCTTTGAATATTTGATTTCCTTGTTGTTGTTTTTTAACTTTCAAGTGCCGTTTTTAGATTGTTATTTATTTACTAGGAGTCAATTCATGAAAAAAAGCAAGTCAAAGGAACATGTAGAAATTTCAAAGGCTCTCGTTAACGATATTTTAACTTTTTAAGGGTTATAAGGGTTTCTGAACTCTCACATGATGAGCAATATTTTTTTTATTTTAGGCGTAAAATCTATTTATGCTTTAAACAGCTCTTTTAACGAGCACAGCAATTTTAAGAAAAATTATGATTTTCTTTAATTTCGCAAGAACCGGTATTATTTTAAATAAAAGCCTCGATATCCTTATTGATTCATGTTCACCTTGAAATGTGTTTAGTCTGCTACATTTTGTTATGGTAGACCCCGAGGGTTTCCAACCATCATCTTATACTCAGGGCCTTAAAAAAAATATTTGTGTTATCCACAATTCGTATAACCAAATCGTTAATGTGAAAAAATAAAGTAATATTCATATAATGAAATATTAAGCTAGTTTGTTCGAACATACAGAAACGGTGAATGTTCAACGATTTAATAACTAATTAATAAATCAAATGTGATTCTCAACTGATTTAATTAGTTTAAATATCACACCATTGGCTCCAAAAGATTTTTTTCGCAACAAACTACTAATGAATTTTTAATTTGAATTTTCCATTGAAAAAAAAACGTTTCATGCATTAAATAATATCCTGTAAAAAAAAAAAAAAGAAAAAGATTATTACTCTTTAAATATCATTACTCTACTTTAACAGGAGAGAACAAAAAAAGAGAAATTGTTATCTTAAGGTATTTTATCAGGTAATCCTTAATAGTGCTATAATTTCAGCTACGATTGAAAATTGATTACAGAAGAGTAATTATGATTAAATTGCCTTGATTACTAAGATTTGTTAGCCAATCATTTCTGCCTATGGCTACAGTGTATATATATACTGTATACATCTAAGTACATATATATATATATATATATATATATATATATATATATATAAATTATGTATATTGCTCAAATCAGTTTCTTAAAACAATAGCCACATTGTCTCTTTTTCCCCATAGTAAAATTTGTATACCTAACAAAAAATTTCCTTTGAGAAACATCATTTGTCTTTCTCCGTAAAATTTCCTAAGACAATTTTGAGAAATAACAAGGACATACTTCACAAGTTAATTTTCCGCGTTGAAAATGTCGTTTGATAAGGTCGTAAATCTGTAAATTAAGTCGTAACTTTTTTTTTTGTAACTAACTTCTCGTGACTGACTCGGATCTCTTGTTTGCTTTCCATTTATCCAGATTTATTATTAGTTAGTTGGTAATGCAATAATCCCTAATCGTGGGGAGTTTTTTCAACGACACCTGTGATGAAGTCGTAAATTAAAAACAACAGCCATAACATATATATATATAACATAGTATGCAGCTATAACAATAAATTTGATTCTCATTTACGAGTATAAAAATAAAGTACCACAGTGAAGGTGGCTAGAAGACCATGCATCGTATTTTTATGCTTACTGAGTATTGTCACACATAACTTGAAATTAATATATAGAAATTATCAAGTGTTTCGGTTAGATACTTGGTTAATCTTTATTTATAGCAGCATTTGTTGATAACTGTCCTGAGCACCTAAAGCGCAGGTTTTTCCTCCACAGAAATGAGGGCGTTTCGCCTGTCTCGTCGTCAAATTACTATAAAAATGCCAACCCCCAAACAATTGCTCCATGTTTTTCGGTTCTTGTAGTAAGCTGTAAATAGAATTTCTATAATGTAGAAATTTATATTAACTAGATTAGAGTCAAATCGGAAATATAAATGAAAATCAAGTGAAAAAAATTAAGTAATTATACAATTAATGCATATTTTATAATTTATTATTAGGGGATTAGGGATGACATATCCTTGTCAGTAAGAGGTAATTTACTCAGAATATATACAACTCAAGTACAGCTTTGAAGCAGTATTTCTTAAATTAGTTCTACCTGATTATTCACAACATTCGTGTAAAGATCACTTAAGAAGAAAAATAAAACTGACCTAAGATGTTAAGGATTTATATCTAAAGAGTAATATTCGACCCTAAGCACTCGTTTGGTTTAGGCAAAGCAGGATTTTAGTAGTGTTTACTAAAAATAGTTAATTTCCTGCATAACTCCAAACCCACAGGACTACTTAATACAGGAAGCGTCGCCAATTTTTCCGCACAAACCCAAACAATCTGTAAAATTGCAATTTGGTTGGATTTATGTATTTCTCTATTGTATTATACTTATTATCATATTTATGCGAAAATATTATTTATAATACCTAAACTCAAAATGTGCTATCATGAATATATAATATGAAATCAGTGGCTGGTTAACTATAACTATTGTTCAAGAAACCTTAAATTTGCATCCTTGGCCGTGGATACACTGCAATGGTACAGGGAATAGTTATTTAACCTGTAACCTTGACATTACATGCAAATCGCTTTTGACTAAGCTTGGCACCATTTGTCTCGATTGGAATGATCATAAAAATGATAAGAGACGTTCCTTGATGCCCAGCCCACTTACAGGCTCAATTGTGAAAATTAAGACACCGACTCATGCTGGCAGCTGTCTGTACTGGTATGACTAAACCAGTTCTAGCCTACTTGAAAGGAAACGCGTGACCAGATGATGCAAATCCATTATCCAATTGAGGACCTTGTTAATGTTACGTGATTCATTGGTTAGTCGGATGGAACTTGACGTCAAGCGGAATTTGCATAAATCATTATCCAATTGAACGATTTCCAACTATTCTCATGGGCAGATCGTCAGTTAGGCCATTCTATTGCAGGAAATAATCCGATCGTGACTTGTAAATAGGTACTCGTGTATCCTCAAGAGGCCGATTCATTACCGATGGAACCCAATCAATCTCATAAAGGTGCCTTGGGCTAGCCTAGCTAACTAAAAAAACTGAGGAAATATGATTTAGAGGAGCAGGATGTTGCGATATGTAAATCCCTGCAATAAAGTACATTATGTTAATAATTATTGAGTCAACATTTATTAATACTGATAAGCACATCCGGTTCGGCGTACCATAAACTGTTGCGTAGTTCAGAGGCTTAATGGAGCCGTTCTCAAACCCAAATATGTATGTAATAAATATACACATAGCATAGATGATTTTATAATGATAGATGAAAAACTTAATTCGTGATAAATTCGCCATTCAAATCTTTAAAAACTCATCAACTTAACTTACCTTACTTAGAACGTGTACATGGCCGATTCCACGTAATGTGTGACACATGACACTTGACTGATGGTCTGAAAGTTGATTTTGGCGCTGTATTTCCTTACTATTAAGTAAATTGCTACTCCTTCAATTTCGCAGATACCTCATTTCCCGAGAACCGTGTATTAATGAGTTCTGCTAAATACCCTCGTATGACCTTCGCCATGCAACCGGCGGCCGGATCGCGTGCCAGAATCTCTACAACGATCTTTTATACGGTCCGGTTTTCTCCATAATATGATTAAATCCATTCACTCCGGCAATAACAGAAACTGTAGGTTATGTATCATGGGATCCTTTTATATAAATTACTCACTAAAGTTTAAAAGAGTTTCATGATTCGATATATCTCCCGCACTAAGGGCACTCAGTCTGTAAAAAGATAAAGGGGAATGTACAGAATAGAATCTAATGTTGACAGAACCGATATATATATATAGTTTCTATAACATTTAAAGAACATCTTAAACAAAAGTCCCAGTACTCACACTCATTACAATTGAATGTTTGTTGTAAATACGCAGGGCTATTTTATTTTAGACCTATTTATTGTCCGTACTCATACGTTCTTGGGCACACTGTCCAAGGATGAAGATCAAGTGTGCTTCAAAAATATCCGCAGTTAAAAGGGGGTGTTGACAGACAAAGCTTAATGTGGGACATTGTCGAACAGCGCCGCAGTTCCTGATACTACCCCAGTCTTTAGGACGACCTCTTGAACGATAACTAATTATTGCTAAAATAAGACTGGACTACAAGACCCCAGTTAACTTTATCTGCCAAATCCCTGGCGGTCGAGAATTGGGTCAGATGGAGGGAAAAAAACAACCTAACACTGTTTCCATTCTGAAATAGCATCACGGGATCAACAATGTTAGTACCAGCCTCTGTTTTTAAGCGCTAATGTTCTAATTATCGGATAGTCTTTTAGGCTTGGCAAGTCGGCTATTCGAGATTGTTGAGCATCGTCTACTAGGGATCTGGTAGGCATTTTTTTCAAATAGAGTTAATCAGGTATAATTTAGGATTTAAACTCTGATTTTTATATTGCAACTAAACCTTGATGATAGTTTTAACTAACATTTCATAAGATCGTCCCTTTGATTCGAAAAATCAACAGGTCCTAATCCACTGACAACTTGAAGCGCTTTTCATTGCAGAACGGATCACTTTCGATAAAGGGCAAATAGCTCCGCTAATTGCGGACCGTTGCGTATTTATAACTTGTTAAGTCACGATTTACATTTAGGATTCAGCCCTCTTATTCGGTTTAGGGGATGATGTGTACGCTGTTGTAAACAAATAAAATCAATGGTTTTGTAACATTTAAGTATAAATTGGTAATGTTTGCGTACTTTTATCCCAGCCTGTTTAAATAAAATCATCACTATCAGCCGTTCAATGACAGCAGTGGTTCGTTTCTTCTCAAAAACTATTCTTTTATACTGTTCGCTGCGTGTGAGTGCCTGAGAATGTCAGACATGGGCTGTCGACAACGCTTGCTAATCAAACAAAAGTTTTCGAAGAGAAACATTGCTGTTATTTAAAATCCAAATCATACCATCGCTAATCTAACGCCTCATTGTGCACAATAATTGTATTTTTGTTTGTAGCTGCTCGATGGTATAAAAGATTTGATCAAAATGTAAGGAGAATTTTTGTTAAGCTTAATTTTTTTTTTATTTATTCAATAATAGCCATTTTATCCCCTTCAAAGTAATCCGCTTCAGATATAATACACTTTTTCCAATCTTCGAAGCAATTTTCAAACTCACGTTTCGATATAGCTTTCAGCTCCTTCAGCGATTCTTCTTTTATCTCATCAATGGTGTTAAAACGTCGTCCTTTCTAGGCTTTTTTTTTCAACTTCGGAAACAAAAAGAAGTCGCAGGGAGCCAGGTCAGGTGAATACGGTGGCTGAGGTAACACAAAAGTGTTGTTGTTTTTTTTGATAAAATTACGAACAATCAGTGAGGTGTGAACGGGAGCGTTATCGTGATTTAATTATCACGAATTGTTTGGCCACAATTCCGGTCGTTTTCGTCGGATCGTTTCACGTAAATGGCGCATTACTTCCAAGTAATATACTTTATTGACCGCACAACCTTCTGGCAGGAACTCATGATACACTAATCAGAAAATCAAAAAAAGCTTAATTATAAAATTCTCGTTACTTTTTGATCAAACCTCGCATATCCAAGGTATCGAGGGTCAAAGTTTGAAAATTCCTAATCGAAGAAGGGTCGCTTATGAATTGGGGTGATATGTTCCTACAGGTGTTTTCCCCGGGTTCTTTTCTCGATCACGCCCTTGAAACGAGATATTGAGAGTAAAAAATAAAAAAGAATCCCCCCAACCGATATGCAAATATAGAAGGACTCGTACGGCTTCCCCCCGTTGTTTACACACAGCAATGAAGCCTCTCCGGAGAGCTCGAAAATACACCACCCATTGTGTGTTTTCGAGCGATATTCCCACGTGTGACCTTAGCTGGGATGCCACACACAGTGCCAGGCTCCGATAAATAAAGGCAGGTTTTCTTTGGCCCGGGCTAACGTACGCCCCAGCACAAGAGCAACTCGCTCTTATTCAACGGAGAAAACCAAATATTCATTTCTTCATAAAAATTTGTGTGGATTGAGCATGGATAGTGATCTTGGGTATATATTTTTTTTTTACTAGTACTTCTTTATTGTGATAAAATTGCAATTTGCCTTATTGGGCAATAAGTAATTGTGATAATTTTTTCTTCCTCGCATGCGAAAGAGGAAGCGGATTCTTAGAAAGTCCCCCACGCTCTTCCTCAGCAGCGTCACCGGATACGAGCCAGTGGAGGCTGAGCAAGAGTGCGAGAGCCACAGATGCTCAGGACATCGGACGGGGATTGGAGAAACTGACTATTGCAAGGACTTCCAACCTCCATTCCAGGAGGTATTTATAGAAGGCCACAAGGCAACTACCGTTTTAGTCTCCGAGGAGGATTATAGAGATTAGTGGCGCAGTTTAATGACAGTGCTAAGGGATTAGGGTAGTTGGATAGGTTACTATGGAATTTTATGAACTTGGAAGGGATGAGTTCAAGAATGTAGGGTATATTAAGATCGTTATGAAGGGTTTTGTTGCTGACGTAATAAGAGGCATTTACTATTGTTCTCATGACTTTTGATTGAAAGGATTTGATACGCTTGATGTTCGACTTTTTTACTGTAACTCGATTCCGTTATTATATATTACTTATATGTCATTGAACTTCTCTTAATGATTTTGTTTTTTTTATTTAAATGCCAGAATACCCCTAACTATATCTTCATTTTAATTGAATCGCTTATTGCATAAACCCTATAAGTGACAAAAGTGTTTTTTGTTTTTTTTCATTGGTAGAGGCTTCGATTGGCGCAAAAACCCTTAATGTTTTTAGCCTTTATCAAACACCCAGTTCGATGACTTGAAAAACCTCCTTTTTTTAGACTTAACTATTAAAGATTATTTAGACTTCTACATTATAATTCTGAGTAGACCGACATCAGTCGAAGAGGGAAGATGGAAGATTCAGAAAATTAATGCATAATATGCTTATATAATGTTTTTTAAAATTTTATTAATATACTGTTTGATAAAAATATATTTTAATCAGTTAATAAAAAGTCAACTGTGTTGGTTTTTAGCCCTAACTAAACTTTTTTTTTAACTTTACCGTTCTTTTCCGACAAAAAAACAATTCTGCTTTCAGGAAAGTGAAAGGTTATTTTTTTTATTTCTGTAACCTGAAATTCTGGACTTATGGGGCTTCTCCAATAATTAATTCAGTTATTGTAAGAGTATTTAGTCCCTGAATTTTTTTTTGTTATTCATTTATAAAAAATTACGCTCGTGACTCATAATTGCTTACTTAAAAAAAAAATACCAACTAAATTTTTTACTACGATAGATTATTAAATTTTAAAATGTATACCAACGAAGTAATGGGCGTAGAAAATGAAAAAATAATATCCTGAGTTATTCGCGGGACTTGTCATTTTTTTTTAATTTGTTCAATGATTTTCCAAAAAATAACCCAGTATTTATTATAACAAATTTTTAAACTACCCCTGTCACTAAAATCGCCATTTCGACAAATGAATAGATTGTTGAACTACAAAAACAGAAATTAATGATAAAAAATATTTTTTGTTACTGTCTCCAATGTTTCCTTAATCTTGGTGAAAAAAATTATAATCTTAAATAAGATCTTGGGAAATCTTGGGTAGCGGGGCCAACTTTATTCACGTTAATTTTTGTATACTTTCTGTAAAAAATCAAATCATTATAATACTTCGAGTTTTTGTGAAAATTTCAGAGCGATTGAATTAAATTATCATCTGCTTGCTATATGTGTTAATTTTCGTTGTAAAATATTTTTTTTAACTAAAACGTTATTACAAAATGAGATATACTACTAATCTTAGTTGACCCCATTAGACAGAATATTATTTGCTGAGCTATAAGATATTTTTCTTGTAAACATAAGTTCTCATTTAATCAATGTTCTGTACTTAGGCGTCGGAGTAATTTAGCAGTGAATAATTTCCGAAAATAATCTTCCAAGAAAATCTTAGATAATTACTCAAATACATAAATTGTCCTGTCTGGCATGCTGTATGCTATATATCACATCAGGTAACTGTTGTATAATGCGCTCTTTTCGTACCTAAGCTTGCCCCAAGCTGTAAATAAATAATAATGCCTTTATTTATCAACTACACAAACAAACAAACGAATTAGTACATACGTATTATTTTTAGACGTCCGAAAACGTCAGACAGGAATACAAAAGGAGTAAATATTTTCCTAATTAATTATTCAGCTGTGTTATGATAACATTATGTCTAACTTCCTGTGTTTGTTTTCTGTTCCAGGTAAGTTTCCACTCACACCTCCAAGTGATATGATATTTAACGAAATGTACTTGAACTGAACGTCACTTGAAGTACGTACTTATTATAATTAAATGTGACACACAATTCTGAGATAATTAGGTTATTATTAGTCATTACTTTAGTAGTATTTGGCGACGATCATTATTGTGTTGTCTTATTTTTAACATTTACTGAGAGGTATTTGAGCGCGTCATTTTCCAATCATATCCTCACGCTGTCAATTTGCACATGGTATAGGTTTTTTAATTTATATTTATAGGTTGGGTCCTTGGCAAACTAAAATAAATTGTCTACTCTGGGATATGAAACAAAATTTTTAAAGGCTTAGCAAAATTTAGAGAGCTCATGTAGCTATTTTGATAATAGTAACTGGCAACTGGTGGATATAATTGAATAGAACTTTTCAAGCTGATTGAATATTTATTTTTGGGAACGCTATACCAGAACATACATACTTAAAGACTTATTCTTCCAATAAAAGCCGTAATGATTTTTCAATTAATGATAATAAATATAATAGCTTAAGTATAACGTCGGTGACTGTCACCACAGATCTGACCCGTACAGTGTACTGGTCCCGGAACTTCACTTGAACAAAGACTTTCTCTTCTTCGCCCCTAGTCCCAGCTCTGAACGGGTCACACCACTGAAATGTTCGTATTACGCTGTTCCATGATTCTGGGAATCATGGGAAAACCGAATGAACCCTGAACCTATACTGTATCAGCTGAATTCGAGCTCAAAACATCTGCAAGAGCGTTTAGGGAAAACTAGAAATGTTTTAGATTTTTGTCCATTGATTGTGGACCCGGAATCCAATTAAAGCCAAGAAAATGTCAAAGATTGCAAGCACATCCGAGATTGTCAAAACACTCGAAAATGACGTGTCTTCAATTGACACTACGTGTGACACTTTTAAGTATGAATAAAATATACTTGTTGGTGGGGGAGGGGCACTGATAAGTGACCTTGCCTTTTCGAAATTATATTTCAACTTTTTTTTTATTTTACACTTATGAGATAAGATGTCAATGAGAAAAAATTGTTCAATGTCCTCTCTTCATGAAAAAAAATTACTTTTTACTGGAATGTGATAGATTTTGTAGAATTTTTTTAAATAGTTCTCTAGCCTATGACTCGAGAATCAGGATATTTGTTTTCTTTATTTATATTCTGTAAAGCTTTCAATATTTATTTTAAGGTCTTTTAGTTGACAGATTACTTCGTTCATTACATTAGCGGCTGTAAATAGGAAAATTAAATTAAAGTCGATTGTTTCGTTAATTAGAGAATAGTTTCGTTGCAATTTAAGGAGTTTCGCAGAGATCTTTGATTTTTCAACGCCTGTTCGATATGGATGAAAATAGTTTGTTTTTTTTTTTGGGTTTGTGATCATCTTTGGGGGAATCTAGTAACTCTTTCCTGGAGAGTGTCATAACGCCCCATCTGGGGGGGGGGGGTCAATAAAAAAAAGTTAAGAACACTATTATAGTGCCAGACAGTTTTAATGACTTTTTTCAATTGTAATTGATTATTTATAAGAGAAATTTCTTACCGTCGATCGTGGCCATTAATTTGATACACTACTCAATGTAATGGAAATCTATTTTTGTGTACCAAAAATGTAAATTCATGGAGTTAGGGTATTTTTTATTTCCTTCGGTGATCACACGAAACGTCCTTCCTTCCTTGCTCTGGGTAGATTAGGAAACTACATGGAGTCTCTTACAATATAACTTATTCATTGATACGCCCCTCAGTCATTTCGCAATTTCAGGAACTATCAGGACCACAGTTTAAAAACACAATAACAAAACAAAAATAAAAGTATAACTACACATCTTTGAAAGTTGTTACCTTTCAATTTATATCAATGATAAGATGTACTGTGAGAGACTGTAAGCTTTTTTCCTGACGTATAAGAATACCAAAAATAATATTTATGGGCATGTTTTTCTGTGGTTTTTGTCGTATCATAATAATCTACGTGTCCTGATAACTCCAAGTATGGTGGGGATTACAAATCCTGCTGACGCGGTATCGTGGATTCCTCATTGTAATTTTCCACGCCACCGCCCAGAGATGACTCATAGTGATAAAAAAGGACTGAAAGTTTTTATTTTATGTTTATTCTTTTCTCGTCCACTGTTTCAAGAACTATTAAACTACAAACGGTCATGGTTTCCACTTTTGTTACGGATTCCCATTTCGTGATTTTTAATCGTCTTATCGGCCTTGGAGATAATGGCTGAACACCATTTATCACTTGTAACTGATTCTTGTCGACTGATGATAGTTTGATTCAATTATTTTATAATTTAAAAATTATTACTTATGGGTACGTTTTAGCTCAGGTTTCTGTTCTAGCTGTGTCGTATTCGACCTGTATGTGTGATTTTGCTTGAACGTTAAGTTTGTTTTCCGAGGGCTTCAAATATACATCAGTTGGTAACGTTTGGCCTTGAAAAATGCAATTTTTCATGTAATAAAATGAAGAAAAAATATATGTGTCATGGCGGAATTTTCAGTACCACAAAACGTTTAAGTAGTAAATTCAACGTTACCGACGAGGCCGTTGAAATTGTTTAGGACACCAGACTTGACAATATACGAATTGTCAATTTTAATGTTTATTATTATTTTTTTGCTATAGGTACGTTATATTGATCGCGAATCTAGCCTCAGATGATTCTTTGACCCGTTACTGTCGTCTTCTGTTAGCGATCAACCCGTAACGGAACAACCCGGATCGGTTAACCGTACTGTTCTAGGAATCGATATACTAAAACTGGTACGGACTGGAACATGTTCCTTTAGTTACAGTTCCGGTTTCTTACGGGGAACAACGTTCCAAACTTTTATTTTGATTTGGAGGCTGTGGCAATTGGGTTCTGTTTTAATCTTTCCGTATTCCTTATTGTCTTGGATCAATTTGGTTACACCTGGACAAGGCATTTACCTTCTTGCTACACCGGGTGGCCTATGGAAAAAAATACCATGAGTCGTTCTCAAAATGTGAATTTAGAAAAGCTCCCGTCAATTTTTTATTTATTTTATGCACTCGAGCTATGACAAGGAATATAAAAATGCAAAGATTTATCTCAATGTACCCATAAAGTTTGCCTGATCGGAGTCGCCTCCTTTGATTCAGTTCACAAACTGTTTTTTCGATTCATTAGATGCGAAATATGGAAAGTTTTTATCTGTAGAAATCGCTATTTTTGTGATTTAACTCGAAAACAAGGTTTCATTTAGTCTAATTACCCGTTATAACTCTTACTGTTTCACCGACTGTTGAGAACTGTTTGTTGTTGGTGGCTCTTCATGTCGGATAAGGCACGGGCCTGCGTGTCCCAAAAACCTACCTTTCTCAATAGATACGTGTCCGATTCACAGTTCACAACAGCTCCTATCTGGTTATTTATTGCGAGTTCAGCCTGTTTAATGGATAGTGCAACGATTCGCTTTAAATACACCTCTCCAATACACCAGGATAAGGAGTAATCCTGGTGGTTGGATCTCGATGCAGGACGCATCACCTGTCCAGAATAATGGTTGTTCACAGAAACAGTACATCCTTATCTTTTACAAGACCTTTTCCCCTTCCGTCTACATTTAAATTTTATTAATCGTATACTGAGCAAGATCACCAGTTCAAGTGCTGTGTCATCAGCGCGTTATCATATTCTGAACAATATTCCTCATATTTAGAGCGGTAATGGAATGTTCATAAATTTTATAGGAGTCGTGGAAATTTTCCAACCATAAGTCGTTATTTAGTTCTGACAAAAACTGAGTTAATACATTTTTACGAGGCGTGCTTTATTATTCTTAACTTTCATTTTGAAAATAATTCATTTGAATTTTTTGTTATTGTTTTCGAAAAACGTTTATTTTAACATGTAGTTTTTTACAAAAAATGTTTTGAATAAAGTGAATAAGTTTTTGTTTTTCTAATTTTTATTGTGACCAAATAAATTGTGGAATACACTTGTTGCCAAAGGCATTGGTGTTTAATGAAAAAAAAATTAAATGGTCCAATTTCATTCGTTGACTCTTTGTCAATTTTCCTTGTAATCTTCTATTTTTCGACAGTGTATCTTCTGTTCGGGAAATAGACCGTTTTTGGTGGGGACAATCAACTAGAAACATTTATCTTTATTATCTGCACTTGATTGTTTAATTTGATGGCTAATAATGGTTTAAAAATAACCAAATAAAAAAGAAAACATTTCGATATAAATAATATGGTTCATATAATAGAAACCTTTTTTGTAATGCCAAATAATACTAAATTAAGTATTTTTTGTGATAACTATCAACAGTATATTAAGGATTTTATGAGATAATACTGCATTATATATTTTATGTGATAATGTCTAATAACAAACGGTATTCTGTTATTTGGGTTTGCGAAATGATGTTGCAAAATTCTTATCTGTTAACTAGCTGTTGATTTTTTGATATTGGAGCTGCGTGATGTGTTGTTGCTTAGACCGTCCACCGTCCTTTGGTTTGTTGTTCTTTATGTTTAGGTCTATCGTCATGTCTGAGCCGTAGTGCGGTCGACCTCTCAGCTTTTATTGTCGCCAGTAAAATGTTCTTTGGAACATAAAATAACGGAAGAAGACCGTCTGTTACGTTGTTAGGTCTTAACGTATGAAGTACCCCTCTGGTTTCGTTGCTTATCGTTTACGTTCATTAGGCCACAACGTCATTACGTACTACTGCTGAGTAGGGGAGGGGATAGCTATGAACGGGTTAACGCCCTTCTAGCATGTAAGGCACATGTTGCCCTGCCATTTTGGCTGTTTGTTTTATAAACATTGGTCGTAAAAATAAGTCCAATCGTTTTGAACTTTTGCACCATTTAACAGCGCTCCGAACTATGCTGTAAGTGCTTTGGTGTCATGTTCTCTGGTTGACATTTGGTTGTATGCATACAAAAATTCAACTGTACACCGATGTCAGGATGCTAGAACTAATAACATAATGTGAAATAAAAAAAACTAACTAGAGCTCTGAAGAAATAAATATCAGAACGACTACAAACTAAAATAAATACCTATACAGAAAAAAAATTGTAAATTATCCATGCCACGCTTGAATCAAGATAACATTATACCGTTGTAATTTCGTGAACCCAAGTTTCTCTCGAAGAGATGAGGTGAGGTTCTGGAGATAATTGCAGAAATCCAGGTTCGATCCTTGGCTCGCAGAGAAATGTTTTTTTATCCTATTTTTGGGTAATGCGGTAGGGACGATAAAAAGGTTAGTTGTAGCATAAAAGCCCCATAAGGGAGCAATAAGCTTGTATGAGAGAGTGGAAATGCTTTGTCTATGATAAGGTATTTGAGAGATGATAAATTATCACCATTTCCCTCTCAAATAGCTCTCTGATCTCGTGTTTTCCTATTTTCATTGGGGTTAATACTTATTTCTCGGGAAGTGCGTTTATTTAACTGTCAACAAATATTTCAATACAATTGTAAAAAAAATGGTGTGGTAACCACAATGAAAATAGGACAACACGAGATCAGAGAGCTATTTGAGAGGGAAATGGTGATAATTTATGATATATAATCTTTCTAGGTTAAAAATAGGCCTAGGTTATTGATAGGGGGGAAGTACTTGATGGGTGGGAATCAGGGGAAGATCAGATACACCTTAAATAAAGTTTTAATTGTAAACAAGCACTCTGATATTATTGGATACAATTGTTAATCCATGGATGAACTAGTTCAATTTGTATGCACCTTACATTTATTCTAGAGGATGATTTGCGTACCCGAAGGGAGAGGAGCCATACTTGCCATGCATTGGTCCAGACGGCTTCTAAATAAACTTGAGTCTTCCTCTCCTTTGTTAGGGCGGGAAGGCCAAATCAGACGAAGGGCCTTCCAACGACTGGCTGGCGTTCTCTTTTATAATTGTTCTAAAGGAAACGGAAGACTCGCGAAGGCCGACGGGACAATGCTGAGTGGGTCATTAGGGACTGAGGACAATGGTGGAGCTCGGGCCAAAGGTCGGCTGCCCTCCTGTCGACAGGAACGGATCCGCGCTGCTTCCGTGGCCCAGATAACTGTAGTTGTAGCGGCGGCGAGAACCGAACGGAATCCTCCCGAGTACGGTTACGGCACGTGGAGCTCTACTTGTTTCAGGGAAAGTCCACCTCAAAACTAATTAATTAACTTTGGCATTCTTATAAAAATAAATAAATAAAAAGTTGGTCCATGGACCCGTAACATCAATAATTGTTTCAAATTATATTGAAATGTGTTTTATTATCTGACAAAAATCCTTGGCGTAACATCTCATGAAAGCCGTGATGGACAGACAATAATAGTTACTCATTTTCTTTTTTTTCTTTCATAGCCCCTTTAAATTTTATATAATTATAGATCCTCTATAAATCTAGGCGAATCTATTTACAAATTATTTTTGTATTTCCTGTAGCATCGCTATATTATATACAGGTTTTGTTATTTTATAAAAATTATATAATGAATAAACAAGTATAATGATATACATTATACGTGACTGGACTAAACTGACTAATAAAGGTGATGGGGCTCACCTTTTTGATCAAACTTAAAACTAACTTACATACTAATTCTTAACCTAATTTTTCCTCGACAGTCTGTTGCCATCGATGTGGGAGGGGTGGTGGGTGTCATAGTGTTAAACACTCGGTTGGTTAGGTGTTGCAACGAGTCAAAAAAATAGTTTCTCATTTTTTATTTTTTTTTTTTTATATTGTGAATCCTTGCTTGTTATTGGAGATGTTGCTTTTTTATAATTAGTTCAAAAAAAATATTCGACATAAGTTACCCTTAGTTACTCAACCTTAAATTCGGCTTTATAAATCGGATTCGCTAAAGTCTTTAATCGAGTGGCTACTCATTTATCCTTACGACAAAATGCTATCCACTTGCCTGCAGGGAAAGTCTTTTTTTTATGTTTTTTTATTAATTTAATTTTTTTATTTAAAATATAAAAACTGGCAGTTGCCTTGTGACGTGCTATAAATACCTAACAGTGGAAGTCCTGAGCGTCTGTGGCTCTCGCGCTCTTGGTCAGCCCCAAATGGCTCGGATCCGGCGACGCAGCTGACGAAGGAGCTTAGGATACTTCCCAAGGCTCCGCTTCCTCCTCCGCATGTGAGGGAGAGGACAACCATGGGTATTTGCGAGGTCTCTGGGCTGTTTGTAAATACTGTATGAATGAGCGAGTGAATAAAAATTGTAAATATTGTATGAATAAGTACATTTATCACAATTATATTATGCCCAATAAGGCAGATTGTAATTTTATCACAACAAAGTTTTGAATAAGAATTATTAAAACTTCTCAAAACTTTATCTGATGTTCCTACCTCCATGATTGATTTCCATCAAGAACCCTTCTTCTATCAATAAGTTAAGCCAGCTTACCTTATGCATGAAATATCATTTATCACAAAGTATCCGACGATACATTTCCCCTTCTCATTCAGCTCTCCGATGTTGTCATCTCCCTTTAACTCCTTGACTTCTGATCTCCTCTTTCCCTATTTTGATTAGGAGGAGGGGTGTTTCAAGAGATCAGTGGATGATTGCCCCTGCATCTCACCGCTACAGCCAGTGATACGGTTCTCTACACTTTTTTTTACCGAATTTTTTTAAAGAATTGTTTTTTTACAGTTTTACCATCTTCGCTGAAAAAAAAATAATTAGCATAACCTGCTTAAATGAAAATCCTCCCACCAAATCACACCAGCTGTAATCCTTCGGATACAACCAAACCCCATTTTTCATAAAAACCTCCTCTTTCCACCGCTTATCTTAGTTCGTCCCACAAATATCTTTCATCAAAGTATATTTTCTTCCATTCCCTTCTTTCTTTTTAATTGTGACTCAATTGTTATTTTCATCATTCCCCCTCATCATCTTATTTGTGCACAAGCAATGAGCTATTAGATTGGAATATTATAAGATATTAAATATTACCTATGCTCGTGTATCGTTATAAGCATTGGCAAGTTATGTGTCTGCTTCTATCTTCTTCAAGCGCTAGACTGCGTGTTCTCCATAAGTTGTAGGCAGTCATATCCCTGAAGATGAGAAAAATGGACCGTTAAAAGCGCTTGCTAGTTAAAGAAAAGGTTATATAGAGAAACAAACACAAGTGTTATTTAAAACCTATAATATTTGTACATAAAATTTTTCCTTTCTTTCTCTGTTTTCATTGGGGTATTCGAAAGTATAGAATACTGTCCATAGCAATAAAATGTGACCTTAGTCAAAATAAAATGATAAAATGTAGCGTAATATTTGGTTTTGTTATCCTAAGGGGACAACGCCCGAGAATAAAGTTAATAACATCTATCACATCTTATCCATAAAAAGAGGGAAAACGATTTATATGGAAGCAGCTGATGTTGCGAAAAAGTTCTGTTAAAAAATGTCTCAACGACCGCTACTAATACCTGACAAAGATTGCTCCGAAATGATTTCACAAACAGCTAACACGCCTAAGAAACAGACTACACCGTTAGGGAGGAGCGAAAAAAACGCCCGTTGAATATTAACAGGAAAAATCGTTTTTCCCATCGGGATGGTTGTATCTCTCACAAGCGATCGCATTGCGATGTCCGATGCCTATGGGATGTGGCAGTTCAAATCTGCAGATCTTTTGGCGCGAGCAGATTACGATTTTGGCCCTGGCGTTTGTGTCTCAAGGCCGAGACGATAAAACCGATGATCCGCTCCGGAATTAAAATGATATCGTTTACAATAATGGTCCATGGAATGATGGCAAAAATATGACGATTTAAAAACAAAAATGGCTTGGTTTGGGTACAGTTGATAGGGGGGGGGGACACCTTCTAACACCAGCACCAAAAATCTGAAGTACATAAATTTTTTTCTATTTTTCCTTCATGGCCTGGAGTTGCACAACACAGCGCGATCATAACGAATTATTTGAGAGTCAATAACATGACAAAATTAATTGTGACTCTACCGACTTATTTTTAGTTTAGTACCTAGTAAACAAAAACAGTTAGCTTGACTCACCCGTTACATATACAGATATATAATCAATTTCAGTCATTCTGCTTTCAGACGGTAAATTCACCCTTTATACTATATAATAAGATGATGAAAAAAAAAAAAAAAATACCAATAATTTAAGAGTATATTTCATAGATACTATCCTATTTTGAGATAATGGACAATTTCTTGAATGCTTAGTGATTGTCAGCAGGAAAAATATAATAATGGTAAC
Organism: Acanthosoma haemorrhoidale; assembly: GCA_930367205.1. Taxonomy (NCBI): domain Eukaryota; kingdom Metazoa; phylum Arthropoda; class Insecta; order Hemiptera; family Acanthosomatidae; genus Acanthosoma; species Acanthosoma haemorrhoidale. The sequence goes on from OV884014.1 coordinate 46,798,685, forward strand.
TACCAGCAGTCGACCATATCTTTCTAAAAAAGAGCGGACAGCGTTTTGGCTGGTGTGTTTATTTATATAACTTTTTTTTTTGTCAGACTGGGTCTGATTATAAACTCAAGGGCGAGGTATCAAACTTTTCAAATCTTAACAAGCCTCCATTTCACAGCGGGGGCCACGGCCTGAAAGAATGCTCTTGGGTTTTCAAGAATAAATAACCCAGGGTTACGTATCTTTCTAGGCTCTACAATTTGTATATACGTAAAAACGTCCGAAAGCAGGTCTGATGGTTGGATTTGGACTCGAAAGCAATGAAATAACTGTTGTGTGGCATCAAAACTGCATTATTTAAAAAAAAAATAAAGAAACTTGTAACTCATTTAAAATTCTTCGAAAAGAGCCATGTAACATTATAATATATACTCGAAATGTCGCTATTAAATAAAGATAACTAAGATAAAATAAATAAACTGGTCAGTACGAAGTCGCTTATTTTCCATTTCTCGATTTTATATTCTGGAAATAGTTTTTTTTAAACTAATTAAAAATTGAATATTCCAAAGAAGGAAATATTCTAGGCTGAATAAATGGGGATCCCTTTTATTTTCTCGTGTGGTCAGGAAATTTTCACAAAGCAAAAACGATTTCAAACCAATATATAATTGTTTTATCACCTGTTAAGCATCTGATTCTTAAGAAATATCCAAAAAGAGCTTACAATTCATAAAGAGAATTGTTTTTTTGTTTCTTTTAAGAGTAAGGTTGGATGAGTTAAAAGAACTAGACCAATCACCGATCGATCTCGGCTAGAATTTGGGCACCTTGAATCCGCTATGAATTTTTGGTGGATCGGTTAAAAAATAATAATGTAATACATATTATAAACCAGTTCAGTAAATGTTTGTTGTGAATAATAAAACCTGATATGATGTAGCGTATTTGAATCATTCCAAGGCCGTTTTTAACGTCAATATTTTATGTATTTTTTTGTTTGTTAAATGGACAGTAAAATATTTTTTTTTTTTTAAATTCAAATCCCCATTCTTTTGACATGTTTTGATTTATAATATTTAAAGAACTAAAGAAACTATAGTTGCATTACACCTGGTGCTTTTACACTTTATTTAGCTATGCTACATTCTAGTGTACAACTAATTAATTTATTTAGTGCAATTATATAATGAAGGTAGTTCGTAATTTTAAGGTGTTGGGCCTCACCCTCCAGAAAGATTGTAGACTAAAACTAACTTAACCTAAGTTTCCTGTAACATCCTGTTGTCTACATGTGGGAAGGGTGTTGGAGTTGAGGAGCGATTGAGGTAGTTTAACAAATAAATAATAAGTAACAAATAAAATAAGTATGTTTGGAAAAAAATAAAGAGTTAATATTTCGAAGTCATTAAGTAAGTTTTAAGAAAATGAGATGGACTCGGCGTCGCGAACTCATTATATTCCCCCTATACGTACTTAATTTGTATATTTATATTCACAAAAATACAATTTAGTTTATAATTGTTGTAAGGGATCCTGGGTGTTACGTGTTATGTTAATAAAAATAGCAGTCTTAATTGTGAAAAAGTGGTGAGGCATCTGATCCTCCGAGCAACCAGATAGTATAGTTAGCTCTGTGATCTTGTCAAGTGCTGGATCGGCCTAGATAGTGTTACCGTTACACCGTGTCCTTTCCCACGCTCCTGGTTCCTTTCCATTACTCTAAATGGTCAGTACACCTCGGCTCTTACAGACTTATCACGATCTACGGGCTGTGGTCTGAAGCGGAGTTCGCTCAGATTCGGCCTAATTCGCTTGAACTGAACGGTAAGAACACCCAGGTTAGCAGTAGAATGAAACAGCCGAAACTGCTGTACAGCCCGGCAAGCGTTTCTGACGTTTCTCCCAGCTGGGCTATTGTGACGGAACGGTGAAAGTGTGACCTACATACACGTCTGAGCAGAACAGTTTTCGGCGAGTGGTTCACTTTTCGAACCATGCACACTAGACAATCTATATGTCGTCTCAACACGGAATGATAATGTATCATCCCGGATCGGCATGTGTGGATAACTTGTTGACATGTTGTTCTGATTATGCTCAAGGTTTACCCAGCAACTAGCGCGCTCAGCCACCAAGTATCACCAGCTAAACCACAAAATTAGTACATTGTGCATTGACTCACTGATTAATAATCTGGCTGGTACAGAGTTGCTGTGGCCGCGACCGATAGGAGAGGCTCTACTTTCATTAAGGTGCCAGGGAGGATTTTCAACTAATAAAATTAACTATTTTCGGTAAAATATCAACAATTGCTGAATAAGTTTTTTGTAGACTCCCACTCGTATTTATCTCGGTACTTTCCCTTCACGCTCTTTAATTGTACCTTTTTCTTCCTGAACTGGCGTTATATATCACACAGTGGTTCTTAGCCTGCTCCACTTGTAGCTGCACGATTTGTGATCCCCACACAGCCCGACCGGATCCCAGCCTCTCTCAATCCTTCAATATCTTGCTATTGTAATATTTAATTTTGTTCACATACATACTTATATCAAAACAAATACAATTTAGTTCTAAACAATCTAGATCTAAATAACATTTGGACGCTACGAATCTTTTTTTTGAGATAGGAGATGCGATAAATGTGGTTGTAATATAATTTGTTTTACTCTCAGTAACGATTACTCATTGTGAGTTGAGCATTTGCTCTATTTAGATTTTACCATTACCCTTCTAAGGATACATTCTTTCAGGATAGAAAACAACTTTCTTATCAAACTTCACCATGGAGGCAGTGAAAGTTCTTCCTTATTTCGTCCTGCATACATAAAGGAGTTGTCCCAGCACATGGACAGTTTATAGACTCAACAGGAGGATGTTCTATACTTAAAAATTGCGAATTTCCAATAAAACATTCAGTTATAACCCTGCTAGTCCAAGGAATTATGCTCACATGTTCTTCGTGTGGAGATAAACGGACAACGGTGATAAGATAAGGATGCTTATATATGGGACTGCTGCCCATAAATTTGATGCGCGGCCGTCATCACAAATTCCCCTCCACATCACTAAGAAATACGTTCTAACTACATCTCGTCTCAAGTACTGACGTAAATAAAATTATGCACGATTAACAGCCAGTATCACAACTTACAATCTTCCCATGATCTTCACGCACATTTATTTCTAATTGCGATCACATTCGATTTTTTTTTCTAATTAATTAAGTATTTTACTAGTGCTTTGAGTGTGGTGACTTATTCCAATTAATTCAACATTGGTTGTTTAAATGTTATGACTTGTATTACTGACATTAATCCGTGATTCCGTCACGATGGTATCTTTCACTGTTATGCCTCACTCTTCTACGTTTCAGACGTTCGTTCAGGGTCTCGTTCTGAAACATCCAGCGAGAGCATGATAATGCTATTCTTGTATCCGAGACGCAAAACCGCTGGAGTGTCGGAAGCAACGCAGGGCATGCATGCACACGTGGGAGTCACCGTTGAGAAATAATAAAGGGAAGTGACTCCCACTGCGTCTTTGGAGCCCTGCCAGCAAAGCTCTGGATTTCTGCTCGGTCGTTCGGGAGGAATGATGAAAAATCCCTTTGTTCGGGGAAGGTAAGCTCTGACTAGCTCGATTTCTCTCTCATTCGCAATGATTTACTGGTAGTCTCTCTTCGCGGTTGTTTCTTCTTTCCGCTCAGAGAATAGGAAATGTTTAAAGATCCAATTTTAGGTTTTCACAAAGAAAAACTATTTTCACCCGCTGGTAGTAAGCAACCGTTAGTGGAGGACTTTCCAAAGAAAATCATCTGTTGGTTGTTACAAGCCTGAAAGACATTTTTACTTTCGTCCCCTTCGCCAAATTATCATTACAAATCAACAGGATAAATTTCTTCGAGTTTGACTGGTTGTGTTAAGGATCAGCTTCCACGGGCTCGTGTATCCGGTTAAGTGGCTGCTAGAGGAGCGTGGGAGACTTTCGAAGAATCCGCTTCCTCTTTCGCATGTGAAGAAGGTGACAACCATGTGGATTAGGTAGGTTTTTGAGCTGTTTGTTAATACTGTATGAATGACTGAGTGAATGAAGGATTGTATATATGGTATAGATGAGAACATTGAACACAATTACTTATTGCCGAATAAAGCCGATTGTAATTTTATCACAATAAAGATTTTATTTGAGCGTAAGTACGGATAGGACCTCGTTAGACAGGAAAATTGCTGATCAATTTCAAGGTCATTTGTCTTGAGTGATTCGCTGTTGAAAGACTTATAATAGAGGACCGTTATGAACTGTTGGATGTGGGGCCGGTTCCAAAGGCTGTGGAATACGTCAATGATTCCTAGTCAATAGAAACCAGAATAGGAACGCAGAATCAATTTAGTTGCTCCGGAATGTTTTTTACTTTCAAATAATACTGTATTATCCTTAAAAATAAATGTATATTTATTAAATGGATATATAAAAACGCTGCGTTTGAGTACTATCTCATTTAATTACTGGCTATTTATAAGTGGGTTATCGTTAAAGAGGCACGTTTGTGTTAATTTCGGCTACTAAGGGTTATGTTTATGTTTGTCTTTCTATAACATCTTCATACTGTCTATTACTAATTTATTGATGTGCTATTTTTGTCCCGAGACTGCTTCCTTGGGTGTCGTCAAGTGCTTCATCAGGGACCCATTAGAGGATACTTTGCCTGCTCGCTCAATCGATGGAACTCTCTCTCAGGTCGGAGAATCGACAGCGGGGGTACGGCCTTGTAGGCCTCTTTGTGCACTCGGCTTTGTCCTCGGGGACAATGAGCGGTGGTACAAGAGAGATAAAACACATAACAGGAGAGAGGATGATGTCGGTTGTCGACTTGGGAGTGGCGCGATTTGTTCCACGTCACTGGTGAAATCTCCTTGGCAGAACTTGCGATATTTCTCTTGGTGTGCTGTTCGGTTGCCAGCAAAGCGGTTCATTTGAAAACCTTTGCCTGGCATCCGTTCGGCACTCCAAGGTTAATAATTGAAGTAATCTTGATGATTAGTAATTTGTAAATATTTGTATACTTTTAATTATTTTATTCTTTATTTATATTTTATGTAGTATCTTCTAGTTAGTTTTCTTTTTTAACCTTATAATTTAATATTGGCTCTCCGGTTCCTTTCTTAAACCTTAAGCTGAACAAATTTACTTGCTACTCGAATACTTTCCACCATTGCAAACTTCACGATGTATGCAAACCATACGCTTACTTGATAAAAACTATACCCAGAGAATTAAACAGATAATTGTTTACTATAATCTTATTTGCTATTCGTATAAACATCTAGGTATAATTGCTCCAAATAACAGCAAAATTTGCTAACAAATCGATATAACCACATCCCTCCAATTCTTCCATGCGAAACTTCTTCATTTCACGTTCAAGTAATGCCTTAAAGATATCCTTTCTGAATATCTTTCATTCCTACCGAAATATCTTTTAAAGAAGTGATTTTTTTTGAGGCGGGGGGAATTTCCCAACTACATCATAAAAGACTTAATTTGTAAAACGTTTGGTATTATTTTTAATTAATCAGAGACGCTCTCGCGCTCTTGGTCGGCCTCCGCTGGCTCTTATCCAGTGACGCGGCTGACGCAGGAGCGTGGGGGACTTCCCAAGACTCCGCTTCCTCCTTCGCACGCGAGGGAGGAGACAACCATGTGGACTTGGTGGGCCTCTGGCCTGTTAGTATATATAGTATGAAATAGCAAGTGAATGAAAATTCCAAATTGGTATGAATGAGATCATTTATCACAATTACTTATAGCCGAATATGGCCGATTATAATTTTATCATAGTAAAGTTGTTGTTAATTAATCAAAAACAATAAATATATAAATGTTTTTTTCTTTAATTATTTCCATTATTTAGGCAGTAGTACGTCACCATATATTCAGGATTATCGAGATATGTCTGAATTTTCGCTTATTTGACTGACCGTTGCGATTTGGCCTTGAGCTGAAATTTTATAGGGTTCACTAAATAAGTCAACGAATGTCAAAACAATGTTGATCCCACACGAATCAAGTTGTCATGTTATCCCACACGAAGTAATTAAGAGTCATTATTTATTATTGAGAAAAGTGTGGGTTCCCAAATTATCGGCCTCCGCTTTCTGATTAAGCATATTAAATCTCAATTACAAAAAGTCAATGACACAGCGTCTGACTGAGTTCCCAGTTTATGTACAGTTTATATTTGTCCTAGAGACATGAAATACCAATAAATAGATAATTCAAGGCTACCAAGAAAAATCTTAATTATTTTATAACGCTTGAATGAATTTCACATTTGTAAAAGAGTTAACTTTTACAGCTGTGTCTGTGTCGACCTCATAACTCACGCTGTTAATGATAAAATAGTCCAAGGTGCAGATTGCCTTTATGATTACATTTATCTCACGGATCACCAGATGAAAAAAAATAATATTCGGATCGTTTAAAAGTCCAGTGGTCGCATGACCTATCCCGGTAAATTAAAACTTCTGAACATAGTTAGGAGTTCGTAAGGGCATCAAGCAGTTTGTTGTGTTACCGAGTCAAGAGGCGCTAATTAAGAAAAGCTAATATTTGATCACTTCAAGCCATAAAATATGACGATTCGCATATTCCAGGATAGAGCCCTTGAGGAATCACATTTTTTTTCCTTAGAAGACGTCACATTGACGTCTGGGGCACAAGCACTTTTGCTCTGTTGATATGACCATTTACAAAACATTTTATAATCCAAGTGGTTTTTACCATACATAATTGAAACTGTTTTATCCACTAATTGCTCCAAGGATCAGTTTTCTCGCAAGTTTCCCTATTACATTTTTTTTTTAAATAGCCATTATTCTTTACATAAGTTATAAACTAAATTTTATTTTCGTAAATATTTATATATTTAGAGAGAGAGTGTAGGTGGCAGACATTGAAGACACAATATCGAGAAATATGTGAATTCCGAAGAAATTTCAAATCTTATGAATACAAAAATCGTTTCTATTCTGTTAGAATTAGTTATTCAAAAAATCAAATGAAGCTTGTAGTATCTCCCAAATTTTTTTATCTTATGATTTAACAAAAAGATATTTTGAAAAATACTCCAAGCTCTTTTTTTTGTTTTTTGAAAAAGTAATTCTTTTGTAATACAACCGCCAGTTTACAAGTGTCTCTGTTTGAATGCTTCTCTGAATAACATAAATCATATTATAACCTGCTTAGAACGTATTAAATAAGCAATTTCTTTTTAGGCTTTCAAACAAAATTTATTTTGGAATAACTTTGATAATTATTTATGTATCACCGTGTTTATCGGGTCCTTAAATATAGTGAAAAACATTAGCTTATGGAATTGATGATTGAATTATATTTACGGCCCAAGACGATTGCGCCGTACCTGGAAACTTCTTCTGCCTTAGGACTAAGAAGCAAAAAAATTACCAAACACATCTGTTTGTTTTTCTTACGCTTGGAAACAGGGTTCAATGTTTGTTTACCTGACCTTGAAAGGCAGTAGCGTGTCAGGTGTTGAACGTCTACCTGCCTGGTAGTTACCCGAGGCATTTCCACTTTTAAGTGAACCTGGCCCGTTAAAAACTTTTAGGAACCTTACCACGTCATTAATAATGTCATTTTCTAGTGGCAATGCCACCGAAACTGATCTCGTCCCCAACCTTTAAAGGGAATTTTGTCCCTGCGATAAAGGGCCTACGCTCACCGGTCTCACCCCATGGTATAGAGGGCTTAATCTAGTGCTTTAGTTCACGGCGTGACGTGGCCCTTATTTTCTAGACGCATTTACATTTTGACTTTCATTGTATACTCGATTGTCACTAGTTCATCAAGATTAGTAGTCTCGACGTTTCATTTATTTCTTTATTACCGACTGATATAGTATACTTTTTTTTACTGTAATCAGAGATAGTATGTAATGTATACGGAAACTGCTTGTCATGATTGAGTTGGAGTACAAGGAGACATATACAGCCCATTAAATAGTTTAATTGTATATATTTAATTATTAACAAATTTAAACTAGGGATTAAGAAGGGGAGAGGGGAAAACCCCCCACCTGCACGGTCCATACCTGCCTCTATCCATCTCACTCAGTCACCCCTGATGCAATGGTAGTCTTTTAGTATAAATTATGTCATTGTTGTAAGTTATTTTTATTAGGTCTTTTGAGTCGTGAGATCGTGAATCGTTGATCATATCCATCTGTTGCATTCATGACTCGGTCGTAAAACTTACATAAAACGAAAACTTCCGCCTTTCGTCTATGTCCTTCCCTAGAAGAGTATGAGGGCTAGTTACCAATAAAGTTCCAATAATAGTCTTGGCATTATATCTCTAACAGTAGTATTCAGGAGTTGCAGTTATAAAATCGTTGAATTGATTGTTCTTGTTACAATACTTTCCTTTATAAATATAGCGGAGATCAATGACCGTCTTATTCGATTATATAAACTATTGACACTTCTCAATGGTATCGATGATGATTGACTCAGTTTTAACATTAGAAGAAAATCAGTTTTTGTCATTTAGAGCACCAATAAACCAAAAGATGAGTTTTTCTTTATTCGAGTATTATTATTATTTTAAAATCTACTAGGGACCTTGCCGAGTCGGGTTCGAAGTCTCAGTCTTTGTTCAATCGAATAAAACTTTTTTAACGAATGGGCCAAAACTTGTATTTATTTCGAGTTGCTGTGCTTAATGTGCTTTTGACCATTTTAGAAAAAAAACAGAACTTAGGATATTGAATGGCTTATGAGATTTGATTATAGAAAGTTTGAAGTTAAAAAAACGGGACTTTTCATCTTGAAGTGCTCTTTTGTCATTAACCTATCTGCTGGTGATCCGTCGTGAGTTATGAGTTTTGTCACTAACCATCTCACAACTGTAAAGACTTAAAAGCACTTTATTGATAAAAACAGCCCACAATAATGACATAATTTATAGTAAAATCTTTATGCAGGAAAGTTGACTGGGTCGGAAAGAGACAGTTGAGAGGTTGAGGAATAAGTCCCAGAATTTAAAAGAGTTGCTTGGTTTCACCTGCGCAGCAATGTGGTTTGTTCCTTCCAAGTGCTTTAGGCTACTTTTCTGAGGTCTTATGTGAGTGAGTACCCGAGCGAATACTCGTGTCGGTACCTACGGCTAACTCAAGCTCAGACAAATACAGTATTGCCAGCGAAGTGCTTATTGTCCGATGTCTACTTCTTTGATTTAATCCCAAGTGGACCATTGCTGTGATAAAGCTCTTGGTCGGGTAACACTGTACGGAATCCCTGCCTAACTGTTCGAAGGTAGAGCCTATCCGTAAACAACTGTTGTGTAGACTAGGAAGCTGCCGGCTGGACCGGCGCCGAACTTTTCCTTGAGCGCTCAAAAATAGAGTTAGAAGGGGACTCTTGGAACGATGCAGCAATCACAGCAGATAGTTGTCAAAGGATTGTAGTGAGTTTTAGTTCTGTGAAAGCACTCAATTGTGAAATATCTTCTGGCCGGTGTCCTCGGTATAGTCACCGCCAAAGACATCTACTGAACCTCATCTGTATCTCAACCGTTTCTGCTCTTAGAGTTATTATAATATTCGTCATTAGTGAGATTTGAAAAAGTTCGAAGTCGTCTCTATTACAAATTGTCGCAATAGTTTACATTTTGTTATAATAGTCCAGAGAAAATTTCGAGGAAACAATAATGTAAATATTATATTTAAGATTAAAACTTTAAATGTATTTTATTCCGCTTTAACAGCAACCTAATTTTGGTTAAATCAACTTAAGGAATAAATAGTTTGAATAACTAAAAATTTGAGGTGGTAAATAAGGTATAGTGAGCTCTGCACCCAAAGATAAAGCTTTGGCTCAGACAGTGTTGAAGTTGTGGCTATAGGAGACTGTTCCCCTTGGAACTTCAAATCACCAGTCCGTCTTGGTAACGTTGGCATACCAACTTACTAGTGCCAACTTGGACGACCTCGATCTTCTTAACTCTTTCGCACGCACGGACCTTCCCATTTACATTGCCGCCCTGCGGTTATTTTTCAACACTCGACTGTCCGACAACGTGAATATAAACTTTATCCACTCAACGTTGTTTAAATCTTAATTACCTATCATTACGGCTATTTATAATAACAGAATTAAAGGAGTGATTACCTAGCTAAATTTTAATTTCATACCTAGAGGTTTATATTTATTTTAAAAGTATTGTTCATTGTATTGTTTTTTAACGAATACTCCTTGGAATAATAAATTTTATTTATAATTATTCTAATCAGGCCTGATATAACAATTTTGTTATTTATTAATTTTAAAACTAACTAACCCTTGCGTATAATTTTTTTTTTTAATTTGATTTGGCATAAATTCGAGTTTGCTGTTTATTTACTTGTTTTTTTTACACCGGTCATATTTTTTTTTTCAGTTCATTTCTGTGCCATAGACCCCACCTGAGTTTGAGTTTTCACTTAGACGATTTTAATTCTTTATGGACAACATAATAGCGTAAACAATACTTAATGCACATTCTCTGAACTTTTTCTATTTATTGTGAAAAATAAATTAGAGAAAACGGTCCGTTGCCTATCGTAATTTGAACTGTTCAAAGAACTAGTCGAGTCGCCACTCTCCCCCATTAGATAAAAGACTTCCTGCGATATTAAAGAGGTTAAAGTTAAAAGCTTCACCGTCTTTAAGCTGTCCTTGACCATGAAGAACATCCAGCTGGGTTTTGATAAATCTTTAAACTTAGCGAGGCCCGGATTTTTTGACGTTCAACTAATCAGCATATTTCTAGGTGTTATGGAAAATACTTTTAAAATACACAACGAAATTATCACTTTTATTACCGCTGTCGATGGACGTACGTATAGACAAGCTAAATGCCTAACTCAAAGGATATCCTCTCCTTTTTGGTTTGCCAATGGAGAGTAGAAGATTTAAACATTATTCATTTTCAGTAATTATTACTTTATTTATCCACTGACTTCTCAGTACTAAAATTTTTTTAGTGCCGAATGAGATTGGACAATCCCCAATTATGGCAGGGAAAGACCCGTCGAAATTCCCCGAAATATTCCTCGAGGCGGACAGATCATTAGAATATTCGTGGAATTTTCTCTGCATAGAATGTGTGACCGTGACATGTAACTCCCATATATATATCTCCGGGTATCTGTGCCCTTGGCAGAATGCGCTTCGACTCTTCAGTGCATTTACGCTCATCTATATGCTCTTTGTAGACATAAGACTACCATATTTAATTTGAAAACTACATGTTCCATAGTTCTACAACTAAACACAATAATTATAATTTAATCATATTATTATTAATTGTGTTGTCATCATAATATATATTATATTAATAGACGAAGGGTTATTTCAAAATAAACTGTCAAGATTTAGCATTTCTTAGGAAATTCAATCCTGAATTCTTATATACTCACGCCAGGGACTGCAAGTCCAGACAAGTTAAAATAAATAAAACAAATTTACTTGAAAAGCTCAAAACCTACCCGTTTGCTTTTGGAGAAATATACTGAAACAAACGTTGTAGGGAATGAGATTTCAAGTAGATTGTGACCAGTGCCAAATCAATAAGGCGAAATCCCGAATGTTTGTGAATTACTGATATTTTCCCCGGGGAAAAAATATTGTGGCCTAGTCTAGTGAAAGGAACTAAGTTGAAGTCATGTAGTGTCCAAGGCTTTCTTAACGTCAATTTCATGCCCTCCGTTTCTTGAACGGTTGTTTCCCACTTTTTTTCCTAGTATTTTTTGAAAGTTCTGTTTTGTGAATTGAGGACAATGACGGAACTTAATCGTCGTTGGAAATTGAAAGCAATCATAGCGGTTTGCCGCTAATAAGATGTCAAGGGGGTGACATCACAAATTCTAAAATGAGAGAATAATATATTAAATGTATAGGTTCGAAAATCTTGAATTTACTGAGTAGAGAGATCGAGCCTGTACCTCTTTGTCTTCTAAGTCCCTTCAAACCTAAAGGAAATTTTTAAATCATGCCCTGAGCCCTTAAGGTCAAATACAGGTAAAGTTCGTATTTCAGCAAGATCACGCGGTCAAGACTTGTCACTCTAAAACTCTATTTTACTATTTCGGTAATAAAACAATTACTTTGTGTCAATAGTTTTGTGAGGATCTTTACATTCTTTTTTTACTAATGTTATCTTATTAGCTATTAATAGTTATCTATTCAGCACCCCCCAAAAAAAAAAATGTTAATAGTCCACTAAATGCTTCTGTTCTTATGGAACGCGTGTCCCCGCTTCAGAAGGACGCATTCAAGGAGAGAATGTGCCATCAAGGCGAGTGCAGTCGGTGTCTGCTTCAAACACACGTCTTTAGTTATTCAATACTTGTCTCGATTGTTATTGTATAATTGACTGAACATATTGTCAATTATTGTATATAGAATCATTTTAGAACCGCTGAGACAATTACTTCATACCTTACATTAGCAGTAGGTAACAGACAAAAATCAGAAATTATCTGATCGAACTTCTTGCTTGTGCAATTTGATCTAAAGACGATAAATGTTTCTAAATATACACAGGTGATAAATCGAAAAAAAAAATAACCAAGCTTTTATTAAAAAAATGATTAATCAGCTATGTAGTATAAATAAAGTTGTAATTAACAATAAGCAATACAATTTTTTTTCTTGTTTTAGCAAAAATAAATATGTCTATAAGTAGGATTAATTGGAAATATATACGTACGTTTTTATAATATATTGATTTATTTAAGTGTCATTAATTACTCCTTTATTAAACTGTACAAATATCTATGTTGAAACGTTAACCTGAGCATAGTTCCAACAAAAACTCGTAATGCTTTATTATTTTACTTTTATATTATAGATATGAGAGCGCCATTTAAGGTTTTATTTATGTTTTGTTTGTACGCCTGGTGGTGACAAGTTTAAGTGGCTCGCTTAGTTTTTGTAAAGGTTAGTAGGTATTACGAGTGAATTCAACTTTGATGTGGTTTCAGCGTATAGTAAGTCATAGTTGTATTCAGTTCACTTCACTCATAACCAGATTAATATCACCTAACCAGATGATAATTGTTATGCACTTCTTCGTTTATAATATTTATTTATATTGCTACTAACCATTCACTCTATTGATATTTGTCCATTTTGTTCCAGAATAAGCTACTAGATAAGAAGAAACTGGCACTCGGGATGGTCTACCTTCCGGGAGAGTGGGGAATGGGAGAACATGAGCGTCGTACCCACTTGGAACTTATGGTTGGAGACAGCGACAAAGAGGTGGCTCTCCTCCCGTTGAATAATCAGGTCGGAAATCAAGTCCATTTATCATTTATATGTTTTTACAGTTTATATGTTGCTATTATATACAGCTAATTGCCTAGTCATAAAAGGAGAGACTACTCCCGTGTGTCTTTAGTAGTTGTGCTCTACGATAGTGGTCGTATAAGTATTCCACAACACTTCGAAATGTGCTGATTAGCTTTTGATCAAAACACACTTAAACCTGGTTCCCTCAGGGTGTGGCGTGGTATACCTTGAATTGCTCGAGTTCGTACTGGTGATCTGTCGAATTCCGACCGGCCTATGGTTTGGCAAACGTCAAGTGGCCTCCTTGTTAATACGCCATTGCCAGGCTTATGGTTCATTTGTTTTGTTGTTCCAAATGAATGAAGTTTATGAATCGGACGTGATGAGCAATTAGCTTGCGCAGCATCGATCGGATGATCTTTCTTATTTTTAAGTTTTTTCAAAGATCACTCCATACTAATATTATCTTGAGTATGTTTCCAAGCGTCATACTCCTCTTTCCTACCTTTATGTTCTTGATGCTGTGGATTCCATTTAATAGGTTCTCCCTCGTACAAATCCTAACTCTCCATCATGAACTATTTGAATATTACTTCTAAAAAAAATTTAAAAAGTACCTTTTATGTCCGAAGCATTTCACGAGCAAGAACGAGTCTTTATGTAACCACAAAGTATAAGATATGGGCCTAAGACAAGGCTTGCCAACCCACACACCGTGGGGGTTCTGCCTTTACGCGAAGCATTGAAAAAACATGATACACGTGAAAAAAGTCGGGTCAGCTTCGCTTACTTATTATTTATTATTAAGTCACTGCTTTATTATTTATGATTTACTATATATGATTTAAAGTTCTGATTTTACCTCATCGTTTAGGACACATTAAAGACGGTAACGCAATTTCAAAGATATTCCAAAAAAATAAATATTTATTCTATATCTTTAGCTATAAACAATAAAATTATTAATATTCGTTTTCAAGTACCGAGTTGATTTTTTTTTTCTCTTTGTTCTGTGATATTGTTATTATTTATTACGTGATATAGTGTGGTAAGCCAGGCTCGCTAGTGGGGCTGTCCTTGTGGTGAGAAAGGGTAACTATTTTTATATAGGGTAACTCATATGACCTTCCCCCCACATCACTTCTGGTGTACAAATATTTATCAATCGATTAATAAACGTACTAAATTATTGTTACATAAAATAGCCAAAATTTATAACTTATACGTTATTCGACGCTGATCACAAAAATGAACATAGCAAGGGGTAACAAATGCACTTGTGTTTAACTTGAAAGGTTAAAATGATTAAAAAAAAAAAAAAAAATACAGTTTTTTTCTAATGTGTTTCTTAAATAGCTTAGAATACGCACAACACTAAAAAATCATTTTTAAACTAAGGTTATAGAACATTAAATTCTTAGTCAAATGTACCTTAGACAAAGTTTGTTTGGCAAAAGCCCAGATTTTCAATTTTTTTTTAAAAGAATTTTAGAAAATCCCAGATATTCAGAGAGGTGGGATGAGGCCTGAATTGGTTTTTGAGTTCGCGGTTTGTTGTACTCCTCAGGCTGTTAAAATGATTTTTAGAATTTTGCATGCATCATCTCAGGCCCACTGTAAAGCAGCGACTCTCAACATTTACCTGCCTGAAAATTTTGGTTTTTTCATAGCTAGCTTGTTTCAACATGTTTTATTCTGTGCTGGAAGTTCATTGTTAGCTTTGTATATATGAATGAGTCGAGGAGTTGGATAGGACATGGTTTATGGTTGATTATTGATGAAGGAGATGTTAGATTTTGATGAAATATATTAATCGATGACAAACAGCGCTTTGACATACTGTGTATGTATGATCAGGTCCTCATAACAAAAAAAGAAGGTAGGTGTTAAATTATGAAATCTCGTTATAATTATTATCAAAAGAGTAGATACAGTGTATAGTGGGTGCACTGTTACCTGTTTTATTTGCCTCTCTCTCTCTCTCTCTCTCTCTGTCTCATACCCCAAAAAATTCTTCCACTCAATTGTTTTATTTTTTTATTTTCATTTTTACCTTTCAAGACTTAATTGTCAACCATTGACTGTGTATATATTCGTTATCAGCTTCGAATTTCCCAAAATGTTCTCAATTTTGGCTATTTGTTATGATCCTTCTCTGTATTTATTAGAACAGCAAGAAAACCCAAACAAAGTTTTCTGTACTCATGAAATATTTTATTTATTAATTTATTTTTTGTAGGTCGGAGGCCATACTAGACTCCTGTTACTTGACGAGGGAACAATATGCAAGCCCCTGAATTCAAGAGAGTTAGAGTTTTATCAAAATATTCCGCAGGATATAAAATTGTTCGTACCGAAGTATAAAGGTGAGCCGTTCTTTTTTTGGCCATTGTCTCCTTTTTGCTTTAACTTTTTTGAACAATTCTTTTTTCAATTAATTTTTTTTTTAAATAAAATGTTTTTTTTAGTTTATTAAAGCTATTAATCAGTAGAGAACAGTTTTTTGTTAAAGAAATTTTATCCATTTAATTCAGAAAATTTAAATGGAGGTAAGTTTCAGATAAGTACTTTTAAAAAAAATTAAAATCTAGACATATTTTTTCTTATTTATTTAAATTAGTATTTATTATTGCATGTTGTATTGTATCAAGAGCCAATGGAAACATTTACTATAGTATAACCAAGCATAAACACAATTTTCTGGTTTTTGTTAATTCATTTCTAGTTTCAATCATTGTTTCCATTGGCTTGTGGGAAAACGTAGGCGAGAAATTCAAGTCTTTTTTTTTGTCGCTTTTCCAAAATAATGTTTCCTTTTATTATTTTTTTTTATCCTTCAACTTTTATTCCTCAATTATATCCATATGATCCTTTCATGACGAACAATTAATTCTTCTACAATACTGACCTTCATAACGACTGCTGTAAATTCATGTATTTAATCAAGCATTAGTGTACCTGAGATATTATGTTCACTTTTAACTATTTTTTTCCTTTTAATTAGGTTAACTGCATGTATTGTTATGCAATTGAAAGTGAAAGTTACAAGCTGGCTTACTCCTACTACATGTTTGCTTGGGGATTGATCAATGATAAAGAAATGTACTCAGCTTAATTTTATTGTTACATTAATATGTTCAGAATTATTTCAAAAATAATGATACAAATCTATCACTCCTAAAAAAAAAAACCTATCTCTTAATTTAATTCTGTCTCATAAGCCAAAATGTTAATTCAAATTGTCAATGGGAGAACCTGTGTTTTGAAATTATAATTATTATGAAATAAGTCATGGCATGCATTAATTAATTGGATTCAGACAAAAAATTAAACAAAAACCGTATGGAAGTGAAATTCTGCAGGTTATTAGACAAAAAATATTGTGTAGGAGCTTGTATTACAATACAGAAATGCTTTCTGTTAATTTTTATTTTATGTTTTATGTTTTGCAAGACAAAGTTGATTAATTGTAAGCACAAAAAAAAAGAAGTTATCTGCTATAGAAATTGCATATTTGATATTAATACAATAGACACTTCCACACTGGGTTTGTTTAATTATTAGCATGTTAATATTATATTAAAAAAATTGAAATGTGTCAGTCATTCAATTTTTTTAAAATATAAATTGAAATTTGGCAGTTTTTAAGTACTGCTTATATGATAATATTAAACAAATTCTTAAATAATCGAACAAAAATGAAATTTGGGTAGCTGAAATGAAAAAAATCTGCTAGAGCTAAAATAATATTTTGGTGATATAACATACATAGTCATAGGACTGATATGGAGGATATTAAATATTTTTATACATCATAACATAAAATATGTGTAGTGCAAGATTTTTTTTTTGTTTTTGTTTTTTTAATTTTGAATGAATTAATATCCAAATTTTATTCCACAATCCTATCATATTCTATGAAATGACTAAAGAATGAAATACACAGAAAACCCATCCAGTTTTTTTTCATTAATTATTTGAGAATTATAGAAAAAAGCCTTATAACTTCTTTGGATTCATCAGCAGTTGATGATTATTTATTTTAGGTATATACTTATTTTGTTTGGAAGCTGTTGTTTAGTAATAATCCGTTATTAACTTAGTATCTAGGAACGATTAAGTGTAGATATGCAGTACACTGATTTAGCTGACCAGTTTCAAATTAGTTAATGAGCTTTTTTGTATGATTCCATGTTATTTTTATTTTTTTTACCATTATTCATTTAAGGTTGGTTAAATACATGAATCAGCAGGGCATGATCAGAAAAATTAGTATAAATTTGATAACTGCCACTGAACTCTACTGTTCCTTCCTTCGATCCTTGCTTTCCAATACTTTCCTAATACTGATCCTGGTGAGAGATGTTGTCTGACTAATGTGCAGAGGACTCGGCTTGGTCCACGCTGGCCCCCCGAGCGAGGGACTATATACCTCTCTCACTCCCACTTATCTCCGTCTAAGTCAAACAGATGACAGTCTGGGCCCACACACAAACAGTTCTGTCTTGTCTAAACGGTTCGTATAAACAAACACTTCTCAAATTTACTTCAGTTAAAAAGATTATATTTAAAAAAAAAAAAAAAGTATTTATGGACAACCGTCTAAGTACTCATCCAAACGATCGTTTTGAAAAAAAAAAAGCTCAACCAAAATGCTCGCCCCATTAGAAAATCTGATATTATTTCTTACTGCTTTGTTTAATTTTTACCAGTGAGTTAAAGCTAGAATGTAGAAACATTTCAATAGTAGTAGGATGTAGCCTCCAGTATTTTATCGTAAGCAATATTTATTATTGTTTTCCCGATCATAGCTATAATTAATTAAAATATAAATAATCTTCTTTACAAATAGCTTTCCTACCTCACTGGTAAGTATTTAGAAGGACAGTGGATAAAATTAGTTTCTTTCTAATTGAAAATATATTTGAAGTCCTTCTTATTAATGAACAATAATGATAGTTGTTTCAAATATTTACTTTTTTTTCAATTATCGTTTACTTGTTCTTCAATTATATTTTCATTCATCAAGTATGATTACTTAATTCCATATCATTGTTGAAATACAGTTTCTGTCCTTTTTTGGACCAAATCCTTTGTTACAATTTTCAAGTCAATATTACTTTGTATAGCTTGAGGATTTGTCCAAGGTAAATAACTAGGCTGGATCAAGTGCTATTTAAAGTCTAATTTTATTAAAATTGGCGATTATGTTTGTTCCACCTTGTGGGTGAGATCGCTACTATGAGAGCTTTAGTTTGTTTTTTTGCTCGTTCAAAATGAATGTTTCTATACTAACAAACGTGCTTGTTGAAACATCTTGTTTGGATATTAACTAACACATTTATGAATGAAATGTACTTGCTGTATCACTTTTTTTTTTTGCTTTCATATTTATCTTGCACTCATCAAATAATTCATGCATTTTTTCTTCAATACCACAAGACGTTATGTAAGCAAAAAAATGCATACTTGGTTAAGCTTTTTTTTTTTTTTTTTTTAGAAAAAATGAGTGCTCAGACAGAATGTATTATATCTTTAATTGTCACAGTAAACTCAAACCGTTTCCAGATAGCATAAGGTTTCTTTTCAATTTTTTTTCCCTCCAGTTTTGTTTAGTCACTTTTAATTTTTTTAATCATGATAGACATCAATTTTGTTTCTGTAGTTTTCTTTTAGTAAAAGAAACTCTAAAATCTATCTAGAAACTGGTAGTGAAAAGTATGAAATTCATAAAATTGAGAAGGAAAGAACAAAGGTGGTGGTATTGGGCGAGGGTCTTTGTGTAAGCTTCTCTAATTGCTTGGCTTATGAATGAACTGAATGAGCAGGTAAAGTTTCAATACTGAAATTGTTATTTGAACAGCATTGACAATTTTATTTCTGTTATTTGCTCATTTATATTGAAAAAAGAAAAATAATTATAATTAACTATCAATTTGTTTTTTGTGAGATGTTTAAACCAAATTAACTCAATTGTCATCTCTTTCATTTATAATTTTCATTAGCTGGTTTCAAAAATTCATCATTTTCTTTTTCTTTTTTTACACTAAATATTGATAATTGTCTGGCATCGAAGACCCCTCCCATACCATTATGTAATGTTATCGTATTTTGTATGAATTTTGAGTGAGTGTTTACTTTCTAATGTTTTTATTAAATAGTATTTATGACCTAGTATTTCATAGTTTGTTATTTGTTACAGGAGTTATGCAAGGTACTGGCGATGTCAAACTTGAAAAGCGCTACAGCCCAAGCTTCAGGGATGACAATAATAGGGCTACAAAAAGAAAAAGGGATGATGTGTTAAGGTAATTAAGTTTATCCAACTAATAATTAATTATATCTATATGAAGTAGTAAGCAGCTCATAAATAATCCATTTTTCATCTTCAGTTGCTTTTTTATTTATTTTCATAAACATTTTAGGATCTCTCCAATCTTCTTGTCAATCATATATTTTAATTTCCATGGAATTATTTCCTGTTTTGTTCCGTTTAGAATCTATTTTCTATTTGTGTTCGTTTGAAGGACTGATTTATTGACTTATATATTAAGGTTAAATGCAGTCCCTGAAATGACGTAGATTCCTATCTCACCTAGAAGCCTCTAAAAAATAAACATAAAAATATTGGGACCACCATTAATGCCGCAAATAACTAAGTAATGTCCCAGAAATTAATTTACTGCAAGAAATCTTCAGTTACTAATTGGTTTGATGAAAAATTTAAAAACATGTAACATACTTTTTATAAAGTAGATTTATTAAAAGAATTTGGTTACTTGTACTGTCATAGGAAGCCCTTAATCCATGCCCTAGTTGACTAGAAACTATTGAGAGTATTTACAGATGGCTTCTCCTTGCTTTCTAGTCAACTACAATTTATTTAGCAAATAATTTTTTAATGCATCACTAGTGGCTTACTATGGCTGCTGGATATATTCAAGTTAAAGGGTTGATGACATAAAGACTGGAGAGTTCATCAAATGTTTGGAGAAAAATAAATAAAAAAATTTAAGATTGAAAAAAGTGGGTAGAATTAAAAAAAAAACAGCTCAACAACGCAATAACAAAAAATTGTTTATTTTTTCATTATTTACTTTTCGTAATACTTTATCATCTATCCCTTTTTTGAAACCCAAAACAACAGACCAGTGAAAGAAAGGACAATGAATGACAAGGATTTTTGGAAAATTATTGCTGGCAACCGCTGGTGATTTGCATTTACAGTTCCAAACTTAGAAATGAACCAGCCTATTAGACCTTGTAAAGCTCAAAGTGACTAAAATTAATATCAAAGGTGGCAATTGGAAAAAAAATCAATCCTCGATAGCATAGTACATATGTGCTTTTTGATAAGACTACGAAAATTATTATCAATTGTGAAAGATTGAATTCACCCCAAAACTGCCTATTGAATAAAGTTTAGTTGTATTCATACATTTCTTTGCATTGTTGTCATTGAACAGTGATTATTTGAATTTGTTTAAATTCATTATAAGAATCGTCTAGAATCAAATAAAAGAGAATTGATGTTAATTAAATTATCAATCATAAATTTACTTATCTCATTATTTCAAATAATTATAAGGTATGTGCACAGTATTTTAGCTGCGTAATACATAATTATAGGAGAGAGCTGACCAGGACTGACCAGGAATTTCTCTGACCCTTGATACATTCAGTTCCTCTTTGATCATCACTGAATCCTAGTTGGTGGTTATCATGAGCTTCATAATTGGCAAATGGTGACAGTTAAAGGAAGCCAATAAAAATTGAGAAACCCTTTCTTTAGAGGTTCAGATGTAATATACCATAAATAAATAAATATTTAGATTAAATATTACTGTATTTACTACGATTCTCTTTACATCAAGTATTCTCTTAGTAAACTAAATATGTCACACTCCCTGAAGAAAAACAAAATAACTCAAAAACTGCTGTTTTCTCGACTGGCTTTCAAGAAAAATTGCAGTTTATTTACATAATCTTGAATAGAACATTATCTTTTCTATCTGTAAGATTATATAAACATTTTGAATCCTATGTTGTATGGTTACTTAGCAGGTCTAATTCATATGTTTTTTTTCTGAAACATATCAAAATAATCAAACAAGATGTAATGCCTTGAGTTGCTTCACTTTTCTTGAGGGGGTGGGATCCTGTATTATATTGTTTAGTAATATGTTCATTTGTTTGTTGTTACAGGATGAAAGTTCGAAGGAACAAAAGTGCCAATGAAGTTATCAAAAACGGACTGCAATCAATAGACAAGTCAAATGAATGTATCCTTTTTCTGTCCAATACATGAGATTTATTGTGCTATAACAAATCTATTTTTCTCCAACAAGTATAATAAATCTGAGGCTAATTTTAATTTAATTAAAATAATTTAGGCTACTTATTAAAGTTCATAGCCAGGCGTTGAATTCAATAATAGTAAATCGTTTAATGATAATCTGCCGAAGATCTTAAATTTTCATCAGATTTATTCCAAATCAACTTTTTGATACACAATGTGATAGAAAAGTGAGACTGATAATGGCAAGAGAACATATTAATAACCAGCCACTCTAGAGACCTGATGCTTGTATAGTATTACATTTTTTATCTTTATTGTTTTCTTTTTAAATTTAATCTGAGGTTTTATAGAGGTTCTGTTAATATAAGAAAGAATTCTGGCAAAAGGAAAATTGGTTAATAACAAATTGATTCATGAGTTACACGTATGTTATAAATTTACAATGTTAACAAATAAAGTTACAATGTACCTTACTATAATATTGACTGGCCAGTTTTACTTAGTTGTGTTCTACGCGTGGTTCTTCTTTGTTCTAAGAGCGTTGTTGCCCTATCTCGTTGTCGTCTGTGTGCCACGAGCTCTCAGTCCACTGCTAGCTTCCCTTCCATGGTTCCTCTCTCGTTGCCGGCTCAAATTCAAAAGAACACGATGCCGCCGTCTCCTCATTCCTACCTTTCCGCTGCCTTCTTGAGTTTTTAACTTATTATTCTCCAATGCAAGTGGTCTCGGATATTATTAACTTTTCTTTTTTTGAAGTTAACAAACAAATTCAATATTAAAATATTTATATTTAATTTTTGATATTATTTATTTGATAACTATTAATATTAGGCATAACGGCAACAAAAACGTTCATCCTTTCATAGCCATGAACCACGGGGGGTCGTTTTTACGCTCGCTAATTTTGAGTTTATTTCAAAGGCCTCACAACATCAAAATATCACAACAATAGTGTGTATTCAAAATAGAAAGAAACATGTGTTTAAAATTCTTCCGAAAATCTCACCCTCCCCCTCTCTCCTTTTTCAAACTTAATTTAATCTTTTTTCTTAAGCAATATTGTGGATACAACATAAAAAAAATATTAATTTTTAATTAATTTAAGATTTGGATTCTGCTCTCCTGTGAATTATAATTACTTGTTCCATAATTTATTTATTCAAGAATATATTTATCAATCTATTTACCATGAGTCTTTTAATTTCTTTATTTTGTGTGATTGAGTCATGAGTACTCTCTGGAAAGGCATCCAACACCTTTAGGTAAATAGTTTACTTACATTTCCTTTTCTTTATCTAAGCAGCAATAGAGCAGTTTAGCATGACTAAACCCATCATACTTTTATTGCCATGCATCATTTTACAAAAATCTAACTCTTAAATTTATTAATTAATGACTTTTAAAATCTACAATGACCAAAGATTTAGACTGAGCCTTTGGGGACACAGAGAATGTGACACGGAAGAGGAATCAATTTTCATAGTAATTTTTCAGCTATAGTAATATATTCTATTTGTTTTAATTTACGCTAAAACCACAATTTCGTATAAACATAAGCTTAGACATTTAATTATCAAAAATATCTTTGAAAGTGAATCCTTGACTTTTGTGATAGATTTTCTTTTGTTGGAAAATATAACTTGCCGGTATAAGCGGCCATGCATTCTTGATCTGAAGATGGGTACAAGGCAACATGGCGATGATGCGTCAGCAGAGAAAAGGACAAAGCAGATGGCAAAATGTGCTGCTAGTACTTCTGCGACATTGGGTGTTAGGCTCTGTGGAATGCAGGTAATTAATGATTCTCATTGTCATCATTATTAAAACTTGATACCTAGCACCTAAATTTTCTTTTAAATCTTCTGGTATCCTGGAATGAATGACTCCACTTCAAATAAAACAGAATTAAAAAAGAAGGGACCCAAAAAAAAATATCTTCTGAATTGAGTAAGTTTGGTGCAAATCACTTATTACTGTTACCCTTCAAAAAAAATGTTGGCATGCATAGAATTGTAAGCTGTACTTACGAAGGGAGGTAAATAGGAAAGGTTGAGGAAAGAAAAATAGATGAAATACTGTCCCTGGGGACAGTAAACACATGGTCTCGTTTGCAGATGTTGAATGAATATAGCAACACCAATAGAATTTTCTAGCTCCAATATCCAATGAAGTTAGCAGAATTCTGATGAAGGAACAAATGAAACAGTGAACGGCTATATACTAAATGTTCATGAAGTGAGATTCTGAAGGGGGGGGGGGAGCTATGGTGAAACCTCTTGAGTAGGATGCTTTGATATCTTACTAATTAAATTTTTAAATGCATTAACCACCTAACAACTAGTTCCATAATATTACAGCCATTAGCTATTCCCAAAAAACATGACATCTGTTATATTATGTGCAATAGTATTTTAGCATATTATATTTTTCAACATCCGAAATAAGCCATGATATCTATTCACATACGTACATGGAGCATGCTTGTTTTGATCAGCGGTGAAGCCGATACATGAATCAACCTGTCGATGCAAATATCACACAATAACAGAATTATAATTCACTTTGTATTTTTTTTATTTACAGTTTTTATAAAATGTTTTATTTTTTAAAAATTATTATATAAATAATTATAATATAAAAACGTAATATTTCATATCTTGCAACATGTGCTTTTTGTTTAACCCTAATTTCTAACATATATCTCCTTTTTTTTTCTGTACTGGTCCTCATCCCACTATAACCTAGAAAAATTAAGTCTTATTTTTGGGTATTTTTTTTTCCATTTCACTCCATCCTTAATTGGTGAATGAAAATATATTTATAAAACTTTTGTATTACTACCATTAACAACTGAAGGTGTTGCATTGTTCATTATGAGCTTATTATTTAAAAAAATAAATTTTAATGGTGTAGTGTAAAAATTCTAGAAATGTTTCAAAGTATTGCTCATCCAGTCAACTCTAAATCATTTGTCTATTATGTGAATTTTTTAATGGAGAGAAATGGAATAGTTCATGCATTACAACCTTAAATTAATTAGTTCACGTTCGATGATTGCTCTTAGCCATGTACATGTCTGTTACATTGTCATCATTATCAATATTCTGTTTATAAATTGGGTTCTCATTTCCAATTATAACCTTAAACAACATGTCTAAATAAATATTATTATTTTTAAGGTGTACAACGCCGTGACAGATCACTTTGTTAAGCGTGACAAGTATTGGGGCCGAGAATTGAACGCCGAAGGCTTTAAAGGAGCGCTTTTCAAGTTTTTCCACAATGAGGTCTCCCTTAACCAGACTGTTATCAGATCAGTCATCAGTAAGCTGAATGACCTTCGTTCCGCCATCGAAAAGCAGAGCTCCTACAGATTTTATTCATGGTACAGTAAACACTTTTTTTTCTCTCCATATTTACTATTATAATTCCAAAAGCATAAGTTATAGTGACTTGGCTGATTTTTTTTCTCTGACTTTTAATCTTAATTGTGTGATTTGATTGAAAAATTTGATGCAGTTTCATTTGATTATTTTATTAACTATTCCCTTAATTTATTTACGAAAAGCCATTGATTGCAAGTGCACATTTTTGTAATACTATTCAAAACTTGTGGCATGTTACTGATGAGTTTTGTACTTATTATCAACATTTGGACAAAAAGTCCGTTCGTTTTTTGTTGTCATGAAACTTCAAGCAGTTTACCTGCTGTAGCTAACTTCAGTCTGTCCCTTGCGAGTGTGCTCTCATCAGATACTAGATACTTCAGCGTAGTTTGACGCGAAATTCCGACAAGACTGATTGTATTTTGTGTGTTTAGGATCATCCTGAAAATGGAAAACCAAAACGAACATTATCGACACCTCATGCTTTTTTATTTTAAAAAAGGCAAGAAAGCAGTGAAAACTTGCAGGAAGATATGCGCTGTATACGGAGAGGATGCTGTTACAGAGCGTGTGTGCCAGAAATGCTTTTAAAGATTTTGATCGGGACATTTTTCGGTTCAAGACGCACCTCGCTCTGGCCGGCCAACTAAGATTAACAGCGACTAAGTGAAGGAATTAGCTGACACCGGCTGATCCCTGATTAACTGATCCCCGTTATACAACTAGGGAGTTATCCTCAAAATATCTAAATTGAGTGTTGAAAACCATCTACATCAACTTGGCTACGTGAGCAGGCTCGATGTTTGGGTTCCCCGTCAACTTAGTGAGGCTAACCTCACCCAAAGGATTTCCTTCAGCAATTCGTTGCGGGAACGTGAAGAAAATGATCCTTTTTTGAAGAGAATGATGACAGGGGATGAAAAGTGGATTGTCTATAACAATGTGGAGCGCAAACGCTCATGGGGGAAGCGCGGTGAATTACCACAAACAACCCCCAAAGCAGGACCTTACCCAAAGAAGGTTAAGCTCTCGATTTGGTGGGATAGAGGGAGTGTTGTCTTTTTTGAACTTCTTCCAACGAACAGGACCATCAATTTGTATGTGTACTGTGACCAGCTGGACAAATTAAATGCAGCGATCCACCATAAGCGTCCAGAACTAGCCAACCGTAAGGGGATTGGCTTCCATCACGACAATGCCAGACCGCACACTTCTTTGCAGACGCGGCAGAAGTTACTGGAGATTGGCTGGGAAGTTTTTGCCGCACCCTCCATATTCGCCCGACCTTGCACCTTCAGATTTCCAACTGTTTCGGTCTCTTCAAAATTCATTAAATGGACGAGACCTTCCACTCTGAAGAAGATGTAAAAATCCACTTGGAAAATTTCCACCTTGGAAAAAACAAAACGGAAATTATATCATTGATTGAATAAATCGTTTTGTGTTTAAAAGTTGTGTCTTATTTTCGCTTAAAAAACCGAACGGACTTTTTGGCCAACCTATTACTTACCAATTCTAGTCTAACAAAACCAAGGGGGAAGGGGTGAGATGGTTTAAGCACCTCAGGGCTTCTCAGATGAAGGTTATGCCGGGCACCTACAGAGCGTGAATCTCGGAAGTAAGTATTATTGATGCACTTAATACGGATTAAGGAAATTAATTACATTCAAATTGAACCATTCACAAGATTTGAAATTTTACTGGGATCGTAAAGACAAAATTAATTTTAATGTAATCTCGTTAATCCATATTAAGTATATCAATAATACTCACTTTTGTTATTCATAGCCTGTGGTAACCCATTATTTGAACCATATACTATAAAAATTCATTTTCCTGATTGACTTATTTGTTAATATTCAGTTCTCTACTGATTACCTATGAGGGCCACGTAGACATAGAAGGCGACTCAGGACTGTCAGGAGAGGACACTAGAAGTAGCAGTAGTGATCCCGACTTCCTCCAACCTCCACAATTCGGGGGAGGTTTCTTTCCCATATCTGAAGAAACTATGGATGTTACATCTCTTTCACTGTAAGTATTTTTATTGTAACTTCTATTTTTAATGTGTATATTGTAATGTTATTTCTAAGGAGTATTTTGAAAGACATGAAAATAAACTATAGTAAAAAAGTTTAAATTCAAACAAATGCAGGAAAACATGGGCCTGACCAGTCAGCTGTTAGGGGTGTGTGTCAGTGAGTGGATTAGCAGGGAAGTGGGTTGTTTGGTGGAAGAGCAGAGATACACCGTGATGATCAGTTTAAATTGCTTGAGAAGAGAGGTTGATGTTTAGAATGTTTGAATACTGTGTTTGTATTTAGGTGTATTGTCAAAGATATTTGTCATGAGGGCCCTCATATACCTCGTATTTCTTCATATGCATATGTAAAACATTATGCATCAATTGTTATTATGTGAAGGATGCAGAATATACAGGAAACCGCTAAGGCAGCATTATAGTTTAAAATGTCAATACCAGCAAAACACTACTTTGGCTGGAGCAACACAAATCAAATGACGGAAATTTCGTGAAGAACTCAAACAATATATGTCTTATTTTTTACTATTTTTTTTATCTTATGTTTGTTGGGTGGTCAAGGACCTACCTTGAGATTTGAATAATGTATTATAAGGTTAATTATTCTTTGTTTTATTATGGTAAATAAAGTAAATTCATATTTGCTTAATCAATGTGGGATTTTTTATTTTAACTGCTGTAAAATAACTTCATGATATGTATATTTTCAATGAACCTATCTTTAATTGGAGCAAAGTATTATAAGCACTGAAGTATAAGTGTTCTATACAAAATAGACCTTGGTTAAAGATAGGTAAAACCATTTACTTCACTGAAGTGGTGAACAGCACTTCATTCACCTAAGTGAAAAACTTCACTGATACAGTTCATGGAGTGAGAAGTTCTTCATCAAGTCTTAATGAGAGTATTTCAACCATATCATTAATAGTGGGAAGGCTCATGGAGCCCTTCAGGGTTTCTATTGGTTAGGTGTTGTAGGTCAATCAAGTCAATAGATGTGTTTCATACTATGATTCAATCAAAAAAAAAAATTCTCATTAAATAAGTTATTACAGGCACTCACTCAAGTAAATAAATAATTGTGGAGGCAGATTTTTATTATTTTTTCCTCAACAGCCAGCTCTACCGACTAAGTAAAATAATTAGTTTGCTAGACTGTGTAGAATTTGGATGTTATGCCTGGTTTTCTGCTGTCTATTTTCAAAACTCTCATGAATATATTCAACCATTATGTGTGTCAAAACATAGTCTTAATAAAATATTCATTTTTTTCAGATCACCGAAGAGAAATAGCCCGGAACTCCACGAATGGGAATCTCCTGTATCGGAGTGTTCTTCCGGCTCCGAAGAAGCCTCTTCTTCGTCACTATCTACATTTGACCTCCTCACATCTGCCCCTCCTGCAGAAGTGAAGAGAGTCAGGAGAGGGACCATGCCGATCCAGACAGAGGGTGTTGTCGATCTGCGGATTATTGACTTTGCCCACACGACATGCTCGAGAAGGGGGGGCCATCAGGGCCCAGACGCAGGCTTCCTCACAGGCTTAGATACCTTGAGCCGCCTCCTTACTCAAATCCTCTTCGAGGAAGTTAATAAATAGTTTAAAGTCAGACATCTGTTTTAACTATTGCTACTCTGGCCCGAGGCTCTCAAATATTCCAGCATGTGAAAGCTGGTTATAAACACCCTCTTCAAATATGCCAAATGTTATGGGATGTTCTCTGAAGTTCAAAAAATGATCTGCAACCTCAGATGAATGGAATTTATGTATATTTTATTTGGGTCTTGTGGGTAAATATAAATAATTTCCACCATTACATTTACTTGTCTATTCTACTTATTGAAATATATTAATACGAGTATGTAAAACCTTCAAGTGGCGTTAGGTGTGCTCATCTTTACTTGTATACCGCCATACATGTACTCATCTTCACAGTACCTTATTAAAATGAAAGAAAAAAAAACAAAATAAAAAAAGTGAATGATAGTACAAAATATGTTGTTCTGAATATCTTATAGTCAGTGTTGATTTATTTTAAGAATTTGATAATGTCTAATTTTATTTTATGAGTATTGAAAAATGTAATTAAGTTTTAGTAAAAGAACAATTGTAAATATTTTCCTGAGTTTTATAATTTTACTATTACACTTACCTAAAATGTAATGTTTTTTTTTGTATTAACTTCTATGATTAAATGTAAATTTTAAAAAGTACATAATCCATTTAAAAGTGGAATTATTTTTTTAAATATTCTGACAGTAAATTATTTATTCTTGTTGAACATTTATGACTTCACATTAAATTATTTTCCAAAATGAGATATGGACCAATAAACTTCATTCATGCAAATATAAAATTAAGAGATAATGACTATTATAGACTTACTTATACAATGCTGACTTGTATAATTACATCGAGCATATCTTCCTCATAATGCTCATTGTTTCTATATTTTGATCATTTAATAATTAATTAAGGTAATAATTTACCCAGCTATTTCCCTTAGGATCGTGTCCATTAAAAAAAAAATAATTATTCTGTGCTGTTTCTTAATATTCACTTGACAGATTGACTAAAATATTAAACCCTGCTTTAAAAGTTTGTAAGTGAGGGATATTTTTAAAATTTGCTAAGAATTTTTTTCTCCTAATAAATTCAATAGTCACTCATGATTCCTAATTTTATTTGTCAATAATTCATCTATTTAGACTTGCCTGCTTCATTATAACCTTTAAACTTTGTCTATTGAATGAAGCAAAACATTTTCATGAAAATCCCTCTAATAAAATCATGTAAATTTTATGTGCTTTTTAAAGAAATAAATCATTGTAATACTTGTAATAGCGATATACAGTTAGTTTTTAATATAGATATAAATATTCATAGAGTCTTGGCCATAGAAATCTCTCAAAAGACATCACTTATTGGTTTGAGATGCTGATTCGTTGATCATTCCATGTTTATGAGATAATTATCTATCGGTTAAGGGTTTTGAAAAATTGTTTAAACAATGAGTATACAAAATAAAAATAAATTCTTAATGATAATAAACAAAAAAAAAAAACTAATATGAAAGTAGAGCTGTGTTATGGAACAAATTTTACCAAACCTCTGTTCCATTTCCAGTAGTGTAAATAGCTTATTCTATTTATTAACAAATGGTGATCTCAAAATATTTAGGCGTGATCATGGTGTTGAGTTTCTGCTTCAGACATTCTGGATGCAGACTTATGTAATTATAATATAAATATTAGGTGCGATTTTTTTTTATAATGATTGTGATTTTATACTTCTTTACACTTATTTGTGATAATTCGTGATCCTATTTGGAAAGTATACATGATATAGTTTTAAAAAAAACAAGTTGCTGCTTCGTAATATATTTGCTGTAATAAATTAAATTGTCTATTTGAACAATTTTTATTTCTTTTAATTGACTAATAATATTATATATATTAAAATTAAAACATGTATAATAGATTTTTTTTAGAATTAAGCCTGCTTCATTCCATTATTGAATGAATGTAACATATGGATGTTTTAGTGGATTTTGTTTTATTAGCTACAAATAATATTTTTTCTGGACATATTATCAATATGTTTAGAGACACTCCTACCTATTATAATGAGAATTGTTGCCTTTATTAAGATCGTGTATTATTAGTTTTAAGGTACTGATTCTCATCACTTAGTAAGCAAAGCAATTGTTACATAACAAGTTCACACATTTGAGCTGATGGTTAAATGTAATGTTCTTGCTCTATTACCCCTTAAATGTAAAGTTCTATTTAGACTAATGTAGAAGTATTATACAGCTCACCCATTTTTAAAGTGGAAAGGTACAATTGTAACTAATATCATTTTCTTAAGAAGTAAAATGTAACATTTGTTTTAATCGTAAGTCTGGTCATTTGGCTGTATTTAAATGTGATTGTAAAATTGTGTTTTAGCTAGTTTATTTTATTTTAAATGTTAGTATTCATTATTATATCATTAAAATAAATTTAAGTTATTTAGCATTTAAATGATGCATTTTGTTTAAAACTTTTGATATGTTTGGTCACATCATTATTATACATCCATTATTAATTCTATTTTCAATCCAAAAATGTATCTCAATGGAATTTTTTAGTTATATTTATTTATTTTTTCTTCTGGGGCTGTAGATTCTAAGACAGTTAAGATGTTTAAATATATATATTTTTATAATATAATGTACCAGTTACAGTATTTTATCATTTTAAGTTTTAAAAATAAAATATATATTATATTTGTCTTTGAGTTTCTTTCTTTTCTTAAATCTTTGTATACTAAATTTATTTTTATTGTAACTTCACAAATATCTTTCAAAACAAAATTGTATAACAAGGGTAGCATATTTTTATAGTAAAATGGATAAGTCTGAATATGTGACCTGTTAATTCTTGTAAGTGTATATTGAATATTATTAACTGTGCATGTTCAAATATTCTAGTGGTTAACCATAGTCACCAGTTTATTTATTTATTAAATTAAAGCAGTGCTTAGTTACAGGTGCTCTTTTGAAAAAAAAGTTAGGGATCCCCCCTCCCCCAAGTACGCCTTTATTGTTAACCTTGTGTTTCTTTCATCTGAAAACAGTTTTTTACAGAGTATTTTTATATGGAAGAAACTCAAAAACCACAAATTAAAAAAAAAATTAACAAACCTGGCCTGCTGTGTGGAGCCAGATTATTCTTAAAGGCAGAAAACGCCAAAGCTTTAAAACTTAAATTGAGTCATGTTTGAGAGCTTTGGTGCCAATGTCTTTAGCTATTAGCATGTGTCCCTTTATTGTAAATATTAACGATAGTCAGCAGGGCAGCTGGTCTGCTGTTTGCTGTAGCCCTAGCGATAGCTACCGATGTCCATGTACGCTCCTGTGTCTGTCATTCCAAAAGGGCACGACCAACTTTGATCTTGTGAAATAAGTTACTGTAGTTAGTTGTTAATTTTAGTGTTTAACTGTATATAATTATGTAATATTAAATAAAAAACTATATTGTTTCATTCTATCGATTATTACTGAACTTTATCCTTTCCCGAGATAGTCCTGTTTATTAAACCATATCATCAGACTGAACTACTAATTTCCAAGCCCAATGGAGAGGCTATACTCTTAAATAGGTAGTAAGTAATTGTCTTTTGCCTGTATGTTCCACAATAGAGCCTGTGATAATGATCCGATCAATTTGCAAATTTAAAGATATATTTAACAACACCCTGACTATGATGTGTATGTATTGGTTAATATATTGTTATATATCTTAATTTATTGATAAAAAACAACAACATAAATTCACATATAATTTATTAAATTTTATGGAGGTCCTTGTCAATCAAACATTTACATGAAAGAAATAAAAATAAAAATTGAATTTAGTTTATGAGTTGTTTACAAATTTTCCGTTGATTGCTTGCCTTGCTCCATCCAAGTATTGAGTTAAGTGATCCCATACCATACCCATATCCCATACCCATGGTGCTCAAAATACCATGTTCCCTCAATGGCCTCCTGCAGATTCCACACATATGATGTATGAGGTTCTAGGAAGAAATAAGAGGTCTGAGGTTACACTTACAAATAAGAGGTATGAGGAAATAAAAAGTGTAAGGGGCCTCACAACAATAATGTTTGACCACCCACTAACTGGAACAAATTAGCATCAACACCTCTCATCTTAAAACAACTCCAAAAATGGCAACTTCTCCTTAATAGCCTCTCAACAACTACCCTCTAAAGTAACTATAAACAACTGCAGTCTCAGCCTTCCTCTCAGCTGTTCCAGTTACTCACATATTTCCTGCTGTTACGTTCACTTGTTTTGAATTTTAACTTTTTTAAATTACATTTTATATAATAAAATGATCCCACCTCCAAATCACCTAAAAAATAATATTACAATATTAAAACAGGATCTTGAAGGAATTGAACTAATTTTCCATGTCCTTCATTTTATTTAATATTTTTCTGATTTTTACATTCATAAACTGAATTGAAATGAAATTTTGAAATATTATATTTTTGACAAAAATTAATTTATTTTATAAGTTGAAGCTTAATATCTCACGTGGATTCCTCCTAACCATTGACAAATTGAACATAAAACAAATTATTCAAGTATAAGGGGAACGGAAAGTAATGTCATTTTTTTTACTTTAAATTCAAACAGATAAATTTTTAACAAGTTTTTGTTATTGATCAATGATTTAATCACCCTCGTTATTAGTAACCTTTTTCCATCTAGTGTGCAAATTTTCAATGCCTGATCAATCAAAATCAATTAATTTTTGAGCAAAATATCTGGAGATGGCATTTTGGATATCATCCAAATTTTGAAATTTTTTGTCCCTTAGAAAATGTAGTGATCGGAATAAATGGAAATCCGATATTGGGCGAGTATGGTGGTTGAGGCAATACCTCCCACCCCAATTCATTAATTTTTTCCAGGGTTCTTGCGTAAAAAATTAGCCACAGTGGGGTCTGACATTGCAGAATAACGCCTTTTTTATTGACAATTGGTGGGAAATTTTCAATTAATGATTGATTTACTCGATCCGAATGTTCACTGTAAAGATTCACAGTTTTTCCAGGTATCAGCGATGAACGACCCCGCGAATACTCCACCAAACACACAAAAGCACCTTTTTGGAGTTTAAACCTGGCTTAGCTGTACTTTGTGCCAATTCATGCGGAGAGAGATTAATGGATTATCATAGAGGACACATTTTTCATCTCCAGCCTCACCCACCATACTCGCCCAATATTGCGTCGCAGATATTTTGCTCAAAAACCAATTAATTTATTTTGATCGACCAGGCATTGAAAATTTGCACACTAGATGGCAAAAGGTTGCTGATAACGATGGTGATTCATCATTGATCAAAAACACGAACTTGTTAAAAATTTATCTGCTTGAATTTAATGTAAAAAATATGACGTTACTTTCTGGTCCCCCTAATATATAAATAAATAAGGAATTATTTATTGTTACAAGTTATGTTAAATCTCGATTTAAAATTTAATGTTCATAGGACAACCAGGGGAGTCACAATTCTCAGGAAAGGCTGATTAACATTAAGTAACACTGGGTTTCTAATTTTGAAAAAAATTGACAAAACCATAACTTTTAAACTGAAACTGAAACATCTGCACCCTAGAATTATATGGTATTAGTAAATACACACTTTCTGTTTTAAGTTCTGAACTTGGATAAATGATTTATCACTTAAAATATGTACAATATTGAAGTATATTCTATAACAGTTTATCAGTACATTATAATAACTGTAATGATATTTTATGTTATTCACTCCATAATACTCGGAAGTTGATCTTACTTAAAACTGTTATCAAAATACGACTTAGGGAATGTTGTATATGATGTTTAATTATCTTAACTTACACACTTTAAGAAATAAATCATTTGCTCGAGTTTGGACTTAAAAACAGTTGGCTTCTTAAATTAGAAATGTTTGCAGCTCTTCCTAATTAAAAAGGGACTGTATGAGTAACTCAAATTAATACTTTTTAATCCATTTAGCTTCTTTATGAAATATTAGAAGTATTTATTTTCAAAACACATTTTGTCTGCTTATGGAAGTAAACTTACATTGGCATAGTGATGATCAGTTATATTATTTATAAAAAATGAACTATTTATTCATCAAATTTATGCATAAGAATAAGTTATTTTCATGTAAAAAAACCATTGAGATATCCAGACTATGTTAATAAATACAGATTTCATCGTTTAACCATGTTACTTATAATCCTATTTATCCAAGCAATGTGCTTTTTATCTATTGTGATGTTTATGTGTTAATTAATATGTCTGCTGATCATGGTATTGAAATATGAATACAAGTCCATTATTAATTTTAAAATATTGTTGAGAGAGGCTCGACTTTTGTCATACTATTTGTACCTTACTCTTTCATTGTTAAACTTTTTCCAGTAATAAATAAATCAATGCTTTCTATGTTTAATTTTCAAACCTAGAATGGGGTCAATTTCCCTTTATTCTTCCATTGAGTTTATTAGGGTTAGTTCTAGATTATGGTTCATTAGAGTAGTTAGGGTCTATAATACTAAAGTGCAGTATTATAGACCTTAACTACTGATAGGTACTTTAAAACATTTTTTAAGTGGACAGAACTGTTCCTTAATAACTTTATGGACATTTTGTTATCTTTTTTAGGACAATCGTCAGGTTTCATTAATATATTTTAAGAATGGTCCATTGTTTTGAAATAGCTGATCTATTTATAAAATGATTAATATTAATGAATGTAAATCTGTATAAATGGATTTGTGTCTGTTTATTCTAGCATAATTATGGCATGCCTGGAGCTATCTACATCAAACTTGGTGCACATACAACTAACAATCTAAAAAAAAATACTGCAAGGGAAAAGACAACCCCTAGCATCCTGGGAGGGGGATGCAAAATGAATCGAATGATTGAACGGTTGAATCTATACTTTTGCGGGCCACTGAGATGAATAGTGATGACTTACTCCTGATATAAGCATGAGAGGATGGATCTTCTTTTTAATGTGTTAGTTGAGAATCTGTGGGCTCTAATAGTGTGGTATTCACTCTGTGGCCAGATATACCCACATATCTATATTGTAACTCAGCAGTAGATATGTAATTACATTAGTCATTGTTATTAACTTCACTGTTTAGGCTCTATGAGGGAGTGTTGGGCAGCGTTAAGTCTATCTAGATGTTACCACAACCATGTTACTAGAAGGTCGATTTGATTTTCCAGAAGGGGGGGGGGAAGGAGGGGATCATAATTAAAAAAATGTAAAATATAATAAAAGTAGATTATACAGTAATATACAAGTAATATTAATAGTTAAGAAAAATAAAACAAAATGTAGCCAGGAAGAAACTGGATCTAAACCAACCACTTTTTAAAATCAACAATTTTTCCCAATGAGAAATAGCTGAACTGAGTAACTGGAGGGAGGGGGGGCAGGTGACAGTAAATGAAAAGGGGTTACAACCCAAAAAAAGTTGAGAGCCACTGTACTATTCTAGTATATGAACTTGAGTGGTATTGGCAACAACAGACCTGCAGAAGGAAGAGTTGCATTGTTAACCCAATGGATTCCCATTTTTCAAGTTGATTCATTGATCAATAAAAAATGTTTATTTTTGTTGTTTAATACTGAATACACTTTTTTACATCATCAAATTGTTTATTTTTTTAAAAATTATTTAAACAAAATAAGGACCTAGAAAGTAATAAAAACAAAATCCATAGATACTTAAAATCGCTCCACAAAACTATTCTAAAATTTTTTTTGATTTATCCTCTCTAATGTGGACCGTGGGTTAAAAAACAACTTTAAATCTAACACGTCTTCTTAACTATGACTTAAGAAATATTAAAAGCTAGTGAATCCAAACAAACATTTTTAACAGTTCATTTATTTTTTCATAATCCCAGCATTGGATTTTAATTAACAAATAACCATATACTTTATTCAATATGCTATGGAATAGACCACTAATCGTTCAAATAATTTTTGCAAACATTTGCTGCAGAATAGGCAAAGAAAGATAATTGCCCTGTGGCTGTTTAAAAGTAGCGCCTTTCTATCAGACTGCTCCTTTAAACATTAGGTCACCAAGTACTACTTCTCTTCTTGACTTGATTTTTTTTTTAGTCATAAAATCGTGCTTTCAAATAGAAGGCAGTAAGTAAATGGGATGCAGTTATTAAAATATGATAAGCAAAGGTCAAGAAAACAACTTTTTTTTAAATAATATTTTAATTAAAAATTTATAGTTTTAAACTCTCTAGATAATTATATAATTCTAAAATGTACTTATCAGTTATATCAACTGCAGTGTTTACGTTTTCTCTGGCGTGCACAGCCTAATGCAACACAATTAACACAACTGAAACATAACTCC
Organism: Acanthosoma haemorrhoidale; assembly: GCA_930367205.1. Lineage (NCBI taxonomy): Eukaryota > Metazoa > Arthropoda > Insecta > Hemiptera > Acanthosomatidae > Acanthosoma > Acanthosoma haemorrhoidale. The sequence goes on from OV884014.1 coordinate 46,835,701, forward strand.
AAAAACTAAAAAAAAATAAACAAGGGTTTGAATTCCCAGTAATTCAAATCCAACCATATCAAAGGTTCAATAAATATAGTGATTTGGACTAATAAATTAGTATTTTACACAAATTTTTATAATAATAAAATAATAATAGTTTAAAGGTCTTGATTCATCTTTGGCTTGAGTCTCTGTTGGATAGAAGTATCTCCTGCTTTAATAAATAGTTTTCTTTTCTATAATTTGACTCTTTTATATATCTTAATAATGATCATTCTATTCAAGGATAATAAATAATATACTGTAAAAATAATATATTTAATATTTTTCAAGTGCTTTAATTTCAAGGGAAAAATTTGGTGTTGGAGAGGATGTTCTATCAGTTTACAGTATGTAACCTATCTCCAAGCTCAGTGCAGGTTTTCATTTTTGTCTTATCTTTAGCTCCTTATTTGCAGTAATTTTCCCTTGATTATGCAACTTTCTTAACCAGAGGGTGGCGGTCTAGACCATAGCTCATGGATTTTTAATTTGGCAATTATTCAATTTTGCCACATTTCCTATTTTATTATTATCTTTTATACCTACATTTTGGCTGGCCTCTCTCCTTTTCTTTCGTGGTGTTGAGCATTAGCCTTAGTGTCACAAGGGCAGCTTGAGTGTTGCCTAAGACATAATTTTAATAATCATTGGGATAAAGAAAGAATTTTTCAGAAAATATTTGAAGGGTGTGGTTTTATTTTAGAAAATCTTCCTTCCCAGGTTTATCAGGAGCTTATTATTGTAATTTGTTAATTGTTGATGAGTTCCTTAAATGAAGTTGAAGTAATCAAATGACATATTGTCATACAGATTTTGTTCGTTATAAGATCCTAATGGCTTATATTGTATTATGTTCTTATTCTGCATTATTGCTAAATCATAACATCATGTGTATCTGCATTATGTATTTTATTCATTACTTATTTATATAATGTCACAAAACATAGATAGCAACTATTTTTAAATGATACACAATTTAATTAGCACATGCTTGACAGCTTAAGTTATCTTTTCTAGACCTAAAGGACTACTCTCTGCAGTATTTACTTTTGAAGTTGAAAGTTTATAATTACGCCAGTAGGTAGCACTGACTACATTTACAAACAATTCTTCCATTGTTGTGGACACAAGACTGTGTTCTTTTGCTTTATATTGCTTCTAATTAATTAATTAACTAACCATTTTATGTTTAAATATATATTCATGATAATTTATCTTTTAAAAACACCTATTAGAGTTTCTCTAGTTGGTTCCCTTAAACTGAAAAATACTCCTTAAAATGAAAAATAAGTATGTATATTGCTAATGTAATTCAAATTTCATACAAAAATATTTCTCAATATTGACAATCAGTAAAGGACAAATGGATTAATGGAAACCCAGTTCATGGAATTCAAACAGGAACAATAAACTTCATGCAATTGCAATGATTCGATAATAACCAACCTATTAACCATAGTTTCCACTAATTTCCATTCTTAGTATTTGTTTCATTTCTACCTGTATTTATTAACATTGTGCACATGATATAATGCTTTCATTCCTATTCATATAAATTTTCTTCAATGTACAATTATATTGTGTGTTTGCTACTCCCTTCAACTTCAATTATTATTTACTATGTAATTACAAAATATAAAAATGATTTCGAAATTGAAATGATTAAAAGTAGATTCGGGCTCAGCAATTTAAGCGGAAAGCCATTTGCTTGATAGCCATTATATCTTCCCGGCATATTTTTAAATAGGGTAGAATCCCCGGAAAATCAAAAGGATAGAAGCGAGCTGTTGGGTTGCCACTAGGGGGTGCCTAATCACTCTAGCCCTGGTGACAAGTGCGGATTGTTGTAGTTTATAACATGGACCATGTTCCATGTAGGCGTTAATATCTGACTCCATTTTAATGATAGGGATGTGTCACGACAATACACTGTGTTCTGGAGAAGAGGTGCAGAGGTTTCATAAAGAATAAGACCAGTTTTCAGAGTTCGGACGGGAGATCGGCAGCGTAATAGGTACAAGTCGTCAGGGGGTCTGCTAGAGGCTGTGAGACAGGGTGACGGCGCAGAGGTGTGGCAGAGAAAGTGTAGACTAGTAGAAGATTGAGTGGACTTACTTCCAGGGCCCCGGGGTATTGCGACCGAGTGATAGCGGCTGTCTAGATGAGGAGACTGGGAAAGAGTGTGGCTACAGGGCGAAACACCCTGATTTAAATATTATTTCCCCTTCCTAGTGGAAGGCGGAGTCGGCTGAAAGGGGTATGTTTATGACGTCACACCTGCACCGAGGTCCGTGCCCCTCGTCTTCTAAAGGACTGTTTTATGGCATGGCTTTTAGATTTTATGACCACCGGAAGGTGACCCTAGGTCTACCGGGTTGGTTTTATTAGGGGCAGGTGGCTTACCCTCTCAGGTTTTATTGCTGTCGACCTTCGACTCTCTGTGACTTGTTTACGGCTGCCGATCTCTCCATGATTTATTACTAGAAAACCATGTTTTACATCTAATTACAATACATTAGTTGCACCAGAGTATAGGGTAATTTACATATATGGTTGGCGCTCGCTACACGAGCAAAAAAGTTCCATGGAAGATTGACCAGTGCAGGTCACAAAATTTAGTTCTGGTGATCGGAAATAAAAAGTTATTTATCACACAATGTACAACGAGGCAAAATGGATGACCCTGTGTCCTGACCAATGTTACGAAAACGAGGTTCTTTGAGCAAGAAGAATTTATCTCATGGTATTGGAAATGGATAAGGGAATGGGAAATAAAGATTTTTATTTTGTAATTATTAAGTCCGAGATAATCATGAGGGTAAAAAAAAGTCTTGGTTTTTTGGGGAAAAAAACAAAAAACTCCTATTTTTCGGGGTTCTATGCGTGTCATATCGATTAGATGCGCCATCGGTTATCTTAATTGGATTTCGAAATGATACTAATGACATCTATAAATTGTCAGATATCTGCTGTTATCATTTCTATTTATGTGGTCCGATATCCTGTAGGTCGACTTGTGTAATACGAACCGCCTCATATTGACCGCCTGATGTGTGCAAACATTCCTGACAGTATATATATAAAAAAATATATCAAGTCAAGTGAGATGCATTACACAATTTAAAGTATCGTTACGGTTGTGAAAACGATTTTATTGACAGTTTTAATGATTATTTGTGATAATGAAGAACTCTAAAGCCGCAACACATAATACATATTATTTATCAGGATGTTTAGTTTGACACCCTACTACATCTGAAAGGAATTTATTTATTTTTCATAAGTTTGTTTTTAATTTCTGCATCAATGAGAAATCAAGTATATCATGCCTCTTTATGAAACCAGGGTTGTGACAAAATTGCGAATGCACTTTCGATGATAGCTCTAACCTTTACGTAATTATTGTACATGTAAGCACCAACACTAACTACTGACTCTTTCATTTTTTTTTTATAGGTTTTGTTTTATTTTCAGCAATAGATGGGTATCAAAATGGAATAACCATGAAAAATATCATGTCACTGAAACACTGGTTGAGTTAAAGCTGCGAACAGGAAGTTAATGAAAGTTTTAATAACTTTTTGCGATTATATTTTCTTTTTAGTAATATAAATATTTATTTGAAGAAAACTGCAATCTTCCTTAAAAGGCCAATGGTTATAGTTTAAGAAAAGAAAGTAGAAATAACATATTCTTTATTAAGACGACTTAATCTTTAATTTGATAAAGCACTCATTATTATAGATTTTTTGTAGTACCTATTAATTAATAAATGTCATTTGCTCATATGCTACGGAGATAGCTTCAGAAATGTTTCATGTTTTTGCAATACCAAATGGGACCACTGTGTAAAATTTCTTGTCTCATGCTTGAACAAGGTATTCACAAAGACCAGAACAGACAGACAGAGTTATGCCATTGAGAAAACCAAAGAAACCACAATAAGTTTGGGTTTTAACCGTGTGGACTGTGACACGAGTGAGTTCGACTCTTGACTCATTTCGTGATTACAACACGAAATAAACTCAGCATACCCAATAATTCTAGCAAAGGTGATACCCTACACATCACCCACTTTTCCACTTTTTATTTAAAAAACTTGCACATATTTTACCTACACTTTTAAAATACTCATTTTGTGCATAAATTAAAAAACAACTTTATTATGGTAAAATTACAAACTGCCTCATTGGGCAATAAGTAAATGTGATAAATTTTTTCATTCATACCATATTTACAATTTTCATTCACTCGCTCATTCATTTACAAACAGCCCAGAGACCTCCCAAATCCACACGGTTGTCACCTCCCTCGCATGCGAAAGATGAACCGGAGGCTTGGGAAGTCCCCCACGCTCCTCCGTCAGCCGCGTCACCGGATACGAGCCAGTGGAAGCTGACGAAGAGCGTGATAGCCTCAGACGCTCAGGACATGATTGGAGAAACTGGCCATTGCCAGGACTCCCACTGTTACGGATTTATAACAGGTCACGAGGCCACTCCCGTTTTAGTCTCCGAGCCTCCTCGGCTCACTTATAGGGATGAGTGGTCCAGTGCAATGACTGTGCTAGGGCATTAGGGTGGTTGGATAGGCTACGATGGAATTTCATGAACTTGGAAGGGATGAGTTCGAGAATGTAAGGTATATTAAGATCGTTATGAAGGGTTTTGTTTCTGAAGTTATAAAGGACTTTTCATTGAAAGGATTGGATGCGCTTGATTTTTGACTTTTTGCTGTCTCCCACAGCTCTATTCCGTATGTCCAGATTGGCTTAAGTATAAATTTGTAGATGAGTAGTTTATTTTCTATTGAGGGATGGGAAGTCCTTTGAAGTAGTCTGTACAGTTCTTCCTAAGCGTCTGTTTAGTTCTTGTCTTTTTAGCCTCGTATGTGGGTTCCAGGTCAGCCGTTTGTCGAGATGGAAGCCTAAGTAACGTACTAACTCGGATACAGGGAGAGGAATGGAATTAAAAGAAACTAGTAAACAAGACTTGCGGCAGAGGGTGAAGGTAATCTGGGAACATTATGCTTCATTAACTGGGCATAAATTACGCATCAAAACAAGATAATGTCATGCTTTCATACACACATGCAATTTCTGCGAACAACAGGCTACAATCGGTGGCCATATTGGAGGCAGGCGGACCAGCGCGAGTCTTCCCCACCCCTCGCCCCTCAACGCCTTTTCTACATGGTGCCACAATTTATTTATTCGATTTATATCAATACTTCATAAACAAGTCTTGAAGTAACATCTGAAACTATACATTACTTTAATGATAACTTGCGCCTTAGAAGAAAGGGACTAATAAGGAAATATATAATTGGTATAAATAACAATTTCGATTATGTACTCTCAATATCGCATTCACTCTCTCATACGTATACAGTAAGATCGCTGTAGTGGCGACTTCGTCACTACCGACACAATCACAAGTTACCCTCTCCTCTACTACGGACAAACCGATGTTATATGTTCCGAACTGATCACTTCAGCTATATGATGCTTTCTGTTAGCAGCCTACTATTGCTTTTTTAGTCTCGTAACTTAGTCTTTGTCGTTGTATAATCCAAATATTCTACATACGTGTGATTATAAAACATTGAAGGGAGCTAGTAGATAACATCTACTTCGTAATATAAAAGTTCCTTAGTGTTTTGGAGGTGAGTTCAGGGGTTGTGGTATGGCTGTATCATAGTTGGGATGGGCTGAAAAAACGACCGTTTCATCGGCGAAGAGGGTGCAGCGGGATTGTCCTTGACAACCTTCAGCTTTTACTGGAAATTATTCTTAACTGGGATGGACTTGGGAGAAGCTGTGAAAAGGATAAGAATAAATATGAAATGGATTTAATGGCTTGGGTTGAAATGGATTTAAGTTCTGAAAATCAAACCCAGTCAAATGCCTGTGGCACATCCATAAATGAGCCAACTTTGAAATTTCTGCGTTTTCGATCCACCTGTTACTGCACCTTAATTTTCATATCCAAAGATTAATATGAAGTATTGTGGCAAGTGTTTTTAAAATTTCGGATAGATTATATCATTTATACTACTGATATCGAATATGGTAAAACTGAAAACTGTTCATCAAGTTTATAATTTAACAATGATCAAGTTCTCAAGTATAGTGGCGAGTAAATATTGAAATATAATGCTATTGATATAAGAGACAATATACGTCTAATATGTAGGATTCAAAGTGGTGCAGTTTTACGAGTCTTATGAGAACCGTTCTGATATAACGAAAAGATCACAAAAAACTATGAAAATAACCCAGGCACATTTGGTCTCTTATTCAGGTAGTCGGTACAGTCGGGTACAATTGCAAATACTAGAAAGGACGTATAGGCGGTGGCCATATTGCAGGGGCTGTACCGGAGCAAATCTTCCCCACCCCCGGGCTACCCCTTGTCACCTTCCAAAATGGCACCGACATTGGTTCGCATTTGCTATGCAATGCAGGGCGAAGTCCACGTTATGGGGTAGATATGATAGAATGAAAGAGAAAACTAAAAGTTATTCTACATCAGAAAAATATATATACTTTAACATATCTAATAAGTGTGTCCAGGGATAAATGATTTTCACATATATATATTTTATATCAACCGTAAACTAAATTATTTTTTAAAATATAAATACACGAAATTAAAGACGAAGCAAATGAATTAGCAGTATCGAGATGTGTTAAGAGTTCAGGCTGGAGTCACCGGGCCAGTTTATTGTAAACTTATTAAACGATTACGAAAATAATTAAATAATATGGTATGAATGAGAGCATTTATCTTAATTACTTATTGCCTTATAAAAGGCAGATTGTAATTTTAGTACAATAAAGGAATTTAACAAAAAAAAAAATTAAATAAAAATATTATATAATATAAATTAAATAAAATATCCAGGACGTGTTAAATGCGCTGTGTATCTTGTTAGCTTTCCAATCTTTGTTTTTTTTAGATATATCCATTTGCTTTTAACCATGGTGAAAAAAACAAACAAACTCTGAATCTTAAATTTCAACTGAGCTGCGACTTGAGAAATTTTATTTTTTATATTGTTATTCTTCCCCTACCAATGTTCGGTGACCCAAACGGAGTGCATTGGAACTTCCATACGACCTCATACACAGGATGTACATGGGGTATATGGAAATCGTTAGCAGTCAGTCCTCCATCCATCACAGACTATTTGTTACTTCGCTCGTCTCCTCCCTCTTCACCTGACACTTGGAATACCTTCTGCGCTCCTAGGAATAATGAAATGAACCGATCCCAGGAAGATTTTTCCATTTTTGAACAAACAGACAAATGCCCTATAATTGTCCTCGTTGCTCACCAACGCAGTTAGATCAGATTTCGAAATGCTACAGTCATATTTCACGCTTACGAATTAGGTTCTGGTCTGCTCCAGGGTAGAAAAACAACAGAAAACGCGTTCCGCAGTTTTCGTCCACACAGTGAGGACAGCACAGTGGGTAACTAATAATAATAACTATGGAAATAACCCAGGTACATTTGGTCTCTTATTCAGGTCGTCGGTACAGTCGGGTACAATTTCAAGTACTAGAAAGACACTCTCCTGAACTTCTGATGTTTTCCACGGAATCCCCCATGGCTTTTCAGCTCCTGTGTGATCAAGTAATCCAAAACGCTCAATGCATCTCAGGAGTTAGGAACTTCTATTATACAATTAAATTCTAATATACAATATTATTCCGATTATACAACTTGTAATCGGTACATTTCGAGTTGCTGCCAAATGTAGTTTTCAAATCTCAGATCAATCGTAATCAGAAATGCGTTACGAAAGAATCGGGTAGGTATCATAAAATAAAAAGAGGGTATTGATAATTTACTCTAGATATAGAATAAATTAATTTTATTACATTTTAATGTTTATAGTTATGAAATAGTTAAAATAATCAAGCAAGGTATGGTGGAAAATGTCCACCTCTTGTTTATTCAAATCCGGTGACGCGGCTGACGGAGGAGCGTGGGGGACTTCCCAAGACTCCGCTTTCTCTTTGCGGTGGATTTGGGGGGTCTCTGGGCTGTCTGTAAATATTGTATGAATGAGCGAGAGAATGATGAACTGTAAATATTGTATGAATGAGCGAGTGAATGATGAACTGTAAATATTGTATGAATGAGAGCATATATCTTAATTACTTATTGCCTTATAAAAGGCAGATTGTAATTATTGCACAATAAAGGAATTATACTAACTAAATTAATTGTTTATTCAATGGTCTAATGGTAATACATTTGAATAAAATTTGGAATTCATATCACCTTATACACAATTCCATGTACTCAATATATACATATGAGTAAAGAAAGTATTCTCTCTTTAATTTGAATTTGCCGCGCTGCTTCCACCGGTCCCCACCAGAGCCCACCAACCCCCCGGAGCAGCTATCAGATAGAGAAGGTTATGTTAGGTAACAGAACATGTAAATAGAGTGTGAATATTGAAGTGATAGTTATAAACTGTAATTGTCGTTTCTTTGTTTACAGGTAAGATTGTGTAAATCAATATTAATAATTGTTATAATATAATATATAGTGAATAAAACTTTGTTTACAGAGAAACTGATTTCAGTTTATTCACCCCACCTTCAATAATTGTCTTACATAAAAATACGTAACATTTACGCAATATGTACACATAAATTCTGATAAGGAGCTGATAAATGAAATTAAAGGGTCGATTGAGCCTTCAAATTAGAGATAATTATAAATAGTTTTTTTTTCTATACTGTGATCCAAGGACTGCGAGAAAAATCTATAAACATTGTTAGAAAATGTTACAGAATCTGAATAGGAGTTACGTTAAAAAAAACCAAAAACAAAAGCTACAATCCAGTCGGACTAGTCAGTTAAAAGCTGATTTAGTGAAGATTCACATGTGGACCTGCCAGGTGGTAAACGCAACCACTTCATGAATAAGCCCAACCGGTTCACAACCCAAGTGAATTTTATCACTTAAAGCTCCGTAGCTAAAAGTGGGTGGCCAAATACAAGTTAGCACTTCCTTCTTGAACATGTTGGAGTACATTGCGGAATAAAACCGCAGCTAATTAAAACTGTAATTTATTTCTTTTTAGAGAGAGAATTTCTTTATTTTATGTTATGTTACATGGCTTTGATATTTTGCTCGGGCGTATTTGCCGGTGTGGCTTCAGCACTACTTTTGCGTGCTCACAGTTTCACCACCACGGCTGGAAGCATCACTTCTTAGCGCTTGAAGATGACGCTTTAAGCTGTAGAAAGCTCCGACAATGTTAGAAATATTAAAAAACTATGGGCCGACAAAAGTTGTTTCAATTAAATATTAGCTTACATATAGTTGCCAAAAGTCAGAGGGCCTCTATAAAAACTAAAATATCCACTTATTGACAACTAAATAATTTATTTACTAAACTGACTAGTAGCTACATTTTGTTATTTAAATTCATTTATTGGATGAAGTTTTTTTAACACTAGTGCTATGTTTATGTTGTTTTAGTTGTTTATGTTATTATTGTTTTATACTTTTATCTGGTCGATATTTACAACCCCCATTACACAATCAAAACTTGATGTTATTGACACTTTTTTTAAAAATAATATCCCAATAAAGCGTGAACACATAATATATATCAGGACGTCGTATAATTTGATAGTTTACCCTTGACCGATTATTACAGATTATTACATTGTATTATACGGATCAATGTACAAGCTGATAAAATCGATACTACAACGACCCAAGATACTTGTCGAGAGTATTGAGAGAATTTACTGTTCAGATACTGTCAAGAATTATTGACTTCTCTTGACAACAAATCTTTTAGCGAGATGCAGCGGTAAGGGCACAGCTTGAGCTCCTCATACAGGGATGTAAACACACCTATTGCCTTTATTTGTGATTTTATATTATTTATTAGTTTCTTGTATTTAATTTTTGGTTTTATTTATTTCTCTAGATGTACTAATTATTTAATATGTACTTCTTCGTCAAAAAACACCTAAAAACCTCGAGAGTTTTTAGTTTTAGATCCTAACCCATGTTTTATTTTATTTATAATAATAGGATTAGTTACATGAGAGTCATTAGGGGTTAGTCATATCATTGTAATTCGCTATTTGTCAACAAACGAAGGATTAAATATATTTATTGATTCATTTCAATTCCCCTTTCAGTCTTTTTTTTATGTTTTGTGTGTTTCGTAATTTCTCTCTTACCTCTTTATTCTGTGTTTTATTTGTGTGATAATGAGTCGTTTAAGCCACGATGATTTAGTAAGAATAATTACTCTTCACGATTGAGGAAAATCTTTGCGCTGATTGCCTTGGTTGTCATTACTTAGAGTTTCAAGGGCCTTAAAAAGGTACAGAAATACCGGGAATCACTCAGGACGTCCAAAAGAATCTGATCCCATTGGCAATCCCTTTATTAAAATGCAAGCCCTTAGGCTTTGGAAACGCAATTCAACAGCATCGGTAGATAACAAACTCAGATTCAACCGTAGAAGAAGAGTCACCCTTAGCTCAAGAAGACCCAACCCCGTTTGAGGTTCGTCGTTTTTAATGCAGAACACCGACAGAAAGTAAGAATAGCAAGAGGACACCAATCTTGGACGGAATAGGATTAGAAAAACCGATTCACAGATGAGACTAGAGTGGCCCTTAACAGTCCGGATGGCCGTAAAAAAGAGTCTGGAGAACGGCATAATCAATGATTTGTGTCAGAAACTGTAGCATTTGGAGGGGATTGGTTCCAATGCAAGGAATGCTTTTTTTGGAGATGATTTTTCCAAATACACGTAGTCCCTTTAAATGCCTTTCATTGGCGCTGAATCATTTCTTATGGATGATTATGTCCGTTCACATAAGGCAAAATGTGTTCTTGAGTACCTGAACGCATCAGGTATCCTTAACCTAAAGTGGCCAGCAAGAAGTCAGGACCTTAGCCCAATAGAACATGTAAGAGACAAACTCAAAAGGAAGGTTCGGCCGCGGAATCATCCTCCTACTACTCTCGAAATGATAAAGACTTTTTTGGAGGAGTAGGGCAACATTCTCCAAAATATTTAAAAAAAAACAACATTTTATGAGTATGCCTCAAAGGATGGCTGTTAAAGCCAGAGGAGGAAATACTTCTTATTAAATGCTATTATAAGCCTATACAATTTAAATTGTGTTAATAAAGAAAACAAAGTTGATTTATTGTTGTTTTTTATTTTTGTAAATAATTTTTTTATTTTAATTAAACATATATTCCATTTTAATATTTTGTTTAGTAAAATTGTTTATTTTGAATTTATGAGCCTTTTTATAAATGAAAAAAACCTGCTCTTTTCGTGAAATTCCAAAATTTCTAGGCGTTGCAATTTGTTAACGGGAGTTAGTTCTTAATAATAATTGAAGATGAAAATCATTCTATAACAACTTTATTATGATGAAATTACAACATCTGCCTTTACTTAATAGGCAATAAATAATTGAGATAAGTGTTTTCATTCATACCATATTTACAAGTCATCATTCGTTCGCACATTCATACAATATTTAAAAACAGCCCAGGGGGCCCCCAAGTCCACGGTTGTTGCCTCCCTCGCAAGCGAAAGAGGAAGCGGAGTCTCGGGAAGTCCCCCACGCTCCCCACCAGCCACGTCACCGGATACGAGCCAGCGGAGGCTGACGAAGAGCGCGAGAGCCACATACGCTCAGGACATGATTGGAGAAACTGGCCATTGCCAGGACTCCCACTGTGCGCATTTATAGTAGGTCACGAGGCCACTGCCGTTTCAGTCTCCGGGGAGGTTTATAGGGATGAGTGGAGCAGTGCAATGACTGTGCTACGGGATTAGGGTGGTTTGATAGGTTACTATGGAATTTCATGAATTTGGAAGGGATGAGTTCAAGAATGTAGGGTATATTAAGATCATTATGAAGGGTTTTGTTGGTGACGTAATAGGGCGCTTGATGTTCGACTTTTTTGCTGTCCCCCATAGCTCTATTATATTAATAATAATATCTTATTTTTTTTTCCAATCCCCTTAAAAAAAAAATTACAAAACTTTATAATATCTTATCCTTTTTTTTTTTTTTTTTTTTTCTCTCTTAGCTCTCAAACTTATAAAATATAATGTGGGAAAAATAAAGGAAAATTATTTTGGGCTAATGAGTGCCTTTCACTAAGGGGAGTCCCCCATTTGAAGGATGTATGAGAAGGATATAGGGTGTGGAATGCCTAAAGGAGGCGGGTGGAATCAGGAAGGTAGTTAGAGTCTACCAAGGGTGGAGCCTAGGGGTACCTAGGCAATGGTTTGTAGTCGGCCAGGTCAAGCCTGGCCCGCCCCGACAGGGGCCATAATATCTTATCCTTAAACTATGCCCCTTAATAACAAACATTTAGTTTACATAAAGTGGGATCTTTCCACGCTAATATTTACAATGTGCAGAAAAATAGTATATACAGAGGGATCCAAAAAAAAATGTATCCACTGTTTAAAAGTCCATAACTTGCAAACTAATTGACGGAGTTGTCTCATTTTTGGTAGTGTAATAGTTTGTAGTTCCGGCAATCGCCATACAAGCGTTGTATTGCGTTGTTTTGTTTTGTCAGATGACAGTCGCCAAATAGTTAGTGTTTTATTGTTAGTTGTACCTTGTTACTCGAGTAAACATGGCTGGTGTAAGGCTTACATTTGATGAAAGGAAGTCTGTTTTAAAGTGGTATTTTATGTACGAAAACATTAATGAGGTTCAAGGGCAATGGCGAAATGTGTATCAAACAGAGCCACCGACACGTTTAACGATTCGTCGCATTCGAGACAAATTTGAAGCCGAAGGCTGTGTTAAAGATGTACACTAACAACGATCTGGACGACCTGTAACAGTAACAAGTCCATTTAACTCCCATCTTGTGTTACAACAATTCATTCGCTCACCACAGAAGTCTTTGAGACAGTGTGCCCGTGAAACTGGAGTGAGTCGCTCAAGTGTTCGACGAATTTTGAAGACAGCAAAGTGGAAGTGCTACATCCCAAGATTGCTACACGCAATGAACGAGGACGACCCAGATCGTAGAATGGAGTACAGCGAGCGGTTTAATAACATTGCGTTGCAGTCAGTAGTTTGTGCTGCAGTTCGGTGGCATCGTTTGTGTGTGGATGTTAATGGTGACCATTTCGAACACCTACATTGATATCATTAAGTTGGACTTTAAGCTACCCTTTCACCAAAAGTGAGACAACTCCGTCAATTAGTTTGCAAGTTATGGACTGTTAACCAGTGGATACATTTTTTTGGACCCCTCTGTATATATATTTATATTAAATCAAAGAAGAAAATATAAAACAAAAAAAGTTATTAAGTATGTGGTAAGCCGACCTCATCCATCCTTCAACCATCTCACCATTAATAAATTTTATGAAAAACTGACATCTTTCTTTCATTAACTTAAGGCAAAATCCCAAACGAACTCATAAATAAATACCTTAGCAGGAGAGTTTAATCCAGCAGACCTAGATTTTATGACTTAGATCACATAATAAATCCTGCTAATCCACTAAAGCCACGAATGGTGGAAACCGCATGATAACCCACCCTTCCTGTCCGATGTAGAATCGGGTGACCTTTTGTAGTTACACAAGGACTTTGAACTGGAAGACCAGACAGAAAGAAATGTGATCCCTTGAGCAGTGGATCCCGTAGGCTGGGAGCAAGCAGACCCGGGAAGGCGACGGCCACGGCTGGAATTTAATCATATGCCGTAGGAGAGGCCGGACCAAATAAGGACGTCCATTTGGTAAAGGACTAACGGATCGGGCTATCCCCGGGGGACATCCAAAGGCTGGAGGTAAAGCTGTCCAACGGAGGGGGGGGGGGGGTGCATCCAGGAATGGATTGGACGAAGGTGTTTGATTTCAGTGTTCATTTATTTCCAGCTTCCACCTATGGGCCCGTACTATATTGCAGGGCATATAATCTGGCAAAGTACGATACGCATCGTTCCTATGTAAAAGTATCTAATGTGAAAAGCCGGAATTTTGAATTTCATTACATTGAAGATGCGCCGAGGCAAACTTTTGAGCCGTAGCATGCTCAGTAGACATGGTATGGGAGTTAATAATAAATGATTTATTTCTTCAAACATACCTACACAAATAACTCGCCCGAAAACCTAACAGTGTCAAATGGCACTCAAATAGCTTAACGAAAGGTTATTCGATCAAATCCCTGAATTTCAATTGAATTCAATGAATAAATCCAAGTGTATTTTTAAATATAAGCATATCTACGGCATACGTTGATAATTTATATGGTGAAACTTTACAGAAATACTATATACTATGCTACATAAGTACATCTCACTTATTTTATGAAATATTTAGTTTTATTTGACATAATATAGATATATCCAAAGCCAAACTAATGTTTGTCCGTTTATGACACATTTCAGCAATTTTACTAGAGTATATTTTTATACAAGTGTTATGTTAATGGTATAAGCTGAATATTGTCAAATAGTTTTCATTAATTTATACCACATACATTATAGTTCAAACATATTCAACATTTTAAACAAGAGTGTAAATGAAATGATAGTACATTGTAGGAAATAATAATAAATAAATAAAAACGAGCACAAAGAAAATAACTTAATACTTCAATAATAAAAAAGAAAACAAATAGATTGACAAATACATTTAACTATTTAAGGTAATCAATGATTAAACTCAGCTCTCGAAAAGGTCATGTTCCTTTTAATATTACTGTTTTTATTAATTTGGTCATGCTTCATAAAGTGATCTACAATGAAGTGGTGGGTGATCGTATTTCTGCTCTGTACTGTTGTCACAAGGGCATCTATTGTTACCAGTCAGTTCAAACCTTATAATATAACATCTACATCCAGCAGGCCAGGTCAGTACTTCGATCAATTTGAATTTGACGACTTTTGCCTTTGTTCTACTCACTGCATGTATTCGTACAAATGTCGTCCATTCCTAGAGTCTGCCAACTGACGGGTCCATTTTTCGCTAATCTTTTCCCGCAACTTGTGAGTGTCCACAATAAAAGGTATTTTATTATGCGACACAGCGAGTAAGGGATCTGCAGCTGCAGTTTTGGCCTTAACATCATTAATTATTTCCTAATCTGTCAGATAGTAAATGTTCTCCATTCTGCTTTTAATTATATGTCTATTTATCGCAATGAATTCAATTTTTTTTAGAATGTTAAAAATCATAGCCTGCTTGTTTATGGATCAGGACAATTCCCACTTACTTCTCAACCTAAACTATGCCTGAACCATCATGTTCTCTTTCAACATATTCAATATTCATTTCTCTGTAAAAATATTTAATGCTTTATAGTCCAAGATAATATCTTCAGTTGCACAAGAAATATTAAAATCTTTGCGGCACGTACACTCTTTAATTTCTAAAGATTTATTAATTGTTTCCCCTTCCTATTCCTGGACTGTGTTTTCATTGTTTAGTGCATCTTTCAAATGATAGGTATATTTAGATATTCCTGTACCCCATTTAGATGTTCTGTTATAGTGTGCTTATACGGAATGCATAGCATAATAAAGCATTAAACCTTTAATTAATTAAGCTAAGATAACTGGTAGGATTCAAACGAGGAACCTCATAATGTACGGTTGGTGGGCCATCCCATGTCGAATGAAGTCGTGACTATATCTAATCTCTCCCGAGGGTCTCATTTACTCTAATAGAAAGGTGTAATTTTTTTTTTCAAGACTTCGTTTGCTTAAACAAGACATTGACAGGGTCGGCGCAGGTACTTAGCTATTAACGTGCTGCCTGTAGTCAGTAAGTGAGAAGAGTAGATATTGTACACGAGAGGTGCTAATATTCCTCGTTGAGTTACTCCAGCAGATATTGTTTGGATTGATGTCAGCTGAGTTCTCCTTTTGAAGGATTTTTAAGCACCTGTCTCTCAAATAAGATTTTTGGGATGAGGTACAATTTGTGAGGTAGGATTAGGTCAAAATTAAAGAAAAACCTCTCGTAGCTTCCAGGCTTGAGATACATTCTGGAATATTGCAGATGCATGCTACATTGCAGAGGATATAATATGAACACGGTCGATCTGTATAGTTGCAGTAGACTGTTCTACCTAAAAACCAAATTGATGATGTAATAATAAAAATTGAGACGTTATCATCATCAGTATTCTTTTGTGTAGTAGTTTCTCTGATACTTTGGAAAGGTTGTGAAGCGGTAAAAATTGAAAACTCATTATGTTTGAAAATTTCCATTGAAAAATATTATACCTTTAATAAGTACTATACTCAGTTAATTTATTATTCTTTTTTTATGATCCCTCATTTTCACTAATATTAATTAAATACAGTTTAAGAAGAACATTGAGATTGGAAGTGAATGCATGCTGTTTACTGTCACTGAGTGGGCGATCCCAAACGGTGTGATGGAGCTAAGCCAAATTGACTGTGTCATTGGTGACCCACGACGATAGACATCGAATTTCTCTTTCACCTGAAGCTTGGTAAAAGGTAAGAGAGTAACTTGCAATAAGACAGTCCCTGAAGTAAATGTATGTTTGAAAATTGGATTGCAATATAATCATGGGTTGATAATTTATAATATTGTTGATTGTTGCCCCGGGTGTTTTACCCTCGGAAAAGAAAACAAAGCCTACATCACACCTGCGCGAACTGAAAAAAAAAAAGAAACGACTCGGAGCAGTAGCTATTGATCAGGCGAGGTGACCACGCCCTTGGTTCATGTCGCCGGCCAGTTAGTCGCTTTGTTTTTAGCCACAGCCAGTCGATAGCGAGACCGGAGCTGTTAATAACCGATATTGACTTAAGTAGTCAGTAGCAGTTACTTCGTACTCATCTCTTATGCTTACTGCCATAGCGAGTATTTAAAATCTATTTAATTTGTCACTTACAGTAATATAAACATTTACATAATAAAAATAATATTTTGCTATTATCCAATGTGCCTAGTCTAAAACGAAAAAAGATCATCCCCTAACGGGAAAACCTTGCAAACTAGATAGGAAAACATTCCTGGAGAGAGAGAGAGAGAGAGAGAGAGAGACGTAATTAACACAAGCAATTAGAAATTAGCAGGAGAAAAAAGAATCGTTGGCTTTTAAGTATAATAAATAATTAAGTATTCAAAATATTTTGCAGATATCTTAACAACTATTAGTTGTGATACTTAATCATATTTTAATAATATTCGACAAAAAGCCCCCGGCATCGATCCTGTTTTCTTTAGCATATAACTCATGAGATTGACTTTAATTTCTTACCATTTTTTGATTTTACGCACGCAATTAATTTTCTAGTCTTAAATGAGCTACTTCAAATTTCAGCTATCCACTTGATCAAAAGACATGTAGAGTGACTAATTAGCAATAGGATAAAAAATAGGAGCACCGAAAATCAACATATTCCCTCGATGTCAAATTCTATACAGCCTGCCTAAAGTGTTTCATGGGAGGAACTGCGAAAGGTGACGATTGCGAACCCAACCAGCGAAACTACACCGACCGAACGACTGGCACTACCATGTCTAATTATAGCCTACGAGTTAACAGCATTAAAATGCAGAACATATTCTACTACTTATTAGTAGTTCTTATTAACTATGTTTAAAACATGGTAAACTTTCATTTAGATACATCAAGTGAGACATACCACATTCTAGTAATCAGTTCATTATGTGTTTGTACCATATTTATAGTAAAGTAATTAATACCTATAATTATTTTACGGACATGAGTAAAAATAAACCTACTAATATATGTTCAAATAATAACCAAATAACTGACGAAAAGGAGGAACGAAAGCAGTTCATTCATTTTACACAAAAACTTAACGCACCAAATACATGAGAGAAAATATTAGCAATTAAGATCGCTCAACACCATCCTTCAGAGCATTCGTTTGTCGAGAGCGTCGCAATGTTGCAAGTAGAAAAGCGAGTAACCACGCCTACAAGCTACTCGCGATGAGAATTGATTTCACGAGACAGAGCTGCAGTACATCTACATCGCGTGTGCCAACTAACGGACTATGACACATGCAGCACACAATTTTTAAATAGACGCCACTGAAATAATGCAGAATGCAATATTCTTGGCGAAATGTTTCGTTTATTTTAATTGAGAAAATGTTATTATTGAATTGGCCCCACTGCTATTCATAATTATTAACAGTCAAATATGAAAATACTGGCGAAATGGGGAAACTAGCTCAGTCAGTGTAGTTAGTCCTGGGTCCCATCCTCTATAACCTATACACCGCTGATGTCCCCTCTACCACCAATACCTTCTTGGCAACATTCGCAGACGACACTGCAGTCCTGTCAACCCATCCAGACCCTGATATAGCATCCCAAAACCTTCAAAAACACCTTGACGAGATCGAGTATTGGTGCAACCAATGGCGAATCAAAGTCAATGAAGGAAAATGTTCCCACATAACCTTTACCCTCTGCCGCAAGTCCTGTCCGCCAGTCTTTTTACATTCAATTCCTCTCCCTGTGTCTGAGACAGTACGGTATTTAGTCTTCCATCTCGACAAAAGACTGACATGAAACCCACACACGAGGCTAAAAAGACAAGAACTAAACAGACGCTTTGGACAACTGTACAGACTACTTCGAAGGACATCCCACCACTCAATAGAAAACAAACTACTTATTTACAAGGTTATACTTAAGCCAATCCGGACATACGGAATAGAGCTATGGGGGACAGCAAAAAAGTCGAACATCAAGCGCATCCAATCCTTTCAATCAAAAGTCCTAAGAACAATAGTAAATGCCCCTTATTACGTCAGCAACAAAACCCTTCACAATGATCTGAATATACCCTATATTCTTGAACTCATCCCTCCCAAGTTCATAAAAATTCCATAGTAACCTATCCAACCACCGTAATTCCCTACCACAGTCATTGCACTGCACCACTCACCCCTATAATCCTCTTCGGAGATTAAAACGGCAGTGGCCTCGTGACCTGCTATAACTAAGTGATAGTGGGAGTTCTGGCAATGGCCAGTATCTCTAATCATGTCCTGAGCGTCTGTGGCTCTCGCGCTCTTGGTCATCATTTTTAATATTTCTTTCTTTCAGTTTTTACTCTTTAACAATAGAATCACGATCAGTTAAACCAACACTTGCTTATACGGTTTACTCTTTAAAAAACAAAACAACAGCTGTGTGGTTTCTTCCTCATGCTGTCCCCGTGAGAGTGCGATCTGTAATAAACACTAACCAATTATAAATAATAGCTTGCGCCCGCTCCTCAGATAATGGGCACCGCCGAGTAAGTTTTCCGACGTATTATAGAATGTTAATACCGCAAGAAATTAAATATAATCAGTCTGTATACTGTCAGTTAAAACATATCATATACATATCTCTGTTTTGGGGGTAGCCTCGATTTCAATAAAAACTATGTGAGACACAGTAGTTATACGCATAAATCAATATATGCTGCAACGCTTTTCTGCTTGGCCATCTGATATAGCAGTCCAGAAAATATTGACAGGTGCAAACTAGAGCAATGTGAAATGCATATAATGACTACTTTGCGCACCTTGAAAAAACAATACAAAAACATAAAATACAGCACTGACAAAGAAAAACATCGTTAATGTTACACCTAACGTTGGAAGTACAGAAAACATCTCAACCCTGACTGGAACCGGGGTACGGACACACAGGAAAATATTTTTAGTGCCAGTTATGGAAGGATAAAATGACCAATCTTCCGTCTCTTTGATTTTGATTAATTTGTATTTTGAGAATTGTACTGCGACGGGAAAGCAGCATTCCCTGTGGATTCCCTAGGAGAGTCCATTGCATGACGTCGGGTTGTAACGAGGGGGGTGCCTAGTTACCCTAGCCCTGGTGACGAAGTGAGGGTTGATTAGGCTATGACCAGGGAAGGAACTGCGAAAGTTGACGATTGCGAACCCAACCAGCGAAACTACACCGACCGAAAGACTGGCACTATCATGTCTAATTATAGCCTACGAGTTATCAGGTCTTAATATCTGACTCCATATTTAATAGGCATGTGCCCCGACAATGCACTATGTTCAGGAGAAGAGGAGTAGGGTAGGTAGTATAGGTAGCTTGCGTGGTCTTGGAATGACCACGAATTCACACTCGGTATCTGAGGGTAGGCGAAATCCGTCCGGATCCCAAAGGTGAGTGTGAACCGGAGAGAGGCAGACTGGATTGCCGTGGGAGACAATACTTGGTAAACTTGCAGGGCCACGACAACCGTTGTCCGCGAGGGAGAGGTCTCTCCCACCTCGCTTTAGCGAGGCGAAGGCAGAGAGTCCCACTAGGAGAGTGTGGGGTCTGAGAAGGCCAAGTTCTTGAAGATCAGTGCAGCCGCAAGTCATCAGTTAGCTAGTCGTCGGGAGAATGATTTACAGGCCCAAACCGTGGGTCTTATATACCCAGCTGGCTTCGTAAGTAGCCAATCATCTCCGGTTTTATTGTACCCAATGCCAGCTCAGTATGCGGTGACTCTTTGTTCTCGACAGCCCCAGCTGGCCTGGTTCGGGTCGCTACTCACTACCTGCTTTTGGGTCGAGTGTGAACCCTTGAGGGAATCCTCCCAGCTTCTAACTAATTAACTTGCAGCTGCGTTTTTTTTATTGCTTTCAACATTTACAATGAATTATGGTTTGGTAATATTATTTACATCTGTTTAAATTAATTTACAATATATATACAATAGAGTATAGGGTGATTTATCTTATGTAGTTAGTAGTAGCTACACATGAGATAAAATGCAATAAGTTATCCTGAAACGACGAGGGGGATGACCCGAGCATTGGGAATATTTATCAAATTTACCTATTTTTCTTTCGATTGAAATTTTTATTTGTATAGCTTAGTTGTTATTATCAGTATATTTAAATACAGTAATTTATAGAAGTTTGACATGTAATATGCGGTAAACAAGTACAGAACACGTATGCAAATAAATGAACTCTAGCAACAAATAAATTAATAGGACGAAAACAACTTTATCAAGATCAGAACCCGGATAACGTTGACCGCAATATCTTCGAAACGCAGCTGCATGGTTTAACAAACCCTTGCCACATCTCATAGCTTTATATCTCATGACTCAACCAAATATCCACATATGTTTCCCAAAAAAAGAAACTTTTTAAACAATCTCGGTCACAAAAACCGTATTTTCAACTAATTATACTTAGAAAATCTTTCTAATTGTGACCATTGTTCTCATTCATCCCATATTTAGAGTTCTGCATTCACTCACTTATCATGCGATGTAGGCAAATACACACAACCTAACGACCACTCAAACGCGCATGATTATCGCCTCTCTCGCATACGAAAGAAAAAGTGGAGGATCAGGAGATCCCCGCACTCCTCCATCATCCACGATACGAGCTGGTTGAGGCTGACAAAGAGCGAGAGCCACAGATGCTCAGGACAAGATGGAGAAACTGACCGTTGACAGTCATGGATCTACAGACCATGAGGTAAAAAGTGTAATAATGATATAGTTTTACATATTTAAACACAGGGAGGAGTTCCCCGCCCCCCAAGTCGGTTGAATGATCAATGACGTAATGCAAATATTACGTTGATTCACTCTTCACGTGGCTCGTTTTTAGTATCACATAATCAATAGAATAAAAATATTTAATTCACACATGTAATTCGAATAATTAAATAAAACCAAGAAATCTTCTAAATTATCCAGCATTAATATATTTTAGTCCGTTGTTAAGTATCTTGAGACTTAATTTTGTCTGCAATTTTTAATAGAAGCTTTGATGAAATGATTCAAGACATATCTAAAGGTAATTGAAAATCTTATCTTCGTCTTCTCGCCAATCTGGCTCCTGAAATTCTTAAATCTGTGCACGGATATACCCAATAACATCGACGTACGTTTTATGCCATAGACAAGCAAAATTGAAGGTAAGCAACAGAACTCTTCAGAAGAAAAATAAGGATGCATGAGGGAAAGGGAGATATTCTCTAATTGAATGGCAGGTCCACTGTTTGCTTAAGACACAAAGCCGCTTGTTACAGGCCAAACAAGCAAACTGATCCCCTGTAATTTTCCACCTTCAGACTCTCTTGACCACCGCACGGTCAATATTTCCTTACATTCGTTAAAAAAGTTGTAAAGGTTTCAATATTTGTAATATTTTCCCTTCTGTTTGTCATTGAGAGAAGTGGCGTATCTGGAACTCTTGCCACCTCTGGGGTAGTCCCTGATTTGCCACCCAATCTAAGTCAAAATTAATAATTGTTATTAACAATTACTGGACATAAATAAAGATAACATTTATTCAAACAGATTGTACACATAATAATGAAATGCGTGTTTATATATTTATTTTCTTGTTTTTTTTATTAAATGTCGCCAATGGCATTGTTAAAATCATCATCTGTTTTTTTATGGAAAGTATTGCTAGATTTTGTTAAATCAAATTTTAAATCACTCATTGTGTCACTTAATTTGGAAAAGATCCATTCACAATTAATGACACTGATGGGTATTGTCAAAAAAATGCTTGGCAATATTTCTATTTTTTGAAAAGAGTTTTGCAACCGATATTTTTAAATAATTATTGGATGTTCAGGAGGCCCTTGCCCGTTTTTACGTTAGGGCTTTGCTTGCTCTTGTAGAGTATATAAAATTATATACCCCTTTCCTCTCAATGTTCTTCGTCAATGTCAACAAATTTGTTCACTTGAAAGTCAAAATTTTGTTTTAAAATATTATATGGTATTGGGCACTAATACTTTGCTGCAAGTACATGCAGTTGCTCAAAACCTACTTATATTTCCATGAAAACCATATAGAATGACAAAAACCTATCTTATTGTATTTCTTCTAATCTGAAAATTGCAAACTCAGTTTAATCACTGATTCTGTTGATTAGAACATTACTAAATAGTTAATTTTTATTTGTATATAATTTAGATCAAAATAAAAAAAAAATGGCCCAACAAAATATTTCCTTCCGCTGTCGCCTGGGGGACATACCATACCCCATATTGATTGAAGGTTAGCAAAAATTAGTACTATCTTTTATGTTTCAGAGCTGGTTCTTATGCATAATGTCGCTTACCATATTGTAACTTTCAGACAATTAGTGTGAATTTTCTTTTCTTATTTCTATTGAATCCAAAGGTTTTATTCAGTTTCGAAGCTACCTCGCCTATACGTAAGTATGCTAGCCAATAGTGGTCGTTAAACTAATTCTGAATTTTAAATTTATATTATGTTAAAATTAGTTTAAAAAAAAACTAAAAACCTTGCAGTCGAAATGGGACGGAATAATATCTAAAAGCCTTACGGAGTCTGGTTCTTTTATTTATTTGAAAATATGGCCGTATATAACCCTATATATTTAACCTAATAAGACGTCAGTTTTTTATTTTTTTTAATTAGATTCACTTTTCACGGACGAATTCACAGTGGAAAACTGGTAATTCAAAATAATGTATAAAAAATAATTGTTTCTCCTTCTTCAGTTGAAATATCTGAAATTATTTTAATAAAACTACTGCAAGAACACACCGGATCCATTTTATGTAAGAGTCCTATAAAAAACGTACAGATACAATCACAGTGTTCCAAATGTGGCACCCTCATTAGTTTAAAA
The DNA here is from genome assembly GCA_930367205.1 of Acanthosoma haemorrhoidale. Lineage (NCBI taxonomy): Eukaryota > Metazoa > Arthropoda > Insecta > Hemiptera > Acanthosomatidae > Acanthosoma > Acanthosoma haemorrhoidale. Next base: position 46,859,407 of record OV884014.1, read on the forward strand.
AAAAAACAATAAACCTTCCAGTCGCTCCCAAAATAGCTCTTATTATGATATGATCAGTCGACGTTTCGCCAAAACATAATAACCGGAAACAAAAAATAATAAAATAACACACTTGTGAATACCAACTTTAAATGTTGATTACTTTATTGTAATATACTACCTTCATGCAAAAATAAATATGGTAAATCTTTATTACATTACAATGTACCTTAAGCCATTTTGCCGAACGCATAAACCTAAGGCATACGCAAAACGTATCTGAATAATTTATAATGTAACACATTGTTTATATACTTTATTTATAAAAAAAATGTTTATTGTGTTCGGGAGGTTATATAACTTTGGAAGAAATATTAATCATTATCCCATTGAAATTCTAGAGGGGTTTTATCCAACTTCAAAATATACTGATGAGGTTGTTGGGTTGAATGACATTACGGAACATATGAAAAACGTAGTTTCTGAACTTTTAAAATTTTTAAGCCCATTCATTTTTATATTTGTTTAGATCGGTATTCTAATTATTTTGAATTTTTCAATAATAAACTCAATTTTCAATTTTGATTTTTTTCATGAAAAAAATGAATCTCAGCAGCCGATAAATCTTTGATAAAAAGAATGATTTAATTTTTCATCAAAAATACCGTGTTTCCTGCCATAATTAATAATTTTTTGAAAATATATTTAAATTTTGTTTTATTTATTAGATCTACAGTTCATTTGTCTTGTTTTTAAAATTATAAAGTGTTCTCAGTCGTTTGTTTTTTCAGGTTTATTTTGGCGTCAAACCCTCATGTCATCCTTGCTCTTGTTTGTATGTTTAAACTCATTCGGGGAGCTGACAGATGTAAGCCCGACATAGTGTAAGGGCAGTCCCTTGGCTCCCCGGAACTGGTCGGGATCCAGGAGGCACTCTAGCTATGGATAGTGTTTTATATGGGAAGATGCAGATACAAACCATGTAAACCAACTAACATAGATATGTTAAGATATTTCACGAAATGTTAACATTTTCGCACACATGGAAAATCCAAAATCCTTCCTTAGTAAGTACCTTATGTAGGACCTAAATTAGCGAGATCAGAAATGCCCCCCCCCCTCCATAGCCACAGGATTGCCAGGAAACCAACTTTTTTAATAGTTCAACTGATTTATTAACTGAAGTATGCGTGTTTAAGTTAATTGTAAAATGAAGCGATTAATATCTTGTATGAAGCTTCATACAAATATATAATTACTCAATAAAGGTTATGGAACATGTTGGGATGTTGGTCTTTTCCAGAAAACAATAGAAAAAAAATGTTAAATTCAGATTAAAGAAAAACCCTTGAAATTATTGGGATAATAAAACGGCAAGTATCCACAGATAAGTCAGCTAACCGATGTAATTTCATGAATATTTTTAAATTTTAATGCACCAGGCGCTATCAGAGCACAAATCAGTCTATTTATTCGACGCGAGGCGCATTCAGATTTCTAATCTGTCTGAGTAGGATAGTCCTGATTAGAATAGTAGGCCATTTATTTAGTGTTGTTTGGTGAAGAGCATTATCTGCTGAGGGCAGCTTAGCTATCGATAGCCGATGGACCCATTAGTGCCCGATAAAAGGCCAAGTGTGTGGGCTATCGTCTCGTCACTAATGAGCCTGCCTCAGTCACGTAACACTTGTTATTTGCCCACCAACTCTCAGGGCATCGCAACAAATGTGTTCTTCAAGCGTCCATAGTATTGATGAAGTTCAATGTCTCTTTGCAGCCAAGAATCACATGTTTCTAAAGTGAAATAAAATGTCGAAATATTTTGGATCCTTTCACATCTTATTTCAAATTGATTAATTTAATGATTTAATGAATAATTGTTTATTTAATTCGGAATATTTATCATGTCGTGGGATCATCGTCAAGAACCTAGGTTAAAATAAATTGTTCTCACATTATTCTATTGTAATGCACGATTGCATCATTGACTCTTTAATTTACAATCTCCTTGTTATCTGTACGTTCCTAAAAACACCTCAAGTACGTTTTTAATTGTCACGGTAAATGAGTTATCCCAGTTGTTTTATTTTTTAAATTCTCATCTGTTACATAAATGAACAATCGGTGCTATAACATAATGAGTAATAACTTGGATGATAGTCGTGTACTGTTCTGCCAAGAGATGGACGAAATCCAGCTTCTTTTCAACCTTATTTCTGTTTCATCCAGGAGTGTGCGTGTCAGAGACCTGTGGCTTATTGCTGCGTTCGAGCAATATCTAAACATTCAAATCGTTGTGCAGTTCCTGTGGTTTACGCAAAAGGTGCTTGCGCAATAGGATACATTATTTTGTATTTATATCTGCGCTTCTCTACTAAATTTACATTTTCGGGGGAAACGAAGATTTGTGAAACGTAATACCAAATTGGTTTCAGTGAGTAATAATATATATTGTATATAGTAATGTATTTTTTGAGTTTATGTCTAAGTTGTAGTTTGGATCCTCTATGAAGTTGTGAGTAGTAATGCAATATTCTAATATATAAAATTCTAATAAGTTGTTCAAGGTGTGTTCATTATGTTCTTCTCAAATGTTAGTTCTGAATAATGAAACCTGTAAATTTGTGGGAAAGAATGATTCTTTTTGTAGGGGGGGGGGTCACACATTCGTTGGAGCGTGAAAGTTATTTGTTTTGATTTATCTGGTTAATTTTATTTGGCAATTTTTAGACCAGAAGCTTATGTGAAACATGCATATAAGTGATACTAAATTAAGTGATTATAGATGTTATCAGTAATCTGTAAATCATAAGTGTATAGAAGAGGTGCTAATAATACTCCTTGAGTTACTCAAGCAGAATTTAGGTGGATTTCTGATGGCGATGTTCTTTCTTGGAAGACGGTAAATTACCTGTACGTCAAGTAAGATTCCAGAATGAGGTATAATTGTTGAGCATGTATTCGCTTGAGCTTAAAGAAGTCCCTTTTACCTTCAAAAACTTGAAATACTAACAAGAATAAATTGATAGATTTGATTAGAATAGAATTTGAGCTTTAGACCAGAGGTTTATAGACTCATCAAAAGTCCCCCTCCACGGAAATCTTTAGTAAAAGGCGAAAGATTGTTGACCTGGAACCCACATACGAGACTAAAAAGACAAGAACTAAACAGACGCTTTGGACAACTTTACAGACTACTTCAAAGGACATCCCATCTCTCAATAGAAAATAAACTACTAATCTACAAAGTTATACTTAAACCAATCTGGACATACGGAATAGAGCTATGGGGGACAGCAAAAAAGTCGAACATCAAGCGTATCCAATCCTTTCAATCCAAAGTCCTGAGAACAATAGTAAATGCCCCTTATTATGTCAGCGACAAAACCCTTCATAACGACCTTAATATACCCTACATTCTAGAACTCATCCCTTCCAAGTTTATGAAATTCCACAGTAGCCTTTCCAACCACCCTAATCCTGTAGCACAGTCTTTGCACTGCGCCACTCATCCCTATAATCCTCCTCGGAGACTGAAACGGCAGTGGCCTCGTCACCTGCTATAATCGCGTGACAGTGGGAGTCCTGGCAATGGCCAATTTCTCCAATCATGTCCTATTGTATGAATGAGCGAGTGAATGATGACTGTAAATATGGTATGAATGAGATCATTTATCTGTATTATTATTGCCTTATAAAAGGCAGATTGTAATTATTGCACAATAAAGATTGTTGTTGTTGTTGAATATAATATAAAAAGACCAGAGGACATGTTGCCAGTCCATGATTTGGTCGTATTGTAGAATGTTGTTTTTGAACGTCAAATTAATGATGTAATAAAAGGTTTTAGTCCTTTATTATTATGAGTATTCTTTTGTATTGTAGTTTCTCTAACAGCTTGAAAAGGATGGGAAACAAACAGGAAAGGGAAGTGGGCGAAATGAAGAGGTAATATGTGATGGTTCGTCAGGTTTAACTATCGTTTCCATGGATCCAAAATTTTCCATTGAAGGGAGAATCTAGTACATAGAACTGCATTATATGTACCGTCAAAAATACTAGATCTTCTATGAGTATTTTCCTCAGTAATTTGTCATTCTTAAGGTTAAGATGAACAATGAAATCGGAAGTGAACATATATATACTGTATATTTAGTGTCACTGAGTGGGTAATCACAATCAGTGAGTTTGAGCTAAGCTAAACTGACGATAGACACTGAATTTCCCTTTTGATCGTAGCTTGGTAAATCATAAGCTAGGCCCACTATTCCTGAAATACGCCTTATTATAGTTGTTTTTTTTTCAAAAAATCATAAATTCTTCAGTGTCCATCTTCACCAGTTTGCATCATGAGTTTCCTCTCTGCCCATGAGACTTGAAATTTTACTCAATGATTCAATGATCGGACATAATAAAAATTAATGCCACCTCTAAAAATCATAATTAAATGTCGGAACATCTAAACCCTTCATTCACATGGAGTTATAATAATTTGAAGTAGTAGTTTTAGCCCCGATTAGCCTAATTATTCATATTATCCTATTAAATAAAACCTCTTAAAAATATTAAAATGTTGTTCATTATATTAATTAATTGGAAAAAGAAGGGTCTTATTATTTACGGTATCAAATTAAAGATCTCGATGACCAATCGTCGAGTACCATGTATTACATAGGAATTGGGACTTTTGTGCACAATAATAGCAAACGTTATTACAAGTCATGATCAGAGCTTTTTCGCAACCCCAGTTTGATGTACAGGCACGATGTTTTGGTTAGTTGTGTTATTTGATGCCTACTGATTCTAAACAATAAAATCAACCTAATGAATAATAAAAAAAGATTAATAATAAATCATATGGTAATTTAAAAATAATTAGTTTCCTATTAAAAGTATTAAGTTCTGCATGAAATTGAACAGCTTGATGCCTTCACCAATAATTTACAATATGGGTAGGGCCTTTAATGGACTTTAATTATAAAATGGTCGTTAAAACCCTGCCCACTGATACACGAGATATGGTAGTTAAAACCCCATACTTGAACTTCGTTTTCAAGATAGCAGTGCAATGGGTGCCTTGTTAGCAACTATCATAAAAATCGCCGTAAACATAACTTTTATAGCCACCGTCACACTATCACGGCAGCCCCATCGCACCGTCTGGTTTGATTAGGCAGTTGAGAGCGATCTAGCGATAGTTTATAGAAATATTGCACCAACTATCACTATGAATATAATCAAAATTTAACCGTATTATAGCTGTTCTCAAGCTTGGTATCGTCCATGGACTATCGTGAGAATCCTACATCAAACAGACGAAAGTTGTTTACCAGTACCTGTTCAAAAGCATAACCACTCCTGCTGTGCTACCCGATTAAATACTTTCAAATTATTGGATCGCTTCAAGAGGGAATCCGATGCCAAAAAAAAATTCACGTGATCCGCACGAGATTCTAGCACGACGTTCATGGTTGTACCTTTACATCTCAGATAAGAGATATATATCATTGGTATAATAGATAGATAATAGATATAATTACCGATAAAACGTATTCAATTATATATTGACTGGTGACTGCAAACGTTTACGGAACGGCTAGTAGAGAGGGCATATGTGCATATAACTCGACTGCCCACATGATACTCATCGCACAGATGTTGCCACCTTGATCTCGGGGGACTTCGGCCATCTAGATCTGGCAGGCTACCTAAATTATATAATTGATTGTCATCTTGACTTTTTTGAGTGAGTAGGGTTTACTGCTTTTGGCTTGGAATTGAATATTAATCTTTTTATAACTAGTAGATGGTTTTTTCTTAGGCAACTACTAAAACGAGTACAAAATTTATCAATAGAGTGATACAAGGGGGAATTTTAGAATCTGTAGTGTCCTATTTTATTCTGGCGTTTAGAAATTTAAATTGTTGAAATCGTTCATGCATGAATGCGGTCATTTATACATAACAGTAGCTTAAAGGTCGCAGTTAGTAGTGTAATAATCACCAGAAGATAGATCATTTGGAGTTCCAAAAGGTGGGGTATCCTCAGTTCTTCACCCTTTATTTTGTTTACCCATGATATCACGTCCTCCTGGCACGCCTGTATGAAGAGATATCAGTTATAAGAAATCAGTTTAAACCATATGTCAATGAATTATCGCTGGGTGATATAATTAGCAGTTTATAAATCTCAACCCTGACATAAAAGTGGATGTTTTAAGAGGAACTTTTACAAACACATAATTTCTTGGATGATATAAGACAGTGTGTAAAATATATAAATATACACACATACAGTACTCTCCCATTCAACCGTCACAGACATATTCAAAACTTATACAGCTTTGACATCTCATCGACAGAAAAAGAGGCACTTCATACAACCGGCACTACGCTGTTGTATAAATTAGTCTTGAGAAATATTGCGCATGTCTGTCTGTCTGGATTGGAGCTAGACGAACCCCGATCAATAAGCTAGAAAGATTTTATTACAAATCCATACTATAGCCGCAAAAGGTGAATGGTTGTTAAAGAACAGTAAAATCCGACAAGACATGATGATTAAATGTACCATTGCATTCCTCAACCTCCTTGCCAGAAACAGAATAGGGACAGTAGGAAGCCCAGGGAAAGATGTGCTGACGTAGCAGTAAAATACATGACGTACATAATATGCAATGGGATTGAAATAATTGTCTAACAGCCTATTGGCATCTACATAACAAAATAATGAAATTACTATGAAATTTTATACGCTTTGGCCCTCAGGTACTTCTAAGAAGAGAATTTTAAAGTACTTAAGCTCGGAGATACCATACCAGACTTCCAAATATTTTCGATCAAGAGAACGTTTTTTTTAAATGTTAAAAAACAGACAGACATCATACACTATGCTATACACTAAGTGTGGGTATAAATTGGAAGAAAAAAACAGACATGGCACGGATAGGATTGAAAAGAGCAATAAAATTAAATAAGGTGCACATCAGCAGTGACCAGCTAGCAGCCTAACGTAGGTCATACAATTAACACCTTAGTGTGACGTATTAAAGACACCAACTCATCACCTACTTAGACTTCCTCTCCGTCCTCATCTGCAACACCATCCTGCCACTTCAGGTCATCAGCTTAGACGAGCGTACTTACTTCCAATGTCATCGACTGGACCATTCCCTGGGCGTTGAACTGTGTGCCATCCTTCGAAAAATCAATCTAAAAGAATCCAGCCAATCATACTGAATATTTATCAGTTTCCAGCAAGACACTACAAGGTTAGATGAGGTTACGAGCTCATTTACTAATTATTCATAAAAACTTATTCTTACCAATTGGTATGTTCTTTTTTATCCAGGTGTTCCCTCAAATAGTAAAGAATTATATATATAAGAGTCATATTTCATATTACATTTACACTGCACAATATAAATATGTGCTAACTATAAATAAACGACGATTGTAAGGGGGAAATACGTCGTTGGGTGCACGCACTGCTATGGCGGTCACATGGCCGAGTAGATTGGTCAATTTGGCAGGACAGTGGCTCGTTTACAGCAAACAATAGCTGGCTGGTTGTTAGTCATTAACTTGGTCTGGGTTGGTCATTACTGTCTGGTAATAGCAGTGCAATAGATTTCCTACTTTATTATTGCATAACCCACAAATGGGTAGCATTACTTTCATACAGGGATCATATTTAGTTTGTTCATATTTTAATCATTAATTAGCTAATAAGGCAGATTGTAATTTTATCACAATAAAGAAGATTTCAATAATTTAAGGCTGAAAAATGGTTTTTAGTCTAGAAATAACCGAATTATCCTTACATACACTTCCTGAAACTCTCCTCGCCGGCTTAAGAAAAGCTCTGGCAACAAGCCTAGAGACTAACCTCAAAACCTCATGTCACATACCCCAGCAGTGTAGTCAACATCAAGACCTTCTCCTCTGATTGTATCATTTACACGCGGCAATTTATTCAGCCATTGTAAATTGAATATATTGTTTAAATAAATAAAAATGCTACTGAGTTGGAGCGTTTGCGCTAACTAAAAACAAGCAGGGGACAGCAGGAACAGGAACACGATAAGGGGATGTTATGGACGCAAGGCCACTTTGACAAACACCAAGTATTTATTTTTCCACTATACGTATGACGTTTGCTGCAAGGTTTCTGGGACGTTTCAGACATTGTCGCGTCAGGCTTTAGTTGCACCTCCCGTCCAAAAAAATTAACTATGCTATTTAAATTAAGCATATTCATTGGGTTTTTACAACCATCGGTAGACTCTCACAACCTTCCTGATTCCACCCGCCTCCTTTAGGCATTACACACCCTATATCCTTCTCGTACATCCTTCAAATGGGGGACTCCCCTTAGTGAAAGGCACTCATTAGCCCAAAATAATTTTCCTTTATTTTTCCCACATCCTATTTTTATAAGTTTGAGAGCTAAGAAAAAAAAAGTTTTTACAGTATCGGCCTGTCAGTTGAGTAGTTATGGGACGGAATAATATCTAAAAGCCTTGCGGAGTCTGGTTTTATTTATTCGAAAATATGGCCATATAAGGCTATAAATAACCCTATATAATTAACCCAATAAGAAGTCAGTTATTTATTTATCATTATTTTTTTTAATTAGATTCACTTTTCACGGACGAACCCACAGTGGAAACACAGTCTGTCACACCGACTATGGAAAGCCGCACATTCAATTCAAAATAGCGTATACAAAATAATTATTTCTCCTTCTTCAGTTGAAATATCTAGAATTATTTTTATTTAATAAAACTACTCCAAGAACACACCGGATCCATTTTGTGTAAGACTATAAAATCCATACAGATGCAATCACAGTGTTCCTAATGTTCAAGAATATTGTGGAGGACTCGTACATCGATCGATCTTGACCTCATAGTTTCTTCTTCGGCCGAAGGTTTTTTGTAGACGTGTGCAATCCTCCTCTCATAAGCGAATAGCCTTGCATGATACATATGAAAATAATAATAAAATTATAATAAACAAATTCTATTATTATTGTTATGTTTGTTGGCATGTAATTGCTGACTAGCATTAGCAAATAGACAGATTTCGACTATCTTGCCTCTTTTTCTGTTGAACCTGAACGATGTTCCGAGAAATACAGTATTTAAAAAGAGCCGTTTTATAAGTCAGTTCAGTAGTTATGGGTCTGCCCTTACGGAGTCTAGTTCTTTTATTTATTTTATGACACATTAACATTTACTAGCTAATGAATGGATCAGCAGCTTTTTTTGATTTTATTTTATCATACGTTTTTAGTAAAGATGCAATTTTTTAAAGATCAATTATGAACTAAAAACACGCACGAAATAAATGATGTATAAACTGATAACAGTTTCGATAGTTAATCTTGGGAAAAGCTAATTAAATGTTAGCAACAAATATACTCGGTATTTTTGTTCATTAATACGTATTTTTATGTGGTCGACCGTCTTGGTCTGTTAATTATTAAAACAACTTACATCACATATTACAATCTGCCTCATTAGGCAATAAGTAATTGTAATAAATGATCTCATTCATACCGTATTTACTATTTTCATTCATACAGTATTTACTATCAGTCCACATGGTTGTCACCTCACTAGCATGCGAAAGAGGAAGGTCTGTTAAAAACTAAAATTTGACCGTAGAAAATTCATAACTTCAAATCGTATAGTCCTGTGCAGGGACAAATCTCAGAATAACTTTATCACAGAACAAAGCACTTATCCATGGTCGGGGACTTAGCCATCACGTCCATAAAAAAATCGTTAAACAATTGTGAAAAACTATATGTATATTTTTTTAAAGAAACTTTCTTTATTAAATTTGTTGAATCGAACTCGTTAACTTAAAATCAGTTTTTCAACTAATAGTTTTTGTACTACGTCATTGAACCTGCTTGGAACATATTAAATACGTGATATCCATTGTTCAATATCTCAAAAAAATTTGTTTTCGAATATTTTTGAAATTAATCAGAACTTCAAATATTAAATAGTTGTGTATTGTGTTATCTTATTAACTTAGAGAAACGGGCCTGAGCATTTTCACGTTTGATTTTTTTTTGTATTTCACATTATTTTGTTCTATCCAAATTTTTGTTGTCACATTAAGAGGTATTTTGGTATATCCCTTTAAAATTTTAGATCGATTGATCTACTCATCAATATTTAATACTAATATTTGATCGTGAAACGTACAAATACACAGGGAGACAGACGAAACATGACCGTATCCAAGCTGACGAAGCAGCGCCTCTCTTTACGGTCTCGGCAATAATGAATAATGATAATACATGATACAATGAATAATAAGAGTCAGTTGATTGAATAGTCCAAGGATGAGTAAAATTTAATATCACACTCCGCGGCCTCAATTGCACGGGCTATTTTTAACCAGTTTTATTAGATGTATTTGCATGTTTTGAAATTCCGTTTTGCAATGCAAATGAGATATAAAGTAGGCCACTGGTTTGGTTGTGGACATTTACTTGGTCTTGATAAAGGTGTCACAAGTCCTCAAAGTTCATTCTTTGATATTTTATATAATATCATGATAATTTTATTTGTTTACGTTGTTGAGCGAACACAATTTGTTTTAGTGTTTGTTGTGTTCTTAATTATTAAAAAATTTGACATGAAGAGCCAACTGACAGTTGACGACAAGAAAATTATCAAAAAATCACACATTTACACAGTTGGTAGTCTTTATCTATCGTTGTATATCAGCAGTAATACAGCATAGTTCGTTTTGACTAATATCATATCTTAATTTTTTAATAAATAGAATTTTAGAAAAATCAGACAACAAAATTAGTAAGTAAGTAATTCAGGGCCTAGGCTTTACTGTCGTAAAGGTACCCATCATATTGACAGCTGACCATTACTTAGCCACCAGCATTATGATGCATTTAGCCATTAATAAAGATTGATAATTTTTTTTTAGTTTTCAAACAATTTTATTAAGGTAAAATTACAATCTGCCTTTTATTAGGCAATGAGTAATTGAGATAAATGTCATCATTCATACTATATTTACAATTCATCATTCACTCGCTCATTCATACAATATTTACAAACAGCCCAGAGGCCCCCCAAGTCCACAAGGGTCACCTCCCTCGCATGCGAAGGATTAAAGATTGATAATAGGTTAGAATTTAATAGAAAGATTAAAATCAAAAGAAAATATGTCTGGGGTTAATAATTTAGACCACCTTCGTTCAACAACGATAATTCGTAAGAGATAGATAGAAAAACATTTATTAAATAATAACTATTAAGAATCAAAAACTCTAATCTTACCTTTTAGGATTGAATAATTATGCTTGACAAATAGCTCATACAAATTGTGAAGAACCATGACAATAATATGTTTATTATATTTGAGAGGAATATCATAAATTAAGAAAATACCACAGATACATAATAGTTTAAATCAATTATTACCTTATACCTGAAATATCTGAAAAACAACTGTTATTCCCGCATACAAAATCTAATCTGTAAATTTAAAGGGGCTATGAAAGAAAAAATATATATATATATACATACCTGTTGTACCTGGCTCAAAATATGGGATGGTATTTGAAATGAATTGGTCAAGGCTATGGTACAAGATGAATTCAAACTCGCTTGTCTTCACGAACCAACGCTTTCATTCAGCCCTCCCCGGTCAGCTACCATCTTGCCCAAATTCATGAGAGGGTCTAGCTCAAACCAGCAAGTTGTCACCTCCGAATTCGCCAAGAAAAAGAGTGCCGAATGCGTTTTTCCGTGTCTATTTAAGCACCCCCCTTTCCTCCTCCGAAGGTAAATCTTCTCATGACTAGACGTGGGTCTCCTCCTTCAAAAAGATCACATCCTCTCCAGATTCGAGAGGATATATGGCTAGGACCATCCTGCTCTGAAGTCCATCAAGTCCTCGCCGCTGTTATAACTCATATTCTAAGGCATCAGGAGCTATATGGCTTAACACTTTCTTACGGGACCACCTGGCTCTTCACTCTCCGGTAGTTTCATTCCAGTCCACTTTGCGTAGAGCTTTGAATCTGAGTGCTATATACGTGATGACGTAAAAGTCCACAGAGCAAAACGTGTTCTGTGAAAAACTAAATCGCCACTCCAAGCCCAAGAAGAAATAAATAATAACATGGTTTTCCGTTCTTGGCTCACAAATTGATTGAAAATCGCAGATCAACATAAAATACCCTATTTGATCAGTGTAAAGATAACTTTAATATTTTACGATCATTTGCGAATGTACTAGCATGAAAGATCAGATAAGTTTGAAGACTTTTTCGAGGTTTCGAGATCACAATGCAGTAAATTCGGATAGTTTGTTGAAATCACTAAAGTTATACGCGAGATAAAAATGGCAGCTTATACCCATGAATTACTACTAACTTCAACTATTGGCCTTTAGCCACCTTATCCACATTACCATCCTTTAACCACTTTACCTAATAGCAAAGCTTTCAAAGTCTGTGTTATCATTTAAGATGACGTAATTACTGATCGTAACTTGTCTTGAATTAACTGTCCAATCGTTAGTTTTAGACATTCAAAAGTGATTTATTTATGAGAATTCCAATACAATGCAATATACATTTTTTTGTCCATGAACACGGAACTGTAAACATCAGTACCATGTATTTCTAATGTGTTAGGTAGAGGCATTGCTTTATTTTCACTTACTCGCCCCAGCTTCCGTGCCTTAAGAATAAGAATTCCCTGCCTGGCACGTGGACATGCTGTGCCTTCGGGATCTCGACGGGCTTCTGAGAGTACCTGGAGATCGGGGGGGCTCTACTAGTCTAAGTATACCTAGGCCACAAGGCCATTGATGACCACTTTTTGCACCGCTAAAAACTAACATCTAACATCTAATATACAGTTGAGTCCCGATTAGTTGCGGCAAGTCAGATTATGAGCACCGTGAATAATCGAGAACCGTGACTAATTAGATTTTGAAGATTGAATAAGAATTATTTAAAATTTATTCACATATTTTAAATTATTAGAAATTTGTATTTAATATTTACTGATGTTATTATTTGAAACAAATGATTTTTACGCTTTTTTAAGTTCGATGTCTTAACGTATCCTTTTTGAAGATTTAGCAAACTACAAAAAAATCGACGTGTATTTGAATACATACGCAGGTATGTTTTTTTAATGTAACTGATTGGATAATCGGGATTCCACTGAAGTATATCATGTGAAAGAGCATGACAAACACGCTAACATGCAGATAGTTGGTTTGCTTCTCAGGGAATATAACATTGAAAGTATTAACCCAACATCATCATACAGTAGAGGAGTCAAGGTGTGGGATATTCCACTATCGCATTCATTTGCATATGTTTATCAGTTACGATGGGTGCATCAACAGCTTAGATTCTTTGCATTTAGTCAAGATTTACACCAAAATGTTTTATATGGAGTTTTTGTTTATTGCTTAAAGCTTGTGACCTTGATAGATTTTAAATAGTAAATATTTAAAAGGCTGCATGTGCCTATTGTTTCTTACTGTACTTTCCTTACATGGGTTCTTGCAACGACTTGTCAAAAATTATACGAATCTTTACAATTTTTTTACATGGAGGGGAAACCTGAAAAGTATAGAATAATAAACGAATTGTTTTATCAATGAAATATTTTCAATTTTCCTAAGAAAATAGTTATAGTAACCGTTCTTATAATAATTCATTGTATATATATGTTACTTAAGTGTGCATATAATAAATGAGCTCATAAAATTATCCAACCTTTACAGTATATTGATGCTAACTTATGCACTCTCTGGGGTGAGGTCTTGTTAAAAGTTCTTTCTGGCTTTGATTAATTGCTTCCTCGATTGATGGTACACGGTTCAGTGGACACATAGTGACCAGTGAATATTAGACTTGGCAGACTGAAGACTACAGAGGGAAGAACATAACCACTTTTATTATCTATGTATTACATCGTGTATACTACTGACTCCTATCAAGTACAGTGGTCTCTTCGGAAAAGTCACATTTTATAGAAGTTTTAATTGGCTAGATGAAAGGGCGATCATCCCTCAACGTGTCCAATCCAGCACTTGTTGCCAGGGGTTGGGGCCTCCAAATTGATCCCAGGCTTCTGTTTTCCGTATAGTATTTTGGCGAGGGTGCGATTTGCAGTAGGTTGGTTATTGGAATTAGTAGTGTGCTATTGAAGCACGCAACCTCAATTATCTCTAAAGTCCTCGTCACCCTCATGAGACCTCCTCATTTCTCCAGAGTGTAAAAAGCATATGATAATGCCCGGCCAGTTTGTTTAGTTGTAGACAACTGCATATGCTTCAATAAAGTCTCTTGTTGAGTCAACCTCGCTTGGCATTGTTAGGATGCAGTTATACATTCCTTTGTGTTGAGTTTTGGGCCCTTCTCGTGTAATACATCTTCATCTGAGAAGCGTTCCTACATTTGTATTCCATACTTTTAAAAACTTTAATTTTTTATAACAAGCTAACGATATCAGTCATAAATTATAATTCAACAATAATAACACTATTACTTATGGTAGAAATAATTGCATAAATAAAAATAATTACAGCTAGTTTACTACTTAATCTTTTTTTAATATTTTAAGGTAGAAAAGTCATTCTCTGACATGGCTTGAAATACCATGAAGTGTACCTTTTATTGGTCTACTTAAAAATATTTCTTGAGGGATTTAATATTTAATTGACATTACTATTTCATTATTATTATTAATTGTCATCTGGTCGTTTTAAAAAAATTTAAATTATCACAGGTATTTTTTTATTTCTGAGATATACTGCAGTAATTTGGATGCATGGAATTGTTTTGTATAAGATGAAATTTTTTTTCACTAGTGAAGGAGGAATTTTGATGGCATGGTTTTCCAATTTTTTTTTGGTAAAAAATAAAATTTTACAGCAACTTCATCCCCTTTGTCGGGAATGTAATTAATTTCGTTTTCAAATGTTACCTTTGGCCAAATTGAGCTGAATGAATTCGTTATGTCGGTACATACTATCATATTTCATCATATATATATATATATATATTGTCACGTTCTTCAAATAAATTAGTTTTATTGTTAACTTTAAATTTATTTTAATTACTATTTACTATTAGGTTCTATTAACAAAAATAAATCTGGCAAAAAGATGAATTTAATTACAAAAAAAACTTAAATTAATTATTTATAAATACTTGTTTACAATTTTGTTTCTTCTTCTTCTTTTATCCTCATCAATTATTTCCAAACCAAATCAGTTCTTTTTATTTTCTTGCAATGGCTCTTCTTGGTTCTGCCAAGTCCAATACCACTAACCAAAAGAAAAATTAAATTCTTTCTGACTCACAATTTACAGCTAACATGTATCACAGGCCGATCCCAAAACCAGAGTCTAACTCTGTGTGTTCTCTACCTGTGTGACCACAACAACTAATTATAACTGGCTAAAACTAGAGAGTAATTTTGTATGTGTTCATTATGATACAACAACAACTATACTATCCTTTGTTTTTTTCATACACTCTCACTTGTTTTTATTTTGCCTTCTTGATAAGTTGGATTAAATATTACATAAAAACTCCACAATCTCTAATATCATAACAATATAAGGTATATATTTTTACAGCGTATTAGCTCCGAGGTACTTCAATGATTTGGACTTTTCGATGCTATTATAATCTAAACATTGGTGAATTGTACTGATGTATTTAAGTTCGGTTAATACATACTTTTTATCCTCATCCTTCGATCAGATCTCGTGTCCTACAAAACGATATCTATAACCAACATGTGGGACTGGGGTGCCTCCTGGGCCCTGGCTCTGCTCTCGCCAATGTATCATACTAATTCGGACTCCCAGCGGTGGGCACCGCCAAAAGCGTTGATGACCTGAGGGTATCTCGCCGAATTAAATCCCAAGAGCATACAAACTATCGTATTTCACTGTGATGGATATTGTTAAGCTATAGTTATTACAATAATTTCAGATCCTACAACACGCAGCCGATTATGCCAAATAAGGTTAGGCGGTCAAGGGTCTGGCTCCTCACTTCCGTCACACAAAGCGGTTCTCACATAGGACGGAAGTGGACTAACCAACTCGATATTGTTTCAGGAATGAAGCTAACAAGATGTTTGAAAATAGCTAGGGGATTCTTAATTGTGGCATTCAGATGTAGTTTGAGAGACAATGTACTCCATCAAAAGTTATAATTTAGTTAAATACCGACGTCTTACTCGTTATAAATATCGTTCTACTCAAGGTTAGTTTCGTCTTTGCCTGGTCCACCACGACCAATACCACGACTTCAGCTACCTATATTGGAGAAGAAGAGGGTGCATATTATCCCCAAAGCCAACATGTTTCATTAGAACCCGGATTTGCCAAAACTCGGAGGGAACACAGTGCATGAAGTTTTTATTGAACTTTGGGAATCTGTTTTCACATAAAGAAATACCTCAATATACACTTTGGAGAGGCAATTAACCAGCTATTCTATTTAGATCTGGAGCACCCTTTGCGTTGTAAGGAGTTTTGCGGTATTTCTCTTACACGTTCCAGTCACTGCAATATTTTTATTACCAAATTTCAATATCTATTCTACTCCAAGTTAGGATTGGGGTTGAACCTTTCTAATCAACGCTAATATTTTCTGGTATCCCTCGTACAAGAACATTTGTAATTAAAAATGCATTCTATTTTACTCACTTCTCTAATTAACTCTTACAATTCGAGGGCTTTAAACGCCGAAATTAGATCTGGTGTGTAAGGAATTGAGAGGTGAAAAGGTAAGGAAACGTATTGGAAAATACATATATAACAAGACAGAAGTTATCGAAAAACATCAGTGCAGCTAAAATGACCAGTCAGATGCTTGCCATAGACCACTCCAGCTGTTTTTTTCCAAAACCCTTTAATATTATTTTATTGAAAATTAGAAATATACAAACAATACATTCTGACCTAAAGATGGCTCCTTGCACTGCAATGCTTTGCTTTTTAAGCAGTTTTCGTAAGGAAAAAAATTCTCTGATTACAGTTAAAAATTCTGCCCAATGCAAAGGTACCAGTTGAACTTGAAAATATAGTGTTCCTGATTGTATCCCGTCATGCCCAGGTGATCGTTTTCCCAGACGCTAGCGAACAATTGCCTTGAGCTGTTTCGGACAAACAAACATGTGGTTCTGTTCCGTTCCAGCAGAGGAGGCTGCAGGCAGTCGCCTGTGCTAGCCGTAATGTCCCTAGTGCAGAGGTCTACCAGTTTCTTCGCTTGTTACTCCGTTGCAAGCAGAATGTCGCCGGAAGGTGAAGTGAAGGCGGACAGAAGAGGTCTTATTCTTGGTGGTCTGGAACAGCTTCCATAATGCTCTGTGATCATCTGTGAAGATTTCCATCAAGCTTCGGATTTGCGTTGTGAGAGAATTCACAATCACCTTGTCTTGACTCTCTCAGATCCTTTACCATTTCTTCTTCCAATCATTGCGGAAGGGAATACGTTTCAGAATGTGGTTTGGTAGTAGAATCAAATCCAATTTGACAATAACTTTAGATTCAATAACATGTTGACTACCAAACTTAGCAATATAGTCCTCCGATATTGTCTCGGTTATTATATTCATAAAAAACCGTAAATCTAGTCAGTTAATTGTATTAAGGACAAACCCAAAGTTTAAGTGGCGCCGCCCTTGAAGTTGCCTTAACACCCATACCGGTGGGCCAATTGGTCAAAGGCCGCCCTTAGCCCATTACAGTGAATACATGGGACTTAGTTTGACTCTTGACCTTTGGGACCATTATGCACTGCTATATCGGGGGGGGACAGGTGAGTTATAAATAGGTTGCTACCCTCATAATGGCTATTGCCGAGCAATAAGACGGAAGCAATGGAGCGTGTACGTGATATTTGCAGAGATTGTCTTCGTTTCCATGAAGTGTCTAGGGTGATTATATTAAAGTATACTGTGCAGAAGCATTAAGCGCTTAGATCACGCGAGCTGATGTATGCAAACCAGTCTCAGTACATCGCAAACTTCATAACGGCACGACGAACTTTGCCAACAACCTTCTCATGTTTCTATTTAAGTGGTTCACCTGTCTCGCGGTTTTAGCTCGACCTAATAAATGAAAATTCTCAGCTCAGTACTCCGCGCATAAATATATATGTATATATTTAGGTTACTCTCCATACAACTTCTGGGCTAATTCGAATTAATTTAGTTAACTTAAATTAGTATTTTGTGGATTATCAAGTACCCGTTTTATTAATTTAAAAGAGCATCCTGATATGGTGTTTCATAACTCGTGTAATCAAGGGGAGGCAGTATCCGTAATACAACGATAAGTCAATCTGAGGTTGAAATAAGTAGAGAGGACCGGTAGTCGATATTTGGGCACTATCGATATCTCAATATTATCGATGGTAAACTATCGATAATTTACAATTCCCCTTTCAAAGAGAAAAACCTTTCAAAGTGTAGGGGTTATTTATTGTCCAGGTATTTTCTCGGAAGTTAGAAGAGACAATTAATTGTTTTATGAAGTTTTATTCTTTAAACTAATTCAGAAGGATTGACTGGGGATAAGAGACGTCGAAGAACCTGAAGAGAAAAAATGAATTGAATGCTCGTATGCCACTGACGATGGTGAAAGAAGGAAACCGCAAATCCAGAACAGAAATGAGTTTTACGGTTGATGACTTCCTGTAAAATTTGCAATAAATAAGCACTGGTTGGCTCCCTCACCATCCATAACTAGTCGAAATCGCCTACTGATTGAGCCTTTACTCATGAACGTCTTAATTCAAGAAAAAAAAATTACGACTCAGCAGTAAGTTTCTATAATTACTTTAATTAACTGAAAGGTGTTATCTGGGCTGCACCTTTCAGATTAGCTAAGCTGCCTTTAAATGATAGGGGCACTTCACTTTTGAAGAGTGCTCCTAATGCAATTGAAGTTGCATACTTGATTAGGTGTTCCATCGTGCAGAAAATTATTATTTTAAAAAATTGCATTCGTATCCCCCCCCCCCCACTGGTGTGTTTTCTCGATAATAGAGCTCATGTATCATATAACTCTAATTTCTAAGAATAATATTTTATAAACCTTGTAACCAATTTCAAACATTCGAAAATAAGGCAAAACTAAGGCTTATGGTACTTAATTAAAACATCCGTAACTCAATTCTAGATATGTGATAAGGTTGACTGGAGTTTTACCGTACTTGGTAGGTGGCGTTAAAATAACTTAAATTCAAAACAATAAAAACGTCAAAAGTTGCTCTATAATTGACATGTTTGTTGATAATGATCTAATGAATACCATTCATTATTAATTCAATAAAGAACTTTTATGTTCATTGCTATTGCTATTAGGGGTTACATGAAGATGAGAATATTAAAACAAATCAAGTTAATCGTGTTAAATTATGGGTTTCGTTTCGGCTGCTAACACGATTTTAATGGCCGTTTGTTATGGCTTTTTGTAACTGAACCCCATTAAAGTCCCCACACATACTACAGATTAATTAAGGCACCGATACCTTTGATTCGAGACCATACATTAATTGTTTTAATACTAATACTTAATAAATTAATGACACTTACTCGTGCTTTATGGATATGACAACTGATGTCTTCCTTATACCAAATGAGACCTCAATGAAAACTCTAATGACACTAGCTTGAACAGGAAACTTACAAAAATCATAAGTCACAGACAGACCTAACAGCACTATTTTTGAGGACAAAGAAACTCAAAAAAAAATGTAAAATTGATATCACGATCTGTCAACAGCTATATATATATATATATATGTGTATATAACTCGGTAACGAGGAGATTGAGACGGAAAACAATCAGTAACTAACCCATCAGCAAGAAGAGGATTGGCATTTTCACGGATTCGCTTGGACATGAAACATAAGATAGTAAATACGCATCTATTTAAGGTTTCCGTAGGGCATTATGGTTTTAACTACGAGTGGGCGGGCATATTCTCGAGAAAAATTCATTAAATTATGCTCTCAGGCTTAGCAGTGGCCAGGATACTACTAATTGAAAATTCATATAACTTCATAATATGAACAAGTCCAAGGAATCCTTTATATTTTTCTCTTATTTTTCAGTTGATTCTATAAGTCTATTCTATAGTGGAAATGGTTGATTTATTTGTAAATACTTAAATCGTAGTTTTCAGAACAAAAATATTTTCAATCCCTAAATACCACCACAAAAGTATAATATAAAGAGGTAAAATAGTCACCTCTCACAAATACTCCCAACTTAAAGAAAAAATGCATTCAATATTCGTTAGCTATTATATTGCACAATTTTGTTCATAAAAAAACATGTAACGTGTAAGTAAATCTGAACAAAAAAACGTCTACCCAAAGCATCTACTCAAGAAGTATAATAATTTCACTGTTACTCTGGCATTGAAATGGATTGTACGCTACAGGTAGTTAATCATTTTTTAGGCAACCCAAACAACAAATCTTTGCACAAAACATTGCGCAAGACTTTCTGGGAATTTAATAACCTGTGTTAGTCCCTGGTGTACTCCAAAACAGGAGGTTACCGCCCGATGACAGTCACATTCTGTTTAATGAGTTTAAAAAAAAAAAAAATGTGGAAAATCATCGGGTCATTAAACATAATTAATGGTTTTAATTATCATAATATTTTAACGTTACATATTAATGATGATTAATTTTTCATGAATGGTAGTTACGTAATTTTGTTTTGAATCTCTTTGTTTTTGTTTTATCTAAACCCAAACCGGTTATTATTTTTGTCTGGTAACTCAGATAATTGTATTATCTTATCGCATTGAACTTTGTTTTTGCCATCGTGCACTCCCAAAACGCGACCAAGAGAAAGTTGAAATCAATTGGACTTGTTGAAAGAAACGACGAGGCTCGAATCCACACCTTTTTTAGCACTAGCTCTACTTTAACACCAAAAATTGTTCAGACACCGTTCCATATCTGTCACTTCCCGAAATTCCCTTATTTCACCTGGAGTTATACAATTTTAGATGCAGGGTCTTCACTGGAAGAAAACATGACGTAATGAAAAAAATATGATCTCTAACCATGATTAGTCACTAATTAATGGATTGAATGTCCTAGTCCACATTAGTCGTGGCTTCAGCGGAATATATTCACTCAAAATCATCAATATTGCTGGATTCACAATTCGCATGTAGGCTTACCAGGAATTGAAGCCTATAAATTTATGTATAATGTACATTATACTTTTGTCACAATCACAAACCGCAACGTAAAATTATTAAAAACTGTATAAAGTGTAGCCAAGCTACAAGACATAAAATGACCTATTGTAAATAGATTCTATACTGATTTTTTTCCCATAATTTATAATAACAAGAGAAGAGGGTATGGGGACGAAAAAAAAAAAATCAAATAAGGTCGAATAGTGAGCCTGGTCTCTTCGTATTGAACAATTTTTTAACCGTAATCCTATTTTTGTTAGCTCTTTAAGACCTGCAAAAATGCATCACTGATGCTGTAAAACGAGATCATTTTTAACATTGTGTATTTTTTATATATATTTCCGTTTTTTAATAGATAAATAAACAGAGGTCCTGAATCAAATACGACAAAAAAAACAAGAGCATCTCAGTTCACTCCAGACTTATAGAGTGTAATCCATACTCAATATTATTTTTAGCCATATATGTTCGTTGTAATTGTTTTATGAATAATCAAGGTGTGCTTATCGCGCATATAAAATACAGGAACTGATCAGTTTTCACCAAAATACCCTACATATTCAAAAATGTTTTAATGGCCTTAATATTGAATTGTATTTTTTTTTTTTTCCCTAGCTCTCAAATTTTTAAGATTATAGATAAGGGAAAATAAAGGAATTTATTTGGGGTGAGCGGATCCTTTTACTAGGAGTACCTGTTTGAAGGTGGAGTGACGACTCCTCTTTTTTTCCTTCATAGCCCCTTCAAATTTACAGATAATTATAGATCCTCAGGCGAATCTATTTACAAATTATTTTTGTATTTCCTGTAGCATCACTAATGAATAAACAAGTATAATGATATACATCATACGTGACTTGACTAAACTGACTAATAAAGGTGATGGGGCTCACCTTTTTGGTCAACCTTAAAACTAACTTACATACTAATTCTTAACCTAATTTTTCCCCGACAGTCTGTTGCCATCGATGCGGGAGGGGTGGTGCGATCATAGTGTTAAACACTGGATTTGTCAGGTGCTGCAACGAGTCAAAAAACTTAATGTGTCTCCGGCGGATGAACTCACCCACCGACGGCACACCAAGCAACAGGTGCAGGTCAGTTAACGACTCCTGAATTCTTTTTGGTCATGTAATGGTCATTGGGTTGTTTTATTAACGAGATCGAACACCTAGCGTTTATAGGAATTGTAGCAAGGAACAAGATAAGTGAGATAATAGAATCAAATTGCTGCATCAAAGACAGAATATAATATCAATCAATCGCCTCAGTCAAAGTAGTATGGCTTTATAAACACACAAGTGGCGGTTCAGTAATGACTGCGAAATCACAGTGAAGGAAAAAAAGATTTAATTAAGACAGAAGAGGCAGATAAACGATATGATGTATCTTTTTCTTTCAACCACTTCGGCTTGCGGATTTCTTTTTGATCTCATACATCGATAATTCACATTCCCCAGTTTCTTGTGATCTGAAGGGATCACTTTATGGGCCATTCTTCGATGCGTTGAATGAAGAATGACTTTTTGCCCCCTTGTATCAAATGCAACTTTCATAAATGATATCATTTGTCTAGCTTGAACAGTAGACTAACTCCCAGACCAGGACAAAGAAACAAACCGACACGTGATAAAATAAGAGTACCAGTTTTTAAAAGAAATCAACGAAAAACTGAAAAGTATAACAAGTTGCAACTCATCTAAATTGATTGACTTGAACTAGTCAAACGGGGCTGTGCAATAACTAAGATCAAGCTCAAAAAATGAATTGTTTGATAATATTCATGATTATAGGATTTGTTATTATTTGTTGGTGCTCAAAAACTATGTTAAATTTGCATTGTTCGTTCAAAGCTCAGATCACATTGTCCAAGCCGGGGTAAGATATTATGGTTTAGTGATTTTAAAGTACATATAAAGTACGTAAGCAAAATGTAATGTCCATATAAAATTTTCGAACGATTGAATAATTTTTTATCATAACTCGCATATATTTATTTTATTCATACATATATATTTTGAATAACTCACAGGCAAACAGGTGAAATATTGATATCTGAAATCGGAGCCTTTAACTTTTCCCTTAGGAATAATGCTTATTGTTTCTTTCATAAAATGAGGTAGGGTTTTTCTTTCATAGATTATGTTGAATATTTTGCACGAATTCGACAAAAAAAATAGGAATAATTATTTAGGAAAATATTATCATTTTTGTAGAAGTGATATATTTATTGTAAATAAACTGTTTGAATATATAATTGTTTGATCACTGTACGATGCTAAGGCAGAGAAGTCGCGTGCCAAAGATCAGATGCAGCGTAGACAAACTACTAGCATTATTCAACCCCTCCTTCTCCCTCCAACCTCCCTGTATATTGTCTATAAATGTTTTAAAAGTGATGGAACTCACCTTATGAATCATAAAACTTATAATATAAACTTACATCTAACAACAAAATCTTAACCTAATTTTCCCCGCAAATCTGTTGCTATTGGTGCCGGAAGGTGGTGGAGTCATAGCGTTAAACACTGGGTTTGTTAGGTGCTGCAAAGATTCAAAAAACTAGATGTGTCTCTGATGGATGAACTAACCGATGGCACGCCGAGCCACGAGTCCAGGTCGGCGTTCTTCCACCTCTCGAGGTGTCTGACCACTTTTCTCATGATCCCATTCTGAAATTGCTGGAGACTTTCAGCTGTATTTTCAGGCAAGTATATGATGGGCCCGTACAGCTGAGCTGGCCGGAGGACACATTTATGTAAAAGACAAATAGGGTGAATGATGCTCCTGTTTTTTAATTTCCTATCCCCTTGTTACAAAATCATTTCATAATCAATACAAATTTTTTTTTTTTCTTAACCCCTATTTTGTTTAATGTGTTTTAAAAAATAAAAATTTTATTCAGCAATATATACTGGCTGTGGGTGGCTCCTTTTACTACATAATATTTTTCGTTGTTAAAAATTATACAAACTAAAATGGGACTAGGTGATGTTTAAGATAGACATACTAGGAATGCTCATAGAATTACTCATGACCAAATTTGGCAATATGTGCGAATGACTAACATATACGATGGAATTACAACTGCTAGAATAGGCAAGTTATATAATACTCATATCTTACATTTTTAGTAGAAACGTGTACCTCAGTTCAGACTTATGGCTCCCATTTTTTTGTCATTTAACCCCTTCCTAACCCTTTTTCACCTGTTAGGGACAAGACACACACTTGTGCCTTAGCCTTCACTAAAGTATGTTCTAGTGCTGTAACTGATTAATATTTGTATATATACCAGTGTTTTGATTGTTGTTAATAATAAAGTTTTTTAAAATATTTTCCTCTACAAGATTATTTAACTGGCATTTGTTTTACACGTCTATTTAGCAGTTATGATGTGGACATACGTACATTTCTTTCAATCAATAAAATTTGAGAGCATAGTAACTTCTATTTTTCCCTTATCCAATCCGATTTCTAATTAATAGATATTAAAATAAAAATATATTTAATGTATAAATATAAATAGTGTGAATTAGTTATGTAACGTTCAAAAGATGAAATAGTTATAACTTTAGCTGATTGAGCTGTTGTTAATAACAGGGGTAGTTAATATTTTTCAGTTCTTACGGAGTGGATTTTAGCACTGGGACATCCAGAATAGGGAGCCATACGAAATGGCGACAGCTCTGTCCAAACAAAGCGATGGAGGTTGCCGTAGCCTCATTTTGTTGACACAAATGCCAACCAACAACGGCCACATGTCAACCGCAGGTACACACGAGCACAAAGGACTCACGAACACCCTTATCTTCGACATACTTCTGAACCCTATTCTTACTATTTCTGACTTATGCTGTGCGAGAAATTGCATACGTCTTACCAGTAGACATATATTAATTTTGGGCGACATTTAGTTTTTCAAAAAAAAAATTGCACAAAAGTTGCTCCCAAAATATCTTTTTGCTGTAGTCAACGTTTCCTCAATTCAGGTATCAAGAGTGTGAATGATAGTATCTTTATAATCAAATTAATTCATTGATACATATCGAATTGGTTACCTTTCTGTCCTATAATATTTCATAAAAGGTATGCGAATAATGTTTTCATTCTAAATCGTTTAAATTATTATTTCATGCACTTTTTCAACTATAAAATACATTTTTGGAAAGGGTTCAAACTTGATTGATGATTACCAATAGACATATATATTAAAGAGTGCTCCTGGTCGTAACTAGCAGTTATAAGGACCTATCACCTGGCTAATTTTTCCCTTTTGAAAAAAGAATTTTTATAGTAATCACAATTGACATTAAACTGAATATTATTTTGGAAAGTACATACAAACAGAATTAAAGAAGTGAGAGGAAACAATATGGAGAGATTTCTGAGGCCGTTGGTTTTTTAAACCTTAAAATTGATTGATTTAAAAAAAAAAAATACTCGGTATTTTGCTATTGTTAATTTTATCAGTTAAACCATATCGTTCATTAAGAAATGCCTTGTTGATTAATAAAACAATATAATATATGATTTATATCAGTATTTATTATATTATTGAAAAGATTAACATAAGAAATCCCTATCGAAACGGGCTTAAAGTGAGCGAAGCACGCGATTTTATTTTGGGTCTTGAAACTATATTTTTTGGGAGATCCTTGACATTCTGTTTTTGGGTACCGTCTGTAATGGCCACTTTTAACTATACTTAAAAAATGAAACAATAGGAGTGTCTACAAACAAGCAAATGTTGGGGAATATTTATTAATATTAAACTAATTTCCATACCCCCTATGTAAAATATCACTTACTTCTATATCTGGTCAAATTCATTTTTTGAATAGCTTCCTATTTATTTTACATATTTTCTAAACATAGAAATTGAACGAACAGACAAGAAATATAGGTAAGGTCAGTTATTTTATACCTCCTGAAAATGAGATAGAGATAAATAGCTTTCATTTATTGCAAAGGTATGATAATTAATTGTTATATTTATAAATAATACTCGACAAAAATTGAATATTTATTACTTGTATTAATCACACCTAATTATTTTATTCTCCCTATGAATATACAACAAATTCAGCTTTTAAGATTACTGGGAATATAATCTAAATTATTCGCTGAATAATAATTAAAACTTTAGTGCTGTTATTATGTTGTGACATAACCTCCTAACGTGACGTAATCCTGAAACAAATTTCAAAAACATAATAATAGCACAAAAATACAGTTTTATCAATAAAACTATTATTTAAATCCCCTCAGCTAAATCTTATTGGTGTTCTGTTTATATATATGCGGTGCTGGGGTATAATGTGAGAACGCATTTTTTACTACTTTCAAAAGACAAACAAAAAGCAACTTGAAAATATTTTAAAAAACCTTTTTTTTCATTACATAATAATAAAAACACCTTATTTGTGAAAATATTTTAAGGCTTCTTTTTTGTTTTTCGAAAGTAGTAAAAAAGGAACTTATCCCCTTTTACCCCTAGCACCACAGATATATAAGTATTAAAAAATATTTTAACAAATTCAGACGGATGAAAATGTTTATTACATATTCAAACTAAGCAAGGTTTAAATGATTGACGTAACATATACATACACTAAAGATAAGTAAGGCAACTGCCCGGCTAGCTCAGTCGGTAGAGCATGAGACTCTTAATCTCAGGGTCGTGGGTTCGAGCCCCACGTTGGGCGAAAATTTTTTTCCTGGAAACGAATAATTACTGTTAATAAATTACTTCTAAATAACAATAAAAAAACTCTTATAGTCTAAAATGTCAATAAAACTTTTCCCTTTAGCTGGTTTACTCTCGCACCTCACACTACTTATATCCTATTTAACGGTATGAAGCGTTTTCAAGTGTATTAAAATAATGCTAGTATAATAAAAGGTTATACACTTTATCATCATTAATTGTTGGCTGTGCTATGTAATCCCTCATACTACAATGACAATTTATTTTTTGTTAAAAAATAGTTCATCCAAGAACGAAAAATACACTCTGCCCTGACAGGACAACTAATAGTTATTAAATTCAAGTCTGCATCACTGATATTGCGATGCAAATTTAATAAACCAATAATTAAAATTAAGTAATATAGGCAAAGGTATTGTATAACATGTTATCTCTTTACGCGAAATGGAATGGAAATGGATATGACAGAATGATTTTAATTATTGCCAATTGTTTTATGGCATATATCCCACTAGTATTAATAATTATTTGCCAAAAAAAATATGCTAGCAGGATCTGAATTACAACGCCCCCCCCCCCCCCCCAATTACCTACTAGATGGAGCAACTTAAAGAAACGGTAAGTATTGTACTGTTCGATTGTGTTTGTTGAAGCTGTCCAAAGTTTTCATATTTCAAATTATTATTACTTTCCTAAATTTGATTAAATCATATTTTTTCCGTAGACTTTTTATGATATTTGGTTTGATCCAAAAACTAGATTTCAATTCAAATCAAAGCAGAAATATACGAAACAACAATATCGCTATAAAGCAGAAAATAATACCCGGTGCAGGTACACACGGGCTGTTTGTCATCGTTCCGACACGATGTTTATCTTCAACAGATATCAAATGGTGGCCTAACTGAAGTTTTTCATATTCCGTTTTTTTATCCGTTTTGAACGACGTTTCATACCATAAAGAAAACTGATCTTTTATGCTCTCCTTCGCACTGTCAACTGATTTCCTTACATCAGCCAACAAATAAATAAATTTAAATATAAATACAAAGGAGCAACAGAGTCTCTAGCAATGATCTCCCTGGACTGCTCAAAAGCTTTCGACTTGGTAGACAGTAACATACTGCTTCAACATCTGATGGAATATGAATTCCCTGAACAGCTTCTGGACATAGTCACCCCCTACCACTGTCCACCGGACCTGAGTACCCTAAGGGTCGGTGCTGGACCCCCTGCTGTTACATCTACACCGCATACAACGTAGGTGCCTCATACCCCAACTGTGAGGTGGTGGGACGATATTGCCTCCATCATGAAGTCCATGTACTGATTTTTCAGCAAGTCTGTAGGAACTTTGTCCAATTGCGAGTATTGATTGCAAAGGTGTTTCATTCATCCATGGGCATGATAGCCCTCACCTTAAGCGTACTGACCACCATAGTCTTTAATGTGTAAATGACCCATAACAGGAGTTCTTCTTCAATGTCTTCAATGATTTTTTGGAATAAGGACATCCGTCTTCATGTCACTACCACTTTTTAGTGGTTTTAGAAATTCTTCTGCCTACATATCACCTTTTATTTAGACCCTCATACTGATTCGTATTCCAACATGACAGAAAATAATTCCCGGAGCTTGATTGGCCAGAGAAACAATGAATGGCTTGTCCCTGAGATCGGGCCCAGTGATTGTCGTCCTCATACGACCACAAAGGTCGACAGGCATACTTGTAAGTAGGATCAACAGAACTTAAAACTTATCATTAAATAATTGAAGCTATTAGATTATTTCCCCAGCTAAATGTATCGTTCTTCCAAACATAGTACGACGAAACTTCACTGCAGAGAAGCCTTATTGTAAAAATTTTTTTTTGTAAATTGTGGTTTTTGGTGGGTTCAGTACTTTATTTGTGGATCAACTTCAACTGGAAAGTACTAAAAAAAAAAAGTTCCCGAAATGGACAAAAACAAGCATGGGTGGGTTCATGAATGGGAAAGCATAGATACTCCAACAGCTTCGGAACTACTAGTTTAGTGTCATGAATTATACTCTAACCCAAACGCTTCCAAATCACTGTCTTTGTTCTTATACTTGCAGATGTACCTTATATGGAGTTCACAGAATTGACCAATATGGGAAAAGAAATACTAATAAATTAGTTAAAACACTTAGAAATTACTTTAAAAAAAAGTATAATTTCTATAATGCACTTTTACTGTAAATTAACCACCATGCAAATTTAAAGTTGAAGCGAACCACGTTCACAAAAAGTGAGACATGTTTTGGCCTCTTAGAACCTGAAATTTTGAAAATGTCTTGACCAGAGTAGCTAGTCAATGATTCAATCATGTCACGGGCAGAAGGGAAATTTGGGTTTGTGATGTCTTAGTTCCTCTTCTGGGACCATTTGCTCTGATTGACAAATTGTTGATAACACTTAGGAGGGGCAAGACAGATACCCCAATCCCCACGGATCAATTATATACACGTATGGCTCGACTCCAAAAATGAGAGATCACTCTCACTTTAAAATCCGAACAAACAGATACTTGTTAAATATACGCTCTATTTTAACGATAATGAATTAATGTTATCACTACAAAGTGAACTTCTTGGGGGAAAATAATTTGTCAACAATAGTAAATTAGAAAATAAATCTCTCATGAGACATTTATGGAAGAATCCAGGACTGCATTTGGAAAGGCGCTGTTTTTGGTACATGGCGTCAGTATCAGGTAGTCCGGAGTGTTTTGGAAAATATATGTATGAGTTTTAGAAGGATTAGTTGATTTTTTTCGCCCTCCTGTTGCAGACTAGTTTTCCGGTTTACTCCTACTTAGCCTTAGGAGGGAAAATGAGTAGATACTGGAATAAAGAGGTAACGAGGTTTGATTAAAGGCAACGAATTAAGATTGAGAGGCAACAACACTTTAGTTGCGGTCCGCTACCTCATCATTTTTAGTCTCAGAAACGAAAAGTTTCATCGAAGTGTTAGCTATTTTCCTAACAGCGAGGTTCACTGATAGTCTAGTTAGTGCAGGCAAGACTTTTGGTCAACCTGCTGGTCTTAAACAACTTTTTCTCTTAACCACTCATATTATGGATTTAATGAAGGCATTAACATCAATATTCTGCTTGCAAACAATATTTTACTATAAACGTTCACAATAATCATGAAATTTGATTTAGTTTGAAACCTTGATCATATTACGTATCTACATCCTATCTGCAAAACCTTCAACTGAATTAATTGCTATTTTTTATTTAAAATGTTTACTGATGATTTAAAAAAAAAAAAAACCTAACCATTTGATAAAGCAAAAAAGCAAGAGATAAGCATCACATAGCAGGGAGAAAACGATATGTGTTCTTATCGAAGCAAATATTTGCCATGTTATCTTGTTTACTATTGAAATCAAAGACAATTAATACCAATGCATTAATTCGTCGTGTTAAACTCTTTTATCTTCCACTATCTTTTTGCAACTTGTATTTATAAAATAGTTTTCTACATCGAAGTCTTGGCACAAATCGATGAAAGTAAAGCTTGTTACTGTCGTCAGTTTAACAAAACAAGAGAACTTCTGTTTTTTTAATGAATTAGTTTTAAAACTGTTTTTATCATATTAGACCTGCAAAAAAGTGCTACGAGCAGGAATCGAACCCTGCCCAAACCGACACAACAGCCCATTTTTAAGCAGTAGCTCTATCTTTCTCTACTCATCAGTCGAAATCTTAAGAATAAAACGAGCTGTAAAATATCGCTAAGAACATTAAATCTAGTTCAGTTACTATAATAAACTATTTCGGCAACTCTCTTCAAGCTACAAGTGAAACAAAACAACATTTGAACAAGAAATTGGAGAATTTGAACAAAACAGCTTTCAATACATGTAAGTAGATGCAAATTTCTTGTGTTCTTGCTGAGATAACAGTCGTTTATTCGTTGCAATCGCTTTAGAAGAAATAACTTAAAACGTTTAAGCTTTGACGGGTTGTCGCACACAAATTGCTCGATCCATCTATCAAATGTAATTGACATAAATGAATGCTTTTGAGAGGTGAGTTACAAGTAATAAATCCAAACCTGTCTCATAAGCAAACAGAACAGCAGAAATTCCAAGAATTTTAGGTTTGATTTCTGTCACAACGGATCTTTGGTCTTCTGCTTTTTAGCTGATCGAGCGATAATTTTAACATATAATTATGTCCCGTTTATTCAAGTAAAAAAAATACTAACGGTTTTTTATTTAAAGCAGTAAAAATCCGTTAATACATATATTATTATAACTTTTATTGTTTTAGGAATGAATGAGAACATTAAAAAATAAAGCCCATAGTAGTAGCTCCAATCTAAAGGACATATTTTCCACCCCTAACTGGTTGTATGTAGTGTAACTAAGAAAGAATTTATTTCATTAGTTATTAGTTGAGGTATTGATCGCACTATTCTTAATGTTAATTATAGTGTCCCAAGCAATCACTATGAAATTCAATTCCATAACTCTCTGATGTTACGTTAATAGCTAATAGTGATATCTATTAGTTTGCTAAAATTTCACTCGCACAACTTATACCTAAGCGTTAAGAATTTAAAATAGTGATATTTAAAAAAAATATATCTATATATTAAATACCTTTCGTAAATTTATTAAACTTAAAATACCTCATTGTATTATGTTAACCATTATGTAATCTGTAATAATATGTTGCTCTTTCGTCATATGAATATTGAAATTTATCAATGGACAACGTTTTAACTTACAATATGTATATGTTCCTCAGGCCCTAAAGCCAGAAAAGAAAGATGTATCTAAAAAAAAACTAAAAATATAATAATGAACAAGAGGTAGGTACAAAAAATCGATACAAAAATTAATAATTTTAAGTGCACCATAAATTTATGAAAATATGAAACATTTGATAAGTTTAAATATAAACAATATGGACAAGAGATAAAGTAGAAAATTAATTAATATATAATCTCTTACATTGCCCTTAGTCAATACCACAAAAAATCATCCTCTTGAATACTATTAATCACTAAATTCATATGTCAGTAATGACATGCAATTTTAATTTATATGACAAGATTTTTAGTTTTGTTGGTTTCTTACAATGTTGGTACACATTTTGTCAATGTACTGCTGCTATCTTTTGTACGACTATGCTTTGCCTTATATTTCGGCATGATGATACCGGATACATCAAAGATAGGGCTTTCTTTGATAATCTCCTTATCTGAATTTTAATTAAATTTTTATTTAATTTTAATTAATAAGAATCTGAATTCTTTATCTGAATATCTACCAGAAGACTCGTAGCTAATTTTATTCTTTTTATTCTCTAATGGTTCAACAGTTACCTCTTAATTTTTACTTAGATGTTTTCTATATTGCAAGCACACGAAAATCGATTTATGGATGGGATATGTGAATTTATGCACATTATAAATGCGGCCCAGAAGCCGGGCGAGCAGTATATCCTACAGACCTAACAATCTGAACACGCCTGTATTATATGGCCAAAGGATAAATCAAGCCAGGACGCACTTTATAGCGAGAAGGAAGATTCATGCTGGAGATATTTTGAACGCATCCATCAATTACTTTCTCCCGGCCTTCAGGAGGAGCCATTGTGTAACTTGCTATATCGGAACATGTTAATGCGGCGTCAGTAATTAAGGACCAGTGAGTTATTAATGATACGGGGACAAATTCGGGCACAGCCCCACCACCATTACGATAATGACATGTTTTATGTTTTTAAAATTACATTTTAGTGCGTTAATAAAAGTATCTTTTCGGCATTGTTGTGTCATCCGAGATGAGCTCGCAAGCTCGGACTAGTCATTTATTTGATTTCCCATCCATGTACTCTGCATAACGACACGTACTTTATAACATCTAAAGGACACCATTTGAACCTTACCTGGTTTCATAAAAATATCTACCGCAAGTTGCGAGTTAACAAAATAAAAATTAACTTATTAATAAAATTAACTATATAATGCTATTTAGTTGCTGAATCCCTTGGCGAAAACTTTTGTAGTATTTTGCCAGCATTAAATCCTCCAACCGAAGTCAAAGTTATGAGTTGTTAGTCTATTATTGCTTTAGCAGCGCTCACCACGTATTTTTCATTTATGAGTTCGTATCCCAAAAGAACCCAACCATTTTATTTATTTCACCAAATTGATTTATTCAATTTTATTTTTACAAAAAAACCTTCATTCTCCTTCGAAATAGTCTAGATATATGTATTGGAATCAATATTTTATTCCGTCGGTTTTGCCTTTACTTCTTCAACGTCCGCGAAACGATTTTTTCATACCCCTTTTGATTTTGGCGAATAGGAAAGATGGGGCACAGATGTCTTACCAAAAGGAAAAGGCGAGGATTTTGATTGAACGAGGACTTGTTATCAACGAGTTGCACATGAATCTTTGTGATAAAATGTTCTTTATTTGCGACACAGGCGCAACCAAAATACTTAGATTGACCTCATCTAATTAGGAGCACCTCTAATGAGGTCCTCGAGGTGTAAAAATAAGCGACCGGTCACTCAACTAGAAAACGAAACCACTCTGTTCAGTCTGACCACAGATTGCGTAATACATGTCTCGGGTCTGACCCGGCGAGCTCTGCTACCGATCACAGTGAACAGCAACCACATCATGGACAGCCGGCGAAGGAGGTACCTAAAAGGCCCCCAAAAACGGGTCTCATATTTTATGACTAAAATCCACCAATCAGGTTACCTCTATAAAAATGACAATGTACTTCCAGATATCCCTTATAAAATACAAAACAATAAGAGTTACGAAAAGCTTCTTAACCGATGAATCGGACATATTAACTGTTTTGTACTTCATCAAGGAAGGTCCAGGCTTAACTCGCGAGAAAAGCCTTCGACCTACAGACAGGTCAAGAGGAAGATAAATACGAAAATAAATGGAAGAATAAACGATGAACATTGAGCCAAAGGAGTAAAGGATTTGGAATGTGGGAAATGCCACCTTCTTCAAAGTATGATTTCGGCCGATTTACAAAGGAAGGAGTTTTAACAAAGTGCATCGGATAGTTATGATTGGAAGCATTTGGTGTAAAGAGGTTTTAATGTTTCCCACAGTCCGTAACTACACATTGGTTTTAGAAAATATTAGTTTATGCGCAGTTTGCTTTATAGTTTGTGTTTACAATTTATATAAAGCAGTCTGTAGAGCTATTTGTCTCAATGGAAAATGATGCAATAGAATCGGTTGTATCAAGATATATAAATTTAAGATGACAAAATAGGCAGGACTCTCTTTGAAGAGTAATTATGATGAATACGCCTTAACCTTCATTGCCCTTGATGTGCCAATGATTGCGCCAATTCTCAATTTCTGTTATGATTTTGGAAGAGGACTAGTCAATAGGCTCGAGGTGAGATGAACGGATCTGCAGCAATGGTTGCAAAGGAGGCAGACAAGTGACCGGATATAGAGAGCGGATGACAGTTCTGTACCTTTAGGTACTTTTGATTGAATAGGATAATACTTGGAATATTCGACCCATAATGGACTTAACCGACGCGGCACGATATATAGGAAGGCTTAGGAAGGGACTGTGGTAAAAATATTAAAAGCTTGGAAAATCCGTCGTGCCTTACCGCGACAAAAGGGCTACCTTCACATCAGCACCTGTGCAAAATAGTGATTGCTACAGTGTTAAGGGTTATCAACAACGCATAAGCCTTGTCGAGTTATGAAATGTCTTAACGGAAGCTAAATTGATGGATGGGGAAGACGTTTTTGTATTTGAAAATTGGGGGAAAAGGTATGGTTGAGATTGGTTCTTTCGAATAATCAGGCTAATAATAAGTCGCCTGTTAGGATAGTGATCGATAAGACTTAAATTTTTAAAAAATTGACTTGAATATTTCTAAAGAGAAGCTAATGAGATTAATGAATGTCAAGAAAATTATTTCAATGGATAGTCGAAAATTGTGTTTTTGACAATAGACCAAAACGGACATCAACTACTAAGGCAGTGAGTGACATGCAGTGCATTTGTTCAATCATGTTGTGCAACTCTTGCCAGTCCAAGAGTTTTGCTTATAAGAGCTAATCAATCTACATTTATTAAATGCATAAATGCTGCATTTAGATTTGTTTTCCTTTCAAAAAATAATCCATGTACGTTTTATTGTATGTTGCCATAACTACAGTAATAAATTCAGAAATAATTCGTTGATTTATTTCAAGATATTTGAATTTTAATTTCGTTTGGTTCAGTGCTTACCAGTGGTTTTACAGCATCACGTGTCAGCCTTTGAATTAAATGTAAGTGTGTGTTTCTTGAATATCCGCATGGAATGTTGTCTACAAATAGTGTCACAAGAAAACTGGATAAAGTATTTAAAAATATTTTTACATTCTTTGATAGGATTTTCTTCTTTGTAATGAATTTCTTTTTACTCGGAATTTAATACAATAGTCTCAAATCCGGGGTCGAATAAAAGCTACTGAAGCTAAGTTTTACTGAAAGGATAAAATTTAAGCATTAATATGCCTCCTCATATATATGATGATTTTATCTAGATTTGTTCCATAAATATCACTAGCAAATCATAACAGATAAGTATTTTTGAGTGACTGTTCATCCAATCGCCATTTAAGGCAAAATGGGACACGCAAACATTGAAAAACATACTATGTGCTGAATGAAATAAATGATTAGCAATGGTTTTGATCGCGCTGATTTCGATATATTTTTTTTTTCATTTTATTTTGTAAGTTTTCATTGAACTGTGTGACCTTATTTTCTCAATAACGGAGTCAGCGTTAAACGACTGAGATTATCCATTAACGTCATCGCTCTATCATGATTATTGCAAAAAATAAATACGCTGGAGCTATCCATGTAATTTTCTGATTCTTGGCCATGAATGCTTGCACAATTTAAAGCTGCTTTGTATAGATGCCTCACAGACATCTGTAAGGATATACATTTTTGTATTCCTGCAACTGATGAAGATTATGTGTGGTATTTAAAATAAGTCCAGCGCCTGGACCAAAAAAAGGAAATCTGAGAAATATGTTATAACTTCATAATAATGTAGC
Organism: Acanthosoma haemorrhoidale; assembly: GCA_930367205.1. Taxonomy (NCBI): domain Eukaryota; kingdom Metazoa; phylum Arthropoda; class Insecta; order Hemiptera; family Acanthosomatidae; genus Acanthosoma; species Acanthosoma haemorrhoidale. The sequence goes on from OV884014.1 coordinate 46,895,470, forward strand.
TTCAGGTGAAAAGGTAAGAGTTTGTTCTAGCCCAGAAATCAGTCAGTTGTCCTTCTTATTAGAGTATTAACTCTTATAACTGGCTTATAGCCAGGAGTAAAAAGGCTCATCAAGCAGCAATCAATAACGTACCCAATGTTTTATGTATCATAGTTTGTAATACTGATTAGGTAAATACTATTTAGTTTATGTATCAAATTATGTAATGATGTCATATTTAAATAGCTAAAAATAATATTCTGAGATCTTGGCCTACACCTCTCATTAGCAGTGCTCTTCCGCATTTTTGTAAGTAACTCTTTCATCTTTTATTCATTTTGAACTAGATTTTGATGCCTGGACGGAAAGGGTATGGTTCTAAGAGAAAAGCTAAAAAAAATTAATGTAAAAAACCTTTATTAATTTTATTATTGTTTTGTTATATACAAAAAAACAAACAACATGAGGTATTGTACAGTACATTATTTTGGATGCCTTCTGTGGAAAAAATATCTAGTCTTGAGCTGTCACAAATAAAAAATATGTATACATAATTTTTGAAAATAATTGGGAAGAAAACAAGATTTCGAAAATATATTTTTTCTGTATAAATTATTAGTTGTGTTATGTAATCCACGATTGGCGTAAATTATAGTAATGAAATAGAAAATAAATAGTGTAACGGCTGTGATTCTATCCCGGGACCTATTTTATAATAATAATAATTGTAAGTTCTGCTATGTAATCCCAATTATTGTATAATAATTACCAATGAAAGGAAAGGCTACCCCTGTCGTCATCAGGTCATACCGATCATGTCAGCAGATTTAAGAAACTCGCTAAAAGAATAATAAGTAGTAAGTGGTATCATATACCTACAAATAATTATTATAATTTGGCTAATTACAAAATAGCATATGACAGTCAACTATAGAATAGTTCATATAATTTATGTTGTCATCAATTTCGTTTGTAAAGTAAACGATTTGGTTGTAGCCACTCCTAAAACACTACAATCATTTTTTTGAGGGGAAAATCTTCAAAAGATCTATGTGGTTTCCACACCTCCTGTAACAATCATATCGTATTATGTTTAAGCCTCACACGTTAATGTGACTGTCGGTAATGGCATGTCATATATTACCTTCATAAGCCTTTTCTCCTTCATTATTTTTCAACCTTTCAGATCATTTGGAATGACATTACTTTTTATCATCAGTAGGTTGAAAAGTAATGAATGACATTAGAGATAATGACGTTCTAATCAGTTGCAAGGATAGGGATTAAAAAAAAAATAGGCAATTTTTTATTACTATAAAGCAATCCACCCACAAAAATTAATCCAAAAATATTATTTTTAGTAATATGATTATGTTGAATTAAAAATAAAATAGCACCCAAAACTTCGTGATATATTGTCAATCGTTCAGTTCTTTATCCATCAAGTATTTCACTAAGAATTATTTATTTATTTTGTAGAATATATCTCATACCATTAAGAATATTAATAATAAATACCACAAACATTTAACATAAATAAATGAAAAATGAATATTTAATAATGAATAAAAAATTAAATAAAGCCAAGTACCACAAAAGAAAGGGGAATGATACAAAATTAAAAATAACGGTGTTGATACATGACGATGCTTATATAATATTAATAAGTAATAATTGATTACAATAATACCCAGCTGTGTTGAGAACACTGAAGCCTATCCTACCAGACCACGGTGTCCTAGAATCGATTACCTCCGAAATATAATACTTGACTAGACAACTGACGAGCACGAGATTGTAAATGGCCGGATGATGATACTTACAATGCCTGAGCCTATGTATCTGGCCTCCTTGCAGTATCCTTATCATTGAACCTTCATTTGTGCTAGTCAATATATTCGCTTACTGTACAGTATGTGTCTGTTTAAAGTCGAACTTTAAGTACTCAACAATTACAAAAGCTACAATTTAATGACGTTTTTCAAAACCAGTAGGAACGGTTCTACTTCGACTGAGTTGCAAGGCCGGAGTTTGGTTTTTGATGAATATTTAAATATTCCACCCATGTCTTCATTCAAAGCTTACGTCGTAGTCTCTTCTTAATGATTTTTTTGTAGTTCAGGGAGAGCTCAGTCGAAGAGATTTGATTCGGGCACGCCTCTTGTTCGACATAAGATAGATCAAATGGAACAACTCTATACCAGAGATATTGCCATTCTCTGTCTCAGGTTCTTTAAGTATCGTACAAAGAAGGAGTCAAAATGAATTAAGCAATAAGACTTACCATGATGTGCCTTAAAAAGAAGATGGGAAAGAGATGAAATGCTGCATTTGGAAGGATTTGAGGAATAATGAAGATGGTGTATAGGTAGGTTGTGTACAAACCATCATGCTGATGGGAGACACCCAAGGTAAATGTTGGCATAACTCAAAAAAACAGGGAAATTCCCACTCGTCACAACAAAGAACTAACTTTTCCTCGGTCAGTCCAACAAGGAGAGTGGAAAAATGCCTTATACAATTGACGGTATTCTCATCACTTTTAATTTTAAGGAGTATATCGCGTATTTCAGAAGTTTAGGTGACTATGGATAGGTCTTAGGTCTTGAAAAAAATCGATAAATAGAAGAGATTTTCAAAATCGATTAAGAATTTAATATCGCCGATATGGTTTATAATTAAAAATATTTATGTACTGAAGTTAAGTAATAAAACATTATGACATTATGATTATGACTCTGTGATTTGTAGGTATTGCCGCAGCGAGCAAGCCCGACTACTGGAAGCAGTGACGTTCAGAGCTGTTAAAACCCGCTCATAAACATTAAAGGGAATTGATCACTTAGCGTGAATGAGCCCCGGCCGTAGATTTAACAATCTCAACACGAATACATTAGAGACTTGCTCACCGGACAATAGATGGCATCGGATCTGCTGAAGGAAAACAAACAGCCGCTGGAGGAGAGATCCCATGCAGGCGGATTAATCTTCACCCCCATCTCCTGCCCGCATATGAGCAATTGGGTCCAATTCGTGTACAATGTAAAGGGAAGCTTCACAGGGCTCTTAGGCCCACTTTCTACTTGGCACCTTTTAGTTAACGCCGAAAGACTCGCCATGAATCACGCAAAGGACTGGTTTATTTCTACATCTCGCTGTTACATGATATAATCTTTTAATCTATAGCCTACAGATGACAGTCATTTCAACACTGTATATACTCATAATATAACTATAGAAGTGAACGGAAACATTGCTTTACTTTATAGTCTAATGTTCCCACATTACTTTAACCCTCTGCCGCTGTGCACTAGTTTTTTTTAATTCTATTCCTCTTCCTGCATCCAAGAAAGTGCTGTATTTAGGCTTCCATCTCGACAAAAAGCTAACATGGAACCCACATACGAGGCTAAAAAGACAAGAACTAAACAGACGCTTTGGAAAAATTTACAGACTACTTCGATGAACATCCCATCTCTCAATAGATAATAAATTACAAATTTACAAAGTTATACTTAAGCCAATCTGGACATACGGAATAGAGCTATGGGGGACAGCAAAAAAATCGAACATCAAGCGCATTTAAGCCTTTCAACAGTCAATGCCCCTTGTTACGTCAGCTACAAAACCCTACATAACGATCTTAATATACTTCCCGAGAATCCCGCTACCTCTTTCGCATACGAGTGAGGTGACAACCATGTGGATTTGGGAGTTTTCTGGGATGTTTGTAAATGGCGTATAGTGAGCGACTGAATCACAATTAATTATTGCCAAATAAGGCAGATTGTAATTTTATCACAATAAAGAAGTATGAAACTAACTGTTTAACTAATTAATGACAGATCACATCGATGAACAGGGGTCTCACAAAAAAGCAGAGCGCACATGAGTCCGAAGTACACGGGATCATAGTCGGCGCTCCGACGCATCACGTCTCAATGATGATGATCATCATAAATCATGAGCGCGCGATCCTCTGTCCGAACTCCTCCAAACCTATCTGCTCATCCAATTATTTTTGTCGATTCCTCATTCATTAATGCATTCCTACAATCCACGTCTTTACCTAAAGCAGTGGTGGGATCCTTACGTTCTATTTCGAATAGATATATGCCATGAGCTCCTGAGCTGAGTGTCTGTGACTCTCATCCCTATTGTCTAGGTTTCGCGATATGGCGAAACGACGAGGGTGAGGCCCTCTCAGGAGCTCAACTGTTCCCGACTTTTCTACGAGCTCACATGAGGTAAGAGATGCATGGTAAGACTTTTTTATCCATTACGTTCTATTTGCTTTCCTATTGCTGACGAGATTTACATTCACACATGTAGATTCAATTCCCATTCTCTATTAAACTTCCATTAAACGGTATACAACTTATTGTATATTGCTTGCTTAAGTTAATAACATCGAAATTTAATGCTATAAATAGCTCATTTTGTTTTGATTTTTTTTTTAATGTACGTGTTGTCATTCAATCATGCTCCGCCTTGTTCCCTCTGCCACCTGGAGCAGATTCATGTCAATATTTTCATATTCTCTCTAGTCATGGATGGCACCTTCCATTCTTCTCTAGAATGCAAAGAAAAAGTTTTCAATTTGTGTTATTTCATTCAGTCCATTATACAAATAGTTTTGCATCATTTCTAACCATCACCAGAATCCAAAATTAATCTATGCCATTATATATTTCGTATGCAACTTATTTCCATAGCTCAGCGATCCTCCCAATTTACCTGCAGAATTGTCTAGTTCGCTACTGTGAGGAAGGATGCGTTGAGGTCTCCCCCAGACCGTCACTTCTACGTAAGCACAGCAGAAATTGAAGAAGAGAGCTAGAGTCAAAGGTCTCCTAATAATATTTTTCTAATTTTGTCAGTTAATTGGCTCTGGATTGAATTCTCCATTTCTATTAGCGTAAGTTCTTTTAGAAAGGCTATCCGGTCTGTTTTAATTGTACTTTGTAGAAATTGTATCTAAACTGATAGCAGCGCAACGCCTCAACAGGAAAAAACAAAAACAAATGATCATTCACCTGTATACATTTTCATATTAATTACGGATGTAAGAATACAATGTTTTCAGTTAACTTTTATTATTCAGAGCGTGAGACACGATCCTGTAATAACACGCCGGACACGTCCTAGTTTTGCTTGGAGCAATAATCCAATAACAGCGTGCACCTAACTCTCCCGGCTGACCTGGAAAACTTCATTTAAAAACGCTTTAAATATATAAATGATTAAGTTTAGCGTACATTTCTAGTATACAGATCCTAAAAAAAAATAAAAAAAACCTTCTGCGCTGGTCACCACACCTCGGGTATAACCGGTTATATCCTGGAAGCATGTATTTGCAAACTAATGCTTAATACTAGACTATATGTACAGTTTTAATACTAATATTTACAGTGTGTTCCACACCATTTTGTTACAACGAAATTTTCGTCACGTTAAGTAGTTTATTTTATCTATGCTTTTAGGGACAGATGGGAATTCAGGATCATACTCTTATTTATAATTTCAAACAATGATCAATAAAATATTACAACATTTAAACAATGATGAAACTTTTATTATTATTTCATAGCGATTGAAAAGAGATTAGTTAACTAGTTAACTGGGGTTTTGTGCTGCAACTGTGTATATCATGGATCCGAGTGAGCACGATATCGAGGACAAAGGCCCGAGGCACCTCTAACCGACCGGGGTGAGTGCGGCACCACTTTCCCACCTGTCTGTTAGCCTGGTCATGTATTCTCGTATTAAGAACACGAGGACTGATAGGAAAACATGTTTCTACTAATTGCGCCATTGCAAATATAACCAACAAGGATGCATCAATATACATTTGTAGACTCCTTTACGTTTTGTTTTTTCTTTCATAGCCTCTTTTTACAAATTTACAGATTGCCCTCCTATAGTCTCAAATTCCTTTATTTTTTTTAAATAACAAAATTATTATTTACTGTGGATTCGTAGGCGAATCTATTTACAAGTTATATAATCAATACAAGTACAATGATACACAATGTACTTGGTTTCATTGACAAGACTCTACAATGTGATGGGGTTCACCTTTTTGATCAAACAAAAAACTTAAAAACTAATTTACATACTAATTCTTAACCTAATTTTTTCCCGACAGTCTGTTGCCATCGATTCGGGAGAGGTGGTAGGGTCATAATTTATAGTGTTAAACACTGGATTTGTGAGGTGCTGCAACGAGTCAAAAAACTTAAGTGTCTCCGGCGGATGACCTCACCCACCGACGGCACACCAAGCAACGGGTGCAGGTCAGCGTTCTTCAACCTCTCAAAGAGGTATGTCGGACCACTTTTCGCATGATCCCATTCTGGAAATGTTGGAGACATTTGGCTGTATTGTCAGTCAAGTGGGTAAATAGCGGGGCACCGTACAGCAGAGCTGGCCGGAGGACACATTTATATATCACCAATTTGAGACGAAGCGACAGGTTGGGTGAAGTTAGCAAGTGCGATAGCCGGTTGTAGTATCTCTGGAAACGAGGTGCTCCCATCACGTCTATCTTCTACTCTAACGCTGAACATACTAATAGATCGAATAATGGCCTTGGGTTTCGACGGTAAAATAGTTTTGAAGAAGCCAGAACTTGGCGAAATTGATATTTGTATGATTTTTTTTTTGTTAAAAAAGTCAAACTCATTTGAAGAAGTTTTGTATGATTCCATCGAATGGAGAGGGTCCCCAATTTCTCTGAATTGCACGAATAGGCTCCTCCAACTTTTAAGCACAAGCGCATACTAAAACATTGCTCATTGTAACAAGATCTGAATAGAACATTTCATACCAAGACAAAAATGGTCTTATGTTTACTGAGGAACTCCAGGCACCATGCTGCTGCGATGCTTGAAGGCCAAGGACCTGATCCCATCGGCAGCTAGAGCAATATCGAACCGTCCTTCGGTCCCTTTAAGAATCCAGATATCCCGCTTTACATTATCGATTCTCGCGGCCACTGCGTTGCCGTCGGTGCAGTCCGGCAGTACTTATCGATCTATGAGCATGCGCCAAGCACAGCAAGGCCGCCTAATGATATCTAATGACTTATAATCAAGGTAATAGCCTTTGAGATAACGGTAGCAAGGTACAATTTTCGCGATTGGCTACCCTTATTAAGACGATGATAAGGAATCTTGCACTTTTTAGTTAACTATTGTTTTTTAAAAATAAGTTAAATTAATTACTTGAACATAAAAAAAAATAATTACTTTCCCTGTCTCACCTAGGAGATTTTTTTATTATTATTACTGGTAGATCCGATGGTTTCTCAACCTAACCCATGTTAAATTCCAAGTACTAGATGTATGTAAGTTGGATTAAAGAAGGACCTCAGCCATTGGGGGACCACCGGTCTCACAGAGCTTGTCAGGTCCGACGTACTTTGAGGTTTTAGACTTTTCCATGTTTATGAAAACGAAAAAAATTGTGGACTATACTAATGTGTCCTAATAAGTTAGGAGGTTTGCGTGGTTTTATCTGCATCCTCCGACCATACCTCCTGGGTACGGGAAACCTGAGCTGCTCTTGTCCTTGTAAAATTTTGGCTATTATTATTATGGCTCCGCACATTGGTGGGGTCCACAACTGAGCTTAAATATAACGGCGTCGATTAACTGAGGGTTTCACGCCAAAATAGAACTAAAAAACAAAACAAACAAGGACCTTAAACATGCAACGAATTTATTATAGGCATATCGCCTGTCGTCTGTGTTACATTGTATTCTTTTTTTACGTTGAGTTTTAATTTATGCATTTAATACATATTTTTAAGGTGGCAGAATAACAGTATTCTGCTCAGGGCCAGTTTCTATAAATAGGTTACATTAAGTTCGCTTGTATACGGGATTAGGGTGGTTTAATAGGCTACTATGGAATTTCGTAAACTTGGAAGGGATGAGTTCAAGAATGTAATGTATATTAAGATCGTTATGAAGGGTTTTGTTGCTGACATAATAAGGGGCATTTACTATTATTCTCAGGACTTTTGATTGAAAGGATTGGATACGCTTGATGTTCGACGTTTCTGCTGTCCCCCATAGCTATATTGGCTTAAGTACAACTTTGTAAATTAGTAATTTATTTTCTATTGAGAGATGGGATGACCTTTGAATTAGTCTGTACAGTTGTCCAGAGCGTCTGTTTAGTTCTTGTCTTTTTAGCCTCGTATGTGGTAGGTCAGTCGTTTGTCGAGATGGAAGCCTAAATACCGAACTGTCTCGGATACAGGGAGAGGAATAGGATTTAAATAAACTAGTGGACAAGACTCGCAACAGAGGGTGAAGGTAATGTGGGAGCATTGAAAAGATAATAAGTTCTCTGTCCCTCATAACGAAGAGAGCAATTTTATTCGGAGGAAGGTCCGTGTAGTACCGAAATCTCGCCAGATGTAGCTTGATTATGACTCACATTATCTACTTTTTAGTTGGATTACGCAAAGTCCTTAAACTTAAATAAGCAAGCAACAAATCTAGCATCTCGTCTAATGAACGGCACTATTATATTGCATATTAAAAATTAATTAATATTGCTTTTTCCGGACCAATATTAATTTCTAAACTGCAGGTTTGAGGGTTCAGCTCAGACCCGAATCTTCAACAGACACTAGCACCATTCAAAAATGAATTAGTAAATTACTTCTTAACAGTTACTTCTTCGAAAGTACCCAATATATTATTTGATTGTTTTTCGTCTTGCTTTATGTTCATGTACGTTTGTCTATTTCGTTCACATCTTCTTTTATGACAATCGGCCCCATCTGGTTGTTTCACCTCTCACTTTTTACGAAGCTTTTCTAAATATTGCCTGCATACCCACCCTAAGTCTGGTTATGAAACCTTGGTTTCAAAAACTTGGTTTTCCTTTCGTCTAGAATTCGGCGTAAAGGTTTAAACTACCCTAGCTGGCGTTGCTAATTCTCGTGATCGTATCCTGACCACTAGATGCGGTACCGCCTCCTCGATTACCAGTTTTTGGGTGCTCCAAACACCGAGCTAATGAGTGAGAATCATCCTTATATCTTCCAAGTTCCGATATTTGGATAATAATTAGTTGACTAGCCATTATTAATAATCATACCTACGGACAACGAAACCAAGCGCACTAAAAGTGATATCTCTTTAATATTCCATAATATCAGAGTCAAAGGTTTAATTAGCTGGAAGGAATAAGAAGAAAATATGTCATGGCATAGATTGAGGAGTATGCGGTGTCAAAGAATTCAAACAAAGTAAGATAATAGTAAATATTTCTCTCTCTAGTGGGGTTGTTAATAATTTATTCAACTTGCTGTTCATTATTTTTAGATTTGCTGAGTAAGCTCATTCAATTTTCATGCTTGTCGGAAAAATGCGATAGAGAAAAACTAAAGAGCTTGCCCGATGCTTAAATATTTAGGCGTGCTAAATATAACACGGAAGAAAAGTCCGTAGGCCAACAAACAAACAACCGGTCACTTGTTAATAGCGCTTCAGTGAGTGTATATTGTAGTAATATTTTTATATCAAATTTAATTTATTAATTAGAATTAGGTTGATTTCCAGGGAGTGAGTTTTCTGAATTTATTTATGTTGAGTGTTGAGGTAGTGTTTAGGACATTTAAAAAAAGAAAAAGTGAGTGGAACCCCACCAGTGGCCTGTGGGAGCGAAGTAACCAACCCATTTCCTAACAAGAAGAATGTAAAATTGCAATAACCTAGTGTAAATTTTTTTTGTATTAGGTAATAATCTTTAATTATAAAAACTCTTTAACCAATTATGTTAATACGGAACACTTGAAATAGACAAAAATAAAAAAGGCCTTATAGTACCCTGAGATCATATTGATTGAAGCATTAAACAATATACTGTTAATATTTATGAAATTTCTTTATACTCTTTGTAAATAAGGAAGTAATAATATTTTTAAAAATAAACTAATCTTTACAATATGTTGATCAGATTATTTAGAAATATAAAAACCATTCTTTTATAGTGGGAATTTCTGGCTATATTCAGTGTTCAGACAAAGAAATTTCTAGGTTTAGTAGATTACACCCAACTAAGTGGCATATGCTAAGGATTTTAAGCACAGGACCTTTGCACCTGTATGTTAAAGTGAATAGGTGTTGGTTAAAGATAGAAGTAGATTAATTAAAAAATGTTTAATGTAATCATTTAATAAACAAATAGAGTAGACGCAGAAAAGTATTTATTAAAGAAAATGAGAGGCTGAGGCGAAACTGCATAATTAATAAGCTCTGATATTTATCGATATGGTGGACTACAAAATTAAAAAGCGGAGTGAAAAGGGGCGATGTTGCACTCATTTGAGTCCGGTGAATGCCAATTGAAACCTTACTTGTTTATTACATAACTTCGCGTGCAGGCTATATTGATCAAAGCGGCCCCAATTTTTATACATTAGCATAGAATTCTGGATGCTTCGAGCCACTAATTTATACATGGGACAAATATGTTATTGGGTAGGAGTATATAAATAACATAATGCAATAATATAGACATATATGGCGTTAGTAGTTTATAAAACATAACTGTTTGCTATTTCTATGTTTTTGTTTGATATTATTAAGTGTTTTAGACAAAAGAAGCTTTTCCCTACTTCTTGTGGGAGTATGCTCTTAACTGTTGTCAGTGACATAGCTCATATTAGGTCTGAGTGTTGAGCTGAGTCTTTTCGGTACGGCTGTGCTTACATTTATAATCACCTTGTGGTCAAGACAATCGAGTCTGTGGTGAGACCAAAGAATTACTGACTGCAGTCGGTTGTTCTACACATTGAGGTTGAAGGGCTCCTAATGATTGTGATATCAATTTTCGGTTGCGCTTGTAGCTCGAATGAAGAACTCTATAATTACTATGATTCATGAATAGCAGAAACGTTAAACATCAAAATCCTTCCATTCTTGTAATTTTATGGGGTAGCTGCTTTAATCATAAAGGTAAAAGTCGTTTTATTTATGGATCCTACTTTAGCTTCCATTTGTATTTTTAAATTGTATTATGTCACATGAATTATTGTATGTTGTTAGTTATTTGATATGTTGTTTATTGTTTGAATAAATATTCTTCATTGCAGGAAGACTAAAGATCTTTAATCTACGTGAGCTTCATCACGCGTACAATAACAGGACATAAGAAAAAGCTTCTGACATACAGCAGAATCATCTTTCTCTTATTTATCAATTATGATACAATTTTATTTCTGTAAAATATTTACATGCATAAACATAAATATTTAGATGAAATAAAGTTCCCAGAAGGACGCGAACCCATCCTCGATGACATATTATTATAGAATTATATGGAAATAATCCTCGATGACAGGTCGGCCGGAGCCCTTGTGATTTTTCCAAACATTGGTATCAAGGGCTTGTAAAAAGTAATTTAAAATTTTCTGTAGTAAAATACTAAAGTATTGAGTTGGCAAGAAAGTGATTTCGGTTTGCATCAGTAGATATCGTTATGTTTGTTTCGTAATTCTTTTTTCAATGTTAGAATTTTTTTCTATTGAGGTTTGGTAGATCTTTAGATCGCTATAGAAAAAAAAGCAGTGTATTTTTGTTCACTGTCAGTTTACGGTTAGTTTTAACATAGAGTGCAAAAATAAGCATTTTCGACACATTTTACTTTTTTATTTTCATAAAGGCAAGAAATCGGCTGAGGCTCACAAAGAGATATTTAAAGTTTATGGTGTTGATTGTTTAACAGAACGCACGTGTAAGAATTGGTTTAAAAACTTTCGTTTTGGAGATTTTTCACTGAAAGATGATTCAACATTCTGGTCGACCTTCTCAAGTTGATAGAGAGATTGCAAAACAGTTAAATGTATCACACACAACAATCGAAAATCATATATGGACTTGTTAAGGAGTTCGATATTTTGGTTCCGCCACGACAATGTGAGGCCTCACAATTCTTTAGCAGCACGTACGAAACTATTGGTGCTTGATTGGGAAGTGATGTCGCATACCCCATACAGCCCCGACCTTGCACCATCGGATTATCATTTATTTCTTCGTCAGTAATAACGATGACCTCAAATTGCACTTGGTTGAGTTTTTTTATGGTAAGGACCAGAAGTTTTATGAGCACGGGATAATGAAGCTACCAGAAAGATGGCCAAAGTTCATCGGACAGAACGGTTGATATTTGACTGATTACTTTATTTTTTTGTATAGAAGTTTTATTTCACACTAAAAAACCAAAATTACTTTCTTGCCAACCTACTATATATTACTAAAAGAATAAAATCATATCGGATGAGAGGTGGAAGCGACCTTCGATCTTCGTTTTTTTTAAAAACTTCATTATAATATTTTTTAATTTAATTTCGCTTTGCTGTGGTATTAGATTTTATTCATTACAGGCTGGCTGTAATTTAATGACAATTAAAAGAATCTTTCTTCCTTCTGAAATGATTATTATAGTCTGTATCTCCGATTTCCAAGATGAGAGGTCCAGCCAGCATCCGGCTCTGTAAACTGTAAATCATATTTCAGAAATTTTGACAAAATCAGGTCATTGTTCACTGTTATTTTGTCACTGGTTTTCTCACTAAGCCAACATTTCTTTCTTTGAATCATATGTGTGTGTGTGTATAGTCTATAATCCAATGGGAATACAATACATTTTTAACAATTGTCGGGTTGTATAACGTTCTAATCATAAAAATATTACAGGTTTTTGAGCTCTATTGTAAAATTTATTTTAGTTCACAACTAACTGAATCCACTGCTAACAACTCCATATTTCATGTAGCCACTTTCTTATCAATCAATTTATAGCAAATTAGTACACGTACTATACTTCTCTGCTATGTGTGCAAAGGTAGAAGAAGAGCTTGCCGAATCAGTAGCAGGGGGATAGATGAATAGGAATATGGTAGGTAGGCAAATAAATATACCATTGGATAACCAGATCAAGTATCATCCTCATACCGGAGTGTAAAACGCAGAGTACCGGGTACGCAAGAGTTGTTTAAAATATTGGAAATCAATATAGGTTGTATATAAATGAATTTCCCCCGGGAAGGGTGGCGGGGCCATAGTGTTAAACACTAGGTTTGTTAGGTGCTGCAACGAGTCAAAAAACCTGACGTGTCTCCGGTGGATGAACTCGTCCACCAATGGCACACCAAACAACGGGTGCAGGTCGGCGTTCTTTAACCTCTCGAGAGAGGGATGTCTGACTTTTGCCATGATCCCATTCTGAAATTGCTGGAGATTTTTAGCTGTAATGTCAGTCAAGTGAGTATATAGTGTTGCACCGTACAGCAGAGCTGGGCGGAGGACACATTTATTCGAGAATATCATCAGTTTTGGACACAGCGAAGTTGGGTGAAGTTAGCAAGTGCGAAAGCCGGTAAGACCGTTGTCGTACATTTACTATTTTGGTACTAAAATGGGTAGAGAAATAGAAATGCCTATCCATATTTATACCCAGAAAGTACATTGAAAAAGCCGGCCAGTTCTCTTGCCCTCCTATAGTCTCAAATTCTTTTTTTTTAAATTACAAAATTATTATTTACTGTAGAATCTTAGGCGAATCTATTTACATATTACATTTTATATGTGCTGTACCATCGGTACACTCTATACAAGGTTTGAATCTATATAAAAGTTATATAATCAATACAAGTACAATGATACAAAATGTACTTGGCTTAATTGACAAGACTCTACAATTTGATGGGGTTCATCTTTTTGATCAAATAATAAACTTAAAAACAAATTTACATACTAATTCTTAACCTAAATTTCCCCCGGAAGTCTGTTGCCATCGATTCGTTAAGGATGGTAGGGTCACAGTGTTAATAAACACTGGATTTGTGAGGTGCTGTAACGCGTCGAAAAACTTGATGTGTCTACGGGCAATGAACTCATCCACCGACGGCACATCAAGCAACGGGCGCAGGTCGGCGTTCTTTAACCTCTCGAGGGAGGTATGTCCGACCACTTTTCTCATGATCCCATTCTGGAAACGTTTGGAGACTTGTGGCTGTAGCGTCAGTCAAGTGGGTAAATAGCGGGGCAGCGTACAGCAGAGCTGGCCGGAGGATTCATTTATAGATCATCATAAAAGTCTCAAATTATCAACGGACCCCTAGCGACTTTTCTACAGGGTTAGGTGAGCATCCGAGAGGCCAATAACTTTATGAAAGTAATAAGAAAGAAATATAAAGAACCCCGTCACACCTAAGTAACAAAGAGAGAACTATAGGACAGGCTCAAGATCGGCAGGCCTCCTACCCTTAAGGAATGACCAAAAATCTATTTACCCCAGAGACATCCCTGGAAACAGGATTATCCTGCATGATAAGCTGTTAAAAATAGAATCCAGACTTCCCAGGCTTGAGTCTCTTGATCGAGAAGCAGAAATTACTAAAGACTTCATGTTTTTTTATGAGATTGGAACTGAACTCATTCGCTGAACATGTCGGCGTGAGATGGACGAAGATGTCCTTGAGACAACCATATGAGTGAGCGCAGCAGTGGGGCTCATAAAAAGTACTACAAGATGTTTCCAGCTTGTTGAAGAATGATAATATAGCAAGAAACTAACCACCAATGCCTTTAATGAAGGGATGGATCAGTATGGGTCATCCAAGCAGTCTGAACGACTCAAGCGGTGCGAGGGTACCCTCACCATTTAAGGACAATGGCCGAAGTAAGGGGAGACTGTAAAATAAGTGCTGAAATACTCACTTTTTATTGCTTGACAGGAATCACCTGGCTTCACAGTTCGGGGACTGACACACTTTTCAGGTCTCCGAACAAAGGTGCACTGAAGAAAATAAAGCGGTGTTTCATTTTCATGGAGCCTAATAGGTAAATTTAATGTTCCATTATCTTGAGGGTATTGCTTGTTGCAGTTATGAATGATGATTTCCAATATTTAAGTCTCACTACTGAATAAACACTACTTCTTTCTGTCTCTACAAAATAAGATTTACGAAGCCTTATTCAGCTCTAAGTTGTAAAGACATGTTAATGTGCATCTCTTAGTTCATTGTAAATGCCTTATCGTTCCATGAGTGAGTTATTGCAAAACACGTTGTGCGTTTACAAATCGTGTACTTCAATCGTTCCGACATTTATCTATATATAGAATTATAAAGCAAGTCGATGGTTCACATAACTGGCGCCGAGTCGCGTCGCGTAAACTAGGAAGGACTCAACACAAGAAATAATTATGGGAAGAAAAAAGAACAACAACGCAGTTTTATTTATGAAGGTGGCTAGGTTTAATTAAGCGGGCCTAGTCGATTGTCTAGGGGAAGAAACCGGACTACGACTGGTCAAGCTATAATAGCCGTGGTGGCAGGTCGATTAGTTATATATGTATGCAAATGAGGGGCAGGTTCAGGCAAGGCCGACGGCTGAGCTCGTTGTACTCCATACTCCTCGAGTATGTACATCGTGGCCGTCTGGCTCTGTGGAGGATTTGTTAGCGCTGTAGCATGCAGCTGTTTCTTGTGGCATATGGCCAGAGGATTTTCTACACGTAAACGCATCTACTACTTGAAATGTATCACCGAATTAGGGGTTTGGTGACCCGATGAGCTGTGTATTTGATTGCATCACATTATCCCATTCACACAGCTGCATTGGCTAGAAAGTGGTCAATTCAGGCATCATTTGGAAACCTCCAGATAGAGTGTATATGTCGGGCTCAGTTTAACTTAGTATCCCCAAAGTGGGGAGGAGACGCCCGCCGCGGGCTAGGGTCGCTACAACCTCTTAGCTGCCGTCCGGCGAGCGCCCGGAAAGAAATAAGGCGGGCGGACCTGTGATCATTTACCCTGGCTCCTGACCTAGTCGGCGGGCAGCTTTAATTCGCTTTGATCTGACTCCATAAGATCTTTAGAAGGTGTGTGCCCCGACAAAGCACTATTTTCAGGAGAAGAGGTACAGGGTAGGTTTATATGTAGTTTATGTTGTCTTGGAATGATCTACACTCGGTATCTAAGGGTAGGCAAATACCTTCCGGATCCCAAAGGCGAGTGTGAACCGGAGAGAGACAGACTGGATTGCTATGGGAGACACTGCTAGGTAAATTTGCAGGGCCACGGCTACCGTCGTCCGCGAGGGAGAGGTCTCTCCCAAGAGAGGTCTGCTAGTTTTAGCGAGACGAAGGCAGAGATTCCCACTAGGAAGGTGTCTGACAACGCCGGACTAAAACAGCGAGGTTAGGAGAGAGAGATGCAGAGGTAGCTGAATGAGAAGACCATGGTTTGAGTAGAGCAGCAAGCGGCAGTGCAGAGAGAGGAGAGAGTAGTGTTCCAAGTGACGGTCCGGTTCGTTATGCCAATTTTGTCCTGTGCCGTTTCTTATATAGCCGGTCCACCCTGGAGGGGATGGGCCCCCACCAGGCGGCCCGGGGAAGTAGGGATGGCCCACCACCTGCGGCTGTTTACTCCACTGGCTCCTCCCCCTACTCTCACTGACATTATAATCTTTATGAACAACAAAATATGGAAACATAGATAGGTATAATATGATTCAAGAAGAGGGGAACTTTTAATTATTCCTAATTAAGAGGTGGCCACAACAGTATATTTATTTTAATTTTATTTTTTAATTCAATGAAAACCATTTCACCTAGATGAAAAACAATTATTAATAGTACTAAACCCCATTGTTTTGAATAATCGAGCAGTTGGTTAGAACATTGGGACGACCACTGACAATATGTTAAGCTGATCAAGCCATGACTGATTAGTCATAACTACTACAATAATCGAAAAAAGAAAAATAAACATATCAAATTAGCTTACTTGCTATCAGGCATGATTTATGTTAGTAATTTTCTTAACTTAGACTACATAGTAATATAACACTACTCAACATAATTTGGGAACGAAGTCATCCGATATAACTGTAACATTAAATACAAAGCAACAAATGCTGTAACCAACACCTGCTTGGCTAAGCTGAGAAAGATGCGGAGTAGAGCAATTGTGCCCCACCAATTAATTACCCCTCTGAATTAATTAAAATCCCAATTAGAAAGTGGGCGGACGTACTGTGCTTAGTAGCCTGGTGGGGCACCCATTAGAAGTGATCGGTGAAAATAATGATGTTTATCTCTTAAACACTAACGTGGAGCAAGCGGGTTCTTCAATGATTGAATCATCACTGGTATTAGTTGACGAGATGATTGAAGAGGGCCACTTCATTCTAGTAGCTCCCTGTCCTGAACGGTCCCATTTAGAACACAAAAACAAAATATTTCTTGTATACCTTACAACTTACACTAAAACTTTAATTATCTAAAGTAAGAAATACTAGAAAAGTACCATACTCCTCTCATTTATTTAGTAAATATGTTAAAGAAAAGAAACTGGTTCTAAAAGTCCCAAAACTTCTTATCACGTCAAGAATTGCCAAATGTAGTAGGTCTCCTCCTAATTAATTAATAACTGCCTGATTATAAGACATAAATTCATAAGCTACCACATATTTAGGAAAGAGTCTCAACACTTATTTTTTAACATCAAAAAAGCATAGATAA
Source organism: Acanthosoma haemorrhoidale (assembly GCA_930367205.1). NCBI lineage: Eukaryota > Metazoa > Arthropoda > Insecta > Hemiptera > Acanthosomatidae > Acanthosoma > Acanthosoma haemorrhoidale. The sequence continues at coordinate 46,913,002 of OV884014.1, forward strand.
AAGACACTGATTATTTTATTTTTTTGAACATCCTCTAGCCTGATGGCTCATACGAGTTAACAAACTTTAGGTGGCAACTTATCCATCTCAAACCCTCAATGAATGATTTCTACTACTCATGCTCCCCTCCATTTCATATGGACATGTTAAAGTGGGCTTCAATGTTTCAAATTACAACTAAAGTACTTCAGATGTATCCTTAAATTTAACGAGCCTATCCAACTCGGAGACCGTTCAGAAGTTTTGCTAATAAAATGCGGAGAATGCTCAGTTGAATGGGTAGCTATGACCAACCAGAAATTCAAGAAAAAATGTCGGACATAAAAATTCAAATGTATAACCGGTTTTTGGGATCCTCAAATTGGCACTGTTCCTTCTCGTAAATATACAAAATTGGTTGTAACCAAAAAAACTTGAGGCTAAGTCCCCTCTTATACAAAAAATAATTCGAAATTCGACCACCCCACTCCCACATACCAGTCACGAAGAATAGAGTACACGTAATGGTCTTTTTTTGGCGCGAGACTGCAGTGTTCCAAGACTTCTTCTTTTCCGTAACGTCGTCTCCTGCGCATCTAAGTACAAAGCTAAAAGAGGATCTAGTATGGAGAGGATGTCCCGAAATCCCAACTGGCTTGAGAAGAGCAGTTTTTCTTTGTATTGCATCAGTGAGCCAGTTGATCAGACTTTTTCTTGAATCTTTGACATGCAAGATATTAGAGAAATGGAGCTGAAGTCTTGTTGCTGGTTGACTCTAGAATCGGTTCTTTCAAACTTATTGGGACCGCGCCCTTGTCAAAATTATTAAATATGTCTTGGATAAAATGTTTCCCTTCCTTTAGCAGTATGAATGAGCGAGTGAATGATGAATTGTAAATATGGTATGAATAAGAATATTTATCTTAATTACTTATTGCTTCAAGGCAGATTGTAATTTTAGCACAATAAAGAAGTTCTGATCAGATCCATGATCATTTCAAAGGATATCGTTTCCAGACCAGGTGTGGCGTACCCTATTGTACGTATCTTTTTTATTTTACCTTTCCTGGTTAGAAAGCGTATTATCTGTATTTATCAGGTAACTCTGAATTGCCTACAGCCTCAGAAGAAAAATTAATATTTTCATTCGTTCAACGACAAACAATACCGGTATATTTTACATATTTATACCGGTTATGTGAGCTCGATTAAAGGGGCCTTACTAATTATATTATACAGGCTTTATGTAATTATAACTATGTGCTATAATATACTTCCGACTTGTTTTGCATAAAGTAAAAACGAGGTCAGTAGCTCCATTGGCCAACGCCTCGTTAGGAGCCAGCCAAATGGGTGCGAGCGGTGCTCTAGACATGGCTACAATTATTTAACGTAATATTATTTGTAATATATCAGCACCTTGATACTAATTCATGTATGGACTTGCCCTAGGAAGTTAGACCGTGCGTAAATTTCTCGAAATTAATTCATTACATTTAAAATGGGAACTTTTCTGCTTCAGTAAGCAAATAATACTGCATTCGAAAATGGGTATCCCAAAGTCAATTCTTAAGGTCTTATTGCTAATTTCCACACGATTGTGTGGAAGTGAAATAAAATTGATTAAGTAGAACAGATAAGTGAAAAAAAATGTCTAGCCAACATAAATTTATAATGGAAGAGGTAATTTGTCCCTTGTGATTAACCCTACAAAGGCACTACGTTAGATAAATTAATTAGGATGAAATCAAGAGCATAATAGTAAAAAAAACTAAAATAAATAAAAATGAATAGCTTTCTAGTAAATACGTGTAATATAAAATATGGAAATGTCTTCGTGAGTAATTAATCATCATCGGCTGTAACCATATAATCACTAGATATAAACTAGTTGAGCCAAGGGTCTATTTTTCCCCATTAAACAAATATTATTTTTATGACAAGAAATATTGGTATTATTTGGTGAAAATATTTAGAAATGAAATTTCTCACAGTTCGTTAGATTTTTAATAAATATAATAAATAAAAAGAAACTATTCTGTATTTTTTGACAGATTAAAAGAACAATTAAATTGATTTGTTAACCCATATCTATCATTGAAAACAGCCTTTTAAGCAACTAAAAAACTGGTAGATTGGTAAAATTTTAACATTAATAAAAGTGTAGAAAATATCCTTGTTTAGTAATAATTTATATCTGCGATTTTCACAGATTGTTATGCATCACAGTGAAAAACATTTCCTTGCTCACATACTCTAGCCTGGAAATTTGTAATTGATTTATTTAATTACATCAGCCTGATTTACTTCTAGGTAAATTATTTAAATTAAGTTAATAATCCTTATATCTGAGATTAGTATAATCTGATTGTTTTACCATTAAAGAAACCAATTCAGAAACCTTAGTAGATAACGATGTGGAGATAAAGAATTTTCAGCTAGAGGTATTTTTAAACTATATTAATTCAATCAATGGATGTAGAGAAAATTACAATGAGATGTAATTGTTTATATTACTGGTAATATTCAAAAGGATCTGTGATGATTCTGACAATCAATGATTTGGTTTATCATTAATCAACTAATAACAATTATACAAATATTATTTGAAAAAAATTAAATAAAATGTATGAAATCTATCTAATGAATCGGTCAATGATTCGTGACTCCTCTTAAAATGGTTATTAGGAGCATCAGTTAAATCTGCAATGAAATAAAAATACCCGTTTACTCTGTTCGTAGCTGGATGACTACTTGAGTCATATCCTCCATTTGCAAAGTGGATACCAGACCCTTCGCTAGATTGAGAATAAACAGCGCTGTCGCTGACCTCTTTCACGCCTCGCCGCTTAAACGAATCATATCTCCAATATACCTCAAAGGAATAGACTAAAAACAAATTATGAACTGTCGGTAAATGGCGTTTATTGCCCATACATTTAAAAACTACTGCCTTTTGTAAAAATCGCTCTGCAGCTGAAGTTTCCACAGACCAAAGGAGCACGGAATGGTATTGCGGGACGCTTAAGTTCACCCGCGCCGGGCCAATTATTCAAAGCGGAATCATCAAACGTGATTGTTTTCCATTGAAAGGCCACTGATTCGCGTGCCAACGTTGTGCTAATCGCACAAGTCTATAATTAAATACTTTTTCAATGCCCTAAATATTTAAAAACCATATAATCTAAATGATTGTTGTTTTATTCGCGATTTTATACAACTTTGCATCTGGAATAGTTAATAAGATATAAATAAGCTGTTTATAAAGTAAATAACTAAATTTTATGGATTTATTTTATACCTAACCATTAAATAAACGTGATTTTTACTTACCATACTACCATACTTACCAAACTCAATCATCTGTTTTTTTTATAAATTTCTTCAAGATATTCTAACCACTAAAATGATCACGCCATAGCCACGGACCTACGTCATTTACTATTGTATTTAAAATATTTTGAATATACAATAATGATATGAATAATTTTTTTTTTTTAAAGTATTAATTAATTCCAACAAAGGATTTTTTTAGCTAGAAGGATGATGTAGCTAGAAGGTGATTATATCTTCGGATTATTATAGGAACTAGAACTAACTTAAAGTCTACCTAAAACCAACTAAAAGTTGTCCACACAGTCTGCTGTGATCGATGAGGGAAGGGGAAACCTCGGGTTAGTTAAGAGCTATAACGAAAATTGTAATAACACCGTCGGGGTGCCAAGGAACGGGTGCAGGTCGGCGTTCTTTAGCCTCTCGAGAGAAGTCCACTTTTCTTATCATAGACTTCTGAAATTGTTGGAGACTCATAGATGTGTTCATTTTATAGAGGATGAAACTATCATGAGTTTGCGACGTAGTGAGATGAAGTGAAGTCATCAAGTGCGAAAGCTGGTGAGACTTGAGGTGCTCTATTTCTTGTTAGTTCTTAAGATGGGTAGAGAAATGGAGATGCATCCATTTGTATGCTCAGACAGAGCATTGAGAAAGCAGGGGGGGGGGATTACTTGCCCTCCTGATGTCTTTTTTTTTTCATATCCCCTTGTTATTATAAATTATGGAAATCAGTATAGATTCTACATAAATGAATCTATTTACAGTAGGCTATGTATTATATGACCTGTAGCTTGTGTCATAAAGTGACATTTTGTTTTGCTTCATATCCCCTTGTTACAAAATTAATACATGTTACAAAATATAGATTCTACAAACGAATCTATTACATTTTTTTTTTTCTTCCAAGCCCCTTTTTTTCTTTTTTTTTTTCTCCATAGCCCCTTCAAATTTACAGATAATTCTATATAATTATAGATCCTCAGGCGAATCTACCCGAGCCTCTTAAAATTTTTAGCAGAATAAATTCAATAATAATGACTAATGTATCTATTTAGTCGGGAGGCAACTTGGAGTAATATATTATTATTTATTGTATACGTACATCTAGGGCGGAAAGGAAATCAGTAACTTCTGTTTATGGAAATGTAATAAAATCATTTTCCATCTAGGAATCAAAACCCAGAATTTTTATTTTATGAGAGAGTTACGATAAACACTACAAAGTATAAGAGCCCCGAATATATTTCTTGTATGACTCTTGAATTCAAGTTTATTTTTATCGTAATCTATTGACTGAGGCGTTCTCGATTGTGAATTTCTACGATCAATTCCTCATTTTATAATTTTAACTATTTGAATACCGGATCAATAAAGGAGAAATTTGTTGACAAAACATCTTTCTGCACTTAAAGTCTTCAATGGTGATCGTAAAAATGATTCATTTGATTTGAAATTTCAAAGTTACATTCCATAACACCTTTAAATATCCTGATTATGTTTTGGTTACAATACAATCAGAGGAAGTATGGTAAACAAACTAAACTGCAAAAGAATGGTTTAGCTAATGTTTCAGATTTCTTAAGTCCTAGCCCAGAAGCTATTTAAGGTGTTAATTTGTTATTTAAGCTTCCATAGTTAAGAAAGCTATGCGAGTAATCATGAAAAAGACATTTAAAATATATTCAAAGAAGTAAATTTTGATAGATTTAATATTTTTTTATGACATTTTAACTATATGAATTTTGTTTGTTCAAAAATTAAGAAATTTTAAGAGATTAAATGTTTTTGGTTTAAAATTTCGGGCATATCTTTTACAACTGTAATGTAAATTGAGTTTTTGACTAAAATGTCCACTAAAGTGATAGTGGATTGGATACTTCACTACCTACCGTTCATATTTAAATAGAGTGAAAATTAGTTTTTCAAAAGACATGCTTGAAGTCTCTCTTAAAATATATTTCATTATCGGTATTACAGCAGCAGTAGAAGTCTCACATCCTCAATACTGCAGTTCAGACAAAAAACATACAAAATAATTTAATTTATATGCGTAGAAAACAATTACAGCCAAAAAAACAATTAGGAACATTACAGCCAAAAAGGATTAGCAACAATCCAAAGAATATAACGGCACACCTGTGAATGATAAGTGTCTTTAGATTCATATTAATTTATTGTTGTACCTTTTCTGGAAACGTTATTTAAAAATTTAAAACAGTAAACCATTACAATAAAAAGTATCTCGTATTAACTTTTTAGTTACTTCAAAGATCACATTTCTTGGTTCATGTATTCCTAATTTTGGTTACAGTTTCTTAATATTAAATGTAGTCTCCATCTATCTGAACGTGAACATTAAACACAGTTTAAATTTGAAGATGCCTCGAATAAGAGAGAGGGCAAAGAACCTAAGACCGGGAGACTTTGACCCTTGTGAAGAGATACACCAGGAATTAGTAAAGAGGCAGGTTTATGCAGCCAGAAGGGGGTCTCATGGTTTAAACAAATCGATCCCCTCGGTCACGATATGGCTCGGTCATTAGTCAAACTTGACTCACTTTAGTCAAACAATGGGGGCGGTGTTTGACTTCCGCCTAGTCGATCCCCAGCCATACCGACCTCTAAGGTGTCACCTAAGGCCATTCTTATTGATAAAATGTTTGTTTACTCATCTCTGTGCGATTTTCCTGAAACCCCGCCAATAATTAGTAGTTCGTTGATCAGTTGCCTTCAACATTTTCTTTTTTTTTTTTACGGCAAAACCTTTATTGCGATAAAATTATAACTGTGATCAATGTTCTCATTCATACAGTATTTACAAACAGTCCAGAGACCTCCCAAATCCACATCGTTGTAGCATGGGAAAGATGAAAAAACCTCACGAGCCACTGGAAGCTGACCAAGAGCGTGAGAGCCACAGACGCTCATGACATCATTGGAGAAACTGGACATTGCAGGAGTCCCACTGCCACAATATTTATAGCACGTCACGAGGTCACTACCGATTTAATCTCCGAGGAGGATTACATGGATGAGTGGCGCAGTGCATTGTGCTAGAGGATAGGATGGTTGGATAGGTTACTATGGAATTTCATGAACTTGGAAGGGATGAGTTCCAGTATGTAGGGCATATTAAGATCGTAATGAAGGGTTTTGTCACTGACGTAATAAGGGGCAACTATTGTTCTCAGGACTTTTGATTGTAAGGATTGGGTGCGCTTGATGTTTTTGCTGTCCCCCATAGATGTCCAGATTAGCTTTAGTATAACTTTTTAAATTAGTAATTTATGTTCTATTGAGAGATGGTATGCCCTTCGAAGTAGTCTGTACAGTTTTCCAAAGCGCCTAAGCGTAGTTTTTGTCTTTTTAGCCTCGTCTGTGGGTTCCATGTCAGCCAATTTTCAAGTTATGAGCCTAAATACCGTACTGTCTCGGATATAGGGAGAAGGATGGAATTAAAATAAAAACTAGTGGACATGAATTGCATCAGAGGGTAAAGGTAATGAGGGTACATTTAAATTTTAAAAGCTTCATCAACTTTGATCCACCATTGGTTGCACAAATACTCGATCTCAAGCTTATCTTCCATACGTCTAGCGATGTTGGAGACAATCCTCACCTCATTCTCCAAAACCACGAAGTATAATTCTGCGGAGGAATCGGGGGGATATCTGGATGAAACTTCTATGTTTACATTGTAGGAATGTATATTTTAAATTCCATATGAATGAGAGGGTAAATGCCAATTTGTATCTATGGCATCAATGAAATCATTTATCACAACTATCTATTTCCGCTTTAGGACAGATAATTTTCTTAAATAAAGACTGTTGATTAAAAAAAAAAAACTAATTTAGTTTAACAAGCAGGCTCTGCAAATAAATAATTTTGTGCTACGTTTCAAAACAAATAAATTTAAATTCTCATTATCTCAACTGAGAGTGAACATGAGAGAAAGACTCTTAAAAATAGTTCCACACAATTATAAAATTCTTCCAGCAAAAAGTGTTGCAATCAATTTTACTAAAATTAATTTCCGTCCTGAGATTATTTTTTTTTATTAAAAGCAATGGTCCTCATCTTCTTCAGGTGCTTAAAAGATAAATGGTGTAAGGTGGCGAATAATAAACGGTTTATTTTCAACGGTTAGTTTCATAATATGAATATTAACAAAACAGCTCCCCTGCCTTGGAGCAAATGATAAAACAATGAAAACCATACAAATTTGTAGACAATTTTAATTTCTTTTAATTACAATGTTTCAAGTACACATTTTCTATAATTTTAAGAATTTTTCCACTGTTTATCCCAAGGCCCACACAACAATTTTCAATTGAGTTTTAACGCGCAAACATTTTTAATTGAAACAAAAAACGTAATTATTAACAATTGAGACAAGTATACAAGGCCTTCCAGTTCAGATAAACCAAACTATATATGATGTATTTTTTTTATATTCCTAGCTACTAAAAGAGGTTTTAAAAAGTACTTCTTGTCATTATTTAGTTTCTTATAACGCCTTTAGTGGTATTACCGTAAATGCTTTACATTTTATTATAAATAAAGCTACTCGAAAATCATCTTCAGCTAGTCTAAACAGAAAAATGTCTGAATATCGAAGCTATTTAAATCGGCTCAATGATTTTTCTTGCTGACGAAGCTTACTTTTTTTTAAAAAGGAGAAATATATTTTTTCTTTCATAACCCCTTTAAATTTACAGATAATTATAGATCCTCAGGTGAATTTATTTACAAATTATTTTTGTATTTCCTGTAGCATCGCTACATTATATATTGGTTTTGTTATTTTATAAAAATTATATAATGAATAAACAAGTATAGTGATACACATTAAACGTGACTGGACTAAACTGACTAATAAAGGAGAAGTATATAAGGTAGGTTTGAGCTTAAATGTAGCAGGTGCATCTCAGTTAGTTAGTTAGCTCAAACCGGACATTCCACTGTGGATATTAAAACATGAAGAGGAACTATTTAAATAATACAATTCATAGTTAACGAAAAAACCTTGGGCGCCAATGGAGGAAGGACTTTTAAATATTTATCTCCATCTTTTATTTATGCCTTGAACATATTAATACCCTTATGAATACGCTTTGTATTATAATTATTGAATACTGATGTATCACAGGTTATTTGAATGTTTAAACATAAATAGGTCGCCATGTGCTCCTTCATTTCTATCTCGTCATCTAAGGGGCCTCAAACTACTGTTGTCTCGATAAATGTGTTTGATTAAACGTAATCTTACGAATACGTTATCCATTTTTTTCTTCTAGCATCCATAAAATAGTGACAATACTATTATTTATATTGCATAAAATAAAATAATAAATTCTGATAACTCCTTACCAGACCTCAATGTTCATATAGCTTATAAGATATAATTTTTATAGAATATTGGAATTGATGGGATTATTATTGGTTAATAATGAACGAAATAAAGTGGAATAATATACATGGAATAATATTTTCTCTTTTCCTGATTTATCCAGTTCAGAAGTAGTACATTTGATAATTTCTCAGTAACATTATTTACTAGACTATAGTTTTTTTTTTCAGCTAGAAATAATAAATTCTAAAAGCTAGTTTTTTTTTTTATGAGAATGCACATATGTGGTAAAAAATAAAATCAATTATTTAATTTATTAAAAAGACTAAACCCAAATTTGTGAACGTAGTGGGGGAGGACACATGCAAGCTCTCTAACACCCAATATGCATAACCCAAACTTATTAATGGTCCATTTTAAATAATTAATACAGCTAAATATTGTTTAAATACGTACATAAAATGTAATAAAACCCACATATGCAAGTGTCATCGAGATACAAAAAGACACGCATTTCGGATTGCTGTTCTGTGTCATGACCACAATAAGTCAGCTACTCTTCATCGAGACCTTCCTCTGCCAATTGTTATCTTCCTAAACCCCCACATATAATCTTCTCAAACTCAAATCCTCCACCCATTTCTACAAAAATCTCGCTAATCCAATCTCCTGATTACGGATCAGCTTCTATCCGTCACTCCTTTTTCATCCTGAATTACACCCTTTGGAACTCTTTGCCCACATCTATCACTCTTCTTTCCTCTAAGTTTTCAAATCCCATCTTCATAATTTCTTATTGCCTCTCAATCCACTACTATCCATACTTTTGAAAGTACCCCGGTATAATCAAAGTTATGGCTACCAGACTAAGGCCCTACATAATGTTTTTTGTTATTCATTCGGGATTTATGCACCAGAATAATGTTTATTAACCATTCGTCCGTAATTTTATATTATATGAAACAAACATTGTTATTTGTAAAATAATAAATTAGTAAAAAAAGTGTATAAAAGGTATACGTCTTTGTATCATCAAAAACAGAATTTCTCCACATATATATTTCTTCTTCAGAGTATATTCTTTCAAAGAATAGTATTATGACAGGAAAAATACAATCATATTACCCAATTGTTGCTAACATATAAAATGACATTTTTTTTAGCAGCAACATAAGAAAAGAACATACGGGTGGGTCCCGTTCTACCATTGCAACCAGTGACCGTTTTGTATCGCAGTTCAGATAGTACTGCGGCTGGTCTCACTACTGCCCTCTCATCAAACATTTAATCGAATACGGAGTATAAAGGCAGCATATGATTTGAGAGCAGGCAGTGTGATAGTGAACGGGCAATAATTCAAATTTTGATTAATGTCAGTACTTTTGGCTTTAACCATATGGGCAGGTTTCGTCTGACCATAGTAAGGAGGAATTTTCAAATTACAATTTTTTTTCAGCTGTGGAACAGGTTGTTTCTGTAACTGATGAGTGTATCTGGGTAAGGCAATGAATAAAAGGAAATGTGTTGACGATTTTGGAGAAGAATCAGAAATAGATTTTTTCCGATGGTGTAAAAAACAAAACATTACGGATAGCTGTTTTTTTTTTCTGATAACGATAAATCAAAAACAATAATTAAAATCTACTCTAAAAAGGTGAGATAGAACGACATATATAAGTGTGCCACTGGAAATTAGCAATTTTCAAAGAAGAAAATAAAAGAAAAGAGGTGATTTTGTTAGTTAAAACAGACCTCTTACTTCACCTACTTAAGGATAAAAAGAACCTGAAGTCGATACCTTAAATTTCCCTTTGTCCTCAAAATTTAGGAAGAAATTCTAAATTACAAAACGTTACATTCTTATACGTTCTTATAGATTCTTACGTTAAATTCTATTAAACGTTACAAAAAAAGAGGAATTTGAATGGTCTAATTGGACAGCTATTACTCACAGTTCATACTTCAGCAAGCTTCTTTGCCTAGTTATCCTAATAGTATAGTAGGTGTTGAAGGTATAAACCTAAGGAACGATCACAGTATTAGTTTGCATAGGTTGTTCTGGGGTTTTACTTCAGGCTAAATCACTCAAGTCATCAAAACTGTTTTTTGTATACTTGAACTTATTTGGGGAGCCTAATGCTAGCCTGACCGATCGAATACAAGAACGAGAGCAGAACCTAGGAACCAATGCTCAGGAGGCACCCCAGTCCCACATTTGGTGATAGATTGTGTTTTATAGGATACGAGATATGTACATAAAAAACATGTAAACCACTTAACCAAGAAACATCATTGCAATCCCCCAATGTTTCCATTTTCATCCACATCAAAATGTTTATATCCCGCAAGTACCAGGAATGAGTTATATCTCTAATACTATCTTAAATCCATCTAAGCATGTTGGAAAAAAAAATATTAAGGGAATAAGGTGCTCTAAAAGTTACATTTAGTCTTACAATGATAGTAAAACCAGAGAACAATAACGTAAAACACCCAATTTATAACAATTTAATTAATTCCTATAATTTAATATTCATTTTTCTATCTTATCTGCTAAATAGTTTTCGACTTGATATTCTCAAAGAGAGTTTGTAAGATACATCTTTCAGATCAATATTCTGCGGTCAGAAATTATAATGTATTGGAATTTCAATAGATCCTATAATAGCCAATAAAATAATTTATTTACACTTATAAAATATTTGACAGGGTTGACGGAGACAAATAGCGGCTACCCACGCAGACACCTGGAATTATGAGAGAAAATATCAGCAATGCATGAAGGACACACGTGTCAAGTGTTCCACGGGGAAAACTTTCCGAGAAATTTTCATTCCTTGACAGGGATGGACGGATATAAAATACATGACAATCAATTTACATTTATAGGCAGTGGTTTTGATAAATACCATCAGTAGAGCTGATAAAAACACACTTTCAGCGAATTAGATGACCCACCGTAAATCTTTAATCAGTTTTACTAAAAAAAGTACATGAACAAGGAAAAACCTTTGTATATTGTTGCAGTCACTTATTTTCTGCAAATAAACCCTTTAAGTCAATGAATCAGGGCTAATAAAAAAAAAAACCCTAATATAGAGTAATTGCTTGAAAAGGGGAGGTAGGTGAAATGAACACAGGGATGAAATACTTTTCATGGAAATAATAATAATTCCTTAATTGCATTATGACCATACGTCTTGTAACAAGCATTTTCCAAAATAAAACAAAACTTTATGAATAATTAAATTAAATAAAACTGGATAAATAAAATACAATTAATAAGTAAAAAAACGAATTTTCAATAGCACTAAAACAATATCTTTTAAATAAAAACTAATTTATAATAATTCTTTGAGTAAATTTCAGTCAAAATTTATTCAAATTTTATTAATATTATATAGGGACAATTTTACAAAGATGGTCATTGCGATTAAAGATAACTGAACTAAAATTTGTAATTTATAAAATATTACAATGTAAATCATATCAGTTCAATAATCAAACTAATGACGATCTCCAATTTAATTTTAGAATCACTGCAAACCAAGATTAAATCCGAAATGTCATCGTTAAATTTTTGTGACAAAATTTAGATCTTAATTGAACAATTTACTTATGCAGCAATACTAATTGTAATGTAAGAATTCGCTCATACCTATGTGCAATACAGTTCATAAAATATATTCATACAAATTCTAACTAGAAATACCAGAAGTATGAGAAAGACCAAAAGCATGAAACGGTCCTAGTCTTCTTTTCAAATTTATAGATCTTCCCGACTCGTACAGAAATATTTCAGATAAAATTTCTTGAATGTTAAAGACAAAGTGCATTCCTTTCATTTAGGCAGACAGTAACGAAAAAAATAATTCTGTCATATAAACAAATAATTCTATTTTTTAGATTGATCTAGTTAATGTGTTTTTAATAGGGTTTGGTGAATATTTTTGATATATTTTTTCTTAGAGCAAATTTAAGAGTCCAAGGATATGTAATAAATATTATAATATATTTTTGGTCAAAAATATGCAGTAATTTGTTTTTAATAATTTCATTCTTTAACATGTAAAAACAAATTATGCTAACCATATTTTTTTTAATTTACGTTGATTGTCATTTCATTTATGATCATGTTTTTTATTAATTAAAAAAATGAAAATTTCCCTTAATAATATTAAAAAAGTATTCAGTTAAAATATATTAAATTACTTATCCCAATATCCTCTTCTCTTATCAAGTTTAAATTTGCATGCTTAAATGTGCCCTTACTTTTCAAATATTTAAAAGGGAGTAATTCAACAGGAGCATTGCATATATAGTTCGAGACAGATAAGGCCTACGTGGCATGAAAGACGAGAGAGCCCTACATTTGAAGCCATATTTTCATAGCCTTATCAGCAATAAACCTAGAAGGACTTATCAGCCCTGATAAGTGGCCGTTTGCGACTTTTTACTGCTTATAAATTCTGCTACTTATCGCAGTAAATATACTACTGCCTTTTGTAGTATTTTTTTTAGTAGTGACAGATAGTGCGAGAGCTGTTGCTAGCAAAGCTGTATTTAGGTTTATCGACCAGGCTATCGCCATAGGATAGTTTTCAGCACTTAAGCGACCTCGCGTCCAAACAGAAATTTAATCTAAACAATTAAGACAACAAAACTAATATCTAATAACCAAAATATCTTGATGGTTATGAAAGTTGATTTACAATGTTCTAGGGGTGTTTCTGGTTATGTCCAGAAAGAAATGAACTATTTAGTTTGTATGTGTGTTCGCTGACCTTTTGGCTGGAAAAAATTAATTCGATCCCGTACTACGGGTTAAAAATTAAAAAAAAAGACGTTGTCTTATAAATAATGACTAATAATGCTTAATTACTGAGAACAGATTGGATATCAAGTTTTTCTTTTATCCACGCAAACAAAGAAATAACCAATCTACAGTAGATATTCTTCTTAGGCTTTTGATATAGATGAAAGGCCATTGATGCCCACATATTTAATTTTTTTCGAAAAAGTTCGAGAATATTAAAAAGCAACGTATCTTGTGATATGTTTCTGCCTGATAGGCAGGACATGTATTTGGTTGTAAGAACACGAATACTGGTCTAAGGATGTGTGCAGTAAATACCGTATTGCCTAACAGGATGTTTTGGTGGAATTATTCGAAGTTACAGCCAATTAATGCTGGCGCAGAAATGAGCAGTGGTCATCAATGCTTAGTCACGAACACAAGAATTAATATGCTAAGAACTAGAAAGATAATAGGTATGAAAGGATATCGGAAAAAGTTTTCAGGGCAAATTAAAAAATGTTATCGTTGATGTGTCAGAATCAATCTTAAAGAAGAAAGCCAATGTGTCCTTGAACTAATCATAAAGTTCTGGAGAACTTTGAACAGATTGCAAGTTAAATATGCAAATCTATCATCAGCATAAGGTTTAATTCCTGAACTATTCACTAATATCTAGTCACCTAATTAAAAAATATCTCTGGTGTTAAAATAGCAGATTTAAATGCTTTAGCTTGACCTGCCACACCTCCAAGGTTAAAGCCCACGCTTTTTCATCTGCTTACTTTTGCTAACATTTTCGAGATATTTTATTCTGAAATCGGAAGTCATTTCTTCGAAACTTCGTACACGTCTCCGACAGCTATATCAGTTATAAATGTAGGCAATAGATACATGGGAACTCATCACTTTTAAAATAATATCCTCCAGGACAAGCTAAATAGCAGCAATAATAAAACAAGAAAATCGTAATAAACTATCCCGGGCAATCTAATTATTTTTTAGATTTGTTATGCAAAGTTTGAACTATGGATTAATTTATTTATAACTTGAATCAACAATTGTGCACATTTAACTCTAAGCAATTAAGTTATTACATTTTCAAAATATTATCAATAGAATAGAAAAAATATATTCCGCGACAAAGTTTCCTATGTATAACAATAAAGTTTAAATGACAAGAAACAATCAAATGACAATGCAAAATAAAATGCAAACCTCTGTTGCAGTGTTAAAATTACAGTATTGTGTTAAAGTTACAGTAATACCTAATTGGACAATAAGAAATTGTGTTCATGTTCTCTGTTGCATAAAAAGGAGGGGTGTCCCAAAGGCAAATTTAACGAACCAATTCATGATTCGCTTCAACTTATCCCTCTCGTTGGGAGACGCACAAACACCACAAAGCCAAAGTGAGGAAAAATAAGGGAGATTGGAGTAAATATTGTACCCCTTAATAATTTGAATACTAATTACCATCCCTACAAATTCGGGTAAAACCTTTTTGATACATAGGGTTTTATTTTAATAGTTACAAACTACCAAATGTCTTTGATATGAATACTCAAACGTTATATATTACGTCAATAACACAAAATAATTATTGTGTTAAAATACAGTAATACCTAATTGGACAATAAGAAATTGTGTTCATGTTCTCATTCATACCACTGATACATAGGATAGAAAAAGATTTTATCTAAAATTTTATACAATGACAGTAACATTGTGACAAAACGAAGATATCAGTTACTAACAAATTTTATCCTCCCCAACCAAATTTTATTTTACTGAGCCTTTAATTAGGGAAAAATCTGAGTACATGCCCAATCTGAATAAATCTATACTAACACATACTCTTTAATATATTTATATCTTTAACTAATTTATATTAAACTTAAAATCTAGTCTAACTGAAACCGGAGTAAAACCTATAATTCATTAACTTATAACCAGGGAGGATGGTAATTTATAATTATTCTGTGAGCTGACTCTTGTTATTGGAGTCCGTTTTCCTATTAAAATTTCCTTTAAAAAGAAAAATGGAGTATGCTAAAATGAAATGTTAATATTTAAGCCAAGTTAAGAAAAGATAGGACCCAACAGTGCATTCATTATCCGTTGATCAGTGTACGAAGATCTATTCACGGACTGAGGGACTGGATCTTATCAGATGGCGGAACAATAACTGGTCATCTGGACCGGCACAATGGTACCTTATGAGAAGAAAGCACCATTCAGTCGGAACAAAGGGAGAAAAAATAGACACCTATACAGGAGCATCTACCCGGCGAAAATAGAAAAAACATAAAAGTTGTCACCTCTTCACAAACTTCCTGCTGTGCCTGTCTCAATAGAAATGTATATTATTCTAATGTATATATTTATACTTTTCAATTAGTCACCGGTGAATTCCTAGAGATGTATCACAGATTTCAAGAATCATCATACGTGCAGTTATAACTTATACACTTTGCTTATATCAACTTTCCGTGTTACTGTAAGGCATTTATAATTAGGAATCGGCTTCGGTTGATTAAAAAAAAATTATCAAAATATTAAACAATTCAATAACTTTTTACATCACTTAATACATACAATTAAATATTTACAATAGATTATATTTCCTGTAGCCTCATTTTATACATTTTTTAATTATTTTACATTGAGAAGTGCGCTTATACAAAAGTATAATGAAGTACATTATACTTTAATTTTCTCTTTTAACATGTTTGAAAGTAATCTCATCTCATGCAAGCTCATCTTATGCATCATAGACTTAAAACTAACTTACATCTAACAATAAAAACTTAAACTAAATCTTAGCCTCATTTCCCCGATTGTCTGTTGCCATCGATGCAACACAACATTTTTTTTTTAATATAAAATGTAGCGACCGCTAACTACGTAAGATAAATCACCATATACTCTATTGTAAATTGGTTATAATATGTTGTAAATTAATTTAAACAAATGTAAATAATAATACCTAACCATAAGTCATATCAGTGTAAATATTGTAAACAATAAGTAAGCAATAGAAAGCCAGCTCAGAGGCAGGAGTCAGGTATAAAGGGCCCTGGACCCTTGTAGAGGGGTTGGGTCCTTGTCTAGAACATTCGAGCTTCATCCAGGCCTGCAATGCGATTGGCCAGAATAAAACCTAGCCTTATTGACTGGACGCGGTTGGCCAGAATAAGACCCCAACCCATTGGCTACTTAGGGCTATATACACCCCCTAGTTTTAGCCGATAATTCTTTTTAACTACGGCTCTCTGGACTGGAACTTCTAGACATCAGAGCAGCTGCGCTGATGTTTCTAGACTTGGCCTTCTCATTCATGAAAACATCTTTATCTCTCTTTCCTAACCGCACTATGTTTAGTCCGGTCATGTCAGACCCCACACCTTCCTAGTGGGATTCTCTGCCTTCGTCTCACTAAAACTAGCACCTCCTTGGAAGAGATCTCTTCCTTGCGGTCACCTGGGGCCCTACAAACTTTACCTAGTAGTGTCTCCCCTAGTGATCCAGACTGCCACTCTCCGGTTCACATTCGCCTTTGGGATCCGGACGGTTTTCGCCTACACTTAGATAGCGAGTGCGAATTTGTGGTCAATCCAAGACCACATAAACTACCTATAATACCTACCCTATACCTCTACTACTGAACAAAGTGCACTGTCAGGGCACATACCTATCAGACATGGAGTCAGATAGTACAGTAGTAAGACCCGTCATGAAGCAGTTGTCCAGGTCCATAGCCTACTTAACCCTCACATCGTCCTTAGGGTTAGGGTAACTAGGCACCCCCTCGTGACGACTCGACATTAACATTTGCAATAACATTTTTAATGATTCTAGTGGACTAAAATACTAACACATGTCAAGCCTCTTTTGCGTTCCGTTAGGCCTGTGGGGTACAGTTGTACCCCCAGCTCACTACAACGCAATACAAGGTGCATCATTTTCACAGTTAAGGGTAAGGGTCGTAGTAGCTGACTAACCACTTCGACAACTCCACAACTACGCCACACTTATATTTCTATAGTCACCTCCTGTTGGACCTTCAATAGACTTGGGTTCTGCTTTCCCCCGCACGTCTAGTAACTTTCTTTTTTATTCCAATTTATGTTTGGCTTCTAATTAATTTTCAGATATGCACGCATGATTATTTTTTCATGAACAATTCAAATACCCACGTTTAGTGGTATCACATTAACAAAAAACACAGTTGGCAAGAATTTATATGGTAACTAACCTAATAATAATATTGATTAATTTATTACGTTATTTTAAACTCAACAGTAATTTCATGCTCAAAAACTGTTGTAACAATTTCTATGTACTGCTTGAGAGTGTAAAAGTGTAATATTTGTGATTGTACTGACGTGGGTCATAGCGGGAGTAAGGTCGGCATAGTGTAAAAGGGGACACTCATCAACACAATCTTCCAAAATTTGGCAACTAAAAATCACAGCAATATGAACCATGTGAAATGAAAATTTCTAAATTTAAGGGGAAAATACTCGAGAAACAGGAAATAATGTACAACAAAACCGCTACTAATAAAAATGCTAATATTAAAACTGATAATTTCCTGGTTTTGTGTATTGACGTGCTAGATTTATCCCCACTTAAATGTTTGACATTTTAATTAGTCCTCCATAGGGTGATGTCCAGGATGGATGTTATATGGCGACGATTGTTGCTTTATTTTGTTTATAAATTTGTAATTTGAATATATTTATATTTTAGTTTTTAATGTTTTAACTTGATTTTAACGTATAGTTTTAAATTTTGAAGTTTGATTGAAATGATAGATATTGCTGTCAAAAGTGCTGGCAAATAAAGAGAAGGTAAAAATTCAACTCATATTAACCTACAATATTCTGTATTGGTTAATAGTATATTATAATAAAAAAGTATCAATGTTTCTTCTAGAGATAAACATTAATGTATTGATTATAATTGTCTTGAATATGTAAAAGGTATCGATATGATATTATTAATGATTTTAATTTAATGAGCGAAATTAAATTCGTTGTCATTTTAACGGAAGAGGCTACGCCCCATGAAGCAAACTGGAAACTCCAGTTTTGCGATAAATGTTATACCCACGCAATTTAACCTTGTCTTCAGCTTTGCCACTCCACTTAAATATTATTATGTTTTCTTAGTTAATTTTGATTATGATAATTAGTAGTCAAATTTACAATTTGTGAGATAAATTTTGATACGAATAGATTGGTTAGGTGTGTTGTGAGGTTAGGTAGGTTGTGACCAAATCACTAATCAATGGATTAACACCTTACATTATTATTTGGTAAGTAACATCAAAATATCTGATATAATACCAAGCATTATAGACAAATACTTTTTATAAGACAAATATAATAAGTTTCTTTAGTTCTGTAGTAATTGATTATTTAATGACATTAATGGAGGTGGCCAAAGTTTTCATATCTTGCCAACGCTTAATAGGGCTTCTGTGTAAAATTTCATGGCTCTGGTTTAAACCACCCTTGATTCTGATTTTGAGAAAAAAAGACAAAAAATGGATAAAATAGTTTTCGGAATCATTTAGAAAAAATAAAACCTATTATAGTATCTGTATATTTTATGGATTAATCGTAATCGTTGGACGACTCTTTGTGCTCAGTATTTTTTTTTTTTTTTTTTAAAGGATGTTTACTTCATTTAACAGCGTGATTTAAATAACTAGTTATTCTGATTTATATGATAATTGTTGGTGTATGCTCATAGATACTTTTTATTTCATCCATGCTGAATCTTAACTATTATAGTAGATGTTACATAAACATAGACGTACAATCTGCCTCTACTGCTGGCGCCACTAGTCAACAAATGATTTGGTATGCGAGCAGGAGCATGCTGAATGCTTCGCACTTAACGCGATTTCCTTGACTTCATGGTTACACATTTATTTACACTTAAAGGATAGATAGCTTTATCGTAACTTGCAAAAAAAAAACATTTTCGGCTGTTTATCAAGATATTTATCTTGCTCAAAAAAAGAAGAAAAAAATACTTGTGCAACAGGCATCACCAACCAGTTAGAGACGTTCTGTCAAAGCCATCTTCAAGGATGTATACAATTCCCTTCTTTTGCTAAATGTTTTCTGTTTGTCACACTTTCTCTTTTACTTCGCACAATCTGCCTTTCTTTCAAATTACCAATTAATCAATGACCCTTTATCGTTTCGTAATAGGACTACTGTTTTTAGCTTTCTGCTGGCAAATCACGAAACAACCACACGAAATGTCATACCACAACGGTTTCACCTGAAGTTTCATACACAGAGTTTTAAAAGTATTGTTTATAATTAAAGGTCTAACGGTGAGATCATTAATTTGCATCCTTATTCGTATCGCATGCGCAGAACAATAGTGGCAACTCCGGAATCGGTCGAAAATGTGTTCAAACGCTAAAGGGTTTGAAAACGGCCTCTTTTTATCGTGAAAGAGTTACAAAACTCAAATTCAGTTCAAGCAACAGCTTGAATACACTAGTCTTCTTTTGGTTGCCGATGGATCTTTCAATGAAACCAGGTGTATATAAGTCAATAAGAGATGATCCACAATGGAGAATTGGAAATTTAACTAAACTATTGAACTAAATATTATCTCGTACTGCTTTTTTGGAGTCTGGTCACTTTCTCAGCAGGCGATATGATCTGTATTTTTTTTAATCACCACATAATTAATCTATGAACTATTATAATTTTTGAAAGGCTGCTTGTATTTCTAGCTTCATCCTGGCTTATGATCGAACCACAACACATAATATCATACCTCAACGTAAAACACGACTTGACCTGGAGTAACTATAGTACTCAATACTATTTTAATGATACAAACAACAATAATAGCCATGCAAGTCCCTATACGTAATGTATCCTTTTTGATAAACGCTTCGAGATTTTTAATTTGATAGGAAAAAATTTGTTACCACTGACAAAATTAATCATGAAAATTTACCTCATAAAAATAAAATTTTTAAGTATAATTCCGAACCTAAAACAAACATAACCAATATATAATTAGCCTGTATATGTTTAGCATCAGATCTCATTGCCCTGCAAAAACTCATGCTTCTAAAACATAACATTAGTAAATAACCAGTAAAAAAAAGAGTTATTTTACTTGTGTTTCTGAGCAAAAATGTAAATTATTTTAATAACAAACTTTTAAAAAATATCCAAGATTTTTACATACAGTAAAACCTCGGTTATCCTGGTTAATGACGGAGAGAGTATTCCTGCATAATCAAATAACACGGATAATAGAAAAATACATTTTTATAGCCTAACTTTGGTGTAAATAAACAAAAATACACCAATTTTTAACTTGCAAATATATTTTCTTGTAGCTGCTTGAACCCTTTAATATTCTCGTCACTTTCCATCCTCAGAACTATATTGTCTTTGTCTACTTTATTAAAGTCAGAAATTGTTTCTACTATATCAAGACATGTTTTAATACCGTTTTGCTCATCATCCCGTTGAGAATTTCGCTCTCCAACTTCCTGATCACCTTGAAACATTTTTTTCCACGCATGTTGCCGAGTTTTTGAAGGTAATGTTTGTCACAAACAGCAAAACCCACATCTTTTATCGACCACGGTTTAAAGATTTAAATTGGCTTTCACACCTGATCTATGGACTGAATTAAGAAAGCTACATTAGATGGTAGGTAGAAGACGAAAATATCTCTATCATCTGGATTCTAATAGATGAGATGGCGCATAAAAATAACAGGTCTTACGTTTTCGCACTTTGACATATGAAACTATTTCTATATGGAATATACTACGGAATTATGTCTTTAAAAACATTTTGATTCATCCCAAATTACCCGGTTGATTGATTACCCAGATAATCGAGGTTGTACTGTAATAGTTTGCTACACATCGTAATGCTATCATTACATGACATACGATATACCAGTAATACATTTTTTTTTACATTCACATAATTTTTTAGTAAAAAAATCTTGTTAAATTAGTTATTAAAGAGCATTCGAGTGGGTGGATGGATGTGATAACTCGAACAGTATGATAACTCGTGAAGCTGACGATCTTGAAAAAAGTGAAGAAGCTGTTATCAGGCCTGACGACATCTTTACCTGACAGTATTAGAAACCAGATTCAATCTAATGCTGCCCGGTAAGATGGAAACAGGCCCAAGTCGATGTGGTGTTCTTCTTGCTGGGCATCAAGCATATGATTATATATACATAGATTGGTGCAGCTGTTAATATTGTTGCTACCATAAATATTACTAAATTACATATTTATCATTAAACCCTAGCTATAACTTGTACAATAGATGGTATCAAATAAAGTAGTGGCGTCATTACATTTGAAATAAGTAAATACAAATGATAATATACAGTGGTTTTGTATAGGCTACGGAAATACAAAAAATTTTATACAATAGATAAGAACAGAAAATGCAAAATAAGTAAACACATTAATTAGTAAATACTTATGTACTAACTTATGATCAGAGCCCGGACTTTTAAGCATAAAAACACTGCAACATATACTCTAAAATATTCAGAAAATGTACAATAAAGCAGCTAGAATATTCCTATTTTAAAGCATTCAACAGCTCACGGCGTTCATCATCAAGTGCTGATGACGTTGCTAATTAGAGCGGTGTCTGATACCTGCTGAGCTGTTGAATGTACCAATGAATATAATAAATAACTGAATGTTACATTGTGAGCAAACATTGTTTTTCATGAGTAACAACTTAACAAACATCATAAAATAAAAAATTGAATACACTCTAAAGCCTATTCAGAAGGGTTTTCGTTTTGAAAATAACAGATAATTAAAGTTTCCGTGAAACTGTTGCACCCCTGTAAAAAAAAAAAAAGATTATACACAGAGTAGATTATGGTAACTGATGAGGATGCTAACTTCGAAAGGTGCAAGTAGAAATAAGATGCCTGTAGGCCAACGGTACAACTTGTCCACCTTTGAGGCCGGCAGATGTATGAAGCAAACATGCATACGTTTACACGGGCCACCTTATAGTCGTTGGCTATACTTAGCGCAATAGGTGGGATAGTTGCGTGGCTAGTTGGCTGCGATGCAGTTGGACCTAGTTCAAATCTCGCCGGGCACCAATTGGGATCAGGAAACATCAAGTATCCATGGACCACTTCTCCGCACCATCATTATTCGTCCGATCCATCAGGCCGATCTTATATTTATACAAAATATATATGTTATGTGTTATATATGTTTATACATAACGGATCTAATTCAGGTCCCTTACTGATGTCACTACCAGCCAATATTTACTAAACCTCTACAGTAACAAATCGGAACCTTGATTCTAACAACATTCAATTTATATAATATGTATACGTAGATGAACTGATCTAATATATCAATATGGCAATTATTATGTAATTAGCTATTGTTGTTAGTAACCATTCAAAATGCTAAAACCATCATCATTAATAAGGATTAAAATCCACTCCCCCCCCCCTTGATAAATCAGGCACATTATTTAATAATTTATTATAGTTATAATATTTAAAAAACAAAACAAAGCACTGATAATCGTGTTTGTCGAATGAAATTCTAGCTGATTCAAATGCATCCTAGCGGTCGTTTAGTTCCCAGCACTTCCAACAGTTGCCACTTAGTAGCCAATGATACTCGGCTATTTAACATATATCAGATTTTATAGTGTAATGTTTCATCTGGCAAAAAAACATACACACCGGTGGCATAACGTTATAACTAATAAAATACCTATGTACGTATGTAATGACTACAATGAAACGACGGCATTAGATTGAAAATGACACCATAAATGAGTTCGCTAACAATTTCAATTAAGAAAATGTCTACCTTATTACGAGGGGGGAAAGTGCCTGAAAAGTTGCTGGGCTAGTCACACAAAATAAGGAATTAATAACAAGAATAATTATAGCAAATAATAAATTATTAAATTAGAGGGAGATCAGGAACCAGTTTCAAAGATTGAGAGAATGGATGAACGACGAATACCGATAAAAATGGAGTTCCAAATGTTTGTGGCACGGGTTAAAAAAGTCAATACTTAATAGTTTATATTATCCGGTAATAAAATAAAAATAAGAACGAATCCATGGCGTAACTATTCATTCATGTTGACTAGGCTGACTCGCGATCAGACCCTTGCTTCAAAGAAAAAAACCTTGGGTGAGCCGGGAATCGAAACCGGGTCTCCGCAGAAATCTGCATGCTAATATTTGGTATATCCCATATAATAATGTTTCATTATGAATTGTTAGTAAATGCATTGCTCTATATTATTTGTAGTTTTCTATTATTTTTGTTCTTTAAACTGGTTTGTGTAAATTATAAACTGGCAATATGTGTGTTTGATCTTCATAATAAGATGCCAGCGTGATATAGGATAAATCCTTAGGAACACAAAAATAAGTTAATGAAAAAAAATAAAGGTGAATTTTCCGCTATCCTATTGGAAGCCACCAACTATCTTACAAGTCATTAAAATTTTATCATGTCGATATAATCTCGTTATATAGCTTGGGAATCATATTTTATTCTTTGAACATAGACTAATCAAAGGACATAAACGTGGAACAAATATTTAGGAATTGGCCGATGCAACCTGGAGCGTAACCACCGATTTTCAAATATTAATTAAAATAATGTGAATTAACTCCCATAAATTTTTGACCAGTTTGCTCAGTAACAAAAATTAAATTCTTCAAACAAAATTACTAACGAAAAAAAAAAAGCTTATAAGTTAAGATCCTGCTCAAAAATTCTGTTGTCGAGTCACAAAATCTTTAACATCTCAAAAAGAGCAGTGTGAAAGCTTAATAGGCCAAACTAAACACACGCTAAGAGTAATTCGAGGTGTTGCGATAACAATCGATTAGTGTTTGCTATCGAATTGGTTGGTGCTATCCTAAAAAAAAACAGTAAAAACATAAGGCCCCATTCCTGTTTGAAAGTAAAGCCTAGGTAATTATTAATGAAGGCCCATATTATGAATCCGCAAAGTGAGATCATCAAAACCCACAGACACTGCCTACTCGATATTAACGCGAAAGCTCTAATGTTCGACTCTGGTTCTCCTAATTTTAATGCTAATGTAAAAACGTGCACAAGTCCTGTTCGGGTATTCTCAAAGAATATCGTTACAAATATATTAAATTAATTTTTAAGATTCCATCCCATAAAAAAACCAAAAAAGAAAAACCAGGAACCCTTATATTTTCATCCCTGTCAAAGCCTGCCTGTTATGGTCTTTTGAAATACCCTTTTTTGACCTAGACAGGAGTTTTTTTAAAGAGCTCAATGTTGCGACAGCATATAAATTACTTACATGGCCATAAAACACGATTAGGTACAACCGATTAATAAATTTCTAGGTGATTAAAAAAATAAAAAGTTTCCTTTGGTATTGAGTGAGGCATCAAATATAAGATCTGGACGACCTGAGTACAATTAACGTAATTCGGGTCTAGTAGTTTTAAACCGCAATTACAAAAAATCATTTAAACTGATGCTGAACTTATTTTTTTCACCTTTTTAGAGGCCATGATATTCAGTTGCAATTCCATTCGATGTGCTCCTAAAAATAAAAGCAAACGATCGAAAAACTCTTTGACTGACCGATTTTTTGGCACTCAAAAATTGAACATCGAGAGTTGATTGTAGAGTTACGGTAAGTGCGGTGTGCGATTTCTTGAATCAGCGGAGATATTGTAAAAAATATTTTCGCGGGGGTAATATACTCGTAGAGGTTTTGAACTTCTTCCCAACAACTACTCACTTTTTGAGCCTGGTATTTTTAAAAAGGTTGCGAAACCAACCTACATATACACCGGAACGTATGTACATTGTATAATAATTATTTAATAACACAATAAGTAAAATCATTTATATGGAATCTCTCGCGGTTTCAAGCCAACTCCCACCCCTCCCCGTTTTAGTGCAGTCACAATACATATACGATAGTGATGGTCTTAGGCCTCAGGTAAATATTAACAGATCAATAATTTGTAATATGTCATTAAAATATTATTCGCAACTTTTTTACATCGTTGACAAAACCCTTTTGTCCGAATGGGTAATGCATAACACTTATAAGTTGCTAATTGCCTACTTTCTATTAATAGAGTACCTCTATCAACAGGGAACGAACACGAAGGAAAAAAAAGTCATGTATAACAAAACCTTGAAAACCAGTATAACAGGTAGCAGCGGGCAGCGCACCGCATCCAGACCCACCGAGCACGCTGTCTAATAAAGTGTCTTCGAAAAAACCGTAGCATTAACCAGGTGTAATGGCAGGGTTGCGGTTTCGGAAAACGATTGCAGGTAAACGACATGATTAGGCTTGAGACCTCAGGTCTATAGGACAGGTTTTTCGACTCGTCTACTCGTTGATCATGTCATGCGCCCTACAATTTTGAGAGACAATATTTTCGAATACACTAAAAGGGAATATTAAAAAATAATAAGGGAATATTTTTGTAGTAGCAAGGGATAAAAATTTGCCTATATTAACCATTTAACTTTCGTCAGTATATTTGTTCAAAGACAGGTCGTGAAAATGTTCCAATCCATCAAAAATCTTAAGGGTACCAACAAATAAATTAAAAGTTTATGTCTTGAAATGAAAAAAAATAGTGACGGAGCAGATTTTCGGATTAACTATCATGCGAACGACTTGAGCACATTTTAAGATTCTGTTTTAAGCGTTAGTACAGACAAATTGTATACCTTCAACAAACTCTAAATTAAATTAATCACGACTAAACAAGAAACTAAAAAAAACATAAAAATGTACCGATATTAACCACAAATTTCCGTCAGCCTGTGTGTTCAAATGCTGTTCCAATCGATCAAACATTTTAAGGCTATGAAAAAATAATTTAAAGGGGAAAATATTCTGTCTTGTAAGTTAATAGCAACTTTCTTAAGATAGACCCATGCATATAAATGACCCTCATTGTATTTCTCATTGTCACCAAGGAAGCTAAGAGAATAAAATAAATTAAATATTTATAGTCAAGATTTTGATTAGTTAATTAGCTAGTGTATTGTATAATGTATAACAATTATTCAAAATCGTTGAACAAAAAAAAAAAACGCATAGTCACTTGACTATTCCTCGATATTTTTTTATAGTTTGTCTGACAAAACTTTATTTTGCAAAATGAAAAAAAAAATAGTGAGGTAGCAGATACTTGGGTTGACTATCATGCGCCCTTTCAACGACTGGGACACATTCTAAGATTTCGTTTTAAGCGTTAATACAGACAATTTGTATTCCGTCAACAAACACGACTAAATAAGAAACTGGTTTATAAACTAAAAAAAAAAAATAACAAACACATAACAACACCCATTCTCCATTATTTTATTCAGTTAATTAATTAGTGGTTCACATAACCGCTTCATTATAGGAAGGTCGAATACGGGAATCAGAATTGGAAAAAGCATAAGACTGTAAAATGTCAAATAAAGTACTTGAGTTTATAAATGTTTTCAAATGCAATGTTAGTTCAAACTCTGATACAAACATTATTAAATTGTTGTTATTATTCACGCTTTACTTTTCTAGTTCTCTCCCAGTTCGGTAGATGAAAAAGATACTACGGGGGGGGGAAATCAACTGGAGGGCTCAAATATTATAATGAAGATTACAAAATAAATTATAAAATCATTTCTTTGTAATTAACCTCAGCGTTTTCTAGCAAATGAAACACGAACTCCTCCCCGTTTCAGTACTGTAATACCCCGTCTCAGTCATAATTACTGCAATTGTATACAGTAACCCGATAATGGTAAGTTAGTAAGTTAACATTTAAAAAAAAAGTTTATGAGAAAGGTGAGTTTTTTTTTCACACATCAGTTAAAAAAAGGCAATAAGAGATTACTTACAAAAGCACTTAGATGTTTTTCCCCCTTTGTGGTATTACAGCTTTTAAGAAAGTTTCTCTTGTATTTTTATTTCTCTAAAGGGCTTATAAAAACAAAAAGAAAAAAAACAGCTGTTGAAGACCGTAAGTGGTTTCCGTTTTTAATTCCTATCGGATGGAACCTACCGATTTCTCACGCTTGTAAAAACTACCCGCTGGCTATTCCAAGTGAGGAAATGCACCAACATTCAAGATAAAAAAAAGGCAGCCCCTCTTTTAATAAGTGATGAAACACGATGCCCCATCAATCCTCATCAGCCCGGACAATTTACGTCTGTCGGAAATGATGAGCCGTGATTCAACAACACAACGAGACAGGGCTCTTGCTCTGAAGATAATGTTGAGTATCGCGGCACATGGCACAGCCCCACTCCATGAACTGTGATCCATAACAGATATTAACATTATCAATCACTCTATCCGCTATCACTGATGCGACCTTTTCAATTAAACGGACAATAATTGTCAGCGCGAAATTGAAACATGGTGGCTCGTAGGCAAAAATCCAACACTGAAAATAAAAAATTATGTGCCACATATGGTTTAAATAGTTTCGGAAAAATTAATTATTAAAGTATCATCCCTAAAGTGCTGAAGGAAGCGTTTAAGATTTCCACTTGATGACGACTGTGCCGAAAAAATGAAAACACCAACTATTGATAAATAAACGGGAAATAAAATATAAAAAGATCCAAGCACGATTGAGAAACGTCCAAGGTTTTATCGAAACGTTGAAAATTGGATAGATAACACATATCCCAAAAACTGAATTTGACCGTAATTTATTAACTATCGACAAAGGCATTCTTGTCGCATTCTTAAAATAAAAGTACAATATTTGGTTGCGTTATCCTCAACAGTGCCCTTTTTCTTAACTGTACATTGTTTTTGATATAGTTAATTGTATATTATATTTCAAATAAAATCAGTTTCTATATGTCAATCTATCTTCTTTTAAAAAAGTTTTCATTATTCAGATATAACGGTAAGATCGGTATAAACAGAAAATCGTGAGGAATTTCAACAAGTGAAAGGCCCAATTTGACCCTAGAATAAGATGCCCGATGAGGCCGAAGCGAGAGATCATACTTTTGGATAGTATCAGATTTCAACTGTCTGCATGTTCTCAAGTAGTCGGAAATTTCAAAAGCATATTTAAATATGATGAAATGCAATTACAGAAATTAATACTTCCAAGAATACAATTGAGTTGATAGTAGTCGGTTGGCTGATGCGAACAAACTATTATAAAGATCTCACCAGTGAATTTGTTCAATGCCTTTGTGTAATAGAAGTCTATTTACATAAACGAATAGGAATGAGAATGAACGAACTACCTGGTTGATGAGAGATGTCGAAGAGAAGTAGTGCGAAGGAAGGAGATAAACAGTAGCCACACTGCTCGGCTGCCTCTCGAAGCGACGTTACATAAGGAGAGACTGAGCGCACATGTGTCTATGGAGCACAAGAGCGGCGGTAGCACAAGGCCATGCGTTCCGGTCGGTGGTCGGGCCAGGACTGAGCGACTGTGGCTGCTTACGCAAGCAGATTTGATTTTGGCGCCACGCCCTCGGCCACGCCCCCCGGGCTAGCGGGACCACTGACGTCACACCCCCTCCTACCGCCGCAGCTGCATTCCTGCCGACGTTAATTGTTGTCGCTGCTGTCGAGCTAATGGCCAATTGTTTTATTTCCCACTCTGCGCCCGCTAAAGGTTCTATCACTTAATAAGTCCACAACGAGAGGCCTGGGAAAACAAATACAAAAGCATTTCGAGTGAGAGAGAATTTCTTTATTTCATTTTAAGCTCATTCGCTCATAGTTGCCGGACTAAAATACACTTAAAACTATAATATCCACTCATTTATATGCAGAAAACCCGAAACTAAAAACCTACAACCGAAAGATTAAATTCTATAGGACCTTAAAGAAAAACGTCTACTCACAACACTCTTCATTAAATTATTATTGCTTGCCATTTTCAAAGATCCTTTAAAAGAAATCCTTTTACCTTTTACTATTTCATAAATGAAGTCAATGTCTGTGGTATCGTTCAGTCGGAAAATTTATTCGCCTAACTGAATTTGCTATTATTCTTAGGAATTTATTCTGTACTCCATGCAGTTTAAGGAAGTTACAGAGGTCATATTATTATAATTCACAGGTTAAAAGAGACCTGGCAATGCCGTAAAATTATTTAAGGTCAATTCAAAAAAATGTAGAGACTAAAAAAATAGAAATAACTTATTTAATATCTTCCAAATAAATTTCAATTAACAAAGATTTTTCCAAGTCAATTTTTTTTTTTGCTAAATGCCACTAAATGTCGTAAAAAAAATAAAATATTTATGTTCAAAAATACCGAGTTTTTTTTTTAAATAATACCAAGATAGCCAAAAAAATAAAAAGGCCACTGACATTCAAAACGTCTAATTTATATTTATTGTAGTTTGACGCGGATAAATTGAAGTAAAATTACTTATTCTTTAACATACCGTAAACCGTCTCCATCCTGAAGCAAGCTAACCATTACGTCATATGAGAGTTTATTAAGCAATAGATCTGGCTCAGAATTCTTTGGGGAAAATCAGGGGGTGGTTAATGGGGAACACAATGAGCACAGAGCCCCATAAGTGCGGTAACCCACCATAGCGTCCCAGCCACACCATATAAAAGATAGAATTAACTCACTTGTCTCCCCCGTGGCTGGAACTGGCTGGTTAAAATCATCATCACCTATCGACTAACAGTTGTCTCCTGTCTATACAACATTAAACAACACGATAAATCATCAGGCTGCGAATAAAGAGTCGAGATGAG
The DNA here is from genome assembly GCA_930367205.1 of Acanthosoma haemorrhoidale. Taxonomy (NCBI): domain Eukaryota; kingdom Metazoa; phylum Arthropoda; class Insecta; order Hemiptera; family Acanthosomatidae; genus Acanthosoma; species Acanthosoma haemorrhoidale. Next base: position 46,943,274 of record OV884014.1, read on the forward strand.
TCGTCCCAAAACGGCGCTTACAAATGAGCTTGTCAAGAAATTTTTTGTGGCGTCGCTTCAAACAACGGGACTCTTAATGTTCTAGTGTGACTCGATGCAATGAGCTTTCGGGCAGTGTTTAAGAGTTTGGGTTTCACTAGTGACCAAGATATCAAACAATTACTAATGATTTATTAACACAGTTATGTCTCTTCAACAAGCTTTGTTTATAAGCTTTCCTTCTACTACTTGGAGTGGAATATGAGTGTGGAAAACATCGAACAATATGTATGTCGACGGACGAATACCCATTAAAAAAAAAAATTTAAAGCAGGCATATTCAAAAACTAGACCAAGCCAAGTGATTGCTAGCAAGTGCAAAAGAGTTGAAGAAATTATGAAAAACTTCTTTACACGCGCATCGTCCTTCGAAGGGGATTTCAAATTTCAAAAAAACGGAGACCAATGTTCTACGTAACGCCAGTAAAAAGGAATACTTTCTATAGGATATTCTCTAGGATAGTCTCTAGGATATTCTCTTGGATAGTCTCTTGGATAGTCGATCCTATAAGTCGTAAATAGCGGGGGTAGTTATATAGTAAATATTTGAAATTTTGGACAGTAAGGTCGTCGCAAATGCTTTGTCAGCCAGGCCTTATTTTCATGTGATTGTCTGACGGTCCATATTTTGTTATTGAATCTGAAAGTCTCAGTTTTTCTGTTTTTTCTCCGTGTAAGTCAAGCTTATCGCTCCGAAAAACATAACACAAATATGTATAGTTACTTTCAAATAGTAAGGTATGAGCTGCAACATTGCCTAAAGCCAGTTTCGGCTTAACACGGCCCAAGGTGAGACCTGTTAAGAAAGCGTAACCTCAGTGACTGATGCCCATAATAATCCTAAATAAGAGATCCACTACTACACGTAGCTCCTACAGACGCCGCATACTGTTCCTGGTAAGGCCGATCACATACAAGAGTTGGAGAGCAGGTGTAGAGTTAGACAAACACAAATCATGAAAAGGATTTTTATGAAAACTAATGCGTGTGTAATTATCGATTCGATGAGTGCACATGAAGTTTTCATTCATGCCTAGTTTGATAAATTTAATATAAATTTAAAAAAAAAATGTGAACAAATATTGACTTATCTTGTTATTTTTGGCGTCAAATATAGATCATATTTCAGTTCTCCAACGAACTGACGTAGGCTAAGAGTGAGCATCAAGTTATATTTCGGGATTTTGATTCACAAGTCACACTTGGCCGGTGCAGTGCTACCGATGAACGGCCGAGATACTTATTGTAATACACATTCTACAATCTTGGATTTTTTTATTGTATTTCGATAGAGGATATGTTAAATTGGTAATATTTATATCCGGGCAACCTTTGTAAATCCCGAAATATTCTAGTATAGTTTGGAACCCATCACGTTGAGAACCCGATGCAGACTCAAGAATCATCCTCTCATAAATATCATCAAATTTGTAGTGGAAATCTCAATTTCGTATAGACTCAGATTATGGTAATTATTACTATCAATATCTAAACATGGGGTGACAAAGTTCAGTGATAGACAATGATATAGTGTCCCTTAATCGATTAATACACCAGGAAGATGTGATGCAGTCATTATCAAACTTAATCAGGCGAAGGATCGAATCTCCAATTTATACATAAAAAAAAGATTTCGGTTTTTCCGGTATTTCGAGAAATAAATTAATATGTAATTTGAGGAGGGTTGCTCCAGAATTTGCAAGGCCGATGGAAATGGGAAAGAAATGGTGTCGACTCACAATCCCCATTAACAACGCTCCATCCTACGTCTGTAGATTTAGCAATTTCCACAATTCTTCCTAAATGGGTTCTCAGTGATGACGAAGCGTTTTTAAACCGTTTTATGTTGTTTCAGTGAAACATCGGAACCTTGAACTATGGTCAGTACGAAAAATGAATTGGTCAGTGGTAAAATTGTTACTGCCGGGGAAATGTGAGTCAACAATCGATAATAGACAATGCGCGTTTCAAAGGGAATCAAAGGATCCGCTCGCCCCAAATAAATTCCCTTTATTTTTCCCTTATCTATAATCTTAAAAATTTGAGAGCTAAGGAAAAAAAAAATAATAAAAAAAAATAAAGGGAAATACAAAAAATAAAAACAAAAATAGTGTCTTTAATATAAATTGATGAAATGTCAACTGTATTGTACTTTTCCCACAATCGGTATATTTGTACATACAATCACTTCCGGCAGCTCATACTGCCATTATCAAGTGCTGATTGATTCTTACTTGACCAGTTTCTGCATCACGTATACAAATTGTCGGAACACTAGGGGGTTGGCAATTCAATCGATTAAGAAATACAACCAGCAAAAATATCATTGTATTGTTTAAGATCGGTTCGTTCTAATGGACGCGTGTGACCTAGGCCTTCCAATTCAGCGCGATCAATAAATCAGTCGTTCAATCAAAGGATAGAACTTCAACGCATCTTCATCGATTTGTTTTTTCATATCTTTCCGTGATTGCGCACCCAACTAAACCAGATTGCTACGAAAATACCTTTCTCTGGCGTTACCAGAGCATTGTGCAGATGATAATTTCCGATAAGATGAGTTTTCGTATTCAAATCGTGTTCACGTTTTAATTAATTATATTAATATATGATGCTTCCCGTCGGGAGACAATAGACAGCGAGGTGGGGAGGGGGGCGACACATTATTCAAGATTGTGGAGCAATATATCATCGCTGATCGAACGACGGTGTCCCCACTCCATTATGTATCGGATAGCAGTGGATTTATTCAAGAGCGACCACTGAATCCAAAAATAGACTGCGGAATGGTATCACTTATCAGGGGAGGAGTGGAGAACAGTTAGGATCGGCCGGAACAGGCATATAATGTAACAGCTGTTCATTTTTTTTTTTTATTGCCGGGATCGTGATGGCTGTGACCCCGGCCTCAGTCAAAAGAGTACCAACCCCACCCAACTGACGTGCCAACTACAGCTCATCGCCTTATCTGCGATTTCTTCTCTCTCTCTTTTCAAATTTAATTGCTTGCGGCCAATTTTATGAGCCAAGTTCTGATTTTATTACCAGCTTCTAGATACTTTAAAAACGATAATTACAAAAGCTATCAACAAATGTAGACATAGCGAGAATCCATTCCTTTGAAATATTGATAACATAAGACACCCCAAACATAAGAGGAATGTTTTTCTATTAGCATCTTCTGTTCTTGTCAGGGTTTTATTTATATTTTTCCTAAATACAAATTTATATGTAATTCAATGAAGACTATTCGTGATCAAATGCTTTTGTTTTTAGACAAGATGCATTGGATATTCGCATAACATTATATTTGTATTATGTAAATAAAAAAATAAGACATAAATTTCATTTTCCATTTTTTTTAATTTTTTAGGATATATCCCAAACCTTGTACTGTTGTGTTGCTCTAGCCTTTATGATATTTCAAGTCAATGTTCGAGGAAGATCTGATTATTCCCCATGGCTCAGGTGTCAGATTTCATGCTAAGAACGTAACGTTACAAATTCGTCGAAATTTTCGAGAGATTTTAGAGTTTAAACAATTTCGAGTGATTCAGAATCTAAAACCAATTATTTTTGGTTAAAAATACCAATAAACGCCCGGCTGGTCAAACATGTAACGTTGACAAATCAGCGTTTATTGTTTGCTCACATTCCTATAAATGTCTAAACCAATCCTCTGTACATAATAATTATTATGACAAATCTATCTCATTAATAAAATTTAAAAACACAAGTAACGTGTTTTTTTTTTAAACTATTAATTTTTTAATCTTGAAAATTCCTTACACGATGATAATGTACTTATCAAATTTATTGAATACAAGCCTTTCGACTAAACACAATTAAGTTTGTAACGTGATTTATAAATGAAAAAAACAAAAACAAAATACTAATACATTCATATGGTTAAGCCATAATAGCGTGTCTACGGTTTTTCCTTTGATACACGCACGCTGGATTTCGAGTTTTCCTAAAAACTGATGATTGATGGTTTTGTTTGTGAATTTCCTTCTCTTTTTTTTATTTTTTTTTTATCGTTATGTAAATATTAACAGCAGAAAGAGAAAAAAACTTCCATATACGTCAACGACGAGGTAGGCTATGCGAGCCATAACAGAAAAATTTTTATGAACGAACACTCTGAAAAGGACGCGTTTCTAACTTTAGTATTAAGTCTATTGAAAAAAATATTTATTAGCAATAAATTCAAAAGCCAGATAAAAGTATTATACTCTCTATTTTATTTTGAATATTACTGGTTTTTATAAATTAGGATGTAACACTCCATTAAACAAAAAAAAATTGCTATAATTCGTGAATATTTATTTTTGAAGATATAGTACGGGGGGTAATTTAAAAAAAATTAATAAGTTTTTTAAAAAACTGACGTGGATCCGCAACAACGTAGTAATATATCTTTAACGATAAAAAAGATTCCCAAGTCAATAGAACCTTCCACAAAACACCATTGCTCATTTTATTGGTGGATAGAGAATAGAAATTATAAGTTTTTTAATTATAAATTCAAAAAAAAGTTTTTATAGATCTCAGAGATTATACCAATTCGGTTTGCAATATTGGTAGAGTGGAACAATGATTTTGAAAAATTATATCATAGTCCTAAAAATGTATTTTCGCACGGCGTAAAATGTCTTTAGCCAAATGGTGTAAAAAGTACGAAGCCGCTGATCCACGGATGGACTAATTAATTTTAACGTCACAATATATCTTACATAAGTCACGTTTTCTAGATGAATAGGAAACTATAAACAGATACAAAAAGTCAAAGAGTTAAGAGGTTGTTTTTCTAGGATTAAAAAAAAAAAACAGAAAAAAACGAGTTGGAAGCAGGTTCGGCCTCTTTAATTATACAGCGGTATATCTTTTTTTCTCGTCGATGCTCCCTTAACTGATGTACTTTTAAGAACCACTCCCTTTTGAGTTTGGCTACCGTTGGTATCCGTTTTTATGATCTGTAAACATCTACTTCCTAAAGGTCAGGTCGTATACTAAAAGGTAGTCTTCAAAATATGTAGACATCAAGGCAATGACTCTGCGATGGAAATGATAATTAGAAACAGCGGTGTACATTTTAAAGATAATACAGATGATATAATCAATATATGACAATAATAAAGACAAAATTAAGTCAAGATAAGTCTCGCACAATGATTCTACTACAATGCCCCCCTTCTTGACTGCCAACTACAAAAATGCACAATATTATTGTATATATATATTGGATAATTATCGAATTGCGGAGTCTCTCAAAATATATCTTTCTTTTATCGATAGTCTATCAATCAACGTTTTAGTAGTATCTTTCGCAATTGTTGTTGTACTATTTTTATTGTTTTCCAATCTACTTTTTAAATTAAATTATGTCTTATAGTGTTGTGCTCTAGTATGATGTTATGGTTGCTTCTAAGTATGTAAATCTGTGTACCTTGTTCTAAATTGTAGTCCTGATGAGACCTTGGCAAGTGAAACGTTGCCTGAGTATGGTATATATATATAATAAAAAAAATATATATATTTAATAAAATATATATATAAATATTTGAGTGACTGTAAGATATTTTTCTAACATATTTAAATACCTATCTACTATTTTATTATTTTTAGAATATTTAAGGACAAGTTGATAATGGTCGCATGTAACATGTGACTTAGGTATTTCCATAGTCCTAGTAATTAATTAAAATTGAAAAATTGCTTATCCTTTGCAGTATTGTTCATGTCATGTCGCATCAACAAGGAAACCCTTCATGTGAAATTTATATCTTTAGTTTAAACAAGAGATATGCAATCACCAGAACGGGCATAAATAAGGGTGGAAACAGAAGGGTTTCTGGTTTTGAAGGAAAAAACAACAAAGAAACCTTTAAAACGCGTATGCCAAGGAAGCTCTAAAGAAGTGAAACCTACGAGTACGAGAGTTCTAATTGAAGTAGTAGTAACACTCCTCTCCAAAGTTGCACTTGGAGTTTGTCAGTTCCCAAAAATAAAACCGTTACATCGAAAATCACATTTGATTCTTAACAATTAGGCATTCAAATAAAAATATAATTATTTAGGGCTACTCTACACGAATAAAAACAATGTGAATGTTGATTGACAATACTTTCTCTTGACATAAGGGTCTGTTTTTTTTCTTGATATTAACGCCACTAAAAATGGAATGTCACCTAGGCAATTGATTAAATTTGATTATCGATTTGCGAACAAAGTGATTGATTATACATTATCGATAAATACTATATCTTTTCCTTTATTGTGCTATAATTACAATCTGCCTTTTATAAGGCAATAATAATAGAGATAAATGCTCTCATTCATACCATTTTTACAGTTCATCATTCACTCGCTCATTCGTACAATATTCACAGACAGCCCAGAGACCTTCCAAATCCACATGCGAAGAGAAAGCGGAGTCTTGGGGAGTCCCCCACGCTCCTCCGTCAGCCGCGTCAACGCGTAACTCTGGTCCCCTTCCAAAGCGAATAAATCGTTCGCCTTTTACTAAGGATAAATACTGACAGTAAATTTGTTTTTATCACCGTTATTATTTCACGTTATAAAATCAGTAACTTAGTAGCTATATTATAAGATTATATATATTATATTGGAACCTGATGGCATTTGATTGTTCTTATTTAAGTGGTAAGCTGTATTTAATATTCGAATTTTAAATCCAAAATGCATCCTAGAAATCAATATTCAAAAACATAATGTTCTTCGTCCCAACAGGCAACAGTTATTATGTTTGGTGACACTATATCTCTATTTCATAGTCAGTGACATTTAATTTGACTTCTTCTAGTAAAATTGTTTCATAACAAATACTATACAAGTTAAAACTCCTACCTTCCGAACTTTTCACTCGCCCCCGTTCATGATCTTCAAAACGATCTGAAACAGTAGATATTATTTTAATATTGAAACAATAGAACGCTACATAAAGTTATCAAAATTAAAAAAAAATTAATCAATTATAAAAGTTATTAAACGTTAGCCCTGATGATTCTGTTCACAAATTTATCAAAAGAAAAAACTACCCAAGTATATGCACCTGTAGTGAGGGTAAATATCACACATTTGTTTCGAAGTGAGTTATGCTTGTCACAATTGGAGAAATTTTGTCCAGGACAGAAAATCAGTTGATGTCCCCTCAAATGAGCTATGTAAATTTTGAGTACCTTTACCATTGTGTTCAAGACACCAGTGTCCGAGTATTTTTTTATGAATTTGACTGTTCTGTTGATGTAGATATTCATAAGTTGTTCTTTATAGTCGCAATTATGACATGGTATACTAAAATGTGTTATTTTGTACTGAATGAAAATATTATTCTCGATTTTTTCTGAGTTAATAGATTTTCATCCCTGTCTTAGCTACATTGTGATTTGTGATTGTAACTAATTGTAATTATTCAACATTGTATAAAATGTAGCCAAGCTACAGGACCTACAATAGATTCATTCATATAGAATCTATATTGGATTCTTTAATTTTTTAATAACTAGGGTATATGAAAAAAGAAATGTCCTAGGTAGGTCATTTAAGAAGGTAATGATCACATAACTGATTTCTCAGAATGATTTTGAAGCAATCTCCATGATTTTTAACTCCAGAGAAATGACTAACATCACGATCAGAGCCACGTGTTCACACTCGGTGCACGTACCTCCAACAAAATCGGGTACGAGACCCAGACAACTCGTCAGCTCAGTGAATAATTTCTGGAGGTCGGGGAAACAATTTTCTTTCCGATCACAGATCAACTATTTGTTCTCGCGGATATGATGTAGATTATGGCAGATGACGATCTTTCTTTCGAGTTCGGGCGCCACAACATCTCCTTTGTATGCGCGAATGGTTTGCTCACGACGTGTAGCTCATGCAGAGAATGCGACTCTCTCACTGACTAATTTGTTCTGGGACGTGCGTTCAAACAAATTATCGTGACTTATTAATACACTTTAACCGTCTGAAGGGGTCCCTGTTTTAAAACAAGCCTCGTGACACATCAATAAATAGGCAGAAAGACTCACATTTCTTCCGCACCAAATTACCACCAAAAATATAACATTATTTTACTAGGAAGCTTATACAAGGGGGCGAATTTTACAACATTTGCTGATCTGTGACGTTCGTTCAGGTAAGATGTCTTCAACATAGCTAGATTCATTTGCCATTCATTGCTAATAAAGGACGTATGAATCATAAGGAAGTACATAAACCTTTTGTAATAATAATAAAGCCAACTTTCTGACTTCTCTATATAAAGCCGGAAGACAGTTTCTTGATTTGGGATTTCATTTCTAGGATCTAAAGCATGAAACATTTTACGTAAGCACTTGCGGTTCACACACGTGAATGGCATCATATATTCAAAAATCGTTTACACGTGAATGCTTGCCAGAAATTTACGTCGAATCGACGTTTACTGTTTTACGTGCTACTTTTGTAGCACTGGCTTAAAAATCTTTGGCCGGGATCAACAGGAGTGGGATTTTCTTTAAATTACTCATTTGTCGCTTTTTTGCTTGCCAAATACTTTCCGATCTTACTTCTCATCAAATGATCACGAAGATCTGATATGCTCACGCTACTTTTCAATTTACAATACACAACGTATTCGTGTCATTCAAATCTCCACTACTATCTCTCATGAAAAGATCCGCATATGTAATTTTGGAAGGCAAGTTTTTTTTTGTTTTGTTTTTTAAAGAGTAGGATTAAACGCATTAAGAACTCCAATGGGACGAGATAAATGTCGCCATTATGGTTCAGATACGAGAATGAATTTCGTACGTGAAAAGGCTTTTTTCAAGAAAAGAGATCGATAGTTCTACAAAAACTATCGATATACCGATAGCACAATCGACTATCAATCCCACCTATTAGGTTGCCAATGTCATTATCAAGTAGGCGTCTTCCTTGTAAAAAAGATATGATTTTTACTACCAAAAGAAATTACAAGGAGCATATTTTTTCTTTGTGTAGATGCATTTAATATTTTTTTCAGGAATATTTTACGAACATATTATTATTTAATAAACTGTGTCATTCTTCTTCTATTATACAATGCATTGTAGCCCTGATGATCCCTGGCAAAACGTCAACTGAGGGCGTATGATATAAATTATGATATCAGGGCATATCAATAAAAAGGCACTTTAGGAAAACATCCAAGCTTTATATATAATATAATACATTAGTATATATATATGTATATCTATCTTGGATTTTTTTCTTATTATATATATATATATATATAATATAATAAAAGAATACGTATTACATATTATTGTTAAATCAAATTGTTTACAAAAGTTACTTCGCTTAGGATAACTACTTCATAGCTTACACCTGATGTTTCGTAGTAATATACATATTAAATTAGCAGACACAAAACGTTTCATATCTTGTTGATGTTTGAACTCAATTGGTTTTATGTACAAAAAGTTGAAATCGTTTAGATATAGTAAATAAAAAGTATAGGGACTATTTTATCTTAAGTGGAGCGCATCCTTATCAATGAAAAATAAATATACTGTTAATAATAGATTTTTTAACAGGGTTTCACAACTGGGAGTGAGACTCACCGTTTCATGGTATATAGGTTTTGAGTTCAAATCCCAACAGAAAAGATTTGACTTTACTCACTGGATGTAATTTTAATTAAGTGATTGTGAATATTATCGAAAAAAGAAACTCTGTTATCAACATTAATATATATTATAATACATTAATATCAACAAAATTAACATGAATATCAATTCCCCTTAAATAGCTACTTATTTACTTACTAAGTATTTAAATCCGTGTAGAATTTTTTTTCTCTATAATTGCCTCAAAAACTAATGCTTTTATGGCGTATTTGGATTCATATTTGTGATAAATATTTTCGCTCTTCTTAATATGACAGTGCTTAGGCACACAAGAATGGGAATCTGCACTTTTCTGAAGTAATTGTGCCGTTCAAAATGTTCATTTTCATAATATGAAATATTTTTGAAGCGAATTTTGGACAGGCTTCGTTTCTCTCGAGATAGTGTGAAGACTATCTTATCAATTTTTTTTCCTAGCTAGATTGTAAATGTTTGCCTTAAATGAAAAAAAGTTTTTGAAAAACAACTGATATCTACTGGTTGAGGGACTGCTCCTTATCGCCTCTTGAAAGAAAAAAAGTTAAACAAATAAACTGATTTATTTTTTATTTTTCTTTATCTCTGTCAGAAAGTTGAAGAAGACTGAACATTTAGCTGTATTGTAATATATATGTTTTAGAATAGAAAAAAATTATATATTCTGTGACCATATTATTCATATTATTTCACAAATAAATAAATACAGCTAAAATAAATAAATTTTTAATAAACATTTACTGCCGGATTGTGGAAAGGTATAATTATAAAAAAGCTTTATTGACTTTTATTGGCTTTATCTTCCGTTTTATAATTAGATTTTTTTTATTTGATTATTTTTGTCATTTGGCTTTTTATTTTATTGTAGAAAAAACTGAAGAAGAAAGTTTAGAGCTGTCGAAAGCGCTATTACATTAAAGAAGAGTGTATAAGTTAAGGAAAGACAATAAAGCTGTTTTATAAATAAATCATAAATGTATAGAAATGTCTTAATAGATCAATAGCATTCTCTCGAGCAAATTTTAAAAACCCGAAATAACTGTTTAATAACTACAATTTTAAACTCAAAATAATCCTATTATAATAGGGTAGGAGGTTATTTAAGCGCATACAAACGCGATCATCTTCGGCCATCAACACTTGAATATGTTGGAATATTTTATTCATTTTCCGTTTTTAATGATAACATAAATAAAACCGTTGTCACCGTTCTTTGCAGTTAGAGCTGGAGCAACCCTTAATTTTGGTTTGGTTACTCATTTATCCTTTCAAGACTGAGTGAACCCCGACAAGACCAACCATACATAAAGACATATTCTTTAAGGGAGCCATCATCTTGTTTTGCATTCGTTTATTTGTGTATGTATGTTACGATCAATGTGTTGAACTAACGGAACAACCCAACATCATTAGTGTAATTAATTAATTTCAAGTAATTTATTAATAATTCGCCCCTAATTATTTCCATAAGATAGCATTTAAATGAATCATTTCACGGAACTCTTAATAGAGTGACTCGGAACACCTTTTGGTTATTGGTCTTAAAGCAGCACCCAGTGCCACCGTGAGATTCCCAGGTTGAGCTCACACTCCAGATAGGCTGTAGCTTGCCGAGTCAGCGCTGATCATGTTCATCATCAGCGCTATCTCATCAGCTTCCCCTGTCTCCCATTCTGTCACAGATACATATCTTGGCATATTTATTTCATTTAGCCATTCATATAACATTCTCCGGGCCCTGCAAACATGGGGATCTCAGGAAGCACAATTAACAATAATGAAAAATCTGGCGAAGCTCGGAGCCTCTATTGCCTACATCGGTAAGACCTACGAACGTATGGCGATCACTTATTGATGGTGCCTTGCAATCATGCCAAACATGTCTGAGAGTTAAAGACTTATGTAGCTTGGTGATCAGGGGAAATTATAAACCAATCGAATGATGGCCTCTAAGACATAAATGCTTCCCTTTCACTGGTAAGAACCGCCGTCCCAAAATATCAAGTATGATCCTGTTTCAGAGGGACAAACTGATCTACTTAGACCAAGAAAGAAATGGATGGAAAAACAAGAAACATGGATGGCAGCTTAGTGCAGATGGATGCGACATGAGAAAGAGTATTTTGCAGCGATAAATGAAATATAAACTAATATTAATAATAATAAATAACGTAATAATAACTTGAGAACATTTTAAAAAAAGAGGTAAATTAAATAAGTACGATTTATTTTTCCCATTTATCATTTGTTTGAGCTGTTTAAACGATTTTCGCTGTTACAAACCCCTTTATTGTATATATCGTATACGAACTTGTTTTATTTTTAAACTCAAATTAATGTTTAAATAATACATGTAGGTGAATCTTATTTGCGTTATCTTGAAAAAGGGAGTTTCCTCTTACGCCTTCATATATTGATTAATTTATTAGAACACTAATGAATACAGTATTGGCAATATTACATAATAATGAAATGATTTTATATATAATATACATATAATTATGTATATTGTAGAATATTTTAAAAATAACACCTCATAATATAACACTTAAGAGGAAGCCCTCCACAAATCAACAATAAAGAAAATATGTGAAATTAAAATGAACACAAATATTCTAATGATTATGACCAATCAATAATGATACCAAAAACATATGAATTGGCAAATCAATGCGCAATTTTTAAGATTAATCTTCAGCTCCATACAGATGCGAGTTTCATTGACACATGTAATATCTTTTTGTAATTATAACCCATTAAAATCGCATATCTTGTTAATATTAGTTTCAAAAAATAATTCTTAATTCAGTTTCTACTTAATTTATTTCGGACATTTATATTCTGTAAAATATAAATTTAAGTTCGGTAAAACCTTAAATGGTAAACAAATCTTTAGAGGAATAAAAAAATGGTCAACCTGCTCTGGTCCATGTATAAACTAGTTCAGCATTAGATTTACATACGAGAATAAAACCATCACTTATATAGCTCACAGTTTAAATAGTACATAAGGCGTGCATTGAAGAAATCAATTTGTTGGCTGCAGAACGATTTGGCGGATCAGTCCCATTCTAAGACTACTTGCAAAGAATTTTAATTAATTGTAACTCAGAATAACTTTTTACTTGTTGTAATGAATACGATCTTTATCTGACGAAGGAAAGATTCTGCCGAAGATATAGGAGAAAAGAATGCCATAAAAATTGCCGAATTTCACTGAAATTATGGCTTATCAACCGCACAACATATAGATCAACTTGCATAGTAAATTTGACATATTTAAAGAAACGAAATTCAAAGTTTCCGGCCTTTGGAGGCATTAAATTTATTGGTCAATGGCTAGGGACAACACTCCTACCGCATACATTTCTTTTATTAATATGATTATTTTATTCATTTATTTTTATTAGACCAAGTTTAGGCCAAAATCAGATTTAAATAAAAAATATTTAATTTCAAAATCATCTTTATTTTCAATTGCATTATTTATTTTTCACAATGCAAATAAATACAGGTAGAAAGTACTGAAATACTAGGAAAGAAAATTGCTTGCTGGAAACTATGGTAAATTCGTTGCTTACTGAATCATTGCAATTGCATTTAGTTTGTTTGAAACTAACATTTCATCCCCCTCTATCTCCCTAACTATTAACTCTATGCAAAAAAAAAATTAATAAAACCTTTATAGGAAATTTTATGCGATTTAATTTTTTATATAAAGTACCTTTTGCTCAAGTTGATAGTTCCCTATTTGTCCGCGTAAACCCCTAAAAAAGATATCATCAAACCGCCCCCCCCCACCGACGGAGAATTTTAGTATGTTGTACAGGACACACTCCAATGAACAACTGTACCGAAATCCAAAACTAAATGATTTTTTTTTTTCTATTCGGCGATTTTTGTTGTTCGGTTTTTGAATTGGGATTGTATAGGGCATTAAATAATGGGTTATTTAGATTGTTAATACCGTCGTAAAGTTTTATTTGTTATTTGGTTAATAATCATATGTAGTTTCGATAGTGTTGCAGGAAATATATTAATATCATTTGTGTATGGTGAAGACGTTTTCATATTGATTTGGGATCGGTTTTAGAATTCAACGTGAGCTGAGAGCAGCTAACATATTGTAGAAGAGTATTGTTAGGTACCTTAAGGGACTGCGTATATGAACGTTTTGATAATTTATCATCGATTCTTTTTATGACTATAAAAATGTTAATTTATAATCTATTCATTTTTTTTTAAATTAAATAATGATGATCTTTGTAAATGAAAACCTCAAACTTGCTTCAGTTTCACATTGAATTTTCTGTAAGATCAATGATCCCATTTGTATTAGCAACTCTACATTATAATTATTGGTACTTGTATGTTTTTGTTGGTTCTTGTTAAGTTGCTTAAGGCTTTAATGTAATAAAAATAACCCCAAAAACGTTAACCATTGAACAGCCGCTAAAAATTAGTGCAAAACTCTTAAAATCCAATACATACACAATTGCATTACACCAGCTATGAGTGGTTGATCGTTTCGTTTTCAGACAAACGTTTCTCAGTGCAAGGCCCGATGTGTCTCAAATTATAGCCCTTGCGGCTTCTCGGTCAGTCTGGCCAGAGACCGAAACACATGTTGCTGCAATTAAACATATAAATTACACATGTCGGCCAATTAAACTATTCAGTCACGCCGTGTAGATCTTGACTTTTTTTTTAAAATGTATACAGAATCAACTATCTTCTTACTCTTGCTATAGCTGATACCAGACACTGAGGTCTATTTTTTTAATGATTTCAATCAGGTTGTATTTGACCTATCTGTAAGCATATCTTGTTATATAAGTCATAAATATGAAATCAGTACATCTGAAATTTTAAAGTTATGTACCACAGGACCTAGAAACCTGCTTATTGTTTTAGTTTGAAAATAAAGGTAAAAAAAGACCGGAAAAGCTTGCCTACTTCTCGAGATCCAGCTCAGAAGATATTCAAGAAATTAAATCTAACATTAAAAAAAATATTATCCTAATATGCAACGCATTTAGTCTGACAACAAAAGGCTCTCGATTACGAATAAATTCTTCCTTGAATTACATATGAATGTTAATTTATAAAAAATATAAATAAAACCTAACATCATGGAACGTTATGAAACAGTAGATTTCCCCCACGGTTAATGACTCATTAAACACAGTAATGCAAAACGAAACTTTTAGATATAGGCTAAAAAGGCGATTTTCAGAGCCAAATATGGTTCATATTTAACGAAACTATTTTAAAGTTTTTCACAATTTTACAGTATTTAAGAGACCGATCTGGAAACCGAACTCATCTCTTTGATATTGTCCCTGTACATTCTAATTCTTTAATTTTTCTTATATATATTTCAAAAAATACAATTTGACTCATAATTGATGTAAAAAAAACATAGCGGTCGTAGAAATGATTCAGTGGATGTTAAATTTTGTAACAACTACAAAAAAAAAACCACCATGCGATATTTTAAGATGATTAAGTCCCAGCTAAAATCAGCCAATAAGAAACATTTTTCTGATGTAAATACTTCGGTTATTTATATTTTTTTATTTGCTGTAAAGGCGATTATAAGTGGACAAAATAGTTTAAAAAATCAATCAAGCATATTTAAACAACAGCCTTTAATAGAATAATGAGGAGATTTAGGTCGTAAAATGAAAAAATATCCATTTTGATTTGTAATGATCTTTTTATGGTAATTTTTTTAATGAATATCAGGCTAGATGAAATTTGTGGACTTCAAATACAAAAATTAGTTAAACCCATGGAACTCTGCTGAAAACTTTAATGTCGTGAAGGTAGGTTGCAACGAATAGCAGTTATTGGGAGACATATGAGTCATTTTGCCCTTACACAACACCCCCCTTACCCCTCACGGATTAACAACACGGGTTGATGTTATTAGTATTGATATCTTATAACTATTATTTTTAACTATAGTACAATTCTCGAACCATGAGATAATACTAATGTAAACGTTATGAAATCAACTATTGTTCTGTGTGGATTTTTATGTCCTTTTACTATTTATAAATAAGAAGGTATACTAATATTTTGAACAAAAGCGGGATCGCTAAAATCTCTTCAAAACTGTATTCCGAACTCGCATAGCAAGACAATCTATCGATTAAGCAACTCCAGTCATAACGAGTTCCGGATTTGGGAAACCATGATGTATAAGCCAGAAATAGAGGTGCTAATGAAGACGGAACAAACGTGAAGAATGACAGAACGGAGATGTTTGTTCTGTGAAACTGACTGAAAAATAAACAGAGCCAACTGAAGACTGAATGGGCGAGTCTTTAAGGAGTAGCCACTGTGTTTGCCTTTGGCCGAGATATGTTGGTAAACACAGCTACCGTTTACTACAGCCCGAAGATAAATCTTAACAGTTCTCGTGGACTAGGCCCTTCGCCTCGAAACATTTTCTCTATGATATCGTTGTATTATTCGCAATTAGTAAGTTTAACTGTAGTTTGGGAATTAAAAAAAAAAATCCTATGCTAACACCTCGTGAAGAGGAATAACATACCGAAAGTTGATTATACGTTATAAAAGTGGAATAAAAGTACATCCTCGTGAAGTCGATATGTGTGAGGTATAACATGCAAGATTACGTACGCATTTACTAATTTTATAGAAGGCTCATTGTATTGAGAGCGTGTTCAATCTTATGCAAGCTTATTAATGCTAGAATGCAGAAAACGCCCCTTGAGGTAGAAATCTCAGTAATATTTATCATTACAATATACGTGGGCGTACCCAAAAGAAACCGAATTGATGTTGTATGTGATGGAGTTTTCGTAGTACCGGGTTTCGTCAGTAGGGCCATGTAATGCAACTTTTCACCAGTCGGCATGCCATGTGGAGAATGTTCAACAAGCCATCACTAGAGAAGGTTCCGTTCTGCTTGTGTTAATTTATTTGTGACAGTTGTTTTTCGTTCTTGTCGTTTTTGTGATAGCTGATTTGCGTAAACAGCGCGCAGTTGTGAAGTTTTCCTTCTTTGTCGGGGAAACTGGCACAAAAACTCTTGAAATGTTAAAAACTGCCTACAAGGATGATGCTATGGGAAAAACTTAAGTGTTTGAGTGGTTTTCCCGTTTTCAAAGTGGGGAAATGTCAATTAAAGATCAACTTCCCTCTGGACGTCCTTCGGTGGCCCGAAACAACGAGATTGTCTACAAAACTCGCGAAATCATCGTGAAAGATCGACAGTCAAATAATCTTGTTCGAGGAGAGTATTTTAAAAAACTTTATTATGAATAACAATCAAAACACTAGTATATATACAAATATTAATGAATTACAGCACTAGGACATCCTTTGGCTAAGGCTAAAGGACAAGTGTACTGTTGAAGGCCCTAGCAGGTAGCAAAGGGTTAGGGTTGGGTTAAAATACAAAGGAAGGGTAGACCATATGTCTCAACTGAAGTACACATTTCAGCTAAAAATGAATATTATATAACTGACGATGGACCATCGAAGAAATTGCCCTCACTTTCTACTTATTTCATTTTGGTTTGAAATGATATTTTTTATGGTAAAATTATTATTTTTTTTAAATGAATCTATGGTTAGATGGAGTTCGTATTTTTTTTTGGACTTTTGATACAAAAAGCAGTTAAAACTAATTTACTTTTTTAAATGCATAGAAAATATTTATAATATGCCGGAAACAAACTTGGGGTCTCTTCTAATGTATCTTTTTATATTTAAATGACTTACTCAGGCGACATATCTTTTATTCAGGCATCGTCAAGAATAGGTGAACGCCGTTTCAATAAAAAAAAAATGTATTGGGAGAGACTCCAAGCTTCTTTTCTTTTAACATAATACAAATGTCTCCAAGTGAGTGTCGCTTGGAAGAAGAATGCAGCATAGAAAATATTGATACGGATTCAAGCAAACTTAGATAAAACCTTCTAAGCACCATTTATATTCAATCTTGATGATGTTGACACTTATATATATAATGTTAGTTAGATATAAAATTTTAAATTAGTCCCCCCTAGCAATGGAAGCATAAAATCATTCATGGCGCTATTCTGTAGAATACAAATTCTCACATTAAAGAACTTATTTGATTGGATTGAGTAATAAACATTTCAAGAGCGATACAAAAAAAAAAAAATCTTAGAATCTTCAGGAATCTTAGAAAGTTTTCGATGATGCGGAGAAGAATGTAACCGACGAACGAGCCAAGATTCCGTGTGGTTTATATGCTCGTTTATTCTGATTATAGTGACGCCGGAGTGAATCACGGTGTAAAATTATCTTCAACGAAATGTCGGGGATTGGAAGATAGAAGGCACTTCGAAGGAGCGAAGCTACAGGAATGTTTCACGATAGCTTATAACAAACTTAGCTCGAACTGATGATCAATTGCCAAGCCTAAGTAATTAAGTCTGGGTAAAGGCTTCCGTCATTCTGTTTGGTGTAAGCTAGAGGTAAAAACGATGGCATCTGTTTACAAATTATATAAGTTTATTCATCAACCTTTTTTTTTTTTTTAAAGCCCTTTTATTTTGACATATTTTGATTTACAATACCTAGAATCTGTATGGAAGTAAATAAACTAATATTAAAACTGGTGCTTCTCTATATATTTTTTTTTTCCTTAGCTCTAAAACTTATAAAAATAGGATGTGGGAAAAATAAAGAAAATTATTTTGGGCTAAAGTGCTTCTATATAGCGTCTACATCTATATATATACTACATTGCATACATTATATGAAACTATAGTTATTGTAAATTATTTAATTACAACTCTAATTTATTTAATGCATTTTTCCAACCAAGCATTTTGAAATTTGAAGGCAACGGAGCTCACCCTCAAGAAATATTGTAGTCTAAAACTAACTTAACTTCTGTTTCCCTTGCTGTTGCTATCGATGCAGGAAGGGTGGTGAAGTCATAGTGTGAAACACCGGTTTTGTGCGGTGCTAATCAAAAAGACAAAAAACACTTGCTGTATATATGCGTTCCGTTTATGATAAAATAACGGGAAGTATGCGATAAAATAAACGTGAAAAAAATTTCGCCCCAATCTATTTTCTATCAATTAATCTATTAACTATGACGCTCCTTTCCGAATCTAAACTCAGAAGCTATTTAAAAAAATTAAAAGTTTTGGTTTTTACCCATTTTAAAGACCACCGTTAAAGATGTATAAGCTTATAGTATTTCAAATATGTTACAAGAAAAAAAGAGTGAGATCCAACGGCAGTCAAAAATATATTACAAGTGGATTTTGTTTTTTTGAATAATTCGCCCCCCCCCCTCCATTCATTATGCTCCTTCATTAAATGTGTGCAAAACAAGATCATTCAGTTATTCGATATTGCATAAAGTGCCAACTTTTATTTTAATAATTATGTGTGAGTACCCAATTGTGAATTTGTGGGTGTGTGAATCTGCTTGGATATTTCATTTTTCTAACAAGTTCTTGTTTTGCTTTCTTCATATAGTTTTGCTTTGTATTTATATATTTTTATAACTGAAAAATAAGTGACTTTTAAGTGTTCGTGTTTATTTTTTATTATATCTTTTATTATTTTATTTTTATATTTTATTATTACGTTGTAAATTTTAGCAATGGCTAATACTAAAGGACTGAAATTCATATCCAGGATATTAAATATTATTATTATATTCTAGTTATTTACAACTTTTTTTTTTGACTCACCAAAATGCTTTAACATACACAGACTATTCAATACCTTATAAAAACAAAATAACGGTAATGAAATGCATCAATCTCTATGGTACAGCATTATGCTTTTAACAACCTTTCAAGAGTTAAGGTATTCATGCCACTATTTTTAATAATTATTAACCAAAGAAAAAGAGCCCTGTCTCATTATTTCTTCTGTTGTTAACAATATTTAAGAATACCTATGCATTTTAAAATTGAATTTGGCTACACGGCATTGAAGAGAGTATTGAATATTCCATCGGCAGATAAGGTCAAATTCCTTCCTGGTGGCCTTCAGACCATCGGGACCTTAGCATAGTATCTAAAGCTTGATGGCTTCGAGTATTTAAAATTGTATGCACCTATTAATGTATAATTTAACTACAATTAAATTTAAATTCTCCAGAAAACCGTTTACATATACACAGCGTATATAAGGTAATTCTTTAAATATATTAATTTGATTTGGATAAAATAATTTTTAAAAATAACCCGTAGATTTCTGTCCCTAATAGTTGTCATCGTATAAGAATAATTTTCAATACTGAATAGTTTATTTACAACCCTTTAATTTCAGTACATAATTATAATGTTTATTTTAGAAGGTGTTTTTTTTTAATACATAATTATAATTATTTTGTAGTACTAGTACTCAAACAGACCCGCTGGTATGTATTTTATATGTAAGAATAAATCTTTCAAAATAAATCTTGATTGATTGATATATCATCATCTCAGTCAACATTTCGCCTACTAAGAAACCTTCAAGAATACAATTTAGAGCAAGATACACACATTTACATATTTAGAAGCAACAATAGTATTAATGTATCGTATTATGTTATTGTTACTTTCTACAGCCAATGATTCATCTGCATGAAGACCAGGGCTCAATATTTATAGGCGGAAACAATGTTAACAAATTTGATTTATTTTATTTTATTGTTATTTTCCCACTACTGTTTTCGTTTTTTTTTAATGAAACACTTCTTAATATTTTTACTGTAATTTTCATTTTCTATACACCGTTTAATCCCTACACTATTAACCAACGTCGAACCTTCGGTAATTAGAAATAGGGAGTTCCGATTTGATAGCTCTTCGCATATTAGTCGGGCAGTATGTAAAGCTGTGAACTCTGTAAAATATGTAGATATATTAATCAGAAAACACATAAAAAAATATGTGTACATATACATTTTGACCAGTGCATATGCAAATTAGCAGTACTATATAATCATTATTATTATCATTTATTTATTATATAATTGGCCCACAGTGCAAAATCCTGATGAAAATATAGCCTGAAGCCCATCCTAAAATGATATAGCTATAGAGAATACTAGATACATAGATCTCCATTGTATTATAATACTTAGTTTATTATTTTCGTAATAAAGAGTGCTAATTGCGGACTTTACATTAGATAATTCAACCAAAAAAATACACTTATTACCATGTTAAAGTAATATAACATTAAAATGTAAGTTATAGCAACTGAACTGGAGAAAAATCAAGTACTAGTAATAAATTGAAAAATGACAAATCACGTATGCCACACCCCTACGTACAAAAATATGTATATATACGTAATATCGACAAAATATGAGCAATTCAATTTTCAGACACTGGGCGTACTAAATTATTATTGCATCACGATCAATAACGGGCAAGGGCAAAGAACGGAACAGGTGTTATTGAAACAGGAATCTTTCTAAATACGTTTTTTGAGGTTTCCAAGCTTCAAGCTTGTGTTTTTTTGTTGTTTTTTTCCTGTACTTTTAAAATTCGTATGCCGTCAATGATAATAATTGACTTCGAAATAGGCACTAACAATTATCCGGTCTGTCTGAAACATTAAACGTATATTCTATGAGACAACATGGAATTAAAAATGTTTTTGTGATGAGCTTCCGGATTGGGCAACTATAAAATTAAAGCTAGCGACAATTTTAATAAATAGGTGCACCTTAGTATGCCAGAAATACGAGCCTTCAGACAAGCCTTCGAACATACCAACATCAAGCCACTGTACAGACCATTCCTTCTAAAACTATAACGGCAGCCGAATCCTCACACACTAGCAACAGAAGACTTACATGTCATGACGACTCCAGAGAACTGGAGTAGGGATTTATTAATTTAAATAATTACTTATTGCCTAATAAGGCAGATTGTAATTTTAGCACAATAAAGATGTTAATAAAAAAAAACTAAATAAACTGACATGAACATAATCCTTCATATGGGGAACCATCACTGGGTGTCCCCCATGTCATTCGTGCCTATTCCTTACTATTATTCACACAATCACTAGTCGTATCGTTTATATTCTGTATGTTATGGTGAATAAATCAATGTGATTAAGAAAACTGTTAAGAAAAAAATAAAAAGACTGGGAAAGTAGAAAAATAATGAATGCGAGAAAAGTACAGTAAAATGAACAAATCGACTGCGTAATCTTCAACTCATCTGATCTGGGTTAGGACTAATAAATTACCAACTGCATCATAGTAATACATAAGCAGCATGGGAATCAATGTGCGATAAACCGTGAATTAGAATGTGGCCTCAAGACCTGCACTGAATCCCCAAGCCTTTTCCTCACGTATCGATTCTGTCTTCAGAGCCTTGCATGTTTTCGTGCAATGTTCAACGTTACCACGCTGGAATTTCTCTTTCACTTTGTCATGTTTTTCATACATTTCTCTCTATTATCTCGCATGGCATACATTTATGTATAAATGCCCTCGGATGAGACACCCTGTCGGAAATACTGCCGGATGTGAGGATCGATTCTAAAATGTTTAAAGTCGTATTTAAAAATATAGCACAATTTTTAAACCCAAAGATATCGGTGGCAAATTCGACCTTCCTCCCCTACCCTTTCTGCACATTAGCTGTTTTCTTCGAACAAAGCTTCAGCGGAAAATTTCCGATTAGGTCATCCGCATCGCAGAAGAAAATGAAGAAAATAACAGCGGATAAAATAATGAGAAAACTATGTCACCAACAGACCTGCAGAAAAACATAAATACAATTAAATGTATTGCCTTAATTACAAAAGGAGGAATGTGCTCATTCGGATCCATGAGATTTATAATTACTGTGTTCAATAGTTTTAAAACTCAAAACACGTTAACAAATTTCTTCCTAAGCACTGTAACATAATAATAATATTTAAAAAATCGCTTTTTTATAATAAAAAAAAAATGTTGAATGGGACATCATTATTGGTTTGTATTTTTTACGATGAACCTCATCAGTTGTTTTCTCTTGGCTAATGACACATTTTTTTTTTTTTTTTTTGTCTCCCCCCCCCCTCTAAGAATTTTCGGATGAGGGATAAATATAAAATATTTAGGGTGATCGGATCCTTGTACTAGGAGGACCTGCTTGAAGGTGGTGTGAGAGGAGTAAGGAGTGTGGGAATCCTCGGTGGAGGTTGATTGTTACGGTACAGTGGTGAGAGTCCACTGGTGGCTAGGCCTAGAGTCTTCTCTAGGCATGTAGTGCAGTCTGATATCAGTAGTTTCAGAACCAGTTAGATCAATTTTGCAGGAGAGACAAAAAAACAACTTCAATTTATTTAAAAACTAAAATATATTCTGTGATGTAAACTATCTTAAAACAATCATGGACGTTGGTTCTTTCCAAAAGCACCAAAAACATTTACCCAAATTCAAATGACTGGGTTTGTTTTTTGTCTCTCTTGTAAAAATTCTGAAAATGGATCGTTTGAAACTAGACTCCTTATAATATATACATAATGTTATTTTAAATGATCTAGATAGCTTAACAGATCATAATCAAAATAACTCGATGAACACTGTAAATACCACTGGCTGTGATATTTGGTTTGCCCTTCTCTATTTAACCTTAATTAATTTGTTTAAGTATTTTTGAGGTGTTTATTTTAGTAATTTATGGGAAGGCAAAAAAGTTGACAAATTATTCAATCAATAAAACCCTATTTCAAAATGGTTTGTTCCACATACAACCCACGGTTTGGACTACAAGCCCAGAGAGACAGAACTGAATGAGAATGAGAAATTGTTATAATAGTATCAACCAGACTGTTATTTTTAATTATTAGTAATTAATTACTAAATACAGTCAAGATCAGGTCTCAAACGAGGGAGTTGGTAGAACCCTTGTCTATATATTAGGGAGGTCCCGGGTTAGCGCTGTTATCTTTAGCTGTTAATCATTAATAATTATTTCAATAGTTTCCGTTGTAAAATATACGCTACTATAATAGTATGATGTTCTTGTGCTTCGAATGAGTTTTTTCGTAACGATGTCGGCGCGAGCAAATATCAGCAACAAACTTGTGCAAACGAACGGAGTAAGGTCTGGCCTGATTTCAAGAAGTAAAGGTTTCGCTGTAATAAAACGAGTCGATTGTAAACTGAACTGTACTAGTATGTAACGTTATCTTAATTATCTAAGCAACGCAACAATGGTCGGCATAGCATCATAAAGCAAAGGAGTAAGCATTAGAAAATAGCTCCCCGTCGGCCCCCGATGATTATTGTGAGAACCCGAAGACCCCCGAAGCCGCTTAAGGCTTCTCCAGGAATAACATTCCTACTAAGGAACATGGTACTGGGTCCCGAATAAGTGGGTCCCCTAATGATCATTCGACTTACTCGTCTAAGAGGAACCTTCGAAACAAGTCCATGAATAAAGTTGCATTGATACACAGTTAAAACGATAAAAGACTAATTATTAGCCTGGAAAATATTGAAACAAAATTCGGATAATATCAATCAAGGAAGAAATAGCAAACATGCGTATGCTAAGAAAGCCTCCCTCCCTTTCCATACCTCCTGGCCAAAGCCAGTCGTCAAGTGAGGATCGTGGTTAAAAGATAAGAACTATACTAGTGTTTTAGATGAGGTATGTATCCCACGTAACCAATTGAGTTAGTTAGTAGCCATAGGATTGATGTATGGTTGTGTTTGTGTTGACAATTTTTTATGGTTACTTGATAGATAGTTTTAAATTTTGTTTTTGGATTTTAATTATTTACTAGATACGTGTTGTTTGAATTTATAATTGTAGTAGAATAGAAGGACAATTTCAAAATAACAATTGGTTTGTCTCCATATGAGCGGGTAAAGGTTTTTATCATTTGACTGTTTATTTTATTGAAGACATAACTGAAGATGACAGCTTAGAGCTAAAATATAAAACTGTTTTATAAGTCCATGTTTTGTTAGCAAAATTTATTTTCACTGTGGCAAATACGAAATTCAACAATGTAACGGTCAGCTGAAATTCAGTAGTAAAAACAAAGAAAACATAAATAGAAAACAATAAGTGTAACAAAGATGTAGATGTTAAGCGGGAAAAAAACAATGAAAATATATATAAAGTAGATCAGCTTACCTAATCTAAAAATATAAGCGGCAACATCTCTGAAACAAACAAAAATAAAAATCCTGATTAACAACAATGTATTTTAAATACAAGTGATTTTTTTTCATTATGTTTTGGTAGCATCTTACTATAGTGGCTGTATGTTAATATCATTGATTTCCGTTTTGCTTCAGTGTTTTTAGTTTTTAGGAATCTTGGACGCAAAAAAAAATTGATTTTCTTACTAATCCTCGGATTGACTAGTTATTGGAGGTTATTTATTTCCTATGTCGACATTTCGATGAAAGAGGCCGATAATCAAGTGAGGAAGATTGAGACGGGTACACCGCAGTGGATGCGAAGAGCCTCGACTTTCCTACAATAGGGATCTACATTTTTGTCCCATAAGCCGTCTTATTGTAAGCCTGCTCAGCTCCTAGTCTCCGCCGACACATCGTCCGTAAATCCCGGATAAATTTGATTGCACAGCGGAGGAGCTTAGTATACATTGTAGATAGGCTAGGCACTGGCTCGAAGTCTATTTGTGGCCAGTAATTCACCGCGTTGGCTCCGGCCAACGGGGACCTTTCAGGAGCGGCTATTTATCGACCAGGAAGAGAGGTCATAGTGGCCCACAATTGCATCCCTGCGAGATATATGGCCATTTGTGTGGGGCGTGGAAGCAGCAGTGAGGGCCACCAATAGCAGGAGGACTGTACACCGCGGGGATTCGCAACAAGTGGGCAGGCTCAGCTCCCCAATATTCCCCCACATCGTCAAGGCACCGGAGATCCTTTGTTGTATCATTTTATCATTGTATTATCAGTTTCCTTCAAATGAATCGCTTGTTTCACATGAATGCGTTTTTCAGAGAAACGTTGCTTTTGAAGAAAACAAACAATGGAGTCACTAACGAAAAATGATTATTTTTTGCCTTAGAAAGGATTGGAACCCTGAGGAAGTGACCTCAGAATACAGAAAATAAAAATAAGATTAAACCGCCCCCCCCCTTAACCCCTTTAAATTATACAATGTGAAAATATGACAAAATCAATGAACAAAACAATTTCTCCTCTTTCTGCTAAGCGCAGATGCATTTGAAGGAGGTTGGGTTACTTAACAATACAGGTTGTGGTTTAAAAAAAATACAATGAAATGAATATAATGCTAGGTGATGGGGATCACCTTCAGTTTGAAAATGTGGGAGAAAAACTAAAACCTAAGACTAAAGCGTTCCAGCCACGACATCGTCCTGCCATCGATAGGGGAACGGAGCGGGGGTTATCGAGTTAAACACCCGGGTTGTCAAGTATTGCAGCTCAAATATCTCGTGAAGCTCACTGTTGCTCCGCAGCTCGAATGAAGTACCTCTGACCGATGAAGTTTGGAACGGATACGAGCCAGTGGAGGCCTACTAAGAGCGCGAGAGCCACAGACGCTAGGGATTTGATTGAAAAATGCCAAGACTCCCACTCTCACGTTTTATAGCAGGTCACGAGGCCACTACCGCTTTGTTCTCCAAGGAGGATTATAGGGATTTGTCGCTCAGTGTAATGACTGTGCTAGAGGATTAGGGTGGTTGGATAGGTTCCGATGGAATCGGAAGGATTCAGTTCAAGAATGTAGGGTGTATTAAGATCGGTATTAAGGGTTTTATTGCTGACGTAATAGGGGGCATTGACTGATCGTTAATAAATAAATCATTGTTTACAACGCCTAATCTTTATTTATTAACCACCAACGTCTTTGCATTTCTTTAACTATATGTGTGCACCTATATATGTACTATTGAGTAATTCATCATGAATAACCGAAGTATGACCTGATATAGGTGGGTCATGAGGATACGGTGGAAGTGAATCATGACGCGGCAGCGATTTGGTTCCAACGCCCTTCTGAGACTTCAAGACCCGCCTTGAGCGGCTTACCTGTTCAGCTGTCAATGACTGTTATATACTTGATTCTTATTAGACCACACAAGGAATGGATAGTGTCACAGGGCCTTCAAATGCCACCGCATATTAATTAATAAGTATATTAATTATAATTAATAAATACATATATTTGTTGATGAACTAGTTTAATGAAAAAAGATCTAGTAGAAATGAAAAAGAAAGAAAAAATCTATTGCTGCGGAGATAGAAATGCAATGCAACAACAGTGCAATAAAACAGTGTGGTCTGCAAATAAAGCCGTAAGAGCTGTACTATAAATAACAAGTATGGTTGCCTGACTACTATCATCGTAGCCTGGGTCTGGTCGGGGGAATCTCAGTCTCGTTAGGGAATATGAATAGTTACTTGATTAAATAAGTTACAGAAATGAAGTTTGAGAGTTAAGAGCATAGAGCCAATTACGCTACGTCGCAGGGCCCTCTATCGGCCTGATCTCTTCGTTAGCTCCTGTTAACCCAAGGGTACGTTTTTAATTAATTAACAATTGCCAAGTTGATATATTATGTACTTTGTACCCTCGCAGCTTATGCCATCATTATAAATATACTATAAAGTATAAATCATACCCAGCGGGTCTGGGTACAAAAACCACGAGAAATCGGACTTGTTATTGATGATCAAAAATTACTCGTACTTAAAATTTTGTATCTGTATGATTGTTTATCAATTTTTCAATCCAACGTACGATTATTGTAATGCGCACAATATCAAGAAGACGTTTGTATGCTAATTTTTGCAATTGAGAAACGAATTAGGTTTCCAGAGGAGAAGCAACCAGGTCGCATTGCCAATTTCGCGCCTGGCATACTTAAATAGTACGACGTCTTATATTTGTATTTCCAACTCGTTAACACTGATCCTTGAGTCCACTCCTCCATTCCCATAAAATCACTAAAGCAAAAAGTAGCAATTTTTGTTTAAGAATGATTACGGTTTTACAATATACTCCCCTTAGTGAAAGGCACCCATCATCCCAAATAATTTCCTTTATTTTTCCTACATCCTATATTTCCAGTCGAGAGCTAAGGGGAAAAAAAACAAAAAAAAAATTATCGCGCAGAATTAATTACTTCTGATCGTCTGTTTTGACCAATGGGCAAAATTAGCGTGGTTTGAATAGTTATTGCCAAATAAGAAAGGATAGGCTTGACTTCTTAACAATTACTGAGGGAGAATGGTTGCGTATTTGTACTAATAACCCTCATTTTAATAAACAGTTAAGAGTTTCTTTTTTTTCACTTAAATTGTGTAAAACTAGGATTATTTGCAAAATATTTGAGTAAACTACTTTTCAAAGAAAATCATTTTATCGTTTTCGGTTAAAATTCTCGACTATTACTTAAGTTACTTACTGATCGCGTCTTCAGAAAAAACCTATCTAAACTCTGACAATAGCCATATCGGTTTCTTTTAATATTTCCGCTAATGTTTTCCAATTATTTTTTTTTTCGATATCTCTTAGGCGCTGCTTAATATTTTGACGGCAGTCTAACTATATTGACTTAATTGATGCTTTTGAAATCATAAGCTTGAGGTGCAGAGATAGGTTAGAGAAGTCAGCAAGTGTGTGAGCCGGTACGACATCGTACGTGTTTGTGTACTTCCTCCCAAAATGACTAAAACGGAGGAATCGGTCCATTTTAATGTCTAAATATACGAGGCTATTTTCTGGAGAATTTTGCTGCGTTTCTACAGTGTATGTAGTAGTTGGACTTGGCATCTCCTGACAAACTCTTCTGCTCATATATGTACTCGACAATGAACTCACAAAATAAGGGTTTCTTGTTTTGGTATAAAAACAATCAACAAAACCTTAAACAGCGACAATATTGAGACAAAAATGTTATCGGATCTTACAATCCTTCGGATCCGAAACACCAGAGGTCCACGAACTGGGCTTCAGGCAGAGTGGAAGAGCTACATATTCCCTGGTTTGGGGAAGAAAGAACGCGAGAAATGTGAGGAGCTTATTTTGAAAACGGCTGAGACAGGTCTTGTCGCGTGTGGACAGGTTTAAAAATAAAACCGGTGGCATTAAGAGGCCCGCAGCCCCCGCAGCGAGCAGTCTCCTAGATAGTTTTGGCTCTGTGATTCGGCATCAGCCCAGTCAAGATAATCTTACACCCGGGCCAATTACCCGGTAATTCTACCCCGATATGTGGTCATTGAGTACCTAACAAGCTCTTGGCCCTTGCCAGGGTGAAAGTGATGTGAAATAAAACCAACTACTGACATATATATCACAAAAAATATACAAAATAATAAGCGTAGATAAAACGCCCTAAGAAAGATAAATCCACAATGGTGCTTGAAAGCATTATAACCTATATATAATTGGATGCCTGTAAGTATATTGTACAATTATGGCCAATAAATCTAAAAATTTAAAGGTACATATATTACGTAACATCCTAGCTTTTTCTAACTGTATGCTGATCAAGAATGCAATTGCATTCAAAATAAATAAGAAAATTGACCACTTGTCGAATTTATAAACTTTTAAGACTTTATTCAAGATAACCAATCCTAATACAAATTAAAGACACTAATTAAAAAATAAATTCATGCCATATAAAATACAGTATTAATTTGTTTTGGTAATAAATAAAATAAGGTCTTTTCGGTAGAAATTTTTATTTGTTTCATTCATAGTAATTATAATAATATAATTAATCCGAATATAAAATAATTGTTTTTATAGCATTTCAAATAAATTAATATGTTTTAAACAAGACCTATGTAACTACCAGCTGACTAAATTTATTTATTTCGATGCACCTAAATTGGAAAGATACCTGTACATTTGCAAGTCTTTCAGGAAACTAAATTTGATCGAGAACTAATTCTTATTTCAATATAAGCGGTTGTCCAAACAAACGCAAGTTGCTGATGTTTAGGTGACAGTTCTGTAATCAGATTGGTGCCTAAAGGTCATAAACATTGGGTAAAAAAAAAATAGAAAGCACAAAGGGTTGCTTTTCTACATTCCACATGACTGATATATACAAATGAGCCAAGTTATAACTATAGAAAACACGAACATTCCAGGAATGGATGTTGGTTCATTTAAGAGACCTGAGATATACCAATAAATTTAACGCACATAAACTGTTAAGCAGATTCATTCTTCAGGATTCACAAATGAAAAAAACAACAAAATGATTCCTCACAACCATTGCCGAAGCTATTAGAATGATGATTAGCTGTCTATCGTGGGGAACATTGAAGGCTGGTGGCTATTAAACGAAACTGGCTGTTTCTCTGGAACTGAGAAGGTACTTCCAGGATGTGTCATTATCATGAGAAAGTTAGTAATATTTGAAATTGTGCTATCTCGACGTCATGATTAATAATCCAATTTGTTGGACTTAAATGGACTAATAACCAAAGCACGATCGGTGTGGATGTTCATTACCTTCAAATTTCGTTCATCATTACTTCTTCATTAATTTTCAACTTACACGATCATTTGAAATGAAATTTCTTTTCACCAGTAGGTTGAAATGTAGTGAAGGAGTAATATCATTAACAGAGTCGTGTAAGGTTCACTTAAGAATAAGTAGTTAAACCTCCCGTAAAAACCGTGTTTTAGTATTTATCTAGCTTATTGAACATCCGGAATTATTCGTAGAGATGAGGAAACTCACAGTACTGCGAACATCACATCAGCCGCAATGTTTCAATATGAAATTAATTACTTTCTTAAAAGGTCTTTTTCTCGAATTATTTAGGATTATGGTATCAACAGAGCAGTTTAGTCCTATTTGAATGTGATGACTGCAATTTTTCCTATAAAACCTTTCTATGAAGGTGTCATTCACGCGTCACTGCCAAGTCCTTTTTCTGTATTTTATAAAATTTATAAGAAAATTAATGATTGCAACATGTTATTTTAATTATATAACATTACAAGAAGCATGTCCGTGATTGCATTGCTGAAGCAACTTGAGAAACTGATTATATAAATGTTTATTTTGTTTATTAGCTCTATATTTTTAGCTGAAAATGAAAGATACATATAATCCGCTACGGATCGTCGAGGTGTGAATTATAAATTTAAACTAAGTCAAAACGGGTTTTGACCACGTGGACGAAGAATACTGCCCACCTAGCTCCCCACCCACCGCCGCTGTTGCCATGCCGACCAGTCCTCTGGCATTCAAGGCTCTTTAGTCCCTGGTCGCCCTGCCTCGTTTTGTCAAGGGTCAACTTTATCTTGAGTTTTGGCCGCACCTCTTGGAAGATCAGTCTCAAGTACAACTTATCTCGGGCATAAAGTAGTTGGAACTTCTTTGCTGACCATGATCGGTGGCATGTTCCTTCGATCATGGTTTCTGGCTAAGGAGGAAATTGTTTTGAAAAACAACTTAAATATTCGAATTTGCTGGACTAAATATAAAATGGCAA
This sequence comes from Acanthosoma haemorrhoidale, assembly GCA_930367205.1. NCBI lineage: Eukaryota > Metazoa > Arthropoda > Insecta > Hemiptera > Acanthosomatidae > Acanthosoma > Acanthosoma haemorrhoidale. Next base: position 46,974,423 of record OV884014.1, read on the forward strand.
TGCTAAGGTGCTGCTACTCTGTAACTGCCCACGGTGGCGGTTGGCAGTGACTGCTGACAGTTAAGCTGGTCTTCGGTCTCCCGAATCGATGACGTCCCTATCTCTTATAGTCGGACAGTTCTAACGAAATAACTTGATTCCCTCAAAGGAGCAGTTAACTGCCAGGAGTAACTTCCGACCACTACCAGGGGTAGTGCCAGCGAAATTTTCCTTAACAGAAGCACCATACACCAGGGACCGAAAGTGCGAAATTTTTGTGAAAATAGTGATTTAAAAAGCATACATTACAAAACCCAAGCGAAACTCCCATGGTTTCAGCACGTTCAACGAATAAAGAATACACCATGAACCCTAGAAGGAAGACCTAGGTAGCCATGCGTGATCTAGAGAAGTAATAAAAGTAAACTCACTCCGAATATTAATACTTTGTTTCCGACATACCATTTTACTTATATGCACATTTTATCCAAAGGTGTGGTTGGGATAGAATAGCTTATTGGAGGGTAGGTGACAGCTCATTTGAACTGGAAAAGAATTTTCGTTTAGGCAACACAAATGCCGCGAAAATTTTGATTGCATAAGGTGGTTAAACCCCCGTGGTACAACACCTGTTCCAATATATAGCCAAAGAGACAGTTGATTATCGAAAAACTTTTATTACAATCATTGGAAGGATCTGAAAACGACCTTTAACTTTTACTAAATAATTATATTAGAAATTCAGTACCAAACAAAAATAAGTAACTGTGCCTTAATACCTGATAATCATGGCAGGAGAAATATATTTCTGATACGTGTACACATCTTTTTAAAATGTTTAGTAAAAAAAACGAAATATGGTAATCAAGTTCTTTGCTTCAGCCTGAAAATTTTATGTGAGGCGATGCTCGTAAAATTGATAAAAAAAAATTAAGGACATCATCATACTGGACAGGTTTTCGCAAATTTTGGGGACTGCCGTGGATTAGCAAAAGTTCTCAAATGTTTATCTGGAACGGTAAAATAATGGCAAAGTCAGGGACCCTTTTGGACAAAGAATGCTGTCCATTCAACTGTCAGGTGGAATATAAAAAGAGAGAGAAAGAGAGGGGGGCCCAAGGCAGGTGGAAAGATTCGATAAAAATACTTTCACAGGAAAACCGTTCCTTGTCTCATTGATTATTGCCTCACGGATTTCTATCGATTTAATGTCTGTTTATCCAGGGAAATTTTTCTTTATTAGAAAAAAAAAAACTCACGGTCAGATTTATATATAATTTTTAGTTTTTATATTCTTGATGTTATGAATCAATATCTAACCCCAAAATTGTAAGAGCGACAACCGCTTGAAGACAGTTATGCGACCCTCTTGTAAGCCACGTCTAGTTTGATTTTTTTAATATATAACTTTTATATTTTGACATTTAGTAGAACTTGATAATGATTCCGTTGCGAAATCGAATGCACTTGTGATAACATTTTGTGGATAGACAAAGTTATCGACTTGAACAGTTCTAACATATAATTTTCGTCAGTATGTTAGATACTTATATTTAAACTATCTGCATTTATTTTGTTGATAGTGTAGGTATTAGAAACCATATTAAGATTCCAAGGTGGCTTAATAAATAAAACTAAGCATTTTGTTTTTATAATCCTTTACAAATAATAAGAAGCACACGAGGCCACTGCCGCAGCTTGAGAGATCCTATCAATCCTCTCATCTAGCCTTTGTTTCCTTTATGTATGTAGATATAAAATAAAATTTATTTCAAATTTATTCAAGCGGGTACAATAAAATGGCAAGACCAATGATCCATTAACCGGCTAGTATGAGTATATATAGCACAGTACATCTGGTACTATATACGAATGTTGGGGTTCGATTCTCATGTCTAAAAAGGATGGTAACGTGTCTTGGGCCGGAAACCCGCCTTTACATCCATAAATTGGAGCATATGGCTCTCATATGCTGCAATGGTTAACTCTCCTCCATTCTGATGTGAAGTTTCTGGGTTCGAATCGAATCGGAAAGTGGATTTATTTCATTTCCATAGTAGTTGGTGGGACCTGATAGGATCACCTTTCAGCCCTATGAGGGAGTACATAAATGCGTGAATAATTAAACAAACAAACCTAATAGCCGGTAAACTGACAAGAGCTGTGAATACGAGATGGTAAGGATCGTTAGGATGTTTATCTGTCTCCAAGGATACGGGACCTATCTCTGAGGGGAGCTGTTAACTGCCCCAGCCACTTGTTTGTCAGCAGGTTTTCTCTTCATAACTTCTGACCGTATCTTTTTTTGTTTTTCCTATTATTTTTTGAAGAAACTGGGAGGGGGAAATAGGGGTGTTGACCTTGCGGTGAACGCTATTGTATCAGGTTCGAGATGATCGTTTTGCATTTTAGTCAATGATTTAAATCAAGAAACTGAATTTGATAACTCAAATCAATAGTAATCGAGATCAATTCCAGCTTACCTAATTAAATTACTTTCGAAACGAGGAATTACTATGAAATTGTTGTTAACTGAACATTTAAGAATTACACAATCAGTAATTTTTAATTTTCCCGACTCCACTTAAGACCCTAGTAAAAGTGGTTGATATATAGTACTGTTTAAGCTAAACAATTCTATATACACGTGTCGAGACCTAAATAACTCGAACCTTAGACTTACAATATTTGCTCCCGTAAGCTACCATCTTCACGCATCCCTATAATCCTCAAAGATTTAAGCTCTCGTGGCCTAAGGCCTCGTGACCTGCTGTAAGTTTGCGGCAGTGGAAGTCCTGGCATTGGACACTTTATCTAATCATGACCTGAACGTTATTTTCTCTCGCACTCCTATTCAGCCTCCGCTAAGTCCACTAGTCCAATACCTAGCGGTGTGGCTCATGTAAGGGTGTGGGGGATCTCGACGAGACAATCAAGTGGGGTCGGGTGGTCCCTGGGCTGTGTATATCTTTGAATAAACGAGTACATGCTGAACTGTTAATATGGGATGTATGAGATCATTAACCACGATTACTTTATGCCCAAACAGGGAAGATTGTAATTTTATTTAAATAAAAAAAATATTTAAAGGAAAAAAGGAGGAGTGTGTGGTCTGGTTTCACTTCGCCTCGCAATGAAAAGTAAGTATCCACTTTGATAAATAAAGTGAGTCCGGTGATTAAAGCCCACATTAAGTTAGCGAGGATTACCGTCCTGATAAAAGCAATCGTACTAATAATAACTAAAATAAAAGCAACATATACTCCAATATACACTACCTACATCAAAAGAAAACATTCATTTATATTTTTATGATACTTTTATCACTTGCATTAGTTGATTTGGTGTTATATTTATAAATATATGACAACCAATTCGTTTTTATCGTTTATAATATTATAAATATATAATGAAGCCCAGGTTGGCGAACCATTAAGGAAGGCATTATGAATAATAATGCTATTTGTTGGTCATTAATAGACTACAATAAAGATTAAGAGGTTAAACCTGCCATTAAAATCATGTTTCAACATTTATGTAGATTACTAAACTTTTCCAAAATCCAATTACACTTAGATGATGTTTTGCTTGAAAGTTTCACGTGATGCCCCGGTAAATAAAAACAAATAACTAAATAATAAAAACCACAGTTACAATAAGCCATTAAAATCGTGTGCTTATCTTCGCGTTCATGACCCCTCAATACTGTATACATCACAATTAGCTGTATTATTGTAATATAATATTCAGAAAAATGAAATAACTTGTATAGATTTTTTCCAAATTATTTTTGATCATAAAATGAATAGAACAGCTTTTCCTATTTGTGATGGCCTTAGTTTTTTCCTAAAAAAACTTACTTCTGAAGTCAGCCAATTCCTCATACTTCTGTTCATATGATAATCATAAGGAAATTAATGATTAAAAATATAAGTTAGCATCAAGTGGAACCTATAACTCGAAAAGTTGCTGACGAAGGAGAAATGCGGTTCAATTCAATTACTCTGTTGGAACAGAAGCACTGCAGTCCATAAAGAGTATACTAATGAAAACAGATGCCACCATAATTTTAAACAGGTTTTCATCACGCACGGAAGGTAAAAGAAGAAACTAAAAAAATAAAAAAAGAACAAACTCGTCTGGAGATTAACCCCCCCAAAAATATAATGATTCAGAATTCTCTGATCCTATTCTTTATCTTGCTCGTGTTTCACCGCTGTAAATGTAAAACTCGTTTCGTTGTTCACTACTTTCATGTCAAACATTGTGAAGTAATGTACTATCTCATACTAAACATTTTTTTTTTATACGGTCATAGGTGGATATTCTGCCACTCGTTACCTGGAATTTGAATTGGCTTGTTCATGACGAAATCCGTTTTTAAATTTGGTTTCAAGCTAAGGACCGTTTAGAGGATGAATGTGTTAGTACATCGGTTGGCTCGTCGAAGAAAAGATGTTAGGTTTTCATCAAATTTATTAATAGGAGAAGTTTCGATAAACTATGTTTGTCTGCACCAGGTCCTAAGTAGGTGACGGAAGGTACGTGTGCGCATGATAGATACGTGACAAATAATGAAAACTAATCCAAAAAAAAATGTCTTCCATCAATAAATTTGATGAAAAACTTATTTATTTTATAATTCTAAGATAATTGTTGTTCTAAGATTCTTATATTATTGATCACAGGTCAACGAAAGAACACTTCTGTGACGCTCATTTGATTTCAAACAAACCGTGGTGAAATGTAGCTCTTGAAAGTTTCTTAAAAATAACCATTCCTTGATTAGAACGAAAATATTCTGATTTTTTTTTTTGTTTTTTTAAATATTACAAACCTGAAAATAATTAGCCAAGAAAAAAAAAAGTTGAAAATGCTGGAGTTCAGAACCCAGGAATAGTCAATATCAAATTTCATTCGCTTTAGTGATATTATACGTTTAAATTTTGACTAGAAATCGTTAAAAATAATAGCATCGACATCACAACTAATAATTGATTATAAAAAAAATCCGTTATAACTATTTATGCTCTTGTGTGCCTCCATTAAGGGCTGGAAAGGTAGGAATAAATACTGAATCAATTTGGTTGATTTCTATGAAAATTGTAATTAGGATCCATTCCCTTCAATTTAGGAGTATAATCTTGTAACTGCATTATTGAACCACAAATTTTTCATTTTAAGCCATCATGAAATCAGAAAATTTCGTGTAAGAATTATCAATAAACATGACGTGTACTAAGTTATGAATAAAGGGTTTCATGGACTCGAGGAGGCATTGCTAGAGATATTATCGACCTGAGTTCATCTTTGGGGAGGGTTATAACGTATATCGACAATTATCCAAGATATGTTTAAAACTATTTCTTCTTATAAATATTTTAAAAACTGATCATATTTATTTTTCTTTAAACCATTAGTCAATGTCAATCATAATTATGTAATGGCAGTATCTTTTCGGAAGAGGGACCCTAACCTGTATTTTTCAAATATTGAATATGTATAACGATGTAAGAAAAATGACTGATTTATATTTGTTATTTATAGAGTAGAAGTCGATACATAGCGAGTTGCTGAAGACCTTCGATTTTTCAATGAATAATCAACAGACTCTCCACCATTTTCCCATGTTTTTTTTATGGAAAATAATACAATAAAAAAAAGTTGCATATTTATCACGAATATATTTCGTTTAGGGTAATTTCAAAATTATTCCTATAGACTTCCATGACTTTTTCTCATGCGTGGTTTTATTTAATTCAAATTTTTTCTATAAATCATGTAAAATGGTGTCGGTTGATGCATTATTAGCATACAGCGAAATATAATTACGAGTTTAATAAAGTTGGAAAAGTATACTGACTTTAACACAGCAACATACACGTGGCAGAGCCACATGGCGTTCCGCATGGTGTACGCTTATGCATAATTCTCATGTAATTGGCGCTGACGATTAGAACAATAGCGCATCGGGAATGAAACAGTCGACTTATAGGCTCCTAGCAGGTTTAGTTGTCCGAGCGGGTCGGTTAGGGAGCCCCAGACATGAGATTCAATTAGTGATATAAAGGCACTTGGAGGAGTTCAAGAATGGCTTCTCGTCGAGTTACCATACGGGACAGAGAAGCCTAAACCCTTCTGCCGCTTCTTCAAGGGTCGCTGACCAATTTAGGGTGCAGTAGGAAAATTTAATTTTTACTTTTGGGTTGCCCCTATTGGTTCTCTCGCTTTCTCCGTTGAACTACAGGAGGCAAAACATAAAACTAAAGGGTGAACCGTTCTGAATCCCAGCGGAAAAAAACATATGATGAATGTTGTACATATATTCAAAGTTATGCATGTGTTATTTTTCCTTAATTAATTCCTTAATTTTATAACTGAAATATTTATACATAAGACAAAATAGTTTCAAGTAGAAAAATATTTTATAAAATTGATACTCAATAAATTTAGTCTGTTGGATAGATCCAAATACGCTAGCGAGGAATAGATAATATTGAATCGGGTGAGAAAAGTTGGTTTATACTAAGACAGTAATTGAAATTAATTCATCGCAATCTGACAATACGTTTCTAAAATATAAAGGACTTTGAATATGAGTGGACATAGTAACTGTAAGTAGCTCACCTGTTCAGTTCCCTCATACGGCAAGAAACACGAAGAACGAGAGTCGCACAAGGACTGAGGCGGAACCCGCGAGCACAGCGGGGGGCAAGAGTAGGGGCTCCCCACCATCCACCTTATCAGCCGATGGCCGTCCTGTAGATAAGGAACTGGCGGGAAACATTCTGGCGGGCTGCTGTCGCTTGGTTCGGGCGACACAACTTAACGATCGTTTCCGTTAAATACGGCAATGCATCTCTATGCCCTCTGGCCGGGATTGATATTTCGAACTTCTTGGTTGCCTTACATTGCCCCTACAATAAAGGACTTGTATAACATGCAAAGAAATGAAGTATTACCTTCTACGAAGAACTGTTTTGATCCGGAATCTCGAATCTGTGCTCAGGGCAGCACATTGTAGTTATGTTTCTTACATTACATTACGGGAAAATGCTGCTCCTCTCCCAATATTTTTCGCCATTTCAATAAGATTCAATAATTTAATGAGATTTTTATAGGTATTGGGAGCATTAAGGAGCTGACGCCTATTAATCCAAACAATCGTTTGCATACAGTCAATGAACAGCAGTCGATATTAAGAACATTACATTTTTAACGAGCTGTTTGTAAAACAAACATTGGGTGGGCCAAAACAAAAAGTTGGGCCAGAGCCCACTACGATACTCATGGTTGGTTTAGAGCATAATGTAAGGTTTTTTAGTATGGCTTAGTATAATTCCAACTGTATCTGTACACATCCTTTTACTGTTTTATATCATTCTACCATTGCTCGCGCACTCCCCTGGGAAGGAACACCATACAATAAAAATTGAACTATGCATTCTTTTGTAGATTTTGCTTAATATACAACTTAATAACTCTACATAGGCAAGTTGCCCTCAGCAGGGAATCCATCATTCCTTAATAACCAGTTGCTTATTTCTCCTCTTCTTAAGATTCGATCCGCAATCAGAATCGAAGTATTGTCAAGCGTCACTTGACAAAGTTGATCCCTCTGCTGGCTGGTATTATTAGTGTCAACATGGTAACATTCTTAAAAATCTACCAACTATCAGAAAATCAAAAAACCATCTATCAGGGATTTTATTAAACCCCGGTTGCTTCGTACTGGTCTCCATAAAGGATCCTCTTCCCATGCTGCTCACTGTCAGGTCGTCACGAGGGGGGTGCCTAGTTACCCTAGCCCTGGTGACGAAGTGAGGGTTGATTAAGCTATGACCTGGACAATTGCTTCATGACGGGTCTTACTATCTGACTCCATATTTGATAGGTATGTGCCCCGGCCATGCGCTATGTTCAGGAGAAAAGGTACAGCGTAGGTAGTTTATGTGGTCTTGGAATGACCACGAATTCACACTCGGTATCTGAGAATAGGCGAAAACCGTCCGGATCCCAAAGGCGAGTGTGAACCGGAGAGAGGCAGACTGAATTGCCGTGGTAGACACTACTAGGTAAAGTTTGTAGGGCCACGGAAACCGTCGTCCGCGAGGGAGAGGTCTCTCCCAAGGAGCTGCTAGTTTTAGTGAGACAAAGGCAGAGAATCCCACTACGAGAGTGTGGGGTCTGACAAGGCCGGACTAAAACATAGCGAGGTTAGGAAGAGAGGTCCAGAGGTTTTCATAAATGAGAAGGTCAAGTCTTGAAACATCAGAGCAGCTGCAAGTCCACAAGTTAGAGAGCCGTTGTTAGAATAATTTACAAGCCAAAACCCTACTTATACTTATACTTGTACTTATAAGGTCCTACTTATACTCGGCGTACCTCGTTAGTAGCCAATGATGTGAGGCGTTATTGTGGCCAATGATATCGCAGTGGCGGTGGCGCTTTGTTCTCGGCAGTAACCAGGCCTAGGTCTGGATCGCCTGTTACCTGCTCTACCTTTTCCAGCCTCTAACTAGTTTTTTTTGCAGCTGCGTCTTTTATTGTTTACAACAGTTACAATGACTTATGGTTTGCTAATGTTATTTACATTTGTTTAAATTAATTTACAACATATTATAACCAATTTACAATATATATTACCAATTACAATAGAGTATAGGGTGATTTATCTTATGTAGTTAGCGCTCGCTACAGTCACTAATCGGCGAAGTTTATCAATAATAGCCTAAGGGTCCACTCCGTAATTGGCTGGTATTTTATTAATTATTGAAACTAATATTAACGCTCTCGATCGAGGCCGGACTGCACTCCAAACTACTTGTGCGCTAGTTTCATTAAATAATCACACCTTGCTCTATATTGTATTAATAATACGAACCCACATACTCATCCAATTTATTACAAAACTTACGTTTCCATATCATAAATATTCAGGTTATAATTATAAGGAATTTAAAAATATTTGAACAGATACAGGGCTTTTATTTTTAGAACCATCGAGGAAACTCAATGAAACAAACTTCATGTTTCAACGTAAAAATGAGTTTGATTGTGTTGCAATTAGATTTTAAGGATTTTTCAAATTTCATCTAATAATCAACTACAGATAAAAACATGTTGTCTATGTTATTCTCTGTAAACCGCTTGTATTACATCGAGGTAGGAATCTGAGTGATATAAATGAAAATGAATAGCTCGCTTTCTTCGAATGATACTGTTGAAACGTTAGACTGAAGGTTTCATCTATAAAATGTATGGTAATCATAAACACACACATTTAAATTTATTATAATTACAAAATATGCATACTGATGTAAAGCATTAATTAGTATTTTTTTGCCGACGGGAGATGACCTCCTATGTCAACGACGCTGCGGAGTTCCCACGGCATCGGGGACCTCCGCCAAGCAAGTGTCCGAAGTCCTTATCTTAGTGTTGTATCCTTTTATCGCGATGAGGGTTAGTGCTATCTCACATTTTATTCTGCCTTTCCGACTTAACGGTTTCAGCTCTCTAAATTTATTTTATGCAGTTCTTTAAAAAAACAACCCAAAAAAAACAGTATTTTCACGCTGCCAGGAAGAGCCGGTTGTAGGTTAAGTGGACAAAAAACGCAGCGTAACTGCCAAGAGACGCTATCCCGTACAGTGTGCTTACGTAAAGTAAATGCATATCGATAATTACCTTTCAAAAAAAATAATCTCTATTTTCTCTGACCTCTAAAAAGTTCGTTAACCTCGCCATTTCAGTATTAATATGATTATAAAATAAGCTTCTGATGCGAAAATAAATAATTTATCAGGACAAATCAAAATGAATATACCAGCAGTGTTACATGTTATTGCTAGTCCATTACAGGACACTTCACAATGATTGTAAGGCGCTGGCAGTGGATAAACATCTTAAATCAAGCATCCTAAAAAGTCTCCTAAAACACTGCCTATACCCACCACTAGCCATGTGAGACTGGGGTTCCTTGAGGTGTTTTCAGTGTCTTCTTTTAAAATACAAAACAAAATCTCTTTATTTATTGATATACCATTAGCAGTGTACGTTTTGCCTCTTCAGGCAACTTTCGGGCTGCTGCTCAGACAAAAACATAAATTTACATACTAAGACATTCGAGATTCACTTACCCTAAAATCTGAAATGCTTCAATCTAACAATCAATAGGCAATACAAAGACAATTAGGCATATTAAAATTCAATTACAGGAAGTATGGAAAAAAATTAAAAGTAAAAAAATCAGGACCAGTTTTGCTGATTTTAAAATTTTCTCAATAAGTCCCAGTGCAGAATTTATTCAATATTTGAAATCCTGGTTTGTTTTCCTTGGTCGAGTGCCCATTAAAGAGTTTTAACCCTATTCCAACAAACAAAGTTGAGCAGACAAAAACAGATATATTCTTCGCCTTCGTGGAAAATAGGAAGAGTATAACCCAGATTTGGACTCTCTGGAAGTGTTAACCAGGATTAAGAGAGACACAAAACTAAATTAAATTATGAAATAAGCTGTAGCAACTGCTGGAATGGAAAATTCCAGAATCAATGAAGTGTCACAATTGAGTAGGTTTTGAATGAATAGTTTTTTTTTTTTTTTTTTTTTTTTTTTTTTTTTTTTTTTTTTTTTTTTTTTTTTTTTTTTTTTTATGTTTATATGAATCAATGGCGGATCAAAGTTAATGAAGCAAAATGCTCCCACATTACCTTCACCCTTTGTCGCAAGTCTGGTCCACTAGTTTATTTTAATTCTATTCCTCTCCCTGTATCCGAGACAGTACGGTACTTAGGCTTCCATCTTGACAAACGACTGACCTGGAACCCACATACGAGACTAAAAAGACAAGAACTAAACAGACGCTTTGGACAACTGTACAGACTACTTCAAAGGACATCCCATCTCTCAATAGAAAATAAACTACTAATCTACAAAGTTATACTTAAACCAATCTGGACATACGGAATAGAGCTATGGGGGACAGCAAAAAAGTCTAACATCAAGCGTATCCAATCCTTTCAATCAAAAGTCCTGAGAACAATAGTAAATGCCCCTTATTATGTCAGCAACAAAACCCTTCATAACGACCTTAATATACCCTACATTCTAGAACTCATCCCTTCCAAGTTTACGAAATTCCACAGTAGCCTTTCCAACCACCCTAATCCTGTAGCACAGTCAATGCACTGCGCCACTCATCCCTATAATCCTCCTCGGAGACTGAAACGGCAGTGGCCTCGTGACCTGCTATAAACGCGTGACAGTGGGAGTCCTGGCAATGGCCAGTCTCTCCAATCATGTCCTGAGCGTCTGTGGCTCTCGCGCTCTTGGTCAGCATCCACTGGCTAGTATCCGGTGACGCGGCTGACGGAGGAGCGTGGAGGACTTCCCAAGACTCCGCTTTCTCTTTGCGGTGGATTTGGGGGGTCTCTGGGCTGTCTGTAAATATTGTATGAATGAGCGAGTGAATGATGAACTGTAAATATTGTATGAATGAGAGCATATATCTTAATTACTTATTGCCTTATAAAGGCAGATTGTAAATATTGCACAATAAATTACTCATTCATGTTTATATGCTGTAATTACACATAATCCCAGCTAGCACAAGAAACCCAGAAGTGTATCCATATCTTAGCGAGAAAAAGTTGAAAGAACAGTTTCGGTCAATTTTAGAAGATTAAATAAATAAAGGAGTAGTTGTAACAGTTTTGAGTGGAGTGGGTGGACAGCCAAAAGTCTCCAGCAACTCCAGAATGGGATCATGAGAAAAGTGGTCCGACATACCTCTCTCGAGATGTTAAAGAACGCAGACCTGCACCTGTTGCTTGGTGTGCCAATGGTGGGTGAGTTCATCCACCGGAGACACATCAAGTTTTTTGACTCGTTTCAGCACTTCACAAACCCAATGTTTAACGATGTGACCCCACCACCCTACCCACATCGATGGCAACAGACTGTCGGGGAAAATTAGTTAAGATATGGTTTAAGTTTTTATTGTTAGATTTAAATTAGTTTTAAGTCTAATAAGGACTCTTCACTTTTAATAAATTCCGTCCATTAATGTATAATGTACATTATTATACGTTTGTACAATGCAGATCACTATTAGTAGAAAACAGACTGTATAAAATGTAGCCAATCTACAGGAAATTTAATAAAGCAATTCTAAATAGATTCGTTTATAGAATCTATATTTTGTAACAGCTTTGAATAGTTAATCACAAAGAACAATAAGAGCTTAATAAGACAACTATCTTTAGTATCTAACCAATTCCATTTCTTAATATAACCTACATAAGTTATACGTTGGGTTACGAGACTTAGGATTGCTTATGAATGAAATGCATACATAATACATCAATTTTGTAATTCTCAATGTTAACTGGGTTTTGTTTTTAAATATGAAAGGGACATACCGCGAGTTCATTGTTAGCGGTGAATGTAAAAAAAAAAAGTTTCGAAGGGGGGGGGGGCATGGAAAAGAAGGGTTTGTTACGAAATCGGCTTGGATTGGTAAAAGTGATAATGGTTGTTGTGTAATGGTTGTTAGATTGTTAATGATTGAATATTGTTAATAAATTTGATGGAGGCCAACGACTCTCTTTCATTAACCTAAAAGCCGATCTCCAAACTATGACTGTTCCTCAATCATAAAAGGAATATATTTCGAAGTGTCATGGCAATGTTCTCATTAATGTGTTAACTGTACGCTCATAAAATATGTATTCTGTTTTTTTACACAGATAAGATTTTATGTCATTCAGTGAGCTATTAGGAGTTAAATTAAGACCCAAAGTGGGCAACATATTTACTATCAGATACTGATCAATAAATTAAGAAACGTTCGAGAAAGAACCAGGCACTGTTTTATTGAAAATTAGGACGTTTTATAGGCATCAAAGTATGTCCTGAGTGTCTGTGGCTCCCGCGCTCTTGGCAAACCTCCACTGGCTCGTATCCAGTGATGCGGCTGACGGATGAGCGTAAGGGAATTCTCAAGACTCCGCTTCCTCTTTAGAATGCGAGGGAGGTGACAACCATGTGGATTTGGGAGGTCTCAGGAGGTCTCAGTGTTTTGAAATATACATCTTTCAAATTTCGGATCAATCGAATCATTTTTACGAACGCTGCCGTGGAGAGTACAGAAACAGTGACAGATAGACGAAATACGGCAATCACTTGAAACAAATGTTAGTATTGGTAACAAAATTTACAATTGAGAGATATCTGATCATTACTATACCACTACCAGTCCTTCTAAAAAATGTAAAATATACTTTTGTAGAGGTTAAATTGGGAAGTATTATTACACGTTGTCGCTAATCGCCTTTAGCTATCCTAGTCGTCATAATAACGATCTGATAAATCAGAAATTTTTCATTGCAACTTGTATTATTATTAACTTTTATTCAATAAACACTTTGGAATCTCGGAATTTTGTCAACAGAATGCCTGTTATTTTTTTGTTTTTTTCTGAAGTGAGTACTGATTATTAGCACAATGTTGGTTTTAATAAACCTATTGGTTTTATTAATATATCAACATTCCACAAATTATAAATCTGTTTAAGTATTGAGCAATTAATCAAATTCTAATCGCTTTTGTTCGTGTACTACGACAAATGTTCGATTCCCCCTTAGCCAAGCTAAGATAATGTTCAAATGAGTTCTGAGGATGTTATATCAAAACGTAGATAACAGTTGATGTAGAATTTGTTCTGACACTCTACTTTATCTTATCAAATTATATCTCCTTGTTGTAAATAGTATTATATGAATATTTATGTAAAGATTTATAATTACATTAGACGGACAGTTGATCTTCTACTGTGCTATTATTCAAATGTGAGGAATTAGGTATGAACGGATGTGTTTTTTGAAAAGCACGCCAGGTTGTTGAAAAAAATTTGTTAATTTTCACATTTATTCATTATCATTATATATTTTCAACATATGTCTTCGTCTGGTCGTAAAAAAAAAGGGTAAAAAAAAGGAGATGTTAATGTTAAAATAGTCTAAAACTGTTATTAAGAAGAAGAAATAAACATTTAATAGTTAGTTAAAAAAATATATATCAAAACAGTTCACAGAAAATAAGGAAAAGCTTGTAAAACAGGAAATCAAAATGTTGAGAGTTACATTCCTGTATATTACAATGTTAATGAGTGTTACATACAATTATTCTCACCATATGTGAATACTTTTTTTTTTATAGTGAAGTATTCACATATGGTGAGAATAATTGTATGTAACACTCATTAACATTGTAATATACAGGAATGTAATTCTCAACATTTTGATTTCCTGTTTTACAAGCTTTTCCTTACCCTGTGAATACCCCTCGGTAGACTCTCACTACCTTCCCGAATCCACCCGCCTCCTTCAGGCATTCCACACCCTATATCCTTCTCATACATTTGAATATTGAAATATTTGAAGGCAAATGGGGGACTCCCCTTAGTGAAAGGCACTCATTAGCCCAAAATAATTTTCCTTTATTTTTCCCACATCCTATTTTATAAGTTTGAGAGCTAAGGAAAAAAAAAAAAAGTGAATACTTACTCGAATTTTTAAGCTTAAATACAAACTGGGTACCTTAAAAGTAGTTTATGTTCATTTATGTATACCATATGTTTCAACAAAAATATTTTAAGATAATCAGAAAAACAAATCAAAATTTAGTATATACAAGTTGTGATATTTCATCTAGAATCTTTTATATATGTTTATTTTTATATATATAAATAAGTTAAAGTCAGAGGCAGCTCTGTATTGGAAACTAATGCGATGATGGGACGTAAACATCCCATGATCCCATATATGTCGGATTACAGATAGAAATAAAGGCAGTCTATTTCGAGAACTGGAGTTAGTCTTTTGTTTCTGCTTTTCTTTATCACATCTTACCCGGTGGTGAATAACTGGTGCCGAAACCCGGGAAATCGTACGGCGGTGCGGAAAATTATCGTTTTTTTCTCTCTTTTATTTCGTCTATTGGTTTTTCTCTCCTTTTTTTTTTTCTCTTCTATTACGGAAATGCCGGAGGGAGTGCTAAGACCAAGGGTGCTCAACGCAGCAGCGGATATACCACAGCTTCCCCAGACAACTATGGCAGCCGCTCATGCCAATACTATGGCCTGGATGAAAATTCAGGTAATTACGGCTCAAGATTTGAGAAAATCTATTTGCGATCTGGAGAGATTCGCAGGAGAGACCGGGAAACTGAACCACTTCCTGAAGGGAGGTGACAGGCAGATGACGCGAATGGAAGGAAAACGACCGGAAGACCTTATCACCAAAGGAGACGCTGAGAGCAGCGCACGTGTGTAGGGTGAAGCGAAGCATCCAGAATATGATTCAGGCCGACGAAGAGACCCTATAGAGTACCGTAAAAGAACGGTTAAAGAAAGCGTTCGGAGGGGGGAGATGGACCCGAAGAGGATATCTTCAAGATGTTTTAGACGGATTAAAATCGGGAAATCCCATCACCGGGTGTTCCTGCAAACGGCTCATGCACTTTCGGATGTTCACCTCTATACGGGGGTGATGATCACCTTTCGTCCCTTTTTTCAGGGACTAAATACGCTGCCATGTGGTAAAATCTGCTGGTGGAAGGATTTGTGTGGATGCTAAGGTAGGGTTATAGATGATAGTGGGAGGAGGAATACAGGTGTCTTTAAGATTACAAAATTTTATTTTTTTATATAATACAATAAGGTTAGTATTCCTATAGTACCTATAATGCTATAAATTATATAATGTATTGATCTATATATGTTTTTGTTTTTTTTTACATTCATTAAGTAGTAAAGTAGGGTTAGTACAATAATAGTTATTCGTGAGATAGTTATGTTATAACTATTAACTATTAAATATAATGTATTGATAATGTTAATGTTAGTAGTTGGATTTAACATAATTTGAGTTATATTGGGATCTATTAATTGGGAATCATTATACATTGTTATTTTATAAGGTTCTTGGTACAATGTTTTATATTTAGAGTCTACAATATGCATGGGTATTTTAGGAAGTTCTGAAAAACATTAGTTATTAGACATATTTACAAGGGATATACGAGGTAAGTAAATAGTATTATGTTTGTTGCAATTGTCTAACTTACGATTGTTAATAATAATATATGAATTATATCGTCAATGTAATTAATATTGGATAGTTTATGTTGAGTACAATTACATTGAACTGTAGAACCTAATATAATTTTTTTTTTTTTTACATTCATTAAGTAGTAAAGTAGGGTTAGTACAATAATAGTTATTCATGAGATAGTTACAATTATGTTATAAAGATTATCATTTTTTTCTTAGTACTTGTGTTTTTTGTATATCAATAGAATAATAAAGATTAGTTTTATTTATAGGAATTGGTATGAGCGAAGAGGTTCTGACACTTGGTTCTGCTAGTGGCAAGTCTACAAGTACATGGAGTATTTCCTCATGTGTAATACAACGCTTATTCTAACGTAAAAAAAAAAAATGAACTATACGACGGGTAATTTTTGTATCATGTGGGTTAGGAAATATCCGGTTGTTCTTCAGGGGCGTTTACCAGTACTTACAGAAACATGAAAAAAAAAATTGATGCAATTCAGATTTAGAATTATTTGGTCGTCCTATACACAAAAAAAAACACCATTGTACAACTATATCTAAATCTCCTCTGACTGTCTCTATCGGCTAATGACGAGTATATTTTATTTTTCTCTAACGGTTCTATTGCGTTGTTGGTCGGTCAACCGTACGTCAAGAGGGTTGCATAATTGGGTTCGCTCCCTCCCTGCCCTAAAACGCTGAGAAGACAGACCCAGATGAACTTCGGCCCGAGATAGCTTTGGGCCTATGGCGCATACTGATAGCCACTATCTCCTATCTAATTAATAGTAGAGCAGATAACCCTTCCGAGCCTTCTCTCATTAGCGCCTCATGAGCGCCATTCTCCAACATTTACTAAATACTCACCATCTTAGTAACTACATCTTACTGCTAATGAAAAGATCGTAATTCAGAATGGGAAAAATTCAGATGGAGCCAATCCATAAAACAGGCCTACAAGAAAAAAAAAATGTTTGGCGCCTAGGATTTTAAAATTGATCTTAGCTATATTTGGGGCACTGAATCTAAATATGAAATCAGTTATTCTCTATCTGCTCTACCTTCTTACATAAGAGTTTTTTGTAACGTGCAGTTCTGACTCCATTTTGTGCGGTTCTATATCACATATACAAGTATCGCTTCCCTCCTTCTGTTGTGCCCTAAAAGGGTATGCTACTTTTTTTCTCTCAAGGAGAAACTTTTGCATTTTGTGACGAAATTAGAGAACAGCCTTGGTCAGCAAATATCCTTGCTTCTTGCACCTCTGGAATAGCAGAGACAAAACACACCACTGGGCCAGAAAATAGTGGCCTAAGAGACAAAACATGGACGTTGGGGAAAAGAATTAACGACCCCTTAGTTAAACGGGAGAAAATCATCTTTTCTCCACTGTATATAAAGCTGGGCCTAATGAAGTAGTTTGTGAAGGCTCTTGATAAGAATGGGCCTCGCTTTGCAAATATAGAGAAAATGCCTCAGTTGAGTACGGACAAAATTTAAGGAAGAATATTGACGGCTTACAAATAAGACAACTCATTACGGATCCCACCTTTGTAAATTCGATGAATGAGGCTGAGCAAAAGCCCTTCATTTGTTGCAGTTGTCGGAATGTTTCTGGGCGCCCAAAGCTGGAAACTCTGTTAAACTGGTAAACGAGATGCTTAACGATTTCAAATCCCTTTGGTGTATAATGAGTATTAAGGTCCATTATTTACACAGCCACTTAGACCGTTTTCCTGAAAAAGGTGAAAGATTTCACCAGGATATTAAAACTATGGAGGCCAGCTACCAAGAAAGATGGGACACACACACGATGGCAGATTACTGCTGGAGTTTAAATAGGGTATGTTCGAAATTGCATTCAAGAATGACATGGAAAAAAAGCTTCCGAAGTGTTCAGTGACTTTTGGTTTCATCGATAAATTTTTATTTTATCTTTGTTTACAATAATATTTGTACAATACAATAATACAAATTGCGTGCTTAGTTTTTTTATTTGATCCATGGACTCAATACATATTTCACTAAAATGCTTTGTCTTTAAAATTTGGAAATCTTTGTCCTAGGCAAAACTCAATCCCCTATTTGAATTCAGGGCATCAAATTCATAAGAAATCAGCTCCAAATACTCCGGCACCAAAACACCTGTTGACCTGTGTAATTATGGAACTTTGTTTATGTCAACTATATTCCAAAAATTCACATTTGATAGATCGGATTTTAGGATAGTATAATTCTGAAGACCCGAAATTTCTAGATTCAGTTCTTCTGTCAAAGGATTAATAAAAAAAGTGACCATTGGCTCGATGGTAATAAACTTTTGAAATCGCATTTCAAACTTGACTTTTAAGTAATTGAAGGTTATACCAAATGTGTGCTAAATATTTTCCAAAGGTATACTTTTCTGATTCTGATTAATTACTGAATATAAAAAAAGTCGTAATATTGTAAAACCTAATTTTAAGTCATGCAGAGGTGAGCACACGTGAAATGTTCGCTAGACACTACTGTGCCTGCGGGCACAGGATTTTATTGAATTTGTGTTTTTTTCAACTGAATTCGAAAACTATATTAAAATACATTTACCATAAAATCAAGCGTCAATCTGTCGCATAATTGATATATTTTTACAAGGGACGTCGGTACCACCTCATGGCTTAAGCATGCTTTACTAGGGTTTTATTACAGTTTTCACATGTATTTTCAAACCGTGGAAAGTCAAGATTTTGTTAATAAAGCAATAAACCCGCAACCAGAGAAGCACAGAATAAAAAATAAAACCCAAATACATATACACCTCTAAGCAACGCTGCATTACATTGATGTGCTACGTAACGAGGTAAGCAATAAAATATAAGCCCAATCTGGTCGTTTGACGCTGTATGAATGTAATTCGGAAATAATCTTTATCGTGGCTACGGACGATATTTTTCAACCAGGAAAGAAAAGAAATGGCGTGATGTTTAGCCGAAAAGTAGCACAATGAGGACTGTAAAGTGACTCCCTTCATTATATGCAAAGGGGTTAGGTCAATTTAATGTGTAAAAATACAATAAATCAGATAGGCTACATGCAACAATCCAATACTTTTTTTTTTTAAGTGGCATGGAATGAACACTGAATACTAACTAAGTTTTGACTCGAACGAATTATGTTTTTTTTTTCACAAAAGGTTTGTATATATTATTTATTTATTATTATTATTTTAATCTGAATAGATAATCCAGATCAATATGGATAGACAGTCCATTTGAAAAACCCCAAGACCAGAAAATCGAATGATTCGTTCACAGATGGAACATGGGTTGATGAGACTAGCTAGCTGAATAAAAAAACCATCATTAGCCTCCCCGACAATTGTGCGACCCAACGAAAAAGGTACAAAAGTGATTACTGGAATTTAATTACTTGTAATTAAAAAATAAATATTTTCCTATCATATCAAATAAGGTGAGTGGCAATGGCCTCGTGACCTGCTATATATACCTTTGAAATGTGGGAGTCCTGGTAATGGACAGTTTCTCCAATCATGTCCTGAGCGTCTGAGGCTCTCGGTCAACCTCCACTGGCTTGCATCCGGTTACGCGGCTGGTGGAGGAACCTGGGGGACTTCCCAAGACGCCGCTTCCTCTTCCACGTGCAAGGGAGGTGACAGCCATGTGGATTTGCAAGGTCTTTGTAAATACTGTATGAATGAATGAGTGTACGAATAATTGTAAATATGGTATGAATGAGAACATTGATCACAATTACTTATTGCCCAATAAGGCAGATTATAATTTTATCATAATGAAGATTTTGAAAAAAAAAAAATCCAACGGGCTTTATCAAATTTAAGAGCGCAACTTTCTTAATATCAATTATATGTATTAGGTATTTGGACATTGTTGATTGTAAGATGCACCAAACCTAACTTGAATTTTTCAAAAACTCAAACCCTCGATATTTTTGATTCCCTGCTCAACTTGAAATTTTACATATATGTCCAATATGATGCATGTAAAACACTGTCATATCTTTTGCACATGATCCAGCTTCATTAATTAATTACATAATTAAAAAAATAGGTTTTTCTTCATTTTTAGTAAGCAGGGCTTACTACAGTTAAAGGTCTGATTGTTCTTAACAATGATATTGTAATTTTTTTTCTTCTAAACTGGAACTACTAAAAGTCATTGATACTTTTCGTATACTGTTCGTGATTTTAACCCGAGCCTAGATTGATTTAGAGACATGTAATTTCACATTTTTTTTTTATTTAATGTCTCGTTTATAATAAAAATAAACGCAATCCTATCAGCTATAGTGGAGGGTAATTAATCTAGCAATAACTATTCACCAATAAATATCTTTTATACCAAAATAAAAATCTCAAGATTAGTAGTATATTCATACTATTCATTCATAGAGTCTCATTCATTTATTGTATTTACAATATCGTCAATAGTAACAAATCTTACTTCGTGGTATGTACTACAATGATGGTTGTAAAAATGGTCCAGTTGATCTAAGAATGTAAAGATAGTTAAAAAATAACAGCAGTGCCTCTTAGCTGGGGCATGTATAAAATATATAAAATGGTCAAATTATTTAATGTCCTGAATTGCAGAAAATTTCTTTCATAAAATAAAAAAATACCCAGATTGCACAAGTATGGAAAAACCATTGAGAGCACTGGGCAGATACTTTAGTAATCCTTTTGAGAACGACCCTGACAACGCGAGTTCATGAAATCCTTTACCTCCTAATGTAATGTGGAATTACGCCACTCCCATAGTCTCATCCACTATTCTTAAACGTATTCCTGGATACTTCTCCCCTAGTGGACTTCAAGGGACCAGTTGTCTCGACGTAAAACCGGCATTCTTCTTCGGACTAAAGCCTGTGAAACATCAACTTGATGGAAAGCTACCTTGATCGCTGTACATCAGGTGATGTCGCTTGGTTGACATTCCCTACTAAAGATAGGTGAAGAGGTAACATCCATTGGGAAATGTTGAAGCTCTTAGCTCGGGACCTTTAAACTCCGATTGCTCGGGACCAAAGAACAGTGGAACCGTCCTAAACAGTGACAACTATTTCGATTTGGAATATCATAGGTTACTTTACAGGTACATTCATTACCTGATTTATTTTATTATTTCGATCACATTCCTATTCTGGCCAATGATTCAATAATAGACAATCATAATAGTACAGACACAAGTTGATCCGAGAATCAAGGCTTTACCATTGAAAAGCCTGGGGTATTATTTTTCCCTTTTTTCCTGTAAGCCTCTAACACTAGGAAACCCAGTGTAATACCCGTGGGAGGAGGGGGTCAATTAATCATATAGGGCCAGTTATTTCCATCTTTGCCCCTTACATTACATTACTGGCTTTTCACACACCCTTTAGAGAAAATCTCTAGCCTTGAGTTCAGCCAACCATAAACTATTAAGTACTTATACACTACATTATTTGGTTTTGTCTTTCGTGATTTTTATATTTTACAGTAGACTTATTTTATAATTAATAACGTGCATACACAAAGAGCTTAGGATTAACATCAAATAACTACTAATGGGTGAAAATGTGCTATTAGCCCTGCATTTTGTCATAAATTACTACACAAATGTGTACTTTTTGACATAAATTATTAGCAAAATTGTATTATATTAAATACTCACATATATATATATTATATTATATATCATAAAAGTGAAGGAGATACTTCACGAACTCCACTTGAGTCTTAGATACTTTTTTAGCAAATATTTCTGTTTCTTTTTTTTAAACCCATATTGGTCATTGAAAATGGCTTTTAAAATATTGATCACAACAATAGAAATAAGCTGAAATAACTTCTGAGCAATCATAAGAGAAATTTTTAACAAACCCGTAAGTTAGTCAATACATGAGGAGGTAACTTTACTATCTTAAGTGTTAAAAGTTCAGATAAATTGGATCATTTTTACAGCCACAGTCAGAGAAACACATTTTAATTATATTCATACACGTATTGTATTCAAATAGCTAATGACTGTGAGTTTAAAACAGAGCATGGAGAGTTTAAATTAAGTTTTGCCGAACACCTAAGCAAGTATAAAAGAAAAAAAACTGACGAATAGAAGTAATAAAAACTTTGACTAACATTCTATTATTGACAATACAAATGTTGTAACCGGCACTTTTTAACAGTAACAAACTTTTTTTTTCTTTAATCTAGCAAAATAATATAATCAAAAATGTATCTATTGGTGTGTCTTTGCGTCTCTTTTAATCGGAGCTAGCCTAATGCGATCACCTACAGATTCAATTTGAGCATGAATAATATTAAAAACAAACTGGCAAGAAGAAGAATTGAAATGGTTCGCTTCGAATGACGAAAATGAACCAGAGCATTCATGACCGCTCAAGGTCACCATATGATAGAAAATTAAACAAAACAACGCTCACAATAAATTTCTATTAATATTTTAATGTATTTAAGCAAAATTACAGCACGATGCATACACAGCATGTGTACAACTGCTAAACTAAATTGATAAGTTCTAGTTTTATGTTAAATAATTAGCGAAGTATTTGGAAACAAAAATATGCATAGGAAGCAAATGACATCAGCTGAATTCGTCACAACACCGGGTACCAGATCCAAAGACTACAAACTAACGGTGATCCTTTAAAAAAAGACAAGAACCGGCCTGGGCTTGCGAAGTGACATTTTTCTCCACTCCCAGCCTGCCTCCGAATTCTACCAGCTGGGCTCGCTCACTTCAATTTACTCCTTTCCTCGCTAATTTAGCTTTCATTCAAACTTCCCTCTAATTTTTTGAACGGAAACCCGCCGAGTGACAGTGACTGCTTGAGTAGAAGAGATCTCATTGTCCATTGTTTCATCATTGTAGCTCAATAGAGAGTAGTAAGTTCTATTCATTTCGGTTCAAATGAAAAGAGAGAAAAACCCTTTTTACAGGGTATTTCGGGAGAGAGGATATCAGCCATACTTTTCAGGCGTATTCCCCTTATCAAAATAATGAAAAAAGTTTATTTTAAGAATTACGGCTGGTGAAATATTTCGACCAGGTTTCAGGCCCTCCTGGTGAAATGTGGTTGCAATGAAATTTATATGTATAATTAAGAAGAGATAATGGTAGTTTTTGAGGGGTTGAATCGAATGAAGCAGGTCCCAGAAGCTTTAGTATCTGCTGTAGTTTTTGTTTACAAATCTGGGGTGCGAAGGAAAAAAGTGGAAACAAATTGTGTTTCGTACCCTTTTAACAAAGTTATTGTACGTCTAATATAAAAACAAATCGGTTTAATCTGAAACATAATGAAAGAAAAATAGAAAATACAGGGGTATGTGATTAGCAAATATTTCAAGAGTAAGGAAAAGGCAATGAAAGCCATTCATAAAAGTGATGCCTTGCTAACTAGGCCCACACGGAAGCACGAAATAAATAATACGGATTATGAATGAACAGCAGAAAGAGGCTGCGTTACCGGGTTTGGTGGAGTAGTCCAGTTAGTGGAATGTGTTATTTGTTGTAGAACTGGTAATGTAAAAGAAGTATCCGAGAAAGTTCTGTACTCATTGCAGCCGTACGCCAAGGACAGATCTCAGAAGACCGTCCAAAAAATCGAGGTGTTTTATGTAAGAACTTAATATTGGGGAGATCAAGGAGTTTTTTTCGACGTTTAAAGTTACTTAGAATACTTGAAGGGGCATGATCTGGTGCAAGGAAAACATATAACCACCGAAAAGCACTAAATAAGTGCAGGGATGAAAGTATGGGCCAATGGATGGTGAAGTCCAGGAAACCTTTTATGAAATCCAGAAGAATGAATATTGTAGTATGTTGATGATCAATATCAGATTTTAGTGGGTCTTGATTGTTGCCTTAAGCATAGTCGTCCCAAGGGTTTTTGCAAGGTCGAGGAAGGTAGATATAGGCCGGTGACCGTTGAGGTGGGATTCGAAACTTTAATTCGAGATTGATTTTACTTGGCAATTGATATTACAGTATAAGATGAATCCGAGCACTCCTAAAGGAAGTGGAATGTTTTGATGGGTGATTATTTTACATCATATCTAGATCGGATCCCAGGAGTTCTGTGGAGACTGCTAGCAGGTAAGTCAAATCAGGTGGCGGATGGTGAACTAAGAGACAACGAACAGATTTTAAAATGTGGACATGTTCTTAAGAGACAGAAAGAAAATTAGTATTCAGGTTGTGAGTTAATAATGCTATTTATGTTATAGGAGAGGATTAGGTAGATTTAAAGACATGATCAAAGGAATAGGGTTGATAACCGGAAGCTCAAAGAATACTTTAAACAGTGGGATAGCTAGGAGACCATGTATTTGATGTTAGGATTGTCAGAGATCTGAAAAATGCTTTTCTAAAGTGCACACGTTTTAAGCAGAAGTTAATTATGCTTACAGATTAAAGACTGAATCAATCAGCTATGATGAGACACAGAGATGACGATAATGAAGGGGGGTAGTAAGTGGTAGAGACAGAGAAGTATGTGCCCATGTGGGGCACGTCTGCAGCATATGTTCCAAGACAAGTGACAACCGCCTGTGGATATTTCACACGATACACCACGTGGATCTGAGACCATATGGTCACGGTGACATCGCGCCTTCCAGTACCTCGATTATTCAAGGTGCTACCACTGGTCGTGAGCAGAAATATGGTTCACGTTAGTAGGGTACCTTTAGGAGGGTATTAGGGGTGGACCTCCATTAATGGCACATATTGTGAGGTGTAATTTTTTAATATATTTGTCTAAATTATCAAAAAATAAATAATATAATAATGTTGAAAATATGCGGAAATTCGTGCTGACCCCAGGCGGCTCGACTCGATGTCGACATTTTTAAGCTAAAAATAAAATAAAACACGAGCATCGTAAATTTTGAATTGACGATAGCTACATAATGATAAGTCACTTGGAGGTAATAAATAGAACAGGTAATGAAAGTACTTTTTTAAAGACCACT
Source organism: Acanthosoma haemorrhoidale (assembly GCA_930367205.1). Taxonomy (NCBI): domain Eukaryota; kingdom Metazoa; phylum Arthropoda; class Insecta; order Hemiptera; family Acanthosomatidae; genus Acanthosoma; species Acanthosoma haemorrhoidale. The sequence continues at coordinate 46,999,509 of OV884014.1, forward strand.
TGATTCAATTATTCGATGTCAAAAGTAAACCTAAAACCTGCTTTTAAGATGTGAGAGAAAAATAAACATGTAAGAGATTTTATCATCGTGTACAATTTGTGCTATAACAAGATATAAAAGGGTGGACCACTCATCCTTGGATCAATTCTTGTGAGAACTATTTTGATAGTCTATTATGGGATCATTTGGAAGAACACGCATTGGATCCCCATTTCATCTCGCCAGATCATCTCAAAAGCACAAATAGAATTTTGACTAGTGATGCCACTACCTATTGAGAGCAAAGTCAGACACTATCTTGGGAGCTTAGCATTCGAAAACACCTTAGGAGCTTAGCAGGCTCCTGCTGTTTTTTTTATGCTCTGCATGTGCACCATGAGTTATTAAAACAGCACATCAGAGGAGCAGAGGGAGAGAGAAGATATGGTTTGGCTAACAACAACATTTACCAAGCAAGGTGTTCTTACTACTTTATTGGACAGTTTAATAATCTTGTAGAGGAGAGTCTTTTAAAAAACTTTATTATGAATAACAAAACACTGTTATATATACAAATATTAATCAGTTACAGCGTTGGAACATACTTAAGCGAAGGCTAAGGCCCGAGTGAGGGTGTCTTGTAGGGTAAGAGAGCAGGTAGCCGAAGGGTAGGATTTTTGGGAAATGATTACTAACAAAAGAAAGGCGAACATAAGTCTCAACTATGGCACATGTTTCTACTGAAAATGTAAGGCATAATGAGCGTTATATAACTGGCCAAGATCAAGATCACCAGGAATTTATCTGAATCACACCCATTTATAAGTCATCAGCCTATAGGTCTATTATTTGAGCCATCGCCCACCATTCCTTCTGTAATATGTATTAATTTATGTTAGGATTCATTTAAAAACATTAGGCAAAAATTTCTTTACTTATATTGTACCAAAATTGTATCCTGATTTGGCGAATAACCCCTCTTTTACCTTGAGCATGTTTAAGTCTATATATATACATATTAAAACGTTATGGATTTTTGATTTTCCATAGTACACCACCTGATATTTTTAATCTTGACTAATTTCAAATACCAAGCACGTTACCTCTCCTTTGGCCAATGATGTGGCGTTAGTTCACGTTAGGGAAAGGTTAGTTCACGCCTAGCCTTGAGTAGAAGACGTACTTCCCGTTCATAGTGATCAGTTATAAAGTTATCGAAGAACAGTACTACTAAAGAATAAACAATATATCTAGTATTAGCATAGTAGTGGGGGCCACATCAAGAAACTGCAACGACTTTAATCAGTCATTGCACATACCAACTGTAGCGACCCCTAACTACATAAGATTAATCACCCTATACTCTATTGTATATATATTGTAAACAAATGTAAATAACATTACCAAAATATAAATCATTGTAAATATGTTAAAGAATAAAAAATGCGGGGAGCCAATTAGTTATATGAGCTGGGACACCAGCTGTCAGTAGCAGGTATATAGACCCAACCGCCGGGAGACCCTTCCAGGCTCTGTCGGGGAACAAAGGAAAGCCACATCATTGGGTGCTACAATGACGATGCTGATTGGCTACTGACGAGGCCAGCTGGGTATTTAAGCCGGAGATTTGGTTGCCTGACTGGCTCGTGGTTGCCCTGCCTGAAACTCTGAAACTAGACTGCTTCTTTATGAAAAACCTCTCCTCGCCTCGCTACGTTTTAGTCCGGCGTTGTCAGACCCCACACCTTCCTAGTGGGAATCTCTGCCTTCATTTCGCTAAATCTAGCACCTCCTTGGGAGAGACCTCTCCCTAGTAGACAACGGTTGTCGTAGCCCTGCAAACTTACCAAAGCAGTGTCTCCCGCGACAATTCAGTCTGCCTCTCTCCGGTTCACACTCGGCTTTGGGATCCGGATGGATTTCGACTACCCTCAGATACCAAGTGGAATTCGTGGTCATTCCAAGACCACACAAACTACCTACCTACCCTATACCTCTTCTCCTGAACATAGTGCATTCTCGGGGCATATACCTATCGAAAAATGGAGTCAGATAGTAAAGCCGTCATGAAACGATTGTCCAGGTTATAAACTTAATCAACCCTCACTTCGTCACTAGGGCTAGGGTAACCAAGCACCCCCCTCGTGACGACCCGACACCAACCAAATAAGAAAAATAGGAAACGAGGTATGTTACAATATATATATAAATATAATTTTTTATTTATCAGTCTTATCATTTACCATCCCTTTTTTATTTTATCATTTATTGATATACAGTCCATTAGAACTCTCATCCCCCAGGGCAGACTCATCATTACATCAATGGTAGTAATATCTGCCATACACAGATTAACATCATTACTTCAAGGACAGAAATTATGAAATAAATATGGTAATGAATCCTCCTGTAAAGTAACGTATGCTTTTACTTAATTTATTAGGTTACTCAACGTTATGTAATATCTTTTTTGTAGTTCATTACGTATGTATATATGTGTGTTTGCCTCGTGATATTTCTGATGTGAGAGAAGCGAGACAAGGCACACAATGCCATGATGATACAGAGCACATGTTCTGAAGAGTAAATATCATCTTACGCTCCGGCAGATGTCCAAGTTCGTTCGCCCTTGAAGCGTATTGACAGCAACAGTGCATTCTGCCTTAATCAACCACTATTCACTCTAATTACTTACACTAAACGTTCAAGTGCTGAGGATAAATGCATGAGGTTTCCTAAGAGAGTACATTAAGAAAATATCAATGTCGGTTCTAATTCTCTCTTGCATCAAATTTGGTATGGGAATAAATAGTTTGGAGTATCACACAATTAACAGTGTCTAATGATCTTCCTAATTACTCGGTCTTGATCGATTCTCAAGGTTTTATGAAATTATTTTTAGTAACATAAATATTGAAAAGGATTTTCACCCCTTTATTAACACTGAATATATATAATCCCTTCCAAGTTCATGAAATTCTATCGAAACCTATCCAACCACCCTAAACCCCAAGCACAGTCATTACACTGCGCCACTCATTTCTATTACCTCCTCGGAGACTAAAGCGGAAGTGACCTCGTGAGCTGCTAACTGCGTGACAGTGGCAATGGGCAGTTTCTCTAATCATGTCCTTAGCGTTTATGGCTCTCGCGCTCTTGGTTAGCCTACACAGTCTCGTGTAGAGGAGTTGACAACCATGTAGATTTGAGCGGTCCCTGGGCTGTTTGTAAATACTGTATGAATGAACGAGTGAATGAAGAATTGTAAACAATGTATGAATGAGAACATTGAACACAATTACTTATAAGGCAGATTGTAATATTATCATAATAAAGATTTTGAATATATAAATCATTTTTTCTATAACAGGAGTCCACATAACCCCTGGATATATTATGCGTGCTCTTGATCAGCGCTTTGAAGTTTTTTGAAGTCTATTTCAACCTTCGCTAGGAAAAAGGTATTAAACAGCAATTAAGTGATCGATGGTACTTATTATTTTTCCTCGGCTCACTTGTATTTTTCGCTTCATCCACTGGAACTACCATGGAAAATATCCCAGGGGGGGGGGGGGAATATCAAGTCAAAATAGTGAACACAATTTTAATTACAGTTCAAAAATTAATTAAACATAAATTATATGTGGTTTGAGATTTTTTGATACTCTTGAGCCATTTGATACTTAACTGAACCAGCATTACAGAAAAATATTTATATTTTAAACACCATTTAAATAATTAATTATGACACGTTGTAATTAATCATGAGACTGGTAGTCAAACCAAGAGACATTATAAGATGTGTACCTTATAAACATTAAACAATCAAAGAATCAAAGACATGAAAAAGGTTTATTTTTGGTCGGTAGAATGTAGATTATAAGAGGGAAAGCTATAACCCTAGTTGTACGTAATGGATATTTATTGAGACAGGGGTAATTGGCCGTCGTCATTTTTTTTGATATTTCATTATTTATTATATATCTTTTTCCTTTCCACTACATTAACGTTTAAGGAATCATTACAAATTATGTTAAAAATATTATGTGGTTGAATTGTGTTATATTGCAACTTGTGTTTTGAAAATAATATATTGTAAAATAGGATTGTCATTATTTTTTAGGTGAGTAGTGATACTAACTATGTAATCTATATACAGGAAATATTTTGCCGAATAAAAAAAATATCGCATAAATAAAACAAAATTAAACATGCCTCTTTCTCTTCATACCGAAGATATATGTTTTTATAAACGAGTGTTTTCGCTGTTAATAGCTGCAACCAAGGGATTGTACAATTTCAGCTTTTATTATTTTGCAGATTCAAAGAAGGTATGGTTCACTTAGAATCGTTATCGATAAGACTAGCTACCAGCATTAATACCTAGATTAAATAACTGCTACTATTGTTTTCTTACATATTATAAAACGTATGTAATAAAATCTGACATATTACAAATATTTCTATATGGGTTAAATTTCTTTATTTTATACAATTTTTTTGTCATGGATTTTTGAACAGTTAATGAAAGAATCATCACTGGAAAAGAAGCCAACAGGTTTTTTTAAAAATGTTTATTGGAAAAAAATACTATATGCCCTAACAGGGTAATAGGAGTGTCGGGTCGTCACTAGGGGGTTGCCTAGTTGATTAGGCTATGACCTGGACAATTGCTTCATGACGGTTCTTACTACCGTACTATCTCACTCCATATTTGATAGGTATGTGCCCCGACAGTGCACTATGTTCATGAGAAGAGGTATAGGGTAGGTATTGTAGGTAGTTTATGTGGTCTTGGAATGACCACGAATTCACACTCGGTATCTGAGGGTAGGCGAAAACCGTCCGGATCTCTAAGGTGAGTGTGAATCGGAGAGAAGCAGACTGGACTGCCGTGGGAGACACTACTAGGTAAAGTTTGTAGGGCCACGGCAACCGTTGTCCGCGAGGGAGAGGTCTCGCCTAAGGACCTGCTAGTTTTAGCGAGGCGAAGGCAGAGAATCCCACTAGGAGAGTGTGGGGTCTGACAAGGCCGGACTAAAACATAGCGAGGGTAGGAAGAGAGGTCCAGAGGTTTTCATAAATGAGGAGACCAAATCTCCAAACATCAGTGCAGCTGCAGGTCAGAGAGAGAGCCGTAGTTAGAATAATTTACAGGCCAAAACTAAGCCCTATATGGGTATATAGTTCCTATACGAGGGTTCGTATAGCCCCATAGTAACCAATGATCTGGGTTTTATTCTGACCAACCACACCCCAGGTGGTGCTTGCTTGTTCTAGGCTGGGACCCACCCAGCCCCTTGGCGCTACCTGTATTTTGTATTCAATCTTTTAATGTATTTTCCAAAAACGAGTTTCGATGTACTTAGCACTTGCGTGAAGTAAACCGTGTGTAATATAAGCCATATAATGATATAAGGTAGAATATCGCATTTACTCTTTCATTCATGCAGTATAATGTATGTTATTTTAAGGTTGTTTTCCTTTAATCGATATTTTTGCAGTACATTAGTTACTGAGCGACTTACAGTAACATCATCGTTTTAGTAGTTTGTTGATCGGCCCACGAAGTCCGGTTTCTGTCTGCTCATGTGCCGGCAGGTGAATGCGACCAGCTGTCCACACTTCAAATCTCTTCCCCCGTCTTTCATTCCACCTGTAAACCACCGTTGCATACCTTATAAGTGCGGTCCTTCGGAAATTTCAGTCTGCTAGAGAAGACAGAAAAAAAATTGAAAGACCGAGGAACGTAAAAACAAGAACGGAATTCTGAACAATCACAAGCAGTCTTATTACAATCATATGCCTCATCTAAACAAACTAGTAAAAATTTGGTACGAGTTACTAGGACCAATGCGAAAGATATGACACTGGCGGCTTTTAATCTTGAGGTTGTTGGTTCAGTTTCTCTATTATCTGGATCAAGATGATGTTTCAATGGATTCAGGTGAAATGGTTCGCGTCGTAAATGTGCGATCTGTAGTTTGCCTGGCAGGTATGGAGAGTGATTTTTCTCCAACAAGTTGTGCTCGACGATCCCCTGAAGCTTTCTATCAATTATCCAGCAATATAAGTTTATTACCTCTTAGGACATATAGGGCACAGGTTGTCCTATAGTTCGTGGAGATTTTGTTAAGCATAGTAATAATATTCTTCACCTTACGTCTTCGGCCGACTTTACGTTCGGCCTCATACTCCGTTGTAGGGGAGTAATTCAGTTTTCAAAAGTCTCGGAAGTTGGATGACGATATTATAGTGAACATTGGACATTCCTGGAGAAGTACCAGAGAATGATAACCCATAAGAGAGATTTTAAAAGGTTGTTTGATTGTTTAAAATTACTGTTAATAATTAATTATTGTTTATCATCTTTGAACTTGATACTCTCCATCCTATTAATATGTGGGCATCAATGGCCTTTCCTCAACACCAACGGCCTAAGAAGAATAACTACTGTGAATTGGTTATTTCTTTGTTTGCGTGGATAAAAGAAAATCTTGATATCCAATCTGTTCTCAGTAATTAAGCATTATTAGTCAGTATTTGTAAGTCAACGTCTTCTTTTTTATTATACTGAATATACCAAAGTATGATGGAAGTTTATCCAATTTCAAATTATCACATTGGGCGATCCTCTGATGTTCGTACAGCAGGGGACACGAGGCGCACCCTTCCACCAATATCCGCCCGCCATGCATCATCAAGCAACCGTAACACTCATACTGAAAGCATGTCTCTCATCAAACGTCGAGTACGTGAATGTCTATTTTATATCACTTTACTTGTTATGTACGACAAACGAATAACAAGCATGGTGCTACGTTGAATGTAACGACTAACAAAATTCAAGTCGTTTGATGAATCAAACAATTAACAGTTTTATTAAACTTACTATACTAACTCAAGATTGATTGGAAGTGTTAATCAATAATAAAATAATAATAAAAGATGTTACATATTATTGGTTATGACATCAATCTTATTTATAAATTTGAACGTGAGATGAATTGGATAGGAACAGGTATTGTTTTTAGCACAAAATAAATTGATTTGGACGGAACGATATTTAAGTTTTATTGTTGGCTCCGAAATCATTATATTTTAACAAGAATTTGAAATAAATTCTAATCCTCCATAGGACATACACATAGGTATCTTGTTATGTTATTTTGGCTTTTCGGTTGCATTTTTGTTTGCCCAAGGTTTTTTTAAATAATATAATAGGAATGGTGTCAAGAATAGCATAAGTTGCCAGTTGGAACAGTTAGACTTTCGAAGTGACAGCTCTAGGTTTTGTTATCGCATAAAGAACCTAGTTCACCCAGATTATGGCGATGTCACTAATGAGCATGTCCGAGTATTCAAGGACCCCTCTTTTCTTCCCCAATGGGTCTGATAGTACATGACTTACAGCAAATAACTAACTAGATTAATTACACTATTCCTGAGAAAAAAAAAATCAACCGATTCGGTAACCGGATTTTTTAATCAGAATTCCGAACTGAAACCTATTTTTTTTTTCTGTTATGCTGTAATTCTCTATCGTACTATATATATTTAAAAATTTTAACATATATTACTACGAATCATAGGAAACACTATAATGGGTTGTATGTTTGTCTGCACAATTTGGTATAACTCATTACCCAAGGGATGCCGTTAAATAAAAGCATTTATTTGAAGAATAAAAAAAAAAATTGAAATATCAAATCACCAGTATATACTTATGTAATGAAACGTGCGACCCCTCATCTAGCGATATCATATAAACTAAAAATAGTAATGGCATATCAAAGGAGGTTAGTACTTTTTCCTGCAGAGTCATTTATACTCTACTGTTTTTTTTTTCCTGGATTTTGTCCAGTGCCAAACAAGAGTAAAAAACAATTGGGTAAAAACAATCGATAGTTGTTACCCGAGGCCCAGTGGCATTATACAAGTTATGGCTCGTGATATGGCAATGTTAGGCCTAATACCACGTAGCCCCATGTAAACAAAGGCTGTAAACAGCAGAGACTGAGGATTAGAAGCGGAATAAAGACAGTTTAAACCTAGCCGTTGTTCAAATATCAGTTCCTTTTACTCTCGTTCTCTTTTTTGTAATAGACGATAGCTGGTGCCGAAACCCGGAACTACGAACGTTCAGTTAAACGACATATAACCGAGTAAAATGGTGGATTTACGGCCGGCAGCCTTCGAAGTTCCACTGTTGCCTAAGGAAACGTTGGCGGAAGCACACGCAAACTCCCTGGCGTGGATGAAAGTGCGGGCGGCGACATCGCAAGACCTGAGAAAGGCAATCTCGGACATAGAGAAATTTTAAGGAGAACTCGGTGGGTTAAGCCATTTTCTCAAAGGTGGTGACAGATTTATGGAGAGAGTGGAAGCTAAGGTGAATGAAGGTCTGCTCGATCCAGGTGACGCGAAGTCGATTAAGGCAGAATTGGTGTGCAGGGTAAAAATAAATATATTAAACCTAATACATGCCGATGAAGACACCCCATGGGTGGTATTAAAGGAAAGGTTGAAGAAGGCATACGGGGGTGGCAGATGGACACCGGAGGAGGACATCTTTCAGATGCTCCGGGAAACAAGACGATCGACATACAAAAGGGCGGTACGCCGGGGAACTGTTGGCGCGGTACAACAAGATTACAAAGAAAATAAGAGAGACAGTGGGTACAGCGGAGGTAGAAGGCAGGATAGCATTCTTAGCAACCATCCTCAAGGTACAGCTGGCCAGAGAGACGGGGAGGTAGGAAAATCTACCGAGGGCCCGGTCCTTCGTGGAATGCGCTCAAGAGATTATGGAAGCTAGCGCCCGCGAGGAAGAGGTGCAGCTAGAACCAGAGGAACAAGGTTGGACGAGGACGACATACCGTAGGCCGAGGATGCAGCAGCAGACTTGAAGAAGAAGAGAACCGCATTATGAAGAGAAGAAAAGGACAGTGGCTGAAGGGAAGAGGACAAGCCAAGGAAGAGCTAGAACAAGTGGAGGACAGACGATGTCATGGGTGTGGGAGAACCGGACATCTAGTAGCGCAGTGCCCGAGCACTAAATGATTCGAATGTGGAATGGAGGGGCACATCGCTCGACAGTGTCCATATATGTTCCAAAGAGGCTGGGGAAGAAATCATACCGGTGTATGGAAGCCGTGAGGGATGGTAATGCGAGAATCGGGGAATTAATTGGGAGAAAGACTGTAGAGAGTCGATTAGGAGAGACTATGAGGATATATTCTTCAAGGAAGGGGACAAACTAGGAGTAGCGGGGGTGACGGTGCATAAAATTACGCTGAAACAGGAGCGCGTGATATATGTGAAAGAGAGTAGGTACCCACTGGCGCTGGGACAACACACCAGGGAGGAGATCGAAGCATTAAAAATACAGGGTATTGTGGAGAATAGCACGTCACCTTATAATAGTCCCCTGTGGGCAGTAAAGAAGAAAGGGACAAGTGGCGAGGAGAAATACCGAGTGGTCATAGACTACAGAAAGTTGAACGAAAATACGGTGGACGAGAAATACCCCATCCCCCGCTTTGAGGATATCCTAGATAGATTAGGTGGGGCGAAGATCTTTAGCACTTTAGACCTAAAGGCTGGTTACCACCAGATCCGAATGCATCAACGGGACCAACATAAGACCGCATTCACATTTGAACGGGGGCATTATGAGTTCACAAGAATGCCGCTTGGATTAAAGAAGGCGCCGATTACGTTCCAGCGGCTAATGGACGAGTTTTTGCAGGGTATAGAGGAGTCCTAATACAAAATTTATGTATTCGTAATTTCTGCAGTGAAACAATCATATGTATTTACATGTGACAGTTATTTTATCTATTAATTAAAAGTGTAATCACTATGTATGGCTTAGTGTATATTATTTAACCAGGCAACCCTCTAGGTATATAATATGTCATAAACTATTTAATATTAGATTTGATATAAGCATGCTACCTCAGACTGACTTCTGGATCGGGGACCATCGCTTCATATAAATAACCAAATGCGTTTTCAATAAAGTGCAGTTAAGTTCAGATAAGTTCAGGAATGCTTCAATATATATCAATCTTCTCGCAAAGGACTTTCATGATAATCAATAGAAGATTATTTATAATATATTTATATTTTTTATATTATTGTAAAAACTTCATAACCGTTAGAAAAAATCATCCGCTAGTTTACGGAAAGAAACAATGCCTTAGTTGTAGCTCTGCCACAGAGTAGTTTGTTGAAAAAGGAATCTTCCCAGATATTTTTTTTTGTCCCTCCTATAAACTAACGTTCTTTATTATAAAAATAATGTGTTATAATAGATTATTGTGGTTACTATTTTAATGAGTAATAAAACTAGCTAATCAAAGTATGTGGCAGAATGTTGATACTACACGGAGGAGTAGTATTCTCTATACAGCTAATTTTATACTATTATCTCGGAAATTATTAGGAAAGAAAAATATTGCACATATAAGGTCTTCGTAGTTTATCATTCATGAGCATTAGGTTCTATATGCCTAGAAATTTTGCCATGCCAGCAAATTATATAATAAACAATAAAATCGCAGTATTAGATATATATATAATAGCATTCGGGGTAAAATATTAATTTACGTTATACACAATAATTTACAACCGACTGCAAATTTGTTTTTATGAATGACTACTAAATTTTATGGTCACGTAAGACGTCTTATTGGCCAATTCGCTATTGCATTGGAGCTCTCCTTTTCCGGTTCTCTCATAACCGTCATAATATTACGTAAAATATTTGCAACCACGCAAGAATATTTACAATAGATTTTACTTTGAAGAATTTATATATATTTTTTTTTAGCTTACTGTGATGTAGTTATTTTTAGTCCATTCCCCGATTGAGCTTTGGCGCGTTCTACAAGGACATCCTCGTGACTGTGACTTATGAAGTCCTTGTGTAGATTAGTAAAGAAAAAGTAGTTTCTTTTTCCGACTCTCTATGTCTGTAGTATTCCTGTATAAAATATTCAACCTTTTTTAATTTTAACAATTTCTGCAGGAAAAATAACCTTTGTTATGATTTTGTTTTTGATTATATATCTGTGTTTACTTTTAATATATTTGTAGTTATTGTAGTAACGTTCATTATTTGTAGTTTTCTTTTGATTTTTCCTTGGGAACATGTTTTGTAAATTATAGGTGTAAGTTTGATCTTCATAATAATTAGTAAGCTCATGAATGTTCTAGTGGAGAATTATTGAAATGTAAATTTTAAAAACTGCAACAATAAGAAAGTAAAATTAATTCACTTGGCTCAGTGTCTGATGCACTAGATAAATCTACCTGTATTAATCACAGAATAAAAAATAATCCTTAGGAACCATGGATGTGAATGTTAAAGGATGGTTTCTGAAAATCACTCTAAAATAAACCAATAAAATCTAACTTGTACTGAGAGCACACAACGATTTATTTTGTCGTCTTTCTGGATGGTTCTGCATTTTTCGGGCCAAATCGAAATTTACAAACAGCATAGCCCAACTAGTGTTCCCAAATGTGCAAGGGACTTGACCAGGCATACCTCTCCGTACTTGACAAGATCTTTAACACCATATAGATGATTTCAACTGAAAACTCGCTCTCGTAAAACCAACCTAATCCTTATAAATAAATTAAATTTGCTCATAACAATATATACGGTTGTGTCCTAGTTAAGCTCCGGGCAGCATCAATATCCAACCTTAATCCCCGACGTTGTGATGTAAACATCCCGAATGTAAATATACAGGATTATAGACTTAAAATAAACAGGCTTGTGCTAACTTCCATGCGTGTTGTTTCTTAGTACCTTTTTTCCTTTTTTTTTATAATTCAAAAGCCAACAAACATTAACTGGCGCCGAAACCTGGGATTCGCGGAGTGGCAAGAAAACTAATTGTTTTTTTCTGCTTTTCGCCGTGTTCAATCAGTGGGCAGAGAAGAAAGGGTGGTGGTAGGAGGCGTGCTACGACAACCTGTTCTGAATGTAGCGGATGGTGTGGCACATTTAACAACGAGAACGGGGGGGGGGGCGTTTTGCCTGAAGCTCATGCTACCATTCTTACGTTAATGAGAGTAAAATCAATGAACATTCAAGATCTGAGAAAGGCAATTTCAGAGCTGGAAAGGTTCACTGATTAGGACATTAGGAGAACTTAACCACTTTCTGAAGGGAGGAGATCCCCTCACTGCGTTAGTCATAGCAAAAACAGAGGAAAATCTTCTGGACTCCAGGGATGCAGAGTCACTAAGAGCGGCCCTGATATGTCGGGTAAAGAGAAGCATCCTCAACCAGATCATAAACGTCGTGGGAAACGATGAAATAGCGGCTAAAGAAAGTATATGGAGGAGAACGATGGACCCCGGAAGAAGATATTTTTCAGATATTCCGGGAGACAAGATCTTCAAGGCCGAGTAGAGGCCAATATGCCGCAGGTCTTGTTACCCGTTATAATCACAAAACGGAGAAAATGAGAGAGACGATTAGCGCCGAAGAGGTAGAGGGCAGAATGGGACTTCTGTCTACTATACTGAAGGTACAGTTGGCAAAGGGAACAGGAAGAAAAGAGGTATTCCCTAATGAGCGCTCATTCCTCGAGTGTGCCAAAGTCATGATTGATACCAGCGCCAGGAAGGAGGAATCGATGGCATGCCAAGGCTGCGGGTCATTTAGTGGCACAGTTCCCTCGCACAAAATGTGAATGTAGTGTTGATGTACATATCGCAAGGCATTGCCCCTACGAGTATCGGAGGAGAAATCTTCATAGGGCAGAACCGATGGAAGTGAATCCTCATACGTCAGCTGAGTAATCGTCTGGGGCGTCAGAAACGTTGGGAAAGAGAAGAGCTGGGTCGCGACAGGAGCCGAGCCGAGCGACAGAAGATTACTTCGAGAAGGTGGGAGCGGCGTGTGGCAGCCTGAGGAGGGTGGCAGCAGAGTGGTGACCGCACCCTAAAGTGTAATACAGTGAGAGGGATACTGTGTGAGTTGCCAATAATCAGAGTCGAGTGGGGAGAGAGGTGCTTGGTGGATACAGGAAGCACCAATACCATAATGTCACGCGGTGCGTTGGAGCGGCTTTATGGCAGAGAGAGGGCACTCCATATCAAGGTATTTAAGTGCAAGTTAATTACCCTGGTCGGGTCCTGTGAAGTGGTGGGATAGGCGGTCGTGAGTTTATAGATATGGGTGAAAAAAAAGGGCGATATTAACATCCATATTGTGAAGTACATGCCGCGTGAGTATCAAATAATAGTGGGGTGTGACTTATTAAGAGAGGTGATTTCGCAGGACCGGTGGCGTACGAGTCGAAGACTGATCGACACAGAGGCGGGGTACAGTGCCCTCGAGCGCGAACTTCTTGGCATCATATGGGCTATTGATCATTTTTGTCCATACGTCTTCGGGTGGAGATTCAGATTACATACGAACCACAGACCTCTTCAATGGGTGGGGAAGCTGAAGGAATCATGCGCCAGGGTGACACGCTGGAAGGAGTTTTTGTCACAGTACAAACTGGAAATTGTATTCAAACCAGGGAAGGACAATGTAGTGGCGGACTAGCTATCCCGAGCGATTACCGTAAATGCAGTCGAGGAGGGAATCTTAGACAATTTATCCAGGGATGGGTGCCCGGGGAAGATGTAAGCCCGTATGTATGTAAGAGTACGTGAGACGATAGGGATGGGAGCGAACACCAAGAAGCGGAAGAATCTGCCGGAGAGCGACCGGGGGAAATGGAGACGATCGAGGGTATCATTAACGATAAACGGCGGCAAATTGTTTGGAAGACGCAAACGTCCATAGGGTGATTTAACACTTATGTAGTTAGGATCGCTACAGTGGGATATGAAGAAGATGATCCAGGAGATTATAGGAACCTGTGATATATGTCTTAAGACTAAATACGACCACCATCCACCACAGGGACCACACGAGAAAACATCCGCACTAGAGACGCCACTGAGTGAACTACAGGTTGACACATTCACTTGGAAGGGATATAAGTGGGTTACGATAATCGATACCTTCAGTAAGGTTGCTATGGCGTATGCCTTACAAGACTTAACGCCGTCTTACAGGAATTACGAACCTGGTTCCAGTTTTATGGGGCACCGGACTGACTCTCGTCGGATGGGAGTTCGATAATGCAAACGTGCGGGCGGGATGAAGAATCTTGATATCGTGTGGCATCTCAACACCCCAGGACATCCTAAGAGTCGCGGAGGCATCGAAAGGCTGCACAGTACCTTGAGTGACCACCTGCGGGTGTATCAGGTAGAAAAGGGTCTTCAGGCGATCGAGGCGATGGCAGTGGTGGCATACAATCATTCCATCTACTCCACCACGGGGTTTACGCCGTTCGAGATCCTCTTCGGACTGTGCGCGAGGCGCCGGAACGGGACAGAGACGGTGGTGGACGAGGGAATGGCGAAGCAAATGTTAAATGCTCACTTAAAACTCAGCAAACTTTGGAGCAAAGTTCGTGACAGGATCGTGAGGGAGAAGGTCATAAGAGTGGCTTGGGTAAACCTCAAAGTCCGAAATCGAATGGGGGACCTTAAAATTGGGGCCTAATCGGCGCAAAGAGTCGGTCAAATACGAGGGTCCATTCAAGGTGGTGGTGATCAGGGAGCATAACATCGTCACCATCGAGAGTACAATATCTCCGACGAAACGGAGGACCTTCCACGTCGAACAGTTAAAACTACCACCAGGGGGGGAGGGTGCAGGCCATGAGTGAGTTGGAGTGTCCATGGCTTCTGCACGGAGCCAAATTTGGTATTGTATACATACACTACTATTGTATAGTACACTTTGTACCATTTGTAGGCGAATTATCTTTTTTGTTTTTGTATTTCCTTATGTTTTTTTAGAATGTACACAGGCTGTATAGAATTATTGATTTAACGTAGCGTGTAAGATCCCATTGTTTTCTTTGAGTAATAAGCCATGTAATTTTTTTTTGTTTGTTTTATTGTTTTGATTTTGTCACTAGCGGGTGCAGTGTTGGAGGCAGCGTTCTATTTGGACTATAAGTCTCTTAGGAATACGACCGAATGTAAGGGATTACAGGTTGTGTACTGTTTGGGCTGGCCTTCACTCCCTAGTACGGTAGGAGAGTGATAGTATTATCGCTTAAGTCGTCTCAAGTTAGACTTCAAATTTTACGAAGAGGTGAGCGTAAACTGTATACATCCCGAATGTAAATACACAGGATTATAGACTTGAAATAAACAGTCTAGTTCTAACTTTCATGCGTGTTGTTTCTTAATACCTTTTTTTCCGATAAACATTAACTTCCTAAACAGTTTGTACTAATATAATGATCTATAATACTGTATTTTATATTATGTCTTACTAAGAAAGCAGTTTGTAATGTTAACATTGGTCACATAGTAATGTTAAACTACAGGAAATACAAAAATAATTTGTAAATAGATTCGCCTGAGGATCTATAATTATATATAATTATTTGTAAATTTAAAGGGGCTATGAAAAAAAAAAAAAAATCTCGTGGCTAGTCGAATAATTTACATTAATTCAGTCTTTATAGTAGGTTTGCAATCTCTTCCGGTTTTACTCTAGGACTAGTTTTATTTAGGGGGTATGGAGGGGGTGGGTTTCTTAGCATACGTATGTTTATTATTTCTTATTTTTTATTTGTATTATCAGATGTTAAGGAATCTAATTTAATTAATTAAATTTGATTGCATCAATCGATGCCCTTTCTCCTGTAGATGCACCACACAGAGTTGCCTTGCTACACCATACAAATGATAGAAAACCAATTAATAGCCTGGATCGGATTGAAATTAGTGAGACTCTCAGTAATAAATAAATGAAATAAATGAATGGCTTCCTATATGAAGACTTTATTCGTAACGAAGAGTGGTGTTGTAAATTTTTAGATTCATTGCATATTAGTAACAATAATAATTTGATTACGTAAATATTGGAAATAAGTTGATTTGATTTAGTAAACTCGCTTCCTCATATTTGGAGAAATATTATTTTCTTTTTTTCTGAATCATTAGTTTCATCCAATAACCCGGTTTCACATCTACCTCCTGCGTTTTAATGAAAGAAGATTCGATATTGTAGCTAAGATCCTTCAGTCTCATTCGTCCTTTAATGAACACAGGAGGTATCTTATAACCGGAATTTTCAACGGTCTTAGAAACACGTCGGGTGTATGAGACACACCTGTCAGATCACCCACCCATCAGGCGCAGGTCAGTCCTGGATGGCATTGACAGATTAAGCGTTGTTCAGAAGTTCACCGAACTCGTGCGATGCCGAGAGGTCCCTTGACCATGATTCCGTTCACCCAACGATTAGTAGTCTCACCACTGTTTTTTTTCTTCATTGAATTACATCTGTTTTCAAGGGTCTGTTAGTCAAGATGGACTATTGGATGAGGTATAGGTGGTTACTAGACATCTAAGATCAGAAATGAGGTTATCCGAGAGAGGATAGCTTTTCCCCAAAACAATAACTGAGGTAATATTAGAAAGCATGAGATTAGACACAGCGGGCCTCACAGAGAATCTCAGATGAAAAACGTCTGAGGGTTGTCGACTTAAGACAATACGGGGTTGGGACAGGAGCATTTGGGGGCTAGCTGTGGCTCTTATCATCAATCTTTTGCAAGATCTAAGAAATAAATACAAAATTTTATTGAAATTTGTACAGTCTAAAATATTAATAGGATCCATTCGCTGGTTGTGGGTTGAGATTATAATAATCTACCCAGAAATTAGAATACTTATTTATACACAGACGCACTTCAGGCAGTTACGCCATCGTGATTTTGATGCTTATCTTGATTAACACATGTTTAACCCCCAAACAGCACCTGTCAAGCATTTGCCCGCAAGATAATAACATGGTGGATATCACCAGTAAGACACGAGTACTTAACGTCAGTGCGACTCCAGAATGTGATTGCGTGCATTATAGTCAAAAGATGAGCTCAACAACCTTCCCAAATTTGTGTTAATCAATATTTTATTGCGGCACTTCACACTGATATCAGTGCATGCTAGGACATCATTTCTTGTTCCGTTTTAACAAAGAATGAAAATAAATTAAATTATAATATATAATTTTTTTTTTTTTTTATTTCTTGGCCGGGATGTTAGTTGAAAATAATTTATCCAGTTGTAGTGTGTTTGGGTTTGTACATAAATAAATAAATATAAGGGCGGGGAAGCAGTGGCGAGAATTATTGTAATGTTAATGAACTAAATTTTATTTTTGAAATATTTATGTTGTTAGGGTTGTTACATCGTAGCATAAATGGTTAATAACTGGCATTTGAAATAAGTCGAATATTATATTTAAAAATACAATTGCTACAAATGGTTGAATTGTATATTTAATTAATTATTATGCTTGTATAAAAATCAAACAATCCTCTTATTTTTTTTTATTTGAAATAGTGTTCTAACATCTTATCTCCTGTCCCAAAAATTGATTTATTTGAAGCAGTTAAAAAGTTTTTGCTTAAGTCTCTCCTTTAAGTATGTTTGTATATGATAGCTATGTTACTTTAAATTTTTATTATTTACATAATATTAAAAATGTGGTTTACTAGATTTAATAGTACACTTCCTGATCGGTCATCGATTAAGATGTGGCAAGTAAGAGACGTAATGCCAACTGAGGCTCTCTAGCCTACAACAACTTGATATGATTTATCAATTGTTATCTTTTTGCAAGTGCGAAAGTCCGAAGGAGTGAATCAACCAGCCTCTCGACTCCATCCCTTTTTTCCCCCTCCATCCCTTTTGTTCCCCTCCTTCCCTACACTTTAGGGAAACTTTTTTTTTTAGCCTTTACACCTGCCGTAAGTTTACGATGCCTCTTTTTCAAATTCCAACGTGTTATTCTAAAGTGGTCCAATACCTGACCCTCAGTTCACGTCGTTAAAACCGACTGTATGGTTCACAGGTGCATGGTTACGTTATCAGATCAATTTGTTTACATTTACGTAATAACGGTCTACGTTGCGTTGTTAGTATTTTTTCAAGTATAGGCTCATAATTTGTCAACTATTACTTTGCGTTTAATAATTGTTTTAACCATTTTAAATTAATTAATTCGAATCACTGTACAAAGAAGTTATCGTAAGAAAAATATTGAAAGGGCGTGTCTTAATTACTTTTCAATTTAAAAACTGTATATATCCTATATTATTGCGTAGTGTTAATTAAAGACTTCAACGCCCTAATTAGTAATATGCCCCCTGTTGTGTATACTGTTTTTTGTTTCCTGGTTCAAGATACAATTACGAATATGTATGTACTGCTAAGCTGACATGTTTTTTTTTTATACTTATGTTTATACTTATTATGTTATACTTATACTTTTCTAGGTATTTTCGAACTCTTTATAGTGTGCAAGAGCCTATTTCTGTAGTTTTATTCACTATATCCAGTGCTTAGTAGAGGCATTAGTAATTAGTACATTTACTTATGGTATTTGTTTTGTATTTTATCTATAAGCTTCAATGTCTGTTCCTATCAGCCTAACTTAAATTCTTCAATGGCGAATCATTAATTACGTTTAAACATTTGACACTATTTGTATTTAACTATCCTATCAAAGTTGAAATATTCAAAATACAATTTTTTTCAAAACCTTTGGGATAACAGATGTTATATGTTGACGTAACTCGTCAATGGTACACATAACCTAACCAAAATGTGAGTTCGGTGGAGCACTATTACATAACACCAAAGATAAAAATCAACTAAATTAATAGTTCCTACAAACACACATACACATGGGAATTTGACAACTGTGAACGAATGGATTTGGTACGTAAACCATTATTTAACACTACATTGTTTATTAGTGGGAGCATTGTGGAAACATTAAGTGGATACTAGTTGATTTTTTGGTATAATGATTCTTCTGAAGTGTTGCTATTGTAGACGCGATGAGCGCACTGATATGTCGATTGAGAATTGTAAGATGTATATGCAAGAGGTGTACAGAGACCAATATAAGACCTAGACCTTCTCGAGATTCTTAATAAAAGTAAATTAAAATTGGGTTTAAAGGTTTATGTATCAACGTGTATCAAAGTGTAGTACCACTTCACAGTGAGAACGCTAGGAAAATACTTGACAATCGTTGGACGGGAAGGTGACTCCAATACTTTTCCCTACTTCTAGTCACTGTCTCCTGTTCTATCCAGAAAGTCGTTTATAATAACAGAATGTATCCTCTTTTGTGGAATATTTATGGTTGAATTTTTAATTGTTGTAAAATGATAAATATCTATGTTTCGGACTTGCCCAAGACAGAAGAAAACACTGTATTGTTTTTGCAAAAGCAAATAAACAATAGTGAAATATTTACGCTTAATATTTCAAAAACTAAAATGTGGACAAGATTCAAAATAGGTTTATTTACTTATTATAGGTTATATACTTAGATCGATTAGTTCACTTCGGCAAGCTGATTTGCCGAACAAGAAAATGCAAGATTTCTTATTTCAAAGCCTAACCTCACTTTAAATACACTAATAAATGATATCCTTTCTTCTTTCAGGTATACGACATAAGATCAAAACCTAAAGGGTACATGCTAATTATAAACAATGAAATTTTTGGAAAAGAATCAAAGTTCCAAAACAGAGTAGATTCAAATAAAGATTGCGAAAATTTGAAAATGATATTTCAGAAACTTGGCTATAAAGTCTTGCTTTATAGGAACCTAAGTTATCGGGTAAGTTATGATAACACAGGCCTACAAGAAAAACAATTTTTTTTTGGTGAATTTTAGGACCGATTTTAGCTATATTTGGGGCACTGAATCTAAATATAAGTTCTTGTCTATCTGCTCTATTTTCTTTTTATCAGGGTTTTTTTTTAACGTGCAGTTTTTAAGTAAATGTGCAGTTCTAAATCACAAGAATTGGTTTCTGCATATTTAACCTATTATCAGTTTGCTGTATGGTTAGTTCCAGGAAAATCCACCAGATTTATCTATCTATCTATAGAATAAGCATCCAATAATTTCAGAGACCTTCAACTTGAGTTGAGGTTTGTTTATGAGTTCTCGCCGAGGAGGGTAGATCGAAGTTGACCTCGCGTGATATTTGTGTTCAGGAGTTGTTTATAATGTTAACCTGAAACGTAGTGTGTTGTATTTTTCTTGTTTAACAGAAATGAAAGTTGAGTTAAAATAGAAGAAGTTGTGTAAATCATCCTGATGTGGTTGCTACACATACGGAGATTATACGTTTAAAGAATACAGAAAAAGTATTCAGAAAAATACTTTGTAAATAGAGCGTATTTTGGATACTTTGGTGTTGGGCTTGGTGATCAAGATATAACCTGGGCTTCTCATCAGGTCTTTAAAACTTGTATAGAACAGTTGTTAAGGACTACCGGGAAAAGAAAAAGTCTGAAATTCGGCGTACCGATGATTTGGAGGAAACTCAAAAACCACATCGATGACTGGCTAGTAAATATTACTGGAATGAATCAAAACAACCGTAGCAAGGGAACTTATCCTGATTTAGGCTCTGCAAGAGGTCCGGTCCCTCACTCAAAGGTAGTCCGATCCTAACGTCACCAGCTACTTTTTTTCTTCTTTTTTTGCTTTGTTTTCCCCCGTTAGCTCTAATTCATAGAAAATAATAAAAGGAAAATTATTTGGATGATGGGTACCTTTCACTAGGGGGAGTCCCATTTAGAAGTATGAGAAGGATGTGGAATATGGGATGCCTAAAAGGGCGAGTGGATTCGGGAAGGTAGTGAGAGTCTACCTATAGTGGAGCCTAGGGGTACTAGGCCCTGGGTTTGAAGTCGGACCCTAGGATTGAAGGAAAAGGTTCTTCTAGTGGGTTAAAATACTAAAAAAACAAAAACAAAATAAATGTCGGGAAAATAGGTTTCTAATTAAAACACAAATAGACGTATCTCCCAGTTGCCGGGTATCCTTATATTTTAGGAATTCGTGAGGAAGATGGAATGTTTCTCGCAGTTAGACGACCATTGGCTGATGGACTGTTGCATCGTGTGCGCCATGTCGCACGGTTACAGAGACACCATCAACCCGCACGCGGTCGACCTTGCCACGACCGACAACAGATTCGTATCCACCGACTGGATCAAGGAGCAGTTCAATTCTGTAAACTGCAAGGGGCTTATGAACAAACCAAAGATCCTCATCTTTGAAGCCTGTAGGTAAATCATTTTAATCCACAAATAACCATTTATTGGTTTACGTAAATAAGAATTGTACTATAATGTAAGTTGGCCTTTTCCATGAGGAGGCTTTTTCGACTGTCCTACTTAGATAACTTCCTTTAATTACATCAGTCATACATAACCCAGCCCCCCCTCCAATTATTAATCTTAAAAGACGTTCTAATCATTTTTCATCCTTGAAATTCATTCATAAATATTTGCCTCTGTTTCATTCTTTGTATAGTCCTAGCCTACACTATGAAAGTTCTTTTTTTTATTATTATGTTGATTTATTATATACATCATTTACAATATTGCTTAGAAGCACAATTATAAATGCAACACAAATTATAATGCAGCGGATACATGCTTGGTCTTAGAGTCCGTATACATGTTCACACTGCATATTCTTCATTTGGTAATGCAATTTACAAATAATAGAGTGAACAGTAGGGAAAAAATATATAATACAAAGCTAAATATACAAAACAATTAAGTAATATATTTAAATAAGTTAAAATTATTCTAACATACATGGTTTATGCATTTGCTATCTTACTGTAATTGCCTATTTCTCTTGTTAATGTGATGGTGTGTTTTATCACCCTGCTGGATCGAGGGTAGTTAGTGGACTGTTAATTTGGAACGAACACAATTTTTTGAATTCTGATGCACACGTGCAACTCCAAACCGGTACAGAACATTTCTGGTCTGCATAACATTACTAATAATATTTGTTTTCGGGTGGAAATTTTGATTTTATACAGAAGTGGCTAATTAAATTAATAAGTTAACTTTTATTGGATTCATCGTCTCATTTATTGTCTAGATACTGGAATGGAATGAGACCAGGTTGGTTGGGAATCGTTTAAAGATAAATATTGGGTTAATATTCGACTACGTTTGGTGAATGTATTGTCTCTGTTTTAAGGTGCGTTGAGCTATGAATTTTCTATTTATAGAAACAGATGTTGTTTGTTTTCGTTCGTGCTTGTTATCTATTAGTTATCGTGTCTATTCTGTATGATCCTCTAAAGATGACTGTGTCAGCTTATACTGTATGACGACCCGCCTGGATACTACAAGAAAAGCAAGAAAAAACATCCACCGCGTGAAATTATTTCAAACAAAACCTGTTTTTTGTATTGACTCCTCTTGTTAAAAGGACATTTATTGAAATGTTTCATTGAATAAATTACGAAGTAAACGAAATGATTGTCAGTTTGGAGGTCTTTTATTATGTCACATGGTGATGATGAATTATGGCGTTATTCTGGAATAACTCCTTCGCTAGTTTGTCTGCCATTTCGTTGCCTTTGACTCTAGAATGGCATTTATCCACTCATATGTATCATTTTGTCTCCATGTATCATCTTTAGTAGTTCGTCCCTTTCGAAGCGATCAGTGTGTTTTAGCATGTATATTTGTGTTTCCTATTCATTGAATAGCATGTGTTCAGGTTGTACTTATGTATGATGGTGTCCATGTCTTGATTGTTATATGTACTACTTACTCAGTTCAGCACACTTTTCCGCTTGGTCACTAGAGCAGTGAACTCCAAACAAGAACTTCCAATGCTTTCATAAATATAAAACCTGCTCCAAGAGAATCTTCTAATGCACTTCCGTCTTTTTTAAATATGTGACGTGTTAGTTATTTCCCATTTACAGTTCAGGTGTTTGGTAATCCAAAATGTAAGTTATGGAGTAGCCTTTGTAAGTAATATGTTGATCTGTCAATTTTATCAATATGTTTTTTCTAGTGTCTGTTGATAAACTCATTATTTTTAATATATGGTAATATTTCTTATAGCCTTAAATAAAAAATGTAAATTAAACGTATAATTTATCATATCTCAGAAGGACCCTTGATGATCAAACATTTACATAAAATAAATAAAAATTAATATATTAATACATATACTGTTTTTGAGTTCTTCAACAATTTTACGTCAAATGCTTTCCTTGCTCCAGCCAAGTATTCGTGAACCCATTTCTCCTGATACAATGCTGCCTCAATGGCCTCCTGTACACTCCAACAATATGATGGATGTATGAGGTGATATGATATCGCATGCGATATTATGCATCACTGACATACTTTGCTGTTACATTCAGTTATTTTAATTTAAACTTTTTATAATTTATTTTATAAAAGGTGTCCCAGAATTAACGCAAGATTTGAATTTGCCACCATTTGTGCAGTAAAGTGCTGGTAAGCCTAAAAAAAAAAACAATTTTACAGCTGACATTTAGGGTTAGTAAAAATGGAGCGTTCGCGAGCGAAGAGAGTTAGTTAAATGGATTATTGAACATCAACAAGTGGTTGCTGATTTTTCGAGCAAAATTATCCTAAGCGATGAAGCACATTTTCATTTTGATGGCTTTGTTAATCGACAAAATTGTCGCATTTGGGGTTCGGAGAACCCACATGTGATTGTAGAAAAACAAATGCATCCACAACGTGTCATTGTTTGGTGTGGATTTTGGGTTGGAGGCATCATTGGACCATACTTTTTTGAAAATGAGGCTGGTCAAGTAGTGACTGTTACTGGTGCTCGATATCGCAACATGATAACACAGTTCTTTGAGCCGAAATTGCATGATATTGATGTGGCCAAAATGTGGGTTCAACAAGATGGTGCCACATGCCATACACCCCATGAAACAATTCAAATACTGCATGAGACATTCTCAGGTCGTGTAATCAGGATTGGCCCTCTAGATCGTGTAATTTAACACCTTTAGATTTCTTTTTATGGGGTTATTTGAATTCAAAGGTGTATGTTAACAAGCCCACATCCTTCCGTGCATTAAAAGAGGAAATTCAACCACATTTATGCCAAATGGTCATGGAAAATTTCGACAAAAGAGTGCATATGTGCCAACAAAGTCGTTGAAGCCATTTGCCCGAGGTGTTATTCCATAAATAACCCTATCCTATTAGTTTATAATTCAATAAAAATACTAAAAACTGTGTTTTCTATTTAAATCAAATCTTGCGTTAATTCTGGGACACCGTTTATTTTTTAACATTTTATGTAATAATAAAATAGTCCTGCTCTTAATTAACTACTAAAAAATAACATTGCAATATTCATCTAAAGAAGTAACAATATTTAAATTCGTTCATATTTTAATTGATCTTGCTTTAATGGCTGCACTAAGGCAAGGAATCTGTTGATATACTTTTTAAATTAATCTCATCTAACAAATGTATACCCTTGTTGTAGAAATGAAGGACCTAAACATATGAAAGTGAAAAGATCAAAGAAGCTTTTGTGGGACAACAATCCTCCACACATTAGTGACATGATTTGCATATGTTCCTGTCTTCCTGGTAAGTAACATAACTATAAATAAGCTCAACAATTAAATATAGAATATTTTTGAATAAGGCAGGTTCTTAATAACTATCAATTTGCGAAATTTCTCTTTTTGGTATAATCCTAATTTTATATCGGACAACTATCTTTTAATTTTTAGAATAGAATAAAAACAATCTACTCAGGGACTATGTTTCTTATGAATAATAATTATGTATAGATAAATAAATTTAATTTTGGCTATCAAAAAGGAAATAATACACCAAATAGGAAAAATCATTAATGTTATATCAATTTTGTTTAAGCTCATGCATGGGAACGATTTACCCTAAGGCACAAAAAGGTATAGAAAAGAAGAAGACAAAATTCAACATTAATCTTATAAATGGTTCGATGAATGTTTGTTACTCTTCTTGAAAATAACGTCGTATATTAATTGGCTGATAAGCCTATGATTACGAGTAAAAAATTCAATATTCAAAAAACGCTTTTAATCACCTTTGTTGGGTGAACTTAATCAATTAATGAAATTTTTTTTTCAGATCGTCTTTTCGGCTCTTATCATTCAAAGACTCGCTTTAAAAATACAAATACCCACAATTTAACGGGGCAAAAATAGCAACTGACTAATACAGGATTTAACTTTAATATTTTGAGTAGAATTTGGTGTTTTTTTAAACTAAAATTTATAGAATAGCGTAATTTTATGTAGTCGCATGAATTGTATACATTACTTTATCATTATTGCGAAAACTTTCAAATTTAAACCTGCAAAGATTGATGATTTTATTTTGTTAGTAGTATTTATACAACCGCAACAACGCTATAGATCCTGAAGCATTACTTACATTCATACATACATTACATTCTTTCTTTCATGTCGAACTAAAAAAGTGAATTTTCTTTCAAAAACAAGCAATTTCTTGGAAGCCTTCGACCCACTTCTTCAGGGCGCGGTGTTCTATTAGGCAATGGACTGGTGTAGTTCATCTTATTTCCTCCTTAAAATCAATAAATTTCTATTACAGATGTTTATTTATAATAAAACTAGATGTTGATTAATTATTTATTTATAGTTTGACTGATTATACTAATGTATCATAGCAAAAAATATATTAGTTGCACAGAAGATATGTAATGTACAGTACAATTTCCTGTATTACAGGTTGTGAGTCCTTCAACGAGACCAAACACGGATCATGCTTTGTACAGGACTTTTGCGAAGTTATCAAAAATAAAGCGAAAACATCAGATCTTATCAGTATTTTGAATAAAGTAAGAACAAGCAAAATTATTCACAGATATATTATTTATTAGAGATGATATCGTGTTATGTTGATATGAGATGGCCATGCTTTGTGGTGTTAGGCTTATTGCGTTTTTTCATCATTTTTCAAAAGCCTGTAAATTTTGAGCCATTTCCCCAAATTAAAAAAAAAGGTGCTCTGATATGCCTCTAGGAGAGCAATATCACTAACATCGTGGGCATTACAGCAAAAATGCTTATCCATGATTACTAATTTCCAAATTATTGCCGAGCTAGACACTGTCAAATTGGCACGGGTCAATTGTCTTCTGTCTGCTAGTCATGTGTACAATAGCGTCAGTAAAAATTGTCAATTTAATCTAATTCTTTAAAGGGTTAATTTAAGAAAATTCCAGGACTACGCTGAAAATGTTGAGGATAACGTAGGGTTACAAATAAAACACACTAAGTCAAAAAACATGATTTTGAGAAAACCCTGATCTGATTTTTTTTCTTTAAACTTTTTAAGTATTAATATTTTTTTGTTTTCACTTGTTTATTATATATTATTATCCTCAAGATGTACAAACTACTAGCCTAGAGTATTGTTACAATACAGTGTGATTATAAAACTTTTTGTGGTCGAGAAAAGCTTAAAAACCGAAAATTTATAATTCTTACTTAGCCCAACTTGTATCTCCAATCCAACTTTTAATCTTCCTCAGGTCAATGTTCAGAAGCCATTTAAGATATCATGATTTCTCAAGTGATTAAACCTGAGAAGATAGTGCGAAAATAAATACACACTAATTTCAGAAAATAATTGATTTGAATTAAATAAGATCATTTTTTTTTTGGTTTTTCACAACTCTTTAATAAATTTTAAAAAAATTCCGCAAATTCCCTTAAATATTTATTTATCTCCACTTTATGTTATTTTGTGTCATATCGCCTGCTGAGAACATTAGTGACCAAACTCTGAAATCGTTGAAAATGATTTAAGCACACTAAAAGGTTCGAAAATGGCCTCTTTTTATCGTACAAGAGTGACAAAACTCAAATCCAATTTGTTCCCGCTTGAATGCAATTCTGGATGGAAATAAAAATGGATCTACCAGATCTGGAGAGCAGGAGTGTCCCAATTCAGAGTGCCGTAGATTGTAAAGCGAAATTTACGTCAACAGTCACAAAATATGAGTTGGTGAGTATGGCTATAATATATATTTGTTATTTTGTAAAAAATAAAACTTCAAACGCTATTACCCCAAAACTCCTTTTTCAGAGGTTGGTCACGATTTTTTTCAGCAAGTGATACACACAACATTAATAGTGACGACAGATGTAAATAAATTTAATCGGTTGAGGCTTATTACACTTGCTTTATCTATAATTAATAGATTCCAGAGTATTGCCATAGTCACATCAGGCTGACGTTTAAATCCTACTGACCAAATATTTTTCATTTTAGGTTGACATGAAATTGCGGCAGAGGGGCATGCCCTCTTGCCAAGCAGTTTACATAGAAAATTGGAGTTTCAACAAACTTTTATTCCTAACTGACCGGGCTGTGAAAGACTTCAAAGCACTGCGAACCAAGGTGTTGGGTAAGAAGAAGGAGGGGGAGAAATCTTATCAAAAACCTCAAGCCACCAAGCCACTGTACTTCACCAGAGAAGAACTCAAGAATGCTTTGAAAGGTTGGCCAATATCGGAGAAGTAATTTGGAACGGTGATATTATTTTCTTGGTTGTTGGAATATTTGTAAAGTTGAAACTTGCAATCGGTTAGGATTAAAGCCACACCCTTTAAACGTTAACTTTAATTGACAAATTATTTAGTTATATAATTTTCTTTGTTGAAATAACAACAAACTTTAGGGAGTTTCCTTGGCTTTAGAAGAGAAATTAAGGAGCCACGCAGGTTTTCTAGAGTTGTTTTTTTTTGGAGTGCAATGGTGAGTTCAACCAGCAAGAATTGGGGATTCCTGGGCTTTGTATGTATGGTATGAATGCATATCGTAAATACGGTATGAATTATGAAATGAAAGCGTAACTAAAATTTTTAAATATAGTATAAATGCGATCATTTATCACAATTGCCCTTCAAAGACAAATTGTAACTTTATTCAAATAAAGATATATTATTGAAAATTTTATGATCTGACATCGTCCGATCGTATATTGTGTTAGTAAGCTTAGAGGAAAAGAATCAGTTAGTTTTGAGTTCATTATTTTTAAAACTAACTTTTAAAAGCTGATTTTTTTTCCTCGCTCCACAACATATTTATGTTTTATACAGATCGATGTATTTCTGTACACCATCGATCTCTACAAATATATACTTCAATATCAGATAATACTTTACTTTAATGGAGTTACAAGTACATGGCAATCAACTTATAATACTAGAGTCAAACGGGGAGGAGACGCCCGCCATGGGCTAGGGTCGCTTCAACTTCTTAGCCACCGTTCGGTGAGCGCCAAGAAAGAGATAAGTCGGGCGGACCTGTGGTCTTTCACCCTGGCTGCCGACCTAGTCGGTGGGCAGCCTAATTCGCTTTGATCTGACTCCATAAGATCTTTAGAAGGTGTGTGTGCCCCGACAAAGCACTATGTTCAGGAGAAGAGGAACACGGTAGGTTTATAGGTAGTTTATGTGGTCTTGGAATGACCACGAATTCACACTCGGTGTCTAAGGGTAGGCTAAAACCGTACGGATCCCAAAGGCGAGTGTTAATCGGAGAGAAGCAGACTGGATTGCCATGCGAGACGCTACTGGTAAGTTTGTAGGGCCACGGCAACCGTCGTCCGTGAGGGAGAGGTCTCTCCCAAGGAGGTGCTAGTTTGAGCGAGAGGAAGGCAGAGATTCCCACTAGGAAGGTGTGGGGTCTGACAACGCCGGACTAAAACATAGCGAGGTTAGGAGAGAGAGATGCAGAGGTAGTTGAATGAGAAGACCACGGTTTTGATTAGAGCAGCAAGCGACAGTGCAGAGAGAGAGGAGTAGTATTCCAAGTGACGGTCCGGTTCGTTATGCTAATTCGGTCTACTGCCGGGGCTTATATAGCAGGTCCGCCCTGGTGGGGATAGGTCCCAACCTGCTGCTGTTTATCCCACTAGCTCCTCCCCCTACTCTCACTGACGTCATAATCTTTATTAACAACAAATATGGAAACATAGATAGGTATAATATGATTCGAGAAGAGGGTAACTTTTAATTATTCCTAATTAAGAGGTGGCCACACGGGGTGGATGACCAGATGACTGAAAACTAGTTGCATTACGGATTCGATTCACATTGTTTTCTGACCTTTTGTCACAGGGGCACAGGTCACGAACACAGTCACAGGACTGTGAGGTAATAAATAATGAGGTCAGAAAAGGTCCAGTTCATTTTTGAATATTTGTTAGTAACGGAATTATATATGTCCATTTTTGCCACTGAATGCTCCTGTAGGTAATACCTATATAAGGTGATACCTATTACATATTAATGTCATATATCTAAGTGTTAAAAGGAGAACCTTTAAGCTGAGGATCTTGATCTTGTTGCGAAATATATTTCTGTGAACGCTAACTTATTTGAAATAAAATACCCTCTACTCTATTAAACCAAGTAAATATTATAAACAAAGGAATATATCATAACTCAGAAATATACTCAGGTAAATATGTAATATAACCACAAGAAATATGTAACCCATCAAATTATGTCTGTAAATATTGATTATATAATAAATAACGTAGCTGCATCAGGAGGTAGATAAGCAAGCATGATCGGTCGAAATAAACAGCTCTCTAATTGGCTGATTCTAGCAATATATACCACTCGTGGCCATCGGACGATTCATTCAAGATACGTCTCACCTCTGAGCTGGCACTTGTAGGCCTCTACACCTCTCTATTCCAAACCAGTTAGATTTAGTCTTGGCACAGTCAGCCTCCACGACATTCCCATAGGAAGATCTCTGGCATCACCCCGCTGAACTAGCATATCCTAGAGAGGAACCCCTTCCATGCAGACGACTACCTCTGGGGACCTACAAATTAACCAAGCAGTGTTTCCCCCAGCAGTCTGGTTCGCCTCTTTCCGTTTCACACTATCTGGACGGTTTTCAGTTACAGATACCGGGTGTGAACTTGATCAATCCTAGGCTACATAATCTACCTAAAGTTAGTTTGTACCTGTTCTCCTGAACACAATGCACTGTGGGGGCACACACCTCTCAGCAATTGAGTCAGACAGTTCAGTAATGGGACCTGACACCAAACAGTTGTCCAGGTCATAGACTACTTAACTCTTTCTCCGCCACCGGGGCTAAGTGAACTAGACCCCCTCGTGACGACCCTGAGGTTTGCATGTAGCCACTTCATGATGGACTGTTTTAGTGTGAGATTAATGATCTTTGGACCTCTTCGCAGTGTCAGTCTGCATATGACCTGAAGGCAGGAAATGTTAATTATACCAGTGCCTCCATCCACATAGCTGATTGGGAGCACATATCTTATGGGGAGAATACAATAGTCTACAGTTTAAATCCTAAACGTCTCGCTGACCTTTATGCTCCAGAACGGCATACGATCGGTCCTTCCTTGCTTGCTCTACTACACTCTGGAATTCTTTAACTCCTTTGTACCATTCGTCATCCTTACGAACTTTCAATACCCTCGTATTCAAACACCTTCTCACCAACCAGACAGGCGATTGCGATTGGGAGCGTTTTATTTATTATATTATATTTTTATTTTTATCTTATTGTCTACTATGTATATAAAGGTTTGTATGGCACACTCCTTAGGTTTATCTATGTGTATTTAGCTTGTATGTTACATTTTTTTCTTTTATTTGGATTAATTTAGTGGTTTTCATTAAATGTCCCATTGTATTGAACAGACATTTCTATGTGGTCGTTTGATGACGCTACCTGCTAAATGCAGTTAATTATTTTCATTTTAATGCATTTATCATTACTATTTTTTACAGAGGCTTACATCGATATATAAAGGTTTACCTTATTTTACATAGTCAATTTTTTTTTTTTCTATTTATGATGAAATAGCTCTTTTTATTTCCCAGATATAAATTTGTCATCTGAAAATTAGTGTTATTCTACTAAGATATCTTTATTTATTGACTTAGAGGACCTTATCGCGGAGTAAAACTTGTTTTCTTTTCTATATCTTTAAAACAGGTTGGCTCCTAGTTTCTGCCGTCAATAAGATCATCATACTATACTGTATAGGTACTATACACAAAGCTGGTCTAATTTCTGAATTTTGAAGTAGCGTATCATAAATAAAATTTTCGAAATAGTTTAGTCATTATTAATTTTAGTTTATTTTCCCTGTGTGCAGCCGATGCCCTATTTCAAAGTTTTTAAGAATCATTTTTTAGCCTTTTTTTTTTTTTAATTTTTTGATTTGAACAGGAGACCTATATAGTCAAGGGTCATGGACGCTATTGAGTTCCAAAAGTTTGTTATAAACCACTTTATTAATAATAACATATTATAACCAATTTCAACTAATCTACACTCGCATATTAAGAAATGATTATCATTCTATTGAAAATTTCTTTATTACAGACTCTTGCTTGTTATGATACTATATATATTGAACGCAAAAAAATTAATAATTTTATAATTTTAATTATTTATGTTATAGGTATAATAGAAAATAGATTGGTACCAACTTTTAAAAATCTGAATATAGAAAGTTCCAGCTTTTTGTGACAGTCTTTACAAACTAAACGTATTGGAAGGATATTCCTTAGAAGCAGAATGTACATTTATTACTTACAGACAATTTCAATAAAATGTTTGCCTAAGGTGTGTTTGTTTATTTATTGTTTATGTTCATATTTACAATTTTAGCTTTAGTGTTAGATACAATTTAATGACAAAACTCCAAAATGGTAGGGCGAACATCGCTATTAGTAACAATGTGTCGAGAAAGGATGAAATTGACTGGATTTAGTGATCGTCATATTTCGAGCTATGCTAACGATATTCCGAGGCCAATGTTGGGTGGTCTGAAATGGTTCCGACCTAACAAAGTATTTATTTTAGCTTTTATTTATTTTATTATCATCTTCATGTTGAGGTCGGAAACTTATCAGACCACCTGTGTACTTATGTACTCAAATTTATTTTTTAAGTATTTAAATACTCTTACACTTATTATTAGCTTAAATCGTCCCTCTTCACTATTGCCCTCTGTAGCTACCGCTAACTACATAAGATAAATCACCCTATACTCTATTGTATATATATTGTAAATTGGTAATAATATGTAGTAAATTAATTTAAACAAATGTAAATAACATTACCAAACCATAAGTCATACCAGTGTATATATAGCAAACAATAAAAGACGCAGCTGCAAAAAACTAGTCAGAGGCTCTTGAAGGGAGAGGCAGGTAGCGAGCGACCCAGACCCCGGTGGGTCACAGCCTAGAACAAAGCGTCACCGCAACCCTGCGGTGTGGTAGGTCAGAATAACATCCCAGATCATTTTTACTGACAAGCTATAAATAGGGCCTCGTTTTGGCCTGTAAATCATATCGAGTCATAGTCGTGTGTTGTCGCTGTGTCAACATCTCCTGATTTGATCCAGCCGCCATCTTTCTACAACACCATAACCACGCTGCACCTGTATAGCGTCTCAAGTGACGCCTGTCTATTGTAACATTTTTAAAAACTATTAGTGCAGTGAATTTAGTGGATAAACTAATGGGGATGGTGCCCCAGTTTTAAAGAATTTTACCGTTTTCTTTAAACTTTTTATTGTCTGCGGAAGATGGAGATGGAAGTAGACACTTCCAGGAAGCGATCGGCTTCCCCAATACAACCATTGGAAAGTGAAGAAGACTTCACCTATCCCAAAATCACAGTGAGGGTCCAGCGACCACAGAAGGAAAAATCCGACTAAGGTCGGAAATAAATTTCAAGCCCTCCAGAGTGAGTCACCTGAAAGTACACAACCAGTTCCGTCGGTGACAGTAAAAAAGCCACCGCCAATTGTTGTCTCAGGAGAGACAAGTATTTCACTAGCTCAGATGCTCAAATCTGCAAACATAAATCGTTTCGCCCTGAGGAAAACGAAAGAGGGGGTCACAATATACCCAGAAGTGGAGGAAGAGAGGATCCTCATTGTAGAGAAGCTAAACCAGATAGGAAGAGAGTACCACTCTTTCGCCCCGAGAGGTGGCACTAAAAATAAAATGTTCCTTATACTTGGGCTAGATGTACAGGAGGACATGGACGAAATTAAGCAACACATTACAGCAGCAGAGCCTGATGTAATAGACATTAGGCAACTCCGAAAGACGGACCCTAATGGGCGAAAGACAGTTATATCTCCTGTCCTGGTCACAACAAAGCCCAATGTGACGCTAAATAAACTGAAGAAGCTACGTTCCATTAGCCACGTCATAATCAGAGTGGTGACCTTTAATAATAATAATTTAAAGGAGGAGAGGGGGGCTCCTCAATGTCACCATTGCCAGGAATTAGGACACACACGCAATCACTGCGGCAGAAAAATGAAGTGCGTGTGATGTGCGGGACCTCACGAGGGGGCTCAATGTCCCAGAAACGAAACAGCCCCGCTAAAGTGCTCTAACTGCGGCAAGGCGCTTCCCGACTCCTACAGAGGCTGGAAGATCACCCAGGAAAAATTTTAGAGAAAATGCTTTTGAATTATCTCAAAAATTAGTCCGCGGAAAATGATATTATTCCACCAGAACAGACTGGATTTTAACCCAGCCTGAGTACAGAGCAACCCCTTCTGAAGGTACAGTCAGAAGCTAACCATAACATGAATAGAAACATAGCCACGGCTATGATTTCGATTGACTGCACTCAAGCATTCAACTCGGTGTCCCACGGGGCTGTGTCAAATACTCTGCGACCGGGAATGCCCGGAGCAACTCAATTCTGACTAGCTTCCTGAATAGCAGATCGTTGCGGGTGCGGGTGGGTGGTAGCTTCTCTGAAGCTGTGCCACTGACCTGTGGAGTACCCCAAGGCGCCGTCTTATCCCCTGTACTATTCAACGTATACACGTCTGAGATTGTTGAAGCCCGATATAAAAACACAACAGTCACTGCTTTCGCTGATGACATAGCGGTGTACAGTAGCAGCTTGAGCGCCAAGGTAGCTCTTAGACTGGCTGAAGTAACTTGTAACAAGATCAGTGAGAGATTGGGGAGACTCAATATCTCTATAAACGCGGGTAAGGCTGACTGCGTAATTTTCTCTTTTCAAAAGGGAAAAAGTCCGCTACCTACTAGTTATATTGTTGGAACGGAAAAAAAATCACCAGCCAACAACCTAGTATATCTGGGAATTAAAATTGATAGACACCTCCGTTTTAGTAACCATTTTGCGAAGAAGTTGAAGCAAACTCGCATGAAGTCTTACCGGTTTACGCATTTATTAACTTCCCCCAATCTATCACTGCGACTAAAGCTCATGATATATAAGAGTGTACTCAGGCCTGCTCTGCTTTTCCGTCATCTGACGTATACGACAGCTCGGCGACTCCAACAATTCCAAAACGGTATACTGATGAAAGTGGTCAGACATACTTCATTCGAGCAGCGGAGCAACAGTGAGCTTCACGAGATTTTTGAGCTGCCTACAGTGGATAAATTCATTTAACATATACATATCAAATTTTTCAACTCCTTGCAATACCTGACAAACCCGGTGTTTAACGCGATAACCCCCGCTCCGTTCCCCCATTTATGTCAGGACGCTGTCGCGGCAGGAACGCTTTAGTCTTAGGTTTTAGTTTAGTGTGTAAGTTTTTCTCCTAATTGTAAACAGAAGGTGAGCCCTATCACTTAGTATAAATACATTGTATTGTAATTTTCAGGCCAATCTGTTTATTGTTATGTAACCCAACCTCCTTCGAATGCATCAGCGCATCGCAAAAAGAGGAGAAATTTGTAAATTGTTAAAAATGTTATAATTAATTAAAGGGGTTTAGGGGAAAAAAAACTACGGCTCCTTCTCTGACGCACCTGCAGCTGCACTGATGTTTTAAGATTTGGCCTTCTCATTTATGAAAACCTCTGCATCTCTCTTCCTAACCTCGCTATGTTTTAGTCCGGCCTCGTCAGACCCCACACTCTCCTAGTGGGATCTCTGTCTTCGTCTAGCACCTCCTTGGGAGTGACCTCTCCCTCGCGGACAACGGTTGTCGTGGCCCTACAAACTTTAACTCGTAGCGTCTCCCACGGCAATCCAGTCTGCCTCTCTCCGGTTCACACTCGCCTTTGGGATTCGGACGGTTTTCGCCTACCCTCAGATACCGAGTGTGAATTCGTGTTCATTCCAAGACCAAATAAACTACTGCCTACCCTATACCTCTTCTCCTGAACATAGTGCACTGTCGGGGCACATACCTATCAAATATGGAGTCAGCTAGTACGGTAGTAAGTCATGAAGCGATTGTTCAGGTCATAGCCTAATCAACCCTTACTTCATCACTAGGGCTAGGGTATCTAGGCATTCCTCTCGAGACGACCCGACAACCTCTTAGGACGAATTGTATATTTTCTTGAATAAAAGAACTCATAAAAAAATGTTAGACTCCTGGTGCTGATGTGAATCTGTCAAAAAAGTACGTTAGTTCTGGAGTATGCTAGATTTGCAACACAATGTTGAGGGTTGCAGTTTTCGTTTATTATCTACCAAGTAATTATTAATAGTGATTTGATAGCAATGAACAACTATCGCAAAGGGTTTCGATCAGGTCAACACACCAAGGCAAAAAGTATTTGAGATAACAAGTAGCCAGCATAGTTAAAATAACCCAGCTATCTTAAAATAATTTTATAAACCGTCAAATATACGTTATTCGATTTGCGTCATATTTTCTCCTTGAGAACCCTGGAAGTTATCAGTCTACTAACGTCATCTGCTTTTAACGCAATGGTGCTAATGCTCAATTCTTAATATTCTAGGTTTTCTGTGACGTAATACACTTTTTTAAGAAGAAGTTTAAAGTTCGTAGACGTAGGAGAATAGGTCTTCTAATAATTACTAACAAAACAAAGTAAAACCTCCATGAATTATCATATGTATGTATGTATATTATTATGTGTATCAGCCCAAAATTGAAAGCGTACCTGACTCTCTGTATCTACCCAGGAAAATATAATAACAAATAGAATAGGAATCATAAGAGCTAAACGGCTTAATGTGACTTATAATAATGTTGCTCTATTATTATAACTCGTACAAATATAAGAATACATAGCTGATATATAGAACCTTCTGGATGCTGAACTAAATCTAAAACCACTTTTCCTGTGTTGCAAGAATGGTCAAATACTCTACTGAATGCCACAACCTGGATCTCTGTCTTCGTCTAGCACCCCCTTGGGAGAGGCCTCTCCCTCGCGGACGATGGTTGCCGTGGGTCTACAAACTTTACCTAGTAGTGTTTCCCATGGCAATACAATCTGTCTCTCTCCGGTTCACGCTCGCCTTTGGGATCCGGCGGTTTTCGCCTACCCTCAGATACCGAGTGTGAATTCGTGGTCATTCCAATACCAAATAAACTACCTACACTACCTACCCTATACCTCTTCTCCTGAACATAGTGCATTTTTGGGGCACATACCTATCAAATATGGGATCAGATAGTACGGTAGTAAGTCATGAAGCGATTGAGGTCATAGCCTAATCATGAAGGTCATAGCCTAATCAACCCTCACTTCATCACTAGGGCTAGGGTAACTAGGCACCCCCTCGAGACGACCCGACAACCCTATTGTTATAATTAGTTCCGTATAATAACCTGTTGACCTTATCTGGCCCACAGGTTCATACACTTGTGTGCGTGTAACTTTTATAGGTTTACATATTTTAATAACTAATATTAATAACAAATGCGTTTAGTACATGTTCAGACCCACCTGTTCTAATAAACGTAATACCAACTTGTTGGAAATTGTTTTCACTAGACTGCCGTGTTGCCTAAACAAATATAACCATTCTAATATATAAACTTATGAACATATCAAAAGAACGTGTTTGTCACATATTAAATCAACATTTAGAGAGGAGAAAGCTGTCCGTGCATTGGGTGCCGCGTTTGCTCACGTTAGACCAAAAACGTGTTCGAATGAACATTTCCAACATTCTGTTGGCGCAGTTTAGGCGCAATAAATCCAAGTTTTGGCGCCGATTAATTACTGTGGATGAAACTTGGATACACCGTTATACGCCCGAAATAAAAATACAGCCCAAACATTGGACTGTAAAGGGGGAACCGGCTCCAAAAAAAGCAAAAACTGTTTTTTCGGCTGGGAAAGTGATGACCACTGTTTTTTGGGATAGTCATGGAGTTATTTTAATCGATTATCTTCAAAAAGGAAAAACCATTACAGGAGCATACTACGCATCATTACTTGACAAGCTGAAGGCAGAACTTGCGGAAAAACGGCCACATTTGCAGAAAAAGAAAATCCTGTTTCACCAAGACAACGTACCGTCTCACACCTCAGCGGTTGCCATGGCGAAAATCCGTGAATTACGGTTTGAACTGCTTGGCCGTCCGCCTTACTCACCAGATCTAGCCCCAAGTGACTTCTTTTTGTTCCCTTATCTAAAAATTGCGCTCGGAGGACAGAGATTTTTGTCAAATGAAGAGGCAATCACCTTCGTGAACGATTATTTTTCAGAGAAAAACGCCGAGTACTATTTTGACGGGTTACAGAGATGGGAGCATCGCTGGGAGAAGTGTGTAGAGTTACAAGGAGACTATGTTGAAAAAAAAAAAAAATCTGAAAAAACGTCTCATTCTTTGGGTTTTATGAATGACTTGAAGGATGTTTTAAGAAGAAAATAAATAAAATAATTGTTTTTTATCAAAGTTTAAGTATAGTTACGTAGATATAAAATGATTCAGCAAAGCAAAATAAAAATGAATAAATGTTCATTACTGTAAAAAGGTTGGTAGTTTTTTAGTTTTCAACTGAGATAATTGTTAACTCTGGATGAAAGAGCAGTATTAGCAAGTTTGGGCAGAAACAGTTCCACTAGAAGAAAAAACAAAAAAATAGCCTTTCATTTTGTTACTATGTAAACTATCCACACAAAATTATGTTACAAACTATTGATGTGTAAAAAAATTAAATTGGCTAGAACTTAAGTTTTGATTGTTTTGATGATAATAATAATAAGATCAATCACTCTAAGCCAACTACATGAATCAATAGGATATACTGTGTAAGGTGGAAAAAAATACAAATCATTAAAGGCGCACCATTGACTCCTACAACAGTGTGTTGTACCGGATTTAATTTGTCTCCAAATCAATAGTTAGTAACATAATTTTGTGTGGATAGTAACAAAAAGAAAGGCTATTTCTTTGTTTTTTCTCCTAGTGGAACTGTTTCTGCCCAAACTTGCTAATACTGCTCTTTCATCCAGAGTTAACAATTATCTCAGTTGAAAACTAAAAAATTACCAAACTTTTTACAGTAATGAGCATTTATTCATTTTTATTTTGCTTTGTTGAATCGTTTTATATCTACGAAACTATACTTAAACCTTGATAAAAAACAATTATTTCATTTATTTTCTTCTTAAAACATCCTTCAAGTCATTCATAAAGCACAAAGAATAAGTTCTCATCAGACTTATAGTTACAAACATAGTGTACTTACAGCCGTCAGTATGAATGGTAAGTATATTTCTTTAAAGTCAATGTAATCCTAATATCAATGGTTTAGAACTATTAGCGGGTTCTAAATAAGATTTAAGTCATGCTATTTAGTACAGACCAACTAACCTCGAAGCCCAAAAGATTGTCCATTAATGAACAGCTGTTGGTCCAAATTCTTACTACTCTTCATGTAAATAACCCCGATGTGAACACCAACTTATAAAAATGAAAGACACAACCTAAATTCCCAGTGACTTATATGCAGTTCTAAATTCCCAGTGGCTTGTATGCAGTTCTAAATTATGAGTAGCACGTCCATGGAATTGGTATGTAAATCTATCTTAAATTTCCCTCTCATGAACAAAATTCAGAATGATGAAAATATTTTGAAAAAATTATATTATATCGTCCACTAGTAGATATTTATTATGCCGTTGTAAATATTATGCATTTAAACAAATAATGTCTTTCGGTATAAGGATCACTACACCATAGCCTTATTACAACCTACCTTATGTATACAAACAAGGCTTCATCTGTTATCATGGTAACAAAATGTAAACTACCATCTCAGTTCGATGGTTTAATCAAAATATATATGAAAGAACAATCTGTAAAGTTTCTTCAAGAAAAATAGCAGCATTTACTGACATTTTGAAACCAATAACAAAATTCTTTAAACAAAAAAAAGTGTCTTTATTTCTGCGAGAGTGTTTTTATTTCGTGTGCATTCTTCGTACAATCAGGTATTGTTTTTTTTTTTCTGGTATATTTATGTATATTAATACTTATAGATAATCATTCATGTTTTTACAGTTCTTGTGTTAGACTAACTGGACCAGGTGCCAGGTTATTTTGTGCGCTCCTTATAATCCCTATAGTTGCCACCAAGAAATTAGAAGCATGAGACCCGCAATACATGGCCAAGCCCTGTGCCCTACTTCGCTTCTATTCACGTGACCCCTTTACTTCGTTAATCCCAATCGTAAACCCATAAGTAAATTGTCGATAGATTATTTTTTTAATATTACAGTGTTATATAATATTCCGTTAAACCGATGTTAAAGAAATAGGTGAGAAAAAAAATTGTTAATTAAATTAGGATGCGTGTAATTGTTTGGAAGCAACCGTATTTACAATAATGAATTTAGATTTTGAAATGTAAAAAAAATTTGATTGAGGGCCGCTAATAATCACAATGGATAGTGCTGTTAATTACGAATAATTAGAAGTTCCCGTCTTGTCGAGCCAGAAAATATCTATGTATGTTTCCATATGTTTATAATAAAGATTATAGCGTCTTAGGGCAGAAGATAGAACTTACTGAACCGGCACCTAGAACACTTCTCTCTCTCTCTCTCTCTCTCTCTCTCTCTCTCTCTCTCTCTCTCTCTCTCTCTCTCTGCAATGGTGCTTGCTGCTTTACTCAAATCATGGCCTTACTACCTCTGCATCTCTCTCTTTCCTAACCTCGCTATGTTTTATTCCAACGTTGTCAGGCCCCACACCTTCCTAGTGGGAATCCCTGCCTTCGTCTCGCTATAACTACCAGCTCCTTGGGAGAGACCTCTCCCTCGCGGACAACGGTGCCGTGGCCCTACAAACTTTACCTAGTAGCGTCTCCCACGGCAATCCAGTATGCTTCTCTCCGGTTCACACTCGCCTTTGGGATCCGGACGGTTTTCGCCTACTCTTTTGATACCGAATGTGAATTCGTGGTCATTTTAAGACCACATAAACTACCTATAAACCTATCCTGTTCCTCTTCTCCTATAGTGCTTTGTCGGGGCACACCTTATAAGATTTTATGGACTCAGACAGCGAATTAAGCTGCCGCCGACTAGGCCGCTAGCCAGGGTGAAAGACCACAGGTCCCCCCGCCTTATCTTTTTCTAGGCGCTCGCCGGACCGCGGTTAGTTATTGTAGCAATCCTAGCCCACGGCGGGAGTCTCCTCCCCAATTTGGAGATATTTGACAATCTGAACCTGACAGGTAGGAAAGGTATTGAAAGATAAATAACCAAACTTATTGTGATTAACTAGATAAATCAGCGTTAAAATAATGAAATTATTTTCAACACTGATTATTCCAAATTATCATTTTTATCTCGTTATGTTAAAAAGTTGGGATCATTCAGAAATTAATTTAATTACGCCAACAGGTTTGGTGAATTGAAAATTTTAGTCTGAGTGGTGCGATTCATCTCTCTTCAACTTCTGAAGTATCCAAATCTGAAGACAAATGATTAATAAACTGTTGCATAATGCCACCTCTTCCTATTTATCTCATAAAATTTTCTTCTTGCAGATTATCAGAATAAAGTATGAAATTTTCCATTTTTGTGGCGTTATATTTTCTATGGCCGCATTAGTAATTTGCTCTACTTCTATTTTAGTCTTTTTGTTGTAAGCGACTTCCCTCTTGATTTCAGCCCAAAATTAAGATATTGTGCTCCACTCTGTCGTCAATGCTATCTAACACCAATTTGCACCACTTCCTTGTGATAGAGGGTTTTAAATTTTTCTATGATACCCTGATCAAGTGGCTGAAGTTTAGAGGTCATGTTAGCTGGTAAAATCTCACATTTTAAATCAGCATCTAAAATTTCACATGGTTTAGAATGGAAATGCTGTTGTGTAATGTGCAATTATAGATAAATAACAGGATTTACGCTATTGTCTTTCCATGTCACCTGAAAAAAAATGTAAATCAACGTAATTAAGAGAATTGAAGGGTGGGAAGGAAAAGGTTTTTTTTTCGAATAAACGGGATTGTCAACCTACGAACTTAAGACTTTACTAAAGTTAAGTAGTCTTAGGTAAAAATAAAATTACCGTTGAGACCGAAATGCATTGTTTTTTTTTACTGATGGCCTCCATTTTTCCAAAGAGCCACGAATAATACGAATAATCGGGATTTACGAATTACCGAGATGGTACTGTATGTGTAGTACGCCGGTGGACAGTGCAGGACTCTCAGTCATTTCATGTAGTGGTAAAGCGTGCCATAAAACCTTCAACAAAGTTACGAACATTAGTCTATTTCATATACTCTCTTTCAGCACATAATTTGATTAATGTTCTCTAACTGTGATATT
Source organism: Acanthosoma haemorrhoidale (assembly GCA_930367205.1). Lineage (NCBI taxonomy): Eukaryota > Metazoa > Arthropoda > Insecta > Hemiptera > Acanthosomatidae > Acanthosoma > Acanthosoma haemorrhoidale. The sequence continues at coordinate 47,041,065 of OV884014.1, forward strand.
GCAGCCATACCTAATCAAATCATCTCCAAAAGGTAACGTACTGATAATCAACAATGAAACGTTCACTAAAGGAGAATACGAGAAGAGAGACGGTTCGGAAAGAGACTACGACAATCTCCAAGATATATTTAACAATCTGGGTTTTCGATGTCAATCTTATTACAACCTCAACTACGCCGTAAGTTAATTATTATTTTAACACAATATTTAAAATACATGCTTAATTACATGATGTAGTTTGTTTCTCAACACAATTCATACATTAGGAAATCAATCAATGGTGTAAATTTTGAAAATTATTTGTTAAAGAAAACAAAAAACACTGACACCGGAACCATCAGATTAACATTCAAAAGACCTTTCTCTTGGTTATATCAACAAATAGCAACCCATTCTTTAAACGGGTCTCTCTGAAAACATCGCGAATAGTGATATTTTTCTTTGAAAGCTGCCTACGACATAAACAATATGCAAAATAAATTAAATAATTACTGCACCGTTAATTAGGATAAAAGGTATACTGAATGAGTAAATATAAATCTAATAAGTTCAGGTTAATGGGATATGTTTTCGAACTATTGGAAATGATGTAATGCAAAGATAAATTGAGGAAAGCAAGGAAATTAATCATTCACTATATGTATGACTTTTAGTATTTTTTTAATATGAAATTAAACGATGTAACAACAAATGTGTTAGAGAACGTAAAATTAATTCAATGAATGCTGCCTGAGGTTCAAGCTTAATCTCCTACCTTCGGTAATGATTGAAAAAAAAATTATGCATCGGGAGCAAAGAGATGTCTGAAACCACTCTAAGGTCTAACTTGTACTGAGAGCACAATGTATTGCTTTAGTGAGGTCTGATGTAACCTAAAAAGGGTCCCCTCAGGTTCCCGCACAAGTAATAAACACTCATATGTTGGGGATTTCAACAGAAAGCTCACTCCTTTAAATCAACCTAATTCTAATTAATAAATTTAGTTTGATCTTAAAAATATTATTGCAATATAAGTGACTGTGGCCAAAACACTATGTGTAATTGGTTATTAGAGAAGCTAAACTGGAGAGCTCCAGATCAAATCGCACAAATTGGAACATCTAACTCGTGCTATTCTAGGGACTAGGATTTGACACCATGACTGATAACAAAATTGTTACAAGACGCGTTACAAGGATGGAAGGAAATATTTTTTTTAAATATAAAAAAGAAAATTAGCACATCTAAGAGCAACTATATTGTGGTTGCAAAGGATAACCCTAGCAGTAAAAATAAGTGTATATTTGCACTACGGATTGTTTATTAAACTATGTTCCCTCCAAAATAATTTTATTGACACAGTAATATTAACCAGTCAACGTTTCGCTTGTTCAGGCATCTTCAAGGACTACAATTTTGAAACGATATACGTATAATTACATTAAAGAAACAAGACGTATACAAATTTTGTGTGTTTAAATATATAATACAGTCAAAATTAAAACGATTTTAGTATTTAAAATTTGGAACGTAATGAGATGCAATTTATTAGATAAACATAAATTAGTAAAATATTAATGTAAAAAAGAAATTGACATGTAACCAAAATGGCCACGTAAAAGAAGGTGTTTAGTCAGTCTTAACGTATGGGACTGAAAGTTGGACCAGTACTAAAGGAGGTGGGCCCAGACTATGAAAATGACATTCCTTGGCAAGTCCACCGTAAAAGCAGGTTTGACAGACCGCGAAACCAAAGAGTTTGAGAGGGAGCAGGACTGGAACCACTATCAGACCCAGACCCTGGTATAGAAATGGTCGTCTATCGAATGTCAGCAAACAGGTTTCCACAAGCAAAGCAACGGGGGATAATGATTCACCTAGAATAAATGCGATCTTATTCTTATATATGGCTAAAGAAAGTTTATGCTCCCTTAATGAAAAGCGAAAGCTAACAAGATGAATCTAAGCTGGCCGAACATCATGAGGTTTCGTGCTCCTTAACATAAGGAAGGCTGATTACCATTCCACAGTGGGTGGTATCCCAAATCTAGGTAGACAAAAGCCGTATCTCGTTTGAGAATTCTCCGATTGATAAAAAAAATGGGGTTATTTACGTTTTATGGTTGGTAGATTACAAATTTGAAATTCAATAAATGGTAGTGCGTAGCATCGCGAATTTAATTGGGAAAATGGTCGGGTTCACTTCAAATACGTTATCTACAGCCTAAGAAAAATAGGAACGTACAATTATAATAAGAACTTATAATTAACACTTTGAATTGTACCCTTTGGGAGGTTTTTATTGTCACTGGATCATCAATTAATCGATTATTTGAATTGACTTTTGTCCACCTAGCCTTGTGCAAGCGCGGCTATTTCCCGAGGGACTGGATGGAGGCCGTGAAGCGAGAATGGGCCAGGGGTCAGTCTTGGGCCCTGCCTTTTGGAACTGTTTTTTAACAAGGATCTCGTGACCCCCGGAGGGGGGTGAGGAAGTACTTCTGCTCGGCCAATAAAGCTCTAAGGGCATAAAAGAACTCACACCCAAACTGCCAACGTTGCAGAGAGACAGATACCGCAGAGCATGTCGTGCTCACCTGAAGCTTTGGAGCAGGAAAGAGCGTGAATCCTCCGATCGATCCGCCTATAGCCTGGAGGAGTCTTGCACCCACTGGTTGTTAAGGAGGAGAATTTCTTATCTTAGTCTAGAAATGGAAGGAGCTGCAGGGGCCGGGGCACTTGATCGTCTCCAGGATGCCGGATGGGCAGCACTGATAGCGGGGCTCGTCATCAAGAAGACATCGTTGTGCCAAGATGGAGTGGAGTTTACATAGTTCCTGAGGCAACCCCATCTGGGACACTGATCCAATTCCAATTCGACAGGAATTGCCAGCAGTACTTGTAACTGTTTTTTCTTCCTCTTTCGGCTGCATAGATCTTTATATCTAAGAGTGAGTTCCGACCTTACTCCAGCAATATGTGTTGCTCTCCAATGTCAACAAATCAAATCAAGTCATCAAGTCAAGTTAGATTTGAGTTTTTATTTTAAAGTGGCTCTCAGACATCATGAGTGTCTTAATCTCCTTCATATCCACTTCCTAAACACCGTTCTATTCAACGTATACACGTCTGAGATTGTCGGAGCCCGGTACAAAAACACCACAGTTACTGCTTTCGCAGATGACATAGCGGTGTACAGTAGCAGCATGAGTGCCAAGGTAGCTCTAAGACAGGCTGAAGCAGCCTGTAACCAGATCAGTGAGAGATTGGGGAGACTCAATATCTCTGTAAACGCGGGTAAGACTGACTGTGTAATTTTCTCTTTTCAAAAGGGAAAAAGGCCGCTCCCTACTAGTTACATAGTAGGAACGGAGGAAAACTCACCAGCCAACGACCTAGTATATATGGGAATTAAAATGGACAGACACCTCCATTTTAGTAACCATTTTGCGAAGAAGTTGAAGCATACACGCATGAAGTCTTACCGGCTTACGCACTTATTGACTTCTTACAATCTATCACTACGTCTCAAGCTACTAATTTACAAGAGCATACTCAGGCCTACTCTGCTGTATGGTGCACCGCTATTTCGCTATCTGACGTATACGACAGCTAAGAAACTCCAACAATTCCAAAACGGTATACTGATGAAAGTGGTCAGAGGTACTTCATTCGAGCAGCGAAGAAACAGTGAGCTGCATGAGATATTTGAGCTGCCTACGGTGGATGAATTCATCCAGCGTAGACATATCAAATTTTTCGACTCATTACAACATTTGACAAACCCGGTGTTTAACACTATAACCCCCGCTCCGTTCCCCCATCGATGGCAGGACGCTGTCGTGGCTGGAACGTGGTATAGTTTTTAGTTTGTAAGTTTTTTTTTTCTCCCATTTTTAAACTGAAGGTGAGCCCCATCACCTAGATTTGTATTCATATTATTTTCCTATTAACCACAATCTGTATTGTTGAGTAACACGAACTCCTTCAAATGCATCTGCACATAGCAGGATGAGGAAAAATTTGCAAAGTTTCTTTTAATATTTTCATTGTATAACTTCATGGGGTTTAGAAAAAAAAAAAAAAATAATAAAAACCGTTCTATTTAACGGTTAAAATTGGTGGTGAGAAGGAGGAGGTAGGTAGAAGAAATTAGAACGTCACACAAGGCATGCGAATTAAGTATATATTATTGTTGTTACGTTAAATTTCACACTGCCAAACTACTAAAACTTGTTCGCTCACAGTAAGCGTGACTTAATTTGAAAATAACTAGCTCACTTCTGGTAATCAGTAGAATACCCATCGAAATGTATCAACTATATATTATATTTCAGAATTTCACCAGGGTGATAAAATCTTTCGCATTATCGGACGATCACTGGTCTGCAGATTGCTGCATATTGTTCATCATGACCCACGGTCACAAGGACAAGGTCAATCCGCACGCAGTAGATCTAACGACAACGGACAACAAGTTCGTATCGACGGACTGGATCAGAGAAAAGTTCAATTCGAAAAATTGCAAGGCACTCATGAACAAGCCTAAAGTTATGTTCTTCCAAGCATGCAGGTAAAAGACGTTTTCGCATCATGTACCACTTACAAATTTCTAACTATGGTTAAAAGATTTGTGTTTGACGTAGTTTTAGACATGGAAGAGTATGGTGAGGTTAGAATTAACAATATTTACTAGTTATTTTATAATCATTCTCGTCCTGTCTAGTAATTTGTTTAAAAACTGTCACAGAAAATTTCCATGAGATACAATAAAAATCTTCTCTAATAAAATAAAGAGCGTCTGTGGCTCTCGCGCTCTTGGTCAGCCTCCACTGGCTAGTATCCGGTGACGCGGCTGACGGAGGAGCGTGGGAGACTTCCCAAAAGTGGATTTGGGAGGTCTCTGGGCTGTCTGTAAATAATTGTATAAATGAGCGAGTGAATGATGAACTGTAAATATGGCATGAATGAGAGCATTTATCTTATTACTTATTGCCTTATAAAAGGCAGATTGTAATTATAGCACAATAAAAGTATTGATTGAGAAAAATAAATAAAATAAAGACCCATAAGTTACACCACTCTTAATTTAAACCACATCGAAACCAGCACTCATGGCTTGTATAGGTTTTTTCGAGAAATAGTCTCACCTCAAATGCTCAAGGACAAGATTTACACTCTTGTTTAGGAGGACTTTTCTCACGAAAAATTTAAATTTGTGAATAGATTTGTGGCCAAATTTGCAGTAATTATTCTTACCCTTGTATTTATCATTCCATTTTCACACTGACAGCTTTCTTCCAAGATCGGTTTACCTTCTGCAATGCAATTCCCGTTTATAAAGATCAACATTAGTCCAAGTTATTAAAACAAAATCCTTCCAGCTAAGCTTCACAGCATTGAAGAATCTAATTCCCTAAATTTATTCTTTAAACAATTTAATGGTAAAACTAAAAAGAAAAAAAGAGTCCCCTCACACTCGAAATAGCGGCGACCCATCATATTAACCCGAGTTTTCATCAGACAGAATTAGTCCTAGCTGAAAAACGCGAATAAGCTCTCACAAACCAATTTTAATTATGACAAAATTATTCTTTTTGGATTAGTGTCACTCATAAATTATTATATATGTAAGTTTCGAATTCAGAAACTTAAAGGAGGTGGAGGTTCTCAGGTTATAAATCGAACACTTGCAGGTGCAGTTTAGAACTGTAATATTAAACATATGTACACATTAGCTAGCACTACAAATATTACAATAAACAAATAAAACTTATAACTAACCTGAATCAATACAATTGTCGATAATAAGTGTTGACCATTGTCTTAACAAGAGTACCCATATTCAGAAGGTTGCAACTGGGAGCATCATTCGATACTAGCGAGCTCTGTAGGGACATCTAGCGTATGTGCCGAAGTTTGGCGGTAACGTTCAAACTTACATCCCCCCTTTTTGAGACAGAGGGTAAAGCCTTTTGGAATAAGGCACGAGCTTACTAGCATGAAATAAGTTTGACTCCTTTTTACGAAATCTACTATCTATTAAAAAAATTACCTCTGAGATTTTCTGTTTTATTTTGAAAGGTTCTACTCTGATCGCATCTAATTTATCTCTATTCAATTTGTTACTGTTTTGTATATATACAAGGTCTCCAACTTCGTATTCAAACTTTTTAACATTTTTATCATAATATTTTGGTTATATGTCTTTTCTGAGTTTTTATAAGCTATTTCTTTATTATTTTCTAAATTTGTAATTTTATTTTCATTTAGTTCGTCAGGTACAAATGATGCATCTATTCCAGATAATACGTAATTGGGGGTAAACCCAGTAGAACTATGTATCGTGTTATTGTATTCCTTGATACACTTTTCTGCTACTATTGGCCACGATTTATCTCTATTTTCATGAATTTTGCACCTTATTCTGTTAATTAGTGTTTGATTTGTCCTATAGTTTTTAGTTATTTGACCCTGAAGTTTGAGGACTGTATTTGATTCTATAAGTACCTTGTATTGTTCTATAAGTATTGTATTGCAATTGATGATAAATTTTCCGGTGACAGAGACAATAGTCATGCCCACATGAAGGTGAAGAGACCGAAGAAAAACCCCGTGGATGACAAGCCACCCCACCTCAGTGATTTGCTTGTCATACATTCTTGTCTGCCAGGTTAGTAAATATTATGAATTACCAGTAGTATATTGTTTATATTCAAGTTATTTCACAATGAAAATTCTCTATTCATTTTTATTTTTAATAAATATTTGTTTGAAGAAAACTATAATCTTTTCTAAAAGGTCAATAGATAATTATGATGACATATCGCATTCATACCATGTTAAATTCACATTTTCTTTCTCATTTATAACGTATTTACTATATAATATACATAGCAAAGGGACCCCCAATTCACCCACATTATTATCACCTTCATGGCTATGGAGAAAGAGGCAAGGATTTGTTAGATCCCTTATGCTACTTGGGTAACCAAGTCACCACTACATAGCAATGAAGGCTAAAAGAGAGTGCGAGAGCCGCTGACGCTCAAGACATCAGGGGAAAAAACTGACCAGTGCATAAATATTTACAAAAATCAAGAGTCCACTTCCATTTCCATCTCTAAGAAGGTTTATAGGTATAGGTTATATTTCAAAATGATCTTGCTAAAAGCTTTTGATAGACAGAAATTTCTGATATTAAAATTGAGTCGTTTTATAAACATTACGTCTTCCAATGTTATGAATTTAAACAACAAATAATAGCTTATATTTGTACAACAAATGTATTTACCTATTAACGTTGACAAACTGTTGAGATTAAACTACTCAGTATTTTTGACAAAAGTTGATTGATTTTTTTTTGTACGTTCTCTAAAATTAATTTTTGACATATCTTCAAACTTTTTTTGTGTCCGTCATTAATGTGTTAACCATTCTGGGTGGAAAAAAACATTTAATCTAGAATAGCTCCTGAGCTGAGACTCAAAAAAGTTTAAAAGTTAGAAAGAAATGGGTACAATACTTAAGAGTAACAAGGCCGACTTTGTTTAATGGTTTTTTTCAAGTCACTCCCCTCCTAACCAGAAGTAGCATTAATTCCGGGTATTCCGGGTTTTACCTTTAAAATGCCTGACAAAAACCTGTGTACTATTATTGCCAAGACATCTGCACACAAAATATCCTGTTGAAATATATGATAAAAATAAATTTCATTTCTTAATAGCATACAATTTGTACAGATGTTGGGTAAATTTGTTCATTTCTCGCAGGATATGGAGCCCACAGAAACTCTAAATATGGTGCTTGGTTTGTTCAGGAGCTGTGCAAGGTTATAAAACACGATAGCCATACAATGCACTTGATTAGTATGCTGAATAAGGTGAGTTAGAGTAAAAATTAATCAATATGTTATATAATATAATTTAAACGCGGCAAATTAATAGTGAAACAATACATTTTTTTTTAATTGTTAGTGCATAGCAATTAAAATATTATTGTTATGGTTTTGATTAGCCCCACCAAATTCTGCATATTGGCCATTATTATTAGTTATTATACCCTATGTCTTCTGAATCCTACAAATCGGAGTATTCCTAGCTGCAATATCATTGATAACTTTATGGGAAATAAATTACCATTAACTCTGTTGTGGGTTTTTTTTTAAATGAACCAATCTTTAATTGAATTAGGTTGATCCAAGTCTAATGGGGAAGCTGTAATTCAGGTACGATACGATCGTCTTTCGTGTAGTAGGTAGGTTTCGCAATTGACTGTAAACGCTTAAAAACACTTTATTACTAAAAACAATTTACAATAATGGCATAATTTACAATAAATACTTTATAAAGTGCTGTATGAATACAGGAGGGATGACTAGGTAAAATTTACAAAGACAGATAGTGACTGGGTGAGGTGTAAAAAATGAGCCCCAATTTTCTTTTCAGTGTTTTTTTCATAGGACACTGAGCACCTCGCCAGTAAAACATTATTTTTAATGAAAATTCCACAAAACCTCGAATAGGTTTGAGCATATATGCTCATAAATTGTGTTTAAACTGCAATGACCAGAAGAATGGGTGTACCCTCGCTACTATTAAGGCAGAGGAGTAATTTTGCAATGTGAAATCAAACGATGAAACCATCAAATATTTAGACAATGTAACATTAATTCGCTTACCATAGGATCTGAGAATGTAGAGTAATCTGCTTACAGTGGTTATCGTTGGATAGAAAGATTTTAGGACGCAAGGAGATAAATATTAAAAGAAGGATTAGACAAATGCATTAACTTGTACTGATTGGCTTCCGCCAACGACATTCCACTGCTCAACAAGGCCTTCGCGTTGTTGATCACATCTCCTCAGCCCTTGAAACCAAACAGTATTGCACTGCTGCCTTTCTCGATATAGCTCAAGCTTTTGACAGGGTTTGGCACGCAGGTTTGCTCTACAAGCTCAAAAGATATTTACCACAGACCCTTTTCCTAATCCTACAGTCCTACCTTTCAAACCGCTTCTTCCAAGTCCGCTGTGGTTTAGAATACTCTAACTACTATCCCATAAGTGCAGGAGTTCCACAGGGCAGTGTCCTGGGCCCCATCCTCTATAACCTATACACCGCTGATGTCCCCTCTACTCCCAATACCTTCTTGGCCACTTTTGCAGATGACACTGCAGTCTTGTCATCCCATCCTGACCCCGACATAGCATCCCATAACCTTCAAAAACACCTTGACGAGATCGAGTATTGGTGCAATCAATGGCGGATCAAAGTTAATGAAGCAAAATGCTCCCACATTACCTTCACCCTTTGTCGCAAGTCTGGTCCACTAGTTTATTTTAATTCTATTCCTCTCCCTATATCCGAGACAGTACGGTACTTAGGCTTCCATCTTGACAAACGACTGACCTGGAACCCACATACGAGACTAAAAAGACAAGAACTAAACAGACGCTTTGGACAACTGTACAGACTACTTCAAAGGACATCCCATCTCTCAATAGAAAATAAACTACTAATCTACAAAGTTATACTTAAACCAATCTGGACATACGGAATAGAGCTATGGGGGACAGCAAAAAAGTCTAACATCAAGCGTATCCAATCCTTTCAATCAAAAGTCCTGAGAACAATAGTAAATGCCCCTTATTATGTCAGCAACAAAACCCTTCATAACGACCTTAATATACCCTACATTCTAGAACTCATCCCTTCCAAGTTTACGAAATTCCACAGTAGCCTTTCCAACCACCCTAATCCTGTAGCACAGTCAATGCACTGCGCCACTCATCCCTATAATCCTCCTCGGAGACTGAAACGGCAGTGGCCTCGTGACCTGCTATAAACGCGTGACAGTGGGAGTCCTGGCAATGGCCAGTCTCTCCAATCATGTCCTGAGCGTCTGTGGCTCTCGCGCTCTTGGTCAGCATCCACTGGCTAGTATCCGGTGACGCGGCTGACGGAGGAGCGTGGGGGACTTCCCAGGACTCCGCTTTCTCTTTGCGGTGGATTTGGGGGGTCTCTGGGCTGTCTGTAAATATTGTATGAACGAGCGAGTGAATGATGAACTGTAAATATTGTATGAATGAGAGCATATATCTTAATTACTTATTGCCTTATAAAAGGCAGATTGTAAATATTGCACAATAAAGGAATAAATAAAAAAACTTGTACTGAGAGGAAGCACGTATTCCTAGACGGAGGTCTCTCTAACTTAGAAGGACCAATGTCAAGCCCATTTCTAAATTTTAACAGTCTCAGCTCAGAAGCTATTTAGGATTTAATGCTCTATTTTTGTTAACATGCCATAAACTTTGAAGAGCCTCCTTTTCTGTTACTCCGTTCAAATTACAAGGAATCGTTATTTCATAACGGCATTTTATGTTCGTAGGTTGATATGAATCTGCGACAACGTTTCGTGAAGGAGAACGGAAGCTGCTTCCAGGCGGTCTATTTCGAGAACTGGAGTTTCAATAAGCTGCTATTCCTGTCAGACGAGGCGCACTGTTTCTACAAAACACTGAATTCGATAAAAGAGGCATACTACAATAAGAAAGTTCCCAAAAAGCCACCGGCCACCAAACCACTCCTCATAACCAAACACGAGCTAAAAAAAGCCTTGACAGGTTAATACATGTGTAGCGACCGCTAACTACATAACATAAATCACCCTATACTCAATTGTATATATATATATATATTGTAAATTAATTTAAACAAATGTAAATAACATTACCAAAATATAAATCATTGTAAATGTCGTAAACAATAAACATGCAGCTGCGAGCCAATTAGTTATATGAGCTGGGGCACCCGCTACCAGTAGCAGGTACTAAGCGACCCAAACCGCCGAGAGGCCCGAAGACCCTTACCTGGGTCGGGTATCGGTGACATATCTCTTTGTCAGAGAACAAAGAAAACCACATACTCAACTGGCATTGGGTACAATAAAACCAGAGCTGATTGGCTACTGACGAAGCCAGCTGGGTATTTAAGACCTGAGGTTAGGGCCTGTATATCATTCTCCTGACAACTGGCTGACTGGCTCGTGGCTGCTCTGCTTTAAACTCTAAAACTTGGCTTCTTCACTATGAAAACCTCTGCATCTCTCTCTCTCTCCTCACCTCGCTACGTTTTAGTCCGGCGTTGTCAGACACCACACCTTCCTAGTGGGAATCTCTGCCTTCGTCTCGCCAAATCTAGCACCTCCTTGGCAGAGGTCTCTACCTAGTGGACAACGGTTGTCGTGGCCCTGCAAACTTACCAAGTAGTGTTCCCCACGGCGATTCAGTCTGCCTCTCTCCGGTTCACACTCGCCTTTGGGATCCCTCATATACCGAGTGTAAATTTGTGGTCATTCCAAGACTACACAAACTACCTACACTACCTACCCTATACCTCTTCTCCTGAACACAGTGCATTGTCGGGGCACATACCTATCCAAAAAATGGAGTCAGATAGTAAGACCGTCATGAAACGATTGTCCAGGTCATAGCCTAATCAACCCTCACTTCGTCACCAGGGCTAGGGTAACTAGGCACCCCCCTCGTGATGACCCGACAACATGGTATTCTTGAGAGCGAAACTCCCAAAAAGAGACCCTCGTCCACCAGTAGCGTACATGAGATGTGCGAGGGGTGCGGTCCCCCCCGTGCGGCACATAATTAGGGATTTTTTAATAAATTATATAGAAATAAATAACATAATAATGATGTAATCAACAGAATCAATGATTATTATAAGTATTCAATTTTTAAAAAAAATTATTGCTACACGGATAGACGTTGACATTTTTACACTTAATCAGTGAAAAAAATAATACGTTTATGTATGTTTAGTAATTGTTAAAACGACGAGTTGATTCACCCCTGGTGGCAAAAGCCACTGCCATCCCATATTAACTGTTTCTCCCTACCAAAAAAAAGTGACACTGTAAAAAATACTCCCGTGTGGTGGATTTTTGGTCATTTGTGTTATAAGCTATTAAAAACTTTTACATTTGATATGTTTCTAAGTGATTGGTTCTATTTTTTGCCATATAACCTTATTAATTTAAATGAATTTTTCAATTTATTATTTTTGCAGAAAGAGGCCAATTTCGCTATATAAGGTCAATGGCATAGTGAATTAATCGTTTCCAAGTTTGTTGGATTATATTTATTTTCAAATATGTCTATATTTACTATGTTACTATATTTTCTGTATTTAACAATACATAAATTTAGTTAATAATATTTATGGAGTGAAATAACTAATATCGATTTTTACAATGAAAAATCATTTCGCAGGTGTGATAGATGACAAAAAAGAAATGGATTGGAGGAAGTCTCAAATGATGGCAATGCCACATGAAAAACGCAAAATTATTTATTTGAATATGAAATAGGATTTTTTTTTTTATATCGCCAATAAACATGACACAAAATATTTGAATTATATATAAATATTTGAATACGGGGTTGAAATTGAATGAATCTACAATGTGCTTGTCTATATAAGTTATATAAGTCTATATAAGAGAGAAATTCTTATGTAGGTCTGGAGGCGGTTGGAGTGAGTCGTTGACTAATTTTCCTTCGCTATCAACATCGTCATTTTTATTTCCGAAATTCTAGATTGTAAAGCATTTACATATTTGAGATATTTATTTATATCTCACAAAAAATAACAATACACAATTTTATGTCCCCTTCCCTCTCTAAAGTGATAACAATTGTAAAAAAAAAAAAAAAATGATGTAATAATGAATGAAAAAGGAAGTTATTAATAAAAAAAAAATTGAGGTCTTAAATTGTGTATGCGTGCTGCTATGTTTTTTATAAGACGCTTGCAAACTCAAAACATAATGAATAGTTATAATTTAATATTACGCTGTTATTTTATTACCGTAAATATCTGAAATCATTATTTCAATCAAGAAAACATTAAGAACAATTAAGCAAAGAATAAATAACTAACTTCTAAAATTCTATTAAAATAATTTTTTATTAATAGTATTACTTATTTGAAGATTGTAGCCTGTGTACGATACGGTTGTATAAAACTCTACACTCTAGTAAAGTACTCTAAACTCAAGTAATGTGAGCTAGTCTCAGACGTTAGTTCATAATAACTTTCTCATTGAGATGTCTGCGCACCGAGAGCTCAAGACGATGCCTCATTCTTAAAAAGAGATAATAAATTGGCTCTGAGGCCAACTTGAAAATGGTTGATAATTATTTTTCCGAGTAATGGATTACGTCACCATTTAGCGTTTCCATTGCTGCTGCTAACCATATACCTGTATAGTTGTAAAGCGTTCTGTTGAACAACAAAAATAAACAATTTACAATTCATTTTTATACTACAAAGATGTTTTGTTTCTTATTTGGAATTCATTTCGGTGAAAAACCTTCAGGTCATCAACGCCAATTTTCGTGTATTTAAACTTATTTCACCCCGGCCCCAAATGTCAGGCGGTGGTTATAGATAGTATTTTATAGAGCACGAGGTTTGTTCAGAGGGTGTAGATAAGAACCATGTAAACAACCTAACATATACTTCAGTACAATCCATTATTGTTCACATTTTCATCGAAATGGGAAAGTTAGGTCCTTACAGTTATCATCATTATCAAAGTATCTATTTATTTTAACATATATTCTCATATGGGTGAAACTGGGTTTCTGTAAACTAGAAAATTAAAAAAATAAATAAAAGTATGCAAGTGAAGTAAACAGTTGATTTCGTTGGTCTCAAATATTACGTAGTATTAGTTTTGGAAGGAAGATTTATGAAATTTTTACAAAAATGTGAAGTGAAGGTGACATATAAACCAACACGTATTACATATTTTTAATTAATCAGGCTTTCGGAAAAAATAATTACCTTGTAATTGACTAATTAATGGTGATTTTATTTATTTATTTTTTACGGGTTTGGTTTTGTTATTAGCATATTATGAATAGCAAGTAAAACATCCATGGGAAATATTATCTCTTTACGTGAAGCTGGTGTTGCCAAAAAGTGTGCACATGATTTCAATGACAGTTTTAATTACTTTTAATTAAGTATAATCACAATTAAAGTCTCAAAGCATGATACTTATTAATAATCATGACTGTATTCTATTTTATTTTTCAAACATTTTTTAACTTTTTATCACGAAACATATAAAGAAATCGAAATCTTAAGATTTCAGTGTTTACAACCAGTGGGTTGCCAGAAATGATGGGATAGTCACTGATGTGAGAACATTGCTGAATAACAGAATCTGAGGACGGCAGATTTGACCCCTACTTGAACTAAACAGCTATCTAATTGAACAAACCCATTTATTGTCATTCATTTCTTCAGTGGGTCAGAGTTCCTGTTAAAAACTAATTCATTGGCCCTTCAAGAACAGAGGGGATGGTAGGACTGGTCCATGGAGGGGACATGAAACTTGTTACCATGGATACCAATCCGCTCCCGCCCCCAGTATCCGGATTGGTCGCCCACGTGTACTCCATGTGCGCAAGTTCTGCTGCACTGCCGTCTACCGATTGTCGCCATTTCTTCTCTTCCATAATATCGCTGTAGTGAATTCTATCTTATTCATGATCATATATCATACGTCATGCTCTACTAAGTATTATTCTTATATCATTGTTGGATTCCTAGCGATTTCTAAGCAAATTAACTGTTCCACTACACTTATCATCACACCACGACAGTGGAGAAAATAACAGAAGTAAAGGAAGGTTCAAGAGAGCAACGAGTTCATCCAGAGTGTAATCTATTTCGAACTTCAACCCTAACCAAAAAGCTTCGGAACCAAACTAGCTAAATCAACTGACAAAGACATGAAACCTCTAGTAATTCACCTGGAAGTTGCAACACTAATTTTTGTCTGTAAAAGTTCAAAGCAATGATTAGACCCACTTGGAAATAGCATGTTTGCAATTCCGTCGAGGAGGCACTCTACATTATGGAGGGGACTTACGCAGTTATCGGTGGGAGAAGACACCTTGCTTTATCTTCCAAAGAAGCAATATTATAGATGAAAAAAAACCAGCCTACTTCGGAGAACCTACGAATTCATTCACCTTCAGCTTTGTAAAAAAGGGTTTCATTGACTACTTCTTGTCATATTTTTCTCATGGAAATATATTCAATCAACTGAGCCAATAACTTAATACTATTTTATCAATGCACCCATAATTATTTCCATAACTTATAATTTTCTATTCTACTACCTGCCACATTTACATTACACTATACTATACAATCTCATTCAATTATATTGTTCACTCAATAGTTTAAGAATAAATATATTTCCACCCCGCGGTGAGGTTGGAACAATCCAGTACTTCGAAGTTTATTCAATCAAAACCTTGGAGAACTAAGACCTGCTTATGATGATTACACATCAATATGTGAGTGGTATATTTAAATATTTTATGAGATCACATCTGGAGCTATAACTAACTCCCCATCTCGGTTCTGTGGTTTTAAGGAATTAGCAGGACCCTCGTCTGCCACAAGCTTGCCCCATTTCTAGGGGATGCTTAGCATTGCCTCAGGTTTCTACCGGAACTATTAATAGCAGCAACAACTACTAATAATGTTCTTGGTGATACATAAGGACTCACATCACACAGAAACCATATCATTTTTGACCAAACGTGAAGAAACATTGTTTGGATGGAACCGAACAGCCCCGTTGTTCCAACTTTCTTAGATCGAGAACATAGTGGTTCTTCCATTGACACCAAACTCCTCATGGGAAGAGTCATGTCCGGAACTCTTCAGCTATGAATGAATGGCCCTTGTCCATTGTGCAAGTGGCAAGAGAACACAGCAGATACTTATGTTCGCTGACCAGATAATTCGTTATTTTAGGTTATTTAGGTCGCTTGCAAATCATCTTGATTTTCAACACTACAATCGCCAACGTCCTTCTAGCTTTGGACTGTTGAAGGACTGTGCTATTGACACGATGTAGCCCTATGAGCAAACGACTATAATATAACAATAACCTTTTTTGTTGAAATATTTTTTCTTCCTTATTTATAAACAGTAAAAGGAGATTGATAAATAATACTATTTTATTTTATAATGTTTCAATTAAAATAATCTCAGGGTTCTCTATGTTTCTAGGAGTAATTTTATTTATTCCAAATATTTCTTTATAACATAATTGGCTACAAGAACTTACATAATTAAAAATAGTTTCCTAATGTGAACAATAGTAACTTGGTACATTCTTCGTGGAATGGGTTGGTTCGTAACACTTGTTGGCTTCTAGTCTCCGGTCTCAAACACGTGGCCACATGTTCACCATGTGTAAGTCACCACATAAGATATATTGTATAAGGATATATAAATAAGAAATACAAAGTGACTATATGTATTGGTAAGCGTAACTGTATTTGTCGGCGGCCGTCAAAAGGGGTTTGATAAGGTTCCTTTTAAAAGGTTGAAGACCTCTAGACCAGAGGACCCGGAGTACAGGTTGTGGCTATACCCGGCGTAGTACGTACGAGGGACGGAACTTCACACAAAATCGCTTGGTTACAGGAAGTGTGAAGAAAACCCTTTTTGGGTGAGATCAAAGATAATACCACTTCCTTAGAGGCGGTCAGTAGGGTGTGTGCTCGGAGAGAAGGGATAGGTATGAGTTTAGTTATTTTTGGAAACGACGAGGGGAGAGAAGAAGCAGATTGAGGAGTGGATACCAGTGAGGAAGATTGAGGAAGTTTAAGGTAATCATCCATTATTTTATTCATTTAATTATTAAGTCATGTAAATACAAATCTTATCGTAAATTGTATTATACTATCTAAATTCCTTCTATTGATCAACACAAGAATTATTTTTGGATTAGAATTAATTGGGACAAAATCAAATCAATATTAATCAATGTCGGGGGGCGTCACTAGGGGAGTGCCTTATCACTCTAGCCCTGGTGACAGGTGCGGATTGTTGTAGTTTATAACATGGACCATGTTCCATGTAGGCGTTAATATCTGACTCCATTTATTGATAGGGATGTGTCCCGACAATACACTGTGTTCAGGATGAGGTTCAGAGGTTCATAAAGAATAAGACCAGTTTTCAGAGTTCGGGCGGGAGATCGGCAGTGTAATAGTACAAGTCGTCAGAGGGTCTGCTAGCGGCTGTGAGACAAGGAGCCGGCACAGAGGTGTGGCAGAGAGAGTGTAGACCAGTGGAAGGCTGAGTGGGCTTACACCTAGGGCCCCGGGGCCCTGGCGTATCGCGACGAGTGATAGCGGCTATCTAGATGAAGAGACTAGGAAAGAGTGAAGAAGCCAAGCGGCCCTGGCGTATAGCGACAAGTAGTGCGGCTGAGGAGACTAGGAAAAAGAGTGGTTCTCCAGGGCGAAAACCCTTGATTTAAATATCCGCCCCCCCCCTTCCTACCGGAAGGCGGAGCCTGTCTGCAGGGGGTATGTTTTATGATGCCCAGATGGCTAATCCCCCTTAAGTTATTGACTGTTGACCTCAAAGGGTGTGTTTTATGATGTCACACCTACCGAGATACGTGATCGCTCGTCCCCTATAGGACTGTTTATTGGCATGGCTTTTAGATTTTATGACCCCGGAAAGTGACTGAAGGTCTGCTTTATTAGGGGCAGTGGCTTACCCTCTCAGGTTTTATTGAAGGACCTTCGTCCCTCTGTTACTTGTTTCATGACTACCAACCTCTCTATGATTTATTACAAGAAGTTTACAAAGATTTGCATTTATATTATAATACATTATGCACCAGAGTATAGGGTAATTTACATATATAGTTAGCGCTCGCTACAATAAATTTTATTTTGTTATAACTTTACGTCAATGCAGTGCACTCAGGGTTTGATACACTAGTAATTTGAATAGTTAAATGGCATCACAAATAAATAAATTCAATTTAATTAAACACAGTATTTTAATTATTCGACTTGAGCGTAGAGGCGAGGTTCTGTCGGATAATGTAGATGAAAATAGATACCTATATGTTACCATACATTTTATTTATTTTCGTACATTCTTTAGATTTATTCTTTTATATAAATCCAAAATATATTTACCACGAGGCCGAACGTAGCATCACTAAATGAAAATATATATCAAAGACCTTTACACCTCTGCCTCCTTCAATCCTCCACCCAAAATATCTGAAAATCCTGGAAATCCCCAATCCTTACAAAACACTACCTGTATATAAATTATTTCAACAGAAAATTCATTTCCTGAAAATCATCCTAATTTTAACAAATATATATATATATATATGATAGAAAAAATAACATTAAATATATATTCTTTAATAACACCTAATAATTAATTAACAACAGACATATTTCACCTAGTATCCCCCTAGGTCATGTTTGTCATACCGTTCGTCGTCACAAAAAGGACCTCCATGTAAAATTTCATGTCTCAATCTTGAACTGGGGACAAAGAAAAAAAGGCCAGAAAAGATAAACGGACAGACACACAAAATATCTCCTTTTGAAAAACCAGTAAAGCCCTAAAGACGGGTTGGGTTGCTCACAATTTAAAAACAAATATTTACGCTCAACATATTTCGTACATAAATTACATCCAAGGCCTAGTTGATTTTGGATTAGATAGGTAGCCAACGCTACCTAATGTGAAGCCTCATGTAGGCTGGCGGTTCCCATCTTACCCGAGGAAACGCAAAGCCACCTCAGCTAAACAGTACATGTAGGACGGTCATCCATTCGAGTGAACACAATTGCTGTCATATACTTGCCCACTATTTAACTCCTTGTTGCTCCTAACGATTATAAACTCCTCTGGGTCTAAATGTTACATACAGTAAATACTCACTGTCATGTGAATTCATATGCTGAAACATTGCATATTTTATTAATACATGCTATAATGTAGGATGTTTGATTACATACTAATAATTCTTTAAACATTTTGCATAATATTCTTCAGGATACATTTTTTTAATTATTCGTAATTTTTTGAGACGTTTCGGGCTCCAATAATCCATCTGACAACGTTTGTTGTGTCGTTATATAACAAATTAAAAACACTATTCAAAAAGATTAATTAAAATCGTTAAAAATTATTATATAACATATTTTATTTCTTGGCGAACCCTATAAAAGGTTTTAATATTTCCCTTCTTCACTAGACACCACTAAGATCGATCGCAGACTAGGCAGGGCTATACGTCAGCTGGTAAGCTAGTTGCATATTTATAAGGGTTAATACCAAGGCTGTAAAAATGAATCAAACAAAGGACATATAAAGATAATTAAAATTTGGTGTATAGCCGTTGTGGGAGGAGCGTGATAGAAAATACGAGCACGATACCCGGGAGTGTGTGTCGCATGTCGGATACTCGCACGCCACTAGCTCAGATAAGCCGTCCCACATTTTCACTCGGCCTGTCCGAACTTTCGGCTCGCCTTAAAACACTTTCCTTGCTGGTCCGAGACTGGAGCTTTTAGAGTTCTGGCTCTGACCATGTTCCTGTGATCTATCCTTTTGTTCCGCTGGGATCGATCGTTCAAACAAACATCAATTATTTATTTTCTTTCAAAACCCTTCATTCAGTATACACAGAGTGAGTTACAGATTCTACAATATGGAATCTTTACATAAGTGCATATCAAGCTGATTATATTTATTGCTACATTTTATAATGTATAAGTTATAGTTATATTCATAATGTATAAGCTATAGATGTACAGAATACAAGGCGTGAGAACATAGAATGTGATAGGCTCACCTTAAGAATGAGTTATTATAATACTAACCTAAATCTGACTAACTAACTTAACAGAGTTTTCCCGGACAGCCAGTTGCCATCTATACGGGAGTCAAAAAACTTGATGTGTCTCCGGTAGATGAACTCACTCACCGATGGCACACCATGGTGCCTGGTGCAGGTCGGCATTCTTTAACCTCTCAAGAGAGGTATGTCTGGCTGCTTTTGTCATGTACCATTCTGAAATTGCAAGAGATATTAGCTGTACTGGTCAGTCAAGTGAGTACATAGTGGAGCACCGTACAGCAGACCTGGCCGGAGGACACATTTATATATCATCAGTTTGAGACGCAGCGACAAGTTAGGTGAAGTTAACAAGTACGAAAGGCAGACTCGTGTCGCACTTTTTCTATTAGGTTTCGAAAATGAGTATAGTACATTAAGAAAGATGGTGAGTTCTCTTGCCCTCCTATGATATAGGATTTTGGCAAGGCTTTTTTCCCTTTTGGACGCAATCGGTCTTTCAGGTGTCCACATTGATGTTTAACTTAGCCAGTTTGTCACTGAATACGTTACAAACTGACTCTACCGGCGTAAGAGCTCTTTGGGCACTCATGCTGCTGTTGTAAACTGCAATATCGTCAGCGAAAGCCATTAGCTTTCTTGTAGTTTTTCCCAACAATCTCAGACGTGTACATGTTAAAAAGAATCGGAGATAAAGTTGCTCCTTGATGAACTACACAGGTTAGAGGAAAAGTGTTCAAGAGGCCGTCACGCACCCGTAACTTCACCGTTCTGCCCTTCAGGAAGGAAACCAACATGGAATATAGCTGCTTTGGACATCCCCAGTCGCAGAGCTGTCGGCACTCCACTATAAAAGCATAAGTAAGACATCAGTTAACAAACCTGATGCATAGCATTTTCATTTTATCGACAGGATAAAATCCAACCGATATCTAAAAATAATAATATCAAAACATACACAATAACTACGGAGGACGCTAGACCGGCATCTAACGAAACACGTTAAAACACGAGTTATTATTTTATTATAAAGGGTGTCCCAGAATTAACGCAAGATATGAATTTGCCGCCATTTGTGCAGTAAAGTGCTTGCAACCCTAAAAAAAAAACCAATTTGACAGCTCACAGTTTATGCCAAATGGTCATGGAAAATTTCGACAAAAGACTGCGTATGTGCCAGCAAAGTCGTGGGGGCCATTTGCCCGATGTGTTATTCCATAAATAACCCTATCCTATTTACTTTATAACTCAATAAAAAAATAACAACAAAAATACTAAAAACTGTTCTATTTAAACCAAATGTTGCGTTAATTCTGGGACACCCTATATATTTCCACAACCGGCACAATGCCGATTTTGCTAGCTATATTAATACCAGTGCATAAATAAGTGTGAGAGTTCATTTGCAGCTTGAATTGTAAAAGCTAGTTGTTGTTTTATTTTTTTTTTCAAATTTTAAATAAATACGTTTGATTTGTATATACATAAATATATATTTATTATTTAATCTCTTATTTCATTTTATTTACACTAATTTTAAATTTACATGGGACTGATACTGTCAAACAATAACAAACTTAACAAAAAAGAAAAATTTGTTCCTTAGGGACAGTCATATGATAATAAAGATTATGATAAACAAACCTGGGTTATCCGGGGTAATGACGGAGAGAATGTTCCTGGATAATCAAAAAACACGTTTTTATAGCCTAACTTTTATGTAAATAAACAAAATACATCAATTTTCAGCTCAAGGATATATTTTGTTGTAGATGTTTGTATCCTTTATCTTTCTTGTCACTTTCCACCCGCTGAACAATATCGTCTTGGTCTACTTTATTGAAATCAGAAAATGTTTCTACTATATCAATACATGAATCAATATCGTTTTGCTCATCGTCATGTTATGGATATCGTTCTCCGACTTCCTCGTCGCCTTGAAAAATTTATTTCCATGTATATTGTAGAGTTGTTAAAGGCAATGTTTCCCATCCTCCTCCAACAGCAAAACTCGTATCTTTTGTGGTCCACATTTTCAAGACACCCTTCATAGTTTTCGCACTATGACGAAGAAAAGTATTTCTGTACATTCTTTTTAAACTGGCTATGGTGCCTTAATCCGTGGGCCGTATTAAGGAAGTTATAATAGGTGCCAGATAGTTGACAAAAAGTTTTCCGTCCTCTTTTTTTTTTAAATTGATTCAGATAACGTGAGATTGCGTGTTAAAAGAACTCTTGTATGAATTTTTATATTCGTGGACATATGAAACAATGTTCTTTAAAAAAAATAAAATGTCATCCGAAAATCAGAAGCAAAGAAAATCGATGGGAGGCACGGATAATCGAGGTTGTACTGTATTACATATTATTATTAAAACTTACCAACATGCTATAAATGATGAATAGCAAATACAATAAATAAACGATCTTATTTATAATGAATAATTGACAACAATCCAAATTAAGAAAAACTCATCTACTTGGACAGCTGATCTACCTGGTTGGACTATGCTCGATGGTTAGACATTGACGTCAATTTACGCTAAAATGTATAAATGAATAGGTATCTGAAATAGTAAGGAAAGTAGTACAAACACAAAGAGAGAGAGAAAGAGAGGTGGAAAAAGAGTGAGTGAGAGAGAGTGAGGGGGGGACGAAGGGAGAGAGAGGGTGGGAGAGAGAGGACCTCGGGTATTTGCGACCGATGGCTTCGGAAACCTGTCTCTATCTAATCGGATTCCAAGCACAGATTCGACTAAACGGATAAAGGCAAGCAGTTTTCCTTCTATAATATTCCAGTTGAGCCCAAACGTCCAGTGCCAATGAAAACAATATGAACATTATGCATTATAATAACAAGATCCAAGGATTGATTGTATCACATTTTGCCGCAATGCTTTATTCACATCATTTATGTACATAGAAAATAAATGATACAACCAGTGAATGAGATGGTGAGTGAATGAGATGGTGAGTGAATGATAGTAACAAATAGACATGAATGACATGCACTCAGGAAGTCAAATGGGGTCTGGACAACAGACACGGGAGATACCATGGACCAACTGATGGAAGAACATTTCTTCGAATGCCAGTTCTACCATAACTACTTTATACAGAATTCCAAAATTACAGTGGAAAAACGGGAAATCAAAAACAGTGATAACCATACAGGCTGTCACGGACGCCATGTGAGAACTTAAAACACCGTACACAAGGTGGCATTGCTGCCACCACTACACTCACACCAACATACATACCGATAAAGGGGAAAAAATGACCGAAACTCCATGCTGCGGTCACAACAATTAAAGTAAAAAATACCTTTTTTTTTGTTATATTGAATTATTTACAACTGTATACAGAAAATGAATGATGGAACCAGTGAAGGAATAATAACATATATACATGAATGGCGTTCGGGAAAGATCGTCCAGTTATGATTCCCCATATGAAGGATTATGTTCATGGCAGTTTATTTAAATTGACAAATCCTTAATCCAGTTCCTCAGAAGTCGTCGTAGCGTGTCAGATAAGTCTAGTGTCGAAAATCCAAGTATGTGAGGATACTTTTTCATGGAATTGTCTGTACAGCCTTGGTGTAGGTATGTGCGTGTGAGATTCGTAAGTCTGTGCGAAGGCTATTATTTCTGGCTAACTGGAGGTCCACCATTGATAAGTCGAAGTATGGTAGTTTTAATTGAAATCTTTCAACTGGAGCTATGTTAGATTTTTTTTTAATGCACCCATATATCAGTGCTTTGTATGATCAAATGGGTCCTTAGCAAGTAAGTGAATTTCTTCATTTTTTGTCTGTTTAGCAGTAAGTTAAGTAATATAGCAGTTTTAGCCTCAAAATGAAATCTACATAAACGAAATTATGGGCGTGGAAATTAAAAAAAAACGGTATCAAGATATACTTACGTAACTTTCTTAAATACTAGTGGAAGGTTTTCTTCATAAAATATAATTCATTTTTTTTTTAAATCTTTTTGGCCACTGAAAATTGCCATTTCAATACATAAAAAGATCTGTAAATATCTAGCAAACCAAAAAAGGTTTATTGAAAAGACCACGTACAATAATAAATACGATTTCGTCTGTCCCAAAAATTTTTTAAGTCATATTAAGTTACCATCACTAATGCTCCCATAAACATAATGAAAAAAAAATAAGAACTTTAAATCTCAAATAGATTAATCAGTGTTACGGACATGAAGGATTTTTAACTTTATTTTTTTTAAACTAACATAATAGTATAACAGCATATCACGAGGTATGGAATATAACTTTAAAATTTCAGAACGGTTAAATTATTTTCATGAACACTTTTGTAGAGCATAAATGTATACACACATCCAGACATACGAATAAAGAGGACTGCACTTTTCGGGCTAATAAATAATTAGTTTAACGTAAGCAAATAAAAGTACAATAATGCGATTTATAATAGATAATTAGATTAATTATAAGGCTATAAAAATTTATAGAATCTTGCTTAGAAGCCATCAAAAGTGCCAGGAATATTAGAAATAATAAAATTCTGTGAGCTGACAAAAGTAGTTTTAATCCGTTACCATGAATACTTGATGCTTTTTATCCATACGAGATTGTTTCGATGTTCTTTCAGGGCGAAAATTAACCCAAAGAACATATATAAGACTTTAAAAATAGGTTTCAAGACGTCCTTAGCACATGATCATTCCAAATTGGGAACAGGAACCTTTCTCGAACTTACAAACAGGAGAATTATCGTTGCAAGAGTTCATAGAACTGACAGCAAATGAAGAGTTAAAATTTAAATAAAAAAATGGGTATCAGAAATTCAAAGGCAAATTCTTGGCTTCATCATAAAGACTTTAATTGTATTTCACATTATCATATTTAGTCAGAAACATATTGTCAATATCGGAACACGGCGATCTGAAATAGGTTGTGACAGATACGGCACTAAATATATAACATTTGAGACATTACACTAAGCACCTCTCACTTATGATATATTCATTTTTGTAATAATATGTATAACATGATTTTATCTGTCTGGATAGTCCGTTGATGTAGGTAATGTTTTTCCTGTGAACAAAGAATCAATTGCGTTTCTCTGTAAACTAAAGAAACAACGTTTAAAGCCTTTATTTCAAATATTCTTCCTTTCTCCATATAACTCTTTAATTCCTCACTTTAACTTTACTCAAAATTTCCCTTATACACTTCACTGATCTCTCTAAAACTCCAAGTCACGAATTCAGTCGTCTGTTTTACTGTGCTGCCGCCGCTTGGGTCGTCCGTGTGGATTTTAAAATTTAGAAATACGATGACTCAAGGCTTGTTCTTTACGTATATATGTATTACTCAACCTCGGGGCAATACACCAGCATTGTTAATATTTTTAAAAATTGTCGTTGTTCAATATCGTATTTAGTAAACTTCGCCTAAGAGAGGCGACATCCAATCACTGTTGGCTATGGCTCAAAAATTTTGAATAATAATGGGTTACATTATTGATATCAAGGAGCGGAGTTGGTGTTATTTTTCTAAAAAGTTGGCGGTGAGTAATTTTTTTTTTTTTTTCAAATAATGAGACGGTATGTAAAAAATGTTGGGAACCTGTGGTTAAGTTTAAAGCGAAGCCAATGTGACTATTCTCTTAGCAGAAGCTACAAACCCAAATATGAACAGAATACTAGCTGTCGCTATCTCCTATCAGAAGCCATTAGAGCACTCGTCTTAACCAAGATATCGCTATAAAGATAGACACTATCTCGGCTCCAGGAAATCTAAATGGCTATTTATATAATGAACCACTTTTTGTTCAAGTAACTACATGAGGTCAGACACTGATGACCCAACTCTCCCACATGATACCAGGGTTTTTTTTCTATCTTATAACGTGCTAATGAAAGGCAGTGTCAATCAATTCCAAGAATTATTACAGCTCATTTATATCAGCATGAGATTATCGTTTCTTTTCTCAATCGGATGGGCAGTTATTAAACGGGCCTAGTTGTTATTCACTAATGAAGCATCTTTATCCTACTGATAATCTTTATTAACTTAAAAGGGTCAATTAATTTGCAAATTCCACATTTTTTGTAATAATAATTAAAACTTATAACCAATAATAATTATCTAAGCAATCCCCCCCTTCATATCCCCGTGTTATTATAAATTATGGAAAGCAGTATATATAATACATAAATGAATCTATTTACAGTAGGTCTGTCCTGTAGCTTGGCTACATTTTATACAATTTTTATTTTTACATTGCGAATTGTGATTGTTAAAAAAGTATAATGTACATTATACATATTAATGTACATTATATATAATTATAAATTGATGGATCTCACCTTATGAATCATAGACATAAAACTAACTTACATCTAACAACAAAATCTTAACCTAATTTTCCCCGACATCCTGTTGCCATCGAATCGGAAAGGGTGGTGGGGTCATAGTGTTAAACACTTAGTTTTTTAGGTACTGCAACGAGTCAAAAACTTGATGTGTCTCCGTTGGATGAACTCACCCCCGACGGCACACCAAGCAACGGGTCCAGGTCGGCGTTCTTTAACCTATACTATGAAAGATGTACGTCTGACCATAAGCGATCAAATGTTTATATGTGTATTTTACTAAGGCGTGTTCAATGCACTATCAGGAGAGAGAACAATCCTATTTTTATTTTTTATTCACCAGGCGTAGACATATGTTCACCCGAGTTAGCGCATGCACCAGCTATCTAACAACACTTAACATCGCTCAATTTGGTGATTATAACTTTAGCTCAGCACAACTGAAGAGCTTAGTTAAGAAATTGAGATGTCATGTTTGGAAATTCCTTGTTATCTGAAAAGTTACAGCTAAGTCGACAAGTACCAAGAGTTTTGAATAACCAAACTGACAACAATTTGCAGATACCCCGCTAATTGTGTATGTAGAGAAAATTGTAAATGACAGGAAATAAAGGTGTTTTAGTGAACAATAGCCTATCATACAGTCGGTAATCGTAGACCCATATCTGAACACGGCGAGCAGAAATAGCAGATGACAAATACGGCACTGAATATCGAAAAATTAGAGTCATTGCACCAAGCGAAACCCCTCTCACATATGATATATTAATTTCTGTAATAATATATATAATATGATTTTATCTTTCTGGATAATCCGTTCTTGTAGGTAATCTTTTTCCTGACAACGAAGACTCAATTGCGTTTCTCTGCAAACGAAATACCTAAATCTAAGGATCATCCAGACAGATAAAACCATATTACAAAACATACAATATTGTTCCTTTCTCCACATAACTCTTTGATTCCTCACTTTAACTTTACTCAACTCAAAATTTCCCTTATACACTTCACTGATCTCTCTAAAACTCCAAGTCACGAATTCAGTCGTCTGCTTTACTGTACTGCCGCCGCTTAGGTCGTCCGTGTGAATTTTAAAATTTAGAAATACGACGACTCAACACATGTTCTTTACATATATACTTGTTACTCAACCACGGAGCAATACACCAATATTGTTAATATTTTCAAACAAATTAATTTTTAAAAACTGTCGCTGTTTAATGTTGTACTCAGTAAACTTCACTTAAGCGAGGCGACGTCGAATCACTGTTGGCTAAGGCTCAAAAATTTTGCGAAAGATTGCGTTACATTATTGATTTCAAGGACCGGAGTTGTATTAATTTTAGTAATAATATATACCTGCTAGCAATGCACCGATATTGTTAATATTTTTCTAATAAATTAATTTAATATGCTCTTTGAAACGGGAAGTCCGACTGTTAACGCTACGTGGGGTTGCTACCCGGTAGGGCGGCCAGCGATGAAGAAAAGGGGTGGGTGGTGGCTTATTGGAGTACAGGAGGAGGGCTGGCGCCCGGTGGTCTGGACTGCACCCAGGCACGCCACATCTCGTGTCCTGGACACAGCGCTACGCATTCCGCCCCTCTTCTTTTTTCAACTTTAGTGCTCTTGTTTCTCATACCTACCCTCCTTCGATATAATATCAACTTTTCAACTCCCCCCCCCCCTAAAGTACCCAAGACCATAAAGAATTGCTTACAGAGCTTTAAAAAATAAAACAAAATAACATAACCAAAAAAGAGTTAATAATCCAAAAAAGTGACCTGAATTTTAATATTTATACTAAATACAGATTTTTCAAAAAAAGGCTTTAGTCTATCTAAAAATCTTTTATTTATTTGTACAACAATAAAGAAATCAAACATTTTAACAAAAATCAAAACAATTTATAAAAATAAAAACTTTATTCCATTAGTGCATACCGAATCGGTAATTTCTGATAATAATTTCAATCAAAGTTCAAAATGGTAACTCATGCTACATTAAATGGTAACTTGGCTTAATACAGTAGTCATTTACAAACCTATGATATATAAAAACTTATTTTTACAAATTAGGAATCAGGAAGTATAGATATTTGATTTGCTTGTTTGATTCATATCATCATATGATCATATTCGCCTTTATGTATGTAGCGAGCGCCAACCATATATGTAAATTACCCTATACTCTGGTGCAACTAATGTATTGTAATTAGATGTAAAACATGCTTTTATGGTAATAAATCATGGAGAGGTCGGAAGTCATAAAACAAGTAACAGAGGGTCGAAGGTCCAGCAATAAAACCTGGGAGGGTAAGCCACCTGCCCCCTCACAAAACGGAACCGGCAGACCTTTGGTCGCCTTCCGGCGGTCATAAAACCTAAGTAGGTGAGTCCCTAGCAGCTATAAAACACACCCTTTTAGACCAATAGTCATAAACCTAAGGGGTATTGGCAACCTGGGCATCATAAAACATACCCCCTTCAGCCGGCACCGCCTTCCACTGGGAAGGGGAAAATATATTTAAATCAGGGTGTTGCGCCCTGTAGCCACACTCTTTCCCAGTCTCTTCATCTCCTCAGCCACACTACTCGGTCGCTTTACACCAGGGCCGCTTGGCCCTGGGAGGCAGACACTTAGACTCCTCGTCAGCCTACTCTCTCTTCAGCGCCACTGAGCCCGTCACCCTATTTCTCAGCCGCCTTGCAGACCCTCTGGCGCCTTGACCTGTTACGCTGCCGATCTCCCGCCCGAACTCTGAAAACTGGTCTTATTCTTTATGAAACCTCTGAACCTCTCTCCTGAACACAGTGTATTGTCGGGACACATCCCTATCAATAAAATGGAGTCAAATATTAACGCCGACATGGAACCTGGTCCATGTTATAAACTACAACAATCCGCACTTGTCACCAGGGCTAGAGTGATTAGGCACTCCCCTTTATCATAGGTCACTTTATTTTTAGCGTCATTGAAGCATATGGAACCACCATTTCGCCAAATTTCCTGCTTTTAAGTCTAAGACTCTAGTTAAAGTTGCGAATACGATTTTAGTGGCAGTTTTAATAACTTGTTCCAATTTTAATTCAAATAGGACGCTGAGATCTCTAATTTGACACGCTACTCAATGTGATAAAAAAAATACTTGTTTGCTATAAAGTAATTGATTAATAATTAATTAATAGTGCTTCATACAGATGTCAGTACTTTTCGTGTTGTCAGACCTTTACGAAAACTTAACATACGGCAGACAAGGAGGTGAAAACGAAGGTTTCCGGTTCCGACAAAAAAAAATACAAAATCCGAAAAATGACAAAGCTTTATTCAAATAGCGAGGTCGCATCTACAATGTTCAATATTTCCTTTTTTTTTTTTCAAAACGCAGAGATGAATCGACCTTCCTCTATCGAGGAAAAATAAAAAAATGCACTGAATGGCAAGTTTAAAGAATCAGGCAACATTTTCCGC
This sequence comes from Acanthosoma haemorrhoidale, assembly GCA_930367205.1. Taxonomy (NCBI): domain Eukaryota; kingdom Metazoa; phylum Arthropoda; class Insecta; order Hemiptera; family Acanthosomatidae; genus Acanthosoma; species Acanthosoma haemorrhoidale. Next base: position 47,070,618 of record OV884014.1, read on the forward strand.
AATATTGCCGCTACAATCATTGAATGTGACAATGTTGCCGAGTAATATGTAATTTTTATTACCCACGTAAAACGACTTGAAAATCAATGGAGTGTTCTTTTCCAATGTTAGGTGGTTAGGCTGTCTTCACGGTATATTATCACTTTTTTCCTACTTTCAGAATAAACATTTATATTTTTTTAACCTTTATTGAAAAAAAAATCGGGATTTTCCCTTCTTGGCGACAGCACCGTTTGACGGACTATAAATTTCTCTGACATTAAACCCAGTTAGCTTTTTTGTGACTTATCTCGCATCTCTTATGGCTCTCTAGTGTCCTCCACCTCGCGTCTTACTTCTTAATCATATAAGCATCCCAAATAAGAACTCCTATTGCCTACAAAATAGGAAGTGTCCAGTAATAGCCATGGTCAATAAAGAAGAGAAAGTTGGGTTCCACTTTTCCAAGTGTCTCCTTCAACATCAAAACTTTCAAATTTTACATATTTTCATTGGTAGCATTGAAATTGGAGATCATTCACTAGATATTAGTAAAAAAATATTTATTCCCTACGACTGATTGCACACAATATCAAATATTAATTAAATTACTGGAAACAGCTAGGGGAATAAGTCAGGAACCCCCGTTGACTCAGGAGGATTATGTAAGGGAAATATTGGATATTTGATTCAGAATGTAACTCTAAACTTTCACGGTTCCGGATACTTAAGCCTTCCCACCCCATCTAGGCTACCGGTTTTGATTAATAAAACTTTTATTTGAAATCGTTATTATCTTCGGTGCAAAACACAATGGCTAGCAGTGAAGTGAATTTTCATTGGGGAAAAAAGAGTTTTATTTTAAACAACCTGTTTGAAATTTGGGGTCATGGTGCAGCTGATTCTAATCAAGTTTTAAAGGTGGTCATCAATTAGTAGAGATCTGTACCAGTTCTTGATGAAGTTCAGTTTTGAGAATGTTTCTCAACAGGCTACACAAGTTTATTACCCAAAGCTTGTTGGCTCTTATTATTTGCTACTATTCATGTACAAAAAGTTGCCTGCAGTCCATCATTTGGTGACCACTGATCTATCTAGGGGTGTCCTCTAGTGCCTCTAAATCTGGACACATTTATTAAATCATTAACCCACAAGATACACTCCCTCGATATGCTTGTTTTGGCCCTTCCAGGTCTTCATATTAACTACCTGCAGTTAGCTATCATTGTCAACTCTATTGTTGGTAACATCTCAATTGTTTAGATTGGGCGGTGTATCTACCTCTTGTCCAATCCAAATACCAATTCCGTACTGAAACCCTCTCCTCTGACCCCCTAACTACTAGCTCACCAGACCCATAGTTCTACGAAATCAGTTGATTGGTTGGTTTGCACATGTTAAATGTTAGCTAGTAGGATACTTCCAAATACTCAAGGCTATTCCTAACAAAGTAGGCAAAAATAAAGTTTAATAGCTTGAGGAAAGTTTACTAATTACCCCCCCCCCTCCTATTTCCTATTTATTGCCCACTTCGGTTTAATAATACTCGAGTTCAATACAAAAATATATGAGTCATGACTTCATAATCGTCTACCCCTTCTTGTTTACCTATATATATGTTTAGCCCAGTGAGTAAGGTGCAAAAGTTTTTAGGGTTTTGTTGACATTTTCTAAATCTATCTGTCTGTCCTGTTGTTGTGAGTCCCCTGTTTGACCTATAAACATGAAATTTAACACCAAGAATCCATTTTACTACCTAATGGCATTCAAATTTTTTTTTTTTAAATCATAATTAAGGGTTATTCATCAATTACTTGGTTATAAAAGAAATATATTTGTCTGTCATATCAAGCAAGGTATAAAATGAAAGATCTCATTGCCCTGATAATTATATTTTATTTTTGAGCTGTAATAACACCTGCCTGTGTTAGTAAAAACAATGAAATAAAAATTAAAAACTCTATCAAGGGACAAGGTAATAAGTAAGATCATCATTATCATGTGATATTGAACACTCAACTAATTTTGTTTGTCAATAAAGTTATTATAATATATAAATAAAACACCTACGGATTAGCACAAAACTGCTTTCTAATCAACAGATATCTAATTTATAACGATAGAGAAAATCATATGGGACCAGCATGCAAGGGGTTTCTTCGGCATCAGACTTTACCTCGATATTTCCACGACCAGCACTTATTTAAAATGTTTTTGTTTTATTTATCTGGGGAGGTGGAAATCTTCAAAAAGATGCAGATAGGCCAATACCTATTCACGTGTGGGAATTGTACCCACTAAAACCACCTCCCGTTTCCGACCCTCCGCGGGACCACCACTAGCAGTGAAAAAGTTCTTTTTGGTGAACAATAGAAAAATTAATCTTTGACACAATAAAAAAAAAATCTTGTAAAGCCTCTATCCTTGGATCAGATTTAAACAGGAAGCAGCTACTTATTGGCCGATATCTGGGGCTCTGTAAATTGTTTGAAAAGCATAGAAATTGCCTGTTTTCTAGAAAAAATTATTCTTTTGTCTGAAAGTTTATCTGATTTATTAAAGAAAGGGAGATAGGCATTATATCATCTAGATCTGTTGAAGATTAACTCCTGAAATCAAAAATAACTATTTCTATTTTTTCAATTATGAGGCATGGAAAGAGAAAAAGGAAATAATTGGACTGTTTAACTGTCCCTTCAGAATTAAATTACATTGCAGATTTAGATTAAACAAATGAGTAGCACTCTTCATGAAAAAAAACATAAAGCATCAGTAAAACTTGTATTTAACTGACTAACTATTGTACATTTGAGTCTGCAATACATAGAAGTAGATATTTAAAAAAAGAAGAACACAATGAAATTAGAATAATATTCCACAAACTGTGAAACAACAACAAAATATATTTATATATTCAATAACAGGTGGCATAAATAACTTAAATAACATAAATAAACATTTATACAACTGTATACACTAAAAAATATAAAAAATCACATGGTGTGATATTTAAAAAAGTACATAATGAATTATAATCATAAAATATCTAAGCATTAATAACTATATATAAATTGTGAAAATAAAGCATCAACATTGTTGTAAAAAATTGCAAAATGATAAGCTACTTTTGTTATAAACAACAATAATCTTATCATTAATGACTAAGACAAGGTCAATAATAGGCTATTACCTTGCAAACTATACATACATAAGCTATACATCGGTGGTCGGCAAAGTACAATCGGTGTTGATATCATCGCAACTGACCTTATGCAATGAAATTCATTAAATTATATTGTCACATAAATTAGATAATTGTTAAGAGAAGCTGTTTTTAATTAACAAAATATCAAACCTCGACCAATTTCACTACAGACATCTCAGTATCATCTTGCTTATTGATTGATTCCTTATTTACATAGCCTTGTTGTTACAATTTTGGCTCTCTCAATTTTGTACATTCACCTAGGTGATTTGAAATTTTTACATTGGATTCAACTACAATACTTCCTTTAATTTTAATTTTATTTGATCAATTTAAAACTATGTACATTTTAATTCAAAATTCACTTGTATTTAGATACAAATGAAAGTGTTTTTAATAATTATTGTTTTATTTGATTTACATTCATGCATTATTTTGATGAAAATAAAATCTCCCTTAACCCATGAACTTCACAAAAAACTATTTTTATCAAATCTGTTACTGATTTGAGTATTGAATAATACTGCTTCAAAAAGTAATAAAGGTTGATTTATAAAGCAAGGTGAAACAATTTAAAAAATACAACCTCTACGATAAATATTTAACATTAACATGACTCGAATATAATTAACAAAACAAGTTATTATTAATACAAAGTTATGCTTTCCAAATTTATAAAGTTCTCTCAATAATTGATAGCCAAAGAAAAATGTAATGGCAGGAGCTTTAGCTACTTATTTTAAGTACATACATTTACTTACTTTGTACATATTACTTCAGTACCTATCACCTTATAATAAAACTAAAAACTTGAAAAACATCAACAGTTGTGATTCTATTCTTAATTTGCTTCATAATTGTTATCTTAATAAAAAAACTGCTTGAGTTGAATTCTTAGTCTTAATAATGGGAGAACCATCACTTCCTTAATAAATTTTATGTTTGAAAAACTCTTGAATTAAATTATTTGTTTTGTCTGCAAATAAAAGGATTATTATATCACTCAAGGTTTAGATACCCAGCAGAAACATTTTAAGATAAATTTACAATAATAAGAACAACAAACTGCCAAGTAGCTAACTGACAAAACTACAAAGCATCTGATTTTAATCAGATTAAAATTAAAAATCATGAAGTATGTTTTTTAATTATTAGCCAAAAAAACATCCTAACAGGGGCAAAACTCAATGTTCTGATGACCCATCTTTAGTCTGGTGCTTTTTTTTTTTAGCTAACCCAGCAGGAAAACTGGCATAGTTAACTTAGTAGATTGGGTAGGTCCCAGGTTCGAGACCTGGGAGACAACTTTTTTTAATGGCTAATAATTAATGAACATAGAGGGATCAATTTTTATCCAACAGCCCCCATCCTAACTAATAATGAATTAGGTTATAAAAGGACTGTTCATTTTTAAGGGCAAATAAAGTATTTATGTATTTTAGAACATTGCTGATAGTCTTGTCCTCTGATCTGTAAGTGGATAAAGTTTAAACTGATTGAGCCTAATCAGCTGTCTTCAAATTTAAAGCAAACTTGGTGCTGCTTATTTTAGTCAAATGGAGAAGTAGATGGCACACTGATGCTCTTGCCCTTTACCTCCGTTAATAGAGTCTTTACCTAACTTAGTTCAGGTTTCTCAACCTGTAATTCGAATAATACATTCTCACTTCTGACAATTTAACAAACCTCTTTTGAGTCATATCAGCAACAGAAATAGATTAATGTAACTCACAAAATCCAACCCATAAATACATTAAAACAATCTTTATTTTGTGAATTTATGATTATTTCAATATAGTTGTCAAAATAAATTGTACAGAATTGAAAACAATATTAATACTGCCATATTCACATAGTTTCTTAGCCATTACCTATGGAGCTAAATCTATGAAGATTATAAGATTACTATTGATTTTCATGTCTATAAAAAATTAAATTAATACCTAAATGGGAACAGGCAATGTATGAAAATACCATAATATCAATGTTCTGTTAGGCCAGTACATTATTGTAACAATCAAATCAATTTTGTTTCCTCTCTAGTGTATTGCAACTTTTAACTTATTTTTAAATCTAATAGAGCCTAAGACTGTATGTAGGCAGACATACAGGTGCCTGAGGTATTTTCTCAGCATGCTGACAAACTAGCTTGTGTTGCCCTTAGCAGGTCTGCTGGGGCTATAACCCATAAAACCCAAGTTTGAGGAGAATATGCTGATAGAATGTAAAGCTTAAGCATAGATAGTTGGACTGAGAAGCTGTATTTTTTTAAACCATTATTTGTTAAAGAAATTTTTAGTCACTAAAGACTAAAAATAAAACTAAAACTATCCTAGAGTCTAGGATAGTCCAGGGGACTTTGGGTCAGGAGGAATTGGATGGACGCGGGCAAGGAGAGTGGATGGCCGCAGGCTGGACTTGTTATAAATTCCAATTACAAAGCCCGTTAAGCTCAGAGCTTGATTTAGTGGGAGCTGTTTATCCAAAGGAAGAGAACCTGGCAGAAAAGGAAGAATGGCACTAACAACCATAATCATTCTTTCAATTCATAATCATTGTTTGTTTAAAAACACATGTAAACTACTTGTGTAAACAACATTATCAGCTAATAAAAGCAACCATTACAAACTACAGTTAAAACACATACCCTCTTTGAAGTCTAATTTACTTGTTCCTTAGTCACTTTGGTAGTGGGAAAGTATGGTAGTTCTTCTCGTGACAGTGACCCTCCTCACAACACCTTGACAAAAAAATTGATAGATACGTTAAGAGGAATATAGTATAAAATATGAATAATGTCTGAGATATTACCGTAGACCATAAATACACTGATGGACCAAATAATGCACCACTCAATGTTGTTAAAATAAATTATCTTCCACTATTATTTTGATTAACTGTTGGTATTTAGATATTAGTGTAAATATAAACCGTGAATAATGCTGTTTACTCTTAAAGCCCTTTTTTTATAACAGTAGCATTTGATCCATCCAATCTACAAATCATTTTTCTCACTCATTCTTTCTCTTTATAAACTCTTTGTAAATGTAATTAATTTTGTTCAATGGCTCCAGCAAGGCATTTAAGTAAATACGACTGTGTTAGGGCTGTGACATTGATAGAGGAAGGATACAACCAGCGTGAAGTGGCCTGGAAACTGGGTGTACATCACTTGTCCACAAGCAGGGATCTAAAGCAATTTAGGGAGGCAGAACAACACCCAAGAACTAAAGAGCAGGGTCGGCCTGGATGTACAGCAGAAAGTGATGATAGGTACACCAGGCACCTGGCTTTAACAAGCAGGAGCATCACTGGAAATGAGATAAAAAGTTTCATAAGGCAAGTCAGAAATGTTTCCATTTACAGCAGGACTGTAAGAAGGCTTGATGAAAATAACCTAAGGGCTCGACATCCTGCCCGTGGACCCCCCTTACCACAGCTCACAAAATGGCCTGGCTTCAGTTTGCACGTGAACATGTGATTTAGACTTTGGAAAACTAGAAGATGGTTCTCATCACAGATGAGGTAAGGTTTGGTCTCAAGTCTTCAAATGGCCATAATTTTACATGGAGAGGGCCAGGAGAGAAGTACGTGCCATGCTGTATGGTTCCCCATGTGGCATTACGTGGTGGTTCACTGATGTTCTGGGGTGGCTTTTCCTTTGACGCTCATACTGAATTGGTTGTTGTGCAGGGAAGGTCTTTAACTTCTCAAAGGTACTTAGGAGACATAATCGAAGAACCTGTAGTGCCATTTGTTCCCTACATCGGCGAGGGATTCTTGTTAATGGATTGACAATGCCACCTCAAAAACAGCACAAATGGTTGATGTTTGAGATTGGGATTGAGTGCTAGGTGTGGCCAACACAAAGTACAGACTTAAATCCTATTGAACACCTCTGGGACCAACTTAAGCGAAGAGTACACCACCAGAATCCATGTTGTAGCACCCTTGAAGAACTGCAAAGGACTGTTGTTGAAGAATGGAATAATATTCCTCAGGACTTCCAAGGCATTTAAGAGATGTGATTCATGCCAGAAGCAGAAATACCCACTATTGAGTACTTTTTCTTTAGAAAGTTCATCTTTATTTTACAATATTTTTTCTTTAACTCATTTTGTATATTCGATTATCAGTGTAATATAGAATTTCGTTTTCAAAAGAGCTATTTGTTCAACCAAAAATATTTTTGAAGTCTAAATTTTGCATAAATTTAAAATCATTCTAAAAATAGGGGCGGAGCGTTAATTTTGTCCATATTTAGTGATACCAAAATAACTTTGACTTTTAGAGAATGATTATCTGACAGAGAGAAAATTGTTACTATTCGTAAATAAATTATAGGTCACAAACAATTTTATTAGCCTTAGTTCTAAAATTCTATAAATTGCTACTTTCATTAAAAGTATATTTAAGGAGCTAATAGTGACACTCACTTTGACTAGGAAATGTTGCAGTTGGACTGTTCCAAACTTGCATACTCTGGCTATTTTCTGAAAAAAAAAAAAAAAATTATGTAAATAATAAGTTCTAAATAAATTTTAGGTCATCAAACTCAAAATGTATCACCCTTAAATTCTGTTAATAAACTTAAACATTGGATCTATGTTGAGAGTACCTTTTAATGGTTAAAAGTGAACTAAAGGCAGTGAATAGTCGATTAAGCGGGTTAATTGTCAGCTCAAAAGAAGTTGTACTTTTTGGCCTCCAAGGAGTTAATGTTGGTGAGATCAGAGACCAATGGAGGGGAAGTTCCCTGGCTAACTTCAGTGAGTCAGGGACAGCTGGTTTTACCGAAAACCAAAGCCCACTGGTATGTGGAAATTAGTTTCTATCACAAAATTATGTCAGGTCGTAACAACAAATAATCTCAATCCCTGGGGTCAACACACAGCTCTTCTCCTGTGAAATGTTCCAGAAACTTACCACAAAACAATTTGACTGCTACCTCAATGGAGGAATCATGTAAGGTTGAAAAGTAATGATGAAAGACTTAAGAAGGTAATGACATTAACACTCATCGTGTAGGGTCCGCTTATGATTTACAATTCTATAAACTGTTACATTTGTCTAAGGTATGTTTATGGACTGATAGCAAAAATAACATTGAATTTGTCATTGGCTAGTGTTGTTAGAGAGAGGATGATTATCTGAAAATAACAAAAAATCATAAAAATAAGTTCTAAGAAATCTATAATTCTACCAATCTCTACTTAACCCTGTCAAGTATTTTCTCTGTTCGCTCTAGCATCCAGATAGTTTCCAATCTGTCCTCTTGGATCAAGCCATTGCAGGAAATCATGATTAGGAAAATCCCACTACTCTCCAAGCTATACATTTTCCTTAATTCTTCTGCTAACTCCTGGTATTTTTGCTTCTTTTCAGCTACTACCTACCCTTTAGCAAATTTCCATCCACAGGCACTCCTATCCCAATAATCCATGTCAGCTTTCTGTTTCTTAACTATCAATAAGATGTCTGGCCTATTATTTAAAACCATGTGGTTAGTACTGATAGAATTCCAGTATATAGCGATAAAATTCCCTGAGATATAGTGTCGGGTGGTATGAAAGATTTTTACTTACTGACTTCATTCACATCGAAATGATGTTTATTGTTATCCTCAGATTCTCCCAGATAATGGCTTATAGATCATCAGATAAATGCTGACCTACTTGATTTTTTTTAACTATTATCAGATTAACTTCCTTGCGCTCCACAGTTACATGCCCGCCTTGGCAACCTTTCCTCTGATCACAGTCTGGTACTTCTCGCCCTCTCAGTAATTCCTTTTTGACAGCTCCTCCCTCCCTCACTCATCAGGGGCACCATTAACTGAAACCGTTTCTGTGGAATCTTATCCGATTATATTGACCACGAATTTTATTGACTATTATATAATTTTATAATGCAGAACATTCCTTCACCATCTCCATTCAGCATGTTTCCTGGACCAAACCAAGTCCCTAATCTCAAAATCAATACTAGAAACCCCTCACCAAAAATATTTTAAAGCTCATCTGTTCCAAATTTAAATCCCAAGCAGCTCACCATTATGAGATCAAATACTTCTCAAATAACTTCTGTCACTTTACAAACCCAGTGATTAAGACTATGACTCCACCACCCTTGCCTCATCAATGTCAATAGACAGTCAGGAAACTTACATTGACAGTTAATTTAAGTTAGTTTTTAGTTTTTAGCTAGATTTTAAGTTAGTTCCTATAATCATCTTGAGGGTAAGTAAGGTAAGCCCATCACCTTCAGATTACGAAAAGCTTTGTATTATATAAATTAGTTAGACTATGAAGTAGTTAAACAATATTTTATTGTAGTGATTTTTTGAAAGAAAATTAATTATTTATTAGAATTAGCTCGATTTAAAATAAAAAAAGAAATTTTCTACTCAAATAATTTGAATAAGGGTATTGTTTTGACCTTGCAGGTAGCTGAACCATGGGTTTTTTCAGAGGTGACAATAAATATAAGGCTTCAAGAGGAAGAGCAGGTTTGTTTTGACCTTGCAGGTAGCTGAACCATGGGTTTTTTCAGAGGTGACAATAAATATTAGGCTTTAAGAGGAAGAGCAGGTTTGTCTTCTTACCATGCAAAGAGTTGAAAGAGTCAGTGTTAAGTTAGATAGCGGCCATGAGGTCCGGTGTTGTCTGGCATTTTGATAACAGAGGATAAACGTCACGAAGAAAGAAGAACACCAACACGCAACAGTGAAGAATATCCCTGTCATTATTCTAATACTTAAGTATTTATCTTATTTATATAAATATTGGTATTAGGTGATAACTATTTTAAGTTTATAATTGTGAATTGTGTTAATACAAAATATTTGAAATAAACAAATGTATGCACTAAGAAAAAAACACAATAATAATAGAAAAAACAAGATAATATTATTTTAAACATTATAAAATTATTCTTTATGAAGTTCTATGAATGTCCATTTACTGTGAATAAGAAAGTAAAAATTAATTACAGTACAATGCATTGTAAATACAGCACAAAAAAACGCACAACAAACAGTACAAAAAAAGGGCCAGATCATTTGCTACAATAACGAGAAGAACACTGTTGAATAGATGATGGGAGGTAGGAGGCAGATAAATTATGTTCATCACAGCACCTATTGCCAAATTAGGGCAAAATGCATTTTTTTATCAAGTAAAGATTTTTTCAAAAAAACAATCCTTCAAAAAATTATAAGTCTCCTACAATTGTATCAATTGTTACTTTCATTCAAGTAAAGATATGTTTATGAAATTTTTTTGAAACTGACCTCTAGGGACGGATAAATGTTGTCGATTCCTAGAATCCCTCTCAGAGTGCCCACCTGGAAAAATATATTAAAATAAACATTACATTAAAACAGTAGGTTAAAACAAAGTTATTATATACGTCCAAATCAATTTTATAATTTAATTTTAACTAAAGAGAAGCAGAAGCAATAGTTGTACGCTGGATTTTCTTGATAAGAACCTATACCACAAGGTCAAAAATAGTCAAAATGGGGGATAAGAACAGAGGAGACCAGGAGTTGGATGGTTTTAAAATGGAATATGAAAAAAACAACTGAGCAGTTAACCAGTTGAAAGGGATTGAGCTATGTGGTCTTTCCAGAATAGAATTTGGCCAAGGAACAAACAGAGGTTTGGAACACTGGTGTGAAGAAGTGGATCAAATGACTGACGGTGTTTTAGGTAGATTAGGATAGGAGGTAAGCCAATGATAATTGCCTTGGATTTTTTAGCATTCAACTAAAGATTGTGGAGAGAAAACCAGGTCCCAATTCCATTCAGGTCTTCCTGGATCAATAGTGAAGTGGATCGGAGCTCACTTAGAAGAAAGAGAAATAATTGGGGTGTCATTAGTAAATAGGTGCTCGGAGTACTAGTCAGTAGATTACAGGAGGTGGGAGATGGATAAATTATGTCTTATCACAGTACCTATTGCAAGATTAGGGCAGGTAAGGTGGGAGTCCCCTACCATTTTATAAACCTGAGATGTACAATTGTATCAATTGTTACTTTCATTCATATAAAGAAATGTTTATGAAATGTTTTTGAAACTGACCTCTAGGGACTGATAAATGTTGTCGATTCCTAGAATCCCTCTCACAGTGCTCACCTGGAAAAATATATTAAAATAAACATTACATTAAAACAGTAGGTTAAAACAGTAGGTTAAAACAAAGTTATTATATACGTCCCAATCAATTTTATAATTTAATTTTAACTAAAGAGAAGCAGAAGCAATAGTTGTACGCTGGATTTTCTTGATAAGAACCTATACCACATAGTCAAAAATAGTCAAAATGGGGGATAAGAACAGAGGAGACCAGGAGTTGGAAGGTTTTAAAATGGAATATGAAAAAAACAACTGAGCAGTTAACCAGTTGAAAGGGATTGAGCTATGTGGTCTTTCCGGAATAGAATTTGGCCAAGGAACAAACAGAGGTTTGGAACACTGGTGTGAAGAAGTGGATCAAAGGACTGACGGTGTTTTAGGTAGATTAGGATAGGAGGTAAGCCAATGATAATTGCCTTGGATTTTTTAGCATTCAACTAAAGATTGTGGAGAAAAAACCAGGTCCAAATTCCATTCAGGTGTTCCTGGATAAATAGTGAAGTGGATTGGAGCTCACTTAGAAGAAAGAGAAATAATTGGGGTGTCATTAGTAAATAGGTGCTCGGAGTACTAGTCAGTAGATTACAGGAGGTGGGAGATGGATAAATTATGTCTTATCACAGTACCTATTGCAAGATTAGGGCAGGTTAGGTGGGAGTCCCCTACCATTTTATAAACCTGAGATGTACAATTGTATCAATTGTTACTTTCATTCATATAAAGAAATGTTTATGAAATGTTTTTGAAACTGACCTCTAGGGACTGATAAATGTTGTCGATTCCTAGAATCCCTCTCACAGTGCTCACCTGGAAAAATATATTAAAATAAACATTACATTAAAACAGTAGGTTAAAACAAAGTTATTATATACGTCCCAATCAATTTTATAATTTAATTTTAACTAAAGAGAAGCAGAAGCAATAGTTGTACGCTGGATTTTCTTGATAAGAACCTATACCACATAGTCAAAAATAGTCAAAATGGGGGATAAGAACAGAGGAGACCAGGAGTTGGAAGGTTTTAAAATGGAATATGAAAAAAACAACTGAGCAGTTAACCAGTTGAAAGGGATTGAGCTATGTGGTCTTTCCAGAATAGAATTTGGCCAAGGAACAAACAGAGGTTTGGAACACTGGTGTGAAGAAGTGGATCAAATGACTGACGGTGTTGCAGGTAGATTAGGATAGGAGGTAAGCCAATGATAATTGCCTTGGATTTTTTAGCATTCAACTAAAGATTGTGGAGAGAAAACCAGGTCCCAATTCCATTCAGGTCTTCCTGGATCAATAGTGAAGTGGATCGGAGCTCACTTAGAAGAAAGAGAAATAATTGGGGTGTCATTAGTAAATAGGTGCTAGGAGTACTAGTCAGTAGATTACAGGAGGTGGGAGATGGATAAATTATGTCTTATCACAGTACCTATTGCCAGATTAGGGCAGGTTAGGTGGGAGTCCCCTACCATTTTATAAACCTGAGATCTACAATTGTATCAATTGTTACTTTCATTCATATAAAGATATGTTTATGAAATGTTTTTGAAACTGACCTCTAGGGACTGATAAATGTTGTCGATTCCTAGAATCCCTCTCACAGTGCTCACCTGGAAAAATATATTAAAATAAACATTACATTAAAACAGTAGGTTAAAACAAAGTTATTATATACGTCCCAATCAATTTTATAATTTAATTTTAACTAAAGAGAAGCAGAAGCAATAGTTGTACGCTGGATTTTCTTGATAAGAACCTATACCACAAGGTCAAAAATAGTCAAAATGGGGGATAAGAACAGAGGAGACCAGGAGTTGGATGGTTTTAAAATGGAATATGAAAAAAACAACTGAGCAGTTAACCAGTTGAAAGGGATTGAGCTATGTGGTCTTTCCAGAATAGAATTTGGCCAAGGAACAAACAGAGGTTTGGAACACTGGTGTGAAGAAGTGGATCAAATGACTGACGGTGTTGCAGGTAGATTAGGATAGGAGGTAAGCCAATGATAATTGCCTTGGATTTTTTAGCATTCAACTAAAGATTGTGGAGAGAAAACCAGGTCCCAATTCCATTCAGGTCTTCCTGGATCAATAGTGAAGTGGATCGGAGCTCACTTAGAAGAAAGAGAAATAATTGGGGTGTCATTAGTAAATAGGTGCTAGGAGTACTAGTCAGTAGATTACAGGAGGTGGGAGATGGATAAATTATGTCTTATCACAGTACCTATTGCCAGATTAGGGCAGGTTAGGTGGGAGTCCCCTACCATTTTATAAACCTGAGATCTACAATTGTATCAATTGTTACTTTCATTCATATAAAGATATGTTTATGAAATGTTTTTGAAACTGACCTCTAGGGACTGATAAATGTTGTCGATTCCTAGAATCCCTCTCACAGTGCTCACCTGGAAAAATATATTAAAATAAACATTACATTAAAACAGTAGGTTAAAACAGTAGGTTAAAACAAAGTTATTATATACGTCCCAATCAATTTTATAATTTAATTTTAACTAAAGAGAAGCAGAAGCAATAGTTGTACGCTGGATTTTCTTGATAAGAACCTATACCACATAGTCAAAAATAGTCAAAATGGGGGATAAGAACAGAGGAGACCAGGAGTTGGAAGGTTTTAAAATGGAATATGAAAAAAACAACTGAGCAGTTAACCAGTTGAAAGGGATTGAGCTATGTGGTCTTTCCGGAATAGAATTTGGCCAAGGAACAAACAGAGGTTTGGAACACTGGTGTGAAGAAGTGGATCAAAGGACTGTCGGTGTTTTAGGTAGATTAGGATAGGAGGTAAGCCAATGATAATTGCCTTGGATTTTTTAGCATTCAACTAAAGATTGTGGAGAAAAAACCAGGTCCAAATTCCATTCAGGTGTTCCTGGATAAATAGTGAAGTGGATTGGAGCTCACTTAGAAGAAAGAGAAATAATTGGGGTGTCATTAGTAAATAGGTGCTCGGAGTACTAGTCAGTAGATTACAGGAGGTGGGAGATGGATAAATTATGTCTTATCACAGTACCTATTGCAAGATTAGGGCAGGTAAGGTGGGAGTCCCCTACCATTTTATAAACCTGAGATGTACAATTGTATCAATTGTTACTTTCATTCATATAAAGAAATGTTTATGAAATGTTTTTGAAACTGACCTCTAGGGACTGATAAATGTTGTCGATTCCTAGAATCCCTCTCACAGTGCTCACCTGGAAAAATATATTAAAATAAACATTACATTAAAACAGTAGGTTAAAACAGTAGGTTAAAACAAAGTTATTATATACGTCCCAATCAATTTTATAATTTAATTTTAACTAAAGAGAAGCAGAAGCAATAGTTGTACGCTGGATTTTCTTGATAAGAACCTATACCACATAGTCAAAAATAGTCAAAATGGGGGATAAGAACAGAGGAGACCAGGAGTTGGAAGGTTTTAAAATGGAATATGAAAAAAACAACTGAGCAGTTAACCAGTTGAAAGGGATTGAGCTATGTGGTCTTTCCGGAATAGAATTTGGCCAAGGAACAAACAGAGGTTTGGAACACTGGTGTGAAGAAGTGGATCAAAGGACTGACGGTGTTTTAGGTAGATTAGGATAGGAGGTAAGCCAATGATAATTGCCTTGGATTTTTTAGCATTCAACTAAAGATTGTGGAGAAAAAACCAGGTCCAAATTCCATTCAGGTGTTCCTGGATAAATAGTGAAGTGGATTGGAGCTCACTTAGAAGAAAGAGAAATAATTGGGGTGTCATTAGTAAATAGGTGCTCGGAGTACTAGTCAGTAGATTACAGGAGGTGGGAGATGGATAAATTATGTCTTATCACAGTACCTATTGCAAGATTAGGGCAGGTTAGGTGGGAGTCCCCTACCATTTTATAAACCTGAGATGTACAATTGTATCAATTGTTACTTTCATTCATATAAAGAAATGTTTATGAAATGTTTTTGAAACTGACCTCTAGGGACTGATAAATGTTGTCGATTCCTAGAATCCCTCTCACAGTGCTCACCTGGAAAAATATATTAAAATAAACATTACATTTAAACAGTAGGTTGAAACAAAGTAATTATATACGTACAAACCAATTTTATAATTTAATTATAACGAAAGAGAAGCCATAGTTGTACACTGGATTTTCTTGATGACAACCTATACCACCTAGTCAACAATAGTCCACATAGAATTTGGCCAAGGAACAAACAGAGGTTTGGAACACTGGTGTGAAGAAGTGGATCAAATGACTGACGGTGTTTTGGGTAGATTAGGATAGGAGGTAAGCCAATGATAATTGCCTTGGATTTTTTAGCATTCAACAAAAGATTGTGGAGAGAAAACCAGGTCCAAATTCCATTCAGGTCTTCCTGGATTAATAGTGAATTGGATTGGAGCTCACTTAGAGGAAAGAGTAATAATGGGGTGTCATTAGTAAATAGGTGCTAGTTAGGAGTACTAGTCAGTAGATTACAGGAGGTGGGAGATGGATAAATTATGTCTTATCACAGTACCTATTGCCAAATTAGGGCAGATTGCATTTTTTTATCAAGTAAAGATTTTCTCAAAAAACAATCCTTCAATAAATTATAAGTCCCCTACCATTTTATAAACCTGAGATCGTCAATTGTTACTTTCATTCAAGTAAAGATATGTTTATGAAATGTTTTTGAAACTGACCTCTAGGGACTGATTTACTTCGCTTCCTGGACTCTTTCCCGTGACTACCTGAAAAAATAATATAAAATAAATATTTTATCAAATCTATAAGTTAAAACTATGTTCTTAAATTACTTCCAACTCAATTTTATAATTTAATTATAACTAACAGGAAGCAATAGTTGTACGCTGGATTTTCCTGATGACAAGGGAGTATTTTTTTTGGGGGGGGGATTTTAGTTATTTATTGAGGTTGTATTATTTATTTTGGTTATTAAAAAAATCTGTTTTATGTTCTAATTTAATTATACTTAATACAGTTAAATAATGAAACTTGCAGTTAGTGAAAAGCTTCAAAAACCTGTTTTAGAACTTGTGATAGAGATAATTTAATAATAATTGGTGATTAGATGTCTGAACTAAAATATTAAGGAACCTGATATAGCTAAGAGAGCTTAAAATACAAATAAAACTGTTAGAAATAGGTTTTATTATCTGGTAATGTACTGATGAAAAATGCAGGCCCTAATTTAAAAATGTGATTTAAACAATGTGGAAATATGCACAGCAAGGTGTTTCCTATGGAAAAATTAAGTATACCTCCCTTTCTCAAGCAATATCCGTAAAAAAGTGAAATCTTTGAGGGGTTCAGCTTACTGCAAACTGATAACTAACATAAAACAAAGTAGTAGAATGACTCGGTTTGTTTTGAATGGTACTGCTATTTACTAAGCCAATTTCGTTTATAAGTTTTCTTTTTAATTTTGATTTTAAGAAGAATAGACTGAAAACATACTCCTATCACGCTAAAAAAACAAAGAGTTGACATGAGCAATCCAATCAAGAATGGAAATAAGGTTCTGACTCATAAAAAAGCTATTCCAATGCACTTTCATTCTAAGTTCGTGTTTTTAGATATACTGAAAATATTTGTTTCCCAAAAGATAATAAACATACATGATTTTGATTTTGTGTCTTTACTCTCAGTGTATAATCCTGTACAAACATGATAAGCAATAATGCAGTTAGAGAAAACCATAATCAAAGTAGACACAATGTCTGCTAATTAAATTTTAAAGAGTGTATTTTATTAGACAAGTACTCACCAGGGGGTACTGAAGAAGCTCTTTCCCGAGCAACAGAAGTCGCTCTTCTCATTAGGCTCACTTCTGAATAGTTTTCTGCAAAACAATGAAAATGAATAAAAAACAACTTAACTCTGAGACGCTGCCCCTCAAAAACAACAATAAGGCACAATATAAACTAAATAGCTATTGTGGTTAGCTTATAAATACTATTACCTACGTACATATGGTGACTTAAATGAATCAATAGCATATATTGAAAAAATGTATATTTATGAATAACACTGAGTGTCAATTACTAACAATTTTAATTAGGAACGCAAGGTAAAATATAGTGCAAGAATAAATTAAAATAGAGAATGAATAAAATTAATAAAAGATGACAATAATAATGAATTATGAATTGATGTTACAACAATAGAAGGGTACCCAAGGAAGTATCTGTTATGGGCAGATTAGTGCAGGCATCCAAATTTGGAGAAGTGCTGTAAAATATGACAGCTTTTGGTGATTCAGAATATAAATCTTAGGAAACAATTCATCAGGTGATTTAACCAAGTATTAAGACACTCAGAGACCACCACATAGTCAATAATAGACAAAATGGGGGAAGAGAACAGAGGAGACTAGGAGTTGGCAGGTTTTATAATGCAATATGACAGAAACAGTTGAGCAGTTTAAGGGTGGAAATGGATTAGCAGGTGTTTGGGAGATGTGGTCTTTCCAGAATAGAATTTGGCCAAGGAACAAACAGAGGTTTGGATCAGTGGTATGAAGAAGTGGACAGAATGACCGCCGATGATGAAGGTAGAAATATCATTTAGGGTTGTGTGAAGGGGATGTGAGCCACTGATAATTGCCTTGGATTTCTTTTCATTAAATTGAAGATTGTGGAGATAAACCCAGGTCCCAATTCCATACAGGTCTTTCTAAACCAATAGAGAAGTGTGCTGGAGCTCACTGTGAGGAAAGAATAGGTAATTTTGGTATCATCAGCAAATAGGAAGGAGCACTGGTTAATATATGGTAGGAGGACACTTGTAAAAAGTAATGCAGAAATCGATGATCCCTGCATACACCAGAAGACAATCGTAGGAATTTGGATGGGGGTTAATATTGGATGAGTACTACCTGGGAGCAGGCAGAGATGTATGATGGGCTGGAAGCCAGATTGGAAGGGACGTGAATGAGTTTCTAGAAAGGAGGACACTTATGATTAAATTAGTCTTTTGGGGGGATTCGGAACTAAATTAAATGGAAGAACTTTTGTTTTTTTTCCATGAAGACTGAAATGTGGACTGGGGATCTAATATGATACAGCCTTCCATAAGGATAGAACAACCAAGCTGGGTTATGAAAGAGTATAATATAAAATTAGACAAAAAAATATCAACATTATGGTACTCACCGGGAGCAATTGATGGGTTCCTTTTCCTCAATCTGGTATCAATATTATCACCTTTGCAAAGGAAAATAGTTTAATTGTAGTAAAAGTGAACAAAGTCATACAAAAAAATATAATATATTATTCACTACTTATTTCAACTCTAAAATTTGTCAAAATAATATGAGTTGAGTATCATATAAGAAATAAATGAGATTAACTATCAAAAGACTAAAATTCGACAGGCTCTGTCGCTTTTTTCATAAAAATTCACTGCTAAACGTACTATTTCAATTAAGTATTAAGGAAATCAATTCTGCAATTTTCACCCAAAAAAAGTTTATTACTATGAAAAAAGTATATAGAAAAGACATGAAACTAAAAGAAGTGCATTGTGTTCAGCTGGAATAAGTGAGTCATGTCTGCATAAAACTGACACTGCCTTTCACCTATTAAAATCTAATGATCTTAGAACCAGGAGCAACAGACCGGTTGTATATTTATTATTTACATATGTATATTTAACTCCAATCAGTATCACAAGGAGCAAATGTTTTTGGGAATAATGGTGGCAATTACTAATAATGCTATTTTACCACTACTTGGGAGAATGTGAAGTAAACAGATGACTTAAGTTCCATTTCTTAAGCTATGTCTAAATACCACAAAAAAACTGCATTGAATCGAAAACTATTCAATACTTTTTAAGATCAGGGAAGTTACAAAATGGCGTTGACATAAACAAAGAGTTGGTGGTTCAATTTTTTGATCTAAAATGAAGAGTTGTTGATCGGACTAGAGTGGGAGATGAAAATTTTTAAATATTTATATGAAATTCAAAGCGAAATACAATTGCGGCCAGCAAAATATACAAGGATTCAGTAATATTAAAAAAAAAATATTGATGGAGAAATTGAAAAAAATAAATTTATAAGTTCAAAATAAAATGACAACTTTCATTTCCTAAAGAACCAACAAATTGCCTAGACATGATATAGAGAGATTTGGAAAGAATCGGATACGCTCTTCATATATGTTACTTGTTTTAACATTCCCTGTTACCTGGGTTCTCAAGTTTTCAATCCATCTATATCTGTAGACTTATTAACTCAGCATAGCAAAATAAACTAAATGTATAATCTGCATACTCAAATACTCATCTCTTTTATTCATTGTGTAGGACCAGACAATGCTACAATTGAAACTGCTTTAGAGGATAAACTATTCAACTATGCTTTTGTTTTTAACCTTCCTACTGATACCCCATTCTATTCAAAGAGAGATTTGTGGAACACACTAGATTAGAAAAAATCCAAATGATGTTGATGGTTTTATTCTGCCCTTTAACTCTGTGGAATATCTTTCTTTAACTTTAATAGTTAAATACCTTGAACCACATTAAAAATAATTATATAAACATTTCAATATATTGAGCTCATAAGCGTTTAAATAGCTTACTATTACTTAGTTTGCCAATAATATGTACCTAAATTACTATTTTAAAAAACAACTTACTATAGCGATGGTAAGATGGTTCTGAGTAAGGAGTGCCAGTAGTATTAACCTTACCATCTGAATAATCTGAAAATAAATCTCCAATAAATGCCTAATAGCTACAACAAATTCAACTCTGCAAAATAAAAAAGGAAAATTTTTTCTCTCTCATATTGATTAAAAAGAAAACATTTTTAAAATATTCACACACACAATCAAATTAATAGTAACGAATTTTAGGCATAATATATTTATTCTATCAAATTACTAGCAAAAGCCCCAAGCCCTGCTAAGGAGTACTCATCATGACAGAATTTTTTTTTTTCTGCTAAGATATATTAATGAGCTTGTTTGTTATTTACAAGGGAAATGAAAATTGAAAATGAGGAGCAAGATATATATTTTAAACATAGCAAATTTGGCTATAGCCTTTTTATAAAACTTTCTTACTCAATTTATCATTCGAGAGAGCTTACAACTGAACAGGCTATGTATAACTGGCCATGGGACAGTCATTCCTTAAATCCACACCAGCAACTTACAAAGACTGTCCCTGGCCTTCATTTATCATCATTACAAAGAGTACTTTTACAATGTACAATAAATTGCAGTAGTTGGAATTGAAAGTGGTAGTCTGAGAGAATGAAAGGATTGAAAATTATGTGGTAAGGTATGAATCCGTCTCTCTCATGCCACATCACCTGGACCCTGAGTGCCATCGCAAAGCTTAAGAGGTATCACATTTTGTGCAGGTAGCCCAATTTAGACAGAGATTGTGAGATGGAACCCTGGTGGATTCTAAAGTATGGAGGAGCTCCACAGGATAGTTGGTCATGTACTTTACTTACATCCTGGAGTCTATAGAATGATATCTCACCATCTTAGTAGGAAGTTACTCCAATAATGAATCATTAATGCTCGTTTGATGTTGTTCTTAGGCCTGGAAATAGCTCTCTCCTTAAGTCAATTCTTTAATGAGTAAACCGCTCACTTCTTTTAAGTCTTCAAATCATTAGCAACTTCAGAGATTTTGGACTTAGTCATCTTATTCCTGTAACCATTCATGCCCAATGAAGAAGTTTGAAACCTCTTCTGCCTTCAAATCAGCTATGAGATGGAACCTCATATTGACTTGCACTGATAAGACTTGGACTTGAGACTACAAGTAGTTTGCCTCAAGTCAAGGATCAGCAAGTGTGCATTTATCTTGCCAGTAGACTCAAACACTAATCTATCTTCTCCAATCCAGTTGGTAGTTTGTCTGAGAAAATTTGAGCACTCTCATCAACCAGATGTACTTTCAAGTATCACTACATATCTCCACAAAAATGAATTTGTTAGATATGGTGAATCCCATCAGTTGGCGTTTACTTTGGGAGTTTAGAGTTGACGAAAGACTCCACAGAGGTGTACAGAACCCCTACCATCAAATTTCTAAAAGTTCTTCTACCAACACTGTGTTCATTTACTTCCAGAATCTTCTACATAGTTCTAGTTTCAGTATTGTCTGATTGTATTTTATGAATTAGAGCTGTCAAAAACGTTCTTTGAAATGAAGACAATTGTGCAGAGACTAACGAGTTTTATTTTATTTAAGTATTTAAATATAACTCAATTTGTCACTATTTGAGCTTCTATTGGATGAAATACTATTGTTTCTATTTTATTAAATTTGTTTAAAGAACCAATCATCACTGATTGGTAGACCAAACCCACACTTACACAGAAAGTACCATGAATTATTTTTATCCTGCCCCCCAGCTTCCCCCTTTCCTAAAAACAAATACTGCCTGCAACCTTATTAGCAAGTTCTCACTTTGCCTTGCCACTCTTCTGCTTAATTTAGATCCCTCACTTACAAATCGAGCATTTCTGACCAAAAAAAAAAATATCTTAAACTATTATATTAACTACTAATTGGCCTAAAAAACAACAATAAAATAAAAAAACTTTTTCCCAGACTTAAAGATCAAATTTTGTCTATCCTCCCACCCTGAATGACAGGTTTAAGGTTTTTTTTTATTTATTTGGTCAGAAATTCCGAGTTTGTAAGTAAGGGAACTAAACAAACCAGATAGGTAGGTTGCTATAAGGGGTGGATAGGTTTAAGTAAAGGTTGGATAGATAGTTGTAAATATTGATGGGTGATGAGTTGATTAGAGGAATTAGGGTATTGGTTAGTGAATAAGATGTTTTGTCTAATGAGATGAGATAACAGAAGATGAGATAACAGAAATTGAAAGTAACAGTTAGGCAGTGTTTGTTTTTTTGGCGATTTGGGTGGCTGGATAAATAATTCAGGATACCTTTAGTTTAGTTGGGTGTGGTGTACCAACTATGACGAATGGTTCTTTAAACAAATTGAGAAAGGGAAACTGCTGAACTGTTATAGCTAACATTCTCATAAATGACCTCCAAGCTACCAACCTCAAGAAATTTCCTGACCAGATTTTTTAACCAAAAAATACCTACATGACCTGTTAGTGGTCCTAGACCCCAAATAAATCACACCCGCCCTAAATACATTTAATTCCCCAATCACCCATGCCCTAATTTCACTATCAAAGTTGAAACTAACAACCTACCCATTCTAGATCTACTCCTAATAAGAAATGGTGATGAATGAAACCTATCGACTGTTACATATTAAAATCAATTCATCAGATAAACTTATATCAAACTCCTTTTCATTTTGTTTCTGTTGTAACTAACCGATAATAATTATTACCAATCATGTTTAATACCTACATTAATTTCTTGTTATTAGGACCTGATGCAGACACAAAGTATGTTGAAACGTTTTTCATAAAAAAAAAAGTTGATAAAAACTTAACATTTCTTTTTCAACCCAAACTGAAATAGAAATACTCCAACTCTTATTTTATTATATTTAGTTATTGTTTTTACATGGTAAGTTGAGGGTAATATGGACTAACTTTGTGAATATTGCATTTTCACAATATTTTTTATTTGTACTAAATCACTGATTTCTTTGACTGAGTTCTTTGCTACAAAATCGAATCACAATTATCATTTATAAAAACTTACGGATCTTATTAAATTGAATGCAAGTAATAAGAATTATTCCTATTATAGTCAATTTGAGTTTTCTCAAATCCTACTCATTTTATAATTTTGATTTTGTTTGCAAATAGCATTCATCTTAATTTATGAACATTTATTTTTAAAAAACTTATTATGGTGCTGGTAAGATTATTAGTCTCTTTAAACACTTTGGAAAGGGCTCTTTAGACTTGTATAATCGAAAAATATTGTTGTGATATTTTAAAATGACGATTTTTAATGGTGTTTGTTTAAATAATCTCGGAAAAAGCAAGCATTGAAGAATTTAATAACGATCCGTGGTTTATGTCTTTGAAAGTATGAACGTTTTTATTGTCGTCATATTAATTATTAATAATTGAAATAAAAATAATATCATATTTAATATAAACATTTATTATATAAACTTCTAATTTAAGCACAGTAATAAATATCCGAAACAACTGGCATTAAATAACCAGTTGAAAGTCAAGAAGGCAGCGGTAGGTAATATAAAGATCCGCTTGAGTTCGAAAAAGGTCATTCTTTCGTCCGGAGCAGGCAGAGAAGGACCCAGGTAGCGACCCTACCAAGAAAAGAGATGCTAAGGCGCCTCGTGGTTCATCAGAAGAGACATCTTCACTTTCACTCAGCATGAGGACCAAGGACGCGCAAGTAAGACGATTCAAACCACACTTGGCAGATTAGAACCACACAAAGACATCAACACAAAGAACACTGGCCAGTATAATACGTAATTTTAATCTTAACAGTAATTTTTAGTACGTACATAATTTATTTGTATATCAATTTTTATATATTCAATGTGTGTAAATAAAACCAATATTCCTTTTGCCAGAAGTTTCCTATATAATTATTAACAGAACCCTGAGATAACGTAAAAGTTATTAAATATAAAGTTTTTTAAATTATATGAAAAAATAAATATAATTAAAATATTATTAATAAATAGCAAATATTAGAATAATATATTAACACTGACTAGGAACAACAATGAATTGAACCAAGTAATATTAGATAAATAAACAATTTAAATCTTACTAGGTTTGTCATATGAAGGCCTCCTACTGGTTGGTTTACTTCTTATTTTCCTCAAGCCACCTTAAAGTTACAATAAAATTGATTAAAAATGGAGGAATTTACTCTAAAACTGTTTGTAAAGTTTCTTTTTTTACTGAATCGAAATGTTTAAAATTATTTTATCCAGTGTACTAAGATTCAATTGAATCACACCTATTATCCTGTTTACCTATTATGCTATAAGCTTATAGATACAAGTAAAAAAAATTGTTATGATTATCATGTAACATGTTAATACTCTTTGGCCCTATAGAATGAGTTTCTTTAGCCCTATTGCTTGAATAATCTAAATATATTTAATCAATAATTACCTAATAGCTACAACAAATCTAAATATATTGAAAACTTAAATCTTACATGATCTGTCAGTTTCCAAGCTTTTCCTGGCTGGAGAATTGTTTTTCCGTTTTGATGCACCTTAAACATACTTTAAATTTATTATAAAGAAAAAGTGGTATTATTCTAAAATTAATAATATTTTGTTTGTTAACCCATAATATACTCTACTTGTATAATGAATTTCAATACACGATATCTAATATCAAAAGGACTACAATAAACTCAAATTTCCTTAATCAAATGTATATTGAAATAGTTTAATTTTTCAAATTCTTGAGAGCGATACTCCAAAAGAGGCACTCTATTTTAATATAAACCATAGACAATTTTTTTTTCTAAAATAGGCCAATAGTCTCTCATTAATTTTTCTTTATTCTTACAATTGTACTCATGAGGTTTCACCCTTTTAGGCATCTTTTGGACTTTAAAAATTAAATTAAATCATTAATAAAATTTTGATCTGAAAAGTCTGAATTTCCACAATCTGTTTTTAAAGGTACACAACAATCTACAATATTATGGTCAAGATGACTTTCTTTACAACTTATTTTTACATTTCCTTTTGGAGCCTTCTTACCTGTCATTAGTCAGTAACTTCACCTCCTGTCATACCTTGTCTGCTTTTTATGTCTCTTCCTTCATAGACCTCTTTCAAGTTATCCTGAGTCCCACCTACTCCAAGTAGCCTGTGAGTGAATCCATGTAGTACAGCCTTTACTGTGGCTCATGTATTTTCCAGAACCCATGGTCTATCTGCCAAATAGGGCTCAGAGCTTAACTAATGTTCCTTTGCTTCATGGGCTCAGCTTTAGTCCTTACATTCTCATTGGAGCCTCCCCCCATTGCAAAGACAATGCTGCTAAGATACGGGAAAAAGCTCATTCACTCAATTTCTTCCTGTCCTTAAAGTCTATCCGGCGAACATACTTGAATCACTCTTATCTCATTTTTTCCCCCCTATTTATAGATATTGACACAGAACCTAGGTTTGAGAGCCAACAGTTGTAACATTGTTGGTTTCACCTTTATGAGGTAAACCATAACATCAAGTTAACCATTTTAGTGTCAAACGCCACAGTTGTACCTAAGTGAGAATACCAAACCAAGTTGATGTACTTCAGTGAGAATCAAGAAAATGGTATAAAACTAAAAGTAACTGTAGCGAGCGCTAACAATATATGTAAATTACTCTATACTCTGGTGCATAATGTATTATAATATAAATGCAAATCCTTGTAAACTTCTTGTAATAAATCATAGAGAGGTCGGTAGTCGTGAAACAAGTAACAGAGGGCCGAAGGTCCTGCAATAAAACCTGAGAGGGTAAGCATTCTGCCCTAATAAAACCAACACAGTTTTACATGGTTATTACTAAGACCTTCAGTCACTTTCCAGCGGTCATAAAATCATGCCAGAAACAGTCTTTTAGGGGACGAGCGGTCACGTAGCTCGGGAGGTGTGACATCATAAAGCACACCCTTTTAGACCAACAGTCAATAAAATCAAGGGGGATTGCCCACCTGGGCATCATAAAACATTCCCCCTTTCAACCGACTCCGCCTTCCACAAGGGAGGGGGGTACAATATTTATATCAGGAAGTTTCGCCCTGAAAACCCACTATTTCCTAGTCTCTTCATCTAGATAGCCGCTATCACTCGTTGCGATACGCCAGGGCCCCGGGGCCCTGGGAGTAAGCCCACTCAGCCTTCCACTGGTCTACACTCTCTCTGCCCCACCTCTGCGCCGGCACCTTGCCTCACAGCCTCTAGCAGATCCTCTGATGACTTGTACTATTACACTGCCGATCTCTCGCCCGAGCTCTGAAAACTGGTCTTATTCTTTATGAACCTCTGATCCTCATTCTGAACACAGTGTATTGTCGGGACACATCCCTATCAATAAATGGAGTCAGATATTAACGCCTACATGGAACATGGTCCATGTTATGAACTACAACAATCCGCACTTGTCACCAGGGCTAGAGTGATAAGGCACTCCCCTAGGGACGCCCCCGACAATTGTTGACACCCGACAGTAACAATGATATTTACCAAAAGTCATAAGGAAACGTAATACGAAATGAAGGGAGAAGAAATTTAAATTTAATACAAATTTAATGTTTCTTTTACTTAAACTCTACTAACTTATGTCAACTTGGTTAGGTATTTTGTCCTGGAACTCTAGTACAATATCTTTCATTAACTTTAAAAATTTAATACTGAATTGCAATACTCCGCTTTGTTCGCCTTAAACGTGAATGGTGTTTATAAGATTTATTCATCTGCGGTCTTCTAAACACAGCTAAAGAATGGTACTGTCAGCTAGATATGCAAGTTTAATTGATTTTTTCTATCACTTTATTTAGAACTGCAAGTCATGTAAAAAAAGTCATATTTATATTTCCAGATAAGCAGAAATTCTGAGCTCAATGATGATTATATGGATTTCTGCAGAGACTGTGAAACTATCACCAAGTTATAAAGGAAAACTCCCACAGCCAGTATAATTGTAAAAGTCAAGAAAGGAAAAGTGTGACAACTTGAGCGGATAATTTTACTTTTAGTTCAAGATTAAGATAAAGATTTATAGCAAACAACTTACAATTTCTATGAGCATGTACATAATGGAGGTCTTCATCTGAAAAACATAACAAAACTTATATAGTCTCTTTTATGTATTTCAACTACAATACAGAACTATTCACTGTTTTACACTTATGTTTTTAAATAAGAATTTGAAACTTTTACTTTTTTTTAAGAACAATAAATGTTACCAGCTTTTTCCAGAATCATGAACAAGAAATTCTGTTGTTTTAGTTTAGTTAAAACTTGTAATATTGAATTTTAATAGTTTTAGTTACCGGAAGATGAAGTTGAGGTTTGGGTCCCTGAAAAAATAAAAAATATTTATGCATGTGTAATTACAACATGTTAATAAGCAATCGGTGTAAGTTTAATTGGATTAAGATTGTTATACTTACAATCGGATTCATTTTCTGAGACATAACCATCAGGTGTTGCATGAGCCCTAAAAACTAATAAAAAATATAATGTTAGCATACATAAATGAAACAGGATAGATTATGAAAGGTATTTACAGTTGAATTTATAATACACAACAAAGCAACTGTGCGAATTATAATTCAACATTGTTTCATAAGTAATTGAAAAACAAGATATGTAGTAGAACATTATACATTAAAATATACTTTGTTAAAATATAAAGTCAAAGTTTAAAGAAAACTAATATTACTTTGTTAATAATTACCAAGTCCTGATCCAGCCAGATACTTTTTCTTTGGATGGTAATTACCAATAATAGTAGGATTTATGTGACCAAAACTGACAATTCAAAATTACATTGAGTTTTCACAGTTATCAACAATCAGGAGGTATCAACAAATGCCAAAAAAATGTAGGTTAGTGTAGTAATAATAATTTTGTTGAGCCTGGAAAATATTATTCCTACACTAGCCTGTAAAAGCTTCCTTTTCGAATCAGCACAGAAATACTATTGAAAAAATTGTAAGATTTGTGTAAATGATGAATTTTGTTCGCTTACTTCAATAAATCCTGTTTCAGAATGTTTCTTTTTCATCTTTCCCAATCTCTTAAATATGGAGTACCCTCAGACCATCTCCTTTACTCATCTCTTTTTATTTCTCTCACTGCACTGCCAAGTACACTTTTCAGGTATCCATTACATGTTAATCTTGGCCAGCAAACTACATGAATGCATACTAAAATAGCCACCTTACCTTCCAACTGTTACCCATCTGATGGACATGCCCAAACCTCTTGAGCTAACATTTTTAAATGACTTCACCTGGTCTCACATCTGGAGTTAATTAAATGTTTTTGATACGCATCCAGTACCACTTTGTTTTCTTAGCCACTTATCTCAAGAACCTCATCTCATTACATACTTGCCCAAAAGCGCTCTGAACCATAACAAGTAACAAGTGAGAAACACTGATGATTTTTTTTTTTTTTTTTTTTTTTTTTTTTTTTTTTTTTTTTTTTTTTTTTTTTTTTTTTTTTTTTTTCTTAGCTCTCAAACTTATAAAATAGGATGTGGGAAAAATAAAGGAAAATTATTTTGGGCTAATGAGTGCCTTTCACTAAGGGGAGTCCCCCATTTGAAGGGTGTATGAGAAGGATATAGGGTGTGGAATGCCTGAAGGAGGCGGGTGGATTCGGGAAGGTAGTGAGAGTCTACCGAGGGTGGAGCCTAGGGGTACCTAGGCAATGGTTTGTAGTCGGCCAGGTCAAGCCTGGCCCGCCCCGGCAGGGGGCTGAAATAAGTCGGCCACTCGGCCGGAAGGTCTACCCTGCTTGAACAGGTAGATGGGGTCTTGTAGCTTCGGTTGAGTCGGGCGGGAGATCGGCCTCGATATCTCGGCTGGGTGTAGTTCGTTCAGTCATCGGGTTCAATGACGTCGATCATCCTCCTGGCTTCGGCGGTCCAGCAGTGCTTCCATCTGACGGGCATTGGTGGTGGTTGAAGGTCGGAGAATAGTGGGTTGTGGCAATGTCTGAGTGAGTCAAAAAATTTGATGTGCCTTCTCTTGATAAAATCTTGAATGGTGAGCACTTCAAATTTTTTATGCATCTCGTCTGCCTTCATTCGGTCGAACGGGGTATGTTTGAGGGAGGTGCGGAGAACTCTGTTCTGAAATTGCTGGAGCGTTTGGAGAGTGTTAGGAGTCAGATACTTGAAGAGAGGGGTCCCATACATCAAAGCAGGTCTTAGGACGCTCTGGTATATCAGCAGCTTGAGGCGTACCGATAAAGCCGGGCTGTGAAGTAGGTGTCCGAGGCTGAAGAATTTCTTCCTAACACTCTTTAATTTCTTGCCGAGATGCGTTGTGAACGACAAGTGCCTACCGAGGGTAATCCCGAGGTAGCACAGCTTGTTGCTTACAGGGCACTCTTTGCCGCCTAAGACGAAGGATTTCGGGAGCTTCTTTTTTCCGGATTTGTAACTGAATATAATTCCTTGCGTCTTGGCCGGGTTGACTTGAATGTGGATGGCATCGAGTTTCTCGGAGATCCGTTGACTAGCGCTCTCAGCGAATTTCAGGGCTCTGGAGGGATTGATGCTAGTGCTGTAAACACCTATATCGTCTGCATACGCGGATACCTCGCAGTTGGGGTACGAGGCTCCTACGATGTGGGCGGTGTAAATGTTGAACAGCAGGGGGCCTAGCACCGATCCTTGGGGGACACCGGCAGTGTAGTTTCTTCGGGTCGTAGACGTAGTGCCTATACGAACCGAAAAAGTTCTGCCTGTAAGGTAGGATCTTATCAGGTTCTGCAGCTGATCCGAGAATTCGTATTCCCTCAGACGTTGGAGTAGGATGTAGTGGTCCACAGAGTCGAAAGCTTTCGAACAGTCCAGAGAAATCATAGCGGTAGCTCTGTTGCTCCGGACGTTTGATGCGACGTGGTGTTGCAATCTCACCAGGTTGTTGTTCGCGCTTAAGCCTGTGCTGAAACCAGTCTGCTCTGGTGGGATGACTTCTTGTGACTCGCAGTGCCCGGAGAGATGTACGTGGATGATTCTCTCGAACAGCTTCGAGAGTTGAGTCAGCAGACTGATGGGGCGGTAATGAGATGGCTCATAACCGCTTTTTGCTGGTTTCAGAAGGGGGACCACTACAGCGTGCTTCCAGTTCTGGGGGAAATAGTGCAGCCTGAAGCAGGAGTTCAACACGTTCGTTATGAATGAGATTCCTTTCCTCGGCAGCTGCTTGAGTAGGATGTTCTGGATGGAATCCTGACCTGGGGCCTTCTTGCCGGTCGTTCTTCGAATGAATGCAGCGCATTGCCGGTGTGAGGTGTAGATTTCGGTAGTGGTACGGAGGGTGGGGGAGGGGTGGTCGAGGGCTCCTATTGGCTGTCCCTGGCCACGACTGACTTCCTCATAATGGGCCGCCAAGATGTCCGCTTGTTCGGTGGTGGGAATGAACTGCCCGTTCACGGCCAGCCTTACACCGTTCTTTTTGGACCTGCAGGTCTTCACAAGCTTCCACAATTGCTTGTGGTCACCGTGGAGACTGGTGAGGCGATCTTCCCAAATCGAATTTTTCCACTGGGCCATCAGGGACTTAACTTGGTTTGTGAGAGCATTTAAAACCGGTTTTAAGTCCCTGTTTTTGGTCCTAAACCACCTGTTCTTGATGTTATTACGCTGTCTAATCAGTTGTAGGATGTGATCCGGAGGTTTTCTCAGAGAAGGGGGCTTCGGAGAAAATTTCGGGATCGATGCATCGGCAGCTCGATCGATGACGTCCTGTAGCTGATAGATAGCGTAATCTATGTCCCAAGTGTGTCTCAGGGGCGTGATTGTGGGCAACTCGGTCTTGATGAGATGCTTGTAGAGGTCCCATTTGGCCTCATCGTACCTGTACCTAGAAGCAGGCGGCTCTGGCATGTCGCCTTCTAGTTCATAGAGAACAGGCCGATGGTCGGAGGTGGTGAAATCTAAGGCCGAGCATCCGGTGACCCGGTGTGGCTGTTGTGTCAGGAGCAGGTCAGGCGTGGAGGTTCTGTCTGGGTTAGCGAAATGACGGAAGGTCGGCAATCCTGGGTGGATGACCGTAAATGGAGTTTTAGTGATGTAACGGCCTAGGGCGTTTGCCGTAGTACTGCTCCACCAGCTGTGGTTCGCATTTAGGTCACCCACGATGACGTGCCTTCGGTCATGAGCTATCGTAGTGAGCAGGAGCTTATACGGGTCGCAGACGGCTTTCGGTCTTCTGTAGACTCCTGACACGATGATGTTGTTCATGAGCCGTAGCTGGAGCGTAACTATGTATTGGTCGGGGCCTAGGCTGACGGGTGGGGGCAGTCTCCTACAGGGTATTCCGTTTTTAACTAACACAGCTACTCCTCCAGAGATAGTTTCGGTGTCTTGGCGGTAAGCAGTATAACCCGGGAAGCGGCAGTAGTGTATTTTCTTCAACCGGGTATCGGTGAGAACGACAACGTCTGGCGAATGGCACCGTAGAATTACTTCTACGTCGGCTTGTTTGGGGCGAAGGCCGCAGACGTTGTAATTTAAAATTACGTGCCCCATCATTTAGATGTTTGACTTTTTGAATTCTGACATCATCTGCGTTACCGCCTCGGTGAGTTTATTCATGGCAGCGGTCATGCTGCTCAACATGTTCATCATGCTGCCCAAGATACCCATCAAGGCATCATTATTACTGTTAGTAGGTTGAGGTAGGGGCTCTGGGAGAACTTCCGGAGCCCTGGTGTTTCCGGATGCCATCTGAGCATAGGAGGCAGTCTGTCGTGGTGGAGGGGGGGCAGGCATGTATGTGGCCCTTCTCGGCCCGGCTGTAATATTCTGTGCCTGCTTTTTTATCTCTGCAGTCTCTAGAAGTTTTACCCTGTACGGGCACTGTCGGTACGACGCGACATGATTTCCCGCGCAATTGGCACATTTGAGGGGAATTGAAGCGTCTCTCGGGCAGTCTTTTATGTCGTGAGGCTCACTGCACCTCACGCACTTGGCCTGCTTGAAACAGTACCGTCTGGTATGGCCGTATTCCTGGCAGTTCAGGCACATCGGGATCCCTCTTTTTTCGTGAAAAGTGCTCACTCGAAAAAGCACATTATTTATATGCCGGAGCTGCTTCAAGGTCTCCGCCTTCAATGTGTGATCCCCTATCACTAGTATCGGTTCGATCTCTGTCTTAGCTCCATTTTGGTCGGAGCGCCGTAATCGAAACACTGATGAGAGCTTAGTCTCATTACTCAATCGTTTCTTCCTAATTAAAGTTGTGGGTATCTGGTAGAATAATCATTGGCTTTTTAAGATAATTGAGTATCTCATGATTGAATCTTCTATCATTTTTAATCATATTATCTTTACAGTTGTAATCATTTATAATCATAGTAGTAATTGTCCACAAACCCTAACTACTTGCCATTGCAGATAGTTTGAAGTGATTGATCCCTGTCAGTATACATGACTTTTGATTGGATTGATTGTGAGTCCTTTCCTTTTTAGTTCTTCATTTTATTACTACAGAGAGGTTTAAAGCTGGTGAAAGGAATATTAGGAACTTGAACGATGCCACCTGCGCTGTGAAATGGTAAGACTAGCTAAAAGACAAAGACTTTGAACCATTAGGAAAATGATTAATTTTGGATCTACATAAGCCAACTTGAAAGCACTTAACAATTTTGGGCAAATTCTTTTCTCCTGATGGACTCCCAATACTGTCTGATGGGCTACAGAGTCAAATCCTGCCCTAAGATCCTGGAAGGCCAGAAATACATTGTGAACTCACACTTTCTACACCATTATTCTAAAGGAGAAAATATGGTCCTGTGTTTGACGAATTGGCCTGAAAGCAGCCTTTTCCTTTTCTAAATCTTATCCAACAAATGTGTTTGGTTGCTGCTTACTCTAGGATCCTACTGTACACCTTGTAGATTATTGAGAGGCAGATAGGTCAGTAAATTTTCACAGCAGATTTGTTGCCTTTAATAAATATAGGAACTACAATGTTTTTCTCTCACCCCTCCCAATTTTTTCCACCAGGTGAAATCTTGTGGAGAAGAGACTAGTATAGTACTTTAAACTCACCTATAAACCAGACAACTTGGAAACAATTTTGTCAATAGAAACTGATTTGGTAAGTTTTATTCTGAATTTTGTTCCTTCTACCTTTTCCTCCTACTTAGCTTTGTCCATAGTGTTGTGTATACAGAAATACTATTGTTAAGGCAGTGGACTTCCAGGAGTGGGGCATGGGCCATGGCCATACTATTATATGAAGAACCTAGTTAAATATAATCTGCCCTTAATGATAACAAAAGTTTGATAGCCTAAATATCAAAAATAAGAATGAGGTGTCAGTTGGTACATCTAACAGTCTCAATAGTCAGGAAAGTATAAACAATGTTCTGGTCAAGTATCCACAAGTCTTGTCAAAACTAGATGGGAAAAAACCGATTCAAGATTTTAAAGTTAAACCAGAGGCAAAGCCAGTATTTTCAAAAGCTTACTCAGAGCCTCATGCATTAAGAACACAAGTCATAGATGAATTAAAAAGGTTAGAGTCCAAGGATATTATTTGTAAAGCCAATCTTAGTCGTTGGGCTAGTCCTTTGGTTGTGGTACCAAAGAAAAACGGTCAGTTACGACTGTCTGTTGATTTATAAAAGACCATAAATATAAACCTTCAGATAGAAGTAAATCAATATCCCCTATCTAGAATCGATGAATTCTTCGATAAATTTGTGCATTGTAAAAATTTTTATCGGTTAGATTTAACAAATGCTTGTTTACAACTAAAAGCTGAAGAAAACAGTAGAGTATTGTTAACGGTAAATACGGTATGTGGGTTTTATCGGTGCGAATGATTAGTTTTTGGTCCAGCGCTTTTTCAAATGGTTTTAGGTAATATTCTTGAAGGTATTCCGAATTACTCAGCTTATTTGGATGATTGCTTGATTGGGGGGACTTCATGGGAAGATTGTATGAAAACCGTGAATTTAGTGTTTAAAAATTTGGAACAGTATTATGTAAAAATAAATCTAGATAAAAGTGAGTTTGGAGTAGAGTCTTTGGAGTTTTTGTGTTTTCAAATATCTGCGGCTGGTGGTCCACTGGAAAATAACATAATCCCTAAATTGTGCCTTAGATTCCCTTTAACAATTCTCCATTTAATTATATTATAACTAGATGCAGAACAGAGCCAATTCCTGCCCTACCTCCAACATCAGCCAAAAATGATAATTATACATACTGACCTAAATCAATAAAATTGTTTTTCTTACTTTGTTTGAAGCTCTTGATGTGCCCTTTGAATAGACGAGCGAAACTGAATCGATCCAGTCTTTGATGAATATTCATATTCAGAGCTTCTCTTGCCAAAAGAACACTTTTAGTCAAACGTTGACTAGAGTGTGTCTCCTAAAAGGTAAAAAAAAAAAAAGCCAGATCTTCAGAAGGATCAAATATAATAGCTAAGCCTAAAAATAAAAATAATTGTCTGCATGTATAATAGTGTTGGAAAAAATTATTCAACTGATTGGGAATTTTAAAGGTATTGTTATGATATTTTAATATGATGATATTTAATGGAGTTTGTTTAAATAAACTCGGAAAAAGCAAGCGTTGAAGAACGTAATAACGATCCGTGGTTCATGCCTATGAAAGTATGAACGTTTTTACTATCGTCATATTAATTATTAATAATTATAATAAAAATAATATCATAACTAATATAAACATTTATTATATAAACTTCAAAATTAAGCAAAGTATAAATATCCGAAACACCTGGCATTAAATAACCAGTTGAAAGTCAAGAAGGCAGCGGTAGGTAGTATAGAGACCGACAGAGAACGAAAGGACTCACTCTTTCATCAGGACCAGGCAGAGAAGGAAGCCCAGGTAGAAACCCCCAAGAAGCGGCACTGCTGCCTCATGGTGCATCAGGTCAGACTTTTTCACTTTCAATCGGCACGAGGACAAAGGACGCTCAAGTAAGACGATTCGGATCACGCAAATGAAGATGACCACCGAAGAGAAGAACACAGAGAAGCACTGGCCAGTATTAGTATAACGTTACGAATAATTAAAGGTACCATTTTTATATTAGATTTAATAGTATTCTTTTATTACGTACGTATTTAATTTGTATATTAATTTTAATGAACATATGTATAATAAACAATTATTCCTTTACCAGAAGTTTCCTATAATTTTTTTAACAGAACCTTGAGATAACGTAAAGTTAAATATAAAGTTTTAAATTATATGAAAAAACATATAATTAAAACATATAGAAATAATAAATATTAGAATAATATTACTTAAAAATATGCTTATTAGTAGCTGGTAAAACAAAATAAAGAGGAGTATTGATAATTTTTCACTATCATTTAATAAGTATTTAGGAAACTAACACGGAGTAAGTTTATTCAATTAGTACAACATTTCATTTATATTTATCTAAAAAAACACAATCTAGTTCATAATTAATTGGCAAGGATACTGATCCTTAGATCAACTATTTAAATAATAAGATAATCAATTTACGACTAAGTGAGGTACCTACCTGTGATGAACTACACTAAAGTAATAAACAAATACCACTTGCAAATTAAAATAATGGAATAGAAACCGAGGCAACATCCCTTAGGCACTATTAGCATTGAATGTATTATGATAAGGTGGGCGAGTTCATCCACCGGAGACATATCAAGTTTTTTGACTCATTGCAGCATCTAACAAACCCAGCATTTAACACTATAACCCCACCACCGTGGGTTTGTTGATGGCAACAGACTGTCGTGGAAAATTAGATTAAGATTTGATTAGTTGTTAAATGTAAGTTAGTTTTAAGTCTATGATTCATAAGGTGAGTCCCGTCACTTTTAAACATGTTTAGACAATGAATGTATAATGTGCATTATACTTTTGTAACAATTATAAATCACAATGGAGAATTATTAAAAATTGTATAAAATATAGCCAAGCTACAGGACATATAATGACCTACTGTTAATAGATTCATTTATGTAGAATCGATACTAATTTCCATAATTTATAATGACAAGGGGATATGAAATCAAATAAGAAGAATATTAATTGAGAAGATACAAGGCCTTTAGAATCAAAACTCACAATATCCATTTTCAGAAATTTTACTAGAGACACTAAGAACACCTCCAATTTACATAAAAACTAAAATATTGTTGACAAATCATGGACCTCAGTTCTTCCCAAAAGCACCTAAAATATTTACCCAAATTCAAATGCCAGGATTGAGGTGGTTTTATGTCTCTCCTGTAAAATTTCTGAAAATGGATACAGTGTTTTGATTCTAAATGCTTATACTAAATTTAATTACGTTGATTCTATTTTAACAATTGTACTATTTTTATTAGCAAATTAAATTTACATCTTACAATCAGATTGATTTAAAGAAAGAAGTTTTCTGTTGAAATGATTTGAATGTAGATAGTGTTTTTGACATGTCCAAAACACAAAAACCCAGGCATAAAAGCTAGAGCCTTGTGTTTTCAGGATATTTTGGGTACAGGGTTAGTTGCCCACCATAAATAGCAGCAACATTTAGGGGACAGAGGAATTATCTGTTCACTCCAGACTCAGTGAGTTAAGCTGGCCAGTAGTCATGAGGCCATGTGCTGAAGAGAGGCCACATGTATAAGACCGGAGTATAGAAGAAACCAGCATTGGAGACAACCCAACAACATAGATATCGGTATAATATGTTTTGTTTGTTAGTGAATTTATCTTATGGCCTGCTTATTACAACTGCCTACCTATTTCTCTTATGAATGAGTTTTCTGATATGTTTAAAGAAATAAATTCTTTGAGTGGGTGTGTACATTATGGATTGTGTAGGTCTGTTAAAATGGTGATGATCTAGTTGTATCAAAAGTAGTTGTTAATTATCTTCATACTTATGACAAAATTTGAAGCATTTGTGTAACTCCAAACCGGTGCAATTACTGTTTTATGTAATATTAACTAGTTTGAAGGAGACAATTTTGATTTCCTGTAGGGGTAAAGAAAAATTTTCTTAAGACATTGGTTTTGTCTCATATATTATTTATATGGTTAATGAATATTAGGGCGTGGTCTAAAGATAAATCCTAGGTTGTTTATTGAATGGTACCTAGAAGCTAGGAATCGTTTAAGAATAAGTGGTGAATACTACAACAGTTGGTTAATAGTATTGCGTCAGTTTTAAACATGTAGTATTAGTTTTTATTTATTGAAAAAGATGGGTTTTTTTCATTTGTACCTCTAATCATAGTCATTGTGTCTATTTTGTATTATCCCATACAAATTGGAGCATGCTGTTGCTGCCTTGCAGCTATCTATGTTGTTATAGCAAATTGATGATTACGTCACTGTAATCGTTTAAATATATATTTTTTAATTGAACATGATTCAACAATAAAAAAATAATACAATAATTGTTACATGCATAATTTTCAGATCTATGAAGGCAGTTAATTATCTTAGCTTTGAGAGTAAAGGTCGATTCACACTAGCTAGATAAACTAAAAACATGGCAATGATCATAATTGCTATATTGCTATACATGTAATCCAATGAATTCTCACTGCAAGAGGTTGACCTGGGTCTAGGCGGGACCGATCAACAACTGCCAAAGAATGGAGGGCTCCTGACTAAATTAGACTGAACCACTTGTGTAACAGTCAAGTAAAATCAACATGGACACGATTGTCTCATAGAGCTTGTTCGGGATTTCAGTGAATTGTACGATTTTACTCCTAAAAATTGTTGTGAATCATCACATGAAACTTGGTGGCATCTTATCCATCCAGAACCATCGGTCTTTTTGCTCTTGACCTAACATTATTCTCTTCATCAGAAACCACCCCGATTTTAATTCAAGTTACCCTAGAGAACACCATTGTTTATAATGATTAAGCAACTGAAACAGAATAGTGTTGTCTATGACTAGACCTGATCTGAACTTAAACTACCTTTATCTTTAATGTGAATCATCCTTAAATATGGTGTATACCCTATTTTCTCAGAAATTCATTGAAATATACCAAGATTCATCACAACTTTTTTGTCCAAAATGATTCAAAACAGATAAATTAATTTAATAATATTATATATTTAATCTACTGTAACCTGTAATCAAAGTTAATGTGTAATGCACTAACCTTTGAGTTGGAGAACCTGAATGGTTCCAACTCACTTGCTGTAAACCACTGTCTGGTTACATTATCAGTGTTGGGATCAATAAAAACCACATGATACATACTCTGAAAAGAAAACAAGTGAAAATTTTTTTAAAACAAAGTGAATATGCAGCAATAAATATTGAATATTTACCGCTTCTCTATAGGGCTTGGTAAAGTCGAGCCAATAAAACTGACTTTTTTCAGGATTGTCATCGACCATACCAGGCCAGCGTGGATATTTCTGAAAAAAAAAATTAAGTGATTAATTAAAACAATCTTCCAATTTGTACACATTAAAAATTACCATTTGCAGAGGATACACTCATTACATGTGTCCCGAGACAGGAAGTCATACACAAATAGCATATAGTGGAATCCCTTTCTTTTCACACACATGTCATTTGGTAGGACTTCCTTTAGGCGACAATGCCAATCAAAGGTTATTCAGGATAACTAAATCGAAGACAATATTTTTATAAATACAGCAGCCAAGTTAAATAATTCAAGCCATCGATAAACTCAAGAATAATAAAACACGCAAAAATGTAAGTCCTGAAATCATGAAAATTGGTCCAAAATGAGGCTTTCCTTCCCTTCTGAAAGCATCTCCAAAAATTCGGAGTGATAAGACCTGGCCAGAAAATCAGAGAAAGTGAATACTCATAAAAAAAAATCTGCTAAAAACGTGATTTGTCTGTTATTGACATTGGAGAAGTATATGCTGTGTTCTAAGCATAGCAAAACAATGTCGCACATAATTCTGAACACACAAAGAGGTAAAATTGATCAATTCCTTGTTAGAGGAGAGCATAGAGGACTCAATAAGAAAAAGTCTAGCATCCGTTTAATAAACATGATAAAACTCATCAATGAATATAAAATAGATTTTGTAACCGTCTTTGTGGACTTAAAGGAAGCTGTTGAATATTGATCAAGCTGCTATGTGGTGGGCTATGGCAACATTTGGAATCCCTAAAAAAATTATAAATTTGGTTATTAGCATAAACAATGTTAAGTATTGTGTAGGAAAAGAAAATGTCCAGCTCCTGTTAAGTAAATGTCTAGTGTGAAGAAAGGTTGTATGCTTTCTACAATAATTTCCGATAATTCGAGTAAAGTGGAAAAGTGAACCATTTTGTGGTCAAAAAGATCCAGGTTTTCATCAACAATTCACAATGAAGCACCTTTCGAAACAATGGCTGAAAAGGAAAAACAAATGGTGTGATGTGGCAGAGGACAGGAGAAGAACACAACAAAGCACAGCTGACTAAAAGGAAATACAGGTGGCTCCGACATACTTTAGGGGAGTAGATGGACAAGCTAAGTCACCCTGCTCTCGATTGTTACACACAGAGCAAGAGAAAACATGAAGATCAGGAATGATGCAAAAATTTCGTGAGACCGTTCCTCTAGATATCAAAGATCATAAACAAACATTTAAGGGTTAGCTTAATTAATTCAGTAATTTGTAATGAAAAATAATACAATACTTACATTACTGTTCACCCAAACCAGTGAACCAGCTGTAAACTTTAATCTAATTAAGAGGATGTCTTTGAAATTAGACGGTTCAGGCTTTCTGCATGAGTTTTGTTCCATGTCTAAAAGTGGCAATACAAATTTTTTAGTACTCGTGACAATTTTTAAAAAGCCAAGTAGATTTAAACATTTATAGATATCATAAATTAAATAAATAATACCATAAAAAATAAAAAATTAAATAATACCATTGTTCATAGAGCATTGCCATTCATTTGGGATATCTAAGGGGTCAGTGATGTATCTTAAGTACCTCCACTTCTGGCAACCTTTTAAACTGCAACGTGCCTGTGAGGTTTAAAGTAATTAGTTTTATAGTTCAGTCATAAAATTTCCTAAAAGTTAACAAAAAATATAAAACAATAAAGTTCACCTACCCATGTTCCAGATATCCGGTTCTGCTGGATCCACAGAAGTTTCATTCTTTGAGTTAATTTAGTAGTAGGTGGCTTTCTGTCAAAGACCACTTGTCCACGCTCAGCAACAGGCATATTGTTTTGTTCTATATTCTAGACATGGAAATGAATTGTATTTAATTACAGAAAACAGTTGTTTACAATATTTTTCAAGTAAATTTAAAAACCAACAGTAACTCCAACAATTGAGGCACTGTTATTAAAAGTAGTATATAAACATTTATTCATAAATTGAGATGTTTAAGGGTTTATGTTTGAATGAAACAAAAAATATTGTCAAACATTAATAAAGGCAATAGTATTTTTAAAACTATAAACTTGTAACATTTTATCAGGAAATAATAATTAATTAAATTGTTTTAAAAAAATAAAAATAATTTTTAAACTACTATGCCAAATAAGGATGGCTCTTCCCCTTCTTTCATAACAATATTTCCTCAGTTCATAACTTCAACCAAACCATAATTTGCATCAACCTCTTTACATCTTATCTTTATATATATGCAATATTGTACAGTTCAAATCTCCAGTATACTCCCAGGCCAGAAGTTAATGTTTCTCTGGCCTTTATACTCCTTCCCACAAAACTGCAGCATGCATTCCTTGTATCGTACCTTTCTAGCTTACTCCACTATAACTTGGAACTATTTTTCTCCATATAATATCCACCATACATCATCATTACAAACCTTCAAGACCCTCCTGCTCCAATACCTCCTCACCATCCAGACGCTTGCTAGTTTGTGACCAATTTATTCATTATACTATATTTTCATGCTTTTACTTATTCTTTTTATTTATATTTTTATTTCATTGTTTACTATATATATCCATATTTTGGGTTGGCAGCTTCCTTGGTTTTTACTATTGTATTTTTAGCTGGTATGTTATGTTTTACATATTCATTTAAAAATTTTCATTTAATTTGATCTATTTTACTGACTTCTTCATTTATTTTTTATGTAATGATCCATCTATCGCTTTATTAACTGAATGCTGTAAATAATGTGAAATTTTCTGAAAAATAATCTGAAGTGAAATTTTCTGAAAAATAATCTAAAGTGAAATTTTCTGAAAAATAACCTGAAGTAAAATTGTCTACATAATGCACACAGTGTAATACTATGCGGGAGCAATATCTTTGAAATAAGATTGTTTTTCAACTGCAAAATTTTTTGATTTTTTTGTATGATCTAGAAGAATATTTTATTGTATTTTCAAAATTTACCCTTTTTTTTATATGCATAACAATTTTTAAAAAAATACCAATTCATTCCTAAGAGACCCATCTGCCAAATTTGAGATTTTTGTACCCATTCATAGCATTACGCATGTGAGGAGTGATGAGCCAGGAGTCTTGGAGGGCAAAACTACTGTAAAAACTGTAAGCAGTGATGGATACAGTTCTGATTACTGGCTATAAATATATTGAAATGATTCCGTTTTACTTTTAAAAAAATTTTACACTTTCTTAATATAAAAAGTGAAGGGACATTCAAAAATATACATGAATAATAATAGTTTATTTATAAGGTCCTATTATTTTAAATATTTAACACAATCACTAGAGAGTTATATGCTTGAAATAATAATAACCAAATATAACCATAATATGATTGGGTGATGGATGGTCTTCTTTCCATATCGACTCTATTCTCTGTTCTCAACATTTATCCTCTCTTCAGCACCTGACCTAATCACTACTGACTAACTCACTTTCTTAACTCCTTGAATGAAAAGAAAAGACAAAGACCCCTCTCTACCGTAAACATTGGTATTTAAGGTGACCTCTCCTCACCACAGAAAAGTGTTTTTTCCAGGGCTATCTGCTCCCTAGTGGTTATTCACAAAGATAAAGGCACACTGCCCAATGTCAAAAGTTACCTTAATTCAAATTATCTCACCATAAAACTCCTTTCTTAAAATCAATCTAATTCTTATATGTATATTTAATTTTATAATAAAACAAAATCAATAGAACATATTCCGATGTAAGTATTTGTTTGAATTCAGTTTAGAATTTTTGGTACATGAACCAATGACAATTAAATTGAATACGCCCTACCTTCAATTGAAGTATGTGGAAAGAGGTTTAATTCCTGATTTGCTTCTGAGTCCTTTATTCCACTGAAAACCAATCCAAAGGTTGAGATTCAAGTAGAAACAAGTGGATATGGTGAAGGTGCTGCATTGATAGAGGAAGGACATCCAGCAGCTTACACATTAAGGACACTGACCAGCTCTGAGAAAAAATATGGTCAGGGAGAGAAGGGGACCCTAGCTTATTTTGTTTGGTGTCAAAAGATTTGAGAAGTATGTGTTTGGGAAAACAATTCATATTCAATCTGATCACACGCATTTAGAAATAATCTATAAAAATTGTTTATGTGACATACCCAAGCAAATACAGAGAATGGATATGATGATGGATATGACAGCTTGTTGGATATGATGTGGTCAATGCAAACATAGCTGATGTTATGTCCGGACTACCTTCTAGGGAGATGAAAGAGATGGATATTATAGTGGTCCAAATAGTAGAAGAAACTGATTATCTAATAGACGCGGGAATTAGTATGACAACTTTTGACTACTAAGAAAAAGGAGAGGTTGTTTGATGGGTCTTGTTGACATAGTGAGTGTGGGCACGTTTTACACACCGATATGGTTACTAATAAATAAGTTCTTTATTATGAGTGTTTATGAATGAAATAACAGCTGCTACATAATGAACATATTGTGATTAAATTAGGATAGAGCTGTTCCTTTGAGGCTACTAACCAGTTGTTTAATAGTAGTCAATTTTGTTTTAAACACCATTAAACACTCTCCTAAAAAATAAACAAACCTTAAAAAAAATATAATGAAGAATAACTGTGCTTAAGTAATAATGCAATGAGAAAAGTTATGATTACCAATGAGGTTTCGATATTTTTCCAACATTAAGCTTATGTAATTTCGAGAAACACTATCCTCAAAATCCTCTAATAATTATACTATAATTATGTTGTGAATCCACCGGTCTCATCAAGTAAATATGAATTTTAAAAATATCCAAAATTTTCAAAGGCTATACAAAATTCAATATAAATGCATATGGAATTAATTATTTTCAGTTGAAAAAAAAAAAAATATTATCAGGTTCTTATATTCACTAAGCTTGTTGCAGAAACAAATTCAATTTTACACTACAAAATTAAGTGTTTCATTATAATGAGTTTTTAATGACTTTTCGTAGCCCACTTAAAAGTCTCAATAGATATGCATATTATTAATCGGGAGGTTCAGATCTTCAATTTCATTCTCTGCTCAATAAGGTGAAATAATTATTCTTTAGATGCAGAGTAATAGAGTTATCATGTATATTATTATCTTCTTGAAGACAACTAGCAGATCAACATTCTCCACTGAAGATATCACAGACAACATTGGGGAAGATAATCTTTCAAGTTAACTATTAGACTTCAGTATCGTAACATAAAATCCATCTATTAGAATCTAAGCATAATTTCAATATCCTTCCATAATAATAAATCATTATACTATAAAAGTGGATGGCTTATGGTATACTATTTAAAACAGGTAAACCTCCAGGTTTTTAAACTATTTATTATACCAGATAAAATTAATAAATTTTCGTAATTGAAAATTATTTAGTGCAAAAATATACATATATTTGTATTGTCAAATTAAAACAATTATTAGAATTAGGATGATTTTGAGGAAGGGAGTTTTCGGTTTAATTCTCCTTCTAATTCTCCTGAATGTCTTGTCCAGATAAGATCGTAAAGAAGCCAGGAGTAGGGTGGAGAAGCACATTGAAGATTTTCATTAAAATACATTTTATGTATTTTAAATATTATTAGTAATTTTTTTTATTTTAAGTCTATTTGTAGCTTCCATTATTTTTAAAGGAGAATGCATTTGTTATACCCACATTAAATATTTTATTTTACATATTTTTTATAAATAAACAGTGTATTTTAGCTATTAATTTATTACAATACATCCCAGGTCACAGAAAAACAAACAAACAGACCTCGACTTAATTAACATGGACTTAAAGTTTATTAAACAAGGAAGTTTTTCTAAAAGTGGATACTCTGTAGTCCAGTAGTACGCTGATAAAAAAAAAAAAAATTGCGAATAATCCATGATTTTATGAAACTTTGTGAAAGCCTCTTGAAAGAACCCTTCTTCGAAAGGTTTTAATTAACAAAGGAAAATAAATTCTACTTATTTTGCATGTA
Organism: Acanthosoma haemorrhoidale; assembly: GCA_930367205.1. Lineage (NCBI taxonomy): Eukaryota > Metazoa > Arthropoda > Insecta > Hemiptera > Acanthosomatidae > Acanthosoma > Acanthosoma haemorrhoidale. The sequence continues at coordinate 47,114,966 of OV884014.1, forward strand.
AATGCAGGAAGAGGAGAAAATTGTATTCCAAATATTTCGTTATTTTTCTTTTTTGTACATTGTATTGTTTGTTTGAGGTTTTGAAATAAAAAAAAAAAAAAAAATTCTACTTATTTTTGAAAAAAATGTTATCTAGTTTAGGATTCTGCAATTGAGAATCACCTAAATTATATAGTGTTTTAGTTATCGCTTCCTATTCAACTAAAAAGTTGACAACCTTAAAAAAGCGCAAAATTTAAATTTACTCCTTCCCTGTAAAAAATTGAACCATAGCCCAAATGAACTTTTATGTTGAATATGAAATCTACTAACACTTCCTTAAATTTTGGACATTATTTACGTTACACCTTGCAGAGTGCATACTTCTGAAGATAATAGTCAACCAGACAAATAGAAACTTGAATCAATCATTAATGAAAATATTATAACAGCAGAAAATAAAACATTTACGAGATTTAAAAACAAGATCTTGTTCTTATAATTGCTTTAAGAGTTCCTGAACCAGGAATAAATGCTAAACTACATTACCTACCATCTTTCAAACTGTGAAAACAAAATTAAGGGATTTTTTCACACCAACCATCTTTAAAAGATATACTAAAAATTTTTTTTTTTTTATTTAAGCTAAATAGAAGGTCAATTTCATATACATTTTAATGTTTTGTTTAATTACCATTAAAATAAAAATCGTTAAACTTTTAATTTATTATTTATTATTTTTGAGCTCAGGGAGGTCCTTGACAAATATTTAGGACAAGGGAATGTGTTGTCCAGTGGGTGAGAAAAGAGCATCCTTTTCCAGACCTACATAAAGTGCAAAGCGTGGCACTTGAGAGAGGCCATAAGCTAAACCAGGAAAGAAAGAAGTCAGAGATAAAGACCATCCAACAAAAAAGAATCTTATTTAAATCAATTTTTATATGGGTAACTATTTTTTAATTGTATAATTTCTTGTACCCAATTATGTTATAATGAAAAATTTGAAATATACACAATCATGCACTACAGCTATATCTGACCAGAAAAAATATTAACTGGAACTTTATAAAGTAAAATATTAATGTTGATGATAGTTACATATATATATATATATATATATATATATATATATATATATATATATATATATATATATATATATATATATACATATATTAAATTAATACATAAATTATCCTGATTTCTTGTTTTGTTAAATATTTTGACTTTCTTATTTATAAAGAGCAAAAGGAGTAATAACAAATCAAAAATTAATATTTTGTCTATTAAAGTCCCAATCAATACTATTTCATATTAATATATATATATACTTTCATTTTTTCCAGGCCATTTCCTTGTGAAGCGTTAAGGTAGCGCCTCTTTTAAGCACCTGCCGATGAATTAATAAGCCATCAAAACTGCTTAAAATATTACAAGTTTAATATAAAAAAAACTTAGGGCAGACAAAAGTTCTTTTAATCAATTAATTTTGTGTAATTGACCAATAACTTCATTTTTGTAAGTCTTAATTTACAATGGCTTAATTTAATTAAATTAAATCTTAATGGGACTATGATTTAATTTAATTAAATTAAATCATAATGTGACTATGATTCTTCCTTTCTTTAAACTGATTTATACCTAAATCTGTCTAATATATTTTATTATCAGACTAGTTATTCTAATAATTGGTGTTAAGATAACAACTTTTCAAATACTAGTGATTTAAATAACTTTAGGTTACCTAATTGTTTGCAATCACGAACATATTCATTTGGTGCTTATATATAAGAAGTGAATTTGAAACTTTTAGAAAGTTAAAAACATTCTAGTATTTTAGCTAAGAAATGTACAAGGTCGTTTTAAATTGTATATTTTTGGATTTCACAAAGTAGGTATTAGTGAGTACATTCAGCTCAATTGTCCCCCATGTGATTGTTATAATTGTTTTGTCATTTCTAAAACTTAAAAATGGCGTAGCCGCTGAAAGCGCTTTTATCATAATAAAGTATATTAGTCGGTAGACTAGCGAGAAAACTTAATTTATCAATATGAATATCCCACAACCAGCCTTCCGACATAATACGTCTTGACATTTTTATTATCACATTTTAAAGTAAATCATAATATGAATAATATGATTCTTTAAACTTTACGTCATAGTTAAATTACACATTTATAATTGTTAGAAAATAATAAAATGCTTACTGATTGAATAGAAAACGAACAAAGCGTGAAGAGTCAGCGTCCAATCGCAGAAGAATCAGTATGATCTGGAACAGTAGTATACTTCCTTTATATAAATACTGTTGACCAAATATTACCGCTAAATGTTAGGCTTTGCTATACATTTCAATAACCATTAGGACTTAAAAATTGTCTGCAGTTATAGAACAACTATGCTTTAAATAATACTTTATTTGACAATTAAAATAATTATAACATATATACAAGAACTGTCGTCAATGTTCTATTTCATCATATGAAATAGATATGTGTCTAATACGCAAAGAGTTAATAATAATATAGATTAATTAACGCTCATTTGAAGTTAGAAGTAAACTTTCAAAATTGTATGCAACGGCATTATAAAATTATTTCGTGGGATTTTTTTTTATTAGCTTTGATTGTTATGGTAGAACTGATCCGGCTATTAAACGAAATTGTAGTCGTTGTAGTCGCCATTAAACAGGCTGCATCGTGTAGCTCCGTTCTCGGCCGTTAGTAGGTGGATAATTCACTCTTTTTAGCCCGGCAGCTGGTGATTTCGGCTGTTTTTTCAGCACAATTTAGCCATTGGAACTGTATCTCAGGTATGTTATATCTTATTTATCATTTAACGAAATTCAGTTTATGTTATCTGAAACCTTGCAAACATCGCCTTGCGCATGCGCAGCTTCAAGGTATTCTTTAGCATCAAATGATTTTCCCTCCAGTTTTTGAATTAGTTGTTTACTTTGTCATTTTTGAATTATTTCCATTAACCGAAACTTATCATTATTTTCATATGATATAATCATTATGACCATCTGTTTTTTTTTCTACATTGCTATAATAGTGGTAATAAAGTTGTTTTAATTGTTAAATGTTATCATGCATCACTTTCATTTCAGAATGTCAACAGAGGTTCAATCTGTTTTGAAAGTTGACAGCTTGGGTGGATCTACAAAACGCAAAAGAGATATCATCCATCAAAAACCTGTCAATATGTCAGCAGTAACTAGTAAAAAACACAAAACTGATGACAGTAGACATTACAAATTTTCTAAAAAACGTTCCCAGAGTTTCACTGGGGGAAAGATGTTTCCGCCTTACAAGAAAAGAAAAAAGGAAAAACTAGTTCCACCTACAAAATTTCTGTTAGGTGGTAACATAAGAGATCCACTTAATTTAAATAGTTTCCAGGATGAAGAAGTTAATCGGTGAGCTGTCATTGATTATTTTTTTAAACAAGATAACAATTATTAATCTAGCTAGTGAATTAAGTTAAAAGTTATGCCACTGTATTTTAACTTTACCTAATAAGCATTGTTAAGTTGTAAATAAAAACCCTATTGTTTTAGTCATCTATTCATTGTTTGTCAAAAATAAAAGATTGTCACAGGGCTCATATTTAACTGAACCCTGACGATCTCTTTTCTTCAACCAACGTTTTTTTAAACCGTTGGTATATTTAGCTCAACCTATTAAGATTACAATTATTGTTGAAATAGTGGGGTTATTTTCCATAACTTAATCAGATAACAATTTTGGTCAGTGCCACAGCCAGAATTCAATGTATTTCTTTCTTGCGTTAGCTATCTTACTATCAAATTATTCGTATTTATTTTTCCAAGATCTCATTTCCTATTTATAGTTTAATGTTAAAGATATATTTCGTAATCTATATCTTAAGAGCAATTCTACATAACGGAGACATGTACTTCAATAATCAGGAGTTTGACAATATTTTTCCAAAGAAAGGGCTTTTCTTCACTTCAGAATTCTTTTATTTGTTAAACATGTTTCTAAAAAGGGAATATTAGTCCTTAATGAAAAGATTTGATGAAAAATTTACACAGGTGAGGTATGTAGGAAAATTAAAATCATATATAACTACCCGTTGTAAAGGGTGCTCTATCTAAAGCAACACATCAGCGAATTTTTCAAAAACCATTAAAAATAGAGAAAAATGAATGAATTAATTTGTGACAGTTTACTCTAATTTTACGTGATATAATTTATATTAGAATTTCAATGTTGTCAGTACTAGTTGTTTTTACAAAAATAAGGTTTGTGTTCCATGATAATGGTTTTGTGAAAATACTATATTAAAAAAAATTGTGTTCAGTATCATACAATTAAGGGTTTCGACAATCTTAATAATTACTTCCTATTGATTGAATTATTTTTATTATTATTCACATTCACATTAACAGTTTCTCAAACACCCCCACACTATCTCTTAATTGGAGTTTGTAGCCATAGCCGTTTTATTTTAATGTTAGTTTCATAACATTCAAAATATCATCTCTCTTTGCAAATCACAGAATGAATTAATTTTGAAAACACAATTTTAATGGCCTTGGTTAGTTACAGTTCTAAAATTAAAAAAAAAAAAAGTATCAGGGCTACAAGATCTTTAATTTGTTTCCCTACTCAATACAATATAAACTAAAAAAAATTATTTTTATTACCAATTAATTAATTAATAATTATGTTCTATGAAGCTAAAAATATTTTTCATGTTGTTGGATAATCAAATGTAATCTCAGTATAAAATTTCATGTTTATTGCCCTAACACTCACAATTGTTGTCAGGCACAGGTGAAAACAAGGGTTTCTGATTTTGAAAGAATTAACTGACCTTAAAAAAGAATTAATTATTTTAAAAAGTACAATGTTGTATTTCATCATTCAATATCTCACAAAAATAGTATCAAATGATAACATCTGAATAGTAAATGGTAAGCATAGCATAATTTTACGAGAGAGGGAATTCATTAGCTTTTGCAAAAATAAATAAAATTTTCTAATATCAGTATTAGTAATAAAACCAATCTTCACTTTTAAAAGATTAAAATAACAAAATTTGGTTTGCATATTGAGGAATTTACCTTGGGTCATTTTAAATTAGATTTTAATATATAAAGATGTCAATTACTTTTCTGAATCAAATATATTTGCTTATATATCTTTGTCCTGTTATTATCCGTATCAACTTAGTTAAACAATGGTCAGAAATGTGGCTGATATTGATATTGGTTTTAATTTAACTTAAGTTAGCTTAATTAAAAAAACAAAAGTTCACATTCCACTGGTTCTAGTGCTATAAGCGTATATTTTAAAGATTAGTTAATATAATTTTTAAATACTGAAATTGTTTTAATTGCAGGGCTATGAATGCAGTAACACCCGAATCATCACCTTTGCCAACCCCTAAACATAGGAAAGGAGAAGTTGAAGTGATCATCCCAGCTGATATTAATGATCCACTTTCATTGGCAGGTGGTGAAGACAATGATGAAGCTTATGCTGCCTCATTCAATACAACTCCTCATTCGACAAAGAAACTAAAGAAAAAAAATAAAAAAAAACGATTTAAAGCTGGTGGCAGTACTAAGGATGAACCTGATGCTAAGTAAGGGTTTAATTATTTTATGGTAACCTTATTGTAATTGTTTTATACCTATTATATCAGCTTGTATCCTTCACTATTATATATTTTACTAAATATAATTAATTTTAGTTATTAAACCACATTATCCTTTCTGAGTTCTGAGATTAAAGGTTCAAAACATTCAAGCCTTTCATAGTTCAGCTAAGTGAATTCATTTAATCATTAATTAAATAAATTTTACTGTTCAGCTTTTTTTCAATTTTCTATTGAATCTCTCCCCAGCATTCGGTCTATCATTGACTCTACTCCCAACACCTTTATCTCTTCAAAATGTTCAAAAATTGGATTGTAGTGTGAAAACACTACAAGAGTTCATTAAATGGTTGGGTGAAGGTGGAATTATAGTGTTTACAAAATTTCTAAAATTGTCCAAAGATAACTTCTTACCTTCAACTAACTATTTGCTTGACTTCTTTTCAGTAATTGTGTATTTATATATTTTTTTCCGAAATCAGAAACCCATATGTTTTCACACGTGTGTTTGTCTGTGAGGTTAGTCCCCTATTTAACCTATAAACATGAAATTTTATATCTCGATTCCATTTGATTACCTGACAACATAAAAAATATTTTCAACTCCATGAAACAATTGGTCATAAAAATAATTCCCATCATTTATAGTAACAGTATTGAATTAAAGGTTCTGTCTGTTGCCCTGATTAATAGTATCCAATTTTTATTTTCGAACTAAATATACAAAACATTAATGCTCTGATAGTGCCAAAAATGAAACCAGTCCTGTGGGACATTACATCATGTCATAATTAATTATTACTTGGTAATAAAATAGTAAATACTTTTCAGCATATTGAATATGGTATCAAATTAAAGAATACATAACCCTAATTAATAATACGTAATTTTTGCTTTCAATTTTTTAACTGTCGTTACACAAAGTAATGAAAAATGTTATTAAAATTGTGTTCACAACTTTGATTTATTCTGTGTGAAAATGATACTTCGTATATTTGTTCCATTTAATGCCCTAATGGTGCTGAAAATAAAAACCAGCCCCTCCGTAAATTGGAACGTGTCATAATTAATTTATTACTTTGTATTTAATAAATAAATGTTTTCCTATTCTATTGAGTAAGGTATTCAATTAAATATCTTAATGTGTTGATTAAGAATATGTAGGCGGGGTTTAGTGTATTATGAATACAAAATAAAAATATAAAATGATATTGACTATTGTTTTTATGTTTAAATAAAACAGCTATGACTGTGGTTAAAAAATCTTATTACAATTACCCATACACCGTCCTAATCAATGGTGGGTGCTTTTGAATGTCTATGTTAATAAATATAATTATTAAAATCAACAAAGCCCTACATTGGGTGGCACTACATTTAACTGTTTTTTAAAGCACTTGACAATGACAGCGTAACCTACTGAAAGCGCATGTAAGTTAAATGCATGTAATATTTGGGTAGACACCTAAATGTTTTTCCTTTCAACTCATCCCTTTGAAAAACATATAATTTAGGGGGGAACAATTGAATCGTAAAATGTAGTTTTGCAATTGTAACACAGTTTGTTCATATAGTATTGGATGTTTCTTAAAAATTCATGAAATTAACTTTGACCACTAGATATCTAAACATATTATACAATATAATACACATACTGTTCTTAAACAAAGGTTTATTGAATAGGATTAGCATTGAAGTCTGAGTAATACTGTTTGTATTATAACCTTTGTAATAGTAAATTCATTTGTAAACATAGAAGAATGATATATTATATCCACAATTGTTAATAATATAAGATGACACTACCGATACCAGATACCTACACCGATACTGGAAATTATAGGTATTATATCATCCAATAAAAAAAATAGGGTTATTGTGTTTTTGTTGTTTTATTTTTTTTTTAAGATATTTAAATTCTTTAAATATCCAGATTTTACTTTAAAATAGTAATTAGTTTTCATTATAAAGCTATAATTTTTTTGTAAGGATTGCTGAGGTTTTTTTTTACTGGCATGCACAATAAAACAATGACAGAAAAATTAAAGAATTGAAGTATTTTCGGTCGGTAAATTTGTCTCCCCTTAAAACTGAGCCCTCTCATATCATTCAATAGATTCATCCTTTAATTGATATTTTCTTCCCCATCATATTAAAAGTTTTTATATTAAAAAAAGCTTAGATATGTCTTATCTTTATTTTTGCAGGCCAGAAGAAATGAAACCTGAAGAAACCAAGGTAGGTAACACAGTGGCTGAAGTTACATTAACCGATGAAGTAGATAAACCAAAAGATGATGAAAAAGAATCTAAGTGGCTAAATCTTAGTGGGTTGGAGAAAAACAAGAAGAAGTCTGTACAAGAAATTCATGACAAAATTGTTAGTCCTGTTATACCGCAGCATGGTCCTTGGCCAGGACCAGGTAGATACAGGAAGCCAGGTCTCCGTAAATCTAATCAAGTCAAACCAAAATTTAACAATAAGCGCCTCAAATTTCAATTTGGAAACTATAACAGGTTAGACATTTTTATAATATATTATAGTGGTATTAAAATGAACTGTACTCATAAATTTCACTTGATATTAATTAATTACTACCCCTAAGTAATTACCTATCTTACTTCACCCTCTTAACCACATAGATTTGAATAGGTAATATCATGAAAACTTGAACAGTCGTGGTAACACAAGGTAGTAACGTCTTTGTTATGAACTAATACTTGCATCAGGTTTTAATAACATTAATAATAAAACAACTTTATTAAATATTGATTTTATTCCTTTACTTTGATTTCTTTATTCTTTTATTAATCATTAAGGTTGGGTTATGACATACCAATTACTCATACTTTTACTGTCTTTAACAGTAAACACCTAATAATCTAAACAACACTGGAAATAATCGAAACATTGGAATGTTCTTATTTTTGGTGAAATGTAAATAGTTCTGTTACTTGCGGTTATCTTGAAATACTACTATAAATTCTTGATGAGATACAAGCTTCCATCCGTTTCGATGTCTTGTTCATGTCAATCAAAAAGACTGAGATAAAGAAGAAACACTTCTTCAGTAATCCAAGACAGAATCTTCTTACATTTCGTCTTATCGATTCGTCAGTAATACCTTGTCTGCATAAGTCCTCACCTCGATCCTAGTTGAAGACTCTTGAAGAAAACTCCTTTTTCTTCTCCTCAAACTGTTTCCCCCTTCCTCAATGCTTGTGGCATCCCTTCGTTTCTATTGGCTCCATTCAATCTAAATCACTCTTCTGTATGTGTAGCAATTATAATGATTCTTATTTTTTATCTGGCCTTATCCACAATTAATCACAATCAATAATTCTACTTTAACAAACTAAATAAATTTATTATCTATATTAATATTTCAAAATAAAATTAAAATATCTAATAACATATTATTTTGTTTAATAGTTTTAGCAAGGGTTATTTAATAGGGATACTGGTGTCTATTTTGATCTTGACTAAGGAGTCTGCTCCCTTTAAACCAATCATTTAACCCTCAAATTTTTATGTATGGGTATAATAATCATTTGAATTCATTATAAGAAGTTTAACTTGAATTGTCTGCAGTCTTCTTGTTGTGGCTCCTTTCTTCTTAATGCTTTACAATAACACACAATGTGGCTTATTCATAGAATTTCTTGAACACTCAATTTTTCAACAGTAGTATAAACATCGCAGGATTGTGAACCTGTATAAAATTGTGTTTCAATATAAAGTGTTACATTAAATTTTGATTCTTCTCAAGATTTATTGTTTAAAATAAAAGTAATGGTAACAACCAAGAATCATTTAGAAACTATTCAATTTTAGTGCTACCTGTAGAACTAAAGGTGTTAAAAATTTACTCTTCCTGTACCCAAAACAGAAAATTCTAAAATAAAATTTAAGAAAGATCTTTTAAAAACAACATTTACAAGTCAGCTTGCTAACCACTAAGCAGTTTTAATGGCTGTAATTACAATTCCTTCCGTAAGGTATTACATTAAAGTTCTCATTGCGCTCAACTGTTATTAAACAAATGTGGGGAAGTCAAACTTATAGAAAAACACCTTCTCCATCATTAACATTTTTGCAGTCTTAGAAAGGGTGTGGGATCTTGATTTAGACTGGCCACATGGGTTTTAGGAGTGGAATTGGAAGGATGTGTTAAAAAGTATTGTGTTAAGTTGCATGTATTTGCATACAGTAGTTTGTAAATATTAATTACAGAGTTTGTGATTAAGTGCAAGGTGTCTAAAGTTTTTGAAAGAAAGTATCCACTGTAATTTAATGGTGGGGTTTGTAATGTTTTGTTTTAAATCATATGTTAGCATTTGGTTAGTAAAAATAGGTTCTGTGATTGTTTTATAATAGTTTATAGAGTTTATGTTAAAAAATAAACTGATAAAGTTAAATAGGACAAATGCTAGTCCAGAGATAGTATATACATTACAGTGGTTCTGCTTTTGTAAAAAATATTTTACTTCCTTAGCATGAAAGGTAAAAGAATTAATAAAGAAACTGGTCAGGTATCAAGTACTGTCTACAAATTAATTGAACCAAAACTCAATTCTTCGAAATCAATTTAATGCTATTAAAGAAATTCAATGTGATAATAAAGATATAACCCTATATAGGTATTTTATTAGTAACATTTTGTTTCTATTATTACGTCTTTATTTGAATAAAGAGTGTGCTCATAATTGAATCCATATCAACTGGTTATATTTTGTACTTTTTATTTTATTATTGATTTTATATTTATTGTTTGTTCCAGAACCAAGTTTCATTTATTATTATTCATTCTTATATCATTAATACATTTCGATTGAATATTGTACTGTTTATTGATATACTAAGTGCTCCTTATAGTTTGTGATTAAGCCTAAGGGTGTTATACCTTTGGGGGATACAACCACCCCTGTTAATTAGTTGAATGTTGTGTTTAGTTTCCTTCCCTTAGTTTCATTAATCTTATCTGGCAGCTATTACCCTTTAATTCTTATGTGTTGGTTTACTTTGTCATTCCATGTTTTACACGAAGTTATGATGTTTTGCATGTTAGTTTTGTTTTATGCCTCATTGATTGACACTGTATATGAGCATTAATGACAACCGCCATATAAATATTTAAAAATAAATTATTAGTATAACATCCCCATAGTAAATTACATTTCATAATGATGTAGCTTGGTTAAAAAAAAAAAAAATCCCTTCATATATAGTAAGGTATCAAATTAAAGATCCTGATTAATAATCTGTAATGTTCTTTTTTTTATTTTTGAATCATAGTTACACAAAATCATTAAATAAATCTGACATTAAAATCATGTTCGTAGGTTTAATTCAAGTGGTGATATTTTTAGTGGCATGATATTATTTTTCATGGTATCTATTTGATTGATGCTAAACATATTAGTAATCTTATGTAAAATAATTACATATTCCTATAATTTTCAAAAGCCTCTTCATTATTTTTCACAGTGTTGATTTTTCTTTTAGCACCAAATATACTATATGTAAAAGATCATGCCTGTAAAAAAAAACACTTAGCTAAAGTTGCGAACATGATTTTAATGACTTCCTGCAAATAAATCTTAAAAAAAAAACAATACATTAGTTGTTTATTGTTACTCACAGGACATTCAGTTCTTTAAATTTAAACCCTACTCTAAATATAGAGAAATATGTTTATTTTGTGATTCAGGGTAACTAATAATTTACTAAAACTCATGTTGTATCAGGATTACATTTTTCATTTTTCTCCAATGCCAAATGGGACCTCTACGTCAAATTTCCTGTCGCTAGCTTGAACAGGGTGCTCTCAAAGACTAGAACAGACAAAATGTGAGAAAAAAAATGGCAAAACCCTAAAAACCATAACTAACATATTTATTTACTATAAATCTAAGTTGTTGGTAGTTGCATTTATAAAGTGTTTATTAAATTGTCTTTTGTTTATTTGAAGGTATTACGGTTACCGTAATCTTGGTCAAGATAGTGATCCAAGATTGAAGGTTTTTTCAAGCCTACAACACTACATAACTGGAAGTGATGTACTAGATATTGGCTGTAACTCAGGTATGATTTATTTAACCATTTATTCTGTATTTTTTTTTTTTAATTTAAATACAATTTATGAGGAGTAAATCACCTACCTCCTTTAGATTTACATTAATGCTATGAGTTAATTTTCATTGTAGAATACATAGTCAATATTTAACACAAATAATAGGCATGTTTAATCAAACAAGATTTTATAATCGCTTATTTTTTAGGTGTTATAAGCCTTGCTATGGCTCAAGAATTTGGTGCAAGATCGGTGGTTGGAATTGATATCGATAAAAGTCTTGTCGAAACTGCCAAACAGCGATTAAGGAAGTACTCCAAACAGTTTCCAGCCTATATGCCTTGTGTCTATGGTCCAGTGGATGTTCCTGGTTTCCGAGACGTAATTCCGTTCCCAAATAATATCACATACATTCAGGTCCGTCATTATTAATTCGTACTCATAACTTTTCTTCTATTCATTACCCCCTTCATCATAGCATGGAATTTATATTTATTGTAGGATGCTGGTGTGTAATTAAATAAATATAATTTTATTTTGCCTCTAACCTTTTGTATAATTAAACTTGTCATTATAAGGTGACTGAAGATGAGGCAGCTAAGGAAGCTGATTGATAATGATGATTATAACTGAACTGTCCAAAAAAGTTGGCAAAATAAAATTATTGTGAGCAGACATCAAATTTATTTATTCAATATAAAATTTAGTGGTATGTGCTACACTCCAGCTCCTAAAATTCTATCTTATGTAAGCGCCCAACTGTGCAATTATATATAGTTTATATTTCAGAAGTTTTTCTTGATTTTGTAAATTCAATTTTAGCACTTCACTTTTATAATATTTAATTATTTGTTATTTATTACGTCCAGTTACAAATCTTATTCTAACTTATACAGCAGTTTTTAAATGTTAGGGCATTATTTGGTATCAAATGCAGAATCTGGATAATTGAAACAAATATCTATGAACTGATTAAGTTCATCGTAGCAAAATTAAAATATCGCCTAAATTAAGTGTATTTGTGAACTTGGCACGTTGATAGGAAAACAGTTTTGCAATGGCAGTCAAAGATCCTAAATATGAGTATATAGTTCAGTTTTCTTTTAAAAGTTCATTATTATGTATTAGCAGAACAATGAATTTCAAACAATATAAAACAATCTGTGAATAAATTCAAAATATAAATGAAATAATTGTATGCCTAATGAACTATATGCTTATTACATCAACTATTGCAAAGATACTATAAACAACGTGTTGGTAAATGATGGTCTATGCTAAATAACAAAAGTTAAAGAATGACCTTCCCTCAGAATCCATTAAACTGCATCATTAATTTTGATTGCACTGTTTGAGACCTGGTTGTATTAGTAATTTACATGCATTGGCAGAGTATTAAGCAAAATTATGTATTGTTTTCATTCTGAATATCGAGTGGTTTTTTTGGGGGGGGGGATCAGCGCTTAGCTTAAGAGTGAACAGTTTTATTCTTAAAAAATCAATGATAAAAGTCTACATACATGAGCATCTAATAGTTTGTGAAAGAAAATCTTTATGAATCTGCCCAATCAGTTCACATTTGATAAGCGCTGCATAATTTTTATTTTATTTTTATCAGGATGCAGAAATACATATATTTAAACATCCTGCATTAATAAACATCCAAATAATAAAATCCATCTTTTTTTTTTTTTTGTTCTGGGGATGTTAGCCAAAGAATTCGTCACAAAACAAAAATATTTTTTAGTATAGATATTTAACTTGAGATAAAGATTCTTTGAACTTCAGTAATTTATAAATTATAAGAAATTTTTTTTTTTTATATATTTTGTTACGGTTGCTGCATTTTTTAGGGTAATTATGTCCTGGATGATGATGTATTAATAGAAATGGAAAAATCCCAGTTTGATGTTATTCTCTGCTTATCAGTGACTAAATGGTTCCACCTTAATTGGGGTGATGATGGTTTAAAGAGGGCATTTAAAAGAATGTTTTCTCAGCTTCGTCCTGGTGGCGTACTGATTTTAGAACCTCAAGATTGGTCTTCATATTCAAGGAAGAAGGCACTTACTGTAAGTCATGATTTTGTGGTCCTTTTAAAATTACTCAACATTACTATTAAATTACTTTTACAGTGGAAATCCTTAACTGTCCGCCTAGCAATAGGTGTTATAAAATTTGTTCATTAGTTCTAGTTCATATGTGTTATACAGTTTCAAATTAAAACCTATTAAATCTTACACCTAGTGTTTACATAGATTTATTATTTGTTATAGTACTCCTAATAGTTTATTGATTTGTTCATTATCAGTGTTATTAATCTAATAAAAAGTTGGATTACCCGTCCTGAGCTCGGAACCGAAAGGGCAGGTTAAGAGGATGCCACTGTACGATAAAGTACACAGATTGACGTCTTGATACATTATGATACAGGCTTAAAAACAAGTCAATTTGTTGGATTTTTCTTTTAATTTTTTTTTTTAAAAAGGCCTACAATTTTAGGTCTGTGCATGAATATTTTTTAGCCCGCAAAAAGTTCTTAATTTATCATCAAGTGCTTTCCCAGCCAACCAAAGCTCCAAGATTGTTCCTCCCCACAACCAAGCACTGGCTAGGAGAGGGAGGTATAATATTCCCTTGACAGATTGTTATAGTTGAAGGATGTATCATATAAGGAATCCCTAAGATCATCTGAGCGCTTATCTCTATAAAACAGGAGATAGCTTGTATCAGCTGCGAGGGAAATCGCGACTGTGTTGCAGGCAGAGGTTTATGCAATCATCACTGCTGCCTTACACCTCAAACATAGTTAGCCAGCAACCAGCTGCATAAATATATGCTCAGGCGGTAAATCAGCAATCATGACACTAGTCTCTAGTGAACCTAAATTGCCCCTTGTTAGAGAAGGCAAGTGTCTGCTAACTGCCCCAAATGAGAATTGGAGGCGGAAACCTCCTATCATTTTTTGGGAGAATGCGAGCCATTCAACAAACTAAGGTTTCACACCTTAGGCTGTGAGAGAATTCCATTAGAAGAATTGATTCCATTATATGGTGGTAAATTCTTGTCTTTTTTACAGATAGATTTCAGGAGGAACAGTATTGTGCAATGGGTATTATACAAGGGCTATAGGCCTAGTCGTCAGGCCCATCATTTTTTTTTGTCCCCCCCTCCCTCCATTACATCTATCTATCATCAAGTGCTTTAGACAACTTTAGGTTGTCATCCTCGGGCTTAGATATATGTGTTCCATGCTTGCCTACTTTTCTATTTATCTTAATATGAAAATAATTGTTTACAGTAGTTACATTCTTATGTTCTTTGTTACCAACATACTGTGGCACTTGCCCAGACAGTGTTTGTTGAAAGAAAGCCACATGACCTACTTTAGCAGGTTTCAGTTGTCGGTGGGCATTCAGTGAGTGGGATTTGTGCACTCAAATTGATATGTCGTCAGATCAAAATAATTGTAAAAGAAAAGCAGTCGGAGAATCAATAAATTTGACAGCTATAATTTTGTTTTCCTTAATTCACAGTATTCTTCAAAATGCTAGACCATATGAAATTTTGAAAATAAAAACTATTCTATACTTTTTTTTCCTGTGAAAACGGCCTAATATTGTTTTTTTAATTTCCGTCCTGAGAATGCCTCAATGGGCTAAATATAACTGTATTATTTTACTAATTGTATTGATTAAACAAGGCTTTCATTTCATAAATGTATTTTCATGACTATTTACCAAAATAATGTTATTATTTTTGATTTAGGAAATTATTTGGACTAACTACCAAAGTATTAAGCTGTTTCCTGCAAAGTTTACAGAATACCTGCTCTCAGAGGTAGGATTTAGTAAATGTGAAGTTGTAGGAGCTCCTGATCATCCCCAAAAAGGATTTCAAAGGCCGATCAAGTTATTTACAAAGGGTGAAACTCCTCACAGTCAAACACCACGTGAAGATGATTCTCTGGTCAAAGTAAACAGCAGTGTTATTCACGAAAGTTTTAGTTCAGAAACACTTCAACCCGAAAAAGTCTTATCTAAAAATCCAAATGATCCTGAGAGCAGTGAAGAATTACGGGAAACAGGTTCTGCAATAGAAAATGATATTACAGCATCTGAAAGTACTCAAATATTGCCTATTGTCAAATATGAAGCTACTTCGAACCTGTTAACTGAAGGAGATGATAATGAAAGTGAATCGGGAGGAATAGTTTAAAAACAAACTGTAGCGTTCTAAGTACAGTGATTAAGGCCTCTTCCAAATATCACTCAAATGGACGCAAATCATATCTGTACAAATTGGTTATAACCGGGTGAATCGAGTATTGTGGTAAATTAGATACCTCACTAGTTAACTAATGCTACACACCGTGAAGAAGAGAATAACTTGTGATGTTATGGTATATGTCTGCACTAATTAAATTACTTGCTAATTCACAGTGTGTGGCGACCCCCCCCCCCCCCCC
The DNA here is from genome assembly GCA_930367205.1 of Acanthosoma haemorrhoidale. NCBI lineage: Eukaryota > Metazoa > Arthropoda > Insecta > Hemiptera > Acanthosomatidae > Acanthosoma > Acanthosoma haemorrhoidale. Next base: position 47,131,118 of record OV884014.1, read on the forward strand.
CCATAAGTAAGATATCTCATTTTCCACATAATTTTATATAACTAGTTATTCCCAATTAAAATGGATGTATTATAAAATAACTTGAGAAATCTCAAAATAAAAAACATTAAGCTGTAAGCATTATTTGTACCATGTATATTTCTTTTTTTACCTGTCTATAAATAATTATGTATTTAATGTAAATTATTAAGAAGCAAAGAATCCTTTTGCTATACCAAAAAAGTAATTAATGCAGAGTATTTATTTAATGAACATGAAATTGAATTATACAATGAAATGTACCAATTATCTTCAAGGGTTGACCTGCAACTCATAATAATATAATAGGAAATTAGTTATTAATATAATTTCTTAAGGAATATTTATTAATTTTGCACGTTTTTTTTTTCTTTTGTGTTTTAAGGCATGTCAATCACTGGGAGCGTTAATGCCCAGCAGTATTTTAAACATTAATCTGTAGATCTTTTATTTATAGTTATTTTTGTCAATCTTATATACACTGGTGTCTGGAGATACAAGAACAGTTAAGTTGATATTTTTTAGTTATGGTAAATTAAACTCAGTAAAAATAGTATATCATCAAATAGATCTCAATCTTTCATTTGAAATAATTATATATTAGTATTAATTTGATGATATATGGTGAATGTAGTAATGTTAATTATATCGTAAAAATAATTCTTTTTATTTTATCAGTTATAGTTATTTGTATTATATCAAATTCTTTTTATTTTAAAAATAAAAATTTGAGGTAAGGTTATATAATTAAAGTGTTTTTTATTTAAAAATATTTTATTAAAATCTGTACATACTTTTCTTCTTTCTATGAGGTTTATCTGTGTTTAATGCACATATGTTGTTGAAATAAAATCACATATTTATAAAGTAATGGTTTTTTTGTATTGTGTACAAAAAATAGTGTTATGTGATTTAAAAAACAAATTATACAAGAAAATAAAAATTGCTGCCTGAAATGCTAATAATTTACAAGTGTGAAATTATTATTTACATTTCGATATTCAGGGTCATTCCAGATTACTGTTTTTGTACATCAACCCACTTTGTTCTTTCAAATTAAATCTTTTAATATCTTCTAATGAATTCCCTTTTTTTTTCTGAAATAGTAACTCACCTACCTAAAGTCCTTTTATAAACTTTTTCCTCTTTGAAAGTTATAAGCTTAAAGCACCATGAAAAATTAGTTATCTTCTTATTACCGTTATTATTGCTAATTAGCAGTTCTTTAGGTGACTCAGAATATCTATTTCTGATAGTAATTTTTATATATTACAGGGTCAATTTTACTTACTGTGAAATAACATCTATAAAATGTTTATCTAATTTACTATAATTTTCAACTAAATAAATTAATTTGTAACTTCTTCAATTGTAAGAATTCGGAGTTAATTTTTATTTAACTTAAATTATCAATTGCAATTTGTTACAAAGGCTATTTGCGATATTTTTCTACTGCTAATTTTCTTCATTGTGTATATAAGCATAGTTTTGTATAGTGTTAGTTTGTATTATATCAAAGAACTCCCTATAAATATAGGGATAAAATTTACTATTAAATCAAAACGTTTTAATATTGTATAAATGAGTAATTCAATGTATAGTTTTGTTATTTTAATAATGAATGTTAAATTTATTTTTAAAGAAGTTTCTATTGTGTTTGGAGGTTGGTAATTTATCAATACAATCTTCCATGTTTTTGTTTATATTTTATAGAGGTTTATTATGTATTAGCGTTATCAACTTTGATTGGAGAGAAAAGTACAGTCATTATTAAATATTCTCGCATTTATTTTTGGTAGTTTTCAAATGTATTTTTCAATTTCTTGTGGTATTCTCAATAAATATCCTGTTTTAGAAGGATTCTTTGTAGTGTTTAATATTGTAAATAGATAATAAATGTTTTGTACACTGATATTAATTGTCATTGTATGTTAGTTTGTATTATCCCCTGTAAAATATGAATACAGATACTTATAGATATCAAAATTTATTTATTTTGAATGAGTTTCTTTTTTTTTCCTGTTGGCTGTAATTCTTATAAAAAAAAACTTATAATATTATTTGTGGCAGTTTGATTTTGTTTTCTCCCAAACCAAAAATTCCACAGAATGCTTCTAAACTAAAAAACCTATTGGAACACTTGTATCAATTTAAAATTTTAGAATCACTTTTTTTGTTTATTAAAATTACATTATGATAATAACAGGTCTGTGGTTTTTTCTACCATGGACACTCTTGGGAATAAATGTTGTGTTGCCCTAAATTAGCTTCTTTGGGGTACTTACATGTTTTACTTAAGAAAGAACATAATAACTTTCAATGTATTAAATTTTATTGGAATTGGTGTTATTAACCCCTCAGTGTCTACTGTGTGATATGGGAGGGGATGAAATTCAGAACATCTTTGGTGCTCTGCTATTTAATATCCACATGTTACTCAAATAATTAAATCAAATGTGAGCTGTGCTGCCCTCAGAAATTGTCAGAAAAAAGTTTACTTTTGTCAATAAATCATTCTATTTTTTTCAATACAGCTTTAAACATGTGCTGTATTCTTTATTTAATTCTTCAAAGGGCATATCTCATCCTTCATATTCTTTGTCTTTTAAGAAATGTTAAATCTCATTATTCGCCCAGTTGGGGACTCCATGATGCCACACACTTGTTTGCACTTGAGAGTGGTGGACGTTGTTTATATTGTGACTAATAAACATTCCATTTCAACCATTTGACAATTGTTTACTTCTCAATGATCCTGGATAAAACTGTAATTTAGATACATTTCCAATGACAAATTGCAGTATGTGGGTAACTACACCATTCAAAATTATGAACAATTATTTAGATTAGTAATTTGTAGTTCAATTGTAATTGATAAAGACCAAAAGGAAATCTATGATTATCCAGTATGTTACTGTCTATTTTGAATAGTTCAAAGGTATAATTAAAATCTTGTCCATACCATCCGAGAAACCCTCTGATAAAAAAATTAGGTAAATATGCAGTATGACACCATTAAGAGTTTTGAATATCTTACTAAATACTTCATCTTCATTGATATCCTAATTAATACTGAATTAGTTTTAACTTACATTCAAAAGCAGTTTCTCCAAGAAGCCCTGACTGATGCTGGTACTTTTTTGTAACCATGGCTGCAGCAGTTCTATTTATTTAAATTTTTATAACTTTGGGATTGTAAGGATTACTTTATTTTTCAAATGTATCCTTACCTTTATCCTTGTGTCATCAAATGGACTTACCATGCAACATATGCCACTATAGAAGTCACCGCTAGAGTTAAAGTTAAGAACACATTTTCAATACCTGTGCAATTACACTTTTACAGCTTTCATATGATCCCCTATTTACTCAATATGATAGAAACTTTTTTTTATTACTGTGAAATTACTTAATGATGACTTTATTATTAAACTTTTTTTTTATTACTGTGTAATTACTTAATGATGACTTGTGATTTCCCATGGAACTGACTTTACTTTTAGTACCATCAGGATGCTAACTTGCATATATCACCTCTTTGTGTAAAACACAGGTTGTGTTAAAATCGTAAAAACTATTTTAATTAGTTTACAAATTTTTTTAAGTTTCATTTTAGAAGAAACATTCTATTTTATCTTTTTAATCGCTAAACCGAATTTAATGATTTTGTTTTTGCTTATTAATTTTTCCAAATTATATGTTATTCAAAAGGTTGAAAGCAGAAGGCACAGAACCTTTTAGGTATCTACCCACAAATTACATGTATTTAACATATATGCATTTTTGGCACACTGCCATTAAGAAGTATTAAAAAATATAGTTAAGTAAACAGTATCATACAATTAAGACTTGTTAATCTTACTAATTACTCTCTTTATTTCTTAAGTTTTATTGAATATTTAACAACACACACCCCATTGATTGGTACTGTGCCTACAAATTCGTAACCACATCCACAGCTGTTTTATTTTTAAAAAAATGGTCATTACATCAATTATGTATTTTTTTGTAAAAATAAACTACTAAACCCATTTTCTTATACTACTGCTAACTGCTAAAAAGATATTCTTAATCAGCACGTTCAGACCATTAATTTTATACCCCTTACAGAGCATACTAGGGAATTTTTTTTTTTTCAAAACACCATAATTAACTGATTAATGGGTTATTCTTCTTTTTTTTTTGATCAGATTACTTTTATTTTTAGCATCATCAGGGGATCAAATTGGATTACCATGCAAAATATTATGCCACTAAAAAAAAAACACAGTTTACTGAAAGTTGTAAATATGATTTTAATGATAGTTATAACGATTTTTGTGTAATTGAAGTTCAAAAATAAAAATTACATGCTATTAATAAGGGTGACGCAATCTTCAATTTGATATCCCACTCAAAATTATTAGAAAATATTTATTTGTTTATTATCATGTAATTAATTAATAACCCTAAATTATTAGTTTTATTGAGTTGAAAACATTTTTTGTACCTTCAGGTAATCAAATGAAAACTTGATATTAAATTTCATATTTTTAACTCATAATTTCCAAGCCAAATAGTCAGACAGACCCACTTATATATAATAGTAAGTAAGGGTTTCAAAAAATCAAAGTAACCTCTTAAAAACTTGGCGAGATAATTTTTTATTGGTAAAGTTTAGAAAGGTAATTTACTCATTTATATAAATTAATATGCATCTCTGCCCATAATTTTGGTTTTCTTTGATCCTTCTCAAAATCAGAGATGCTCATGTATTTCTGTATCTGTCTGGCAATTGTGAGTTCCCTGCTTGACTTATTAAAATGAAATTTTATGTCTAGCTTCAATATTTTTACTTAAAGGAATGAAAAATACTTTCAGCTCTATAAAACGTAAATAAGAGTTATTAATTAATTATTAATAAAAAAATTAATGATTTTATGAAAGTGTTGGAGAAAAGGCTTTTTAATGTGTATGCTAATAAAACTGAAGAAGTCAACCAAGAGAGAGTAATTAGTAAGATCTTTGAAACCCTTAATTGTGTGCTATTGTACACTTACTCATTTACAATCTATATTTGGTGTGTTTATTATACTTCAGGTTTATTAATACTAGTTACTTCCAATTTTAATTAGAAAAATATTTGCTAATTTAATTCAAGTTTTCATTTGCCTCAATACTTTTGATCCTGACTGGGTAGAACAAAATTATAAATTTAAAATAATTTATGGTCACAAAAATGAATGAATTATGAACCATTAAGTTTTGTAGCATCCGTGTAGTCATTGGTAATTTTTCTTATTAATAACTTTATGCATCAGAACTACTCATGTAACCCTGAGATATTTTAACTTAAAATAAACTGTTATCTTAATATTAACTGTGTCATTATAAAGTTCCCTTCCTTTTGCTTTAAGTCTTAATAAATAAAAATAAAATATATATTAAAATTGTAGGAATCTCTTCACTATTGAGGTGGTTTTCCTGGAAAGCATCACATTTCCTTTTCACCAGTAACTGTTTCATTTTTTGTTTAATGAAATTGAGGAAAAAACGCATTTATGAAAATATGTTTTATGATGCACCCATGATGCACAATATTAAGATAATTTTAAAATTCAGTAAAAATGTATCTACATTTAATCTCTTGAATCATACTGTAGCGACCGCTAACTACATAATATAAATCACCCTATACTCTATTGCATATATATTGTAAGCAAAAGTAAAATAACATGAACTAAATGTATTATAAACAAATGTAAATCATTGTAAAAGTGTTAAGCAATAAAAGGCGGAAGCCAACTAAGTCATAAACGAGAAAGGGTCACCAGCTGGCAGTCATAAACATGAAAGGGTCACCAGCTGGCAGTCATAAACTTGACAACCCTTTAGGGGGCCTCTCTACCTCCAGGGGGCGAGGGGTCGGGTAATTAGGCGTGGGTACAGCACCACAGGTGTCCACAGCCCCCAATCACCAGATTAGACCCTCGCAGCCTCCCAGCAGGAAGTAGAGAGGGTACTTAAGGCAGGGCTACTGGCCCTGTTAGTCAGTCTCCTCATCCGCCTCTGAGTCTCTCGCGACCTTTACTCGGTGACGCCTTAAGCCAGGGCTCCTGGCCCTGGAAATGAGTCTCTTAGTCTCTCTCGCGAGTCTCCTGTGGCTTTTACTCGTGACGCATGCTTGGTTTCCGCTCGAACTCTGAAAACTTGACTAATTCTTTATGAAACCTCTTCTCTTGAACATAGTGCATTGTCGGGCACATACCTATCATAAATGGAGTCAGATAGTAACGCCGTCATGGAACGATTGTCCATGTTATAAACTCGAACAATCCGCACTTGTCACCAGGGCTAGGGTGATCAGGCTCCTCCCTAGTGACGACCCGACACATCCATTGCCCAAATATTTAAATATTATTTGTCCTTCATATTTCAGTTAATAATTATGTCATGAATAAGCTATTCGATGACTTGATTTCAATACCCAAGAATAAACAGTTTATGGTTCTTCCACTATCACTGAAAACCCAGAGAACATCATGTCAAGGAAAGAGCCTTTAGATTTACTTTAAAAAAAATTAAGACATACCATTAAAATATCTGCACTTCTTATTAGAGGGTGGAAAGATAGAGCAATTCTTGAACATTGATCGTAATAAACAATAAACCTGAAAACAACTGCACTTCATGACTTACTGTAGACCTGGCACTGGAGGTAATGAAGTGTCAATCATCACTTCAGTACTGAATTGTTAATTTGATTCACTTAAAAATGGTTACTAACAATAATTAAATTTATGGATTCATTTATTTCGTTTATTGTTTTTAAAAAATAAGTCGAGTGTGATACATCACACAATGAAGGGTTTTCCTGCGATTGGGAAAACTATTTTATTACCACTTTTAATGACGTTTTGTGATAATAGACCACAAAAGCCTCTACACATAATACATATTATTAATCAGGATGGTGAGATATTTAATTTGATTTTCTACCTAATATCATTGTCAAATATTTACTTTTTAATTTCAAGTAACTATTAATAATTAACCCTTCATTATCTTACATAAAACTGGGTTTCTTTTAAATTTATCTGGACTACTAAATACAACTTTCATGCAAAATATCATCTCTCTCTATGAAACGTTACAAATAAATTGTGAATACACTAATTGACAGTTGAAATGATTTTACAAAATTGTAGTCTGTTAAAGTCCTAATTCATGATACATATTATTGAGGAAGCCAGATCTTTAATTTGGTAACGTAATCAATAGTATAGGAAAGTGAACATTTTTTTAAATATATTAATACAATTGATGATTTTTTTTAAATATAGTATAATTGAATTAAAGTCAATAGCTCTATATTTGGGATTATAAAGATAATATTTCATGGGTGGAGTGTGACACTGATAAATTGTCTTTTGCATAACCATTGGAAACTGGCTAATCGATACTAAATGTATTATGTTGGAGTACTGAACCTACCTACTCCCCCCAGTGGACTGAAATATTACAGGAATATTATAATTTTAATAATGCTTTTTAGGTGAACAATTTGGTAAATAAAGCAGTGAAGATTGCTCATTGTTTATTGATAATTAATACATTTAAATGCAGAAAAAATTTAGTTTATTACAATGATTGCTTCCACTGTTCTTTTATTCAATTACTAACAAAATGACATCACATAGATAGGAAAATTTAATGTAGATATTTTGTATCCCAATGTTTATTTCATTTAGAATAATTCCATATTCACTTTATTATTCCTTAGTAATCAGTTGTGGTCCTTACATAGTTAATACCGGATGGCATTGAAACTTTATCTACTCCTTTTGGGAATAATTTGGGTAAGTCTTCATCCTTAACTTCAGGAAGGATCATCACCTTATCACCAGGCTATAATAAAATAATTTAATTACTTAGTAATATGACTGATAAATTATATTTTAAATAAAATTCCAATAGACTATTGAATAAATTCTCACAGAAATTCACACTTACCACCCAGTTTGCAGGGGTAGCGATTACTTTCAATCGGTCTGTTAGTTGCAGGGAATCTATCACTCTCAAAATTTCACTGTAAATAAAAATCAGAATGGAATAAGAGAATCATTGTTAATAGAAATCAGTTTTATCTACTAAATTCAATATTTAACTGGGATACTAGATAGTCAGACATGCCAAATGGGAAATAGAAGAAAAAGTAAATTGGAAGAAAACATTTCCTATTGTGTGTGTTTGTTTTAAATTATTATATTTATGTTACAGTCTGATGTAAGAATAAATGTTTATTTTGTTGGAAACTGTTCCAAAGAATAAACCTTGTTTCCAAAACAAATTATGGCAAACTACTGCCAGTAATTAATTAGGATGTTTTTTACTTCACAATCAATTTTTTGTTAGTTATTTACAAACTAATCGATAATAATATAATTATCAGGCCTGTCAAAATGTAAATAATATCGCCATATCAATTCATTTATGATGAATATATACTATAGTATACTGTTATAGTAGTTTTAAAAAACAATTAAAAAGCCCCATATTGGGCACCATTTTGTAATATTTTAGCAAATTACTAAATATTATAAATAAAAATAATTTATATTTTTAAACTCGGGCGGTCCTTGAGAACCAAGCTTTCAACATTAAATAATTTTATAACTTTTATGATATAAATAATTGATTTATTCACAATTTTTTCCCCCTCGATTTGTCTTGTTTTAGCCCAAGTAGTGTGCTTTGTGGATCCTTACATTCCAAATTATAATTCTGCCTCTATGGTTTTCCTTAGATTCTGCATCCATCATAATTAACTATTTGATGAGTAATGTAAAAAACGCAAACTGTAAAAAACTGCTTTATAATTACACAACGCTCTACCATCCATCATCATCTCTCTTCTCAAGCAATTCTAAACAACTTCACCTCTCAAGCAATTTTAAGCAACTGGACTTGTGGCATCTCTCTCTGGTAATCCACTTAGTGGCCACACTCCCTTACTGTTCCATTTACAGGCACACTCCCCTTTTTTCCCACACTTGTTTGTATTTTTGTATTTAAACTTTTCATAAAATATTTTTCTTCTTCCAAATTACTCCTTAAAAAATAACATTACTATACATACACATACACAATTGGGTAGATAGGTTTTTCCCAAATATGAGTTGAAATGTCTTGAGTGGAGCGCACTCAAAAAATATTAGATTATGTTAATAAACCAATATTTTGTACAAATTAATTTGCAGTGTTTTATATTATATAGACACATATATGGAAAGAAATTGGCTCAAAGTAGTAGTTTTATTTTGAACAAACTGAAAGAACTGTAAAAATATATTCAGTTATAGAGACTAAAATTCAAAAACTTACTCAACATTTCTGCCAGTAGAGGTTGGGTAAACCATTGACAGTCTAAGTCGCTTGTTGGGATCAATAATGTACAGAGCCCTCACTGTCATCGCAGTGTCTTCGTTATCACGGTCTCTCTCATCTAGCATGTCCAGCTTCACAGCCAGCTCTCTAGTCTCATCTGAGATTATTGGGTAAGGAAAGTCTCCGGGGATGTCACGGCAGTAAGACTTAATATCCTGTGAGAAATAAAACAAAGAAAAAACTTCAGCCACTAAACATGCTGCTCTCAGCTCCCAGTGGAGCAAAGGCCCATCTGTGAATTCTATGTGTGTGTTGTGAGAAATATAATAGTAGTAGCTCTGTAGATGGTTCATGGCAGTACACAGACAAAAGCCAAAGTAAAGCCTATCCCTGCAGCATCAGTGGATAGGAGTGTAATCGATTCAAATATTTAGCCAATTGCCAGTAAATAACCCAAAAAAATTTTGGGCAATTAAGTATTTAATTAATGAAACTTCTTCCAAGAATTTGTAGGATTCTTTGTAGATAGATATTCTTCCATTAATAATTCTAAAATTTAGTGAGAACTACTATGTATAATAAGATGTACTATGTTATATATTACATAACATGAGCATTGGAATGTTCTACTGCAGTTCTTCCTATTATAAATCTACTTGAATAGTGTTGACAAAATAAATTATGAATTCTTTTTTTTGTTTACTGTGCAATACGATAATTTCTATTAGTTTATTAAGATTTTGTTTTTTCTTCATAATTATACTATGCTGTTAATTTCAATAGCTAATGTTTTTTAAATTTAAATCGGGGGCAATAAGCGCTCAAGGGATCTCCTCCTTGAATTAAAACTGAAATGGGAGGTAAAATAATTGTATATTATGTTTGCTTTTGTGGGCCATCAGTGTACACACACGTTCTCTTAGATTGATTGATGGCTGTTCAAAATTGATAAAAAGTATTAATAGATAGAGTGACAGCTCGAATCACACCTGCACAAATAAGTAAATACATTTGGGCTTACTTTTACCTTGCAATCAGATAGCGTCAATAATTCGAACATTTATCAACCAGTAATGATGTCAACTAATGATTGTAAGGTATAAGTGACAATAGGTTTTTCATTTAAGAACCCTGACTTTTTTTGCCTGGAGTATCCTTGTTCTTATTTAAAGAGTTGAAAATAAAAGTATGTTTTATTATGTGGGTTTAATGATTTTATGGGCTCAGGTTCGGGGAGTTATCAACACACCCTTTTCTTGCCCGAGTGGTAAAGCTGAACTATTTGGGGCCGACGCGAGATAAAATCTGCTAGTAACTGCCAAAGCAATTAAGCCCTATGTAAGTGGTAACATCGAGGCGTTAAAGTGCCATAAATGGCCAGCCTGTAAGAATTGTGGCCTGCTTTAATTACCTCTTAACAGGAATGAGTCACACTGGAATGCTGTGGAATGAAATTAACTTCTGTATAATTGACTAGGTTGTTAACTCCTTGTCCCTAATGAATAGTAAGCTGACATGTAGAACAAGCATGGCAGTATTCAGTGGCCTACATCCCTTGATTATCAAGGATGGATCCAAATCTCAAGGACACAAAAGTAAAATTGAGAGCAAGGTCCAAAGAGGGGCAAAGAGTATATGGTTAAAGTTTTTACTCTTTATCAGTGAAAAAAGAAAACGAATCCCCAGTAAATTTGGAATTGGAGATGGCCATATAAAGATTCAGCCATTGGACTGGTGTTAGAACCGCGATCCAGCGATATTTTCCATAGAAAAACAACTAACAAATGATATAAATTTCGACGATGCCATTTATGATCTTTTCTAATAATACAAAAAGAAAAAGAAATACATAAACATGCTAACATTTTATCATTATGTGTACAATATGTTTAAACAGAAAAAATACTTTTATTTATTTATATTCAGTAATTGTTTACAAACAATCGCTCTAGGCGGCAAAAGCGTACCTAGACGCCACTGACTAAAAATACAAAATATTTCATGACATACCTTCACATTTTATGAAATATACCTTTTTGGTAGTTTTTAGTTTTTTCCCAAATTTTGGACGGACTAAACTCGACAGGATCAGACCATGGAGGGGGGTGGTTACGAAACAAATAAATTTGGCTCTGGGGAGCAGCGAGACTGGAAGTAGTTGCCGCTCACTTATCTCTTAATGTCTACTGGTAAATAAACTTCTTATCTATGTTATAGTCAAACTATTTTGTTAGTAGTGCTAATAGTAACCTCATTATTTATAACGTTGATTGCCACAAGCTCAACTTGCGAAGATTTGACTTAAAATAAATGAAAACTGGACCATTCAAAAGGGCAGGATCAAACATTAAATACAACATCGAAACTAGTAATTGATTTGAAGAATTACCGGGTAAGGAGTGGATGAAAGACTTACACAACATCAAGAACTTCAAGGTACAACCCAAAATTACAGTGTTGTTGCAAACCACAATGAAAGTCTTAAAAAGTTTACAACCACCGTACTTTTTAAGGTACGTGAATATTAGATTACAACGAAAAAGGGTAATTTTTATGCATAAAAATAATGAGGACTACAGAAAAACTCTTAAATATCTAAAACCAGGCATCCTCGATATCGTCAGAAATGCTCCTAAAAATAGTTAATAAAAATATACCACCAAATAAAACAGAAGTAAACTTAATGTTTTAAATGTTTACAAACTTTAATTGTTTTTTTAAAAAGGCGATTTGTAATGATGATGATGATGATCAATATCAAATTCATTGAAGTGATTTGATTAAAAATATCAGTTTTCTCCCATACATTTGATAAGTTTGTAAAATAGTTATGCCTAAAGTAATATTTCTACACTTTCTGCAGGCTTTGAAACTGATATTTTTTATCAAATCACTTCAATGAATTTGATATTGATCATTATCATAATGACAAATTGCCTTTTTAACAAAACAATAAAAGTTTGTAAACATTAAGTTTACTTCTGTTTTATTTGGTGGTATATTTTTATTTAACTATTTTTGTTTATTCAATCAACAGGAATAAGAATTGCAGTCTGCCATAGAAGGACATTATGATAGATGATAGTTAATTGTTATAAATGCTCACATTGATACTGTATTTACACACTGTATTCACATTTACTCTTTCACTCATACGGTATTTATGCAATTTAAGCAAACATATAACCATAGTCCACGGATCCCCCAATTCTCCCACAGTATTGGGAGTTCCCCCACGCAACTACAGCATCCTCATCGCCCCAATGTAGCAGTGGAGGCTAAAGGAGATCACGAGAGAGGCTCAGGCCATGAGAGGAGAAAACATGAACGGCTCCAGAACTTCCGGTGACTAAATATTTACAAAATATAATAAAAGAAACAATTTAGCTCATAATTGACGTAGCATTGAAAAGAATGCTACATCAATTTATAAGCTAAATTGTTTTTTGTGGTTGTTGTGTGGAAACAACCTTCAAATACGTCGCTCATAATAAAAGGGTCCCTTTCACTCCAATAATTTCCATTTTATTTTTCTCCATTCTCCCCTTTTCAAATTGAGAGCTTTGATAAAAAAATTGATGTAAACAATTTTTATTCCAGTAAAATTAAAAACATAATATCTTCTAAATAATAAAAGAAAAATAAAGTCAAATTTTCTTAGGAGATGCTATCACTTATTTACATAAAGATGTGTTTGGCGGAGTAGAGCTTTTTCTTTCCTTCTACACAAATTCAAAGACGACACCAGCTCATGGATTTGTGGAACTGATCCCTCATAGGTAAACTAAAAGAATGTAATTCAAAATGTATACTCACATTCACCCAATCTGTATGTGCTTTCAGCTTGTCGCAGGAGAGTGCGCAGAGCTTGACGTTCCTCTTGGAGAACTCGTGTTTGTGAACTGCGATCCTTCCCAACTCCGTAGTACAGACAGGAGTAAAGTCGGCTGGGTGAGAGAACAGCACGCACCAACTAATCAATAAAATAAACATCTTATAAGGTTATGTTGTAAGTATCTTGTAAGGAGTTATCTTCTAAGGTAAAAGGTAATTTTTGTTCCTTGTTCTACCAATTTTTTGTCCTTGGGAAATAGGCCAAGGAAAATAAGCCAGTAATTCAGAAGCTTCTTTTGACAAGTTGAGATCTCCGGTGAGATTAGAAGAATGACTACAGGGCAATATACAGAAACCAATCCTTGTATATGTGATTTAGAACTGCACAAAATAGAGTTCGACCTGGACATTTCGTGTATAACTGCCCTTTAAAAAAAATAAAACTGATCTAAAAAATTAGAGCAGATAGAGAAAAACTGATCTCATATTTAGATTCAGCGCGCCGAATAAAGCTTAAATCAGGTCGAAAATCCTAGGCACCTAACATTTTTTTCTAGTAGGTCTGTGTTATTGAGCAGTTTGGTTTTACATTACACCATACAGCTCGCACGATTATCTGATTATGAAACTAAAGCTTTCTAAGAAAAGAGTGATTATGTCACACTCAGGGTTGTTTCATAAAATTATTAATTATAATTCCCCCTTATCTGATAGAACTGATCCACTCCTAAGTTTTTAATAGGTATTTTTATAACCCGACAAACAATATACCCTCAACAACTCATATCTTATCAGTAGGTGTTCTTTAATGGGCTTGTCCCTCTCCTACACTATTCAACTTATACATCTCTAACATCCCTCAACTCCTCCAAAATCGAAAGATCGTTCGTTATAGGACACAGGAACTGATAGATTATAGGCACACATGAAAAATCACTTTTTTCAATAAACTGAACAAACTTCAAACGGAGGCATGGTATTGACCAAATGTAGACCCAATATTAACCCTTTATTTGTTATCCTAAGAAAAATCCCAACTTCCACGAATCTAAGACCATTTAAAAATCCAACGGAACCAAAAATCTTATAAGTAACATGTCACCATTCAACAGACAATCAAAATTGTCACCTGAAAACAAAATTAGATTATATAAAGCAATAATCTGCCCCACAATGACATTCGCAGCAGCAGTTTTAGGAGTTACACGTGTGCCTCAAATTTCAGAAAATTGGTGTGGTACAGAACATAAGTATGAGGATAACTAGTAACTACCCATAGGTACATCAAGATCTCACCCATGTTAACAAACATACTAGCAGTATTTACACCCCAAGGTAGAGATAATCAATAAGATATTTTTTCATACTTCCACATCACAAAACCCAGTAATAATATAAAGAGGTGATATCAGTAACTTATAGCATGCCCCCAAAAGATAACGTTAACTTAACTAAATTTACTATTTACTTAATAATTTTATTTATTTATTGTGTAGGGTTTTGTTATGTGTTTCCTAATGTTAACTCAATCATTTGTTAATTACATTGGGATTAAAAGAAATATACATTGCAAACATGTATACAAAATCAGTGACTAAGCATCATGTATCATTGTACATTAAAGCCATTGTGCGTCTGAGCAACATTGTAAATAATGCTAGTAATAAACCTTAAAAAAAAAAGTAGTTTGAAAACAACGTAGTGCCATTCCTATAGGGCTCGACAATTGTTATCATAAAAATAACTAAACTTATAATCACTATATGATTATATAATTAGACGTTGTATAATATGACGTTATCATTGACAAATGAACCATTTAACGTAACGATTGCGTAATTTTTAATAAGTCAACCACTCATGAGTGGTGGTGATTTTATTTAATCAATAAAAAAACTCAAGGCTATTTTCTATACTGCCGATAAAATTTATATTTGATTCCAATTATAAATTTATGATTGGCCAACATAGAAATCGTGTAATCAAGACGTTTGCTTACTAAAGAAAACTACGTACTTGAATCTAAGGTTCACGCAAACCAGGAAAGTCACAGAAGAAAACTGTTTGTACCAGTGGGTTTGGGTGTCCGCATAGTTTGTCGTTTAGGATTGTATATTATATTTCATCAATATATATGTTTTGTTGCAAACCTTGAGTTTAGAAGGCCAAAGCCTTGTGAACGAGCCCCATACATTCCGTTTTGATCCGTTCTGACGCAAACCAGATACATCACCAGACCTTCTGTTGCCCCCCCCCCTGGCTATTCTCATCTTTGGGAGTCTCTTACATAAAGAATTATAGGTGATAAAAAAAAAGTCTATCTTAAAAAGGGTAATCAATTAAACCTCTGGCCATAACGACATAACGATAACTAATTAGAATTTTGTCTTTTGAAACTATAATTACAAGAATTCATTAAAATTGGATAATATTAACATAACCTGTGATTGACGTAGATGCATTGTGCTGAATGTGATTCGATGGTTCGATGATGCATACAATAAGGGGATTAGGGAGATCACAACTTAATTTTGTGAATCATCACGATCGATTTTTTTTACTGCACTCTAGATTGGCGTTTATTACTTTATAGCCTTTATTTGACACATAATAAATGACGAATCGCTGATTAATATGGGCCAGACATCAAATAAAATATTCCAGCGCTACAGTTGAGAATCGAGCCACCACAGATACCGCGTTGTCCGTAATAGAAGGACAAAGGAATTTCTGATGATGTCCTTGTGTACATCCGACGCAAGGAATCTGCAGTTCGCTTACTAATGTGAAGGTATTGTAAAGTTAAGCAACGTATGTGGGCTGTTAGGGAGCGTTTGTAAATGTAACCGAAATGAAATCGAAATTTCAATTTTAAAAGTAAACTCCATCAGCGTACTTTAGATCAAAATTACAAGTTATAACGTACAATTGTTTGACTTTTCCAAGTTTGTAATAGACAGAGACAAAATAGTTTAAAAAACCGTTATTTGCTTATTTATGATTAAAGCTAAAAATAAAACTTCAAGTTAAATGTGATGAATGCAGTTACGTGCTACGTTATATCTTTATCTCGGGTATTTATTTATCACAATCTTCTGCTACTCAGGAAAACCAATTTTAAGAATCTGAAGTACTGTATTGAAATTATCAAGTGAGGTGATTCACAAATTCACAATACAGGAGCAACTTCGGCTACAGGAGCTCAATGCAGTAATGCAACAGGTTAAAGAAATGAGGGCGTAATGATATAGGAAAACAAAGGTTTTTTTCTTATTAAATTGTCAATTAATCTATTAATCAGTAGCGTACCTGGGGGGGGGGTCCACCACAGGGGGCACATATTGGGGGGGGCATTTTTTTATGATTGTGCCATTTTTTAAATTACTTAAAAAAAATATATTAATGTTGTAATCAACAGAATCAATGAATATAATGAGTATACAAATTAACAAACATGCATGCTGACCCCGGAGACATCCAAGACTTTTCTAGTATCAAAGCAAGAATAAATAAGTAAAAATAAATGCATAAACACATATGCATTTTATTATCTGTTTTAAAAAAAACATGAAATATTTTTATTTATGTTCAGAAATTGTTAATAACCACACTTTATTATGATTTTCTTAAGAAAGGTCGTCACATTAGTGACCTCTAAAAGCGGCAAAAGTAAGACAACTGCAAAAAATAACCCTTAATCGTGATTTTTATAGGGTTGAAAATTTCAGCCATATCATGGAGTCATCAAATGGAACTTCAATGTAAAATTGCATAAATATGAACGCGAGCCTTACCATCTTCAGGACAGACAGACAGACCCATTTGAAAAAAAGATAATAAATTACAGTATATATGGTTATGTTATAATTTTCAAAAGTGTTGATGCTTAAAAAGATACATTTACGTGTTTATATTTACACTATGTGTTGTTCATTAAGCTTTAATCTCTTCACGATTCTTTTTTTATATAATATCATTAAACAGTCAACGTTCAGGTATCTTCAAGGACTATAATTTAGAAAAAAGATATATATATATATATAGTCGCATTAAAGAAACAAGACGGATGCAAAAATTTGTGTATTTAAAAAATATAATACAAAGTAAAATTTTAACGACTATCAATAAAAATTTGGAATTTTATGACGTATGATTTATCATAATAAATAGATTGGACAAATACCTGAGGTTTGTGATATTTTTTAAACACACAAAATTTAGTATACATGTTGTTTTTTGTAATTATATATATATTTATTTTTATTGTAGCCTTTCATGACGCTTAAACAGGCAAAGCGTCTAGTATTTGTTGATATTTTGTGTGAATGAAAGAATAGTGAAGGGACAAAAGCTTAACGGACACCCCTTAGTGCAAATATACACAAGTAAACAGTTATATTATTAGACGAAGAACAAATACTTTTCTCTGTAGGCATTCTAGTTCATTGGCAATTTCCGTTTTCAATGAGTCCCCATCCAGACGATGCGGACAGAATGTAAAGAATAGATCCGCGGAACTTTTACTCTTTACACATTTGATGTGCTTGTATTGTACTTCATCCAGTGAGTGGGTTTGACATTACAAGTCTTGATGAAGGTAACAATCTCCAGAGATGCCGATCTGGGATGTTCTGTAATTCCAGTGTTGTGAAAGTTAGTCGATCAACTAAGCGGTTACTTTTTAAGGCTCAGGTATTTTCTAGATTACTCCCCCCCCTTTCTTTCTTTCATAACCCCTTTAAATTGACAGATAATCTAGATTACTTTTTTTTTTTTCTATGATTTTTTCTCACAATTATCTATTGCCTCCTTAGGACAGATTTCAATTTGCTTCCAATAAAGATTTATATCACTTAAAAAATATAATATACATACAGTTTTTACTGATACGAAGAGCTATTAGATCAATCGGAAAACCAACTGCAAATGCTACTTGAACCATATGAAAATGAAATTGAAATTCAATTCATAATATAATAATTATAAATAAATCAAATCATGATAAATACTGATCCCGAAGAGAAACGGAGTCGTAATGACCCATTTGGCCTGTAATTTAAAACTTATACAGTGAATGACGAACTGTAAGTATAAAAAAATTAAAAGTCAGCCTCGTTTATATTTTAATATTTAATATTAACTTCTAGGAGTTCTTCTGGCTCTGAGGTGTGAAGCTTTTTTTTCATTTAAACTTTTATCCATTGTTAAAGAAAGATTAAAGAAAAAAACGCAAAAAGAACTTCAGAGATATCGTTTAATTCTATTTAACCCAATTGACAATTTTTTTTTATAGTTATTTGTTTCGAATTTTAGTACTTACATAATTGATTTATCAAACATTTTTTTTTATATATTGAAAAATAGAAAAATTGAGGCTACTGATGGTCCTAGGATAAACTAGTTCCCTTTCAGAACCGTATACAGCGCCTAGGTTATCGGGAACCACCCACTTCTATATGTGGAAATAAATAAATTCACCGCCCATGAAGTGATTCGAACCCAGAACCTTCATATCATAGAATTCAGAATGCTTGAACAATATGAGAAGCTCTTTTTTTGAACAGGTACTAAGGTGAGTTCCGCGAAAGAATATAGTATAACATGTTTTTATGAAGATATATAAACGGGGAGTACACGAGAAAAATAAAACTGACGTAATAAATAAAAAACGGACCCTTACCTATTATCTGGTATAATTCAAGTATATTTCGTGAATATTTCGCACGCTACTGTAAGATCGAATAGTTGAAGACAAATTAAAGACAGCGAAGCGATAAGAAATTTGAAGATGTTCCAAGAAATAATTGGGAGCCAGCAATAAAATTCACGTATTTAATATGCCAACCGATGTCAATGGATTTACTTACATTAATGAGTATTTAAGAAACTCGTGTGCCTGTCTACTACCACATTTATATTTTTTTTAATGAATGTATTACATGAATACATAATTTAGTTCGAATCATTGGAAAAAAAAAATAATGATAAAGTTGTTGAATATAATGGAAATTAAATGGTAAGTATACTGATCCTTGGATTAACTACATAAAATATTTTACTAAAATGTACTCGCTAATAACAGTTAAATTAGCAGAACATATATGTAACTTATTAATATTACTGACAAAAATTAACAAGTGTTCACTTACGAGTCACCGGTCCATTCATGGAAATCGATCTCCCCAAAGGTAGAATTAGCTTTGAAATTCGGTATTAAAGCTCCTAGCCTCATTTCGACTGATGTTCACTTGAAGGCAAATTTTCACTGACGGAGAAGTGTACACTCAGGCCAGTATATATACTGGCAGCGAGGCCAGACCGCACCTCAACAGATAAGCTATTAAGTGGGGCCAACAATTGAGTGGAGGGAGGGGGGCTCGTTTCGCATCTCACTTGAGTTTTTGTTCAGATAGCTTCACAGAGCATTACTAATTCTGAGTTAGAACTCATTCATACCTTCTACAAAACTCCGCTCACTCAATTAGTACAGTTCACACTGGAACCAACATCCAATATATAAAAAAAAAATCTGCCCAGGAGTTCCCATGCCCCGAGGGTTTCCCAGTGACTCCAGTGTAGAAACGGGGGGGGGGGGGACTTTTCGCTAAATGACAATTAACAATGTTTAAAATTAAAAAAAATTAGTAATACGGATACCTATACTAAAATGACACAATGAAACAGACAAGTTTCACTCTTATATTAATGATTGTAATCCCACTAATTACATCGTGTTGTCCTATTTTAATTTAAGAAAATATAGAGTAACTCCTCTCAGTGCCATGAACCACTGCACCACTTTCCTATTTACTTTTTCAGTAGGCACTGAAGTAAAGTGCTCTGTAGGTCTCAATGGAACCTTAATGGATAGCAAGGTAACATCCATGTGTTCAGTAGAATCTCGCTACGTGTTATGTTGTATGTATAATTCTAGTTTTTGTTTTACAATTTTTGTCTTCTATTAAAGTTGGTATAGTATTTTTAACATAGATATGGAAAATTTATGTTTAAGTTTTAAAGTAAAGGTAAAACCCAATTTTTATTTACAGTCATATGTTATTGTTGATATTTTTATTTTATTGATGTGAATTTTGACACTTATATCTTTGGGAAATTTATAAAGTTTTGATGCTGCTAATTGTTTCTTGTCATTTTTTTGGATTTAATAGCGGCAGGGTGCCACTGAAAGCACATGTACACAATTAAAAACGTGTGTGGTATAGTTGGAACTATTGACTTCGAAATTTTTTTTTTTTTGTATACTTTGAAGTAGAGCACACAATAAAACCAACATCCTGTAACATTTAGCCGAATGGGTTTTTTTAAATATTTCACCAAGAATATTTTTCGGGCGTCTCCCAATTCGCAATGGGATTTTATTTCAAATTGCAAAGGAATGTTAGAACTATTCACGGATACTCTCAAAAACGAAGTCCACAATCTTTCGTATCATAATTCACAAATGGAGTTGGCTATGCGGGCATGTACATGCATGTAGCATTTTTTTGTTGACATGCACTAAAAATAAAAATTGTTTTCGGAGCTTGCGTAACAGTTTCAAGATATGAAGGTTCTCAGTTCTAATTCCTTTAATGAACAGTGAAGTTATTTCATTTGAATAAATATAATCAGGTGACTCCCGATAGGATAGACGTACCTTCATGCCCGCAATGTGTACTCGTAAGTTGTAAATAAATAATTAATTCAGCCAAGTGTTGTGTTTAGTTAAAGGAGTTCGCTTCCTCGTCCAAAGGTTTAAAACGAAATATATTGTGCCTAAACAGTAAGTTCACAACTTAGAAATATTGAGAATATAGCTAATTTTGGCCTAATGCCATTAATGTTTATTAATCTAAACCTCGTGATCATCTAGCCCCCCGTAATAAGATGACACGGCAACACTGAATAATTTGAGAGGTTGCAATGATAGGTGAAGGTTTTGTTATGACGATGAAGTGAGAAGATTCTTGATAAGGTTTTGTGCGATAGTAATGAGGATGTTGAGTCTCGTATTACAGTTAATTGATAAATTAGCTTACCAATAAATTATTGTGTTTCGTGATTTTTGCTTGTTTTGGTGTCTCGATTTGTAGCCCACTTACATTTATTAATAGAAGTCTGGTTAACCCTTGTGGCATGATCTATACTGTTCATCAAATTAGTCAAAGTGAAAGGTTATGTATACCTAATCACCTCTGGCTGCATGACTTAGGAATGACATTTTCAAAATTTTAAGGGATTTTAACACCTATTAATCATAGTAACAAAAATTGTAAGTTAGATAAAATTCATCAAACAAGATGTTGTCTATGAATAATGTTTACAGTGAAATGCTCCTCACTATTACATCTGAGAAATTTTACATTGAGCCTGTGCAGAATGCTGATGATACCCTCATCCTCGACAGGCTTACTGGAAAGATTGAAATATCAAATGAATCAGGTAGCAGAGGGGATGCACCAACTATTAGTGAAAAGAAATCAGTATATGGCATTCTTGGAGTTATTAAATTAATAGCTGGTGAATACTTAGTCGTAGTGACTGGCAGGACCAAAGTGGGTAATATTTGGAAGCAAGAAGTATTCAGAATGGATTCATTTGAGATGATATGTTTCTCGAGAAGTACTACTCATTTAAATGAAAAACAGGCAAGGATAGAGAAGGAGTACATATCAATGATTGAGTCCATTCTTGCTACACCTCAATTTTACTTTTCATATTCATATGACCTCACTCATTCAGTACAAAGATTACATAATATATCACCAGATTTTCTGAAGATGCCTATGTACCAGAGGGCTGATCGCAGGTTTGTCTG
Organism: Acanthosoma haemorrhoidale; assembly: GCA_930367205.1. Lineage (NCBI taxonomy): Eukaryota > Metazoa > Arthropoda > Insecta > Hemiptera > Acanthosomatidae > Acanthosoma > Acanthosoma haemorrhoidale. The sequence goes on from OV884014.1 coordinate 47,153,154, forward strand.
GAATGATTATGCACTGTCTGAATTTGCAAAGAATCCAGGAGTATCCAAATTCTGTCTACCAATCATTCATGGGTTCGTTTCAATAACATCTTGTGTTTTGAATGGCAAACACTTCTCTCTTATCCTGGTGTCTAGAAGATCCAAAGATAGGGCTGGTACTAGACTGTTCACCAGGGGAGTTGACTCAAATGGGAATGTTGCTAATTTTGTTGAAACAGAACAAATTGTTGAGGCATCATTTGAACGAGCTAGCTTTGTCCAGACACGTGGTTCCATGCCATTTTACTGGCAGCAATACCCAAACCTTAAACTAAAGCCACGGCCTACCATTGTCCCAGAAGAGAATCATACTGCTGCCTTCACTAAGCACTTTGAATCTCAGGTGATGGAGTATGGAAGACAAATTATTGTTAATTTGGTTGATCATAGTGGTTCTGAGGGTGAGCTTGAACAGTTCTATAGAAAGTTAGTGAATGAAGCTAACAATGTAAATTTAAAATATGAAGCTTATGACTTCCACAGAGAATGCTCTAAGCTAAGATATGATCGGTTGAAAATTCTCATTAACAGACTAACTTACGACTTGGAGCAGATGTCAGTTATGATGACAATGGGTGATGGGATTGTAGTATCACAACAAGAAGGTGTATTCAGAACAAATTGCATTGACTGCCTTGACAGGACTAATGTAGTGCAATCAATGTTGGCTCGCGTCAATCTTACATATGTACTTCAGAAACTATCAATACTGAAAAAAGGACAAACAGTTGAGGATCAACTTGGTCTTGAAAGCGCATTCAAAGCTCTTTGGAGTGATCATGCTGATTTCATTTCAATCCAATATTCAGGTACTGGAGCCTTGAAGACAGATTATACCAGAACAGGAAAAAGAACTAAAATTGGAATGTTACGAGATGGTACCAACTCCCTCATCAGATATTACAAGAACAATTTTCAACATGGATCACGTCAAGATGCCCTTGAGTTATGGTTGGGTCATTACCGAGTCTCATCACAAGAAGGAATCATTCTCGAGAGTCCTCTTGATGTGAAGAAAGACTTTAAATATACTGCGTTTCCACTTATTCTGCTTGTTGCTATTGCCATGTTCTTTGCCAACATTTTTACTCCTAATGAATACACAACTGGTACACTTTTGTCACTTATATTTTGGTGTTCAATGGTATCGGCAACACTCACTGCCATTTTCTATAATGGCACTGAATATGTCGATTGTCCAAAATTCAGTCCCCTATCCAGATAGCCATCAGTCTAGCAGAGGAAATGCATTTGTTGCCTAATGAAGTGTAGACGAATCAAGTTATTTCACTCATCTATTCTTTCCTGCATTCCACAAGAATATGTGATTCAGGACATTATCGATTTTTATTTTAAAAATGGAACTTATTTATAAAAATTGGGTTAGTGAAACATTATGAAATATGTTATCAATAAAATGGTATTATTTCAAGATATTTCCTTCTTTTGGTCCCCCTACATTAAATCTGACCCTATATTAAAATTGAAATAAAAATAATTCTGTAAATTATTGCACCAATACAAATGAAATATCCATGTTATTGGAAAGCATTGTTTATATTAGGTAACTATTGTTTTAATAATATGTAAATTTCTGTAGCCAATAATGTTAATATGAAACATTTGAGACAATATTATGCTCTAGGACTAGATAGAGATCACATTAAATAAAATATTATAGAATAAACTATAAATCCTTGTGAACATAAAAAATTTATCAAAAAAAGAATATCATTGTGAAATATTTTATCTGGTTTATCCATTATAAATTCAACTGTTTAGTCAAGAGTAAAGAACCAACTTGAAATACAAGCTTTTCAGTATGTTGATAATTAATAAATTTTGTCAACATACTTTTATTAAATAAATAAGTATAAAAGTATAATTTTAGCCCAATCATTTATGAAACAAAGAAAACCTAGATTATAATAATATTTATGGTGTGCACTATCAATATTATAAATGTATATAAACTTTACTATTTTATTTTGCCTGGAGGGAATAAAAAATAATTAACCAATTTTATTAACTAATTTATTATTGATAAAAAGTTTATATTCAATGTTGCTGGAAATTTAGTTGTAATAATTATACTTATTCTATTTGGTTCAATGTAATACAAACCATTGAATATTTAATAACTGCTCATAACCTTATCTATCTTTAAAATATGTTGCTGTGAAGTCTTCTGCATGATTGGCTGGATTCATGTTGATCACTTCTTCATAAGGCTGGTACACAGTTCGACTTCTTAAAGGATGAAATCATGTCAAGGCGAGAAAGGCTCTCTTGTTGCAAGGGGTATGGGTCAAGATCTCTTGTGGCAGGGCATACAGTAGAAATAAATTTGGGGCAGAGAAAAGAGTCAGCGTAAACTATAATGGAATAAAATGCTTCAGGTAGTACAATAAAATTTTGATGTTTTGAGATTAAATGAAGGTATTATGGTCCCTGTTGTATTATATGGAATTATTAATTAAGTCTCCAGTCACTGTTTATAACTTTTATTAAATAAAATCAAGTTAGGAGCATAACAACCTCTTACATGTTTATTATATCTCTAAAGGTTTAATCGCTGTTACAAACAGTGTTACCACATCTCCCTCCTTATATTTAAATTCCAGATTAACAATTATGTACAACAAAATACAATAATACCAGTTTAACTATTAAAGTTCATTCTTCCACTAATCTTCTAGGTTTAATAATTCGTCTTCCATATCTAGACATAGCTCTAGGTAGAGCTGGGTTATGGGTTTCATAGGTGACCTCAGGACTCTCTTCTGGATGTTGAGGTGATTGAGCTGGAACCAGTTGAGTCTTAGTATTAAATTCATTACTTTCGGTAATGTTATTTTCCAAAGTGGAATAATTATTTTGTTCTCCATTAATAACAAAAGGATTTCTGTAGATGGACTGAATTCTTAACTAATGTTTGACCATCCTCAGTTCTTATTATGTAGGATCTAGGCGCATTGTTAGATTTAATAATCTGGGCTGGCTCCCATCTCCTTCCTCTTCTATGGACCACACTTTCACCATCATTGAAACCTCTTCTCTGCTGTGATGTTTTATCATAGTATAGCTTAGACTTTTGCTGTTTAAGCTCCTTATCCTCCTTCACCCCAAGGTCATTTGGCAGAAAGTTTTCTTCAATAGTTGGGATGACTGTTCTTAGCTGTCTGCTCATCAGTATTTGTGCTGGGCTTACTGACAATCCTGTGATTGGGTAGTTTCTATTCTCCATTAATCCTAAATTGAAATCTTGTCCAGATTTGTAACATTTTATCATGAGGCTTTTGCAAATACCAACTGCTTTCTCCACCATTCCATTTGATTGTGGATAGTGTTAGTTAATTTGATTTCCCATCCTTGACAAAATTGCTTAAACTCAAAGGATGAGAAAGTTAATTATCAGCCACAATTTCATCAGGTACTCCATGTGTTGCAAATATTGGTTTAATAGCCTTGATTGTTTCTGATGCTGTTTTATATGGCATCTTTACTACATCAAACCAGGCTGATAAATAATCCACAATCATTAAGTAGGAATAGTTTCCTAATTGGAAGAAATCCATACCGACCCGTTGGTAAGGTCTTGATGGTACCGGGTAAGGGAATAAAGGTTCCTTTATATTTTTTCATTCCTATAAGTTTCACATATTTTACATTTTAATACATATTCTTCAATATCTGAGTTCATTTATTTATCTGAGCCAGTAAAATATTTGTGTTTTACTGACTCCTACTTAAATGCGGACTATCAAGCTTCTCCAACATTTCTTTTCTCAAGGAAATAGGCACCAACAGCTTTCGGCCCATAAATACTAAGTTTCGACTAACACAAATTTCATGTTTAAATTTGTAATATACTTTTATTTCTTCAGGCACATCTTTACTATTGGCAGGCCATCCCTTCATGTAGTACTGCACTTGCACTAGGCATTGTAATGTCTTATCCTTGGCGGTTTCTTCTTCGAGAACCTTTTTTCTTCTAGGTGTGACCTGCAATTGATAATTATTAGATGCTACTTCATGAACTATCTCACTAATACAATCTTCTTCAGAATTGATGTTCTCCTCATTTTCACAACCTCTTGACAACAAATCAGCAATATATAATTCCTTCCCAGGCATATATCCAAAATCTAAGTCATATTTAATTAATTTAAGTATCATCCGCTGCAATCTGGGTGATGGTATTTCTCCAACATTCTTTTTAATTAAAGACACAAGAGGTTTGTGGTTGGTACGGGGTAAAACACCAAAGAGGTTGTTATGCTCCTAACTTGATTGTATTTAATAAAGTTATAAACAATGACTGGAGACTTAATTAATAATTCCATATAATACAACATGGTGTCAGGTGAAATCCTAGTTATTTAATAAAGTGAATAACTGTCATAGTGGCACGTTGCACCAACCACTTGCAGAATTAACGTTTTCGGGTAGTATTGCAGAAAACTGGAAAAATTGGAATACTATATTTTAGCAACTGAAAAGGATAAAAAAGCAGATAAAGTTAAAATAGCAATTTTACTCAACTTGATTGGTAATGAAGGTTTGGCTATTTTTACTACGTTTTTGGACTATCTACTGAAACGTCAACATATGACAATTACTAAATATGAAAACTACTGTAAAGAAAAGAAGAATGTGTTGTTTGAGCGGCATAAATTCTTTAAAAAATTGAGAATTGATGGTCAGACTATTGACAATTATATGACAATGCTTCGCACTATTGGAGCAAACTGTGAATTCGGTGATCAGATAGAATCTTTAATTAGGGATCAAATTGTTTTAAACTTAACAGATTAAGGGCTACAAGAAAGAATATTAAGAGAAAGTGAACTAGATTTACTTAAAGTGTTTGATTTTGTAAAAGCATCTGAAACTACAAAGGAACAAGTGAGAGTAATACAAGAGAAATCCGTAGAAGTACATGGATTAAAAAGAGGTAATAATAAATCTAATTATAATACAGCTAATGATGAGGGCAGGAAACTTAATAATAATTTTAGGCCTAAATGTGGGAATCACAGTGGGGTGAACATCAATATTGATGCAGTATACTATCAGTGTCGGAGGTATTTGGAGGCAATCAGTTAAAATCTTTAGGAGTTATTAAATTTAAATGTAGTGCCAATAATGTGAGGAATTATTAATTAAGTCTCCAGTCATTGTTTATAACTTTATTAAATACAATCAAGTTAGGAGCATAACAACCTCTTACATGTTTTAATATATCTCTAAAGGTTCAAACAGTGTTACCACAGTCTCAATTAATCAAGGTATTAAATAACACTAGAAATGTTAGACGCCTTAAACATTAATTAAATATGGTTCAAGGAGAGAGATCACATTAACCCAAAATGGCCTACTGAACCAAAATAAAACAATTTTTCAACCTGTTCCAGAACAGACAACAACCTGGAACACCTTTTTACAATAATTGGTTCATAATTTACAAATCTTCAAGGCCTCTAACATTTATAGCCTCATTTATTACCTTGATTAATTAATTTTAATGGTTCTGAAAACCATAGAATAATTAATACTCACTTGGGAGAATCTCAAAGCATTAAAATTTATTGTAAGGCCTGTAGCATTCTATTTCATTAATGCTAAATCATCTAAAACCGAGCAATCAGGCATATCATTCCCATCTCTTATTACATTAATTTATTCAATTTCATTATAAGTCTCATTACTCAGAGAATCACTTGTATTTCATAATCTTATTAATTAATTGATTTTCATAATCTCATTAATTCATCATAACTAAACATGGCTATCAGGCCCGAAGCACGTTTCGTTTATGGTGTAGTTATCACTTAATGTAGGTAATTAGTGCATCTATGAGTACCACCATAAATTATATGGTTTGTGCTGGTAAGTAATGGAATGATGAAGAATGCAAAATGATATTGCAGATGGGCAAATCATATATATACTGTTGTGATTTTTGATGGTGTTTTTGAGATAAACTCAAAATCAGCGAGCGTTGAAGAACGTAAAAACGATCCGTAGTTCATGCCTATGAAAGGATGAACGTTTTTATTGCCGTTATATCGACTATTAATATTGATCATATAAATAATAATATATAAACATATTAATATCGGATTTATTAACTTCAAAACAATAAAAGTTAATAATATCCGAAACAACTGGCATTGGACCAGTTCAAGAAGATCAAGAAAGGTAAAGCATCGGAAAGGTTCGAGAGAGGGAAAGCAGCCCGGCTAGCAGAGGCACTTGCATCCGACCCGCCAAAGAAGACACAAGATCACGCACTCCTGCACGGACGGCCCGACTGAGAAGACGAAAGAATAGGCCGGCCCTCATTCATTCTAGACCCGGCAGGAGAGACAAGAAGCACCAGGAGGGACGCTAGCCCAGGTACGTGTACTGCCTCGTGGTGCACCAGAGAAGACCGGCCCCAGACTTTCACCCGGCACTCATCGAGAACCAAGGACGCTCAATACGCTAATCCGAACCATACAAAGAAGACGACTCATCGAAGAATATCAACAAGGACATACTGGCCAACCGCGCGTAGTAATTAAGGTACAATTTAACGTTAGTTTTTAATAATGTTAATTTATCAACGTACGTACTTATTTGTATATTAATTTAAATCAATTTGTGTAAATAAACAATTATTCCTTGTGCCAGAATTATCTTATATTTTATTAACAGAACCTTAAGATAAAGTAAAAGTTAAATATAAAGACTAAAAATAAAATATAAATTATATAAAAAAATTATAATTAAAATATAATAATAATAAATATTTTAATATTTGGCGCCCGCAAAACAGGCACATGTTAATAAGGAAATCTGGTTAAAGGATTGATTGGATAAAAGTGTGTCACGAAAAGTTGTGTTTGATTTGATATAAAGGTTAGGTCTAAAGTTTAAAATTTGTATTTGTGGTTAATATTTGTATTGTTAAATTCAGTCATGGAAAACGATAAGCGTAATGTCAATATTGACCCAAATGAGCAAAGCATAATTAATAGATATGTAGATAAGAAAGATAATGAGGTTAACAAAAGGCAACCACTAGCTAGTATGAGCGTATCAAAAAATGAACAAAATTTTATTTTAGATGAATCAAGTCATGAGGAAAGTAAGATAGAAAAGATGTTTAGGTTAATGACAGAAAAAATTATGAAAAATATGAACGTAAATACACGTAGTAATGAACGTAGTATTGAAAAGAAACTTAACGAAAAATTTAAAGAATATAATCTATATTTGGAAGAATTATTTAACGTAAATAAATGTAGTATTGACGAAAATAAATGTAGTATGGACAAAAAACTTGAGGAAAAAACGGATTTAAAACCGGAACTGGGAAATCAGAAAAATGATTTTAAAGAAGATAACTTAGAACAAAAATTAATTAATAATGATTTAGGTACACATAAAAAAGAAAATAATAATCTAGTTAGTAGAAAGGAGAAGGAAGTGGAGGTTATAAATAGAATAATGGAACAAAAAACAATGAAAACGACGAGTAACTCGAGTGAACCTAAACCGGTAATTGATCGTGATATAATACATGTAAAAGGTAGTAATAAGTTAGAACTTCAATTTAAAAAAATCTGACCCGGTAGAAGTTATAAATAAATTTAAAAGTACAATTGTTAAAAGTTTGAATTGGAATAAATTTGAATTTAAAATTTGATCTCATTTTAGTGAAATTCCCCTTGGCGAGTTTAGTGGGATTAACATGAAAATAAATAAAAGGAAAGACTTCAAAAATAACTTCAGGGATATTTTTAATACCATAGAGTATAATTATAAAAAGAAAAGTATATTATTATGAAATAATGGTAATCGGATGAATATAAAAAAAAATATATATATATATAAAATTAAAAATAATAGAAAAATCTATTATAAAATAATGGAAATTAGGCACCTGTAAAATTTGGAAATTGAAGTTTATTATAGTGTACAATCAAAGAGGAAAATATGTTAAAAGATATTTAAAAGCTTGAAAATTAAAATCAATTGAAAGAATTTATTATAAAATAACATCAATCAGGCACATGTAAAAATTTGGAAATTAAAGTTTATTATAGTGTATTAAAGTGTTAGAATGTTTAGTTGTACAATCAAATTTGAAAATATGTTAAAAGATATTTAAAAGCTTGAAAATTAACATCAATTGAAAGAATTTATTATAAAATAACATCAATCAGGCACATGTAAAAATTTGGAAATTAAAGTTTATATAGTGTATTAAAATGTTAGAATGTTTAATTATACAATCAAAGTTGAAAATGTGTTAAAGTCTATCTAAAAACTAGAGAATTAAATTTGATTTAAAACCTTATTATGAAAATAATCTCAATCAAGCAATGTAAAGACTTGAAAATGAAAAATTTATGGTAATATAATTAAATGTTGAACTCTCTGTATGGTACAATTAACTTTGGAAACATGTAAAATTTTGATGACACACTTTTTGGTATTGTAATTTAGCTATAAGAAAATCCAAATGGTTAAAGTGATGAACAAGTAAAAGTAAAATCAATAGTAAAGTAAAACAAACAATTTTTCTAGACAACCTCAAAAATTTTTTTAAATCGGAGCGGACCCGAATGTTGTGATTTTTATGGTGTTTTTGAGATAGACTCAAAATTAGCGAGCGTTGAAGAACGTAAAAACGATCCGTGGTTCATGCCTATGAAAGGATGAACGTTTTTATTGCCGTTATATCGACTATTAATATTGATCGTATAAATAATTATATATAAACATATTAATATCGGATTTATTAACTTCAAAACAATAAAAGTTAATAATATCCGAAACAACTGGCATTGGACCAGTTCAAGAAGATCAAGATGGCATCGGAAAGGTTCGAGAGAGGGAAAGCAGCCCGGCTAGCAGAGGCACATGCATCCGACCCGCCAAAGAAGACACAAGATCACGCACTCCTGCACGGACGGCCCGACTGAGAAGACGAAAGAAGAGGCCGGCTCTCATTCAATTTTGACCTGCACACCAGGGACGTTACCGGACCAGGACCACGCTAAGCAACCTACCCAGAGAGACGAAACGAGGTACTCATCGGGACACAAGGAAGCCAACGCATCGAAGAATTATAAAGAAAAATAAGACAGTCCCACGTTTTAGTAATAAGGTACAAATTTAAATTTAGTTATTAATAGTGTTTTTTTGTTACGTACATATTTAAATGTTTATTCAAGCTTTAAATCAATGTGTAAATAAACAATTATTCCTTTTGCCAGAATTATCCTATTTTTAAATTATCAGAACCTTAAAGATAAAGTAAAAGTTAAATAAGTAAATAAATTATATAAAAAATATATAATTGAAACTTATGATAATAAATATTTTAATAATACATATATTCACTGATATGCTTATGGTGAAAAATAAGGTTCATGGGCCCCTTTTATCATCCCAATCAGTGCACAGTCTTGTTAGTTTGTAAGTAAATTTTGCCTATCGGTTCTGAACGAATTACAACTTACACTGAATATAAATATAAATAACAAGTAACCAGCAGAAGTACAATTAAAGGCTGATGTCTTGAGGGTGATTGGTATGAATTATTGTTGATTAAATCCAGTTTAATAATCTTGAAAGTACCTAACTGATAAATAAAGTGGTTGGCCAACCCATTTTTTCATCTCTGCTGAAGTGGTTTACTACTCACTCATGTTCATAAGTATTCAAAAAGTTCTTCTGAGCTCTTCTCTTCTCTGTTCCAGTCTTTTACTCTTGAAGTGTAAGTGCCCTAGTCTTTGGGCAGAGCTGAGAAGTATAGAACCAGGGTAGTTCCTGCTACCTCTTATAAGTAGTAGCACCTGCATCAGTTAATGAATAATTTCTGCTTAGAGAGGTTTGCTAATGCAGAACATTCTTTCCTCGACAATATTATTATTTATTAGTAAATTTATATAATTATAATTATTTTATACATATAATGGCCTGCTTATATAATAATACTATACTGTTTATATAATATGTAAGTAGTCTAAATATGTCAAATTTATGAACTAGTTATGTTTAATTATTGTTCATTTATTTTCAATAAATTTACCATCTTATACACAAAGGCAAACCCAGAAAAAATAAGGTAAGTCACCTACCCTCACTCCTATGAACCTCCATGCTTAATCCATAAGTAAGCTTTCCTGGGATTTGTTTGAAGTAGATAAGTATATCATGAGGTACTCTCTTACCTCCTTAGTGATTGGATTCTCACAATACTATTATTAATTCTCGATAAGCAGATTGTAATTTTTTTACATTTTAAATTAAATTATAGACATACTCCAACTAGTTTTTTTTAAACATTGACAGGATAAGTTTAAGATAATTTAATTTAAATTAAATAATTATTCAAAATTAAATATTTTAATTCATTAAAATAAACTTTTATAAACAGTAATATTGGCAAAAAGATAGACATGGTTATGCTTATTTTTATGATCTAATACTTTATTACATCGATTAATCATCTTGTAAACATACAAGTATCAATCAGGGATCGGACCTTCAGATAAAGATAATTTCCTCTTCTATTTGCCAGTTTTTAAAACTTGGGGAGAATACTGACAATGGTCAATCCACAGGAAAACCCCTACCCCAGTCCTAACAAATCAAAGGAAAAGCTCTGAGTTTTGGTGAGAATAGGAATGTGAAGAATAGTAAAGAAGCTTTTACAGAAGCAAGCCAACCTTATTCTAAAAAAAAAATAAGGGTGAGACCAGTCTCAAAACAGTGACACAAATACAAGCATCTAGAATTGGCTCAAGAAAACAACTCATGCATCGGAAAAGAGGTTTGTTATTTTTTCAGGTGAAAATAACTTTGATGACTCTGATGGATTCAGGTACTATTTTCATGATTTGAGAAAAGAAGAGAGATTTTACTGAAAGAGGCAAATGGGTGATGGTCCAGTGATGACTTACACAGCATTAGGCTTTATTTTCAAAAGCAAAATCACAGTTAATGCAGTGGTTTACAAAAAACGATTTCTTGGGCTTATCAAGTGGCAACTGCACCTTTCAACAGACAATACCAGGGTAACGTTGGAGGATAACATTGAAATTTCGCATGGCAATTCTTCAAATACTGTAGAATAGCTATGCTAAGAAAGATTTTTAAAAATTCGATTCTTTAGAGGTCTGAATTATGCATAAGGCCTAAATCCATTTTACAGTTTATTTTCTGGGTAACATGGCCTATGAAATATTGAGAGACGTAGGAATAGCGTAGTTTATAAAAATCAATGGAGCAATTTCCATTTGGCCTAAATAAAAGGCTCACTCATTCGTTTTAGGCAGGAATGACGTGCATACAAAGACAGAGATTCTGAACTTTTTCAGACGGTCCGAATCAGACACTTGAAGTTAACACTACTCCCTCACTCCCTCAAACTCTCTCTCTCTCCACTGGCACTTGTTCGTCTGCTCCAGCCATGACTTTCTTATTTAATTACCTCTGCACCTCTCGTTCCTATCCTAGCTAACTTTAATCCGCGTTGTCAGACCCCAGACATTCCTAGTGGGATTTCCTGGCTTCGTCTCGATAATACTAGCACATCCTGGGAAGGGATCCCTTCCATGCAGACGATCTCTGTTGCCCTACAAAATGTACCTAGTAGCGTCTGCCCCAGCGGTCCAGCCTATCTCTTTCCACTTACACTCACCTTTGGGAACAGGACGGTTTTCACCTATCCTCAGAAATGATTGTGAACTCGTGGTCATGGAATGACCATGTAAACTACCTACAATGCCAAACCTGTACCTCTTCTCCTGAACATAGTGCACTGTTGGGGCACATCTTCTAAGATCTTATGGAGTCAGAACAATAAACAAATATGAATTAAGATGCCGCCGACTAGGCCGCTAGCAAAGGCCAAACCCCACAGATTTATTCATTTATCTCTTTCTGATGCCCGTTGGGCAGTGGCCGGGTGACGAGACCTCCCTTGGTGGGCGTCCCAGACAGCTGCTAACTATATCTACGTAAGTTTATTATTATCTTAGTACAGTCGACTCTCAATAGTTAGAAGTTTTTTCCCGGCCCCTTGAAAAATATTTGAAAATTGACAAAAATAAATGTGTTTTGGTCTCCTTGGTAATTTGAAGTCGTAGTGATCAACAACATTTTATGAGTTGAAGTCAGGGCTACACCACTCTCAACAACTGTGATTGGTTTAAAAATGCACGAACCTGTCATCCCTTATACCCTGTTTTCAGTCTGCTTTTATACTGTGTTAAATTCAACCCATGTTTTTTTTAAACCTGTGAAATTAAAATGAGCTCAAGAAAGAACAAGTGTCTTCCAATTCATGAAAAAAAATGCTTGTTATTGAAGCTGTGTAGAGTGGAGTTTTGAAAAAAGATATTGCAAAACAATTTAACATTTTACCATCGACTTAAGTTCAATTAATATCGGTAATTTAAAAAAAACTGTTGGCCTGTCATGATGAGGACGAGGAAGATAACTCAGAAGAACAACCGCCAACTCCAGTCACTTTGTGAGACACAAGGACATGATAGGAAAAAAGTGATGATTTCTTCACAGCTCTCATCATCGAAAATTCACTGGACAATGTTAGACGAAAGCCGCTCACTCAAAAGAAAAATAAGAACTATTTTTCAAAATTAACATTTAACTGTAATATTTTCATTTTTATGGTTTTCGTGTATGTAACATATCTGGGTAATATTTTGTACGTTTTAAAATAAATATCACATTGTACGTATGTATCGACTTTTAATCGAACTCTCGTATTTTTGAAATTTATCCTCCCTCCCTCTTGATTATTTGAGCTCCTATGGTCCCTTGAGTTTCAAATTATTGTTAGTCAACTGCAGTTCAATAATAATTTTTGTTAGATATTGTTACCGAGGTTATTTTAGTTTCAATTGAGTCTGTACTTTACTATCGTTAACAACAATAATTTATAAAAATTTTCATTTATAACGAAGTGTCTATATATACAGGTTGTATTTTTCTAGAGCCGTAATGGTAATAAAATAAATTAATCATAAAGTTTATGAAAATAATAACGTAATGATATTTTTTAATCAGGTGTTGACTGAATGTTTAAGATTGTTAAAGTTGGCTACACTGCCTATAGAACATTTGCAAGATGGCGTTTAGATTTGTTTATGTGTTTGTGAGATTCCCTTCATAGCCACACTGTGTCGTTGTTTTTTAAGTGAATATTTATACCTTATAACTACAGTTGATAAACAGTTTAGTGATTGAATCTGGTTAGTTATTTTATTGGTACATAATATCTGAATTACGTATTGGGTTGATGTGAAAGTGTGTTAGTGCTAGGGACTGTTAATACATAACACGAGTATTAAGATAACTTCAAAATATTTATTATTGTTGTTTATTCCCTCAACGATTCGGAATTCAATTACAGATGGTTGTTCTCAACATTACCATGGAAGAGGACGATGATTTGGAAGCTCTCAGGTTAGCAGCTTTACAAACTATTCGGCCGAGAAAACCAACTTCTAGGCGGCCTGTGATATCCGTCAACGCACATAAACAATTGGGAAAGGTATGAGTGCTGCTAAACTTTTTTTTTTTTTCAAATATTCTTGAATCTTACTGTGCTTATGGTTTGAAGCCATTTGAAAACGATTTTGGATTCCAATTACCAACATTATTTAATGAGTTATTGGTGTATATTGTGAAAAGTGAAAGTAAGCAGCTGTCAACATTGATCATGCATATAATTGGCAATTGACAAAATTAGTATTTGTGTTATTATGGCTTAATATTTGTTCTCCATTTTAGGAGGAAAACAATTTTTCTTTATTGTACATCTATTTTTTACTTTGTTTATGAATGACTTCTAGGCTTCAAGTTTACCTTATTGTGTTTTTTTTTAAATTTTTTGGATCGGGGCTAATAGTTAACATTAATCCAATGTAATTATATAATCCTAATTAATTATTTAGCACATTTTTTAGGAGTTGCATTTTTTCTAAATAAGAAATCATTCATCCATCACCCGTGTTTCTCCATCCTAGTTTTTATGAGATAGATTTGTATTTGGTATTAGGAAGATATTAATCATAAGGAAGTGTAATAATTATTTTAATAGTTTGTACCAAACAAAGAATTTCTATGATTTTAGAAGGGTCTCAAATTCAACAAACCAAAGTCCTGATTAACAACATTTAATTTGTATTTGGTTTATCAAATTATAATTAGTAAACATTATTATAACTCATTAATATCATATTCACTACTTAAACTCATTTTTTTTTTCCTTTTAGAGGAATGGGAGTTAGTATGGTACTTAATTTATTGCCTTGATGATAAAAATAAAAGCAGCCCTCTTGAAAAATAACGAAGTCATCAATAAACAATTTATGATGAGCAAAATTAATGTTTTTATGTCATAATGTGTAGGGTATTAAATTAAAGATCTCGAATTTGTTATAACACTATATGTCATGTGTATGGGCTCAGTGAACTATTATTGTGTCGTCATCACAAGTGCCCTCACAATTTTTTTGTGACCTCAGTGTTGTGTTGAGAATGATATTTAGCTTGAAGGTTTTACTTGATGCACCAGAGATGCTTAAAATTAAAGAAGCTACTATTTTTTATTGTGTTAGTTATTTAGGTTAAATGTCATATCAAATCCACCTAAAAGGAACGTTAGGGGTTTTAAAACACAGGTAAAGACGATTGTATTTAATGTTGATATATGTCTTACTGAACCTAATGGCACATTTGTTTTTACCATTATGCAGGCATCTCTAAATCAAATGTTGTTAGATGAAAAAAAAAGAAAGTTAAATGATGTGTTTTCAGGGAAGCAAAATGTGGAATATGTTTTAGTATTTAAATTAGAAAAACTTATTCTAAAGCAAGGAAAATAAAATAAGTGTACTGTACCTCGGAGGGATACAACACTATGTCCATTTTTTTCCATATTGACTTTCATTTTTTCAAAAAAGGTTTTTTTTCATTTTATAACAACTGCATGATGTAAATAACTATAAATAGAATGTTCTGGTAAAATATTGTTTCAACATCTCAATAAATAGCTGTGCCAATAACACTTTTTGTTGAAAAAAAGTTTAAAACTCCTCTCCTGTAAAGTTATGAAAATGGACATAGTGTTGTATCCCTCCCTGCTTCTCTTTTACAATCATTCTGATTTGATGACGACAATTTAAGTGTACTACATACACCTACTGAATGCCCACTAATAACTGAAACGTACAAAATTATTTACTTATCCCCCTGATAACAAACACTTAATGTTGTATGTAATGTATGGGAACCCTGTGTGTTCCTATGACAACTTTCCTTCTACTACGCCTTACATAAAATTATTCTATGTTTATTAAATAAGTATTACAACAATTTATTCCTCACCACCATTACCACTGAAAACATACCACAACCTGACATAATTACATCATCAGTAAGAAATGAATCATTGTTATTCATTGATAACAACCCACCGAAAAATTTTGAAGTAATTGTAAGTTAAAGTGAACTTTTGAATTTCATAAGTTGAAGTCGATGGCTCCCGATAGGATAGCTAGCCTTGCTATTCAGTCTTAAATGGATGTGCATAGATAAATATACTAAAGTATTACAGTAACAATGTTCATAGGGAAAAACTAGGTAAGCCAAATTTTTTGTGAAGTATCAGATAACTGCATATCTGTCCTCAGATGGCGAAATGTTCTAAGTCACTTTCCGTAACACAGAGATTTATTCATATTCCAGAGTCTATAAATACTGTTGTTCAGGAAACAATTAATACTTGTAAAATATAATATGTTGTATAGTATATATTAGTCAAGTGCCATCAGAAACGTGAGTATTGTGGCAGTGTGTGCAGGGTTGGTATCCCTGTTTCCCCCACCCTCTCGTCACTTGTAAGCCAGCAAATGAAAAACATTTTGCAAGTTAATTAACCCTGTACGGAGTTCAATCAAAGATTAAAGAACTCCACCTTAATTTTCTTCAACCAGTCAACTAGTTGGCTCATGTTAACCAGCTTAGCCAGTGTATCAAGGGACTAAGTCCTGCATACTGTCGACCAGCTAACTTAAGCCACATATAGACAGAATATAACATGTACCAAGACCTTTTCACCATCCATAGGTCAGTTGACTTGGCTAAAACACTATTCCGCGAATAGACGCATTCACATGTTTACAGTGTTCTTTATATTAATTTCTGCTAATAACATATCCTTATTTTTGTCATTCTAATCAATAATTTAATTAACATAGACAACAAACAATAGAATTTTTTGTGTTCAAATAATGTAATTTTAAGATTAATTTAAGGCCTTAAGGTACAATATGTTTCTTTTAGAAATCGCCTTTGCAAATAATGTGCATTACATCATCACAGTTTAAGGTATTTGAGTTTCTATTGTTGATAAAACAAACTGACCTTAACAACTATAGTGTTTAAAAAGTAACCATTCTTTTACACAAGTGAAGGGATTACCAATGATAGTTGACTAATAGTTAGTCTCTTTTTATAGTGCTTACATACTCTGTAATGTGAAAAAATCTCATTGTTAGGGAAAGTGACTTATAACATCTTGCCATTTAAGCACAGATATTATGGTTGAGAATCATATCATTTATCATTATTTCCATTCCCACATCACTCAGTCAATGGTTCAAAACTTTGCAAGTCTCATACAAATAATAACTGATCAAATTTACATTGCATTTATTAAAAATAGATGACATAATTATTTTTGGAGGAAAGAAGAAGTAGAATTCATTTTGCTTCATGGGTGGATACATGACAAACAGTTTTTAGTTATAAAAAAAATTTAGTTTTTTATGGCTTACCCAGCTTTTCCTGTGACCATCATTAGTTAAAACATTGTAAACTAAAATATAATTAAGAGCTATATTATTAATGTATTAAAATCTAAAAGTTATCATATAATGTATAATAAAGTCATAAAATAACGCTATATAATTAAATGAACTATTATTGGAGAAAAAAAGATAGCGCCATGTTCCTACAACTACTGAGCCTAACACCGATTTATCTCTTGCAGTGATCAACTAATGCAAGAAGTAGCTTAAGTCCCTTCTGTGTTATCACTGTGTAAGTTAAAATTTGTCAGCAGACTCAAAGATGAAAATAACAGCGTTTCTGGTTTTGATGAAATTCAACAAAATCCCCCAAAAAATGTTTAATTTAATAAATTTGAAAATTATAGTACTTAATAGTTCTTGAATTGAGTTAGTACATTATATTATGTGCTATTTAAATTTGCTATTAGATTAATTAGTTATCTTACATTTGTTTTTTTCTTTCTATTTTTTAGGGGCCATTTATTCGATCAGTAGTTAATCCTAACCTTATCGCAATTGTGCCATCAGTTCTTCCTCCACCAACTATTGACTCTGGCAAAGTATCTTCGGATTCTTCCTCTACATCCTTAGAGAAAAATACCAAAAAAATACTTAACAACAGCAAGGAACTTCATCAAACAATTGAAAAAAAAGAAACAAAACAAGAAATTATTAAACCAATAGAAAAACAGGATCAGCAGGATCAAATATCAGGTGGGCTATTGTGAATCTTTTAAAATCGTTAGGTATTTGTTAGTTATAGGAGCCTCATAGTAGATGGGATAACCCTCCCCCCTCATGTTATTATTTTATGTTGTTATTTATGGGACTACTTTTACTCCATTTCTATAGGTGACCTACAAACTGAGAGGTTATTTTACCCACTATCTTTACTTTTTAACTATCAAAATTTGTATTAAAAGGATATAATCCCACTAAATAGCAAATCACAGGTACAACTTAGTGGATTCTCATATTTTTGCTTACACCAAAAATTGACTGATGACACGATGAAGTGAGCCAATAAAAGGAACCGAGGAACGAACCGGATTTTATTTATAGAATTGATAATGACAAAATTAAAATATTAATTTATTTAGATTAGAAATACATTGAAAATATTTTGTTTCACCTGTTGACAGTGATATTTTTACTGATACTTGCCGCTACAATTAACAAGTACTAGTTTTAGATTTCTTAATATTGTATAAAATATTTATTTTGCTTTTCAGTATATTCAATTGGTTGTTTCAAGAAAATTTCATTTGATAAAAAATAAATAGTTTAAGGGTAGTTATTGCTTGAACCGAGTGGAAGGTTAAGTAATGAATCTGTAGCATGTGAGTTCTACTAACTCATTACATTCTTTGCAATTGATAGATGTTAATCTTTGATTTAAAGTTTTTTAAAAATAATTCTTACCATTCCTACACATTTTTACTGAATTTGAACATAAATTAGCCATGTAAGCATTTATATGAATATTAGTATGCAAACCATTGTTATATGCCACCCATTGGTGTTTCACCAAGCAATATCTCTCAACTAGTTGAATGACATTGAGCTATACTAAAGTGAGAATAATTAGTTTCTTTTTTGTTAGGGTAGTTCATTTACTTTTTTTTTAAACAGTAATCCACTTTAAATTTAACTCAATTTATCAAGAAGTTGTTCTTTTATTGCTTCAATGTCATACTCAACGGAAAAACGCTACCTTTGCCATTTTTGTATTTTTAATAGTTCATTTATTGCTAACAAAAATATGTTATTAATATATAATTAATAATTATTACAGATGACAATAAGAAAGAAGCAAATTGTGACAAGTCTGAAGTATTTGACTTAGAAGAGGATGTTTTGGACTTCGAAACCGAAAGCATCGGAGGCTCAGAAGAAGATACTCTCCAGCTCCATGACAGTGATTCCGATAGTTTAGAACGGCTGATGGAGCAAATTGAAGAAGAGTTGTCAGCCCCTATAAAAGGGACTCGTTTAAAACAAAAGACCATATCTTTAGTTCTTCCTACATCAGAAAACGCTTACACAAAAGTAACGAGTAAGTTATTAATTCATATTCAACTTATGTACAATTTTTATTTCTAATGGTCAAAATATATATTTGTAAATACAAAGAACATTAATATAAACAAAAGCATAAAGCTATATAAAAACAATATACAATAAAAGCAGAGTAGGTGAATATAAAATTAGAAGAAGAAATCTAGCATTATTGTCAGATTCTACATAGGGATACTTAGGTGAAGGCAGCATTATTTAATAGATAAAATTTTGACAAAGTTAAAGATACATTGTGTGTTCTTTATAAGACAATTCCATAAAAAATGGCTAAAAGCTCCTTTATGGACAAAACTATTTATGCCAGGATTCACCTTTGGCCCGCTTCTCATTTTTACCTGCGGTGATTACCAACCTAGAAAAGGAGGAATAACCCCTGGATAGAAATAACCATTGTTCAATTTCTTCGTTCCACCTCACAAAATACTTCAAAAAATTATGTAGAGCCCTGAAATAATGTAAACTCAAGACGAAAAAAAACCTTTTTAACATTTTTTAAGCTTTTCTTTAACAAAGCATATTATGTTTTACAAAATGGCATGCAAGATTTGGGACAATTTTATTATAAGTCCAATTACACTGTTCATTATTAGCTAGGAAGTGAATAGAATAGTAAAAATAGATGTAAACAAGTATAAACTCACAATGTTTTTGGCTCTTTAAAGTGTGGATTTCTTTTAATAATGAGAAATTCCACTACATTTTTTAATCATTTCCAACATTCTTCTGGGAATACTTCTTACCAAGTTTATCTAAGTCCTCTCTAGTATGTTTTCTCAAGCTTGTGTGATTCTTTCTTTAAGCTCCTTGAAACTTTGTATCTCTGGCTTTTGAAGGCCATAGACATGATTCCCCACAAATTTATTAATCGGAATATTATATCTTCTTTTACTAATAATAATGTAAAAAACAGCAAAATAAATTCATCCAAACTTTTTCATTACTAATAGTTCATTTTGACAGTAATTAATGGAATTTAAGACTTTTCCTTTTTATTGAAATGGTACGGTTTTTCCATTTCTTACATTGTGCCAGTAATAATTGAAACCGTCGGGGCCATCAAGATTAAATTTTTTTTGTCACTAAAAATAACCCTGGATCAAATTTGCCTTTCCTGAATATGTTGTTCAGCAAACTGCAAGCAGTTTAGTATCTGATGTTTTTTGGGCTGAATGAAGTTTTCTTATAATTTTATGATATATTAAAAGTACCTGGTTTCACCTACCCACTTCCGTACTAAGCTGGCATCACACAACACACTAGGTTGAATTGCCTCACAATCAGAGCAGAAGAAGCACTAGTTTTTGAGATTTCCCTTAAAACGGTGAGTTTCACATGACCTTGATCTTGGACACCTTCCAGTGCTTTTATTTTTTCCTATAATTATTTGTACCTTAATTTATTACTACTACTACTATTAATTACAAAAATTTCACTTTTTGTGATATATACCTTGACAAATATAAAAACTTCAGAACCAAGAGTATTTATTTTTGAAAAGAAGTCATATTTTGCCCCTTAGGAATCTTCACATCCCTGTTTATAGTCTGTAAATATCGAGAATTAAAGAAGTTAATATAATTTTGTTTATTGTTGAATAAAGACAGTTTAATAAAATCAGCCAAAGTCTGACGAACCCCCCCCCCCCCCCCCATTCCCCAAGTCATCAAATGTCAGGGTTTTTAATGTTGGAATTTGTGATTGTTTTTTTGTGCAGAGCCAATCCAGTTTTTAACTACTTTTCACATTATTAATGAATTTTCGACTTGTATTAGACTTTTTTTAAACGGGAAAAGTTTGTATATTCAGTCATTAGCATTGTAAATCTGCCTTCGTTCCTCCAAAACTGGACATGAGTTAGCTATTAGGAAAAAGGAAATATAAATTTTTAGTAGGACATAATCAAGGAATTTTGTTTCAAGGCATCCTCAAAAAATACTTCAATCATTAAAATCAAAATAAAATTTCCTGACATCAGTATAAGGGTATTCATGAAAAATAATGGTGCTATTAATAATGTGATTTCAAGCATATAAAACAAAATCGCCCTATTATTTCTAAAATGACAACTCAAAAACACAATTATGTTTTGATCACAATTATGTTTTGATCACAATTATATCAACCTAGCTTGCCACTTAACATGTACTTGTCACTCTTACTGTCTCTAAGCTATCTCACCCTACTTCAGTAAGAGTGTCACTTTGCAGAGTGTTTCAGTTTTTGAGTTGTGTCACTTTAGAAGTAATAGTGCGATATGTCAGCATACCCTGACTAAACCCTACAAGCAGTGTGGTAAAAGTAAGAGATTTTTTAATCAATTTAGATATATTACACTTTTGTTGGACTTATTTTTAATTAATTTTTGATTAATTTAAAAATTAGTTTTTAACACACTTTGTTTATTAAAAGTGTGCTTAGTTGACATTTTTTAAATAGCTACCTTGTATCATTTTTTTGAAATATAAAACACAGGTTAAAGAATACTCACTATTCTGGCTAAGTGTCAGAATGTAATAATAAATGTCATGTTATTCTTTTTTCATACTTCTAGAGTTGTTGTATTTTTTTTGTTTTATTGTTTCAGATGAAAGTATTAGCCGCACCAAAGTAAAATCCTCACCAAAACCTGAGAGTCCTAAACCCTTAACAATTAAACTTGAAAGGCTATCCCCTGCGAGGCGAAGATATTCTCCTCCAAAAAATACCAATTCTCCAGGATTAGCACAATCTTCTCCTAAAAGATCAAGGTCTCCACTTAGTCGTAGGCGTTCTTTAACTCCTCGAAAACGTTCACTAACTCCTCGAAAACGTTCACTAACTCCTCGAAAACGTTCACTAACTCCTCGAAAACGTTCACTAACTCCTCGAAAACGTTCAATAACTCCTCGAAAACGTTCAATAACTCCTAGAAAACGATCAATAACCCCTCGGAAACGTTCGATAACTCCTCGCAAACGCTCTCTAACCCCTAGAAAAAGATCTCTTTCCCCTAGAAGACGATCAATAAGCCCATCAAGGCGATCTTTGAGCCCACGTAAACGTTCCCTGACTCCTCGAAAGCGGTCTTTGACTCCCCGTAGACGCTCTATTACTCCTCGGAAAAGGTCTATTTCGCCCCGCAGGAGATCACCATGGCGGTTCTCTCCTAGAAGGAGATCAATTTCTCCCCGTAATAGACGTTCCATTTCCCCGAGGAGAAGGTCACCTATGGATCGAAGGCGATCACCTTCTCCCTGGCGGAGATCATTATCTCCACGTCGGCCACCGTTGTCACCTAGGAGGAGGTCACTTACTCCCAAAAAACGTTCTCTTTCTCCTAGAAGAAGATCATTAACTCCAAAAAAACGATCTCTGTCTCCACGCAAAAGGTCTTTATCTCCTAGAAGAAGGTCAGTCAGCCCTAAGCAGAGTTTTCCTTTGAAAAGGCAGAGGGTTCGTTCTCCTGTAAATACAAAAAGAGCAAAAAGGCCTTCACCAGTTGGAGGAAGAAGGGCTTGGATAAGGAATAAGACTTCAGCTGTGGGGTAATTTCTTAAGACTTATTTACTTGATAGTTATGTATTGTACTGAATTTTACTTTTGCAAATTTTATTTGAGTTAAGAAAAGGCTTGGAAATAAATAAATTAGAAATAATATTTATATTATAATATTACCGAAAAGGTTTGACCAAAATAAATTTATTTATTATTTTGAAACTTAATATCTCAGGTTGGTTTCCACGAATGTGAATAATATGAATAATAAAAATATGTTTTCTTTGATGTGTTCCTTTGGTGCCATGCGGATTCATTGGTGGTAGTTTGTGCAACTTCTTGGATATTTTAACTATCTTATCGGACAGTATTTAACTCTGAACGGACAACTGGCTTATTTTTCACACAACAAATGAACATACATCCACGTGTCATCCATCGTTTATACGTACATTCACCACTTCAACTGTCCAAAGCATGAAATATTTATTTTTGATTGAGCTTAACCCCACATGCCACATACTGCTTGCAAACCACTAGCCAATATAAATTAGAACCTAAAGGCTTTTGCCATTGTCTCAACTTTCCAATTTTTTATATTATAATGAATTATGTTTAAATATTACTTAATTATTGTTTACGACTCATAATATAACCACAATATACTCACTAGCTGATGAGAATGACAGCGGTGGAAGTCTCTGTTGAGATGTTTTGTTTGCACCTATTTTATTTTCAACAACTGTCTGTTTTCTCCTCCTAATGGTTTTTCACCATCATACTAAATAAACTAACTGGTAAAGATTATGAAACTGCCTAATTTACTATGTACTTCCCCCTGCCCCCAAGGAAAATCTAAACAAAAATACTTAACATATTAGATTCTTCAACATCTAGGAGCCGAGTATTTTAACTATTAAGAAGACAGTAAGTCAAATGTAATGTATCACCTAATTAAGGGTTTTGTTACAAATGAGAGTTTCAATGACTTAAATTATAATACTTAAAAGTTCCAACACATGATAAATATTAATCAAAGGGTCTGTAATTAAATACCCGACTTGCTCTGATAAGACATATTTATTTTTCAATTATCAAGCAATGGATTAAGAAGATTTATGGTGCTGTTTTAGTTCAGTAAACAGCTTGCTTGAACCGATAGTTTCTCGGCGGCAGTAGGGTAAATATCCAGCTCTCCTAATGAACAGATAGACCGATTGATCCCCACTCTTACATGCTACCTCTTTACCGTTGAACCCTTGGTCTTGTACTGTCTTTTTTTTTGGAGAGTTAAATTGAAATTGTTTGTAATTGCAAAACTGAAAGAATTGAGTACTCCCAGTTACACTACCCAAATACTTCAGCTGGACTGACCACTAGATCATCCACAGGATAATCACATAACACCAAACAAAGGCTTGATTTCCAGGAATCTCTTATTTCCCCTTTTTACTTTGTTTAAAGGCAACTCGGGTTAATACATGGAAGCATTTAAGAGATAATTATGAAACATAAAAGATTAATGTAGGTAATTAGGACGATATATAACAATAAGTAAGAAATGAAAAACCCCCATGATTTTATCCCAAACCATGGAAATTATATGTATTTATTGTGCTAAAAAGAATACTATTGATAACAATACTTAAATTATCAAAAGAAAAAAATCTTATTCAACTATCTTTTCATTATTCATTACTCTTTTCATTACAGGCACTATTTTTTCTTTAACAATGGCATTATTTTAATTCTGACTTGCGATCGCTAATAGTGGTACATTTATGATCGTACGGAATCACGGTTAAAACTCAACTAGTTCCAGGGTCTCTCTTATCTGCCATAGGGTGGTTGCTTGTTGATTCATTTATCTCAGTGTTTGAACTGAGTCATAAAACACTCTAAATAAACACTCACACTCCAGGGCCAGTATCTTCTGCATGGCATGTCCATCTACTTCAGTGTTTGTACTGCGCCACTACTCTCTTCATTCTCATGGTCATGTAGTTCACATGTTTAGATCAGAAAAAAATCAGATAGAAGAACCTCTAATCTTGGTAGGTAATATTAGTCTTACAAATATGATTTGAAAAGATAATTTTTGTTTCTATTGATTTATTTCCATGGTTAGATTTCAAATATTTGTCACCCTTGAACACAAAAACAAAAAAACTCTCCTGGTAACAGAAGGTCATGGAAGCAGTAATAACTTCTTTTTCGTCAAAGTTTATCTAATGCTTTATAAAATTCAAGAATTTGTGATGGTCGTGTGTGGTATCCATGAATCTCTAGGATTTTTGGTTGGCCTAATAATTTAGAATTAAATATATATAGCTGGATCAATCTAGTTAGTACAATATTGGCAAACTTAAAAGTAATTTTATATTTTTTTATTATAAATCTCGCAAAGGTTATCAGGCTATAGGGAATATGGGTTCTCATATAGTGTGGTTAGCTCTTATTTCACTTAACTTTTATATATTTAAATAAATGGATCTGGACAGCTGTACTTAATGTTAATGATAGTTTAAATTAAATATGTTTATTTATTTTTTTTCAGAAATCGTCAAAATAATTCATCGAAAACCACTTATAATTCTAACAATAAAAATCAGAAAGAAGATGATAAGCGCAAAAAAGTAGATATGAAGGATATCAAGCCTAAAGAAAAAGATTCTGACTTGATCAATGAGAAATGCGATCATGAACCAAAGAATGGTGAGGGGAAGCTAGCGGATCCTAAACTAGAAGCAAGAAAAAGGAAATTTGAAAGTAAATCTCTTGTAGAGCCCTTGAACAAAAAGATCCGACTTAAGTCTGAATCTGGTAGGGTTGTTGCTGAAGGAGGTAGAGGTGATGAAAACCAAACTACACGAATCAAACGCAAGAGAATAGTCCTTTCTGGTGGTAAGTTGTAATAGTATTCTGCTATTTAATTCTACTATAAAATTAAAGGCTTATACATTACATTAAAAATTATTTTCTCAGTTATGAGTAGTAATCCCATTGTTTACTTAATTGCTAGCCAAAGAAAAAAAATAGTGAAAAGTTGTGGATTCGAACTAGTGACATCCTGACCTCTAGTCAGATACTCTTTTCAACTGAGATTGCTATGTCAAATAGCATTAGTACTATTCGATTTGTATTAGTTTCAAAATAGCTGCAAAAAATATTTTGGAATCATGTTTCTAACATTTAGATCTTTTTTTTTATTGCTTAAAACTTCTCCCCTTTGTGATTTTATTCCATCCGTGAAATTGTGTATAAAACTAACCCCTAACCCCTGCTATGAAGAAGTCTTAATCGCAGTTAAATTACATATATTATTTCAACATCCCATTATTATGTATTAAGGTTATTAATTGTTATTTTGTGCTATATATTTACAATTTTTGTTAATGAATGTATATCTTTTAATTAATGCTATTGCATTGCTAACGGTTTTCATAATTTAATTTATTTGGTAATATAATATTTTTTTATTATGATTTAGAAGATAGGAGTGTAGAAAAAGCCCAAGAGACCAAAGTCAAGCCACTTTTGCCAAAAGTTACAAATAACGTAAAAAAGATGGATGACAAGAAAGTTGAAGTAGAGGTTGTGGTAAAAAAGAAACGAAAGGAGGTAGTGCAAGAGTTACCTAAAGAAGAATCAAATAAAAAAGGAGTTGACTTACGAGCAGAGCTCTCTAGACGGCGGGCAGAAAGGTTGAAAGGGGTAAGCATTACATTTTATGAATGTTATATTTTAACCATGACTACTAACTGCGGAGACCCATGGCTTCCTCCATAAACATTTTCTTAGTGGGATCCAGGGGATTATTGGTCCAGGGTTCACTCAGCCCTGAGAGAGAAAATGAGTAGCCTATGAAAGTGGTGAATCTGATTTAGAAAACCATCACCCTTATCTCTTCACGACTTCATGTAGTTGTACCAAGAGTTTATTTGAATTTTTATTATACTTGAATACAGTTTAATAAAAACAGTGAAATGCAGATTGGGAAAAAAAACTTCTAGATCTTGATTGGAAATTTAGTTTTACTTTAATGTGGTCATGTCTTTGCTTATTTATTTATACTGTTATATACTCATATTTAGGGCTGAAGGCTTAGCCTGCATAGAGATACCCCACCTTTTGGGAGCCACCCACTTCTTTCCTAGTCTTGTTCTTCCTTAGTCTTCTCTTTTCAGTATCACTGCAGATTTGTCTTTTTTATCTGAGTTTGAAGCTATTAAATCATTTTCTTTGAATTATTCGTTTATGTTAAGTTTCAGGATTTTTTATTTTAGTTCTGGAGGGGAATACGTCTATAAACTTGTCTAAGCTGCTCTGCATTCGTTAATACTCTGACATTGTTACACATGCAACCATAGCTATTAGAGAGAGTGATTATAGAATTGGTTAACTTAAATCTTTGTTTAATATTTCCGTCATTAATGTAGGTTTACAAATCTAGAAAGACACAGTTGTAATTAGATCGCTCCTTTTTACATTATGAACTTTCCCATGGTCTAGTGGTTAGTAGGATGCTGACTTCTAACTTGTGTTCTACCTCCAGCCAATCCCATTTTATAATTTAATTTTGTCTTGTAATATTCTGAGTTAATTAAGTTTAGTTTTTCAATCACTTAC
The DNA here is from genome assembly GCA_930367205.1 of Acanthosoma haemorrhoidale. Lineage (NCBI taxonomy): Eukaryota > Metazoa > Arthropoda > Insecta > Hemiptera > Acanthosomatidae > Acanthosoma > Acanthosoma haemorrhoidale. The sequence goes on from OV884014.1 coordinate 47,180,261, forward strand.
AAATTTGTCAGCTTATCAAGTTCTAGATACTTGGATAGATTCCTGTTAAAAACTATTTAGGAAATATTCATTATTTTCTGTTCTATACAAACATCTTCATTAACTTGTTCCAGGCTTCTATTGATCCTATGGCCAGAATAGTGCAATCTGCGATTGAAGGAGCTGTTGGGAAGTAAGTTCATAATTTTTTTCTTAAGTTTAATTAATGTAAAAAAGTATTGGTTGGAATGTCTTATTTATCGAAATAAACATGCCTAAATGGAATCATTTGTTTTTTTACGAGTGTGCTTTTTAAGAATATGTATTTTTTTTTTATAATTTATTAATTTTAGTAGCATTTTCAGAAAACTACATTACTTATTTTTCTCTGTTGGAACTGTTGAGAATATTTTTATAGTACAGATTCCAATGCAAAGTAAGCATACAAAAATAAAAATTTTGTGTACTCACCTTAATGTTAATATTCTATATGGGAACAATGGTTATGTAACCTAAGTCAAATAACTAAATTACAATTTTTCGATCAAGAGGGTTCTTATGTTTTTGAGAATTTCCATCCCTGCCTTCATCGTTCAGTCACTAGGGAGCTAAAAAGGTTTTTGGAAAGTAACTTTTGGTCAATTGTAGCTATAATTGATTTCTTATTAATTTTTAAAGAAAGCAAAATTTGCTGCTACATTTGTTTGAAACATTTTTTTCTAAACCCAACATTAAGCTAAGCGAGATTCAGCTTTTTAAAGCTGCACTAGATTTTCCATATTTTAAATTATTAAAGCTATAATTTCACAAAACTATGATTCCAACCTTTTATGTAGTTCTATTTACACTTGGTTGTTTACTGCAATGTTATTTTTAAGTCGTAATTTGAAAGAAGGATTTTTTTTATTATACATATAAAATAAATTATAAAAAGTTTAATTCCAAACAAGTGAATGAAATAGCCGGGAAGTATCTTAGTAATTGGAACTGCTGAGAGGAACAGTGGGAGTTCAGTTGCTTAGAGATGCATTAAAGGAGAAGTGGTGATTTAGAATTGCTTGAGAGGAGAGGTGTTGAGTTTGCAGATGGTCAAAGATATTTGTCTTGAGAGCTCTACTATTTCTTTTCTTTGTATGGCCTCATATCATCCCATACCTCATATTTCCTCATACATCATATTTGAATATCAGCAGATTCTACTGGAAGCCATTGAGGCAACATTATATTTGGGAGCGTCGGGATCAACAAAACAATATTTGGCTGGAGCAAGACAGAAAAATTGTGAAGAATTTTAAAACAGTTATGTCTTCTACTACTATACATAACATATATGTATACATTATTTTCAACAAAGTCATGACTCACATGGGACATGGGAACTTGTTCAGAAGAATTGATGAGGACGAGGTGCTGTCAATGCACTCTGACCTACAAGTTAAGAAACACACAGACGTTTTATACTGTGCGGAAAACACAAAGACCAAACCACATAAACTGTGTAATGGGATTAATTGCTATACAGACGGCTCACTAACAGAAAACGGATCAGGGGCCGGCATATGGAGGAAAGATAAACCAGAATCTGGGATTTCTATTCCTTTAGGTAGACACACCTCGGTCTTTCAGGTCGAAGTGATGGCGATCAATGTCTGTACCCAAACCTTAATTGGGGAGGGTGTAAGAAACAGACTGATCACAATTTTCACGGATAGCCAGGCAGCCATTGGCGCCCTGAGAAGCTATCTTCTATCTGCATCTATCTGCTATCTGACCAGATCTTATTTGGTTGAGGAGTGTAAAAACAACTTAAACACACTCTCGCTAGCCAATAAGGTTAGAATCGACTGGGTGCCAGGACACACAGGCATCACAGGCAATGAGAAGGCAGATGGCCTTGCAAGGGTGGGCTCAGAACAGACACCTCTTGCACCTGAACCCATATGTGGTATCAGCCTCAGCTACGCTAAAAGGCGTATAAAATTAGCTTTAGAGGACAAGGCAAGACTTTCTTGGAGAGAAACTAAGAAACAGGAACACTCAAAACTGTTTCTTAATGGACCCTGTAAGAGAAGAAGCTCAGCACTTCTATCAATGGACAGGTGGACACTCAAAAGTGTGACAGGACTCTATACAGGTCACTGTCGGTTAAATAAACACCTCTTTAATTTGGGGATAGTGGGATCACCAATCTGCAGATTCTGCAAGAAAGAGGGAGAAACGGCACGTCATATAATATGTGACTGTGACAACTTAGCTAGAAGGCGATACCTTCACTTTGGTAGTGATCGCATTGTAGACCCCAAACTATGTGAACTGATCGATCCATTCAGTATCCTCAGATTTGCAAAGGCCGTGGGCCTGTCACATATATAGGACAGGGACATGGACGGCGCACAATAGGTCTCAGTGAGGCCGCGGTGCACAAATGCCGGAACAAATAATAATAATAATAATAATAATAATAATACATTATTTTATCATGATAATAATAATTTTTTATATTTATTTATTGCTTTTCTTCTAGTCATTGGTAATAATTTTTGTAGCTGTCGAGCTGTGTTTACACTGGACTAGCAGATACTTATGGACGACTGATCTGTCGAAATTTCGAAAAACGACAATAATTTTTTTTTTCGTCATCTAATGTCTAATGGTTATGACAGATAACTGGGGTAGTCGGCTCAGAGGTGAAAGGATTCCTCCTTCCAAGGTATTCACTTCAGCTAGCACTATATTTGATGCACAGACTTGCAGTAGTTACTCAAGAAAGATTTCTATGGAATGAGAACAACAAGATGTGTTTGATTGCTGATATGAGAATTGGAATAACAAGGCATGCAAATGTGAAACAGGCAGATGAAGTTGCTAATGTCTTGATCGTCGACACAGCTATTTCCCAAGCATCAGGTTATGACAGTGTTGACATGAATGTTCTTCTGCTCACTGGGTTCACATATTCCTCTAAACAAGTGAACATATTCTTCCTGGGAGAGTCGATGAAGCAGGTTCATGGTACTCAACCAAATCATTCAAGTAGGACCCTGCACATGTACTATTCAATCTTGCATTTACTGGTTGTCACAATACATCTTGCCCTTGAATTGTATGGCAATGAAATGGAAACAGAAGAATTACTCGCCGAATTTAGGTGATGCTCTCAAAATCTGCCTTATAAAGTAAATTTAATCTTGAGACACTACATTTCAAAGTCATCACCAGATTTCATTCAATTGAAGGTTGGGTCATAACAAAATTCCACTTAAATGGGGATGGGATCAAAGCTCTTTCGGTCCAAGTCCAATTAAGACGATTAAAGATGCACCTCTGTCGCTGCTTCAGTTTGTTTCCTGCAATTCCAAGAAAGGTTGCAGTGGAGCTTGTAGCTGCCCAAAAGCAGGTTTGCATTGCTACTCAATATGGTAACACTGCAGTGGCACTTCTTGCGAGAATGTTCCACAGGTAGCAGCAGGAAATCTTTTTGACGACTTTGATGATATGATTCGAAATTCAGTACATTTGTCACAAGCGTAATCATCTGGTGTGCACAACTGTGATTCCTACATGGTCAGCACACGGCTAGAGAACCTTCAAAACACCAAATCAATTGGTTTTTAAATAGTATTTTATTAGTTTAAATAATTTCTATTTTTTTCATTATTTATTATGTTCAATTAATATATACACTAGAATCTAGCCAATCCAACCTCGATAGGAGCGGGGGTAGGTCGGAATTACCGGATATGAGACAAATAAGAGTTTTACATATTTATTTAAATTATTGAAAGTGTTTCTTACATCATGCTTCTTGCTTTACAGTAGAATTTACAATTGATTTAAACAAAGTAATATCTAACTTACTAAGTAATATCTTACTATGTGAACTGATCGATCCATTCAGTATCCTCAGATTTGCAAAGGCCGTGGGCCTGTCACATATTTAGGACAGGGACATGGACGGCGCACAATAGGTCTCAGTGAGGCCGCAGTGCACAAATGCCGGGGGGGAAAAAAAAAAAAAAAAAAAATATCTAACTTGGACTACCTTGGTCTTAAGACCGTCGGTGGAGTTTTATTTATATATTATTATTTTTATTTATTGTTATTTTATGTATATATGAAGTTTGTGTTAACCACTCGCATTGCTATACAAAGCAATGGTCATGCTTTTTTTTTATGGTTTATATTCTAAAATGTTTTCTTTTTTCGATGTTTTATTGAGAAGCGGTTTATTATTTAGCCAGGTTTTATTAATGTTGTAAACTTGCTCTGGAAGCAAGTTGTTTAAACTTATTGATGAATACTTCTGCCCAAAGCAACGTCAGATGATATCTTTTTACCGGAAGTAAAAAATTGTCAAAATCCATAGTGATTTTTCCACCGATTTGTTTTTTCCAGTCTTGGTAACAAAATCCATATCACGTAATCTAATATTTCCTTTCAAGGGAGGAGGTCGATACTCATTTCCTTCTTACTACTGCTAATATCTACAAGATTAAAAAAAAAACCTACCTGACCTTTTGCAGGGTAAAAGTACATAATAACTGGATTATCAGTGAATCCTGGTTGTTGAGTAATAAGCGTAAGAGTTGTTGATACCTATCTCGCCAGTGTCTAATCTGCTGCAATCTAAATTGAGCTTCTTATTCTACTAGAACCTATTAAGGTACCTACTGTTTTAGGATTTTCTATGTTTTATTTATATTTTAGGAGAGGTGAGCGCTGCTGCCTGTTAATATATGTACTAGTATTAAGCTATCTTTATCTATTTCATGCCTAAATGAAAAACTGGTTCAAATTGTTTTGACCTTTTGACACCTTTGTCTCAAACATGTGTTATTTTATTTTTTGGTTTGGTTTATACAGTGATCCAAAAACTGTCCTCCGCCAGTAGACATAATTTGGTGCGGATGTGGTCAATATGATGTGGCTTGCAGTTATTTTTATAGTTAAATGTTATAATTGGCAAATTCGGATAGGGAGTTAGAGTACACCCTTCACATTCAACCGAATATTGCAGATTATTTGCAAGATGATAACTTTAATACTGTTTGTTAATTATGACTGTAATTTTCAGTGAATGTGCTACTAGGTGCAATATAAATATAAAATTTTGTTTAAATATCACTTACAGTAAGAAAAATAAAAGCAATCAGTTGTTGTTGGATACTGTTCTCCCTTCAGATTCAACTGACTTTCACAGATAATTTCATAAGTTTTAAACTGTTCAATGTGAATGCATTTTTCAAGAATTAAAAAATATGGAATATGTTTGGTGTGGTAACACATTCTTCTTAAGTTTTGTTCCTCAGATATTCTTATATTGAAAATTAATTAGTATTTTCAAATATCGCAGACCAAATACTGTTTCTCCTCATCAAAAAAGTTTAAAGATAAAAGCTAAGCTGTTTATGATGATCTTTTAATTAAATTTAACTGCTAAATTGAATCAACCATTTTGGTAAATTTAAATTATTCACAAATACATTAAAATGGATATTTATGTGAGAATCAGCCTGAATCAGTTTTAAATCTGGTATGTAGGAAACTAAATCCTTCACTGTGAGCTGCTGTTTCTATTGGTTTGATGGATTTCAGTAAATTAATTTATTTTTTTTAAATTGTAAGTTTTGCATGAAAAAGCAAATGATTCCATATTGTAACTAGTAATATTTAACTAATTAAGGTTTTGTTACGTACATTTAGTATTTACTGTATCTTTTATTTTATTAATTTCTCTTAGAATGAAGTCCAAGATGAGGGCACCATCTCCCGTTTCGGATACTGAAGCTCCTTTGTCTGGTAAGATTTATTTTTTATGCATTTTTTTAATTGTATTTAATTTTTTTTTTATTCTGGAGAAAAATTCATTTTATTTTGTTATGAGGCTGGATTTATTTTAATTTTTTTAGTTAATAGTTGAGGATAAGATTCTATCAAACTGAAGGCATAAAGGGTTGGGTCAGTTATACTGAGAGCCACCTAAATCTAATTTAAGGAGCTACAGGCAGAAAAAAAAAAAAATGTATCTAAGTCCTTCATATCTTATAAAGCTTTTTAAAACTTTCCTGTGAAATTATAAATTACTGGATGATATATTAAGCATTTTTCCATTTTGACATAAATTTATTGACATTTATAATGTTTTCTTTTTAGAGAGAAAATGTAAGCCTAAAGGTAGAAGAGTACATGTTCTTCCTGCAAATTCATCAAAAACTGAGAGTAAGCATTATGTATTGTAGCTTGTTTTGGATAGTTTATATCCAATCACCTGCATTTTACATTAACTGCTTTTCCTACATTAACCTATTCTTTTTAACAGTTACTTTATTAACTCATATAACCTTTATTTATCTTCTTTAGTCTTAATCTGAGTTTAATTCTTATCTTCTTCAATCTTAACAAGTTTATTCAAATTTTGTATGCGGTTTATTACATTTAAAGAATAAATATTTAATTTTGATTCTAGATAAAAAATCTGTCGAGGAAAAGAACATTGGGATTTCAATGCACTACAGGTCATCGTCACCTGTAAGAGGCTCAGGAAGGAGTATTCTTCGAAGAAATCAGGTAATGACTCAATGCTATTTCTTTCAAGTTATACAAATTTTTGTCTCAAGTCATTTAATGGTTAGATTTTTCACATCTTGTTTATTCTTTGTTTACTTACATCATATGTTAATCTATTTAAACAGTAAACTTAATGGCGTTTTGTTTATTTAACTGTTCTTTCGTTTAGTCAATCATAGTCTTGGGTTATTTTATGTTAATTTAACATCTTTAACAATTATTGATTATAATAATTTTTTATTATTGACTGTTTTCTTTTACTACCATTTCATACCAAATTTCCAAAGTAAAAGACTTAATAGTTATTAATGAAATAATTCATTGTTTGTTGGAGCTGTTTATTTTCTCTGATAATGAAAATCATAATTCTTTGTATTGTCTTACTGCTTTTAATATCTAAGTTCGATTGTAGAAAATAAAGCAGGTTCCCTATTATTATCGTAAGCTGTACCAGTTAAAAATTATTTTAAACTAAAGTTAGTTTCTAAACTACTTAGTAATTATATGTATATATTTATTTGAATTAAGTAAATGATGAATGATCCGATGATGTCATTGGATTGATCTGTATACACTTCTAAGGTCTTACAATGTTTCCTAGCTATTATGAAATAACATAAGTTGAAAATCACAATAATTCAAAATCCATTGACCAATTGTTTTCAGAATCTAGTTTCAAACTGTTGTTAAAATGAGATACTGCATTTATTTTATTTATTTATTTGCCCTTTGTATTGTCAATGTCACATTTGCAAAATTAAAATAGTAATTCAAGTTAAAAAGATAAAATTGTTCAGGTTTAGACAAACTATACCAATATTATACACCTCTTCTTTCCACAGTTGAATAGCACCTGCCATGTTATAAATGAACACACTTATGTATTTTGTTGTATTAGTGAAGTGCTATAAAATATATATTCCAAATTTAAAAATTTTACCACTGTCACAAAAGAAACAATAAATAAAAATTAACACTAAACTCAAATCTTAAGAGGGCAACAAAAGCTATTAGAAACTAAATTGATCGTAGATAGCACTAGAGTAAAGTTTTGTTCTAAACAAAGTGGGAGATGATTTGTCTAAGAGTTGGGGACTGTACTTGTAAATCCCAGTCTAGTTGGTAGTAAAGTGTTGTCAAAAAGTACGCTCATTTCCAGAAAAGTCAGTTGTTGCATTTTTGCAACATTGGGTACAATGAGTTTAAGGAAAAGGAAATGAATATTTTATGTAAAATGAAATTGAAATATGATTAATAACTTATGAATTGGCATTATGTAATACTATGTAGTATTCAACTGTTAATTTTAACATTTTGACTGCCATGGGGGTCACCGGTGACCGGCGACGCAGCAAATAATAAAAGTACATAATTAGGGTAAATATTGATAAATTTTTCAATAATACCATTGTTACTATAATGGTTTGAAGAAATTAATGCAATATAGAACATACAAAAATAATTTTATTAGTGCATGAAAAATATACATATTATCAGTGCATATTGCAATGAGTCAGATTGAAACACTCAAGGCAAAGGAAAGATAAACGCAGTCAGAACAATATGTCACTACTTTTTTAGTAGAACTCTGTGCTCCAGTTCTTCCTAGCTGCTTTGAATTTTTTTTATAGCACACCTTACAAAATAGCCTTACATTTCGTGCATTTCCCGGCTTTTATTTTTAATTCATGACAAGAGCCGTACTGCTGAATGATTTGTAGATAGCATTAACACATCTCTTTTATCTTTCCATTTTAAAACTGTTACTCCATTTTTATTTTCTCACGCGATAACCTCTCCACGTTTTAATTGTTGGGCAACTACTTCTTTTGGATTGCCTCGCCGATTTTTTCGTAGGGTACCCAATAAATGTGTAAGCATATCAATTACACCTTTGCCCGTGCAGATTCGAAATGAATAATTGTATCCTGGCTCACTATATAATTTAAAAACTTTAATTCCATATCTGTCACGTTTTTGTGTATTGAAAAAATACTATGAGGCCTCGAAATAGCACTAAGGATTCATCCACGCATATTATCTCATCTGGATTATAATATTTTTAAAATTACTGTTCAGATGATTGATAATATGAGCAACTTTAGATAATCTATTTTTAGGATCATTTTCTTCATTATTGCTGAAATGAAGAAACCGTAATAACAATTCGAATCGATTTCTTGGCATAATTGTGCATAGAAGTGTCAGGTTATATCCTTCATATTTACTCCAATACAGCTCAATTTTTGGTAATCGCACTAATCCTATCCATATAATGAGACCAAAGAAACGTTTTATTTCAATAGCATTTGTTCCATACCATCGATCTAAACGATGCGATTGCAGTTCTGATTTTCTTTGCGTAGCATAGATGTTCGTTTCCTTTGCAATAATTTTGAATATTTCATCAGTAACAAAAAGGAAATATAAATCATGTGGTTCCGTACAAGCAAAAATTTCTGATTGATATGCGTTGATACCTGACGAATCCGAAAATGTGATGTTTGTTTTATTACCTAATGCAATACGCAAATTCACATCAAACTCTTCTGGTATATCATCTTCATTGTTATCGCTATCTTCAGCTTCAGTTTCACTGTCGGACTCAATTTGGCGCCGACATACCGTGGAAGCTTTTATCATATCGGATGAACTACCCGATGAACTTTCCTCACTGTCTGATTGATAGCAGTCGAAATATTTTTGAGGGCCTTTGTAAAACTGCACCGACAGATGATGTACTTGATAAATAATCTTCAATTGAAGCCATATTTTTATGGGCTAATTAAAAAATTGAATGAAAAGTATAAAATGCAAAAATGTATGTAGAGCGAAAAAATATAACAAAGGCACTTACTTGATTGTAGGACACACTAAATAAGACGAAATAATGAGAGTAGCCGCTTAGCAACCGAAGGACGACAGTTTAAAAAATAAAGGACAATCGTAAAAATTGTCTACAGCACCGTGGGGGTCACCGGTGATTAATCAGAGCATGATTTTATAACTAACTTTATTTCCTGCAAATAATATTTCAACATAATATGCATTGCATAATGAAAAATTCATGTTGACGCCTTGGACAAACCATGGAAAATGCACCTGACATTCAATGTGTTAATGAGCTCAAGGATCTTATCTACCTAAATGTCGTACTGGTGATTATCACTAAGTTTATTAATTATAACTTGGAAGAGCTAGGAAAAGAACTAATCATCTGCAAATGATAACTGTGTGTAGGTAATTAATAAGACACTCATTAAGTTCACAATACTGTTTATTATATATCACACTGACTAGATTCAAACAATAATTGATACCTCAAGTCCCTAAATTACCCCCTATCCAGTGAACACGTTAATATTTATGAAACACAATTGTGAATTACATTAATAGGAACTATAGCATTCATAGCATCTTACAAAAATATACCTGAACATTCAAGAAACAAAATAGAAAAACATTGACTCGAAACAAAATTATTATTATATACGAATAGCTTCAAAGAATAATAAACAGAATATAGAAAATACAAAAACAATAAAATATAATATATATATATATATATAATGGTTCTTAGGGACGACAGAAATCAATTTAAACGAGGTTGTGTAGCTCTGTAAAACAAAGTTTATTTTCTTTTAATTGATAATTAGTTTACGGGTTTACAAATAAAATCTAAATTTATACCTGTAAAACAAAGAAACGACATTCAATGTTTATTCTCCTGTCGATTCTGTTTGTTTTATAATAACAAATAATTAAAGTCAAAGCTTACGTTTAGCTTATCACTGCTTGCCTATCACTCACGTAACCTCCCTGCTGATAACGCTAGTATCATTCTCTTCAACGCCTACATTATCTACTTTGGTGCGGCGCGCTAATTCAAATTAAAGAAATACATTTTCTTTACATCTCCCCCCCCCCCAGAAGCGAAAATATTTACAAAGGAAGAGAACTTTTTTGCTGATAGGACATCCTTTACTCGGGATTGTCCTGAAAACCAGGGATAAGTTTTGAAACGTGGAATAGATTTGATTCGGTTTTTCTATGTCCTGTGTTGATCCTGTATATCGAGTTTGATATTTTCTCTATTATTTTATATGGTCCAATTCTGAGTTCGTCTAGTTTCTTCCTGTTTAATTTGTTTCCATTCTCTATGTATACCATATCGTTTTCGTTAAACTCGTGATCCTTACAATTGCTGCAGATATTTTTTGTTAGGTTTTTTGCTGTATGCAAGGGGCCTATTTTGTTTTGCATTTGTTTTATGCCAATGTGACACATGTCTTTATGTACATTTTGTATGAATTTTATACTAAATTCCTCAGATAGTAAAATTTTTTCTTTATCTTTTATTTTTTTGTAGTAGACGTTGTTTTTTTTTTTTGTTAAACCTGTTTTATTTTGTAGTTCTTGATTTTCTGACTGGTCTTGAATGATATCTGATAATTTTATTAGATTAACAATTTTTTAATTGTTCTTTTTTGTTATCTTCTGGTGCCAGTACTGGGTTCCTGCTCAAACAGTCTGCTTCTAGATTGTATTTATCTGGAGCATATTTTATATTAAAATCATATTGCGACAAATAATAAGTTAGGTCTCCTAGCTCTTCGTCTGGTCTGGCTTTTATATTCATATTTTCCAATGGTTTATGGTCTGAGTATACCGTGAATGACTTCCCAATCAACCAATATTGCCAGTATCTTATGGCTTCTCTAATAGCTAAGCATTCCAGATATATCGCTTTTTTTTTCTTTTGTGCTTCGTTTAGTTTTTTTGAGAAGTATACTACTGGTTTTTGTTTTCCGTTTTCTTGTATTTGTTTTAATACTGCACCTAATCCTTCTATTGATGCATCGGTGTTTATTACTATTGGTAGATTTTTGTCGTAGATTTATAGTATAGGTTGTGAGCATAGTAGTTTTTTTATTTTTTCGAACGATTCTTGACATTTTATTGACCGTGAAAATTGTACATTTTTCCTGAGTAAATTGTGTAAAGGATCTAAAATTATTGCACAGCTTGGAATATATTCGTGATAGAAATTTATCTTTCCGAGGAATTGTCGTACGTTTTTTTGAGTCTTAGGTATTGGAAAATTTTTTACTGATATTAAATTATCTTTTATTGGTCTGATCGTTTTATTTTCTATTATGTGGCCCAGGTACTGTGCAGACTCTGCTGCAAATTTGCATTTTGTAAATTTTAGCCTGAATCCTTCTTTTTTTATTGCGTCTAATAGTAATTCTATATGTTTCACATGTTCCTCAAATGATTTCGAAAATATTAGTAAATCATCTATAAAATTTACTGCAAATTGAGTTAATTTATTTTTTCTTAATATATTGCTCAAGATTCTTTGAAAGATTCCTGGGGCTGTTTTCAGCCCATAAGGTAAACATGTCCACTGATAATGACCTTCTTGTGTAACAAAACCTGTTTTGTGTCTGTCTTCAATACGCAAAGGGATAGACCAGAATGCAGAGTTTATGTCTAATGTAGTAAAAAATTTACAGTTTCTTGTTTTTATCATTAAGTCGTCTATCAATGGAAATGGTTGTGCTTGAGGTATTACTATTTTATTTATGTCCCTGAAGTCTATGCATAATCTGCTTCTTTTATTTTCACCTTTTTTAAACGCTAGTGTTACAGGTGCTGCGAAAGGGCTGTATGATTCTTCAATGAGTTTTTTATCTAATAGTTTTGTTACTTGTTCCCCTATTTCTTTTCTGTCTTCTAGGCTGCATTTGTAAGGCCTCTTGCTACAATATTTATCTACCAATAGATCTATATGTGCTTCATATTTTTTTACTGTACCTACCTCATATTTATCTTTTGCGAACACTGATTTGTAAGTATCTATTGTTTTGTTTATTTCATATTTTTGATTATCTGATAAGTGATCCATATTTGCTATAAAATTCTCTTCTTTTATGTGCTCGTTAAAATTTACTAAATTTTTTTCTTCATTAGCATTTTCCTCGTTTTGTTGAAAATTCTTGAGGTTTTCATCCTGGATTAATTTAAATTCTTTTATTGTGTCTAATCCAATTAGGAAATCGTATTTTAAAATATTCGTTATCTATTATGTGGACATCCATATTTTTTTCTATGTTGAATATTTTTAATTTTAGAGTCGTCAAACCGTTTGTTTTTTGGACACCATTAATTGTTATTAAACTTGCATTATTACCTTTATTATTATTTTATTTTTTATTTTTTATGTTTAGGAATTTCGAGTTTATTAAAGATACATTTGATTCTGAATCGTCAATTCCCCAAAGATCTATTTTGTTTTCTATAGTTAGTTTGACTTTTATTAATGGCGTCATTACTCGTTTTTTTGATCTGATTCGTTCAATTCGGATTCTATTACTAAATATTACTGAAGTTTTTACGTGTCTAATATTTTTTGTACCTTTATCATTTTTTTTATTGAACCAGAAAGCGGTTTCTGCGTGGAATCTTTTCCCCTTATTTAATTTTTCGCAGGTTATGCATGGTGTTTTATTTTTATCTTCCGCATTTGTACCGGTTTTTTTATTAAAAGATTTTTTTCTCACCATGTGTTCATATTTGTTCAACTCGTTGAATAAATCTGAAGTTTCTCTTATCATTTCTCTATCAAATCTGTTTAAAATGAATTCCGGAAGTCCTGCTGCAATGAGATTGATGAGAGTTCCCTTATCTTTTCTTGCTTTCCACTAATAGGTCTGTGTTAAATTCAGATATGTACTGCAATTATCTTCGTTGGTGAGGGGAAGCTTTGTCATTTCTCTGCTTGAAAGCAAAAATAAGAGGTTTATGATCTGTAAAAATCACAAAATGACGCCCTTCTAACAGATGTTTAAAATACTTGACCGATAAATACATGCTCAACAACTCTCTGTCATATGCACTGTAAGACTTTTGAGCATCACTTAGTTTTTTAGAGTAAAAAGCTGGAGGTCTCCACCCATTAGGTTCAAGTTGCTGGACCACACCACCTATGGCAACATCGCTGGCATCAATGAAAAGTGCCAAGGGATAGTCTGGGCAGGGATAAGTGAGCATAGTTGCATTAGCGAGATCAACTTTGCATTGTTCGAATTTGGCAACTGCTTCCTGAGTCCATGTGATTTTTCTATTGTCTTTTTTCCTTGCTCCTCTAAGATAGTCATGCAAAATGGCTTGAGTTTCTGCAGCCTTGTGTAAATAACCTCTTTAAAAATTTAGCATTCCCAAAAACTGGTGAAGCTGCTAAACAGTCTGGGGAAGCTTGTAGTTTATGATGACACTGACCTTCTCTGGAAGAGGTATTGATCCACCTGGAGTGATTCTGTACCCCAAAAATTCCAATTCTTGCACTCCAAACATAGATTTGGCTACACTCATACGCAAGCCATATTTGTCCAAGCGGTCTTAATCTCCAATCTCCAAATGACGTTGTGTTCTTATTCAGTTGACAAAGCAATGAGGCCATCATCTAAAAAAATAAATACAAAATTGAGACCAGTAAAAACTTGATGGATAAAATGTTGGAAACTGCTGGGTGCGTTTCGTAACCCTGGAGCCATGACATTAAATTCGAAGAGCCCAAATGGACTGATAATGGCTGTTTTTGATTTATGCTCCTCAGCTATGGGAATTTGATAATAGGCCTTAAAAAGATCAATTTTAGAAAAAATTATTTTTCCATGTAACATACTCTGGAAGTCATCTATCCGAGGAATTGGATAGCGATCAGGAACTGTAAGGTCATTAAGCCTGCGGCAATCACCACAGGGGCGTAATGAACCATCCTTCTTCGTAACTAGAGGAGAAGCCCATTCGGATTTCGATGGTTGTATTATTCCATGATTTAACATGAATTGAAACTCTTCCTTCGCTAACTGTAATTTCCTAGAGTCGAGTCTTCTAGCTTTTGAACAAATAGGCTTCCCGGTAGTATGAATGTAGTGTTTTACGCTGTGCTTGCATTCACTAGTTATTAAATTGGGTTTGGTCAGATTCGGAAACTGGATGATGTCACCATTTGAAATAGTTGAAATCTCACCACGGATCTGTACACCTGTGACATTATCGACAAGCTTCTTATTTGTTAAATCTATTAAAAGATTAAAATGGGCCAAAAAATCAGCACCAATTATTCCTCTGTTAACTTTAGCCGCAATAAAAGGCCACTGAAACTGACGGCACAAACCCAAATCAATATTTAAAGTTTGTACACCATATGTTGGTATCATGGATTCATTGGCTGCAAACAACACAAAATCTTTACTAGGGGAGTCACACTTTGATCTTAACGGAATTATGGACACATCTGCTCCACTATCGACAAGAAACTTTAGTCTGATTTTTATATCCTAGACAAATAAACAAAAAGTGTGACCGCCTGAACTGTTAACAACAGCCGAGGCCACATCTACTATTGCTTGTGGGAGTTTTCCGACAGCTGATGCCAAGCACAAGGTTGTTTACACTTCTCTGGTCTGCATTTTTTCCAAATATATGGTGGAAATAACAAAATTTTCCTCTGGGGCTAAAACCGTGCCTCAAATGGGAAGAATCTATGGACGAGCTTGCGAGACCTATTTCTAGAATTCAACGAAGAAATTTGGATTTCTAGACTAGCAATTGTTTTCATCAGTTCATTGAGAATTGGGTCCTGACTAACAGAATAGGCACTTGACTGAAGGGGTGACCTCAGCTATTTTGTCTGCCATAGCTGCCACCTTATCTAAGGTCTCATCTCTAATGATTACAATATTTTTTATTGAATCAGGAAGTTTTTCCTACCACACCGTTCTCAGAATTTTGTCTGTCATATCACCACCAGCCAAACCCTGCATTTATACGGAGCAACTGACTAGGCTTGAGATCACCTAACTTTAAACCTGTCAACAGCCTCCTAATTTGCTGGTTATCGCTCTCCTTAAACAGCTGAAGAGGACACTCCTTAGCTGGAGTATATTTATTAGTCTCAGTACCTTTAATAACGTCCCATATATTTTCCATGTATTTAGCTTCTAGCTGAGAAACGAGATAGTTGAACTTCGTGTATTCTTTGATAATACCCACATGATTGAATTGGGCTTCTATTTGATAAAACCATAATGCAGGTTTATCGGCCCAGAAGGGAGGAATTTTAATTGAAACTTTAGTTACCTCAGGTTGGTCTTCAAGTTTATCTTCAGATTTTTCTCCTTCCGGCGGCGCCATGCTGACCAAGTGATTCCCAATCACTTGAAGCACTTAGTTCGATCACGTCAAGGTTGTTTATGTAATTTGAAAAGAATTACCCACTGATGCAATTTTATGCTTTTAATGAACACAACATTAATTAGCGGTATCACAATGTACAGCAAACTAGGTTAAACTTAATTCTATTACACTCACAGAGGTTACTACTGTTAACTCACAGATGTTCGCGAGGTTATAATAGAGTGAACAAGAAAAAATATCGATTTTACAATAAAAATAATGTTTATACTTCAACACCTTCCTTCATAATTTACTTGTAAAATAATTCAAACTAATAAATTTAATTCAATAGATAAATAGAATTTTTAAAACAGTCCTAAATCTTGATTTAGCTTCTTAAATCTTGGGCTTAGCACAGGCTTCGTTAATCCGTCAGCAAGTTGATTTTGCATATCCACTCTCCGGATATGAATTTCTCCCTCTTGAACCTTTTCTCTGACAAAGAAGTGGCGAATGGATATATGTTTTGTACGTTTGTGCCACACAGGGTTCTCTGCTAATTTAATGGCAGCATTATTATCGACAAAAAGCGTACCTTCTTTAAAGTCAGTCATCTCTTGAAGAAGCCTTTTAAGCCAAACCATCTCTCTTGTACCCTCACTTGCAGCGATGACCTCAGCTTCAGTGGTAGAGATGGAAACTGACCTCTGTCTTTTACTAGACCATGATATGGCACCACCCGAATACAGACAAGCAATGCCAGTTGTAGACCTGCCAGTTAATTTATCACCACCGAGATCTGCATCAGAATAGCATTGAAGAATTCCGCTTCTATGGTTTTTCTTGTACAATATTCCAAGTTCAGAAGTCCCTTTTAAATAACGAAATATTCGTTATATTTATATTCCTGGTTATGTCACTATCGGAAGGATTATCAAGCATTCTTGAAGCTATGTTGATGGAATAAGCAATATCTGGTCTTGAATAAGCAACATATCATCAAATACATAAGTGAACCCACAGCTTCTCTATATTGAAAATTCGTTGTCTTGATGTTTACGTGTTCCTTTTCATTGTCAAAGTCATCCTTTAAAATCAGAGTACTAACAGGTCGACACTCTTCCATCTGGAATGTTTTGAGAAGTCTCCTAATATAAGAAGATTGGCTTATTTTGATACCTTCCTTGCTCCTGTTAATCTCTAGTCCAAGGTAGAAATCAGCTAGTTTAGTCTTGATTTTGAACTCCTGTTTTAATTTGTCTAAGATCTCCATTGCTTCCCTTTCATCCGAAGCAGCGATCAATCCATCGTCAACATACAAACATAACAAAATCTTTTTACCATTTACATCTTTGATAAATAGGCAAGGATCTGCTGAGCTAATTTGAAAACCAATGCTAACTAGGAAATTCTTTATCTTCTCGTTCCAACAACGTGGAGCCTGTTTGAGCCCGTATAGGCTTTTATGTACTCTGCAAACCTTCCCTGAGTTGTCATTAAAGCCTTCTGGTTGCTGAATATAGATCTCCTCCTTGAGTTCTCCATTTAAAAATGCAGTCGATACGTCAAACTGATGAAGACTCATATCTTCATTGGCAGCAATACTGATTACTGTTCTGACAGTGGTTTGACGAGCAACTGGACTGAAGGTTTCTCCAAAATCTTGACCTTTCTTTTGTGCAAATCCTTTTACCACTAGCCACGCTTTATATCTTTCTAAATTTCCATCAGGTTTATATTTCTTGCTGAAAACCCATTTTGAAGGAATAACTCTCTTATTATGAGGCAAATCACAGATAGTCCACGTCTTGTTCTCTTTTAAAGAAGTCATTTTTTCTTCCATGGCTTTTCGCCACTCCTCAGCTTCCTCACTGTTCATCGCATTGTACAAGTCCAATGGCACAACTTCACTCCCTTCGACGATGTTGACATAATCATCCATAAATTTAGGTTTATTAATTTTATCCTGACCCCTCAGATTTACGCCTCTTTTCCACACTATATCTTCTATTTCTAGATCTTCATTTTCTTCATCTTGAGATTCTCCTTCTTCTTCTTCCTTATGTTCTTCCGGATCCTCTTCACAATATATGTCAATACCTTTTCCTTCAATTGGATGAAATGAAGATTTTTCACATATCGGTGCTTTGAGTGACTCCTGGAATATGACGTCTCTTGATCTAATTAGTTTATTATTTGAGAAGACTCGGTATCCATTGTCCCCATCATATCCAACAAGTACTCCTTGAGTAGCCTTTTTATCAAATTTTCTTCTATTTTCTTTAGGTACATGGACCCAACATTTGGATCCTATAACACGAAGATTTTTGATTCCCGGTTTTATACCCATCCAATGTACAAATGGGGATTTTCCTTTTTCTGATGATGGACCTGTTCGATTTAATATATAGGCTGAAGCGTTAACCATTTCTGCCCATAGCTCCTTAGGTAGAGATTCTTCTCCTGAGTGCATGAGGGCTCTTGCAGTTTCTACAATGGTGCGGTTTTCTCTCTCAGCACAGCCATTTTGTTGTGGCGTGTATGGCATAGTATATCTAATTTCAATACCTTTTGATTTGAGGAAGTTTTCTACTCTTTCATTTTTAAACTCTCCGCCATTGCCACATTGAATGCACATTACTTTATGACCTAATTGAGTAACTTCAGCTAAAAATTCCTTCAATTTTTGAAATACCTTATCCTTGGTTTTAATAAAATAAACTTTTCTAAATTTTGAAAAATCATCCTTAAATACAAGAAAATATTTAAAACCACCTTTCGAAGGAATAAAAGGACCACATACATCAGTGTTTATAACCTGACCAGTTTTCTCAGCTCTTTTCCGACGTCCAAACTTGAGTCTATGAGCTTTTCCTTTTATGCAGCCCTCACAGAGTTCACCATCAAGAGTTAAGTCTAAATTGAGTTCTCTTTTAATTACTTCCTTCACATGCCGTTTGTTTTGATGACCCATCCTTTCATGGTAAAGCTGTAATAAATTATGGTCTTTGATAGGAGTAGATAGATTGTTATTTTCTGACTTACAGCTCTCTGTTGTGGGTACCACCCTAATGGCTAGATTATAGAGACCACCTCCAAATTGACGATTCCCTGACACAAGAGTTTCTTTGCCTTCAAATAATTTACAGCTAACTGCAGTGGATTCAAATTTACTCTGTGGTCTATGATCTTGAGCCGCTAAAAGCGAAAAAAGATTCTTAGAAATACCCGGAACTAGCCAGACATTAGTGAGTTCAAAACTCTTCCAATGGCCGTTGGACGCAGCTTCAATTAAAATAGATCCCTTGCCCAGCGCCTTGACTTGAGAGCCATCAGCCGTAATAATTACATGGTCATCTGTTAATGATTGAAAACTTGTGAACCATTCCCTTCTGCTACATATGTGATGTGTCGCTCCATTGTCCACATACCAAGCCTCACTATTAGTCTCCGATGCAAAAACTTCTGAGGTAACTGTTAATAGAGTTGCAGCTTCACTTGAATTATTTTGAGGAAATTTAGCTTTAGCAGGCTTAGGCGGTTTGCCATCGGCAAGCCAAAGCCGACATCTCTGAACTGTGTGACCCCTTTTATCGCAGTAGTGGCAAATTATTGAGGTTTTATGAAAATTATTTTTATTCCGAACATGCTTATGAAATTGAGCAGTGGTCCCCTTAGCAACCAAAACTTCTTCTGAACAACTATCACCCAGGTTGCTCTCAAAAGTACATAATTTTTGGGTAAGATTATTTAGACTCCTGTTCTCTTCATTTATGAGTCTCCATCCAGCAGTAAAGGATTTGAATTTGTCAGGAAGGGATTTTAAAATTTTACATATTAGTAAAATATCTTTATTATCAGCAGGTTGCTTATCAATTTCCCCTCGCAACTGTTTCCATGCATTGGAAATTCTAGTAATGAATGTAACAGCGTCATCATCTGGCAACCACTTACTTTCAAAAAATTGATTATACAAATCAAATATTCTGTCTTCTGAAAATGTATCAAAAAGTTGACGAAAGTCCCAACCACATATCTCTACTAGACTCATGACGTCTTAATTTTTTAAACATCTCCTCTGTCATGGTATTGGACATAACTAGTAGTGCCTGGTTGTCAATTTTATTAAATGTAGCTAAAGCTGCTCCATAAGCTTTCACAGCATTGTCATCAGTTTTATCAGGGTCTGAAGGACACGTGTACGTTCCATCTATTATTTCTATTGCCCTCGATATCATTTTCAATCCCATTCTTATTTTCACCTTCCAGTTTTCCCAGTTGCTCTTCCCTTCTAACAGAGCAATCTGAGGAATCATGATTGATTTGGACTCCATAATTAAAAAAAAAAAAAAAAAAAGAACGTACCTCAGAGCACTAACGTCTTTTCAAATCTTCATTTGGGTATTTCCTTTTAACTTCATGCTGGGCCCATAACCTGTTTATGTAATTTGAAAAGAATTACCCACTGATGCAATTTTATGCTTTTAATGAACACAACATTAATTAGCGGTATCACAATGTACAGCAAACTAGGTTAAACTTAATTCTATTACACTCACAGAGGTTACTACTGTTAACACACAGATGTTCGCGAGGTTATAATAGAGTGAACAAGAAAAAATATCGATTTTACAATAAAAATAATGTTTATACTTCAACAAAGGTCACCAATTGTAGGTAATTAATAAGACACTCATTAAGTTCACAATACTGTTTATTATATATCACACATGCAGTCTGATAACATGGCTTGTTTTCTCGACTGCTACTTCGAGGTTACAATTTACAAAGAGGTTCTGTATCTTAGAGACTGGCTAGATTCAAACAATAATTGATACCTCAAGTCCCTACATGTGTATTCATCTAAAACACAAAGGTTACAACCTCAGCCTTTGAGATACCAAAGCTCATATCTCTTAATCCCTTGACATCCTCCTCCTTCACAAAAGTATTAACAAATAATTAACATAATATCACAAGATAAAATAGGTAACTCAAGTAATTATAATATAACAAACTAACTCAAAAGTCAAGCTTATTCGGAACCTTAACCTGTTAACCGGGGAATTCCCCTTTTAATTACACAGCATATAACGGGCGCGAAATCTTTCACTAGAGCGTGTAAATACGTCACGCCTGGAGGACGTAATTTCATATTATTATTTTTTTTATCTATGCTTAAAATAAATGAAAAGACCATGAAATATATATTTTTTCGTTATTTATATATAAAGCACAAAAGAAAATACAAAATTACAAACAATTATAAAGATTACAAAAAATATATATTTTTAAAATTATATACACAATAAAAAATATAAAAAAGTTAACAATTACAGAACAACAAACAAACGAAATAGAAAAATTGAGTTTAAAAAATTTAAATATATATGTAAAAATTCAAAACTCAATTTCCGTGCTACCTTACAATCCGGACGCCAGTAAAACTGGGCATTTTCTGGATTTAGTTTTTCCTATATCGCTTTTCATTTGTTCTGGAAAATGCCTTTCAACTAGGTGTGATGGTTTAGGTGTAGAGCTGCTTGTTGATGTCTGGGTGGGTTTTCACTATGTTGTTATCTACCAATTTCTTTACATACTCTACCACAAAGTGTAATCAATCCAAATGACCTTTATCTTTTTTGTATATAATATATGCATTGAAGCAGCACATATCAATTAATCGTAGAAAGATTTTTTTTAGCCTATTACGGTTAGCCGCGTAGGCCACCATAACTCCATCTCCCAAATCTACGCCGCCCATATTCTTGTTATAATCCAGGACAACATTCAGTTTTTCTTGCCTTCTTCCGTCATTAAGAATAGAACAGCATCAATATGTCTTTTTTATTCTTCCATTTGAAAACCATAAGTTTGTCTTTGAATCTTACTATATGTTTATTTTTCTGTAATTTTTTTGTTTTTATTTCACTGGGGATTCCGACTGTTTATCCTCATTGTTCCAACAATGTCTGTATTGTTTTGACACAAGAGTTCAGACAAATGAATTGACGTATAGAAATTATCTAAGTAAATCCTATACCCTTTATTCAGTAAGTCATGTATTAACTCCAAAACAATTCTTGTTGGTTGTTTTTCTTGTGGGTAGTTCGAACCATAATTTGTGTTCTTGCCTGTGTATAAAATTATATTTTGTACATATCCAGATTGGCTTTCACTCAAAATAAACAACTTCATTCCAAATCTAGCTATTTTTGTAGATATATATTGTTTCCAAGATAAATTCCTTTTCCATAATAAAAGAGATTCATCTATGCATATTTCTCGTTCACAAAAACTTTCTTACAAATTATTGATGAATGGATCAATTTTATATGTTTTTCTATTAGACGTGTAAGGATCAAAACTTAGATAGTCTGCAAAATGCAAAAACTTACATAATAATCCAAACCTGCTTTCACTTAAAGTTTCATAAAAAAAATGGTGTTTCAATTATTATTATTCTTGAAAAATAAAGTTCAAAAGCCGGTTTTCCAATTATTCCTTGTTAAATTAGGAGCCTCAAAAAAAATCTTCATTTCAGCTTCATTTCATCCTTCCATTTTCGAATTCTCGAACGTGGTTTCAACTCAGGATCATATTATCAAAAAATTGGGGGGCGTACAAATTTGTTTGCTCTGTAATTAATTTGATGAGTTCCTCATCTAAAAACTTCTCAAGATAAAACAAAGGAACTTTTTTTGGAGGAGTATCGTAAGTTTTTTCAGGATGTCAGTGAATGGAAATGGTGGTCCTTCTGCATTTTGAGGTAGCCATTCTTCAGAAACAATGCTGTTGCTAGGACCAACTTCATCAACTTCTTCACCATCTTCATTCTTAGTATCGCTCAATTCCGTGTCGTAGTCAAAATTACTGTCAGATTACTCCGATGACGAACTTATAATACATCTCCCTTTTCTACCTGCTGGTGCATTGATTTCATCATCACTGATATCGCTTTCTTTCATTTTGATGGATACTTAAAAAAATGTATTCTAAAATAAAAAGGTTGGAAATATAAAAAATATAAGTAAATAATATATACCCGCTCGGTTAACAGGTTAATTAGGCGACTACTTCTGGTGTAATAACTGGTCTTTGTCATGTCAAGCTTGCTGGTGGAGTGGTCTGCTGCTTGGCCAGATGGGTGCTCATTTTGCTTGATAATAGGCAGTTCTGATGGCAGGCTAGGGGACTGCTCTACCGGCTTGCTAGATTCTGGTTCAGTAAGTTGACTGGTAGATGGCAAAGGTGTACCAAAAGTACATTGACCCAGACTGAGGTGAACCTGCTGGCGAAATAGAAAAACGGCTTTCCCCTGAAGATGGTAGCTCCGCATTTATCTCTGTGCGCTCATACTTTGGTATCAAGAACCAAGAGTTGTATTTGATTGAGTTGGCGGTACTTGATGCCATCTTGTGTCTGAATGATGTAGGAATTGGATGATTTATATGGCTTGGCACCCAGTCTCTATAACCCCGCCTCCACAATATGCTTTCTCCTTGAGCGACCACTTGATGTGGAGTCTTTCCTGTATCTTGACACTTCTTCTGCTGTTCTTGATAGCTCTTCACAGCTTGTCTGATATTCGAAGGATTAACAATTCTTGGCTGAAGAAGTGATGGTGTGTACGGTACCATGGACTTTGTTGTTCTTCCTCCCATAACTCGTTGTACAAGTGACCCAATATCTCCTCGTGGTGTGTTTCTATACCTCATCAATGCCAGGAACATGTCCGATTTCTCCTGACTACATTTCTTCAGTAGAATTTTGGCCTCTTGAACATATTGTTCGATAAAACCATTGTATCTTGGAAAATGCGTACTGGACATTTGATGATGGTTTTTTCCAGGCATTGGCGAATTGCTTTAACTGGAAGCAGTTGAATTCAGGTCCTCCATCTGTTTTAATGATATCTGGAATTCTGTGTAAGGAAACCATGTTTTCAGTTGCTGGATGATGACCGAACTAGTCATGCTTGTAAGTAGCTTAAAATTGAAGAATCCGTACGCATCTGCAATGATGAGATACTCTTTTTTGTTCTATTTCTGGCCATCCATTTATGATGTAATTTTTTAGTTGGGTCATCACAGCATCTTTATTAATATTGCCAATCAATTCATCAAACCTCCGTTTGGAAAATGGAACGCTTACATGAATAGTTATGCTTGATGATTTGTTGTCTTCTGTTATCGCAATCACGGCTAATTGAGTCGGCGATGTACAATTCTGTTCCTTTTTTTGTATACTACTTTTAGGCAGTATGGCATTACTTAAAAGAGAAGGCATTGAAGGCGTACTGGAGCCTTTTAGTGTTTTTTTAATTATTGCCTCAAGGGGTTTGTGATCTGATTCGATTACAAGATTTGGATTTCCCCAAACGTATGCGTGAAATTTTTTTTATAGGCCCATTGAATTGCTTTAGCCTCTTTTTCCAGTTGGCTATAATTTTTTTCTGCCGGACTCAGGGATCTTGAACTAAACGCAACCGGCTGATTGTTTTGAAGAACTGCTCCAAGCGAATGCTGACTTGCATCCACAGACAGTTTCACTCCTTCCATCGAATTGTAGAGCCAAAGCACTGGTGGGGTTTTCAAAACTGTCTTCAGCTTCTTGAAGGCTTCCACTTGTTCCTCTGACCGTTCCCATTCCACGTCTTTCACAAGAAGTTTCAGGAAGGATGCTGTGTGCTCCATCAACTTGGGGATGAATTTTGCTAAATATGTGGCCATACCCAACAGCCTCTGTATTTCTTTGATATTTTGCGGGACTTTGAGTCGATCAATAGCTTCTATCTTTTCAGGGTCTGCTTCTAGACCTTGAACGCTAACCCAATGGCCAAGAAATTTGATTTTTAATACATTGTTAATAATATGTTGGATTGTTAATCCATTTTTCATGATTTAGCTTTAGCCCAGATTCTTTTATTCTCATCAGGACCTTTCCTGTGACTTGCTGCAGTCCGTCTTCTGTTTTCACATGAATGAGGACATCATCCATTGCAATTTCGACTTAGTCAATCCCTTCCAAGAAGGAACACATGAACTGCTGAAATATCTCCGGCGCATTACAAAGTCCAGAAGGAACATGCTGACATGAATATCTACCCCATGGAGTTAAAAATGTGAGGTATTTGGCAGTTCGCGGAGTTACTGGGATTTGCCAGAACCCCTTGACACAGTCCAATTTGGAGAAACGGGTTGATCCGTGGAGTTTGGCCGCAACGTCATCAATATTTTGGGGTGGAAATTGCCGTCTCTTGATATTCTTATTTAGATATAGAATGCATATGCATCAATTAATTATAACTTGGAAGAGCTAGGAAAAGAACTAATCATCTGCTAATGATAACTGTGTATTCCTCTAAAACACAAGGTTACTCCCTGGTAACAATCTCAGCCTTCGAGTTTGGAGAGAGTGATATCTTTGGTATATGGGATGTTGATCTGCTGGTTATGTCATCAGAGAGATGAATGAAGGCTATGCTAGCTCGCACTGGCAACCCCTGGGCCGCTAGAGGCCAAAGTGATCATAAGGAAGTCAGCACAGGAACACTTTTTGTGTGTTTTTTTAAGCTCTCAGATTTGAATTTAAGGAAGAAAAATGGAAATTCAGAAATGGGATCCTATTCCCATGATCCCTTTTTGAAGGCTGGATGAAGGGAGTTAAGGAGTGAAGAAAACCTTGGCTGAAGTATTAATGATCTTAGGACTGTGGTAAAAATCCACTACACACTGTGCCTAGTGTGAATAGGTTGTGTGGACTGAGTCAATAGAGTGTGTGTCCTTGAGGTGTGCCAGTCAAAAAGGTTTATTGATGGGCCAGAGGCCAGTATATCAATTTGTTTTTCCGCTTCTGTGGACTTATTTATAAATAAATGCAATTAATAGTTCTATTGCAATGAATTATTGCATCAGATAAGTTATTAATATATTACGAAATAACAAAGTGTAGAACCTTATGGTACTTCTTCATTTTTTATTTATTTCCTCTCAGATATTGCCCTTTTATTCTTTCATGGATCTATATTCTTTCTGATATCGTCGGTTAGTTTGACAAGAGCTGATTGAGTACTATTATTTTTGCGATATCCAGGTTCATAATATTGTTCTTTTCTACAAAATAAATGAATTTTTTTATAAATAATTTTATCAAATATTTTTAATAAAAGCAAAGTGACACTTCTTGCCCATGTCGTATGCGATACCTAAATTACTTAGGCCAATTCACAACAGATATTCCTTATTGTCAGGGTGAGGACAACATCGTGGCTGATGACTCATGCATGCTGTCCCAGAAAACTCAAAAATTACATGCTGCTCAATTAGAAGACAAAGAATTGAAAGACGTAGGAAACAGCACACCACATGTAGGTTGAAGCTCATCAACATTCCCGGTCTTGACATTTCTCTCATTTGTGAGACCTCGCTGGGTGAGTCAAGGCCTTAATTAGCCATGTGCTTTCGAAGACTCACTTTTGACCAGCTACACACTTAGTCACCCAGGGGTAAAAGCATGCCGAAAATTGCTTAAATGAAGGTTTTTTGGCATGGCATGAATACCAACGTTAGCAAGGTGAGCATGAAATACGCAGACGCAGGGAGATTCGAACACGTCCGTCTCGATCTTGTAGTGTCACTGCCAACATCAGAGAGAAAGCAATACATCCTCACCATCATTGACCAAACTATGGGATGATTTATTTTTCCCTATTCCTTTATTTTTAAATTTGAAAACTTGATTTTAAAAAAATCATTCAAGCTACACCTCTGAACTGGTACTCGTAGCTCCACTAATGTTTCTGATTATTGCCTTATCATTTATGAAACCCTCTACACTTCTATAACTTAAACCTTGCTATCTTTAGTCTGGCACTGTCAATCTCCACACCTTACTAGTGAAATTCTTTGCCTGGCTAAACTAGCACATCTTTGGTAGGGCCCTTCCATGCAGATGACACTATGGGGCCCTACAAATTATCTGAGTAGTGTTTTCCCTTGTGGTCCAATTCGCCTCTTTCCTGTTCACACCCGCCTTTGGGATCTGGATGGTTTTCGCCTACGCTAGAATACAGGTGTGAACTCATGGTCATTTGTAGACCAAATAATCTAGCCAGTCTGTACCTCTTCTCCTGAAGATAGTGCAGCAATTTTCTCTCTTTAAGTTTGGAATTTTTTTGTTTATAATTTCTTATTGAAATTTGGGCATATCCCCAAAGAATGTAGAAATATGATTTTTTAATATATATAAATTGGATAAATTTGCTGATCTATTAATAGATCAGTGGTGTAGAGGCGGTATTCTTCAAGGCATTCAAGATTATAACTAAAAATTGGTTTGTTTTAAAAAAGTTTATTTTAACATTTAAAAAAAATAAATTACTGATGATTCTACAATCTTATGATGTAATCATTCACTTATAACTAAATGTATACATTCATGTTAGAAGTATATAGGTACATACATATATTGCAAGAGCATTAAAATGGTAGAACTTAAAATTGTTGAGTGATATTTTTTAAAAGACCCAGAACGAAGTGTTAAACTGCATTTACTGCAGTAAGTGAGGGGCCTTGCATTTACTGGCTTTGCAGGCTCCTGCCTTGCATCTTCTTTGCTGATCTCTTCATTGAATGTAACGGCCCTTTTCATCAAATCTCAATCACGAAGTGGCAGATGTCACTTGAGCTTTCTCCAGAAGTTTACCAGTATAACTCCAAGGGTTTGGCAATTCTAAATAGCTGATTCAAATTTTGCTTTAAAAAAAAAAATATTTCTAGTTTATTTTCTGGATTTGCAATGTTTTATAACAGGTGGGTATTTACTAATGTCATATCTACTATTCTTCAAAAAAGTGCAATAACTTTGATCAGTCCATTTAGGTTGATTATATGGAACATAATCATGCTTTTTTAGGCTTTGTTTGACCAGGTTCATTCCTATTTACTTCATCATGTTCCAAATTTTCAAAATGTAATGTAATGTAACCTGTCACTTATTTCGGATGAATTTCTCGTGTCATCTTCATTCTCAGTTAGACCGTCAACTTTGTTTGGAGGAAGGTCAACACAATCAACTTCGACTGATTGCAATAAATACTTCTTCTAGGTCCAATAAATCACCTTACTTGTTTTGTCAAACAGTTGCTGACAACTTTTATGAGGGAATTTAAAATGATGTATACCTTGTGGGTCTGGAAATAAAACTGAAGGTTAAGAGTATGGGGGGGGGCCCTTTAAACATGAATTTCTGCATCCTTCTATATTGTACCACTGATCTATTTATAGATCATCAACTTTTTCCAACTTTCTGTTCACTAATATTAAAAAACTGTAATTGTAGCATTAAACTGTGTTAAATAAGAATGTACTCCAAAAGAATATTGTCTTCAAGGATTTAAAAATGAAAAGGAAGTATTCTTTTTACATAGTTTCAACATAGTCAATTTTTTACCTTTGTATTTTTTCTCTATCAGTAAAAACGACCTATGATTCAAGATTTCTTGAATGAATCCTTAAGGGTTTTCTTAGATACAAAATAACTGCCAAATTTATATCAGGGGGACCAGAAAGTAATGTCGTTTTTTTTACATTAAATTCAAACTGATAAATTTTTAATAAGTTTTTGATCAATGATGTAATCATCCTCGTTATCAGAAACCTTTTGTCATCTAGTGTGCAAATTTTAAATGCCTGATCGATCAAAATCAATTGGTTTTTGGGCAAAATATCTGGAGTTGGTATTTTGGGTATCATTCAAATTTGTTGCCACTTTTGTTCACTGTAAAGATCTGCATTCACAGTTTTTCCAGGTATCAGTGATGAACAACCCCGTGAACCAAACACACAAAAGCACCTTTTGCTGTACTTTGTGCCGGTTCATGCGGAGAGAAATTTTTGGATTATCATAGAGGACCCATATTTCATCTCCAGCCTCACCCACCATACTTGCCCGATATTGCGCCATCGGATTTCCATTAATTCCGATCCCTAAAAATTTTTAAATTCGGTTGATGTCTGAAATGCCATCTCCAGATATTTTGCACAAAAACCAATTGATTTTTATCGATTCGGCATTAAAAATTTGTACACTAGATGGCAAAAGATTGCTTATAACGAGTGTGATTACATCATTGATTGATTAAAAACAAAAACTTGTTAAAAATTTATTTTTTGACTTTAATGTAAAAAAAAATAACGACATTACTTTCCAGTCCCCCTATTATATTCGAGCTCAATTATGAGCTGAAAATTTTTGAAGGTTGCTGATCTATATTTAGATAATAAATGAATGGGCTGGTTGGATTTGAAAAACAAATAAATGCCATGACTCACCCCATTATTACAAGGGGGAAAAGAGCATGAAAGGTTGCTGGTTGCTGGGATGTATTAAAGTAGGAAATTAATAAAATTAATAAACAAAAAGAATAAGAATGGTTAATTATGAATAGTTCCATTGGTAGACTCTTTACAAAGAAGACTTTTAATGTCACAACTATAACCTATCTGCCCCTGTCTAGTGTATAATGTTTAGAATCAGTTTAATGCTAAATTAAACTTATTCCAATATTATAATGATAACTGCCTTGGAATGACATATGCAATCTCCAATGCATCTTCCGCTTGAATTAACTTGTCATTATGCTACTACCCCTAAATGTTTGGTTATATATAAAAATTTATTTTTTATACTTAGTGTATTGATAATTATCTTTTATCAGAAAATAGAATTTTTTTTGTTGTAGGTGATGAGTTAACGACATTCAATGAATTATAAAATGTTTTTTAACTGGTACAGCATAGTATATGTAAAAAATTGATTGTAAATTGTATTATAGTTTTGCATTCCTAATTTCTATTGATATTTATGTTATATCATTTTTAATGGTATCAACTTACATTGTAGAATACTCATAGTGATTAGCATTCTTGTTTTCTATACAGGCCAAGGATTTAATTATTGTTATAAAAAATTACAATTATTAAACCAGGCCTTCTTGAAAACAAATAGACTGATATTTAATTTTCTAAGTCTGCAAAGTTTATATGGTATTTATAATGTAGAATTATATTTGACTATTATATTATCATCTGCTTTGTCAAATTGACAAAATAGTCTTTAATGGCATATACTAATGTTTTATTTAATACCTGCACTAGGGTGTCTGTATTTGTAGTTATGCCTTATTTTATTAGAAAGAATAGTTCCCTGTTATTATTCTCAGTTCGGTTATTGTGTATGAGATGTAAGACATGAAAAATGAATGTAGCATAATGCCTTATGCTCTGTAAATAAATATTTTGATTGTATGGTTAGTTTATTGAATGTGGTATTCTTTTATTTTATTTTTCATTTAATTAAGTGATTCCATATTAAATTTAATTGTTCATTCGATATATTTTAAATTTCAAAATCATGGATTTTGTGAGTGACTATTACTGTTTATAAATACCCTTAAGTTACTTTAAAAATACTGCTTGTAAGTATTGTTAATTAATAGTTTATTACAACAGTCTTAGGTATAAGTTGTTAACAGCAGTTATGTATCACTGTGTTCTGTAGTATTAATTAGGCTTCATGCATAATAAGCTTATTTTAAATTTATCATAAAAACTATAAAGCTAATAGATTTTTATTCTTCTTTATTTTGGCACAATTCATTATAGTTTTATTTTTTATTGA
This sequence comes from Acanthosoma haemorrhoidale, assembly GCA_930367205.1. Lineage (NCBI taxonomy): Eukaryota > Metazoa > Arthropoda > Insecta > Hemiptera > Acanthosomatidae > Acanthosoma > Acanthosoma haemorrhoidale. The sequence goes on from OV884014.1 coordinate 47,210,675, forward strand.
CACTTTAAGGTTGAAATGACTTCTTTGAAAAGTAATAAACATTTGTTTAAGGGTCTCGGACATAGTGTTGTTAAAAAAAAAAAAATACAGAGGTTCTGGGTTCAAATCCCTAGATTTAATGGGAATTTTTTTCAATTCAATACTTCTATTTATTATTGGGTTGCTCCTGATAGCATTATTGGGTTCTATCCTGCCCTGGATAGAAGTGTGTGTGTATATATTATATACATGTGCATACATGGTAAGATATATAAACTTTTATTTATCATTAATCTACAAACGTTTAGCACCAAGTGGTGAGTGAATGAGAATTTCACATTTGCCTCTGATGTCTCAGTGTTAATTTGCGCTCAAATATTCTTTTAATTTTATATCTCATACTAACCAATGCCCACTCACATACAGTGTTTTGAATAATTTATTAAATAATGTACTTAGTCTTAAATTTTAAACACTAATTTTTCTTGAAACTTCTTTTTTCTACAACATATACTCATTTTTTTTCCCCAGTAAGATAGCAGTGATATGTAACTATTGTTCATCAATAGTTATCCCATTATGGGTACCATACACACCCCTTTATAATACTTTGTGATGATTTTAATTTTATGTTTGTAAATATTTAGGTTTAAATTTGTCTGGCGTTATGGAACCATCAATTTTTGGAGTTGAAAATTTCAGCAGTGTTAAACATCGGCACAATTGTGCCAATTAAAAAAGACTGTATCATATATTTTTTGTAAAGAAGGGTAATGTAAGCCTGGTATTATGTTTGGAATTATCTGTTTTAATTTTATTTTTTAAGAAGTATCTGGAATTTCTTCAGTTAAAGAGGAATTAATGTCTAGTTGTTTTTTTCTTTTCAGTTTTATTATTGCTTTTAAAAAAAAAAATGTCATAATTTTAGCAATAGTGAGGGGTGAATCCTTCATTGAAATTTAAGTGGGTACCTCTCGTCTAAATGTTTATTACCGCTATGTACAATAGATTTTTCTTGAGCTAAGCTAAGCTTCTTTTACTTCCATTTTTAACATGATTATATTTATTTATTTTTATTTGTAAATGTGTGAAATAATTATTACATTTCAATATTGTATATTTCTATTTGAAATTAAGTTATTTACCTGAAAAAAAGTGTACCATTTGTATGCCTTTTTATTGTTTTAAACACTATTTAAAACTATGTAAATAAAATATTGCCAGTGTTGAATGCTATCATTCTAGTTTCGGTACCTACTTATTTTAGTTTTACCTCATAGAAAATAGGATATGGAGTATCACACTATGAATAAGTGTTGAATTCCATGTATAGGATAGTAGTTATTAATTGGTGTAAAATGTTTAGATTGTTTTAAATGGCCGTATCCTCCTTAACGAGGACTTCTTTTATCTAGTCACCCAGCTACTCTTTAACCTACTTAAGAGTTACACCAGTGAGTATGTATATTACTTGAACATTAATAGTGTCACTTGTAAATAGAATAATATACCAGATTAGTTGTTCTATTGAATAGATAGAATTATTCTGATTGTTGGATTATTTTTTTAGATTGTTAACATACATGAGGTAAATAGTTTTATTATTATGTATCTTTGTATCTATAAAATAATTGTTTGCATAAAAATGGACTACTTATCAGATAAAAACGCAATATTTCGTTGATATAAATTAACTTAAGGTATATTTATCCATTTTAAAATAAAGTATCTACCTTAAAAATAAAAAATAAATCTCTAATGAGTTGTAATTTATTGTAAATAAAAAAAAAAAAAAGTAATCATTCTGTGATTGACCTTAACCTTTTTACTGTGTAAATCCTCTCCTTGTTTTGTAAAAATAAATATTTAAAAATTTCTATTTGCTTACTCAAATTTTTATAATTAACATGTAGTCATTTTTTAATGTGTAATTAAAGAATTGTTAAATTATTATTGTGATCATTGTACATAAGAATTGTTTTATATATAAATACATTGTTAGGTAAAAACTGTAAATATATTACAATATAATAAAGAAAACAAAATATTACTGACTTGTGTTTTTTCATTCCATTACTTATCTCATACTAATTTTATTTCTTGCAGTGCTGGAGAAATTATAAACAATAAGACATGAACCTAGAAATTAATTAACACAATTATTGAAATAGTTGAGAAAAAAAATTGTCATGGGCTCATAAATATAGTACTAAAAAAGTTATTTAACTGAGTGCACTTTCGTACAAGTAAGGTTTTCGATGATCTTACTATTAACTTCCTCTTGATTCATACCCTAATTTCGATTTAGTTTGTTTTTTTTTATATTAATATTCAAAAGTCATACCATATTCTAAAGCAGTTTAGTGTACTATGTGTGAGGTTTTCACCACACCCCGCCCCGCCCACACCTGTTCTACATAAATTTTACATATTATAGCAAATATCTATATGTATTTACATTCATCTATAAGTGCTAAGGTTGTGTGGTGTACTGATAACCGTAGTTAATTGCTCTTTAATTAGATATTCAGTCCTCGAGTTCATCTAAAGACAAATTTATTTTTTTTATTTGAACCTCTTTAGATTAGATATAACCTTCCAGTTGGTATCGCATTTTTTTTGTATTATATTACTAAAGTTAGAGAATAAACTATTTATATATCCACTTTTAGTTGTGGTATTGATCTCACTAGTCTTAATAATTAAATTATCAATAAATTAATCAACATTATGTATCTGATCAATTTTTATATGTTCCTTTTCAACCTCTTCTAAAATGTATAAAGAATTAGAGATAAAAAACAATTATTCCGAGAAATTAAAATTAAATAAGTACTCTAGAACATTAATGAAAATACTTGTAACTGTCTATTTATTGTCATATAAGATGTTTATCAATTTAGGATCACTGATTATCACCAAGTTTCTGACACTGGAGAAAGCATAGGCTGTTTCTAATCCGTTATATATTTATCAATATATATTCTGTTTATGCTTTATCTTATCCTTTATTTCTTAGTTGTAGATTTTACTGTGACTACTTACTGGTCCTCTTTCTTAACAAATATACACTGCATCTTGTATTTTGATTCTTTTTTCTTCTAAAATTTATTACATACTTTTGGGACAACTGAATATTTTTTAACTATTCTCCTCAAAATATCATTCACATCGAACATTTCCCAACATGTGTAATGGACTCTAAGACTTTTCTTTGTTGGCCACTCATTAAATGGACCATCCTTCCATCATGCCCGCCCTCGGTTAAAATAATAGCAGAGGACTTCTTTTGAAGTTGCATATTTGGATTCAAATGAACAGAGAATATATATGGAAAGCTACTATAATGAATGACCTTCCCATGAAAAACTGGCGATTTTACTGGCAAAAAATTCCTGATTCCTGAGCAGTATATGGATGCGCGAGATGAAGGTAGGTGGAGAAATATGTTTTAACTGGGGTGATAATTTGAGAGGGTCGATGATGCGAGCTTAAGCTAGCCATTAGTCAGGAGAGCATTTGGTTTTTTTTACCAAATTTATTTTTGACTTCTTGCAGAATTTGTTTTCAATCTGTTATCCTACCCACGTTACCATTCCTTTCTAACATTTAATTAATACAATTATGAATAAGCGTTTTTGTAGACTTGTTTGATAATGAGTTTACTGTTTTGTATAATTAAACTTTTTTATTATATGTTTGTTGGTTTTGGGTTTAGAAGTATAGCTAGTTTTATATATAAGCTCTATCTGCAAATAATGCTGTGAGTTAGTGGTTGATTAATGCCTCCACCAGCAGGGTACCAACCTTTAAATTCTAGATCTTTTCGCTTCCTAAAGTTTCCTTAAGGATAGTGGCCTATCTCTTTTTGAATCCTCGAGCTGCTAACTCTTATTTGATTAGATCGGTTGGTGTTCAGTGCAAGTCACTAATAAATACTGGCCATGTCTTAACAAATGGTAATATAAATTATAACTACAACTATATGAAACCGATAAATTTTATTTGACAAAATGAACATTTCAAGATCAACAACAACCTTAATAATGTCCAGCTACAGTACCCTAATCCAATCTCCCAACAATGGGTACCTAATTAACTATATCAAACATTGATAACTCAGTCTTCCTCCTTTAATTTGGAAAATATCAAAACTTAACATAAACACATATAATTTTAACAAACAAAAAGAAACTTCTTCAATCAGTCTTCTTGTTGATATCTTGGTAGTATGTTGGGGGGGAGTTGCGTAACTGGATTGTTCTTGTTGCTTGTCACTCGATGGAGTACCATGCTAATTAGCTGGAGTCTCTCAAAACACCTATGAAATGACATCATCAGTCATATGTGTTAATGAGGCAAATTCCTCGGAAAGTCGCCAGGGTCTCTGGTGCTACAAAAGATTCATATATTTGTTCCACATGCCTGGCCCAGTGTTGTCACAAAAACATGCCACCTTCAAGGTCGTAAACATTTTGTAACCGAGGCAGGAATCTATTTGTCTCATGAATGCTGATAGTTTCGAACGTACACTGAATTTCCCTCTTGATATGGTTCAGTAGGTGTAGGTGACCAATGATGACCATCCTGTCTTTATTGAGCCTTTTGCACCTTAGCAGACGTCAAAGGAGGTTGTAAGAGGTCAATCCTGGTCCTAAGCTAATGGCCAATCAAAGGTTGATCTGGTGAAATGCTACTAGTGATAAGAGGTGCATTACAATAGTCCAACAGAATCTATTCAGAGCCATATCTAAGTATGAAACAGAGTCTAAAGAGCTGCCTTTAAACTGCGCGTGGTAGAGAGTACTCACAATCTCTGCTGCACCATTACCAAAACTGACGTAATAAATAAAAAACGGACCCTTACATATTATCTGGTATGTTTCAAGTATATTTCGTGAATATTTCGCACGCTACTGCAAGATTGAATTGTTGATGACAAATTAAAGACAGCGAAGCGATAAGAAATTTGAAGATGTTCCAAGAAATAATTGGGAGCCAGCAATAAAATTCACGTATTTAATATGCCAACCGATGTCAATGGATGTACTTACATTAATAAGTATTTAAGAAACTCGTGTGCCAGTCTACTGCCACATTTATATTTTTTTTAATGAATGTATTACATGAATACATAATTTAGTTCGAATCATTGGAAAAAAATAATAATAATAAAGTTGTTGAATATAATGGAAATTAAATGGTAAGTATACTGATCCTTAGATCAACTACATAAAATATTTTACTAAAATGTATTCGCTAATAACAGTTAAATTAGCAGAACATATATGTAACTTATTAATATTACTGACAAAAATTAACAAATTGATTAATTGACTTTTTAATTGAATACCAAATTAAAAAATTGAGTGGAGGGAGGGGGGCTCGTTTCGCATCTCACTCGAGTTGTTTGTTCAGATAGCTTCACAAAGCATTACTAACTAGTTCTGAGTTAGAACTCATTCATACCTTCTACAAAACTCCGCTCACTCAATGAGTACAGTTCACACTGGAACCAACATCCAATATATAAAAAAAGAATCTGCCCAGGAGTTCCCATGCCCCGAGGGTTTCCCAGTGACTCCAGTGTAGAAACGGGGGGGGGGCTTTTCGCTAAATGACAATTAACAATGTTTAAAATAAAAAAAAATGAGTAATACGGATACCTATACTAAAATGACACAATGAAACAGACAAGGTTCACTCTTATATTAATGATTGCGAGTTGTTGTAAGTAATCCCACTGATTGCATCATGTCCCGCGTTCGGTTACTAGTATGGTTGTTGTTGCTAAATATCTAAAACATATAATGCCGTAAACAGCAAACAAGTATTGGAAACTTTAACTCGACATTGTAGCCCCGTCTACACCGAAGAGAAGTAAGGTTGTGGTAAAACCGGGATTTAAAGATTGGAGATAATAGGGAGAGACAAATATTCGTGAACATGGAGTCTCAGGGGTGTGGTGATGATTAGAAAATAATTATGAAAGAATGCCGATCTAATAGGAAGGGAAATACAGGTAGGATGCTCAGAATGCGGATTAATGACATTTGTTAGCCAATTTGAATTAGAGAAGATTGTAACAAAACTAAAGTCAAAATTGGGGAAGACCAGAGAGGTGAGAAGGAGTTCACATGGGAGGAGATTGTGAAAATGATCTAGTTGTTTTAAGGCGGACTGAGATCGGCTGGTTATTTATGATATGTAGTATTGTCAGGATAGAGTTCGATCTAGGATCAAAACTAAGTTTTTGATTGAGGTGAAAAAGTTTATAGCTTCTTCTATAAAATTACTATATGTAACCGGTGAGTTGTGGAGATGATTTAAAAAACCGAATCAGTGGGTTGTGTTTTTTTATGAAAGCTATATCGCGTTAATTAATTTAGTAATTTTTCGAAAACGTTTGAGAAAGAAGGTAAGTGAGATGACTTATTGGGTTTTAAAATCATTGTATTAATTTCATATTTCAATTCAACAGGAATGTGCTTGGTGCCCAGAACCAATGCTTTGCAGGGCAGTTGTTGAAGTATTTTACCGGTGATTAGAACACAATCTGGCGATTTACCTTCGGCAAGTGTTCGACTTCAATCCGTACCTCTAGGGCCTGTCTGGGTAGTGTATAAATGTATCATGATATAATATAGGATCCATACTGACTCCATTTGTTTTCAAAAAACGCTATTTAAATGCCAAAAAACTTTCAATATCTTGGTGACAATAAAGATTAAAATAAAGAAATGTTATGATTACATAAAAAAAGAAAATGTGTATTGTTTTTGTAAATACTTTTTATACTAGTAGTATAATGATAAAAAGAGAGCTTTTATATGTCTAGGAACCTCACTGTAACCTCTTCTTATTAATTACCATTTGTATAATTTCCCAGTACTGTAGTGAATTATTCTATTTGTTTGAAGATTCCTTTATTTTTAAATATACATTATTTGTTACTAAACCTAGTTTCCCTTATTTTAACTCACGGATATAACATTTTATTATTTGTTTGTTTAAGTAATTTGTTACTCTCTAAAAAAAATAAAACCTTGCGTGCCTGACAAATAATGCATTATATTTGAAAAGTTGTGGTGACCTTACGAGCAAGAGCCGGTGCAGCAATTGGTTTTCGCTTTTTTTAGGCCTTTTACAGAAGAGATTTGATCACTATCAGATAAACTGGAAAGGTCTAACCGGACTCCATGAGAATCGTTTGTTAGACTATAAGTACCTTCTTTGATAAGGTAATAAATTTCTTGCGTTATCTGGACAAATACTTCTTGAACGTTGATATGAAGTGTAGCGACCGCTAACTACATAAGATAAATCACCCTATACTCTATTGCATATATATTGTAAGCAAAAGTAAATAACATGAACTAAATGTATTATAGACAAATGTAAATAACATGAACAAATATAAATCATAGTAAATGTGTTAGGCAATAAAAGACGGGGGCCAAGCAAGTCATACGAGAAGGGTCATCAGCTGTCAGTCAGGTACCCGCAGGGCCTAAGCGCCAGATGAGTGAGGGGGCCCGCAGGTCATAAACAACCCTTTTGCAGCCTCTCTTCCTCCAGGGGACAGGGGCTGGCCGGGCAATTAGGCGGCGGTCGCGGTTCCTCACCACATGCGTGGGAACCAACCGCCGGCCTAGGCAATCCTTGCCAGCCCCCCCCCCCCAGTAGAGAGGGTACTTAAGGCGGGCTCCTGGCCCTGTTAATAAGTCTCTACGACCTTTACTCGTTGACGCTTGGTTTCCGCTTGAACTCTGAAAACTTGACTAATTCTTTATGAAAAGCCTCTGTACACCTCTTCTCTTCAACATAGTGCATTGTCGGGGGACATACCTATCAAAAATGGAGTCAGATAGTAACGCCGTCATGAAACGATTGTCCAGGTTATAAACTCGAACAATCCGCACTTGTCACCAGGGCTAGGGTGACCAGGCACTCCCCTAGTGACGTCCCGACATTCAGTTTTGCCGACGTTTCAGAAAATAACAACCCCTGGGCTTTAGCAAAAGCTTCAGCTTCGTGCAAAGGTACTTGACGCTGTGCAGCAAGATCGCATTTGTTTCCAATAGTGCTATAACAATTTTCTCGTTCGCGTAGGACATAATCTGCTCATGCCACCTTTTAATGTTATTAAATGTACTCATAGAAATATCATAGACATGTTTAAAAATGTAAATTGACTTTAACGCAAAGCACCAACACTGGGGCTCAAGATCCACAAATACACGAGGACGTGCTTTGCTGTCTGCACTCACACGGAGGCATTGCTCCACTATCTCTCCTGACACAGCCACCTATTGGCCATCAGATCCCAACCGAAATCCAGATCTCCTTGACTTTTTCTTCTACAATAGTTTAGGAACACTGAACTATTCACTCAAGCGCCTCGACGACCTCTCCTCCGACCATAGCCCCTTATTATTAACCATTTCCCTAAATCCAATTTATTAGGGGCCCAGTTGACTGGGACCACTTTCGCCAGATTCTTACAGACTATGTAGACCTCAAAGTACCTCTGAAAACATCCCAAGACCTAGATGATGCAGTGCATTCCTTCACTACTCTGATCCAGGGGTCGGCTTGGGAGGCATCGTCACCCCATCGTCACCCAAAAATCCACAATCATAATCGTTTACCTCAGCATCTCAAAGATCTAATCAAATCCAAACGCCGCTCTAGAACAGTGTGGCAAAAATCCCGGCATCCTGCTGATCACCGCTCGTACAATCAGTACTGCCGATTGGTAAAGCGGTGACTGGCATCCTTCCGTTCTGATTCTTTCAATTCCTACCTCTCTTCTCTGTCTACCAGGGATAAATCCTTGTGGAATGTAACCAAAAAAATCCTAAAGTATCAACCTGTTTCACATCCACTCCGTCGTGATGATGATAGGATGGGGATAGGTCGGAGGATTTTGCTCTGCTTACCCATACTTTCACACCTCACCTTTCTCATCAAAGCCATACTCACAGCACAACTGTGGAAGATTTCCTCACTTCACCTATCCCCCTCTCTCTTCCACCAAAACCCGTTAATCCCTCTGAGGTCAAATACCTTCTGAAAAACTTACCTTTCAGAAAATCCCCTGGATATGATCTCCGAACTCCTCAAATTCTCAAACAACTTCCTCCTAAAGCCATAATCTTCCTAACCTATATATATAATTGTATTATCCGAACGACGCACTTTCCTCTCCTCTGGAAACATTCCATTATTTTCCTATTCGCCAAACCCGGTAAACCACCCAATGACGCCTCATCTTACCGTCCAATTAGCCTACTCCCTATCCTCTCAAAAATATTTGAGAAACTCCTACTAAAACGTCTACTTCCAATTGTTGAATCCAAAAACCTTTTTCCCACACACCAGTTTGGTTTCCGCCAACGACATTCCACTGCTCAACAAGGCCTTCGCGTTGTTGATCACATCTCCTCAGCCCTTGAAACCAAACAGTATTGCACTGCTGCCTTTCTTGATATAGCTCAAGCTTTTGACAGGGTTTGGCACGCAGGTTTGCTCTACAAGCTCAAAAGACATTCACCACAGACCATTTTCCTAATCCTACAGTCCTACCTTTCAAACCGCCTCTTCCAAGTCCGCTAACCATATATACTGTAATTTATTATCTTTTTTTCAAATGGGTCTGTCGGTCTGTCCTGAAGATGGCAAGGCTCGCGTTCATATTTATGTAATTTTACATTGAAGGTCCATTTGATGACTCCATGATATGGCTGAAATTTTCAACTCCATAAAAATCACGATTAAGGGTTATTTTTTGCAGTTGCCTTAGTTTTGCCGCTTGTAGAGGTCACTAATGTGACGACCTTTCTTAAGAAAATCAAAATGAAGTGTGTTATTATTAATTTCTGAACATAAATAAAAACATTTCATGTTTTTTTTTTTTAAACAGATAATAAAATGCAAGTGTGTTTATGTATTTATTTTTACTTATTTATTCTTGCTTTGATACTAGTAAAGTCTTGGATGTCACCGGGGTCAGCATGCATGTTTGTTAAATTGTATACTCATTATATTCATTGATTCTGTTGATTACAACATTAATATATTTTTTTTTAATAATTTAAAAAATGGCACAATCATAAAAAAATCCCCCCCCCCCAATATGTGCACCCTGGGGTGGACCGCCCCCCCCCCAGGTACGCTACTGATTAATAGATTAATTGACAATTTAATAAGAAAAAAACCTTTGTTTTCCTATATTATTACGCCCTCATTTCTTTAACCTGTTGCATTACTGCATTGAGCTCCTGTAGCCGAAGTTGCTCCTGTATTGTGAATTTGTGAATCACCTCACTTGATAATTTCAATACAGTACTTCAGATTCTTAAAATTAATTGGTTTTCCTGAGTAGCAGAAGATTGTGATAAATAAATACCCGAGATAAAGATATAACGTTGCACGTTATCACATTCAACTTGAAGTTTTATTTTTAGCTTTAATCATAAATAGGCCAATAACGGTTTTTTGAAACTTTTTTGTCTCTGTCTATTACAAACTTGGAAAAGCCAAACAATTGTACGTTATAACTTGTACTTTTGATCTGAAGTACGCTGATGGAGTTTACTTTTAAAATTGAAATTTCGATTTCATTTAGGTAACATTTACAAACGCTCCCTAACAGCCCACATACGTTGCTTTACTTTGCAATACCTTCACATTAGTAAGCGAACTGCAGATTCCTTGCGTCGGATGTATACAAGGACATCATCAGAAATTCCTTTGACGTTCTATTACGGACAACGCGGTATCTGTGGTGACTCGATTCTCAACTGTAGCGCTGGAATATTTTATTTGATGTTTGGCCCATATTAATCAGCGATTCGTCATTTATTATGTAGTCAAATAAAGGCTATACAGTAATAAACGCCAATCTAGAGTGCAGTAAAAAAAATCGATCGTGATGATTCACAAAATTAAGTTGTGATCTCCCTAATCCCCTTATTGTATGCATCATCGAACCATCGAATCACATTCAGCACAGTGCATCTACGTCAATCACAGGCTATGTTAATTTTACCCAATTTTAATGAATTCTTGTAATTATAGTTTCAAAAGACAAAATGCTAATTAGGTATCGTTATGTCGGTATGTCCAGAGGTTTAATTGATTACCTTTTTTAAGATAGACTTTTTTTTATGGCCTATAATTTTTCATGTAAGAGACTCCCAAAGATGAGAATAGCCGGGGGGGGGGGCAATAGAAGGTCTAGTGATGTACTAAATTGAATTAATAAGTGCCTAATTGGTTTTATTGTCTACGTTTGAGAAGGCAAGGTGCTAAACTAGGTCGTTCTATTTATTGAAAATGTCGAAGCGGTGGTGGACTGTAAAACATTCTGTCTTGCTCCTTCAGAATATGATGGCATCAGAACGGATCAAAACGGAATGTATGGGGCTCGTTCACAAGGCTTTGGCCTACTAAACTCAAGGTTTGCAACAAAACCGATATATTGATGAAACATAATATACAATCCTAAACGACAAACTATGCGGACACCCAAACCCACTGGTACAAACAGTTTTCTTCAGTGACTTCCTGGTTTGCGTGAACCTTAGATTCAAGTACGTAGTTTTCTTTAGTAAGCAAACGTCTTGATTACACGATTTCTTTGTTGGCCAATCATAAATTTATAAATGGAATCAAATATAAATTTTATCGGCAGTATAGACAATAGCCTTGAGTTTGTTTATTGATTAAATAACATCACCACCACTTATGAGAGTGATTGACTTATTAAAAGTTACGCAATCGTTACGCTAAATGGTGCATTTGTCAATGATAACGTCATATTATGCAACGTCTAATTATATAATCATATAGTGATTATAAGTTTAGTTATTTTTATGATAACAATTGTCGAGGCCTATAGGAATGGCACTACGTTGTTTTCAAACTACTTTATTTTTTAAGGTTTATTACTGGCATTATTTAGAATGTTGCTCAGACGCACAATGGCTTTAATGTACAATGATACATGATGCTTAGTCACTGATTTTGTATACATGTTTGCAATCAGAGGCGTAACTACAGGGTGGCAGGGCTGGCAAAATGCCACGGGCCCCCGACCCAAGAGGGCCCCGGCCCAAGTGGCCGCGAGCTCAGAAATATTGTTTTAATATTGTACCTATTTATATAAATATTAAAATAGGTTCAATTGAAAATTTTTATTGGTTGTGGGTAACTAAACTACTCGTAAGTATAATAAAGCTTAATGATAGGGCCCCCAATAAAGGAATTTGCCACGGGCCCCAGATGATATAGTTACGCCACTGTTTGCAATGTATATTTCTTTTAATCCCAATGTAATTAACAAATGATTGAGTTAACATTAGGAAACACATAACAAAACCCTACACAATAAATAAATAAAATAATTAAGTAAATAGTAAATTTAGTTAAGTTAACGTTATCTTTTGGGGGCATGTTATATGTTACTGATATCACCTCTTTTTTTTATAACTGGGTTTTGTGATGTGGAAGTATGAAAAAATATCTTATTGATTATCTCCACCTTGGGGTGTAAATACTGCTGGTATGTTTGTTAACATGGGTGAGATCTTGATGTACCTATGGGTAGTTACTAGTAAGCCTCATACTTATGTTCTGTACCACACCAATTTTCTGAAATTTGAGGCACACGTGTAACTCCTAAAACTGGTGCTGCGAATGTCATTGTGGGGCAGATTATTGCTTTATATAATCTAATTTTGTTTTCAGGTGACAATTTTGATTTTCTGTTGAATGGTGACATGTTACTTATAAGATTTTTGGTTCCGTTGGATTTTTAAATGGTCTTAGATTCGTGGAAGTTGGGATTTTTCTTAGGATAAAAAATGGAGGGTTAATATTGGGTCTACATTTGGTCAATACTATGCATCCGTTTGAAGTTTGTATAAACGAAATAAATGAATCCATAAATTTAATTATTGTTAGTAACCATTTTTAAGTGAATCAAATTGACATTTCAGTACTGAAGTGATGATTGACACTTCATTACCTCCAGTGCCAGGTCTACAGTAAGTCATGAAGTGCAGTTATTTTCAGGTTTATTGTTTATTCCGATCAATGTTCAAGAATTGCTCAATCTTTCCACCCTCTAATAAGAAGTGCAGATATTTTAATGGCATGTCTTAATTTTTTTTAGAGTAAATCTAAAGGCTGTTTCCTTGACATGATGTTCTCTGGGTGATCTTCAGTGATAGTGGAAGACACAGAAACTGTATATTCTTGGGTATTGAAATCAAGTCATCGAATAGCTTATTCATGACTTAATTATTAACTGAAATATGAAGGACAAATATTATTTAAATATTTGTGCAATGTATGATTCAAGAGATTTAAATTTAGATACATTTTTACTGAATTTTAAAATTATCTTAAAATTGGGGTGCATAATAAAACATATTTTCATAAATGCGTTTTTTCCTCAATTTCATTAAACAAAAAATGAAACAGTTACTGATGAAAAGGAAATGTGATGCTTTTCAGGAAAACCACCTCAATAGTGAAGAGATTCCTACAATTTTAAAATATATTTTATTTATTAAGACGTAAAGCAAAAGGAAGGGAACTTTATAATGACACAGTTAATATTAAGATAACAGTTTATTTTAAGTTAAAATATCTCAGGGCTAAATGAGTAGTTCTCATGCATAAAGTTATTAATAAGAAAAATTACCAATGACTACAGGGATGCTACAAAACTTAATGGTTCATAATTCATTCATTTTTGTGACCATAAATTATTTTAAATTTATAATTATGTTCTACCCAGTCAGGGTCAAAGCTATTGAGGCACATGAAAACTTGAATTAAATTAGAAAATATTTTTCTAATTAAAATTGGAAGGTAAATAATATTAATAAACCTGAAGTATAATAAACTCACCAAATATAGATTGTGAATGAGTAAGTGTACAATAGCACACAATTAAGGGTTTCGAAGATCTTATTAATTACTCTCTCTTGGTTGACTTCTTCAGTTTTATTGAATTATTTTATTAGCATACACATTAAGCTGTTTCTCTAACACTTTTATGAAATCATAAAGTCCTCTCTCTCCACTCACCACTTGATTATCTACAACAAACACAATCTCACACACAAGCTTCAGTTCATACGTTCATCCGTTCAGGTTAAGTTAATTCGTCAGCACTGGACGGACAAAACCTCATCGATTAATAAGGCCGTTACACAGTCCCCTCCAGCAGGTAAGTCCGTCTCGGTGAACGAAACAATTTCAGCTTTGAAGGATGCCACAAACCTCCGAGACTCCCATTCTGATTCTTCAGCTTGCAAGAATCCCCGGGAGTAACAGATATGACAGTGTAGGGACCCTCATACTTGGGGTACAGTTTGGCTGCAACCCTGTTCACTGCTGAAGAGAGCTGGAACGCTTTCCTGAGAACCAGGTCTCCTGGAGTGAAGCGTTCATTCCTGCGTCTGAAGTTGTATCGACGGGTCTGCTCCATACTCGCCTTTAGGGAGTTTTCCTCGGCTACATGGTGTATTTCCGGTAGTCGTGTCATCTTTCCGGCCCATGATGAGCGCTCCTCTTCCCGTACCTCCAATGTCTCGATCTTGGGAACATCATGCAGAGGCTTCAGCTCCCTTCCAAAATTCAAGAATGCTGGGCTGAATTTAGTTGAATTATGGAGAGATGTATTAAGGGCAAATTGAATTTCTCCTATTTGCTCGTCCCAGCGTTGGTGTTTCTTACCTAGGTATGTAACTATTAACTGTTTGATGTTCCTGTTTGCTCGTTTAGTGGGGTTTTAGTTGGGGTGAGTGATAAAGAGTGGTAGTTTCTCTCTTGATTCCAAATTTCTCCACAAGATCACTAACAACCCGGCTTACGAAATTCTTCGCATTGTCTGTAAGTAATCTGGCCGGAGCTCCGTACCTATTTAGTATACGTGACTTTAGTTTTGAGACGATATTTTGGGAAGTAGCTTTTCGTATTGGGCATAACTCCACCCATCTGCTAAATACATCCATGAAGACAAGTAGGTATACGTTGCCTTTAGAGCTTCGTGCGTAGGGACCCATGATACTAATCCACCGATACTAATTCCCATGGTTGCTTGTTGTAACGAGGGTACATCAATCCACGAGGTGGTTCATTGTTGGGTTTTACCTTTTGGCATGTTTCACATTGCGTCACGTATTTGCTAATATCGTTATACATTCCTGGCCAATAATACAGCCGGTTAATCCTGGCCACCGTTTTCTCTATTCCTAAGTCCCGATTGTGGATGATCATGATTATCATGTAATATTTGTTTTCGAAGGTGTTGCGGTACGACAACTTTCCACACTTCACTGGGGTCTTCTAGGTCTTCTTTTAATGGGTTCTTCCGATGGTGTAATAACTGTCCCTCTTTTATACTCCATCTAGGGTGATTTTCTGGGTTCTGGTGGACTCGATAGCGTTTCTGATCATACCATGCATCACCAGATGGCGGTATGTCCCCGAAAAACGTTTCGATAGATGTAATAGGAACTGGGGTTGATAAAACGGAAAGTGTATTTATGCGTAATAACGCGTCTGCTACGGTGTTAAATTTCCCTTGGCGATATTCGATTTTAAGCTCGTATGGTTGTAATCTAAGAGCCCATCTGGCCAAACGTCCTGAGGGGTTTTTCAGATTCAACAGCCACTTGAGACTAGCGTGGTCGGTAATGACAGTAAATGGGTATCCTTCCAAATAGTGGTGATTCTTCTCTATCCCAAATAATATAGCAAGACATTCCTTTTCGGTAACGGAATAATTTCTTTCGGCGGCATTAAATGTACGAGAACAAAAGGCGATTACTCTTTCTTCGTCATCTTGTATTTGAGTTAATACAGCTCCAAGACCTGTTTCACTGGCGTCCGTTTGTAATTGAAAAGGTTGCTCAAAATCAGGTCTAGCTAGTATTGGGGCTTCAGTCAAAGCAGTCTTCAGAGTATTGAAAAATTTGTCTTGTTCTTCCGACCAAACCCAATTAGTTTTCCGTTTGAGCAATGATGTAAGCGGGGATACGACTGTGGAAAAATCTTTTATGAATCGCCGGTACCAGCCAGCCATTCCAAGGAACCGTCTAAGCTGCGCTACATTGTCTGGAGGTGGAATCGATGTAACAGCGTTAACCTTGTCAGGGTCAACACTCATGCCATTCCTATTTATTAGATATCCCAAATATCTAACTTCTGTGCATCCAAAGTCACATTTCTCCGGGTTGACACGCAAGCCTGAATCATGAAGTCTTCGGAACACTTCTTTGAGCATATCCAGATGTAACTTCAACGTTGGAGTAAATACTAAGATATCATCCAGGAACACTACCACATACGGGTAAAGCTTGTTGAAGTATAAACATTATTTTTATTGTAAAATCGATATTTTTTCTTGTTCACTCTATTATAACCTCGCGAACATCTGTGTGTTAACAGTAGTAACCTCTGTAATAGAATTAAGTTTAACCTAGTTTGCTGTACATTGTGATACCGCTAATTAATGTTGTGTTCATTAAAAGCATAAAATTGCATCAGTGGGTAATTCTTTTCAAATTACATAAACAGGTTATGGGCCCAGCATGAAGTTTAAAGGAAATACCCAAATGAAGATTTGAAAAGACGTTAGTGCTCTGAGGTACGTTCATTTTTTTTTTTTTCTTAATTATGGAGTCCAAATCAATCATGATTCCTCAGATTGCTCTGTTAGAAGGGAAGAGCAACTGGGAAAACTGGAAGGTAAAAATAAGAATGGGATTGAAAATGATATCGAGGGCAATAGAAATAATAGATGGAACGTACACGTGTCCTTCAGACCCTGATAAAACTGATGACAATGCTGTGAAAGCTTATGGAGCAGCTTTAGCTACATTTAATAAAATTGACAACCAGGCACTACTAGTTATGTCCAATGACATGACTGTTGGGGAGAGTGACACCATAAAGAAAAAATCGACAGGTGTAATTCTCCGACCCCGTGTCAATTATGCCGGTCTTTTGAGCTCATGAAAGAAGGTAACGAGATATCAATTGCGGGGGGTTCAAACAAACAACGGAAACATTAATGAAGGGAAATGAAAGAAAAAAAAAATAAAGAAGAACGAAATTGCAAATCGAACAAATGGTATTTTAATGTAACGAGAGACTACATGCGTGATTGACAACAAACAATATAATGAGTAATAAATTTAAATACATTTGCCTTTCATATCTCAATTAGAAAATCCTTATATTGAGAAAAGCAGTTTGAAATACAAGGATCAAACTTTTGGGGATGTTTGAAAAAGTAAGACGTCATCTAGTAGAGATATGTGGTTGGGACTTTGTCAACTTTTTGATACATTTTCAGAAGACAGAATATTTGATTTGTATAATATATTTTTTGAAAGTAAGTGGTTGCCAGATGATGACGCTGTTACATTCATTACTAGAATTTCAAATGCATGGAAACAGTTGCGAGGGGAAATTGATAAGCAACCTGCTGATAATAAAGATATTTTACTAATATGTAAAATTTTAAAATCCCTTCCTGACAAATTCAAATCCTTTACTGCTGGATGGAGACTCATAAATGAAGAGAACAGGAGTCTAAATAATCTTACCCAAAAATTATGTACTTTTGAGAGCAACCTGGGTGATAGTTGTTCAGAAGAAGTTTTGGTTGCTAAGGGGACCACTGCTCAATTTCATAAGCATCTTCGGAATAAAAATAATTTTCATAAAACCTCAATAATTTGCCACTACTGCGATAAAAGGGGTCACACAGTTCAGAGATGTCGGCTTTGGCTTGCCGATGGCAAACCGCCTAAGCCTGCTTAAGCTAAATTTCCTCAAAATAATTCAAGTGAAGCTGCAACTCTATTAACAGTTACCTCAGAAGTTTTTGCATCGGAGACTAATAGTGAGGTTTGGTATGTGGACAATGGAGCGACACATCACATATGTATCAGAAGGGAATGGTTCACAAGTTTTCAATCATTTACAGATGACCATGTAATTATTACGGCTGATGGCTCTCAAGTCAAGGCGCTGGGCAAGGGATCTATTTTAATTGAAGCTGCGTCCAACGGCCATTGGAAGAGTTTTGAACTCACTAATGTCTGGCTAGTTCCGGGTATTTCTAAGAATCTTTTTTCGCTTTTAGCGGCTCAAGATCATAGACCACAGAGTAAATTTGAATCCACTGCAGTTTGCTGTAAATTATTTGAAGGCAAAGAAACTCTTGTGTCAGGGAATCGTCAATTTGGAGGTGGTCTCTATAATCTAGCCATTAGGGTGGTACCCACAACAGAGAGCTGTAGGTCAGAAAATAACAATCTATCTACTCCTGTCAAAGACCATAATTTATTACAGCTTTACCATGAAAGGATGGGTCATCAAAACAAACGGCATGTGAAGGAAGTAATTAAAAGAGAACTCAATTTAGACTTAACTCTTGATGGTGAACTCTGTGAGGGCTGCATAAAAGGAAAAGCTCATAGACTCAAGTTTGGACGTCGGAAAAGAGCTGAGAAAACTGGTCAGGTTATAAACACTGATGTATGTGGTCCTTTTATTCCTTCGAAAGGTGGTTTTAAATATTTTCTCGTATTTAAGGATGATTTTTCAAAATTTAGAAAAGTTTATTTTATTAAAACCAAGGATGAAGTATTTCAAAAATTGAAGGAATTTTTAGCTGAAGTTACTCAATTAGGTCATAAAGTAATGTGCATTCAATGTGACAATGGCGGAGAGTTTAAAAATGAAAGAGTAGAAAACTTCCTCAAATCAAAAGGTATTGAAATTAGATATACTATGCCATACACGCCACAACAAAATGGCTGTGCTGAGAGAGAAAAACCGCACCATTGTAGAAACTGCAAGAGCCCTCATGCACTCAGGAGAAGAATCTCTACCTAAGGAGCTATGGGCAGAAATGATTAACGCTTCAGCCTATATATTAAATCGAACAGGTCCATCATCAGAAAAAGGAAAATCCCCATTTGAACATCGGATGGGTATAAAACCGGGAATCAAAAATCTTCGTGTTATAGGATCCAAATGTTGGGTCCATGTACCTAAAGAAAATAGAAGAAAATTTGATAAATGTTGGATATGATGGGGACAATGGATACCGAGTCTTCTCAAATAATAAACTAATTAGATCAAGAGACGTCATATTCCAGGAGTCACTCAAAGCACCGATATGTGAAAAATCTTCATTTCATCCAATTGAAGGAAAAGGTATTGACATATATTGTGAAGAGGATCCGGAAGAACATAAGGAAGAAGAAGAAGGAGAATCTCAAGATGAAGAAAATGAAGATCTAGAAATAGAAGATATAGTGTGGAAAAGAGGCGTAAATCTAAGGGGTCAGGATAAAATTAATAAACCTAAATTTATGGATGATTATGTCAACATCGTCGAAGGGAGTGAAGTTGTGCCATTGGACTTGTACAATGCGATGAACAGTGAGGAAGCTGAGGAGTGGCGAAAAGCCATGGAAGAAGAAATGACTTCTTTAAAAGAGAACAAGACGTGGACTTTCTGTGATTTGCCTCATAATAAGAGAGTTATTCCTTAAAAATGGGTTTTCAGCAAGAAATATAAACCTGATGGAAATTTAGAAAGATATAAAGCGAGGCTAGTGGTAAAAGGATTTGCACAAAAGAAAGGTCAAGATTTTGGAGAAACCTTCAGTCCAGTTGCTCGTCAAACCACTGTCAGAACAGTAATCAGTATTGCTGCCAATGAAGATATGAGTCTTCATCAGTTTGACGTATCGACTGCATTTTTAAATGGAGAACTCAAGGAGGAGATCTATATTCAGCAACCAGAAGGCTTCAATGACAACTCAGGGAAGGTTTGCAGAGTACATAAAAGCCTATACGGGCTCAAACAGGCTCCACGTTGTTGGAACGAGAAGATAAAGAATTTCCAAGTTAGCATTGGTTTTCAAATTAGCTCAGCAGATCCTTGCCTATTTATCAAAGATGTAAATGGTAAAAAGATTTTGTTATGTTTGTATGTTGACGATGGATTGATCGCTGCTTCGGATGAAAGGGAAGCAATGGAGATCTTAGACAAATTAAAACAGGAGTTCAAAATCAAGACTAAACTAGCTGATTTCTACCTTGGACTAGAGATTAACAGGAGCAAGGAAGGTATCAAAATAAGCCAATCTTCTTATATTAGGAGACTTCTCAAAACATTCCAGATGGAAGAGTGTCGACCTGTTAGTACTCCGATTTTAAAGGATGACTTTGACAATGAAAAGGAACACGTAAACATCAAGACAACGAATTTTCAATATAGAGAAGCTGTGGGTTCACTTATGTATTTGATGATATGTAAGTTACGTCTAGCGGTACGGCAATGTTAAGCCTAATACCTTGTAGCCTAGGGTAAACAAACCCGTAACGTGTGTATAGAGGATCAGGAGGAAAATAAAGCCAGTTATAAAACAAACCTTCTTATTATATCATCTACCTCCTTTCTTCATTCCTTTTTCTCGATCGTCTACAGCTGGGAGACGATAACTGGTGCCGAAACCCGGGAACTACGAGTATTCTGGTAAACAACTGTGAGTAAAATTTTAATTTTTTTTTCCAGTTGTTTTATTGGGAAAAAGTGACCTAGTTACATGGTAGAATTACGGCCTGCGGCTTTCGAAGTGCCCGAATTACCTAGGGAAACGATGGCCGAAGCTCATGCAAACTCCCTGGCTTGGATGAAGGTGCGAGCGGCGACGTCACAGGACCTGAAGAGAACAATAACGGAAAAAATGAGAGAAACGGTGAACCTAGCGGAAGTGGAAGGCCGGATGGCATTCCTATCGACCATTCTGAAGGTACAGTTGGCCAGGGATACCGGCAAGAAAGATAGTCTACCGGGAGACCGATCGTTCATTGAGTGCGCCCAAGATTTAATGGACACTAGTGCCCGTGAGGAAGAAGAAAAATTAGAGGCAGACGAGGCAGGGTGGTCCAAAGTGATGTACAGGAGGCCGAGAATGCCGCAACAGGCATGGAAGAGGAAAGATCAACGGTATGCGGAGAAAAAAGGGGCGGCGGTTGAAGGAAGGAGACTTAGCCAAAGGAGACCGAGACCCAGCGGGAGGAAAGAGGACAGAAAATGTCACGGATGTGGAAGAATTGGACATTTAGTGGCGCAGTGCCCGCGAACAAAATGTTTTGAATGCGGAATTGAGGGACACATCGCGAGGCAGTGTCCATACATTTTCCAGCGAACAGAGAGGTATAGGCCGGAACCGATGGAGGTAAACGCACAGAGGGTATGGAGAAGAACCAGAACCCCCTCCGAATCGTCAAAAACTACGGGAGCGTCGGAGACAGAAGAAGAAGAAGATGAACCCAGGAGCAGAAGAGGAGAGACTGCAGAGGACGACAGGGACTACGTAAGAAGCAGACGATATGGCACGGAAGGAGGAAGGAAACGGCAAGCGGTGGCCTGAGGAGCGGGCTGGCAGAGGGGTGGCCGCACGTTAATAAACTATAGCGTCAGAGGGAATTACGGCGGTATACCCATTATTGGAGTGGCGAGAGGAGTGAGATGCTTGATAGACACGGGGAGCTCCTGTACTATTCTCAGCAGGAAAGCGGCGGACAGATTGTGTGTGGGCGAGGGGTCGTCGCGGATTCAGGCATGCGAGTGCAAGCTTATCACCCTGGGAGGGCCGTGTAAAATCGAAGGCGAATTGACGATGGGATTGGATAGGTGGGCGAAAAATGGGGAATATTTGAAAATACACGTGGTTAGGAAGATGCCGCGAGAGTACGATGGTATCATAGGGTGCGATCTCTTGGGAAGGGTAGGAGCAAGAGTGAAGTGCCGTAACGGAATATGGGATATTAGACTGGGAAGAATGTTATGCCGGTGTACAGGAACCGTGGGGGACGGGAAGGAGCGAATCGGAGCGATCGATCGGGAGGACAACTGGGAACGCGCTATTCGGCGAGAGTATGCCGATATATTTTTCAACGAAGGGGACAAACTGGGAGTGACGGGGGAAACGTTCCATGAGATCCCACTGAAGCAGGAGAGAGTGATATATATCAAAGAGAGACGATACCCGCAGGCGCTGCGACAGCATATAAGGGACGAAATCGAGGAATTGAAACGACAGGGCATCATAGTAGATAGTACGTCTCCATACAACAGTCCCCTGTGGGCAGTGAAAAAGAAAGGGTCGTCCGGTGACGAAAAATATCGCGTAGTAATAGACTACAGGCAATTAAACGACAATACTATAGACGAAAAATACCCCATACCTCGCTTTGAAGACATCCTGGACCGCCTAAGTGGAGCAAAGGTATTCAGTACACTGGACCTGAAGGCGGGTTACCATCAAATTCGGATGCGTCGTGGAGACCAACACAAAACGGCATTCACGTTCGAGCGGGGACATTACGAATTCACCAGAATGCCGTTTGGGCTGAAAAACGCGCCAATAACGTTCCAGAGGCTGATGGACGAATTTTTAAGAGGGATTGGGGAGTCGTTTTGCCAGATATATATGGACGACCTCCTGGTTTTCAGTCGAGATGAGGTAGAACACCAGGACCATCTGCGACAGGTTTTTGACAGAATTAAGCAATTCGGGCTGAAATTGTCTGCGGAGAAGTCGCTTTTGGGACAAGA
This sequence comes from Acanthosoma haemorrhoidale, assembly GCA_930367205.1. NCBI lineage: Eukaryota > Metazoa > Arthropoda > Insecta > Hemiptera > Acanthosomatidae > Acanthosoma > Acanthosoma haemorrhoidale. The sequence goes on from OV884014.1 coordinate 47,233,326, forward strand.
GCAGGTGAAATTTTTAGGCCACATAATTTCCAGAGAGGGAGTGCAACCCGATCGTGGGAAGGTGGAGGCCATCCAGCGGATGACTATCCCGAAAGACGTAAAAGGAATCCGGCGCTTACTCGGATCCCTGAACTACTACCGCAGATTCGTTCCAGAAATGGCGGAGTACCTGGTCCCTATTAACAATCTCCTTAAAAAAGGACAAAAAGTCGTCATTACCCCGGTAATGGAGAACAATATAAGACGTTGCATGGAGCGGCTACAGGAAGAGCCTATACTAGCGTTTCCAGATTTTGCACTCCCCTTCATGATTACCACAGATGCGAGTGAATACGCGTTGGGGGCGGTACTCTCGCAGGATCGCGACGGGGGGAGCGACCAATAGCATACGCTAGCAGACGCCTTACTGAATCCGAGAGTAGATATAGCGCGCTAGAACGCGAATTACTGGGTATCGTATGGGCGATAGAACACTTCCGGCCCTACGTATTCGGGAGGAAGTTTCGGGTTAAAACAGATCATCGACCCCTCCAATGGGTGGGAAAAATGAAAGAGTCATCAGCGCGGATTACCAGATGGAAGGAGTTCCTCAGTCAATACAACATCGACATTATTTACAAACCGGGGAAGGAGAACGTCGTGGCCGATTGGTTATCCCGCGCGTTGGTCGTGAATGCGATCGAAGAGGAGATTCCGGGACCATCACGTGACACCCACCAATTCGTCCAGGAATGGTCACCCGGCGAGGAAGGGGAGCGGGAGGGGGCTCCAGCCAATGATGTTCCGAGTGACGGGAGTTCAGTGGGGGATAGACCCTCGGACATTGAGGACCTCGACGCCATAATAAATGACAAGAGGCGCCAGATCATTTGGCTCACCAAAACTTCTGGGCTCTTCAAGATGGAATCTGAGAAGTACGGCCACTGCAACAGCGTCAAAATCTGGTCGACACCGGGGATAAACGACGATACGATTTGCCGCGCTCTGAAGGACGCATCTACTCCAGGGAAAACGCACCACATGTACGTGGGAAATGCGACCATCTGGGGACGCATCAAACGCCTATGGAGGACGGAGAGGATCGGAGTCGATCGTACGTTCGTCCGATGTACCCTGAAGGTGGAGACAGTAAAAGAAGAAACGCGGCAGAGAGAAGTGACCCTTGCATTCCACCAAGGGAAGACAAACCACCGGGGAATCGACGCTACCCTGCAAGCATTGAAGAGGAGATATTTCTGGTTGGGTATGAAAGACACGATTGCGAGAGTTATTGGTACCTGCGACACATGCCTCACCACGAAATATGATCGCCACCCCCCCAGAGCAATACAGGAGGAGACGCCAACGGCAGACCAACCGTTGGAGGATTTGCAGGTGGACACGTTCACATGGAGGGGATACAAATGGGTCACCATTGTCGATAGGTTCAGCAAAACAGCGATGGCCCATCTGATAGCAGAACGATCAGCGGAAGCAGTCCTAAGGGCACTACGCACATGGTGCCAATTTTATGGCGTACCAGACACGATAGCTTCCGACGCTGGTAGGGAGTTTGATAACGCTGAAATAAGGGCTGAGGCGGCGGCCTTAGAGATCCGTTGGCATCTCAACACCCCAGGACACCCGAAGAGTCGAGGAGACGTAGAGCGGCTGCACAGCACGCTTAGCGACCACCTACGAATTTACCATGGAGAGAAGGGCTTAGAACCAAACGTGGCGATGGAAAAGGCAGTCATCGCGTATAACCACTCAATCCATTCTGCCACCGGTTTTTCTCCGGTCGAGACGCTGTTTGGACTTCGAAGATGCCGGCGCGATAGCAGGAGTACGGCGATCGATGAAGAACTGGCCGCACGGGTAGTAAGTAATCAGATAGCGCTAAAGAAACAGTGGGTGGCCGTTCGGGGAAGGCTCCAGGATAAGAAACGGCGACGGGTGGCGCGCGACAACCTCAAAGTCCGCGATATTCTGGGCAATCTTAAACTCGGCGCGCTCGTGTACCGGAGAAAAGGGTCGAACAGGGGTAAGGAACTAGTGCGGTACGAGGGTCCTTTCCGAGTGATCGCTCTCCGCGAACACAACGTGGTCACGGTCGAGCATTACACCCCCGATCAAACGGCGGACGGTACATGTGGAACAGCTCAAGTTTCCCGCGGTGGAGCCTGGGAGCCCCGTCGTCGAAACATAACTCCGGTGTGTGTCACAGGTGACCAGTCCCGAGAGGCCTATATATATATATTTTTTGTTGGTTTATTATGTTTTTTTTGTGTTATATGGGTCTGTGCTGTGATTTTAGATGGACCTGGAAGACATTTTTCTTTTCAAATTTTTTTTATTAACAGAGTATACTTTTTGTTTTGTGTTGCTATAGATACATAGCTGATGTCACATGTTAGGAGTTTACGGGGAATGTCCGTAAACTGGTAGGGGGGAGTTACGTCTAGCGGTACGGCAATGTTAAGCCTAATACCTTGTAGCCTAGGGTAAACAAACCCGTAACGTGTGTATAGAGGATCAGGAGGAAAATAAAGCCAGTTATAAAACAAACCTTCTTATTATATCATCTACCTCCTTTCTTCATTCCTTTTTCTCGATCGTCTACAGCTGGGAGACGATAACTTGTACAAGACCAGATATTGCTTATTCCATCAACATAGCTTCAAGAATGCTTGATAATCCTTCCGATAGTGACATAACCAGGGTCAAACGAATATTTCGTTATTTAAAAGGGACTTCTGAACTTGGAATATTGTACAAGAAAAACCATAGAAGCGGAATTCTTCAATGCTATTCTGATGCAGATCTTGGTGGTGATAAATTAACTGGCAGGTCTACAACTGGCATTGCTTGTCTGTATTCGGGTGGTGCCATATCATGGTCTAGTAAAAGACAGAGTTCAGTTTCCATCTCTACCACTGAAGCTGAGGTCATCGCTGCAAGTGAGGGTACAAGAGAGATGGTTTGGCTTAAAAGGCTTCTTCAAGAGATGACTGACTTTAAAGAAGGTACGCTTTTTGTCGATAATAATGCTGCCATTAAATTAGCAGAGAACCCTGTGTGGCACAAACGTACAAAACATATATCCATTCGCCACTTCTTTGTCAGAGAAAAGGTTCAAGAGGGAGAAATTCATATCCGGAGAGTGGATATGCAAAATCAACTTGCTGACGGATTAACGAAGCCTGTGCTAAGCCCAAGACTTAAGAAGCTAAATCAAGATTTAGGACTGTTTTAAAAGTTCTATTTATTAGTTTGAATTATTTTACAAGTAAATTATGAAGGAAGGTGTTGAAGTATAAACATTATTTTTATTGTAAAATCGATATTTTTTCTTATTCACTCTATTATAACCTCGCGAACATCTGTGTGTTAACAGTAGTAACCTCTGTGAGTGGAATAGAATTAAGTTTAACCTAGTTTGCTGCACCGATACCGCTAATTAATGTGTTCATTAAAAGCATAAAATTGCATCAGTGGGTAATTCTTTTCAAATTACATAAACAAAGCTCGGGTCCAAATATTGAATCTGCTAATCTTTGAAATGTTGCGGGAGAATTGGTTAGCCCAAATGGCATTACTTTAAATCGAAATAAACCTCTACCTGGTACTGTAAAGGCAGTGATCGCTTTACTATTTTCGTCTGCAAGTGGCACTTGGAAAAATGCTTGCTTGAGGTCAAATTTTGATAGATATCTTGCTTGTCGAAGTCCGTCTAGTAGAGATGTCATGTGGGGTATTGGATACGAATCTTTACAAGTCACTTGATTTACTTTGCGAAAGTCGATACAAAAACGGTAGCCTGATCCTTTTCGTACCACGACCACTGGTGAAGACCATGGAGATTGACAGGGCTCTACCAAGTTCTTCCCCAACATTCGGTCTAATTCGCTGTACATTGCCTCAAGTACTTTAGGTGAGTAATGGTAGGATCGTTGCTTGATAGGTTGGGCATCTTTTAGATCAATTTTATGACTTATACAGGTTGTTAAACCTGGAGAACTTTCAATGGTAGCCAAACCTTCCTTCACGACCCTTTCCAAAACACTCCGTTCCGAAGGACAAAGCATGCCTATACTGCATAGGCTTGGAGTCTCACCGTCTTTCAATGCAATCTCACGGCAAAAGCGATATCGACGTTTAGGGTCATCGTGAAACCACCAGGTTTCTTCCTGGAAGTACGTGCACATATTACAATTCGTTAGAAAGTCTAGCCCCAAAATAAAAGAAAACGGAAGCGGGACTAGTACATAGAATTAGGTGTGGAAAGTTCTCTCTTCTACGGTAATCGGCACAATATATCGCTGATTCACTACATGTTTACTTCCATCAGCGACATAGACCTGGGATTCTGGTACAGACTCTGCGACATACCCCAATTGGCTAAAGATTTTCACCCCTTCTGGCCCAACCAAGGATATTGTAGCGCCGGAGTCAAAGAGAGCCAAGTAGGTGCGTTCACCACATTGGCCACGTTTCCCTAATTTCACAGCCACATATAATTGCTTATAGATTTTTATGTGACGGTGGTGACGGTACGGTAGAAAATGACATGGTAACTGGGTCAACTGAGATTATGGGAAGGGGAATGACCCTTACTTCCGATCCCCTTGGTAGTTTTCCTGACAACGAGGACATGTATCGATAGATACCCCAGAGGTTCCGCAGCGATAACAAAACTGTTTTCGTGGTAGAAAGCATCGGGAATAAACGTGAGGTCCCCCACAATTCCAACACTATAGTTTCCGGTCTGTTCGATCTAACTGCTTTGTAGTCTTAATTTGTAATATTTGTACCACCGAGGAAGTGTTATCGGTAATCTCGGTTGCTGTCTTACTATTGCATGAACATTTTATTTGCGAGATACCAGATAATCGTTTGTAATTTGGACCGCTGCCACGCCTAGTGGTGTTCGGAGATCTCGATTTATCTTTAGCTCTTGTGTTCTTTGAGCCATCATCTCGCAAACTCTGCACCGATCTGTGACAAAATCAATTAATTCTCGATATGACGGAATTTCTTTGGAGTTGTATCGTTCCTCAAATGCTCTCCTGGTACCGGGATCTAAATTAGAGAGGGCCATGTGTAATTTAATAAAATCACCCGTGTGCTCTATGCCAAGAGCCGATAGAGAAGAAAAGTTATTTTCATGCTCCGATGAAAATGTCTGCAAATTGGTAGACGATGAATTATTCAGTGGGACAAAGTCCATTACCTTCTTTATATAAAATCTGGCCAGACGTCTCCTATTTTGAAATCGTGAAACAAGAGTGTCGTAAGCCAGAGTGTAATTCCTTTCATCTAGCGCAAATCCCGAAACAAGAGATAAAGCCTCCTTGTCATATGGTTTGGTTATCTCTATTAAATGAACAAAGCCGGCTGACAATATTAAGCTAACCTATATATAACTTGTGACCTAAATGTACTTAATTTTATGGTTAATAAATTATTACTTATATTCAATCAACCCATGTCTTTCATTCTGACATGGCGCAGTCGGTAGGACATGTGAATTTGAGAAAGGGTGAGTCATTCGATGATTTAATTACAGATTTGAAGTGTTGATTGTGCATTTGAAACATTGAAAGATAGCCTAATAAAAGATCAAATTGTAAGTGGTATACAGGATGAACAAGTGAAAGATAGATTGTTGCGGGAAGATGATCTAACACTAGATAAATGTACTAATTTATGCAAAGTGGCGGAGTTAGCAAAACAAAGAATAGAGACGTTGCGAGGTACAGAAGAAGAGGAAATAAATATAGTACAGCAAAGGAGCAGAACCAAAGCAGCGACGAGTAATTTGAGAGTGAGTACGCAGCCGTGGACGTCGAAACCAAGTACCAGCGATAGCAGCAAGACATCACTGCAACAAGAGCAGCAATATGGAAGCCAGCAGCGATTGAGGTGCAATAAATGCGGCAACGTCCATGGGTATAGAAATTGCCCAGCCTACGGTAAAATTTGTATTAAATGTAATCGGATAAATCATTTTGCAAAAATGTGTAGAATAACTCGAAATATAAATAATGTAAGTATGATTGAGGGAGAGGATGCTGAAATGTACACTTTAGGGAGAATTCTAAAAATAAATAATGTTCAAAAGGGTTGGGAATTATCTATAAATATATTGCTGAAAGCAAAACTTCACTTTCAGTCAAGCTCGATACAGGGGCGGAATGCAATGTTTAAAAAAAAAGCGACTATGAAAATTTGAAAATTAAAGAGAAAATAAATAAAACTGATAACAAATTGGCAAATTACAGTGGTTCTGAAATACCGGTTATAGGAACTGTTATATTAGATTGTGTAATCAAGGGTAAAATAGAACCAATAAAATTTTATTTAGTAAACTGTAATAGCTCAAGCTCTGTTTTGGGATTAGATACAATTAAAAAACTGAAATTTATTACCAGAGTTGAAAATATAAATATGAATACAAATAATGGTCTCACGAAATTGCTTAGCAGATATAAAGAACTATTCGAAGGTATAGGAAAAATCTCAAAAATATATGATTTCAAATTAAAAGAAGGATATGAAGGAAAAATTGAACCATGTCGTAGAATACCTTTTAAATTATTAGATCTTTTCAAAGAAACATTATACAGAATGAAAGACAATAAAATTGTTACAGAGGTTAACGAACCTACTGAATTTATGAACCCAATCGTAACCACCAGTAAACCTGATAAATCATTACGTATTTGTTTAGACTCACAGTATCTTAACACTTGTTTACTAAGAGAACATTGTCCTTTACCTACATTTGAGGAAATATCTAGTAAAATGGCGGGAGCAAAAATGTTTGCAGTTCTAGACGCATCAAATGGGTTTTGGCATTTAGAACTTACACATAGGAGTTCGTTAATGACGGCTTTTCAAACGCCATATGGTCCATTTAGATTTTTAAGAATGCCTTTCGGGGTTAGAATTGCACCAGAAGTGTTCCATAAAACTTATTCAGAGATTTTTGAAGGTATAAAAAACGCAGCTGTGTATATCGATGATATAATGATATGGGCAGAAAATGAAAAAGAATTATTAGAAATTTTAGAATTAGTAATGAAAAGAGCTAATGAGCATGGGATTAAATTTAATAAAAACAAATGTAAGTTTAAAGAAGAAAGAATTAAATTTTTAGGTCATTACTTCAGTAGCAAAGGGATAGAAATTGATGATGACAAAGTCAAAGCAATTAGTGAAATGGAAAGACCAAAAGATGTTAAAGCAGTAGAACGATTATTAGGATTGATAACCTACGTGGGTAAATTAGTAGAAAACTCAGCTCAGTTAACGGAACCATTGCGTAATCTAATTAAAAAAGGTACAATTTTCAACTGGACAAGTGAACATGAAAATTGTTTTAAAAAGATAAAAATATGTTTAAGCAAAACTCCTATTCTACAATTATACGATGTAAATAAGGAGTGCAAAATTAGTGTAGACGCTAGTAGTACCGGAGTAGGGGCAGTTCTGTTACAAAATGATTTGCTAGTAGCATATGCATCACAAGCATTCACTGAATGTCAAAAATCGTGGGCTCAAATAGAGAAAGAATTATATGCCATAGTGTTTGGATGTGAGCGTTTCAGACAGTATGTAATCGGTAAACCTTTTGGAGTAGAATCAGATCATAAACCGCTGATCCCTATTTTAAGACGAAAGATAACTGATATACCAATGAGACTACAAAAAATGCGAATGCGGTTACAACCATATGATATTAAAGTAACTTATACAAGTGGTAAAAATTTAATAATAGCATATTTACTATCGAGAGCTCATTTAAAAGAAACTAAAGAGGATGGAGATTCCAGAATGTATATATTAGAACTTACGTTAGCAAGCGAGATGAGTAATCAAAAGAAACAAAAATATATAGAAGCAACAAAAAATGACATAGAATTGCAGACATTGAAAAATACAATAAAAAAAGGTTGGCCAAAAGAAATAAAAGATGTACCAAATTTAGTTAAATATTATCATACTTACCATGCCGACATTTATGAATATGATGACTTACTGTTTAAAAATAATTGTGTAATAGTACCAAACAAATTAAGAGAAGAAGTTTTGAGTAAGTTACATTATAATCATTTAGGCATTGAAAAAACAAAAGCGAGAGCGAGAGAAATAGTATTTTGGCCCAATATGAATAAAGATATAGAAAACAAAATAAACAACTGTAAAATGGTTCCAACGATCAAATCAGAAAGAAAGTCTAATACTAACATTAATACCAGATAAAACATGGGCAACAGTAGGAGCTGATATTTTTTACATTGATAGAAAACCAAACGATCTCGTAGGACCACTGCCAACGTCAGAGGGGAAGCGATACATCCTCACCATGATTGACCGAGCCACGGGATGGCCTGAAGCAATCCCACTTGGCAACATAGAAGCTACCACCGTAGCCGACGCCTTCTTTAGTGGCTGGGTCGCCAGATTTGGCACACCCATACGAATAACGACTGACCAAGGCCGTCAGTTTGAATCAGACCTATTCACGAGACTGACTCGCCTCCTGAGTGTCAAGAGAATTCGGACTACCGCCTACCATCCACAGTCAAACGGCCGAATTGAACGATGGCACCGCTCGCTTAAAGCCGCACTAACCGCCCATTCACAACACCGTCAGTGGACGCGAAACCTGCCAGCAGTCCTGCTCGGCCTACGAAGTTGTCATATGGTTTTGTTATCTCTATTAAATGAACAAAGCCGGCTGACAATATTAATCTAACCTATATAACTTGTGATTCAAATGTACTTATTTAATGGTTAATAAATTATTACTTATATTCAATCAACCTATGTCTTTCATTCTGACATGGCGCAGTCGGTAGGACATGTGAATTTGAAACCGCCAGAACAATTTATTTTCGAAGGAAATATAGCAGAAGCATGGAAAAGGTGGTATAGAAAGTTTAGTCATTACTTGTCGGCTATCGAAGCACAAGATAAAAAAGTAAAAGTTGGTATACTGTTGAGCGTATTAGGAGAAGACGCACAAGATAAATATGAAACCTTTAATTTAACGGCAGAAGAACAGAAGGAATACGCAATTGTAGTTAAAGCTTTTGAAGATTATTGCATACATAAAAAAAACGAGACGGTGGCAAGATTTAATTTTTTTCAACGTAAACAGAGAAAGGGTGAGTCATTCGATGATTTCATTACTGATTTGAAAAAGTCAAGTGTTGATTGTGCATTTGAAACATTGAAGTCTAATACCAACATTAATACCAGATAAAACATGGGCAACAGTAGGAGCTGATATTTTTTACATTGATAAAAAACCAAACATGTTAGTTGTGGATTATTTTTCTAAATATGTAGATGTTTTACCATTGAAGGATGAAACTAGTGTAACAGTTATAAAAGCATTAAAGTCTTGTTTTGTACACTGGGGTATACCAGAAGAATTCAGATCAGATAATGGCCCACAATTTTCGAGTTTTCTATTTAAAACGTTTACAAGAGAATGGAAATTTAAGCATGCTACGTCGAGTCCAACATATCCACAAAGTAACGGAATGGTGGAGCGGCACATACAAACTGTGAAAAATGTAATTAGAAAAGCTCATTTTGATAAAAAAGATGTGTACTTAGCAATACTAGAATTAAACAACACACCAATATCTAATATAATACCTTCTCCAAATGTGATAATGCAAGGTAAAAATGTGAATGGTGTTCTATATGATATACCAAAGTTTAAAAGTGAAGAAAATTCATATATAAAAGGTGAATTGTTACAAAGACAAAGGAAACAAAAAATTTTTCATGATCAACGAGCCAAAGATTTGAAAAAATACGAAAAAGGAGAAAATGTTAGAGTTAGAAACAAACAAGGAATGTGGGATCGGGCTGTAATAATAGATATAAACATAAACAATAGGGCTTATCAAATTAAGACAGAGGGAGGCTCCTTATTGACGCGTAATAGAATACACTTAAGAAATGATACTAGCCTACCATTCGAAATAGAAAGTAACGAATATAGACTTGATGAAAATATTAAACCACAAATTTCGGAAAATCCAAATAATAATGGTAAGGTTAATAATACAGCCGATCCAGCAGATCAGCAATTAATGAACCAAAGCCAGAGCGAAGATATCAATAATGACAATGACACATATGTAACTCGTAGTGGACGAATCAGTCGTCAGCCAGCATATCTAAAAGAAAACTATGTATTACAATAAAAAAAAAAAAAAAAAAAAAAAAAAAAAAAAAAAAAAAAAACGGAGATGTCATATGGTTTTGTTATCTCTATTAAATGAACAAAGCCGGCTGACAATATTAATCTAACCTATATAACTTGTGATTCAAATGTACTTATTTAATGGTTAATAAATTATTACTTATATTCAATCAACTTATGTCTTTCATTCTGACAGAAGTGTAATCAAAAAAGACCTAGGGTGCAGTGTCACCGAGCGAACATACTAAAAACCCTTACGCCTTCCCGGAGAATACTTTACACCATCACGAGTAGATCTTGACGTCCGACGCGACATCACTCAACACCGGAAAGACACGAGGAAGACGTTCGTTAGATAGGACCTAAACAACTGCACACACGTCTTCGTTCGACAAGAACACCGGCGTAGCCTAGAACCGGCTTATACTGGTCCGCACCTCGTAGTCAGCAGGAAGAATAAAACCTTGGTCATAAGGGCAGATAATAAGGAGACTCGCATTTCCCTAGACCGTGTAAAGCCAGCATATTTGCTAGACACAGCCGAAAGTTTACCTACACCGGGTGAACCAGAGGAATTAGGAAACCCTCCACCACCATACCTCTGCACGAGGAGTGCGGTAGCGCGACGGTAATTATAAAATAAACTCACTGATAAAATATAAATTAATAAATTTTTTTTTTTTAGGTTGTTTCGAAATATACGCTATGATATTTTTTATTAGGACCAGAAGTTACTGGAAGTCATTTTATATCATATGTTTTTTTTTTTTCTCGTTCGTAAATGTTAACAGCGATCAATAGACCACAACAATTGTAAAATAATGTCAGTCAAACATGTACGTAAATATGTATATCTCAATACTTTTAACTGTTTGTAGTTGTTACATTTTAATGAGCTAACTTGGTACGTTATCAAGTAAAATATTGATTCTTTTATTGTCATCTATGTGAAAGATAAAAATTGTTTGTAATGAAAGGATATTGAATTGTTTATTTGTAATAATTGTTCGACAAATAATTTCCAATGTACAGAAAAGTGTAAGCATTTTTGATAAAAATATGTTTGTATGTAGGTAATGTAATTCAATGTAAAAAAAAAAAAAAACTGTCAAAATTTACCGAGTATAAGGCAATTTGGGGGAGCTATGTAGCGATTGCCAATCACATATGTAAATTACCCTACACTCTTTCCTAGTTTCTTCATCTAGATAGCCACTCGTCGCGATACGCCAGGGCCCCGGGGCCTTGGGAGTAAGTCCACTCAGCCTTCCACTAGTCTACTCTCTCTCTCTGCCACACCTCTGGGCAGTAACCTCGTCTCACAGCCTCTAGCAGACCTCTGACGACTTGTACCTATTACACTGCCGATCTCTCGCCCGAACTCTGAAAACTGGTCTTATTCTTTATGAACCTCTGAAACTCATCCTGAACACAGTGTATTGTCGGGACATATCCCTATCAATAAAATGGAGTCAGATATTAATGCCGACATGGAACATGGTCCATGTTATTAACTACAACAATCCGCACTTGTCACCAGGGCTAGAGTGATCAGGCACTCCCCTAGTGACGCTCCCCGACAATTGTTGACACCCCGACAGTTCTTTTCCTAGCTCTTCCAAGTTATACATTATTGATGCAGATACATTCTAGATCTAAATAAGAATATCAAGAGACGGCAATTTCCACCCCAAAACATTGATAACATTGCGGCCCAACTCCACGGATCAACCTGTTTCTCCAAATTGGACGGTGTCAAGGGGTTCTGGCAAATCCCAGTAACTCCGCGAACTGCCAAATACCTCACATTTTTAACTCCATGGGGTGGATATTCATGTCAGCATGTTCCTTCTGGACTTTGTAATGCGCCGGAGATATTTCAGCAGTTCATGTGTTCCTTCTTGGAAGGGATTGACTAAGTCGAAATTGCAATGGATGATGTCCTCATTCATGTGAAAACAGAAGACGGACTGCAGCAAGTCACAGGAAAGGTCCTGATGAGAATAAAAGAATCTGGGCTAAAGCTAAATCATGAAAAATGGATTAACAATCCAACATATTATTAACAATGTATTAAAAATCAAATTTCTTGGCCATTGGGTTAGCGTTCAAGGTCTAGAAGCAGACCCTGAAAAGATAGAAGCTATTGATCGACTCAAAGTCCCGCAAAATATCAAAGAAATCCAGAGGCTGTTGGGTATGGCCACATATTTAGCAAAATTCATCCCCAAGTTGATGGAGCACACAGCATCCTTCCTGAAACTTCTTGTGAAAGACGTGGAATGGGAACGGTCAGAGGAACAAGTGGAAGCCTTCAAGAAGCTGAAGACAGTTTTGAAAACCCCACCAGTGCTTTGGCTCTACAATTAGATGGAAGGAGTGAAACTGTCTGTGGATGCAAGTCAGAATTCGCTTGGAGCAGTTCTTCAAAACAATCAGCCGGTTGCGTTTAGTTCAAGATCCCTGAGTCCGGGAGAAAAAAATTATAGCCAACTGGAAAAAGAGGCTATAGCAATTCAATGGGCCTATAAAAAAAATTTCACGCATACGTCTGGGGGAATCCAAATCTTGTAATCGAATCAGATCACAAACCCCTTGAGGCAATAATTAAAAAAACACTAAAAGGCTCCAGCACGCCTTTGTAATGCGCCGGAGATATTTCAGCAGTTCATGTGTTCCTTCTTGGAAGGGATTGACTAAGTCGAAATTGCAATGGATGATATCCTCATTCATGTGAAAAAAAGAAGACGGACTGCAACAAGTCACAGGAAAGGTCCTGATGAGAATAAAAGAATCTGGGCTAAAGCTAAATCATGAAAAATGCATTTACAATGTATTAAAAATCAAATTTCTTAGCCATCAGTTTAGCGCTCAAGGTCTAGAAGCCGACCCTGAAAAGATAAAAGCTATTGATCGACTCAAAGTTTTCTACCTAACATAACTGATACCTTCTTCAGTGGCTGGGTTGCCAGGTTCAGCGCATCCCTAAGACTGACGCCCCACTAAAGGCAGTTTGAATCTGACCATACTCGGATCCCTGGTGTTAAGATAATTTGGACCACCACCTACCATCGACAGTCAAACGGCCGAATCAAATGCTGGGACCACTCGCTTACAGACGTGCTGACCGCCCACTCCCAATACAGGAAATGGATGCAAAGCTTGCTAGCAGTTCTACTCGGCCTGCAAAGTACAGTCAAGGAAGACCACAGGTATAGGGCCGCTGAACGAACACACAGAAGACCCTTCCCAGAGAGTACTTCACACCAGTGTGAATTATTTGATCTAGACTTCTGCCGCAACATGGCCCAGGCACTGGGTAGATACGAAAAGGACTTCTGTTAGCAGAGACCTCATTGACTGCATATAAGTCTTAGTTCCACCAAAACACCAGCATAGCCTGAAACCGGCCTGCATGGGGTCACACCTTGTAACCAGCAGAGATGGTAAAAATGGAGAGAAAAAACATGGTCATATCGACCGGTCACAAGGAGGACCCGCATTTCCCTGGACTGTGTCAAGCCAACTTATTTGGTAGACTCAGTCGAAAACGTCCTAAATCATTGACATCAGGACGACATCCAGTGACTTGCCACAGGCATACCAGTTAAAGTAGTAAACACTTCACCACTGTATTTCTGCACGATTAGTTTGTTGGCACGATGAGAAATACGTCTTATAACAATGAGGAAAGCAATGTAACAAGGACTACCTTCACCAAGCGATGGATAGGTTGTTACAACATATCCTATTGGGGTGCAATGGCATGCACCATCAATATTTAGAGTCAACCTGGCCAAGACAGAATGGGAAAAGTAAGTTCTCAACAACCTATCCAGACTAACAGTCCTGATAAAGAGGCTCAAGAATACGTTACCTACTGCATAAATTATACTTATAAAGCTATTAATTCATCTTATAAAACTCCATTCGGTATGAAACCCACTGGTGTATGTGGGGATTACTTTGTAATAATGTATGTCGGTTTGCTCCTTTTCCAAAAAAAACACAAGCTATTTAAAATGTTGTTTTATTTATTACATCCTCATATTATTAATATTATCTATTATTAAAACATCCTTTAATAATCATATCAAAATCAAAGTTGTATATGAAATCACCTCCTGAATCAGGTTCTGTAGCTTCCACCACATTGGCTGGTCTAGTGTTGGCTTCTAATTCTGCATTCATGTATATGTAGGACTCGTTGAAGTCGTAGTCCATTGTTTTGCTCTGGTGGTCTCAGGAGCCCTCACAGCCTCGGTATATTCTAATAACAGTTTATACATTGCATCTGTATGTACATGTTTATTAAGTCTTGGTATAATATGATCTAGTTAGTGTGGCCAAAAGTAGCGTTTTATTCGTGTGTTAAATTTAGGGTTTTTGGGGAATGGATGTTCATTACATGATACTATTCAAAGTCTTACATTCATACTTAATATTAGCCAGTAATGGAGTTCTTGAAAATAATAATTTTAAATTCTCTAAGGAAGCTGATTTTACAATTGGTTCGTCAAATATTAATTGGTTACATCTAGGACAGTCTCGTTCTGTTGTTAGTTTAAATTGTCACCCACCTCAGAAAAAAATTGAAAAGAGTACATAGAACATACTACTCTCTTGGTTGCTTGATCTCCAGCTCGGTGATATCTCTGAGACTGAAAATATTGATCTATCAAAGTGTCACGAGGCCAGCACTATTGTTGAGGGACACTACTGTTCAGGTTTCTCCACCCCAGCAGGATAAGTCAGCTCCAGCAGTTCCAGAACAGACTTCTGTGCTCGTCTTTCTGGCACACCCTTTTTCGCAAGATGGAGACTCCTGACATTCACGAAAAGTTTGAGGTACACACCATCACAGAAGCCAGCACATCAAATTTTTTGATTCTATCTGGCGCTGTCATAACACTCTTCTGTGATACTGTTATGTATAATTAAAACTAATGACTATTTAATATAATTGAAACCCTTATATCATGTAACCATTATTTGTAACCTTGTTGTAACCTTTATATAAATATACTTCATGTTCTCGCTCCAAGCTACGTGTACGTTTTTCCCCATGATTTATCTAAACATATCAATTGGCGACGAGAAAAAACTGATTAAACTATCCAAGTTTCAAGTTCGCGGACATTGCCGGTAGTTCGTATTCCTTGTATACGCGGTAAGTCATAATTTTTACCGCGAGTGCTTTTCCATAGTACTTTTTCGCTGTTTTATCGGTTTTCTGTTTATTTATCGTTCGGATTAATTATCAAGATCATCAAGAATGGATGCACAACAATTTCAAGAATTCATGGGTGTGCTTACATCACTTCTAAGCTCTCAAACATCAAGTAAACAAGACCCCAAGTCAGACACGAACAACCTCGCGAATGTGATTATTTTTGAAAACTTTGATTCAAAAAAAGACAAATTTTCATGTTATATGGAACGTTTCGAGAATTATTGCACAATGAAAAATTTAGTCGATCCCACAAAGAAAGCTCAGCTCTTGTGTGGTTCTGTGGGTAGTATACATTACAATGCACTCACCGTATTACTTGGACCAGAAAAACCTGTCACGTCCCTTGATTATAAGACACTTGTTTCCAATCTCATGACCATGCTGACCCCTAAACGTAGCGCAATTGTGACCCTACACTATTTCTTGAACATTACCCAGAAAGAAAATCAGTCGATTTCCGAATTTGTTGCTGCGTTACAGCGAGACATAGGAGATTGTGAATTCAAAGTAGAATGTAATTCCGACTCGTGTAAAAATTCAGAGGGGAAGAAAACAAGTATCTCGGTGAATGATATTTTCCTCAGAGCTCAGTTCATTCGAGGATTACGCCATAACTGGATAAGGGAACAGCTTCTGCAGTC
The DNA here is from genome assembly GCA_930367205.1 of Acanthosoma haemorrhoidale. Taxonomy (NCBI): domain Eukaryota; kingdom Metazoa; phylum Arthropoda; class Insecta; order Hemiptera; family Acanthosomatidae; genus Acanthosoma; species Acanthosoma haemorrhoidale. The sequence continues at coordinate 47,249,410 of OV884014.1, forward strand.
AACTGTGACTAGTTTTGATCAAATTTTAGCCAAAGCCACTGCACTAGAGGCCGCTCATATTGAGAGAGCGGAATTGTCAAAGCTTCTTGGATTCCCTGGAAGCTACTGGAATCATTTCGCCGGTTACAACGAGTGATTGGGGATCACCATTAGTTGTTATCCCAAAACCAGATGGTGGTGTACGCCTGTGCGTTGATTATAAATCAGGTGTCGATTAATTTCAGCTAACTTTCCTATACGAAAAATAGAAGATGTGTTACACAGTCTACGCAATTCAAGGTATTTTTGTAAAATTGATTTGTATAAGGCGTACTTGCATGTAAAAGTCTGCAGATAGTGCAATGATCCAAACCATAGCAACACACCGTGGCATGTATAGAATGAACCGCCTCAGTTTTGGCATCAAGTCTGCACCAGCCGAGTTCAATCGCATAATGTCTCAAGTTCTTCAGGGGTTGCCAAAATCAGAAGCATATTTTGACGACACAATATGCCATGGTGCAACTTTGGAAGAATGTACTCAAAATTTGCGCGCCTGCCTCAAACGTCTTGCTGACCACGACCTACATGTCAACCAAAGTAAGTGTTCTTTCTTTGAAGAAACAATTGAGTACCTAGGTCATGTTGTGGAGCACAACCAGATTCGAAAATCCCCTAAAAAAGTTCGAGCTGTCAACAATATGCCACGCTCTAAAGATGCTGACGGAGTTCGTAGATTTCTGGGACTTCTTACATATTACTCACGATTCATTCCACAATTTTCAGCCTTGTCATTCCCCCTCCGCAGGTTGTTGCAGAACAATCAACGATTTTCATGGACAAGTGATTGTGAAGCCTCCTTTTTGAAATTAAAGGCAGAGCTTTGTAGTGACCGCGTTCTGATTCCATTTGACCCTACTTTACCAGTCATTCTTACATGCGATGCAAGCCCAGATGGCGTTGCAGCAGTTCTAACCCACCCCGTAGATGATGCTGAAAGACCTATTGCCTATGCTTCCCGCTCACTCTCATCTTCAGAAGCTAATTATAGCCAGCTAGACAGGGAAGCTCTTGCTATTATTTTTGGTGTAAATCATTTTTATGATTATGTTTTTGGCAAACAGTTCACCCTAGTAACTGACAATCAACCACTATCAAGAATTTTTCAGCATAATAAACAATTTCCACGCATGACAAGCGCACGATTGTTGCGATACGCCTCATTTCTGTCAGGATTTGATTATAAAGTAAAATTCAAATCTGGCGAAGAAAATAAAAATGTTGATTGCCTTTCACGAGCTCCTGCTCATGCTATCCATACATCAACTGACACCTTGATGGGAGAAGAAGTTCACCAAATTTTTTCTGAACAAATTGTTCATATCTCAAGCAATAAAGTTACATTTGAGACTATTCAAGAGGAAACCAAGAAGGATCCGGAACTCAAGAAAATCATCGAGTCACTAAAAAACGACTGCGTGGACTCAGAATTTACACCACATGAAAATGTCATCTTCCGCCAAGATCGTATTGTCATCCCTACATCCCTTTGAAGTCAAGTTATATCAGAATTTCATGAAACACATCTAGGGATCATGAAAATGAAACAATTAGCCCGAAAATATGTTTACTGGCCTGGAATTGACAGTCAGATTGAGCGACTTGTCAAGAGTTGTGAGCAGTGCGCCCTTACAAGATCGGCTCCACCAAAAATACCAGTTCACCCTTGGGATGAACCATCCGAGAATTGGGAACGAGTCTATATAGATTATGCTGGACCGTTCCAGGGCCATTATTTCCTTGTTTGCATAGACGCTAAGTCAAAATGGGTGGAAGTTGAACCTATCAAAGAAGCACCTACCACGTCCTCAACCATAAATCTTCTCAGAAAGATTTTTTTAGACGCATGGATTCCCAAATCAGCTTGTTTCAGATAACGCTAGCATTTTCCAGAGCGAAGAGTTTCATCTTTTTTGCCGCACAAACGGAATTTTTCAAAAATTTATAGCCCCTGGCCATCCAGCAACTAATGGCCTTGCTGAACGCAATGTGCGGACACTTAAGGATAAGTTGCGGGCCTTGTCAAATGACGATACCCCTATGCCAGAAAAAGTCACAAATATTCTATTTCATTACAGATCAATTCCCCTTGCTAATGGCTCCTCACCTGCTGAGTTATATTTGAAAAGAAAATTCCGAATCCGCCTGGATGCCTTGTTACCAACCAAACCACACTCTTCTCAGTCAACGCGAGTTACCAGAAGATTATTTCATGTGGGGGAGAGAGTGCTAATCCGTTCCTTCAAAAATAACAATCCAAAGTGGGAGTTTGGTGAGGTGACGCAAAGGTTGGGCCAACAACATTACCTTGTCCGCCTGGACGAATCAAGGAGAATTTTCAAGCGTCACATAAATCAACTGAGAAACACCCTTGTACAAGCAAAAAAGACTGTTTCATTTGGCCCTTCTCAGTCTTATGAAATTCCTCGAGCTCCAGGTCCACCTCAGGAACCTCACACTCAATTTGCACCTCATGATCTTCCAGATTCATCTTCAACCGAGCCTTTTCTTCAGACTCCTCTATGTCCCATCAACAGACCTGTTCGTCAGAGAAGACTCCCAGAAAGGTTTCGAGATCCTAACATATCACTTCAGTATTGATGTCCCCTCACAAGATACATACTTTTTGATTCATGGTACTATTTTAATGTTAATAATTCTTGAATAGTGGGGGAGACTGTTATGTATAAATAAAACTAATGACTATTTAATATAATTGAAACCCTTATATCATGTAACCATTATTTGTAACCTTTATATAAATATACTTCATGTTCTCGCTCCAAGCCACGTGTACGTTATCAATTATTTTATTACCCGTTTTTCCCCATGATTTATCTAAACATATCAGATCTCCACCTCCACCGCTAGATGGCAGCTCACTAGATCCGCAGGAGCGGACAAGCTGGACGACGTAATTGCTCTTGGTTAATCAGAAAGCCCTGATGGGCATTAGACAGAATGCAATCCAATTACTCTATCTCTGATCGACCCAGTTCTATATGCCTAGATACATTCTAGGTGCAACCTGCAGTGGACTCCCACCACTGTGTTGAGAACAGCTGCACCTCAGCCAAGGTCTTTCACACCCCTTAATTCCTACCCCCAACCTTCAAATAAGGCCCTCCTAGGAAAAGGATCCCTTCATTCCAATGATTTCCATTTTATTTTTCCATATTCCTTTATTTTAAATTTGAGAGCTTTAAAAAAATCATTCAAGCTACACCTCTGAACTGGTACTCGTAGCTCCACTAATGTTTCTAATTATTGCTTTATCATTTATGAAACCCTCTACACTTCTATAACTTAAACCTTGCTATCTTTAGTCTGGCACTGTCAATCTCCACACCTTACTAGTGAAATTCTTTGCCTGGCTAAACTAGCACATCTTTGGTAGGGCCCTTCCATGCAGATGACACTCTGGGGCCCTACAAATTATCTGAGTAGTGTTTTCCCTTGTGGTCCAATTCGCCTCTTTCCTGTTCACACCCGCCTTTGGGATCTGGATGGTTTTCGCCTACGCTAGGATACAGGTGTGAACTCATGGTCATTTGTAGACCAAATGATCTAGCCAGTCTGTACCTCTTCTCCTGAAGATAGTGCAGCAATTTTCTCTCTTTAAGTTTTGAATTTTTTTGTTTATAATTTCTTATTGAAATTTGGGCATATCCCCAAAGAATGTAGAAATATGATTTTTTAATTTATATAAATTGGATAAATTTGCTGGTCTATTAATAGACCAGTGGTGTAGAGGCGGTATTCTTCAAGGCATTCAAGATAAGAACTAAAAATTGGTTTGTTTTTACTTAAAAAAGTTTATTTTAACATAAAAAAAAAAAAAATTACTGATGATTTTCTACAATCTTATGATGTAATCATTCACTTATAACTAAATGTATACATTCATGTAAGAAGTATATAGGTACATACATATAAGGGTGGCTGAAAAGTTTACGACCTCAACATGAAGATAGCAGCAGTCGTAAATAAAAGCTAGTGAATTTCGTTGTTCATCTGTTGACAGTTACACGCCAAATTTTCAGCCATTTTGGACGCGCAGTTGTTGTGTAACAGTCGTTTGAGTGAATCGATGTGAGTGTTTTTATGAAAATGGACAAAATCGAGTATCGAGCTGTCATTAAATATTTGTTTTTGAAAGGCAATACGCCTACGCAACTCAAAGATGAGTTGGATTCTGTGTATGGGGACTCTGCACCATCATTTACCACAGTGAAATTTAGGGCAACTGAATTAAACGTGGTCGTTAGTGGGAGACGATGAATGTTCGGGACGTTCAAAAACTGCAACTACCGACGAAAACATCGCCAAAGTTCACCAAATGGTGCTAGACGACCGCCGAATTAAAGTGAGAGAGATAGCAGAGGTTATGAAGGTGTGAAAAGAACGTGTTTGTCCCATATTAAATCAACGTTTAGAGAGGAGAAAGCTGTCCGCGCGTTGGGTGCCGCGTTTGCTCACGTTAGACCAAAAACGTATTCGAATGAACATTTCCAACGCTCTGTTGGCGAAGTTTAGGCGCAATAAATCCAAGTTTTGGCGCCGATTAATTACTGTGGATGAAACTTGGATACAACATTATACGCCCGAAACAAAAATACAGTCCAAACAGTGGACTGCAAAGAGGGAACCGGCTCCAAAAAAAGCAAAAACTGTTTTTTCGGCTGGGAAAGTGATGGCGACAGTTTTTTGGGATAGTCATGGAGTTATTTTAATCGATTATCTTCAAAAAGGAAAAACCATTACAGGAGCATACTACTGATCATTACTTGACAAGCTGAAGGCAGAACTTGCGGAAAAACGGCCACATTTGCAGAAAAAGAAAATCCTATTTCACCAAGACAACGCACCGTCTCACACCTCAGCGGTTGCCATGGCGAAAATCCATGAATTACGGTTTAAACTGCTTGACCATCCGCTTTACTCACCAGATTTAGCCTTAAGCGACTTCTTTTTGTTCCCTCATCTAAAAATTGGGCTCGGAGGACAGAGATGTTTGTCAAATGAAGAGGCAATCACCTTCGTGAACGATTATTTTGCAGAGAAAAACGCCAAGTACTATTTGGACGGGTTACAGAGATGGGAGCATCGCTGGGAGAAGTGTGTAGAGTTACAAGGAGACTATGTTGAAAAATAAAAAAAAAATTCTGAAAAAACGTCTTCTATCTTTGTTAGGTCGGAAACTTTTCAGACCACCCTCGTACAAGATCATTAAAATGGTAGAAATTAAAATTTTTTGTGATATTTTTTAAAAGACCCAGAACGAAGTGTTAAATTGCATTTACTGCAGTAAGTGAGGTGCCTTGATTTGCAGGCTCCTGCCTTGCATCTTTTTTGCTGATCTCTTCATTGAATGTAATGGCCCTTTTCATCAAATCTCAATCACGAAGTGGCAGATGCCACTTGAGCTTTCTCCAGTAGTCTACCAGTATAACTCCAAGGGTTTGGCAATTCTAAATAGCTGATTCCAATTTTGCTTTAAAAAAAAAAATATTTCTAGTTTATTTTCTGGATTTGCAATGTTTTATAACAGGTGGGTATTTACTAATGTCATATCTATTATTCTTTAAAAAAGTGCAATAACTTTGATCAGTCCATTTAGGTTGATTATATGGAACATAATCAAGCTTTTTTAAGGTTTTTCGAATTTCCATTAATTCCGATCCCTAAAAATTTTTAAATTCAGTTGATGTCTGAAATGCCATCTCCAGATATTTTGCACAAAAACCAATTGATTTTTATCGATTCGGCATTAAAAATTTGCACACTAGATGGCAAAAGATTGCTTATAACGAGCGTGATTACATCATTGATTGATTAAAAACAAAAACTTGTTAAAATTTTATTTTTTGACTTTAATGTAAAAAAAAATAACGACATTACTTTCCAGTCCCCCTATTATATTCGAGCTCAATTATGAGCTAAAAATTTTTGTAGGTTGCTGATCTATATTTAGATAATAAATGAATGGGCTGGTTGGATTTGAAAAACAAATAAATGCCATGACTCACCCCATTATTACAAGGGGGAAAAGAGCATGAAAGGTTGCTGGTTGCTGGGATGTATTAAAGTAGGAAATTAATAAAATTAATAAATAAAAAGAATAAGAATGGTTAATTATGAATAGTTCCATTGGTAGACTCTTTACAAAGAAGACTTTTAATGTCACAACTATAACCTATCTGCCCCTGTCTAGTGCATAATGTTTAGAATCAGTTTAATGCTAAATTAAACTTATTCCAATATTATAATGATAACTGCCTTGGAATGACATATGCAATCTCCAATGCATCTTCCGCTTGAATTAACTTGTCATTATGCTACTACCCCTAAATGTTGGGTTATTTTTAAAAAATTATTTTTTATACTTAGTGTATTGATAATTATCTTTTATCAGCAAATAGGATTTTTTTTGTTGTAGGTGATGAATTAACGGGATTCAATGAATTATAAAATGTTTTTTAACTGGTACAGCATAGTATATGTAAAAAATTTATAGTAAATTGTATTATAGTTCCTACATTTCTAATTTCTATTGATTATGTTTATGTTATATATTTTTTAATGGTATCAACTTACATTGTAGAATACTCATAGTGATTAGCATTCTTGTTTTCTATACCGGCCAAGGATTTAATTATTGTTATAAAAAATTACAATTATTAAACCAGGCTTTCTTGAAAACAAATAGACTGATATTTAATTTTCTAAGTCTGCAAAGTTTATATGGTATTTATAATGTAGAATTATATTTGACTATAAGTATATTACCATCTGCTTTGTCAAATTGACAAAATAGTCTTTAATGGCATATACTAATGTTTTATTTAATACCTGCACTAGGGTGTCTGTATTTGTAGTTATGCCTTATTTTATTAGAAAGAATAGTTCCCTGTTATTATTCTCAGTTCGGTTATTGTGTATGAGATGTAAGACATGAGAAATTAATGTAGCATAATGCCTTATGCTCTGTAAATAAATATTTTGATTGTATGGTTAGTTTATTGAATGTGGTATTCTTTTATTTTATTTTTCATTTAATATATTTTAAATTTCAAAATCATGGATTTTGTGAGTGACTATTAATGTTTATAAATACCCTTAAGTTACTTTAAAAATACTGCTTGTAAGTATTGTTAATTAATAGTTTATTACAACAGTCTTAGGTATAAGTTGTTAACAGCAGTTATGTATCACTGTGTTCTGTAGTATAGGCTTCACACTTGATAAGCTTATTTTAAATTTATCAACAAAACTATAAAGCTAATAGATTTTTATTCTTCTTTATTTTTTGAAACTCCAATAATTATCCAGCTTGATTATTTTTAGATTGGTTTAATTTTGTTACTGTGAATTTATTTTTGCTTTGTTCTGTTCATTATCGTCTAATAATTAATTATTCTGTCTACCTCATCCATTACCACATTTAAACCTAGTATTTATATTAATATTTTTACACTTAAATTTACAGGTTTCATCTACAATAATCGTGATCTGCTGACTATCTGGTTTCATGAGGAATGCAATCTAGAACATTCATGAATTATTTCATAATTTTCCAAGCACTTTACATGAATAATAATAAATGAAGTTGAAATGGACCTTTGTGGTGGAATGACACAGAATTGAGTGGAACTTGGCTCTGGTGTTTCTATGTATGTAAGCACTTGCCAGTGCCAACTACATTTGTTATCAGTTAGCTTATTAGTTTTGGTGGTGAAGGTGGTTTTGGGAATAGCTGCTGTTTCTGTATCAAGTGCTGGTGTGATATGCTGTAGTGGGCCTAAAAAGTGTGGAGATAATGGTATGGTGGTAATTTCTTCATGAGTACCGGCTGGTTCTGATGGTGGTAAAACCCACCATGCCTGCCTCTGAGGAACCCTTGTTTCAGTGTGATGAACTTGGTGTGGTAGCAGTGCCAATAGGTCTTGATCGCTTCATATAGTTGTTCTTTACTATGTGGTAACTATACTCCCTCTATAATGTCTCTTGCTTCAGGCCAGCCAGTAATGGCTACCTTTCCACTCCCTTACTGTTCACTCCAGTTAAATATTATCGCCATTTGATATTTACTACCTCATGGCACTGTCATGTGTGATGGTGACCAGGTCCACTAATGACAGCAGCCTGAACATATTTCCGCAAATAATTGTACCTGATAATTGCTAATGGTAGAATTTCATATTGCAGGGATGTGAACTGATATTAATCACTAACCAGCGCAAATATTTAAATCAATACAGAAGAATTCATGACCATTTTCGCCCTCACATGCATCCTAACCCTGTTTGCAACATGTAACTCTTCTCATTTCCTTAAATGTAATAAGATTCAAATGTAACACTTATTAGGAAGCCTGAAATTCCATATGAATCCATCTTACTTCTTTTCGGATAAAGGGCGTTCTACTTAAAACAATGTAATTTTTTTCATAATTTACATTTTTAAACATAAGGTTAATGTTACTAATAAACATTCAGTTTAATATATAACTTCGGCAAATATACTGATTATATTTTTTTCCTAAATCATGAGTTTTATTTTTACTTTCAAATTGGTGGTAGTGGGTGATAGTGGCGTTGGTAAATCATGTCTTGTGCGGCGATATAAAGAGAATACTTTTCGCGGTAGCTGTGACAGTACAATAGGTGTAGACATAACCAACACTACTATGGTACAGCTAGATGGAAAATCAGTCAATTTAAAAGTATGGGATACGTCAGGACAGGAAAAGTTCAATTCCCTTTGCCCGGTATTCTATAGAAACGCGGCTGGAGCTTTATTGGTCTATGATATTTCAAAAATGAGTACATATAATAACATTAAAAGGTGGCATGAGCAGATTATGTCCTACGCGAACGAGAAAATTGTAATAGCACTAATTGGAAACAAATGCGATCTTGCTGCACAGCGTCAAGTACCTTTGCACGAAGCTGAAGCTTTTGCTAAAACCCAGGGGCTGTTATTTTCTGAAACTTCGGCAAAACTGAATATCAACGTTCAAGAAGTATTTGTCCAGATAACGCAAGAAATTTATTACCTTATCAAAGAAGGTACTTATAGTCTAACAAATGATTCTCATGGAGTCCGGTTAGACCTTTCAAGTTTATCTGATAGTGATCAAATCTCTTCTGTAAAAGGCCTAAAAAAAGCGAAAACCAATTGCTGTACTGGCTCTTGCTCGTAAGGTCACCACAACTTTTCAAATATAATGCATTATTTGTCAGGCACGCAAGGTTTTATTTTTTTTTAGAGAGTAACAAATTACTTAAACAAACAAATAATAAAATGTTATATCCGTGAGTTAAAATAAGGGAAACTAGGTTTAGTAACAAATAATTTATATTTAAAAATGAAGGAATCTTCAAACAAATAGAATAATTCACTACAGTACTGGGAAATTATACATATGGTAATTAATAAGAAGAGGTTACAGTGAGGTTACTAGACATATAAAAGCTCTCTTTTTATCATTATACTAGTTTTATCATCCTTATTTACCATTCTGGCATATTAGTGGAATAAAAAATTATTTACAAAAACAATACACATTTTCTTTTTTTATGTAATCATAACATTTCTTTATTTTAATCTTTATTGTCACCAAGATATTGAAAGTTTTTTGGCATTTAAATAGAGTTTTTGAAAACAAATGAAGTCAGTATGGATCCTTTATCATATCATGATACATGATACATTTATACACTACCCAGACAGGCCCTAGAGGTACAGATTGAAGTCGAACACTTGCCGAAGGTAAATCGCCAGATTGTGTTCTAATCACCGGTAAAATACTTCAACAACTGCCCTGCAAAGCATTGGTTCTTCAAGCACATTCCTGTTGAATTGAAATATGAAATTATTACAATGATATTAAAACCCAATAAGTCATCTCACTTACTTTCTTTCTCAAAAGTTTTCGAAAAATTACTAAATTAATTAACGCGATATAGCTTTCATAAAAAAACACAACCCACTAATTCGGTTTTTTAAATCATCTCCACAACTCACCAGTTACATATAGTAATTTTATAGAAGAAGCTGTAGGGTAACAATAGAATAGCAATAAAATTAATAACTATTATTAAAAATATCGATTTATCAATGATTAAATATATCGATTGAGATGAGTGAGCGAGGAGGTAAAAGAGAGGTTATAGTGAGAAAAACTTAATGGAGAATAAAAGATGTAAAAAATAATATTGATGTGGCATTGGCCTCTACTTTGTACTTACATCAAGATCATTATATACATATGTAACATATGGGGCCTCATTGTAACTAAAACAACTATGGTGGAATACACGAGTTAACCTAGCCTCTGTGTTTTATCTATGTAATCCTAATATATTTCTACAGGTTATGGGCCCAGTCATGTTCAAAAAGTACTTTGTGTGAGTAAAGGGAATTTTACCGGTTGTTTGTTTTTGGATAGTGACGTGTTTTGTGTTGGAAAAGAAAAATTAACGTGAGAGACAGTCATGGCTACGGGACACACGTTAACATACCCTCAGTTGACGGACAATAATTTTCACAACTGGAAATTCAGAGTGTTAATATTATTAGATGAAAAAGGTGTAAAATCAGTGTGGTGATTTAATCCCACTCCTGTGGGGGAAACTTTCCCTACTTTGTATTGTTTACCTTGTCTAACCTGACTCATAACATTGTTACCATCTGTAAATTCACTCTATTCTACTGTTGATGTTTTAAGCTAATAAAAACCTTTTTAAGGGTTAAACATTCATTTTTCTTTCACCACAATTTTATTAGCTTAAAACATCAATTCTCTTTCATTCGTGTTTTGAAGTTTCGGGTTCCGCGATATTTACAGTGCCGTCGTTTGGTTTGTGATTTCGTTTTTTACATTAAACATTTGTAATCCGCGATGGACAGGTATCTAAAGCCCGATAAATTCAGTGCCCGTCCAGATTCGCCATCTGCTGGAAAGGAGTTCTCACATTGGCTGAAAACCTTCGAAAACTTCATGTCCTTGTCTATCGAAGCATTGGAAGACGCTGACAAACTGAAGGTACTCCAAAATTTCCTTTCGTTCAATGTTTATGAACTGATCTCAGAAACTACTACATATGTTGAAGCGAGAGAAACTCTGACTAAGATCTATGTTAAGGAGAAAGGGGAAATATTTGCACGTCACATTTTGGCTATGCGTAAACAACAACAAAGCGAGAGTGTTGACCAATACGTTCAAGCTCTGAGACTGTTGGCAAAGGATTGTAACTTCAAGGCTGTTTCTGCTGAAGATCATAAAAATCAGTATATTCGTGATTCTCTTATTAATGGACTGTTTTCTTCTCAAATCCGTCAACGATTACTTGAGGAGTCTATAACATTGAGCCTTGATGACGTCATCCAACGCGCACAAGCTCTCGAGCTGGCCCATAAACAAGCTGAAGGATACTCAAATGGCGCTAATAATTTCTCTTGCTCGGCTATTGGGAGGAACTCCTCCCACTCTGGTGTACAATCCGTTGACCCCGGCTCTCAGACACCCAAACCAGATGATCTGAACGATCTTTGTGCTGGAACGGGTCAGAAGAAGGGCAGCCATTGTTTCTTTTGTGGATTTAGCCGCCATCCGCGCTCAGCTTGCCCCGCTCTTGAATCAGAGTGTGCCAATTGCAAAATCAAGGGCCACTATGCCCGTGTATGTCGGAAAGCTAAGAAAAATGCTCAGAAAACTAAACCTGTATCTGCAGCTATTTTAGCATCACTGAATGACAGGTTTTTACCTCAGTTAAGCCATGCTGTTACCCCTGCTCTTGTGAATGGAATCCCCTGTAACTGCCTCGTGGACACTGGGAGTTCTAGTAGCTTCGTCAGCCTTGACTTTGTCCGTGAACACAACATTCAAGTTATGCCTGATGCAGGACGAGTATCGATGGCATCCACGTCGTTATGGACCGAAGTTGAGGGTTTTATTCTCGTAAAGCTAGAAATTGCTGAACACACTTACACTAAATGTAAGTTGACTGTTTTGAAAGAACTCTGTTCCGATGTTCTCATCGGACACGATATACTCAGAGCACACTCAAATATTCTGCTAAAATTTGGTGAAGACAAGGCACCTCTCACAATCTGTTCGTATGCTGTAGCTAAGATTGGCCCTGTACGTCTTTTTGACCATCTCTCTCCTAACTGTCATCCAATTGCCACAAGGTCCCGCCAATACTGTGACGAAGACACTCAGTTTATCAAGACAGAAATCACTCGGTTGCTTTCCGAAGGAGTGATTGAGCCCTGCAATTCACCATGGAGAGCTCAGGTATTGGTTGTAAATAACAATGGAAAGAAGAGACTTGTGATGGACTATTCTCAAACGATAAATAGGTATACACTACTTGATGCCTACCCCTTGCCAAATGTTGACCAACTTGTCAGAAAAGTTGCTAATTACAAGCATTACAGTGTCGTGGACTTACGGAGGGCGTATCATCAGATCCCAATATGTGAAGATGAGAAGAAATATACTGGTTTTGAAGCAATGGGTAAGCTTTATCAGTTCACACGCATACCCTTTGGCGTGACTAATGGAGTAGCCTGCTTCCAACGCGCAATAGACCAAATAATAACCGCCGAAAACCTCACTGGAGTTTATTCATACCTCGATGACATCACTGTGTGTGGAATGGATAAGGCTGACCATGACCTGAATCTAAACAAACTTATGTTGACACTCGATAAATTCGGCATCGAAATCAACAAGGAGAAGAGTAAATTTCATCTTGCAAGCGTAAAACTTCTGGGACATCTCGTTTCATTCCATTCTATCAAGCCAGACCCTGCACGGCTTGCCCCGTTGTTGAATATGCCACTGCCACATAACTCCGAATCACTGAAGAGAGCTCTTGGTTTCTTTGCTCATTACTCGAAGTGGTTACCGAAATTTTCAGATAAAATCCGGGCCTTGATTGATGCCAAAACATTTCCGCTGAATCCATCGGCTGCCTCTGCTTTCGAAAAGCTAAAAAAGGATATTGCCAACTCGGTCGTCACAACCATTGATGAATCTCGACCGCTTATAGTGGAAACCGATGCCTCTAAGTTTGCACTGGCAGTTACCCTTAGTCAAGATGGACGGCCGGTTGCGTTTTTTTCACGATCACTAAGCAAATCCGAAATCAGTGGTCATCCATCAATTGAAAAAGAGGCTGCGGCAATTGTTGAATCCTTGAAACATTGGAGAGCATTTCTTCTTGGCAAACATTTTCGCCTTATAACTGATCAGGAGGCTCTGTCTTTCATTTTCGACCGAAAGCATGGGAGTAAGGTGAAAAATGAGAAGATCACAAGATGGCGGCTAGAGCTAGCTCCGTTCGTTTATGATATAACTTACCGTCCCGGTGAGGACAACACCAAGGCAGACACTCTCTCCCGTGTCTGTAATGCTTCCATTTCTACCGACTTGCTCCAGCTTCACCAATCGTTGTGCCATCCTGGTATTACACGTATGTACCATTGGCTCAAATGTAAGAACATTCCCTATTCACTCGAGGATGTCAAGAAGATGACTTCAAGCTGTACCATCTGTGCTGAAGTAAAACCTAGGTACTTGAAAACTTCTGGAACCCTAGTAAAGGCCACCTCTTCATTCGAACGCATCAACATAGATTTTAAAGGCCCTCTTCCTTCCAAATCACGGAACTTCTACCTCCTCACCATCATCGACGAGTATTCCAGGTTCCCTTTTGCATATGCCTGTCATGATGTTTCTGCCGCCACTGTGGTTGATTGTCTCAAAAACCTCTTCTGTTTGTTTGGAATGCCAGCCTATGTCCACACTGACCGGGGAGCTTCCTTCATGTCTAGAGAAGTCAAGGACTTCCTCCATTCAAACGGTGTAGCCACCAGCAGAACAACCCCGTATAATCCAGCAGGAAACGGACAAATTGAACGCCTCAATGGGACTCTATGGAAAACCATTTGTCTCTCTTTGAAGACTCAAGGACTGCGGACGGAGGACTGGGAGAGGGTCCTACAGGAATCCCTCCACGCCATTCGTTCTCTACTTTGCACAGCGACTAACTCCACTCCCCACGAACGATTTTTCAGTCATCCTCGCCGCACAGCCAATGGAGTCACCTTGCCGTCTTGGTTAACCCCTGGTCCTGTGCTCGCCAAAAGGAACGTGCGACTCAGTAAATACGAAGACCCCGTCGAAGAAGTGGAATTACTTGAGGCTAATCCACAGTACGCCCAGATTCGCAGGAAGGATGGATCAGAGTCAACCGTGTCCCTGAGACAATTGGCACCTAGAGGAACTCCTGAAGTGTCAGAGCAGCCTTGCCCTAAGGATGATGAACCCGATGCAATATTGGAGCCCCCTCGCATGGAACCTCCAGATGAATCATCTGCCGCTCCATCTGTTCACGGCCCTCCCTCTGTTGAAGTTGGATTACCTGTGTGTCCCTCAAGACCTCGACGTGTGTCCAAGGCTCCATCTTACCTTAAAGACTATATAACAAATTAAAAACCCTTAAATGTTGTAAACCATGAATGATGTTTCAAATCCTTTTTGTTTTTTGTATTTGTATGTACTTTAAATTTTGCCAAATGTTTCCTCAAAAACCCAGGGTGAATGTGGTGATTTAATCCCACTCCTGTGGGGGAAACTTTCCCTACTTTGTATTGTTTACCTTGTCTAACCTGACTCATAACATTGTTACCATCTGTAAATTCACTCTATTCTACTGTTGATGTTTTAAGCTAATAAAAACCTTTTTAAGGGTTAAACATTCGTTTTTCTTTCACCACAATCAGTACTGGATAAAGATGTGGAAATCACTAGCAGCAACAAGGAATTGGACAAGAAAGCCAAAAACATTATTATCAACTGTATTACCGATCGCCATATTGATTACGGGAGAAGTTGTGGAACGGCAAACGACATGATGTCTGCTTTAAGCAACATTTTTGAAAGAAAAAGTGTCAGGAGTAACCTCTTTGGATATTGTGTATTGATAGGTGAATCTCTATGGTGGTTATCAGTGATAAGTGAGTTAGCGCCTGGCACAGCCCTCGGTCATTTTCGATTGTTCTGTTTGATAAGATAATATATGTTTTCTACCCATTGAACACTTTTTATTATATAACCCACTAACAGGTTATGGGCCCAGGCTGTGTAAATCAGTGAAAGTATTCAGGAATCGTGTAGTGTTCGCTCCGAGTCGGTTTACTGGTATCCGTGAGAGGTTAAGATGGCGTCGTCAACCGTGTACCCCCAGTTGGACGACTCAAACTATAAAAACTGGAAATTTAGAGTTATGTGCCTTTTAGAAGAAAAGGGAGTTGAGCACACTATGAAAGAAGAATGGGAAGCTAAAACAACAGCAGATAAAGAAGCGGAAAAGAAAGCGAAGAACTTGGTGATTAACTGCGTGACCGATCGCCATATTGACTATGTCCGAGATGCTAAAACTGGACGAGAGATGCTATCTCGCTTGAGTAAAGTTTTCGAAAGGAAGAGCACCATTTCAAAACTCCTCGTACGGAAGAGACTTCTATCATTAAAGTGTATTACACAACTTCAAGAACACTTCAACAAGTTTGACTCATTGGTGCGAGATCTGGAAGCGATGGGATCCAAGTTGGAAGAGGACGACCTCGTTTGCCACTTGTTGCTCACCATACCGGAGAAATATGTAAAAGTTGTTACGGTTTTGGAGGCGATAGACACCGACCTAACCCTGGACTTCGTGAAATCTAGATTGTTGGACGCCGAACTGAAGAATGAAATGCAGTCGGAAAACCACGAAGATGACATTTCTTTTAATGCAAGGACAGGATTTAACAAGTTCAGGAAGTGCTACGGATGTGGTGAATCAGGACATTTGTTAGCGAAAAAAAAAAAAGCGCGATCACAAGCCGCTATCGAGAGGAGGTTATCGATGGGAAAATAAATCGAGAGACTCGAAATCGAAAGGTTTTACATGTGAAGAGGTAACCTTCGTAGCTGTAAATAATGATGAATGTTGTGCTTTTACCAGAAAAAGTGAACTTAAGAACGAAATCACTTTTATTTTGGACTCAGGTTGCACAGACCATCTTGTTAAGACGGATCTGTTGCCGTTTGTCACGAACATTGAGAATTTAAAGCTCCCCATTAGGATTAAAGTGGCCAATGGACAAGATCTGGAAGCCAGGCAAAAGGGATTAATGCGACTCTCAAACGATTCTACGATGATAAAACTGGAAGTGTTGATTGTACCGGATTTGACTTTGAATTTGTTATCAGTGAAGAAAATTGTTAATGCTGGTAAGAAAGTTGTTTTTTCTTCTGAAAGTGTCTATATATCTGGCGAAAATTTTAAACTTAATTCCAAAGTGTTGGAAAATTGTATGCTGTTAAATTGACAATACCTGAAGAGACTCATAGGACATATTCTGCTGTACAGTCAAATATTTGGCACTTGCGTTTGGGCCATGTGAATCGAAATAGTTTACGTCAAATGGGATTGCCCTACTCTACCGATGTATGTGACTCGTGTCGACAGGCCAAGGCTGTTCGTCAACCGTTTCGCTCTGTTATTGGACCACGATCAAGGAGAGTTGGAGAACTGCTACACACTGATGTAGGTGGACCTGTAAAGACTGCTACAATTAATGGTGAGAAGTATTATCTTTGTGTAATTGATGACTTTTCACATTTCTGTGTTATTTTCCTTATGAAAAATAAAAGTGAAGCTGCAGATAATCTTATGAAATTTATCAAAGAACTTTCAAACCGAATCGGGAACTCTGTCAGTCGCATTAGACTTGACAATGGGGGAGAATTTAGGTCTGCTATTTTTAAAAGCTTTTGTCAAAATAATGGCATACGATTGGAATATACGGCTCCTTACTCACCTTCTATGAACGGGGTAAGTGAGAGAATAAATAAAACTTTAATGGACAAGGTCCGAGCTATGTTTGTGGACACAGGCTTGCCTAAAACACTATGGGGTGAAGCTATAAGGACAGCAGCCTTCCAGCTAAATCGTTCACCAACAGTTGCACTTGGAGGAAAAATCCCGACAGATATTTTCTCTGGAAAAGATGATTTAAGTAGGCTGCGGGTATTTGGATGTAAGGCTTGGACACTAAAGCTTCCTCGGGCAAATAAATTAGATCCTAGAGCCAAGTTTGGCATATTTGTGGGCTATGGTGCTAACGGATATAGAATTTGGGACCCTAAAACAAACAATGTCTATGTTTCCCGAGATGTCACCTTTGACGAAAATAATTTTCGCTATGATAATAATCCCGATATAAACAATAAAAGAATTATTGGAGAGGAGACTTTGGATGAATCCAAACCACCTCAAGAAAAGAATAATGAAAATAAAAATAAAGAACAAGAAGTGGAAAATATTTTTGAAGAAGAGGAAGAAGACTTCTATGGTTTTGAGGAAGAAGAGGATAAGAAAGTAAAGAGAAAAAAGATAAAGCCCAAATATTTAAAAGACTACGAGGTTTATTCAGCCTATTGTTTATCGAGCCAAGAAACTCCAGTGAATTTTGAAGAAGCAACCAAAGACAGTCAATGGAGAGAAGCCATCAACAAAGAACTACTCGCTCACGAAACTATGAAGACATGGACTCCTGAAGACGTCCCTGAAGGAGAGAAGGCCATCTCGACAAAATGGGTTTTTACGATGAAGGAAGACGGCATGAAGAAGGCGAGGCTGGTCGCTCGTGGCTTTCAAGAGGATAACCCAGATGAAAATAATTTTATTTATTCCCCAGTATGTAGGGTTGAAACAATTAGGGTGCTATTGTCAATTGCTTGCCAGAGAGACTGGAAAATGAGACAGGTGGATGTCCCCACTGCCTTCCTGAATGGGAACATTGATTATCCCGTTTACATTAAGACTCCTAAGGGTGTAAACTCACCTACTAAAACATTAAAATTAAATAGACCCCTTTATGGTCTAAAAAAGGCCCCTAAATTTTGGAATGAGAGGTTTAATAGTTTTATGATTGATATTGGTTTCAAGAGGTCCAATTACGACTTCTGCTTTTATTCCAAAAAGGAAGTATTTTTTGTATTGTATGTGGATGACGGTTTGGTAGTTGGAGAAGATGAGAGTGTTCAGGAATTCATCAACCAATTAAAGGATGAATTCAACATTAGAGAGATGGAAGTGGCTAGCTTTCTGGGTATGAAGTTTGAAAGAAATAATAATACAATTAAAGTAACCCAGGCTCATGTTGTGGAAAAACTTCTTAAAAACTATAATATGCAGGATTGCAAAAGGGTCACCACTCCCATGGAAGTTGGTTGTAGGTTTGAGGAAACCAAAGGTCTTGAGGAGAAGATTCCATACAGGAGTTTGGTATGCAGCTTGTTGTATTTAAGTACAATGACAAGGCCGGACTTATCATTTTGTGTCAGCTTCTTGGCACGTTACTTAGACAAAGGGACACAACAAACGTGGAAAGCTGTAAAGCGTGTTCTACGCTACCTTAAAGACACAAAAGAAAAGGGGATTATCTTCAGAAAAAACGAGGATATAGACTTGATTGGCTTTTCGGACGCAGACTGGGCAGGAGACATCGAGACCAGAAGAAGTGTGAGCGGCTTTGTGGCATTCTTGGCTGGCAACCCGGTGGCATGGCACTCAAGAAAACAAACCTGTGTTGCGTTATCAACCATGGAGGCAGAATACATTGCTGCTGGTATCGCTGCTCAGGAGTTGGTGAATTTGTGCGGTTTGATAAGTGAGTTTAAGTGTGGTGAAGTGAGTGCTAGATTAAGTGTTGATAACAATAGTGCTATTGCTCAGATTAAAAATCCAGAAAATTCCAAAAGAGCCAAACATATTGATATTAAATATCATTTTGTCAAAGAACTTGTAGATAATAAGAAAATTGTAATAGACTATGTTAGTTCTGAAGAAAATATTGCGGACTTATTCACAAAACCACTAGTCTATGAAAAATTTAAAAAGTTTCGAGAATTGTTAATTGTTTAATTTTTTTTTCAAATGTAAATTTTGAGTTACTTTGCAATTGAATCTTTACTTTTCCTTTTGTGTATATAAAGTTTCAATTGAGGAGGTGTGTCAGGAGTAACCTTTTTGGATATTGTGTATTGATAGGTGAATCTCTATGGTGGTTATCAGTGATAAGTGAGTTAGCGCCTGGCACAGCCCTCGGTCATTTTCGATTGTTCTGTTTGATAAGATAATATATGTTTTCTACCCATTGAACACTTTTTATTATATAACCCACTAACAAAAAGTGCTATATCAAAACTACTGGTACGTAAAAAACTTTTAATTTTAAAGTGTACGACTTCTCTACAAGAACATTTTAATAAATTTGACAATCTCGTGAGGGACCTCGAGTCAATGGGCTCTAAACTCGAACAAGACGATCTTGTTTATCACCTACTATTGACAATCCCAAACGAATACGAAAAAGTAGTTACTGTTTTGGAAGCAATGGATACCGAATTAACTCTTGATTTTGTTAAATCTCGATTACTAGATGCTGAACTAAAAATTAATCACATACAAAATGGTAGTGATGAAACTGATACATCATTCAAAGCAAGTTTCTGCGCATGCGCTACTATTAACAACCACGTACAACTATCGCTCTCCAAATCAATACCGATAACTACCGTTATAGACCCTTTTTCGTCTTTGGGATTGTGTCAACTGGCAACTTAAGTGAGGTGGCCACGAGGGAGCCCTCAATAAGTGAGTAGATCGCTAGTACATTGGTGTAAAGTGTAAATAATAGTGACATCGGAGAAAGTAGTCGGCCATCTTGACTGAGGCATCAGTCGTCGTTCACGATACATAGCCGTTCTGAGCCAGACCTGATAGTTGGCTCAGAGCCAGACCTGATAGGTGGCTCAGAGCCAAGACCGGTGACTCGCCATTGGAATCCCACCGGCACTACGTATTTTATTTATTATTTTCTTTTTTTTTTAACTAACAAAAATCTTAGCTAATGACAAAATGAGATTTTATCAGCAGATAATATCACAAAATAAAAAGAAAAGATCGAGGTCCTTAGGCCCAACTCCACCAACGTCGCCAGTAAAGCGAAAACCCAGACGCTCAAATAGAAACATCCCTACAAACTCATCTGCTGCCAGCTCTATGGAAGATCTACCACCACTTGCCAGCACTTCAAAAGAAGAAACTGTAGCAGAATCTCCATTCTTCACACCGAATAGCTTCGAGGTACTGAGAAATAGTCAACCTGACGACATGGAAGTTATTCAAACACCAACACAGCCCAAGCCGCCTGCTATATTCGTAAGGAATATTAGCAATTTCAAACTATTGTGCTCACAAATGAGCAAAGTTGTAGGTACCGGAAAATATACGTGCCTCAATCGCTCTCGGGATACAAAAATTTCCCCAGACACTCCGGATACTTATCGAGCGATCATTAAGTATTTGGAAGAAACCAATGCAGACTTCCATACATACCAGTTGAAACAAGAACGATCGCTTCGAGTAGTGATAAGAAATCTGCACCCGACCACACCAGCTGATGAAATTGAAGACGAACTATCAGCTCTGGGGTTCAAAGTTCGGCAAATAACCACCGTTTTACGTGAGGACAGACAACAAAACGAATCCACCAAAACGGCATTACCGTTATTTTTTGTAGATCTCGAGCGGACACCTGGCGTGGAAAAAATTTATGAATTAACAACCCTGTATTACACAAGAATACAGGTCGAAAAACCTTACCCCAATAGAGACATCGTCCAATGCCATAATTGCCAAGCATATGGGCACACAAAATCGTATTGCCACCACCCTCCTAGGTGTGTAAAGTGTAGTGGGCAGCACAAAAGCGAATTGTGCAAAAAGCCCCTAAAATCGCCTGCTGTATGCGTGCTCTGCCAGCAAGACCATCCGGCCAACTACAAGGGCTGTGAGGCCTATAGAATCCTCAAGTCCAGGAGCGAGCAACGTCGCCGGCCGGAAGAAGAGAAGCCAGTAAGAGGTAGCTCAAGAAGCGCCCCCACCAGAAATTTGAGGCCTTCTGTCTCTTTTGCTGATGCCGTTCGGAACAGAGAGCAGTCACAGGCACTGCCCACTTCTCGTCCGCAAGTATCTCTTCCCCAGCATTCCGCTCATCCCGCCAACCAGCAAACCCAATCCCATCCTCAACCACATATCTCGCATATTCCTTCACCACCAAGCTCTTCAGATCTCACTAGCCTATTAACATCATTCCTTACAGAATTCAGAACCCTAATTACCCCTCTCATTTCCCTTCTTACAAATCTTGTCTCCTACCTTATCCCCGTTAAACAAAATCCATAAGTGGATCCTTCTGACTCCTTATCCATTCTCCTTTGGAATGCGAATGGTGTTCGCACCCACACTAACGAACTGACAGCACTACTCCATGACAAGAAGATCGACGTAGCTCTTATTACTGAAACAAGACTTACGAGCAAACGACCATTTACCGTTCGACAGTACCAGACTTATCGTACTGATCACCCAGATGGAACAGCTCATGCAGGTACCGCTGTCATTGTCCATAACTCCATATCCCACCACATAGTTCCTTTGGTATCACATGATTTCCTTCAATACACTGCAGTGTCAATCACCACCTTCACTTTTCCTCTTACACTTGCATCAACGTACTGCCCTCCCAATAAATCCATTTCCGACTCCCAATTCATCTCCTTTCTAGACTCCATCGGACATCGTTTCCTTGTGGGTGGGGACTTTAATGCGAAGCACCAACACTGGGGGTCAAGATCCACAAATACACGAGGACGTGCTTTGCTGTCTGCACTCACACGGAAACATTGCTCCACTATCACTCCTGATACAGCCACCTATTGGCCATCAGATCCCAACCGAAATCCTGATCTCCTTGACTTCTTTTTTTACAATAGTTTAGGAACACTAAACTATTCACTCAAGCGCCTCGATGACCTTTCCTCCGATCATAGCCCTTTATTATTAACCATTTCCTTAAGACCAATTCACAAACTGCCTCCTCCTTCATTTATTAGGGGCCCAGTTGACTGGGACCACTTCCGTCAGCTTCTTACAGAGTCCGTAAACCTCAAATTATCCCTGAAAACATCCCAAGACCTAGACGATGCAGTGCATTCTTTCACTACTCTGGTCCAGAGGTCGGCTTGGGAGGCATCGTCACCCCATCGTCACACAAAAATCCACAATCATAATCGTTTACCTCAGCATCTCAAAGATCTAATCCAATCCAAACGCCGCTCCAGAACAGTGTGGCAAAGATCCCGGCATCCTATTGATCGTCGCACGTACAATCAGTACTGCCGATTGGTAAAGCGGCGATTGGCATCCTTCCGTTCCGATTCTTTCAATTCCTACCTCTCCTCTCTGTCCACCAGGGATAACTCCTTGTGGAACGTAACCAAAAAAATCCTAAAGTATCAACCTGTTTCACACCCCTCCGTCGTGATGATGGGTCCTGGGCGGCTTCGGATGGGGATAGGTCGGAGGAATTTGCTCTGCATCTTACCCATACTTTCACACCTCACCTTTCTCATCAAAGCCATACTCACAGCACAACTGTGGAAGATTTCCTCACTTCACCTATTCCTCTCTCTCTTCCACCAAAAGCCGTTAACCCCTCTGAGGTTAAATACCTTCTGAAAAACTTACCTTACCGAAAATCCCCTGGATATGATCTCCTTACTCCTCAAATTCTCAAACAACTTCCTCCTAAAGCCATAATCTTTCTAACCTACATATATAATTGCATAATCCGAACGACGCACTTTCCTCTCCTCTGGAAACACTCCATTATTGTCCTATTCGCCAAACCCGGTAAACCACCCAATGACGCCTCATCTTATCGTCCAATTAGCCTACTCCCTATCCTCTCAAAAATATTTGAGAAACTCCTACTAAAACGTCTACTTCCCATTGTTGAATCCAAAAACCTTTTTCCCACACACCAGTTTGGCTTCCGCCAACGACATTCCACTGCTCAACAAGGCCTTCGCGTTGTTGATCACATCTCCTCAGCCCTTGAAACCAAACAGTATTGCACTGCTGCCTTTCTCGATATAGCTCAAGCTTTTGACAGGGTTTGGCACGCAGGTTTGCTCTACAAGCTCAAAAGATATTTACCACAGACCCTTTTCCTAATCCTACAGTCCTACCTTTCAAACCGCTTCTTCCAAGTCCGCTGTGGTTTAGAATACTCTAACTACTATCCCATAAGTGCAGGAGTTCCACAGGGCAGTGTCCTGGGCCCCATCCTCTATAACCTATACACCGCTGATGTCCCCTCTACTCCCAATACCTTCTTGGCCACATTTGCAGATGACACTGCAGTCTTGTCATCCCATCCAGACCCCGACATAGCATCCCATAACCTTCAAAAACACCTTGACGAGATCGAGTATTGGTGCAATCAATGGCGGATCAAAGTTAATGAAGCAAAATGCTCCCACATTACCTTCACCCTTTGTCGCAAGTCTGGTCCACTAGTTTATTTTAATTCTATTCCTCTCCCTGTATCCCAGACAGTACGGTACTTAGGCTTCCATCTTGACAAACGACTGACCTGGAACCCACATACGAGACTAAAAAGACAAGAACTAAACAGACGCTTTGGACAACTGTACAGACTACTTCAAAGGACATCCCATCTCTCAATAGAAAATAAACTACTAATCTACAAAGTTATACTTAAACCAATCTGGACATACGGAATAGAGCTATGGGGGACAGCAAAAAAGTCTAACATCAAGCGTATCCAATCCTTTCAATCAAAAGTCCTGAGAACAATAGTAAATGCCCCTTATTATGTCAGCAACAAAACCCTTCATAACGACCTTAATATATATACCCTACATTCTAGAACTCATCCCTTCCAAGTTTACGAAATTCCACAGTAGCCTTTCCAACCACCCTAATCCTGTAGCACAGTCAATGCACTGCGCCACTCATCCCTATAATCCTCCTCGGAGACTGAAACGGCAGTGGCCTCGTGACCTGCTATAAACGTGTGACAGTGGGAGTCCTGGCAATGGCCAGTCTCTCCAATCATGCCCTGAGCGTCTGTGGCTCTCGCGCTCTTGGTCAGCATCCACTGGGTAGTATTCGGTGACGCGGCTGACGGAGGAGCGTGGGGGACTTCCCAAGACTCCGCTTTCTCTTTGCGGTGGATTTGGGGGGTCTCTGGGCTGTCTGTAAATATTGTATGAATGAGCGAGTGAATGATGAACTGTAAATATTGTATGAATGAGAGCATATATCTTAATTACTTATTGCCTTATAAAGGCAGATTGTAAATATTGCACAATAAAGGAATTACTACCATTCAAAGCATTTAGTCAAATTAAGAAATGCTATGAGTGTGGTGATAGTAGACATTTGTCATATAATTGTCCTAAAAAGTCAAATAATAATTTCAGGAAGAATGATAAGAATTTTCCACCGCAGAGACATTTTTCAAAACAATCGAGAAATTTCAATGAAAATCGTTGGAATGAAAACAGAAGAAGTCAGATGACCAGCAATGTTTGTCAACAAGATGAGGATATATCCGTTATTGCCTCAAGTGATCTAGAAACATCTGGGAGTCTTCGAGACGTATCGTTTGTGGCATTTTCGGCAGATGTTGGACCACCAAGAGATGGCTACATGAATTTTGTCCTCGACTCTGGAGCTACGAGTCATATGGTTACCACGGAAACAGCTGATTTTGTCACGAATATTGTGAGTATTCCGCCTTTAAACATTAAAGTTGCTAACGGTGAAACATTATTGGCAAATAAACGTGGCATTTTAGGGGTGCGACCCGATAACTGTGATGACATTGTTTTCAGTATTCATGTAATTATAGTAAAACATTTAACATGTAATCTACTTTTAGTCAAAAAATTGCTTGATTCGAATTTCAAAATTATTTTTAAAGACAAAAAGGCTTTTGTCGTAAGAAATGATTCTATCCTATTTATGTGTGAGTTAATAAGAAACCTATTTATAGTAAAATTTAGATATGTCAATAATGAAATAAATACATTTAATGTAAGCAGTGAAACTTCCAATATTTGGCACTTAAGATTAGGCCACTTGAACAGAGGAGGTTTACGCTTAATGGGTTTGCCTTATAGTCAAGATCCGTGTGATTCGTGTCAAAAAGGAAAGGCTACTAGAGCACCTTTTAAAGATGTTATTAAACCCAGGTCAAGTCGCGTAGGTAATTTGTTACATTGTGATATATGGGGTCCTACAAATCACACTAGCATTAACGGGGAACGATACTACCTTGCAGTAGTAGATGATTTTTCACATTTTACGATGTTGTATTTGCTTAAACAAAAATCCGAAGCTACTCAACGGGTTATAGATCATATTAAACAGTTAAGAGCGTCTGATATTTATGTTTCACGGCTGCGTGTCGATAATGGTACCGAATTTACTTGTAATAATTTGAGAAATTTTTGTAGTAATAACGGTATAAGGATGGAGTTTAATACTACATATTCACCCCAAAGTTGTGGAGTGTCTGAGAGACTCAATAGGACTTTATTAAATAAAGCACGAGCTATGTTTGCTGATAGTAATCTGCCCAAATATCTATGGGGGGAGGCAGTGAGATGCGCTGCATATCAACTTAATCGTTCCCCAACTAGAGCGCTTGATGGTAAAATTCCAGCAGATATATATCTTGGTAAGACAAATTTAGGGAAACTAAGAGTTTTTGGTTGTAAGGCTTGGTATTATAAGTTACCTAAAGGGAATAAATTAGATCAACGAGCTAATGAAGCTAGAATGGTAGGCTATGCTTCAAATGGGTATCGTTTATGGGACCCTCAATTAAATAAAATCATTATTTCACGTGACGTTAAATTTGACGAAAATAATTATTACTTTGACAGTAAAAATTTTACTCAAGAAACAAATGACAATGTATCTTTTAAACATGGTTTCCCAATTGATGACGATATAAATGTTGGACCAACTGTACCTGAACTAAATTCTAATAACGAAAGGAGATCAACTCGGGAGACAAAGCTTCCTTCTCACTTAAAGGAATATGAACTCTATTCAGCTTATTGTCTTATGTCTTACGATGGTAATCCTAAAACTTTTCAAGAAGCCGTTAAAGCTGGACCGGAGTGGAGGAAAGCTATCGATGATGAATTGACAGCACATAAAAAATTCGAAACATGGTCTCCGACAACAATACCTGAAGGTGAAAAGGCCATAGACACAAAATGGGTATTTACCACAAAGCAAAATGGTGCAAAGAAAGCGAGACTAGTGGCTAGAGGCTTTCAGGAAAAGTGCACGTATGATGTATACTCACCTGTCGCTAAGATGAGTAGTATCAGGACTTTATTTTCATTTGCGCTTAATCATGACTACGAGATTAAACAATTAGATGTACCGACAGCATTTTTAAATGGGTTTTTAGAAAATGATATTTATATAAGGACACCTGAAGGTGTCAATAGTGATTCTAATATTCAAAAGTTAAATCGCTCACTGTACGGTTTAAAAGTGGCTTCCAAAAGGTGGAATGAACGTTTCAATGATTTTTTAATTGAATTGGAGTTTAAAAGATCCGAAAGAGATGTGTGTTTGTACTATAAAAATATTATTTGGCTTTTCATTTTTGTGGACGACATTCTTTTAGTTGGATTACAGGAGGAAATAAATGAAATGGTAAATCTATTAAAAAAGGAATTTGATATTAAAGATCTAGGAGTTGCGAATCATTTTCTCGGAATGGATATTAAAAGGGATTCTCAAACAATAAAGATATCGCAGCAGGGTTTCATAGACATAATTTTGAAAAAGTTTGACATGGAGAATTGTAAAAAGGCAATAACTCCAATGGCTCATGATGCTGATCCTAATACCTCTGAATTTACAATCAATGTCCCATACAGACAACTTATAGGTAGTCTGATGTATTTATGCCTGGTGAGCAGACCTGACATTACGTATGCTGTTGCATATCTTAGTCGCTACTTGGATAAACACACTAAAAGTTTATGGAATGCAGGCAAGCGGATTCTAAAATATTTGAACGGGACTAAAAATTTTGGGTTGGTCTATAGAAAGGGTAAAAACGATTTGGTGGCTTATACGGATGCTGACTGGGCAGGAGATAAAAAGGACAGAAAAAGTACAAGTGGATCTGCCATAATTCATTGAGATAATTTAATTTCATGGGCATCAGTCAAGCAGCAGTCAGTAGCATTATCAACAGCCGAAGCAGAGTACTATGCTGCATCTCAGACTTCGTCTGAACTTATTGGTTTATACGATTTAGTTAAAGATCTATATGTAAATGACTCCATCCCTATATTATATTGCGATAATCAGAGCGCCATTCATATGATTAACAATTATGAGAACTCAAAGCGTTGTAGGCATATAGACATAAAGCCGAATTTTATAAAAGATTTAGTTTCTAAAAATTTGATAAAGCTAGAATATATCGAATCGGATCTGAATAAGGCAGACATCTTTACTAAACCTTTGTCCACTCAAAAATTTCAAATTGGTTGTGAAATGTTAGCTGTTTTATCTATTGATGAGAATTAATGAAGTTTCACTGCATTGACTCAATATTTTTGTTTTATTTACTTAATTAATCTATGTTGTTTGATTTACTGGAATATGATCAAAATAATTTTAATATTCTGTTTGATTTACTTAATTAATCTATTTTTTTTTATTTACTGGGACATGATTGTAAGCAATTTAAAGTACTTTTGTAAAGATACTTTAAATTGAGGGGGGGGTGTAAAAAATAATATTGATGTGGCATTGGCCTCTACTTTGTACTTACATCAAGATCATTATATACATATGTAACATATGGCCTCATTGTAACTAAAACAACTATGGTGGAATACACGAGTTAACCTAGCGTCTGTGTTTTATCTATGTAATCCTAATATATTTCTACAAAAGAGTTTCACAGTGAAGTGTTTTCTTTTTATTTTGGCTAAAACCTTGTGCAAAGTATAAAGACAGCAACAATTGGTGACCCCGACGTTCACGATGTCGCAGAACGGAAGCGAAAATGGTGATGATGACGAAAAAGGTAAGAACATAGTGAACAAACCCAATTTGCATGTAGACAGGGTAGCTATAAAATTGCCCCCGTTCTGGGTGGAAAGGCCCGAAATATGGTTTTGCCAAGCCGAGGCCCAGTTTGAGCTTTCAAATGTAACCCGGGAAGAGACAAAATTTAATTACTTGATAGCTCAGTTGGATTTAAAAACAGTAAAATCGGAGGAAAAAGACACGTATACAAGAGCCAAAGAAGGATTACTCAATATTTATAGAGAAAGTGAAGATCGTCAGATCCGCAAATTAATCAGTGGCTTGGACATTGGTGACATGAAACCAAGTCAGCTTCATAGAAAAATGAAAGGGCTAGCTACGTTGGAAGTTTCTGATAAATTGATTAAAACTCTCTGGCTTGATAAGCTTCCGAGTCAAATCAGAAGCATTTTAACTATTACTGACGGAGATTTAGATAAACTGGCGGATATTGGAGACCGAATTTGGGAGATCCGACCACAAAATATGATGGAAGAGGTTCGTGAACCAAAACCCAATGCTCCAGACCCTTTTTCGTTTCCTCAATTGATTGCTAAATTAGAGGCTATGGATCAAGAGATCAAACGTCTCGGTAGGTCTCGAGATACCAGTACAGCACCTCACCGAATTCGAAGAAGGAGTCAAAGCCGAGGTAGGTATAGAGATGGTGGAAAATATTGCTATTTTCATTTTAGATTTGGACCAAAATGTCGATCAGATAAATGTAAAACTCCATGCCAGTGGGAAACAGACCACGGAAAATCTGAAAAGCAGGGAAACTACAAGCAGCAGCAGATGTAGCGACCACAACTGTTGCTGAAATTCCTTTTGGCCGCACATACAGACTGTTCATCACGGATCGAAACAGCAAACAGACCTTTTTGGTGGATAGTGGAGCTGATGTATCAGTCATTCCCGCCAAAAACAACAGGAAAGAAAAGGGTTCTGATTTTAAATTATTTGCAGCCAACGGGACAGAAATTTTCACATACGGTTCACAACTCCTCGATATTGACCTTGGGCTTAAACGACAATTTCAATGGCCATTTGTTATAGCTCAAACAACAAAAGGTATACTTGGCGCGGACTTTCTCCATAAATTTGGCTTATTAATTGATCTAAAAAATAAAAAACTAATAGATATTAATACAAAGATGTCCGTAAATGGAGAAATTGCAGCAGTTTCAGTTGCAGATACTGTCAGCACTTTGCAGAGCAATAATAAATTTTTCCGACTATTGTCCATGTATCCGGAAATTACAAAACCGGCATATTTTCCACCACCTATGAAACATGAAGTCAGACATTATATAAATACAATGGAAAGCACTCCAGTGTTCTCAAAATCTAGGAGACTAGGACCAGAGGCGATGAGGATTGCAAAACAAGAATTTCAGATACTGATTAACGAAGGTATTATATCACCATCTAAGTCACAATGGGCCAGTCCGTTGCATTTAGTAGCCAAGAAAAATGGAACCTGGCGCATATGTGGAGATTATAGGAGATTAAACGCCATCACAGTTCCTGATCGCTACCCTATCCCTAGAATAGACGATGTCAGTTCTGTTCTCGAAGGTAAGCGAATTTTTAAAAAAAATCGACTTGATTCGAGCTTATTACCATATACCAATAGCAGATGAAGATAAAGAAAAAACGTCAATAATAACGCCGTTTGGCTTGTTCCAGTTTAATTTCATGCCATTTGGGCTACGTAACGCTCCTACATTTCAGAGATTTATCAATCAGGTGATTCAAGATTTACCTTTCTGTTTTTCTTTTTTAGATGATGTGTTGATAGCTTCACAATCTGAAGAAGAGCATAGAGATCACCTTAAGGCGGTACTAGAGAGGCTGCACAGGTTCGGCTTGCGTGTAAACATGTCTAAGTCTATATTCGGTGTTGCTGAGATCACATTCTTAGGCTATCAGATTACAGCACAAGGTACTCAACCTGACCCAGAAAAAGTTAAGTCGATCATGGACATAAAACTTCCAGAGACTGTACATAAACTCCGTGCATTTCTTGGAATGGTAAATTTTTATAGGCCATACCTGAAAGATGCCAGTAAGACTCAAGCTATGCTGAACGAATATTTAAAAGGAGCAAAGAAGAACTATCGCACAAAAATAGATTGGTCAGAAGAAGCCGTTAAACAGTTTGAACAGTGTAAGGAAGACCTAGCAGACGCAGCTTTGCTTGCCATACCTAATGCAAATCTTCCTATTGCATTATTTACGGATGCTTCGGATTTTGCAATTGGCTCTGTACTGCAGCAGTTTGAAAATCAAGGCTGGAAGCCTATAGCCTTTTTTTCAAAAAAGCTCAACCCAGCTCATAGAAATTATAGCACTTATGATAGAGAGCTATTGAGTATTTATCTATCTATAAAACATTTTAGACATATGATCGAAGGAAGTGACATTACTATTTATACCGATCACAAACCCTTAATTTTTGCCAGGCGCAGCGACACAGCCCACCGCAAGTACACTTGACATATGGTTTTTGGTGGTATCAATTTCTCTCAATTCAATCATTAAATCTCTAATCCATTGACGCCCAAGCAATGCTGTATGGCCAGACGGAACAATATACAGGTCACCACACGCATTTCTACCTTTATATGTGGCTGTTACCTCAACTTTTCCTCTCGGAAGAATTTCGTTGCCCGAGTACGCTCGAAAAATGGTATTTGTTGGTTGGATTTCTAGTCCCAAATTCAATTTCCTAAAATCATCCTCGCTTAGGAGAGAAAATCTTGCTCCTGAATCGACCTCCATGAGCTGGGGTTTTCCATTGATTTGGACGGTAACGATATATTTATCGGAGTCGGGGTTTACTTCGAAAAGGTCTACAAGATATGAAATGCCGTATTGATGTTCAGCGTTGACATGAGAAATTGGGTTTGCAGATGATGTGTAACTAGGTTTTTTATTTTGTGACAGGGTGGTGATACAAACTCGTGAAACGTGTCCCTTACGGTTACATGACGTGCAATGAACTTTATCATAATCAACGCGACAGTCTGCTAGTCTATGATTATTTCTAGCACACCTTGTAAATAGGTCTTGAATCCCTAATGCTTTATAATCTATTCTATTTCGGCTGTGGGATCTATTTTTGGCTCCTGATGAATGAAATTTATTACGAGAATCAGGGCGGTTGGACAAACGGTCTTGTGATTTTCTTCGAAATTGAGACTTCCTATCCCTTTGTGGATGATTTGATGACCCAGATAGGTGATACGTGTCACTGGAGAAAGATGAAGTACCTTTATTAGACTGCTTTGAAAATTCCGCACTCTCAATATGAGCGGCCTCTAGTGCAGTGGCAGTGGCAGTGGCTTTGGCTAAAATTTGATCAAAACCAGTCACAGTTGACTGCAGAAGCTGTTCCCTTATCCAGTTATGACGTAATCCTCGAATGAACTGAGCTCTGAGGAAAATATCATTCACCGAGATACTTGTTTTCTTCCCCTCTGAATTTTTACACGAGTCGGAATTACATTTTACTTTGAATTCACAATCTCCTATGTCTCGCTGTAACGCAGCAACAAATTCGGAAATCGACTGATTTTCTTTTTGGTTAATGTTCAAGAAATAGTGTTGGGTCACAATTGCGCTACGTTTAGGGGTCAGCATGGTCATGAGATTAGAAACAAGTGTCTTATAATCAAGGGACGTGACAGGTTTTTCTGGTCCAAGGAATACGGTGAGTGCATTGCAATGTATACCTACCCACAGAACCACACAAGAGCTGAGCTGTCTTTGTGGGATCGACTAAATTTTTCATTGTGCAATAATTCTCGAAACGTTCCATATAACATGAAAATTTG
The DNA here is from genome assembly GCA_930367205.1 of Acanthosoma haemorrhoidale. Taxonomy (NCBI): domain Eukaryota; kingdom Metazoa; phylum Arthropoda; class Insecta; order Hemiptera; family Acanthosomatidae; genus Acanthosoma; species Acanthosoma haemorrhoidale. The sequence goes on from OV884014.1 coordinate 47,281,367, forward strand.
TCTTTTTTTGAATCAAAGTTTTCAAAAATACTCACATTCGCGAGGTTGTTCGTGTCTGACTTGGGGTCTTGTTTACTTGATGTTTGAGAGCTTAGAAGTGATGTAAGCACACCCATGAATTCTTGAAATTGTTGTGCATCCATTCTTGATGGTCTTGATAATTAATCCGAACGATAAATAAACAGAAAACGAATAAAACAGTGAAAAAATACAACGGAAAAGCACTATTAATTACGACTTACCGCGTATACAAGGAATACGAACTACCGGCAATGTCCGTGTAACCCGTCGCGAACTTGAAACTCGGATAGTTTAATCAGTTTTTTCTCGTCGCCAATTGATATGTTTAGATAAATCATGGGGAAAAACGGGTAATAACATAATTGATAACGTACACGTGGCTTGGAGCGGGAACATGAACTATATTTTTATAAAGGTTACAAGGTTACAAATAATGGTTACATGATATAAGGGTTTCAATTATATTAAATAGTCATTAGTTTTAATTATACATAACACATATGATCGAAGGAAGTGACATTACAATTTATACCAATCACAAACCCTTAATTTTTGCGTTTAAACAGAAAAATGAGAAAGCATCTCCGAGACAGCAGCGTCATCTACAGTATATATCCCAGTTTTCAACCAAGATCAGACACGTCAGTGGAAACGACAATAGTGTTGCTGATACATTATCACGACTTGATGCCGTGACTGTTCTAGATTATGACAAAATTGCAGCTAGTCAAAAAGATGATCAAGACCTTAAACTGCTACGTGAATCTGATACTTCCTTAATTTTGAAACAACACCCCCTTCCGAATGGACAAGTTCTTTGGTGTGACATGTCAACTTCAACAATTAGACCCTATATTCCTAAACAATATAGACAACAAGTTTTCAACAGTGTACACTCGTTGTCTCATCCAGGGATTAAGTCCACAGTCCGACAAGTAACAGCAAAATTTATATGGCCCGGTATTAACAAAGATAGTAAGGAATGGGCTCAGGCTTGTATTGGTTGCCAGAGCAACAAGGTAATACGTCATACAAAAACACCAATAGGAAAATATGAAGAGCCAGACGATCGATTCAGTGTAATACATTTGGATATAATCGGCCCTCTTCCACCATCCGACGACAAGATATACTGCCTCACTGCGATTGATCGGTTTACATCTTGGATGGAAGTCATACCATTGCGGACCATAACAGCTGAGTCGGTGGCTCAAGCGTTCTACAAATATTGGATTTGCAGATTTGGCGCACCTGTTAAAGTTATTACTGACCAAGGCCGACAATTTGAATCGGAGTTATTTAGAAACCTGGCTAGCATTTGCGGTATAAAGCTTCAGAGGAGTTCGCCATACCATCCACAATGTAATGGCAAAGTCGAGCGCCTACATAGGACTCTAAAAGCTGCTATTAAAGCTCACAATTCTCCGAAGTGGACAGAAACCTTGCCTACAGTCTTGCTTGGCTTACGTGCGGCTCTCCGAGATAATGGCAATCATTCGGTTGCTCACATGGTATATGGGAAACCTCTTCGACTGCCAAGTGAATTTTTTGAAGAGAAGACATCTCGCATGGAACACGGCACTTTTCTCTCTCGGTTACAAGATCAGATGAATGCTCTTAAACCAATAAAGTCAGAAAAGAAGAATTCAAGAAGTGTATTTATACATAAAGATCTCAAAGTGTGCACCCATGTTTTTGTAAGAGTAGATAGAGTAAAGAAGCCCTTTGAGCCAGCTTATGAAGGACCATACCTTATAATATCAAGGCAAGAAAAGTACTTCACCCTTCAGATCAAAGGAAAACAGGTGAATATCTCATTAGATCGGTTGAAGCCTGCTTACATTTTGGACCCTGATGACCCAACATGTAGGATGGATCAACAACCAAGATTATTGACAATGCCTATGAAGCCACAGCCCTTAATGACTAGTCAGGATCTTCCAGCTTCAGCGTCCAGAGATGAGGTAACAACAAGAACTGGTAGAAGAGTCAGGTTTCCCCAGCGTTACCTACAGTGATCAAATGTGAAATGTGCCTCTAGTGATTAATATAGGTAATGAGTGAAGTGAGTTATTTTGTTGTTGTATTTAGTATGGCATTTTATAAGGCTGACTTTTGTTATGTAAAAAATGTTATAATTATGTTTTGTAAACAGAGAAAATAATTATGTTATATGTTAGATATTAATTATGTTAAAATAAAAATATGTTAGATAATTATATATTTTTTTTTTATGTATCACAGTTTTGTGTAATTAATATCGTAACATACTTCATGTTACTGGGAGAGGAGTAATGTAGGGTAACAATAGAATAGCAATAAAATTAATAACTATTATTAAAAATATCGATTTATCAATGATATATATCGATTGAGATGAGTGAGTGAGGAGGTAAACGAGAGGTTATAGTGAGAAAAACTTAATGGAGAATAAAAGAGTTTCACAGTGAAGTGTTTTCTTTTTATTTTGGCTAAAACCTTGTACAAAGTATAAAGACAGCAACAAAGCTATAAACTTTTTCACCTCAATCAAAAACTTAGTTTTGATCCTAGATCGAACTCTATCCTGACAATACTACATATCACAAATAATCAGCCGATCTCAGTCCGCCTTAAAAGAACTAGATCATTTTCACAATCTCCTCCCATGTGAACTCCTTCTCACCTCTCTGGTCTTCCCCAATTTTGACTTTAGTTTTGTTACAATCTTCTCTAATTCAAATTGGCTAACAAATGTCATTAATCCGAATTCTGAGCATCCTACCTGTATTTCCCTTCCTATTAGATCGGCATTCTTTCATAATTATTTTCTAATCATCACCACACCCCTGAGACTCAATGTTCACGAATATTTGTCTCTCCCTATTATCTCCAATCTTTAAATCCCGGTTTTACCACAACCTTACTTCTCTTCGGTGTAGACGGGGCTACAATGTCGAGTTAAAGTTTCCGATACTTGTTTGCTGTTTACGGCATTATATGTTTTAGATATTTAGCAACAACAACCATACTAGTAACCGAACGCGGGACATGATGCAATCAGTGGGATTACTTACAACAACTCGCAATCATTAATATAAGAGTGAACCTTGTCTGTTTCATTGTGCCATTTTAGTATAGGTATCCGTATTACTCATTTTTTTTTTATTTTAAACATTGTTAATTGTCATTTAGCGAAAAGCCCCCCCCCCCGTTTCTACACTGGAGTCACTGGGAATCCCTCGGGGCAGGCTCCGGAGCTCCTGGGCAGATTTTTTTTTGTATATATTGGATGTTGGCTCCAGTGTGAACTGTACTCATTGAGTGAGCGGAGTTTTGTAGAAGGTATGAATGAGTTCTAACTCAGAATTAGTTAGTAATGCTTTGTGAAGCTATCTGAACAAACAACTCGACTGAGATGCGAAACGAGCCCCCCTCTTACCACTTAACTGTTAGGCATCACTTAATAGCTTATCTGTTGAAGTGCGGTCTGGCCTCTCTGCCAGTATATATACTGGAGCTAGGAGCTTTAATACCGAAATTCAAAGCTAATTCTACCTTTGGGGAGATCGATTTCCATGAATGGTCTGGTGACTCGTAAGTGAACACTTGTTAATTTTTGTCAGTAATATTAATAAGTTACATATATGTCCTGCTAATTTAACTGTTATTAGCGAGTACATTTCAGTAAAATATTCTATGTAGTTGATCCAAGGATCAGCATACTTACCATTTAATTTCCATTATATTCAACAACTTTATTATTTTTTTTTTTTTACAACGATTCGAACTAAATTATGTATTCATGTAATACATTCATTAAAAAAAATATAAATGTGGTAGTAGACAGGCACACGAGTTTCTTAAAAGTAGTTATATTTAACGGGTTGAGGAAATGAGAAGAAGAGAAAGTAGGTCAACGTCGTTTAGTGAGGGTGAGGGGTGGCGAGGGGTGGGGTGACCTTGACCGACTTGAGTAGGTGAAACGCAAGATTCGGCAACCTGGCGCACCATTCGGCAACACAGCAGGGGTGATTGACTTTGGGTGATTGAACTACAACGGCACATCAGCAAAGTAGTTTGAAAACAACGTAATGCCATTCCTATAGGCCTTGACAATTGTTATCATAAAAAATAACTAAACTTATAATCACTATATGATTATATAATTAGACGTTGCATAATATGACGTTATCATTTACAAATGAACCATTTAACGTAACGATTGCGTAACTTTTAATAAGTCAATCACTCTCATGAGTGGTGGTGATGTTATTTAATCAATAAACAAACTCAAGGCTATTTTCTATACTGCCGATAAAATTTATATTTGATTCTATTTATAAATTTATGATTGGCCAACAAAGAAATCGTGTAATCAAGACATTTGCTTACTAAAGAAAACTACGTACTTGAATCTAAGGTTCACGCAAACCAGAAAAGTCACTGAAGAAAACTGTTTGTACCAGTGGGTTTGGGTGTCCGCATAGTTTGTCGTTTAGGATTGTATATTATGTTTCATCAATATATCGGTTTTGTTACAAACCTTCAGTTTAGTAGGCCAAAGCCTTGTGAACGTGCCCCATACATTCCGGAGTTACACGTGTGCCTCAAATTTCAGAAAATTGGTGTGGTACAGAACATAAGTATGAGGCTTACTAGTAACTACCCATAGGTACATCAAGATCTCACCCATGTTAACAAACATACCAGCAGTATTTACACCCCAAGGTGGAGATAATCAATAAGATATTTTTTCATACTTCCACATCACAAAACCCAGTTATAAAATAAAGAGGTGATATAAGTAACATATAACATGCCCCCAAAAGATAACGTTAACTTAACTAAATTTACTATTTACTTAATTATTTTATTTATTTATTGTGTAGGGTTTTGTTATGTGTTTCCTAATGTTAACTCAATCATTTGTTAATTACATTGGGATTAAAAGAAATATACATTGCAAACAGTGGCGTAACTATATCATCTGGGGCCCGTGGCAAATTCCTTTATTGGGGGCCCTATCATTAAGCTTTATTATACTTACGAGTAGTTTAGTTACCCACAACCAATAACAATTTTCAATTGAACCTATTTTAATATTTATATAAATAGGTACAATATTAAAACAATATTTCTGAGCTCGCGGCCACTTGGGCCGGGGCCCTCATGGGTCAGGGGCCCGTGGCATTTTGCCAGCCCTGCCACCCTGTAGTTACGCCTCTGATTGCGAACATGTATACAAAATCAGTGACTAAGCATCATGTATCATTGTACATTAAAGCCATTGTGCGTCTGAGCAACATTGTAAATAATGCCAGTAATAAACCTTAAAAAATAAAGTAGTTTGAAAACAACGTAGTGCTATTCCTATAGGCCTCGACAATTGTCATCATAAAAAATAACTAAACCTATAATCACTATATGATTATATAATTAGACGTTGCATAATATACATTGCAAACAGTGGCGTAACTATATCATCTGGGGCCCGTGGCAAATTCCTTTATTGGGGGCCCTATCATTAAGCTTTATTATACTTACGAGTAGTTTAGTTACCCACAACCAATAACAATTTTCAATTGAACCTATTTTAATATTTATATAAATAGGTACAATATTAAAACAATATTTCTGAGCTCGCGGCCACTTGGGCCGGGGCCCTCATGGGTCGGGGGCCCGTGGCATTTTGCCAGCCATGCCACCCTGTAGTTACGCCTCTGATTGCGAACATGTATACAAAATCAGTGACTAAGCATCATGTATCATTGTACATTAAAGCCATTGTGCGTCTGAGCAACGTTGTAAATAATGCCAGTAATAAACCTTAAAAAAAAAAAGTAGTTTGAAAACAACGTAGTGCCATTCCTATAGGCCTCGATAATTGTTATCATAAAAATAACTAAACTTATAATCACTATATGATTATATAATTAGACGTTGCATAATATGACGTTATCATTGACAAATGCACCATTTAGCGTAACGATTGCGTAACTTTTAATAAGTCAATCACTCTCATAAGTGGTGGTGATGTTATTTAATCAATAAACAAACTCAAGGCTATTGTCTATACTGCCGATAAAATTTATATTTGATTCCATTTATAAATTTATGATTGGCCAACATAGAAATCGTGTAATCAAGACGTTTTCTTACTAAAGAAAACTACGTACTTGAATCTAAGGTTCACGCAAACCAGGAAGTCACTGAAGAAAACTGTTTGTACCAGTGGGTTTGGGTGTCCGCATAGTTTGTCGTTTAGGATTGTATATTATTATGTTTCATCAATATATCGGTTTTGTTACAAACCTTCAGTTTAGTAGGCCAAAGCCTTGTGATCGAGCCCCATACATTCCGTTTTGATCCGTTCTGATGCCATCATATTCTGAAGGAGCAAGACAGAATGTTTTACAGTCCACCACCTCCTCGACATTTTCAATAAATAGAACGACCTAGTTTTGCACCTTGCCTTCTCAAACGTAGACAATAAAACCAATTAGGTACTTATTAATTCAATTTAGTACATCACTAGACCTTCTGTTGCCCCCCCCCCCCGGCTTTGGGAGTCCTTTACATGAAAAATTATAGGCGATAAAAAAAAGTCTATCTTAAAAAGGGTAATCAATTAAACCTCTGGACATACCGACATAACGATACCTAATTAGCATTTTGTCTTTTGAAACTATAATTACAAGAATTCATTAAAATTGGGTAATATTAACATAACCTGTGATTGACGTAGATGCACTGTACTGAATGTGATTCGATGGTTCGATGATGCATACAATAAGGGGATTAGGGAGATCACAACATAATTTTGTGAATCATCACGATCGATTTTTTTTACTGCACTCTAGATTGGCGTTTATTACTGTATAGCCCCCCCCCCCCCCCCGTTTCTCCACTGGCGTCACTGGGAAACCCTCGGGGCATGGGAGCTCCTGGGCAGATTTTTTTTTTATATATTGGATGTTGGTTCCAGTGTGAACTGTACTCATTGAGTGAGCGGAGTTTTGTAGAAGGTATGAATGAGTTCTAACTCAGAATTAGTTAGTAATGCTTTGTGAAGCTATCTGAACAAACAACTCGACTGAGATGCGAAACGAGCCCCCCTCTTACCATTTAACTGTTAGGCATCACTTAATAGCTTATCTGTTGGAAGTGCGGTCTGGCCTCTCTGCCAGTATATATACTGGCCTGAGTGTACAGTGAAAATTTGCCTTCAAGTGAACATCAGTCGAAATGAGGCTAATACCGAAATTCAAAGCTAATTCTACCTTTGGGGAGATCGATTTCCATGAATGGTCTGGTGACTCGTAAGTGAACACTTGTTAATTTTTTTCAGTAATATTAATAAGTTACATATATGTCCTGCTAATTTAACTGCTATTAGCGAGTACATTTCAGTAAAATATTTTATGTAGTTGATCAAGGATCAGCATACTTACCATTTAATTTTTATTATATTCAACAACTTTATTATTTTTTTTTTTTTACAACGATTCGAACTAAATTATGTATTCATGTAATACATTCATTAAAAAAAATATAAATGTGGTAGTAGACAGGCACACGAGTTTCTTAAAAGTAGTTATATTTAACGGGTTGAGGAAATGAGAAGAAGAGAAAGTAGGTCAACGTCGTTTAGTGAGGGTGAGGGGTGGCGAGGGGTGGGGTGACCTTGACCGACTTGAGTAGGTAAAACGCAAGATTCGGCAACCTGGCGCACCATTCGGCAACACCGCAGGGGTGATTGAACTACAACGGCACATCAGCAATTCTTGACCTAGGTCAAGTTTTATTTTCGCTAGCTAGGTCGTTTCATTCATTGGTTTGGCCCTGTGCCCAAATTCGTTGCAGGGGTGATTGACCTTGGATGACGTTCGACGGCTTGTTTGTTTATGTGTTCTTGACCTAGATCAAGTTTTATTTTCGCTAAGTAGCTCGTTTCATTCATTGGGCTGACTTCTGCTCGACTGGCCTATATTTGTTTACTTCAGCGGCCGCGTCAATATCGCTTGTTTTTATGTGTTCTTGACCTAGGTCAAGTTATATTTTCGCTAAGTAGTTCGTTTCATTCATTGCAGTGATCTGACCTTAGCTGACTTCTGCTCGACTGGCCTATATTTGTTTACTTCAGCGCCCGCATCATTCTCGTTTGTTTATGTGTTCTTGACCTAGGTCAAGTTTTATTTTCCTTTGGATGACGTTGACTGGTCTTACGTTCATTCATTGCAGTGGTCTGACCTTGGCTGATTTCTGCTCGACTGGCCTATATGACGGCTTGTTTGTTTATGTGTTCTTGACCTAGGTCAAGTTTTATTTTCGCTAACTAGCTCGTTTCATTCATTGGGCTGACTTCTGCTCGACTGGCCTATATTTGTTTACTTCAGCGGCCGCGTCATTATCGCTTGTTTATGTGTTCTTGACCTAGGTCAAGTTATATTTTCGCTAACTAGGTCGTTTCATTCATTGGGCTAACTTCTGCTCGACTGGCCTATATTTGTTTACTTCAGCGGCCGCGTCATTATCGCTTGTTTATGTGTTCTTGACCTATGTCAAGTTATATTTTCGCTAACTAGGTCGTTTCATTCATTGGGGTCCTTGGTGCGCTATCATCGATAGTTAACCTGTTAATCAGCTGTGCAGTCGTTTCATTCTCGTTTGTTTATGTGTTCTTGACCTAGATCAAGTTTTTTATTTTTGACTTTACGTGAGTTACGTCACGCCTCGCATGCCCCAGGTGGTGTTTTAAATTACTGCAGGTGCAAGACGGCCAGGCAAAAATAAGAAAAGTACATGTTAAAAAATGTGTATTCGTCCATAACCAAATCAAATCTGCAAAAGCAGAAGTTTGAAGAGGGTGATTTTGTCAGGATATCAAAACAAAAGACAATATTTTTCAAAAGGCTATACACCAAATTGGTCGAGTGAAATATTTAAAGTAGTCATGGTTCAGAAGACGTACCCATATACATACCAACTTGAAGATCTGAAAGGGACACCTATCGGTGGTTCCTTTTACGCTCAGGAGCTTCCATAAAGAACACCATGCAGTTAGCACCAGTATAAACGGAAGGTTGAAGATCACATAGAGGAATATCGGCTTTAACCATTAATGATGCACAAAAGATTTTATGGTTCTGCACGGATTTCGACCATGAAATTGAAGGATTTTGACAAGGACCTTCGATTGTTTCTAAGTAACATTCAAAATCAGCATAAGCTACAATTTTAATTCTTTGTGCACTCTGGAACTTTTTTAATTTAATTTTGTCATCGCGTGGGAACTCTGCTCTAACTGCTTTATGCGAATTGCAAAATAACAAATGCTCTTTTAACCTTTCTTCTGCGTTTTTTCCATCTCTCGTTTTATAATTCCTAGAAAAATATAGTAAGCACCTATGACAAATTTCTTTAGCAGATTTGCCACTAGATATCTGATTGCTAACGAGCCGGCTTAAATTTGTGATATAGCAATAGTGCGAGTCACTCTCATTTTGCAGAAATAAAAGATCAAATCTTTCTTTGAATGTTTCTTTTTTGCTTATTGTCAATGGAAAAACCTTGTTCTTTTCATCCAACCCGTAAACATTAATCAGTACATTGTTAACATCCTCGAATCTTTTAATGTCTTTAAAGGTAGTGGGGTACGAAATACATTCAAAATCGTAATTATTCTCTAAATTCTCATATGATTTTGGATTGTTTGAACCAATAATTTTGCTTAATATAGCAAATCGAAAACAATGGTTGTTCATGTTTTTGACATTAATCAGTGCATGTTTGTTTTCTATTGCTTTCGGTAGTTTAATGAATTGTTTTCCACTAAGAGGTTTATATTTAGTAAGATGCAAACAAATAAAAAGACACGAACGACCAACCAGAACCTTTCGCTTCAAAGGATTCCAATTCCGAAACAATTTTTTCATATGAATCAGTAATATATTTTTGAAACTTAGTTAAAGAATCAATAATTTCTTGACGAGTTTTAAAATTCATATCTGACCTTTCCTCATAACTTTGATTTATTTTTTTGTAGGTGCAATCTAATTGTATATTAATTTTAAATATATTCCATAGTTCTAAATACGATTTTAAAATGATAATAATTTTTTCTTTATTCAACTCTAGAAGTTCTTTTGGTAATAAGTTGGAATCGTGATTTTCAATATATAAGTCTATGAGTGTATTACCAAATGCCGTCTTTTTAATACCTTGTTCGTTCGTTTTTAAAATTTCTAGTTGTTCCTTATTATAGAATCGATGTTTCTTTGGAGGGCTGATTCCTATATTTGCAATATTAGGTTCCGATAAAGACGGAATGCCCGAGTACGTTCGTTTTTTAAACGGCAAATGTGATTGATTCAAAGATGGACCAGCTGGGGTTTGAAAGTTTTCCATTGATAACTGACTACCAATATCGACGAATGCCTGAGGGGAACTGAAACGTTTTTTTTCGCATGTGATTTTATGACGTTCATAATTAAATTTGGATTTGAATTCACGACTACAGAGTGTACATACATAGAACTGCCATTTACATCTATGTGCACTCGATTTTAATAATAATAGTCCACATTTTGAGCATAATAAAACATTTATACCTTTTCCCTCTGCCATTATTCAATTATACAAATTACATAAAATTAATTTGGTACGATTTTTTCTCCTTCCCCTCGTATGACATCTTTAATGATCCTAAAATAAAGCTTATGTTAGTTGTCTATTACAAACAATTTTAATTAATGCTATTAATTAAAAAATAAATAAATATGAAAACTCGCCATCATATTGTTCTATGTCTCTGTCTGGAAAGTATTCGCGATACCTTTTTGGTAAAAAGGTTCGAAATCTTTCACCGCTTTCTCCTTCTAAGATAGCTTGTAATGCTTCTCCGTATTCCGTCGACTTTAGCGACAACTCCAATATTCTGTATGTTGTTCCCTCCATCAACTCCCCAATTGTTTTATATACTGTCAGACTGTTTAATTTATTGATTAAAGACATCTGCAATATTTAACAAATTACAATATTTTGTTATCATTATGATAGGATTAGTTCAAATAGTATAAAGACTTACGTTTAGGAAAAGTTACTTGACACTCCAGATACTGAATGATTAAACATTGCAAAAGTCGATGAGGAGAGATACATTTTAAGCTGAGTGCACATTAACATCACAGACAGCCAACCGTGCGAAAACCGTGAGAACCGCACAGGATGCGTATTAGATTCAGAGCTATTGCTATAATTTTCTTTTAAAGACTAATCAATTCACCAATAGTTATCTATCCGTATAACTTTTTTGTACTTAGAATGCTTTATCGCTTTTGATTCGTTTGGAAATTTGAAACCACCACCACAGCTACTTGACTATTTCAAGGGTTCAAAAATAACTTACAACAGACGTCGTTATCAGAAGTGGAATACTCTGATTTGTGGACATCTCTGCTTAAAGTATTTAGCTGACGTTTCTCATAAATTTTGATCATTCATAATCATGAGCTATACAGTAACGTTTACGGGAAATTCTAGTGTTCTTCATGCAAACTTTTTACCTCCACTGGAATTAGGCTCAAGTTATACAGTTGGGTTATTATCTTTTGACACATATAATACTATTCCTAATATAAGAAAGGATGTTAACAATAAGTTTTATTTTGGAAATTTGACGATCCAGATACCTGAACGATGCACTAAATTCTTTTCTTCGCGAAGAAATTGAGCACCAGGAACCTGGTGGGGGGTTTATGCTGCGAGGAAATCAGAATACTTTAAAGGCTGAACTTAGAACAACGAAGCCGGTCTACTTCAACTTCCCCGACAAGCCCCATTCTATTGGTCCACTGTTAGGTTTTCATCGTCCCAATCAAGTCATTAACCCAGTGCAACGGTACAGCGAATCGGATGGCATTGTGAAAATTCTTTCTGTGAACACTATTTCGATTCATTGTAACATCGCATCAGGGTCTTACGTCAATGGAGATCCGGATCATAGCATACATCAATTCTTTCCGGCTGTAGAACCAGGTTATAAAATAATAGAAACCCCGAATCCTGTCATTTACTTTCCTACTAACGTGAGGACTGTTGACAATATTACCGTTCGGTTAGTGGATCAAGACGGAGAACTTATTGACTTTGGGGGGGAAACTGTTACATTGAGAATACATTTGAAGAAAAATGGGGATTGATTTTACCATGGATGGTGTGCAGAATAATAGTGTAGCTCGTTATAAAAGGAGAGAGCAAACCATGTTAAGAATTAGTAATCCTAAATTGACGAGACAGTTAACAACTGCAAACGCTAACTTTTTGAAACAGTGCGGTTTCCGGTTACAAAATAAGAAAAAAAAAATGAATAACACACTGAGCGTTACATCAGATATAAAATTTGATGATTCCCTTACGCAATTCCAGTATCATTCACATCAGCCGTATGCGGGGAACACCTTTAACAGTTCCGACGAAATCAGAATACCTATACATCAACAAGATGTCTACACGTTTCCTTCATTAAGTTATGTTTATCTTGAAGGACGAATTTTAAAAAAAGATGGTACTCCTGGAGCTACTTGAAAATTGACTAATAACGCATTTGCGTTTTTGTTTGATGAGATCAGATATGAATTGAATGATATTGAAGTTGATAGAGTGAGAAACCCAGGAATAACTACAACGCTTAAAGGCCATGCGTCATTTTCACCTAATCAAGTCAAAGGTCTAGAAAATGCCGGATGGGTAATCTCAGGTGCAGACAAAACTCTTTCAATAGATAAAAACGGTTTTTTTAGTGTGTGTCTGCCACTGAATATTCTCTTAGGGATATGTGAGGACTATCGAAAAATTTTAATTAATCTTAAGCAAGAACTCGTTTTGATCAGATCGAGTACTGACTTGAACTGCGTAAAGGGTGACGATGATGTTCTAATAAAATTAGATAAAGTGATTTGGAGAATGCCACATTTTCGTTTTTCTGATCAAGAACGGCTGAGGTTGCTAAAAATGGTAGATAAAAACCAGGTCATCTCTATTCCATTCAGATCGTGGGATCTTTACGAATATCCTAATTTACCTGCATCACAGCAAGAAAACTGGACTGTAAAAACATCGACAAATTTAGAAAAGCCACGGTATGTTATTATCGCACTCCAGACAAATCGAATGAGAAACGCTAGCAAAGATAACAGTCAGTTTGATAGTTGCAAATTGAAAAATTTGAAACTCTATTTGAATAGCGAGCAATATCCTTATGATGATTTGAATATAGATTTCGAGCTTGGAAAAGTGGCTCTCCTCTACGAAATGTATAAAGAATTTCAAACGAGTTATTATGGCAATAGACATTCTCAACCTCTGCTTTCACGATGTGATTTTGAGATCATAGCACCTATAGTCGTTATAGATTGTTCTAAACAATCTGACACGATAAAGAGTACGACTATTGATATTCGTGTATTACTAGAGGCGAGTGAGAACATTCCGCCAAATACTAAGGCATACTGCCTTATTCTTCACGATAAAATTGTAGAATATGAGGTCGGCACAGGTCTGGTTCGTAAAATGTACTGAAACAGCACATACATTTATATATAGAGATTACGTCGACTGCAAAAATATCACTATACCGTAAGACATTGACTCAAGCATATAATGCGTTCGGCGGTCATTGATTTTCAGGGCTATCGCTCGGCTTCTAACTCATTGATCGTTAAAGAACTATCTGTAATCTCCATCAGACATGGTTCATCGTGGCATTGGTTTTTCAGACCACCTCGAGATGTTGGAGACATGGGTGAGTCGAAAACAAATCTTTGGGTAAAGAAACATATTCACGGACTGGAATGGAACTATGGTGATGTACCATATGAGGATATGAAATATTTCTTACTATCCATCACGGAAGACTTTGACACATTATGGGGAAAAGTGTCATTTCATAAAAGAACTTATCGATAAACCAGTCTATGATCTTCATGATTTCGGATGTGCAAACTTGAAACAATTAGATAATGACCAGATGACTTGTCATTTTCATTTAAACACTTCCTTCGTTTGTTCATTAAATCAAGCTCATCGTCTGGCTGCATGGATCGGAAAAAATTCTGAAGCTGTAAATTTGAAAAAAGAAGAGATAAGAAGGCAAACATTTAAAAACATTGGCTCACCTCATCATATGCTTTCATATGCTGGATTTATTCGAGGAGTCAAGGATAGAGTTAAGTGTGTATACTGTGAACTGGTATTTGACAGCAAATCATTAGTCAACCCTCTCAGGGGGTTGGGACACCATAAAAAAAATAGTCCTCAGTGTTTGTGGTTTGAGGAGGAGGGGAATTTATAAATACCTCCTAGTAAAAAAAAAAAAAACCTGCATCAGTATGACGGACAGAATGGAGTCATCGATACGTCGTTTGGGAGAGGAAGGTATCAAAACTTTAACTACTGAAGAATTGAGAGTTTTACCTCGATCATTACTTTTGTACCTTTTCGACTACACATTAGACTACATCTGGGACAACTTACCTGAGGAATGGCGAGAGGACGAGGAATTTATCCAGAAACGAAGACTCTCATATCTCAATGAATATATTAATTATTAATTGTAATATTATATCTATAATTTATTCATATTTTATTTTCAAATAAACCATATAAATTTTAAAATATTTTTTTTTTATTTACCTTTATTCTCATTTTAGTTAGGGAAAGGTTCAATAATAATAAAACATAAATGTATAGACATAACAATTATTTATTGAATATAGTTCAAATTACAATTTATGTGGGTATTATTACACATTTTCTCGAGTTCATTTAAATTATTAAAAAGGGTATTGGTATTGATGCTGAAATCAATCGGAACGCAATCCACAGGTTCGATGAGTTGACATTCTTCATTTTTCTTATAGAGTTCAGCCATCTTGGTTATCAAGTCCAATAAGTCGTTGATTTTCTTAACGTCTCTACAAAGCTTTGTCACATCATTTTTGTTGAAACATGCCGAAGGTGTATTCAGCTGAAGGGTTGATGGATTCTGGTTAAACATTGCGAAACAAAGAATCACCTGTTCAATTTTCATGATCCTGTACCTCCCTCTCTTGGAAAATATGCAATTTACATTTTTACATCCTACTCGGTCTTCGACCTCCACGTTCTGGGGTCTGCTTTGCAAAAGAGACAACATCCTTGGAACTTGGTCGACGATGAATTTCCATTCTTCTGTATCCATATACACTGTAGTTTTCTATCGATGACAGCGACAGCGGGCACAAAATCACAAAGACCGACTCGAACTAGTTTACTACTAGTGATGGGGTAATCAGTCACTAGTTCCAATCGTCGTGGTCCCTCCATCTTGCTAGGCTTCAACGAGACTAAAAGATTTAACAGAGAGGTGGGAATAGATGAAGTTTTTCTATTTTTTTTTTTACTAGTTGATTTATCTCGTTTTTTTTGTTTTTTTTATTTCATATAAAACTATTTGGTTTTTTAAATGAGAAAGTTGTTGAATAAAACGTTTAAACCTCTTACGCATATTAGCAGCCTTGGCTGTAATTGGTAACTAACTTTTTACATTTCGCATCTCGAGTCGCTAATGATCCAGGCTCCTGGGACATGGGAGGCGTGACGTAACTCACGTAAAATCGAAAATAAAAAACTTGATCTAGGTCAAGAACACATAAACAAACGAGAATGAAATGACTGCACAGCTGATTAACAGGTCAACTATCGATGATAGCGCACCAAGGACCCCAATGAATGAAACGACCTAGTTAGCGAAAATATAACTTGACCTAGGTCAAGAACACATAAACAAGCGATAATGACGCGGCCGCTGAAGTAAACAAATATAGGCCAGTCGAGCAGAAGTTAGCCCAATGAATGAAACGACCTAGTTAGAGAAAATATAACTTGACCTAGGTCAAGAACACATAAACAAACAAGCCGTCATATAGGCCAGTCGAGCAGAAGTCAGCCAAGGTCAGACCACTGCAATGAATGAACGAACGTAAGACCAGTCAACGTCATCCAAAGGAAAAAAAATTTTATTGCCTATAATTTTTCATGTAAGAGACTCCCAAAGATGAGAATAGCCGGGGGGGGGGGCAACAGAAGGTCTAGTGATGTACTAAATTGAATTAATAAGTACCTAATTGGTTTTATTGTCTACGTTTGAGAAGGCAAGGTGCTAAACTAGGTCGTTCTATTTATTGAAAATGTCGAAGCGGTGGTGGACTGTAAAACATTCTGTCTTGCTCCTTCAGAATATGATGGCATCAGAACGGATCAAAACGGAATGTATGGGGCTCGTTCACAAGGCTTTGGCCTTCTAAACTCAAGGTTCGCAACAAAACCGATATATTGATGAAACATAATATACAATCCTAAACGACAAACTATGCGGACACCCAAACCCACTGGTACAAACAGTTTTCTTCAGTGACTTTCCTGGTTTGCGTGAACCTTAGATTCAAGTACGTAGTTTTCTTTAGTAAGCAAACGTCTTGATTACACGATTTCTTTGTTGGCCAATCATAAATTTATAAATACAATCAAATATAAATTTTATCGGCAGTATAGAAAATAGCCTTGAGTTTTTTTATTGATTAAATAACATCACCACCACTCATGAGAGTGAGTGACTTATTAAAAGTTACGCAATCGTTACGTTAAATGGTTCATTTGTCAATGATAACGTCATATTATGCAACGTCTAATTATATAATCATATAGTGATTATAAGTTTAGTTATTTTTTATGATAACAATTGTCGAGGCCTATAGGAATGGCATTACGTTGTTTTCAAACTACTTTGCTGATGTGCCGTTGTAGTTCAATCACCCCTGCGGTGTTGCCGAATGGTGCGCCAGGTTGCCGAATCTTGCGTTTCACCTACTCAAGTCGGTCAAGGTCACCCAACCCCTCACCTCCCTCACCCTCACTAAACGATGTTGACCTACTTTCTCTTCTTCTCATTTCCTCAACCCGTTAAATATAACTACTTTTAAGAAACTCGTGTGCCTGTCTACTACCACATTTATATTTTTTTTAATGAATGTATTACATGAATACATAATTTAGTTCGAATCGTTGTAAAAAAAAAATAATAATAAAGTTGTTGAATATAATGGAAATTAAATGGTAAGTATGCTGATCCTTGGATCAACTACATAAAATATTTTACTGAAATGTACTCGCTAATAACAGTTAAATTAGCAGGACATATATGTAACTTATTAATATTACTGACAAAAATTAACAAGTGTTCACTTACGAGTCACCAGACCATTCATGGAAATCGATCTCCCCAAAGGTAGAATTAGCTTTGAATTTCGGTATTAAAGCTCCTAGCCTCATTTCGACTGATGTTCACTTGAAGGCAAATTTTCACTGTACACTCAAGCCAGTATATATACTGGCAGAGAGGCCAGACCGCACTTCAACAGATAAGCTATTAAGTGATGCCTAACAGTTAAGTGGTAAGAGGGGGGCTCGTTTCGCATCTCAGTCGAGTTGTTTGTTCAGATAGCTTCACAAAGCATTACTAACTAATTCTGAGTTAGAACTCATTCATACCTTCTACAAGACTCCGCTCACTCAATGAGTACAGTTCACACTGGAACCAACATCCAATATATAAAAAACAAATCTGCCCAGGAGCTCCCATGCCCCGAGGGTTTCCCAGTGACGCCAGTGGAGAAACGGGGGGGGGGCTATACAGTAATAAACGCCAATCTAGAGTGCAGTAAAAAAAATCGATCGTGATGATTCACAAAATTAAGTTGTGATCTCCCTAATCCCCTTATTGTATGCATCATCGAACCATCGAATCACATTCAGCACAGTGCATCTACGTCAATCACAGGTAATGTTAATATTACCCAATTTTAAGGAATTCTTGTAATTATAGTTTCAAAAGGCAAAATGCTAATTAGGTATCGTTATGTCGGTATGTCCAGAGGTTTAATTGATTACCTTTTTTAAGATAGACTTTTTTTTATGGCCTATAATTTTTCATGTAAGAGACTCCCAAAGATGAGAATAGCCGGGGGGGGGGGGCAACAGAAGGTCTAGTGATGTACTAAATTGAATTAATAAGTGCCTAATTGGTTTTATTGTCTACGTTTGAGAAGGCAAGGTGCTAAACTAGGTCGTTCTATTTATTGAAAATGTCGAAGCGGTGGTGGACTGTAAAACATTCTGTCTTGCTCCTTCAGAATATGATGGCATCAGAACGGATCAAAACGGAATGTATGGGGCTCGTTCACAAGGCTTTGGCCTTCTAAACTCAAGGTTCGCAACAAAACATATATATTGATGAAACATAATATACAATCCTAAACGACAAACTATGCGGACACCCAAACCCACTGGTACAAACAGTTTTCTTCAGTGACTTCCTGGTTTGCGTGAACCTTAGATTCAAGTACGTAGTTTTCTTTAGTAAGCAAACGTCTTGATTACACGATTTTTATGTTGGCCAATCATAAATTTATAAATAGAATCAAATATAAATTTTATCGGCAGTATAGAAAATAGCCTTGAGTTTTTTTATTGATTAAATAACATCACCACCACTCATGATAGTGATTGACTTATTAAAAGTTACGCAATCGTTACGTTAAATGGTTCATTTGTCAATGATAACATCATATTATGCAACGTCTAATTATATAATCATATAGTGATTATAAATTTAGTTATTTTTTATGATAACAATTGTCGAGCCCTATAGGAATGGCACTACGTTGTTTTCAAACTACTTTATTTTTTAAGGTTTATTACTGGCATTATTTACAATGTTGCTCAGACGCACAATGGCTTTAATGTACAATGATACATGATGCTTAGTCACTGATTTTGTATACATGTTTGCAATGTATATTTCTTTTAATCCCAATGTAATTAACAAATGATTGAGTTAACATTAGGAAACACATAACCAAACCCTACACAATAAATAAATAAAATTATTAAGTAAATAGTAAATTTAGTTATCTCTACCTTGGGGTGTAAATACTGCTGGTATGTTTGTTAACATGGGTGAGATCTTGATGTACCTATGGGTAGTTACTAGTTATCCTCATACTTATGTTCTGTACCACACCAATTTTCTGAAATTTGAGGCACACGTGTAACTCCTAAAACTGCTGCTGCGAATGTCATTGTGGGGCAGATTATTGCTTTATATAATCTAATTTTGTTTTCAGGTGACAATTTTGATTTTCTGTTGAATGGTGACATGTTACTTATAAGATGTTTGGTTCCGTTGGATTTTTAAATGGTCTTAGATTCGTGGAAGTTGGGATTTTTCTTAGGATAAAAAATAAAGGGTTAATATTGGGTCTACATTTGGTCAATACCATGCCTCCGTTTGAAGTTTGTTCAGTTTATTGAAAAAAGTGTTTTTTCATGTGTGCCTATAATCTATCAGTTCCTGTGTCCTATAACGAACGATCTTTCGATTTTGGAGGAGTTGAGGGATGTTAGAGATGTATAAGTTGAATAGTGTAGGAGAGGAACAAGCCCATTAAAGAACACCTACTGATAAGATATGAGTTGTTGAGGGTATATTGTTTGTCGGGTTATAAAAATACCTATTAAAAACTTAGGAGTGGATCAGTTCTATCAGATAAGGGGGAATTATAATTTTATGAAACAACCCTGAGTGTGACATAATCACTCTTTTCTTAGAAAGCTTTAGTTTCATAATCAGATAATCGTGCAAGCTGTATGGTGTAATCTAAAACCAAACTGCTCAATAACACAGACCTACTAGAAAAAAATGTTAGGTGCCTAGGATTTTCGACCTGATTTAAGCTTTATTCGGCGTGCTGAATCTAAATATGAAATCAGTTTTTCTCTATCTGCTCTACTTTTTTAGATCAGTTTTATTTTTTTTAAAGGGCAGTTATACACGAAATGTCCAGGTCGAACTCTATTTTGTGCAGTTCTAAATTACATAAACAAAGATTGGTTCCTGTATTTTGCCCTGTTGTCATTCTTCTAATCTCACCGGAGATCTCAACTTGTCAAAAGAAGCTTCTGAATTACTGGCTTATTTTCCTTGGCCTATTTCCCAAGGACAAAAAATTGGTAGAACAAGGAACTAAAATTACCTTTTACTTTAGAAGATAACTCCTTACAAGATACTTACAACATAACCTTATAAGATGTTTATTTTATTGATTAGTTGGTGCGTGCTGTTCTCTCACCCAGCCGACTTTACTCCTGTCTGTACTACGGAGTTGGGAAGGATCGCAGTTCACAAACACGAGTTCTCCAAGAGAAACGTCAAGCTCTGCGCACTCTCCTGCGACAAGCTGAAAGCACATACAGATTGGGTGAATGTGAGTATACATTTTGAATTACATTCTTTTAGTTTACCTATGAGGGATCAGTTCCACAAATCCATGAGCTGGTGTCGTCTTTGAATTTGTGTAGAAGGAAAGAAAAAGCTCTACTCCGCCAAACACATCTTTATGTAAATAAGTGATAGCATCTCCTAAGAAAATTTGAATTTATTTTTCTTTTATTATTTAGAAGATATGTTTTTAATTTTACTGGAATAAAAATTGTTTACATCAATTTTTTTTTCAAAGCTCTCAATTTGAAAAGGGGAGAATGGGGAAAAATAAAATGGAAATTATTGGAGTGAAAGGGATCCTTTTACTATGAGCGACGTATTTGAAGGTTGGATCCACACAACTATGATTTGTCATGATGATGATCAATATCAAATTCATTAAAGTGATTTGATAAAAAATATCAGTTTCAAATCATGCAATAAAAGCCTGCAGAAAGTGAAGAAATATTACTTTAGGCATAACTATTTTACAAACTTATCAAATGTATGGGAAAAAACTGATATTTTTTATCAAATCACATCAATGAATTTGATATTGATCATCATCATCATGACAAATAGCCTTTTTAAAAAAACAATTAAAGATTGTAAACATCTAAAACATTTAGTTTACTTTTGTTTTATTAGGTGGAATATTTTTATTAACTATGTTTAGGAGCATTTCTGACGATTTTGAGGATGCCTGGTTTTAGAGACTTAAGAGTTTTTCTGTAGTCCTCATTATTTTTATGCATAAAAATTACCCTTTTTCGTTTTAATCTAATATTCACGTACCTTAAAAAGTACGGTGGTTGTAAACTTTTTAAGACTTTCATTGTGGTTTGCAACAACACTGTAACTTTGGGTGGTACCTTGAAGTTCTTGATGTTGTGTAAGTCTTTCATCCACTCCTTACCCGGTAATTCTTCAAATCAATTACTAGTTTCGACGTTGTATTTAATGTTTGATCCTGCCCTTTTGAATGGTCCAGTTTTCATTTATTTTAAGTCAAATCTTCGCAAGTTGAGCTTGTGGCAATCAACGTTATAAATAATGAGGTTACTATTAGCACTACTAACAAAATAGTTTGACTATAACATAGATAAGAAGTTTATTTACCAGTAGACATTAAGAGATAAGTGAGCGGCAACTACTTCCAGTCTCGCTGCTCCCCAGAGCCAAATTTATTTGTTTCGTAACCACCCCCCTCCATGGTCTGATCCTGTCGAGTTTAGTCCCTCAAAAATTTGGGAAAAAACTAAAAACTAACAAAAAGGATATACCTTTTTTTTGTTAGGATATACCTATTAATAAAATGTGAAGGTATGTCATGAAATATTTTGTATTTTTAGTCAGTGGCGTCTAGGTATGCTTTTGCTGCCTAGAGCGATCCCCGATTTTCCGCCCTTTCTAAGTCAATCAAAAAGAAGAGTGGTTGTTAACAATTACTGAATATAAATAAATAAAAGTATTTTTTCTGTTTAAACATATTGTACACATAATGATAAAATGTTAGCGTGTTTATGTATTTCTTTTTCTTTTTGTATTATTAGAAAAGGTCATAAATGGCATCGTCGAAATTTATATCATTTGTTAGTATTTTTTCTATGGAAAATATCGTTGGATCGCGGTTCTAACACCAGTCCAATGGCTGAATCTTTATATGGCCATCTCCAATTCTAAATTTACTGGGGATTCGTTTTCTTTTTTCACTGATAAAGAGTAAAAACTTTAACCATATACTCTTTATTGTCCTTGCAACTCTTTGGACCTAGTTCTCAATGTTACTTTTGCGTCCTTGAGATTTGGATCCATCCATGATAATCAAGGGATGTATGCCACTGAATACTGCCAGGCTTGTTCTACATGTTGGCTTACTATTCATTAGGGACAAGGAGTTAACAACCTAGTCAATTATACAGAAGTTAATTTCATTCCGCAGCATTCCAGTGTGACTCATTTGTGTTAAGAGGTAATTAAAGCAGGCCAAAATTCTTACAGGCTGGCCATTTATGGCATTAACGCCTCGATGTTACTGCTTACATAGGGCTTAATTGCTTTGGCAATTACTAGCAGATTTTATCTCGCGTCGGCCCCAAATAGTTCAGCTTTACCACTCAGGCAAGAAAAGGGTGTGTTGATAACTCCCCGAACCTGAGCCCATAAAATCATTAAACCCACATAAACAAACATACTTTTATTTTCAACTCATTAAATTAGAACAAGGATACTCCAGGCAAAAAAATACAGGGTTCTTAAATGAAAAACCTAATGTCACTTATACTTTACAATCATTGGTTGACATCATTACTGGTTGGTAAAGGTTCGAATTGTTGACGCTATCTGATTGCAAGGTAAAAGTAAACCCACATGTATTTACTTATTTATAAGTGCAGGTGTGATTGGAGCTGTCACTCTATCTACTAATACTTTTTATCAATTTTGAACAGCCATCAATCAATCTAAAAGAACGTGTATGTACACTGATGGCCCACAAATGCAAACATAATATACAATTATTTCACCTCCCATTTCAGATTCAATTCAAGCAGGAAATCCCTTGAGCGCTTATTGCCCCCGATTTAAATTAAAAAAAAACATTAGCTATTGAAATTAACAGCCTAGTATAATTATGAAGAAAAAACAAATTCATAATAAACGAATAGAAATTATCATATTGGACAGTAAACAAAAAAAAAAAATTCATAATTTATTTTGTCAACACTATTCAAGTAGATTTATAATAGGAAGAACTGCAGTAGAATATTCCAATGCTCATGTTATGTAATATATAACATAGCACATCTTATTACACATAGTAGTTCTCACTAAATTTTAGAATTATTAATGGAAGAATATCTATCTACAAAGAATCCTACAAATTCTTGGAAGAAGTTTCATTAATTAAATACTTTGTTATATTATATGAACTCCAATTCCTTGTTATTAATATTTAAATTTTGTGACCATTGTAAACTATCAATTTTAAAACTTTTCTTTGAGCTCTCAACTAATTCACAAGAGTCAATAAGGGAATCCGCATTGTCCTGTTCACTTTCATACTTATTTTGCCCGACTAAACTTATATTTTTCTTGTTTTTAAAACATGAAACTGCAAAATGATTTGGCTTATTGCATAAACTGCAATTTTTTCCATATACTGGACAATTATTGGGTCTATGTTTATTTCCACACTTCCGACACTGATAGTATACTGCATCAATATTGATGTTCACACCACTGTGATTCCCGTATTTAGGCCTACAATTATTATTAAGTTTCCTGCCCTCATCATTAGCTGTATTATAATTAGATTTATTATTACCTCTTTTTAATCCATTTACTTCTACGGATTTCTCTTGTATTACTCTCACTTGTTCCTTTGTAGTTTCACATGCTTTTACAAAATCAACCACTTTAAGTAAATCTAGTTTACTTTCTCTTAATATTCTTTCTTGTAGCCCTTGATCTGTTAAGTTTAAAACAATTTGATCCCTAATTAAAGATTCTAACTGATCACCGAATTCACAGTTTGCTCCAATAGTGCGAAGCATTGTCATATAATTGTCAATTCAATAGTCTGACCATCAATTCTCAATGTTTTAAAGAATTTATGCCGCTCAAACAACACATTCTTCTTTTCTTTACAGTAGTTTTCATATTGAGTAATTACAGCGTCATATGTCGACGTTTCAGTAGATAGTCCAAACGTATTAAAAATAGCCAAACCTTCATCACCAATCAAGTTGAGTAAAATTGCTATTTTAACTTTATCTGCTTTTTTATCCTTTTCAGTTGCTAAAAGATAGTATTCCAATTTCTGCTTCCAATTTTTCCAGTTTTCTGCAATACTACCCCTGTTACAAACAGTGTTACCACATAATTAACTGCCCAAAATTTTTTTGGGTTATTTACTGGCAATTGGCTAAATATTTTAATCAATTATACTCCTATCCACTGATGCTGCAGGGATAGGCTTTACTTTGGCTTTTGTCTGTGTACTGCCATGAACCATCTACAGAGCTACTACTATTATATTTCTCACAACACACACATAGAATTCACAGATGGGCCTTTGCTCCACTGGGAGCTGAGAGCAGCATGTTTAGTGGCTGAAGTTTTTTTTTTGTTTTATTTCTCACAGGATATTAAGTCTTACTGCCGTGACATCCCCGGAGACTTTCCTTACCCAATAATCTCAGATGAGACTAGAGAGCTGGCTGTGAAGCTGGACATGCTAGATGAGAGAGACCGTGATAACGAAGACACTGCGATGACAGTGAGGGCTCTGTACATTATTGATCCCAACAAGCGACTCAGACTGTCAATGGTTTACCCAACCTCTACTGGCAGAAATGTTGAGTAAGTTTGAATTTTAGTCTCTATAACTGAATATATTTTTACAGTTCTTTCAGTTTGTTCAAAATAAAACTACTCCTTTGAGCCAATTTCTTTCCATATATGTGTCTATATAATATAAAACACTGCAAATTAATTTGTACAAAATATTGGTTTATTAACAGAATCTAATATTTTTTGAGTGTACTCCACTCAAGACATTTCAACTCATATTTGTGAAAAACCTATCTACCCAATTGTGTATGTGTATGTATAGTAATGTTATTTTTTAAGGAGTAATTTGGAAGAAGGAAAATATTTTATGGAAAGTTTAAATACAAACAAGTGTGGGAAAAAAGGGGAGTGTGCCAGTAAATGGAACAGTAAGGGAGTGTGGCCACTAAGTGGATTACCAGAGAGAGATGCCACAAGAGATGAAGTTGTTTAGAATTGCTTGAGAAGAGAGATGATGATGGATGGTAGAGCTTTGTGTAATTATAAAGCAGTTTTTTACATTACTCATCAAATAGTTAATTATGATGGATGCAAAATCTAAGGAAAACCATTGAGGCAGAATTATAATTTGGAATGTAAGGATCCACAAAGCACACTACTTGGACTAAAACAAGACAAATCGAGGGGGAAAACATTTTGTGAATAAATCAATTATTAATATAATAAAAGTTATAAAATTATTTAATGTTGAAAGCTTGGTTCTCAAGGACCGCCCAAGTTTAAAAATATAAATTATTCTTATTTATAATATTTAGTAATTTGCTAAAATATTACAAAATGGTGCCCAATATGGGGCTTTTTAATTTTTTTTTAAAACTACTATAACAGTATACCATAGTATATATTCATCATAAATGAATCAATATGGCGATATTATTTACATTTTGACAGGCCTGATAATTATATTATTATTGATTAGTTTGTAAATTACTAACAAAAAATTGATTGTGAAGTAAAAAACATCCTATCAAATTACCGACAGTAGTTTGCCATAATTGTTTTGGTAACAAGGTTTATTCTTTGGAACAGTTTCCAACAAAATAAACATTTATTCTTACATCAGACTGTAACATAAATATAATAATTTAAAACAAACACACACGATAGGAAATGTTTTCTTCCCATTTACTTTTTCTTCTATTTCCCATTTAGCATGTCTGACAATCAAGTATCCCAGTTAAATATTGAATTTAGTAGATAAAACTGATTTCTATTAGCAATGTTTCTCTTATTCCATTCTGATTTTTATTTACAGTGAAATTTTGAGAGTGATAGATTCCCTGCAACTAACAGACCGATTGAAAGTAATCGCTACCCCTGCAAACTGGGTGGTAAGTGTGAATTTCTGTGAGAATTTATTCAATAGTCTATTGGAATTTTATTTAATACATAATTTATCAGTCATATTACTAAGTAATTAAATTATTTTATTATAGCCTGGTGATAAGGTGATGATCCTTCCTGAAGTTAAGGATGAAGACTTACCCAAATTATTCCCAAAAGGAGTAGATAAAGTTTCAATGCCATCCGGTATTAACTATGTAAGAACCACAACTGATTACTAAGGAATAATAAAGTGAATATGGAATTATTCTAAATGAAATAAACACTGGGATAACAAATATCTACATTAAATTTTCCTATCTATGTGATGCCATTTTGTTAGTAATTGAATAAAAGAACAGTGGAAGCAAACATTGTAATAAACTAAAATTTTTCTGCATTTAAATGTATTAATTATCAATAAACAATGAGCAATCTCCACTGCTTTATTTACCAAATTGTTTACCTAGAAAGCATTATTAAAATTATAATATTTCTGTAATATTTCAGTCCATTGGGGGGAGTAGGTAGGTTCAATACTCCAACATAGTACATTTAGTATCAACTAGCCAGTTTCCAATGGTTATGCAAAAGACAATTTGTCAGTGTCACACTCCACCCATCAAATATTATCTTTATAATCCCAAATATAAATCTATTGACTATAATTCAATTATACTATATTTTAAAAAATCATCAATTGTATTAATATATTTAAAAAATCTTCACTTTCTTATACTATTGATTATGTTACCAAATTAAAGATCTGACTTCCTCAATAATATGTATCATGAATTAGGACTTTAACAGACTACAATTATGTAAAATCATTTCAACTGTCAATTAGTGTATTCACAATTTATTTGTAACGCCTGTTTCATAGAGAGAGATGATATTTTGCACGAAAGTTGTATTTGGTAGTCCAGATAAATTTAAAAGAAAACCAGTTTTATGTAAGATAATGAAGGGTTAATTATTAATAGTTACTTGAAATTAAAAAGTAAATATTTGACAATAATATTAGGTAGAAAATCAAATTAAATATCTCACCATCCTGATTAATAATATGTATTATGTGTAGAGGCTTTTGTGGTCTATTATCCCAAAAAGTGTTAGTAAAATAGTTTTCCCAATCACAGGAAAACCCTTCATTGTGTGGTGTATCACACTTGACTTATTTTTTAAAAACAATAAACGAAATAAATGAATCCATAAATTTAATTATTGTTAGTAACCATTTTTAAGTTAATCAAATTGACATTTCAGTACTGAAGTGATGATTGACACTTCAAGTAAATCTAAAGGCTGTTTCCTTGACATGATGTTCTCTGGGTTTTCAGTAATAGTGGAAGAACACAGAAACTGTTTATTCTTGGGTATTGAAATCAAGTCATCGAATAGCTTATTCATGACTTAATTATTAACTGAAATATGAAGGACAAATAATATTTAAATATTTGTGCAATGTATGATTCAAGACATTAAATGTAGATACATTTTTACTGAATTTTAAAATTATTTTAAAATTGGGGTGCATCATAAAACATATTTTCATAAATGCGTTTTTTCCTCAATTTCATTAAACAAAAAATTAAACAGTTACTGATGAAACGGAAATGTGATACTTTCCAGGAAAACCACCTCAATAGTGAAGAGATTCCTACAATTTTAAAATATATTTTATTTTTATTTATTAAGACGTAAAGCAAAAGGAAGGGAACTTTATAATGACACAGTTAATATTAAGATAACAGTTTATTTTAAGTTATAATATCTCAGGGTTCAATGAGTAGTTCTCATGCATAAAGTTATTAATAAGAAAAATTACCAATGACTACTCGGATGCTAAAAAACTTAATGGTTCATAATTCATTCATTTTTGTGACCATAAATTATTTTAAATTTATAATTTTGTTCTACCCAGTCAGGGTCAAAAGTATTGAGGCACATGAAAACTTGAATTAAATTAGCAAATATTTTTCTAATTAAAATTGGAAGGTAAATAATATTAATGAACCTGAAGTATAATAAACTCACCAAATATAGATTGTGAATGAGTAAGTGTACAATAGCACACAATTAAGGGTTTCGAAGATCTTATTAATTACTCTCTCTTGGTTGACTTCTTCAGTTTTATTGAATTATTTTATTAGCATATACATTCACAAGCCGTTTCTCCAACACTTTCATAAAATCATTATTTTTTTTATTACACGGTAATAATTAATTAGTAACTCTTATTAATGTTTTATAGAGCTGAAAATATTTTTCATTTCTTTAAGTAAAAATATTGAAGCTAGACATAAAATTTCATTTTAATAAGTCAAGCAGAGAACTCACAATTGCCAGACAGATACAGAAATATATAAGCATCTCTGATTTTGAGAAGGATCAAAGAAAACCAAAATTATGGGCAGAGATGCATGATGAATGAATTATGAACCATTAAGTTTTGTAGCATCCGTGTAGTCATTGGTAATTTTTCTTATTAATAACTTTATGCATCAGAACTACTCATTTAACCCTGAGATATTTTAACTTAAAATAAACTGTTATCTTAATTTTAAACTGACTAAGTGTGTAGCTGGTCAAAGGTGAGTCTTCGAAAGCCCATGGCTAATTAAGGCCTCGACTCACCAAGCGAGGTCTCACAAATGAGAGAAATGTCATGACCGGGAATGTTGATGGGCTTCAACCTACATGTGGTGTGCTGTTTCCTACGTCTTTCAATTCTTTTTCTTCTAATTGAGCAGCATGTAATTTTTGAGTTTTCTGGGACAGCATGCATGAGGCATCAGCCACGACGTTGTCCTCGCCCTTACAATAAGGAATGTCTGGAACGCGGCTGGAGCTTTATTGGTCTATGATATTTCAAAAATGATTACAAATAATAACATTAAAAGGTGGCATGACCAGATTATGTCTTATGCAAACGAGAAAATTGTAATAGCACTAATTGGAAACTAATGCGATCTTGCTACACAGCATCAAGTACCTTTGCACGAAGCTTTTGATAAAACCCAGGGGTTATTTTCTGAAACTTCGGCAAAACTTAATATCAACGTTCAAGAAGTATTTGTCCAGATAACGCAAGAAATTTATTACCTTATCAAAGAAGGTACTTATAGTCTAACAAACGATTCTCATGGAGTCCGGTTAGACCTTTCCAGTTTATCTGATAGTGATCAAATCTCTTCTGTAAAAGGCCTAAAAAAAGCGAAAACCAATTGCTGTACCGGCTCTTGCTCGTAAGGTCACCACAACTTTTCAAATATAATGCATTATTTGTCAGGTACGCAAGGTTTTATTTTTTTTAAAGAGTAACAAATTACTTAAACAAACAAATAATAAAATGTTATATCCGTGAGTTAAAATAAGGGAAACTAGGTTTAGTAACAAATAATGTATATTTAAAAATAAAGGAATCTTCAAACAAATAGAATAATTCACTACAGTACTGGGAAATTATACATATGGTAATTAATAAGAAGAGGTTACAGTGAGGTTCCTAGACATATAAAAGCTCTCTTTTTATCATTATACTACTTTATCATCCTTATTTACCATTCTGGCATATTAGTGGAATAAAAAATTATTTACAAAAACAATACACATTTTCTTTTTTTATGTAATCATAACATTTCTTTATTTTAATCTTTATTGTCACCAAGATATTGAAAGTTTTTTGGCATTTAAATAGAGTTTTTGAAAACAAATGGAGTCAGTATGGATCCTATATTATATCATGATACATGATACATTTATACACTACCCAGACAGGCCCTAGAGGTACGGATTGAAGTCGAACACTTGCCGAAGGTAAATCGCCAGATTGTGTTCTAATCACCGGTAAAATACTTCAACAACTGCCCTGCAAAGCATTGGTTCTGCACACCAAGCACAACCCTGTTGAATTGAAATATGAAATTAAAACAATGATTTTAAAACCCAATAAGTCATCTCACTTACCTGAATATTTGTCTCTCCCTATTATCTCCAATCTTTAAATCCCGGTTTTACCACAACCTTACTTCTCTTCGGTGTAGACGGGGCTACAATTTCGAGTTAAAGTTTCCGATACTTGTTTGCTGTTTACGGCATTATATGTTTTAGATATTTAGCAACAACAACCATACTAGTAACCGAACGCGGGACATGATGTAATTAGTGGGATTACTTACAACTCGCAATCATTAATATAAGAGTGAACCTTGTCTGTTTCATTGTGCCATTTTAGTATAGGAATCCGTATTACTCATTTTTTTTTTATTTTAAACATTGTTAATTGTCATTTAGCGAAAAGCCCCCCCCCCGTTTCTACACTGGAGTCACTGGGAATCCCTCGGGGCATGGGAGCTCCTGGGCAGATTTTTTTTGTATATATTGGATGTTGGCTCCAGTGTGAACTATACTCATAGAGTGAGCGGAGTCTTGTAGAAGGTATGAATGAGTTCTAACTCAGAATTAGTTAGTAATGCTTTGTGAAGCTATCTGAACAAACAACTCGACTGAGATGCGAAACGAGCCCCCCTCCCTCCACTCAATTGTTAGGCCCCACTTAATAGCTTATCTGTTGAGGTGCGGTCTGGCCTCGCTGCCAGTATATATACTGGCCTGAGTGTACAGTGAAAATTTGCCTTCAAGTGAACATCAGTCGAAATGAGGCTAGGAGCTTTAATACCGAAATTCAAAGCTAATTCTACCTTTGGGGAGATCGATTTCCATGAATGGTCTGGTGACTCGTAAGTGAACACTTGTTACTTTTTGTCAGTAATATTAATAAGTTACATATATGTCCTGCTAATTTAACTGTTATTAGCGAGTACATTTTAGTAAAATATTTTATGTAGTTGATCCAAGGATCAGTATACTTACCATTTAATTTCCATTATATTCAACAACTTTATCATTATTTTTTTTTTCCAATGATTCGAACTAAATTATGTATTCATGTAATACATTCATTAAAAAAAATATAAATGTGGTAGTAGACAGGCACACGAGTTTCTTAAATACTCATTAATGTAAGTAAATCCATTGACATCGGTTGGCATATTAAATACGTGAATTTTATTGCTGGCTCCCAATGATTTCTTGGAACATCTTCAAATTTCTTATCGCTTCGCTGTCTTTAATTTGTCTTCAACTATTCGATCTTACAGTAGCGTGCGAAATATTCACGAAATATACTTGAATTATACCAGATAATAGGTAAGGGTCCGTTTTTTATTTATTACGTCAGTTTTATTTTTCTCGTGTACTCCCCGTTATTACATCTTCATAAAAACATGTTATACTACATATTCTTTCGCGGAACTCACCTTAGTACCTGTTCAAAAAAAGAGCTTCTCATATTCTTCAAGCATTCTGAATTCTATGATATGAAGGTTCTGGGTTCGAATCACTTCATGGGCGGTGGATTTATTTATTTCCACATATAGAAGTGGGTGGTTCCCGATAACCTAGGCGCTGTATACGGTTCTGAAAGGGAACTAGTTTATCCTAGGACCATCAGTAGCCTCAATTTTTCAATATATAAAAAAAAATGTTTGATAAATCAATTATGTAAGTACTAAAATTCGAAACAAATAACTATCAAAAAAAATTGTCAGTTGGGTTAAATAGAATTAAACGATATCTCTGAATTTCTTTTTGCGTTTTTGT
Organism: Acanthosoma haemorrhoidale; assembly: GCA_930367205.1. Classification (NCBI taxonomy): domain Eukaryota; kingdom Metazoa; phylum Arthropoda; class Insecta; order Hemiptera; family Acanthosomatidae; genus Acanthosoma; species Acanthosoma haemorrhoidale. The sequence goes on from OV884014.1 coordinate 47,313,066, forward strand.
CTTTAATCTTTCTTTAACAATGGATAAAAGTTTAAATGAAAAAAAAGCTTCACGCCTCAGAGCCAAAAGAACTCCTAGAAGTTAATATTAAATATTAAAATATAAACGAGACTGACTATTAATTTTTTTATACTTACAGTTTGTTATTCACTGTATAAGTTTTAAATTACAGGCCAAATGGGTCATTACGACTCCGTTTCTCTTCGGGATCAGTATTTATCTTGATTTGATTTATTTATAATTATTATATTATAATTGAATTTAAATTTCATTTTCATATGGTTCAAGTAGCATTTACAGTTGGTTTTCCGATTGATCCAATAGCTCTTCGTATCAGTAAAAACTGTATGTATATTATATTTTTTAAGTGATATAAATCTTTAATGGAAGCAAATTTCAATCTGTCCTAAGAGGCCCATAGATAATTGTGATAAAAAATCGCAGACATACCATATTTACAAATTTATATTTCCTCTCTAAATCATAACATATTTACAATATGTACATCTATACATATCCCCTTCCTCGATTCATCCGCAGAATTGTCACCTTCCTGGCTATGGAGGTGGACTTGCGTACATTAAAAAAAAAAACATTGTTAGTAATCTAGAAAATACCTGAGCCTTAAAAAGTAACCGTTTACTTGATCGACTAACTTTCACAACACTGGAATCACAGAACATCCCAGATCGGCATCTCTGGAGATTGTTACCTTCATCAAGACTTGTAATGTCAAACCCACTCACTGGATGAAGTACAATACAAGCACATCAAATGTGTAAAGAGTAAAAGTTCCACGGATCTATTCTTTACATTCTGTCCGCATCGTCTGGATGGGGACTCATTGAAAACGGAAATTGCCAATGAACTAGAATGCCTACAGAGAAAAGTATTTGTTCTTCGTCTAATAATATAACTGTTTACTTGTGTATATTTGCACTAAGGGGTGTCCGTTAAGCTTTTGTCCCTTCACTATTCTTTCATTCACACAAAATATCAACAAATACTAGACGCTTTGCGTGTTTAAGCGTCATGAAAGGCTACAATAAAAATAAATATATATATAATTACAAAAAACAACATGTATACTAAATTTCGTGTGTTTAAAAAATATAACAAACCTCAGGTATTTGTCCAATCTATTTATTATGATAAATCATACGTCATAAAATTCCAAATTTTTATTGATAGTCGTTAAAATTTTACTTTGTATTATATTTTTTAAATACACAAATTTTTGCATCCGTCTTGTTTCTTTAATGCGACTATATATATATATATATATATATATATATATATATATATATATATATATATATATATATATATATATATCTTTTTTCTAAATTATAGTCCTTGAAGATACCTGAACGTTGACTGTTTAATGATATTATATAAAAAAAGAATCGTGAAGAAATTAAAGCTTAATGAACAACACATATTGTAAATATAAACACGTAAATGTATCTTTTTAAGCATCAACGCTTTTGAAAATTATAACATAACCATATATACTGTAATTTATTATCTTTTTTTCAAATGGGTCTGTCTGTCTGTCCCCTTATTGTATGCATCATCGAACCATCGAATCACTATTCGATCACTAGTCAATCACAGGCTATGTTAATATTACCAAATTTTAATGAATTCTTGTAATGATAGTTTTAAAAGACAAAATGCTAATTAGGTATCGTTATGTCGGTATGTCCAGAGGTTTAATTGATTACCCTTTTTAAGATAGACTTTTTTTTATCGCCTATAATTTTTCATGTAAGAGACTCCCAAAGATGAGAATAGCCGGGGGGGGGGGGCAACAGAAGGTCTAGTGATGTACTAAATTGAATTAATAAGTACCTAATTGGTTTTATTGTCTACGTTTGAGAAGGCAAGGTGCTAAACTAGGTCGTTCTATTTATTGAAAATGTCGAAGCGGTGGTGGACTGTAAAACATTCTGTCTTGCTCCTTCAGAATATGATGGCATCAGAACGGATCAAAACGGAATGTATGGGGCTCGTTCACAAGGCTTTGGCCTTCTAAACTCAAGGTTTGCAACAAAACATATATATTGATGAAACATAATATACAATCCTAAACGACAAACTATGCGGACACCCAAACCCACTGGTACAAACAGTTTTCTTCTGTGACTTTCCTGGTTTGCGTGAACCTTAGATTCAAGTACGTAGTTTTCTTTAGTAAGCTAACGTCTTGATTACACGATTTCTTTGTTGGCCAATCATAAATTTATAAATGGAATCAAATATAAATTTTATCGGCAGTATAGAAAATAGCCTTGAGTTTTTTTTTTATTGATTAAATAACATCACCACCACTCACTCATGAGAGTGATTGACTTATTAAAAGTTACGCAATCGTTACGTTAAATGGTTTGTCCAATGATAACGTCATATTATGCAACGTCTAATTATATAATCTTACTCCTGCACTTTTACAGTGTTAAATTACAGTGTATCTAGTGATTATAAGTTTAGTTATTTTTTATGATAACAATTGTCGAGCCCTATAGGAATGGCACTACGTTGTTTTCAAACTACTTTTTTTTTTAAGGTTTATTACTAGCATTATTTACAATGTTGCTCAGACGCACAATGGCTTTAATGTAAAATGATACATGATGCTTAGTCACTGATTTTGTATACATGTTTGCAATGTATATTTCTTTTAATCCCAATGTAATTAACAAATGATTGAGTTAACATTAGGAAACACATAACCAAACCCTACACAATAAATAAATAAAATTATTAAGTAAATAGTAAATTTAGTTATCTCTACCTTGGGGTGTAAATACTGCTGGTATGTTTGTTAGCATGGGTGAGATCTTGATGTACCTATGGGTAGTTACTAGTTATCCTCATACTTATGTTCTGTACCACACCAATTTTCTGAAATTTGAGGCACACGTGTAACTCCTAAAACTGGTGCTGCGAATGTCATTGTGGGGCAGATTATTGCTTTATATAATCTAATTTTGTTTTCAAGTGACAATTTTGATTGTCTGTTGAATGGTGACATGTTACTTATAAGATTTTTGGTTCCGGTGGATTTTTAAATGGTCTTAGATTCGTGGAAGTTGGGATTTTTCTTAGGATAAAAAATAAAGGGTTAATATTGGGTCTACATTTGGTCAATACCATGCCTCCGTTTGAAGTTTGTTCAGTTTATTGAAAAAAGTGTTTTTTCATGTGTGCCTATTACGTGGCAGGAATCAGTTCCTGTGTCCTATAACGAACGATCTTTCGATTTTGGAGGAGTTGAGGGATGTTAGAGATGTATAAGTTGAATAGTGTAGGAGAGGAACAAGCCCATTAAAGAACACCTACTGATAAGATATGAGTTGTTGAGGGTATATTGTTTGTCGGGTTATAAAAATACCTATTAAAAACTTAGGAGTGGATCAGTTCTATCAGATAAGGGGGGAATTATAATTTTATGAAACAACCCTGAGTGTGACATAATCACTCTTTTCTTAGAAAGCTTTAGTTTCATAATCAGATAATCGTGCAAGCTGTATGGTGTAATCTAAAACCAAACTGCTCAATAACACAGACCTACTAGAAAAAAATGTTAGGTGCCTAGGATTTTCGACCTGATTTAAGCTTTATTCGGCGTGCTGAATCTAAATATGAAATCAGTTTTTCTCTATCTGCTCTACTTTTTTAGATCAGTTTTATTTTTTTTAAAGGGCAGTTATACACGAAATGTCCAGGTCGAACTCTATTTTGTGCAGTTCTAAATCACATATACAAAGATTGGTTCCTGTATTTTGCCCTGTTGTCATTCTTCTAATCTCACCGGAGATCTCAACTTGTCAAAAGAAGCTTCTGAATTACTGGCTTATTTTCCTTGGCCTATTTTCCAAGGACAAAAAATTGGTAGAACAAGGAACTAAAATTACCTTTTACCTTAGAAGATAACTCCTTACAAGATACTTACAACATAACCTTATAAGATGTTTATTTTATTGATTAGTTGGTGCGTGCTGTTCTCTCACCCAGCCGACTTTACTCCTGTCTGTACTACGGAGTTGGGAAGGATCGCAGTTCACAAACACGAGTTCTCCAAGAGGAACGTCAAGCTCTGCGCACTCTCCTGCGACAAGCTGAAAGCACATACAGATTGGGTGAATGTGAGTATACATTTTGAATTACATTCTTTTAGTTTACCTATGAGGGATCAGTTCCACAAATCCATGAGCTGGTGTCGTCTTTGAATTTGTGTAGAAGGAAAGAAAAAGCTCTACTCCGCCAAACACATCTTTATGTAAATAAGTGATAGCATCTCCTAAGAAAATTTGAATTTATTTTTCTTTTATTATTTAGAAGATATGTTTTTAATTTTACTGGAATAAAAATTGTTTACATCAATTTTTTTTTCAAAGCTCTCAATTTGAAAAGGGGAGAATGGGGAAAAATAAAATGGAAATTATTGGAGTGAAAGGGATCCTTTTATTATGAGCGACGTATTTGAAGGTTGGATCCACACAACAACCACAAAAAACAATTTAGCTTATAAATTGATGTTGCATTCTTTTCAATGCTACGTCAATTATGAGCTAAATTGTTTCTTTTATTATATTTTGTAAATATTTAGTCACCGGAAGTTCTGGAGCCGTTCATGTTTTCTCCTCTCATGGTCTGAGCCTCTCTCGTGATCTCCTTTAGCCTCCACTGTTACATTGGGGCGATGAGGATGCAGTAGTTGCGTGGGGGAACTCCCAATACTGCGGGAGAATTGGGGGATCCGTGGACTATGGTTATATGTTTGCTTAAATTGCATAAATACCGTATGAGTGAAAGAGTAAATGTGAATTTGTAAATACAGTATCAATGTGAGCATTTATAACAATTAACTATCTTCTATAATAATGTCCTTCTATGGCAGACTGCAATTCTTATTCCTGTTGATTGAATAAACAAAAATAGTTAAATAAAAATATACTACCAAATAAAACAGAAGTAAACTTAATGTTTACAAACTTTAATTGTTTTGTTAAAAAGGCAATTTGTCATTATGATAATGATCAATATCAAATTCATTGAAGTGATTTGATAAAAAATATCAGTTTCAAAGCCTGCAGAAAGTGTAGAAATATTACTTTAGGCATAACTATTTTACAAACTTATCAAATGTATGGGAGAAAACTGATATTTTTTATCAAATCACTTCAATGAATTTGATATTGATCATCATCATGACAAATCGCCTTTTTAAAAAAACAATTAAAGTTTGTAAACATTTAAAACATTAAGTTTACTTCTGTTTTATTTGGTGGTATATTTTTATTAACTATTTTTAGGAGCATTTCTGACGATATCGAGGATGCCTGGTTTTAGATATTTAAGAGTTTTTCTGTAGTCCTCATTATTTTTATGCATAAAAATTACCCTTTTTCGTTTTAATCTAATATTCACGTACCTTAAAAAGTACGGTGGTTGTAAACTTTTTAAGACTTTCATTGTGGTTTGCAACAACACTGTAACTTTGGGTGGTACCTTGAAGTTCTTGATGTTGTGTAAGTCTTTCATCCACTCCTTACCCGGTAATTCTTCAAATCAATTACTAGTTTCGACGTTGAATTTAATGTTTGATCCTGCCCTTTTGAATGGTCCAGTTTTCATTTATTTTAAGTCAAATCTTCGCAAGTTGAGCTTGTGGCAATCAACGTTATAAATAATGAGGTTACTATTAGCACTACTAACAAAATAGTTTGACTATAACATAGATAAGAAGTTTATTTACCAGTAGACATTAAGAGATAAGTGAGCGGCAACTACTTCCAGTCTCGCTGCTCCCCAGAGCCAAATTTATTTGTTTCGTCATCACCCCCCTCCATGGTCTGATCCTGTCGAGTTTAGTCCCTCAAAAATTTGGGAAAAAACTAAAAACTACCAAAAAGGTATATTTAATAAAATGTGAAGGTATGTCATGAAATATTTTGTATTTTTAGTCAGCCGCGTCTAGGTACGCTTTGCTGCCTAGAGCGATCCCCGATTTTCCGCCCTTTCTAAGTCAATCAAAATGAAGAGTGGTTTTAAACAATTACTGAAGATAAATAAATAAAAGTATTTTTTTCTGTTTAAACATATTGTACACATAATGATAAAATGTTAGCGTGTTTATGTATTTCTTTTTCTTTTTGTATTATTAGAAAAGGTCATAAATGGCATCGTCGAAATTTATATCATTTGTTAGTTGTTTTTCTATGGAAAATATCGTTGGATCGCGGTTCTAACACCAGTCCAATGGCTGAATATTTATATGGCCATCGCCAATTCCAAATTTACCAGGGATTCGTTATCTTTTTTCACTGATAAGGAGTAAAAACTTTAACCATATACTCTTTGCCCCTCCTTGGACCTTGCTCTCAATTTTACTTTTGTGTCCTTGAGATTTAGATCCATCCTTGATAATCAAGGGGTGTAGGCCACTGAATACTGCCATGCTTGTTCTACATGCCAGCTTACTATTCATTAGAGACAAGGAGTTAACAACCTAGTCAATTATACAGAAGTTAATTTCATTCCGCAGCATTCCAGTGTGACTCATTCGTGTTAAGAGGTAATTAAAACAGGCCATAATTTTTACAGGCTGGCCATTTATGGCACTAATGCCTCGATGTTACCGCTTACATAGGGCTTAATTGCTTTGGCAATTACTAGCAGATTTTAGTTCGCGTCGGCCCCAAATAGTTCAGCTTTACCACTCGGGCAAGAAAAGGGTGTGTTGATAACTCCCCGAATCTGAGCCCATAAAATCATTAAACCCACATAATAAAACATACTTTTATTTTCAACTCATTAAATTAGAACAAGGATACTCCAGGCAAAAAAATACAGGGTTCTTAAATGAAAAACCTATTGTCACTTATACTTTACAATCATTAGTTGACATCATTACTGGTTGGTAAAGGTTCGAATTGTTGACGCTATCTGATTGCAAGGTAAAAGTAAACCCACATTTATTTACTTATTTATAAGTGCAGGTGTGATTGGAGCTGTCACTCTATCTATTAATACTTTTTATCAATTTTTAACAGCCATCAATCAATCTAAAAGATCGTGTGTGTACACTGATGGCCCACAAATGCAAACATAATGTACAATTATTTCACCTCCCATTTCAGTTTCAATTCAAGCAGGAAATCCATTGAGCGCTTATTGCCCCTGATTCAAAATAAAAAAAAATTAGCTATTGAAATTAACAGCATAGTATAATTATGAAGAAAAAGCAAAATCATAATAAACTAATAGAAATTATCATATTGGACAGTAAACAAAAAAAAAAATTCATAATTTATTTTGTCAACACTATTCAAGTAGATTTATAATAGGACCACTGTGATTCCTGTATTTAGGCCTACAATTATTATTAAGTTTCCTGCCCTCATCATTAGCTGTATTATAATTAGATTTATTATTACCTCTTTTTAATCCATTTACTTCTACGGATTTCTCTTGTATTACTCTCACTTGTTCCTTTGTAGTTTCACATGCTTTTACAAAATCAACCACTTTAAGTAAATCTAGTTTACTTTCTCTTAATATTCTTTCTTGTAGCCCTTGATCTGTTAAGTTTAAAACAATTTGATCCCTAATTAAAGATTCTAACTGATCACCGAATTCACAGTTTGCTCCAATAGTGCGAAGCATTGTCATATAATTGTCAATTCAATAGTCTGACCATCAATTCTCAATGTTTTAAAGAATTTATGCCGCTCAAACAACACATTCTTCTTTTCTTTACAGTAGTTTTCATATTGAGTAATTACAGCGTCATATGTCGACGTTTCAGTAGATAGTCCAAACGTATTAAAAATAGCCAAACCTTCATCACCAATCAAGTTGAGTAAAATTGCTATTTTAACTTTATCTGCTTTTTTATCCTTTTCAGTTGCTAAAAGATAGTATTCCAATTTCTGCTTCCAATTTTTCCAGTTTTCTGCAATACTACCCCTGTTACAAACAGTGTTACCACATAATTAACTGCCCAAAATTTTTTTGGGTTATTTACTGGCAATTGGCTAAATATTTTAATCAATTATACTCCTATCCACTGATGCTGCAGGGATAGGCTTTACTTTGGCTTTTGTCTGTGTACTGCCATGAACCATCTACAGAGCTACTACTATTATATTTCTCACAACACACACATAGAATTCACAGATGGGCCTTTGCTCCACTGGGAGCTGAGAGCAGCATGTTTAGTGGCTGAAGTTTTTTTTTTGTTTTATTTCTCACAGGATATTAAGTCTTACTGCCGTGACATCCCCGGAGACTTTCCTTACCCAATAATCTCAGATGAGACTAGAGAGCTGGCTGTGAAGCTGGACATGCTAGATGAGAGAGACCGTGATAACGAAGACACTGCGATGACAGTGAGGGCTCTGTACATTATTGATCCCAACAAGCGACTCAGACTGTCAATGGTTTACCCAACCTCTACTGGCAGAAATGTTGAGTAAGTTTGAATTTTAGTCTCTATAACTGAATATATTTTTACAGTTCTTTCAGTTTGTTCAAAATAAAACTACTCCTTTGAGCCAATTTCTTTCCATATATGTGTCTATATAATATAAAACACTGCAAATTAATTTGTACAAAATATTGGTTTATTAACAGAATCTAATATTTTTTGAGTGTACTCCACTCAAGACATTTCAACTCATATTTGTGAAAAACCTATCTACCCAATTGTGTATGTGTATGTATAGTAATGTTATTTTTTAAGGAGTAATTTGGAAGAAGGAAAATATTTTATGGAAAGTTTAAATACAAACAAGTGTGGGAAAAAAGGGGAGTGTGCCAGTAAATGGAACAGTAAGGGAGTGTGGCCACTAAGTGGATTACCAGAGAGAGATGCCACAAGAGATGAAGTTGTTTAGAATTGCTTGAGAAGAGAGATGATGATGGATGGTAGAGCTTTGTGTAATTATAAAGCAGTTTTTTACATTACTCATCAAATAGTTAATTATGATGGATGCAAAATCTAAGGAAAACCATTGAGGCAGAATTATAATTTGGAATGTAAGGATCCACAAAGCACACTACTTGGACTAAAACAAGACAAATCGAGGGGGAAAACATTTTGTGAATAAATCAATTATTAATATAATAAAAGTTATAAAATTATTTAATGTTGAAAGCTTGGTTCTCAAGGACCGCCCAAGTTTAAAAATATAAATTATTCTTATTTATAATATTTAGTAATTTGCTAAAATATTACAAAATGGTGCCCAATATGGGGCTTTTTAATTTTTTTTTAAAACTACTATAACAGTATACCATAGTATATATTCATCATAAATGAATCAATATGGCGATATTATTTACATTTTGACAGGCCTGATAATTATATTATTATTGATTAGTTTGTAAATTACTAACAAAAAATTGATTGTGAAGTAAAAAACATCCTATCAAATTACCGACAGTAGTTTGCCATAATTGTTTTGGTAACAAGGTTTATTCTTTGGAACAGTTTCCAACAAAATAAACATTTATTCTTACATCAGACTGTAACATAAATATAATAATTTAAAACAAACACACACGATAGGAAATGTTTTCTTCCCATTTACTTTTTCTTCTATTTCCCATTTAGCATGTCTGACAATCAAGTATCCCAGTTAAATATTGAATTTAGTAGATAAAACTGATTTCTATTAGCAATGTTTCTCTTATTCCATTCTGATTTTTATTTACAGTGAAATTTTGAGAGTGATAGATTCCCTGCAACTAACAGACCGATTGAAAGTAATCGCTACCCCTGCAAACTGGGTGGTAAGTGTGAATTTCTGTGAGAATTTATTCAATAGTCTATTGGAATTTTATTTAATACATAATTTATCAGTCATATTACTAAGTAATTAAATTATTTTATTATAGCCTGGTGATAAGGTGATGATCCTTCCTGAAGTTAAGGATGAAGACTTACCCAAATTATTCCCAAAAGGAGTAGATAAAGTTTCAATGCCATCCGGTATTAACTATGTAAGAACCACAACTGATTACTAAGGAATAATAAAGTGAATATGGAATTATTCTAAATGAAATAAACACTGGGATAACAAATATCTACATTAAATTTTCCTATCTATGTGATGCCATTTTGTTAGTAATTGAATAAAAGAACAGTGGAAGCAAACATTGTAATGAACTAAAATTTTTCTGCATTTAAATGTATTAATTATCAATAAACAATGAGCAATCTCCACTGCTTTATTTACCAAATTGTTTACCTAGAAAGCATTATTAAAATTATAATATTTCTGTAATATTTCAGTCCATTGGGGGGAGTAGGTAGGTTCAATACTCCAACATAGTACATTTAGTATCAACTAGCCAGTTTCCAATGGTTATGCAAAAGACAATTTGTCAGTGTCACACTCCACCCATCAAATATTATCTTTATAATCCCAAATATAAATCTATTGACTATAATTCAATTGTACTATATACTATTAATTACATTACCAAATTAAAGATCTGACTTCCTCAATAATATGTATCATGAATTAGGACTTTAACAGACTACAATTATGTAAAATCATTTCAACTGTCAATTAGTGTATTCACAATTTATTTGTAGCGCCTGTTTCATAGAGAGAGATGATATTTTGCTCGAAAGTTGTATTTGGTAGTCCAGATAAATTTAAAAGAAAACCAGTTTTATGTAAGATAATGAAGGGTTAATTATTAATAGTTACTTGAAATTAAAAAGTAAATATTTGACAATAATATTAGGTAGAAAATCAAATTAAATATCTCACCATCCTGATTAATAATATGTATTATGTGTAGAGGCTTTTGTGGTCTATTATCCCAAAAAGTGTTAGTAAAATAGTTTTCCCAATCACAGGAAAACCCTTCATTGTGTGATGTATCACACTTGACTTATTTTTTAAAAACAATAAACGAAATAAATGAATCCATAAATTTAATTATTGTTAGTAACCATTTTTAAGTTAATCAAATTGACATTTCAGTACTGAAGTGATGATTGACACTTCATTACCTCCAGTGCCAGGTCTACAGTAAGTCATGAAGTGCAGCTGTTTTCAGGTTTATTGTTTATTCCGATCAATGTTCAAGAATTGCTCAATCTTTCCACCCTATAACTTCTTAAAGTGCAGATATTTTAATGGCGTCTTAATTTTTTTTAAAGTAAATCTAAAGGCTGTTTCCTTGACATGATGTTCTCTGGGTTTTCAGTGATAGTGGAAGAACACAGAAACTGTATATTCTTGGGTATTGAAATCAAGTCATCGAATAGCTTATTCATGACTTAATTATTAACTGAAATATGAAGGACAAATAATATTTAAATATTGGTGCAATGTATGATTCAAGAGATTAAATGTAGATACATTTTTACTGAGTTTTAAAATTATCTTAATATTGGGATGCTTCATAAAACATATTTTCATTAATGCGTTTTTCCCTCAATTTCATTAAACAAAAAATGAAACAGTTACTGGTGAAAAGTAAATGTGATGCTGTCCAGGAAAACCACCTCAATAGTGAAGAGATTTCTACAATTTTAAAATATATTTTATTTTTATTTATTAAGACGTAAAGCAAAAGGAAGGGAACTTTATAATGACACAGTCAATATTAAGATAACAGTTTATTTTAAGTTAAAATATCGTAGGAAACAGCACACCACATGTAGGTTGAAGCCCATCAACATTCCCGGTCATGACATTTCTCTCATTTGTGAGACCTCGCTGGGTGAGTTGAGGCCTTAATTAGCCATGGGCTTTCGAAGACTCACCTTTGACCAGCTACACACTTAGTCAGTTTAAAATTAAGATAACAGTTTATTTTAAGTTAAAATATCTCAGGGTTAAATGAGTAGTTCTGATGCATAAAGTTATTAATAAGAAAAATTACCAATGACTACACGGATGCTACAAAACTTAATGGTTCATAATTCATTCATCATGCATCTCTGCCCATAATTTTGGTTTTCTTTGACCCTTCTCAAAATCAGAGATGCTTATGTATTTCTGTATCTGTCTGGCAACTGTGAGTTCTCTGCTTGACTTATTAAAATGAAATTTTATGTCTAGCTTCAATATTTTTTGAATTGAAGAATATTTTCAGCTCTATAAAACGTAAATAAGAGTTATTAATTAATTATTAACAGGCAACAAAACTAGTCGACCATTACGCTAGGGACATTACGGCTAGGACGGGATACTACCACATGCCTCCTCTGGTAGATGCTGAACAGAACCACATGTTTGTATCACCGAAGCAGCTCAAGGCGATTCTTCGCCGGTGTCAGGGAACCGAGCACCAGGGCACGACGGGATACAAACAGTGCTGCTCAAACAAATGCCGAGGAGAGGGATAGTACAACTAGCAAACTTATACAACTCTTGTATAAGATTGCGGTACTTTCCTGACACATGGAGACAAGCCATCTTGTTCCCATTACTAAAGCCAGCCAAGAGCGGAGATCACTCAGCCCACTACCGCCCGATCAGTTTGTTACCCCAGATGGGGAAAATCTTTGAGAAAATTCTTTTGAATTATCTCAAAGATTACTGCTCGGAAAATGACATCATTCCACCAGAACAGACTGGATTTCAATCCAGTATGAGCGCAGAGCATCCCCTTCTGAAGGTACAGTCAGAAGCTAGCCATAACATGAATAGGAACATAGCCACGGCTATGATTTCGATTGACTGCACTCAAGCATTCGACTCGGTGTCTCACGGGGCACTGTGTCAAATGCTCTGCGACTGGGAATGCCCGGAACAACTCTATTCAATTCTGGTTAGCTTCCTGAACAACAGGTCGTTGTGGGTGACAGCTTCTCTGAAGCTGTGCCACTGACCTGTGGAGTAACCCAAGGAGCCATCTTATCCCCTTTACTATTCAACGTATACAAGTCTGAGATTGTTGGAGCCCGGTACAAAAATACCACAGTTACTGCTTTCGCAGATGACATAGCGGTGTACAGTAGCAGCATGAGCGCCAAGGTGGCTCTAAGACAGGCTGAAGTAGCCTGTAACCAGATCAGTGAGAGATTGGGGAGACTCAATATCTCTGTAAACGCGGGTAAGACTGACTGCGTAATTTTTTCTTTTCAAAAGGGAAAAAGCCCGCTACCTACTAGTTACGTAGTAGGAATGGAGGAAAATTCACCAGCCAACAACCTAATATATCTGGGAATTAAAATGGAGAGACGCCTCCATTTTAGTAACCATTTTACGAAGAAGTAAGCAAACACGCATGAAGTCTTACCGGCTTACGCACTTATTGACTTCCCCCAATCTATCACTGCATCTCAAGCTACTGATTTACAAGAGCCTACTCAGGCGTGCTCTGCTGTATGATGCACCGCTTTTTCGTTATCTGACGTATACTACAGCTAAGAAACTCCAACAATTCCAAAACGGTATACTGATGAAAGTGGTCAGAGGTACTTTGTTCGAGCTGCGGAGCAATAGTGAGCTTCACGATATCTTTGAGCTGCCTACGATGGATGAATTCATCCAACGTAGACATATCAAATTTTTTGACTCACTGCAATACTTGATAAACCCGGTGTTTAACACTATAACCCCCGCTCCGTTCCCCCAGCGATGGTAGGACGCTGTCGCGGCTGGAACGCTTTAGTTTTAGGTTCTAGGTATAGTTTTTTTAGTTTGTAAGTTTTTCTCCCATTTTCTAAACTGGAGGTGAGCCCCATCACCTAGATTTGTATTCATTGTTATTTCCTATTAACATCAATCTGATTTATGTAACCCAACTTCCTTCAAATGCATCTTTGCATAGCAGAAAGAGGAGAAAGATTGTCAAATTCTTTTGCTTATATTTTTCATTGTATAAATTCAAGGGGTTTAGAAAAAAAAAAAAAAAAAAAAGCAGAGGAGCGTGAAGGCCTTCCCAAGACTCCGCTTCCTCTTTCGCATGCTTGGGAGGTGACAACCATGTGGATTTGGTAGGTCTCTGGGGTGTTTGTCAATACTGTATAAATAAGCGAGTGAATGAAAATTGTAAATATGGTATGAATAAGAACATTTATCACAATTACTTATTGCCCAATAAGGTAGATTGTAATTCTAACAGAATAAAGAAGTATCTATCTATTTTCCCCCACTCCTAAGGGGCCCATACCCTATGAGCTCCACTCCCGGACTCCTGCCTTTTTCCATAACCTCTCGATTGTTGATCATACATTGTTAATTAGCTGATTTCTGTATTGTTTTTATTTGTTAGAGCTGTCTTTAAAGTTTTTTTGTGTCAGTTTAACTGGATACATTTTCCAAAATGGGAGGAATGTTTATAGCATATGGATGAAATAACAAAATTGAATGTTTTCATATATCTAAGTTAACTTTTCACGAGTAAGTTTTTTAATTTTATTTTCTGTTCAATTGATTATATTCCACACTTTGTTCAAATTTTATTGCGTCTAATTTTAGATTTCTGGTTAGTGATAAATTAAAAGTCAAGTGAATGTAATTAAGATTACATCAGGCTATTGTTGCAGTAATAACGATAAACAGATCTATTATTTCAAAATGGTCTTTGCCTAACTTTAATGTGGGGAGGGGTAGAGAGGGGAGTGGTTAAAGGTAATATATTTTTAGATAAAATTATCTTTATTGTAGTCCCTAAAGGGTTGGTTGTGTAACTGCCTCAGATGCTGATAAATTTAAGCATTGAATACGCATTCTCATAATTACCAAATATGAATATTCAAAATTTACAATCAGTAACAAAGATAATTACTATACCTATCAAGACTTATAACTGCAATCATAGTCGTTATGTGTCAAATACAATTCCATATATTATTGTGTATTAATGAATTCTGAATTAGAAACTAATTTTAATTCCCAAAACCTCATCTCCAAGACTGATTACCCCACATGTCACTGGGTAAAATCATATATACCTAGCATTATTCACTTGACTAAATAAACCGAAATGACATAAAAAAAAAAAGAAAAAATGCTTGGAAAAGTACCTACATAATGGGTGGCAAACATCAATTTAAATATAACTTATAAATTAATAAATAAAATTATCAAAGGTCAAAAAAGTGTCTAAGGCCAAAGTATGTCATAATAAATAATAATTAATACCAAATAAATGATTGTTAAAAATCCAATATGGGTTCTGGATATAAATACTTGTCTAATTTAAGAGCTTAATTTTTGTTGTTCTTAATTGCTTTTTGTAAAATTTAAGTACATATTTTCTTTATTTTTGAGTTTAGTATTATTGCATTGTAGTATGTAGCTTTAATTTTTTTCATCCAAAATCAAATAATTTTGAATAATATAAAATTTTTTTTCAAAAATAAAATTATATGTTGTTTTACCTATCTGAATATTTTATTCAATCAGAATAAGAAATTTGCTTCAATTTTACAAAAGTTAAAATTAGAATATGATTATTCCCTATCCAATAATAAAAAAAATTAAAATCTGAAAATGTTACTAGGTTGGGTCTGGTCTATTATCTAATAAAGAGATGCCACTTTATTAGCCTAAAAAAAGAATTTTAAATTAACTATCTTTCTGTATTGCTAATTGGTTATTGAAAAAAGTTTAATAATGAAAGCATGAGATAAAAATAATATGAGAGAACATGAACTAAACCATCTCTCAACTTAAAAAAAAAAAATACATTCAATTAAGAAATGTCTATCTACTACTTTAATTTTGTAATTTAATGAGCAGTTTCTTATTTTTCACATTCTTTCTTCTTTGATTTTATTCGTTCATGATAAGACTGTAGATATCTTACATCCTGAAAATAAAATAATTAAAATTTAATTTTCAAACAATAAAAATGCTATTGATGCAAAAAAAAAATTAATCTTTTATTTTATATATATATATCCATTAAAAAATATATATATAAATTAACGAGAGCATTAGTAGAAAAGAATTCTTAGTTAAAGAAAACTATTTTGGGAGTGGTAGGGCATCATACCAAAATATAAGATATTTTCATAAATATTTCTTTTGTATAATCAAAGTTTGCAGTGGAATAGATCCTATTAATTATATTGGATAATATTAATAATTATTTCAGCTAACCTGCAAGAGTGAATTTTTTCTTTTGCAAACAATTATCAATAACAGAAGTATCTATACTACAACGAAATTTGACTAGATAATATAATTGAAGGGTTTGCCGTGAGGAGGCAGCTCCATTTTCCCTATTTTTCTTATCATAATTTTATAATTTTTCCACCATACCGACAATAATGAATTCTTGGTATGGTAGCATTTATTCACTATCCTGATGCTGATAATTTATTTTAAAAAAAATGAAGATAAAATATAGGATGTAAAATAAAAATATTTTAATGATAAATCTAATTTGTTTATCTAGTTATAAGATATATTGGAACTATTTATAGAATAATTGAGTAAAAATTGCATCAGATTATAAGCAAGCATAGACAGTTGTTATTTTGAATTGCAGAGGTAC
This sequence comes from Acanthosoma haemorrhoidale, assembly GCA_930367205.1. Classification (NCBI taxonomy): domain Eukaryota; kingdom Metazoa; phylum Arthropoda; class Insecta; order Hemiptera; family Acanthosomatidae; genus Acanthosoma; species Acanthosoma haemorrhoidale. Next base: position 47,329,554 of record OV884014.1, read on the forward strand.
TGAGATGCATATTTTTTTTAATTAAAAAAAAACTTAAAAATATAATCTTAATAATATGTTTATAATTAAAAATTACAGCTCATTCTGTTGTATAAATAGAATTAAATTTATTTTAGTAAAATGCTTTGCAACCTTGATAAAAAGGGGGCTATACCCCTCCCATCAGGGAAATACCATAGTATGCTGGCAATATGTCAAATCTTTCTATCTAATCTTATAAATTGATCAAATTTAATTATAATTTAAATATTTTCTTGACAGAAAAATAGTCGATACAATTTTTAAAAAAAATAAATTCAATAAATCCATAAATGATTTATTTCCCCTACAACCTTTTTATTCTAACGTTCGGCACCTTGAAATTCAATGAAGTGATGTAATATCCCTTTGATGGAATTGTTCAGTAGTAATAGACCTTTCTAGAAAACGTGTGCAATCTAAAAAAACTTAGCCCCATCTACCAACTGTAGGTCTGTAGGTCTTATCTCTATATGAGATATTCCAAGGATTTATTTTTTTACATATTTATAGACTTTCATAAAGAAGTAGCTAGCATGTTCTAAAATATTCTAAAAAAAGAAATGTTGTTAGATAAATAACTTAAGATGACAATGTAGAGCCTAGCACCATCTACCAACTTAAGCGGCAACCTCTCCAGATCTTGTCTATTCGCCCAGATGATAACCTTTTTAAGGCAATTTTAAGGTAACTCGAGATGTTTTAGGATTTAATTTTTAGATATTTATTTTTATAAAGAAGTAGTTAGCCCTTTCTAGAAAAGTTAAGTTTAGTGTGCATGCTAAATATCCAAGGACTGATAATATAGAACCTAGCGCCATCTAGTGACTAAATGTTCTGTAGGCCTTATTTCTTCATGAAATGTGCCACAGATTTATTTTATATAGAATAAATAAACCTATAGCTGACCGTTATTTACCTTTGTAAGAATAGTCCTTCAAGCAGTTTACTTCATAAAATTCTGGTTGGTTTGTGAGTAAAAATCCATTTATAATCAATTATTCCCAATTCAAAATGAGATTACATTTAGAGGGACCTTAACTATCATCCGCTCAGATTGCTTACATAATTTGAAAACATTTATAAACCAAATTAAGTTTTTAGTTAATTTCAAAACGTAATACTTCCGATCGATTTAAAAAAGTAAACCCCGATTAATACATCTTTGAGATTGTATATGGGAAACTCAGCACTGCCTAGTGAGAATGGCTACAAATGAGGAGCTTGCTTATTTACCCCCCAGTCCTAAACTCTTAACATTGGCTGGCAATTACCTTCTAAAATGGTGGACATTTTGTTTGGATGTGAGTTGCTAGAAAAGAAATAGCATAGGATAAACCCTTAGGATTTTTTTTGTTAAGTAAGTATTGGCTTAACTATTCACTAAAGTGTCTATTTGTGTTACGAAAATAATTTTTTCGAGTTACCTTAAAATAGCCTTGAAACGGGTATCATCTGGGTAAATAGGAGTAAGATCGGCTGATCAGTCAAATCATATGTGCTTATTTAAGGCGCGATAATTTGGTGACAATAAACTTGAAAATCTTTGAAATTCCGATTTTGAGCGTAAAAAATTATAGAAATCCTATAATTATGGAGTATTTATTTAGTTTTGAGTTTTGTTTGTTTATATTCTATCAACACATTTACTATAGCTATTTAAGACTTATTAACAGTACACAGAATTATCGTTTACTGAATTATAAGAAATTAAGAAAAACATTTGGCAAGTTCCATCTATAGATATTTAAACCTAACACTGAGGTTATGTTGTAGATTGCCATATTTTCATATGTCATTGATAGGTTTTTGTTTTCTTGGTGATATTTCCATTATAAATGATGATGAAAACTTGATATAAGAAGATTCATAGAAAATAATAGGAATTGGCTTTATATTTCAACCAATTTTGCTGAACTTTCTTAACACATAGTTATGTAAATATTTTCTGAAGGTTTATTTTGAAATCAATGCATCATTGTTAAAAGTAACAAAAGTATGCTAGTTTTCTGTTACAGACATGAATTACCAAAAGGTTCCCTTATTAAGTCCTTTTATTGATTTCTGTAGGCATTATTAAAGTTTTGTGTAGAACTTAGAACTGCTCTGTTAATATCATTTGTTTAATTTTTTGTGAGTATATTTCTCCTTATTACATTATTTAGTTTTAATAATTTATATTTATGTACCCATATGAATTCAGTTTAATTTTATTCTCGTTACCAAAGTCACGTTGACATCTGATAAAATCTATTTATTTAATAAATTGTTAATCAATCATTTAATTTAAACTGAATTGAACTTTAAAGATTTCATTTGTTTTAGTTAGTTGCCTTTTGTGTTAAATCTAGTTGTTTCCTGAGGTACAAACTGATTTATTTTTGAGTATGGTTCTCTCTAAAACATTAGCAAGTGATGGCTAATAAATATTTATCAAGGGTTAGTGTTTCAATCTTTATTGTCATTGAATGTTTGTAAGATTTAACTGAACTCTGCTTTTACTAGTCCAGGTAGCTATTTTAAGACCTGTTTGTGTTTTTTTATTAACCTTTCTAAAATAAAAAACTTCCATTATATTCTGAAATTCCATAGGTCTAAAAATTACCTTTGTCATTGAATTGTAAATCTGCATTATTTATGAATAAGTAGTTCATGTTGTTTTATACTAAATAATGATTATTTAGTACAACAAAAGTAAAATTGGCACAACTTTCCATTTCTATAGTTAGTCAATTTTTATTATCATTGAAATGGTAGACTAGAAACAAAACAAAGACCCATTCTAGACCCTGATAAGTGGTGTTCAGCTTTCTATTATCACAAGATTTGTATAATATAAAGATATTGTTTTAATAATCTTTCAAGAGATTTTTGAAGTACACAAGTAATGGATAAACTCTGTTGGGTATTATATGATCTAAATTTTGTTGAGAAAATAATTGACTCTGATTTTATATTTAATTGTTAAGAAAACTTTTTTCTGGATCTTGATATAATACCTGTAGAAGCATAACCTCTTGATTTATATTCTTAAGAATTATTAATAAACAATGTGTACTAATAGTGTCCCTTGTTGCAACTATTGGGCTACAGTTAACAGTGGTTGTTAAAAGTCAATTTTGCATTATTCACTTATTATTTGATTTTATAAAATAAATGTTAAAATTGTTTCTCATATTTAATTAAACATTGTCTTGCCTTGGACAGTATTGGTTCTCATGTTATAAGTTTATTGTAAGTTTTTATCTGAGTCATTTATTTGTCCCTGCATTTTTAAAAATTTATTAATTGAAGCATTATTTTTCTTTATTTTAGAAGGATGGATGGTATGCAGTTTCTGGTACAATGGGATGAGCATCCTTCACATTTAGCGACCCGCCTTGGATATTTGTTAGAACATCAATCACTAGTTGATGTTACTCTTATGTGCAACACTCATACGTTAAAAGTACACAGAGCCGTCCTTGCTGCTTGCAGTCCGTATTTTGAGGTTGATTTTTATTTTTAAATTTACTTAGGTTGGCTATGAATTGGATTATTTTGATTAAAAAATAACAGTTATATGTAACCCCACAAAAATAAATATTAGCCAAAGTAAGAAATAAGGACAGGGCTGGGATTGAGTGGGAAATTTCACCTGGCCAGAGATCTTGAGATTTTGGGTTCGAGTCCTGGCCTTGTCACTATCTTTTTTCTTTGATTAATTATAACTTCTTGATTAATTATCATTATTCAGTTGTAACATCTTATGTAATTAACAATTGAAGCTGTTTTCCCCCTGGATTAATATAATCTTTTTGTATTTTTTAAAATTTATTCATTATTTTCTCCTTCCAGGAGATGATTTTTTAACTAATTTTAGTTAAAACAGTCATGATCTAATCTCGTTCTTTATTTAAATAACTAAAAATAATTTAGAATGTACACTTAGTTATTAACTATGTTATAGTGTCTTATAACTCCTTTAAGAAAAAAATTAGTGCAAGACAACAAATCCGGTCCAAAAATAATTATATTTTAATTAATGAATTGAAGAGTTTGTTGGGAGATTGTCTTAGGTTGATAAAATGGCGTTGTTAGGTTATCAAGTTCATTTATGATCAATGTTTCAACATACTGTGTGTGTCTGCATCACATCCTTGTATGAAAATGAGCCCGTTGTCGGCTGTTTTGGGACAACATTTGGGAGAACTGAATTAAAAAATGTGATGAAAACCCTAACAACTCTTTTTCATCAACACTGTCCCTAGGCGAGCTCCCAACATTTTTTTTTTCTTAGCTCTCAAACAAAAATAGGATGTAGGAAAATAGTTAATAAAATTATTTGCATGATGGGTGCCTTTCACTAAGGGGAGTTCCATTTAAAGGAAGTATAAGAAGGATGTGGAGTGTGGGATGCCTAAAAGGGTGGGTGGATTTGGGAAGGTAGTGAAAGATTACCTATAGTGGAGCCTAGGGGTACTAGGCCTTGGGTTTGAAGTCGGCCAGGTCAAACCTGGCCTCGACCCAGTGTAGGGACTGCAATAAGTCAGCTCGCTCCCAACAAACTGTTCAACTCATTTTTATTCTCAAAGCCAGCAATGAATTCGCTTGTAAATATGTATTGTTTTGTGACTTGTTTTCTGTCTTAAACCCACACAGTTTTTCCTCTCTGTTGTTTATTCTACTCTCCACAATTTTGTTATAGCTGTGATTAGTTCAGTGCAGCATCTTTCACTGACCTTTTCTGGTCAAGCTTATGGGTGATCCTAAGCATTATTACAAGCTCGACTCTGTTCTTATTGACTACTCTACTGAGTGACTTAAGATCCCAATGCCCGACTTCTGTATTATTATTGCAATGAGGAAATATCTAAACTGTGCAAAAATGAATAGGAGTATTGTCATTTTCTTATGTAGTTATTTTTTTTATTGCTAATATAAAATTTAAAATTTTTGTATTTTTGGGTTATTAAATTGTATTGTCCAATAATACTCCATTAGATTATTAAACACAGCCACATTTCTTTTAGCAAAGAATTTGATTTTTTTTTTTTTTTTTTTTTTTAAATGTGCAACATCTTTCAATACTTTATATAATGTATTCTGTTAGATATAACCTGCTCACCATTCTGCTATACTATTGATGATATTGTTATGCACTTCAAGTCCAACTGGAAGGGAGTTCTGCTTGCATCTCTTTGAGGTTTAGGAGATAAGAATGGTGGCCGTGGTCTTTGAGCCTTTTTTGCTATTTGATCCACGTGTGTTTGATCGGGTTTAAACCTGGGGACAGTGGAGGGAAAGGTACCCCCCAAATCTCTAACTGTTCTCCATCTCTAATTTTATTAAGGGGTCCGGCATTGTCATCATAAAAGCGGAATTTTGGATCAATTAACCCCATGGTGTGTTTTAATCTATTCAACATAACAAACCGTTGTCATGGTATGATCAATTATTTGGAGTATAGTGGCCGCAGTAAATAAAATAAATGCTCTAAAGAGCATATTATGCCAGTTTGTCTTCCCTGACATTGGAGCAGAAAAGAACAATTATTTGTTGACAAACTGCTTAACCATCATGTTCAGTTTTGTCATTAATCCCTAATTTATAAACATTATTAAACCTAAGGTACTGGTATAATAATAGTAAGATTTCAGTAGTACTTCTGACTTTTTAAAAAATTTATTTCAGTAATCCAATAAAAATTTAAAAGTTTCTTAAAAAAATAAATAAAAATAATTCAATAATGCTCCTCTGTTACAAATATCTCTAGTCATTTTTATACCGTTTATATGTAGGACGAGAACAAAGGGTAGACAAGAAGCAAGTGGAAAGAGAAAAGTCAGTCCCTATGGAAGGGAAGAGATGATAAAGGAAGGGGATCAAAGAGTAGAGAGGTCTGGAGTGGAGTCAATCAGAAGAGAAGAGTATTTTCTGATTAACTTTCTGCCTTATCAACCTTTAACTGTTGCTTATTTTCACATCTTTGCGTTGTGTTGTCTTGTGTGCTATATGGAGATTACTCACATTTCTGGAAATTCAAAAGCTTATTTACCGGGATTCCTACTCTCATTGTAAACAATAGCTGCTTGAAAAAAAGAATTCTATTTTCATTTCCCTTATAAAATATGGTGAGTGATATGTTCCAGCAGTTTTTCATTACCTTCTAATGGAACTAGGAGCTTTTTTAACTGGATTGTATGAGACTTTCCATTTATCCATCAAACTAGTTATGTTGAAATTAATCGAATCCCTATAGTCGCCGTCATGAAATTAGATGCTTAGGATGAAGGGGATATATGGCATGGTTTTGCCACATACGGGTGGGCAGGGGACCAGTCACTAATTTGTTAATTGCTTAGTTATTGACATTATCGTAGTAAAGAGATCACGTGGATAGAAGAAAAGTAGTGTAGTGCACAGAGTGGCAACAGGGCTTACCATGTATTGCGGGTTCTCAAGCTTCTAATTTCATGATTGCAACTATATTTTATTTATTTATGTTTCAATTTCTTCATCTGAAATTTCCGGCCTGGCACAAGAAAATACGATTCACTAATCTTGATATTAAAATTTTTATTTCAACATCTATTTCCTAATAACACTTGGTGAATTATTTTTATTATCAAGATTGATTCAAACTCGACCATTTGAATTTGGGGATGTAAATCCCTGATTTGATTGAAGTCGCATACAATACTTATAACAAGTGTATTTATTCATGAAGCTTGATTCTGATTTCGTCTTTGTTGGTGTTTGTTGCTTGTAGAAATGTTGGGAAATATTTCAGCTGCTTTAAATACTTCTTTAGTTGTGTCATGCTTATATATATATATATATGCTACAGTAATTGTAATGTATTGTAGCATTTACTGATGTCACTTTTGACAGTAGAATCGGGTGCCAAAGAAAATTATGGATACTTACCTGAATACACCGGCCTCTTGTAACAGTCATCCCTGGACACAGCCTGTTTTGGTCTTTTTGGGTACCTCCCAGTTTCTCGATATCTTATTAGTACTTCAGATAACTTAAAATAATTACTTCAAATGTGAACACAGAATGATGCAGCAAATAAAATGCCCATCTTCAAGCATGGTTGATACTTTCTTATTTTTTCTCAATTAAAAAAAAAAGTGTTTGTAGCTGGTTTACAGTAATGTAATAAGAGGAAATTACCAGAGTGATGAATAATAATTTAAACATTAAATTAACTGATCATATCTTCAAAAAATGTTTATTCCTCCTCTTGCTATTATCATCAATATTGCATAAAATAAACATTGCAACCAATTATTATAATTAGATATTAATATTTATAGAAATATAGTTTGTTGCAATTTTTTCGATGGTGAATCTAATGATAAGTTGAGAGAAAAATAGTGCCATGGCTGAGACTCAAACCCAGGACCTCCTTGGCCATTGTCCAGACAATGTTTGCTGAGCTAATCAATAAAAAATCAAAAGTAAAAACATCTAACTAGAAAAAGATGCATACCCATGAAAAATAATTACTTTGATGTAGACTCAGTATGTATGAGCTTGGTTTGGGTGGTACTATTTTTGTTTTAACCTAAAATTTTTATAAATTATGTCTAATTTATATTTATTTTATACTACCTGAAGGTTGCTCATTTCAGTATAATTTCTTTTTCACAGCGGCAATTAGGTAACCATCCCCTTATTGTACTCAAAGATATGAAGTTTTCTGTTTTAAAATCATTGGTGGAATTTATGTACTGTGGAGAGACGAGTGTATCTGAAGAGAATCTAACACCACTTCTCGAAGCCGCTAAATTTTTTGAGGTGAATTTTTCCTAAAATTAATTTATTAGAAAAAAATTACTTTTTTTTCTAAGTGATAAAGAGGTTTAATGTGTTGTTTTATTATATATAAAGATTTTATTGATATTGTTGTTTTGGAAAAAAAAACAGTATTTTTCTGTTCAAAGTTCACCAGTCTAAATTAAAAAAGTCAATTTTTTGAATTATGTCTTTTTATTGAGTGAAGATTCATGAATAATGTCTAGTCTAGGCTTCATTAAAAATTGACTTATCACCAAAAATTGGACTGTTGAATTTTTTGCAAATGAATACCAACCAAAGAACTGGTGTTAAGCTTTAACCCTTTATTTTAAATTATTTAGATTTTGTATTTTTTAAATAAAATTATTCGGTTGAAATTTATGTACAGTCCTTTGTTATTATTCCTTATTTTGCATTTCTTCTGTATGAAAGACAAAACTATATGTCTACATTACTTAATATTTGATATTTTTTAGGCATCATGATTCACCCTTATATTCTATTCGTGGTTCTCTAAAATAGTAAAACTGCATGTTGTATGCAACATTTTTACAATTTATTTCTCTTATAACCTTGATTGACTAAATAACTAATTGCTTTTAAAGAATGGCTTGAATGTTATGGTTTAGGGACTTCATTGCAGGGCCACCCTTCCCATAACTTTAAGTGGTCCACTTATTGATTAAGTTTCGCCTAGCATCTCTAATCCAGAAGATATTGGCAATTGAACATTCTAGCCGTATAACTGTATTTGTAGACCCAATACAATAACAATCAAAAAGCGACTGATTAGTGTAGTGTGTTATGTTGGGGATACGGCCTAATCGTAGAGGTAAGGACAGATTCTGCACCTATGCAGCTCTTTCTTACAGTTTACTAAAGTAGCATAGGCTGTATGCACCTATAAATATGCTGCTGGGGTAAATTAAATACACTTCTGGCCATTATTAGCAAATAACCAATTATTTCTCCTTTACTGCAATTAACCTGGTCTTTCGCAGGTGTTTATCTAAAGTTAGTACGGGTGGGTAGAATGATGAAAATACCGACCTAATGTTTCAAACACACCTGAGCACTTCAAATAAAATTATCACATTAAACCCAGTACTCAAGAAGTTTCTAACTACATTAATTTAAATTGCTGGCAAGTAAATAAGCTTAAGGAGAAGACCTCATACCGATTGTACTGAAAAAACTACCAAGAAAAAATATCCTCCTCCTTGTAAGTGTGTTTAAAGCATGCTTGAAGCTAGCTAGGATATTTTCTAAACAAATCGAAAAATGCCACCATTATTGTCTTTGTCATATTTTGGAGTGTTTATCAAAAACTCTTTTTTCTGTTTTTATTAGAAAGGAAAATATATCAAATCCCTATAACAACTCGAGCAAAGCCATTTGGAGAGGTTAGTTATTATTACAACTGGTGGTTTTGTCAAATCCAGCAACTTTAATATCACAGAATATTTCTAGAGGCTCCTTTGAGGAATAGTTGTCAATAAATGTTCTGGTTTTCTGTACCTGATGTCCCCAATTTTAGTCAAATTTTGTTATAATTACATTATTTTTATTTTCTGTATTCCACATTTTCTTCTCTTAAGAATAGTAGTGTATGTAGTTCAATAACTGAAAAGTTCAGGAATATGAGAGAAAAACATTGAAACACAGTTTAGTGTCCTGCTTAGTCAGTTTTTTTTTGGTGCTTCCTGTGCAACTTATACATTACATCTGTATGTCATTAATATTAAAAAGTACAACGTGTAATAACCACATTATTTAATATAAACGCACCAGTCCACTTATAATAAGTTGCGTAACAATATTTAAGAGTCTAGCCTTATAATTTATCTCAGTCCATTCAATAATTATGCACTGGCTGAATTCTTACATAAATGATTGATCTACTATATTTATATAATTTTTAACTAAAAATAAGATATATCCATTTATATTAAATCAAAAAAGTTAACCTACCCAAAGTAAAATCATTCCAACTAATAATATATCCTACATTGCAGCGAAAAGTTCCCAAATGATTTTCACGTAATTAGCATCAATTTTCTAAATATAGTTGATTAAAAAAAACTAACATAATTTTTTGTATCACAATTCCTTTAGTTTGTTTAAAATCCTTTTCTAACAATAATATATTATCTCTTTAAAATGATAAGGAAATATATAAAATATTAACAATTGAATTATATTCAACATTCATTCAGGCACTCATGCCATAAACAGTGGCCCTTAAAACATAAATTATTTTCTGATACTTTTTAATGATATTGAAAAAACAATATCTTCACGTCTGAAACAGTTTCTGAACTACCACTTAAGCGAAGTAGTGAAATCATAAAAAGGGGTTGACTAATTTTTTTCTAATATTTCCATTGTTATATATGATTTAATAACAGTAAAGAATCTTTTGTTGGCTCAATAGAAAAAAAAAATGTTTACACAGTATGAAATTATAGTTATTCGAAATTTAGAAGATCCTGGTATAACCTAGGGTAATGGGTGATGCCTTTGCCTAGAAGTGAAACTTGTTTAAGGTGCCAGTTATAATCATCTTACCTACAAGGATGCTATCCAGTTTGCTGTGATGCTTTCTCACCATCTGGCCATTGTGCTCAATAAACCTACAAATGCTACAACTGATCTAGCTGTATCTCGCAAACCAGCCTTCATTGAAGGCTATCCGAAATACTTAGTAATTGGTGATATGCAGGATGTGGACAATATGCTTAACCTTAATTGTATCTTTGTGATTGTGTACTGTGATTCTACATACAGATATAAATAAGAAAAATATGTAGATATTCCCTGTACATATTTCAAAGTAAACCAACCCTCCTTCAGGCTTAAGAATATTTTTGATTAGACTCCATTGTTTGTATTTAATATTTAGTTTGTTCTGATTGCTATTTTGTGACGCTATTTCTGTCACAGATTCAAAAATTGTTTATCTCTTTACAATTCCTCAGAATTAATACCAACAATGTTTTAGCCCTTATTGCTCTTATTAAGTTTAACTCAACTGTAAGTTGCTGGAGATGGTTCTGCTCACTAGTGCTCTTTGTTGATTTTATATTAATTAGTTAATTTTTATTGGTTATACAGTAAACTTTAAATCTAAGTTAAGAATCTTATATTACAGTATATTGTTTATGTAAGACCTAAAATAGTTGTTTTTTTCATTTCAATTGTTATATTAAATAAAATTATTACCATTAATCAAATGTTTCTATTTGTTACATACCTTAGTAATTTCCTCAATAGTTCTTTATTTTACCCAAACTGTGTTTCTCACAAATTCATTTTTAATGAATGAATTGAAAAATAGTCAACTTTTCTGAACAGTCCAGTCAATCTGAACGTTTTACCTTGCATCCAATTGGGAAGTTCTGATTTTTTTTTTTTTAAATCAGAAATCAATACTGTACAACCTTGATTAACCAACGCTCAATTTAGGTACTCGATCATTTGGGTCTTTTTGAATGAATTTGAAGTCTTTCTAAAAATTGTTTTATTAAGCAATTTGTTCCATATGTCCGCCAATATCAGTGCGAAAATGGGCTGTTGACTGGACTTTTACTAGACCATGGGCCATCTCACCCATCTGAATCAATTTTAAAAACAGATGATGGACAAATTTTCGTCTACTATTTACCACACAATATAAATTCAGGTCATAGATCAAAGTGTGATAGCTGTAAAAGAAAGTACAGAAAGACGTTTATTTGTTTTATTCTTGAAGAAAACTGCTCTTGAAAATCCATTGAAGGCCGTCTTGAAAAATTGAACATTAAAAGATGCGATTTTCAGAGTGGCAGTTAAAAAGCTTATCACCTATTTTGAAGATCAAAATTCTGAGTATAAAAAAATTGTAGCTTTAAAAGAATAAGAACCCAGGCTAGAAAAATAAAATATGAGATTAAAAAAATAAAACTTAATTTTAATTAAATTGCATATGTATTTATTTTATTCTATATGTATGTAAATATTTACTTTTTGAAAATAAAAATATATTTGCGAGTTGAAAATTGGCTTTATTTACATCAAAAGTTAAGCCTTTTTTTTTTTTTGATTATCTGGGTGTACTCTCCCCATGAATATCCAAGATTATCGAGGTTGAACTGTTTATATTCACAAGTTTGTGTACTTATATGTATTTCTGCCTGTCACAAAATCAAAATAATGACAATTTATATTTAAATAAAACAGCTGTTGCTGTAGTGACAAATTTCCATGTGCATAGCCAATCAGTGTTGCATGTTAAAGAAACTGCTTTTGGATATCTATACTAATGAAAATAATTCAATAAAATTTCAACTAAGAGGGAGTAATTAGAAAGATCATCAAAACCCTTGATTGTGTGATCCTGCACTCTTAACTAAAGTTATTTTTTCTAAAACAGCTGTGGATGTGGTAAAAAATTTGAATGTACTGCAATGCAACCTAGGAAATCATTCAAGAAGAAGTAACCAGTAAGATCATGGAAACCTTTAATTATGCGATACTGTACACTTCATTAACTTTTCTTAAGGGATGGATGAGTCTTAAGATTTCAACCTCGATCGAGTGCCAACAGTACCTGGAATTGGATTTCATAAATTTTAAACCCTAAGAACTGTTTTTTCAGTCTAACTAAAAATATACATTTTTAAAACAGCATTAACAATCTTAGAACTGAATATTTTTCAAGGTATAGTTCTTTAGTTACACCAATGTTTTCACATTTAATCAAATTTAGTGGTTTAGATAAAGAAAATCAGTTTTCCAAACATTTTTCATAATTATTAGAAAAAGAGAAAATATATTGGCAGGGCTGGGACAAGATCTATCTTGTTCAGATAATACAAGATCAAAAACTCTGGATGTAGAGTTCAGTCTGGTGTAGATCTCTGGATTAGCAGAGCTCAGTTGGCAGAGTAACCTACTGGAAGTTAGGGAGATCTAGTTGTCTAGGGGTTAAGATGCTGACTCCTTACTCTGGAAACCTAGGTTCAATTCCTGGCTCATCCAAGAATTTGTTCTTTAGGCAATGAGTCAAGTAGGTGTTTACCCAGCCTTGCAAGGATAAATGAGTTGCTATTTGCTCAAAGAAATAGGAAATCTGGTTATAAAAACTGAATTCAATGTTGAGAGGTAACGCTTACTGCTAACGTAACTAGCATCTTAGGGCTATTTACCAACTATGGTAACAATCTTTGGCATGTCCTAACTCTCATGAGGTGTTGCACCATTTTTTTTTTATTTTTTATAATTATTAATTTATATAAGTAATATAAATGGTTGCGTGTGCATAACTCTGGAATGACTAGAGGAATTTATTCAGAACATTTTACATATATGACTTACAATCTGGAAAAAATACTGCGTGGGGTCAAGACACCCCTCGTGGGAAATGGGTGACATGCAAAAATATACCAAAATGGCACTAAGACTTAATATAGAGAGAAAGGCTGTTATCCATCTATTAGCGTTCCAATATGATAGGGTGAACAAACGCCATCCTTCCTTCTACTTAAGTGAGTTTGAAGGTAATTATGACCAGTGAAAATGCAGAAACAAGCAACCGAGACTCTTTGCCGTTCGGAATCCTTAATACTTAGCATTCTCATATTTTCCACATGTTTGCTTAGATTGGTTTGTGAATGCTTGATTTGATGTGATGTTGGTTAAGCTGCTTGTGGTAGTTTTGCACATTCATTTACTAGCCTTACAGGTGGCCTCTCAACATGCAGTGGCTTGGAACCCACTGCAAAACAACATTTTCTAGGCCGCAGTTGTTTCAGAAGGATTTAGCTTTTGAAGATGATTGTGGAAAGGGATCCTCTCAAATTAACGCCTCTTCAGTCAACAACTGTTAACCTCTCTAAAGCCAGGTTTAAAGTTGGATTTCTTCATGAAAGTTAATTCACTGCATCCCTACTGTGGCACTAAACTCAAAAGAGGTAAAGAAAACACCAACTTCTGCATTTTTAATTGTTGATTCTGCGAAGTGTAGACTATTTGGAACTAGCTTGATGATGGATATCTCTCGCTAATTGTCTGAAGATAAAGAGGTTGGTGCTGAGAATTATTGATGCATTCTGCAATTAGAACGGATTGGTGGAATTCTGCAATTAAAACTAGTAGAGCAGTTAAGGTTTAATAGGTTTATGTAGGTGTTTAATCAAGAAAGGGATCTCTGTTGATGAAATAAAATCCTGTTTCAGATAAAATTGCTTTTGCTTTATGTATGAAAGCCTTTTAAGCTTTAACCCCTTTTGTTGGGATTCCAAAAAGCTTAGAATAGTTCTAAAAACTCATTCATACACAGGTGGCTGAAAAGTTTCCGACCTCAACATAAAGATGATAATAAAATAAATAAAAGCTTTGTTAAGTCGGAAAATTTTCAGACCACCCTCGTATAGACAGGCTGCTGCTATTCACGAGGCTTTTTAAACTCGCATACTTACAGGTCATATGCTCAATTCCAAACTACCATCCTTACATTCTTTTTTCTTTTAAGTTCTTGCCGACATTTACAGATCTATGTTTTCTATCCAATATTTTCTTGGTCTGTCATGTTTTTTTCTTTCTTCCAATCTTATGTGCACATCAAATTACAAAAATAGAAAAGGTTAAAACCTTATATATATTTTCAGCTCACAACTTTTTATTTATTTGCTTTTCATGTTTTAATCTATTTTCATCTGCATACCTTTTAAGGTAAATTTACCTCTAATAACACTTCTGACATAGAATTCATTACCGGTCTTGACACTTACACAGTTAAGCCTAGTTATTATACTATGTCAGAAGGCTGTCTTACGGCTGTTCTTTATTTTGCTAATAGTCCTTGTTAACTATTACAAATTCTCAAACTCACTCCACCTCTCTTTGTCTTAAAAAGTTTATTTTTGTATCTTTCACAAGATTTTTTTATATTATTGTATTCATGTATTGATATTTGTGTTCTAGGTTAAAGGGTTGTCGTCAATGACCAAAGAATCTCTCTGTTCCCCCAATGCTAACCATAGTATTAAAACGTTCAATGGAACAGCTGCACCCACAACATGTAAGTATTGGCAATTATATTAACTTGTGAAGATAATACTTTTATGTTATTCTTACTAAATTTTTAATTTTACCTGTAATGATAGTTATGGATCCATTATATATAGTAAAACACAATATTAGAAAGCTGAAATCTAGGTTGTTGCCCCAATAAACGAGTAAGTATGTTTGGCAATATTATAAATTTTTAAACATTAGAACTCTTCATCAACTTTTGGTGATTTGAAATAGCTTGTTAAATTTTTTAACCTTTAGTTTTCTGAATAAATTTTCACACCAACCATTAATGCAACCGAAAAAATACATCTCGTCCCTTGCACCTTTCAGATAACAAGCTGAGCTCTTGCTGGCTAAGCAGATAGACAAGCTTGAGTGAAACTTATTTTTGACTCGACTGACTAGATCTTAAGAAGATTCTATAAAATCTATCAATATTTACCTAATATTAGTACAGGCATACTGGCTCTACAATATGGCTCATTGCATTAACCTAGACTGTTTTATCAACTCAACACTTTTCCAAAAAAAACTTGCCAACTGGAACATTCTTTGATTTTTAAATTTCAAGTGTTTTTTTCCCGAATTGAAAAATTTAAGAAAAACAATACAAAATTGCTAACCTCTGTTTTAAACTACTGAAGATAAAAACTTTCTTAAGGTGATTTCTAATGTATTCTTGCGTATCAAAGGACAGAAAATCAGAATGTAAATTGAGCTCTGCTCAGTAAGAAAGCTTCTTGTTATGGATTAATTTATTATTCACTGACTGATTCTGTGAGTACCCATGGTTTGGTTCCTGGTCTCCTCAGTGAACTTCTGACATCCAGCTTTGTTGTGCAGCCACTATTAAAGTATTGATTTCTAGGACAATCGTCGGCTGCCTCTCAGTGTTAACATCTCAGTATTGCCCTGCTAGCCCATCTAGTCCTTATATTCGTTTCCTCTTTACAAAATAGTTTGCAAAATAAAGACATGGCCAACAGTAGACCTTCCATGAAAGCCTTAAAATTTTCCAATCTCTCATTCAACAAAGAGCTTATGTCTGCAAATGGAGAAGTTAGAGAATATTTTTTAATCACGTACCAACAACGAGATGCCTCTGTGGTTGCCACTCTCTTATTACTCTCCTTTTTTTGAAGTCCTAGAGGTACCTCCATTGATATGGGATAGTCGCTTCTATATAGGAAATAGAGAGATGAGGAAGCTAAGGTCGTATAGAGCCTTATTTAACTTATTTTCAAAGTTCTCTCAGCGTTAGAGAGCTGAGTGGGCAGTTGTTCTTTGTGGGGTTTATTATTTGTGTATTTGTATTAGTATTATTTATAGTAGGTCTTTTTAAATCAGTCAATTGATTTTCACAATTAATTTGTGTACAGTATTGATGTTACTTTCATTAAAAATTAATTGCAATCCCCCAATTTTTATGTTTTCTGATGGATGTAAACTTTTCCATAATACTATTACAATTAATAAAAATTGCTTATATAATGTAAGAAAACCTATGCTGGTCCATTTTTTATTTTTTGATTGACTAGTTTATTTTCATTTTTTTATTGCTTCATCATTTTCCAATTAGCCAAATCAAAAAATTCAAGTTAACTTTGATACAGCATAATTATGGCCTTTGTAATGGTTGCAAAAACTATTAAAATTTTAATTTAATTTAATACCTCACTCAATTTGATATCACATCGATTTTTATTAGTAATACAATTTTTTTTCATCACTCTTATGAAACAATTTATGTGTAGTATTTTTAGTTTTTGAAAAAGAAAAAAATATGTTTTACTCATATGTTCATTAAATTTATACTACTTTGTTGACAGCAGCTGGCTATGGTCGAGGAAGTGGTCGTGGAAGGGGCAGGGGCAGAGGTAGACCTCCTTTAAATCCATCATCCAAGATCGGTAGCCCAACAGAGTCAGCCCAGATACTTCTTTCACTATCCGGGAACAATCCTAGTCCCCAGCTGTATACAACTAGTAAAAATGTTAAAATCGATCCATCAAATATAGTCAGTGGTTCTAGTCCTACAGATGGTTTGAAACCGAAGCCTGGCTTTGAGCCTAGGCGGAGGGGAAGAAAAAGAGGTGCTCTGAACACTGCATTCAGGGATAGGATAATGAGGGATGTAGACACTCAACTAGCTATTGAAAATCTTAAAAGGGATTTGTCAGACGAGGCAGATTCCCCTCTTTTATCTTCTCTGTTGACGAAACCTGACCAATCAAAGCAGGACGATCCAAAATTTATTCAGCAACTAAAAGATATTGGTTTACCCACAAATATGCCTATTCTGATTGATAATGGTGATGGTAAGCTTCTTACTTTGACAGAGGATGTTCTAAAATCAGTAGTGGATAGTGATGGGAATCTGCAACTTCAAGTGACGGATCCAAATTTAAACAAAGTGAAAAAGGCGCCCAGACCATTTATTGTAAAGGAAATGAGAGCTATGAAGTCGGACGATGAAGATGAAAACGGGACAAAAAATGTTGAAGTAAAATCAGAAATGAGCGAGGAGCCGATTAATGATGAAGTCATAGAAAATTTGAAAAATGGAGGATTAAGTGAAGCTGAATTAGAACCAGATGCTGTTGTTTTATTTGAAGTAACAGACAATAAAAAGGTTGAAAAATTTGTTTTGTCAGCTAAAGATGTTAGTTTATTGAAATCGCTTAATGAACAGCTAACCAAACAGAAAAAAGAATTGTCCGATATCACAAAAAACAATGTAAATACTATCGATGTAGCTGGGTCTAACACAAAAATAGCAGAATTAAAACTTAAAATAGGAAAAACGAAGTCTATTTTATCGCAGTTCGTTTACCTTAAAGAAAAATTAAAAATTTTGTCAGGTGGTATTTCCTGTGACACAAATGATAAGCGGCCTTTATCAGAAATGGTTCATTTAGAATTCATCGATGGGAATGGTGAAAAAATAGAAGGATATGAAGTTCATGGTACATTAGTAGATAAATCAAGAGGTTCTACAAGTGATCCAAAAGAAAATATTAGCAAAGATGGTGATCTCTTAAATTATTTTGATAGGTTCATTTGTGGTGACAGTAATAATGATCGAAATAGTCCGTTACTAGGTGAAAACTCATTAAAAAAATTAAATGACAAGAGAGATGATGAGATGTTGTCTGGGGAAAACTGTGAAACAAAAGAAGAAATGAGTTATCAGCTAGTTAGCCTTGATGACCAAAATGAAAACATATCATATGATCAAATAGAAGCTATGATGAGCGATACATCAGGCAATATAGTCATCGAAGAAAAAAACCAAGAATTAAAATATATAATTGACAATGATGGAAATATAATGAATCATGATGAAAATTATGTTGTCTACGAGGGTGGTAACGTTATATATGATAATCCAGAATCTGTTTTACCTGATATATCTGAAGGAGAAAATTCAAATAATTTTGTTGTTTCTGATAGAGTTATCCAAAATGAAGGTACAGAATACATTGTTGAATATAATGATAAATCGGATTTAGGGGATGACATGAAAGTAATTGACGATAGAGGGGAATATATAGTGTATCATGATACAAATAAAGAAGGCTATGAAGATGATGGTCTTGAAGAAGTGAAAGAAGGTGACGATAGTTTTGTAATATATCCAGGGGAGAGCAAGGATTTGGAGACTGACATGGAGACGAAATCTCCTACGAAAGATGTACCTTTTGCAGTAGGACTGGTACCCCTTAAAGAGGCTTTAGAAAAATTTCAGTCAATTTCTGATCATCAGCCTAGAAAAACGAGGTCAAATTCTATGAATGGTGAGATTTTGGGAATGAGGAGAAGATCTTCTGGTAGTTCTGACAATTCAGATCTGTCTGACAAGAAAAGAAAATTAGATCCAACATTAACAGAAGGCATTCCTCTGGATGAAGGTTTATAGGTATTATTAGCGCCTGTATGCTGATCTCATTTGTATAAGGGTGTGTTTAGTCTGCATTCTTATGCATCTTTGAACTCAGTTACCTCATTTTTTTGTTTTGTTATTTTTTTTTTTTTTAAAGAAACCTAAGTTAATTTTGCTTACTAAATTGTTATGTTTAAAAAAGTACCACTTTAACGAAGCTGATTTATGTAAAGTTACACTCTAAGCACTTGTATGTATGTAAATATTAATTTCAAATAATACATACATTAAAAAAAAAATGTGTGTCTTTTAGCTTTTGTAGATTTATATATTGTATATTTATAAATATATTGTATATTTATAATTGACCATTAGTATACATTTTGTTAAAGCAGAGTAAAATTTATATAGTGTATAAATTGCCTTTTGAAGGCATGTGTATAGCTTGTTGAAATGTTTTCATTCAATATGGTCTACTCCAATTAAAAGATTGTAGAAATTGTTTAAATATTGTATATAAAAATTTTCGGCATACTTTAGGCTTATATACATATTGCGTATGTGTGTGAGGGGTAAGAGTGTATGTTTGGTATGTAAAAAATATTTATTGCTTTAATTTGTATAAAGTGTAAAAATGAAAATGAAATTTTAAGTTATTAGTATATATATACATATAAACTACAAATAACATGTATATATATATATTTAAATGTAATTATAAATACTATGGTTTACATAGTAATAATAGAGAATAAAATATTTATTATTGAAATAAATAAAATTAATTATAAAAATATTGATGTAGGCACGTCGAATGCCTAGTGTCAAAATTATATTTATTAATTCCATGTTTTTAATGGAAAGTTAATTAACTGCTCATATGAGAATAAAACCTTGTAGATATTTTCTTTTATTAGAAATATTCTCAGTTAAAATTTGTACAGTTCATGCAGTTTCTACCTGTATATAAGATGTATGTATATTATAAGTAATGAAATGAAATGGTATTTTATTTAAAAATGTACACTTTTTAAATGAATCAAACTTATTGTTTTTCAACTTATCTTTTTAATCAATCCCATTCCATTTCCATCCTGATTTATGGCGTGCCTTAGCAGGGGGCTTGGTATCTCGCTAAACCCTGCTAAGCGGTTAAAGGATTAATTTATAGAGAGGGTTTCAATTTTTATTGGGTGATTCTAGTCTGTATCAAGTTCCACCCTAACATTTTCATCCTGCTACACTGCAAAAATATTTACCAGTCTTTGTTCTCCTTGGGCATATTCCAGGTTTTAGGCCCTGGTCTGCATTTGCTACATAGAACCTTATCATGGGGCAAGTGCCAACCACTTAGCAATTACCCGTTTATCTGATTAAAGGGCAATGGGAGATTTAACCCCTTCACCAAAAACGCCTAGTTCACCTGGGGAAGTGATAGCTTTTTAATGTTAGTGCAACTGGCGACAAAATACTTATTATTTATTCAAAAGGGAAAAAACGGTTTCTTTTTAGAATTATTTTTTCTGAAAGAGCCACTCAATATCGGAGCTCATCAATTGGAATTTATTTATTTGTTTACTTACAGACATAGCATTAGTTTGTATGAGAAAGTTGTTGAATATAAATTGAATGAATGTATGGAACTGGCACTCTACATAAGTATTAGAAACATTTGAATATAATAATAAAATTATAGGCACAGTCGTGCATATGTTCAGAACAGATGTGGATAAGTCTGTAAGTGTGGAAATACTTGTGTTAAGCTATGGTAAAGTCCGTCAGTAGCTAACAAATAGTTGTCTTTGTAAATCTGCACAACATTATTAAAAACTTCATTGTGTTTTTCATTATAGTTTACATAATTAAGAATGGTATTTTTCTAAAGATGTTTAAAACCACAGATTGACCAAATCTATCTAAGGAAATCAATGATTTGATTTCAACGTTTGTTATTAATTACATTAACAAGGAAATGATGTTCTGGCACTGGTTTAGGTTAGTAAGCATCCAGTGCTCTGAAATGCAATATTGAAGAGATCAAAAATATAAATATCCATAATAGGAAGGCTCAATTACTAATTTTTGCACCAATTAATTTAATCCATTAATATGGTAATAAATAAGATACCTCATGTAGCATGATTTTGGCAAAATGCGAATCACTAAGGCAAACATTCCCTGCACTAAGTGGGGTATCAGGTATCTAGATATCTGGAAATATCACAATAATCAATTTTGGGAAGTAGTCAAAAAGGTTTTGATGGTTTTTCATCACTAATAAGAAAAGTTTGGAAAGGTAATAAATTCAAGAAAATTCAGATACTGGAATACATTATGCTTGGTATTATGTTTTGATGATGGCCTTTATGTGGCTGGTAAGTGCATTTGTTAACTGACAGTCAAGAAATATATTTTTTTTAATTCTATTTTTACATGTGAAAGATTAATTTTTATGTTCAATAGTTGCTGAGAAAGGAATAATATTATATGGGGATTTTTTTATTCCAACAGGTTCTTATTTCATAAAGAAACATTAAATCTGCTGTGATAGGGCAATAAGAAATTGTGATGAAAGGCCTCAATCATAAGTTATATACAAAAAAACACATTATCTTCCTCATGCATGCAATAGTTACGGTGTAAAATCAAACAAAATATACATGGCTCAGGAATCCCCCAAGTTCACCTGCAGGGCTGTTGTCAGCCCTTCAGTTAGAGGGAAAGAGTCAAGGATCAGGAGAATCTTACCACAAGCTGCACCTGCAGCCATATCACCAATTATTGATGTTGGGATTAAGCAAAAACATACTTGTTACAGCATTTATTAGCATCACATCTTTGATAAATCACTGGGATAAAATTCATAAGTAAATTCATATTTTCCAACCAAATTGGCATTATGTCATTTACAAGTGAGCCACCTTGCTGGGTTGTCAACCAAGATTTTCTTAACATTTTCCTGGCTTATTCCTTTCAATAACATACTTTGCTTAACTGCAATGGGTATGTGAGCATAACCATGTCCACCATATTTCACCTGTAAAGGAGATGTTGAAATAATACAAAAAAAAAAATTTAAGCTGTTTGACATTGACATGAAGACATCAACAAAAATATATTACCAGTCTATGCCTTGTGTGTATATCGTGTGAAACTAAAATCCTATCCTCCTTTCCTGCTTCTTGTAGTGACTTAATCCTGTCAATTCTCTGTGCATCAGATGGCATGTCACACTCAGGTGCCAGTTGGTAAAAGGAAACTTCTGTTCCGAATAAGTCAAACTGGCAAAAAGACCCCAGTTGCGCAAATTCTATAAGTTTAGAGGTTGTTTGAATAGTTCCTAAAAATAAACAAAGAAGTAATGATTCATCAATTATACAACTAAAAAACAAAACTGGTTGGCTATGTTCTTCGGTTATAGCCATAAAGGTTTAAGTTAAGTATTTGAAAATCAAATCAAATGTTATAAAGTAACTAATGCATACCGAGAAGGAATTTTAAATGAGTTTACTGCTCCACAGTTCACAATAAATTTATCCATAATAATTTGAGATAATAAAATGATGTTGATAATTTTCAATCATTTTGACATTTATGAAGTTTTCATGGAATTGACTAAGTAACTGAAATTGTATATACTATAACAATGCTTTATCTTTGCTTTAACTTTACTTTCTATTATTAAAATAACCAGTAAGAGGTTCTTATATAAATGTAATACTTCCCTTTATAATACTCTTTATTTTATAAGTTTCAAATAATATGATCTCAGGATATAGATTATAGTTTATTCTGCATAAATTTGGATATGTAAAATATTTCATGCTAACATGATTGGCTATAGAAATTGTCATTTCCTGCCCTTGAAACTATATGTGTCAGTAATATACGACTAGTTTTGGAAAAATGGATGAACTTTTCGCCCTTTATTTTGAAATCAAATAATTCAATTCCAATTCCATTCAAACTGGTTCAACTTATCAACCTCTCTTTTTTAAATATAACTTTTTAATTTTGATATGTAAAAATTTCTTCCTAGACGTAAAAATCCTTTGATCTATTCACAAAAAGACTGAAAGTGCAAAATTGGAGTGTCCTTTTTTTAAAGATGTAGGTCTGGAGAAAGAAAAAGGCAGACTATTTGTTATAAATATAGATTTTTGAAGAAATTCTGTGAAATAAATTTAATGTAGAGAATTGAAATATTAGTCCAAATGGAGGAAGAGGGGAACGTATTGCGATGGGCTAAGGAAAATCTAAAATAAAATAATAATTTTTTCTCTCTTATAGTTAGTTGTCATCCCTTATAATTATAATTTATTGATTTACATATTAATATATTATACATAGTATATAGTAATTATTAACTTTGTGTACATGATAGTTGATATTTTAGTGATCAGCATAGTATCACATAGTCTTACAATTTTCATTAAATTGTTTGAATGAATTTATACTTACTGTCCAAATGAGACATAACCGCTTTTTTCGTGTCTCCTCCTGATTCACTGAATATCCTAAGGATTTCAAACGGAGCTTCGGTGTTTCTGCCTGGATGAAAAGTTACTGGACAGTTCAGTTCCGATTGAACAATAGCAGTGGCCACAATGCAGCGCCTCTCAAATTCTGGAACAAGCAGATTTTCGTTATTTGAAAGTATAAAAGAACTCAACCAGTATCTGATTGTTCAACAAATGGTATAGAGTAGCAAATTTTGAGGTTACAGCTTTCATAATGGTTTTGTGAGTAAACTACTATAATGTATTTGTGTCAAATTAGGGATGACCATGACTGTCTCTCCCTACATATGCAGAATAATGCAATGCCACACAACTTACTAATTGATTACCTAAACACTGTTGGGAAAGAATTTTAAGGCTTACATGTACTCCTGATTTGAATTACAATGTACAATGTGGGATACCTTTAAAGAAGAGTTTGAGCTTGTAATCCTTCACCTGATGATGTAAGAGAGCACTGTTTTGAAAAAAAATAGAATTGCAAGGCAAATGAAAGTCTTTATTATAGCAAGGGGAGTCTTTTAAGTAATTGCCTTATTAAAAAAATGGAAGGTTCTATTGTAATTTTATGTATTTTTGTCTTTAAAAAGGGTTATTTGTTGCATATTATTTAAAAATAATTTTTTGAATGAAAATTGCTTTTATAATGAGCAATGGGGTTTTATTTCTATGTAAAATGAAAGTGGTATCTAAGTTTCTCGATACCTAAATTTAGGTAGGTGTTGCAATGTTGAGGGGAAGTGTGTTTGAAAACATGTTCAGCTATTACTATTTGAAGTTTCTTCATAAATATTGTGCAACAGTAGGTATATTACCGTGAATAGGCCAGGAACTTCCTACTTCCCCTACCACACCACACTTTATTTCAGGCATTCCGAAACAACCTTCTGCAAGTTCTTTTCTCATCAGGTTCACCATTTGTTCAACAGGTAGCTGCAGTGTCTCTGCTGTTTGAACTTCAGCTGTGTAATGCCCTAAAATTAGTAAAAATATAATTGTTTAACATGCTTATATACTATAAAATAAGTTGTGGAGTCAGTTAGTAAATCAAATTTTCTACTTATTTTTATGTTAGATCTTGAGAATAATTTGCCATTGTAGTATTGCTCTCGCCCATTGTTGTACTATAAGACCTACACTAAAGATTCGTATACCTTTTGGTACAGAGCAATGGAGCGTTCTATAGTTTATAGATATTTATACTAGTAATGATACTATTTATCTATCAGTTAAATTTGTTCTGTGTTTAAAAGTGTTCACCATGTCAAAGGTGATAATTACATTTTTATTTCTAATAAACTATCAAAGCTCAAATATTAGAAAGTTAAAAGATTCTTTGATAAACGTTGGTTAAATAGGGTTAAATAGTTGGTTAAATAAAGGGATAACCGGGATTCAAACCCAGAACATTCTGATTAAACAATCTAACTAGATTATCCTGTCTGGTAACATGACTATCAATTCATTTTAGTTTGTTCTCGTTAATTCTTTGCAAACATCGCAAATTGTGATATTTATTTAATTATACTATCTTTCCAACCTTCTTCCCACAATCCTCTAGCTGCCATAGCTTCCTACAGACCATCCATCCAACTCTTCACTGCTTGTCTGTTGGAAGAGCAGGAGTCATTATGACCAGTGATCATCAGTCATTCTGTCAGTATAGCCTTTTTACTTCTATTTTATAGAGAAGATTTTCTGTATCAGGTTTCTTATAGTTGCGTTTGACTCATGTTACAATCTGTATATACCTCAGCTTCATCTCATCTCAATTTAGTTACAACCAATATGGGATGTTTCAGAGATGTAAATAGGCCCACTGAATAGACATGTCATTTGAAATTGTTTACTTTGCTTTAGCTCTCGTAAGACACTCATTTCAGACTTAAAATCAGTAGTTTGATACAATTGTTTATTATTTAAATATAAAAAGGTTAATTTCAACAAGTTTCTTAGTTTATGTTCAAAACTATGCTGTTATTATGCTGGAGTATTTAAGCTCACCCGTGCCAGCGATGATGTTAACTCCTGTCGCCTCGCTGATCCTCTTCATCAGCTGCAAGTCCCTGCCGAGGCCCCATGAAGTGTTCTCGACTATGGTACCACCTCCGGCTTTAGCGAAAAGCTTAACGCCTTCAAGGGCAGCCTCTTGATCGTTGAAGTCTAGGTTTAGTTTGCTGCTGTACCTATTAACATGTATATGAAATATTTATTTATTTCTCTGTCATAAAAAACAAAAGAAAAGAAACAGAGGGCAAGTCTCGCAATGCAAGTGAAGCACCACTTCTTGTGAATTCTGATATTATTGCTTGTAACGCCTATAGTGGGTAAATTGTCGAGGAGTTACATTTGTGTCATTTTTATTTCGTTTGGTTTTTTTCAAGTTATAAGCAGCAGAACGAATAGGTCCAGTCAATTTGCCAATTAATTCGTACCCTCCTTTTCCCCATAGGAATGAATTGGTGCATAATATTTTGTACTGGATCAAGTATTCATGAGGATATTTAGTTTTCTAACGAAATAACGATATCCATATAGACAATTGTATATTACAATGTAGTATTGATGACAATAATCGGGTTTAAGTATCTCAAATTCAGGTATTTATAATTAAAACATATTCCAGACCTTGTAGTTTCGCTTATCAAGGGATCTTCTGGACTAGGAGCAAAATAATATAAAAATGGTAATTATTTAATCTTTAAATAAAATTAATTTATCTAGTTTTATTACAAACTTTTCAACGAATTGAGGGAAAATGTTTCATAAAATCTATACTAAAATAAATGGAACCCATCCCAATGATGGGTTATTAAAAAAGGGTGGCAAACTGCGGATAACCCTTCTCCGGGTGACGTGGTTCACCTAAACACTGCCTAAAAAGAGACTTACATTACGGGGCCTTGAAAAGCCTTATTATTTGTTTTCTTGCTATCAACTAATGCACAAGCTAGTAGTGACATAAACGACTTTGTTAGTTTTAATGTAGCCAGTCATATTTTTTGCTACTCATAAATGCACTATATATCTGATAAGGAAATAAATATTATTCCCTCACCAACACACAAATGTCTTATAGATGACGTTCATAATTTTGAGATTAATTTCATATTCATATTTAAATTATATAAAGGATGCCTTGGGAATCCTGGGGCTTTGCCGGGGATTTGGGGGGTCCCTGGTCTCACTGAGTGTGTTAGCTCCGAGGTACTGAGAGGATTTGGACTTTACCATGTGTATGAAAATGCTAACATTGGTGGACTAAGTTGAGTGGCTTACATGAAAAAAGTATCGAACAAACAAACATTTTTCAGAACTAAATTTTGAGAGTTTTTCGTTTTTTTCCTTCCATACTTCGCCCTATTGTTCCACGACCGCATTAGACATGATTACTTATAAAACAGTGCAGTATTTTAGACAGATTAGTAATTAAATAAGAAAAGAAGGATTGAATCTTGAATTAA
The DNA here is from genome assembly GCA_930367205.1 of Acanthosoma haemorrhoidale. NCBI lineage: Eukaryota > Metazoa > Arthropoda > Insecta > Hemiptera > Acanthosomatidae > Acanthosoma > Acanthosoma haemorrhoidale. Next base: position 47,356,283 of record OV884014.1, read on the forward strand.
GTACAGCCTTACATCTTGAGACTGCTGGTATTTTAATTATTTGCAACCCACGTGCTTCAATGTAGAGTAATGTTTTTAAAAATGTTTTATTGTTTTGTGTGTAACATACCGACACCTCCTTTTTAGTCGCCATTTCGCGAGGAAGTTAAAAGAAATACGCACGAAGTCTTACAGGCTTACACACCTGCTGACTTCCCCCAATCTCTGCGCCTCAAGCTTATGATGTAGAAGAGCATACTCAGGCCTGTTTTGTTCGGTGAACAGATTTTTAGTCATCTGACTGAAGTGACAGCAAAGCTACTTCAACAATTTCAAATCGGGATACTCGTAAAAGTGGCCCGACATACTTCTTTCCAGGAGCGGAGGAACAGTGAGCTCCACGAAGATTTTGAACTGCCTACGGTGGATGAATTCATTCACCATGTACATATCAAATTCTTTGATTCCCTGCAATACTTAACAAACCTCGTGTAAACACCTGATTTGGTCACTCTCCGTTTCCCCGTAGATGATAGAAGGCAGTCGAGGCAGGAACGCTCTTAGCTTAAGTTGTTACAAGTAAGTTATGTAAGATTAGTTTTAAGTCCCTTATGTAGTCCAAAGGTGAGCCCCATCACTTAGTCCCTTTTTCATTGTATAATTTTTTAACCTTAATCAGATTAGTAATATTGTCAGAAACTGTTTACAATGCAAGGCATGCAGTACAAGGAGCCAACCACATCTTAATTTTTATTTGTATATAAATTTAAATTTAAACAATATTAATATTATAGAGGTTAAGGAAAAAAGCAGTAGTTGGGGCTTCATGATTTTTCTATGGCCTCACCGATCTGGGTTAAATTATATAGATGATTTAAACAGTTACACAGAATTATTCCTGAAGGACAATAAGAAATTGATAATTCCGTAGACAGGACATTATTTTTTGCCCACCTCTACCTAATTTTTTTTTTCTCCATAGCCCCTTTAAATTTCCAGATAATTATACCTCTACCTAAAACCACTAATTACCTATTTATTGTCGCATTTGCATCACATTGATATGAGAACGAGAGGGAGTCGGATAGGTGCTAAGGGTTGACCCCACAAAATTTCACCAGCTTCTGACCTATGACGATGATTACTACTTACGGGTATTGCCTGACGTAAGCCAAATTGTCTAGGCCGATCCCACCTTTGAATTTGTCTTCGTAAATCTGCGGCGGTGATCGGTAGAACTGTTGGAACGCTAGAGACAGGTGCTCATGTGTCAGCGTGACTCCAAGCTTGTCTGCGGCCACCTCTCCAAGGACTGCAAGAGATAGTATTGCATTTAACATAAACTTAACAGAGTAGTAATTACATAAAAAAAGAAGGAATGAATCTTGAATTAAGTACAGCCTTACATCTTGACACTGCTGGTATTTTCATTATTTGCAACCCACGTAGCTTCAATGTAGAGTAATGTTTTATTGTTTTGTGTGTAACATACAGACATTGTATTGTTATATATTACTGTAACTATATAGATATAATTTTTTTTTTTTGAGAGAGAAGTTTTGTATTTCATTTGACGCTGATGTCCTCTCTACTCCCAATACCTTTTTGGGGAAATATTTGGAGATGACACTGCAGTCTTGTCATCCCACTCAGACCCCGATACAGCATCCCATAACCTTGGCGGATCAAAGTTAATGAAGCAATATGTGCCCACATTACTTTTACTCTCTGCCGTAAGTCCTGTCCTGTCACTAGCTTTTTTAATTCCATCTCTCTCTCTCTATCTGAGATAGTTGATGAAATTTTCTACGAAAAGAAGATTAATTAATAGTATGGCCAACACCTATGCAAAATGTATGAAAGTAAGCGTATAGTAATAAATCAGTTTTATTGCAACTAAGTTCTTAAACCAATGTTTTCAAACCAACTATGTATAACAGGGTTACATTTTTCTCCACGAAAATTTATTTGTTGTTGTTATCTCTAAGTTTATTACGGGTTGTATATGACTCATCTGATTAAGACTTGTCGTGCATTAGCACACTTTCTCCTTAAAAAAGATTCACTACTAATCATAAGGTGGACTCAAAAAACTTTTACTCATGGCCATGTGTCATGATTACAATTCATACATGTCTGTTTGTTTATTGTTGAACGATTCTCTGTCTGGTACCAGCAGTGCCAGAGACTCTATAATTGTATTCCAATTAGTCAAAAAGATATTTTTTTGAAAGGGAAAGAGGTCACTTCCGTTAACAAGCAATTCCAGTCCATCTCTCAAGGGGCTCTCGGCTTAAAAAATTCATAATTTACTCCGGATATAATTCTACTTGCTCGTCACAGTGAAAACTCACCAAAGCTGAAAACCAGATGGGGAAAAATACTATATACAGTATTATAAAATTTCAAAATCTTTGAAATTTTGCGATATGGACGCCCAAAAGAATACTTGGTTGGCACATTGGTTCAAAGCTTATTAAAATAATAACCGTAATAGTAATATAGATTTTTTATTATATATTTTTGGAGACCTGTTTGGTGCCATTACGTTTAATCAATAAGCATTCAGATCCAGAAAACATTTCCTAAGAAAGACAACAAATTAAATTTTTTGGTTCAAAATATTTACATCTCATTTCCTTCGCTTTTGGCTTGATATAAAAAAATGACGTTAACTCCACAACAAAAAAAAAACTGTTTTTTGAGTTTCTTTAAAATTACTTGTTTTCGGGATGAAGAAAACGAATATCATTTTTGTTTCTGATTTTTACCTACGTTGCTTTGTCTGTCCGTAATTAATTCACAAGTATTGTGAATAGTACTTCTGCGGTATTATCAACTGAATGTTTCGCTTTGAAATTCGTTGCAGCTAAGAATTCCCTAAACATTCTCTTACTTATTTTTTCTGTTGGTGCCATCGTGAAATCTACTTTTAGTCTTAATGGTATTCTGCCTTTGTTCAATTTTGCTACGCAACGGTGCCGGGGCTGTCGGGTAGTTATATAGTGCTCATTATATCCTACATTGTTGGTAGAAACGTGTACCTCAGTTGAGACTTATGGCCCCCTTGTTTTTTGTAAGTAACCATTTTCCTCCCCAAAAATCCTCCTACCCTTTGCCTACCTCCTAGTGCCAAGACACCCTTACTTGTACCTAAGCATTCACTATAGTATGTTCTAACGCTGTAACTGATTAATATTTGTATATATACCAGTGTTTTAATTGTTATTCATAATAAAGTATTTTTAAAAAACTCTCCTCGATAAGATTATTTAACTGGGTCTAGTTAGCATTTGATTTTTTTGAGGGTGTCTCTAATTGCTTTACTGTATTTGATAGCTGGGTCCTCCTCTAATGGTCGTGCACACCCTCAATTAGCACATCTTGGCCACCAAGTTAAAAGTGAAAAAAAGATAAAAGCCGGAAAAGTCATAAGAAGCGACCTAACAATCGAAAATATTTACAAAAAAATTGGAAAGTTGTAGCTAAAACTGGACTGCAGTTCAATGAGGACCTGAGGATAAGCACCTGGGAGTTTGTGCAGAAGTTTATTATTGTTGTTGCATTGCATTATTATTGTGTAATATTATTGTTTAGTGTTTTACTGTTTCTCGTGGATCAGTTGTTGATGCTGTAAGGCCCTGATATCTTACTAGAATTTTCTTATTTATGATTTCGCTTATAAGTGTTGTTGTTTTGTTTTAATGTATTTATATAGCTTTATTGTAATTGAAAGATGAAAAAGGGTGGAAAAAAAGAGGAAGCAAAAGGCAAGTTTATGTTTAATTTGATGTATTTTTTTCGTCATAAAGGTTGGTTCTCTGATAGACGTAGATGCTTGTGTTTGATGTGAAAATGGACTACAAACATTTTTAAAATCGGTCGCAGGCCGACTCTTTTTGACGGATTAAGGTCCACGGCTTTTAACGTGTTTAATTTTAGTTATTGATTTTTTATTCATTGTTCAAACATACACTATCTATCTATGTATCAACATCCTTATCTAGTATTAATAATTCTAATGTGTAAGGTTGCAGCGAGCAGGATCTCTTTACTACCTTCTTCATTTATCCTCATTCTTCCCCTCATTCGGCAGAGGTCATTCTCAGCATTTTCCGAGGACGTCCGAAGATGAGGATCTTCTGTTTTCATTCATATATACGTACGATTGCATTCACACTGTATGAACTGCTGGAGAACAAGTAGAGTCATGCCTCAGTAAACTATTCACGTTAACTATGACGTAAAGAAACTTAGAGAAACAAACGTTGTGCTTTCTTCTAAGAAATCTTAAAAATTAGAGGAAAGAGATTTATTTTAAAAATGTATATATATGAATAATAATATATATGTATACATTATATTAGATATAATGCTGATAAAAAAATGTTCTATATGTGTTAATTTTCACGTTATTGTATCATAACTAAAACATACATGAACGTTTGTACTGTAAGTTAGCCACTTGCCACTTGCCACACACACACAGACAGACATACGGAAAAAAACTATCTTACCAGTGTTGATACTCATGCTGTTAGCAGTGGAAACACACTGACGTGCAACGCCATCGAGTGGGGATTGTGTGTACATTCTGACGTAACATTCAAAAGATAATAATACGTTTCCAGTTTATCAGTTGTGAATAAGGCCAACATTTTCTGTTTATCATCTGAAAAAGAAGAAAAGGAAATCGCCAGTACTTTAGAAAGGGATTTAATTAGAAAACTGTGTCCTTTCTTTGGGTACTCCAAACATACACTGCCGTGTTAATACCAGTTAATAACAATCGGTTGCGTTCTAGCCTTCGTCCAGGAAGGACGTGTTTTTTGTGTTTGCTTTGTGCTTGTTGAACATTAGCCTTTTGCAAAGTGTTTGTGCTTTAAAACCTTTAGACAATAATAGTGCATATACTTAGTGAACAGTGTGTGTGAAGAGACGCTGAAGGATATCTCACCAGGCAGGAGTAAAAGGTAAATCAAAGACAATTAGTGAATTTTTGGACCGCGGTCCCGAAATGTGGAAGAATAAAAAACCCCATACTATGGTCATGGAGATTAGCCATGAAGAACTGGAGTCTCCGGAGAGCCCAGCACCTGAACCCCCCCAAGTTGATGAATTTCAACAACCCAAGATGCGGCATACTCTCCCGCAAGCCCCCGGAGTAAGTACATCTAACTCATTTACCCCCCTTAACTCGGCAGCACAATCCGAGCCCAGCACATCTGCCGCCCCCGCTGCCCCTAAATCGCCACCCCCCCTAGTACTTGGTCGTCTTAACAGCTACGACCTCACGAGGCTCTTAGCCGAATTCAATGTCCGTAACTTTAAAATAATACAAAGGCAGCAGGACACAAAGGTCTGTGCCTGAACTTCCAGGAATACGGTCATATTAGGAGGTACTGCTTTAAGCAGGCTAAGTGTGTGAGGCGTAGTGAGCCTCATGCAACTAAACAAACATACAGTGCTGTGTTAAGACGTTTGGCAATGTGTTTGCAGCGTTATAATTTCGCGAAATTCTGGATGATGTACCACCGTATTTTTTCCATTAATCAAATTCTCATATTTACTGCATTGAAGGGCTGGGCACCCTGCAAGCTCAGAACCTAACTTAATACTGTTTAATGTAAACACGAGTCCTGATCAATATTATGTAATTTGTTTTTTATAATTGCAAACTATGAGTAAGATATTGAAATCAACTTGAACTTAGCTCAGAGATAATGATCTCATTTTGGGTAGTCGCATGACCTCGTCTGATTAATAAGGCTTCGGTAATTTATCAAGACTTTAGTGCACTATAATTATAAAAAAAAGTCATTAAAACTATCATAAGAACCTTATGGTGCTCGAGGTTCGTATTTGAAGACGGGTTCTGTCCGGGAACCACTTCCACAGCACGTGATTTGGCAAATCTCAAGTGGTTCCCTTCTCGTCAACATACCATTGCCAGACGTCACTTATTCGGTTTCATTTGTATCATTGTTCCAAATTTTAGGTTAAGAATTAGTATGTAAGTTAGTTTTTAAGTTTTCTTTTGTTATGATCGAAAAGGTGAGCCCCATCACCTTGTAGAGTCTTGTCAATGAAGCCAAGTACATTGTGTATCATTGTACTTGTATTGATTATATAACTTCTATGCCGATTCAGACCTTGTATAGAGTGTACTGATGGTACAGGACATATAAAATGTAGTATGTAAATAGATTCGTCTAAGAATCTATAGTAAATAAAAGTTTTGTCATTTTTTTTAAGGGGATTAGAAAAAAAAAAAATTGTTCTAAATGAACGAAATTTATGAATTATTATTGACGATGAAGTAGCATGTGCCACTGCGGATAACCTACTGTTGAGAGTTATTGAAGAAAAAAACGGTGAAATGCAAAAGGCGTTGGTGGATGGCACCATTGAATAAAATAAAAATCGGAAAAGGCGATTAAAATATACCTAAGTATAATATCGATATTAATAAAATAAATTTAAATTGTGGAGTTTAAACGAACAAATACTTCTCTACAAACTGAAACAGGTCGTCGGGACGAGCACACTAGCAGTACACACTTGTCATCTGTCAGATGCACAAACCTTTGATGTTTTAAGCATTTCGCGACATATCCTGCGATATAACGAGCCACCCCGAACCATCTCGAGCCATGACGAGTATATCGTTCCCATGGCGCGAGGGAAGACAGACTTCAGTCAAGGGTGTCACATGAAGGAGGCTTTAAGTATACGTATATTCGAGTATGAGACGATGTCGGGTGTATTAAAGCATAAGGGTCTCCCTTCGCTCCCGGCAGCTATCCCGGACGACCACGAGCGCTATCTGTGGAGGACCCACTCATACCCTATTGATCGGGGGAGAACGCCGTCTGGTAGTGCCACCTGGTGACTGACGAGAGCACCAGTCCAGTCGGTCGGACCTCCCCTAGCGAGTAGCAGCACAGGTCTGTAGTCCAACTCCGCCAGGGGGTTGTAGGCGATCTGCAACAGGCAACTCTCTGCTATCTTATTGAAATGCATCAACTGTTTCATGCCGGGAGAGTTCACGTTTTGCCGTGGATTCCCGTCACAGGCAAGTATTTGTGCCGGATTGGCTCTTTTCGATTCGAGATGAACCGATTTCGGGCAAATACTTCTCTGTACCTATCTATCTACTGCTTTGCACTCCTATTTAAAGAGCTTTGCATTTTTATATTTTTTGGTTATGTTTTTATTTATTTACATTGCTAACGCTAATGTTGTACATGTAGCACTCATCAGCTGGACTTTCTATGATAGCATTGAAAACGGATTCATCCCATCTCTATTTAAAAGGACCCAAAGATAATTGATTTGGCATGGACTCTTTCTAGTTTTAAACATTCTTACGCTGGCCTAGCCCGAATGGGTATTAAACATAAATCCTGCATAATATACGGTGGTAACATGATTTAATGGATCAGAAATTTAAAAGTTAGGTACAACAAAATCTCGAAATATGCTAATTGTTTTTAGTTAAAATGCATTAACGGGAAGTATACATAAAAAAAAACATAAGTTTCAAGCCGGTTTAGGTTTTTTATGTAAATATTTTAGTTATTTATAATTTTTGTTTTATTTGTTGAAAAGGCGATTTTCAATGCCTAAGATGGTTCGACTGATAAAATGAATTATTTTTGTTTAGTAATAACGAGTAGTTTTTTTTTCTTTTTCATTTTGGTTAATTACTTTTTAAGAAACACGTGGAGCTCCTGGCCAACCATCTCTCGACATTGCACATTCACTTTCTGCGCCCTTAATTTGTTTTGTTTTTTATTTTTAAATATTCAATTTGGTTCGCTACCGTTATGGGAAGAAATTTTGTTTCGTCCTCAACTGTGAAGAGGTCATTCAGTGTGTTAATCCAGATTCTATTTAATGAGTGGGTACCTCACCCTTCATTCATTTAGAGGCAAATCTTGGCCGGGCTGTAAAAATCGCTTACATAATTAAGTCAAAGTCGGTCCATGACGTAATATCAGTCTTATTCGCTTGTATATTTGATAAAATTATCTCGGAAGATTTTTTTACTGGTTGATCCGAAGATCAGTGGCCTCACAATTTTTTCCCAAGTAAAACAGTTTTTTTTTATGACCACCATAATTTTTTTTTTTAAGCAAATATAAACTAGATTATATTTTTGGAAATATATGCATACAAACGTAGGGTGTAGAGAGAGTTAAGAAAAAAATCTTAGAGATGTGCGAATTTGAGCTTGTTTCTTAAAAATGATTGGTGCTTTTGGCTAAAAACCTTCTATTTCTTAAACCAGTCATCAGAAATCCTCTTTTAGCTCATAAAAATATTGACATAGAAACGTATTAATACCTTAAAGCTCAAAATGTGTTATTTTCTGTGGACTAAATACTTTAAACTTTAAATAGCTTCTGAGCTGGGGCTGACCGGTTTTTTTCATATTTTAATTGTCTTAGAACACTTCCCGTTATTTTATTTCAACAAACTAATCAGCATATTAAATTAAAATTTCTTGTTGGTTGAGTCATTTTTAGGACATTTTGTAGTACATACATACAGACAGGCAAAAGCCAATATCTAAATTAAAGTAGAACCTCGCCCTTCGGGCTCGGCAATCGCTGTTATTATTGGGCTTGAACATATGAAATATCAGTTCCTAGGGTATGAGGCAAATGAAAGAAAAACCAGACATTAACGATATTGTATTTTTATACAAAAACCTTCTAATACATTTCTCCCGATGCCCAACAAATTTTTTTAATCTCATGTCCAAAGAAACTTTTTGGCATTGAATGGATAAATGAAAATTTCACCTGGTTTTCATTTTGGAATTTTCATTTTTAGTTTAATGCGCCAAACGCTCTGAAAAAATTATAGTCAATTGGCGGCAAGTCAGGTGAAAATAGTGGGTGTGGTAAAACGTCTATTTTGAGATCAAATAATTTTTTTAAAGTTAACTAATAAACATTCAACAAAGTTTCTGGTGGTCAGTTGGATCATGCGGCATCTACTGGTCCATTTTTTTTTGTTTTCCCAATAGCATGAAGGTGTATAACTGAAGCATGGCTGACGTTTAAGTGTTTTGAAAGTTCCCTCTACTCGCCTGACGTGGATTGGCCTCAACTAAACCCTTCAATTCATCATCGAGCTTTGTTTCTGGCCTTCCCCGAGATCCATTCTCCTGACTTGTATTGCCGGATTCAAACCTGCCGAATGAACCACCAATATACAGTTTTTTCATTCACTGTACCATCGCCAAACACATTATTGATGTTTCGGAAGCATTATGGGCAACTTTAAATTCATATAACAATATAACTCGTTATTGGTCAGATTCCATTGATAGTCAAAAATTACACAAACGCTTGAAAAGTTCACAATAAACTTAAAAGATAGAGCGTAAAAATGAAAGAAAAAAGTCAATTGTGTTAGTATTTGTAAACAAAAGATGGATTCTTTCTTTAATAATTTTCAATTTGAAAATCTTATTTGTTTCCATTCTTGATAATACCTAAAACATAGGAAACTACATTTTTCTCCCGCACGAGTGAGAAATACACAGTATTTGTAGTATTTTACGCTGTTAAAGCATGTCAAGCATATAAACTGAATTGGAAATATGTCATTTTGTGATATGCTTAATCTGTATAAATGCAGGTAGAAAGAAAGGAAATAATGAATGAAAGAAGTAGAAATTTTGGCGGATTTCACATGATGATGGTTACATGAATATTGAAACTAAATGAGTATGGTTGTTATGTTTTGAATTTTATGAAGTGTGTCTTAAGCGGTCGCAGAACATTAAATAATGGGTAATTAAGTCTTTTAGTAATTTTTAAAGTTTATTTTTTTGCGGGATATATAATACGGCAGGTGTTTAATATATATATATATGTAATTTGTTTTTGTTTATAGATGTTAATTCTAGCACTAAAATGTTTCAACTTCAATTGGTGTATATTTGGTGAATACTTTGTCGTGTTCTTATCAATACCGGCTTTCAATTTTTTTTCAAGTTCACAATGAGCTGTGGAGTTAAGCAATGGGTCCCATGGAGCACATTCCGGAATATCCGGGCGCCATTTATTTGCTCAAGGTAAATTTATAGTCGGGCATCGTTAATAATACACAAAGTATAAAAAAAGTATATAATTATAACATATAAATATTATTTATTATATTCTTATGTAAAAAAAGTATTTATTTAATAGCACGTCCAAAAGTTTACATGGCATACAAATTATTTATGACGAATATAAATCTCAAAGTCAATGTGTGATCTCTGGCACTGCATATCATTTCTCATTGCTTCCTAATTACGAGATTTCCGTTTTATGAGACGATAATATAATATGATAATATGTGTTACACATCTGCTACTACATAGTAACAGAGTGAAATATTGTTAAAAAAAATTTATATCGACAAAATTGAAACATAGTATTAATCTAATAAAATCATGGACTTAAAACTAACTTACATGTAACGATAAAATCTTAGCCCAATTTTCCCCGACAGTCTGTTGGCATCGATGCGGGACGGGTGGTGGGGGGTCGTAGGCTCTTGTGGCAATGACTTGCTCTCGTTTAGGTCAGAAGGGATTTTTCTGTTTCCAGGAAAATATCGCCATTTTTATTATTGTTACTTTTATTTATTTTCTTTTTGTGATTGTTTTGTCAATTATCTCGAAGGACGGGAAATTTATTTATTATCTCCCCGGAGAAACATTGTGGGTAACGATTAAGACACTTTATTTCAACAGTTTTTCGCATCATAACAATTATTTAAAGCGTGTATGGACAGATTACAAGGAACACCTCCTACAATGGCAATGAGCATGTACTCTGTCCTGTTGGAGCGTTAGATTTTCTTATCTTAGGATGCTGCAGTTGTGACCAAGACCTTTTGTGCTTCTCATGACCGAGATAACAATCCCTTTTTTCTCTAGGGAGAAATACTGCTTCAGCTATCTCGCTGTTTCATTTCTGTTAGCAGAATGCTCTTTTGTGTTTTAAAAACTATTGTTTTCTTATCAGAAAAAAAAAATTAATGTAGTTCATCCATTTATACGTACTTAATAATATTTGATAGTTCCAGGGATGGAAAAGTTTATTATTATTAAAAAATGTTTTACAATTAATAACCTTTTAAATTTTATTATTAAAGCTTGTTGCAACGTTTCAGTCCATCCTCAGGCAGCATCGAGACAACCAAAAAAAGATTTTATTAGATTAACACTATGTTTCAATTTTGTCAATGTAAATTTTTTTTAACATATTTCACTTTGTGTAAAACATCTGCTATTACTTACATATTGTTATTATATTATTGTCTCATAAAATAGAAAACGTAAATAAATTAAGTCAGTAAAATGGCTAGAAAATCGTACTCATTTTTTTTTTTAAATTTTGTACAGATTAAAATTTTTCTATATTGATTATAAGAATTGTATTATATTATAAGCTATATGGTGTGTTGTTGTTCGATTGCAAACGAAAATGAGGGCATATAAAACGCACGGTACTTAGCATAAGTATCTTGAAAACTTATTAATTGATTGTTAAAAACTAGTCGGTAATTTTTGATAAAAAATAAATGCAGACTGCCACATTTAGGAGCCATATCGAAAAAAATGGACAATTTAGAGCCAGAAACGGGATTTCTTACAAAAATGGCTATACTTAACGTGAGTTATATTTCTCAGAAAAATATGGGAAAAGTATAGAATATGGTTCGGAGAATGTAACAAATCATATATTAGTACAGAATTTTGAAAATTATAAATACCATACGTAGAATAGTTCTACTACATATTGTTACACAATTTAAACAACAAACGACCGATAAAACAAATTATTTTGACACTTCCAACTTAAATTATAACTTTAACGAAATCATAATTTAAAGGAATCAATACATTGGCTATGGTCAGGGACACATATTATTAATGAGGATGTGTTAGGGGTAGAGTTGATTAAGAAAATAATTTAGTCATTAGTACATAATTATTTTGTAAAGTGATCAAAACTGTATCCCAATTTTTATACATCTATATGATATTTTGTATGAAAGTATTACTCGATCAACTAAATCAAACTTATAAAGGGCTATTAATAAATTACAAGTAGTCATACAAATATTTCCCTATCACAGTATGTAAGGTGACAAACTAATGATCTCGACGTCATAATTAATATTATTTATTATTATAGGCCTTTAGTGTACTATTTGCACAAAAAGTCATCGTTGTCTGCAGAATTGTTTAAGCGAATGTAACAAAACCCTTCAATTTGTGACGAATTACAATTGACTGTGAATTTTGTTTTTATCTTTAATAAATTGAGTGAAAATTACAACTTAAAATCTGAATTTTTGATTTGAATGTTTTTCGTAAACGTTCTGTTGTTATATCGAAACCAACACACATTCACTATCCAAAGCTCTAAAAATGCGTTGTTGAGTTACGAGCACGATGTTAATGAATGTTTTTATAGCTTTTTATAGTTTGAAAAACAAAAGATAAATTAAATGATATTAATCAGAGCGTCGAGATATTTAATTTTATATCTTCTTGAATTTCATATAAAAATACATGTGTTTTCAATACCAACTAATTAATTATTGACATTTATATAAGTTTTATTGAGATGAATATATCTATTATGTCTTTATTATCTAAATTGGGATCTAAATTTTATGTCTCTGGCACGAACAGGGCCTACAAAAACAAACTCAACGAATACTCAAAAGAATTTCAAAGCTAAATTTTAATGTTTCTCTTTTGGAAAATCTTGTTTTAAAAGCTTTCAGCTATTTTCATAAAAGTGGTTTTGTGACAAGTTTGGTTTGATAAAAAAAATGAAGAATGTTTCGTAAAAACCTATAGTTTTTTTCAAAATTATTTATGAAAATTCTGGTGAATCACTTCATATTGTTTGTTCACTTTCCACATCCTTTATTTCGTTAATGAGTATTAAAAATACTGTTACGTTCAAAATTTATATCGGTAAATTTCGGTAATGTCGGTACTTTTAAAATAAAAATAATCTTTGATTTAATGAAAAAATAATTGGAGGGCTCCGATCCTATGAAAAACTACTTATTGTCGTAAAACTAATTCAATTAATCTGTAATTTTAAGGGTTTGATTCACATCTATAAAGTTTCTGATTATTTTTTGGCTTAAATGCAATATGGAAATTGTGGGAAAACCAAATTTAACACGAATCAGATCGGGTCTTATGTCTGATGGCAACGCATATTCCATTGAAACATTGCTACGATATTCCCAAAAAGTGTTCCGAGGCAACATGAGAAATCGGGTAGAACTGTTGCAGCCCTCTATTTCAATATATTTAATAATATTGATATTTTAGTTTCTTGACAGGTTTTAATTTCTTTAATAGGCGAGTTTTAGAGTGCAAAATAGTTTGGAAAATAATATAAGGAAATTTCGATAAAAAATTTGTTCTCGATCTTTGAAGTTTTGAGATCTCAGAGTGCCTACTCTCCTTGAACTTATTCCCTCAAGATTTTCCAAATCCTACGAAAGCCTACCCGCTCATCCAGATCCTCTTATCAAGTAACATTCGTCACTTACTTGTCGCGTTCTATTGCCAATAGAAAAGTGTCTCATGGGGTCCTGGCACTGGTCATCGCCCCCACTCTTGTCCTGAGCTTCTGTAGCTCTCGTGCCCTCTATCTGATCTTCGTGACATGGTGAAACGGTCGGGGAGGAAGGGGAATCTTGGGCCGAAGGTACATGTATTGGATGAATGTATTAAGTATTAGTATGAATTTTGCATAAGTATGAATGAATCTCAAGTAATAATGCTGAACAAGCTATGTTTTTATTTATCAAGCAAAGCTCTTCATATCTATTTCGTTTCTATAGATTTTTGTTTTTAAATATAAACTTCTTTATATCTTTATTCTTTATACTTATTGGGCAATAAGTAATTGTGATAAATGTTCTTATTCATACAGTATTTACAAACAGCCCAGAGAACTGTCATCCACGTGGTTGTCACCTCCCTCGCATGCAAAAGAGGAAGCGGAGTCTTGGTAAGTCCCCCACGCTCCTCTGTCAGCCGCGTCACTGGATACTATGGAGGCTGACCAAGAGTGCGAGAGCCACAGATGCTCAGGATATGATTGGAGAAAGTGGCCATTGCCAGCGACTCCACATTTATAGCAGGTCACGAGGCCGCTCGAGGAGGATTATAGGGATGAGTGCCGCAGTATAATTACTGAGATTAGGGGATTAGGGTGGTTGGATAAGTTAATACGGAATTTCATGAACCTGGAAGGGATGAGTTCAAGAATGTAAGGGATATTAAGATCGTTATGAAGGGTTCGTTGCTGACGTAATAAGGGGCCTTACTATTGTTCTCAGGACTTTTGATTGAAATAATTGGATACGCTTGATGTTCCACTTTTTTGCTGTCCCCCTCTATTCAGTATGCTCAGACTGGCTTAAGTATAAGTTTGTCCTTTGAAATAGTCTTTACAGTTGTCCAAAGTGTCTGTTTAAATCTTGTCTTTTTAGCCTCGTGTGTGGGTTCTATGTTCAGCCTTTAGGTAGTCTATAGATTTAATGAAATACTAGTTATATCATAACCAATGTTGTATTAGTCATTCAAATCTGATATCTTTCGCATCCATAAGTACTTCTTATTAAATATAGAAACTGAAAGAGGGAAAATATCCCAGAGCTGCAGCGCCTTTTTTAAATTGAATCTGAAAACTGGGAACTGAGGCATCAAGCGCTGCTTCAAAGTTGCTTTGGAGTTTGCTGTTATTATTAAAGCGAATTTATCCATTTAAAGTAGGCATCGTTTAGGTTTATTCTCTATTAAAAAACATTCCGACCTACTTGCGACGCTGGAGGGTTATAGCCTAACGGGCGGTAAACGATTATCCTGCCTCTCCCTACGGCACAACTTAAAAACATGAAAATTTAGTTAATAAAAGGTTTTCCCTAGGCACGGAATTTCCTCTCCATCCCATCGTTTCCTTTTAGTGATCCTCTTGTTGCATGGATAGCCGTGGGATAATATCGTCGAAATTCAGTTGTGATAAACTCATAACCTTCTATTTAAAATAGAAATTACTGCCGGATTGCGGAATGGTATAATTATAAAACAGCATTATTATCTTTCCACAACTCATAACTTCTTCTTTATTGTAATAGCGCTTTTTAGGGTAAAGTGAGGAGCGTGGGTGTAGTTAAACAGATAAAAAATGTAGTATTGTTTTAGACGAGTTATACATCCCACATAAATAATTGGAGATAACTGAAGATGATAGCTCAGAGCTGTCGAAAGTGCGAAATGTGCGAAAGGTAATCATTTGTGGAAAGACAATAAAGCGGTTTCATAACCTTCTATTTATTGTATCCTAAGCAATTCGTTGATTGTTGTATCAGGTTCGTTTACCAGAATTATATTATTGCACCAGCTGACATATTAATCCAATCTGTTGCCTTCATATATATTTTCTATATTCAACTCCGGAACAGAAGTTCATTTACGCTAAACCCAATTTAGACAATAGAATCCGTCCTTGTCCTCCCCCCCCTTAGTTAGAACTACAATACTAGACAATTCTTTCGTCGTAGTCACAATATCCTTCTGGAACTTACTTTCCTCCAACATTCTCCACGCTCCTACATTAAATGTGTTCATAACAATATTTTTTAATTAGCTGCTATTAAAAATATTATCGAGTGTTGATTTTTATTTCATTCATATAATATTATATATGTTATTTACCTTACAGCACGTAGAATAACTAGTTGAGGTATTTTTATTATGTTTTGTTTATATAGTATTTTTTATGGAATAGAGCTACGATAGTAAAAATATTTTTATCCTGCGTTGCCAGATAGTTTTTTTTTTTTTCATATCTCTGTGTTATAATAAATTATGGAAATCAGTATAGATTCTACATAAATGGATATATTTACAGTAGGTCATTATATGTCCTACAGCTTAGCTACATTTTTTACAATTTTACATTGCGATTTGTGATTGTTACAAAAGTGTAATGAACATTATACATCATTGTCTAAACATGTCTAAGAGGCCCTTATGAATAATAGACTTAAAATTAACTTGCATCTAACAACAAAATATCTACCTAACTTTCCCCTACAGTCTGTTGCTATCGATGCGGAAAGGGTGGAGGGGTCATGGTGTTAAATACTAGGCTTCTTAGGTGCTGAAACGAGTCAAAAATCTTTATGTGTCTCCGACTCACAACCGACTTGGAATTTTCGACTGTTAGACACGAAGTGGAATTTTAAAATTATTATTGTTTTTACAGTCTTATCCCCCCTCTCATTATATTTTTCAGGGCCCAGAAACTTATGTTTGTGTTCGTTTCAAAACTTTTTTACATTTCAAGTAATCGATTTTCCTTTTGGAGCTGAATTGGTACATGTTTTCTACTTTACGATTAAGGATTTACCTACAATTGTCTTGTTATCGATCATCATTTTCCAAGCGTGCACTAAAAGGAAAACCAAATCAACTTTGATGATCAAGAAATTATGTAATTGGAAAGGAATGAGAGGAATTTCAAGCACTTTTATAAATTAAATTCTTATTGTTGTATACTTTGTATACGCATATGAGGATCTTCCAACAGGCGATTGCTAGAATGTATATGGCGATTAACAATGCTACAAGTCCCTATCTGGATTGTTTCTTTCTTTCTTCAGAGCAATCCACTCCCCTGGTGGTCGTAAAACAAGTTCATTTTTACCGCGGAACTTTAGCCATTTATTACGCCCTTTACGACTCAGAAGTTGAGATACAGCGGGGAAATGTATGGAATATGTTTTTGATTGTTTAGTTCGATGGGTTTTACCTGCTGTACTTTAAAACGAGGGTTCGTATTTTATCTATCTCTACGGATCTATGTTAATAATTATCAAATCGAACCGAAACTTGAAAAATACCACTCAACTCATAAAGTTCTACAGGGAGCTAAAACACTCCGGAAGCAGGACTGAGATTCTTGCTTTGATCGATCTCTGGTCAGCAGTTTTAATTTCATACATTATTGAACGTGTGAGGACTCTAATATGGCGTAGTTCATGTTTTGAATGCCCCGTGAACGAATCCCTTGACGGACAGTGAATTCATATCACTTCTGCAAATACAAACCCACCTTTTCTACCGACATGATGGTCACTTTATTAGCTATCAAACAAGTATTATAGGGACAAATATTATAAATCCAGCCTCAAAACCGATCCAAACTGGAAAATGTCTCATGAGTCACTATCAGAAAAAATAATATAATAAGAAAACTGTATTTACAATTCAACTGGTTGCTATATTGTCATTAAATGTTTAAATATTTACACCATCTGTTTTAAATAGAAGACAAAATAAATTAAAAAGCTACTCAAGAAAAAAAACAAAACAAAAACCTTATTTACAAAATAAATAAAATGTTTACAAATTAAATTAGAATTATCTTTATTACAATTACAGTAAAGATTTAAATTAAATGTAACATAAAATTTTGATGTAGCATCTCATCTTTCGCATGCGAGGGATGTGACTATCAGGAAGATTGGGAGGTCTCTGGGCTGTTTGTAAATACTGCATGAATGAGCGATTGAATGAAAATTGTAAATATGGCATGAATGAAAACATTTATCACAATTACTTATTGCCTAATAAGGCAGATTGTAATTTTATCACAATAAAGAAGTTTCAATATAAAAAAAATAAAATAAAAAATGTAGTATCATATGCTTAGTTGTTTTATGAATGTATCTTTCGAAAGGATTTTCGCTGTAGCGATTCAATTTCAGAACGGACGAATTCTTGAGTTGTAAGTCGTTGGGCGTAGTGATTATTTTATGTGTAGGGTAGTTATTGATTATTTTATGTGTAGGGTAGTTATTGATTGTTTTATGTGTAGGGTAGTTATTGATTGTTTTATGTGTAGGGTAGTTATTGATTATATGCAATCCTAAGTTTTGGATCCGTGTGAACTGTAGTTGTATTAAGAAGCTGAACTCCATACTGGAGAAGCATAAGTTATCAGTGATCGGATGATTTGTAAAGTATAACTTAGTTCAGGGCTTAACTAGGATTTTTTTTTTTTAAATAAGGGTACATTTTATAAATTATTTGTTTTGCTTTGTCGGTTTTCCTGTTGATATGCTCTATGGCGGTCGTGGATCTATCCAGGGTTAAGCCAAGATATTGGACTGATTATAAACACAGATAAAAGAATAACTCAAGAAGGTTTCGCCTCTTAATAAAACTAGTTTCTCCTTGCACTTGAAGAGTAGACACAAAAAGTCGTGTTTAAACGATCAAGGAATACCAGGATATAACGCAACTTCATATTCAAAATTGAAGAAAAAAAATTAAACACAATTGGAAGAATCATAAGAGGAAATTATTTCTGGTCTTTTCTTTGACTTTTTTTAAAACCCTTACAGGAGCAACCCGCAAGCATCATTGCACCCTAGATAGCAGAAAAAAAAAAATGATACCCTTAAATCTCAATCGGAAATGAAATCTGTGTTGTAACATAACACAACACATGTTTGATTGAAAAGTGCAAAAACTGACCAATTTCTTGTATAAATTTTATCAGTATTTATTAAGTTGCTGGTCTTAAATTTTGACTTAGTTCACTTCTTAATCGTTCTTGTCCATCCCCGAAGACCATAGCCTTCCAGTTTTTTTTTTTTTAATTAATTAATTTCGTGTGTATATTATTATTACACATATTCCAGCTTTATGCATTGCGGGAAAATAGGTGGCTATCGCAGGCGAGAAGTTTTAGGAATGGTATGGGAGGGGGGTGTCGGGCTAAGGGGAGGGGGGTTCATTTTGCGGCTAGAGGTCCCTTATCTCTTGATGTTGCTATCTTGCCCCTGATGACGTCACCTGAGGCCGATAAATCTACAAACAAGCGCTCCTATCTCTCCACCGGCTTTATCTTTCGGATCCCACTTTATTTTTTTCCATGATAAGACCAATGATTGGGTGCGACACAGATAAAATAATTCAATATTACCTAGTGAATGGATGTAGGAAGTTAATAAGGGAGGAAGGTATCTGCTTACAGATCCGTGGATCTGTAGCCCCTGAGTTGTTCGTTTATTTGAGTTAAACGCATTAAATATTCAACATGAAGCTGGCTAGGTTACGGGCAACCTTTAATATCCAGACAAGTTATAAGTTATAAGTCTCTGCCTGTCTGGTACTCTGTTCGAGCTAAACAAGTTCCCATTTGATATTTGGAAAACCAAAATTGCTGTAATAATTTCCATAAATCACGAGTGTGCGTCATTAATTTTATTAGTATTAGAAACATTTATAATCATGATTAGGGTATAAAAATTATGGTATGAATCATTTACCACAATCACTTATTGCCCAATAGTAATTTTATCATAATAAAGTTGTTTTTATCAGAAGGGTATAAAAGGATCTTGACAATATGATATTTTTGTTCTGGTTTTTTAATCTATATCTACAAATTCATTAAAAATGTTTTTTACAAATTTAGGTCATGATATTGCACTAACTAATGGCATATTATTCTCAATAGTAATTCTACATCTTGAATACCAAATTAAATATTTCAACCTCCTAATAAATAATATTTAACAATAGTTGGTGCTTGAGATAACTATAATTACTTACAGTTATTAATTCTGTCAAAAGTTATTTTGCAATTTTTTAAAGTTTTATTTTTGTAATGTAATGTAATGTAAGGATAATGTTTTGCATGAAAATTTTGCTTGATGCCTCAGAGATGACAAAAATGAAGGCTATATTATGAACAATAATGAACTGACATTATAAATCATTTGCTTGTAATTAAAAAAATATAATTTTTCTATCATATTGAGCAGAGTATAAAATTATGGAAATTGGTGCCTTAAATAATAACACGTTATATATTTTGAAGAATGGTTGAAGTATAATTACTGGTAACAAAGTTAAACATAAGTGAGGTGTAAAAGTGCCTAAAGAAAACGACAAAATTCAAACATAAAAATAGAGCACATCATAATCAGCATCAATGTTTATGGCTTCTTTTGTTTTTATCCAAGCTGGCACCCTTATTTTTTCATTTCTGTGTGCGTTTGTTCATTGTATTCCGGTCATTGTGAGTTTTAAGTTCGACCCAGAGAGATACATCAAGTTTTCATTTAATGACTCATTGACATGAAAATTAGTTCCGAATCCCTGAAATGTGATTAACAGCTCCAATTTAATTAATTAATTGGTAATCAAAAGATAAATATTTAGACATAAAGGCGTCATAGTTTGCATAGAAGTTTTGATTGATACTTTACAGATGGTAAAAATAAAAGTAACCCTACAAAAATAATGAAGGGTTGTTAATTAATAAATTAATTTGTAATTAAATAAGCAAAAGATGTTTCTATCATTTAATTAATGATCTCGATGTCTTTATCCATAAAAATAATAACAGTAACGGCTTCCTATTCCCTACTTTTTACAGACCGAAACAAAAAATCGTGTGATATAATACTTGAATTAATTTGTTTTAAATGTTCAGGAGAAAAATTAGTTTTAGAAATTGAAAACAATAATAGGATAAGAAGTTGCAAAAGGTTATGAAGAGTTGTTGGACTGGGTGGACGAATTATTTATTTATAGAATTTTTGGTATTTAAAAAGAGGCTTCAAAGCCCGAAAGTTTTGAAGATGGAAGCCAGAAAAGAATTTGGAGAATTTTCATTATGAAGTACTCAGATTGAAAAATAGCGTACAACAAATATATGCAAAATATAGGATCCAAGAGAAATTAAAAAAAAATGTTGCTTTAATAATTTTTAACGTATTCATTTTGGTTTGAGCAAAATTTCACTACTTTGATTTAGTATTAAAAAGTATATCTCTTTTGTGAAGAAGTATCAATTTGTTTTTTAAGGAAATAATTATAATTGCTTGTATTGTATTTTTTTCCTTTGATAATTGCTGTTTGAAAAAATTATAGATATTTTCCAGTTATTTTGTTTTTAATTCAATATTAAGACCACACATCCTTACATTATGAACAATTTACTATAACTAATGTGACTAAACTAAAAACAGTTACACGTTAGCCCAATGCCATAATGATTAGTGTTTATTGACGTTATCTAAAGATTACGTCACAGTCAAATTTTGTCACTACGCTTACTCAGATGTTTATAATTATAAAAATAATAATGTGGTTCTGATTTATTCTATTCTAAGGCAATAAAGTCCCACACTGATAGACAAATATTTTTATAAACTTAGCTAGATATCTTGAACAGCTGATCGTATGAGTTCAAAATTGGTCTCATACATTGCGAAGTAAAACAAACGAAATGAAAAGATACACCAGAACGAGGTTTAAAAAAACAAAACTGCATGACAAGTTTCTCCCCCGTTTTCACACAATATAGTTGCAGGAAGTCACATTATTTTTTTTGAATTAGGAAGTGCTAAATCCCCCAAAAACGTTGCTGCTATCTCAAATTTTCAGTGTGTTAATTTTCTAAGTAATTGCTAGAATATTTTAATAGGGGGGTTAGAAGTATTTTTTCTGTCGTCAGGTTGCCATCGGAATGACACCATCAGGAAAAGAAAAAATTTTTACCTTTTACGATGGACTGATAGAAAAACTTCAGATTATAAAGCTTTTAAAAACCGAAAAAACATTTAAAAAAGCAACTAGCAACGATACTCTTTTTCATTCGCAAATACATATCCGAATTCCTGAGTTACAATTGTACTAATTATGCTGTGGATTTCACAAAGTTCGTGTAAACTTATCGATTATACCACGCACAGTAATGACCACAGCCGTGTGCTTTTATGAGGACAACATTAAAGGTTTACCTTTTTCATATTCAGCAACTTGGGCCTCTCAATACTTTTGTTCCTTCTATAATTTCACCCCCTGCGAAATGTGTTTGGCTTGATGCTCAACTCCGTCCAACTAATATTAAGCCCGTGAAAAGCCGTTTTCCCTACAGCGTATAACTCATCCACGTGCCACTGTAAATCTAAACAACTTCTGTTACAGGCTGTGAACTGGTGATAATGGCTTTAGGTTCTTAAAGTTGCAGAGTATTTCATAGCGAAAGTGCTAGTTCCAGAGTTAAGTTTTATCGGGCTTACTCATGTAGCAGTTGTATTAAATATTACACAATTTCAACATACAAAAATGTAGCCAAGAGGAGCGTTAATCTGATGAACTGAAAATTTTCTGTGTTGTTGAATTTAATATGTAGTTCAGTTCCTTACAGAAATCAGGCGTGGGTTCCCATGGAGAAAGAATTCAGGAAAAGTCTATCAGTAGGTTAATTTATGTCATACCATGTTTTTGAGACGTTTAGACCATGAAATGTAATTATAAATATGATGTATTCAAATGATTAACATGTGAATTTTACAATGTGCTTGAGCACTAATATACTCACCTTAGTTATATTCTTTGTATTTATGTAAATAATATGTTTGAAGATATTTAGTAAGTTTAGCACTTGGCTTAATTTTCTGTTTTTGAGCTAGATAGCGCTTGGTGTTGTCGAGAGGTACTACCAGGTTAATAGCGTCGGCAGACAGAGAGTGCTCGGCACGAGATCGATCTTTACACTTTTACTGATTGTTAAGTTGATACTGGATAATATTTAAAACGTCTCCCAAGAGAAAACGGTTAATATCTAGTTCAGTTCCTTACAGAAATCAGGCGTGGGTTCCCATGGAGAAAGAATTCAGGAAAAGTCTATCAGTTGGTTAATTTATGTCATACCATGTTTTTGAGACGTTTTGACCATGAAATGTAATTATAAATATGATGTATTCAAATGATTAACATGTGAATTTTACAATGTGCTTGAGCATTGCTAGTATTACTAGTATTACTATTAAATATTAGTTAGAAATTATTAAATATTAGACTGAGCTCTGTGTGGGAGACACGTTTGCCATTGTGGTATGGTGACTTCAAAAGGAACAGCTGTTTGTTTGAGTAAAGCGAGTTTGTTTTAAATCTTCCCGAACGTTGCGATCCCATGTTAAGTCCAAATTTTATCCGTTAGTTTTGTTGACACTTTAAGTGTGGTTTGGTTATAATGGTCAACTAAAAACCTTTCATTTGAAACCCTAGTTAATGGTTTGGAAATCAGTTGTCTTTTATTAGCAAATCACATCCATACCTAAATTTGTGCTGGTGGAGATGGGAGATGGTGCAAGTATACAAAAACAATGCAAAAGTTACTGTACTTAAACTCGTTGAACTCTAAACAGACAATATATATTTTATAAAACAGACAAAAACAAACGTGTTTAAAATTCAAATGTGGGAGGTGGGAGATGCTTGATTTAGGGTTGCGAAAACAGTTTTATCGACACTTTTATTGACTTTTTTGTGTTAATAGTTTACTAAAGCCAAGACACATATTGTTAACCAGGACCACGAGACCTTTAATTTGGTACCCTATGTCGGGTCGTCACTAGGGGGGTGCCTGATCACCCTAGCCCTGGTGACAAGTGCGGATTGTTCGAGTTTATAACCTGGACAATCGTTCCATGACGGCGTTACTATCTGACTCCATTGATGATAGGTATGTGCCCCAACAATGCACTATGTTCAAGAGAAGAGGTACAGAGGTTTCATAAAGAATTAGTCAAGTTTTCAGAGTTCGAGCGGAAACCAAGCATCACCGAGTAAAGGTCCCGAGAGACTCGCGAGGAGACTGATTAACAGGGCCAGGAGCCCTGGCTTAAGTATCCTCTCTACAGGGGGCTGCAAGGATCTCGGCCGGCGGTTGGGGGCTGCCCACACCTGTGGGGATTTACAAAAGGGTTGTTAATGTTTATGACTGTTTATGACTGCCAGCTGGTGACCCTTTCTCGTATGACTTAGTTGGCTTCCACCTTTTATTGCTTAACACATTTACAATGATTTACATTTGTTCATGTTATTTACATTTGTCTACAATACATTTAGTTCATGTTATTTTACTTTTGCTTACAATATATATGCAATAGAGTATAGGGTGATTTATCTTATGAAGTTAGCGGTCGCTTCACCCTACTTATTAGAATAAGAAAAGATTTACTTTTTAAAAACAAGTAATTGATTAATGATTGAGGCATAATTATCTTTCATATAGCTGGTTTTATTTTTAGAATATTTTGAGGATCGATAAGAGCCCCCAAGAAATATATCATCCCTCTATATGAAAGTTGGATCTCAAAAAATATTTTTGATGTTTAATGACAACGTAATTACAATTCACTTTATCGCCAGCCCATATTAAATATTACTAACCGGGACGCCGATACCTTTAATTTGATAATCTACTCAATATGCTAGAAATATATTTATTTCTTAAGCACTAGACTTATTATTAATTAACTAATCATTATTTTTTCACTAGGAATTTTTTATTTTTTGGATTATCAGTACATCAATCGAATCTACCATGCCAAATATTATTCGTCTAAAAAAAACACTAGTCGAGTTGTGAACCCGATAGTAATGACTTTTTGTAATTATAATTTAGTAGAAAAAAATTACTCATTTTTAACCTTTTATTTTTTCCTTCCACTTCCAGAGGACGAACCTCATAAGGGGTTACGTGTGCCTGTTGGCATGATATTGTATTTGATACCCTGCTTAAAATTTAGAAAAATATTCTATTACTTAATAATTCATGTCTTACAAATAGCCAATGGGGCCTTTGTGGAAATTTTCGTTCTTGTATAAACCAGTGTAGACAGACAGACAAAACGTAAGAGTTTCTGATTTCTAAAAAAAATTTTGAGTTCGTGACTTCGAAATTTTATCACATTTCCTTTCGGTCAGTTTTTAAAAAGATGTTTCTTGCATTTTTTTGCGAATTTGTCATGTAGTATAATCCCAGTATACCAATATTTTTATTCGTTTCATCACTTATACTTTATGAATGTGTTAATCCTTCTGCCGTAAAAATAAATTTGGCTTAATCCGGCAACTCGTGGCTGAGTTCAAACCCCTCAAATGGATTTGAATTGAACTGGCGGAGAATGAAGCAACTTCGAGACGAGGTACCTTACAAATTCTAAAGCTTTTGCAACTTTCCCATTGACACTTAACTTCTTACTCGCTGAATTGTTGAAATCGTCTATTGAGATAACAATAAAGCTGTCAAGTGCTCTCTGCCGCTTGTATTCTTAATAATATAGCTTTAGGTGAATTCATATCCATACATCCTCCTTACGTCCTTGGTATTAAAATTTGATATAAAAATTACAAAAAAAAATCAGGTCAGGTGTGAAAGTAAGTTGCTAAATTTTAATGACTTTTTGTAATTACAGTCAACTAAACTCTGAACAAATATCACAGATTAATAATCAGGACAATCATATCATTATTTTGACATGTTATCAAATATAAATATAAATTTATTTTTAAGCTCATAAATGGCCCTTGATTATTTTTCACGGGATTGGTTTTATTTTCAACAGCGTCAAGGGAAGCTTTCGTTATTATCGTTGGGCAATTGGAGTTACAGAAAAATATCCTAAAAGGATTTTTATGAATCTTGTAATCGTAGGTCCGACGCATAAGAATATGTTTGAAAAACTGTATATGTTTATAGAAAATAAATTAATCACTTCTAATCTACAATAAATATCATTAAAGAGTTGAAATACCTAATTTGATACCCAACTAAAAATGATAAAAAAACTGTCTACGATGAATTGCTTACAAAAAAGGCTTTAGAGTAGAGAAAATAGCTGCGAGGTGAAATTCCTATGGAGAATGGCCCGGAAAACGATGCCCTGTGTAGGTACCGATTACATTTTTTCCCTTCAATCGCCACAAAAGGAATTGTTACACAAATAGATCTTAAAGATAAGGTTCAAAGCTACAATGAACATGTGCAACCTTTAATTACTTACACTTCATTTCCTACCGAACCCTGGTTATTAAATACGAATAACATAAACTCGTTTTCTTAGAAAATTCTCTATTTATAAATTCACAATTTGCTTATCCAGCATTAATTAATTGATGCTTTTAATTAATTTTAGTAATAAAATAGAAAAAGTACGACAAAGGTCTTGCCGGCTATCGCACTTACTAACTTCACCCAACCTGTCGGTTTGTCTCAAATTGATGATTTATAAATGTGCCCTCCGGCCAGCTCAGCTGTACGGTGCCCCGCTATTTACCCACTTGACTGACAATACAGCCAAATGTCTCCAACATTTCCAGAATAGGATCATGCGAAAAGTGGTCCGACATACCTCTTTCGAGAGGTTGAAGAACGCTGACCTGCACCCGTTGCTTGGTGTGCCGTCGGTGGGTGAGTCCATCCGCCGGAGACACATTAAGTTTTTGACTCGTTGTAGCACCTGAAAAACCCAGTGTTTTAACGCTATGACCCCACCACCCCTCCCGCATCGATGGCAACAGACTGTCGGGGAAAAATAAGGTTAAGAATTAGTATGTAAGTTAGTTTTAAGGTTGGTCAAAAAGGTGTGCCCCACCCCATCACCTCTATTAGTCAGTTTAGTCCAGTCACGTATAATGTATATCATTATACTTGTTTATTCATTATATAATTTTTATAAAATAACAAAACCTGTATATAATGTAGCGATGCTACAGGAAATACAATAATAATTTGTAAATAGATTCGCCTGAGGATCTATAATTATCTGTAAATTTAACGGGGCTATGAAAAAAAAAAAAAAAAAAAATCCAGCATTAATAGTAATTCAAGAGCTCATTCCTACCTTATCAACAATTCCGCTTACTCGATATGTAGAGTTCACTCTCATGCCAACATTCACACTATAAAATAAACTTAAAACTGAAAAAAATCATTCTTGTACATTAACCAGCACTGTAACGGTTTTTCAAAAAGGGCTCCTTCAGATTGTATCAGTCCGACACCCTTTAAAATTTATATACACGGATGAAACGAAATCGGCTGCTGTAGTCGGTGCAGTATTACCATAGATATAAGCAGCACATGCACATCCGGCGGGATTGATTCCTATCTACAAAGCTGTTACTCTTGCATGATCTATTGAAACTTGTCTGCACAAAAATTATGTTAGCACTCCAAGAAATAAAAGCAATGAATATTAATAACTCAATAGAATCCTGAACTTTCCCGATATCTAATCGTGGGCTGTATAGATATTGGGGAGGCCCAGGTTCCCGACTTCGCCAATATTTTTTCTCTGCCTGTTAATAATTAAAAATTATAAATATCAGAGGTAACAATAGCACAATAAACATTTCTAATTAAAAAAAAATTAAAGTATGTGACCCATTAGCTTCTTCATTGGAACTTATAATAGTCAGCATTCCATGTAATGTTTTGGTGTCCACCGGGACAAAATAGTATAGAAAAAGGTTAAAATGGTTCCGAAGTTGGACCTTTTGTAATACTCCTTAGAAGAGGTGATATAAATAGTTTCAAATAACGGCAACAGAGAATTTATTGTGAAAAGAGTAGAGTTCAGTTAACCATAGCAAGCTCAGAAAAGCATAACCTTAGATTAAGATAGCTCTTACAGCCCCAACAGAAGACCTGAAGTCGGCTCGTCTGAGGATTGGCCGAATCAGACTGAACCATAGCCAATGAAACCTGCCCTACCTGTGGATGTGAGCTCACAGTCCAAAGATATTTTGATCGAGGTTACTAAGCGTAAGGAGGAGCCGAGATCAGGATCTTCTTTTCTCTCTGAAGCCCTTGCCAAGTCAGAAGAAACAATACCACACAATACTCAACTTCTTCGACTCCTGAAGAATACTTCAGCATTTTTAATTAATGCTCATTTAAGCTGTTTCTTTCTTTTTATTTTTTCTTATACTTCTTTATTTTTTTCTCTGAAATACATTATTATTGATACCACTCTTTTATTCTCTTCAAAATTTTGAGTTTAAACATGTTTCTTTTTGTCATAATTATATTTGTACAGTAAATATTACCGATGTGAATACGGGAGAGTACTTGTGTGTTCGGGATCCTTGGATACTCGGGTCGTTACACGGGGCTTTGGGTGACACTTCAGGTCTAATAGATCATGTTTGGCTCCATGGACTTATCCATGAGCATACACAACTGTGTGAACATCAGTGGACTGTGCAGATGTGTGAAATATTGGTAGGTATCATGGTTTTTACCCACATCCTCCGATCAGTCCGAACCTTAAAATGCGGTTACGTGTCCAGCTTACAAGACAGGTGACCGACCGGTGAACACCTTAACAAAGGTCTTTCCAAGTGCTGTAAAAATCTAAAAAACTTCAAAATCATGAAAATAATTATGTGCGCATCAATGACCGTTGTGGTTGATATAACTTAAAACAAAAAACCTTCTTGTAATTGGATCTTCTAAACACGAAACCCAATCAGGCAAACAATGAGAATTAGCCAATTCTTGAGAATGGAAGCACGTTAAGCCCTACATTATGTGAGGCCGAATGGGACAGGCGCCGTCAAGCGTTGACGGGAGCTACACAACTCATTAGCTAGCGAGGGTCGGACCTAGGCAAACCTCCCTTCCTCATATCGGATTACGTTTACTCTAGCCGGCGGTTGGCTTACATTCTGCCTGGGCAGCAATACATAGTTCATGCTCCTACCTTGGTCCAGTAGTCATTTGTCTTACGCTTCTTGAATATAAGTTTGTTGGTATGTTCAAAACCATAATTACAATGTTTTTGACTGTACTGCACAATCAATATTAAGTGCTCTAACAATCCAAAGAACACATTTCAATATATTGTTCAGATTTTTTTTAGACGACTTTAGTAACCTAAATAGAAAAAATGAATGAATAAATAAAATGAACTAATATGACAAATTTATATTTTCTATAGCGTATTAGCCTTAACTATATTAAAATATCTACTATTCAACATAGTATGTGCACCAGCCAGCTAGCTCCTGGTCTGGACCTTCTTGTTGGTTCTTTCCAGCTTGATACGTGGTGTCTTCATACGTCGAATACCTTAATTATATAATCTTCTTCTCATCTACCCACACCTCCGGCGATCCTGGCTCCCTCTTAACCAGTGGACTATCATTACAATATATACATTGTAAGGTTCCTACATCAATATAGGTAACAAAATATACATTAATACAATATAGGGATACCCAAATTCGATAGCAGTCACCTTCCCGGATATTACAAATTAGTTCAGAAAAAAATTGGCTCTCTTTTGGCAATGGGCCCCATCACCTTATATTATAGTCATTTCAATCAAGTCAAGTATAATGTGTGTCATAATACTGGTAATTATAATGTGCCCTGGGTAATTATGATTACTCATCCGTGCATAGAACATTTACAATTATGTACTGGAATTTATAAGTAATGTTTTCAGAAAATTTACGTATTATCACGACCCCATGTTGATTTTTTTTTTATCCTTAAAAAAAAAACTTGCTCATGAATAAATCAAGCAGGATAAATTTGATGTAGTATTCAGTAATATCTTAAATTACCTCGAATCCGCCCGTACCTACTGTATAATAAATTTGTTTAGAGCTGACAACTGACCTCGTTCGTAAACCACATAAATGCTGTTTTTTTTGTAACTGGAAATGGTCTGTGAGTAACTTCACATCTTCAATTTCGCTTTATTGATTCTTTCAACACTTTTTCCAATTTTGAAAATTGCGAGTTGCACAGCCTAAATGACTTCAGCTATATTTTAATCTATACATACAATGACAGAGTGCAGTTTTTCATTTAAACTGCACATTAAAAAAATACAATGTAACCGATAAAGAAACATATAACGTTGTATCCTGGGAGACGTTAGTAATGACTGACGAAATGAAACTACCTCCAGGCATAACGCAAGGACCTACTTACGTACCTGTATATATAAGTCCGACGAAGACAAAACTTGGGAATTTACTGCAGTGGGTAGGGATCAAGACGAGATGAGATTACCAGGAGGACTCGAGGTCTCCTATCTCATCTTGGCATAAAAACTGAGGGAGCTTTACTATAAAAAAATCCTGTGGGATTTAATTATTGTTAACTTTCATGTTCGGCTATTGGTAATTTTATTTAAATTTTCTCAGATGAATTGGATGGTTGTTAATATTGTGTCAACCCAAGCAATCATGACTCGCAACTATCGCTGGACCATTCTACTAAACCGTATTTCATAATAAACCTCTGATGTGGTTTTTGTAAATGTGGTAGGAATAATTACATATTACTGAGCATGGCAGAACGTATTTTGTCTGAAATAATCTTTGATATTAGTACTATTACAAGTACATAATCAACAGTTCATATATCCACATTGCTAATAATAATAGTTATTTTTGTTTTCTTACTCAATATATTTTGCACATACTCCAGGCCGATTTGAGGCGTATTATTATGATGTTCGTCAAATATTTCGTTCCCGTTGATATGTAGCAAATAAATTTGGTGGGGTTTAGAATAAAATAAGTGAATAAACAATAGAAACTCAGAGCCACTTTCATCTATGTGATGTGTCGTAGAGTTCCTAACCGAGGTTATCGTCGATGCAGCAGACATCCTTAAGTTTAGCCCGAAGCCACCTAGACTACAAAACCGCCAGACCATATTTTTCGACTTATTGCATTACGCAATTTTGGAAGAATAACTAGTCCAGAACAAGGAATCGTCAAGCCAAGAAAGTAGTAAACTCTCGTAACCGTGTGGTTACCGGCGAGTTCATCCACTGGAGACACATCAAGTTTTTTGACTCGTTGCAGCACCTCACAAACCCAGTGTTTAACACTGTGACCCTCCACCTTTATGACATGGCAACAGACTGTTGGGGAAAATTGGGTTAAGATTTAGTTTTTATTGTTAGATGTAAGTTAGTTTTAAGTCTTTGGCAAATAAGGTGAGCCCCATCACTTTTAATAAATTCAGTCCATTAATGTATGATGTACATCATTATACTTTTGTACAATGCAGATCTCTATTAGTAGAAAACAGATTTTGTATAAAATGTAGCCAGGGTACAGGAAATATAATTAAGCAATTGTATATAGGTTCGTTTGCAGAAACTATATTTTGTAACATATATTAGTTTGGATATGAAACAAAAAAACAGAAATTCACAAGCAGACCTTGATTGGCTGGATGAGAAGTTTATCCACCATAGACATGTCAAATTAATTGATTCGCTGAATTCGATAACCAATTCTGACGAAACACGATATTCCCGTACGCGATGGCAACAATTGATCGTAAAGGGTACTGGTTAGGTATAAGTTAGTTTTAGATAGTTTGTAGCCTTCCTGTAACACGAAGGTGAGACCATCACTCCTGGCTTTGTTATAATTTTAAATAGATTTAAGTTAAGCTCATTACGAAGGAGCTAGCTGTAGAATAAAGAGTTCAATGCTTTTTATATACATCATCTCAAATAAATAAATAATGGGGGGGGGGAAAAAAAAAAGAAATAAACCACGGGACACTGCGGTAGAGTACTTTGCAGTAGGAGAATGTCCGGAACAGATTTATAAGGCACTGGTTGGCTTCCTGAACAAACAATCGGTGCGGGTGAGCAGTTCCCTTTTGCCTCTGGGGCACTTCAAGGAGCCGTGCTGTCGTCAGTGCTTTTACACGTAAGGAAAGTAAAAGAATTCTCCTGAAAGTATCTTTTGCTCGGAAATTAGAAGATAAAGAAACCCCCGTTTTTGTGAACATTCCAAGACAAACAGAGACAAGTACGCGCGGAGTGACAGCTGCTGCTCCGGCGTGCTGTGCTGAGCCTGTGGGCTGTGGAGGCACTGCTTTTTAGACATCCAATTGTAGAGACAGGCTCCGACCAGTCCAGAACGGAGTTCTTATGAAAGTGGTCTGACACGCACCATTTCAGAAGCAATAAATAGCAATATACCAAAAGATTGCGATCTGCCGATGGTCGATGAATTCGTCTTCTTCATTCTCGTTTGTGAAATATCTTGAACAATCCGGTCTTTGACAAGATCTCAATGTCATCTTTCCCTGATTGATGGTGGTCGAAGGGGGAACTATCCAGGTTTAAGTTAGATCTAATTTAGTTTGGATATTTCCAATTATGTCAGTTATTGGTGAGTTCTCCCGAAGGTAATGTTTTTCTTTTTATAGCTTCTGATAACTCAATGTCAGTCTTAAGTTTTACCCACTTAAAATTCACTTCTGGTGGAGTACAAGGAACCATTCATTCTTCATCATTTTGTTTGTCAAGATTACTTTCTTTTTGAACTCAAAAAACTCAATTGCTGTCCTCTTTGGTTATCTCTCGCACAAACGCTTTGTGGATTGTCTAAATTGGGTTTCCTATGCTACCTAACAAATAGATCTCAGCGTCAAAAATGCAATATCATTTGTAAAACTGGAGATTGTCAGAAGACTTACCTGCTCCGGATCTGGTACTTACGTCCACATGTTAGTCAAGTCTTTTTTAACTTTAGTTCACTTTGTTACTTGTACAATACCCATTCATACAAAATCATGTCAATATAGACATTTTGTTTAACCGCATTTATCATACTATTTAAAAATACTTCCCGTTGATACTGTGAGTCGGTTGATATCGTAGGAGGCACCCAGAACAGATGACGAACTTTAATACTGTAAATAATTTATAGTAAAATATAAACATAAAAGCTAATAATAATTAAAATTCCTCGTAGATCTAGTAATTGATTAATTTCATGAGTAAAAAAATGAGTAGAAGAGTTTGCTAGAAGATCGGCTTGATGAAAGAGATTTGTTGGGTTTTCATCAAGTTTATTATACCGGTGAAAGCTTTCCGCGAGACGGAGGACTCTTCTTCAAAGTCTTAAACAGTTCACCTAAATGTCTTAAACAGACGTCAACAACCTCCTTCTCACACAAGGGTCGGGAATACGTACAACGAAACGTTGCTTAATTACAAACTTTGTGAAAACTTTTTTTTCACCCAAAGTCTATCCGCTGATAAACTCTTCAACTCATTTATGTACTCGTGGCGAACAAATGAACTCCTGTACAAGGGTTTCTTACTGCGTTTGTCCGCATCACACCCTGGTGTGTGATGGTAAGGGAAGTTGACTGGACGTGCCATTTTGTGGAACTGCGACAAACGTTCATAGTATGACGAAACTTTTCAAGTGGACTTTAGATTTCATTGTCTTTAAAAAACACCTAAAAATGTCATAAAATGAAATGGAGTCATTATTCTGGAATGACTGTGCTATAAGAAGAAAAAAAACAAATAATAAAGTAAATAATATTAAAAGTACAGATGAGCGAAAATACTCTCAATTTTGAGACGAAGAGGTTGTTGGGAGATCGTAATAGAGATAGGTACTCATCAAATTGAACGTTCATAGTATTTCAAAACGAGGTACAATAATAAATTTGATGATTTCATTACCAGTCGTTTCATTAGTCCGACAGACTAATCTACTCATAAGAACGGTATTTTAAAAACTAAATAATGCAACTGTCTTTTCTGACGTAGAAATATAATGTTTAGATCCTGCATATTCTAGTTTCTTAAATAAACTTATAGTGCAATCTAGCTAACATAAAAGTTGCCACGTTTCGGAAATATAATAGCTTAAACCCATGATGGAAATATGTGAACCATTACATCCGATGTTATGAGACATAGAAGATAAAGAGGCTACACAGAATAAACTGTTTTTTTCTTGCTCTAGTGTTTGCTAACGCCTCCTCTAACTAGATTGTAAGGGAACTGTCTGCTGCTATTCCACCCTGCTAAGGCACCGTTAGTGTTTCAATAAGGCACCACTTAACTCCAGACAATGTGGGTTACTGCGCGACAATATTGTCGATGGAATCCCTTAGAGTTGAGTAACTTTTGTTTGTTTGGGTTTAAAGCACTTACGTACTTATAGGATAGACCAGGTTATCTAAATATCACAAATCTGAGCTAGCAAAAAATATTAATTAATATCCTAGGGACATTATTATTCATTGCAAACATTTCTTCTAAAATAAATTCTATTATTGATTTTTTTCTCCCACGAAATATAAAAAAAAGTACCAACACAATCTAAAAACAGGGCACAAAATGGTTTGTAGCTTCCTTCTACTGCTGTCTGGAAACGTTTTTAAAATGTACATAATGCAGTGTTGTAATACGAGTTATTACATGTTAATTAGCATCCTACATAAATTTATGTTTAATTAATCACATTTTTTCTTTCTTTATTTTATTTTTTAATAAAAATTGTTTATTGTGATAAAATTACAATCTGACTTACTGGGCAATAGGTAATTGTGATAAATGCTCTCTTTCATACCAAATTTACAATTTACAATCACTTGCTCATTCATACAGTATTTACATACAGCCCAGAGACCACCCAAATCCACATGGTTGTCCCCTCCCTCGCATGCGAAAGAGGAAGCAGAGTCTTGGGAAGTCCCCCACCCTTCTCCGTCAGCCGCGTCACCAGTGGAGGCTGACCAAAAGCGCGAGAACCAGAGACGCTCAGGACATGACTGGATAAACTGGCCATGGCCAGGAATCCCACTGTCACGTATTTATAGCAGGTCACGAGGCGATTGCTACTCAATTATTCATCAAGTTAATGTAACTAACGTGTCATTAAATGTTAGAAATATTTACGAACTTTTGACCCTTGAGAAAGGGAAATATCCGATAGTGAACATTAAATAGGCTGTTTTTTTTTTTGCTTGTGTGAACGGATGAACATTCTTTCTCCCAATATTCTTCTCATATGAAAAACGTTTCTCTTTAAAGTGGGATTTAGGTTTCATTGTCTTTAAAAGAAATTCACCTTAAAGAGACAGGGGACATATTTTAATGGAAAAATATTACAATATTGTAGCGTAGCGCTGTCATAAAATGGCACTAATGAATAGACATTAATGTATACCGTCAACTGTTACAATCATCAGCAACTATTTTGATTTGTGATATTTTGTACTTAATTTTTGTTAGTATTACGAATCATGTTTAATACCTCCATTATATTCTTGATGGGCTGATGCAGACGTACAAAGTATGTTGGAAGTTTGCCTATTAATAAATTTGATGAAAACTTGAGAACTCGGTTTCATCAAACTGAGCAGATCTCCCAACAAAAACTCATTTATAATAATAATATCTTTATTATCCTGGGACTATGTCTCTTAACAAGAACTTTAACATAAAGTGCAATCATTGACAGTACTCTGCTAGAGTTTATGAAATATAACAAAAGTGAAATGAAATAACTCTTATACTGGATAATGACATACATTATTTAATTGGAATTTATGTAAATTCTCACGACAGTACAATTTCCACTTCATTCATAATTGAGTACATTGTACGTTTCTGAATTTGCAATAAGCATATTTATTCATCTTGAAAATAAATAACAGTCTAGTCATTTGCGGCGAGGGGACATGGTTGAAAAAATGGCTTATCCCTTGGGTCAGTATGAAATATTCATAGTTGGCGGCATAGAGGGCCGAGATGTCTTGAAAACATTATGAAAAATACATGCTTTCAAGGGGACGTTTAGCGACTTCCTCTCTCTCTCCTATTTTAGCTAACTTTTCCACTTTGTCTCTCACCTGTGTCCAAAAATTAGCGGTTGACATAGCCGGTGGCGGTTGCGGTTTCAAGACCAAAAATGGTCTGCTAGTATTTTTTTTTACATTTAAATTATGCAGACCCCCCTCCAACTATATGTCACTCTATTTAAACAAAATAATTTCAAATATTAAATTTTGTATCTAAGCCCCAATCTTTACAAAAAAATACCCCTTGAAATCCGTCATCTTCCAGAAACTAGGATTTTGTTGTTTTTACCAAACCAAAACCTTATTGATATTAATATTGGGTTAAAAAAATTGGCAATCTTATTATTTGTTATTTTAAATGCTTTATTATATGTAATTGTTTTTTGTGTATGTAAATTTATGTTTTTTTTTGTTCTGAATAGGCTAAACGTTGACAGTCTATGTTATTTCAATGATGAGGCAGCGTTGAGAGGACATGAAAAAACATATCTATATAAAACACGATTAAGGGTCATTAATTACTCAATATTAAGAAAATCTGTATTTCTATAATAGTATTTTTTATTTTGAGTTATTCAGTTGATGATATTAACGTACGTACGTAATTTTGATTTTTGAAACAACAACTAAAACAACATCGTGTTCTTAACTAACCTTTTTCATTTATTTATTTATTTCTTATTATTTTTTTTTTGAAGGCATGATAATTTGCATGGTAGTTCCTTTTAGTACCTCAATTATGCTGGTTACAAAGATCTTTATTAAAACATTCATTTCTACACCATTGGAATTTCAAATGCATGTAGCGTTTTAAAATTATAAACTAAAAATATCACTAAAGCTCAGTTATTAATATAATAACATGTCTTTTTCATAGTTCTTACAGAAAATTATTCCTATTCCTTATTTTAATTGTACGATTTTTTTTTTTTTTTTTTTTTTTATAGATTCCTGCTTCCTATGCACCTGAAGAATGGGGAAGTCGTACAAACGGCCAGGATCGCAAAGAGAAGGTTGGTTTTTGTTTTGTTCTTTTATTGTAAACGTACTATGCCATTATTATTAATATTGATTTTGATATTATGTCTACCCAAAATAGGTTTTTCCATGATATATCTTATTAAAATTAACATACTAGAACAGTTCTTTAGCGAATCAACAAAAAAAAGGTCATTTATATTTTAAAGAAAGGTTAAAAATTGTCCAAATCCGAATACAACAGCTTCAAGCTATTAGCGTTTATATTGATGTATAAAATCCATAATAGGTGGTGTGCGCATGTGTGAAATAACGTAAACCGATTTTAATATAATTAGCATCAATTTTTTCTTTAAATCTCAGAAATGCTATAAACTTTAAAGCAAGACAAGAAAACTATTGACATAATATTTGTTTCGTTCGTCTCATCGCAATAACTGTGCAGCATTAACTTAACTGTTAGCCCACAGTATAAGGTCCTGAGCTCAAAATCCGTATGTCGGGTCGTCACGAGGGGGGGTGCCTAGTTACCCTAGCCCTGGTGACGAAGTGAAGGTTGATTAAGTTTATAACCTGGACAATCGTTTCATGACGGTCTTACTATCCATTTTTGATAGGTATGTGCCCCGACAATGCACTATGTTCAGGAGAAGAGGTATAGGGTAGGTAGTGTAGGTAGTTTGTGTGGTCTTGGCATGACCACGAATTCACACTCGGTATCTGAGGGTAGGCGAAATCCGTCCGGATCCCAAAGGCGAGTGTGAACTGGAGAGAGGCAGACTGAATTGCCGTGGGGAACACTGCTTGGTAAGCTTGCAGGGCCACGACAACCGTTGTCCACTAGGGAAAGGTCTCTCCCTAGGAGGTGCTAGTTTTAGCGAGACGAAGGCAGAGATTCCCACTAGGAAGGTGTGGGGTCTGACAACGACAGACTAAAACGTGGCGAGGTTAGGATAGAGATGCAGAGGTTTTTCATAAAGGAGAAGCCATGTTTCAGAGTTTAAGCAGAACAGCCACGAGCCAAATTGTTCGCAGGAGAATGATATACAGGTCAAAACCACCGGTCTTAAATACCCAGCTGTCTTCGTCAGTAGCCAATCAGCTTTGGTTTTACTGTACCCAACGCCAGTTGAGTATGTGGTTTTCTTTGTTCTCTGACAAAGAGATGTGTCACCGATACCCGACCCGGGTAAGGGTCTCCAGCCCTCTCGGCGGTTTTGGGTCGTTTAGTACCTTCTACTGGTAGCTGGGGCCCCAGCTCATTGGCTAATTGGCTCGTGGCTGCATGTTTATTGTTTACCACATTTACAATGATTTATATTTTGGTAATGTTATTTACATTTGTTTAATTTAATTTACAATATATATATACAATAGAGTATAGGGTGATTTATCTAATATAGTTAGCAGTCGCTACACCGAAGGTGCATGTTCGGTAGATTTCCTTAGTTCAGTTAAAGAAGTGGGCTGCTCTCGATAGAACAGTCTTCCATTTTACGAACTGCGTAAACAGAACCCTCTCCCCCCCCCCCAAGAAAAATGAATAGCAGAAATAATGTAAGCAAGCATTAGGATAATTCTATTCATTAGATCCAAATTGTATTCATGTCGCGGGCAAGCAAGCAAGTCGAGAAATAAATTAGAACTGAAAGCCAAGCTAAAACCTTCGCCCTCTCTTATTATAGCTGTTAGCGTGATACGATTGCATAAAAAATATGCAATACTTCCTCAACAGCCAACAGCTAAAAATAAAAATAAAAAAAACAAAACTATCAGCCTTAAAAGAGAGAAATATCAATAAAATAAATTGTATGTAACTAGACAAGCTCCACTGATCTGAATATATCGTTTTTTTTTCATCTGAAGTATCTTATAATAAATCCATATCTCATTTTCAGTCTTTTATGTCATGCTTTTTCATAGAACTATGTCTCACACTACATCTTTCTTTTATACTTCCTTCAATTTCAAGTATTTGAAGTCGTAGGAATCTGAAATAAAAGTTATAAAAATAACCAGACAATTATTATTTATTTAAAAATGAAGGTTTACTTTAAGAATAAGTTATTTAAATTCATTAATTAAAAATCTGTAGCACGTCCTATTGAGGGGCCATTTCAAGGAATAGGTTTAGTGCCTGGCGATCTTAATTTTAGTTTTCGAGATCGGATTTGCTACTTCTTTCTATGAATAGGTAAACTCCTCACATTTAATAAATGACTTAGTAATTAAAAAGTATTATAACAAGCACAGTGCCAAATTAAAGATCTTAACATTCTGACTTTAATGGGCTATAGCTACAAAAAAGTCATTAAAACTTTCATTAACACATTTTTTTTTTTTTGCAAACCCAGAGTTGCTACAACAATTGCAACCCAATGATAAATTCTGGAGGGCCAATTATTGAATAATTATTAATATTTAAAATAAAAAATTTAATGTAAAGAATCGTCCCAGTAAAGATCTCGACTTGCTGATTAATACTTAATATCAGTTGGGACTTAATTAGTCTACAAGCTACAAAGGGCCATTGAAACCATTTTTGCAACCCTTAATACGTTCATGATACGAAGGTTCTGGGCTCAAATCCATTGACGGAATGTGGGTTTATATCCAAATGAATGGATTTGTTGGGAAATCTGCTTAAGTTGATGAAAGAAAAGTGTCAGATTTTCATAAAATTTATATTAATATTGCTAACCGTTGTTGCCTTTGAATAACTGTATTTATTCACTTGCCTCAAAGGACGACCACCTTAAGCTGCTGTTATAATAAATATATCATGAAAATGATAAATTGATATTAATAAGAATAAATTAATAAAAAAAATATGGGATTCCAATTCAGAGATATATTTGATCAGTCTGTGCTTGATACTATGTCATCCTATAGCTTGGCTACATTTTATACAATTTTACATTGCGATTGGTACAAAAGTATTATACTTTTATTTTCTCTACACGTTTAAAAGTGATGTGGCCCACCTTATGAATCATAGACATAAAACTAACTTACATCTAACTACAAAATATTAACCTAATTTTCCCCGACAGTCTGTTGCCATCGACGCAGGAAAGGTGGTAGGGTGTTAAACACTGGGTTTGTCAGGTGCTACAATGAGCCAAAAACCTTGATGTAGAAACTCCCGATTTGAAGCCCCGGTATATCCCCCCCCTATGGCCTTGATAATATGGCGGCTGTGGTACCAGTGTGGCCGTTATCGATTTTCACATACATAACGAAATATACTTCTGCTTCAGTGTTGACGTAGAGAATACCAACACGAGTATCCGGTTTCAATTAATATAAATGAACAATTTGTATCCTTATGATCTGATATGTTCAGACATGTTTAACATTTCAATCAACATTATTGAAATAACTTGATCAGATTATTTATGTAACTCTACTTGGATCTCTCACATCTTCAAAACGAAAACTGATGCTAAAATTACTTCAGATAACTGAAAGTCGGTCTGAAGGCTAATTCTATTTTGAAAGTGTGAAGGCCACATTGGTTTAATCGATTTAAAATGTTGACTATGTGGGGGTTCATAACAGTATATGTATCAGTGTAAGGTCATAGGGAGGGGTTTAGAGGAAGAGGTATGACTAACGTAATGCATTAATAAATATGAAGGTAATATAATATCTTTTGAATCTATATTCTCTTTCCTACGAATTCCTAGTTTAATGAGCTTCTCCAATTCTCTGAAATAGAATG
The DNA here is from genome assembly GCA_930367205.1 of Acanthosoma haemorrhoidale. Taxonomy (NCBI): domain Eukaryota; kingdom Metazoa; phylum Arthropoda; class Insecta; order Hemiptera; family Acanthosomatidae; genus Acanthosoma; species Acanthosoma haemorrhoidale. Next base: position 47,396,498 of record OV884014.1, read on the forward strand.
TGTAAGTCCAGATAGAGTACCCCCCCCCCTCCCTCCTTTAGCTCTAGACTGGAGAACAAAATGATATAAATTAACAAACAAATAAAGTAAGAAGCTTAGTTATGGTAAGATCTTTTAATTAATATCAGCAAAGAGGACCACACCAATCAATATATATATATATTTGTTTTATATACAACAACTTTATTATGATAAAATTACAATCTGCCTGATTGGGCTATAAGTAGTTGTGATAAATGATCTCGTTCATACCAATTTACATTTACATTCACTCGCTCATTCATACTATATATACAAACAGCCCAGAGGCCCCCCAAGTCACATGGTTGTCCCCTCCCTCGCGTGCGAAGGAGGGAGCGGAGTCCTGGGAAGTCTCCCACGCTCCTACGTCAGCCGCGTCACCGGATAAGAGCCAGCGGAGGTTGACCAAGAGCGCGAGAGCCAAAGACGCTCAGGACATGATTAGAGAAACTGGCCATTGCCAGGACTCCCACTGTCACTTGTTTATAGCAGGTCACGAAGGCAATGCCGTTTTAGTCTCCGAGGAGGATTATAGGGATCAGTGGTGCAGTGCAATGACTGTGCTAGGGAATTAGGGTGTTTGGATAGGTTACTATGGAATTTTATGAACTTGGAAGGGATGAGTTCAAGAATGTTGGGTATATTCAGATCATTATAAAGGGTTTTGTTGCTAACGTAATAAGGGGCATTTACTATTGTTCTCAGGACTTTTGATTGAAAGGATTGGATGCGCTTGTAGTTTGACTTTTTTGCTGTCCCCCATAGCTCTATTCCGTATGTCCAGATTGGCTTAAGTATAACTTTGTAAATAAGTAGTTTATTTTCTATTGATAGATGGGATGTCCTTCGACAGTAGTCTGTGCAGTTGTCCAAAGCGTCTGTTTAGTTCTTGTCTTTTTAGCCTCGTGTGTGGGTTCCATGTCAGTGTTTTGTTGAGATGGAGCCTAAATACCGTACTGTCTCAGACCTAGGGAGAGGAATCGAATTTAAAAAGACTGGTGGACAGGACTTGCGGCAGAGGGTAAAGGTTATCTGGGAGCATTTTGCTTTATTGATTTTGATTCGCCATTCAAGGTGTTTTTGAAGGTTTTGGGATGCTATATCAGGGTCTGGATGGGTTGACAGGACTGCAGTGTCATCTGCAAATGTTGCCAAGAAGGTATTGGGGGTAGAGGGGACATCAGCGGTGTATAGATTATAGAGGATAGGACCCAGGACGCTGCCCTATGGAACTCCTGCTTTAATGGGATAGTAGTTAGAATATTCTAAACCACAGCGGACTTGGAAGAAGCGGTTTGAAAGGTAGGATTGTAGGATTAGGAATAGGGTCTGCGGTAAATATCCTTTGAGCTTGTAAAGCAAACCTGCGTGCCAGACCCTGTCAAAAGCTTGAGGTATGATAATGGTTTTTGGATTGAACAATTGGAAGTAGGCGTTTTAATAGAAGTTTCTCAAATATTTTTGAGAGGATAGGGAGTAGGCTATTTGGACGGTAAGATGAGGCGTCATTGGGTGGTTTACCGGGTTTGGCGAATAGGACGATAATGGAGTGTTTCCAGAGGAGTGGAAAGTGCGTCGTTCGGATAATGCAATTATAAATGTAGGTTAGGAAGATTATGGCTTTAGGAGGAAGTTGTTGGAGGATTCGAGGAGTAAGGAGATCATTTCCTGGAGATTTTCGATAAGGTAATTTTTTCAGAAGATATTTGACCTCAGAGGGGTTAACGGCTTTTGGTGGAAGTGAGAGAGGAATAGGTGAAGTGAGGAAATCTTCAAAAGTTGGGCGATGAGTATTGTTTTAAGGAGTCAAAGTACGGGAAAGATGCAGTGCGAATTCCTCCACCATCTCACCATCCAAAGCCACCCAGGACCCATCATTACGACGGAGTGGGTGTGAAACAGGATGGTATTTTAGGATTTTCTTAGTTAGATTTCACAAGGAGTTATCCCTGGTAGACAGAGAGGAGAGATAGGAATTAAAAGAATCGGAACGGAAGGATGCCAATTGCCGCTTTACCAACCTGCAGTACTGATTCTATGACGATCAGCTGGATGTCGGGATCTTTGCCACACTGTCCTCGAGTGGTGTTTGGATTGGTTTAGGTCTTTGAGATACCGAGGTAAAGGATTTTGAATGTGAAATTTCAGATGACGGTGGGGTGACTTCCCAGGCCGACCTCTGGATCAGAGTAGTGAAGAAATGCACTGCATCGTCTATGTCATGGGATGTTTTCAGAGGTGCTTTGAGGTCTACTCAGTCTGTAAGAATCTAGCGGAAGTGGTCCCAATCATCTGGGGCCCCTAATAAATGAAGGAGGAGGCAGTTTGTGAATTGGTCTTAGGGAAATGGTTAATAATAAGGGGCTATGGTCGGGGGAGAGGTCATCGAGGCGCGTGAGTGAATAGTTTAGTGTTCCTAAACTATTGTAGAAGAAAAAGTCAAGGAGATCTGGATTTCGGTTGGGATCTGATGGCCAATAGGTGGCTGTGTATAGTGGATAGTGGAGCAATGTTTCCGTGTGAGTGCAGAAAGCAGAGCACGTCTTCGTGTATTGGTGGATCTTGAGCCCCAATGTTGGTGCAAAAGTCCCCACCCACAAGGAAAACATGCCCGATGGAGTCTAGAAAGGAGATGAATTGTGTAGCGACCGCTAACTACATGAGTTAAATCACCGTATACTCTGGTCTACATCTGTCAGTCATAAATCTAAGAGACCCTTACAGCCTCCAGGGATTATTTAAGACCAGCAGGGGACTCCTTAACACATGCAGAAACCGCAGGTACTAAGTGATCCCGTCCGCCTCCAGACTGATTACTTAGGACCGGCAGGGTACTCCTTAACACATGCTAGGATCTCCGCAGGCACTAAGCAACCTTTTCAGCCTCTTCTAGGAGGCTGGTTAGATACTTAACGGAGGCGTCTCGCCCGGGCCAACCAGTCTTTCGCGACCGTTACTCAGTGATACTTTGCTTCTGTTCGAACTCTGAAAATTTGACTTATTCTCGTACCTGTTCTCTTGAACATAGTGCATTGTCGGGGCGCACACCTATCAGAAATGGAGTCAGATATTAATGCCGACATGGAACGATTTTCCAGGCTATAAAATTGAACAATCCGCACTTGTCACCAGGGCTAGGGTGATTAGGCTCCCTATTAGTGACAACCCGACAGCGTACAAATATTGCTGGTGGCTAGGGCTGTCTGTGTGGGTGTTTGTGTTCATGTTCCATGTTCATGTTCGCTACTTCAATATTTTTCAACACCTCGTACCTATTGGGCGTGAAAATGGAGGCTCATGAGTTCTTGTTTGGTTAGATGTGCTGGGTTGTGATGGTATTTCTTCCATAGAGCTGCTGGTTGCTGAAGAATTTACAGAGACAATATTTCTATTAGATCGCCGCGGCTTACGTTTGAGCGGTGACGGAGTGGGTGTTGGTCCCAGGGACCTTAAGCGTTTTTTTTTTATTTTCTGACATTACCTGATGATAGAAACCCATGTTTCATACTAAGCCGCACTTTTCTGAATTATTAAGAATTTTTTACAAACAAAAAATATTTAGTATAAGGCAGCGGCGAACGCACGTAGTTTTAATAAGAGGCTGCGACGCTACCAGGGGGGGGGGGCACAGAGAGTGTAATGAGGGTCAGCTGGACCCCCCACTCTTAGCACAGCTGACTACAGCCTTTCAATATGGCCGCCTTCTCTATGAAATGTGAAGTGAAACTTGCACTTGGCAATACAGTCCACAGCTTCACTATCCACTCACCTGTAGCCAGTCCTCCGTGAACCGTTCACCCAATGGTCGGTTGAAACAGTTCTATGAACTAAGCACTTCCTACGAACGGTAACAAAAAACAGTTAGTTGTAGAGCAATACGAAAACGAGTTTTTATAGTTAGCCCCAATCAATATAAAGGAAATTTAATGAACTCATCAATAAAGTTTACGAGTCTTATAAAGGTTATTACAGTCCTCTCAACGGCCAGGGCTCCATACCCAAGGAAGAATTCGAACTGATTACAACAAAGAATATTTACTCAAGAAACTCCAAGTGAAAGAAGTTAGCTATTCTCTGCAGCACTTCATGCGCCCTGTGACCCCACGGCTGCGAGATTAATGCTGTGGAAGAAACGATCCTTTACTGAGTGGAAACCATCCCTCAGCCATGGCCTAATGGATTGGGGGACATTTGAGTGACTTATCAAGTGAAAATCTTTCGCTCCGTCTTGAATTCTTTCAGCTCCTCAGAGAGGGCAGTTAAATCTCCTCGGTTGGAAGCGTAAAGGATTAATGGGCTGATAATTAAGACTGATCGAATAGCTGACATGTTCTGTTTTCTAAGTTAGAAAAATTCCGTCAAATGCTGAAAAAAAACGGCTTTTTGGAAAGATTTTTTCTGAATTCGAAGTGGACTCCAGAGCTTGTTTGACGTCTCGCAAAGAGCAACGATTAGAAGCTCATTTGATGGTACTGAATACACTAGTAAGGAAACTCACTAGTAGGCATAACTAGGCATATTGTTAATACAAGTGTAAACTTGCGAGTAGAAACAGTGCAGCAGTGCCAAAAAATAGAAACATTTTGGATTACGAATCGCCCTTTTTGTCGATTTTCTTCGTTCTAGGTCTGATGTTAACCCTTATTAGCGTATTTTCAAAATGCACACCGACATTATTATATTCTCAAGAAATTCTCAAAAAAAGTTGGAAAATAACTGTTCTTAAGTTTAGATTTGTATTGACGATATGTACGTTTCATTCGATAGAGGTACGTTTTAAAGGTTTATTTTTTTTGTGTGTTTTTAACTAGAAACTTCTTGTTTATCACCCTTGTGTTTGTCTATTCAGGTATTTGCGAGCCCCTGTGTCACCTAGTGACATGCAATTTTACATGGAGGTCCCAATTGATGTTGCGACGAAACAAAAAAACCATTGCCAACACGAAACACGTTTAAGTAGCATTAATTACGTTGCAATAAAGCAACATATATTTTTCTATTTGTGTTGGGTAGGGTGTACAATTATAGATCTAGAGGCGTGATTAACAATATTAACAATAGTTTTTTTGTATTTTGTTATATTAAACTATAATTTCTAAAGGTGATTAAATCTGTCACCAGCAACGTGTTTGGAACATTAACTCAAATCAAACTGCATATTTTTTTGAAAGCATATTATTTGGTATAGCTCGATGCCCGATTGATTCTCAAAATTTAAGCAACCCCATTAATGAAGTAACAAACTAAAATCCCATGCTTTCAAAAAAATATTATACATAAATCAGTAGGTATACTTAATTTATACAGTTGGCGTGTTATTAATATTATAAAAACTCCAAAAATCCTTAAAAATCTCTTTCCAAGTGCTGTAAAATAATAATAACAGTTAAATAATTAAAAAATTGCTGTTTAAAATCAAAAATAAGAACTCGATGACCCTTGCGGTAAACTTCCCAGAGTACCCTGAAAATAAAAAAAAAAAATATTAGAAAATATGAGCTACTTTCATTAAAAGTCATTAAAAAGTCCATTAATGTCGTTCTTGCATTCCCGCCATACTTATCGGAGTCGTCTCAAACAGGGACTTCCCTGCAGCTCGTGATGTAGGTTCATAGGGTTTATTGTCGCCTATGGTGCATGTATTCAATACAGTTGGGATTGCTGCACAATAAATGCACTAATATTGTGAATAATATTAACAACATAAAAATGAACAACGTAAGAACAGGAACGAAAGAAACATGCAAATAATTAACTAAATTAATTAAATAATTAATAATAATAGTTTCTCAAATCTAATTAAAAGTAATTATTATAGTTAACAGAACATTATCTTCTTCTCCAACTAAAAAATTATCCAAAATTTATAGATCTAACTTATTAACATTTTTATAGCAACTCCACTATCTATCTTATCGTTTTTATAGCCACAAAGAAGCCATTAAATGAGTGCCGCTTACACTTGAATAGATTTTTTTTTTAAATAAATGTATACTTTTTTATTCAAAACTTTAGTTAATATATACAGATTGATTATTACAGATCCCATGTTTTTATTTCAAAACCCTTCATTCAAAATACGTAGAGTGAATTCTAGAATCCAAAATATGTAATCTTTATATAAATGCACATCGAGCTAATTATATTTACTGTAGCATAGTTACATTTTATATAGTAAGTGAGGTTTTAAGAATTTTTCTATGGAAGGTGGATTTACAGAATACAAGGCGCGTGATTGTAGAAAGTTATAAACAACCTTAAGAACGAGTTGTGGTAACACTAACCTAAATCTAACTAACTAACTAACTTAACCTAGTTTTCCCGGACAGCCTGTGGCCGTCGATATGGGAAGGGTTAAACACTGGGCTTGTGACATACTGCAACGAGTCAAAAAGCTTGATGTGTCTCAGGTGGAATAACTCACAAGCAGATTGCACACCAAACAACGAGTGCAGGTCGGCGTTCTTTAACCTCTGGAGAGTGGAGAGAGGTATGTCTGACCACTTTTCTCATGATCCCATTCTGAAAATTGCTGGAGACTTTTCGCTGTAATGTCAATTAAATGAGTATATAGTGTATAGAGTATACAGCAAAGTTTACGGACGAATGACACATTTATATATCATCAGTTTGAGACGTGACAAGTTGAGCGAAGTTAACAAGTACGAAAGACGGTAAGACTCGTGAGGTATGTTTTCTATTTTGTTTCTAAAATGGGTAGAGAAATGGAGTTGCCTATCCATTTTTATACCCATATACATTGTAAAAGCCGGTGAGTTCTCTTACCCTCCTACAGTATGTTTAACCCAACCAGTCTGTCACTGACTTTACAAACTGACTGGGCCTGTGTAAGAGCTCTCTGTGCAATCATACTGCTGCTACCAAACCACAATCAGCGAAAGCAATTACAGTAGCTTTCTTGTAGCTGTAGTCCCAACAATGTCAGGCAATGTGACTTTTTTTTTTATTCGGCGTAAAATCGATTTTCAGTTAGTGAGATGGTGGAAACAAATGAATTGAAATATGTTTGTCTGTATAACGTACACAGCTTCGATAAACGCGCCGAAATCCCAGCCTGTATTGAACTATTCCGCCGAGATTTGGGGCTGGTAAGAATGCACGAAGTGGATGGGGCACAGACAAGAGTGGAATGGATACCACCCGAAATAATGTATAAATGAGCAAAGTTTTGACAGCGGTGTGGGGCCAACTTGGAGGACGGGGAGGAAGGCCTATGACGCCGAGGTGTGTGTTAATTTAACTTGGGTCCCATTTACTTCACATGTTCATCCTCCTACAAGTTTGCATCCTGGTTATAATTGCAATTTATTAATCTGATGATGATTTTATGAAATGTTTATCCTTAATCGGAACTTATATCTCGAACCGGAGTACACTTTCTAATCCAAGGTTTCATCAATTCCAAGCATCATTGAGACTAAAAAGTAAAGTATATTTTTCTTCTTCTAAAAAATCAATGATTTAGAAACCAAAACTAATTTACATCAGTCAAAAAACTAAATATGATGGAACTAAATATGAAAGATAAGGGCTTCTGCTAGGCTAGAACTAGCAGAACTAAGGAATAAACTAGCTTGCCTTTATTTAACTGGTAAGGCTGTTGTAAAGGTTGCATTGCAGCTGTTCAAGGAAACGATTGAGTTCATACAAACCTCTACTATAATCTGATGGAAGGGTCCCGAAGTAAGTGTTGGCATAACAAAAAAAAAATTATAACTCCAGTAGAAGTGGGCATCCAGTCTCTCCTGGAGCTCGGGAGAAAACAGAAAAAGTGGATGGGCACTCAATCAGAAATAGTGCCATAAGGATTGTTATCAAGAAGGCTTTCTGCTTAATGACTTGAAAAATTTGAATTCCCCCAAAATAACAATAACAAGTTATGTTACTCGACACAATTATTGGAAATACACATATACAGAATCAGGGAGTCATGTAATAATATCCAGAGACTGCTAAGTTTGAGTCGCAGACTTTACGTCAGTTACTTAATAAGTTCACCCATCATTGTTAATTTACAGTTTTGCCAGTAGTCATTTTGAAAAGTTTCAAAACGGGGGAACTTCAAACCCATAAGTATATATACATCCCCTCGAATCATTGAAATATTGATCTAAAATTTAATAAATAAATTAAATGTGCTTCAACTTTATTAGTATAGTCATTTCCAATTGGAGTTGAGTAGATATATTACAGTAAATACGGGAGCTTAGTTACTCCATTCATTGTGCAAGCTGTTCACATTCGCTAGTTTTCTATTGAATACAAAATAATAAATGTATAATGATCTTTGTATGAAAAATTAGAATTTTCTTGTACAGCATTATTAACTGGGGTGTAAGAATGCATTCATACTAATGTACAATTCATATTCATACAATTTGTACATACATGTTCTGTCCAGGAGGGGGGTCCTGGGGTTCCTGGGCCCTTGGGGTCACTCCAAAGCTATTCCCCCGGTAAGCTGGTGAAGGCCTCCCCCTGCCTCTCTTTTTCCGAATGTGGCGAACTACAGAGAGGGAACAAGAGAACCACAGATGCTCAGAAAACACGACTGGGAATGGTTGTCTGTATTTACTAGTATAGGTCTCCATAATATACTTTGCTATTTTCAAATTGGTCGTGTCTAATATTAACACATTCATTATGAGAATTTGAAATCATTTGGTAATACCTCTTTTGGGTAATACCTAGATCTCAAAATTCTTTTTAAATTGAGAAACAGGACGCCACTACCTTAATACTACGTCACCAAGCTCTGTTAACAAAAGACCTGACATTTCAATGACTCATCGGACGTTCGGTTGTACATCAGGGTGAGCCTCAGGCATTCCGAATTCCCGGGTCACCGCCTTTCAATTCGGCCTGGTTAATGGCCGCGGTTTTAAGGCAGGAACTATCCCTCACTGTCGCAGGTAATCACAGGTGGATTACAATTATCTACAATTAATGGGCCCATGTTTCAGGTAATGTGCAAGGTATTCTGCCGTTACGTTCCTTTCGATTGTAATCGCCTCTGTATATCATACCTTTCTCGATGGAACGTTCCAATTCAGCCTATTGAAGTCCTAAACAAAACAATTTTTGGGAATTTATACTACTATACCGTTGATCAATGAACAGCCATTAATGTCAATAATAATGGAAACAAATAATGAGAATAAATATCGCTGCTCTGCGTACTATTGGTCATAATAAATTATAATTGGTCATTAATAAATCGTGTTGAATGATGAATCAGTAAGGTTTTATTCATTTTAATATTTCGATATGCTCATAGAATTTTACATGGAATTCTATTGCAATTCCTTAATTCTCAAATATTAAATTAAAAATCCATTAACCTATCCCCTCATCAAGATTCTCTTGTCAACTGTTTATCCATTAACACCCATCCTTGCAATCCTCCTTGTCACCTGAAACTGGAAGCTTCACCATATATTGTAAATAGAAAAGTATGTCATGGGTTCCTGGTACTGGCAACCCACCCCACCCATGTCAAATAGCGAAACGGTCGAAGAGCGAAGCTCGGAGTCCTAGATTGCCAGGGGAATCAGCAAGAGAGTGGTTTCTCCTGGGAAGAAAGTTTTTGTACATATTGTATAAATCTTGGCATGAATGCGAATGGTACATAAGTATAAATGAATTCTTACATTCCAATTAATAATGCTGTACAACCAAACTGATTTTTCAAGAGATAGTTCATTATTGCAAACGAATCTTTCATTCTACTATAAAAAATCATTACTCGGTATGAAACAAGTACATATATTTCAATTATACTGACATCGGTTTAAAGATCTCTACTCACTGGTTAATTGAGTACTTTAATTAACGATAACTACAAGAAGTAATTAAAACTCTCATAAACATTTCGTGAATCCCCAATTTCATATAGAGGAATGACATTTAGCATCGAAACTTTACTTGATGCTCCAGATATGCTAATAATATTAACCCCATGAAACGTAACGACGTCTCATTAATTGATTACTCATCAATAAATTTCTATTTTTCTATCAACTTGAGTAGGTAATCGAATTAAAGTTATTATCGTTTTGATTTATAATATGAACTACTTAACTGTGTGTTAAGACTTTATTGGAATACAATCACGAAAACATAACCCTTGCAATCGTTTTCAAAAATGTAACCTGACTCCTTATTGAGTGATACGTCACATGTCATTCTTTTTTCAATTAGACTATTGGGGATTTTTCATTCATCACTTCATGGAATGCTTGTTTAAAAAGATTACTATGTGTTACTAGCCTGCTTAGTTAAGCTGATGGGATCGTATGAAATGGTCCACAGGGCTTGCGGGAGAAGACATGAAGTCACACCAACCCGGACGAAGTTTGTGTCCTGTGGCTTTGATCAATTTATAAGATCTCTATTCAAACTTCCCTGAAGTGGTAGTTTGAGTGCTATGATACAGTACCGACATATAAGTAGCAATGATGGAGTTCACAGATCTTCTGACGACTATAACCATAAACTTCATGTATGTGAAAAAAAAAATTAATTGCTTACGACATAATTAAACAAAAATACAGCACATTCTACTCATCCGGTTTGAGTACCATAAAATCTAACAAAAATTGTGGGATAAAACTGCTCCATATTTGTGATACAAAAAAATACTTGGTTTCGCATGGTGGAATATGGGACTTCTAACGCTGCAATATAATTGTGAATTGTCGTAATTGTAAGCGAATTCTATTCATAGCTGTTAAAACTTTATTCATAGTAATATCTTTGAATTTGTCCCATATTCATGGGGAAAATAACTTAAAATCCTTTGCAATTCCTGATCTAAACATAGGAAGTGGCGTACCTAGAGCTTTTGCCACCTCGCGGTCCAACAAATGCTGCCCTTTCTAAGAGAATCAATGGTTATTAACAATTACTGATCATAAATAAATGTATTTCTTTTGTGCAAACAGATGGTACATATAATGATAAAATGTGAGTGTGTTTATATATTTAGTTCTTGAATGACATTGCTGAAATTGATGTCATCTGTTTGTTATTGTTTTATATTAAGTATCGCAGGATCTCGATTCTAACACCATGGGACCATCGTCAATTCCAAATCCACGCCCCACTTCATGAATTGATTAAAACAACTTTTGCCATGAAAATGTCGACGTCGAGTCGGTACGCGGACCCAGAACGCATTTAGCTTAACTAGGATATTTATTATAATTATAAATTCTGTAAATTACAAACTTATTATACTGTATTTCTATAAGATCTAAAATATAAAAAAAAAATGCCACCGCAAAATATGTGCCGCACCAATGTCAGTTCTCAGTTGCGCTACCGCTGACAATAGATACGTTTATATTCAAGTTTTTTCACCCATTTCTGAAAAATTATTGAAATTAAATGGGCAAAAAGGCTTATGACAGCCCCTGGAAAAACCGTATTTCATGACCCATGATATAACTTACGACTCTAAATATTTTCTTTTAAGCTTTGATAAATAGTATCAAATCACCTAAGTTCAGAGACATGGTCGGTACCTCACATTATGCCTTGTGAAGGCATATAGGAATACAGACCAGTATTCATACCTAATTCAAATGTGTCAATTGCCATATATTGGAGTAAGGAAGGGTCGAAAGTGATCTTGAAGTCACAATCCCCACAGTTGTAATATAATAATTGTAATAGTAAATACGACAATAGCTATCGGAGGGAGTAATAATGTGAAAATTAGGAGAGAAGGGAGTGGTCAGGTGATGTAGTGGTCAAGGAACTCTTTTTCGCTGCTGAACTATATCTTTTCTACTTTTTATATAAATTGCAGCTAAATTTGTCTTCACATGCACATTATATTCAAAATGGGTAGTCATCAATGGTCTCATCGGAGCAGATCACAGAACTCTTAGGAACACGATAAGTCTTAGTTGGCAACCAATTCTGTCAATTTTTCAGCCGCTTTGTCTGTCAAGAATGTTGCAATGTCCTTAGTCTGCCAGGTATTCGGGATTTAACCCATACTCTGTTTTGACTTTGGCTTGCTGTTTGATGGGCCTATAATTACATTTCATGATGGTAAGGAAATATATATCAAAACTGCAGTAGCGGACACTTTGGGCATTTCCGCCATGCTGCCGCACTTAGCCCCCACAATTGACGGCCGGATCACTTAAGCCTTTTAAGTGCCAGTAGGTGACAACATTGACCTTCCCCGCCGAATTCCCCCGTTAGGATCCATCACATTCGAAATTAACTTTTGTTCAAGAATAGTGTAAGAATTACAAAAAAATGGTCTGAGCAATCTTTATTTTATTGCGACGAACAGTGAAACGACAGGTAAATGATTCCGAAGATTTTGTCAGTGATTGGCGAGTGATTTGGCGATTATGGAGCAAGAGTTGGAAACGTCGGAACTTCTCAGACCCGCCTTATTCGGTGTCCGCTGTTATGGGCAGAAATCATGATCGCCAATGATAAACGGTCGGTCTTCTTATACATATTTTAATTTCTACGTACATACCACATGTATGTATGTATTTTATACAATAGCATATATGATATAGCTGCTGTTTAAATAATAGAAAACATATAAGTGACCTCTAACATGGAAATACGTATCGAAGCTGTCGTCCATCGATCCTTGTTCGTAGAGCATCCTCACGCAAATGTCTTGTCAACATTTCCCACCAGAAATGATGTTCTGTCGACTCCCGTAAGCATGGGTCACGAGAACCTCGTGGATAAGCACACGTCTGATATATGCGTCACAGTGGCATATGCGTGTTCCTGGCTCGTCATTCATGACGTTCAAGTGTGACAGTCAGAATGTTCCTTACATGTCAACCTAGTAGCAGGGGATCGATTATTAAAAAAAACAAACATAAAGCAAAAAAATCAAATTAAGATTGACCTATGACGTAATGAACCTTTTTATAATGAATATGAAAATTATTAATGTCTGTCAATAAAATGAGGCATAAGTCCAGTGTGAGCAGCTGATGAATTGATATCAAGATTATATTATTATACTATAGCTAGTTTTTTTTTACTAACTGTTTATACAGAATAAAGTAGTTGATATCTGCTAATGGGAAATCGATAGAAATATTAGAAAACCACAAAAGGTGGTGATGAGCTTGATGAAAAAGATAGTGTTTACGCCACAGTCTTGTAATTTGTAGGTTTTTAGACGCGTCTTATCCTCCTTTAATACCCACCTCCTTGCTTCCTGAGCATACAATGATTACCAAAAGGAGATTAAGCTAGCACTTCAGATACTAAGGCAAGCAGATTCATTTTAAATTGTTAGACTTTTGTAATGTTAAATAGTTCATTTCATGTTGTGAAATTACTCCTCAACTAGCGTGTAAACAAAAATTAACGTAACCGGAGATAATGACAACATAACATCTTTTAAAATTATATCAACAAAAATTATAAGATGAGAATGACATAACAATACGTTAATTGTTGATGATCATAATTCGAATTAGAATTATTTTAGACAGTTTATTTTAATTTTTTTTTACTCACTTTTTATTACTAAGTTTTTTTTTTTTCATGTATACAAATATCTTTATTGTGATAAAATTACAATCTGGCTTATTAATAGTAAGTAATTAATCTGCCTTAAGTAATTGTGATTAACTAAGTATTACTAATCAAGATTTACTCCATACACTCTTTCCTTATTGCCAGGACCTGATGCAGACATAAGTAATACGTCAAAACGTTAACCATTAATAATACGATAGCCTACCAACTCTCTTTCATCAAACAAAACCCATCTCATAACAAACCTTCTACTCATTTGTATGCTCACGGCTAAAAAAATGAATTTACACTTTAATCATTTCGTGTTTTTAAAGACTCATAAAATTACATAATTTATGTTCCCAAGTTTATTATAATAATTACTTAGTGATTTCACAGTGGTAAAAGGACAAGCTTATTTATTCCCATTCTGATCTACATAAAAATATCCCTACCCCCCTACTATCCCTAAGCCCTATTGGGCCTTGATAGTTGAAGGGCCTGGCAGTCTGTTGCGCTTTGTTTCTAACTTCGCTGACAGTCGGAAGTTCGTGGACCAGTTTGGGAAGTAATCAATGTTTTGATCACTTGCCGAAGTGTGAATTATTTCTGCTTCTTTTTATTGCAAAGGTGAAGTTTCTTTATGGTACACCACCAGCGCTACGGGAACACTTTCTGAGTAAACGCCTTTTATGATTTGGACTAATTTAGAACGTTATTCAATCACATAAAGTTGTCTTATTCATTGAAAAATATTGTAGTTAGAAATATTTACTAACTAACTAAGGTTTTTTTTCTTTTTTTCTTCTTTTTTTTCTCTTTTTTTTTTTTCTTAGCTTTCAAACTTATAAAAATAGGATGTGGGAAAAATAAAGGAAAATTATTTTGGGCTAATGAGTGCCTTTCACTAAGGGGAGTCCCACATTTGAAGGATGTATGAGAAGGATATAGGGTGTGGAATGCCTTAAGGAGGCGGGTGGAATCAGGAAGGTAGTGAGAGTCAGCCTCTCGGCCGGAAGGTCGACCCTCCTTACACAGGTAGATGGGGTCATTGTGGCTTCGGTTGAGTCGGCCGGGAGATCGGCCTCGATCTCGATCGGCTGGGTGTAGTTCGTTCAGTCATCGGGTTCAATGACGTCGATCATCCTCCAGGCTTCGGCGGTCCAGCAGTCCTTCCATCTGACGGGCATTGGTGGTGGTTGAAGGTCGGAGAATAGTGGGTTGTGGCTGTGTCGGAGTGAGTCGAAAAATTTGATGTGCCTTCCTTCTCTTGATGAAATCTTGAATGGTGAGCACTTCAAATTTTTTGTGCATCTCGTCTGCCTTCATTCGGTCGAACGGGGTATGTTTGAGGGAGGTGTGGAGAACTCTGTTCTGAAATCGCTGGAGCGTTTTAAGAGTGTTAGGAGTCAGATACTTGAAGAGAGGGGTCCCATACATCAAAGCAGGTCTTAGGACGCTCTGGTATATCAGCAGCTTGAGGCGTACCGATAAAGCCGGGCAGTGAAGTAGGGGTCCGAGGCTGAAGAATTTCTTCCTAACACTCTTTAACTTCTTGCCGAGATGTGTTATAAACGACAAGTGTCTACCAAGGGTGATCCCAAGGTAGCATAGCTTGTTGCTCAGAGGGCACACTTTGCCGTCTAAGACGAAGGATTTCGGGAGCTTCTTTCTTCCTGATTTATAGCTGAATATAATTCCTTGCGTCTTGGCCGGGTTGACTTAAATGTGGATGGCATCGAGAACTAACTAAGGCTGGTTTCCTTAGTCTTTTATAGGTTAGGGCACAGTTAGCTATGAAGCAAGGCATGATAATTCGACGATAATATGCTTTTTGGAAGTTTTGAATGTTATAATTGTCTCATGGACATTCTGTTAGACAACCCGCATAGGCTTTGAAGTGTTGTTTCTAGTCGATCAGGGAAATACAGAATTTATAGTACACCTTGTATGAAAGTGGTAAACAAATTTTAGCCTCCCACCAATGTGGATCGAAAAATCAAACCATGCCACCTAAATAGAATAGGTAAAACCCCGTACCTTCCTTTCTTGGGATTCGATTTATAAATGGGTGGTGGAGCAAATGTTAATGAGTTAAAGTATGGTATCCATAGAAGTCTCGTCCAAGTTTGCAGCTCCCCAACAGAGCAGTTATATATGGAGTTGTAACCTAAAATTTAGTTCTATCAGCTAAAAACACAAATAAAATAATATAGCCGTCTTCATCGCGAGGAAAAGTCTTAATTGTGTTATATCTCACAATCAGCTTCCTATTTCATTTGTGAGGGAGGTGACGATCATGCATGGGTTTGTGTGTAGTTGTACGTATTCTGTGAATGAGTGAGTGAATGCTGAACTGTTGATATGGCATGAATGGGGGCCCTTGTCTACAAAGGATAATATGCCAATTCGGTGTAATTTCATTTTGATAAAAATAATTTCTCTCTCTCACTCTCAACAGCGTGACAAATGAACGGTACCGTCCTTTGTCAGCTCAACTGCTCTGCCTGTCCTCCTCAGGGTCTCAAGGACACTTGTCCTTATTCCCTCCCTCGGCACCACACGGTGTCTTAATTTAATCAGGTCCCAGCAACGGAGGTCTCTTGCTGCCTTGATTCGTAAATCGTTAGTCATGTGATGCCAATGTGGATTGCTCATTCTATGAACTAAAACAACTTCAGTCTCTTAACCGTTTACTAATTTACATTTTCGATGACGCCTGCCCAGGCGTCACTTGATAGCTCGTCAAGAACCGTCAGCTCGAAGGCCTGTATGCACCTGTTGTTTGTATAGGAATAATGGGGTAATATGTATGTACTGTTCGTCTAGGAATTTGAACCAAGATTTATTTAGATTTTGATATTTTTTTCGTTAAAAAATTGACGTGAAGAATACACCAACAGATGCTATTTGACGAAATACACTCAAGACTCCAATAGCCGCAAGATAATAATATTATTATAACGAAATTACTCTTATAAATAATAAAAATGTAATTTTGACCCCGGGAGGGCAGAACTCCCCCTCTAACTGATAAAACTCTGAAAGGTTCATTAGAGTTGTGTCGGATGCTGAGAGGGGGAGAGAATTTTTCTTTATCTAGGCTGCCTTTTATATCATCTCCCCCATCACCTCACCACAAACTTTCAGCTTATATTATTGCATGTGCGCTCGGTGGATTTTTCACTGGCTGGACTTTTTCACTCTCTCTTGTATGCCTTTATGCCTTGAAAAAGTTTTTTTTGTTAAGAAAGAGCAAGTATGGCTGTCCGACGGTTTCAACGCAGAAAAGTTGGTAGATAAATATCAATTTTTTTTTTTTTACAAGTTAAGAGGTTCTGACTAAAAAGACAGAGCGTTACAAAAAACAATTTATTAATGGTGTAAAACAAAAATACCACTTACTACATTAAGTAAGAAACATTATGAAGGGTTTTCCTTAAAAAATGTACCTTTTTTAAACATGTGAGTCATATCAATTACGTACTCAAATTACGGGTTAGTTTATTTATTAACGAGAAAAGGGCTGAATCGAACACCCTACATGACGACTTTAAAAACACCACTATCCCAGAACACATTTTCTCAAAATTCCTAAAATTCCATCAGGACTTATCTGACCGCCCAAATCCTCAGGTAATATCACTTCCAAGTATCACCCATCCCTAGAACCATGCCAGAGATTGAAGCGGCAAGGGTGAACCTAAAGTGTGAGAACGAATGAGGATATAAACAACATACATCGAGTATGTACGTAAGATACGTGTATATTGTCAAAACTATATCAAGGAATGGTTTTTAGTTCATATAAATGTTGTTTTGTCATTTAGAATGCTATTGCAGTGAAAACACATTTTGTTAAAACATGTTTATGCTCTGAAGCGCCTTTACAGTTGTAAGTATAGGTGTCACATAGACTACACAACAGAAAAACCCACATTATAAAAACAAAATAAATATGTGCAAAGTCATGCTAAAATCAATCTAGACTTGGGGTCTAGAGTTATGGCAATCAGTAAAACCCTCAACATCAAGCGCACCCAATTGTTCCCATCTAATGCCTTAAGAATATCGGTCAGTGGACCTTTCTGTCACATATAACACCCTCCATGATGACCTTGAAATCCCCACTATCCAAGAAAAAATGTATTATAATTAAAATTCCATCAGGAATTATCCGACCGCCCTAATCCTCAGGTAATGCCACTTTGAAGCATCATCCATATCTAAAACCCATACCGGAGATCGAAAAGGCAAGGGAGCTCCTGGTGCTGAACATTATTTGCCTCTCATGTCCTGAGCGTCTGCGGCTCTCGCTTAGCCTGTACTGCTACAATCTAGCAGTTATGTGAATGCAAGAGCAGCTTGAGGGGTCTCCCTGATCCCTTCTTCTTTCTCCTTTGCTGGGGAGGTGATATTCCTACTGATGAATATACCGTATTCCGTATGTCTCCGTATGTACGTATGTGTACATTGTAAATACTGTGTAAATGAGAGACTGAATGAAATATTGTCATTATACTGTGAATGCTGGAGTGAATGGACTTCTTGTTTTTTTTTTATATTCAAATTTTTAAAGACGCAAAAATGAATTGAAAAATAAATAAACAAATCAATATATATATAAATAAAATGCACGAGAACTCTATTTACTAGGAGTCTTAACTATATTTACATTAATTATGTACCCTTTTACAGTCTGTGTACCATCCACCGACTCCTCGACTGTAAATTTTCGTTTGCCTCTTCCAGATGGTGTTACGAATACGTCCAATGTTTCTTGCTTAGAAAGAAACCTTTTTTCTCTCTATACTGCTCTAGATTTTCTAGGCAACTCTCGTGCGATCGTGGTTCGTGGAATGGGAAATTAAGTTTTTCATAAACAATATTACTATTTAGCTCATAATTGATGTAAAAAATTGTAATTCGGGCTATAAAAACTAAAAAAAAATTGGTGAGAAAACTTACCCTTAGAATTACAAATATAAATCAGATTACTTTGTTTAGTTATTTAAAGTCTTATGTGTTACTATTTAGACTTGAAAGGTGAGTCAGAGATTATCTATCAACAATGCGTCATTATTAATAAATTGATGAACCGCCTATTTTCGACTCTCTCATTCACTCGTTTAGTAAATTTAACCAGGACTAACTCTGAAATTAATCGAATCGAATAGAGAATCTTAGGTCAGAATAAATGAATAGATCCAAATAACAGACTGTGGTAGCAGAGTTGTTGACCAGTCTAGCAATGGCCAGTTGCTTTCTTCCGGAGAGTTCTTCCTTCAGCGAACTTTTTCTAATCATACATACTTGGGCAACTTTTTCCTGGTGATCTTATAAATAAATTCTACCCTCTGCAGAGGTAGTGGAACTACCAAAATTAAAAAAAAAATAAACTAATGAAGCAGTTAAAGTTTTTTTCAATCGTCTTGAAATTTTACGTCTAAATTATAGCTAACAGTGAATATGTAAAAACGGAAATATTTTCGTATAGTGATTTATTTATTTTTTTCTCAGAAAAAAACTTTTAATAACTTTCAAAGTACTCCTTATCGGAGCACTTGTCATATATTTTATTCCGCTGTTCCAAACATTTATTAAATTCTTCTTTTGTGATAGCAGACAGCGCCTTCGTCGTTTCCTTTCAAAAAAGCTATCCTTTCATGTGCCTTTTTATTCGAGAGAATAAAAAGAAGCCGTAGAGGGCTAGATCGGGGTAATAGGGAGGATGGAGAAGTGGTCATTTCAGTTTTGGTCAAAAATCGGCGCAAAGAGAAGGCTGTGTGAGCGAGAGCGTAGTCGTGGCCCCCCTCCTCATCCCAAAATCTTGTTGTACTTAATTCCGAGTCACTCCAGATGTCTCCACAACTTCTACCCTTCATCCCTACAGGCCGCTGTTAACATTTTAAGAGCTTGTGTGGGAGGTTTCCCGAGCAGCAAGCAAAAGTTCATGCTCGGGCGATGTTCACGACAATCAGCCAAAAACGAGGAGCGCCAAAACAACTGTCACAAATACATTAACACGAGCAAAACGGAACCTTATGGAGTGACGGCACTCTGCCTGGTGAAAAGTTGCTATACACGGACCTAGCGGTGAAACCCGGTACTACAAAACTCCTACCGAACGTCAGTTTGGTTTCTTTTGCGTGCACCCTCGTATTCTCGTAAGGCGTTCATATCTATTTGATTAATAGATTATTAATCCTTGTATTTTTATATAATTTATATTTTTTTTTTTACTAAACTTCTATGAACTAATGTATATTGTATATTTATAAAAATTTTTTAACGATAATTAAAACGTAGAATTAACCGCGGAACTCACACATCATAAGAACTTATTAAATGATGTTGAATGGCTTTGAAAAATTACTTGGTTTATTGGAATTACTTAATTATTTAAACTATCGGAAATACTTTATTATATTTCTTAAACCAGTTATGGTGAAAAAAATTAATAATTCGAAAAACATGAGCACTGTATTGAAAGAAATACTGTATAACGGGGATTTTCCTGGTGGCTGATTATTTTAGAACATATCTCCATCAATTGAATATCTATAAAAAATATTTACACTTATTGCAATGAAATATTTGCTCATCATTTAAAATAGATGTAAAATTTTAAATTGTGTCAGAAGAGGTACTTGAGAATTATTTTTATCAAGCGATAGGCATTTTTTTTTGTGATTGTTTTCTTCTATTCGCCGTTTCCTTTTTATTTTTTCCAGCTTTTCTTTGCTATTATTTTTTTAAATTTCTTGCCTCTTTTGATCTGTTTTCTTTTTAGTTTCTTAGGCTGTTTTTAAGCAAATGTATTGATGAAATTCAGTCCATTTGTTAGATGTTATTACTGAGGGCATTCTTTCTCGTTTGAATTAATGACTATCGCTCTCTAGTTTTATTAGAGCGATTTTTTGTTAAGAGTCAGTGTTTGACAAGGTCATCAACTACTAATTCCGTTTTGGTATTTGATGCCATATCAATTTCTCGTAAATTTCATAGCAGATCACCAATTACTTTAATAAAACAATAGCAACTTCTACATATTTCATTTACACACTTGAAACTGAATAAAAGTAAAGATAGTAAGAAAAAAATTAATTTATCTCCTTGTCAAAATTCACAGGCAGCTTTCATTCACTTGAGCAAATGCTCGTCATTTATTGAATGAAACCTACCCTCCACAGATGTAGAAGAAAACTCATCTATCTTTCCAAAACATTTCAATTGTAAACCTCAAACGGGGTTCTTATTTGAACAATTTGTATCCAGAGTGTTGAAACACTGCTAACTACCGGTTAAGTTACCTTACTAGGTGTCTAATAGGCTCAGATAAGGAAAGAAAATCGATAAAAACAATAAAAGCTTCCTTGATCTGGCAAAGAAGATGGCGAAAGGACATAAATGCAACCTTTGGAAAGAGTGGGGGGGGGGCACCCAAGGTAAAAAAATGGGAATGTTTTAACTGAGCACGTTAAAAATAAACTCTTCTTTCCACAGCCAGTCCAAACCGGAGAACAGGCCAATCAGAACCAATTGAGCGCATGCCCTCAAATACAGACAAATATTTATAAATATGCTTCACGCCTGCCGGCGAAAAAAATTTCAACTCAAATTTAAAAAAAATTAACAAGCTATATTACTTGACACTACCTTTTTAACAAATAAAACTAAAAATATATATTGGTTAGCTCTTAAAACTTTATTGTATAGATTATTACTTTTTTTGTTGTTAACATGAGAAAGAACTGAAAAGCTATTGAGACCGGACTTGAGAAATATTTTTTTTTTCTTTTTCTGAAATGTAGAATTTACCTTTATAATTTCAGATCAATTGATTCATTTTCACGACGGCCATCGTAGGCCATACATACAGACAGACCTACCTAGTTTTTATGCACTTGAATGAAAGTAGAGCCTCTCGATTTGAACAATCAACTGTTGCAATGAAGTGTCCACTCGCTGCAATAAATTGGCAATTGTGAGCTATCGATGAGATATTTGTACAGATATAAATAAAGTGGGGTTTGTTTTGTCTACCAACAATCCTCAAACATATAGAAAGCTATTTGATGAAGTATATTGTCCCGTAAAGTAGGGACAAAGGGACTGAGGCCTTGAAAGCAGACAAGGAGCCTCATTAGAGCTGTTTCTGGTAAGGAGAGCACTTCGCCACTATATTGCCGAGGGCTTATATTTCTTAATTTTTTTCATACGTCTCATAGGTCGCAAGATAAAAATATAACACCTCCTCCTCAGACTTTTTGAAAATAAGTCTCAATATGCCAGATTGTCACCTGACCAGCCAGGAAGGAAGATTACACATGCCTACTAGAAAATTTTTAGGTGCCTAAGATTTTCGAACTGATTTAAGTTATGGTTGCTGAATTTAATTATGAACTCATATCCACCAGATGGAGTTTGCTGTTAAATTTGATGAGTAAGGCTGAGTGAAAAGCCTGGACTTCATTTGTTGCGGTTGTCGGACATCTGGCCTAACCCTCTAGCTGAAAACTATGTTGAACTGGTAAACGAGATGCTTAACAGTTTCAAATCCCTTGGGTGTATCATGAGTATTAAGGTACACTATTTACACAGCCACTTAGTCCGTTTACCTGAAAATTTATGAGACACCAGTGAGGAACAAGATGAAAGATTTCACCAGATCATTAAAGCTATGGAGCTCCATACCGCTACTATGGAAGATGGGGTACGCACATGATGACATATATTAAAAGGGGACTGTTCCGAAAGACATTCAAGAATGTCACGGAAAATAAGTTTCCGAATCGTTCAGTGGCTAGTTGGTTTCATCGATGACATTTTCCTCTATCTTTATATCTAATAATATTTAAATAATATAATAATAAAAATTTCGTATTTAGTTTTTATTTTGATCCATGGGTTTAACTTAATGTAGTGTAATGTATATTTTAGTATATATCTTAGGAATTTGAGCTCTTAGAAAAAAACTAATGCTAGATTTGAATTCAGGGCATCAAATTCAATGAAATCAGCCCCAGATCCTCTGGCATCAAAACACCTGTTGTCCTTTGGTATCCACGGCGTTTCAGTCATCACACCTCTTATCTATTACTCCTTAACCAAAAAAAAATTATATTGCTTTGCCTGTCTATGGGTTCTACTTGTTCTACCCTAAATTTTACAGGTATATTTAACACACATGCGCTATAAATGTACTGCTAAGTATACCAGTAAGATTTCGGATTGAATACGTAGATCACAGATTGAGACAAAGTGAGTTCGACAGAGATTCAACTATTAATTAACATAGAGTATCAATTAATAATCGATGTGAAGAAAGAAAGTAATAAGTCGACTTATCCTAGTAACATTCATCCCATGGTAACACCATCGATTGCTGTTAAATCTTGTGCTTGCTACTAGTTAGAAATTTATTTGGAAGGAGTTCAACGCCGAAAAGTTGGTTGAGTATGATAAGAAAAACTTTGCTGAAGTAGTCTTAACTAGTTCTCTGAGCTAAACAGGTGCCTTAACTAACCATTTCCTCTCCCTCTGCCAGTTCGATTAATTTATACCGACTTCACGTTAGAATGTTTGCCGGCGTTTGCTTTCAAGTTTGTCCCACTTAACGACCTAGCGACGAAGCGAATGTTGGAAGTTTTCGCCTGTTTGCTTAATCAGAGAACGAATATTCCATATGAGATTAGGTTTTCATGTGAAGGGTTGACATTATATGGAATATTTTCCCGCATTTTTTTAAAAGTGCTCCAGGAAATAATCTAACTTTTTTTTTTCTAAGCTCTCAAACTTGAAAATGAGGAATAAGGGAAAAATAAAGAAGAAATTGTTTAGAATGAGTGGATCCTTGTACTAGGAGGGACCTGTTTGAAGGATGGGTGTAGAGAATGTGGAGTGAAGGGGGCGTCGGGAGAGGTGTAGGAATTTCGGGACAGTGGTGTCCATAAGTCCATCATGGGTATCAATAATCAAACTTGATTTTTTTGTTTGAGCTAATGGTAAATGTAACCTTCAGTTCACTCCAGCATGTTGCGTCACCCAATGAACTCCTAAGTAGCTAATATATATTTGAGGAATGGTTGCCCAAAAAGAATACGCATAGTAAAGTGCGTTAAACGCCTTACCTTACTTTAGCGACCGCTAACTACATAAGTTAAATCACCCTATACTCTAGTGCATATATATTATAAACAAATGTAAATCATTGTAAAAGTATTAAGCAATAAAAGGCGGAAGCCAAACAGTCATAAACGAAAAAGGGTCGCCAGCTGGCAGTCATAAACTTAACGACCCCTTTAGGCCCTCTCTACCTCCAGGGATTGCCCCGGGTCGGGTAAGCAGGTGGGGGTCACGTGTCTCTCTACCGGTCACGCGCCTCGTCACAGGTGTGCCCGGGAACCGCCGCCGAATTAGACCCTCGCAGCCTCCCGGCAGGAAGTAGAGACGATATTTAAGCCAGGGCTTCTGGCCCTGTAAACCAGTCTCCTGGCAGACTCTCCGGCGACCTGTACCCGTGACGCTTGCTTGGTTTTCGCTCGAACTCTGAAAACTAGCCTTATTCTTTACGAAACCCCTGTACCTCTTCTCTTGAACATAGTGCATTGTAGGGGCACATACCTATCATAAATTGAGTCAGATAGTAACGACGTCATGGAACGATTGTCCAGGTTATTAACTCGAACAATCCGCACTTGTCACCAGGGCTAGGGTGATCGGGTACCTCCCTAGTGACGACCCGACACTTACCTTAACGCCGAGACCTGAAAACCACTCAAAACTCAGTACTCAGGATATGACTAGTTTGCATCCATAGTGGGGCTGGTGAGCTACCGTCAGGTATGGGAAGAAAGTACATATTCCTTGAAATATGCAGCCATAGTATCTATACCACTCACTACCTAATTTATATTCAACTTTGTTGCGAATGTTTCCGAACAAAATGATCTGTTAGGCTCATAAGTGAAACTATAGTAATACCCCTGTTGCTAGAATACATAATTACTGCTGAACTCAAGTTATAACGATTAGAAATTAATATCCTGCTTAGGTTCGCTAAATAACCAGAAGTTCAAGCACAACATTTAATAAGACAACCATATCCCCTATCAACTTCAAACAAGTATCTCCTAGATTCAGAAATAATGCACATCCACACGCCTTAAAAAAAGCAATGCAATGTTGGATATTGTGTAACAACCGTTGGAATCACCACCGGAAACCAGCGGCGTTTTTACGGCCGAATCACTAGCCATCTAAACAACATTCAAAATAGCAAAAAAAAAACCTGATTCTCTCGGTGAAATAAACAGCGTTCAAACCTCTGTCGCTCGGGGGAGCCCACGATCCGAGCCCTATATGAAATCAACAAAACCATGTTGACTTGGGATGAGATGTAATTCTATTGTGTTGGCGCCCATCTCGCACAGGTATACGTGACGATAAGCAAGCCTATTACAGTCCCGGAAAGGTGCTCTTGTCGCGCAAATAGTTCAAGTCAATGTCCCACCAATATGCCTAAAGAAGCGAAAAACGCAGTAACGCGAGAATGAATGGTGCAGTGAGAATACTCATTTGACGAAAACGCAGTGTGCCTAACACCTAATGGAATTGCACCAAAGCAATTGCAAGTGGTAAAATAAACAACTATTAATATGCACACACATAGACTCCTGCCTTGGACGAGGAGTGAAATAATGCATCATCACCGAGTGCCGTCAATTAAAAAATTCAAAACTGATCGACAAACTACCAGCAATTCCATGAAACTCATTAATCTCCCCCGGGCGAATGGACTTTTACTAAAAGATTTAAATAGACGATGTCATTACTAACAGTCATTATTTCTGACGTGACGTTAAGTCAAGTTTAAAATAGACAAAACCTAAAACCAAGCTGATAAGAACATAAAAACATTTATAATCTGGACAGAATCATTACCGGAGGAATATATTTTTTTCAATCAATTCGAAATTGCTAAATCCAATGCATAAGTGTCATTAGCTAATTTGTAAATACCTAGCCAAAGATTTTTATAATTGGGCAATTATGGAATGAAAACGTCAGCCGGAGGATAACACTTAACCAGCTGAGACGAGACCTACTTATTACTGACCCAGGGCTTGTTTTGCAAACAATAAACTGCCTTCCTGCTGACCGATGGCACCGATGACGACTACCCGTGTGAGGAAATCTTCACCTATTTCTCCACGCTAGCTGAGAAGGCATGATCCATTTTCCTCTCTATATATACCTTCCCAAAATTCTCCTCCCTCTCACTCGGTCAGACTCACCTCACGCAGTAACACTCTCTCTTCCCGACTAGACGTAAGAGAGTAGTTAGTAAAACCGTTACATCGTTGTACTTCTGAATAAACTCTTCTTGTAAAAAGTCTATCTGTGTAAAACCTCTTTAACTGGTCGCTCCCTGAAAAAATCTCTTTATTTGTAAATACACATTGCTATAGGCACTTGATTGTTATGTTTTAATCATATTTTAAAGTTTTTAGCATGTATCTATACATCTATTCATTATTTATTTATTGACTTGTTTTTTTTGGCCACTTATAAATTTGAAGATTACGATAATTTAACATCTTAACTTATACCTATTGATTCATATTGTTTTATTTTATAATTGTTTTTAAGAATTTAACACCCCCTACCACATTGTAGATGTGTTATTTTTAAAAGTGACAGTTTTTTTTATCTATTTTGTTCATATATTATTTATTCTTTTACTTGAGAGTGGCTTGGTGAATTTCTGATAGCCCTTGGCGTTTTAAAATCAAATAAAAATTGTGGGGAGACGAGAGAAATGATAATTTTTTAATTTCACTATGTTAATAATTGATCTAAGATCTAGGCATCATGATTAGCAGTATGTAATTCGTGACTTCTCATTTTCTCTTACATAGTGGAGTGAACTTCTTCTAACCCATCCTGCAAATAAAAAAATCGGAATAAATATTAATATAGTGCTGATGTTTTAATTCCCTTCATAAAATTCGATCTAAGTGATATATTTTCTGTGTGTGCATTATTTTACATTTTTTTGTGGGGAGGGTGGAAGCGCCTACCCGACACCCTTATAATACTTTTAAATTCCATAGTTCACAGCTCTTTTAATAAAAGATGATAAATAGTGTTGATGTAATTGCCGTTTCCGTGGTCCTTGCCATTGAATGGTACAAGGTGTTTCATTGAGTCACGAGTGTTTATGCAATATATTTATTCAAATTTTATAAAGGTCTGAGGTTGGAGTTTGCTGCGTTAAACAAACGAGTATTTTAACCATTAATAGTAAATAATCACTTCGTGCTTAGTATCAGTTACTTTAATGTTGCCATCTTCTATATTTGCATTCGGGGGCCACTTCAGGGACGAGATATCATTTTTTTCTTAAAAATACACAAGAAATGCAGAAAACACTAACTGGAACAATAACTATCAACCATTACTAAACATGTAATTAATTACTACCGGTCCATTTCACTGAAAAGTCTTTTTAAATTGACATCTGCTACAAATGGATTGTTTTTTTAAGTTAAAATTCTTACATGACGAATTAAATCTATAATCTTACGGATCTAGCTAGTTTTCGTCCCGATTGTAAGCTACTAGTTTCTAAATATTTGTTCAAATCAATAATTCTAGGTGGAGTCTCTGGTGTAATAAGTGTAACTGCTTCATGGTATAAAATATCCTGGTTCAAATCCATAGTGGGACCGTGAATTTATTTCCATAAATAGAAGCAGAATTTCCAACGATATTTAGAAGGGCATATAAATATATATAAATACTAGGCTAAGTATGAAAAAAAAAAGAAGCTAACCCATTTGTTGTTGATAGAAAGATGTGACTTACAAGCCTGTGTTCAAATAATACTTTTCCAGCTCTACTAAAAATGTTTCAGTTAAAACAAACGCATTTGGCAACTTACGGTTGTATCTCATCGATGCCACGATCAAGTTCGTACAGGTTCATTCAATTTATAGCACTTCCCTCTTTCATTCAGTTCATTCCTAGACAATCTCCACTCCTGCTGTCAGGAATCCAGTACACGATTTTCCTGTCTTGAAAACAGCGCACGGCTGCTAGGTAAGACGAGTTGTGTGTGCAGTTAACGTACATCAGTTCTTCAACCTGCATGAACGGCCAGGTCATCACATGAAGCTTTAAATTCTTAGGACATTCTTGAGTACTTCTTGTTTGATAGGATAGCCGGTAATAATTAGATGGATAGAAATTACTTATAAACGAAAGTTAAAATGGTCGTGGAAGTTCATTAAAGCACCCCCAAACTTGACCAACACCACTTAAAACTTCCCTAACCAAGTTAACGTTAAGATCGGTACATAAATTTTACTCAATAACAGTCTTGACAGTTTAAAGGAAGGGGTGGGCCTGTTCTGATTTTCACGATTTACATTAATTTTAAATAAACATGATAAATAAACTGGAACTGTAATTATTGGACCACATATTGTTACGTTCACTAAGACTTGACACGCATGTTTATTGCTCAGATAGACCCTAAAAGATCTGAAATCTGAAGGAAGTGACAAATTAAAATAACCAGATGGACTCTTCGTATGGTGTAGTGGCTAGTGTATTAGTCTGTTTTGAATCCCTAAACGTATAATGGTTTTATTTTATTTCCATAAATAATATGATGCTATCGGTAGGACATCACGCCTTCAAACTCCTTAACACCTGAGCAGATAAGGGCGTGAATAATTAAACCATAGAAGAAGTAATCAAGGTGTGGCCTTGTCCACTAAATTTTAAGATTTAAGTTTAAACACACAAGCTAATTGTGATGAAGTAGTGATTATTACCTTGTTCAAGGATACTAAAGAACCGAAAATAATTATAAACTTATTCTGAAAAAGTACGTTTTTAATTGTAGACGTCAGAAATTTCGTCTTTAATTTGCTCCAAACCGGATTTAGTCGGTTTTTTTATATTAATGTTTTAGTTATTTACATTTTGTTATTATTATTTATTTCATTTTATTTGCATTTTTGGTTGAAAATTAAACAATTGACAATTTATTAAAAAATTAAATAAATAATTCGTTTTTTTCATAATCATTTAATAACTTTTCAAAAATTAATGCTTAGTCCCATAAGGAACTCCTAATATCGGTTTCATCGCTTCCATGCCCACAGAAGGCTAACATGAAAACACGAGACTAAAAAGACAAAAACTACACAGATACTATGTACAACAATTTGTAATTTACAAAGTTATACTTTAGCCAAACTGGACTTACAGAATAGAGCTATGGGGGGACAGCAAAAAAGTCGAACATCAAGCGATTCCAATCCTTTCAATTAAAAGTCCTGAGAATAGTTAATGACCCTTATTACGTCAGCAACAAAACCCTTCATAACGATCTTAATGCACCCTACATTCTTGAACTCATCCCTTCCAAGTTCATGAAATTCCATGGAAACCTATCCATCAACCATAATCCTCCTCGAAGAAGAAAGCGGCAGTGGCATCGTGACCTGCTATAAATACTTCACAGTGGGAGTCCTGACAATGACCAGTTTCTCCAATAATGCCCTGAGCGTCTGTGGCTCTTACGTTCTTGCCTAGTCTCCAGTGATTCGTATCCGGTGGATGAATGAGCGGGGGGGTTTGTTGACAGATGACAAACATGTGGATTTTTGAGATCTGTGGACTGTTTGTAAATACTGCATGCATGAGTGAGTGAACGAAGAACTGTAAATATGGCATGAATGAGAACATTGATCACAATCACTTATTGCACAATAAGACATATTACAATTTTATCGCAATAAAGTTTGGTGTTGAAAGAACAAAAGAAAGATATATATGTAGTTCTTACTCACTAATGTGCTTGATTAAATTCTAAAGCTTCTGAAATTAGTAATGTAAGTATATGCCCTTAGCCTTTATGTTAGGGTAATGTAACTATGATTGCAGTGTTTTGACGTAACGAATACTTGTGCTCACATATACTTATAAATTTTGTTGTTATTACAAATGTCAAGAATATAATCAGGTTTGTATACGTCCTTAAATTTTCTGTTGTAGTGTTCCTTGGTTTGTCAAATAAGAGTCTTAGAAACTTATTTTGGATTATTTGAAGTTCGCTGATATAGGTATGGATGATTATATGTTATGGCTAGTGGCAAGACAATGTTAAGCCTAATACCACAGGGCCTAATGTAAACAAAGCCTGTGTACAGATAGTGGATGAGAAGATTATAAAGCCAGTTAACAATCGTACCTGTGTGTAATATTACCATCCTTATTCTCTCTTTTTTTTTTTTATCGTCGACAGCCGGGAGACGATAACTTATATATATATAGATAGTTTAGGGGCTGCGTAATAATAGCATATGAGCTTTACTAACAAATTGTAAACGAGTAATTTAGTCTGGGTATTAAGCTTAACATTTATGTTAATAAATGGGAACAGCATAAATATAGCTGATTTCCCTGCTGTGCACGTATAGTTTATGTGTGGAATAAAAGTGAGTCTGCGGTCTTGATAAACCCCAAGGTACTTTACAATAGGCTGCCACGCTAATTAATTATTCATAAATACTATTTTATTTTACAATTTTAAGTAGTCTGTTTGTAAAATATATTACTGCATTGGTTTTCAATTTGCACTTAAGGAAATATTTATCTTACTTACATAAAGGAATTTATATTTACAATTCAGTCACTCCTCCAGGATGACGTGGTCACACGCAGCTGTGCTATACAGCCTACGGCATGCGGAAGTACAGGAAATGATGATGCTCATATTATAACTAACGGTATGCTAATAAGTAATAACGCCCCTATAATAACTCCAGCTCAATTAAACTACTATTAGACCGATCTAATGTGAGATATACAATACAAACTTTGGAATGTTCATTGTAGTCAAGGGTTTTTTTTTCCCAGAGACGTTTGGCGGTACGAATAAATATCTCTTAATAAAATATTAATAGGGATACACATTTTTTTTTACGAATTAGTTTGATGTTAAAAGGGTCAAGAAGGCATTATTTATAAAAAAAAGTACAGTAGTCCATCTCATAACTGTAAAAATTGTAGCACGAGCCCTAACGTAGTTATATTATTCGGCCACATTTACCATTATTTTATTTGTACCATTACCACCATGGGTAAATCACTAGAGATTTTTTTGCCGCGTGTCATGATCAGCCGGAATAACTAAAATAGTTATTTTTACCTGAGATGTTACTGGAAACAAAAACTTGTAAAATTATTAAACAGGCGAACTTGGAATGGAATCAAAACAGTTCAGTGAAATGTTTGTCCGAAGGAAAACTCCGCCTATTGAGGTGTTCCAGGAAGAGAATTCAATTTTCTTTTTTCATAGAAAATGTTAAAACACTGTATAGAAATTTGACAAAAAAAAAATTCAAAGAATAAGCAATATTTACTATGTTTCCTATCTAGAAAGCCGAATCAAAAAATCATATGTACACCAAGTATTTTATCGTAGGACAAGTTATGGGTTCAATGTAAGATGTGACACAAAGTGGTCAAATTAACTTAGGTCTCGACTCGTTTCTGCTAGTTCTTAATATTAGTCGTTTTAAACGATATTTTTTTAAAAATCTGCATCGATTTTTAAAACTATATAAATGAAAACGATGGCCTAGAAAACGAAGGAATAACATCGAATAATACTCTTAATTTACGAATTCTGAGACAGGGAAGAAATATTAAACTCAGTTAAGTAGTTCCGATTTATTAAATAGTTTTACACAATATCGAGATATTTAGTTTTAACACAAAAACTAACCAACTTAGGCTGTGGTGCCGTGGAACATGCCTTTAACATGTAGATTGAATCATTTTTACCACTTATATCGAAAACGAATGCTCAGGTAGACACACTTTGGACAATGCCACACGTGATGGTTTTAACCGAAGCGTTTCCGGAGAGGAAAATCGGGTCGAGGTGTCGTTTAGTTGTAGTGAACGGGTGATGAGAGACCTCATGGATGTTTAATGTTATTATGGATGGAAGCGTATCCAATATTTTCAATCAAAAGTCCCGAGAACAATAGTAAATGGCCTTTATTACGTCAGCAACAAAAACCTTCATAACGATCTCAATATACCTTACATTATGGAACTCATCCCTTCAAAGTTTATGAAATTCCATAGTAACCTATCCAACCATCCTAAACCCCTAGCAATGTCATTACACTGCGCCACTCATCCCTATAATCCTCCTTGGAGACTAAAGCGGCAGTAGCCTCGTGCCCTACTGTAAATACGTGAAAGTGGGAATCCTGATAATGGCTAGTTTCTCCAATCATGTCCTGAGTGTCTGTGGCTCTTGCTCAGCCTCCGCTGGCTCGTATCCGTGTAATTGCCCTCTATTGAACTTTTGTTTTGTTTCGGTTTCAACTCACACCTCAACCATTGAATGCGGTGTAAATATGATGCAATGGCGTGTCTGACATGAGAAAGCAGAGAATATCATGTGATACCTTCCCTTCATCGTTGAAGCTAATTTAGGAGGATATCTTATTGTTATTAATTCATTAATATTGTTATTAATTTATATTTATATTATAACGTGTCCTCTCTCAGTCGTCGTCAAGTGTTGTCCTTGTATCACTGAAGGTTTGAATGTTCTTGCAGGTTGTCGTGAAAGTAGATATTTTAGTAGTATGTAATAATTTATAGCTAAAGGCATTCTCGGAACCATCACCTCCCACCATATTGCATATATTTTAAATAAATACATATCTGAATTGTCTCTTTTAAACATATAACGATTATAGCAGCAACATTCAAAGTCGTTTTTACGATGGAGCTTGCCTCTGTTTTAGACGGATCTCAAAGACAAGCTCTACTTTAAGACAGGTACAGGGTAACGGTCTTTCAACATCTTTCTTCTCAGCCCATCTCCTGTCTCACTTGCAAGAATGTTATAGCATTAACACCATGTTTCTGGGAGATAATAATAATAAGTTTGGTATTAGTGTAATACTAATTAGTTTGGTTTTTTGGGGCTGATAGACAGATAGACAAACTAAAGAAAAAAAAACAGATGATTTTCCCGTACCTGAATAAAAGTAAAGCCATCTCCTATTGAACGTGGCGATTATTTCTGTAATGCTTCTGAAGAATTATTACAGCTTGCTTAACATAATAAAGTTTCTCTTCATTTCTTTGAATTTCTTTTGTGTGATGAGTGTGTATAGACACGTGAGCTCCGTTAGGTCGCATCATTATGTGCCGTTACGTTAAGAATTTTAATGTTTATCCTTTGAAAAAGCCGCTGTTTCCGACATGAAAGTGTTTCCAATGGCAAATTACTCTGCTTAGAATTACAAAAATTGATTCCTTCAAACTCGTACAGGGTTCTTTCATTTTCAACGCCTCTCAACTACAAACCTGTACACCACCACTGATAAAGTTATGATTAATGCTCTTTTTTTTTGGAAGAGGGACATTCATTATAACACTGAGTTACTATTCATTGGTTTATGTAAGTAGATTGAGGATTTAAGCCTCTGGTGGCTCATCAGAGTGATTTGCATGGGAGTACTTCCTGTGATAATTATATGCTAATGTCGCCGAATCGTAAGGCCATTCAGAGAAAATATTTACTGCTTAATTCCTACGAGTTACATAATCTAATCAATGATAAACGAAAATGTTTATTAAGTTTTTTCCCTGGGATCATCTTCATGTTTGTAATCACCTCTGAAGAAGAAGAAATCAATAGCTGAGGAAGATATAAAAATAAAACAGGACATCCCAAAAAAAAAATCAAGATGCTTACCAACAGAATATCAAACCTTAGTTTTGTAAACACTTAACCATGAACAATTGCCCAAATAGAGCAAGGGATCTAGGATGCGATTTGAATACAATTCGTCAATTCAGTTCTATATATCAAGTCGAGTCATAAGTAACTTCCGATGCAGCTAAGTAGAATCTATTGTTCGTATCTACCCGCTATGAGTAACCATAACAACAAGTTTTTGTTTTCACTATACAAATGAGGCTTCAGCTAGTCTTATACACCTCTACCAAGGCTTCCCACACTCCTTAATTCTCTCACACTACCTTCAAGCAGGTACTCCTAGTACAAGGATCCGCTCAACCCAAATCTTCCTTCATTTTTCCCTCATCCCTAATCTTCTAATTGAAAAGCTTAGAAAAAAAAAGTCTTATACACGTTACGTTAAACCTCTAAAATGGAGAGTCAAAAACTACATATTCATCACGTAATGCTTTGGGAATTTAAACAAGGCAGTAGGGTGACAGCTGAAAAAATATGCAGTGTATATGGTGAAGGACTAATAACTGATCGGGCAGTTAGAAATTGGTTTATAGAATTCCGTTCTGGAGATAAGACCTTAAAAGACGAACCGAGGGAGGGATGTCCTTCCGACTTTGATGACAACCTTTTAAAGGCAATATTGGAGCAAAATCCACGTCAATCGACAAGAGGTGTAGCAGAAAGGGCGAATACATCACAACCAACTATTAACCGCCACCTGGAGTAATTTGGGAAGGTCAGCAAGTTAGGAGTGTGGGTACCTCACAATCTCAGTGAACGGAATAAAGAAGATCGCATGTCAACCACCACAAATCTGCTTTCACGGGTAAAAATTGAGCCTTTTTTAAACAGGATTGTTACAGGCGATGAAAAATGGTTTACATATGACAATATAGTCAAAGGTACATCATCGCAAAAGACAGTGCTTGACAAGAATCAACCACCCCGACCCGATCGGAAAGCAAACATCCATGACAAAAAGATTTTATTGTGTGTATGGTGGGATTGTCGAGGAATAATTCACCACGAGTTTTTGAAGTCAAATTTAACGATTACTGCGGATAGATACGTTCAGAAGTGGCAAAGAGTGCAAGAGAAGCTCCACGAAAAGCGCCCTGCACTCGTCAATCGCAAAAACGTCATTCTTTTACAAGACAATGTGCGACCACATACAGCAAGGTTGACTCAAGAAAAATTTTTGTTTTACCACATCCACCATACTCCCCGGATCTTGCCCCGACAGACTACCACCTTTTCTGTTACAAAAGTTTTTGAATGGAAAAACCTTCAATTCTGAAGAGCAAGTCAGGCAGGCTGTCGAAAACTTTCGAAACCATCCACATTTTACGAGGAAGGGTTGATAAACTGCCAGGAAGATGGGAGAAGGTTTTAGATAATACTGGTGAATACATAATAAATTAATATAATTTTGTTATTTAATGAGAGCAAACTCAATGTCTGATAAAAAACGGAAGTTACATATGACTCAACCTAATAACTTTTGGGATAGCCTGAAGTCCAAATATTAAACAAGTGTGGGGTTAGGGAATCCTCACAAACTTATATGATTATGTGTTAACCATAAGGAAAGAATCATAACCATAGATGCATACATACAGACAAATGAGATTGATACGAGCTTAAAAGTATAACCCCTACTTACAGCACTACAATTAAAACTACTGTAGTGACCGCTAACTACATAAGATAAATCACCCTATACTCTATCGTATATATATATATTGTAAACAAATGTAAATAACATTCCCAAAGTATAAATCATTGCAAATATGGTAAACCTCATTGGGTACTATAAAAACGGTTCTTATTGGCTACTGACGAAGCCAGCTGGGTATTTAAGACCGACGGTTTGGGGCCTGTATATCATTCTCCTGGGAACAATTTGGCTCGTGGCTGCTCTGCTTAAACTCTGAAACATGGCTTCTTCTTTATGAAAAACCTCTGCATCTCTCTCCTAACCTCGCTACGTTTTAGTCCGGCGTTGTCAGACCCCACACCTTCCTAGTGGGAGTCTCTGCCTTCGTCTCGCTAAAACTAGCACCTCCTAGGGAGAGACCTCTCCCTAGTGGACAACGGTTGTCGTGGCCCTGCAAGCTTACCAAGCAGTGTTCCCCACGGCAATTCGGTCTGCCTCTTTCCGGTTCACACTCGCCTTTGGGATCCGGACGGATTTCCCCTACCCTCAGATACCAAGTGTGAATTCGTGGTCATTCCAAGGCCACACAAGCTACCTACACCATCTACCCTATACCTCTTCTCTTGAACATAGTGCATTGTCGGGGCACATACCTATCAAAAATGGAGTCAGATAGCAACTGCAATGAGACTATTGTCCAGATTATAAACTTAATCAACCCCCACTTCGTCACCAGGGCTGGGGTAACTAGGCACCCCCCTCGTAACGACCGACAACTACTAATAATTGTTTAATTAAATGTAAAACTACTAATAATTATTATTATCGTATTTTGACTTTTCAAAATTAATATTTGGAGATAAATAGATAGAAAAGTATTGTATCCGTGAAATTATAACATATATAACATTGTTGCAAATAACAAAGGGCACAGTTACAAACAAACTTTGTCAGCCACAATCATATTTTTTTTACTGAGCCTAATAAAATAATTTTATATGTATGTTTGTAAAAACTCCCAACACCTGCCCAGTCTAAATAAAACCTATATAATACATATGGTACTTATTTCTAATTAGTTATACAAGATAAAATACTTATCTTTAGCTAAAGCCTATTACAACTAAAATAAAGTATACATTTTATAATTTAAAAATCTATCTAGCCTCAGCTGAAATACTGCCGTAAAGTAATTTTTGTACTACTCCAAGAAAAAAAAAATTTCTTGTAAAATTACTTATAAGTGACATGCCAACTTCCTCGTGTAATATACTGATGTTTTTTCAGTTGCTGTACCAAGGGGAATCAAATATTTGGATTAAATGGATATAGGAAAGTGTTAACCAAAAAACTTGTTGATCTAGTTTTTATTTATAACTCTAATCATTAATTCACATAATAATATTCTTGTTAGATTTTTAAAAGCTTTAAAACGTTCAATAACTAGTAAAAAAATATATACACATTTACATAAATATACCCAATTAAACATAACATCGTCGTAGTTCTCTTGGTATTATTATTATACAAGAATAAATTAGCGAACTAATAACTAAAAAAAAAAAATTAGCCACATATAATAATGATACTAATTTAAAATTAAAATGTACATTTGTTGTTTTAATTTATGCTACTAATACTGGATTATACTTTTCCTACTATGCCGTACGGCATACAATCACAAAAGCGGTTCATTATCTCTGATTTTCTAAGCGCAGAAAACACATATTTACACTTACACAGTTAAAACTCGATTGAGGGGTAACAAACGGTTTTGAGGTCAGGAACTTGGAATGACTTTCCGTGGAAATGGCTATCGGAGGTCGTTGTTGGATTCGGGGGCTGGCGGTTCTTCGCCTCCGCTCATGTAGAAGTTGAGGGCCGTGTTTGCTGCGGCCTGGACCACTGTAGGTTTGCAAGGGTTCACGCCCCAGAAGGAACCCGGGCACCCGAGTAGCTCGAAGCAGGAGTACCTGTCATCAAAAAGTATAAAAATGTAAATGTACCTTAAATGGAGTAAGTTTTAAATGTTAATTTGCCCTATGGTGCTACTAGAATTTTTGTTGGCATACTGGAGTAAAACGGAATGGCTCTTTGTGATCTTTCGTTTATTTTAAAAGTAATTAACCAAAATGTATTAGAAGAGGAAGATGGTACAGGAATGCCAAATGTTCTGTATAAATCTGTATATTGGTTGTAAGGCACCATCAACAGGACAATGGGTTATGTGAAATATTATGATTTCGAGATAAGGCACATAAACGACATGTAGATTCGTTCCAAACAGGTCTTTTTTTTGGTTCTAGTGGGTGTCGCATTTTTGCGAAACTCTGTTTCGGATTCAATGATGCAGTACAGGAAATATTCAAGACAAATAGTTTTTATGTAGGATATTGTTTAATGCAAGTGTCGAGTAACAGCTAGAAATTTTTATTATTTTTGGAAATTGAGGGATTTGAATGTTTCTTGTTGGCAGGCAAGGAGCCTTCGATATACATGGCATTAGTTATAATTGACTCCCTGCTTCCCGAACTTTTCTCCCGCTCTTAGGTGAGACCGGGTAAGAAAGGTCAGTTATTCAATGACGTGCTTAGTGGAAACATACTTTTGTTGTGCCAACATTTACTTTGGTTCCCTCCCATCATTTTATAATAGAGGTTTGGATGCAGCCTGACTATATCTCTTCTTTTCTATTCCTCATTTGCTTTCAAAAGCTGCATTTCAACTTTTTTATCAGCTTTACCAGATGCATCTGGGTAAGCTTTATTATTTTAATTCTTTTTCTCTACTTACCTAAGGCTACTAGAAAAGTAATCACTATTTCTTGTTCTTTAATTTTAATGGAATTGTTAGTATCCTGTTATGATCACATAAACGTTACATTTTTATAGATTTTAGCCTTACCTTATTGAGTCGGAGTCAGGTGAGCAACACGCCACAATGGCCCAGACACACCTTGAAGGCCTCTTTGGCATTGTGGTATTGGTGTTCATCCTGTTGTCTAAGCCCGGTGAAGTCGTCGGTGCGACGGTTGGAGGCTGTTGAGGTTGGAACGGTGGCTGTCCTGGCTGGAAGGGGGGAAACTGTGGAGGCTGGTACGGGGGAATTTGTCCAGGCTGGTACGGTGGGATTTGTCCAGGCTGGTACGAGGGAATTTGTCCAGGCTGGTACGGTGGGATTTGTCCAGGCTGGTAAGAGGGGATTTGTCCGGGCTGGGTTCCAGGAACTGATGGAACGCTCCCAGTCATGCAGGTCGGGGCTTGGAGCATCACGACGTGATGCACTTCCACAACCTGGAGATAACAAAATCAGGATGTTAGGACTCAAGATAGAATAATGAAAACGGAAATTTGTTTAATGAATGGATAACAATAGAGCTGATCGAATGAGAATTACCTGTCGGTAGGGTATGTAGATCGGGAGGAAGGAGTAGCCGGGTAAGAAATTCCTCCTGGTCTGCTTCTTCTCTGGATGTTGCTCCCCTTCACCTGGTTCTGGGCCAGGCTCGAGCCCCTGACTATTCACATAGCTGCCAACGGCTATCAGTATCAATAGCGATCTCAGCATCTGCAACAGGCCACCAGTCGTTCCTTACTATCATGCAACAGCATAATTTACTACAACTCACATACAATTAAGTTGTTGAAAGGTTACTTCCGATTATGATACTTGCATACAAAAAACCAACAAACTTGATGTACCAAAGACTTAAGGGTTTCGTATGTTGCTTAAGGCCTGTGAAAAAGTTGTTCAGCCGTTTAATTTTTGGGATTTGATTTGGCGTAAAACTCTCAGGTCATCAACGCCGTTCGTATATTTAAACATTTGGAGAGCCGCCGATGTGAGCACGAGGTAGTACAAGGATCAGAGCAGTACCAAAGACTCAGGGACCAGAGCTGATGAGGCACCCCAGTCCCACTTTGGTATTCCTTTGTGGGACACGAGGTGTGATCGGAGGATGTAGATAAAACCGTGTAATACCACCTAACTGTGATGTATGTACATCAGTACGATCCACTAATGCTGCTAACATAAGTTTAATGTCAGAATTACTGGTTATTTTGTACTTGTACTACACTAGTCTTAACATATAATACTTATTATTTATTATATTTTTGTAATACTCATCTACGTATACGGATCTTCGACTGGGGAAATAAATAGAATTAAACTAACTGAAAAGCACATATTCGGTCAATTAAGTGACACAGTCGCTTTAAATATACCCCTATAGATATATATTTATATTTTTTAATCGATTTAGAAAGTACATTAGTTCCTTTTTTTATAAGATATGTTTCAAGAGGAGTATGCCTTTAAGCCAAATATAGGCTAAGTTGTGGTGGTTTTTTGGACAACAGATCAATCAGAACATATAGGTGTTCAATTTGATACCCTTTTCAAAGTTATAGATGAACTTTTCGTCTATTGTCAAGTAAATAATTAAGGATGATTTCACACAGTATTTTTCATGTCGTCACGTTATGAAATGAAATCTCCATGTAATGCCGCATCCAGTTATAGCAGGGGACTCGCAGTGAGCACTGTATAAATACAGAAACGGGGTCGACAAAGTAAGAAAAGTTAATCCATCTCTCTCAATTAAGAATTTTTGAAATATTAAAGGGATTGTCATAAAGCGGCTAGAGTAAAGGTAAACTCGAAAAGATGAAGTTTGTTTTAAAGACAAAAAAAGTGGGGAAAAAAACCCTTAATAATACAGTAAAGTTTAAAGTGGAGCTAAAGTAGCTGAGGAAACAAGAGGAGAGAGGGTGGCTGGGCAGAAGACAATTTAGTTCGTTTACCTCAATTTTTGTCGTAACATCATCAGAGAGACAATTACACTTTCCTTATTTCGTGGTAAATACAATTCTATTCTTATACCACATCTAAAAAAAAAAAACATCAGTTATTAATCAGTATTTCAGTGACTGTTATCTAACTGAAAGTCTGAGCATGAGTGGTGAAAGTCATAATGAAAATGTAGCCTAAATAATACATCGTGGATTCTAAATCAAAAATAGGATTGCGCTCCTTGGATACTTGGATCCCTAAAACATGTGCTTTCATTTATTTTTTTTTTGTTTTGTTTCATGTCAACCGCAAGGATCATTTATACTCGCATAAATACGACCATTTAATTTTTTATTTTACAGCACTTGGAACGTGTTTTGAGGTTTTTATATAATTAAAAACGGCAACTATAATTCTTATAGATCGGGGTGAGCTCGATAGAAGGACATACACTCTTATTTTATGGACACGTTGACTGACTAGAGGATGTTGGTAAGAACCATGATGCCAACAAATATAAGATATGCCTAAATCTAGATAAGAAATACAAAACTATCCTCAAACTGTGGATCATATTGAATTTATAAAATATTATGAAACGATAATAAGATTAATAAGCGATTTTTGAGTAACATATACAGTGGCCGTAAAAACTGAGAATAAATTGAGATAAAAAAACATCCAGAAGAAGTATTTTACTAAATCGATCACATACGAGTGCCCAAGAAGGGTACACTCTATAAAATTTGAAAAAAAAATATAATGATTTGTAGAACGCATTATAGAAGTAGGGTTGTTAAACTGAGAGAAAGAGGAAGATTGAGTGTGAGAGAGAGATTATAAAAAAACAAAAAAAATATTGCATAGTACCAAGACCTTTTGGCAGAACCCCTGTTGTCTGCTAGGCTGGTTTATTAATTATTAATTAATTAAATGATGAAAAATTAGAATAGAAATTACGCTACACAATACAGGTCAGGAAGTTTGTAGACTCCCATGAACATAAGTCGTTTTGAGTTCAAAAATAATAAATATATTATTACCCTCAGTAACACTCAAAAAGGGACATGGGTATCTTTAAAAAATAATGTGTGAAAATTAGTTTTTCAAGAAAAAACAAAACCTAAAGTCAATATGGGAGATACTTTAAACTTTGTTCTCCCGTAAAAATCATTTTCATACAGTTTCAGAAAAAATATATATAAAAAAACTAGTCGGAACATATGAGAAGACACTTGTGCCCTTCATGGTTCTGGGACATTGACATGTTATGCTGTGGAATAAGCTGTCTACTCGCTCCAAAGGGCACGTGGACACCAAAGGAATATCCTTTGTTATTAATTATCTTTTGATTAGAATTATCATCCATGGCTGGGTCTTTTGAGAGCAACGGAAATGTGTAATTGAAGTTCCTCTCTTGACATATTTCTATTAAGCAGAGCTTCTAATTTAGGGGTTCAAGTAGTGGAGTCGGTGGTTGACATAAAATAAATTTACTTTAATAATAATTATTAATGTTCAATGAAAAAATCTAAACGAACGATCGGACCCGACGTTATATTTTGGCTAATAATTATTTATAATAGCGGGGTCCATTACACATAAAAATTTGAATTTATATATTTTCATTACTTTTATAGCATTTGTTTTTTTAATAAGCTCAATTTAGTCGTTTGAATGTACCCAATAACACTTTCATTTTTTTTTAATGATCTAATGTAATATGTTATGTTTCTATTGAGCTGACAACTA
Source organism: Acanthosoma haemorrhoidale (assembly GCA_930367205.1). Taxonomy (NCBI): domain Eukaryota; kingdom Metazoa; phylum Arthropoda; class Insecta; order Hemiptera; family Acanthosomatidae; genus Acanthosoma; species Acanthosoma haemorrhoidale. The sequence goes on from OV884014.1 coordinate 47,438,074, forward strand.
TGCGAATGAATATATTCATAAATAAAATAAAAGTAATAATACCTACAAAACTCCTAATATTTTTAGGGTTTAGTTCTGTATTCAAAATGGGAAAATCCCTTACCTGTATAGTTCAGCAATGTTTCTATTTGTACTGGTAATCAACAGACCCCAGTTCAAGCTGAAGACATGAAGGTTGATATTGAAAAATCAGCAAAATTAGATCAATTTCCATAAAACATGAATAACTGTCATTAATTCATTACTTGGTATTAAATTAAAGGTCTTAACGTTGGCAGAGTTTAATTATAAAATTTTACAATCGAATGGTTTACGGTGCTGTAATGAAACCGGTAATTGCATTATCAATCGTATTTGAACTTCCCCCCCCCTCAATTTTATACAATATTACGACATATACTGATTAGTGCTGGTTACACGGGGGGGGGGGGGTCAGAATTATATCACTCCACCTTATATCCTGGCAAATTCCTGTGTCATAAAACTACACAACTATTACAGTATAGAATTAATTGTTATACATTTTATTATAGATACTAAATGTGTAATAACAAAGGGATTACTAGGACCATTTTCATCACCATGAAAAATGGATAATGGCTGGTATAATGTAATAAAAAAAATTATAAAATAGTCTATTTCAAGATGATAAGCACGAATCCAGGAATTCTAAGTGAAAACACATTTATACGATGGACCTTTGTGTGACATATATAATGCTAAGTAACAAACCCATATCTCTCAACCTATCAAAATTCAACAAAAGACTACCTCTTAAAATGCATTTATTTATTAATTGATTTATTTCCTATAAAAAAACACCTTATGCTAACATGCAATGCAGCATGAGTCTAAAAAAAAGTCTAACATCTTCGCTCTTCATCAATGAAGTTTTTGTCGAATAAAATAAAGTCGCCTTTATGTTTGGGTAATTTATTGTTGCTAATATTTTGAACTAACGGATTCTTGTTATGTTTATATCCTTTTGTGGTGATCGCTTTTAAATTATCTTTGTTCATCAGCAAAATCAGCTTTATACTTCGTGCAACTATCTTGGTTGTTGGTTTGTCAAATATTCTTGGAAACTTATTTTGTATCTTTTTGGCTTATTTATTTTACTGACATACCGAAGAACTAAGGGCTTTAAAAAGTTATAGCAGGGAGTGATCAAACTTATAAAATGTTTATAAGTATTTTAATAACTTATGTGCCACTAAGTCGGCAGTGTTTCAGAGATTTTACTTTTCAATAGAGATATGCTAGAGTGTTCACTCTAATTATTATTTTTTTTTTTAGGGGCTCTGCTGTCATTCTGTCAATATGTTCTATGGACGGTCGTAAAAATGATGCAATCGGTCTTAATAGTACATTCCATAAAATTTCGAAACACTGCGATTAGGTTATCGTTATAAAGTATAATAACACAAAGTACAAACAAATAAATGAACGAAAATAAAGAGAATTCTTTACTTACTTTTAAGATCTTAAAAGTAACATCTCTGCTCAGAAGTTATTTAAGATTTAACTATATTTAGGATGTTTCGATTGCGTTGAATACTACTAATGAAATGTTAATTTCAATGATTTTCTGAAAAATCAAGTCCATAAAAAGACATTCTGTGTTCAATACAGTATTGAAGGGTCTGTACGAATAATATCCTTAGTTTCAGCCAGTATGCTTCCATGCTTTAACAACCCTTGTATCAACAAGAGCAGTGAAAATGAAATTGTATCTTAAGGTGAGGTGTCTTATATGATCTCAATTTTCTTTGCAAGTCAAGGCACTGCGCAACTGAACTTTACGAAGTCCTCGGTGGAAACAACTAGTTCTCGGCGCCCTGATTAATGTATTGTGTGTTGGGACCATAATTGCAGAAACTCATTAGGACTGATATCAAAATCGTGTTAGCATCAATTTCGCAATCCTGCTTTAGATGGAGTTATGAGGATGGGACAATACTTAACAATACTCTTGCATGTTTGATGCGTACGTTCATTTCACTTCAAGCTGTTTTCTGATTTTGGGCTTTGATTCGAAAGTTATACAGTAAAGCTTAATATCAGTAGATGAAAGAGATCGGTAGGTTTCGTTTATTTCGGCGTAAAACCCCTAGGACCACAACGCCATTTGTTTGGTGTGTTTTAACTCTTTAGGACAACCCACCGTTATGGTCCCGTGGGGATATTGGGCATAAAGAAGAACTCACACACTTCATACATACGACCGATGGTCGGTGGATATGGATGAGAATCATGTAAACCCTAGTCATCATGTAGATAAAGCAGTATCATTCACATGAATTTAATGCCAATATAACCAGTCTCTTAATAATTCTACTCCACTGGTCTCAACATGTGATACATATTATTACTGATTGCCGGCAGATCTTTGATGATACAATACTTAATATGACTGGTTTAATATTTACCGATCATATTGACAGTGGTTTTAATTAATACTTCATAGATTAATAATCCTTCATTATTTTGAGTGAAACTGCTCTTATTTTATCGTAAACTGACATAATGTGGAACTGCAATGGAAGATATAATATAATCAGGAGATTTGTGCAAGCTCAGCGATCTTATGCGTCAGCATTGTACAATAAAGGTTGTTTAAAGCCTTTGTCACTGGTCTTGTGATCAAATGAACGACTTTCGACTTTTAGTGACCAAGCTCATCTATGTGAACGGAATTTTGCCTGGAAACTCTACAGTGCAGTGGACTTCAGAATCACCTACTCAGAATTTTTTTTATAATCATCAAATCTTGATAATCTGCCTTATTGGACAATAAGTAATTGTGTTCAAAGTTTTCATTCATACGCCGTAAATACCGTACTGTCTCGGATACAGGAAGAGGAATGAAAAACTAGTGAACAGGACTTGTGGCAGAGGGTAAAAGTATTTTAGGAACATTTTGCTTCATTAACTTTGATATGCCATTAGTAGCACCAATACTCGATTTCATCAAGGTGTCTTTGAAGGTTAGTGGATGCTATATCGGGGTCTGTGCGTGACAAGACAGCAATGCTATCGGGAATTTTGCCAAAAATCAGTTCATTAAGTGCTACAGTTCCTGTGAATGGACCACTCACATGCTCATAATTTTTAATCAATTTAGTAAATATACGAGAGAATCCACCTGTTTAAGATATGTCTTAAAGCAAATAACCGCTACATCAGACAAGCGCTCAGCTAATGTGGTGGTGGCCCTTTGACGAAAATCACATGTTATTGATCACGTAGTTACGTCTGTACATTTCACTAATGTTTACATTCCATAAACAAGGAAAAGTTCAAATCCTTCCAGTTTCTAACTCATTCAAGGTAATACTGAGAGCAATCTCTAGCACTGCTTTTCTTCTGATCTCCAGCCTTTGTGTCCGAACCCGTGGCAGACGCTAACTTTTTATTGAAATTTCGGTTCATTTAACGGACACGGCCCATGATGTATTAGAGACTGAATTAGGCTTTTGTCTGCTCCAATAAAGAACGAAATGAAAAAAGACAGCTGCGAAGAAGAGGCAGGCCTGTTGCTGAAATCCTTTTAGCAGCAGCTGTCATGGTTGCTTTATCTTCAGCTTAGCCCGTCATGGCCAAGGATACGGCCAAGGTTTGTACCAACTTAATGGACTTACAAAATACTACCGCCAGCCAGTTTTTGTCAACGCCTTACGTAAGGGCTATTAGATTGTTTTTAAATATATAGCACTACAAATAGCCTCCCCCCCCCCCCAGTGGCCTCTAAGCCTTCTTATGAAAACACATGATTCAAGATTTCAAGTTAGCGTATAATAAAAAAAGGGATTAAAGTATTAGTGGGGGTTATACATTAATTGTCATCCTCAGACCTTTAATAGCCAATTGGAATAAAATAAAATAAATAATAAAAAATAAATGCAACGTTCACTAACTGCACATCTACGAGTAGATCTAAAGTATTTAATTTTAAAAAAGAATATATTTGCTTGCCCACTAATCCTTATTAAGGTAATACAAAACAATATTTTCATTCAGTTAGTTAAAATGATTCGTCATACAAGTATAGATACCCGTGAAAGAATTATTAGTTTTTCACTTGAAGGAAAATCTGATCTTGAAATTGGTAAAATGTTAAAAGTTGTTAAAAGTACTACAAGTGATTTATTAAAACAATATAAGTCAGGAAGTCGTTTGAGTGGCCGACCAAGGTGTGGAAGGCCTCGTAAAACTACTCAAAAAATTTATGGAGCGATTAAGTAGTCTGAAACTTCAATAAAAAAGTCACACTGTCCGGAAACCTTTGACCACTTCTGTTAGTCCGTGGGGGGTAGAAACCTTTTTATTATTATTGAGTTTATTTTTCGTTAATTCTTATATATTATTTAAATTTACTATTAAGACACCGTTGATAGTCAACTTGACAGTTGAAAACGCTTTGCTAAATATATTTACTTTGCAGATAAACTTTTATTTCTTTAAAAAAATTTAAGGTTTTGTCAACTCATTTTAATAAATATGCTTTAACTGATTCTTAAAAAAATATTACGATTTAAAATAGATTTAAATGTATTGATTTTTTTTGGAGACCATCTGTCTTCAACATCAGATCCCACTAAACTTCACCCCTCTGTGGAAAGTGGAAGATTGCTGTCTTCCCTAAATAATAGCCAAGTTGAAAGATCATCTGAACTTGTTGTCCTGTGACTATAGTTTAATTACATTTTTTCAATTTAGAGTTACGAAAAATTAATTGGTATATTCTAAAGGTATATTCTTGACATACCTTTTCAATCGATTGACTAACTTTCAACTCAAGTGGAAGAGCAAACACACAGACAGTCAGGCAAAAGAGGACCGTAGGAAGTGCCTAAATGGCTGTAGAGCCAATCTCGTATAGCCCGGTCGTCAGAAATATTACACAATGCCGAAAACTGTCGCAATTGTCTTGTTTTACCTCGGCATGACGCAAAGAGGAGTCCATCTCCAACAAACCTTTCAAGGTCTGCGAGAAATTACAAGAGTACCGCAGTCTAAAAGCGTTGGGGTTGAGGGCTAACCTTTGGCGTCTGTTTCATGGCAAGAATGACCTCAAGCCCGGGTGACTGTTAGCATTTAGCCATCGGGTTCATGGGTATCCGGGATCAAGGATGATTGTGAACAATGGTTCTGTCCAGAGAGTTCCTACTGCTGAGGGCACAAAAACCAAACACATCGCAACGAATCCACATACAACTGTCAACTTGTAAGTGGAAAGATTTTTCATTTTAGTATGACTTCGTCCAACATCTGGATTACGAATTGGATGATACATTTTTTTACCAATCAGATAATAAAGAGTTTTATCACATCAATTATCAACTAAATTGCATTTTTAGAAAAATACATTAACTTAATTAAGGACGTGGGAAGAGAAGGAATAATATCGAATTCGGGCTGGTATCTCCACAATAGCTTATTGAATAATTAAAAAACAAACAAATTGACATAAAATCCTTTTAAACTGGCTTGGATTATATAAAAATCCCAATTTCTGCATTCCTCAATTTATCCAAAATGTAGTTTATTAAGCAATAACGTTTTCGAAAGTTCTTAGCTGCCATCTTCAGTTACTAAAATAAAAAGACACAAGATAGACAACATTGATTTTGTACGTAGAAACAAACAAAACCAATCAGTAAAAGTGCCAATAAATAATAATCGACTAAAACTATATTTAAAAATTTGAAAGTGATAAGCAGCACATAAAATGTATTAAATCAATAATGGATGCGGTATTTTATCTATAACAGAATAAAAAATGAAAACCGGCAAATAAATAACATATCAATATTATGGCTACTCACAATTTTATAGTATCTAAAATTATGTAAGAAACAGAACTGTTAAAATAGGTATTTTGGAAAATTTTTTTCATACTTTAATGTAAGTTTAGCCGAAAGTTAATCAGCATATTTCGAGGTATTAAGTTTGTAGAAAAGGAAGGAATAAAATCGAATTCGGGCTGTCTCCGCGATAATTTCTCTCTGTCTCTCTCTTTCTTTCTCTCCCTCCCCCTTCCCTCTCTCTCTCTCTCTTTCGGGCTTGGAAATTAACACGTAATTTATGCATATTATTACAAATAGTTATTTTTATATTTTAGGCAAGCATAGGAATTATAATGCATAATGATTTAACCAATTTATTTTACCTATTAAATTAAAGTGCAGCCTATTTCTTGTGTTGTATTATTGTGATTATATATCTTGTTCGAAAGTGTAGTGCTGATGATGCCTGAATAGGTGAAACGTTGACTGTAGATGAAGCATTGTCAGTAAATATTTCAATAAGTTTCAAATCTCTTCAATTAATATTGGAAAAAAATACCTACGTAATATGTTCTTTTTTTTAGTATTAGTACTGATAAAAAAATAATAACATTTAGTTTACAATGAACCAAACAGTTGTTTTTTTTAATGACTTATACAAATGCAAGAAGGAAGTTACATAGATCTTCATTTAAATGCCATTTGTAGTTAGCGCGGGAGAGGTCATGGGGATGGCGCTCATTACCAACAGCAAACAATACCGGTTGTTGTTAATGACTTCAGATCTGTTTTGCCCCTACGGTCAAAGGCAGGTTAATGAGTCGGGCACAAAGCCGTGACCGGACCCCTCCGGAGACTGCAAATGGATATATAACAAAAAAACAACAGCTTTTAAACATTGCAAATTTTTTTGTGGTTATATGAAACGAAAAATAAAGAAACATCCGTTTTCTCGGCCGCGTGTGACTTAAATTCTTGAGTATATCCAGTTTCCACGGCCTTGCCATTTTTTATTAAATGGCATTCATGGATGGACATTTATTAAAATAGAATTTATTACATTTATTTCGTTTGCGTATTATTAAATATAAACCTTCAAAAACATTCAGTATCCATCAGAAACTTTTTTTCCAAGTCTTTATTGTGATAAAATTACAATCGGCCTTATTGGGCAATGAGTAATTGTGTTCTATGTTCTCATTCCTACTGTATTTACAATTCTTCATTCACTCCCTCATTCATGCTCCCTCGCATGCGAAAGAGGAAGCGGAGTCTTGGGAAGTCCCCCACGCTCCTCCATCAGCAGCGTCCCCGGCTATGAGCCTTAGGAGGCTGACCAAGAGGGCGAGAGCTGCAGACGCTCAGGAAAAGTTTAGGGAAACTGATGAGGACTTTTGATTGACTGAAGGATTGGATACGCTTGATGTTCGAATTTCAGCTCTATCCCGTATGACCAGATTCGCTAAGTATAGCTTAGTAGATGAGTAATTTATTTTCCATTGAGAGAAGGGATATCTGTAAAGTTGTGCAAAGCGTCTGTTTAGTTCTTGTCTTTTTGCTTCGTGTGAGGGTTCCTTTTGTCGAGACGGAAGCTAAATACCGTACAGTCCCAGATCATTTATTTTTTTTTTTGTTCCCTTCCTAGTGGGCTGGGCTTGCTGCAGAGGGTAAAGGTTCATTAACTTTGATCCGCCATTGGTTGCACCGATACTCCGTCTCATCAAGGTGTTTTTGATAGTTATGGGATGCTATATTTGGGTCTGGCAATCATAAAATAAATAATTATATATTATTAATTTATGCAACTTTAATGTGTTGATCTAGACAAATTGGAGGATGCGAGGAAAACAACTTTTAGAGACATTTGCTTTCCCACTGAGTATATTTGTTGTTGAAGCAGAAATACTTTCAGCAGTCTTCACTGTCGTCTTCAGTTGTTGAAAAAGATATGACAAGAAAAACAATTACTACCCATACACATAAATATTTGTAGATTTTTCACATGAGCAGTTAATTTAACTGTAATGTTAAAATCGAAAAAGACATTAAAATCATAAAAATATCATTTTATAAAAATAATTAATGAAATAATTTCAGAATTAGATGGTGCCAGTATCTTATAATTAAATTGATAGAAAAGGAAATAAAAGTTTAAATAAATAATAATTATAGCAAATAATTTTTGTCTCCTACTCTTGGACTCTATAATTTATGTTAATATGGCGTGAAATCCTTGAAGAAAATCAATAATGGTGGTAAAGTGCTTGCATTGGTATAAAATAAATTGACCATTTATTAATATGAATAGTCCTCAACCAGTCTTCCGACATAACAATAGTAGTTATTTTATAGCCTAAAATTGGCTATTTAATTTGTCAATACTATCTGCTCAGAATTAGATATAGAAATAGATTATTACAATGCAAATATTGTTGACCAACTGTACTAACCTTTTCAAAGTTTCAACTATTTTGCTTCCCATGAATACATGTTAACTTGGATTCACGAAGCATAACTCGTGCCATTGTGAAACGAACATTTAAAATTTTAGTTCGATTGATTATTTTTTCAACTGTTTTTAGCACCTGCCAAGGGGAAGAATCTGACGTTAACGGTTTGAAGTATAAATTATTTCCATTGGACGAATATGGCGTTCAATGAAGAACAGCAATAAATTGATAGCCCTATCGTCAATGGATGTATTATTTTTTAATACGATCGGAGACAGGGAGTGGTTTGTGGGTAAGGCTGGGGATGGGACGCCGAATACCTTACTTGATAAAACATGAATGGGGCCCCTTTTGTTCGGGTCGTATTATATTTGCGGGGAGGGGGGCGATAAACCCCTCCCACTCCGCTGAAAGGGTACGATATTGAAAATTGAACATTGGCCCGTATAATGTTGAAGTGGAGGGTGCCAAGGCACTTTCCCTGCTAATCTAGGTTCGGCGGAGGAAACGGTTACTAAGATGGGATCCCGCCTATTCACGGGTACCACTCAGGCCCCATCACTCAAGCCTATTAAGGATTTTGGCCAAGATTTTGGTTCATTGGTTGAACCACGATTCCATAGATAGATGAACAAACTAAATAGATGGAAACTTCACAATTCCCTAAAATACTGCTCGAAGATTGAAGCGAAAACTTGTATCCCACTTCGACAAAAGGCCAATTTGGAACACTAACTCGATGATCTCACTATATAGACTGCTAAACAGAACAACTTACTTATCTATAGGAAAATAATTGCTTATTTGCAAAACCATTATAAAACCAATTTGGAGTTTAGGGGATGGAAACTCACTTAGCGAAAGTCCTTAGGACCACCATAAATGTCCCATTATACGTCACCAATAAAATCCTCATACCGTCCCTAGTACACCCACTGTCCTTGAACTCATTCCCTCCAAATATCCAAACTGTGCAAGATCACTCACTATATTGCTTCAAACATCTGTAAAATCCTGTAAGGCGATTATGTCCTATGCGCGTGATCTCCTGTAATGTGGGTGCAGGAAATCTCTGGATAACGTGGTGGATCTCTCTGATTTCTGATTCCTCTTGCTTTGTCGGGAAGATCACACCCCCGCAGGCGAATTTGGAGATACCATAGGCTGCGTCATATGCATATTCCTTGTAAATACTGAGTGGGGGTGAGTGTGTACGCTATATAGGATAAATGATATGAAATAGCTCATTTATCGTAATTACCCATTGCCCTATAAGATTATATTTTTTTCAAATAAGATTTTTTTGATATTTATAAATAAAAAACCTAAGTATTCTGATAATAATCTCCTAAGAACAACTAATAATATAAATATATGATATAATATTAATCATAGGGAGTCTACCTTGAAGGATTAAAATATAGAAATTAGAGGGCAATACAGCAATGTAAAAAAGAAATGGACAATAAATGGTCAAAATTGATCCCTGGGGTCAAAATATTTTTTAGAAACTTGAATATTTTTTAGCAAAATTAATTACGAAAAAATGGATTTTTTACCTAATCTACTTACAAAAATTGTAGAAAGCTGAAATGTTGATATAAAATAAACGATTTTTATTACAGGTTCTGAAAACTTTATTTTTGGAATTTTATAGGAATATATTTTCAATTATTGTTGCCGGCTTTTTATTATGAAAATATTTAAAATAAACTTTAATGTTCAAAATTAATTAGAATATCTTTTGATTACAGATTGAAGGAAACATTTTACAACCACGACTGTAGAACATTATACATGTAGATAGACAGCCCAAAGACGATCTGAATGAAACTTGGCTCTTTTGTTGAATTGTGAAAAAGTTCCGAATACTGGTTTTGTCGATTTTTGGAACGTCTTCACATAGCTTCTCAATAAGGTTCGACATAAAACCATTTTTGTATGTGGTACAATTAAAATGATATACCACTTCTTCCCTTTGTTTAACGGCAGGTAAATTAGCTTAAGCCAGTTAGATTCTACAGAAAGGAATTAAGGGCACACTTAATTAATAAGGATTAGGGTAGCAGTTTGGAGGGTAGTAACCATCTGATTTTAAATTTACTCAAAATGTCTTCTGATCCACCGACGTACATTACTAATGCCGGGTTCCCACATGGCGTGAAACACGAAGGTGAGTATTATTGATACATTTAGTACGGATTAAAGAACTTTAATGTAATTAATTTCTTTAATCCGTACTAAATGTATCAATAATACTCTTTTTCGTGATTCACGCCCTGTAGGAACCAGGCATTATTCTGAAGCGTTACAGCCAATTGGTTATCTTATATACATTATGTAGGGAGCAGTCATGAAATAGTTAATTAATATTATAATTAGGGTACTATTTATTCCAAGAGGTGGTATCCCATGAATTTTTATATTTTTTATTGAAACAACATTTTTTTGACAGACTAGAATATTGTTAGTATCTATTAACGAAATTATTATATTATTTAAATATTACACTTTTCAACTAAGAGGATATTGATAAAATTTCGTTAGGGGCATTTCGTCATGAATTAGTGTTATTCTTATTTTATATGTTTTAATAATGTATGACTTTTAATCCGAACTGGAAAAAATAATATATTTTAGCGATTCCGTCGTGGAGAGTGTAAAAACAATTTCGACAGATGATTATGGTGCGTATAGGTTAGATTCTTAAATAATTTTACCATTGTGGAAAATATATTCGGATTATTGGTCGGAGGGCATATAACCGCAATTTATACCGTTCTCTCTCAAAAATCTTGTTTGGAATTTCTGAAATTATATTTGTAGTGCCATCTTTAATGAACGGTTCATGGATAAACAGGAAAAATCATTAACATTTAAGCTGAGTAATTTTCATTTATTTATTAGAGAGGAAGCGTTCAGTGATCAAGATGGATTAAGAAATAGAATTAAGTATTTTTGATCAAAATTTCTGAATAAATTTTTCATAATAATTCATGTAGAATGGTTTTATTTATCGTTCGATGATACTGTAGAATGAATTTCACAACCATATTTCTTCATAATCTACGTATTTTATATTTTTGTCGTGTATTTTCAAAACTATAATTTAATTTATTATCTAAACAATTTCCACAAATGGCTATTGGTTCTTGGGTAAGTCAGTTTAAGTGAGGAATTGCACTTAAGAAAGTCCCCGCTCACGTAAATTATTTCCAAGACGTTGAAGCTCCCTTCAAGTAAATATATTCGCACTAATGTTTATACCACGGGGCGGTGAAATCCAGAATATTTAGTATCCTGTATTAGTGGGGCTTTAATATGTAAATGTTCGCGCTCGTGGTTGCAATTAATTACGCAGCTGATGGCGAAGCAGGATTTATATGAGGACGAGTTGGAACACCTCTTTCAGCCGTGGTACCAACTAACTAACATCCAGGGGTACATTCTGCCAGGGAATCCGGAACCCAGTTTATGTCTTTTACTGCTCATGTTTCGTTTTACACGACTGCTGTTCTAACCAGCCAGTAATAGTAAGTTACATTATCGGTAGCACACATGAAAGCAATGAGCCCTGGTAATAATACTGCTCAGAAACACATTTAAAATAAAATGTTGCCGTAAGTTTTATGTGACATTAATTTATGGGAAGTTGTTGGCTCCCCCCTACCACTCTCGCCACACCCTGAGAGCCTTCGGCCATATATCGCATGCTTAGCACGATTGCCAGTCAAATTATTATTAAGTTCATTCAAACATCGATACAGTTCCTGCCATATTTTTCTAAAGTGTCCACTTAAGCAATGAATCAGTGTGGATAACAGCTAGCACAAAGGTACTTGTTAACCATTAACAAGCTAATAGTTTGTTTCGTTAAACAATCAGTTTGCCATAAAAAAAACAACAGCGCCAGGTACCAATACCTTCTCATGAATTAATTTTTAACTACAAGTTCATTGCAAAACTATATCCAATAAAGGTGCGTGTTTTTCTTTTGTTTATTTTAACATTAACCAATAATTTTATAGAAATTATTTGTAAACATACGTTTTTGTTTATTAGCGTAATTCTAGGTTTTATTTTAAAAAAAGGGTTCTAGATATGAAGTAAGTGTTCTAGATATGCTTCTACCTTCTAGATATGAAAATTGTTCAAGTTTATGTACATTATCTGTAGATACACAAGAGTTGATTAAATAAGTATTAGTATAAAGCCCTTTTAGTTTAAGCACTTTACGGTTTTTGTTGTCGAATCCACTGGTTGTAGTTTACTTATTATTAAAAAAATCTACAAGACTACAATTGTAAGAGACTACAACTGTCTCACTCTTGACTCTCCTAATCGTCATCTAGCTATTCTACTATACTATAGCAGGAAAAGCTGTCCTGTTCATGCGCTTTGCTCACTTTCTTCAAATACAGAATGAAATTAAAGAAAAAGTTGAGATCGTTTTTACATTAAATTAAGCATGTTTTACACAAAATTATTCAATAAGTTAGCCAGTGTAGCCAATTACTACTGAATGTGAATGATTGAAATGATTTGTCCATCTTCAAACTTTTGATTTGAATAGTCTTTTTCGACATTCTAGAACTATATAATCTGTGATGAGGTTCACAGGGTGGAACTAAAACATGTGTGATTGGAAAGACGACAGGGAGAGAAAGGGGATGGGAACACAGACATGTAAGAAACAGACAACGCCAGCGGCGTGACCTCCCGTTTTGCTTTCGCTTTTCGTGACGGTCGATTGCGACCAAAGTTTCAAACTGTACCACTCCGAATTGTCTCCATAGAAGTTTCTCTACATTTACCCAACGATATTCAAAATATCAGCCAAACTGCTTAGATTTGAATTTATTTGATATAAGCTGAATATATTTTAGGAAATAAACTTTTTCTAACAGGAAAATAAATATCATAAAAAAAAAAATACGTAACTAATCCAATGAGAGATCCTATCAAAACTAATAGCAGGCCTTTGTGGGACGGGGGAGGGACCCTCTTGGATCGGATTGAACCTTTGAAGGACACATATTACCAGTCCAAATGAGGTCTCTCCCTTGAAAGGGTCCGTCACAGAGGGGGAGGTTTTGGGGTGTGAAGGCAGCTCTCAACCCGGGTCAGCCCTTCTTTAAACTGGGCAAATTAAATTGAATCTAGGGGAAAATCCGGGAGAGGGATGTGTCCCTTGCCTCAATTCTAAGCAGGTTATTGAATCGGCACTGGAGGGCTTGGAAGAGGGGGAAGGGATTTCGTTATCCAATCCGAGGGCTTCTTCGCAGGGACAGTGAACGTCGCAATTGCGTCATCAAGAACAATCTTTATTAATTCAAGCACTGGTCTCAATTCAAATTGGTTGATAAAAAAAAGCGTGTCCTCAACAATTTCGTTTTTACCTGAGATAAAAGATTTTTTCTTAATTTTTACCGAATGAAATTTTTTAAATTTTAAAAATAAATGGAGTTTTTGGAACACGTCACAACGTGGTGAATGCTTCAAATATTTCATATTTAATTACTATTCTTTAGTTTGTAGACTACAGACTCATAGAAGCTAGTGTCCCCCATTATGTCTTTTGAGACCTTTGAGCCAGTTGACAACACGCAAGCATCATGTGACGAGGACCTTCCACCGAAGCATTCTTGAAGTACCGATATTAAGTCCGCCCAAGTCATCTGTGGTCCAAGGACCCTCCCTAATATATTTTAATCTAAGTTCTGAAGTCTTCTTTCAAAATATTCAATGACTGTCCGTGCTTCCCTTCCATGCACCATAACTGGCTTAATTAGTATACTGTATATTGTATCCTCAGCTCTGATGAGATGAGTTAGGAAATTAATAAGGTGTTGAGGGAAAAAAAGCGTATACTTTGTATTAGGGCATGAAGCTTAAGTGTGATTTTATTACAATTTTAACGAGAAAACCGAAATATTCAACTCTGAAATTATTTATACTTAATTTAAAGCTTTATATGCAGGGTATATGAGGGAAATCACTTAGCTTTGTACTGATGCATACCGGAAAAGAACTGTTTTACCTAACAGATCGAAGAAAGATGGGGTTTTCATCTCATTATATAAATGAAATAACAGGTGTGGAAAGGATATTTGATAATATAAAAAAGACTTAAATTGCTCAACCACCTCATGAATAGTAAATAGCTAAAATATTGTGATAAAAAACCTAAGCTTTTTTAGCTAGAATCCACAAGCTAGGCAAGCCTCCACGCTAGGTATTCACAAAGTTGATCGAATTCCTGGCATGACAAAAATCTCAACTAGCTCCAATAAACGAAGAGTAGAGCAATATGAATTATTTATGTTCACTGGTTTACAAATTGAATAAAATGAGGCTCTGTTATGATGCTTCTTCGTGTACTGGTTCTATAGTTCTTTGTTTGTAAAGGCTGGTATCACTTCTCAACGAAACCAAGCGCTCCCTATCGTAAAGGTGGAAAATTAAGCCACGGTTAGGGCAGACCTGACTAAATAGTTTAAACATGGTATGCACCAAGTACATAGCTAAGGTGAACATTGTAGCACTATCGTCTGACTACAGCATGGCTTAAACTGAGCCACCTCTCGCATGTTATAGATGAACCAACTATCAAACTCTTCCTGAATAAATCAGTATTTGGCACAACCCTCGGTGGAATCTCACCACCGTCCCGAAATTACCCACACCTCTTCCGAGGTCCTCCTCACACCACATCCTCTACACCCATCCTTCAAATAGGACGCTCCTTGTAAAAGGAACCACACAATACAAATAAATTTCTCCTTTTATTTTTCCAAGTTTGAGAGCTAAGAAAAAAAAACTCAGTATTTGTTTTCGAAACTTAAACCTTAACACGGCGAAGATGTCAGAAGAAGAATGCCAACAATTTCATGCCTACTGCCAGATGACAGTTATAAGCAACTGCTTTCTGAAGGGGGCAAGGGGTCGCTGTCGGTGGGACAAGAATGCGTGTAATGGTGCTGACTGGAGCGATAGGCGTTGCTAACGACCAAGACGGTAAGGTCGCGCTGTCATTATTTCTCAGGTTACGGCCCATGACGCGGCTCTCATACCTTTTACTACACCCATGTCTCATCTTCTTCTTGGGTTATAGGAAGGTGAAACAAGATATAAGAAATAAAACATCTTGTCTCTCCACAAATTACTTTAGACGTTTCAGTTCTGCAATTACCAATAATGAGTTAATCAATAATATAAAGTACAAATATTGATACATAAGTACATATTCTAATAATAGATTTCTTTTTTTAATTAATGTTTCTTTCAGTCAAAAAACGGGAAAGTATCATATGTTTGACAAACGTAAAATTTATAATTTTGCACAAAAAAAGGGCTTAAAATTAGGTAAATTCCAAAAAAAGTTATACTTTATTTTTCTGGAATTTATTCTCATCAAAAAAAAAATCGAGCAAACCGGGGACTTAAAACTTTCAAGCAGGCCAAAAAAAAAATAAGTTCTGCTGCTAACCAACATTTAAAATTATTCTCTTTGCGCAAAGATTTCTAGCAGAGAAATGGCTGGTGCCAAAGGGACTCAAGTTTCCTACTCATTGATCAGAAGGAAACTTCTATCAATTGACCTTGAAGGCTACAAAAAACAAGCGACATAAGTTTACCTAAGAACTCGAAAATTGGACGGAAGAATTCCATTTTTGTGATGTTTCACTACAATGTTGCTCAAAGACGTTTTCACACCACTGTATATAATGAATATGTAAATTTGTACTTTAATCATCAATTTTATTATTATTGTGTTATAACTAGACTACTTTACTAAATAACTATTTAATATTTACGACTCTTGAGAGAGATCTGAGGTTGAGAGATCTGAAATCAATCAAAGGAGATTTTTTCTTCAAGAGAGTTCAGAAAGAGTTCAGAAAACCCCTAATTGCTTAAAGAAATCGATACTTTTGTGTCTACAAATTTAGTGTGTTTGGTAAAACACCATTTCTATGTTGCCATATGTCAGAGCGCTTGTAATCTAAAACTATAAATAGATACGCACAATTCAAAGGTAAATATCCAGTTTTTTACATGTAGGATAACCGAGACAATAAAAAATCCTACGACTAAAAGACTAATATTTGGTGGTCGTTAAGGATAAAATGAATGTTTTTATGTATCTTCTACATAGTTTAAACATTATGCACAGCACGTTTTAATTTATGGTTGCTGCTGCACTTACGATTTTAAAGAAATCTTTGAAAACTAAACGTCTGCATCATCATGTGATTCATGCAGCTATAGGCGAATCTGTTATCATTTAAGAAATGCATCTTGTATTCTTAGCAGTGTAAGAAAGTTACAGGATGTCGATGTATAGGTTAATAGAGAGACAGTCTTTTTTTCCTCTTGTAGAATTTATATAAAATGTAGAGCTTATATCGAAAAGTATCCTTTAATAATTAACAGTCTTGGACCATTTGAGTTCAACATTTACTGTAAAATTCTGAGGATAAATTCGGGGTTACGTTTGATAAATGGATGTCTCTCTCCGATGTGTTTGTAGTAGTGCTCTATTTTACCGAAGTGTAAATATAATTATCAGCTGACCGGCCACAATGGAGAGTTGCCAAGGCCTTCTTGGTAATCACTATTTATACTCTCAAGTGAGAGGAACAGGTTCATTCATGATTATTTCAAGAATCACCAATCGTAATCTACGATACTACAAATCGTTTATCACACGGATGAGTCAAAATCACTGTTTTTGAAAAATGATCTTATTTTTCAATAAAGTCTTATCTGCCTCTTTTTGAATGATCTCTATAAATTCTTTTTTTATAATCCAGATTCAATTGAGTGAACTTTAACTCTTAAATTAGGTTTGAAAAAGTGCTAGTGATAACTCGTCAGACATTTTATAACTAAATAATGGATAACAAAACAAAAATAATTCGTATTGTAGCTTCAATAATTTAAATGCACATATTTTACGACAAGATGTGATTTATATATTTTTAAACGAGTCAATGTTGCGCTGAGTAGCATGGATTACGTCAAATTTTCAAAATATTCCTTAGGTTTTACTTTTAACTATTTTTTTTCTCATGCCAAATATTCGAAAACCCTAACGTCTCTATACGTTCGTTAGAATTCGTTTTCTATTTCGACGAATGTTACTCTCCTGTTGACCAAGAAACATTAAATTCTGAGGTAGTTTTATATATACTTACAAAAATTTTAGACATAATATACTTTTAAATTAGCATTGTTTTCAATCAACAACGAGACAAGTTATCAATCCTTTATTTTGAGGTTTTCCTCTGAATAATGGTACCTTTTTGTTTACACCTCACTACTTTTGAATCCACTTCAATCTTAACATTAGGTCGTTATGCGCCAAGAGCCGTTGAATAAACTGCAATACCTGTGTAGATATGTGAAAATAGTATGTGAAAATTTAGGGATTCGGGGGGGGGGTTCAGACTACTTCGTTCTAATCAGAAAATTATTATTCTGGGGATTAATGTATAATACAACATACTTTCTATGCCAATTACATTGAAGTTTTTAACTTTTTGTTTTAGAAAAAATGTTCACCTCTTATTTGTTATTGTTTTTTTTTTATTAGATACTATGCTGAATGATAAAAAAACGATGAATGAAATTATATTTTTATTATGAATTACTACACATCCTTCTTTGAACATTGAAAAATGAAATGAATAAAATACACATTATTGTGGGACACATTCACCTAAGAATATCAATAAGTTTCAAAAGTATTTCGAGCTGACAGAAAAATAAAACATAAACTATTCTGATGTGAGTAGCTTATAAATAATTATAGGCCTGAAAAGTTTCCGACCTCAACATGAAGATGATAATAAAATAAATAAAAGCTAGTGAAATAAAAGCTTGTTGAGGTCGTAAACTTTTCAGACCACCCTCGTACCTATCTGGTGACTTTACTGAAAAAAAAATGCATAATATAGATACCGAAAACATAAAGGAATGCAGGAGAATGGCATTTGCTGTCGCTGTAACTACAAATAATAGGAAGATGTAGAAATTATGGTCATGAGGAAATGTGTGTGAATGGTTATTGGGAAATATTTAAATAGCGAATGAATATAATTAATGAGAAATAAAGAAAATAAACCAACAGTTGTGTGCGACAGTAGGATAAACTTCCCCCACTCGGAGGCAGTTCAGTGCCTACCTCACGGGAAGTTTTCAAATGAAATCCTAATGACTTTGCGTTAGCGAAGTTGCTCAGCAGCATTAAGAAAGGGAAAATTACTTTAAAAAAAAAAAGAACACCATTGTACTTCTCCTTCACAGCCCCAGTTATCATTGAGTTCTTTTAGTGTAACGAAGCTAACGTTCCACGATGTTTTTTTTGCATTCAGTAACCTTGTTCTAACAGCTTTATTGCTAGTAATCACTCACTGCCAAATCCGAAGGGGGGAGGCTTTGCTTTTAGTTGCAAACTGTAAAAATCGGTCGTAAAAATGATCAATCAATAATACTGTAAAGAATACTCCAAAGAACACACCACCTATTAATAGAAAATAAATTATTAATTTACATAGTTATACTAATGCCTATCTGGACATACGGATAGAGCTGTGAGGACAGCGAAAAAGTCGAACATCAAGCGCATCCAATCCTTTCAGCCAAAAGTCCCGAGACCAATGTTGGCAATGAGCCTTATTACGTGAGCGACAAAACCCTTCATAACGATCTTAATATACCCTACAATGAACTTATTCCTTTCAAGTCCATGAAATTCCACCCAAACCTATCCAACCACCCTAATAGGCTAGCACATTCATTAAACTGCGTCACGCATCCCTATAATCCTCCTCGGAAACTAAAGTGCCAGTGGGCTCGTGACCTGCAATAAATAAGTGGCAATGGCCAGTTTCTCCAATCATGTCCTGAGCATCTGTAGCTCTCGCGCTATTGGTTAGCATGTACTGGGTCGTATCCGGTGCCGCGGCTGATGGAGCAATTACTTATTGCCCAATAAGGCAAATTGTAATTTTATCACAATAAAGATTTTTGTATTTTATATTGTTTATGGCTATATTTCTGAGAATTTTATTCGATTGTTTACATAGACTTTCCCCGCCTAAGATAGGGAACCGGGAAAAGCGGGAGGAGAGAGGTGAAGGTAAGCCGGGGCCCAGGGGTGACATAGCAGGTGCTGCGCTCAAGTTATCAATAGGTGATTAGGGGCGGTCCTGCCCCACCCCTCGTTATAAAACTATTAACTTGTTGCTCGTTCCTTTAGGGGCTATCTGGGCCGGTGCCTGGCTAAACCCTCCGTCCCATAGCTGCTAATTATTTTTCGCTTGCCGTGCTTGGTGGTGATGCGTCTTACCGAAACCGATAATGAAAAAAAAATATACTCTTTTTCACGCCATGGAGTGTGGCGAAAAGTCGCAATGACCTTATGTGGCCTTTCTCTGCAGTGCATTCCACCTCCCTTTTCAGACCTTCCAGAGATGTTGCCCAAAGAATCGTGGTCTCACCCCTCCACTGTTGCCACAACGGTTTAGCTTTTTGGCTTTTGTTGATTCGGGATAAGTTGGTGGTCTGCTTTTTTATTATTTCACACACGGCGATGAGATAGGACCCATATGAAACAAGCTTGTTGTCACTTTGAAGTACTCGTATATTTCTCTTGGTACGTTCAATATAGTTTAAATACTAAAAATAAAATGTTGTGTGTGTATCCGACTGATGATGTGCTAAGCTCAATGAGCACTATCGATTACGAGCAAATCGCTGTTTAAGGATAGCAGGAAACGTGGACTACTTCACTACAGATTTACACGCAGAATTATAAATGAAAAGCATAGTAAAGAATATATGTTGATTATTTACCATTAATTTTTTCAAAAATTCCAACTCAGCAAACCCTCTAATAAACAAAATAGGAGAAAACAAAAAAAGATATGTTAAAACGATATTTAAACAAAAGTACAAAACATATATTGTTGTAAATATAATATCTTGCTTTATATAATATAGATAGTACCATTATGGAAGAAAACAACTAAAAAATAGTATTTTTCTGCATATCATTATGACACTTTTGTTTGTTTTCCCTCTAAATTAAAATTATTTAATTGAATGCCTATTGAAACAGCTGTAATAATACAATTCATGGTGTATTAAATCGTAAACAGTAAGCAATGAGATAGAAATAGACATGTGAATATTGTATAACTACCATTAGTATGTCTGGATAGTGAGGTACATTTTACATATGTACATACCTTCTTACGGTTTTCTCATACACTATCTTATCTAGAGATTTTTTCAAGATCTGGTACATCAAGGCGATGCGTATTTTAAAGAAAGACTTTGGATTTTACTACGCTGTCAGTACAAAGCTAAGAGCACACTTACCTTAAACAGATTCCAGTCTTGGGGTGATCCAATATTGAGAAGAAGCAGATGGAGGGGGGGGGGCTTAAACAAAATGAAAGCCTGAATAAAAATCCAGGCACACCTGTTAGATACGATTACTACTTCCCTTGGATGGGAGCCGCCTGGCAGAGGGAATAGACAATAAGGGAGTCCTGGGGGACACGTGGCTATCATATACTTCCCGATGCTAAATCCAATGTAATCCAGAACCTTCATTTTTTTTCCCTGCCACGTTATGAATTGGAGAGACTTAGGGAGCAGTCATTTGTCATGAATATAAGGATGAAACGATTTATGTGAACGGTGGAATGAATACATGACGAACTTTAAGGAAGTTTCATTGGATGTAGGGGTAATTCCAGAACCACTCTGATGTAACTCCAAACCACCGGAAGGTATTTACGCTTTGCTCGGTGAGTTCGAAGCTTTATTGATTGCTAACACAGGTGTACCAACTTCGGAAATTTATGTTGGAAGGCTGGTTGTGGGCTATTCATATTAATAAATGTACAGCTCTCTCTAGCCTACACATAATTTATTTTATACGGATGCTAGCACTTTCAGGGGCTATATCACCATTCTCAAGTATGTTATAACTAAAATGACAGAATGTGACATACAAGTTTAAAATGTTTTCTAATCAAAATCTTTATTGTGATAAAATTACGATCTGCCTTATGGGGGAAATAAGTAATTGTGATTAATGTTCTCATTCATACCATATTTACAATTTTTCATTTACTCCCTCATTTATACAGTATTTACAAACAGTCCAGAAACCTCCGAAATCCAAATATTTGACATGCGACTCCCTCGAATGGGAAAATGAAAGCGGAGTGTTAGGAAGTCCCCCACGCTCCTCCATCAGCCGCGTCCCCAGATACAAGCCAGTGGAGGCTGACTAAGAGTGCGAGAGCCACAGACGCTCAGGAATCGATTGTAGAAACTGGCCCTTGTCAGGTCTCCCACTGTTACGTATTTATAGCAGGTCACGAGGCCACTGCCGCTTTAGTCTCCAAGGAGGATTATAGGGATATGCAGCGAGCTAGTTTAAAAACTCAAAATTAATTATAAGTCACTTGATAATGGGCTATATAGCCTCCAAAAGTGAGTTGTTTAGGCCAAAGGCATATATCTTTTAATGAGATTTCAGAATTTATCTAACAGAAGTAGGTTGTGTTATTTTAATCTCGCGTATCGTGCTTATTCGGTTAGGCTTCACCGGAGGTATATTTCATTTTGTTATTACGCAAATCCTCTCCCCTCCGCC
Organism: Acanthosoma haemorrhoidale; assembly: GCA_930367205.1. NCBI lineage: Eukaryota > Metazoa > Arthropoda > Insecta > Hemiptera > Acanthosomatidae > Acanthosoma > Acanthosoma haemorrhoidale. Next base: position 47,459,994 of record OV884014.1, read on the forward strand.
TCCTTCCTTAGGCTAAAATAACTTTGAATCTCCATCCATCAATGTGCGTTTTCTCAGCGCGAGTTAGACATTAGTGTTTATTTTAGGGTGGTTTTTAGACATCAGAAGCGTCTGGTTAGCCTTTCAACATTCACCACCTTTTCATCCTAAACATCCTTCAATCCAATGATTACCACATGTAGGCGGTAATGTGAGATTCTCAGATGTTAAGATAAGCGAATAAATTATACATCGTCTAACTTCTGTGTAATTGTACTGTTAATTTCATATTGCAAATATTACTCATCAGAGAAGCCCACGTACACGATTGCATATGTTTAAAATAAACTGTGTACAGACCAGATGGAGTTGTACGTTTATTAATCACATACAAGTAATTTTATATATTTATGTTTATTAATCACATACAAGTAGTTTTGTATATTTATGTTTATTAACACTTAGAACAGAGGTTCTTCGTCAGTTCCTGTGATATTTCATAAAAAAAAATAGTCAACTAATTTGTCTTTTCACAAAAGGGGTAGTGTTCTATGATAGCGATTGTAAAAATGTTACAACCGATCTGACAGGTATATTATAACTATGACAACAAAAGAAAATTTAAACTTTGAGAAAAGCTTTGTCCCTTTTCCTAACTTCTAAGATATTTCACGTCATTGCTCAGATACATAGAAAATTTATTATTCTGATTCCCTCATCATGGTTAAGGGCACATTAACTGCAGATTTCAAAGAAATTCTAAACAATTGAGAACAAACAGATCTTCTACCAATATTTTAGTTCTTTATAATTCTTTTTATTGATTTAATTGTCACTGATCTTTATTTTATCAAAATTTTAACAAAAGAAGACAGATTCTACTTTGCACAATTATATTGTTTTGGCAATTTTCCTCTACTGGACGGACCAAGAAAAAAGTTAATACAACAACGAATATATCAAACTATGACCCGTGACCTATTCGGAAGCAGAGTTGAATCAATGATTACCTTAAATAGTTAAACGCATTTGGTGACCTAATAGAATACATTGAACTGAATTGTAACATAGACAGTTATACCTTCGTTTTTAGTATTCGTTATTTAATTATTACGTTATTATTTTTTTGTACGTACTATTTTGTTGATACTTAATTTTTTTTTTTGATTTCTTAGAGTGTACTGCCATATCATTTATAGCCATATTTTAAAATTTTAAACATGTACGAATTATCATTGCTTTCTTCGGAGTATTTGCCGGCGTGTGTCGAACCTTGATTACATTACTTATTAATTACTATTAGATACTGCTATGAGAATCGATAATAATTGAAAGCACTATTGTCTGCCCAAGGTTTTTTTTTTATTAATTTTAATATTGCAAGCGCTTTCAATGGCTTTCGTTTTAGAAGCAGGGAGACCGTTGAGATAGGACCTAAGGAAAATGGTTTACGCCAAAGAAACCGCTTACAATATTACAACTAATAAAAAAAAGAAGTATGTAGTTCTAATGAAGGAAGAAGAAAAATGTGCTTTTTTCACTGAACATTTGTGATAAAAAAAATTTACCCTTTCCTATGTATTGAAAACTCTCCAGTCTTCAGCACAAGAACTGTGTTGTCTCAGCTGCGTACAATATAACTTTTACGCGAAACTGCCAAGCTTGTTGTTTTAAATGCCAGCTAAAACCGTGAGAAGCTCAATGGCTCTGTAAATAAATGGTTTGCCCCCCCCCCCCCTCACTCAAAGAGAGCTAATGAACGAAGCCGTTGACAGAAGAGAGGAGATAAGGGATAGTCGAATCGGCTGACGGCCAATCAGCTGAGTGGCAGTAGGGCTCAACAATTGTCATCCCCTCCCCTCTGATTACTGTTTTCATCTCGAATGCCGCATCGCCTTCTTCAGTATCTGCATATTGTCGTTATAATCGATAATCGTTATAATCATATTGACTCAATAATCGATTCTTCGCCGAAGTCACGAGCTGCTAGTTGATCAAGGATCAGTTCCTCTAGCCTAACCAATTTCGCATTAGATCATTTTTTTTTTTTTTTTTGATCGGTCAAACTGTTAACTAACTTGTATTTCAGAATTTGCTTGTAAACGGAATTACGTAAGTAGAAATACAAGAAAAAAACTAATTCAGTCATATGTTTACCTGTCTTTGATTAGATGTTTATGGGTAAAAACAACAAGGGAAATGTTTAAGTATTGCTTCCTGGCCATCTTCAATAAAATATGTTTATATAGTATCATCAATAATACTGCTATGACAGTTTTAATTAAAGGCCAGTACCGACCAGATCAAACTACAGAAAACGGTGTTATATTCTTCAGAATATCAGCGACGGATATGATGCCCATCTTAGCTTCAGCTGTGACAAATGTTCCTATGCTGCTATGAGTAATATAGCTGTATCATTATTTTATGTAAAGGAAATCGTTAAACCTAATAAAAAAACATCGTTTATTTTTTATTACTTCTAGGTAGCCTTCTGGAATCACTTCGTGCTCTAAATTATGTATTCAGGATTTATTTTCCTGGTGATTAATTGTATAGTTCCTCATTCCTGAGACTGCTAAAAAAACGAGGAAAGATTTTGTTTCCTACTGATAAGTGTGGAAAAAAATGAATTACCGTAATTACGTGCGTAATTAATAGCTAAATTTGCTATTTATAATTTTTTTTTTTTAAATATTCATAGCCCCTTTAAATTTACAGATAATTATATACAATTATAGATTCTCACGCGAATCTAGCGATTTCTAAATAAATATTCTTAAGACATATTCTCACAGTTGGGCTCTAAGGGGGGCGAAACGCGTAACATCGGTGAGTTACTTAATCTGCACGGTTGGACAAGTTCGAGAGAGGAGATTGGTGGAGATCCCGGTATCAATCTTCGACCTTTTAAGAATCTTTTTTTTCTGCGGCTAATAGAAATATGCAATAAATATTTATATTATATGTTATCTAGTTATAACTTAAAGCATTGCCGACACAAAACAGTGGCATTATGTGCCGCCAGCTACATTACATATAAGGAAGGTCCAGATAAATAATACATTGACCTTAATTTCCTAAATGAGCTGTTAGTAGTCCATTAGTTACGCTGCGATAGACTAGGCTAATTAAACGCATGAAGACAAATGATTAGTAAATAGACTATTAAAGATTAATTTGTCAAGTTTGCTCATAAAGGGTCAAGACTCAAATTAGGAACTATGTAGCACTCATTGCCGTCGGTCATGGCTCATTAAATACATTTTTCTTTTTTGGAAGCGGTCAAATAATAGCATGACATTGTAATGTAATAAACTTATGTATAATAACTGACAGGAAAATAGTTAGTAAATAAAATGTAAAATTTCCAAACGTCAGCCAAATTTATTTCAGTAATAAATAATAACTACCAGTAATATCTCAGACATCGCCGGAGTTCTGAGGTCTAGTCACATTTATGAAAAAGGAATCAGCAATTCTTATCAATTTAATATAATTCCAAGTCAACACTCCTAAAAGAGACGCCTGCATTTCGAAATAAGACTGTATGAAAATCGCCTATTTTTCCAAAGAAGAACAGTATTCCCAAATTTTTATTTTTGTTTTTAAGTTGTTCAAAGTTTCGCCGATTCAGGCATCCTGAGCACTAAGAATGATAAAACAATATTTTTCAAAACTTATCATTCTTTTCGAACATGGTTTACTTTAAATCCCAATAAGTTCGGAACTTTGACCATTGTAAAAACCTAAATAAAAAATTGAAGAAATTGTCTACACCGCACACATAGTAGGAGCATCAGCGGCATATGCTGACGATATAGGGGTCTACAGCACCAGCCTGAACCCAGTGAAAGCTCTAAAGTCTGCAGAGGGCGCCAGTCAATTAATCACCGACAGGCTGCGAGCTGTCCACATTCAGGTAAACCCAGCCAAGACTCAAGGTATCATCTTCTCTTTCCAGCATGGGAAAAGAAAGCGTCCACCCAGCTTCACCATAGACGGGACTGAATGTAAATTAGCCAACAGCATCTGCTACCTGGGCATCAACCTAGGCAGACACATGACGTTCGGCACACACTTACAGAAGCATTTGAAAAGAGTACGTAGGACTTACTACTCTCTCCAGCAACTCATAACAAGCCAGGCTATATCCCTTCGGGTGAAACTCTTAATATATAAGAGCGTCCTGAGGCCTGAGGCCAGCTCGACTGGGACGCCACTCTTTCGATTCTTACACGCCGTAACTCGACTCCAGAGCTTCCAGAACAACATCCTACGCACGGCACTCTGGCATACCCCCTTTCGTAAAATGAAGGCTTCCGACATGCTCGAAAAGTTCAAGATCACCATCATCACCGAAGCCATTGAAAGAAGACACATCAAGTTCTTCGACTCGATGAAAAATAGCCGAAACCCTCTATTCCGAGACATGACACCCCCACCGCTACCGGCACGATGGCAACTCACCAGATCTGGTAAAGCAGACCAAATAGTGGACATCACGGCGCTTGGCCCTCCAACAACAAGCCTCTAACGGGCACCCAACACTGCTATCAGACTAAATAAGACTGCACTACATGCCTAGAGAGACTCTAGGCCCATCCACCAGTGGACTATCACCACTGTACCGCAACAATCAAAATCTACCGAGACTTCCCACACTCCTTAATTCTCTCACACCACCTTAAAGCAGGTACTCCAAGTACAAGGATCCACTCAACCCAAATCTTCCTTGATTTTTCCCTCATCCTCAATCTTATAATTAAAGAGCTTAGGGAAAAAAAAAAAAAAATGAATAAATTGTAAGACCTTCTTTTTTTGGTTTTCAACGTGCGTTGTTACTATCAATTTAGTTAACTGTATTGGCAAAGATGGAAGAAAAGCATAATTACAAAGTATAAATAATTTTGCAACGAAATGAAACATAGCCTTGATTTGTTCACTCGTACTAATCACAGCGTCATTAGGGTGCCTGTGTGATTAAAACTAGCGGATATTTTCAAGGTAATTCAGTATAGTTGTTGAAAGTAAAACTATTTTAGGCAAGGCTTGGATTGAAAGAGCTTGAAGGTTGAAATAATGTTTTTTTCCTTCAATATAGAAATCTCTTAACATCGGTACGTTTAAATATAATCATGCAGCTGACAGGAAACTTAGGGCATCTGTCAGCAACAGGTTCCAAAATAAGCTAGTGAGCAGTATCAGAAAAAAAAATATGTTGTGCCCTAGGATTTGTTTCCGTGGACAGATTCTTTTAGGAGTTCAAAATCTCAACTGGTATACCCTCTATAAAATATTTTGAGACCTAGTATTGAATAATAATAGAATGCATTAGTTTTTTGATTCCTTAAAGGAACAAATTAGCAGTCAAGTCAACATATTTTCTTTGACTAATAGGGTACACCAGCAGAATTATGTGGTATGTAATTATTATCTTATATACCGGGTGATGCTTGGAAGTGACATTAACTGAGGATTTGGGTGGTCAGATAATTTCTGATAGAATCTTGAGAAAATGTGTTCTTGGATAACGGATGTGAAGTCCGTTAGTCCACATTGGTTTTCACATGGGTTTATATATAATATATATTATATATATTTATAATATATATATATAAGTATTGCGTTGTCTTATGTTAAGCAGTTTATACAAAACACCGAATAATTCTTAATAATGCAAAAGAAATATTTATAATTATTTTCTTCCAAACTATAAAATCGTCTAATTAACGCCAATTGAACACTTTGTCTTATTTAATACGCTTATTTAAACAATAAACTTTTAAATAAATTCGTTGTTTATTTTGAAAATTTTAGGGGAGCCACCAAGATGGTTGGACATCAATCAATCTCCCCTCATCCGGACAGAAGTAAATTAGCGACCGCAAGGTCTATAAGGTGGATGTTAAAGATTAGGTCTGAATTCAAGTCTCAGTTAAGCTAATTTATTCATTGAAAGTGGGAGTCCTAAAAGGTTGCCGAAAGCCCTTTATCAGCCAGTATCAGCCAGAAAGAAAAGATGAAATATGACCCGGAAGAGCGCTAACGCCAAAATAATGAAATACAAACGGCGACTCCAATTAAGCAACTTCCTGGCTTAACGGGGCCTGTATTTACATAGTAATTGTCCGCTTTATTGTTGCCTTACAGTAAAGAACAATTCCGTTGCTACTTTGAAGTACTGAGGCATTCTGAATGGTCATCTCTGAGATCCTAAGACTAAACTCAGAAAGTAACATATTTCAATATAATACAATTGAGATCCTGAAAGTCTGAATGGGTGCGAGTTTATGAATGGTTAAATTAAAAAACATAATTATGATAATGCAGACATATTAGATACCGTACCTCGGGGTGGGGAGGGGGGATGGAGGAGGTCCATCATGGGCGGCACATATTTCTGGGCGGTAATTTTTTTAATATTTTTGAGTTGAATGAAATGAAAATTGTTTAAAATGAAACAATTGAATGAAAATTCGTGCTGATACCGACTCGATGTCGACATTTTTACTCTTAACGAATGAAAAAATAAAACATCATAAATGTGGGTCACCTGGTGTTAAAGTCGAGGCCTTGTGATATTCTCCATGTTCAACTGACAGGGGATATCAATTTTGATAGTGTCATTTAAGACTTTTCTAATAAGAAAGCAAGAAAAATAAATATATAAATAATAAATAAGACAAGGTGGCAAATCGTATACCACCCCAGGGGGCACGGTACTGAACCTAGCTAGTATGATAGGAAAATGTTTATTATTTAATTGCTTGTAATTAACCTTTCACTACTTGTTAAAGTTTGCCATTAATTTCTACTTCCCAGGGGCATCAAGTCAAACTTTTAACTTTACGTAATTTTAGTATCCTTAAGCCATTAGACATATACCATGCTACCAATCAGGACGTCAAAATCTTTAGTTTCATACCCTTACTCTTAATAGAAAAAAATTCATTTTTTTACCAATCATTTTACTAATGACCCTTTATTATTTTTCATGGGACTCATTTTAATTGATGTGTTACTTATACGAGTTATCAAACGGAATTTTAATTACTGTGAAATTATAGATTGTAAAAATAAATTATATACTATATGGTTTGTGCCGGTTATAAATAGATATAATTAAATAAAATATTATTGATTATGATCTATAATTTTATACCGTACTCAAAATTACAGAGTTTTTGTGTTGATAATATAACTAATGATACTAACTTATTGTTTTCTGAAGATGCCTATATTTTTTTGTATTCCCGGTATTAAATAGGACCTCCATGTATAATTTCATGAATCTAGTTAAAAAAGGGAACTCACCATGACTAATGCAGACGGAACCTTAAGCCAGGAAAAAGTGCTCTATTCATTAGTACTGTACATGGGAATTTGTAACGAAGGTCATAGCCGTTTTTATTTAAATATTTCAAAAAAATTGTCATTAATCTGATTTTATGGTTTTGTAATTCTATTCCACTGGTATATTCTCGCAACTTATTATAAATATCCCTAACTTTGAACCTATCTATCTATTTATTTTACTTGCTAGTGCTTCAGCTCACATTATGGGATCCGATTAACCTAAATATTCTATATTTTTCCCTCATCCTGAATTTCTAACAAGAGAGCTTAGGGGAAAAAAAAAAAAATCAGCTCACATTCTTTACTGGGGAGGACCATGGTCAGCCGGACAGGCGGTAAACAAGTTGACACCAAGCTTAAGAAGGGACTTGCCCATCTCATGGCTTGGAGTTCATCCTCTTGAATCAAGCAAAGTTCTTACTCTGTGGAGTTCATTTTGACGAAGATATTACCCAAAAAAAAATGGCGTCTAGAGAACACCGTGTTGAGGAATCCGTATCTTTCCACCCTGATAAGAACTAATTTCAATTATTCTATTTGATATAACATTGTTCTTAAGTGTTTTTCTTTAGGTTTCACGTAAGTACATTTATTTGAACCTTGATTTATTATTCGTTCTCTACAGTCCACTCCGTGCGCTGTACAGCATAATTGCAACGGTATGCCCGGAATCCGAAATGAACGCGGCTTTAGTTTTATTTTCAAATTGGAAGGCCATCCTGTCCGAGAGGAAGGTCATCGATTGCGTGTCGCCCCTTTTTCTGTAGTTAAGTCAAGTAGCGGAGAGAAAAAAAAAAACATTCTGCCGCTATATGGAAACCTGCCCCGCCGCCACTCATGCCCTATTTAGAAAGCTATAATCGTGAAAAAAAATTAACAGATTCAATAGACGGAAATGAATAAGTGATATCTTTCTTTCTGACATCTGAAGTAGTATACAATAAAACCTATCCAACCACCCTAATTCCCTAGCACAGTCATTGCACTGCACCACTCACCCCTATAATTCTCTTCGGAGACTAAAACGGCAGTGGCCTCGTGACATGGTATAAATAAGTGACAGTGGGAGTCCTGGCAATGGCCAGTTTTTCTAATCATGTCCTGAGCGTCTGTGGCTCTCGCGCTCTTAGTCAGCCTCCGCTGGCTCTTATCCAGTGACGCGGCTGACGTAAGAACGTGGGGGATTTCCCAAGACTCCGCTTCCTCCTTCGCACGCGAGGGAGGTGACAACCATGTGGACTTGGGGGGCCTCAGGGCTGTTTGTATATATAGTATGAAAGAGCGAGTGAATGAAAATTGTAAATTGGTATGAATGAGATCATTTATCACAATAACTTATAGCCCAATCAGGCAGATTGTAATTTTATCATAATAAAGTTGTATAAGTATACAATAAAACCATTCTAACAAACATATACATTGTATACACATTTGGTCTGAAAAGTTTCCGACCTCAACATGAAGATGATAATAAAATCTTTGTTAGGTCGGAAACTTTAAACGTAGATAAATACTAGGGGTGCCCTTTAGAAATAGGTAATTTTTGAAAGTTACTGCTCCCACCATCCCTGATAAACAAAAATAGGGTGTGTATAGTTTCAGCTCCATCGGAAAACTGTTAGGTGACCCTGAAACGCCTTGAAGTTGAACATGGCATAAACAGCGATTAATTCTGCTCAAAAGTGGTATATTTCTCCATACACCGAATATTTCCTTTTTTCTTCTTAGAGATATTTATAAAGACACACCCAGGCAACCCCAAAAGTTGTTCAAAAACGTTTAAAAATGTTTGAAAGTTGCCTTACCTATTATATTTATAGTCACATACTAATACCAAGAATAAGTTTGGTGATATTTTTAATTTAAGAGTAAATTATTTAAGAGATGATGAGAATTTTTTTGATGAGGTCCTTGCAGTTATCTAATGCAGCTAAAATTTAGCGTTGGTTTTCTGGTTATGCAGTATTCCTGCTGGTGAATTGTATAGTGTGGAATAGTATTACAATTTATTTATAATTTTCGGAATGAGATAAAGCAAGCAATAGTCGGTGTTGTGATGGCTGTGCCCTTCTGCACACAGTCAATACTCCATCCTGCTCAGTACTGTCATGAGTAAAAAGCATCCTCATCTTGACAGCCTCCTCCAATTCAAATCTAACAATTTGAATTCCCTTCCATACGACCTATATTTCCCATCTCACAAATTGATCGTTCTTTTCTTGTCAGTGCCCATCAATATTTGTCGCGAGGCCCAATTTCTAAATCTTGTAAAGCCTAGATCTCCTTCCAATATAAAATTCATAATTCGGCGTTTTTAATATTTTTTATTAATCCTATTAATTCCATGCTTGATCACAACAACCTTTCACATTGTAATTATTCCTATACTTACATTGTGTTCTTATTTGCAATTATTAGTCATTCTTCTTTACTCATTTATGTTTTTTGGTCACGACACATCTAATCACATCAGTGTAATATATGTTTCTTAGTTTTCTAAGCCAGAAATATTTATGTTTACCTATTTAAGAGACAATGTACCAAAATAATTTTTTTTTTTCATTTCATTTCAATGGGGCAGAATTATAGTTACCTCTTAGTGAATTTCGGCGCAGTCCTTGCGAAATTATGACCAACAGCAGACCAATATTTTCAAATATCAATCGGAATAAAAAATAAATGAACTTGTAAAAGTAGATCATGAATCGGAATAAGCAAAACAATGACATAAAATCTGTATAGAAAACACAGTAAATTGTTAATTTGCGAAGGGACAGGGCTCAGTTAGTGTAAATAAGGGCTATTATACTGGGGCGAACGTTAGCTGTTTTTTTTAGGGCGCAATGGTCCAGTTTTTGCTACGCAGTCTTTTTCCCCTTACCGGGCTTGAGGCAGAGCTCACGAATACCGTGTGGTAAAAGCCTAAAAAATTGCTAATGACTTTCTCGCTACTAAGTCGACCTGTTGTCTATACAGATTCTTGAAGATTGTATTGTATGCGTATAATACCTGCGAATGAATGTAAGCAATTGTCTTTAGATAAATAAAAATAAATTTGTTTATATCGCAGCATTACTATAATAAGAAAAATGAATTCCATAGTCATCTTGGGATTCGAATCTGGGTTCACATTAATAAAGATACTACTTTAGCTTATAATTACTTAACATAAAATTATACATCGATTACTTACCATGGGGTTTTGATTTTTCTGCGCTGTGTGGACTTAAGGATTTGAAGCAACCTAACAGAACAGACAATGATTAAATTAATAAGTCTCATGGTGCCATTCACTAAAAAGCATAACATACTTAAGTAATAACATATGGATAGTTTAAGAATTTGTCTTAGTATTAGTGTTATATTGATATTTCAATATCAGGAAACCATTGTTTTTACCTATGTACCAGTCGGAAAGTCCTGGGCGATTGACCAATAATCATGAAACTTCATGCCGTATGCGAAATAAATATTTTTCTATCATTTCGAGCAGAGTATCAAATTAAAGATCTCTTCGCCTTGATGATTTATATGTAGTTTTTGTTTTTTATTTGTGAACTTTAATTAAACAAACTCATTGAAATTGTGCCGGCAGTTTTTACCCATTTCACAAAGTGTGACGATATTTTGGAAGATAGTTTTATTTAATACCCAAGTTCTTAAAATAAAATCAGTTCCAGGGTGAATCATTCTTTTTTTTTATAGTATCATTAACTACCATATTAATTACACCTGATGCTGGTCACCGAGGGTTCAAATCCACTTCAGGAAGTATTCTTCTAACAGTTTCTCCAGTCTCTTTAGCAGTTGAAAACCGGTTCCGAGGGCATGCAGTGCAATAAACCGGTCATCTCTTGGCTCTGTCACTTGTGGCCGACCTGAACCGGGTGTGCGTGTGCACTGTCTCAAGGCGACGTGTGATTGCTCTCCGAACAGTAGTTTCAGGTAACCCCAATGCACGGGCTGCATTTCTTTGGCTTCAACCGTCTTCAACTAAAGCCACAGCACCGGGTATTTCCTCGACCGTCAAAACCATCTTACTAAATTTTCAGTTATCAGTAAATAAAGCCCTTTTGAAAAAACAAAACAAAAGTCCCCGCCCTACAAAATTATTTTTGAATATTCTTTTGATTACAGAACGAACTTTTTATCGTGCGCTTCTTTTTTAATACCTTTAATAAGGAATTTTCCTTAGTGCGCCACTTTTTTTGTAGGGAAGTTTAAATGCTATGCAATCTAAATTCTAACCAAAAATAAAGATAATAACGCTACCAGGCTCGAAATTTGTTATATAGTTATAAATTATGGGTGTGATTTACAACTTTTATTATTTTAAATAATAGGGAAACGTTTGAAGAAGTGATTTTCTAACGTTTAACGTCCAATTCTTTTCTTCCCACAAGCTATTTATATCTTATTCACAAGTCCTTTCTGCAGTCTATACTTTTCGAAGTGCTCAGAATATTAATAATGTTAGCGGTGTCTGATTTGACTGAGAAAATTTTGAGAATGTTAGCATACTGAAGGTAAAAACATTGGACGTGATATACTTAATCTAAACACACCACCAGCAATTAAACTGAACGATTTTAAAAGATTCAAGTTATCATGAGAAGGCAATTTACCCGAAAATAATTTAGTGCATTCATGGGGTCCTGAAAAGGCCCTAACGATATGCCACCCAAACGTCCTTTGGCAGGCCTTTTCGCCGGTTCCCAAGTTCCAACACTCGTCATCCCTTCTCAGAGAAGCTGAGGTTGCCCGGAGTTGATACTCGCCTCCACCTCAAAGAGGCATAAAGAGGAGGCTTCGAGATTGAGTTTATCACTGCTTTAATGAGATAAGACCGATTGAATAGAGGTAATCCTCTTTAGTAGAGCTGACTCTACCGCCTCAAACCCTGTGTAGATCCGGCCTCCTTCCTAATAATTCATGTTCTATTCTCTGAGCGATTGTAAATACAGAGGGGTCCAAAAAAATGTATCCACTGTTTAAAAGTCCATAACTTGCAAACTAATTGACGGAGTTGTCTCATTTTTGGTAGTGTAATAGCTTGTAGTTCCGGCAATCGCCATACAAGCCATATGATTGGGCCATTCTTCTTTGACGGTACAGTTACCGGTGAGGTGTACCTTCAGCAGCTTCAAACATCCATTTTACCTGCCATCCAAGACTTGTGTGAAGACGGAAGATTTTACTTTCAACAAGATGGTACCCCAGCCCACTACCACAATCGTGATAGGGCTTATCTCGACGAAAATCTACCAGGAAGATGGATAGGCCGTAGAGGTGCTGTAGAGTATCCACCACGTCCCCCAGACTTAACTCCTCTGGACTTTCAACTGTGGGGAACAATAAAGGACATCGTTTATCGACGAAAGCAACGCACATTAGATGAACTTCTACAATCCATCGTAAATTCATGTGCAAATGTCGAACTGAACACGTTGCAGTGAGTAGTTCGTGCTGCAGTTCGGCGGCATCGTTTGTGTGTGGATGTTAATGGTGACCATTTCGAACACCTACAGTGATATCTTTAAGTTGGACTTTAAGCTACACTTTCGCCAAAAATGAGACAACTCCGTCAATTACTTTGCAAGTTATGGACTGTTAACCAGTGGATACATTTTTTTGGACCCCTCTGTATGTATTTAGAGTCCATTGTGACGCTGTTGGCTTAAGTTCGTACGGTTCAGTCGAGCTAGAATACATTCGTTTGTTTGTTTCCGGCCATTACAACTACAACGGTCATTGAAGCCTCCATATATACAATTGTTATCTTTCTTTTCGTTTTACAACAGGATTTTTTAATTAATTTAACTTTTATTATTAATTTACAACGCTCAGAAAGAGATTTGTTATCATGTTCTGGGATCTGTATAGTGTTAAAAACAGGAACTATATGGGTTATCGATCCGAATGAGCACCATCACGAGAAAAAACCCTGGCCTTCCTAGGTGCTGTTGGCACCCCAGTCCCACCAGTCTTGAAGACCGGACATGTGTCCTCATTTTATGTACATGAGACTAGAGACTGATTTTCACAACGATACTCCAGCTCAACTGATATTACCGAATAGCCCTCCAATGTTCTTCTCATCATCGACTTGCAATCCAGGATCCTCTGTAAGACAGTCAACGCTCCTTACAACTGTACAATTCACACTGATCACAACCCATTCATTTAAAACCAACTTAATTCCTGCTTTCAGTACTTCCATTTCCGCCCCCAGCCATCCTAATCCGTATGCTAAAACTAATACTTCCATCTCATCTGCAAGATAAGAGTTGCGAGGGTTCGTTTAGAGTCAGCTGCAGTTGGAATAGGAGGCGTGTTTCAATCCAGGTCCTCGTGACCACCTCCAAACCAAATAACATTTTGTTTCTGATGAGCGTGATACTGTGTCATGTGAAGTGGTTTTGGCTAAAGAGCCTTTTTCCCCAAATGAACTAGTTAAAAAACTGAAGTCATAAGCAGTGCTTTGTGTATTGATTTTATGCAAACATTTTAATAAAGATTTCAAGTACACTATATGAGGATGTGGGTAAATATCATGATGCCTACCAGTATTTCAAAAATCAGCACATTTCACTAAAGTTTACAAAGTTCTTATGCAAGTTCATGTAAAAGACCGCTTTTGACAGCGAAAATTTGTAAGTTCGATGACAGCATCTAAACATAAATATATTTAGATTCAAATTTGTGTTGATCTAAGTCCAAGTACCCTGTACGGGTCAGATCAATTTCGTACCGTCCTTGAATGTCTCCTACTTCTTTGTTAATTGCGACCGAGAAACTGCTCCAATGCAATTTCGTATTCATAATCAATTCGTTCATACGCCAACAGCGCAGTATTGGATGAAGAACACTTCACAAGGTTGATGCTAATTTATGCTCACAAAAATATGTTGTTGGAGCTGCTTAATTCATTATTATATTTTCTTTTTCAAAATATCTGAGGACAGAGGTGGTGGTATTTCATCTGTGTGATGTATGTTCTACGCAGAAAGTCTTAAAAACGCTTCAATAGGTCCGATGAAAAGGATTTTTCATACCCTTTCGTAATATATTGATTAGGTTCTGCAAAAATTATCTTATAATTTATTATAATTATATAATAAAAGTTTTAAATATTCAACACGATAAAAATCCATCTCTGTTTTGCTAACTTTGAAACATTCTCAAGTACTCATAACCCATTCAAAGTTGAAATTCTGATTTTCCTTATGAGAAATTTTCAGAATTATCAGAAACAGGGTAAACATAGTGACGCAAAAATAATTTCAAAGGTACTCAAACAAGTAACGTTTTGCGATCTAAATATAGAAATAGCATATTTAATACGTCCCAACACACAACATTTTACGTTACAACATTTTATCAAACCTAATAAAAAAAAAATATTAGAAATTGAAAATTTGCATTTTTACTAACCGAAATTGTAGACGCTTCCAATTTGAATACATAAAAGCTATTAAAGACTTCCAGTTGGTTTTGTTTCCCTTTACTCATTATAAAATATGCCGAATTATCCTCGACACGTGCTAATTATATCTTTTTATTTTTCAATACGGATTAAAATTATCAAGTATCTACGTAGAAAAGTAAATAATACGAACGTAATTACTAATACTGTTATCGGCTATCTATTTATTAATTTGTTGGCACTTGTAACTTGGCACCCCGGTCAACCTTAGCCCTGTTAGTTCTAGGATCTTAGTTCTCACTAGGTTCTATAACATTTAGTTGCTATGTTTAATAGAGTGAAACGCACCAAAAACGATAAATAAGTTTTTTTAAAGCGTTGTAAAGTTAATAAAAGTAAAAAATAATTAAAAATCACTTCTGTTAAACCAATATTAAGAAAATTACCGTCCAAGTGCGGAATAAATGACCCTTGTAGTTGACAAGGAAAAAATAAACAAAGAAAAAGAAAAGAATTGAAAATTATTTTATTAAAAATGATATTGATGATATGATATTATACTATTGTCTTTTTAGTATGGTGGATTGCTAATCTTCTTTCAATTTTCAGTTATACCTGCATGACTAAATTGGTATGAAGTTTTTTTTTTAATTCTTGACTCACAAGGTTTGGCACATTATCCAAAGCAAATTTATAATCAGTAATAGAATGTAGTACAGATAATATTACGTAGTATGTTATTCAAATGGTTTTCTTCAGAGGAGTATGAATAAATGAGAGATAAAGTGGATGTATAGGTTATAACTTCTTCATTTCCAGTCACTACCACTCATATTTAAATTGCAAATGGTAGCCCAAGCCCCAGACAGTTATTGTCAATTGAGTGGAAATCTTGCATATGTATGAGCACGAATACGTGAGGGATGAGACGGAGGGATTTGCAGCCGAACTCGAGAAACCGTTTTGCGGAGCGCCCAAGCCGCGAACTGCTTAGAAGAAAGCTGGACGGAATATATAAAGGTGAGAGAACTATTTCGTTAAAGCCCTAACTCAGAACCCCCCCCCCCATCCCCTTACGACTGTCCTATCAAATCGTCTCAAAGTTATTCCATGGGAAATATAAAACTGCTATAAGGTATCTAGTCTTCAGGAGCGATGGTTTGCTAATGGTTCTGACCTTCAATTGTCGATAAGATAGTGGATCTCAGATTCGTAATTCATGAAATCCCTAAACACAAAATGAAATAAATATAAAATTTATTTTTACAAAGGCATTGTCTCCTAAGAATAACAACAAGGAACTAAATAGGAATGTCTAGCTGACAACAAAAATACTTGACATTACCCAGAATTGGTTAGCTAATAATGATTAGCATAAAGGGAATATGTATGCAAAAGATGACAAAAAAGAGCCAGCAGCAGGAGATTGTAACAAAAACATAATTGAGATAAAAAAAAAAAACAGGAATTATTACAAGAAGGAAGGCTGCTGGGATGAATGGCAGATAAATAAATCGAATAATAATGATGAACTTGTCAAGTCTACGTAGATTTAAACATTGAGTCTATGATTTAAGTTCCCACTCATAGAGTAGTGATGAGAAATGGACGGTTAAAGGAAGCTGATTTGTTAACAGGGAAATCGGAAGAGATTTGATATTACCGCTATAAAAAAGTATGGTTTAAATCTATTAAGGTTTTGGTCTGTAAAGACGTTGCCTGAAGATGTACTGATATTAGTCCGAAACTTAGCAACAAACTATTAATTAATTGTACAGGACATTATGCCTATCTTATAATCACAATAAACTCTTGCATCCTTCAAAATTTAGTTTATGATTGTTGTAAACGATTTTCGGCAGAAAAAAAAATCGTTGATCTAACCGTCAACTTATCCTCAGATCTCCTGGTCAAGTTTTGGTTTAAGATATAATGTTATGAATGGGACTTACTGCTGTATAGACTTCGAGATGAACCTGGTCACAACAGCACTATCGTACTCCGCGAAGTGTAGTACGTACTCTTTACTTGATCACGACCGTCACGGACGACTCTAGGCACTGGTTTGTCCCGCCAAGCCGTCCGCTAGCTCTTATAGGGACACCCCACCACTTCCTTCGTCACCGCCTTCTTCCTCATTTACATCGGGTTTTCCAGCCCTTGCGATACGAGCATCACTACTATAGACTTATCGGAAGGGGTGGCAGAGTTGCGAGAAATTGCACCGGGAGTTCTAGGATGTCGGTTTTGATTGATGTGATCATCAAGACAAAATCATTTGAAAATCGTGCTATTCGGATTCACGTGACTAAAAACGATCGTTATTCTTTTATTTATGGAGTCGGAATATGGAGTTCTCCAAGGCAATGTTCTGAGCCGTTTACTGTATGCGGCTTAATAGCTGTGAGGTATGGACCCTGCTATTATAATTAATTAATACCCGCAGTAAAAATTGGATGGTATGTCCAGAACACCACGATTTTGGCACTTAGCGGTTCTTTCAGCCTGGAGCCTGGAGTGGGACAGCATCTTCTGGATTTTTAAAATGTACTTGCTGAATTATAACTCTAGTTGCCAGGTCAACTCGTGGTCTATTCACATGATACATCCCTGGCCTCGTATTTGAAATTTAGAACTAAAATGAAAAAAAAAATAATAAAGCCGATCAAGGTTACGAAAACCTTGTTGTTGGAACGCCTGTGAAATGTCCTTTTTGTTATATGGAGTTTTGACAGTTTTAAGATTCAAGGGAGCAATCGTTTAAAGGAGTTATTGCTTGTTTTCTGACATGTACTCATATATTTTCAGGTGTAATTTTTTTCGAATTTGGAATATTCAAAAAGTTTGAACTGCTAATGCGACTCTTCAAATGGTAAAAAAAAATAAACCTACATTAGTATTGCAGGTAATTTAATGCTGATTACAAAAATATGGCTTTTTTCCCGTTTTAGTTTAATAAAACTTTAATATTTTACTGAGAAGTATTATTTTCTTGAGTACCCCATACTATTTTATTATAGTTTTGGGAGATAGGTTATTTCTTTATTTCATTTCACCTTACATAGATAGGCTCATTACATATAGTTGTCAGATGGCACAGCTCCTCTAAACTAAAACTTAAAATACGAGTGTAACGACCGCTAAGAGAGAATCACTCTATTGTATATATATTGTAAACAAATGTAAATAACATGACCAAAATATAAATCATTTTAAATGCAAATGTGTTAAACAATAAAAAATGCGGGGTGCCAATTCAGTACCTGTGTCGACCTCGTAGGACCACTGCCAACGTCAGAGGGGAAGCGATACATCCTCACCATGATTGACCGAGCCACGGGATGGCCTGAAGCAATTCCACTTGGCAACATGGAAGCTACCACCGTAGCCGACGCCTTCTTTAGTGGCTGGGTCGCCAGATTTGGCACACCCATACGAATAACGACTGACCAAGGCCGTCAGTTTGAATCAGACCTGTTCACGAGACTGACTCGCCTCCTGGGTGTCAAGAGAATTCGGACTACCGCCTACCATCCACAGTCAAACGGCCGAATTGAACGATGGCACCGCTCGCTTAAAGCCGCACTAACCGCCCATTCACAACACCGTCAGTGGACGCGAAGCCTGCCAGCAGTCCTGCTCGGCCTACGAAGTGTGTTCAAGGAGGACCTGGGGTGCAGCGTCGCTGAGCGAACATACAAAAAACCTTTATACCTTCCTGGAGAATACTTTACACCAACACGAGTGGATCTTGACGTTTGACGCAACATCACACAACACCGGGAAGACACGAAGAAAACGTTCGTTAGCAAAGACCTCAACAACTGCACACACGTCTTCGTTCGAAAAGAACACCGGCGTAGTCTCGAACCGGCTTATACTGGTCCGCACCTAGTAGCCAGCAGAAATAATAAAACCGTAGTCATAATGGCAGATAACAAGGAGACTCGCATTTCCCTAGACCATGTCAAGCCAGCTTATTTGATAGACACCGCCGAAAATATACCAGAACCAGGCAACTCAGAGCAGGTAAGAAACACTCCACCACCATACCTCTACACAAGAAGTTCAGTAGCACGACGGTAAAATATACACGAAATAAAAAAAACAAAACAAAAATACAACTGTCAAACTTCACCAAGTATAGGTTAATTTGGGGGAGCTTGTATAGTGACCGCTAACCACATAAGAGAAATCACCCTATACTCTATTGTATATATATTGTAAACAAATGTAAATAACATGAACAAAATATAAATCATTGTAAATGTGTTAAACAATAAAAAATGAGGGGTGCCAATTAGTTATATGAGCTGGGACGCCAGCTGTCTGTAGCCAGGTATATGGACCCAACCACCGGCAGACTCTTTCAGGCTCTGTCATGGAACAAAGGAAAGCCACATCATTGGGTACTTCATTAGCGATGCTTATTGGCTATTGACAAGGCCAACTGGGTATTGAAGCCGGAAATTTGGGTACTGTAAATCATTCTCCTAGCAACTACCGGCTCGTGGCTACCCCCGCTTGAAACTCTGAAACTTGACTGCTTCTTTATGAAAAACCTCTACATCTCTTCTTCTCCTCGCCTCGCTACGTTTTAGTCCGGCGTTGTCAGGCCCCACACCTTCCTAGTGAGAATCTCTGCCTTCGTCACGCTAAATCTAGCAACTCCTAGGGAGAGACCTCTCCTTAGTGGACAACGGTTGTCGTGGCCCTGCAAACTTACCAAGCAGTGTCTCCCACGACAATTCAGTCTGCCTTTCTCTGGTTCACACTCGCCTTTGGGATCGGATTTCGCCTACCCTCAGATACCGAGTGTGAATTTGTGGTCATTCCAAGACCACACAAACTGGCTACCTACCTACCCTATACCTCTTCTCTTGAACATAGTGCACTGTCGGGGCGCACACCTATCAAAAAATGGAGTCAGATAGTAAAGCCGTCACGAAACGATTGTCCAGGTTGTATACTCAAACAACACTCACTTGTCACCAGCGCTAGGGTAACCAGGCACCCTCCCTAGTGACGACCCGACAACGTGTAATACATAAGACTAAACTATCGAAGGAGGGTACTCGTAAATATTCAGTATGGGGCTTTACCACTTGAGGAAATCTGCCTCGAGTGACGAACTTCCTAATCTAAATTCTTTTTAGGCCACGCTCGTTACCAATGGTCACAGTATCCAAGTTGTAAATTGTTGCACTCCCATATCTACGACGTTCTAAAGAAATAAAGTATTTATTTACTATTATAATTTGTATTTATCCGTGTTATATTTGTTTTTTTAACGTTTATATATTATTTGTATACAACTCTTGATTCCTTCTTTGCTGCCTACGATGACTACATAGTTGTCCTTTCATACCGACCAGATACTAATACAGCATCAAATAACATAATATAATGAATATAACAGCATTTTGCGTTATTATACATTATAAATTAATAATCTTCATTAAATAGGCAGTTTTTTCATGGCAATAGTTAATTTATAAAACATTCCCTTATTTTGTAGATAACATTTATAAATAATAAAATTAAGAAATATTATAATCATGCTTTATTTTTTATTTGATTTGTTACTACATTATTACTGCTACTATTACACACTTTATTAATTTATTCCGATTTTAAGGAAATCACTATTTGACGATTCCCTTGCAAATTACACTCCTCTAACTCGGCACATCTTCATCCGCTCGGCTCTTTCTTAGGGATCATTTTCCACCGATCCGTGCTTCGTTTTGTCTTTATCTAATATCTTTTTCCACTTTGTTTTTGTTTTACCTCTCCTCCATCTCTATTCTGGTTCTCGTTTCAACGTTCAATGCAGCAACTAATTTGACATTTTAGAAATTAAGTCATCCCTGTACAGTGACCTACAAAGCCTCGAATAACCATTATTTTTCTAATGGCACTGGTTAGCTTTGCAGTCCTTAATTTTAAAGCTTCTCCAAAAATCTATTGCATAACTAAAGGTTTCGAAGAAATGAAAGTACATACTCTTCAGCAGGCCTGGCCAACCCAAATGGTTTTACGGGCCACGTAGATGACGCGTAACGTTACAGTGTGCCACATCTTAGGCAAATCAAATACAAGATATATAGAAATAGCAAACAAAGATGTAATACAAATACAAAATGAATACAAATTTATCTGTTTACAATGATTCAATATAATTAACTCGCGAGTCATAATTATTGAGATATTTGTTTGTCCATTCTTTCACTTAATTGGTTTTCTCAATTAGCAGCAGTCAATGAAGCGCATGATGAACTCTTTGTAAATTTCATTTTTGACACATATTTCCCTAACATATGTGGATCCAAAAGCACTTACAACTCGTGAAAAATATCTTAAGCTGGAATATCTCGTCTTTTCTTTGAATTCATCCTGAAATGTTAAACAAAATTGCAAAGAAATGTTAGTTGTAGAATATTCCTATATTACACAGAGCAACAAAATTGACTTTATTAAATAAATTTAGTTACTATTCTTGTTTCCTAATGATTAATTAATAAACTTTTTACATATAAAGCAGATAGTGATCATTTGACACTAAAATTTACAATAAATTTGATCAATCTAACATTGCAAGATGCAATAGAAAATCTACCCACTAAAAACCAAAATAATTTGCATTTTTTACGTTATCTGAAAACGTACTAAAATACAATAAGAAACTGAATTAATGTTCTTAGTCGCATTTGCGAATTATAAAAATGACACATGCAAATTTTCATTTTCTAAATATTTTTTGTAAACTTTCAGTGGATACTTAAAATCACCCGGTGGGTCGCACAATTTGACGTGACGGGCCGCGTGTTGGCTATTGAGTATTGATATATTTGTTACGTTCTTTAAATAAATAGTTTTGTGAGTCTTAAGTTCTAAAATGATTATGTTGGACACCACCTTGCTAAAAAGTCATTTAATTAATATTGTAAGGAAGATATTAAAATAAAAAAGTACTCCAGGGTTCAATGAAATTTTCAAATAGGTAAGACATTGTAAAGATTGTATTTTATTTAATTTTCATTTAATAAAAAAGTCATAAACCTAGATTCTGTACCCGATGGTTAAACTACATCTGTGTATCTTAGGAAATCATCGTCTGTTTTCCGAAAATATTGAAAAGTCGTTCTGACGTTCGTATTAGGCTGATCTGACTCAGTTTCTGATGATTTCAATGTGCGGAGTACACATTTTTTTTAGACCATTCCTTTGTTAAAGCACAAACTGCATTAGACAGTTTAAATTATACCTTGTTAAACTTTCCCTCTAAATTATTATAATTATTATTATTAAAATTATTAAAACCTGACGAGGCCAACAAATATAAATACAGTATGGAGCGTCTACCCATATCTCATGACATATTCTGTTATCTATTACAAAATAACGAAGAGTAGTAAAATCTCGAACCAGATTGTTAGTCACCTATATTTGCAAAGCTTATTCAGAGTCGCGTCACCTCCGGTGACGTACCAGGCATGTTCATGTTCATGCTAATAACATATAAATCAATTTGTGCTGCAATTTCCGCACTTTATTTTTCGAAAATAATCAAATGCATTTTCCTCCTAAAAATGACTAAAAAAGATACAAAAGTACAATAACTTAATATGATCATATATAATAACTTAAGATAATAACAACTTAATATAAGTGTTTGTAATATGTCACATTACGAAGAGTGGCGTAACTTGTAGGGTTGGATTGGTGGAGCAGAACCCCCAAAATTGTGAAGGAACTTTAAAAATACTTAATATATTATAAGTGTGTTGCGTTGCTAATTAAATTGACAGTGCATACATTCATTACGTACTGAAAGTGTTTATGTTTTTTTACAATCTATCACCCCTCTATCCCCCAAGAATGTAAAAAAAAATTAATTATTATTCTGTGGCACCCTATTTCCCGTCGAATATTGTATTGAATAAATCTAAAAGTAATTTCGTAAGGTTTCTTACTATGTGTACTAAATGGAAACTTAAAACAGCACTATGAATAAGATGGAAATAAATACATTTGATATATTAATTAGTAATAAAAAGAAACCCTACCTTATGCATTAGAGTTTAATAGAGAAATTACAGATCTCAAAACTCGGATTAATAATGTATAATATTCCTGTCTATATGATCTATCTGGGCTCACGTGGACTATAATAACTAAAGTTAATGTTTTAACATTTTCGGTAGTTTGATTATTGCGTCTCTAAATATTTTTTTTTTTGATAAAATATTTCTTATTAACTTATAGCATCGTATATATTTTATCTAAAATTGTAACCCTCTTGATGCCTGAGGTGAAACATTTATAGTAGAAGTTGTTTTGTAAAAAAAAAAATATTTGGAGAGACTCCTGCCCAAAATTAAAAAAACAAACATAACTAAATGTCTCTTTTTGAGTCTCAAGAAAATAACATAAGAGTTAATAATTCAATCTGTCTCAACCAATTATTTACAAACTGTTTTTAACTCCAATCTCATATTGATGAATGATATTCTTCTTGTACGTTTCACACGACATCCCATAGATGCTAAAAATAGGCGTAACCTCATAAAAAATATAAACGGTCAATTGTTAATCAATAACTTTAAATTAAAAAAAAAAATATATTTAGTAGTTATCTAATTGTAGATAAACGATTTTGATTGGTATTGTGTATTATGTGTTTTGATGTGTTTAGTGGACTATTTCTGCAAAGAATAATTAAACCTGTCAATGCATATGATTTATGGCAATCATAAAAATAACCATCACTCTAAAGAAGTCATACAAAAATCCTAAATTAGCCTCCATAATAAGAAATATCCGTCCTGATTTGTAAGCATTTCCATTTTGCAATTTTGTTTGGCATCCAATTCTACCTTAGTATATTGAAATCCAGAATTCCATTTTGAAGTTAGCAAAGAATCTGCATGAAGATATAACCGGGGGGAGGACGAGAAATCTATCTGTGCGAGAAGCCCATCAACTAATTGTTTGCCAACTCGTGTTCTAGTTTAGCTGCATAATGTAATTTCAGAAATGAAGAGGACCTGTACTTGAAAATTCAATTAAAACGGCGATGTACTCTTAGGTATTCATTCGCAAAAATAATAAATTCCGTAATTACACATTGTGCTACCCTCAAATTATGAATTGGGGAAGAATGGATGGCTCGTTGTGAAGGATCCGCCATGTTATGACTCACGGAATTCAAATTTACTGTTCAAAGGCCGTAGTTTATAAAAAGAGGGGGGGGGGTAATAATTAGGATATACTGGATTTTGTAACAAAAACACCATTTTCAGTGATAATGATTTATAAAAAGAACTGGTTGGTATATAAAACAATAAACTTTTGGCTAGAAATTATTATTAATTCTTCGTGTGTGTATACAGGTACCATTGAAATGTTGATAAAAGTAAAATTTAGTAAAACGCAAATAATTTGGTGATTTCATTTAAAAAAAAAAATTAAGGATATTGATATCAGCTTCTTAATCTGCGATTCGTATGTAGTATTCAGTCTTCGGATAAATTTAATCGGGTTAAATTTTTTTTACTGGGACAACCATTAAAACTGGGAAACCAGGAGAGCCGGGGCAACCTGGATACCCATCTCAACCAAGCGACCTATGAAACCTCCTTATAAAGAATGGTTCATGGAAGATTTAATTACATTCCCTTCATATGTACGATCCTAACTTGCTAAAAAAATATCACACAGTAATAACCCAAGAAGCGAGCGTTCGGATTATTTCAATTTTCTGACCAAAGAAAAAACATTATTCTAAATTAGTGTTTCCAAAGAGTTATAAACCACAATTTAGATGATCAGGTAAGAAATTCATCCAGGTATAATTTGAAAAATCCACAGTTAAAACGCAAAATATTTCATGTACTAACCACTAGAGCCCCCCCCCCTAAAAATATAATTATTAGAATTCAATTTTAAAATCCAGTAGTACATACAATTAAGAGATAAGGAATTTAAGATCGTTGCATCACACACTCTCATTGTTTGTACTTAGAATTTTTTCATCGTTAAGTTTTTTATTTATTTTTTTTATGGGTTTGTCTATTAAGCACATTCAACTAAACAATTCGTATCGACCATTAGAATGGTCTTCTCGGAAGATTGCGATCATGATAACCGGTGTTCGATTAAAGCAGCAATAGAATCCTTTTGTTAATGAATCGAACGTGAAGGACTGTTCTGTTCATTTGTTCAACTAAGGTGGTTGACAAAAAACAATTTTCCGAACTGGTATTTTCCATTGTATGTAACCAACATTATAGTTATAAACTATTTTTAACTCCTGATAAATATCGTTCTTTTAAAACGCCGGAATTCAAAGTTTGATTCTGACGTTAACAAATTACATTACAGACCATTGCAATTATCATTTGGAGACTTATGACATGCGAATTCATATTTTTTTAAATAAAATATGATTACTAATACTGCATACTACATGACTACGTAGAGACAACTGCAACATATTTAGCTTTTTCAAAAACTAATATTTCTTACTTGAATAGTATAAGATTTATAGTTCGTATTTTGAAAAGCTCCACTTGAAACAATCCAAAAACCTTCTTCCTACTCACCAGTTTGTCTTTTGTGTTCACCATTTCACTGTTCAACAACGCTTTCATGTTGTTGATAGCATATCCTCAGCTCTTCAAAGCAAACAGTATCGCACCGATGCCTTTTTGGGCGTAGCACAATTTCGACTAAGTTTGGTACGCCATTTTATAAGCTCAAAACATTTTTACTGTAGGCCTTCTAACATAATGCTTCAGTATCCTCTTTCCAACGGTTTTTTAGCTGTGGCTTAGAATATTCCAACTACTATCCCATCATTTATGTTAACCCCTTTGCACAGTCTTTAAACGGCTCCACCTAACACCAAAAACCTAACATCCTCCTTAAAGTTAAAATGACCAAGGCCGTGGTTTCCTGTAAATTTAAGTGTTTTGAGCGTCTGTGGTTATCGCGTTCTCCACTGCTCCGTATCCGACCCATTTTTTTTTTGTATTTCATTTAATGGTTTTTATTTCACGTCATATTGAATAGTAAAGACTTCTTCCCATTGATTTTTTTGTTTTGGTTTCTTATGTGGATTCATCTATGACTTTTTTTTACTATAAGTAGTTAAACAATTTTATTTTATTTCTCAATTATTATTATCTTTCCTATAGAGGTTTACATTTTATTTTACATTGCTATTATTTTTTTTTATTATGATCTAATAGTTCTGATAGATATGAGTTTGCTATTTGAACACTAATATCGCTGTTCTTAAGGGACTTTGTTCCGAAATAAAAATTGTATTGTATGTGAGATTCAACGGTGTTTGGTAGTTGAAAAAAGTATATGTAATGTTTCTGCATATATATTTTCCATACGGTTTAATAAAAAACATTGCACCCTGAAAGATGTGGAATAGTATTAATTCGCGCACTTACTTTCTGTAATTTTCCGCTCCCCCCCCCCCCCACCTTTGCCAATTGTTACGCATTAAGTTATGAGAGCAAGTAGATGAAGGTACTAGGGAGGAGATGGGCCTTTGCATATTGAATACGAAGCCTGTTTACCGCCAGTGCAGCAAAAACTCTAAAATATTGACAAGCACAAATCACCTGGCTGTTTGCATAATATGTGTCCGACGTCCAAATTCAGTCCAACCATACATAGGTAATTTAACTAACTCGGAACATGCTTACAGCATACCAGTAGATCCAATGTCACGGTTCTCGCCATTTAACGTAAAATAAGTTTTATGGTGGGGATATTGGGAAGAAAACTGTCATGAAAGAAATAGTAAGCGGGCTTCAGTTGTCTAGGGGCATTCAGTGAGAACGCGTTCAATAGTAAAATTGATATGTGGGTCAGGGAAGAATGACTGTAAAAGAAAAGCGGTGGGAGGATCTATAAATGAAAGAAATTATTTTATTGTCTCTACCTTACAATATCCCTTAACCTTCCGTTAGTCGCGTGTATCTGAGAAGTGTAATAATAAACATTTTTATTTTCCCCCTACTTTAGGAAGTGAAGTGTTCGGGTGTTTTTATAGGCATGTTCCTAATTTCCGTTTTCACTCCACTAAGTGTGCCCTTGGTTATTGTACAAGCAAGTCCCTTTTCATTTGTGGGGGTACATGCGAACATTCGTGTAAGTGACTTTTTTATGCTTCTAGCTAATTTTATTTTGGGTACTTTATGTTTTATTACGATTCAGTTATGTCTTCATTTTCATCCACGTTATTGATTTGTATAATTATTTACTGCTTCTCTCAAAACATATCTTTGAGATGGAATTGACAAGTGACCTATTTTCTTATTTCATAGCTATTAGCTTCAACATAGACGGGACTGATTGCAAACTTGCCAATAGCATATGCTACCTAGGCAGACACATGACGTTTGGCACACACCTGCAGAAGAAGCTGCAAAGAGTACGTAGGACTTACTACTCTCTCCAGAATCTCATTACAAGACCGGCTATATCCCTGAATCTGAAACTGCTCATATATCAGAGCGTCCTGAGGCCAGCACTACTTTTTGGAACTCCGCTTTTCCGTTTTCTCCGCACGAGCACCATAACTAGACTCCAGAGCTTCCAGAACAACATCCTGCGCACGGCACTATGGCATTTCGTGAAATGAAGGCTCCTGACATCCACGAAAAGTTCGAAGTCCCCATCATCACCGAAGCCATTAGAAGAAGACACATCAAATTCTTTGACTCGATGAAACATTGCCAAGACCCCCTATTCCAAGACCTGACACCCCCACCACTACCGGCAAGATGGCAAATCTCTAGATCTGGGAAAGCAGACCAAATGGTGGACATTACGGCCCCTGACGGGCACCCATCACTGCTTTCCAACTAAATGAGCTTCCACTACATGCCTAGAGAGACTCTAGGCTCAGCCTTCAATGGACTCTCACCACTGCACCGGAACATTTCCACCTCTACCGAGGCTTCCCACACTCCTTAATCCCCTCACTCCACCTTCAAACAAGTACTCCTAGTAAAAGGATCCGCTCACCCCAAATAAATTCCCTTTATTTTTCCCTTATATATAATCTTAAAAATTTGAGAGCTAAGGAAAAAAAAAAAATCTTCTTTCGACGTGCTATATCTTGCAATGTAAATTCTTTTATTTAAAAACTACGAAATTTTTTATGTATATAAGCCTTGAGATTATGTATTCATTATTTTAAATATTGAAATAATGAATGAATTTATTTTTATTATCATTATTATTTATTAGGACAAAGTTATGTTAAAGTTTTTAAAACTGTAATTTATTACTAAAATTTGTTGAATGTTAAATAATTAGGTCTTAATTATTGTTTATTAAAAAAAATTAAAACCCCAATAGAACACCTGGAAAAAATCAGCAAAATTGGGTATGCACCTGTGAGGTACATGCGACTATTAGTGTTTGAAAAGCACATGTGACTAACGGAAGTTCAAATTACACACCATATAACATAAAAGAACATTTGGCTTCCTTGGAAATGTACGATTTTTATTATTAGTATCATACTTTAGCTAACACTTATAAATAGTAATCAGTTGTTTTGTGCTCTTTTAAATTGAAATTCGTCTATTTAAAAGTCTGCCCTGCCTAAATCTCATAGTATAGCCATCACGCGTGGGTTCAAGAAATATTTATTGCTCAACTAAAACATTCATTCCAATATCTATATTTAATAAATAGGGATAGGTGAGATTAATTAAGGCACAACTAGGGGATAAAGCCTCGAGGGTATGCTCCCAATTACACATGTGCTTTCAGCTTAATTATGCCGCTTTAATCGTGTGGCTAAAGGTGATTTAGCTTAAAAGCTCGGTAAATGGTAAATCAGTTAAACTTTACAGTCTCAACTACAATTGACAATCTCAAAGGTTTTATACAATTTTATATTGGAAAAGAAGGTATAATTTATGCTTTAAATAATACCAATGCTCATTTCTCTTCATAAGCTCTTCTTTAATTGGCAAGAGCTGTTAACAACTCACGTCTGGAAACGACAGAAGTGAGTCGTTAAAAGCGCTTCCAATTAAAGAAAATGCTTAAGAAGAGAAACGAACCTTAGTGACATTTAAAACTTAAATACAAGGATCTTGATTTTTTTCATTCATTTATCCCTATCAGCTCTGTAATGTTTATAGAATTTCGCACTTTCGAAATTCTTCTAACAATTGAACAGGTAACAGTTTAAATCGCTTGTGTGTCCTCATGCTATCATGCCGGGCTTTCGTGTTTGAGCCAAAAACGTGAGCATTGTTTTGTAAGGGGTCAGTTAGGAGTTTGAACTGACTGAGATTTCCACATTCCACGCCGAAAAAAACAATCTAACTTACATTCGCTTGAATAGTGCCGAAAACATGTCTTCCTTTCTTTAACTGTTTGGTTTTTCGATAAAGAAAACGAGTTTGTGAGTGAGAATATCACTCTATAGAATATCAGAGAATATAGGGTCAGAGTTACGGCCTACAATGTATCTTTACCGCTGACATTACAAAATGTCATCAATTTGCACTTAAGATAAAGATAAAGAAAAAGGATAAAAGATTTAAATAAGAAAATATACTTCAATAGATGATGTCATCATTAGTAGTAATTGATATTAATTTGACGTCAAATGAAAAAAAAGATTATATTATTGCAATGTATGGCGCTGCTACTCCAGTACGGAGAGTTGTTATCAGTTTGTACACAGCAAACGATGGCGCAATATCAATGGCGAATAAATGCGTCTGCATCTCTATCAATCACAGTGTAAACACAAGTGTGAATCAACCTTGTTACTTTGGATGAGTGTAAGTGTAGCACGTAGTGAGCAATTCCTCCTATGAGAAATATAAACATTAAATAAAATTATACGTCATATGTACGGAATGTTTCTTTATTCTTATGAAATAAGACACAATATATGTACCTGTGACCTACCTCGACATTTGGGTGCGTTAGTTATAGAAAATGCTTAATGGGTATGGATACAAAATCAGCGTTTTGAGTTGAGAATTAACCAATAATGTGCCTATCAAACGTCGGAAGTTTTGCTTTCTAGGTTCCATCAATCCAGAGCCGGGACAACCAGGATACCCATTCCAACCAAGTGACCGGTGAAACCTTATTCTAAACGATGGTTTGTGGTGGATTTAATTACATTCCCTTCATATGTACGACCCTAACATGCTAAAAAAATATTTGACAGTAATAATCTAAGAAGTAAGCGTTTGGGTTATTTTGATTTTCCTACTAAATAAGAAGCATTATTCTAAACTGGTGTTTTCAAAGCTTTATCAAAGGCTTATAGCTTAAACCTTAATTTAGACGGCAAGGTAAGACAATCATCCAAGTAAAGTTTAAACACTCCAAAGATAAAACGCAATACATTTCATGTACCAACGAAAAAGAGCCCACCCCCCCAAAAAAAAATTAAATTTGAAAATCAAAACTTCCAGTAAGTAGTACATACAATTACGTGATGAGACATTAAAGAGCGTTGATTCAGACACTCTCATTGTTTGTACTTTTGTTATCTTTATGTTTTTTTTATTGTTTTGGCTATTAATAACATTTAACTATAATGGCATCAACCAATAGAATGCTCTTCTCAGAAAATTGCTATCATGATGGCGTTCGATTAAAAGAGTAATAGAATCCTTTTGATAATGAATCAAACAGGATGGGCTGTTCTGTTATGTTCATTTGTTCAACCACGGACGTTCACAAAAAGCAATTTTCCGAACTTGTATTCTCAATATTATGTAAAGAAGATTATATTTATAAACTATTTTTAACTCCTAATAAATATCGCTATTTTAAAAAGGTGGAATTTCAAGTTTGATTTCTGGCGTTAACAAAGTACAATACAAGGCATTGAAATTCTCATTTGTAAACTTTTGACAAGCAAATTCATAATTGACGGCAATTTCGCATTCGAGGTCACCACACTAATGTGATGTTCTTCTATTACAGCAATCATGTAAAGCTTTCTAGCATTACGCGTTGGGATTTTCAAAGGAAGCCTCATTCATGATTTATCTTACAGAATGGTTTATGACACTATTTTGCCTGTTATTATTAAATAAATTAAACATAAGTTTGCTTTACGATAAAAACAAAAGACATGATCATTTTTTGAGTGTTCAGTACTTTAATGAATGTGGGGGTGGGATTTGGTGACTTTTGCAGAAGATAATTTTACTCAACGCATTTTGATAAAAGTAGTTTGTATTCTTGCTGTCATAACTTAGAATTTTCATTTCTGACAAGCTACTTCGTTTTTGATTGTCGTGAGCTCCCCGAAACCGACAGTTTGAGGAAAACTGATCAGAAATAGGTGAAGTGGAAGCTTTCGGCGGGGTTTACAATTTCTCAGAGGGCCATAAACCGGCAGTCAATCGATTTGAACTTTTACTTTGAAATACTGCCATGTTATTTGACTATTTTATAGAATTTGAGTTTCCCCACTTGTCTACCTGTATGGTATATAATGATATAAAATACCCTAAGACAGACATTTAGGTATAAACATTCATGTTTACATTATGTTGGAGGGCTGGTTGAGTGCTATTCATATTAATAAATAAAATTCCCGGCTTGACATCAGCAATTCTGACCACGAGATTATAGAAGACACTAAGTTGTGTAGTTGTCAAAAACGTTTGTATTGTAATGAAAAAATTTGTGGATGTACAACTTGGAAAACTGTATGTTAATATATATTAATTTTATTTTGTTAAAACAACACTTTTACTTATTATTTAATCGATATGTTAAATCACATGTGTTACAAATTTAGGGGTATGTTTCTGATTAGACATTTGTTTTTCACCTAGTGATATAAGAGTTCACGTTATGTTTGTGGACATTCCAAAACCCTTGGCTACTTTAAAAGGGCTCGTTCTTAAGAAGCTTATTGGAGAATCACATCATGGCCGATGCATTAGGTGTTCGGCTATTCTAAGTATCGTTTACCCTCTTCTTGGCGTCTTGATGGTTTGTGCATTTTGTTCGCCGGTGCGCAGATGTGAGTCACAAATGCATAAATGATGCCCCAGACACGAGCTCATCGAAAAATCGTTTTATAAAATCAGCTTGTGGATGGAAGCTAAAGAGGACTTTGGAATTCGTGGTGTAGAGTGTTTTTAATGTTGTTTACACTGGCATCAAGTGTACACTTCGCACATTTCGTAATTAGTTGCTCAACGACAAGTACTTTTAATTCACTTTCATTTGACTGATTAATGGCCTTCGGCTACGAATTTATAATTGACGGGATTTTTAATGGACCTTCAGAAATAGGTAATTGTTGACACAAAGGAATTGGAAATATTTTTTAAAACCAAATTATTTACAATGTAGACCCGAATAAATGAAATGTATGCCTCTACCATACCAACAATTGAGGGCTGTACATCAATTGATTTCATCGGTCACTAGGAATTAAAATGATCAATGTTGCGATACTCAGGATTTATCTGGACATAAGTGTTTCATTTGAGAAATGCTATTAAAACTATTGGATTTGAACGTGTAAGTGGTATCTTGGTAACTGACTGCTTGATTTTCGATATTTTAAAGTATTTTAGAGAGTAATTTGTAAGATAAATTCTGGGTCAATGTTCTGTCAACTTCTTCACCACGAATAAACATAAGTTCCCCTCTTCTCGGCCCAGACGTTAAGCGTCAGTTAAGAGAGGGGGAAACTAGTGCATGAAACAATTTAAGCCCACTAGGGGCGTGGGTGAGGCCCAGCCTCTGACCTGCCTATATAAGGCCAAGATTTGGGATTTTGTCCCAGAGCCCTATCTTCAGAAACGTCAGAAAGGTGAGTCCCATGACAGTCTTATCAAAGAAGTCAGGTATAATGTGTATCAATATACTTGTATTAAATTATATAATTTTATACGGAATTCAGACCTTTTATAGAATGTAACGACGCTACAGGAAATATAAAACTGAAATGTAAATAGATTGGAGTAAGAATCTATAGTGAATAATCATTTTGTCATTTTTAAGGGGAAGGGGAAAAAAAAAATTGTCGCAGACTCTCGGAAACCCGGCACCTGAAGTGAACACTCCTCTCTCTCTCTCTCTCTCTCTCTCTCTCTCTCTCTCTCTCTCTCTCTCTCTGCACTGGCGCTTGCTGCTCTACTCGAACCATGGCTTTCTTATTTAACTACCTTTGCATATCTCTTTCCTAACCTCGCTATGTTTTAGTCCGGCGTTGTCTGACCCAAAACCATCCTAGTGGGATTCTCTGCCTTTGTCTCGCTAAATCTACCACCTCCTTGGAGGAGACCTCTTCCATGTGGACGAGGGTCTACTGGAGCCCTACAAACTTTACCTAGTAGCGTCCCCCCAGTGATCCAGTCTACCTCTCTCCGGTTGACACTCGCCTTTGGGATCCCAACGGTTATCGCCTAGCCTTAGATTCCCAGTGTGAATTCGTGTTCATTCCAAGACCACATAAACTACCTATAATATCGAACCTATACCTCTTCTCCTGAACATAGTGCACTGACTGGGCACACCTTCTAAAATCTTATGGAGTCAGATAAATACGAACAAATCTGCCCGCCGACTAGGCCGCCAGCAAAGGTTAAAGACCACAGGTCTACCCATTTTATCTCTTTCTTGACGCTCACCGAACAGCGGCCGGGTCGTGGAGACACCTGCCCGCAGTGGCCGTCCTACCCCCTTGGAGATGACCCGACAGTCAAGTTTTGGATTTAAGAATGTACACAGCAGAGTCCGTTTTGTACGCTGTTATCAATTTTTGACGGAAGTATTCAGTTTCAGAGTTGATGACCGAGTCCTTTTCACAGTCGTGATCGCTTTATGAATATTTGTATACAACTTGTAGCCATGGTGTAATTCGAGTCTGATCAGATCAACGAGAGTCGTTTAGTTTTCCACTGAGTGACCCCTTGTTTGTTTATACACCTATAAACAATCCAACCATTTTGATTCGGCTTGTTGCGTGAATTTAACGTTATGCTCCGTTCTGGAGATTAAAGTGTGAGAAGAAATCAGTAACAAATCCTTATAAACTCAATACCGTCATAACGATAATATTGCTGTCTGCAGTTACAAAGGTAAGAATTGCTTTATTCATACAGTCCATATAGCATCTCTGTCCTCACTGGTTATTTCCCAATTATATGTTTAATTTGTTTTGTTAATGGTTAATTTGTCAATTGTGGTTTATCATGCCTAATTTGTTTCGCCGAGTTCGTCACCTAAACGTAAATAACCAGAGGGATTCATGAATTATAAATAAAATTATATTCGTCATTACGTTATTTTTATCATGATTTTAAGTAGAAATTTCATTTTATTCACACACTTTTATTGCGAGTTCACTTGAAAATTTCAACACGTTTGACATTAAACTTAGCTAAAGGAGTCCATAATTGTCAAATCATTGTACATACTTCGTTAGTTTTTATTAGGGATATTGGCGTAGATCGATTTAAGGAAGAGGTATGATTGCTACCAATTTTATTTGTGGGTGATGTTTCGGCAAACTTTCATATGTTTAAATATTATTTCCATCTATAGGATATTTCACATCTGATGCAGGTAAACAGGATCTGGAAGCGACGTCCACCAATACATTTCATGTATTTATTTTAGTTAGGTTATGTATGTAAGTTATTTATGTATTTTATGTCTGTAAGAGCATACCTCTTTTTCCAAAGCAACCCGATATCCTAACTATCATAATAATCGAATCGAAATATAATGCCAACTACACATTAAGTTTTTTGACTCGTTGCAGCACCAGACAAATCCAGTGTTTAACACTATGACCCCACCACCCCTCCCGCATCGATGGCAACAGACTGTCGGGGAAAAATTAGGATAAGAATTAGTATGTAAGTTAGTTTTAAGGTTGATCAAAAAGGTGAGCCCCATCACCTTATTAGTCAGTTTAGTCTAGTCACATATAATGTATATCATTATGCTTGTTTATTCGATTATATAATTTCTATAAAATAACAAAACCTGTATATAATGTAGTGATGCTACCGGAAATACAGAATAATTTGTAAATGGATTCACCTCAGGATCTATAATCGTATATAATTGTCTGTAAGTTTAAAAGGGCCATGAAGAAAAAAAAAAAATGCTAACTAAGAACTCAGATTTCATTTTAGATATATTTGATATTTACATTACTGTTGTTGATATGACTATTGTCCTTTAATAACGAAACGCTCGAGCGTTTCTGAAGCCAGAAAGCCATCAAATGTTGATGACGCACAAGAAATATTATTTACAATGGAGTGTTCATCACAGTGACTGTCGTAACCAAGCTCTCGAAATACGGATTAAATACGTGACAAGATTTCATTACGTTTGATCATCCAACGCCGTAAAGTCAGCACTAACCATAACAGCTTCAGGCGCTCTTTGAGCTTTTATCGTGACTAATGTCACTCGAGTTAGTGTTATTATTACTACTTCTCTCCAGTGTTGAGGTATATATTCCCAGTTAGGAACCTGGGTTAATTCCTAATGCCTGTTATTTATTGCTATTGATGCAGGGTTATCACAATTAAATATAAGTGCCCTGTCATCTCCTCACTGCTGTGCTTTCCTTTTGTTCATGCTCCAAATATACTATTTCTGCTTTGCTATAAGAAGTAAAAATAATATTTAATTTGATAATTCATGTAGACAAAACACACCTTACTTATATAATGTTGGATATATTAAAAAAAAATCCACAGTGGAAAACTTGTTGAAGAGATTTGGCAGACCAAAGGTTGTTGCTATAGTTGTTGTTACTGAGGTGCTACAGATATGAGTACTAGGCCTCTCAAGCTAGATAATCGGATTAACTATATTTTTATTCAAGCAACTACTCATTTGTCCTTACGAGGCTGAGTTAACCCAGACCAGATCCATTCCCCCAAGAAAACATCCTAAGGCAAGAGCTGGGGATCAAACGCTCCGCAGTTAACATTAGCCTACCGGTCGGTGACTTTTTGTGTCTCTATAAACAAAATTGAGCGGAACTTTCTAATTCTTGAAAAATACAATAATATAATTATTATTTATGTAAGTGACACATTGGGATGGTTGTGTATTGGCTTGAGAGGTTTTTTCTGTGGATATCGACATAAATTACGCAATCAATTGGTTTTAATTCATCAATGGAAACATTTGGATCCATTGTTTTGTACAGCAAAATATAATTGCTGTTTGTGCATAAGGTATAAATTCTAAGAATCTCTTTGAACATATATCACATTATGTTTATCGGTTATAAGTTACCTTTGGCTAACCACTGATTGAGGTGTGAATATGCCAGTGTTAACAAAACGGGTGAGAAATGTTACAAAATACCTAAAATGGTGCGAGGTTTTAATTCGTTAGACAGCGCGTTATTATTGTTTGTTACTATCCTCTGTTGTTGAGTGTATTTTTTGACGCAGGCGTATTTACACTTAGCATTTGCAATATCAGCTAAACCATTTGTTCCCTAACACACCCATAATCATTGGAGAAACTGACCATTGCTAGGACATTTGAAAAACTTCAAATTCGATCCCATCCTAAATTGTGACTGCACTGATGCACTTCTCACATGAAGCCATCAATTTACAACTGGAATTTGTAATAATAATGAAATATACACATCTCTCAGGCCCATTCACAATTAATTTTACCCTGATATTAGCGCTTTCGGCGGCGATTCCATTCTCAAGTACATTTTAAATAAAATGATCGAACAGAACCAAAAAGACTAAAAATATAAAGTAAAAAGTTATGATTTCTATTCAAACGCAATGAGATCAATTCTAATTTGTTAGGAAACTGAAATGATCGAATAAGACATAGAGGTTAACAGTAAAAGAGCTGACTGCGTTAGAAAATGAGAAATATATCAACTTTTCACGTAGATTTTTGTTCATCATTTTTTTATTAGATACTTGAGAATGATGGGTGTCGGGTCGTCACGAAAGGGGTGCCTGGTTACCCTAGCCCTGGTGACAAGTGAGGGTTGTTTGAGTTTATAACCTGGACAATCGTTTCATGACGGCTTTACTATCTGACTCCATTTTTTGATAGGTGTGTGCCCCGACAGTGCACTATGTTCAGGAGAAGAGGTACAGGGTAGGTTTATAGGTAGTTTATGTGGTCTTGGAATGACCACGAATTCACACTTGGTATCTGAGGGTAGGTGAAAACTGTTCGGATCCCAAAGGCGAGTGTGAACCGGAGAGAGCCAGACTGGATTACCGCAGGAGGGCTGCTAGGAAATTTTGCAGGGTCACGGCAACCGTCATCCGCGAGGTAGAGGTCTCTCCCAAGGAGGTGCTAGTTTTAGCGAGATGAAGGCAGAGATTCCCACTAGGAAGGTGTGGGGCCTGACGAGCGAGGTTAGGAGAGAAGAGATGCAGAGGTTTTTCATAAAGAAGCAGTCAGGTTTTCAGAGTTTCAAACGGGGTAGCCACGAAGCAGTGAGTAGTTGCCAGGAAAGAATGATTTACAGGGGCTAGACCCTTGGCTTAAGTACCCAGCAAGCCTTGCCCTTAGCCAATATTGGCGTAACCAATGACGTGCGGTTTCTTTGTCCTCTGGGAGAGGCTGGCAGGGTTCTTGGGCCTCTGGGGTATGTTCCCTCATCTGGCCTCATACCTGCGACTGACAGCTGGTGTCCCAGCTCATATAACTCATTGGCACCTCTGCATTTTTTATTGCTTAACACACATTTACAATGATTTATATTTTGTTCATGTTTTTTACATTTGTCTACAATATATTTTGTTCATGTTATTTAAATTTGTTTACAATATATATACAATAGAGTATAGGGTGATTTATTTTATGTAGTTAGCAGTCGCCACAATGTGGTACCAACCAAAAGCCAATATTATCACTGTAAAATAAATTGTGGGTACACCAGAGTGAGGTGTTTATTTATTATTACGTATAGTCCTTACAACCACCCTTCCAACATTATAATATAAACATTTGAGTATTATTACACTAGAACAGGGGACTCTCGTACACCAGGCAATAGTCAGGCAGAAAAATGGTGGAAAATGTAAGGTTTCCTCTTTAAGAAAAAAATCCTATTAATCGAGTAAAACATATAAATATATTAAAATCATTTTTTATAACTGTGGATCGAACAATCCAGTTAGCGGCAATCCAGGCCGGAGTGATTAAGTAGAGGAAACTCCATACGCACACAGAGTACTGTGTGGATCGGACCAAATGAGTTTTAGAAGCTGGTCCAATTACGGCTCATAAGGGAGCTGAGCCAGTGCCGGGTTGAGCGATGTTTCACTGGGCCCAGCAAACTAATAATTGAAGCCCGGTTTGATGGGGTCCAGCAGGCTAAGCCCGCATGGATAATGTTGTCTTAACCTTTATTAAACAACTTTTACTTCCCTGCATTATTTACGATTTTCCCAGGCATGGTTCCTGCAGTTGAATACCGAGTGTGCCATGTACAGATAGCTAGGGCGCTTATCAGAATATGTGTTCTGATGAATTCCTCGTAGCAATAAGGTAGAATAACGGTTTTCAGTTCCAAATGCGTTTTAAATGATCTAAAATATACTTGAGTGCTCCGCTATTAAGTTAGTTTGTAAGAATACAATTACCATGGTATAGACAACTCAACAGGAAATCCGATCCTACATTTGAAAAAAGAATTCCCATTCTCATTCCGGTACTCAGGTGTAACAATAATTTTTTTAGGTAGTTAAAATGTTTCAGAACTTTCCATATCATTTTAAGGAGATATCAAATTACACTTTGTTTTAAAAAAATATTCAAATAAATATGTGCCTATTTAAATAGTTATTCACCTCCAGATTTTATTGATATTGTTGTATAAAAGGTTTTGTTGTAAATATCTTTTTAAGCAAACTTAGACATTTTTGTTATTATTAAAAGTGATTAAAATTGAACAACTATTTTATACCCCTTATTTTTCCTATTTTATTTGTTATCTGTTAAAAAAAAAAAAATGACAGTTCTGAAATGTTAATATATTTTTAAGATATAGTGAGAAATTCAAGGAATGGACAACTTCAAAAAACAGCCTGAATCACAAAATTCACAAGCGGCTGAATTGCCAAAGATTGATCTTGATTGTTATCTTGTGACTTTATACCAATGACAGCTGGAGTTGATCCAGGGAGCAGCCCCAGAACCTACTGGATCACAAGCGTTTGAGAGTCGAGCCATTCCTTGTATTAACTACTTTTCGTTTGAACTAGATTTTGTATCAATGGTGGTTGAAGTTTATCCAATCCTTGCATCAACTATTTATCCAGTTCTTAGTTGGAGCAAGTACTAAGGAGCAACCCCCCTCCTGTCGAGGACACGATCATTAGATACATATGATACACAGGTAGTCATGTGCCTCATTTTGACTGGATCAACATCTTGTATGTATTAATTTACAGTACATGATTGATACATCTCTAATCCAATCACTAACGTTTCATAGCAAGATGATTTTCTGGCATCGCCCATCCCAATGGGGATATCCT
Source organism: Acanthosoma haemorrhoidale (assembly GCA_930367205.1). Lineage (NCBI taxonomy): Eukaryota > Metazoa > Arthropoda > Insecta > Hemiptera > Acanthosomatidae > Acanthosoma > Acanthosoma haemorrhoidale. Next base: position 47,499,312 of record OV884014.1, read on the forward strand.
CGGAAATTGAAACAGGAGTGACCTTCAGGTCTGTTTTAAGCAATGCGCTATTTGTATGTTAAAACTAAAAAAAATGCTGCATACAACTCCCGTAATTAAATCCCCCACCCCCTGAGGAAGATATAGGACATATTAGAATTCTAATCGCATACAATCCAGCCCACGCTATATTCAACTCAATTGTTTGGTTTTTTTCCTATTTAAGTATACTAATTTGTCTATTATAAGCGTTGATTTAGGAAATAAATTATAATAGAAAACAAAACTATAAGTAAGAAAAAAATAAACGATTTATTTTCATTAGCTATGCTTACAGGATTTGTTCACTTCCAGCGATAAATAACTCCCGGGTTAATAAAAGAGCTATTTATTTTGTCCCACAGCTATAAATCTCGGCATTCGCAAATAAAATGCCAGAGAGACATGGGTCTGTGGAAGAAAAAAACAACTGCTATAAAAAACTATTGATCTATGCGTTCTTTTCGTCATCCGACATGAAGGCTAAAATGACATACCGATAATGATAATAAAGACTACAAGCTAAAAGTAGGATCAGTGACATCAAATTTTTTTGTTTCAATGAAAGTTATTTTTACAATTTTTAGTTCCAATTATAGTTTATATTTTGTACACATAAGGCATATTTTGTAATATAATTATAATTATGAGTAATGTTGGTGATAACCACAGTTTAAAACATTGATTTTTTTTTTAACTCTTTCTGTGGATTAATATTTTAAATAATGTGCTGCCTGCTACGAGGGCAATTAGGAAACTAGTATCAAACTCAACCAAAACTCACTATAGAATCATAAATATTAAGGTTAACTCAAGTTTATCAAATAGTGCATAATGTTTTTTTTTCCTGCACGACTTTATGTGACCCGAATTTATGCCTATACCGGCATTATTGACACAAAGGACACTTAGTGTGACTTTAAAACGAGGTGTAGTTATCCCTCTTCGGATAGGACGTACTAGTTTGACCCTCATGTAACCTCTTAACCATGACAGACCGACATGCGAGCAGTTAGACAATGCACAACAAACAGTGTATTGTACACGAACAACTGTTCAACTGCTCATATTTGCAGTGATATTTTTTTACTGTAGAGTCCACGATGAAGCCACAATATGCCTTTCTCCGCATAGCTAATGGAATAAAACTTGGATTGTGGTTGTTATTGAAAGCGGCTAGCCAATGAACTGCTTCTAAGTACATTTTGTGCTAAAACGAAGATAGCGTAGCCTGAGAAACGGAGAAGGTCTGAGTACTCTAGGGGATTTGTTAGGAAAATTATCATCAATAAATTTGGAAATTGAATGTCGTAAGCAAACAGCGATTCTCTGAACAGGTTTTTTTTTAGGGTAATACGATGTATATGTAGGCAATACCTGCCTACAACATGTACTTGATCACAAATGAATTAATTTAAAAATCAGATGAAAAAACTGGGATCTTTTACTAAATTAAAATAAATACGCCCAGGGCTTTATCAAACTATTACAGAGTATTTTCATTTTCAGGAAAAAATAGAAAAAAAATGGGTTAAAAAAAATAATTAAAAAGGCCTCACCTTTTCATCCCTGTCAGTAAAGACCTCTTTTGACTGGCCAATTTAGTTTAAGTCACTCTTAATTAAAAAGGGCTTTTCAAATAATTTATTTATTTTTTAACAAGCCTGCTTGCAGAGAGCTACACCTTTTTCTACCAAATGCATGTGTGTAAGTTCTGCCCCAATTTTGACTATTAATTCAATTTGAAGTCCACTTCTCGACTATCAGGCAGTACTAGCGATAACTGTCAGACCTAGAGGAAGTGGTTCTGTTTATCAGTAAGTTTGAACGTACTGCGATAGTAAAAACAAATATTTATTAAATTTGAAATTTTAAAAGCTGAAAATATGCTGATTAAAATAGAATAGCAATAAATATTAAAACATAAATTAAACGTTAATATCATCCTCCTTCGCTAATTTTGAAGAGATAGAAGTTTATAAAATATAAAGCTCCGATTTGTTGTCTATTTATACAACAAATAAATCTGTTGTTAAAAAATTAATAGGGAATGAAAACTGATCCCCGTACCGTTGTATTTTGTTTAGTCAAAAGTGGTACTTGAACCACGAATGTACGTTAAGTGAGATACGCATAGGCGCGCCACACCCTGTCGGGATAACCAACAAAACATTGAAACAGACCTAGGGTTGCTAAATAACAGTTGTTAGTACTGGCTGGCAACAAGTACCACCGGCATTGTTGCACCTTGCTCGTGCAACAAAAGAGCTTTGTCTGATTATACTAGGCAAACACGCGAAGGGCTGGGTAGTAACATCCGATTCTCCCCGAGCGAATGCTCCCCTCTTCCTAACAGTTTTAACTCTTCTCAATTATCTGTTACATCTTCATCCTGTGTTAAGGTGGTAATATACACAAACATAGTACGGGTTTATAGGCAGAAACTATGAGCTGGTGCTAAAGGGTACGAAAAATTTACAAATAACAAACAACATGCAGGTTTAAGAGCTGTACTGTGAACAGGGTGCAGTGAGATGCATGTATTGCCACGTTGATTGGATGAGACACATCGTACCCTCAATTTGTCACAACCTGATGGGAAATACAAGAGGTTCCTCTCCGGGGTGTGCTAGTTCATAAGGAATTCCACTGTTCTCCTCAAGGATTTAGTCGGGAAGGCCTAGGTTCCTAGGTTCTGCTTCTAACTTCTGTCACACATGAGTAGAAAGCTTCTCATCTAGCCTTTTGTTGGCCTATTACCTAATACTTTTCCAACAGGACAAGATCTTTTGCTGCAACAGCAGCTAAAGTATGCCCCGTCTCATGATAGACAGCCATGTGTGCTCTTGTCGCACGAAGGTAGCCATCCCGTTGCAACCGTGTCAACTCGGTGATCTGTGCATTCAAATATTTTTCTGACCATGAATGAATGACGTGCCTGATTATCCCAAGGACTACTTCCTGACATAGAAGAGGCAGGGGCTCGCCCATTGTGTCGTATTCAATCGAGGGGTGGTCTGTTTAATCTGAGGTGAATCTGGTTACTATTTTCCTTGAACCGGTTCTTACAACAAATAAAAATTGGTGTAAAACAACTAAATAAGGATTCTTTCAAACGTATAATACTATCTTGAAATGACCGAAAATTCAAGTATCCAAAGATTTAATATTAGGAATTTTTCACTCTACACAGACTTCTACTCAAAACTACTTGTTTGCTATTACTGACGTATCCAGATTATATAATACCTTTTAATCTTTCATGTTTATACCTTCTCTCAGAATAGGTGTCGTAGCAATCATGAAGATTATATATTATTATTATGAAATTATAGATTATATATTCATTCTATAAATAGGAAAAACGATGATATTTAATTATCTGTGGGATAATAATATTATTACTTTTAACATCTCTCTCGAGCAAACAATAAATAATTAGTAGATATGACATCTAAAATGCTTTATATTGTAATAATAAATTGCTATTTCCTTGTTTCTAAGCAAGGCTAGAAAAAAAAACCATCCAATTTGGAAATGTTTCTGCGACTTCAAAAGGTCACTGGAAAAACATTTGGAAAATAATGAAGGTGTGGATAAAGAAAACGTCTCATAAGCCAACTTACTAGTGAGTAGTCCCGTTTGAGTCACGAACCTAGAATTAAGACCTGGGCCGATTCCATCCTGACGGAAAGGCCGACTGTACTTGAAAGTGCTTATTGCCGGGATCGCGGTGACAGTTTAACGGAGAGGTGCTAATCAAGCGAATCGTTTTGTTGTTAGCAAGATTGTAGTTGTACAGCAAGATGTAATTAAACGGATCCCCACGGAAGCCCCACTCACAGAAAATAATATCTTAAGTATTTTAGGCGATAGCTCATCTCAAAAAGAAGGCTTTTATGAAAAACTGATCATTATTCTTCTCCTTACGTCTGATTACTATTATCCAAAATTTGCAATTTTCAATGCAAACGTAACTTAGCAGTCATCTTTTTTTGAAGTTTTCAAGAGATTTATTTGAATAATGAATTCATAATTTGTCAATTTATTCTTTCAAGATCTGCTCAAAGGATTAATTTTTTTTTTTGAGGGAGAGAGAATTTCTTTATTTAGTTATATGTAGATGGGTTCATTACAGATAGTTACCAGACACCAGAGCGTTTCTAAACTAAAACTAAAATAACCACTTATTTATATATAGGGAAACCGAAAAAAATACAACTAAAAGACTAATTTTAGTCCTTGTAAATCACGGTGTAGCGACCGCAAACTACATAAGATAAATCACCCTATACTCTATTGCATATATATTGTAAGCAAAAGTAAAATAACATGAACTAAATTTATTATAGACAAATGTAAATGAACAAATATAAATCATTGTAAATGTGTTAAGCAATAAAAGGCGGGGGCCAAGCAAGTCACATAAGATGGGTCACCAGCTGTCAGTCATAAACATAAACAACCCTTTTGGGGCCTCTCTACCTCCAGGGTACAGGGTTGCTGGGTAGTTATGCGTCAGTCGCGGTTCCTGAAAACCAACTGCCGGCCTAGGCAACCTTGCAGCCCTCCCAGCAGGCAAGGGGAGAGTGTCCTTAAGTCGGGCTCCTGGCCCTGTTAATTAGTCTCTCGTGACCTTTACTCGTTGACGCTTGGTTTCCGCTCGACTTCTGAAAACTTGACTAATTATTTATGAAAAACCTCTGTACCTGTTCTCTTGAACATAGTGCATTGTCGGGGCACATACCTATCAAAAATGGAGTCAGATAGTAACGCCGTCATGAAACGATTGTCCAGGTTATAAACTCGAACAATCCGCACTTGTCACCAGGGCTAGGGTGATCAGGCACCCCACTAGTGACGACCCGACAACGGTGTTTATGCATCTTCTTCCTAGTTGAAAAATTGTGCAAAACAATTTTTACTAAATTATTGTAGCAATTCCTCTTTCTTTGAAGTGCTTTCTCTAGTTCATTATTTTTTAAGTCAATGTCTGTGGAATCGTCTATTGGGGGGATGGTGGTGCGCTTAGGTGAATTCGTTATTGCTATTAGAAATTTATGTTGTATTCTTGCAGTTCAAGTAAGTTACTCGTACAGGAATACTCCAGGATGGCGATGCTTAGGCTAATAGACGTATTAGATGATGAAGAGTCCTCACTAGTCTCATAGACTGGATGGTAAAGTCTGACAGTAAAGACACGAGACTGACTGGAGGATGTTATAAAAACCATATAACATATTAATATGGTATTATATGTCAGAACGTTCCAAGAATGTCAATAAACTTGTTTTTATTCAAAAACCGAAATCCTCCATAAGTCCTCTCTTGGAACGAATAAACGACCCCGACTGTCTGGCACTAAAAATAGTAATAACAAAAAAAAATACGAGGGGGACTAAAAAAACAACAACTAAAAAACGAGCTTGCAGTTTGCTTTTATTGTATAATTACTTTTTATGTTCGTTTATAATTAATCGTTATATTGAAAAAAAATTACCTTTTTTTAACATTCGGTTGGACCAACATATAAGTTAATAAACAAATATAATGAAAGTGGTCTCAATGTGAACAGTTATTTTCCGGAATAGATTGCCAACAAATATTGCCATACCATATCATATGATAAAAATAATATTATCTTTTTATTTCGAAATCAATCGTTATTTACCTTTTGGATACTTTTAACATGAGGGCTGTTTTGTTTATTGAAATGATCAAACGATAATTATTTGGTATTAATATTATAAGTATATATAAGATTTTCCCAAGCCCACTTCTCTCTTCATTTTTCATAATATAAAGACCTAATTATGTCGTAATGATGGTTGCTATAGATGTTGAAAAATCTGCCATGTTGTGGTTAGCATGCCTGCCAACTGGCTACGGAGAACAGGGTTAGATTTCTGTCTTCTCGAATATTTTTTCTATTGGTGATAGGTGTAGTCGGGGTTCACTCATCCTAGTGAGGGAAAATGATATGCTACTTGAATAAAGACCCAGACTTGAATACTTGAATAAAGCAAACCCAGTTTACAAAAACAAAACTTGAAAGGTAACAGTCCAGCTCTAACCACGCTCCCTAGCACCTCCATGGCCTACTAACACGTTTGGTCTTGTCTGTTCATGAAGTATAGTTGTACATTGGTTTATATGAAGATATAGCTTTCCTCGTATCTTGATAATGATAATAGTTATTATTAAATATTACTTTACTGTAATTAAAGGATCGTGAGGCGAAAAAGAGGGCACTCTTCTACAAGATGGCGAGTTCATTATCTGGCAAAGCTTTGTTCCATTCTATTATTACCTCAATAAACTTGGAACCCCTCTTAATTAGGCATCGCTCAGTAGAAGTTTTCCACCCGGGTTCCCAAACTTGGTACTTGGACCCTCATTGTGATCGCCCAGGGTAAACAAGAGCCCCCCCCCCCCCATGGGCGTAAACTCAGTTCTTTGGATACGCCTCACGTAGCAAGGGATACAAAAAAAAAAATCATCCAAACCTTGATTCACACTTTTTTTTATATACTACCGTATTCTTTCTGAATCTATGGTAATAATTACTTACTAAATAAATATGGGAAAGTACTAAATATATATGCCGAATCATCATGGTTGCAACAGTGGACTTGAAGAACTTGAGAACAGTTGATGGGAATGACGATGCAGTAAGAAGTGTCAAACTCATTTAAGATTGCAACATTTCCACATATGATGAAACTGAGAAAGAATTTGTTTTCATATCTTTACCGAAAACCGTAAAAAATACCTAACTGCCACTAGAAGCTCTCAAAGAAAAAAAAAAATGTTCATTGTTCGGTATTCTCCAAATTATGTTTTTGATCCTTTAAAAAGTATTGTTCTATGTTTATTTTTAAAAATATATTTCCCCTATAGACTTTGCTATATTAAGAAAACATAATATTTCTTAATGTTATTTGAGGGAATTTTAAAATCAACATTTGGCAAATATAATTAAGAGCATTTTAAAACAATTGGAGGGTTGGCTGGATGTGTCTACATGAATTTAAAGAAGAAAAACTTTAATGGACGATGTTGGGAAGGGTAGGTTTTGAAGGTAACTAATTCTTGCGTACACTATGTTCCAAATTCAAGGAGTTTGAGGTTTGCTTAGGAGTTGTCCGATCGATCTGAAATTTTTCACGGCTCGTTACAGGAGCATTAACGGAGCGTCGGATTTCAACGTTCAAGATTTCAACGGAGAGAAGGTGTTATTTCTTTATAATTTAGCAGACGAGAATGTGAAATTAGTACTGTGATTAAGTTCATGTTGAGGGAGTGGAATAGGATATTAGGTTTTCATTTATTCTTGGACTAAAATTATTACTACTGTGCAAACGAATTGTAAATCCCCAAATGTACTAGCAGGAAGAAAAACACTGATATGTTTCGGCATCCATTTGGTATAGTTATTGCATTTTGCAGAGAGAAGTTGAAACCAGTTTTATTTTCTTTTTTTTCAATATGGGATAGGAGTATTGATCTGAAAGTTAGGCTAGTCACAGTTTCCATATGCCACTATCTGCAAACATGAATCTTGTTTACGGCTGTTGAATCCAAGCCCGATATCTCCTGGAGCTTGGATTATCTGGATATGGCTGGAGTCACATCTCGCTAATTAGCCAGACAGAACTAACTTCGCCAGTTTCATTTTCCTTGTGGTTGACTCTGTTCATCGCAACAGTGCTACATCAAGCACCTCCTCACTATGATCTATAGCAATACGGTAACGACAGACAACCGAACAGTTTGATTAAAGAAAAAAAAAATATGCTGAATATTTTCGCTTCATAATTTAATTTACTTATATTTTTATTTCATTCATTTGTTATTATTTTTATTGTTATTTTCTGTAGGCCTCCTTGTAGAACAATGTAATTGTGTATGATGTATATATTAGTGTGTTTGAAGGACTGTGTTCTTCAGTGTACATATAAGTACGAGTAGTGTAATTTAATTTCTAGCCAAATTGAAATCTTTTATATAATTTTTATTTAGTTCCTAGATTTTGTTCTATTGTTTTAAATGCCAGAACACGCGTACCATGATCATTTTAATTATTCCAAAGGGACTTGGTAATGGAACGATGTTCTTTTTTCATCCATTTATTCAATCTAAACATCTATCCTCTTTGTTTTTTCTCTTTACTGTGACAACATTTTTCAGAGAACGTTTTAACAAAGCGGTCGAGGAATAACAAAAAAGTTCTTGTCATGTAGATCCAAATCAACGTGGAAAATAATCTTGGTGAAACGGTTTGTGATAGAGTGGACACTTTTTTATATAATCTTGTTTTTGTTGGAAAGGCAATTTTTGGCTCTACATGAAAGCTCCGCCAGTTATTGAAATATTAATTTATATATGTATATATATCTTTAAGTATATAATGTATGCTAAAATATTTTCATGCAATAAAAGAAAAATAAAGAGAGTAATTAGTCCAGCATTAAACGGATGATTGTAGCAACAAAAAGGGATTTCTTAGGAAGGGGGAGGGGAATATAAATAACAAACCATTAGGAGGGTTAATCCTAAAAGCTTTCCCTTTTAAAATACCTCAGCCAATCTGAGAAAGTTCAATAAGCGGTTTACCTACTACAAGTTTCCTCGACAATAAAAATTTTCCGCTGGCGGGACGATTGTTCGTTAAATAAAAGAAAAATCTTCTGTGTCCTGAATGGAGTTGAAGTGAAAAAGGCTTCAGGTTTTATTCCCGCTATAAAATGATTATTCATCTTCGATCTCTTGTGAAATGAAAACTATTGTTTTTTCCTAATAGATCAATCCCATTTTTATTTCTTGAGCACGTATCAAACCTAAACAATAATTATTTTAAATATGTAAAACGGTTTGTTGGGTGATTAGATTGATGTGAGTTGTTAAGTTTTCATCACATTTTGATAATAGACATTTTGATAGGGATTGCATCCTCCTTGAGTGAGATTGTAGGAGAAGTTGTCTGTTTTAAATTTTGACATATGAGCTATAAAATACATTATTACTTCATTTAGCCACCATAAAAAAGTTATAAATTTCTGTTCATGCCAGTTTTAGGTGTATTTAATTGTAACGATATCGGCCATTATCTCTCATGGGAAACAACTGCCTAAGTTTAAAGACCTGTGGGCTTTAATTTCTAAAGCACGACGAAAGGTTAAATCACGTGTTGCGTGACAAGTTGCTGCATTTCTAGATCACGAAAGGATCGTGAATAGAAAGAATGAAACCGCAGCACACTTTGGTTTCTAAGGGGACGACCTAGATCTGGGACTTAAACCACCGAGAGATCAACTTTAGCTCATGCTATCGGGAGCATATTTTAATCAGTGCAAAATATGAAGTCAAATGGAAGAATGGAGAATCATGCGCATTAGCAATAACATTGTAAACTAGGCAGGTTAATCTAAAATAAAACGCTTTTCATTGAATGATTACCATGAGACTGAATGTGTTTATGCTAGAGATTTATTTTCTCACACTATTTCTTTGAGAGGAAGACAAAAGTGTTTTTATCTGAATCATCAAGTGTTAGCAAGTTGTCGAAAAAATTATCTATAGTCCACTTATGTCACATTCTCCATCCGTCGCTCGCCATGCCCTCCAGTATTGCTTTCCAACCAAAACATTCCTGTAAAATCCCAGACCACCTTCCTAGGACTAGACAAGCGTCTCACTTGGGGCTCTTACATCACGTTAAAACGACAAGAAATTAACAGACGATCCAAACTACTTCTCCGCCTCTTCCGACAATCTTCAATATTAACAATAGAAAACAAGAGTCTGATTTACACAACTACACTCCGACCTACCTGGTCCTACGCAATTCAAGTTTGGGGAAGTGCTAACCCCTCCGATATCATTCGCATCCAATCCCTGCAATGCCCATTCGCAAGATAGCCAATGCTCCTATCTATATCAACAACCGTAACCATTTACGCTGATCTCACCACACCATTCATCCGAGACCTAACATCACCCCAAGCCATTCCAGTTTCCCTGGTCATCCTAATCCGTATGCTAACGCTATATTATCCCACTTCATCCCCGGCAACCCATAGCAACGTCTAAGGTGGAGGTGGCCTCCTGACCTCTTCCAAACCAACTAGCATTTTGATCTGGTATGCAATGTGTGATATTGTGTTAACTCAAGTGGTTTAGGCCTGGTCCCGCAAAGAACAATTCACTAATAATACTAGTGTAGTGTATTGTTAGCTGTAAAAATAACGTTATTTAAAAAAAAAAAAAAATTTTAACAAGAAATTCCAATGGTAAATAATTCTCGTCATATGAGTGATGTAGAGTTTGACAGCGCAGTATCAGTATTATTTCTTCAAAATAATTCGCTATGCAGTGTAAGTTATTAAGTAATAATTTAATAATAAAATTATATTGATTCTGGCTGTGAAAAGTCTGGAAAGTCATTAAATTATTTGTTTGTTATTTAATACTATATTTATTTTGGTTCATTTTCTAATAGGAACCAACCCAGACATTCGTTGTTTATGATTTGTTTAGTACGAGAGCTGGCAGTGTAGTACATTTTTTTTATTTTCATTTATTTTTCCATTCATTACAAATGAGAGAATAAACAATGGAGATCTCGAAGCAAGATTGTTCTGCATTTTTTTTGCTAGATAACCTTCCATAAAACTAATTGCCAAAACAACTAACTTGTATTTTCTTTTATTATTATTGTTACGCAGTTCTGATAAAAAGGTCTTGCAGTTGGTTTTTTCTATTAAACTTTTTAAAATTTTTTTTATGTCGACATTGTCCTTATTTTTTCCCTTCATGTACAGTATTTCTACAAATGATGAATGGTTTGCAGAAATAGTAGAGCAATGAAAAAATCACTGTCTGTGTTAATAAAACACAATTGAAACCTTATTTTTATTGTAACTGATTTGATTTCTAGTTTCTAGTGATTTATTTTTTTTCCCGGTATCTATTGAGCTGAAATTCCTGAAGACAACATGTTTTTATTTTTGAATTTTGATTTGAAACATTCAGCTGCATATCTTAAAAGGCTTAAATCTCTAACAAGTCATTGAGCTCTACCTGAAAAAAACCTTGGGGCCCCTCATGAATATCAAAATTTGAAGTCGGATTCCTCCTGGGTGAATACAACATCATCATCCTCCTACTCAAACATGGTCACTAGTAATCTTAGTCATTATCATCTTCATTCCTAAAACCATATATACATTCAGTCGTGATCAACTTTGCCAGTGAGGTTGCCTTGCCTTTCGAAGATGTACAAGAAACCTGACAAAAAATCATTCTCAGTTTATAGGTTATTATCTTCGTCGAGACTTCTGAACTCCCAAGTATCTCTGTGGTATTCCACTTTTGGAATTGAAAATAAATTATTCCTCTATGACACATGGACTAATAACTCTCAATGATAGACTAATCTTTAGTAGTTATTACTCTTAAATTCTATTACACTTTGCTATTGTTATTACACTTTTTAACTATTTTTTTACCTATGCGGATTGTGTCGTGACACCGTCGATACACTTATTTCTGAGAATAAAATTGATTCATTGTTTAAATAATAATTATGAAAAGCTAGGAAATACAACTGATTTCGAAAAAAATTTACTTAAATATATATAATTTTTAACGGTTAGTTAGCTTTATTAAAACCAGAAGGTAATAAAAACACACATGTAAAAGTAAATAAATAAATGAACCAAATATAACAACAGTGTTGTGGAGGATAAATGCTTATGTTTCAGAGAGAGTGAATTATGTTTAATACTATGCATGTTTGTAATAAATAAATATATGAACAAAAAATAAAGACAAAAGAAGATAGCCCTGCGACTGAATAAAAGCCTTTCTCTTTTGGCTTGACAACAATCTCACATAATTAAAATTATTGTAATTTTCTAAATATGGTATGAATGCGATTTCATCACAATTATCTATTGCACTTATAGAGCAGATAGTAATTTTCGTAAAATAAAGATTTATTATTATAAGTTATTCACTTATAAATAAGAAGTAGAGATATATTTATTTATTGCTATTCTGTGTCAACAATGCCAGTGAATTTATTTATTTTCCAAAACGCTCCTTCAAACTCTTTTTCACAATCTGACGACTGTGATCTATAATCTAGGCGCACTGTGGATGCTTTCGCCTTATCTTTGCTCTCTTGCACTGAAAGCCATCAGTTTCGCATTTGTCACTTGGGCAGGGGGCGGGGAGGGGTGGTTGAAGGATACTATTCGATGATATCTCAAGGAACTTCTAGGAACTTTAGTCAAGGATTTTTCCCACCCTTCATTCGAATAACCTCTGAACTACACTTTTTGACACATTTTCAGTAGGGTAAAAAATCTAAAGGGTAAAAATCTTAAACTATGAGATTCGGAACTACTCGGAAGAAAAATAGTTTTAAAATGCACACAATTATACATTATACTTAATTTTTTTTATAGGATTTCGTTTTTAAATCAAGGAATCGTCAAGTTTTCATCCCTACGTACGTTTCTGGGTCTCCATTTTTGACCTACTTACATGACATTTTACTTTTAAAGTAAAGCTAACTCCTTAATTATGTGTTGGTCAGTCCACAGTCATCTATATTGCAATGAGATCAACCTAAATTTATCTATTAGAAGCTGTTTGTTTTTAGCTTCTGGTGAAATTCCCCATATCAGTGTGCATTGACTGTCATCGGGGTCACCCTTGAACCAGTCAGGGTAGTAAATCATACTTTTAAGGTTATATAATAAGGTTTTTTTGGGGCACTACGCGAGTCCACACCCTCCTAAATAGGTAGGTCCCTTTTTAAGGGAAGACTTCCTTCAGGTCTCTTTCGAGGATCATATGCGTCCTTTAGGTACATTAGATTTTAGAGTTTATTTTAAAGTGGTTTACATATATCATAAGCGTCTTATCTTACTTAATATTAGCTTGCTGCCCCCTAAACATCTTCAGATGTTAAGCTTAGCGAACTAATTGTTTACATTTTTTTTATTGTTGTATCGTTTTTTTCTTTTTCCAAATTACCCTCCAAACTGCCGCACGTACAGGTGTCATTAATTAACCATTCGTTATTTAAACAGTTAACGTCTTCATATCATAGTGAGTATGGTATCAACATCTGACTATTGATATGAAAGTAAAATAATGAATTCTTTTCCTCTAATTGGTTTAGTAATTAGAAACTTTTTTTGAGTTTACTGCGAAGATGATCGAGGGGAAAATGTTTAGGCTATCGAACCGCATGATCATTTTATGTTTGCTACATGATAAGTTCACCTTGAATACTCGGTAGAGTGGTAAATTAATTGGATTGTATCCGATAACCTATATATGGAATATGGGTTGTGAGAAAAAAATGTCTTGTTTCATTGATTGCTTAATGCTCACTAGTGTGTGAGAAAGAAAATCTCTCTGAGATGAGGTGCTAATATAACGGAATCACCTTCTGATATAATTAGTCACTTTTACTCTTCTGAAACGTTGGTTGGATGATAACAGAAGTAGAAAGTAGGAGATAAGGATCTGACGTTTCCAAGCCATTACCTTTAGAAGAACTTAATGCTGTAGTAATAAACTTTATTACGGGTGGGCAAGGTAACATGTATGATCATTTTACCCCAAAAATTTTAATGGTTTTTTAATTATCTGCATATAAGGTGTAAAATAATTGTGCGAAACGTGATGGGTATTTGGGGAAACAAATCTGACAAAAGTTTACTTTACTGCATGCTAGTTACATGGACTTCAAATTCGAATGATTATAATCATTAATTATTGATATAAATAGCAATAGTATTTTAAATACGAAATATTTGCTGTGGTATAGGTCCCACTATGACGTAATGAAGCCATAGTTTTTTATTTTATGTTTTTCTCTCACTTACTAATTATTGACAATAATAATCTGCTTCATATAGTAGGGAACAATAATAAACCAAAGATTTTTATTGATCTTGACTGATCAATTTTTTACTGATGACGAGAATAATCACCAAGTTTTTCTACAACCAAAATTTACTAAGGAAAGGAGGAATCCTTGGGATGAATTGAAATGAAGGAATAAAACATACAACAATTACGCGAATATGTTGTATTATCTTATTATTACTGGATATAATCACAAGCTATCAGCACTGGGTTTATATCAGCACACACTTTAAATAAAACACTTTAACTCAAGGTGTGTTTTTTTTGAGGAACGATATTTTGCGTAGTAGTTCCATTTGATGCCACGATAATACTAAAAAAGTAAACCAGCTCCACGAAAAATAATGAAGGGTCGTTAATAAATAATAATAAAGCAGTAAATATGTTTTCAGCACACTGAATAGGGTCCTCAAACATAATTTCGTCAACACAATAAAATTTCCATTTAAAAGTTTAGTTCTCGTCGAGGAGTGATAATATGGGAGAGATGATAAGATGGTGGCAATGAACCTAAGGGGGGGGGGCGTGATAAAAAACACCTAGTATATAATAAAATAAAGAAAAGACAAAAAAGTAACATTAATGATTGAGAATAGCTAAGAAAAATACAATAAAATTTAAGTAGTAAGCAACCAGAAACCAACACTGAAGCCAATAAATTAACAAGCTCAAAGTTATCACAAGTTAGGAAGCTTTTTTTATTTGACCATTGTTGATTTTTTCTTTTGCCAGAAGTTGTTTTTAAATTACTAAGGTTTCATTTCCTTCCTAAGATTTATTTAATGCGATTATGAATAAACTTTTTTGTATGACATGTTTGATAACGAATTTTACCTTGTTGTTGAGTTTAACTTTTGTCTTAGAGCTTACTTGTTTCGTTACCTTATTACTTCTAAGAAGTAAATTCAAAATGTACCAGCATTAATTATTCAAAACGAGATTGATGCCTACATCAATCCCCCAAGTGAGCGATAGCTACACAAAGTACCTGAAAAAAGGCGATGGACCAAACTTTGGAACCCATCGATGTAAAGTGTAATCGATAATTACACACTAAAATCGAGTTGCATATATTGAATGAAAGTTTTATTTGAAGTCTCAGGGATGCAAAAAATAATTATTTGTTAATTTGAGTCAAACTATTTTTACGCATGGTCAATTGTATGTTTTTGATTGCTATATGTCAGTCCAGGGTATTAAAACCGAATGCAACTTGGAACAGAAGGAGATTAAAAATATTGTAAGAAGAAGCGTTTGAATAGTGTTGAATGTATAAAATATTGTTCAGTTAGTAGTATAATTGCATTTTAATTTTAGTATTTTTTTAATTAGTTGAATATATATTTTTCAATCATTTAAAGTAACGTTTGTAAGCAGTTGTTCAAATCCTATTGTTTTGATTTCATCTTTTTATATTACAATATAATCTGTTTTAATGATCAATGAGTTACAATAAATTGTTGCAATTTATATAAATGCTTATAAAAGTCTTAAGTAAACACAAAAAATTAAATAAATTGATGAAATCTAAAGTACCACAGTGCGAGTGGGGAAGGCACTTGTCACGAAAGAAGTGACGAGGAAGTGGCACCTAGTTATTAGTAATTAAGAATTCAATATTTTTTATGTCAATATTTACTGACTGATAATATGCATTTTCTGCATGTATTATCTGCATTTTAATGCGGTATATCATTAGAAAATGTTAATTTGTACAAGTGTTTTCGTAGTCAAAATGAAACCCTTAATTGTACGATATTTAAGATGTGACCCAAATAACGTAAAGATTAGTGAAGTTATCCTACAACTAAAACCATTAAGTTTTCGCTCAAATTTCTTTTTGGTTTTGTTATGTCACAACGACATGACCACATGTCCTTTCGCAATCTAATTTAAGGACAATAATCTATTACTTGATAACTTGACAAAAATAATATCTACCAAAAATTCGAGACTGATCAAAAACATAACAGTTGAATAATATATGTGTATTTTTCATTCATTAAAAGTAACATTAAAAAGTTGTAAAAATCCTAATTGTTTTGATTTAATATCCTATTATAGTACAATATAATCTGTTTTAATGATCAATGAGTTACAATAAATTGTTGCAATTTATATAAATGCTTATAAAAGTCTTAAGTAAACACAAAAAATTAAATAAATTGATGAAATCTAAAGTACCACAGTGCGAGTGGGGAAGGCACTTGTCACGAAAGAAGTGACGAGGAAGTGGCACCTAGTTATTAGTAATTAAGAATTCAATATTTTTTATGTCAATATTTACTGACTGATAATATGCATTTTCTGCATGTATTATCTGCATTTTAATGCGGTATATCATTAGAAAATGTTAATTTGTACAAGTGTTTTCGTAGTAAAAATGAAACCCTTAATTGTACGATATTTAAGATGTGACCCAAATAACGTAAAGATTAGTGAAGTTATCCTACAACTAAAACCATTAAGTTTTCGCTCAAATTTCTTTTTGGTTTTGTTATGTCACAACGACATGACCACATGTCCTTTCGCAATCTAATTTAAGGACAATAATCTATTACTTGATAACTTGACAAAAATAATATCTACCAAAAATTCGAGACTGATCAAAAACATAACAGTTGAATAATATATGTGTATTTTTCATTCATTAAAAGTAACATTAAAAAGTTGTAAAAATCCTAATTGTTTTGATTTAATATCCTATTATAGTACAATATAATCTGTTTTAATGATCAATGAGTTACAATAAATTGTTGCAATTTATATAAATGCTTATAAAAGTCTTAAGTAAACACAAAAAATTAAATAAATTGATGAAATCTAAAGTACCACAGTGGGAGTGGGGAAGGCACTTGTCACGAAAGAAGTGACGAGGAAGTGGCACCTAGTTATTAGTAATTAAGAATTCAATATTTTTTATGTCAATATTTACTGACTGATAATATGCATTTTCTGCATGTATTATCTGCATTTTAATGCGGTATATCATTAGAAAATGTTAATTTGTACAAGTGTTTTCGTAGTAAAAATGAAACCCTTAATTGTACGATATTTAAGATGTGACCCAAATAACGTAAAGATTAGTGAAGTTATCCTACAACTAAAACCATTAAGTTTTCGCTCAAATTTCTTTTTGGTTTTGTTAGGTCACAACGACATGACCACATGTCCTTTCGCAATCTAATTTAAGGACAATAATCTATTACTTGATAACTTGACAAAAATAATATCTACCAAAAATTCGAGACTGATCAAAAACATAACAGTTGAATAATATATGTGTATTTTTCATTCATTAAAAGTAACATTAAAAAGTTGTAAAAATCCTAATTGTTTTGATTTAATATCCTATTATAGTACAATATAATCTGTTTTAATGATCAATGAGTTACAATAAATTGTTGCAATTTATATAAATGCTTATAAAAGTCTTAAGTAAACACAAAAAATTAAATAAATTGATGAAATCTAAAGTACCACAGTGGGAGTGGGGAAGGCACTTGTCACGAAAGAAGTGACGAGGAAGTGGCACCTAGTTATTAGTAATTAAGAATTCAATATTTTTTATGTCAATATTTACTGACTGATAATATGCATTTTCTGCATGTATTATCTGCATTTTAATGCGGTATATCATTAGAAAATGTTAATTTGTACAAGTGTTTTCGTAGTAAAAATGAAACCCTTAATTGTACGATATTTAAGATGTGACCCAAATAACGTAAAGATTAGTGAAGTTATCCTACAACTAAAACCATTAAGTTTTCGCTCAAATTTCTTTTTGGTTTTGTTAGGTCACAACGACATGACCACATGTCCTTTCGCAATCTAATTTAAGGACAATAATCTATTACTTGATAACTTGACAAAAATAATATCTACCAAAAAATCGAGACTGATCAAAAACGTACAGTATTTTTCAATCATTAAAAGTAAGATTAAAAAGTTGTAAAAATCCTAATTGTTTTGATTTAATATCCTATTATAGTACAATATAACCTGTTTTTAATGATCGATTTCAATAAATTGTTGCAATTTATATAATTGCTTATAAAAACGGCGAAGCCACTAGTCGCGAACGAAGACTAGTTTAGAAAAAATACAAGTATAATTAAGTTTATATTGTGTTGTGGCAAGCACGACTGCGATGTTTCTGGATCCAACGCATAGAGCGACATACAATTTATTTCACTTTTATAAATAGAAGTAGGTGGCTCCCTATATAGCCAATTTTCCACCCTTAAATGGTCCTGAGAAAAACATGAACAACCAGATTTGAGATGAAAAAACGTACAGATCGCACAAATCGCTATCTCAGGTAAACGTCAGAACGACTCAAGACATCTTGACATCGTGACTCAGAGCAGAACAACTCAAATTGTCTTCTTTCTTTTGCTTAGTCCCTTACTTGATATAGAAACTCTTGCTACAGTATAACAAAATCCACCCATTCACATACTAGTTTAGGAACAGTAATCTATGGGATATCTTGATAGCTTGACAAAGAAATTAGTCTGATCAAAAATAACATCTACTGTTTATTGGGATTTCATCGAGTTCTAACATCCAAAAAGCAACATTCAAATATAGTGTTATGTCAATGGAACCGGCTTAGCTATTGCAAACTATCAATGCTGTTGGAAGTATCCAGTAATTACATCCGACTATGCCCTAATCTACAAACGTACAAGTATATCTATTTTAATGGTGAGCGAGAAGTGCCCTACTATGGAGAGGGTTAGTAACAGCGGCCCGTTTGTTCAGTATGAGTGGCCCAATTATGAGAGGCGACACGCCAAAATAGTGTTAATCTCTTGAAAGGGCAACTTGACGTAAGCGCTAATGACTCCCGGATGATGGCAAGGCGCTCATCAAAGCAATCTCGGCATCTTCCGCGCTGTTCTAAGGTCGCATTGACTCCGACCGTGAATGCAAATCGCGTCTGTGAGGAATCGCTCCTGCACACAAATGGCAAATGTATCTAGAAAATACGGCGTTGAATTTCCCTGGGAATTCGGAAACACGGCAAACGGCTCTGCGTTGTCACCGCCGAGAAGAAAATTCACTTAATTTGAAATTCATCGGCTTGCGTTCAAGTCCTGTGGACGTGTTTATACTTCATGTATGCAGTTTGCTGAGTCACAAATAGCTAACTTAGGTGAACAGCAGAACGAGTACGAAGATAAACAGGCTTATCTTACAGTTTTCTGTAACAACTTTTTCAACTAAAATTATATTATTTATGTTTTACTCAGGCCTCTCATTTAAGGCTGTATTTTGATGGCTATAATCGGAGCCATTTCTATTTTGGAAGTGAAATAAATTATCTCTTTATCTTAAATTATCTATTCATAATACAATATAAACTTAATTATTCTTGTATACACTAAGGATTCGTTACCCAATCTTGCGAATGCATTTCTTGCAATACTCTTGCTTCATAGTTTCCTGTTTACTATCAATTTGTTCGCTTATCTTTTAATATCTTGTTTCTCTTCTTGAAGACTAAGTGTGTCGATCGTTATGGCTAGTGATCATTAGTCATGATGACAATCTCAGCAGCCATTTTGATTTAAATTTTGTACTGCAGGTATTCTGTTTGATGCACTATAACCCATTACACAGCACTGCACCCTTTCCAAAAATCAGGTAATGCGTACCCACGTTTTTGGTGCCTACCAAGCCACACTCTTAATGAAAGAATGGAGTACACTTTTTTTTTTTTTTGTTCAGAACTTGAATGTTACAGAGGAGTTTTCAGTTCTAAAGATTCCTCCCGATATATATTTTTTCAGGGTTGTTTCTGCACTCACTGGAAAGTAGAATATCTGAGGGGTGAGTGCATGCTAAACATTTTGTTTAATATTGCGTGAGTTACGACCCATCTAAGCAATTTCCTCCTCTTTGGTCCATAAATAAAGGATACATTTTATTCGACATTTGGTATTCTATCTGGTAAATTCTACAATAAAACCGTGTTCTTCAAGTGCAATAAAAACCTCCACTGTACTATAAAGCTTACAAGTACTACAGCTCAACACGGCCGCGTAAAGACCGCATATGTTGTAAAACGTAAAGCGCCTAACATCGTAAACCAGCATAAAGACTTACAAACCAATAATTTACGTATTAGAAACATGTACTCAATTCAGTTGCATTAGTACCAGCTTTTACATCACGCCGAATAATTACAGGTAGAAATAAAAAAACACAATAAATAGACAGATGTGACTGAAATTTATTTATGTGACTTCAGAGCAAGCCTGGTTTTGAATGCTGTTATGTCGTATTTTGTATTATTGTTTATGTTTTTTATGTTATTGATTACGAAATCGGATAGAAATTTAGCATTTCTTTAATCGAATAAATATTAATCTCAAAGTGAACCTGGTTGATGAAATAAAACACCGATGTCTTCACAGGTTTATTGATTTAGTATTTATGAAGTTTATTTTTAGGTGGACTAGGCCGTCTTCTTTAAGTATTCTAGCTGGTGTTACCTTGTCGGATTGGCCATGAGTTGTATTTAGATGGTCTGCATTGGTTGGTATGCAAAGAATCGAGGGCCCTCTTGAGTGCTGCTGGACAGAATGATCTGCAGTTCCGCCCGCCTTGTGATAGACATTTACTGGGGTTATGACGCCAGCGGATGCTGCTATCTTGGGAAGGATCGAGTATAGTCCGGAGGTCAGTGAATGCGCCGGTCCATCGAGATCTGTGGAATGGCTCATTCCTATTTTCGGCAAGAGCATGACAGGAGTCAAAGAACTCCTTCAGAAGCTCGTGTTCGTTGTTGGCATCACTTAAGCAAACTACCTCAAGGACCATAGTAGCCTAGAGCTAGAAATGTGCCAGTGCGGGGAATTTGTATAAATTAAGAGTCAAGTTCTTTATGCTGTTTGTTCCTATGATCGCTCAGCTGGAGTTGATTTTGATAAACTGTGTGATAAATGATAAACAGAACAATGATCCATTGATTCCCTTCCTTATTCTGAGCATTTAACCAGTCAAAAGTACTCATAGTAAAATCCAAATAAAAGTCTATGTTTTAGGGGGTGAAACTATATGTCATAACAAAAATATTTTTTAAGACCTTTTAATCACTGGAGTAACATTGGGGGGGGGAGGGTGTTCTGCCCCGGGAGGTATGTAGTTTTTATTTATGCGTTTTTGTCTAAATTACATTACAATAAAAATAAATAATATTATAAAGTTGAAGTATACAGAATCAAGTGAAGTTTAACAAAAAAGCGTGCTGACAACATGATTAGCCATTGACATTTTTACGCTAAAAAGAGAGAATGTGTGCCGTAAATTTGAAATTGGTTATGGTTCCCATGATATGTCACCTGGTGGTAAAAAAGAGAAAACACTTTTTAAAGGTCGCCTGATTCAAGTGAATTATTGCAATGTTGAAAGTATACCTAAAGCAAGAATATATAAATACGCTTGCATTTTATCAATGTATGTACAATTTGTTTAAACGAAAAAAATAATATTTATTTATATTCAGTAATTGTTAATAATACTTTTGATTTTTATTGACTAAGAAAGGGTGGCAAATTGGGACCACCCCGGTCGGAAAAAGTAGGCCATGGATGTTAATTATAAATACACCTGTTGTTTAATCACTGTATGGCACTTACAGAAATATTACCAACTGTGTGTTGAAAAAAAAATTAGTATAACAAATGCTTATTCATTTCGTTATATAAGAGCTTAACATTGTTAAGACCACGGTAGGAAATGTATCTGAATAATGCTGAAGAACGGAGACCATTTAAAGATAAATTTTCTGTGCTCCATTGAAACAGATAAGACAAACTACCGTAAGTTTAACTAGGACACGACTGTTTCTGACTAGCTCTGGGGTTGTCTACGTGACCAATCCGTGGATCAGAAAGTCGAAATCTACCAACTATAATACCTCAATTTACCAATACCTCCGTATGATCGTATGACCGTACCAATAGCTTATTCATTATAAGTGTTTCAATACCGACTATGATCGTTATGTAATAGTTATTATTGGCAGTAATAGGACAAATAAGAATTTTATGATTAACACTCAAAAACACTAATATAAATATTTATACAGTGTGAAAACTAGCTTTTGGGGGTGGTCCACCCCTGGAGTCACGTTGTTTGGGGTGGAATTTTTATATGTTTTTGCCTAAATTACATTAAAATAGAAATAAATAATATGATAATGTTGAAATAAACAGAATCAATGATTATAATAAGTGCACCATAACAAAAAAGCGAGCTGACTCCTGCGATTAGGCATTGACATTTTTACGCTTAGTCAGTGAAAAAAAGAAAACATCTGTGCCGTAAATTTGAAATTGGTTATGGACACGTTAGGATATGTCACTTGGTAAAAAAGAGACACTTTTTTTATATATGTTTAAAGTGAATTATTGCAATGTTCAAAGTATACGTAAATCAAGAAAATATATAAATACCCTTGCATTTTATCATTGTGTGTAAAAATTGTTTAAACGTAAAAAATGTATTATTGTTTATATTTAGTAATTGTTGATAACCAGTTTGTTAAACCAATTGTTGAAAACTAGTTTTTGAAAAAAAGCTTGAAGTATCTCCCAAAATATCTTTTATTTTTGACATTTCATCAAGAATGGACGTTTCGGATATTGAGGTATTCCTCTGGACTACAATTTAAACGATATACGTACATACAGAACAGTTACATAAGAATCAGTTACGTAAAAAACACTTAACATAATAAATATTGAAATGGCAACAATCAAAAAAAAAAAACAACGTACAACAGCAAATATTAATTTAAAAAAATTTCTTGAGCTTTGATCTAATCAAAAAATGAGTTCAATTAAACTACTTGAGCCATTGATACTTGGGTCAAGTAGTTTAATTGCCAAAAATTACATTTCTCTGAACGTTATGTTTTCCGGTCATATTCCTCTTCGAATGCAAAACAATATACCGTTTGGGACAGGAGGATACTGGAACTATCGTAAGTAAGGGATCGAGATCCCCTAAAGCCTGACAGATTTTTGAACTTTTAATTACTTCCTAAGTTATAATAATGTAATTTTCGTAAACCAAACTTAATTATTGTTTCAATTAAATTTACCGACTCCGCTTCTGAGGTATGAAAGGCGCTTGGAAGACCGCTGAAGACGAAACAATTATCTCCTGACGATCACGTCTAGAAGGGAAAAAAAATCTCATTAAAGAAAGTTTCGTGTATTTTTGAATATTTTTTCCCTTCATTAAAATGGCGGTGAAACTTCAGATAGAAAATATCAAGTAGCGTCAAATAAGATTTTGTTTTTATATTGTGATTTTGCTTTGTTTCAGCTCTCAGGATATAATTAATTGTTTTAGTTAAAATTCAATCTAAATCATCTAACCAAACGTATTCATAACAAGACCTAGGATTGCTTAAAATTGAAAAATTAACTCTTTGTTTTAAGCAATGAGTCTGATAGCTTTCAGGGCAAAAAAAGTCTTCGAGGAACAGCAATAGAATGTATTTTCATTTCACATTCTAATCCGTTTTTATTATATGTCGTATGTCAGTATTTTAGATAATGACAAATTTTATTGTTTGTCAAAAAGGCGAGTTTCAGTGAACGGGACGGTTTAACAAATAAAGTGGTTTCGGTCATAAATAAAAGTAGCTTTTTCAGAATAATTTAAACTCACAATATCCCTAACTATACTTATATACTCCCAAAAATACAATTTAGTTTATAATTCATGCTTTGCCCTAATGAAATAAATACGGCCTCCGTCTAAAGTTTAATAGGATTAAGAAAACCCTTAGGGATTAAATATCTTAATGTCTATGGTACAGTAATATGTCTGAAATGTTTTATATCTCATACGCGTGAAGAATGTTTTGGGAGATAGCTGGCATAATTTCATAATTCATGAACACCCTGCTGTGATATATGGTGGTTGTGGAATGACCTACGGAACAAATGCAGACATTTAATCTTTTATTATTTGTTAATATTATAAAAATATGTATTATTTAACATAAAATACAACAACGAATAGAAAATTTGTGTGTATACTTACGAAACTATTTGCCTTATTAGGTTTTTTTTCTTCAAAACCATAACCTTATGTTTTCTGTCTGTCATGGGACTGTTTGTCTGCAGCAATCGGAATTCCCTGTTTGGAGTATACAGGTATTTTGATTAAAGTTATCATGAAAACTACTCCCCAGTAAGTAATTAAGGCTTAGTAATTAAAAAATTACTTGCTCTATTAGTTAAGTATGTAAGCTTCTTTAAGTATCAATAATATTTTTAAACATTCCGTCGCGAAACAACTCTTGAGCAGTTGAGGGCAGTCAGAGGGTTTAATCGTTAGTTGGTAGGTAGTGCTAACATGACCTCTCGACCTCAAATTCGGATTTCATAATTAATAAATTCTAATTAATTCAAATAGCTATTCATTTATCATCTATTAGCAGTGTCAACTCGGACTAAATCCAGCCCTTTAAGAAAAATACTAAAAATCCAGCCTATCTATTATATTTTACAATATTTAAACTTCTTTATTGTGATGAAATTATAATCTGCCTTATTAGAAAATAAGTAATTGTGATAGATGTTCACATTCATACCATATTTACAATCTATAATATTATGTTAGCAGCTTTTATGCAACCCTTGTTTCGCTTGGACATGAAATTCGAACTGAAATAAAGTAAAGTAGTAAATGCAGCAAAATAATTTAAGGTAATTTCTTGTCTATTTATTCATCAATCGATTGGAAATGTCAAACGTGTAAATATAAAATTTTACCTAGTTGAGGAGTAGATATCATTGACTGAATCGTTTTTTTTTTTTCAAATTCAAGGCTTTATAAGCGGTAAAGAAAAACAAAACGATTTCTAAACGGTGTATAAATGAAGCAACGTGTACTAAAACAATCCGATATAATTTCCTTGGTTATATTAATATTCTAAAGAGCAAACACCTGTATTTACATATCTGCGTGTGAAAATCGATTTTTTCAAAACGTTTTCAAGTCTCTCCGAAAATTTTTTGTTCATTTTTACACCACGATTCACTTATTCAGACATCCTTAGGACTATGGAAGATATTGCAAACCAAACCGGTAGATTTTTCAAGATAACACTTGAGATAAAAAAAAACTCATTTATACAGAAAACATCCAATACTTAATTATATTAATAAGTCTTTCTATTTCTTTACATACCAAAAAATAATCGTAAAGTTCATTGAAAGTGGCTGCATAACGTATTTAAGCGCAATGTTGTTAAAATTAAAATTTTGAAATTTCAATGGTTGGCTAAGAAATAATTATAAATGACATGTTAGGAATGAAATCAACTTTTTTTTAAACGCGTTATTGTCGTGCTTTTGGGATCTGAGATTAAAAAACCGACCACGTTGCGTAATAAAAACGTGCTTACCCACTTACAGATACACAAACAAGGATTCCAAAAATGACACAACGTAGAAATTAGAGCGAGTTTAAAAGCATCGTGAGGTGCGTGGCTATGACCTTGCCATGCCAACTGGATGACGTCCGCCAACGCCCTTTTTGTCCTTGGTCAGTTTGTTTTTGTTGTGTAACATTTATCTTCACTTATCATTTATCTTTTATTGGTATGTATCCCTTAGTATTTATTTTTATAACATCATTCTTCAGAGAACTCGATATTTATGTTTGTTAAAATTAGTTTTCCAAAAATAATAGCTGAAGCCTCAGACAATATATCCTTCATTTACAATAATACAACAACCAACACTGGCATCCTTAGGATTACAATCCAGAAAAGAAATATTACGTTATTATCAAGAAGACAATTACATACAAAACAATAAATTTAATAAAGAATACGATGGACAAAATTTAAAAACCTGTGAATAATAATATCTTTAAATTTTTATTGATTCATAGTTTTACTTTATGCAAAAATAAGTTTTAAAAATAGTTAAGCAATGCAATCCAAATAAATGAATATCATGTAACATCAATAATTAAAGATATTTTCAAAAAAAAAAAATTTTAGCTCAATATATTAATTTTTATTGCTTCGTCCCAGTCATTCGTTGGTCGTTTTTGTTTTGTCTATGTGTTTTACGACACCAAAGCATAAAAGGTCTAAAGTATAATAAATAATTTGTCTCGGTTCTCAAAAGCTATTTCAGAACGGTGCGATTTTTTCTATTCAGTTAAGAGCCAGTAATGTAAAAAGCTCTTATGATCGCTTTAGAAAATAATTTCAATAGGCTTTGGTTTATATTTAAGTTATTCCAATTTTTTTCACTTACTCAAATCAGGAAAAATCAAGATTTTTCTATAAAAATCAAGACAAATATGAAACGTAATTAGGAAACTATCATATATTGGAGTCGCTGGAACACACCTGGACCATTAAACTTTATTATTAACTTGTTATGGGCTATATGTTGTTAAAAAGGCAAAGCCACGGCTCTTTGGGTCACGCAATCTTCTAATAAAATATTATCTAATGTCATAAAACAGTAATTATATATTTTAAATTGCATTAGCAATCAATATATATATTTATTTGGTTCAATACACTAGTATTGCACAGAAATTTTTAAACTAGGAAAAGAAAATGAATAATAATTTTGAAAGAAAAAAAAAATAATTTAGTGGTATTGATAAATTCTTGGATTGAGTCTTGCTGGCCTAGGTGGTAGGAGACAGCTCCTGAAGACGTTCATCGCAAGCTGATCTATACGAAGAGATATTACTCCCAATTCTAAATGGATTTGGCTATTCATGCTGAACCAGGGTGTGCCCAGCGCCAGGTGGAGTATTTAATCAATTACCATAAAAATCCGCGTATTTTCTCAGAGAGAGGAAAGTTGAAATTTTAGTTATATTTCGTGCTTCTTTGACACTGTCAACGTTACAAAACAACTTTTTCCGCGACCAATTAATACCGAGTTCCTCTCTGTGTATTTGTTTCTTATAATTTTTTTTTTTTAGCAAGGAAAAAACTGCTTGTAATTATCAAAATGAACCAAGCTAATAAGGTGCCCTTCTCACTGTCTTCAGAGTACCACCTGTGGGGTAAGCTCGTCCGTAAAAGTTGTTCTTGATTGATTTTTACTTGGTTTTTAGGGCGAAATACTCCAACATTGAGTAGGTGAAGGTAGCATCTATCTATCTACAAGTTACCCTAACCACTCCAGGAATGGCGCCTCCATTCATTAACTGTGCATAGTGTCCTCTGCGTAGAAATTACCTGCTTGTATCGCTTCAAATATTATCACCACTAAAAACATTTATATCAGAAGCCGTTTTTGATACATTCGAAATGACACAACTGCAATCACTTATACGTAGAATCTTGGTAAGTTTAAAGTATTCAACTATTCAATCGTAAACTATAATTGCACATATCCGTTTGATGAACTCCTGGAGGTTTATAAATTAAATTATTACATTCCGATTAAATTATTATTTATGAAATAGCAGCCGTTAATTAAGTTGTTACCTGAATGGTTCTTGATTCTTGTTTCATAAGGGGCAAGGCGATCGAACATTGATACCAGCTACCAGTACTTCACGTAACTTTTAACCGTTGGAGCTATAGGTAGTTTCTATAAAGAAAGAATGGTTTCATATTTGGGTTAAAAAAATTAAGGTCAAAGTAAAGAATTTTCGGGAAATATTTCGTCTTGTTACTATTGATGGAAGATATGTTCGGGGTTGGTGGTAGGAACAACTTAAGAAGTTTGCGCACACACCATCGATTGTTTGAAAAATAATCGATAGTACATAGCAATCGATTAATATATATTTAAAATGGCAAGGGTCTCCTCAATAAGTAAATACTGTCCAATTTACCTTTTCCATAAGTTTGTAATTTTTATTTCAAAGTGCTTTTGGGAGCTATACCGCCATTATCAAGTGGTGAAAAAACAAAGACTTTATCACTATTATGTATATATTTCAGTGTTCCTTTTTTTATCAACTCAACCATTTAAACCTTCATACAATGTTTATCAGCATTAATCTTATCTATTGATTATTTAAAACCGTGACCAAACACTGCGCAGACTTTTACAACTAGAAAATGTATTATACTACTCATTAACATTTAAGAAAGCTCTCATAGAAAAAAAAGAAAACAAAAACAAAGATTATTTACATATACATCCATCCACAAAGTCCCCCTCTATCTCTCCTCCCCACTCATCCTCTCCCACGATACCTGCTCACCATCAGCGCTCCTGATGGCAGCCTTCCGAAACTCCATCCAACAAAACGTCTAGTGGTTCATCCCGTTTTAATCATGTGAGATAATGAGACCTCGACACATCTCAATATATGCTAGTTATAATTTACTAAACTATTACATTTGACAACTCGTCCAAATTCTTTTTTCACATAAGCCCATAAGCTCTACTTAATACGTAAAAGCTGTGGCCTAAACAATTTGATTAAACTCCTCGCTGTACTTTGTACTGACAATCTTAAATAGTGGAAGATTTTGAGACAACTCAAATGAGCCATCCATAAATTGGTATTGGACACGGCCTTAAACTCAAATGCTGTTTCACGGTGACTACGACCGCAGGTGTGCTAATTCACAGGCAGGAAACATCTGATCACGAGATGCGCAACCTTCAAGCAGCTGATGTGCCGCGTGAGTGCACTTTACGTGGGTGAATTGCGAAGTGCACGGGATAACTGCAGCTGCGACCTGCCTATGACACTTAAAGTGTAATGTGCGTGACGCGGCTCTTGTGGGAATCGTCTTATGTACGTACCGCTTGGATTTCTGATCATCACGCGGTATCATAATTTATCAAAGTCGACTCAAGCATTAAAATCCAATGAAAATTGAAAAGTATTATTACATAAGACTTCTATATATGTAGAGATTCAATGATATTATTAACTTTGATATCTTTCTTTCAAGTCTTATTAATCATTTAAAAAAAAAAGTGGAACGCGGAGGTTTCCGCTGCTTAACTGCTTAAAGAAAGGTGGGGAGGATCCATCATACAAGATGAAGCCACTAATCCTATTTAGCAAAGTACCGATTGCCAATAGAGCCTAAAGGTCGATTGTCCAAATTATCTCGACATTGTACAATCGATTCATCGATTAACCATCGAACATCTGGGAGATATTAAAATGGAATTTCAGAAACCTTAATTGCAAACCACCTGCCTCACTCTTTTTCCATGTACTGGAGTACCTATTTTCATTTTATATATTAAGTGTATACATAGGTGTATATTAATGCCATACATAGGTATAGTTATAAAACAGATGGCGATATAAAAAGGAAAACACATATTTTATTATTAAAAATTTTAGTAAAAATTAGTTCAAAAGCAAATTCTAAATAGTGGCGTGAAAAAAAAAAACGAAATTCAAACACAGACACAGAAATTGAAAGTAAACAAGTAGAAATACGATATGGCAAGTATTCAAAATAATTTCACTTTTGTAACCAGAAGTTACTTATTGCAAAAAAAAAAACTGCATGTCAGCATTCAATGGAATGATACAGCTTCAAAGAAAATTCTCTCGAAATACTGTTCGATGTTTAGCCAATATACTAGTACGTTCAAATGTTATGGTATGTTCACTTGTTCCTCGATGTAGCGTTTGGCAGTAATTTGCCAGTTGCACTTCTCAGAATTTTTTCTGCTTATTTTCTGATCTCTAGCTTGTGGAAAAAAAGATTTCTTTTCGTCCGGGCCATCACTACTGTTTATACTGGAAGGGAAAACTTCGATTTTAGTGACTTAATAAGAACGGTCATACATTTTTTTTTCACGTAGTGCTTAATGTCGTTTTCGAGAGCCACTTGGGAATTATTTATTTTAATGAAAGGCCCTTTTTTCAAATGAGGATCCTGGATTGTTACTGCCTCTGGTATTGAACTTGCTTCATATTGGGCATGGCGATCAAAGATCTTTTTACCCTTGGAGCTAACGGTACTTTTTTTTAAAGATAGAATGGTTTTATATTTGTGCAAGGTGAACCAAATTAAAGTCAAAGTAAAGAAATTTCGAGGAATATTTCGTTTTGTTACTATTGGTGGAAGGGGTGTTGGGGGTTGGCGGGAGGAACCTCTTAAAACGTGCCATCGTTTGTTTTAAAAATAATCTTTAATGCATAACAATCGATTAATATACAGTTAAAATTGACAATAGGTCACGACAAAGTCGCTCTCCTGTCCAATACCATGTTGTCCAATTAAGCGTTTCCTCAAGTTTGTTTTTTATTTTAAAAGCGCTTTTGGGAGCTACACTGCCATTATCAAAGACAGAGACTTTATAACTATTTATTATTATAAACAACTTTATTATGTTTAAATTACAATCTGCCTTATTTAATACTTAATAGGCAATAAGTAATTCACATAAATGTTCTCATTCATACCATATTTACAATTCATCATTCACTCGCTCATTCATACAATATTTACAAACGGCCCAGAGGCTTCCTAAGTCCACATGGTTG
Organism: Acanthosoma haemorrhoidale; assembly: GCA_930367205.1. NCBI lineage: Eukaryota > Metazoa > Arthropoda > Insecta > Hemiptera > Acanthosomatidae > Acanthosoma > Acanthosoma haemorrhoidale. The sequence continues at coordinate 47,529,774 of OV884014.1, forward strand.
TTATCGCTGCTATGTTTTATATATGGTAGTTAAACTTTACTAAAGTATTACATTTAACAACTCGTCAAATTCAATCTTTTTTTATATAAGCCCATAAGCTTTTCTTGTTGAGTAAAAGCTAACGCCAAACAATTTGATTATGCTCTCCGCTGAACTTCGTACTAAAAATCTTAAATTTCTTAGTAGTTGAAAATTTCTTACTGCTGGTGACAACAGTGAAGGATGCTCCACGCGTCATTAAATCTACTTGTCCCTAGCTAAGTGTCTCTCAAGTGACATCACACGCTATATGTTTGATTATTATGTGTGAAAAATGTTCAACAGTTTTCTTCTAAGGATTAAATTTTTGTAATCAAAAGGGAATCATGATGTGATACCATCATGCATCATATTGGTTTTCGAGAATTGATTTTTCTCAGATAGAGATGTTAAGATGTCTGGTCAACTTGGTTATGGATCCCGCCTAGGAATCTACCACTTCATTTTCCCACATGTGGTAGGGGGTGGGATCACCCTTCGATTGCCTCATTCCTTGGGGCTTCCATCCCATTATTAATTTAGGGAACCTTCCTTCGACCATTCTGCTAACCTGACCAGTCTATTCCAACCTTTTACCTAATTTTTGGTTTGCAGCATTTCTTCTATTACCTTCATGATTTACGGAATGGTATATTTTTTTATTCTTATTGTGAATACTCTCTTCAACTGCACTTAAGTACATTCGCTTGAAGATTGATTGCATATTGCCACTCCTTGCTTATCAATCTAATCACTTTCCTGTCTGTAATTATTTGTACAAACTCTTGTTTAGTCTGTTCGTTCTGAGACTTAATATGATTATAATTATGATAATACTTTATTAGCAATGTATGATTCATATATTAATTAGCTATGGAGCCTTGCTATGGTTTCTCTGTTCTTGATCTCGTGTAAATCAATGTATGATAAGAAGTTTGGTACACACATTTAATATATTTCTTCAAGGAAACAAAAATTGATATCTCGTTTAAATTGTACAGTACAAAACTCTCAGCTCACGAAGTACATCATATGATTTAAAAATTTTAAAATATTTATTCAATTAGTTTTGAAATATTCCTCAATGCCATTGTTTAAATATCGCATAACTGCGAACAAAACCCGATACAATGATCTATCACATTAATCTCAATTAAAGTTATCTGTGGCAATTACATCGAAATAATGCCAATACAACAATTTTGTATAAGCGTGATTGAACACTCAAGGTGATTATTTAAAACGCAAGAAACAAACAATTTATCTTTTATTAATTACAATGCTTTGATGCAATTGGCTCAGTGACAGAAGAAAATGATTTAAAATCTGTGTTTGGCCCTGGTAAATGTGCTTAATCAGTTAGTATTCTGCTTATGAAAAAACCACCCCTTATTTAAGTAATTGAATAGCTATTGATTCTACAGTCTTATACATAACAATTGACATTATTTGAGAATCAAATTCAAAATTGTCTTAGTATCTAAAAAATGTTGAAAAAAGTTAATATAATACTTCATATTGTATTAATAAATTAGAAAACAATCGGATAAAAGATTTTACATCATATGTTAGCGCTAGTTAGTGGAGTTTAAAAATAATGGCATAAGACTTTCCTTCTCTCTACCGTCTGCATAACTTTTCGAGCGATCATCTTCAGAACTAAAATTAACACATCAATAATAATTACAAATATTTCAATTTTTTTAATATCGTTAAATTTCAATTACAGTCAAACAATAAAAATGTTGATTAAATAATTATCATAACAAATACAATATGATAACTAGATGATCGAAATTTTAGATTTATATTTTTAGAAAATTAAATAGTTAGTTTTGTAACATTCTAGACTAATATCAGAGCATCCTGAGGCAATAGATAATGTGTCATAAAAAATAAAAACGTAAATAAATTAATGCATCCATAAAAAAGTATTTTTTTGAATATTTCCTATCCAGAAACGAAGATGGTCTGATGTCAGACCGTAACGTTGTAACAAACAATTTATTAATAGAATATAGAAAGACACATGTTTAAATCATAGTAAACCTGCAGCCTTCATAATGGATTTGAAAAATTTAGCTCATATGCTGCCAAATGCAATATTAAAAAATTGTTAGATGAAAAAAAAAAAGGTCTTTAACTAGTACAGTATAATATTCTCAGGATTATTCTATATAAGTATAGTTCACATATTAGGCTTGTTGCCTGAGAGGAAACAATACCTGTCAAGCTATGAAACAACTGTCTCCCCTCAAAGATATAGGATATATTAAACTAAATATATTGTATTACTACCCGTCCCGATTTGACAAACACAATACAGCATATTCCATATTTTGAGAAGAATATGCTGAACACTAAGTTTTCCTCTCGTTCGTTTTGAACGTAATAATGGATATTGTCCCATTAGTCATTGGCTGCGAGCAGAACGCCAATAGACTGGCTAATTGCCAGAACCGAAGCATGTACTTGCTTACGCTCATTGTCAAGGAGTTAAAATTAGGAGGACTGTTTGGTATTCCCGGTAATTTCATGTCGTCTGAGGCTATTGTCATTCTTAGTATTCTCAGAAGAGTTTTAGGAAAACAAATTTCGTAGTATTATTTTTATTATCGTAAACTCAGAGTGACATCATTGGAACAAATGTTCAACATCTATCGCTCAATCACGTTTCCTAAAAATCATGACGATTTGCAACCGATTGAATGAGATATCATGTCCTTGCTCTGAGCAGTTAGGTTCCATTGCGAACAGTCATTGCTAGACTTAGACCAAAGAGAGCATAGTCCAGTATACCCGACTAGATATTGGAGAGTGGATTCGAGTCCCGATCTTATAAACACATTTATCTTTGTCTGGTAGTAATTAATAGTCACCCGTTCAATACTTTCGATAGGTATTAACTATTTTCAAACGTAATGGACACTCAATAAAATTCAAAATTTTTACTTAAAGGAAGACACGACTTTCAATCTGTCCTCACGTACGTATGTAAAGTATATTGCAGTAGTAAATCATCAGAAATTTTAAAGGAATTTAAAATTCCAATTCACTTACTTTTAACATCAAGAGATGTGATTAAATATTAAATACTATGATTTTTCACAACGGTTAATGATACTTTAAGAAGCAAATTATAAATTGCGTAATAAATAAGGTAAGAGATGGTTTAATGAAGTTTTTTTTTTATTCAAACACTTAAGCTATTTACAATTTTTTTTGCTTTCAGAAAAAATTTTCAGTTGCTGATACATTAAAAAAATAAATTAATAGTTTAGTGGTAAAAAATAACAAATAGTTTTTTTACAATAACTGCCCAAACTCTGACATTTCTTGGTATTGTTCCTCCACTTTACACTTCTTATTTTTTGTTATGTATATTTCTGATCATAAAACTACTTTATAATGATAAAACTACAATCTGTCTCATTGGGCAATAAGTAATTGTGATAGATGTTTTTATTCATACCATATTTACAATTTTAATTCATTCGCTCTTTGATACGTATTTAGAAACAGCCGAGAGATCTCGCAAATCCACATGGTTGCCTCCTCCCTCGCATGCGAAAGAGTCTTAGGAAGACCCCCACGCTCCTCCGACACACGCGTCACCGATTACGAGCCAGTGGAGGCTGACGAAGAGCGCGAGTGCCACATACGCTCAGGACATGATTGGAGAAATTGGCTATTGCCAGGACTCCACTGTTACGCATTTATAGATCAGGAGGCCAATTCCGTTTTAGTCTCCGAGGAGGATTATAGAGATGAGTGCTACAGTGCTAGGGGATTAGAGTGGTTGGATAGGTTACTGTGGAATTTCATGAACTGGAAGGGATGAGTTCGAGAATGTAAGGTATATTAAGATCATTGTGAAGGGTTTTGTTGCTGACGTAATAAGGGGCATTTACTATTGTTCTCAGGACTTTTGATTGAAAGGATTGGATACGTTTGATGTTCAACTTTTTTGCTATCCCCCATAGCTCTATTCCGTATGTCCAGATCTTACGTCTAGATCTCTCACTGAGAGTCTAAGAGTGCTCAGGCGACGATTGTCTGAAGAGGAAGGTGCCCTACTTTATTGGGCTTTAGTTATCTATGGCGTATCTGGTGACGTCGCTGATAAAGGAGCGTGGGGGACTTCCCAAGACCTCACTTCCTCTTTTGCATTCGAGCGATGTGACTACGATGTAGATTTTGGAGATCTCTGAGTTGTTTGTAAATACTGTATAAACGAGCGAGCGAATGAAGAGCTGTAAATATTATATGAATTGAAATTGATCACATTTACTTATTGCCCGATAAAACAAGGGAATTGTAATTTTATCCCAATAAAGATTGTTATTTTTGAACTGTAAATAATTAACCTGAGAAATTTACGCATATTTGTTTCAAACTAACTTTTTATTCATATTATTTATCAACCTTCATTACTTTAACACCAGTTTGAGAAGGGATTCCAACATTTGAATATCTTTTTTTTTAATCATTTTGCTTGCCTAGTAAATGTAACCGAAATACAATGCATAGTTTGATTAAGTAAAGAGCCATAAATTTTGGATTTTATGAACGAAATTGCCCTAACATCCAATGTTGAGTAGAGAACGTTAGGGATATTGTTGACAGAAATTTCCAAATCTTGAAAGTTTTGGAAATCCAAAAGAAATTTCCAATCTTCGAAACATCATACAAAATAAAATCGTTTCTGCGTGAACCATTGTTTTCAACAATAAATATGACACAGTTAAAGTACAAATATCGACCAAGATGAACATATCGATGATTGCTTACAAGCGTCATACTGTTACCCAACGAAATGCAATGACAAAAATCACATTGTCTTTTAGAGTGATATTTTTATTATGAATTTACCCTGTAAACTATTATATGTATTATTAAATATTTTTTTGTTTTACATAAGAATATACAAAATAATTTTTATACATTAAAATTATATTTTTGGAATTAAATACCTTTGTATATTATGTGTATAATTAACTGGGTCCAACTATAAGTTTATTTTAAATTAAGTAAACCAAAAAATTACAAAAATTAACTGATGCCCGCCGCACGACCGATATTTAGAATGCACTCTCAGCTACACCAAAGTTAGGGTATCAGGAGAACAGAATGCATGAAAAAAACTTACGAAATAATAATAAAAAATATATTAAAACAGTTATAATAAACCTACCAAGAAACTGACAATATTAGCTCACCTAGTCGACAGAGGTTTTCTGTGATGTCGGTACACTTGTAGAACGTTCTCGTTCAGTGAAGACATCCATCATCTAAAGTTGAAGACTACAGGGGGTCTCACCCCCATTTCTCCTCCCCCACTCACTATCCTCTAATCCTATTGTATAACATTTTCCCTCTTCTCAGGTGAGATTTTTCTCAACCTTGTTAAGCTTGTGAAGGTTCACGCAGTGTGAGGAACCCGGAACAAATGAGTTGTTTAAACGTTATTTATTTCACCTCATAAACTTTTTTAATTCCTTTTTTTATTCGATTACAATCAATGCGGTCTTTCTTCTTACAAGACAGTATAGGTAAATTAATAAAAACATTAATTATTAACAAATATTTTCCTATCATATTGAGATTGATCAAATTAAATATCTCATATTAATATATTACAATTGCCATAAAATCGTGTTGAAGTATGTGCATCAATGCATCATGTTAATTGTATAATGAATTACGTTTGACTTCATTTTTTTTTAAACCTCATATAATAACTTTAATAATTAACTTCATATAATTTTAAACCTCTACAAAATATAAAATATTTTTTATAAATCCGACCAATTGTGAACTACCACATAAATCTAAAATCCTTTTTTAATTTGTAGAAATAAATCCAGGACAATTTTAGAATTTATTCGAAAGTCCTATCGATATCCCGATATTATCGATAGTTTATAATCATTTCAAAGAGAAAAACATTATTTTACAAGGGAATTAGGGATAACTAAACAAATATGACGGGTATCATAATATGCTATTAATAAATAATTTAGTACCAACTTTTTTAATTGTTTGTTAGTATTTTAAGTAAGATGAAAAGGTGCAATCAAAGCCAAGCAATGTGAAATTTAATTTTTTCGGAAAAAAAAACAAAACCTTTTGCTAAAAATACATTCAGAAAAACATTTCGTTAAGAACACCGTTGTGGCAAATCTTCCTCATTTGTCTTGCCTTCATCAGACTATCACAGATATTTGATCTTTTTGTACTAGTTTTAAATTAACCAATGCGCAACGTAAACATGGCATTCAAATTCCGAGTTATTATCCCACACGAAAAAAATCCAAGCACCTGATTTGGAAGGCATGCCTTATTTAATGGAGTGTGTTTGATCAAAATGCACGAAAAACTACAAAACAAGGAATGTCTCTTGCTATTATGATTGAATTACAAAAATGAATACGTACGTATAAAATCTTCTGGCAATTGTCCTGTGAATGAAACCAGTGAAAAGAGAAATACAAATAGACCGAGTGGCTATCGATGGACCTATCGATAGCTAAAAAAATATCGATATATTGGCAGCAATATTGCCAACGGTCCAGTAAGCTACAATTTGCTAGCTTTACTACACTTACTAGCCTCCGACTATAACAAATTCCCATAAAAATGCAGCTAGAATAACAGAAATTATATTCAATTAACATGACGTTTTTCTGGCCAGGAATATTTATTTTGATTTTTTTAATTGAATGACAAAGCATGCATGTTGTATGTATTGTTTGTATATATATTTTGTATGTACTATTTTTCTATGCGCTTCTTATCTGCTCTCATTCTAAAAGTTCTAGTTATATCATATTTTAAGTGGATACATTTTTGGCTGGGTACACATAAGTGCACTCCCACTTGTACATGTACAGAACAAGAGGACAAAGCAGAGGGGCTGAGGTCAGACACAATCGTTAACGAGGGTCAGCAGCAGAACATACAACTGGAGAGCCTCTTGAGCCATGTCCATGTCATTCAGATTCACCGAATGACAGACTGGGAATCCTGGAACATGCGTGTTCCACTAACGGAAAGCTGCTACGTGGGCACGTGCGAGAGAGGAACTCGACTCATTCACAGGAACAGCACCGGGTCCAGCTTCATTAATGAACTCTTGTGTCGGTTGTCCGCCACGCGTTGTTGACGCTCCTGGGGATTAAGCCATGCACGTCTCTACCAAAGCATTCGTCTAGAGTAAGCAATATACTAAAGGCTCAAATATGTCGTCAATAACCACATAGTCAGACAACAGTTTAATGAAGTGGGTTTATTGAAAAATTTTCTGGCAATTGTCCTGTGAATGAAACCAGTGAAAAGAAAAATACAGATAGTTCGAGTGGCTATCGATGGACCTATCGATAGCTAAAAAATATCGATATATCGACAGAAATATTGACAACGGTCCAGTAAGCTACAATTTGCTAGCCTTACTGGCTAGTTTGACTTTTACAGGAACATCTTCGACAAACTATACCGTCATTTTCAACCTGTGTGAACAACCATGAGGCAGATAGATACTGGCTGGGAAATTAAGACGTTCCAGTCAAGGAGAATTTGTCCCGCAACAGATGAAGATGAAGGCATTTTATTTCTTTATAAAATCAGAATGTTCCCACATTACCTTTACCCTCCGCCGCAAGTTCAGTCCACTATTTAATTTTTTATTTTTTTCAAGACAGTGGGGTATTTAGACTTCCATCTCGACAAAAGGCTGACATAGAGCCCACACACTAGGCTAAAAAGACAAGAACTAAACAGACGCTTTGGACAACTGTTAAGACTACTTCAAAGGACATCCCATCTCTCAATAGAAAATAAATTACTAATCTTCGAAGTTATACTTAAGCCAATCTGGACATACGGAATAGAGCTAGGGGGGTGGCAAACAAGCTGAACATCAAACATATCCAATACTTTCAATAAAAAGTCCTGAGAACAATAGTTAATGTCCCTTACTACGTCAGAAACAAAGCCTTTCATAACGATGTTAATATACCCTACATTCTTGAACACATCCCTTCTAAGTTCATAAAATTCCATAGTAACCTATCCAACCACCCTAATCACCTAACAGATTTCGCTGCACCACACATCCCTATAATCCTACTTGGAGACTAAAGCGGCACTTGCTATGTGACCCACTACGTAAAAAGTTTCCGACCTATCTAAGCTTTTATTTCACTAGCTTTTATTTATTTTATTATCATCTTCATGTTGAGGTCGGAAACTTTTCAGACCACCTGTGTATTAATGCGTAACAGGGGTGTTCTGGCAATGGCCAGTTTCTCAAATCATGTCCTGAGTGTATGTGGCTCTTGCGCTCTTCGTCAGCCTCCACTGGCTCGTATCCGGCGACGCGGCTGACGCAAGAGCGTGGGGGACTTCCCTAGACTCATGGCATATTCTTCGTGAACCATGATTATGAATATTGTCAATACCATTATTCTTCCTAATGTCTCTAAGAAACTTCAGAACTTTGTGGAAGAATGTAATGAAAGCACTTACTATCAACACGACCAAAAGCAAGTTCATGCCAAAAATTGATCATTGAGGGATGTAGAAAATTACTAGTATTTCCTTGCGGAATAATCGACCAGGAGGTAACGTAGTTACTGCACTATATATATAGGAGTGCATGTACTTCTATCCACAGTACTAACTGGGAATTTAGAATGACCTTATAAGTAAAGTGGTACACCTGGGTTTTGATCCTTATTGTTGTCTATTTCCAATTGGAAGATAAGTAAATGGCTTTTATCGACGTGCCGGGGAATCCCCGGTCTATGAGCTCATCGAGTCCTGACCGCTAGACGACACACCCACAAATAGTAGTGAACCCAACAGTACGTTCTAGGAAGACGCTACTCACCTATGGCACGGCCGACGTGTTCCAGGTTCTGAACCAGACTGGCTGTCTCCCCCACTCACCTTTTCCTGCCGTCTTTCTAAACAGCTCGTGGAGTCTGCTCATTTACGACATAACCTATATTTCGAAATGTTTTCGGTAAGATTTTCCAGACGAAACCGCTCGAAGGAAAAATCTTCTGTAGAGGTCAAGGTTGAAAATCTATTTTTATCTTGGAAATAAAAACAAAATCATGAAGGTCCGCGACTAAACATCTTCTCCGAAGCTTATATTTTATGAATTAGAAAATAGCTTAGGTTTATTAAATGCTTCGTGTCCTTCAGCTGTTCTGGGATAAAATCCAAAGACATACATTTTTAGAGAATGGTTTTTTTAACGTTGTACCGTTTAGACAATGTGTTTAATACACATCAACTCTTTTCCATCATAATGAAAAATACTGGCGGATTGTGGGATGATACAATCATAAAACAGTTTTATTGAATTTCCACAGCTTATAACTTTTTCTTTAATTTAATAGCGCTTTTGTCAGTTCTAAGCTGTTCAGCTCCTTACCATCTGGACAAAGCCAGTCGTAAAGTGAAGAGCGTGGATGTAACAACCTTAGTTAAAGGATACAGAAATATACTCATGTTTAGATGAGGTATATATCCTAAATAACCAATATAGCAGTGATTTAAGCAGGTTTTATAATTTTTTGAGAACTTGTTGACAAATATTTATGGTTTTCTACTTTCTTTCAGCAGCCTATATTGCTTATAATTTAATAAATTGAACTTGTGACGGAGGTTAAAGGCAATGAAGATATGTTTTTCTTCATTAAAATTCATCCGTCATTGGTTGCACCAATGCTCAGTCTAGTTCAAATGTCTTTAAAGATTACATCCCGATTCAGGATCTGGGTGAGAAGGCATGGCTGCTGTGTCGTCAGCAAAAGTTTGCTAAAATGTATAGGTTATATGATAGGACTCAGAACAGAACCCTTTAGAACTCCCTAGAGATATTTATTACTGTAGATATAGTTTTCAAATTATGTAATAAATTTTCCACCTTTCCACATTATGGTGTATTTTCACTCAGATCGTTTTTGACAGCTCTAAGCTTTCGTATAGAGTAGCTAAAATGAAAAGTCACATGATAAAACCTCGATTTTGTATATGGAGACATTATTAAAAGCAACAATGAATACAATCAATAAGTAAAATATATTGAAAGTATTAGCAGTGATGAATTTAACTTATGCCGTAATGATCCATCCATTTTAATACATTTAAAAAAAAAAAAAATTTGACGCAAGTAATAAACAATGAAAAAACTTTTAGATTCGAGTTATTTTTATCCTTTTTTTGGGCAGTCTTCTGTACTCAAATTTGGTTATTGATATTGTGTAAGTATGGTACTCGTTAGTATCGTCTATAGCAACTGCAGATGACAGCTTAGAGCTATCGAAAACGTTATTGGGAAATAAATACCATACTGTGGAAATGCGGAAGATTTATTATTTAACTTATTTAGTTCTCAATATATTTTATTGTTTAAAAAATTTAATCATGATCCCAGAGGTATCTCGATGAAATGGGATGTTGAAACTCTAAGATCCCTGCCCTAATTTAAGGGGGCAATTTATCTTGTGTGTGTGATATCTTAGTTCTCTAATTTCTATACTATTCATAATATTTTTGATATTTTAACATTTATAATATATATCTCAATATATAAAATATAGTGTTCTGATATTTGATACATTTTAAAGGTTGAATGTAATTATAGACCGTAGAAGTTTTTTCAATATTTTAGATTGAAAGATTATTATGTGAATTATTGTTTTAAGGAATTTACAATTTATACTTGGTTAGTTTCTTAATTTTTATATTTTGTATTTGGGTATTTTAACATTAATAATCTTTGTATTTTAGCATTCTGAAATTTGATACATTTTTTTATGCAGTAAAACAAATAATGCCTATATCCAAATAGTTTACACACTCTACAATCTTATATGGATTAAACACTCTCTGGAGTGATCCATCTATGAGTAATCATTGGACTAGCGTATTTTTTTTATAGGTTGTTTTTTTTATCATACTTCAACGACATAGTTGGTTATAAAATCATTTCCTCCGTTTTTGCCCAGGTCGGGGGGTTACTGTCCTCACTGGCCACGTCCGTTGCCGTAAATAACTGTGTGCCCTTGAAGGAGATCAGGTGTTTTACATTCTCCCACTGGCCCGGATCTGAGGTTCACTGATCCCAGTTAATGTGTAAACCTTTACTGAGTACGCTAGATGCTAATGCAGGATCTAACAGCAGACGAAATTTGCCTGATAAGGATCATGTATAATTGAGAGCATGTCTGCTTCTGCCAGTGTCGGAAGTAGAGCTTTGCTAAAAGAAAAGTGGATAAAAAACTTTCTGTTACATTTTGGCAAAAAATGTCTGCAGAGAAGGAAAATGTCAAATATAATACTTTTCAGTAAAAAATAAGTTCCAGGAAAATGTTGATGAAATGTCCTCTCTCATCCTTCTCCCCTCTACTCGATCTAACTGCAGATATGTGACACAGAATCTTGTTCAAGTCACCGATAGGGAAAATTATTGACGTGATCCGATGATATTCAAAAACTTAACTTGGTTGACTATGTACATAGTAAAATGAGGGTATTTTACCAAGTGAATAACAGTAAGAAAATGAGCCCCCCCTCCATTGAAAGGAGAACATTTAGTTATACCAGATAGATTATTTATGGCTTACTTAATTAGTGAAAACCTTAACAATAGATAACCACATCTATACATTACAAAACTTATAATGATTACATAAATTTTGAGAAAAAAATTGACAGTAAATATACGTATGTAGTATTTAGTTAATGTTTATATAATTTTCTCTTGGTGGGAAAAAATCCTAAACATTTTCGATTGCCAAGAACTTTAACCGAGAATATTACAAAGGTTCATGAAGGTGAGGTGGAACCTAATATCTGATGCTGTTGAAAAAAAATACCCTTTATTATAAAATATCATGGACTATTGTAGATTTTTATAGTGTAATGACTATAGTACTCCTGACTTTAGTAGTCATTTATAGCAGAAAAATCTTCAAATGAGTTGACACTCAAACATTTAATAATATGAAAAGTATGAAGCAAAAGCAAAAGTAGTGGGAAAGCATTGACAGCAAGAATCCCGTTGTTAAACCAAACTAAATCCTGATATATTTTTTTTTTTTCGATTGAATTAATTTAGACATTTATACTCTCTATAAGTTCAATGAAGATCTTTGTTTGAAAAATTACAATTTATACGGTTCCTTGTACAGGATACAATTGGGATGTAAGGATTCATTCATACTTTAGTAAAATTCACATTCATACAATAAGTACACATTCAGCCAGGAGCCCCCCCCCCCATGGCAAGCTGGTGGAAGGGCCGGAAGCAGTGGACTCCTCCAATGTGGCGAAGACTAGAGAGGAGGCAAAAGAGCCACAGACGCTCAGGGCAAGTGTAGTGATGGTAGCCAATTTTAGGTCATCATGGCTTTTATATTTACAATAGACCACAAGGCACTATCGTCTATAAAGAAATATAATCAAAACAAGTATGAAAAATACCCAGAACCAAACAACCAGTATGCAAAAATTAATTATTTTTGAAAACCTATCCTTTCCAATCACTACATATTCCTCCGTTTTACATACGCATCGATTTTAAAATGAACAATAGGTTATCTAGAATAATAATTATGAGATTGGATTCCTGGTAGATAGCAGAAAGAGAATCGCGTGGAAGTGTCTCTGGAAATCCTTGCTATAATAATTTAACACTCATTCATTAATATCATCATGATAAGATAGAACTGACGTTTTCAATTAGAACAAAATATATGGCTGTATAACTCACTATGCTTTCTTTCTACTTTCTCTAATAACTAACTGAATAATTGCTGATAATTATAATTTACGAAGGTGGAGTTTCAGTTCGAAGCAATTTCCTTCAATTAAACGGTTTATATTCCATAACTTATCGTTGGTGTTACTGCTTTCGTAATGTATTATATTTGTTATTCATTCTAATAATTACGAGTTCTTGCTTGTATTAGACAATTATTGAACAATTAAATCAACATTTGGTCGTAGTCACGCAAACATTACTGCTTAGGTGTAGAACTGTTCCACAAACTTCAATAATTTCCCGGATCGACGTATGCGTGGTAACAATTACTACTGGATTAGATACAGGTGCATCTAACTAGTGAGAAATATTTAGCATGTAGAGAACATAACTTACACAACTTGCTTCAATGACTGCAGAGAATTAGGCCAAATCATAGAACAAAGCCTACTCCGTCATTATTTCCGGTATATATCTTCCGCCTGCGACTTCGTTTCCAAGGATACGTCATATAGCATTTAATTCATGTTTATTGTAATGAAGTGTAATTCGAGTCATATGATTTTCGAAAGTCAGTTAATTATGGAAATCAAATCATATAAAAAGATAAAATTACAATCTGCCTTAATTGGCAATAAGTGATTGTATTCAATGTTCTCATTCATAACATATTTACAATTCTTCATTCACTCGCTCATTCATAATAGAGTAATGTAATACAGTAGTACAAACAGCCCAGAAACCTCCAAAATCTGTATGATTGTCACCCCCCTCGCATGTGAAAAAGGAAGCTTCTTGGGAAGTCTTCCATCAGCCGCGTCACCGGATGCAAGCCAATGGAGGCTGACCAAGAACGCGAGCGCCACAGACGCTCAGGACATTATTGGAGAAACTGGCCATTGCCAGGAATCCCACTGTCACGTATTTATAGCAGGTCACGAGGCCACTGCCGCTTTGGTCACCGAGGAGGATTATAGGAATGAGTTTCACAGGGCAATTAATGACTGTGCTAGGGTAAGTATGTCGAAAATTAAAATGATTTTCTATGTCTGATGATCTAATATTGAATTTGCTTCAACTAACAGGAGGTGTAATGCGTTAAATTTATTTAATAGAATCAATATCTCTTCCATTTACCCTTTTGATTGCCCAATTAGGCTATTAGAATGATTTGTACCTGTAAACTGGCAAATGCCGTCGCACGCGCCCTCTTCAAACCGTTGTTTGGTGCCAACTCGCTGCGTTCTATTGAATCATCACTCAGATCTGAAACAGGTTTGAAGAAACAGCGGGATCGGCGCTTAAGGAGTTTGGATAATGATTCGGATCCCGTTATAATTTTTGCATTCAAATGGCTAATGTTCACGTATCGCTCGCTACTCGATGTCATCGACCTCGAAATCATTTTGCTACCGCGCTAATTTGAATGTTTCTCCGAAAATGAGTAGAGCACATCCTTCCTCGGGGAAACTGCTATAATAAGACGATAAATAGTTTGTGAGTCGTAGGATGAGGCATCGACATAGTATTTTCCCGGAACAGTGGGTGGATTTCCCTGCATGATAATCGAACAACAGGGTGTAGCTGTCTGTCTGCATCGCCCAAGCGTCGTGGCACTCGGAAGATCAAACGGACGATAAGTTCATATGTAACTCATCGGGAATGAGTTAGGATGTCAAAGATCAGACGTTCGTGGTCTGGGTAATAACGTCGTGTTTGATCGATAGCTTCGTTGTTTGCATTAGTGTTTGATCAATCGTACATCTGAGGAGTGACGTGATGCCTCTTATCCTACTGCGATTAATAATATTCGACAACAATATGTATGGCATTTTTTTTTAAGCCATTACTGCTCATTCGTCTTGTGTACAAACTACCATTGCCAAACTAAATTTATTTACTAGAGGTAGGTTCATACAAGTTAGATATAAGTGTTTATCATAGAGCGTTTTCTGTGATCTCTAATATGAAGCGTCTAATCCTATTTTTACTACCAACCCCCTTGCTTCTTAAACACCCCTCTATCAATTGATTACTATAGGTAGGAGATTACGCTAGATCTTCAGGTTTATTGTGTTAATTCTGTGGCATAGTTTAATTTCATATTGCAAAATTACTTCTCAACTATCCCGAATACACAGCTGAAGTAATTTGACGTTTTTCTACGTATTTCACCTCGTGTAATAAAGCTGATCTTCAACCACTACATCATGCAAGAGTCTTTCAACTGATATTGAATGATTTAATAATTCGCTTATCGAGTTATCAGACCAATTTTAAGTTTCAGGTAAAAATATGTTAATTTTGATTATTTCAGATAGTTAGTACCCGTAAATGATACATTTGTTTATTAATAAGTATTTTTGTTCATGCCATATCTTTGTTCCTTATGCCAATTTTGTTTATATTTTGTTAATTTTAATGTGCATCCAATGACAATAAATATCTAACATCCCAATGCCCACTGTTGTGTGAATTGCTTTATATCAAGCTCACATCACACTATTTTAATATATTCTAAACATAAAGTAAGCATAACAGTCAGTCGTGCGTGAAGTATCACATAGGATACTTAAGTTATGAGATTCGGGAAATTGTCTAATAAAATTTTAAATAGATTCACTTGAAGCGGAATTTTTTAGGGACCTACGATTTACGGCTACAAGCGAAGATTCATATTTCTCGGTAACACGAGGGCAAAAAAGTGCACAGTTTTCGATCAACGACTTTTAATGATTATTGTGTTCTATAGAATACCATGCAAAAAGTGCTACATGATAATAATAGCCACACAATAAACTGCGATGGGAACTGGTGCCAGATCCCATTAATGAATCGAGGGAAGAAACTGAACACAACAAATCATCTTAAATTGACATTATGTTGGTCGTCGAACGCTTATGCTAAGCTGAATCAGAAGAAAAACAAAGAGGAACAAATTTAACGCCAGCTAAATTTACAATAGAGAAAAAAAATACAAGCATGAAAATATAATATAATAAGTAAATTGTTCTCAAACGTCGGTCTGGATGGTGAAGAGGTGTTGGAATATAAGGTTCGTATGGATGAAGGATGGTGGGTATTAGGAGGAAGAGAATTCCAGAGGGTAGTGGTGCTAGCGAGGAAGGAACTATCATATGCTGCCGTTTTGTGGGCAGGAGTATACATGCCAGAGACGGGATCTTGTGTTCTGCTGTACGGCGCACCGCTTTTTCGTTATCTGACGTATACGATAGCTCGGCGACTCCAACAATTCCAAAACGGTATACTAATGAAAGTGGTCAGAGGTACTTAATTCGAGCAGCGGAGCAACAGTGAGCTTCACGAGATCTTTGAGCTGCCTACGGTGGATGAATTCATCCAACTTGTATGCAGTACTTGACAAACCCGGTGTTTAACACTATAACCCCCACTCCGTTACCCCATCGATGACAGGACGCTGTCGCGGCTGGAACGCTTTAGTCTTAGGTTCTAGGTGTAGGTTTTAGTGTTAGTGTTTTCCACGGTTGCAAGCTGAAGGTGAGCCTCATCACCTAGTGAATGTATGTGTATTGGACTTATTAACAACAATCTGAAAGTATTATATTTTATGCACTCCTTCGAATGCATCTACGAATGCAGCACGAGGAGACAGCTGTAATTCTAAATTTATTTATTTATTTTTGTAATTGTAAATATATTATCAATAAAGATGTTTTGAAAGAAAAAAAAAAAAAAAATTGTGTTCCTGGAGTACACTGAGAATTGGAACTATAAAGTATTGGGTATATAAGGAGGGTGATGAAAACTGAAGTTTTGGAAAAGGAATGAGCCAAAGAATTAGTTGGTTTACAATAAAATAAACTATTTTGTGGGCTGATGTTGTTATTGATGAATATGAGCTCATTCTGCAAACGGCTCACAACCATATAAAACGTAAGTTTACATCTCTAGGACAAAATAGGGAATAGGACTGTGAACAAATATCACAGTTTGAGATTTCAATCTTCGGGTGGCTAAAGAAATGAGTAATTCGTGATCTACAGAGTAAAAACGAAAAAATGTCAATAAGTATTTATTTACAAAAAGTTGAAATAATAATAAAGTTAAAGAAAGTTATTCGGATTTAAAAATGAAAACATTTCTGTTACTTTTCATTAAAACTTGACGGCCAATGTGTGTTTTTATTTCTGAAGTTGCACAAGTAACGAACTTTGAAACTTCAACTTCGCTATCTATTTAAAGTTTTTCAAAGCCTCATATTCAGATTAAATTCCACCGAACGCGTTTCTTCGTATGAATATATTTTCCAATTGAAATGTGGAGACTACTAGTTCTGTCATCTGCGTGAGTTACATTATTTAATTTTACTTTTTTATTATTATTTAAGATTAAGTTGTTTTCATGTTGTTGGGTCATAAAATGGAACCTTTTTAATTTCATGTTTATAGGTTGAATAGGAAGACTTAATCACCACGACGACATACAGACATACTGATAGATTGGCACAAGATGAATACATGAGATTCTGGCAGAAAAAAATTGTCGAAAGAATCGTTTCATTCATTCAATAGGTCAATCAATAAAGTACTATAGCATTTCTATGTTTGGTCTATTCTATGCAATCAAAAGAGGAATACTGATGAATTTTCTTAACATCACCATTGAATAATCTTGGGTTGATTAAAGACCACTCTTTGTAGTTTATATTTCTTATGTATAGTTGTTATGCCGTAAAAGTGAACAAATTGGCTGAAAGTAATTTATTTGTCCCTTTATGAGTTAAAATAACTATTTTATCGAATAATTTCCTATTTGACGGGCATTATTCTTTTAACCCTACATCCTGACCATTGTGAATTTCCTGTCAAAACTACAGGAAAGAAATTTGGCATGAAGGCTACGTTTGAGGACCATATGACATGAGATATACATCCAACTCTAGTAATAATGATTTCCTGACATAATTTAAGTAATTATTTTGTTTGAAATTTCACCAGTTGAAATCGCAACCGGCAAACGAGGCGACTGATTCGAGAAACTAATTAGCCTGGGGATAATTAGCTATACGTTTGAGTTTTAAGTGGACTGTAATTATTTGAGAGTCTCCTTAGAGAAATGACAATTTCAAATGTAAACACAGTAATGTAAATTCCTACCTGCTGCAATGTGACGACAGCGTGCGAATCTCCCTTCTTGAACTCCGACAACCTAGAGATCCGGGCCCAAACTCCAGATTTATCGAAGTCCCGATTCATCCAATAGGTGTCTGCGTTCAATCTGAAATGTCGCTTCTCCAAGACTTCGTAATCGTGAATTGAATAATGACAAAAATAAAAAATAATGGCGTTGAGAATACGCTTGAAAAACAGTGTGAAAAAATGACAACTGTTGAAGACAAAAAAGGACGCTATAATGAACATGAAGCTACCAGTCGAGTGTCAAAAGTGGGGGGAAAAACTCTGATCGAGCCGGCAGGCAGCGCCAGCGTCTGTGATTCACTGAAATACCGAATGGTTTCGGGTAATTACTTATTGAATAGCAAATTCAAATTAAAATGAAATTAATTTTACGCAAATGGCGTAAACATACCGCCCACCAAATTAGAGCAACTAATTTCCGGGTTAAATGAGAGCTAACACAAATGAAATAGCATGATTTACTTGAGAGTTTATGTACATGATTGAGGAAACAAGGAATAATGAGAATGGAAACGTTAAAGAGGAAAAGGTAAAGAAAAGAGAAAAAAAAATAAAATAAAATAAAAATAAATAAATAAATGAATGACAACTGTGAAACTTAGGCCTGAGAGTCAAGGGGGACAAGCCGATTGACGGGCCGAACGAATGAACCAGATGGGTTGCGTATGGTGACAACCCGTGTCACGCCATCAGCGCCGGGGTGAAGGGATTCTACCCGAGCCATGGGCCAATGAAGAGGAGAAGTTGAGATTCCCTTGATGAAAACAACATCGCCAACAGAAATTTCCTTGGAATGACGATTCCATTTATGGCGTTGCATGAGGGTGTTGAGATATTCGTGAGACAAGCGATCCCAAAATTGTCGGGAGATCTGCGTGATAGCTTTCCATCTTTGGGTGAGTGAACATGATGGCGATGGGGGCATTTCTGGACGGGCTAATAAAGGAGCACCGATTAAGAAATGTCCAGGGCTGAGGTAATCGGATGCCTCGAG
The DNA here is from genome assembly GCA_930367205.1 of Acanthosoma haemorrhoidale. NCBI lineage: Eukaryota > Metazoa > Arthropoda > Insecta > Hemiptera > Acanthosomatidae > Acanthosoma > Acanthosoma haemorrhoidale. The sequence goes on from OV884014.1 coordinate 47,548,744, forward strand.
AGGATCTGATGAAAGAGGGCACAAAGGTCGGCTGTTAAGGATGGCTTCAATACGAGCAAAGAAGGTAAAATATTCTTCGGAAGTGAAGCAAGTATCTGCAGTGATACGGCTTAGAATGGTTTTGACGGACTTGACACCTGCTTCCCAAATACCGCCGAAGTTTGGAGCAGAGGGAGGGTTAAAATGCCACTGAATGCCTTGGGAACTGAGGTGCGAAGTGATTTCGGATGAATGATCGCGCATGAATACTGAAGCTTCATTTAAGACGCGGTTGGCGCCAATAAAATTGGTTCCTCGGTCAGACAAAATGGATTGAGGTAGACCGCGACGTGCTATGAAACGATCTAAGGCCGAGAGAAACGCAAAGGTGGATAGCTCGGAGGAGAACTCCAGATGCAATGCCTTGGTGGTCAGACACACGAAAAGGCATAAATAACCTTTGGTAATGGGGGCCTTACGCAGTCGAGAAGACTTGACGTTGAAAGGGCCAGCATAATCGACGCCCGTGTTGATAAAGGGACGGCCTGGTGTCAGGCGGACCGACGGAAGATCTGACATCAATGGTTGAGGCGAACGCGCTCTGAACAATTTACATGTGCGGCATGATGAAATTACCGAACGAATCAAACTGCGCAAAGATAGGATCCAATATTCGGATCGAATGTGCGCCATACAAGTGGTAGGACCAGCATGAAGGCATGTCAAGTGAGCATGACGTGATATCAGATATGACAAATGAGCTCGTTTGGGCAGCAATATTGGGTGTTGAGCTGGATAACGCAACTGAGAACGCGAAAGTCTACCGCCCACCCTAAGAACACCGGCTTGATCCAGAAAAGGGGTTAATGTTTGCAATGACTTGGTGTTTTGTTGGGTCTGAATACGAGCTATCTCGGCTGAGAAATGGATGGATTGAGTGGAAGTGACATAATATTGCATGGCAGCTTGTAACTCGGAAACCGTAAGGTCACCCTGAGTTCGATGCGCTGATGCTGCAATGCGAGCGTTGGTTGAGAAACGCAAGATCCAACCCAGGACTCGACGTGCTCTATTTAATGACGAAAATCGGGTAAGCAAATCGTGCAGGAAATTGCTGGATGAGACTGCCATCAATGAGACGGGATTGGTATTGCGTAACTCAGGCAGCTGCTCAGTGTGAGCTGTGAATGGTTCAAAGGCGTCAGGCCATGGAATTTGAGGTTGATTGGCGAATTCAGGGCCAGAATACCACAATGTTTGAGAGTCAGGAGTGACAAATTGCTCAGCGGTAAGACCTCTTGAGGCCATGTCAGCAGGGTTCTGGTCGGAAGATACATGCGACCAAGAGCGATTAGAAAATGGAATTTCATTTACACGGGAAATGCGATGAGCAATAAAGGTTTTTAAAAGATATGGGGAAGTGTTGATCCACGAGAGTACGATCTGAGAATCTGAAAATAGACGGACGGTCTGCAAAGGGGAAGGATAAGAAAATGTCAGCAATGAGCAAATAAGCTCGGACAGCAGCAGAGCTGCACATAACTCCAAACGAGGAATTGACAATGTTTTGAGAGGAGCTACACGAGTTTTGGCCTTCCAGAGAGTACTGACGCGAGAATGAGCGGTTTCTGAACATAAGTACACTACGGCAGCATAGCCGAGTTGAGATGCGTCGGCGAAGCCGATAAGGCTTAATGAAGCGTCATTAGGTTGTACGATATGTCGTGGTATACGAAGGCTACCAAGAGTGCTCATGTTGTGAACGAGACGAGACCACGATTGTTGATGTGTCTGATTGATGGGTTCATCCCACGTAAGGCCAGACAACCATAATTGTTGTAGCGTAGCTTTTAATGCAAATGTGACTGGAGCTACAAACCCATTAGGGTCGAAAATTCGCGCAATGTATGAAAGTAAGGAACGCTTTGTACAGGTTCCATCGAAGGGGGTGATACGGAAAATAAATGAGTCGGACGAAGGCTCCCAATTAAGACCCAGAATTTTGAGAGTCCAATCGGGGTCTGAAAACAGAAGTGGGCATTCCAAATGGTCATGAGGCAGAGTATGCAGAAGCTCAGGATGGCTGGATGACCATTTGCGTAGCTGGAAACCGCCTAAAGCCAATAATTCAGTGAGCTGAGATTGCAAAGAGGCAGCCTCGCTAAGGCTGGAAGCGCCACAAATAATATCATCCACGTACGAGTTATGCATTATAGCATGAGAAGCCATAGGGAAACGGTGGCCTTCATCGTGGACTAGCTGTTGGAGCACTCGTACAGCCAAAAAGGCTGACGGAGCCATACCGTAAGTGACGGTATTAAGCTGCATTTCTTGAGTAACAGCGCTCTCGCTTGGTTTCCAAAATATGTGCTGATAATGCCGGTGCTCGGGATGGACGAGAACCTGGTGATACATTTGCTTGATATCGCAGCAAAGGGCAACAGAGTTGAGGCGGAAGTACAAAATGACATGGGAGAGATCTTGTTGCAGTTTAGGACCCTTGAGGAGTCGCTCGTTCAGCGATACTCCAGTGGAGTCGGGGACTGAAGCATTAAAGACAACACGAATTTTCGGACCTTGATTGGTCTCTTTGGTTACAATGTGATGGGGAATAACGTACGTTGAAGCAGTGGAGGCAGGTTCCATGTGGCCTGCTGACAGATAGTCGGACATGAACATTTTATATTCAGCAACAATTGAGCCATGTTTGGCTAAGCGGTGCTCGAGTCGGGATACTGATGCTCGAGCTTGAGTGACGTTGCAGCCCAATGGGGTTGCACTAGGGTGAAATGGCAATGCGACGGAATATCTGCCGTCAGGATTGCGTCTAAACGTAGAAATGAAATGTTGTTCAGCAACATCATCCAAGGGATTGGAGATGGAGCCTTGATGGACGGATTCAACGTCCCAAAATGCGGTGAGTTGCTTGTCCACTTCAGTAGTGGATAACAAGGAAATGGTAGAGGGGGTCGGATTCATGATTTGAATCGGGCCTACAATGATGTGTCCAAAAATGGTGCCAATGGAAATGGGACCATGCTGAATAGGCCGAATGCCAATTTGAGTTATCAAGCGGGGAAATACGTCAGCCCCTAATAAAATGTCAATTTTATCGGGACGGTGAAAATGAGGATCCGCTAAACGAAGACGGAAGAACCGTTTTAGGTTTTCCTTGGGGATTTCCATGCTAGGAAGTTGGTGTGCAATGGTGTTGATTACGGCAACACAGAGAGAGAGTCGTTTGTTGTTCAAACGGGAAACCAGTTGGATATTGACCAAACCTGTTGACAATGTATCGGAAGAACCTATTCCGGATACAGCCATGTGATTAGGAGAAGTAGGCAAACGCAAGTTTTGCACTATACACTTGTTTATGAAGGACACTTGAGAACCGGGGTCAATGACACCACGGATGGGATAAATAGAACCAGTACAGTCGGTTATGAAAGCACGAAATGTGCCTAAAAGAGAATGAGCACGTTCCTGAGTGGTTGAACAAGCAGCTGAGCATGAAAGCACTATTGGTGCAACACTGGGATTTTCAATTGATACCGATGGAGCTGGAATGGACATGGCAAAAGTTGACGGGGTTGCTATTTGCTGATCCGAATGTAATAACGTGTTATGCCGTTGTGAATGACATTTGCGGCATGATGATGTCGATGTGCATTTGGACCGCAGGTGACCACCAAGGCAATTGAAACAACGCTGATTCTTTTTCAGGAGCTCATATCGAGCTGAAATAGGTAATTGCTGAAACTTGCTGCATTGTGACACATGGTGATTGTGAGAGCAGCAGAAGCAGGAAGCAGGGGCTCTAGCTGAGTGGTTATTAACGCTTGCATGGGACGTCTGAGCAATATACGAATGAGATTTGACAGCAATCCGAGATTTAACGCTGGGTTCACCAATTAACTGAGTAGTTTCGATGGTTTTGATCTGTTGATTGACAAAATCCAATAAGCTTTGGAAAGTAGGTACAGTGGTGGAATCATGTTTTAGTTCAAAAGCATGTCGAGATTTAGAATCCAAATTTTCCAGTGCTAATGACACTAGCAAAAAATCGCTCAAATCATCAAGTGCCAAGGCTTTGAGAGCATTGGCAGAATTTTCGTGAATGGTCATAAAGCCCTTGAGGTCAGACAATGAATTGGATTTGGCAGTGGGAAAGTCGAGTATGCTTTTGAGGTACATGTGACCAATTTGTCTCGGATTATTGTACCGGGCAGTTAGAGCATCGAATGCCAATTGGTAATTATCTTCGGTTAGATGGAATGAAGCAATGACAGAAGCAGCTTCATCGATAGTGGATGTTTTAAGATAGTGTAATTTGGCAATATTACTTAACTGCTGGTCGCGATGAACCATGGAATTAAAAAGTGCAAAAAAATTAGGCCAATCGGACAATTTGCCATTGAATTTAGGAATCTGAATTTTTGGCAGATGTGTATTTGCTACAGATGGAACATTTGCAACGGGATTGACTTCAGCTTTCAATACTGAAGGTTCAGTTTTTTTGAGCTGAAAATATTTAGCTCGGATTGTGTCGATTAATTGCACAAAGGCTACGTAAGGTTGTGTAGTTTCAATTTGATCAGTAGCTGGCAAATGCAAATTTAATTTTTTTATGAGAAAATTAAATTTCTTGAATTCCTGTTCAATTTCAGGTAAGCGTTCATAGTTGGCCTTAAGCCGAGGTAAATCGGCTATAGTCATTGTCTTAGCAGAGTCTGATAAAGCAGTTGCAACTGCAAAACTATCATTTCGCTGACTAATAGCTAAATCAATTTGTTGTTGTATTTCTTGGGTTGGTGGAGCCATTTTAATGCTATTACTATCAGGAACAAATGGAATTAGTGGATATTTACAGGAAAATATAAAAGGAAATTACGTACAATGAAAACAGAAATTCTGAAATTCAAAGATAATAAATGATAAATGTTGAACTTTTGTTCAAATAAATAAATAAATGTGAATATTGAAAATTAAATTGAGTATTAATAAAATTAATAGTTGGACAGAATAATCCGGAATACGGAGTACCAAAAAATTTGTTTGAAATTTCACCAGTTGAAATCGCAACCGGCAAACGAGGCGACTGATTCGAGAAACTAATTAGCCTGGGGATAATTAGCTATACGTTTGAGTTTTAAGTGGACTGTAATTATTTGAGAGTCTCGTTAGAGAAATGACAATTTCAAATGTAAACACAGTAATGTAAATTCCTACCTGCTGCGATGTGACGACAGCGTGCGAATCTCCCTTCTTGAACTCCGACAACCTAGAGATCCGGGCCCAAACTCCAGATTTATCGAAGTCCCGATTCATCCAATAGGTGTCTGCGTTCAATCTGAAATGTCGCTTCTCCAAGACTTCGTAATCGTGAATTGAATAATGACAAAAATAAAAAATAATGGCGTTGAGAATACGCTTGAAAAACAGTGTGAAAAAATGACAACTGTTGAAGACAAAAAAGGACGCTATAATGAACATGAAGCTACCAGTCGAGTGTCAAAAGTGGGGGGAAAAACTCTGATCGAGCCGGCAGGCAGCGCCAGCGTCTGTGATTCACTGAAATACCGAATGGTTTCGGGTAATTACTTATTGAATAGCAAATTCAAATTAAAATGAAATTAATTTTACGCAAATGGCGTAAACATACCGCCCACCAAATTAGAGCAACTAATTTCCGGGTTAAATGAGAGCTAACACAAATGAAATAGCATGATTTACTTGAGAGTTTATGTACATGATTGAGGAAACAAGGAATAATGAGAATGGAAACGTTAAAGAGGAAAAGGTAAAGAAAAGAGAAAAAAAAATAAAATAAAATAAAAATAAATAAATAAATGAATGACAACTGTGAAACTTAGGCCTGAGAGCCGGCAGGCAGCGCCAGCGTCTGTGATTCACTGAAATACCGAATGGTTTCGGGTAATTACTTATTGAATAGCAAATTCAAATTAAAATGAAATTAATTTTACGCAAATGGCGTAAACAATTTAGTAATATGAAAAGTAAATATTTGCCAATCGTACTGAATAGGGCATCAAATTGCAGAACTCAGTGTCCTAATTAAAAATATGCAGTGTGTGTTGGGGGGAGTGTGTAAAGTTAGTAAAACGGCTTTTAATCGTCCAAAACATTTTCGTAGTTCCTATTTGTGCTTAAAGGCACACGATTTGGCAAATGTCCTTGCCTTAATTCGCTAATGCTAATGACAATTATAGCGACATAATAAAATATAGTTCGAGGCTATAATTAACCGGCGAATAAAAAAATGTACCGTCAGGATCGAGACTTTAGCCCAGGACCTCTTTTAAGGCTCTGCATCTAAGGCACACGAGTGGACGCTTTTGCTAAGCTGTCGCAGTGACTGTAAACCTCGTTCTACGCGAGCACGGAGCTCACCACAGCAGGGGAACAGCGTGAGCCCTAAATTTCACCATTGCTAGAAACAATAACAATAAAAACATATATCAATAGGACCAAAAAGGATTCAATGCATTCTGTAGGCATTGGCGTTCCTCCATGAAATAAAATGTTACTCTACCCAGTAAGAATCGAATTCACTCCGATGTGGTAAGGAACTGTTCTCACTTGCTTATTAGTCCTTTCCAATACTTCGTTATTATGATCATGATCTGAATACCATTATATTGCATTCCAGAGTAGAGTGTTTATGCCAATTATTATTATGCTAATTATTTAATTAGCTGTAAATTAAAAATCTCAAGTTATTATTATTAATTGTGAATTTGATTTCTTTTTTCAGGTAAGAAATAAAACAGAATGAACAACATAAATTGATTCCAAATATCTAAGAAGTAATAAATGTAAGTGTTTTTATTAGTTTTGCTTAAAATAATTCCCATTTTATATTTATTCTCTCGCTTTTATCTACTTTGTACTACAGTACGTACATAAGTAGATAAACACGAGAGTATACATACAACGAGAGTACATACAGTTTTTATAAAATACGGTGATTTTTCTGATATACCGGGTTTATTTTAAAATCTACACGTATGTGTTAAGTATCATTTTTTCGAGAATTTATTCAAAGGTAGTGTAATATTTTTGGGATTTTAATCGTATTTATTATTTTATTTCGCTTCTTTGTATTATACCAGGTTTTTCGTGAGTTATTTATATATGCATCATTATTTTCAGAATTTACACTTTTTTATGTAATACTGCTAGAAATTCGAATTTTATGTGTGTTTTATTCAATTAGTAAGCAAAAAATAGCACCAAGGCTGTTATTAATTTCATTAATTTCTCTTTGGTACATAATTTTACAGCTGCTCAAGTTCCTTCTGTAAAGGTAATGTAGATCGAACGCAATTTAATTTATCGAGGAATTTTCCTGACCTGAAATTATTTTTTTCTATTAGAACAATACTTACACTTCTATGATTTTTGCCACGTCCTATACTCCTCAAAAAATTTATCAATCTCAATATTTTCTTCCTAATTGATGGTTATTATTTAATAATTAATAAAATAAGGGACTTTATCGAGGTAGATGCTCATACTCCAATGTGAATGTTGTTGATTCTCCAGGCGTTGACAAATGGGATGAAGATGTCAATCTATTGAATATTTAAATCCTGTAAGAAATTCAAAATTCCATATATACAAATTTAAATTAAAAGTAAAAACTGTTGTAATGCTATGGTGTAATTTTATCTGGCTATCATTCTGATTGAGTAGTTGTTCTCCCCCCATGAATTAAATTGCAAAAAAGTGATACCACTGAAAAAATATTACTTCTACACAAACGAACTTTTCATTTAGTTATAGGTTTTTCTAGAAAGCGAGCTTTGACTATGTAAGGACATAGGTGCAAAGCTTGACCTTTATATAACCGAGGGGTCCTACGACTTGCCTCGTCAAAATGTTTGTCATAGAAGGTTTACCAATTTAAATTTCTGAAGGGAAACTAGGTGATATTTTTAACTTGCTCATCAAAGTTACACTTCTTTAAAACAGGACCGGGTCTCATTAACTAGACTGACTAAAATTTTAAACGGTTTCCTGTACTTGGTTAAAAAGTTGACATTGAAAACTAGCTGAAAATTGCTTCCTTCCTGGCGGATGTGAGATCTTTGTTGTACAATCTCAGTGAGAGCTGTCGAATTAAAACCTTAGTAGGGAATATAATCATTACACAATAGAGTTAATTATGTAGGGAAGAATTAATTACACAGTTCTTGGAAACCATTAATGTTATCAAATCCTACAGTGTAATGCACACTCTTGTACTCGTGAGTGGTTATCGTCCAACCGAAATTATCAGGTGAAATAGAAGATTATACCCTTTCACTTCCTTGTCAATTAAACAAGCATTTTTCCAGTCTGGAATTCGTGAACTCATCATTTAAATTAAGGATTTTTTCTTGCTCCAAACTCTTTCAATTTTATTATATATTTTAATTTAGGTACAGATGGAGAGAGAGAGAGAGAGAGAGAGAGAGAGAGAGAGAGAGAGAGAGAGAGAGAGAGAGAATTTCTTAATTTAATTTTAAGTTACACTGCCTCAAGAGGTCCCCCAAACTAAAATTAAAAAAAGAAATACGTAAAACTAAAATACTGACTTTTTTATATAAAGGAATACTGAAACAAAAAATCCTACAAGTATGTTTAATCCCTCCTCCCCTAATAAAACCTTTAAAACAGTTTAAGAAGCAGGACGAATCGAGGTATTATCATGGAGCTTTTTAGCTGAATAAAATGGTACTTATCTCATTTTTTCATTCCTAAAAAAAAAAGTTTATGAGCGCATTGACCTTGAAATGAATTTTCGTATGCTCAATAAGCCCTACTTTTAAAAGATTTCTAGTTCAAATCTATTCGATTACTCTCTATTCAATATTTTCCCCGACCAGTTAAAAAAAAAAACGACTTCCAATAGCCAATCAATTCTTTTCTATAACCTCGATCTTCAGAAAGTTTATAAAACGTACCTCAGACTTTTTCGACATAAATTTTTTCAATTACCAATCAAAGATTACATTGGAAATTCAGCTTGGCAACTAAAAACTTCTGTTTAACAGTAAAGTAAATCTACCGTTTTGCTTAGGAGTTGAGTCCGTACTTTATAATACACCATAATGGTATTTTTAACGTCTTATTTTATACTATAATTGATTTATTTCTGTAAATAATACACCATAACTTATTGATTTAAAATGTAAAATAAAATGCAAAAAACGGGAGATAAAATGATAGAAACCATTGATCCTAATATTTATGCAGTGACCCCCCACCACTACCCATTATTAATTAATTATAGCCAATCATTTTTTTTTATTACAGGTTACAGGTAGAAATTTGATAACCTTAGTTGAAGTTAAAAATTAGTTGTTTTTTTTTTTTTTTTTTTTTTTTTTTTAGCTCTTAAACTTATAAAAATAGGATGTGGGAAAAATAAAGAAAAATTATTTTGGGCTAATGAGTGCCTTTCACTAAGGGGAGTCCCCCATTTGAAGGATGTATGAGAAGGATATAGGGTGTGGAATGCCTAAAAAGGTGGATGGAATCAGGAAGGTAGTGAGAGTCCTGTTAAATACTTATGTATAACACTGTTAAGGTTTTCGGGCTACAATTTAAGCTACAAAGTTCAATTGTTTAAATAGTGTCTGTTAATAAAAATTAAATAAAAAAAAAAAGGGAATGGCTGAAATATTGAACAGAAAAACAACAAACGTTACGATTAGTTTATCAGGCGAGTTGTTCATGCTTTCAAAAATGTTTGGGAAATCTTTGAATTTATTTTTGCGTTATAGTATTTCATATCATAGTTTATAGGCACAGAAAAAATTATAATGAAATCATAAATAGACTGTGACCTTTTTCTTTAGAGGACAATCAGCAAGAACAAGAAAGGGGTTTTCCTTAAATACAATTTTTAAATTTTTGATAGCTTGTATCATTTTGATGACTACTATCACATATTTATAGAGGATACAGAAATGCGGACAGGCAGACGAAAGAGGAGTTCCTGAAGGTAGGATTTTTTTTTTCAAAATACCACAACGTTTTACATATTTGTGCCTTGAATTAGAAATTTAAACAGATCATTTCAAATTTCGACGAAATCAGTTTTTAACCTTTTAAGAATTAAACTGTCCATAGTATTGTAAAATGTATTAGTGGATCAAGTTGATCCAGATCAGTGGTCGACAAACCGCGGCCCGCGAGCCACATGCGGTGCTTTGGCCCCTCGGGTATGGCAGCTCTTCAACTGAATACCGAGCGTACTTACTCTGCGATTGAAACTTGATGATGAGTGGTTTTCTCATTTCTATTTTGCTCTATCTGTTTATGTGTCTTTATCTTTAGGTGAGTGTTCTGAAACGACTTATTTAGCACTTTCAGAAAGATAAAATGTCAACGTGTATCGTCAAGATGCATCGTGTGACATTGCACACGAACACAATCTACAATTGTTCCGAGAGGACACGCTCATAGGAAAGATTAGAATTAAGTTAAAGTACGTACAGTCGGGAGGCGTGGCACAGGCGGGCCATGAGACACGCAGCGCGGGAGAGGCGCGTTTCATGCGCAGAGATCGTCGTCTGCATGGAAGGGGCATCCTACAACGATATGATATTGTAGTAGGGAAGGTCCATGGAACTCCTCTTGGAAGGTCGTGGAGTATGACAGTGCCGGACTAAAGCTAGTAAGGATTAGAATGAGAGTTGTGGAGGTTAAATAATTAAATAAGATTGTCGGGTTGTCACTAGGGGGTGCCTGATCACCCTAGCCCTGGTGACAAGTGCGGATTGTTCGAGTTTATAACCTAGACAATTGTTCCATGACGGCGTTAATATCTCCATTTATGATAGGCATGTGCCCCGACAATGGACTATGTTCGAGAGAAGAGGTTTCATAAAGAATTAGTCAAGTTTTCAGAGTTCGAGCGGAAACCAAGCAAGCGTCACCGAGTAAAGGTCGCGAGAGACTCGCGAGGACACTGATTAACAGAGCCAGGAAGCTGCCTTAAGTGCCCTCTCTACTCCCTGCCGGGAGGCTGCAAGGGTCTAAGCCGGCGATGGTTCCCTGGCACACCTGGCGAGGAACGTTACCGCCCCTTATTACCCGGCCAGGGGACAAGCCCAGCAGGTAGAGAAGGCCCAAAAAGGGTTGTTATGTTTATGACTTTTTATGACCTGTGGTACCCTCGCGCACCTGGCTCTTAGGCCCGGCGGGAACCTGGATGACCTTTCTCGTGTGACTTGGCTTCCGCCTTTTTTATTGCTTATAACATTTACAATGATTTATATTTGTTTATAATACATCTAGTTCATGTTATTTTACTTTTGCTTACAGTATATATGCAATAAAGTACAGGGTGACTTATCTTATGTAGTTAGTGGTCGCTACAAAGATAATCATGGTCCGAGGTGAGCAACAAGGGGGAGAGCAGTGTTCACTTCAAGTAACTGATTCTGAATGTCACAAACACCTCATAATTTCTGCCTTATATAGGCAGGTAATTCCTGCGCCCAGCAAACAAGAGAACCGTTTATTTGGGCCAATTAAATGATCGTTTATTTCGGCTACTACGCCCACGCTTTTAGCAAACTCCAGCTGAGAAGTACTCTAATTAAGTTAGTAAAAATGTACCTACGTTTATAGTTTAAGTTTTTAGTAAAAATTTAGCTCTCAAAAGAAATTTAAATCGTTGTACGATTTGTTTACTAATGAGTTTGCCAACCACTGATACAGAACAAAGAGCTGGCTTCAGGATTGGAACTTTATTGGTTTTGATTCAATTAACGGAGGGCAAACTGGGCTATTGACTTTTGACCCTTGGCGAAGAATAGATGGTCATTAAGCAGTCTCAAACTTTGTCCACTCCCCGTCGAGATATAACATTCGGGGAAAAAGAACTCCCTGCTGTTAAGTACGTTCCGCTCAATTCCAAAACTACTATTAATCTTTATTGGATCGATGCGGAAACTGTAGCAAGATCTTGGTTGACATATTGAATGTAATGCAGTACGACGGTACAACAATCCGGAACTGTTCTGAAAAACATAGCTCGCTTTTAGAAAAATCAGGTGATATAGTCAAACAAAAACCAGATTACTATTACTAGTTGATCCAAGAATCTTCCCCTTTATTATTTCACAATAGATTAATACTGTGGTTTTCTCTCGTAGTAAAAACCGTTTGTTCTAACATATTCGTATAATCAACAATGAACTTTTTTTTCATTAACATTATTAGAAATATACGTTCCTATTTATCATAACTATTTATCCTACATATCTACAACTCTATGTATATTTATTAGATGATATTGATGATTACTATGATAATATAACAATAAATATAAAAAAGTTTAAACAATAACACAATTTAAATAAAGTACAATCAACCAAAGTAACATAAAGGCAGTTAAATAATCTTGTAGAGGAGAGTGTTTTAAAAAAGTTTATTGTGAATAACAATCAAAACACTGATATATATACAAATATTAATCAGTTACAGCGTTAGAACATACTTGAGTGAAAGCTGAGGCACAAGTGAGGGTGTCTTGGCCCTAGCATTGCTACCTGCAATAATAACCCTAGGGTTAGGGGTTAACGTTAGGGAAATGATTACTTACAAAAAACAAAGGGGACCATAAGTCTCAACTCAGGTACACGTTTCTACTAAAAATGTAAGAGGTAATGAGCATTATATAACTAGGCTTTGTATATATTTGTATAAATCTCGCCTATTTCAAGATTCCATCCACTGTCGTATCCATTTTCCATTTTTTGGTTCCTTGTTTCTTGTAAATTACCATAATGACAGGCATTGTATTATGCGATTCAGCAAATGGGGGATCTACTGCTGAAAATGTAGGCTCGATGTCCGCTTGAGGATTTCTAACAATACTACAGTAAGGGTTAATCCAAGTAACATAAATAATTTTCTTCAACTGGTTCTTTTCTTCTCCGTACCTGTGTTACAGGCAGTCATATAAGTATAAGCTTTGTATTATGCCTGTAAATAGAAATGTGATTGTACCAATCACAGTTTTCCTGCACAAAATTGAATGAAGCCAATTGCTCAGTGAATGGCAATCGCGTTGCCCTGGTTTTATGAGGATTTCTGGCACAGTTTGCACTCTTCAGCCCAAACTAAATCCGAACAGTTAACAATAGAGGCACAAACTAAGTTGTCATTCTCTTTGCTGAGAATATGTATATATATTTAATGTGTTTTACCAATTTTTTAACCACGAAAAAATAGAAGTTTCCCTCTTCTCGTACCTGAAAACACCCAACTCAATATTTTGATAATAATAACCTTAGGCGTCAGTTTGAGAGCGGGAACTGGTTCACGACACGGGAAGATCACTAGAGACCTGCCTAAATAAAACAGAAATTCGCATTTTTTTCCATTTATTTGGAACCCGGCACCTAAAGTGATCACTGCTCTCTCTCTCTCTCCCTCTCTCTCTCTCTCTCTCTCTCTCCCTCTCTCTCTTTCTCTCTCTCTCTCTCTCTCTCTCTCTCTCTCTCTCTCTCTCTCTCTCTCTCTCTCTCTCTCTCTCTCTCTCTCTCTCTCTCTCTCTCTATCTCTCTCTCTGCACTGGCGCTTGCTGCTTTACTCAAACCATGGCTTTCTTATTCAACTACCTCTGCACCTCTCTATTCTAACCTTGCTATGTTTTAGTCCGGCGTTCTCAGACCGCACACCTTCCTAGTGGGATTCTCGGCCTTCGTCTCTCTAAAACTAGCGCATCCCTGAAAGGGAAATTCTTCCATGTGAAGACGGTCTCTGGGGCCCTAAAAACGTTACGTAGTAGCGTCTCCCCCAGCGATCCAGTCTGCCTCTCTCCGGTTCACACTCGCCTTTGGGGTCGGTTTTCGCCAACCCTTATATAACGAGTGTGGATTCGTGGTCATTCCAAGACCACATAAACTGCCTCATACCTACCCTGTACCTATTCTCCTGAACATAGTGCACTGTCGGGGCCTAAGACCTTCTAAGATCTTATGGAGTCAGATAAATTCGAATAGAGATGCCCATCGACTAGGCTGCTAGCAAAGGTCAAAGACCACAGGTCTACCCATTTTATCTCTTTCTTGACACCCGCCGTGCATAGGTCGGGTCGAAGAGACCCTAGCCCGCAGTGGGCGCCCCCCTTCACTTGACACAATGCTTTATAGCTCAAGGTACCTTTCTCATTTACATTAGAAATCTTTGCGGTGAAGTTATCAATTTTCAAAGATTTGTCCATCCCTTCTACATTACATTACATGAAATGATTCATTTGTTTTTAAGATTTTAAATGTATTTATTAATTCATATAATATAATTGTTTTCCAATATATCTTTTAGTTCGATTCGTACAATATTATAAAATAAGCGTGATGCGATGAGGTACTTTTCATTTCATTAAATCATTTTTAATGTTTTAAGCTAAATTTTGATTTCATATGTCATATTTGGAAGAATTTCCCTGGCATAATAAATTGCATCAACTTAAATCCCCATGTCAATTTAGCTGAAGTCAATAAATTTATAAGTTTTATTAGCTTTTATTTTAGGTGTGAAATGTGTTGAGACCAATTGAGTTTGCTATCGAGTATAACACAAAGTGATTTTCATCAGTTTTGTTGTTTTGACTGTGTGGGATATTTCGAATATCAGTAGCCAGAAATGTTCTGTCTTGGAAATATAATACATTATATAAATCAGTTTTATTGACTTATTATATAGTCATAACTTATGACTTAGTATTTAATGCAATAGCGCTCACTTTACGCACCGTTTGATAGCCGTTTGAGTCGTTAAGTGAGGAGCGTGGATGTAGCTAGCTAGCTTAGTTAAATAAATACAAACAGACAAACAAATAGATACTACAGTTTTAGGTGAGTATTATATAACCCACATAACCAATTGGAGATAACTGAAGATGAACCGCTTGGAGCTGTTGAAAGCTCTATTACATTAAAGAAGAAGTCCTGGAAGAAAATAAAACTGTTTTATAATTATACCATTCTATAATCCGGCATGAACAATGAAGTAATACGGTTTGTCTTTTCGCTTAAAAATTCTAATTTATTTACTATTGAAAACATGTGTATTTTCTTTAATCGTTATCAATATCTATTGTTGTCCGTAGATGTTAATGTGGAATGTCATCGAAAAAATACATATCTCCAAACATATCGGTAAATCAATCCTCAAGAGCATATCTGCGGTGAAATTTCAAATAAGGGGTACGCTTCCTTAGAGGAGTTCCTCTTGTTTACTTTTTATAGGTTACTCTGGAACCATTCTCAACTATCTAGGTATACGAGGGTGGTCTGAAAAGTTTCCGACCTGACAAAGCTTTTATTTCACTAGCTTTTCTTTATTTTATTATCATCTTCATGTTGAGATTGGAAACTTTTCAGACCACCTGTGTACTATTTAAATAGATCATTAATAGAACACAAATGGTCCTAGAACAGAAGTTGCCACTAGGCATGGTCAAAAGCGCATTAACATCTAGAGAAACTACAAGGATAGTCTCCCTAATACCAGTTTCTGGCTTAAACTCAAATTGTAAATCACTTTAAGGAGTATTTATATGGAAGGGTTTAGGATCGAGAAACTATCAATTTCTCCGATACTCACCCGCAGATACGATACTTATTGGACGAAAAGCTAAGTTCATAGGAATTTATATTTAGTTTGTTATTTTCCAGTTGGAAACATTCCATCTTCAAGCTGTGATATATCAGAGAGAGAGTAAATTAAAACGTCCATTGTCAACATGACCGCAGTTTATTTAAGTAGAAAAAGGGATTGTATCACTGAAGAGGTCAGTGGCACATATCACGATTTTTTTCCAGGGATTTACCGATCAATCAAACATCGACTAAGAGGCCTAAACAGAATAAATAAAAGGACTGACATCGGGCGCTTTTGAAGTTACCGCCGTGTTTACTGCCGCGTCAGACGGCTCTTGTGAGGTATATATACCCGTCTTTTGATGTTGGTTACTAATGGTTTTTTTTTATAGAGCTGTGAGTTTTATAGGCCTACGGGTTTAGTCGTTTTGAACCCGGGAACAGAAATGTAAAATTAGATCAAATAGCCTCTTTTTTGTAATTAAATTAAAATCACTTAAAAATAGTGTTTAAAAAAAAAAAAAAATTATTAAACCTACGTATTAAATAGCTCGGACCATGGGAGCAGAAAGGTGTAATTGTACCAAATACTCTCTGTATATATTATTATTATTATACCTATTGATATAGTTCATATCACTTTAAAAGTTCTAGAAACTCGTCTAATCGATGACTGCCAATTAATTGGTTTGATGAAACTAATATTTCCGGTAGTGAAAATATTTGCATAAAAAGTCCTATCAAAAGGAGTTACCAGGGGATTAACTACAGCTTTTTTTAGCGTTGGCTCGTAATACTTTTTGGAATAGCTTTCAAATTATTATTCCGTTACCGCCTTTTATTAGACTTATTCACAGGGGAGAAATTAGCGAATGTAGAGCCTCTCCCTTTAGACTAGGCAAAAATCCAGGGTTCAACCATCTTAACAGAAAATAGTCTTTGTTCTTTGTATTTTTTCTGTAGCTTACGAATCTGAAGTAAAAATTCTCAAGAATTTGCATATTCAATAAATTGCGATTTGGCCTTCCACCGTATTCCATGCGAAACCACTTCGCCCATGTAAAATAAATGGAGGCAACGTTACTGATCTAATTTGCACATTACGGCAGTCTGAAGATCAAATTTTTAAATTGTTAATTTTTGAAATTTACAAGTAGCAGTCTGGTACCACGACCTTTTATACCTGGTGTTATTTCTTCATTAGCCTATCTCCAGGAAGGCGATGCAGGATGAACAGTTGTGGTAGTTGTATTATAATAGATTGAAGGCACTGTTAGTTCATACTGAAATAAGTTAGTTTTAACCTTGTAAATATAGTTTGTGATAGATTTAGTAAAATAGAAGGATGTAGAACGTTGCAAATGGTTCTCAATTTTTTGTAAACTTTTGAAAATAAGTTATAAAGCATAAGAAAGTTGTATTTACTGTTTTGTTTTTATATTTTTTCTTATTTAAAAAAAAAACAGTTGTAGAGGGAAATCCAATTTGATCGGTACAGAAATCCCACCTGGGGTGGTATGCATGCACTACAGGCGACGAAATCCCTGTTACGGGATACCAATTCCAGGAGGGAAGGGTTGGTGTATGTTCCATGCTTACAGGTTATTGTGGTGTACCATTAGACTTACATGCATCTAATGCACACAATGCCCAGTACAAACAAATACAGTGTTAATTAAGTTTATTAACATACCAAAAACTACCCCCTAACATACATTAATTGGTAATAACTAAATTAATTGATAATTAAAACTCAAACATTTTAAAGTTAGAACTGAATTAATAAATAGTATTATTTACTATGTTTGGACGATTTATTTTGACACGATTTTATTTAATACAAATCAACGTCATTTTTGAAGTAAGGTAAATGCACTAGTAGTTGACCACTTTGGGTACAAATTCAAAAAACAAGAGTTGTGTATGATGTTAGCCAATTAAAATAAATTGTACATGTACCTGCTGCCATCTAGCAACATATACTGGAAGCTCAGCACTCAAATGCATTGTGGATAATAATGGCTGACAGTTGTTGAAGAGTGATTCACCATATTGTATAATGTGAGTGATTTTCTTATAAGATTTGACAAGAGGATTAGTAGCTTCTTTGTGCTATTATAATTAATCAAGAAATATTTTGGGTAAGTTTTACATTCTATCTATTTCTATAAGTATTTTCTTTTTTAGATTCAAGTGTTTTGAACAACATAACCTATCTACGCATGTTTTGGTGGGGGTGAAGATTTTCAAGAAGAGTTAGTAATTGACCGGGGTGGTCAACTTCTGATTCAATTGGCTTACAATTATTTTTGTGTTATAAATGTGTTTTCATGACTAACTTTAGTACTAATGAATACTGCAGTTATTCAGAAGCGCGAAATATGTTGGGTTTTAGTATTTGACCACATGGTCAATTACTGAAGCATGAGGTGGTCATCTACTAAAACACACCTTCTTCAAGGCAAGATTCATTTCATAACTTATGGAAACATATATTTTAAGTTAAAAAGAAAATGAAATGAAATGAAAAAGTATTTTTGTTTAAAATAAAATAATTATAATGGTGATTGTGTGCTTAGTTTTCTTGAAATGGCCTTGTTAAATTACTTACTTATTTCTGAATTTCCTTAATGTTCGTAATGACTCCGAATGTATTTTTGGATTTATTTTGGAAAAAAATGTATTCATTCAAAAGGTTGCATCCAAACTTTGTCACTTTTATACAACAGTTTTCTCATTCTTGATATGTAGACTGGGCTCCGGGATTCTGGTCAAAAGTTCGAGGTAGTCTACGGCATGAATCGATAATCTCTGCCTAACTATTGCCTGCTGACTGAGTGGATGGTCTTTGCAAAGGTGATACCAGATTTTCATAGCACTACTAATTTCAGAAATATTCCTATTTATTTTAGAGTTTAGCGTCTTCAAATAATTCTTGGCGTGTTACTAATACCCGAAACAGATTTGAACTTTAGGACTTAAACTGTTGGGGACAGCAGCATCATAGAATGAGGCACATCCCGTCCCTCCAACTTAAATCCATAAGAAAATCTATAAATACTGCGATATGTAAATTTGGATTCTAGGCTATACTGTCGTAAAATTAGCTATGCTCTTGAGGGCATTATAATGTCGGCTGACCATTACTTATCCACCAGCATTATAATGCGTCCAGCCCTTAACAAAGATTGGTAATAACTTACACTCTAATAGGACGATTAAAACAAAATGGTCTGATTTTTATAAACTGCTTGGAATCGATAATTTGGTCCACCTTTCGTTCATTAAAAGAGCATCGTGTCAGATAGATAAAAACATATCCTCAACTAATCTCCTCTTTATACTCTTTATCGGGCTGTAATTACAATCTGCCTTTTATAAGGCAATAAATAATTAAGATAAACGCTCTCATTCATACCATATTTACAGTTCATCATTCACTCGCTCATTCATACAATTTTTACAGACAGCCCAGAGACCTCCCAAATCCACATGCGAAGAGAAAGCGGAGTCTTGGGAAGTCCCCCACGCTCCTCCGTCAGCCGCGTCACCGGATACTAGCCAGTGGAGGCTGACAAAGAGCGTGAGAGCCACAGACGCTCAGGACATGATTGGAGTAACTGCCCATTGCCAGGACCCCCGCTGTCACGCGTTTATAGCAGGTCACGAGGCCACTGCCGTTTCAGTCTTCGAAGAGAATTATAGGGATGAGTGGCGCTGTGCAATGACTGTGCTACAGGATTAGGGTGGTTGGAAAGGCTACTGTGGAATTTCATAAACATGGAAGGGATGAGTTCTAGAATGTAGGGTATATTAAGGTCGTTATGAAGGGTTTTGTTGCTGACATAATAAGGGGCATTTACTGTTGTTCTCAGGACTTTTGATTGAAAGGATTGGATACGCTTGATGTTAGACTTTTTTGCTGTCCCCCATAGCTCTATTCCGTATGTCCAGATTGGTTTAAGTATAACTTTGTAGATTAGTAGTTTATTTTCTATTGAGAGATGGGATGTCCTTTGAAGTAGTCTGTACAGTTGTTCAAAGCGTCTGTTTAGTTCTTGTCTTTTTAGTCTCGTATGTGGGTTCCAGGTCAGTCGTTTGTCAAGATGGAAGCCTAAGTACCGTACTGTCTCGGATACAGGGAGAGGAATAGAATTAAAATAAACTAGTGGACAAGTCTTGCGACAAAGGGTGAAGGTAATGTGGGAGCATTTTGCTTCATTAACTTTGATCCGCCATTGATTGCACCAATACTCGATCTCGTCAAGGTGTTTTTGAAGGTTATGGGATGCTATGTCGGGGTCTGGTGGGATGACAAGACTGCAGTGTCATCTGCAAATGTGGCCAAGAAGGTATTGGGAGTAGAGGGGACATCAGCGGTGTATAGGTTATAGAGGATGGGGCCCAGGACACTGCCCTGTGGAACTCCTGCATTTATGGGGTAGTAACCACAGCGGACTTGGAAGAAGCGGTTTGAAAGGTAGGACTGAAAGACTAGGAAAAGGGTCTGTGGTAAATATCTTTTGAGCTTGTAGAGCAAACCTGCGTGCCAAACCCTGTCAAAAGCTTGAGCTATGTCAAGAAAGGCAGCAGTGCAATACTGTTTGGTTTCAAGTGGTGAGGAGATGTGATTAACAACGCGAAGGCCTTGTTGAGCAGTGGAATGTCATTGGCGGAAACCAAACTGGTGTGTGGGAAAAAGGTTTTTGGATTCAACAATGGGAATTAGACGTTTTAGTAGGAGTTTCTCAAATATTTTTGAGAGGATAGGGAGTAGGCTAATTAGACGATAAGATGAGGCGTCATTGGGTGGTTTACCGGGTTTGGCGAAAAGGACAATAATGGAATGTTTCCAGAGGAGAGGAAAGTGCGTCGTTCGGATTATGCAATTATATATGTAGGTTAGGAAGATTATGGCTTTAGGAGGAAGTTGTTTGAGAATTTGAGGAGTAAGGAGATCATATCCAGGGGATTTTCGGTAAGGTAAGTTTTTCAGGAGGTATTTAACCAATTATTCCCTTCTAATAGAGAATATTTAAAAAAAAATTATTTTATTACATAAAACAAAATGTATAACTAGTTAATTATAAAAATGAAAGGAATTTGTAAATAATTTTTCTCAATTATTGAATCAACTTGGCTAAAAATATGGCATGATATTTAAAGTGAATTGGTAATGACTGTAGTACAATATTAATTCAAACGGCTCCAAGTCATCTGACGTCATGGTTTCCTTTTTAGTAACCATTTTTAGACTCGAGTGAACTTACGAGCATTACTTAACACATTTTTGGATACCACCTAGCTCTTAAGCCTATTTGGCGCTTTTCCCTGATTTAACTCTTATCAAGAGTTATATGGCTTGTCCTTCACGCCAGAGCCACCTGCGTCCTGTTTTTAACCCTTATGTAAAGACCAGACCATGCTTGTGTGCACCTACCTTCATTTTCTCCACTAACCATTCATTTTCTCCTCGTAGATGATTAACGTTCCTACATTTCCCCATTTTCTATATTACATTTAAGTGGTGATTCCATATTATGACAATATACATTTTTATGTCACGAACATAACCATCAATAAAGGCTTAAAGTTCTGTACTACATCACATTTTTTTTAAATACCTCAAATTCCATAAAACATAATCTAACCAAATCTCCTAGAAAGATAAATTTCAAACATCATCCGATTCATCTCTGAAATTGAAATAGAAGTGAACCCATGATCTCGTGTTAATATTTTCAAATATTTCTGGCTGTTTTTAATCCGCTGAGCGTGTGTTGTACTACCGCTCTCTCTCAACTTCCACTGGTCCATCA
This sequence comes from Acanthosoma haemorrhoidale, assembly GCA_930367205.1. Taxonomy (NCBI): domain Eukaryota; kingdom Metazoa; phylum Arthropoda; class Insecta; order Hemiptera; family Acanthosomatidae; genus Acanthosoma; species Acanthosoma haemorrhoidale. Next base: position 47,570,171 of record OV884014.1, read on the forward strand.
TAACAATGGATGCAGTAGTAACGATGAGGATCTCTCGGAACGTTGTCACCTTCTCCGTAGCCAGGACGGTGACAATTGTATGAGTTCGGGGGATCTGCGGGTTAGAGGTATTGTAGATACTAAGTAAATGTGAGTGTAAGTGGTTTTGTAAATGTGCTATGATTTATATTACTTAACATAATTGCCTATTTCCTATTGGGACAGATCGAAATTTTACTTCAGCCAAGAACTTGGCCCGACAATGTCACCGTCTGTTTTCTCCTCAAGAAAACAAACTGCAACTAATGATCATTTATAACTCTGATTGAATTGGTGATTGGAAATCATTAGAGGTTAATAAATCTTACTAAAACACCAGATTCTAATATACGTGAAGATTAAGCCGTTTCTGGTCGGGGGGGGGGGGGTATGTTTGCCTCGTTTTTTTTTAAAGTCAAATATCCCGGACTTGTTTTGGAGACATTATCCCTATCTAGGCCAAGATGCCTTCCATAAAAAATTATCATTATCCTAGCCGACCATGAACCGGACTTTCCTTCACTTAGTCCAAACGTTGCAGCTATCAACCTTGAACAAGTCCTTGTTATCTCTTGCAAAAATCCATATTTACCACGTCCGTCAAGATTCACCATCTAGCCTTTCACTCCACAACACATAATTGCACTTGTCTACCATTATAATATGAATGAAAAATGTAGACAATTTTAGTATTGACTTCTCAGAAATTTATAGAATACGGTATCTGAAGGACGGTGTAAGTTATTTGAGCTATTTCCTTGGTTTTATTTAAAACCAGAACTCGTATCACGCGTGACTTCTGGTGATACCAGTTTCCATGGTTGCCTAAACGCGTGATTTTTTTCATGGCAGGCCCATCTGATATTCTGACGACATGACATATAACAAAAATCTCATGAACAATAATTAAGGGTTATTTATGACTCAATTACATGGAAATTCCACGGTGTTCGTGCATAGTAGGCTCCTACAAAAAGTTACAAATCATACATTCCTTAATCATGGATGCACCCATTTTGTACGTCACGGTAGATGCCCATTAGCTGGTTTAATGTTTGTGTTCACCAACAAGTTATAGATAATGTAGCTATTATATAAAGATGAAGATTAGCAAAAAAAATAAGATTTATAAAAAATGCAAATTAGCAGAAACATTTATAGTAAGAATTCGGCAGGTGAGTTCGGGGGATTTCCGGGTTGTATATATATTATGGATTCTAGGCATGTAGGAGGGAATGTAGTATTGTAAATATTTTATAAATAAGATCGCTTATCACAATTACTCACCACCTTTATTGGGGCAGATTGCGGTTTTTTTAATATACTATTTAAAAAAGAAATGACTACAATCTGAAGGAAACGGTACCGGGTCAACCATGGTTTTTTTGTCTAGCTGATAATTATTAAAATAATAGGAACACACAACTATTGAACATTTATAACACTGACAGCGTGACCAGTCGTAACAATTAACGGTTTCGAAACTCTTGTTGTTTTGTGATTTTAAGCTTCCGTGTGAAATAAACATAATTTGCTGGCAACGTTACCTTTAGATGACATTTCCTTTCAACTCTTCCAATAGTTAGTACAGAAAAATCTTGAAACTCCGACTTTTGCTAATGCGACAAGCTCGTGACGTCTAAGGGAAGAAGATATGACCGATCATAGCCGGAGGGAGTTTTCCTAGCATATGTCGGACGATTAACCTTAAACAACCCCAGTCTTCTCCCCTATTGAGACAGTGCTGCAAATTTTGTTTGTTAGTTTGTTATAGTGCATTTCATGTTGTTTTTGTTTTGTTTAGTGACGGCGTCTAAATCAACAAAAAACACACAACACTCATGCCAAATGATAAATGGGCCATAATTCAACTGCACGAACGTGGTGAAACACCTCCTGATTTGAGTGGGGTCTACAGAGTAGGGCGTGCGACTGCATATGACATTGTGAAAAATAAAGACAAAATGCAAATGTTTGAAAAATCCGTCGTAAGTGAACAGAAAAACAGAAAAACTTTGAAGAGTGGCGAATTCCTGAAAGTTGAACAAATTTTAAATGTCTCCTTTCAACGACAAAGATACAAGAACACACCAATATCAGCGTCAGTATTATTTTGTATTTTAACTATTTTGCATATCATGTTAAAAATTGTTTTTTTAAGATTTACAGTCTTTTGAAGTGTTACTTTCTAGTTATAAAGTTATAGTATTATAACTTTGTAATAATAATGTAATGTAAGTGGTAGTTATTATAGTTTCTTAGTAAAGAAGTATTAATAAAACAAATATAGCTTTATAAGATAGTTTTATTGTCTTTCCGCAACTGATAATTTCTTCTTTAATGTAACGCTTTTGACAGATCTAAGCTGTCATCTTTAGTTATCTCTACAATAAAATAAAAAGTCAAATGAAATAAACTTTTACCTGCGCATATGAAGACGAAATAATTAATATTATTATACGTAACAAAGTTTACAGTCTTCAAGTAAAATATAAATTATATCCCACTAATAGTGCTTAGCTGTACTCATTTTTAAAATTGTTCTTATATTCTACTACAATTAAAGATTTTTAAAATTCAAATATACAATACCTATGTAGTAAATAATTAAAATAAAAAAAACCCAAATTAAATACTAAGAAATAATCATTAAAACCATCACAAATTATTAAAAAAAATTATTAACAAGTCATAAAATTGTAAAAAACACATACTTAAAACACAACTATATATCAGTCTAAAGTTATTTTGTCTCCTTTTATATCAGATAAAAGTTTTTATCATTTGATTTTTTATTTTATTGTAGAGATAACTGATAATGACAGTTTAGAGCTATCTAAAGCGCTATTACATTAAAGTTTATCAGTTGTGGAAAGGCAATAAAGTTGGTTTATAATTATACATTCCAAAATCCGGCAGTAATTTTATTTTATTTTGAATATAACTGTGCATTATTTTCGACCTTGATTCCTTATTTTGCATTGTTTAAATGGGACCCTCCGTAGTCCGGAATATTGTGTTTGTTTCTGGAATGTGCTGTTGTAAGACTTATTTTAATGGAGATTTCTGAGCAATTAAACAAATATACGCTTGACCAACAATCAGTGAGTGGAGCACTGAGACGATATTAAACACTGAACTTTGTGAGGGGGATGGTTTAGACAAAACCCCCTGCTGGTCTATATATTTCCTCCGAACAGACTGGAACTGTTTGGTGAGGCGGTCGCACTCAACATTATTGGCAGAGGAGGTTCAGGATTTACTATCGACAATCGCATTTAACCCCGCTCACCTGCAATTCTAGTCGGGAACACCCCGAAGCTAATCGATGGGGATGATCAGAGATTCTGATGGGATATAATTAAACTAATCGATGAACGGACCAGTAGCCTTGCTATTTAAATTTGTTTCTTTATGATTTATGAAGTTAGCATTATTTTTAAAAAGTGTGTGAACTCAGTGAAGTTAATTTTCCGGTGTAACAATAATACAATCAGACATTGTAAAATTAATTCACTTACCTCAGTATCTGATGCTCTGGCTTAATATCTTAACTATTGCGATAATTGGGACGGAAAGAATGTTATATGAGGCAAGGATTACAAAAGGATTAGAAACTACAGAATATAACGTCTAAACTTGCTCTGAGAGTACACTACATGTTGGTTGGAAGGAAGTTCTGAACAACTCCGAGCTCACCGAATTGAAGCCAAATCTATTGCCAAAAAAAGTAAGCTTTAAAACCGATTATTCTCATATAATAATAAGGCTTGGGGGTATCATTACCTCCAAGTGAATAAAAAAATATAAATACGGCTGGGGATAAACTTAATCAAAATGAAGAAGAGATAAATTAAAAAAATCCACCTTGAAATATTCGCGCAGGCCCTGCGTGTTTCTTTTATTAAAAATCATTTAAATAAAAAAAACAATCTATCCAATATTTTATACACGGAATACTTTACTTCGTTTGTTAAACCATCGAGGTTTAATCGTTTAATCGATCGGTGAAAAACGCCAAATTAAAACCGATTTGAAACTTATTAAATACACTATTTTATTTTGGCTCTCAAAATTTTACTTATTAAAATATCTTCAAAGTTATTCTGACGTTATCTCTTTAAGGTGCTTTTAATTATGAGATAATAAATCTTGAGTAACTTCTGAGCTGGGCCAAGACTCAAAAGAAACATTAAAGGTTATCGATATTTATGTTGTGTTAAAATAAGGTTTTCACAAAAACCCACTCCCAAAATACATTTTATAATAATCAGCCTACAATTTAAAAACATAGATTTGACATTGACAATTTAGATATTGTACTCAAAGAACCCAAGAAAAGTAAAATAATACTCAAAAAAGCGCTACTATTCTATAACTAGATTAAAATCTTGTAGGAGCTTGAGCATTTCCCATGCTGAAGTTTTAATAAATTAAAAGTTTTTGCTGAATTTCTTATATTTAAAATTTTGGATGTTTTATTGTTTACGTTAGTAAACAAAAAAGTATTTCATTTAGTGAGTTAGTAAATTAAACATTACAATGATTCGAACCTTGAATCAAATGAAAAATTTCGGCACATTACGAGTTCTGGGTGTAGAGTTATGGAATGCCTCTGAATATCAGGAAATTATTCAGTTCAATTATTTTATTTGTATGTGGAGTACTCTCAACACTTATCTAAAGTGGAAGTCTGCAATTGGGGTTAATTGATCATTGAAGTAACATTGGCCAGCATATACAGTTGATAAGCTCCTATTCGTCTCTATACCAGCTTAATTGTTGGGTAACCTCAATTGAAGGAAATTATTTAATTATTCTGAACATTAAAGAAAAAAGGAGTTTAAGTTGCCCATATAAAAGAGTATAGAGCAAATAAGAACCATAAAACGGCTTCTCCAAAACCCTTTACTTGTTCTTTACGACCGTTAAACAAGTTCAGCGTTCTTTACGAATTTTCATTAAGTTCCAATCTTCGTTATAAAAAGTTTAATTAAAAGCAGGGTGAAAAATTCTAATAGGGATGAAAAAAAAAAAAAATAGCTCCGGCTTTTACCACATGGTTGGAAGTTATTTTCATAATCATTAAATATAGATCGGGAGAGATTTGAATGAGTCTAGCTAGAAAAATAGTTGAATAAATTAAAAATACTATTTTGATGACAACTGGAAAAATGAGATAAGGGATTATGTTGAAGGAATTAAAAAAGAACGGGCAAGGAGTGGAAAGTATTTTCCATTTGTATTTAAACGAACTACTAAGTGAAACCTGTTTAGAGATATATTGTTTTAGTAAAACTATCAGAGGACTCAGAGGACTAAAATTATTATTTTTAACAAAAAGTCTTTAATGCCATACTAAAATTAATCCATAAACATTATACATAAAGATCATAGATTGTTTCTGTAGCTTTTTTTTTTTTCATATCCCCTTGTTACAAAATATAGATTTTACAGACGAATCTATTTACAATTGCTTCATTGTATTTACAATAGATTGGCTACATTTTATACGAATTCTGTTTTATATTTATAGTGATCTGTATGGTACAAAAGTATAATGATGTACATTGTACATTAATGGACTGAATTTATTAAAAATGATGGTGCTCATCTTATTTATCATAGACTTGAAACTAACTTACATCTAACGATAAAAACTTAAACTAAATCAAACCTAATTTTTCCCCGACAGTCTGTGGCAATTGATACGGGAAGGGTGGTAGGGTCATAGTGTTAAACACTGGGTTCGTAAAGTGCTGCAACGAGTAAAAAAACTTGATGTGTCTCCGGTGGATGAACTCACCCACTGACGGCACACCATGCAACCACCAACACCAAGCAACCAAGCAGGTCGGCGTTTCTTTAGGTTTTTTTTTTTTTTTTTTTTTTTTTTTCTTCCATAGCTCTTAAACTTATAAAAAGTAGGATGTGGGAAAAATAAAAGGAAAATTATTTTGGTTTGATGGGTGCCTTTCACTAAGGGGAGTCCTATTTGAAGGATGTATGAAAAGGATATGGGGTGTGGGATGCCTAGAGGAGGTGGGTGTGTTCGGGATGGTAGTGAGAGGTTACCTATGGTTTCTTTAGCTTTTTTTTTTTTTTTTCTTAGCTCTCAAACTTTTAAAATAGGATGTGGGAAAAATAAAGGAAAATTATTTTGGGCTAATGAGTGCCTTTCACTAAGGGGAGTCCCCCATTTGAAAGATGTATGAGAAGGATATAGGGTGTGGAATGCCTAAAGGAGGTGGGTGGAATTAGGAAGGTAGTGAGAGTCTACCGAGGGTGGAGCCTAGGGGTACCTAGGCAATGGTTTGTAGTCGGCCAGGTCAAGCCAGTTTCTTTAGCAAATCACTAATTTAGAATATAATAGAATAGATTTATTTATTTAATCCAGGACGAAGTCTTTTACAAATAATGAATAAGTACATATATGAAATTAATTTTTGGAAAAAAGAAAAACTATTATACCGCAAAGTAAAGTAAAGTTTATAAATCACTATAAGCAAAAAAAAGTTTAACAGCATTCAGTAAATAAAATCATAGATAGATCATTACAATATTTATATAGGCAAATATGAAGATGTCAGTAAAATAAAACTATAAATTAATACAAGCTAGATATACAATAACAAAAACCTAAAAAACGGTTCAGCTAAACAACTGGAGATATGTAAGTAAACAATGAACCAAAAATAGGAATGCTAAGAACAAAATTATGAAATTATAATGTAATGAATAAATCATACCCAAACAAGGTGAGGAGTTACTAATTTGCAGAGTTACTGGTAGTTAATTACTAATTTAAAAGTACCCGCCGATTCTCACAAGCCCTATTACAGATAGTAAACCATGAAATATAATACAAATAGTTTTTTTCCCTCTAAACCCCTTTAATTAATTATAACATTTTTAGCAATTTACAAAATTTCAATTTACAAATTTCTCCTCTTTTTTTTTTTTTTTTTGGTTTTTGTTTTTTAAATAGGATGTGGGGAAATTATTTATTTTGGGCTAATGAGTGCCTTTCACTAAGGGGAGTCCCCCATTTGAAGGATGTATGAGAAGGATATAGGGTGGGGTATGCCTAAAGGAGGCGGGTGGAATCAGGAAGGTAGTGAGAGTCTACCGAGGGTGGAGCCTAGGGGTACCTAGGCAAGGGTTTGTAGTCGGCCAGGTCAAGCCGACAATATACAAATAGCGATAATACCTTAATGACAAATCGTAACTGTACAAATATAAATAACGAGAAGAAATAAAAATAAAAATGACCTTAACTCTGAGTATATATGGCAGATACTAAAAACTCCTGTAATAGTTACCGGTGTAATATTACATTTTTAATGGAATATAAAAATGCTGTTATTGCTTGTAATTTTAAATTGTGGTGTGAAATCTTTCTGGTATAAGATTTCAGAAACCGAAAATTTCTGGTTTGGATTCTTGGCCGTGTTACTACTTCACCAATAATGTTGTGAATGAAATTACTTCTTTATTGCGATAAAATTTCAATCTGCCTTATTGGGCAACAAGTAATTGTGGTATATGTTCTCAATCTTTACAATTTTCATTCACTCGATCATTCATTCAGTATTTACAACCAGCTCAGAGACCTCCCAAATCCACCATCGCGAGAAAAAGAGAAAGTGGAGCCCTTGGAAGTACCCCACGTTCCTACATCAGCCACGTCACCGGATACGAGCTAGAGTGCATCCACCAAGAATGCGAGAGCCACAGACGCTCAGGACATGAATAGAGAAACTGGCCATTGCCATGACACACACTTAGAAGGTTTATGACTTAGTTATAGGAGGTCACGAGGTCACTGCCGCTTTAGTATCCGAAGAGGATTATAGAGATGAGTGGTGCAGTGTGATGACTGTGCTAAGGGGTTAGGGTGGTTTGATAGGTTACAATGAAATTTCATGAACTTACCAATAATTATGATAATACAGGTGATCTATATAGTTATACAAAAAAACTTATCAAGATTGTTGTTCTTTAACAAAATTCTAGTCAATTTTTATTCAAGTGAATTTTCACGACATTTTGAAATCACTTGAGATCTGTTCGAACGTTTATTTTGGACAAAGTAATTTTTTATACAACTCATACATCTTTGTTCTTTCCTTACGAAGTGTTAATATATGTGGAAGTACTCTATATGGATTATATCATTACTATTAATTTTGCAACTCTTGCAGCACCACTTAACTTTGTAATATAACTGGAGAGGGAGAGTGTAAAACACTTCGGTGCCTTTGAGCTCTAGCTAATGTTTTATAAGAGAGAAATTATGAAAGGAGAATTTCATTAAAAAGTAAAGACCATCCCTTTAATTACTCATGCATTACTTTTTGTTTGGAAGGACACTATATCATGCTTTTATCCTTTTATTTTCCCTCTATATTTTTAATTAAATCACCCTTTTAATTGAATTTCTCACCTCGCAGTTGGTTATCAAACGATAAATATTGTTGTATATAAAGCATAATCAAAATTTATCTAATTTTATTAATTAATCCTTAACACTTGAATTAATATGTTGATCAATGGATCAGAAGCTTTACTATTATGAGCGAAAAGTTGTGATGAAATCTGAAGGACATAAATAAATTATGTTGAGGGATAGTAAAAAACTACTTGAAAATTTTGTTGAGAAATAATAAAAAATAATTTAATCAAGCTTCCGAAAACTGCTTAACCAAAAGACATGGAAAAACTTTATTAGTATATGTAATGGTTATTAAGTAATCAATATTAATAAAAAGTAGGTGCCTTGACTAGTTATTTCATAACTTTCATTTTATTTCATAACTGTAGTCATACAAAGACATAAAAACTTCCATTAACATCGTTTTTGCAAATTTCACTCACATCGTGCTTTACAAGGAGAAATGTTATTATTATTATTTTTTTTTTCATTTAAAGCTCGGATGGTACTAAAAATAAAACCAGTCCTATACATAACAGCGTGATAATTAATTAATCGTTTTCTGAGGAAAAAAATCCCGGTGCCGTAGTTCTTTTTTTATTGTTATCGTAATTACACAAAGTTATTTAAACTATCATTGAAATAGTGTTCGCTACTTACTAACTAAACAACTCCAGCGATGATGTTTTATAGACGTGATATTTTGAATAGCAGTTCCGTTTGATGGCCTGATGATGCTCTATGAAACTAATTCTATCAAAAATAATAAATGTCATTACTTAGTTGTCGTGTGATAAAAAAATAATTTTTTCCCTACGAAATTGTTTATGGCTACAAATTCAAGATCTTAACGCGATGATTAGGAATATGTACATTACGTTGGTTTGTTGACTATAATTACCAAACAGCATAAAATTAGATTAGTGTTTTTGTTTTAATGTTTAAATAAAACAACCGTTGTAGCTGTGGTGAGAAATTCTCATGAACAGTGCCAATCGATGGAGTGGTTTAGGGACATTGTCTTTGAATGTGAATGATGATAAAAATAAATCAATAAAACAATCAGGAGAAAGTAATTAGTATTGTTGCCATCCTTAATTAGGCGATACTGCGCACTAAATTAATTTTTTGTAGTTCTGTAGATCCCTCCATTATCAATAATGATTACCTAAAGAAAAAATATAAAACTGTTTTGGCAAGATTGGGGCTCGAACCTAAGAACGTCCCAAGGTGTGGTCAACCTCTGAATCAATTAAGTCCTGCACAAGTGAAGGATTCATGCCAAAGTGACAATATGAATTCTGTCTGGCCTGACTCATTAACTTAAAGCATCGTCAACAAAAAATTAATAAATATAATATATATACACACTTGTATTTATTTTTCTTGCTTTTTTATTACAATAATCTTGAATCATTGTTAATCCTACTTTTTTACGGCAACTATAATCATACCAGTTTGTATTAGGTTTAATTCTGACATGGAATAATTCTCTTGGTACAAGAGACCCATTCAAAAGAGCTTTCCTTAACAGTACTATATCAACAGGTCTTTGCCTGTTATAATATAATATAATATAACTTATTTAAGTATCGTTATAAGGCCTACACCAATTATAAATTTAAGCTTCACATATTTTCTTTTTTCACTGATTAAGCATAAAAATGTCGAAGTCGATTCAAGCCGCCGGAATCAGCACACAATAATATTAAATTACATACTTGTTATGTTAGTGTGCTGTAAATACGACAGAATGGCATGCGAGACAAATGCAGAAGGCATCTAGTGATACTTCCCTTATATTGTTGAAGCTAAGTTTGAGGTTAGTTTATTGTTATTAATTTAGAAGTTATTTATTCCACTCCTCAGTCATCAATTAATTTTACCAGGTACGTTAGGTGAAGACAGTCAATGTGTAATTGGGGTTATGCGTCCGTGCATTTGCCGTGAAAGTTTTTCGTACCACTGTCGTGAACGGTTTCGGAAAATTTTGTGACTCATTTTTGAACCGAACCATGAGATGACAAGCAAAAGTGATAGCTTAGCAGAATTGTACCACCCGGTATAAGACAATGTGGAGCGTATTTAAATTAAACATCAAATTATATCAGTTAAAATTCGTATTGAAGGCTTTTTTCCTAATGTTTATGTTTACATAAACGAGTTGAAAGGCGTAGAATGGAAGAAAAAACTGTATAGGGATGCTTGGATGGTTTAATGAAATAAAACGAATAAAATACTCGTCAAAAATTGATTCATATTAACTAGATGTTAACGAAAAAAATATTAAATTCGGTTCAGACCAGTAATTATTCGTTCTCAAAATTTTATTTGTTTACCTTCTGTTAAATTTTGTTTGCGTTACGTTATTTAATGAGTTAGTAGCTTTAAATTGAATACCGTTCCACAATCTGGCAGTAATCTTTTATATTAATTTACTACAACTACTATTGACATACATACAAAAAGTAGGTTGACAAGCGTGTGTAGGTTGACAAAACAAGATACAATATGTTTTTGGCTTGCGTTTTAGTCTTACCAAGACTGCATCTGAGCATTTAGCTGTAAAGTCGAGGGTTTGAGTCCCAGCTATTCAAGAAACCACACGATTTCGAGGATCTTGTTAATTTGCTTCACCTTCGAGAAATTTCTTCCCTGACATACGTTCGTTGACATACAGTATCGTTGCATGTCCCATTTACTTTGTCCTCATACTTCATAGCGACATAGCAATTGAACATTTGTCTCTACCACAATAGAGATTTACTATTACAACGTGAGGACATTATTGGGAAACCCTGTGACAGTCGGCTTGGGGAAGGTAACTGGCGGTCGGTTGAAACAGTGAAAGGAAAACTCAAAAGATCAAGGGAAACTGCATGATCATTGCGCCGGTATACAATTCCTAGTCCAGCCATCACGAGTGCGATTTCAAAGCCACTGGCCATAAGTCATGTGTGCGAGGGGTTATCCAATTTTATCATATTGAATTTGTAATGTGGAATTATCGAATTGAAATTCCAGTCGACACAAAGTGTTTTCGTTAAGCTGATTTTTTTTAATACCAATGGATTTTAATTAGTTATTTTTTAATGTGGGTTTTACTGCAGTGATGGAGCTTGATATTAATGACCCTTCCGTCTCTCTAATGAATATGATTTATGATAATTGGAACTCATCTGTTTCAGGAATATTATCATCTGAAAAATTAACTTATTTTATCCGCAAAACCATCCCGGTCAGTGACTTGATGAATAAATAAAAGCAGCGTAAATTATATATGCTTTAGCTAACCTTTTCCCATTTATCAATAGAAATTCTAAGCTTGATACCTATACTAAACCAATCATTTACAATTTTTAAGTAAAGCCTAAATTAGTGGAGTGTGTATATATTAAAAAATAGAACACCTTTGGAAGGCATGCATGTGATATAGTAACTATCAACTGAAGTCCTCGAGAATGACGACAAAGTCCGTCGAAAACGTCCGGGAAAAAATTAAAATAAAGCTGCTGTTGAGGCCAAAAAACACCTTCTTGAAGCATAGTTACCAATATCACCAAAATTCAAATAATCCGAAACAAATTTCAAGGAATATTCGACCGACCAATGTGTACTGTAATTATTAGGCTGCTCGGAGCAATCGAAGTTGATTAGACTCTGCATATTTTAAAAGTGACAACCACAAAATTTATGGTAAAATGTAAGCATAGGGAGAATCCATTTCTTCAAAATATTGCTAACATCTATAAATTACAAAAGCATGAGAGTTTAGGGTATAATATTTTATGAAAAAATGTTTTATAATAGGCATATAGTAGACTTTATTGGATTGTTATGATGGATAGATTCAAGTCATAAAAATAGCCTTGTAAATTGTGTTCACAATCTTAGTTTCATAATAGCCCAAGAGGTACAAAAGATAAAAGCAATTCAATGAAAAATAATTATGATTCATTTATTAATCAAGTACTTAAGATAAAAAAAAATAAATATTTTGCTATCATATTAACTGGGAGTAAAATAAAAATAAACATGAAAGTACCAAGATGAAAATAGTACTATAAACATTGTTAGTGTTTTGTTATGTATACATTTATAGTTTATTATGCATAATAAGATAATTTCAAACAATTCAAGAGTTTTAAATCCATTAGTAGTAGAAGTGTAGAATATCCTTCCTATATTTTCATTAATCAATAGATGTAATTACAGACTGGATAACACGAAATTAGAAGTAGCATTGAAATAATGTTAAATTAACATGACGATTTCCTGCCCAGGAAATAAATACTCTTTAACGATTGATTGAATCAATTTTGCATTTTTTATCTGAATGGCGCAAAAATGTTGTCTGACCATGGACTTATATAAATCCCAACCGTGGCAATAAATAATTGATCAAATTCGGGCAGGATATTATGCCAATCTTTTAAGTATAACTAACTTTCACATTCTTCGAAAAATCATATGTTATTTTATTGGTTGACCAGTGTTACTTGGATATTAAAACTTCTCAAACAGAAAATATTTTATAGTTTCCAATTTATAAGCTGTTGGTTTCGTAAACTATAATCGTTGAATTATTTTCTAGCGATGTGGGGAATTATGCTGAAGATTGTGTTGCACCAACGGAGCTCGAAACTTAATCAGTTTCGTGACATTTTTTCTTAAATGTGGAGGATGAATTATTATGAATAAACCATTATTGTAGACGAGTCAACTGTATTTTGAAATGAGAACAAAAATTGAACAGGTTACGAAATCGTCCACATAACGGGCACATGGGGTATTTCTTAGCCTGGGGTGAGCGTATTTCAGCGCAGTTGGTATTACTGCACCATCTATAGTTAGTATATGAAACCTTTACCTTTTTGTAAAGTACCTAAATATAAATACATAATCCATATAGGAACTTCTCCTAGTCCATTGAGAAGTGCAATGCTCTGGTTAATTCAGCCATTCTTGTTAGCCTACGTATTCCTGGTACGTTACGCTGACTGGAGCTACTTGGATCACTGCCTCGTCACCTGGATTCGATCCAGGGAAAAAATAGATTGGCCCCTCCTAGGGGCAGCCTGTCAGCCTTAATTTAGAGTGAATGAAGAAAGCACTATGTTTAGCTGGCAGTTGGAAATTCTCACACTGTGCCTGTGACTGCACTTTAGTTACACATGTGTAGTCAATATGCTTACAGCGTGGTAATCAATAATTTAATTTTAATAAGTCTTGCCAACAGATTTCACTGAGGTCCATTCTGGTAAAAATTAGGCCATAACTTAAAACCTTAATTTAAGTTCCTAGAGAGTCCCGAAAAAACAAAATAAATATTCTAAATAATGATGAAATAATATCTAGAAATAATGACAGGACTTGGCAGTAATATCTTAAATAGTTATTAAACGACATTGAAAGACCTATCCAGTTTTTTTCAGCTGAACCACTTCAATTTTTCGAACCATCTTCGTCCCTGAAAATCCGATTTTCAACAAATCTAAATACATATGTATATCGCTACGTCCAAATAGGTATTTATTTTAAGAAATTATCCAACAAAATATTTCTTTATTCGAGGAAAAATTTTGATGTTTTATATAAAATCATTTTTTCAAATAGAGCTTTGCATGGGTAGATGGGTAGCTTCATCAGATATAATGTTCTGATTTTTTTCCCATGGTTAAACAAATACCAGAGACGGTAACGCAGGACATATGTATACAAATATTTTTACACTATATAATTTTATGTACATACATAATCTAACTATATAATATATATTATTAAAACAAATTGACCAAAAAAATGCTATTGAAATGTATTGATCTTATTTTTCACTTCTAAAACATTATTTTTTGGAAAACCCTTCAAAAAAATGGTGCGTTACTGTCTCCAATGTTTTTTAACGATATTGCAAAAATTAGATCTTTTTATCTGATTATAAATAAAATAGCGAGAAATCTTGAATGCTTCTGAAACGGGTCGGACTATTTTATGCATATTTCGAGATATTGCAACCTTTCTGATTTCAAGCCCACTGATTAATTATTTTAACGCTATCGTATTGAATGTACCGAAATAAGATTGGTCCGTTCCTTTTTGGAAATAGATAGCTTGGGCTCATAAAACGACTCTAGCTCTAAATCTAGCTAGAAATAGAAAGCTACTTTTTATAGGTTACAATTTATTTCCTATAGGTTTTAAACTCCTTTTTTAAAAACTTCTCTGAATTGTGAATAAATCGCCGAGAATTCTAATACAGCTAAAGTAAGGTAAGTGCCTCGTGCAATAATATCAGGTACATTAAATAAGTCCAAACTTGCAATAAGTCTGGGCTGTTCCTTACCTTGATCGACAAGCCGAGCAGAAGTGAGTGACGGAGGGAGATATTGTGGGGAAATCCCCCTCCGAAGCGTTGACTTGATGAAGACTTAAAGAAGCTTCAAGACAACGAACCTACCCGATGAATCATTATTTCGGTTCTGGCAGGCCATCTATTAGCTGTTGATGACCATTAGGCTCCTGTGCGTAATCTATCTGTTAATGATACTACATCATTACTGATTTACGATTATAATATTATTGCTATTAACTAAGAATATAGTCTTGCTTGTGAGACCGAGAAAGAGTCTATTACTTACAATTTGACTTTGAATTTTTTAATTATTCTAGTAGTACTACTCCAAAAGCAACATTAGATTACTAGGTAGCATTGAAAACAAATATGGACTTCGACGCCCTGCCTTTTCAGGCTTCTTCTTGACTTTTGGAAATTTCAGAACGATACTAATAATAATTGTCGGGCTCAGTTTAAAACTGAGTATCCCCAAAGTGGGGAGGAGACGCCCGCCGCGGGCTAGGGTCGCTGCAACCTCTTAGCCACCGTCCGGCGAGCGCCCAGAAAGAGATAAGGCGGATGGACGTGTGGTTTTTCACCCTGGCTGCCGTCCTAGTCGGTGGGCAGCCTAAATGCCCCAACAGTGCACACATGTTCAGGAGAAGAGGTACAGGTAGGTTTATAGGTAGTTTATGTTGTCTTGGAATGACCACGAATTCACACTCGGTGTCTAAGGGTAGGCGAAAACCATCCGGATCCCAAAGGCGAGTGTGAACCGGAGAGAGGAAGACTGGATGGCCATGGGAGACACTGCTAGGGAAATTTGCAGGGCCACGGCAACCGTCGTCCGCGAGGGAGAGGTATCTTCTAAGGAGGTGCTAGTTTTAGCGAGACGAGGGTAGAGATTCCCACTAAGAAGGTGTGGGGTCTGACAACGCCGGACTAAAACATAGCGAGGTTAGGAGAGAGAGATGCAGAGGTAGTTGAATGAGAAGTCCATGGTTTTGAGTAGAGCAGCTGGTGCCAGTGCAGTGAGAGAGGATAGAGTAGTGTTCCAAGTGACGGTCCGGTTCGTTATGTTAATTTGGTATGAAGCCGAGGCTTATATAGGAGGCCAGCAATCTCTCTGACGTCATAAACCTTTATTAAACACATAGTTACATATTTTCTGATATTCATTTGATGACATAGATACGAGAAGAGGGGAACTTATAATTATTCATAATTAAGAGGTGGCCATAACAATAATTATTAATAAATTTTACTCGAAAATGTAATATTATAAGTAACCCTCCAAACCCTTGAAAATCTTCACTGATATATGATTGAAGGAGGCATAACGGTAAAATCAACAAACCCTGTAGTTACCACTAACCTTAAAGGGCGATTCAGACTAGCGGTCAGTCACCACGTCATACACGTAATGCACTGAGACCATTATCACTGTACGGTTCAGTCAAGTCAGAACAAGCAGGTTGACTCGAAGATCGAATCGCTACTGATCAACAACTGCCAAATACCGGAGCGCACATGATTTGATTTGAACGAACTGCAACTGACATGATCTGACCGCAGGGTTAGGGTATTATTATAGGGGTAGTCAGGTAAAATCATAATGAACACCCTGCAGAGCTTGTTCGGGAATTTAGCGACTTAAACGATTTTATCTATAACATATATTTCGTTCTATCTCACTAAAGTAAACTATTGATAGAGATCGCAAAAAAATTTCAACGAGATGAGTAAATACATTACTATTCTATTATAATTATCCAGAACAGTTTTTTTTTTTTTATTATTATCTTGAATTAACCTTATCCCCTCTATCAACAATCAGTGTGAATTCTATTAAATTTAGCGTAGAAAAAAATCACTGTTCATTTACGTGTGAGCAACTGAAATAATATGGCATCGTCTATGATTCGACTTGATCTGACTGCGAGTGTGAATTCTACTGACAAAATCCTGGACTCTGAGCTGAACTGACCTGACCGGCTATTTATTTTTAGTGTGAATCGGTCTAAATTTTCAACTTTCCTGTCGAGGATAGTACCAATTGATTAATGATATGAAGGTTGGGAGTGGCGCTGATTCCCAGGACTCTCTTGAGCGCAGGACCTATTTTATATGTTAGTTATGACGTCATCAGAGATAGGGGAAGGCGTAGATCATTCCTGAACGTTTGTTTGTTCGTTCAGCGATCGAATAATACAATGTATAAATTAGTGATTTATTATACCTACCAGCGCTTTCAACAAGTCACAAAACCCAAACCGGCACGCGTACATTAGAATAAGAGTAAAAGGTTTATCGATCTCTTACTTAATATTTAAGGGTAAGTATTAGTATCTTATCTCAGCATCTTTAATTCAAGTATTAAAACAGAACAACTAAAGAGCATTATTTTTACGGCACAATAGAAGGATTTGAAGGGCTGAAACAATATTCGTGGAGAGCTTGAGTGTCTGACAAATTGATCGTCTCCTGGGGGGGTTTTGAGTGGCGGGTGTGTGACAAGTTTTAGGGGAGTGTGCCTGCGGGGTGAGGATCCATCAAAGTTTAAACCACCCCTAACACCTTTATTAAGATCATCTCTTTAAGGGGTGCTCGTAAGCAATTTACCATATTGTCCCTGGTCCCCTCGAGCTTGCTTATTATCACCCGTTTCCACCCATGTGCCAAGAAAATCATATTTGTACGTAGTTACATCACGTTTTAGAATTAGTTTACGTTAGCCGTTTAAGTGTACAGACACTTTCTTATAGAGAATCTTCAAATTTCAATGTAAACAATTCAAGGGTTCAAGTAAAAAAAGTTTGTGGACGCCTAAATGCCATTTAATTCTCTTTAATTTGATTGAGATTTTGAGCTGTATTTGTTCCTGAGAGGGATGTCTGTAATTAAATTCTAATTGTAATAGAGGTGGAGTTTAGTTCGATTCTCTAAGGTATTTTTAAGTCCAGTCTGATGAAGTTCTACAGAATCAGTTAACAGGTAGAGTCCGAATTGCTCGAAAAGGCTCTGCGTGGTCAGTGGGTCGGGTTAGTCTTTGTTATAAAGCCGTTTAGATAAAGGAAGAGCTGTTAGGGATATGATTCGATTAGCTGTGTATACACCTCGTGGTCGAGGCTTCTCCCACGAACGTCCCTGCGAATTCCTAGAATAGAAATAGCTACATAACCTGCTTCATTTCCAGTTTCATATGCACGTTTTCTGTTCGGAGTCATAAAAGTAAGAGTAGTTTCAATAATTCATTCTACACTTTCGCTTTAACGTGTTCACCAGATATCCCCTATCCATTTATTATGTTTGATACTACCTAATCCATCTTATGTTGTTTATCGAAGTTGCGTGTTCGTGAGATTTTGAGATCATTGTCGTTTTTATCTTGTTTATATTTAATTAACCTAAATTAAACCAACAAATAGTGTTATGGTTTTGTTTATGACAACAAGCCCCAATATGTTTAAATTACAGTATCACTGCATCCATTTGAAGCTTTTGAGCATCTCGTTTACCACTACAGTTTTCAGCTTTGCGTTTGCTCAAAACATTCCCGAAAAATGAATTAAAGTCTTTTCGCTCACCCTCATTCATCGAATTTACAAAGGCATGATCCTTAATGAGTTGTCTTACTTGTGGGCCGTCAAATATTCCTGCCTTAATTTTTTTCCGCAGTTAACTGAGGCATTTCCCCCCTATAAATGCAAAGCATAATCCGTTCTTATCAAGAACCTTTGCAAACTACATTATAAGGCCCAGCTTTATATGCAATGGAGGAAAGATGATTTTCTCTCGTTCAACTAAGGAGTCGTCAATGACTTTCTTTTCCACAATATCTATGTTTTGTCTCTTTGCTCACTATTGTCTAACTCAGTGTGTGTTTTGTCTCTTCGCTCACTATTGTCTAACTCAGTGTGTGTTTTGTCTCTGCTGCCCCAGAGGCACAAGAAGGAAGGATATTTGATGTGGTCACTTGTAAGCAAAGGACCACTTTTCAGTCCACACAAATGAACCCATTGATGTTCATAATACTTTATCTTCTACAAGGCTAAAGCACTAGTGCTATATTCTTCTTACATTAGGTTCTGGCTTAACTTAATTACAACTCTTTCCTAAAAATAAAGATCACGCGAGACCAACTTCGAACTATCTTGCAAAGCGAAAACTCACAAGCTAATCTAACTCTAGTTGAAGCGTTGAAGGTCAAGGTGGATTTTCCTAGCACTAACTAGACAGCCGACTGACAATAGGACAAATATATAAGAACCAATTCTTGTATATGTTATTTAGAACTGCACGTTTCGTGTAGAACTGCATGTTAAAAAAAACTCTGTTCTAAAGAAGATCAGATAGAGAAAAACAAATTTCATAAATAGATTCAGCGTCCCAAATATAACTAAAATCCTAGGCAGTAAAAAATTGTTTTTTTTTGTAGCCCTAAGTAATTAACAATTAAAACTGATATAACACTACTTATGCATAGTAAATATATTTAAAAATTATTTTTTCCTATTTTTATTTTATATTTTACGAAAGATCGTCACGTACCTGAATGGTTTTCTCTTTTTGGACTAAGCGATAACTAATTTCTTTTGTACATTATATTGTAACTACAAATGTTCCGACTTCCAAACTCCATTAGGGACTGGATTGTAGGTAATTGTAAGGGAGATGTTGTTGCGGTGCGCATTTGTAAGCAATGAGTCAAGGTCAGAATCCAGGACCGAAATCCAATTACCATAAGCCCTATAATCGGGGAGGTTCTGACCATGAAAGCACTAACAAGCCAATATGGACCAGTGGTTCTCTACTCTCATTCTAAAGTGTATTTAACCATCTTAGCTTAGAATGTCTGAAATTCTTATAGATCAATTATAAATTGAACTGTATTTAAAATAAATATACTAAAGCATACTTATACAAAATAAATTCAATGGAATCAAATATAAATTTTGAAGTAGGTTACATAAATTAATTTAATAATAAATGAATGTAAATTTATTTTTCCTTTTACGGATGGAGGGAATAGCTGGTTGTGAAATATTAACAATAAAACAGAACTTTTTTTTATAATGTAATGATTAATTTAAAAAGGAAAATGAATTTTTATATCAAATCAAAAAATAATACCTATTTCAACCATAAACATAACTCTAATGAATATACGTGATTCTATACTGCAGTTTCAATGGTTAATTTGATGATTTCAGCATTCTTATTTCCTTAAACGTTGAATTAGCTGATGTATTTGATATTGTATCCTGGGGGTTGGCCTGCTATATAATTGAGAGTAAAATTCCAAAAAGATTCATTTATGAATATTAAATGAAGGACAAAAAATTTTTAATTTATCTAATCACATTGATATTGAAAATTCATCAATTCATGCATCTGGAGATTATTTTGCTATACAGGTTGCAATTTCTGTAGGCTATAACTGAACAATGACCTTCATTCATTCATTTCAAACGTTATTCATTGCACTTCTTTTTTTGTTCGAGAAGGTTCTGATTAAGGTCCCAAACATTTTTGTCGTTCAATTCGATTTATGATTTTATAGGAATGTCGCATATATTGTATGTTGTTGATCAATATATCATCGGGAACAATAATAAAATCATTCTATAAAAGAAAAAAATTAGGATGACTCTAAACATTGTATATGCCTCAATCGAATGTGTTTATTATCAAATGTGGGGCGATTCAACAAAAAAATCGAACGTAAACATTGTTTTATCTGAAAGAAGTGATTCAAAAAAATAGCGTTTGGCATGCTCGTTGGTAACTGACGTTCTGGTAAAATTTTTATAACAATAACATTCATTGGATTGGATAGTTAGTGCAATATTGGACCAAACGACCCAAAATCAAATTACTCAGAACAGATGTTACGTCGCTTGGTCTACCATTGAAAAATTATATCCAATTATTTGATAGACATATATTTTATTTGTTTTTAGTGTGAAAAAAGGTGCTGGTCAAATATTTATAATTTTATTTTATGGAGTAATAACAATTATAACGAAACTCATTTACAAGATCTTTGAGGAAAATATATATATATCGCTAAATAAGAACTTTGTGCCCGCCAAAAACAAAAATATAATATGTTTCTTTATACATCCCAAAAAACAAGATGTATAACTCGAAAAAATGAAAAAAAGTGGTAGAGCTGAAAGCATTGCTCACCTTAGCCAGGTCCCTTTAAAAAGACTTGAGTAATAGTAGGAGAAGTAATTTTCTGGTCGGTTGCCGGCTGGAAGATGATGAACTTGATTACACTGTAAAGCTGGCCATTAGTGCGAAATGACACCAAGGACCCCGTGCAAAGATGCCATCTCTCACATTAAGGACCCCTTCAGACCCAGTAGCGTTGCAAATGTTCGGTCCATCTCCGCTGAACAGAATGGCTTTATTACGAGCAGCTTGTGGCACTTATATGAATTTAATTGTCGAGGTCGAGAGAGAGTCTAAAAATATAGATAAGATAGATTGTTCTCTTAAATATTATTCATAAATTTTGAAGATGAATTACAGAACACTTCGAAATGTCCTGATTTGTCATTAGTAAATATACACCTTTCACTCTGGTCCACCCAGTATTGATTTGAAACTGGTAAGAGTGATTTTTGTGGCGATACGATCATTCTTAAGTATTTTAAAAATAAAAACATTGAATAGGACATAAAAGTTTTAGAATATGAATTCTCCACTTCTTCTTTAGCATGCGTGACAATCATGTGGATTTGGGAAGTCTCTGGGCTGTTTGTAAATACAGTGTGATTGAGCGAGTGAATGAAGAATTGTAAATATGGTATAAATGAGAACACAATTGAGTTACATTGAACACAATTACTTATTGCCCAAGAGGGCAGATTGTAATTTTATCACAATAAAGATATGATTTGAAAAAAATGAAAAAAGTATATTTATATAAATTTAAGTAAAAATTTTACCAAGTAACTGATCTGATTGCGCTGGAATATGATACGTCATTTAACGTTTCGTTTTAATTTTTATTTTTGAACTATTTAATAATTTTATTTAAAACATACTTACGAATGGTGTGCCGAAATCGCTCGTGTTCCTGTAAAATAAATTTTGTGCAGAGAGAGGTGTACATTTATTCACATTATGCCAGCCTTCTAGCATAATATAATTAGGGTTTGGTTACAATAATGGGAACAAAAATTACATAAACTTAATAATAATTTTCAAAAACAGGAAATAAGTAGGGATACTTTCACTAAATTTTAATATTTTTAAACTTACAGCATTTAATTACTAATTATTGACCCTTCATTTTTTGACTCTACTATCTAGCATCTTCAGGGCCTCAAGTTAAACAACGATACAAAGCATCGCACCCTTTATAAAAATGGGGCTTCTGAAACATTTCGGATACACTGCTGTTTTAGGGTTTTAAGGCAAATGGTTTATGTCAGGAAAACTTTGACAGTTGATTAATTTGTCATACCGTAATTGCGGGATGTAGGGCAGTTTAGACCATGCCTCATATGCCTACAATTATAAATCCCGTGTATTGAAATGAAGTGAATATTTTACAATGTGCTAGGTCACTGCAATGTTTACTTTAGTTAAGTAGATAGTATTTAGGTGAATAACCAAAGTTATTCAGTAATTTCGGCCCTGCCATGGCTTAATTCGCCATCTTTATGCTAGAGAGAGCTTGATGATGTGTGAAAATGATTCAGGTGTTTAAGCCTATGACGTACCACTGAAATATATTGCAATCGTAGCAGCATGTGTAACACATTTCATTTAGTAAAAACATAAAACAAACAGAAACAGTAAATTAACAAACGACATCTTCACACAGCAGTTAGTAAACAGGTACTGATCACAGTCATTTAGGCCAAAAAATGCTCTCGAAACTTTATTTCATGGAATACGGCGAATTTCGATTTTTTCCTAATCTTGAAGAGCCTTTTACACTTAATGACGTGATAATTAATTAGTAGAGATAGAATTAATTATAAGAACGTCTTTGGATATAAAAATGAAAAATTGTATCTTATTTTCTGATATTTCTGGTTTATTTCATTTGCCAGAAGAAAATACAAAGTGAATATGTGATTGAAATTGTGTCACATTTATTCAGAAAGTCAGGCAGACGTGCATACTGACACACATAATCTTCCAAAACTTAGAAATTATCTATCAGACATGAAACTATTAGTACATAGGATTCGGAAGATAATGTAATCCTCAAGACAAAAAATTGTCCTTTGAAGATGTTTTACAGTCACGTAAGCGGGAACTTATATTCTTCTCCCATTCTATGGCTTTAAGTAGTTACAGTTCATTTGAGTTCTAATGTATATTACATATTATTATTCAAGTTAATTGATTTGATGGCCCGTAAGTATGTAATATTTACCTTTGACACGTTAACAATCGTATACCCCAAGGTGTCTATTAGTATGTAAGGTTGCAGCTTCATCACCGTTCTTTATGAACGCAGCACGTGCTAGGATTTCAGATCTTACCCAAGTGCTTCCCCTTCCAAATTAATCCTAAGATCTCATTAGGGACGTGACAGTGTTTGTTGAAGTTTGATCGTAAATCTGAGCTCGCTGTATGGTTTATTTATGGTTAGTAAATCGTAGTACGGCCGAGAAAACGGCAATCTATACTCATTAATTCGTCCATAACTTTTAAACATTGCTAATCGTAAGATTTTCAAAACCAGAAACCCTTTTGTTTATAACCGTGTGACTTCTGTCTGATTTTTCAAGTAGATGGAATTTTACATTGAGGTGTTATTCAACGACATGAAAACGATACGATTGTGTCATTATTGAATCACTTGGTAATTAAAAAATAATTATGTTTAAATCAGGTTAAATAAGGAAATAAAATACGTCCCGAATTATACACCAGACTTAAAATATTATTTTTTATGATATAATAATAAAGCTTGAATTCTGCTCGCAAGATTAACTAAAACTGAGTTCATCCCTCAAGAGGAGGCTACGGCCGAGAGGTCACCGATTCCAATGAAACTAATTTTGATGATATATGCTTAAAAATATTCTCTTACCACTGGCTTATACAAATCCAGAAAATATTTTATAAATTGAAATTTCCATTTTTAACATTTCGGTCTTTGTTCTTCCTCCTCTATAAGGGCATTATTTGATTTGTTTTTTACGTAGAAAAATATGTCACATTTCATTAAATGATCTTCGATTATTGAAAAGTTACAAAACCCAGAAGAATCGTCAATGAAAGTAAAAATAAAATAAAAAGTTCATAATCATTGAACTGATCGGAGAAATGATATAATGTTTTTATTTATATTTTGATAACCACTTAAAACTACTTAATTAATTTATATTTTGTCCAAAAGAGAGGTTGTTCCACCATTTATTTAGTCTTCTCTTTTCGTAAATGTGAACAGGTTTGATGAATTTATAATAAAGAAAAAATCCCTATTTTATTATATACATATATATATATATATATATATATATATATATATATATATATATATATGTAAAGAAAGTAAGCTTTCTTCAATTAAATTAGCAGCGCTTTGTTATCACGCGCGTGCTTCAGTTGGTTGCCACTAGGTGGAGCTGGAGACATATGACCAGGAGGTTCTTATAAGGTGTTCAGTGTAAACAATTAAGTAAAGTGAAACAGTGGTAACAATAAACTGTAATTGTTGTTTCTTTTGTTTTACAGGTATGAATTTAGATTTTATTTGTAATAGTTGTAACCTAATTATCAATTAAATAAACCTTTTGTTTTACAGAGAAACAGATTACTTATTGTTATAATAAGAAGACCTAGCAACCCTTATAAAACAACAATTTGTTTATGATGTCAAAACTGCAGTTTGAATTTACGGTAGTGACTTCACCAAAAGACAGTAAAGCAAATGCAATTGCCATCACCTCAATTGGTACAGAAGATGGAAGAAGATATACATTGCCAGAAGAATTCAAATATATGGAAGATCATGTGGAGTTGAAAAAGACAAGTAAGTACACAAAGTTAGTTAATTCATTAAACAGAAGAAATCAGATAAGAAGAGTGTGGATTACAATGACAAAAGAATTAGAGGGCACATACATAGATGAAGATGGAAATCTGCAATTTAAAGATCAATATTTAGAGGAAATAAATGAAGAAAGTACAAACAAAACACAAGATCATAGCCTAAAGGAAATACTAGAGAAACTGATAGAAACAACACAGAAGAAAGATAACGAGAAAGACTTAAAAAAAATATCAGAAAAACTTCTCATAGAAACATTTTCAAGCAAAAATACTAATGCTAAACAGTGGATAGAAAGCTTTGAAAAAGAGTGTTCTAGATTTCAAATAGATAAAAGTGAGGAAAAAATTGAACTAATGAAACTATTTTTTGATAAACCAAGTTTAGACTGGCACTCTTCCACACTCATAAGACTAACAATAAATGCTGGTTGGTCTGAATGGAAAACAAGATTCTTAAAATGTTTCACAGATAATGGATGGAATAATATAACCTATGCACTATCATTTAAATATCGAGAAGGTTCGTTAACGGATTATGCTTTGAGGAAAGAGAAACTTTTGATAGATTTTAACAAAGATATGGATATAAAGTCACTTATAGCATTAATTGCAGTAGGGTTACCAGAATTTATATTGAATAGAATAAACAAGGAAAAATTAAAAGAAACTACAGACTTATTTAATGAATTGAGACAACTTGAATGTTTAGTAAATAAAAGAAATTTTCAAAAAAAACCTACATTAGATTCTCAAAAGAAATATGAAGTAAAGATACCTTGTAAAACGTGTGGAGATTTAGGTAAAGGTGTGAGATACCACCCAAAAGATAAATGCTGGTTCCAAAAACATGAAGAAAGTAGAGAAAAGAACACTACACCAAAAAAAGTAAATAACAATTCTATCCTAGATGTAGAAATATATAATGAATCAAAAAACGAGTAAACACACCACTAATTAAATTAAACATTGTATTGGAAGATAAGATAAAAATAGAAGGGATCTATGACTCAGGATCTCAAGTTTCATTAATTAATAAAAGATTAATAAA
Organism: Acanthosoma haemorrhoidale; assembly: GCA_930367205.1. Taxonomy (NCBI): domain Eukaryota; kingdom Metazoa; phylum Arthropoda; class Insecta; order Hemiptera; family Acanthosomatidae; genus Acanthosoma; species Acanthosoma haemorrhoidale. The sequence goes on from OV884014.1 coordinate 47,596,037, forward strand.
AACTATAAAAAATAATAATATAGATAAGAACAAAATACAATTAAAAACAATTAGTGGTGTGGCACTCACAAAGGGATTAGCAAGAATAAAATTAAAAATTTTCAATATTGAAAAAGAAGTAGATGTATTTATTGTAGAAAATGAGACTTTTCATGATTTTTTGATAGGCCTAGACATAATAAAGGAATTTAAATTAAGGCAAGACGAAAATCTAAATATAAGCCAAAAACAATCGCAAAGAAAAGATATAATAGAAATAAATTTTAATGAACATATTAAAGAGAAAGATTTTAAAATAAATTTAGATCATTTAGATAATGAAGAAAAATTCAAAATAGAACAATTGATAGAAGAATATAAAACAATATTTGCCAAAGACAAGTATGATATAGGGACTGTAAAAGATTATGAAGCAAGAATAGATCTCTTGATGGAAAAATTTTGTAGTAAAAGACCATATAGATGCACAATCGAAGACAGAAAAGAAATAGAACAGCAAGTGGCAAAACTATTAGAAAAAAATTTAATTGAAGAATCGTATAGTCCATTTGCTGCACCGGTAACTCTAGCATTAAAAAAAGGTGAAGGAAAAACCAGATTATGTGTCGATTTTAGAGATCTGAACAAGATTGTCACAACCCAGGCCCAACCTTTTCCGCTAATTGATGATTTAATAATTAAAGCTAGAAATTGTAAATATTTTACATCACTGGACATCAATTCAGCATTTTGGTCAATACCACTAAGGATAGAAGATAGAAAAAAAACAGGCTTTATAACCCAAGAAGGACACTATCAATGGACTTGCCTACCATTCGGTTTAAAAACAGCACCAGCAATCTTCCAAAGAATTTTATCAAGTATACTAAGAAAAAATAATCTAAAGAACTTTACAGAAAATTATATAGATGACATATTAATATTTTCAGAGCCTTTTGAAGATCATATCATGCATATCAAACAAGTTTTAGAAGCCATAATAAAAGAAGGATTCAGATTAAAATTAAAAAAATGCACGTTCGCATCTAAATCAATTAAATATCTCGGACATATAATAGAAAATAATACAGTAAGACCAATTAAAGACAATTTAGTATCAATACTCAATTTTCCGACTCCAAAAACGCAGAAGAACGTTAGACAATTTCTAGGTAAAATAAATTTCTATCACAAATATATACCAAAAATCTCAACAATACTAGATCCACTACATAGATTGTTAAGAAAAGATGTAAAATATAATTGGTCTGAAGATTGTGAAAAATCATTCACAGAGATAAAAAAAATTATTGTGCTCTCAACCAGTCCTAGAAATATTTGATAAAGATTTACCTATTAAGATATTTACAGATGCTTCAATAGAAGGTATAGGTGCAATACTGAAACAAACCCAACAAGATGGAAAAGAAAAGCCAGTAGCCTATTTCTCAAAAAAATTAAATGAGTCGCAGAAAAGAAAAAAAGCTATATACTTGGAATGCTTAGCAATAAAGGAAGCGATAAATTATTGGGAATACTGGTTAATTGGAAGAAGATTTGAAGTTTATTCAGACCATAAACCGTTAGAAAACCTTAATATAAAATCAAGAACAGACGAGGAACTAGGTGACTTAACATATTATTTGTCTCAATTTGACTTCAAAATTACATATATACCAGGGAAATTCAATATTGAAGCAGACTGTCTTAGTAGAAATCCGGTATTAGAGTCAAAAGATAATACCCAAGAAATATTAAAAATAGTAAACATGATCCAACTACAAGAAATAATTAAAGATCAAAATGAAAATACAGCATTAGGAGAACTTAAGAAAAAAAGTACAGATAAAAATGGTATAATCTATAAACATATTAAAAACAAAAAGAAGATAGTTTTATCAGAAAAATTAAGCATTAAATTAATACGAGATACACATATAGACTGGTGTCACATCGGAATAAGGCAAATGATGAACAGAATATGTCCTTATTACACTTCAAAAAAATTAATAAAAAACATTCAGAATATATGCAGAACTTGCGAAATTTGTAAAAAGAATAAATCTAGAGGTCAAGCAAAATATGGATTAATGTCTCAATTAGGACCAGCAACAAAGCCGTATGAGATAGTGTCGATTGATACGATCGGTGGATTTGGTGGTCAAAGATCAACGAAAAGATACCTCCATCTTCTAGTTGATCACTATACAAGATACGCACATATATTAACTTCAAAAACTCAAGCTGCAAGTGATTTTATAAAAATAGTCCAAAATACATTAGAAATGAACAAGATAGGTACAATATTAACAGACCAATATCCAGGACTAAATTCTAAAGAATTCAAAAATTACCTAAAAGAACAAGATATCAGACTCATTTATACAGCCTTAAATGCACCATTTTCAAATGGCATAAATGAAAGATTAAATCAAACAATAATTAATAAAATAAGATGTAGAGTCAATGAATCTAAAGAAAAGAAAGCTTGGACAACAATAGCAAGAGAATGTGTTGACAAATATAACATAACAGAACACTCAGTTACAGGTTTTACACCTAAATATTTACTAGATGGTACTAACACAAGTATGCTACCTGAAGAACTAAGGAAACTAACACATGCAGAGGTTTGGAAAGAAGATAGAAAATTAGCTCTAGATAACACTATAAAATCACATGAATACAATAAGAAATTATTTGACAAAAACAGAAAGGAAAGGGAATTCAATACAGGTGATTTAGTATATATCGAAAACGGACATAGATTAAATAGAAAAAAATTAGATGAACTTAGGGTTGGACCATTCAAAATTGCAGAGAAAATATCAAATACTATATTTAAAATCAAAACTGAAAAAAGAAACGAAGACACAGGATTATTCCACATAACAAAACTGATACCAGCAGAATAAACATTATATAATAAAAATTCTCACGAGAATTTTCACAGTGGGAGGGGGAGATGTAAAGAAAGTAAGCTTTCTTCAATTAAATTAGCAGCGCTTTGTTATCACGCGCGTGCTTCAGTTGGTTGCCACTAGGTGGAGCTGGAGACATATGACCAGGAGGTTCTTATAAGGTGTTCAGTGTAAACAATTAAGTAAAGTGAAACAGTGGTAACAATAAACTGTAATTGTTGTTTCTTTTGTTTTACAGGTATGAATTTAGATTTTATTTGTAATAGTTGTAACCTAATTATCAATTAAATAAACCTTTTGTTTTACAGAGAAACAGATTACTTATTGTTATAATAAGAAGACCTAGCAACCCTTATATATATATATATATATATATTTGGTTTATATATAGGTTTCTATTTCATTCACATAGATTGAGCTGGGGTGCCATAAAGTGTAGTTCATAGATCCATACACAGTTTGGTGTGGACCAGTAGTCATTCCGAACATTACAACAATGACATTTTTTTTGTGTTAAAAAAGAAAATCGAAGGAAACAGGAGGTGAAAGTTTTGATCAAAAACATTTAATTTTTTTATGTTCTCAAAAATTTGAATCTTATAATATTTTTGGGGGAGATGGTGCTAAAACGAATTTCAACTTTTAAATATTTTCATCTACTGTACTTCCTTGTTTTTTCCTTACTGTACTTCCTGGTCAGTTCTTTTTTCAATACCTGACAACCGTTATTTTTATAAACTGAAGAATATGCGCATAAAACGGAGATTAAAACGGAGTTGAACTTAAAGTTGTCGTTTTTTTTACGGCCTCAAGAGCTCATTGACTAAAACCCTCGGGCACTTGCCAAATATTTGTTGTAGAAACCACAAAAGAATGAGATGTAGAAAACCACATCGAAATAAATGAATGGATATCAATAAATTACTGAATTGCTAGGATCGTAATGGCTATACGAAAATACAATGTATGTTGGACCAGGGTAATCGGAACAACAAATTAAACTGAAAAGGGTGATGAACTCAAGACAACTTAAATCCACAGAGTGTTGGTCATCGAAACCCATATGCTTAGTCACAAACAAAAAGGTATGCCTCAAAATACCATTAAACAGTAGAGCATACAATACATATGTAATGATATAAAACAGAATGGTATATGGAAGAATCCATAAATATAATATTATTAACAAAAGATAACACCCATGAACATTTAAAATGAATAAAATTACACACAAAACTCTTTATTGCAAGGAAATGTCTCGTAATAAATGGGAAAGATATTAATACTATACTATTTGTTGTTATATAATATATTACTTTTATTGTTGTTATATATTACATAAGTATATCCCAACACACTATTGGCGTATATAGTATACTTCACTAACGAAAGAAAAGGCAATACATTAATGCAGATAAAATTACTTCTATTATATAAAGAAATACACTATTACCAAGGAATATGTATTAGTAGAAATAATAGATACTAATCAATTTATATTTACGAATACCGGAGAAATATTTGGGGCTTTGTTCTGTATAACCCTAATATGATACTACCCTAATACAGAAATCTTTTTACATTATTAAACTATTGAATATGGACTATTTGTAGTACGGTACAGAACAGACCTATACTAACTACTAAGATGTAAACAAAATAAACATTACATACTTATTAAATACACAAACCAGTGGGTTCTCTTCCCTTTTACAAACTATATACACTAAGTCCTTAACTTAATAAACAATACTTAGTTTTTATAATCTCATATATACTATATTTACAGCTTACCTGCATGCTTAACACCACATAATGGTTTGAAGCTCTCAAAACACCCTCTCTGCCATGTGCAGGTTTCAGACAAAACCCTCTCGTTTATTCTTCCATGGAGGAGGTGGATTTGACTTTACGTTCTATCTCCTTGGTGTAATGGGGTGCACTCCCGTCTCTATGGTGGGATTATCTTTTCAATATTGTATTAGGGTCGATACCAGCTTTCAGTGGAATATGGGAGAGTCGTGGGGCTATGTTCTACCGATGATGTTCGCCGTGCTGAGGTAATTCAAAAGTTGTTCAGGATCATATTCTGTTCATTTGACGCACACTAATAAATCATTAGCAAACCTCATTCACGCTCCCTGGCATATGGTTGAAGGCATTTATAACTATGTAAAACAGTGTTTATAAATGGTACAACATCTCCATAGATATTTTAAAACAAATGTTTATTTATTTTAATCAAGTATGCTTATACAAATATTTACTGATTTTTAACTATTTAATCTTACCCTATGTCGTCTATATTTTATATACAAATACACTTTATACAGTGTACAATCGACAATGTCATCGACAATCGACAATGTATGAAATATTTATAGGCCCAGTTATCTTTGTTTTAGCCTTTGAAAATGATGATTTAATGTAGAGTGTGCTCAAGATAGTGTAATAAAGTATATGATTGATTGAAAGTTTATTGAAATATCCGCATAGCAGTTTTAGTTCTGTGGTGGTACTACAAGATACGTATTAAAAAAATGTTGCTTATGAAACAAGTTGTGTTTCTGAAATGAAGATTTTAAACTTATTTTTAAGTTGTTCAGTGCTTCAAGCGCTACAAAGAAAATTTTAATAGGCTTCGGGACCTGTATAAGGATTTTTACCGTGCCTCTTTTAATATATTTACTGATCGAGTTAGCTTCTTTGATGGAAAGTACCTTAAAAGGAAATTCCTCCGTTGAAACCATTTTTTTTTTTTTTACACAATTACTTTATTTGATACATATTAAAACGAGATCCCTCAGCTCATGGTTTCCTCCCGAATAAATTGGATTACATGGATTAAAAGAGCACAACAAAAATAATGAGACTTAAGGACGAAATACGTCATAATGAAAATTGACGGAAATCCCGAGAAAAAAAAAAATACAAGTATACTAATATTATTAAAAATCCCAACTATTAATAAACTTCAAACTAAAATTTTGATACCAAGGACACTGTATTGTAGATCTCTTATTTCCGCATAAGTTCGTATCCTGTACAGAGATATGAAACTTAGGAATAAACAAGATTTTTGTTTAATTAAAAGAAAAAAAATTACTTTTCTCAGTCGTTCACCGTTCAACAAAGGTCAAGTACAAAAAATGCAGTTTCTCAAGTCTTATTATCACCTGTGTGAGTTCGTGCAGATCCCGATTCGTTAGTATGATCCAATTCTGTATGTTTCCCTGTATCATAGCTTTATTTTTGGACTCGCCTTTAAATTCCACCAGAGGAAAAAATCAGGGTCTTGCACAACCAGAGGTTTGAACGCTTTGTTACACGTTAATTTGATGTTATAAAATGCCGCGACGCGACCCTCAGCCAACGTATGTACTTACTTGTACCTCTTGTAACTATATATGTATTTATTTTTGGATGATCCCTCGTCTTCTTGCGTGGTTCTTTGAATCTCTGGACTGAATTATTAATTGTTACAAAAAGCCCAAATAAACAAAAATATTCTAATTTTTAATTACTTAATTAAAATATTATAATTCTCCCCAATCTATGGTCCAGGTCTGCGAATCTTATTATTAAGTAGGTTTTTATTTATTTTTCCTGTTATTATAAAATGTTTGTCAATATTCCTACGCCAAAGCTACACAAAATACTCAAAGAATATGTAAGAAAAGGAAAACAATGATTATCTATCTATCCAATCCTGGGAATGCGACCTCGACAAATCTTATAGGTCTGCCTAACAGATAGATCGTAATATGGGGATATTTTACATCAGGTTTGTCAGAATGAAAGACATAGGTTGATTGAATATAAGTAACAATTTATTAACCATAAAATAAGTACATCTAGGTCACAAGTTATATAGGTTAGATTAATATTGTCAGCCGGCTTTGTTCATTTAATAGAGATAACCCAACCATATGACATCTCCATTTCTTTTTTTTTTTTTTTTTTTTTATTGTAATACATAGTTTTCTTTTAGATATGCTGGCTGACGACTGATTCGTCCACTACGAGTTACATATGTGTCATTGTCATTATTGATATCTTCGCTCTGGCTTTGGTTCATTAATTGCTGACCTGCTGGATCGGCTGTATTATTAACCTTACCATTATTATTTGAATTTTCCGAAATTTGTGGTTTAATATTTTCATCAAGTCTATATTCGTTACTTTCTATTTCGAATGGTAGGCTAGTATCATTTCTTAAGTGTATTCTATTACGCGTCAATAAGGAGCCTCCCTCTGTCTTAATTTGATAAGCCCTATTGTTTATGTTTCTATCTATTATTACAGCCCGATCCCACATTCCTTGTTTGTTTCTAACTCTAACGTTTTCTCCTTTTTCGTATTTTTTCAAATCTTTGGCTCGTTGATCATGAAAAATTTTTTGTTTCCTTTGTCTTTGTAACAATTCACCTTTTATATATGAATTTTCTTCACTTTTAAACTTTGGTATATCATATAGAACACCATTCACATTTTTACCTTGCATTATCACATTTGGAGAAGGTATTGTATTAGATATTGGTGTGTTGTTTAATTCTAGTATTGCTAAGTACACATCTTTTTTATCAAAATGAGCTTTTCTAATTACATTTTTCACAGTTTGTATGTGCCGCTCCACCATTCCGTTACTTTGTGGATATGTTGGACTCGACGTAACATGCTTAAATTTCCATTCTCTTGTAAACGTTTTAAATAGAAAACTCGTAAATTGTGGGCCATTATCTGATCTGAATTCTTCTGGTATACCCCAGTGTACAAAACAAGACTTTAATGCTTTTATAACTGTTACACTAGTTTCATCCTTCAATGGTAAAACATCTACATATTTAGAAAAATAATCCACAACTAACATGTTTGGTTTTCTATCAATGTAAAAAATATCAGCTCCTACTGTTGCCCATGTTTTATCTGGTATTAATGTTGGTATTAGACTTTCTTTCTGATTTGATCGTTGGAACGTTAAGCATGTTTTACAGTTGTTTATTTTGTTTTCTATATCTTTATTCATATTGGGCCAAAATACTATTTCTCTCGCTCTAGCTTTTGTTTTTTCAATGCCTAAATGATTATAATGTAACTTACTCAAAACTTCTTCTCTTAATTTGTTTGGTACTATTACACAATTATTTTTAAACAGTAAGTCATCATATTCATAAATGTCGGCATGGTAAGTATGATAATATTTAACTATATTTGGTACATCTTTTATTTCTTTTGGCCAACCTTTTTTTATTGTATTTTTCAATGTCTGCAATTCTATGTCATTTTTTGTTGCTTCTATATATTTTTGTTTCTTTTGATTACTCATCTCGCTTGCTAACGTAAGTTCTAATATATACATTCTGGAATCTCCATCCTCTTTGGTTTCTTTTAAATGAGCTCTCGATAGTAAATCTGCTATTATTAAATTTTTACCACTTGTATAAGTTACTTTAATATCATATGGTTGTAACCGCATTCGCATTTTTTGTAGTCTCATTGGTATATCAGTTATCTTTCGTCTTAAAATAGGGATCAGCGGTTTATGATCTGATTCTACTCCAAAAGGTTTACCGATTACATACTGTCTGAAACGCTCACATCCAAACACTATGGCATATAATTCTTTCTCTATTTGAGCCCACGATTTTTGACATTCAGTGAATGCTTGTGATGCATATGCTACTGGCAAATCATTTTGTAACAGAACTGCCCCTACTCCGGTACTACTAGCGTCTACACTAATTTTGCACTCCTTATTTACATCGTATAATTGTAGAATAGGAGTTTTGCTTAAGCATATTTTTATCTTTTTAAAACAATTTTCATGTTCACTTGTCCAGTTGAAAATTGTACCTTTTTTAATTAGATTACGCAATGGTTCCGTTAACTGAGCTGAGTTTTCTACAAATTTACCCACGTAGGTTATCAATCCTAATAATCGTTCTACTGCTTTAACATCTTTTGGTCTTTCCATTTCACTAATTGCTTTGACTTTGTCATCATCAATTTCTATCCCTTTGCTACTGAAGTAATGACCTAAAAATTTAATTCTTTCTTCTTTAAACTTACATTTGTTTTTATTAAATTTAATCCCATGCTCATAAGCTCTTTTCATTACTAATTCTAAAATTTCTAATAATTCTTTTTCATTTTCTGCCCATATCATTATATCATCGATATACACAGCTACGTTTTTTATACCTTCAAAAATCTCTGAATAAGTTTTATGGAACACTTCTGGTGCAATACTAACCCCGAAAGGCATTCTTAAAAATCTAAATGGACCATATGGCGTTTGAAAAGCCGTCATTAACGAACTCCTATGTGTGAGTTCTAAATGCCAAAACCCATTTGATGCGTCTAGCACTGCAAACATTTTTGCCCCCGCCATTTTACTAGATATTTCCTCAAATGTAGGTAAAGGACAATGTTCTCTTAGTAAACAAGTGTTAAGATGCTGTGGGTCTAAGCAAATACGTAATGATTTATCAGGTTTACTGGTAATTACGATTGGGTTCATAAATTCAGTAGGTTCGTTAACCTCTGTAACAATTTTATTGTCTTTCATTCTGTATAATGTTTCTTTGAAAAGATCTAATAATTTAAAAGGTATTCTACGACATGGTTCAATTTTTCCTTCATATCCTTCTTTTAATTTGAAATCATATATTTTTGAGATTTTTCCTATACCTTCGAATAGTTCTTTATATCTGCTAAGCAATTTCGTGAGACCATTATTTGTATTCATATTTATATTTTCAACTCTGGTAATTAATTTCAGTTTTTTAATTGTATCTAATCCCAACACAGAGCTTGAGCTATTACAGTTTACTAAATAAAATTTTATTGGTTCTATTTTACCCTTGATTACACAATCTAATATAACAGTTCCTATAACCGGTATTTCAGAACCACTGTAATTTGCCAATTTGTTATCAGTTTTATTTATTTTCTCTTTAATTTTCAAATTTTCATAGTCGCTTTTTTTTAAAACATTGCAATCCGCCCCTGTATCGAGCTTGACTGAAAGTGAAGTTTTGCTTTCCAATATATTTATAGATAATTCCCAACCCTTTTGAACATTATTTATTTTTAGAATTCTCCCTAAAGTGTACATTTCAGCATCCTCTCCCTCAATCATACTTACATTATTTATATTTCGAGTTATTCTACACATTTTTGCAAAATGATTTATCCTATTACAATTAATACAAATTTTACCGTAGGCTGGGCAATTTCTATACCCATGGACGTTGCCGCATTTATTGCACCTCAATCGCTGCTGGCTTCCATATTGCTGCTCTAGTTGCAGTGATGTCTTGCTGCTATCGCTGGTACTTGGTTTCGACGTCCACGGCTGCGTACTCACTCTCAGATTACTCGTCGCTGCTATGGTTCTGCTCCTTTGCTGTACTATATTTATTTCCTCTTCTTCTGTACCTCGTAACGTCTCTATTCTTTGTTTTGCTAACTCCGCCACTTTGCATAAATTAGTACATTTATCTAGTGTTAGATCATCTTCCCGCAACAATCTATCTTTCACTTGTTCATCCTGTATACCACTTACAATTTGATCTTTTATAAGGCTATCCTTCAATGTTTCAAATGCACAATCAACACTTAACTTTTTCAAATCTGTAATGAAATCACCTAATGACTCACCCTTTCTCTGTTTACGTTGAAAAAAATTAAATCTTGCCACCGTCTCGTTTTTTTTAGGTATGCAATAATCTTCAAAAGCTTTAACTACAATTGCGTATTCCTTCTGTTCTTCTGCCGTTAAATTAAAGGTTTCATATTTATCTTGTGCATCTTCTCCTAATACGCTCAACAGTATACCAACTTTTACTTCATCTTTTTTATCTTGTGCTTCGATAGCCGACAAGTAATGATTAAACTTTCTATACCACCTTTTCCATGCTTCTGCTATATTTCCTTCGAAAATAAATTGTTCTGGCGGTTTCAAATTCACATGTCCTACCGACTGCGCCATGTCAGAATGAAAGACATAGGTTGATTGAATATAAGTAACAATTTATTAACCATAAAATAAGTACATCTAGGTCACAAGTTATATAGGTTAGATTAATATTGTCAGCCGGCTTTGTTCATTTAATAGAGATAACCCAACCATATGACAAGGTTGTCAAAGATCTTTTTAGGACCAGAACTGCGGTCTGGATGACATAGTCCCAAATAGTAAGTCCAAGAGTAAGCTTGGAACAGTTTCCAAATGATACTTGTGAGTATGGCTAGTTGGCTCGAGTGGAAGTAAATTCACCAATTTTCTCGCCACTGCAAACGCTAAGTATTATATAAAATCCATTCTAGCCTAACTGAGCGTAATGAATTTTCTGCTTCAATCATGACATAAAAATGGTATCTCATACCCTAGGAAAAAAAACAGAAAAAGTATACGTTGCTGAGATTCAATGTTATTCTTTCTTATGATTTGTTTGGCTGTGATAGTGCTGAAGTAAAATCGTAACCTCTTCCCATTGTTATCTTTTATGTCATTGAAATGTTATATGTTTTTGCGCATGCCTTCTAGAACAACTATCTACTTCGCTCGTCCTTCAAATACTTTATACTACCGTCTATAGGCCACAGTTCAGTTATAAAATTGTAAACAAGGCCTTCGCATTGTTGATCACATTTCCTCAGCCCTTGAATGCAAACAGTATTGCACTGCTGAATTTCTGGACATAACTCAAGCTTTTGACAGGATTTGGCACGCAGGTTTGCTTTACAAGCTCAAAACATATTTACCACAGATCCTTTTCCTAACCCTAAAGTCCTACCTTTCAAACCGCTTCTTCCAAGTCCGCTGTGGTTTAGAATATTCTAATTACTATCCCATAAAAGCAGGAGTTCCACAGGGCAGTGTTCTGGGTCCCATTCTCTATAAGATATACACCGCTGATGTCCCCTCTACCCCAATACCTTCTTGGCAACATTTGCAGATGACACTGCAGTCTTGTCATCCCACTCAGACCCTGATATAGCATCCCAAAACCTTCAAAAACACCTTGATGAGATCGAGTAATAGTGCAACCAATGGCGAATCAAGATCAATGAAGCAAAATGTTCCCACATAACCTTCACCCTTTGCCGCAAGTCCTGTCCGCTAGTCTTTTACAATTCGATTCCTCTCCCTGTGTCTGAGACAGTAAGGTAGTTAGGCTTCTATCTTGACAATTGACTGACCTGGAACCCACATACGAAGCTAAAAAGCCAAGAACTAAACAGACGCTTTGGACAACTGTACAAACTACTTCAAAGGACATCCCATCTCTCAATAGAAAATAAATTACTAATCTACAAATTTATACCTAAGCCAATCTGTACACACGGAATAGAGCTATGGGGGCAGTAAAAAAATCGAACATCAAGCGTATCCAATCCTTTCAATCAAAAGTCCTGAGAACAATAGTAAATGCCCCTTATTATGTCAGCAACAAAACCCTTCATAACGACCTTAATATGCCCTACATTCTTGAACTCATCCCTTCCAAATTCACAAAATTCCATAGTAACCTATCCAACCACGCTAATCACGTAGCACAGTCATTGAACTGCTCCACTCATCCCTATAATCCTCCTCGTAGATGAAACGGCAGTGGCCTCGTGACCTCCTATAAATGCGCAACAGTGGGAGTCCTGGCATTGGCCAGTTTCTCCAATCATGTCCTGAGCGTATGTGGCTCTCACGCTCTTCGTAGTCCTCGCTCTTATTCGGTGGCGTGGCTGGTGGGGGACTTCCTAAGACTCTGCTTCCTCTTTCGCATGCGAGGGAGGCAACAACTATGTGGACTTGGGGGGCCCCTGGGCTGTTTGTAAATATTGTATGAATGTGCGAGTGAATGAAGTATTGTAAATATGGTATGAATGAAAACATTTATCATAATTATTTATTGCCTATTAAGTATTAAGGAAGATTGTATTTTCATCTTAATAAAGTTGTTTATAAAAAAAAAAAAGAAATGTTATGGTTAAATTAAAACAGCCTGCTCACTAAGTTAGGTTTTTCTTTTCTTTTCCGACAAATCATTAAAATACCTTAAGTCTCGCGGCATTTTGCACTGTACTTCACCCAATTGGTCACTACGTCTCAAACTGATGATGTATAAATAAGTCCTCCACCCGCTCACGGTATACAATCACCTGACTGGCAACAATAGTTAATAAAACTAATCTAAAATTATCCTACGTATAAGAACGTTACGATGAGCAAAGAGACCAAACATTCGTCACGCAAGAGGCTAAAGAACGCCAACCAATTGCTTGGCACGGCGAAGGCACGAAGTCGGCGGGTGTGTTTATCCGAGGAGTTAACTTAGTTATAGTCTACAATCTTTGTGAAAGGCGAGTCACCTTCAAATACTTGCATTACATGCGTGTAAGTTGTATAACTTCATGTATTTTATAAAATGTAGCCACAGAAAATATATGAAACACCAGTTGGAATGGTAGTTTATTTCGTATCTTATATATTCTAAAAATTGTAAATCAAAATAAACGGTTTGAAACAAAAAAACCTTTTTCCGAACCTTATAAAACTTAAGATCGACAACGAAGCATAGCAATATAGATCATAGAAAACTACTCTCGACTCTTAATAATAAAAATGGTTGCTTCTGGCGCACCAAAGCATTGGCTAGTTAAAAAAAAAATATATCAAAATTTTCCTTCAGGTAGATTCACCTTAGCTACACACTAAAAGGATGATGATAACTGAAGCGGTAGCTGTTGTGAGTATTCTTATTTGAAACCACCAAATTCATTATGCAAATGGTTCCAATGTAAATTAGTAAGTCCCGGGGTGGCCCTGGAATGGATCCAATTAATAAGTGAGGGAGGAGAAGAAGCGGCGGGGATAAATATCTGTATTCATAAGCCGGGAGGTGCCTGGGGCGAGGTGTACGGTTGCGGGGAGTACGATCAACGATCCATCTTCGGGAATGAATCCTGACCCGTACGTGGTGGCAGCAACGCATCCATACAGCGTCTCTTCAGACAGGCCATGGTAACAAGTGGCCAGGAAGGAACTTACGCCATCCTATCGGCGTAGATTGTTGTCTTGCCCACCGAATAACAGAAGATTTACTAGTTTAGAAAAATATAGCGTGGTCCCGATTCTATTCGTTATTGATTTCTTATGTTGTTTATGAAAGTGAATAAGGCAAATAAACCACAATTTATAATTTATTATTAATTATTTACATGAAAAAATACTGCATAGAACTCTCATGGGCTGGAAATGAAACTTCTTACCAAGTTTAAAAAAACATTTTTAATAAATAATAAGGATAGAAATACATCTTTACTACCCAAGGAACTTGTAACATAAAATTAACAATTTTTTTACATTAAGTTGGGTTTTTATTTATCTATGTATATATCTATCTATCTATATATTAGTTAATGTTTATCGGGTTTCGAATTAAAAAAAAGAAGGAAAAAAGCTCCAAAGAAGCAACTAGCATGAAAGTTAGAACTAGACTGTTTATTTCAAGTCTATAACCCTGTATATTTACATTCGGGATGTTTACATCCCGTAATTCGGGGATTAAGTTTGAATACTGATGCTACCCGGAGCTTAGCTCCCCCCTGCCAGTTTACGAACACCTCCTCGTAAACTATGAAGTCTAAATTGAGGACGACTTAGGCGATATTACGATCACTCTCCTAAACGTACTAGGGAGTGAAGGCCAGCCCAAACAATACACAACCTGTAATCCCTTACATTCAGTCGTATTCCTATGACACTTATAGTCCAAATAGAACGCTGCCTCCAACACTACAGCCACTAGTGACAAAATCAACACGACAAACAAAAAAAATTACATGGCTTATTACTCAAAGAAAACAATGGGATCTTACACGCTACGCTAAATCAATAATTCTACACAGCATGTGTACATTCTAAAAACAAACAAAAAGAACTACAGAAAAAAAAATAGATAATACTCCTACAAATGGTACAAGGTGTACGTATTAATACAATACCAAATTGGGCTCCGCGCAGAAGCGAGGACACTCCAACTCAATCATGGCCTGCACCCTCCCCCCCCTGGTGGGGTTTTAACATGGGGGGACGTGGACGGTCCTCCGTTTCGTCGGAGGTCTTGTACTCTCGATGGTGACGATGTTATGCTCCCTGATCACCACCACCTTGAATGGACCCTCGTATCTGACCGACTCTTTGCTCCGATTAGAGGCGATTTTCCGATATACAATGGTCCCAATTTTAAGGTCCCCCATTCGACCCCGAATTTTGAGGTTTACCCGAGCCACTCTCTTGACCTTCTCCCTCACGATCCTGTCACGAACTTTGCCCCAAAGTTTGCTAAGTTTTAAGTGAGCGTTTAAAATTTTCTCCGCCATTCCCTCGTCCGTCACCGTCTCTGTTCCGTTCCGGCACCTCACACGCTGTCCGAAGATGACCTTGAACGGCGTAAACCCCGTGGTGGAGTAGATGGAATGATTGTATGCCACTACTGCATTTGGCAACGCCTCGTTCACCAGCAGACCCTTGTCCACCTGTTACGCATGCAGGTGGTCACTCAAGGTACTATGCAGCCTTTCGATGCCTTCACGACTCTCAGGATGTCCTGGGGGTATTGAGATGCCACACGACATCAAGGTTCTTCATCTCCGCCCGCACGTTTGGATATCGAACTTCCTACCCCTATCCGACGATATTCGGTCCGGTAGCCCATAAAACTTGAACCACGCTCGTAATGCCTGTAAGATGGCGTTGGATGACTTGTCTTGTACGGCATACGCCATAGCTACCTTGCTGAAGGTATCTATTGACGTAACCCACTTATAGCCCTTCCAAGTGAATGTGTCAACCTGTAGTTCAGTCAGTGGCATCTCTGCTGTGGGTGTTTCCTCCTGTTGTCCCCGTGGTGGGTGTCGGTCGGATTTAGTCTTAAGACATATATTGCAAGTTTCTTTTATCTCCTGGATCGTCTTCTTCATATCCCACCAGAAGTACCACCGCTGTCTCCTGAGAAGTTAACGTCTCCTGCGGAGGCAATGGTAGGCAAGCGTTATTTCCCGCTGTCGTTCCTCATCACGCAGTGTCTGGACCATTGATATACAACGTGCAAACGATCGATCAATTCCCAGTTGTTCTGTTATAACTCATAATTTCTTGATCTGATCCCACAATGTTGCGTTGTCGACAAAAAGGTGTTAGGTCTTCCCTGGCCTGGATGCATCTTTCAACACCCGGTAAATTTGGTCGCCCTTGACACCCGGCTGGGACCAGATTGTCGTAATACTATTCTTGCTATATTTGCCACCGTTTATCGTTAATGATACCCTCGATCGTCTCCATTTCCCCCGGTCGCTCTTCGGCAGATTCTTCTGCTTCTTGGTGTTTACTCCCATCGCTATCATCCCGCGCACCACGACTTCCATCATCCCCGGGCAGCCATTCCTGGATAAATTGACTGAGATCCCCGGACGTTTCCTCCACGACTGCATTTACGGTAATCCCTCGGGATAGCCAGTCCGCCACTACATTGTTCTTCCCTGGTTTGTATACAATTTCCAGGTTCTATTGTGACAAAAACTCCTTCCAGCGTGTCACCCTAGTGGATGATTCCTTCAGCTTCCCCAGCCACTGAAGATGTCTGTGATCCGTATGTACTCTGAATCTCCACCCGAAGACGTATTGACGAAAATGATCAATAGCCCACATGATACCAAGAAGCTCGCGCTCGAGGTAACTGTACCGCGCCTCCGTGTCGGTCAGTCTTCGACTCGCGTACGCCACCGGTTGCTCCCCACTATCTCCCTCCTGTTCATATTCACTTGCGTCGGTGGTGATAGTAAATAGCTTCTCAAAATAGAAAAACGCCAGGATTGGTTCCTCTTGCAGTCGAGCCATGCAATTTCTAAGGTTTTGCTCCATAATAGGTGTGATCACTACCCGCGCCCCCTTCCGCAGCAGGTTACTGATGGGCACGAGATACTCTGCCATGTCTGGCTCAAAACACCGATAGTAATTAAGCATACCTAAAAGTAGCCAAACGCCCTTAACGTCTTTCGGCATCGCCAACTTCCAAATTGCGTTGACTTTCGCAGAATCCGGCTGGACTCCCTTCCTCGAGATTGTATACCCTAAAAAGTCCGATCCTTTCCAAGCGATGATTTTTCTATGACAATTTTAAGCCGAATTCACGTAATCGTCGGAATACCCTCCGGAGATGTTCAATGTGTTCAGATTCCGTTCGGCTGAAGATCAACAGATCATCCATATAAATCTGGCATACCGCCTCGTCAAATCCCCTTAGGATAGAGTTTCTGGTAAAACGCCCACCCTTCTCGTTACTACATGTTCCGCGCCATTCACTACATTCAGAACAGGTGGCCGTAGCATGAAAGTTAGAACTAGACTGTTTATTTCAAGTCTATCAAATGTTATTCAAGTGTATCAATTTATTAACGTCTGTTTCTTTGGGTTAGGTTCAGAGTTATCCAGGCAATCAATTTGTTGGATCCTCTATGTAAAAGTTAGACTCATGTGTTTATATTAGAGTGGTTTTCAGACATCAGAAGCGTCTAATCCTTCTTTTAATACTCACTTCCTTGCTTTTCAAACATCCTTCAATCTAATGATTACCACAGGTAGGAGATTAATCTATATCCTCAAATGCCAAGGTAAGCCAATTAATTTTAGATTGTCTAATATTTTATTGTGTATCGTTTAATTTAACGTTGGAAAATTACTCCTCAAATTAGGGTGCATACATCATTCAAGAATGAAAACTTTTAACTAAAAGTAATAAATAACTATTTATGTACATAACTACTTCAAGCTTAAAGTAAATCATGATTACGTAATTTAAAAGGCCTAAGATCAACCCTACAGGTGGGATACAATGCCACATTGGTCCCGATTGACCTATGCTTGGGACTCCGTTCTCGCTCTCACGATCTATTCGATTCACATAAGGATGGGGATGTAGCGGAACTTTTTAAAATCTACAACATCCATCAATCAAACCATTGTTTGAACCAAGAAACCAGACGCATTGTTTATTTTTCAAGGATGTGAATAACCTTAGAAGTTGATTCCCTTCTTAAATTACTATCCTAATCGTATAGTTGAAGTTAGGTCATGCGGACTCTATCCTGCCCAGGATTGTCTGTCGATGAATCATACTAAACCCCATAACCCTCCTTGGCATCTTTTCTATTTAGTACCTCACAGAATCTCTAATTATTTTCAATAACTATTTTATTGCTTTCCCTCAACCCTAAGGGGGATTAATATGGAATAAGTATTAACTACTCTTTTTTTCAAATACGTTCTTCCCTGAAGTAATTAGAAAATAAGAAATGAGGTTATTATCATAGCCCGTTGTGTGATAACATAAACATTGCAATAACTCGGAAAGAAAGGTCTTTAGTAAGCTAATGTTATTATAACACTGAAAAGGAGTAATGGGCTAAGCGCAATTAAGACCACACTAAGTAGAACACAGTAGGACATAAACTGTCTAATACTTTTTTTGTTGTTTATCGCAACCTAAAAATGTTTTTAAGTTCCGAAAGTACTTAAAAGGCGTGTCTACATAATGTTGCATGTTACAGGAGGTGACGCGCTCTGCCTGGGCCTTAACTAAGATTGAGAGTCATGTATATGTAATGATCTCGAAGATGGTTGGTCTGATCGTTCTTGCTCGGTAAACAACCTTAAACATTGTGTACATAACGACATTTACTCGAGCCAATAGACTATTAGTGTTCTAAATCAAGTTATTATGAGTCGGTCACTGGTTAATTGTTACAACAGGACCAAAGAAATAATACTACATGTTATGCTATCTTGTTCAGTGGACAACAGTTTTCTTTGCTTTCATGCCAGCTATAGACAAATATCGGATGGTGGATAATAAAGTCCACACGACCCCAATTTTTATTAAGTCGGGTTTTTAGATATTCAAGTGTAATCACAACTGTCTACTGTCGTTTCGCCCGATATTTTAAGTGGTTTTTCGAAAATGGTATTTTCAAGTAGTTTAGAAACTTAATTGTTAGGGAAAATTGGGTGGTCTCTCGCCATTTCGGAGCTAAAAATGTTGACACCATAACGTACCTTGGATACTTTTCCCTATTTCTGACGGAAAGCGTTAGATTGAGTAGATATAGATAGGTACGTCTCATAGTTTAGGCTATTCTACGCAGCCGTGGTCACTGTGAGTACATTTGCATTAGCTTTGCGGTCAAGGTAGGCATCAGATTCGTGGTCGCTGTATTTTTTGTATATGCCTTGTGGATTGAGCAAATCAGAAAATGACTCGTTATTGAGTAAATGACCGGTTGCTTGTTCTGAATTTTGGTAGGTAAGGTTCCTATTTTTGGTCCCACTTATGGTGCAAATGAAGAACTTTCGTTATTAAGATTCATGTGGAGAAGAAAAGTTAATTACCGAATTCTTTCAATTCCAAATTATTCTCAGGACCTTTACCGTTCTTGTTTGCATGTAAGGGTTACAAATAGGCAAGAGTGCTTTATATCCTTTTTCCAGACAGGGTGAAAACATTTTAAGAACTGAAAATTTTTGTAATTAACATACCGACATTACAAGGAATAAGGTGCTCACTGCTCAAATTTATTATTTATTTACATTTTCTCAATAATAACTGCTACAATTCTGAAAAAAAGTGGAAAGATTACTTAACACGTTCTCTCAGGAAAATGGTAAACTTTAGGGATCCGTTTTCAGTGCAATGTATTTCTTAGTTCCTATAAATAGCATAGTGAAGAGTAAATTTTATATTTGGAGTGGAACATTCAATTGGCAACTGATACTTGAATCAACCATGCGTATTGTATACATTTTTAAATGGGACCTCAGATATTGTAAACATGAAAGTTAAGATTATGAAATTCAACCCTTGCGGGGTTACATCATACGGCATACGGGGTAAGGTTTCAGTTTTTTGAGAGGATGACTTTATCGAGATACTTCATAAGCAATTAGATCTGAATGTTAATTTTATACATTTAAAGAAGCGAATATATTTCACAGTGTTTGTGAAATTAGTTCAATAACGGAATGCAAGAGTAAAAACCCGGAGGTAAGGAATAAGGCAGAAACTTCTCCCAACCCCGTCACCCATTTATTTTCCACGTTCCCAGGGGAAAGAAAATTTCAAGGGAGGGAAAATGTAGGCTATGTTAAACGCTATTCAGCTCCTCTCGCTCGTGAAAATCATCTACAGGGCACCTTCTGAGGATGAGGGGGGTATTTCTATCGATTCTAGTCCAGAGATGTTAGGTTTTCTTCGTTCTAAGTTCCAGGAGAATTGATTCTCGGCTGGAGTTTCATACTTTTCGAGGCAATTCCACATTCATTCACAAATTGGATTCTTCCATTTCCTACAACCTTTGGATTACTCAAAAATAGATTACTGGTAGAATAACATACTTCACATATTTTTTGGATCGGATGGGTTACTTATGGGAAAGATAGAAACGTCGCGAGAAATTCATGTCAAGATTGATACAAAACACACTTAAAGGTTTCTCACAATGTGTAGTTATAGTCCTTAAACTTAATTTTATAATTTCTGAGTCAAGTGAAACTTTCATACAAAATATTATCCCTTGAAACTTTCTTGGTGAAAAAAATTGCTAATCCGATTTTAATGACAGTTTTATTTACTTTACAAGATCCACTCAAGCTCATGGAAGCCCCAATATTTGATAAATATTGTTAATAAACACGTGAAGACCTTTTATATGATACCCAACTCAAAATGATATTAAAAAAAGTACTATTTCTCAATACCAACAAAGAAGGAATGGGGAAAAATTAAAATAAAATTGAAATTTTAGGAGTGAAAGGGATCCTTTTACTAGGAGGGACCTATTTGAAGGTTGGGTGAATGACTTGAGGAATGTGGGAGACCTCGGCTGAGGTGCAGATATCTCTGCACAGTGGTGAGAGTCCACTGAAGGTCTAGCCTAGGGTCTGTCAAGGTCTGTAGTTCTAACTCGTTCAGGGTTGGGTAGCGTAGAGTGCCCCTCTGGGCTTGTTGATTGGCCAAGGGCCGTAATGTCTCTAACATCCTGTTTACTTTCACGTACCTACTGAGTTTCCATCTAGTTAGTAGTGGTGGGGGTTGCAGGGCACGGAAAAGAGGATTCTGGCAGTGCCACATCGAGTCGATGAACTTGATATATCCTCTTCTAATGGCTAGTGATGGTGGGGACCTCAAACGTTTCGTGGATGTCGGGAGCCTTCGTCTTTCAAAAAGAGGTGTGCCACAGTGCCGAGCTAAAAACTTGTTCTGGAACTGCCGGAACTGATTTGTTGTGCCAGTGTGTAGAATCCGGAGCAGCGGAGTTCTAAACAGCAGAGCCTCATGACGCTCTGATAAATTAGCAGTTTAACCTCAGGGATATAGCCGAGCTGGAGATAAGGTACCGAAGAGAATAGTGTGTCTAGTCTAGTCTGAGTACTATGTACTCTTTTCAGTTTCTTCCTTACGTGAGTGCGGAATGTCATATGCCTACCTAGGTAGCGTACATTCTTGGTGAGATTGCACACCGTCCCGTCTATGCTTGGTTGGGAGCTTTCTTTTCCCGTGCTGGAACGAGAAAACGATCCCTTGTGTCTTGGCTGGGTTGACCTGGACGTTGATAATTCGAAGTCTGTGGGCGATTACTTGACTAGCGCGCTCTGCAGTCTTTAGTGCTTTCGCTGGGTTGAGGCTGGTGCTGTAGACGCCTATGTCGTCCGTATACGCTGCCATCTTACAGGTGGGGTATGATGCTCCTGCTGTAATATTTGCGCGGTGTATATGTTGAAGAGTAGGGGCTCCAGCACTGACCCTTGGATTACTCCGGTGATGAAGTCTCTTCTGGTGGCAGAAGTTCCCCCTATCCCCATAAAAGTTCTGCCTGTGAGATAGGAACTCATTATGTGCTGCAGCATATGCACCGGGAATCCATACTCCCTCAGACATCGAAGCATTATATGATGATCTACAGAGCCAAAGGACTTGTAGCAATCAAGGGAGATCATCGCAGTGTGACGTGCCGCTGGAGTCTCACTAAATTGCGGTCCGTACTAAGCCCTTGAATAAAGGCGGTATATTGAAGTGGGATGATCTCTTGTGTGCCACAGTGCATGCCGAGCTGTTTGTAGAGGATCCTCTCATAGACCTACGGCAGTTGAGTCAGCAAGCTGATAGGCCGGTAGAGAGCTGGCTCGTATCCGCTCTTGGCTGGCTTTAGCAGTGGGATGACTACGGAGTGTTTCCACGTCTAAAGAAAGTAATGTACTCTCAGGCAGGAATTCAGTACATTCACTATGTACGATATTCCCTTCCACAGTAACTGCTAAACTATGATACATGCGATTCCTATGATATATAATATTCCATCTAGTAATAACATAATTTCCTATTACAATCCGGTAACACGGCTGATGTAGGAGCGTAGGGTACTTCCCAAGAACCCGATGAGAGTTAAACTCCGCTTCCTCTTTCGAATGCGAGGGAGGTGTGGGTTTGGGAGATCCTTGGGCTGTTTGTAATTACTATGAATAATATGAATAAGCGAGTGAATAAATAATTGTAAATATGGTATTAATGAGAATATTGATCGCAATTACTTATTGTCCAATAAGGGAGATTGTAATTATATCACAATAAATATTTTTGAGTTACGCATCCTTCTCTTACCCCAAGAATATAACAGACGTCGAAGATTAACAACATTTAGGTAGATTATAATCTTGAGCTCATCATTGAAACTATTTATGCAGTATTTTAATTTATATTGTCAACTATTGGTTATTAGTTATATTTTTTATTACCTCTCCACACCAATTTTTTTGAGTAATAAGTTACTCCATTACATCAGTTTCATGGCTTAGTAATCGTATTTAATATCCGTATATTGTTAATGACTATAAATTTACATTTTCTGGCTTGGGTACTAATAAACTACCCATTCTTGGTTTCATCATGTTTTCTAAGTAAAAAAGATCAAGGAAAAGAAAATAATGAGTGGAGAAGGACTCCAGCTGTCGTTCAGGACTAGAAAAAAACGACATCTGTAGGTAATTATTCATTTTTCTTCTCAACAATTACTCATCCTTTAAAAAATGTTGTGAAGTCTAGAGACTTGTTGTTGCAACAATTAATTGAACTCTCATCTAAGTATAATTTAGTCAAAGTTATCCAGGTTCAAGCTACTAGAAAGTATATCAATAGCCTTTTTTAATTAAATAGATTTTGTATGAATGAGCGAGTGAATGAAAATTGTAAATATGGTATGAATGAAAACATTTATCACAATTACTTATTTCCCAATGATGCAGATTGTAATTTTTTCATAATAAAGTTATTGTTGTTTATTAAATAGATCCAATATGCTCATATTTGTACATACAACTTTTCTTATTTTTGAGCCCAAAGAGAGGATGTACGTGACACACGTGTATATGAATTAAAGGATGTCAAGATTTCTGGTGATTAGGAATATTTATTTATACACGTAAAGGAAGAATTACAATAATTAAATTAAAATAGGAAAAATAACGGAAATCAACACATTAGCTTACAAATTATAAACATATAAAAAATAAATTTATAAATGTGAAATTTATGATTACGGTGATTGCAGATGAAGCTAAGTGGGTTGTATTAATAAAACGACCCTTTACTTAAGACTGTAGGCTGACTTAGACGTGTAATACGTATTGTAACAAGAAAGAAAAAGGTTATGAGGATAATTTGGAATTAACAAGGATTATATATTATATATATATTATTATATATTATATATATATGATATTATATTAATATCACTTAGCTTTCATTTTCAGTCATGAATCTTCGTAACGAACAGTTCTTCATTAGTTTCACAAGCGCAAGCACAAAACAGAGAGAGACTGACCTTATACTCCAATAACAACTTTAGACGATGAATGTATGATAATAAGTATAATTATACTTTTGTAACAATCACGAATTGCAATGTAAAATTATTAAAAATTATATAATATGTAGCCAAGCTACAGGACATGTAATGGCCTGCTGTAAATAGATTTATTTATGTAGGATCTATACTGAATTCCATAATTTAAAATAACAAGATATGAAGAAATACAAACCGAAATAACACAAACCACTAGTAAAAACAAACCAACCACTAGTAAAAACAAACCAACCACAAGTAAAAACAAACCAACCACGACTGTTTATCGATAATGACTCAGACCTCAATTCTGAGACTTAATTAAAAACTTAGAATAACCTCTCTCTGAGATCAAAACACAGAACACTGTATTGACCATTAGAAATGCACAAATAAAACCACAGCGATCACAATTGTGTAAAGGACTTGGCTTAATTCTGGGACGCACGTATGAGCTCTGTAACATACCATACTACAGACTGTCCTCAACCCACAAGAAGTAGGAAAAAGTGTCTGCGGCATGCTCTGTAATAGCACAAACCTGAAATGGCGAGAAACTGCTTAGAATTTTTTAAACAAATATATTTTAAAAATACCAAACAATTTTTTAAATTATTATTGCACTTCGGAAATACTAATTCTACTCTAGTGAACGGTGTCTCACTTTATTGAATCTATTGAACCGGTCGGCACAGTGCTAAAGATAATCTTGCCACTCTTTATAGCCGTTTTAAACGGATAACCACCGCAAAATTGAATTCTCCCGCATCCGGCTTGGTGTTTATTTCAGTGTGGAGGATAAATCTGGGGATGGGAGGGTTTTTTTTATGACCAACTATAAAATAGTCAATTTAGATAAGACATTATGGCTCCAAGGAAAACTCCTGGAATTTTTTTTTGGAAATAGTGGTTACTGTATGAAAATATACTATGTAGGAACGCCATTATTGTATTAATGTTATGTTACACCAAGCACTATATGAATTTTAAAGCAACATTGTAGTAAAATGGGTAATATGAGCGTCTTTAAAAATACTCAAAATAGATAAGAAATGACTAGTCCTAAGGCCACTGGGCTGGGCTTTACTATCTTCTTTTGTAATAAAATTTATGATAAAATTGATAGTCATTACAATTAAGTAGCTCTGTATTAAAGCAATACAATACATGCTACCACTGGTCCGAAATCCTAAAGTCGAGGACACGATTTAAATAGCGTTTTTGTAATTATAGTTTTAAAAGATGAAGATGAATCTAAGATCTTTAACTTAATATCCCACTCAATACGCGTGAGAGATATTTATTATTTTATTACAAATTAATTCGTGACACTCAATAATTGCTTGTAGAATTAGATGTATTTTTCCTATACCAAGGAGGTTGAAATTATGAAAATCCACCTTCACCATGGACAGGCACAGGAATTTCAGGAGTGAGGTACAAACACTGGACTTTCGTATTATATTGTAAATATAAAGTATTAGTGATGTGTTTGTGTGTATAATCTAATTCAATTGAAATGTTCAAATGTTCTATCGTGTTTTAATAACGACAGACGCATATTATTAACTGTTCCGGAACTCAACATTAGTTGAACATTGTCTCTTAACATTAGTACATCGGTGTATCATGTATTAAATATTCTGCTGTTCAATATTTTTTTTTTTTTATATATAATCTTCTTTATTGTGCTATAATTACAATCTGCCTTATTAGGCAAGAAGTAATTGAGATAAATGTTCTAATTCATACCATATTTACATTTCATCATTCACACGCTGATTCACACAATATTTACAAAAAGCCTAGAGGCCTCCCAAATCCACATGTTTGTCACCTCCCTCTCATGCAAAAGAGGAAACAGAGTCTTGGGAAGTCCCCCACGCTCCTACGTCAGCAGCGTCACTGGATAAGAGCCAGCGGAGGCTGACCAAGAGCACGAGAGCAGCAGACGCTCAGGATATGATTAGAGAAACTGGCCATTGCCAGAACTCCCACTATCACTTAGTTATAGCAGGTCACAAGGCCACTGCTCCAATGTCTCCGAGGAGGATTATAGGGATGAGTGGTGCAGTGCAATGAGAGAGGAATAGGTGAAGAGAGGAAATCTTCCAAAGTTGTGCTGTGAGTATGGGTTTGATGAGAAAGGTGAGGTGTGAAAGTATGGGTAAGATGCAGAGCAAATTCCTCCGATCTATCCCCAACCGAAGCGGCCCAGGACCCATCATCACGACGGAGTGGATGTGAAACAGGTTGATACTTTAGGATTTTTTTGGTTACATTCCACAAGGAGTTATCCCTGGTAGACAGAGAGGAGAGGTAGGAATTGAAAGAATCGGAATGGAAGGATGCCAATTGCCGCAAGCAGGATGTCGGGATCTTTGCCATACTGTTCTTGAGTGGCGTTTGGACTGGATTAGATCTTTGAGATACTGAGGTAAAGGATTTTGATTGTGAATTTTTGACAGCAAATCACGTCCGAGTTTATTCTTAGATCTTGACCCTCAATATTGGTGCTTCCCATTCAAGTCCCCGCCCACAAGGAAACGATGTCCAATGAAGTCTAGAAAGGAGATGAATTGGGGAATGGGGAAATGAAATGGATTTATTGGGAGGGCAGTACATTGATGCTAGAGTAAAGGGGAATGTGAAGGTGCTGATTGACACTGCAGTGGACTGAAGGAAATCATGTGCTACCAAAGTAGCTATGAGATGAGAAATGGAGTTATGAACAATGACAGCGGTACCTGCATGAGCTGTTCTATCTGGGTGATCAGTTCGATAAGTCTGGTACTGTCAAACAGTAAATGGCCGTTTACTCGTCTAGTAGTCTAGTAAGTCTAGTTTTAGTAATAAGAGCTACGTCGATATTCTTGTCGTGGAGTAGTGCTGTCAGTTCGTTAGTGTGGGTGTGAACACCATTTGCATTCCAAAGGAGAATGGATAAGGAGTCGGAAGGATACATGTATGGGAAGAAGGGAAATGATAGGGGTAATTATGGTTCTGAACTCTGTAAGGAATGAGTTTAAAAGGCTGGTGAGATCCGAAGAACTTGTTGGTGGAGGAATATGCAAAATATGTGGTTGAGGATGGGATAGAGTTTGTGGATTAAAGGGATGAACGGAATGCTGAGGAAGATGAACTTGAGGACAGGGAGTGGGCGGTGCCTGTGACTCTCAGTTGCGAACGGCATCAGCAAAAGTAACAGAAGGCCTCAAATTTCTGGCTGGGACGCTTCTTAAGCTACCTGTGGCTGGCTTCTCTTCTTCTGGCCGACGTTGTTCGCTCCGGGACTAGACGATTTTATAAGCGTCACAGCTCTTGTAGTTGGCCGGATGGCCTTTCTGGCACAGCAGGCATATAGCAGGCGATTTCTGGGGCTTCTTGCAGAATTCACTTTTGTGCTCCCCACTGCACTTAACACACCTGAGAGGGTGGTGACATTATGACTTCGTGCGGCCATATGCCTGGGGATTATGGCATTGGACTCTGTCACGTTTGGGGTAAGGTTTTTCAATGTGTACTCTAGTGTAATACAGGTGGGTCAATTCGTAGAATTTTTATTACTCCTGGTGTTCGCTCTAGATCGACAAAGAACAGGGGCAATGGTGGCTTCATCGCTTCGTTTTGTTGCCTATCCTCTTGGAGCACGTATTATTTGGCGAACTTTGAAACCGAGAGCTAAGAGTTCTTCTTCAATTTCATCAGCTGGTGTGGTCGTGTGAAGATTGCTGATCACTACTAGTGATCTTGCCTGTTTTAACTGATTAGTATGGAAGTCACCCTTGGTTTCTTCTAAGTATTTATCTATCGTTCGATATGTATCTGCAGTGTCCGGAGAAATTTTCGTGTCCCGAGACCATGATTTTACTCATTTGAGTACATAACAATTAAAAATTACTAATGTTACGTACAAATATTGCAAATGGCTTAGGCTGTGTAGGAGTTTGAGTTGAGTCCAATAATATATTAAATTTATCTTACGGTTTGTGATTCGGCTTAAAGGTTTTGATATTACCCCCACTTTGTTGATTCAGTGAAGAGTTCAGTACGTATTCAGTATGTTGAGAGTTCAGTTCCTTAGCTCGATCCCATTAAAGGGATATGACCCCGTTACTCTTTAATTGTTATCTACTAAACAACTTATTTGATTGATGTGTTGGTTTGGTTAAGTTGGTGCCTCATTGTAACATCAAATATCATCTCCATTCAAAATTTCATGTCTACAGGTCACAATAGGGACATATCAACTAAAACAGTAATGCGCGAAGATGAAGCGGGTTTATGGTTTTCCTTGGCATCCTGGGAAAACCAGCAAAAGCGTGTAATGTATTCTTACTAACCTGAGTACTGTGAATCATATCTCTTGGGGTACATCAACGAGGTTACTCACTATAACTCCGGAGTGCATAGTAATCGCCCCACTCACTCAAGACGTAGGGGAGGACGATCTGGAGCGGTCCTCTTCGGAGGTTGGATTCGATTTGGAGTATCAAAGAATTTGCCAAGTAGCTCAGTACAGATTGCCTGCGGCTTTTATCTCGGATTCCTTTAGTGTGGCTAGGCTTTGTGAACAAGGCCTTTTCCTTTGTAAGCCTCCGTCCCTTAGCGCTTCCAGCAGACCAACAGGTCTTCCCTGTGGACCTTGTTGGAATAAAATGTATTTGGTTGTATGCTAAGATAAACAACATAATTATATCATCAAAGGATCAGTAGCCTTAATATTTTGTTTTCACTATTTAGTTTTTTTTTTTTCTATCATCAAAATTTATGAATAAAAAAAAAATATGACCAAAGAAAGTGAAGGAACAACATCAACTGAAGTATCCTTTTCACTTTCTGAAATACCAACGGAATATCTGAAACACCTTAATCCTCATTATGTTCATAATATCCTTTCAAATTTTAATAATTTATATTTTATTACAACTGATATATTACGTTCTATACGTAATGATAAATATTACATTATTTATACATTTAGGTATAAATGATATATATTACGTTTCGGACTGATATTAGCACATTGCAATGACAACCCGTAATAAGCTCCCACCATAGCATAGTCCAGGAGGACGTGCACACTAAATAACACACTTTGTAAATAGCATAACGAATTCCTGTCTTTGAATTTTTTTTTTTTTTTTTGACGAGTGATTAAATTTATTTACTTTTTTTATGAACGTCTGAGAAATAACATATATTTTGCATTGAGTGCAATATTGTTAAAACATTTATAAAATAGACTTCAAACATATTAAATATGCTATTTAAGTCGTTGGCTCTCAACATTTTTACCCGGAATTTTATTTGGATTTATTTTTGAGTAACTGTATGTTTTCCTAGCCATTGGGAAAAAATCTATACTTTTTTTTAATCGGTAATTTTTAAATAGCTTCTAAGTTCTATAGAAATCTAAAATGTTAACGAAGCGGGCTCGACCTTTTTCACTTTCTTTCTTCTCTCAAAAACTTCCCGTTATTTTATTTTAACTGAAAAAAAAATAGCATATTGTAAATGCACCTATAATATGTTTGAAGATTTAAAATCATTTTTGGAACCGATGTCGTACCAGAATAAACCTAATGCCTTATACTTCAGGGAGTATTTAGTATGTATTTCAATTTGCCAATCATACTTATTGCTGTACTGAACTCATTTATTTGTCATAGAATTTGTCCCATAGAAAAAACGTAAACACTTCTCCAGGCCCAACTAATTAAATGAAAACGAATAAGTTTTTTTATTTAATACAGAATTATCAAACGTCAAATCGAACTCTCCCTAATGTACTGGGAACCAGTAAAACTTCTGTTCTTCCTCTAAGTGGGTTTTAAATTTCATAACAAGTCATTATGATTCTTCATAAAATTGAAGGGTTCCTTACAGATGCGAAAACGATTTTAAAAAGTTTCAATTTTTTGTGTATTGTAATCATAACTCGCATCATACATTGCATATTATTAATCAGGGTTTAAATATTAATTTTATCCCATACTCAGTATAATAGGACAATATCTATAGTTCAATTATTAATCAATAGTTGGTAATAAATTGTAGCAATCCTAACTACATAAGTGTTAAATCACCCTATACTCCGATGCATATATAATATATTGTAATTAATGTAAAACATGTTTAAAGTTTTAAGCAATAAATCATGCAGGGGCCGTCAGTCGTAAAACAAGTCACAAAAGGGTCGAAGGCCGTCATAAAACAGACCCGGTAGACCTAGGGTCACCTTCCGGCGGTCATAAAATCTAAAAGCCATACCATAAAACAGTCCTTTAGGGGACGATGGGTCACGTACCGCGGTGCAGGTGTGACATCATAAACATACCCCTTTCAAGCCAGGATCCGCCTTCCGGTAGGAAGGGGAAATAATATTTAAAGGGATTCGCCCTGTAGGCCTATTCTTTCTCAGTCTCCTCATCTCCACAGCCGCTATCACTCGGTTGCTTTACGCCAGGGCCTTGGGGCCCTGGAAGGAAGTCCACTCAGTCTTCTACTAGTATACTCTCTCTGCAGCACCTATGAGCCTGTCACCCTGTCACTCAGCCTCCTAGCAGACCCTCTGACGACTTGTATCTATTACGCTGCCGGTCTCCCACCCGAACTCTGAAAACTGGTCTTATTCTTTATGAAACCTCTGTACCTCTTCTCCTGAACACAGTGTATTGTAGGGACACATCCCTATCATAAAAATGGAGTCAGATATTAACGCCGACATGGAACATGGTCCATGTTATAAACTACAACAAACCGCACTTGTCACTAGGGCTAGAGTGATTAGGCACTCCCCTAGTGGCAACTCGACATCAATTATAATTAATTCATTCACAGGTTCAAGAACGTGCCACTACACTGTTTAGTGGCACGTGTATAAACGAACACGTGAAACGCGCTTGGATCCCGTTACTTGTTCGACATTTATATTCGTCAACTCTACCCACAAAATGTTCACTTCACAACAAGGCGAGCTAAAAATTATATTAATCTCAAGTGGTCATATATAGCATCAACAAATCGTCTTTCCTTTGGTAGGGCTCAAAAAGTTGTCCCATCTGATAAATTCCTCTCCTAACCGGTTTACAAACAATTGCTTGGTTTACAAACAAATATTTTTAGTTGTAAGGCTTTATCTCTTCCTGCATATATATTAGGTGATATTTACGTATTAGTTTAGCTTAAAGGAGTTCTGGCATATGGCAACTGTATATAATGAGCCAATGTAACAAAAAATGTAACGAAAAAATCCCCTCTCTATCAGAAGACAAAACAATGTGTTCTATCTGGAGTGATGAAAGAGACTAACACAGGAGATTGAAGCCTTTGAGACAATCCATGTCTTAGTATACCTCCATTGACTGACAAGGAGTGGAGCAATTGAAAATTTCACAGTTTCCCGAAAGCTGCTCTTTGTGAGATTATGAATACATTTATGCTCCAGTCCTGTTAGGGGTTGAGTGCTTATGCTAGGCTCATTATGTTGGCTTTAGGCCCGAGGCGAGATGCACGCCGAGCTTCTCGCAATTCTGAAGGTACCAGGCTCCTACGCCCCGTATAAGCAATTCAAATTAGTGTATGCTCACGCCATTCAGCCTGTGTACGGTAACATCAATCACCATTCCCCAGATATTGACTGCTATGGGTTGTTTGGGGGTTGATTGTCAGCAGTATTGATCTATTACTACCCTATCAGATGTACGAGGGCTTACCCAAAAGAAACTATTTTTGTACAAGGTGATATATTTCATTTATTTACAAAAAAAAACCTTTAATCTCCTTCAAATTGCTCTCCATTAGAGTCAATACAGTTGCCCAATCGTTTATTCCACTGTTCGAAATATTATTTAAATTCCTCTTGTGTGATGTTGGTCAGCCCATCCGTCGTATTTGTCTTTACTTCTTCAAAGTCAGCAAAACGCTTTCCTTTCATGTCCCTTTTCATTCGGAAAGAAGTCACAAGGAGCTAGATCGGGTGAACTAGCGAATACAACTGCCATTGGAATACTGCGATCTCATTTGTTTGTTGATGTACAAGATGTTAAGCACTTTAAAAACAATATGATTTGACATTTTTGTTGGTTTATTTTTATCAGAAGTTAACCCTTTACAAACGTGGTTCACTGTAATATTAACACGAAATGAGGAAGGGCCCTTATGGATTAGCTTGATTATTTCCACTGGATTCCCAGAAGATAATAGTTTTTTTTTTTTAGAAAGTTCTAAAAACTACTACAGTTCTAAAGTTAAACAAATTTTTGCTTATCGAGCATTAATATTTTTGATGAACAGCTGATTCATACCTTATACATAATTCTACTCATTACATATGTACAAATCACAGTCATACCCCAGTGAAACAGGTGGAGAAATAGGGGACTTATAACTCTCTGCCCCCTTCGCAATGCTCCGAATACCAGGAAGGGAGTGAGAGAGCCCAAAAGATAATGGTGGAGGGTGTAATTCAGGAAAAGATACACCAAACCCACAGCGCTGAATCAGATTTGGGAATAGTTGGAAGCCTGTTGTGAGGATCCCACAGGACTTTCCCTGACACCACTCGTTTCGCACTTCTGCCTCCTGACGGGCCTTTTTTCCTTCATAGCCATTTTTACAATGGTTTTTTACGATGACTCAAATTTTTCACTGTGAGATAAGAGACAGTTAATGACCAAGTCATCTTCACGCGTGACTAGCATTATTTTACATATTCCTTTATCCCAATAATAGGAACGATAATTCAATGAGCTTCAAACACAATTGGGACGTGAAGAGACATATGGCAGAAGTCAAGGTTCCAGATGTACAATAAACCCAAGTTCAAGATCAACAATATTCCTTCTAAAAATTTCTAAAGATGGCAGACAAAACTGCTCGATTGCATAAAAATACACAAGAGGCTTAAACAACTGGTTTCATTCAAACCTAAAAGTTGTTACATCGTTTAATATTCATAGCCCTTCTAAATGAGAGGCCATACAATAAAATTTTTGAGCAATTAGTCAGTTCTATGAAGATATAATTATAAGCTTATTTTTTTGTTATTATCCCCTACCATCACCACCCAAAACGGGGTGTTTTGGAACTTTCATACAACCTCATAAATTTGTAACTTATGTTTCAAGAATATGCCTGTTAGTACACTCTAGTTCTTACTGCCCTCGTCTCCTTCCTCTTCCTCTGACTCTTAGCATGTCTCCTGGTTTCCTGGGTATGCTAAAATGAGCCAGTTCATCGTTTTTGAGGACAAAGAGGAGAATCCCACTGAGGCAGGCAGGTCAGTTTTCGAAATGCACAAGAGTGGCGTTTTACTTATGAATTTACCTCTGTTTGGACTAATGCAGGGCAGAACGCCATCCAAACTAAAGTCAGTACCGGCTATCTGCTGTCCTGAACATGTGAAGTATTCCACGGAATCATCCATGACCTCGAGTAGTCTAGGGATATCCATGTAGCTCTTAGTCAATTGAAAATAGTTCGCAAATCCCTCTTCTTTGGTGACGAAGTCCAACGTACGGTATGAACTAACATGTTTGAATTACCCTTAGGACCTAAGGACTGACGGACCTTTAGGATGATACGATAAATCCGAAACTGGAAAAACAAAAATCAAGGCACAATGACCAGGGCGTCCCTAATTCTGGTGGTAATAATTGCAACATATTATCTTTCCAAAGTCTCCTTGGTTGCGCCGTCTACAGTTCTTACGGAAGATGTGTAAAAAGACTAATCTCTAATAGGGAGGGTAGTTCGATGTAGAATGTAAGGTTATAACAGCTATAAGTGTTTTAGTGGGGGGAAGGGTGTATACGTAGCCTATCTATATAATAATTAGCGCTTACGACAGCAATAAGTCTTAAACCGGTGGACTTGCTATGTGGTCACCGTCCTGTCAATTCTGTCTCCGTCTCATAAAAAAAACATATACACTCATATCGACAAGTACAATGACTGAATACTTATCAATCGACAAAAGTACTGTTTAAAATGAACAGCTTTAAATTACCAGGGAATTTGATTACTGTTGGAGTATTGTGGGCTCATTCAAGTGAGGAATATTTATTCATGAGAATAATTCAAATTATTCAAATTTCACTTAATTAAAGTGTTTCTAATTATGACAAATTTTGTATTCAGGGTACCTTAATATTACTGCTGTATGCAATTATCCATGATCTGCAAAGTTTATCGTGACCATTATTATTCATTTATGTTATTCCCCAATTCAATACACAAAAATTACTTACATTTAAATACTTCCTTGGTTTTGAATTTTAATTACGTCATTGAATACATTATCCGTTTGTCACTTATTTTGTTTAATACCCATCAGCTAATCGGATTCAGTAGCTATCAGCAATGTTTTTTTGGTGAAAATCTAAAAAATACAAGTTTATAATTAGTCTATGAAATCGATCTCACATACAATATGCATTTGCGTTATGTTACCTAGTTTAATGAATTTAAATTTCCAATAAGATATATATTGTCCCTCAGATTTTTCAATGCATTTCAACTAGCCTACCGACCGTCAGGAAATCCTTTCTCTTCTCACGGCTAGTATCTTATTTCTTTACAAAAGGCAGAGTAGGAAAAAAAAACTAATTGCAAATGACTCATGGGCTGAGCTAAAACCTATTGTTCTCTTTATCTTACACCTGTAGAATTTATCTTACAAGTAATGACCAGGTGAGGAGTATTATCTCGCTATACTAATTGTGAATTCATCTCGTTCTGCTATCTTTAAAGTATAAATAAATAAGTTACGTGACTAATAATATTCCATCGAAATAATAGATTGTATTTGAACTTGCTATTTAGTCTGTTTATTCATGTTTATAGCATGACTCCTAGCAATTTTTACCTCACACATACTATATATATATAAGTTAATGTTTATCGGCTTTCGAATTCAAAAAAAAAGGTACAAAGAAAAAACACGCATGAAAGTTAGAACTAGACTGTTTATTTAAGTCTCTTATTTATTTATTTAAGTTTTATTTAGTTTATTTAATTTTTTATTTAAGTTATAGTTATTTAAGTTTATTTATGTCTGTTTAAGTCTCTAATACTGTATATTTAATGTTTACATCCCGACGTCTAGGATTAAGGTTGGATACTGATGCTGCCCGAAGCTTAACTTTTATATATATATTGTAACCTACCTCATTTTTTACCATCTCTCTTTTTACTTTACTTGATCAATTTAACTTAACTAACTTGGCAGGTCCGTCATGAGATCTTTAATTCAAATTGTTTTATGTCTTTGACATAGGAATTTATTCCAATTGAATCGCCCGATTTCAAGGCTAATGTTGTGGTTATTAATAAATTGAGAAACTAGGAATTGTGAAATATATTCAAATAAAATGGTTATGACAAATAATTATAATTAACATAGAATATTGACAAAATGTATAAAAAAAAAAAATTCAAATCCTTTTAAATTATGATAGCTACTACTAATTACAAAACATGAATTTGAGCTCAATTTTTTGAATGGATCCATAATGATAAACAATATTCATAACACCAACCTACAACTTATCCGCCCATCTGTCTCAACACACCATGGTATTCAATAACGTTCAACTGCTTTTCTTCTCTTCTCTTCCTGTAATCCAACCAACGTTACTTTCTACTATTGGTTCTTCAATAGTATGGTAACCGCCAATTCGGGAGCTTGCCACTGCGTACTTCTCGAAGGCTTGGCTAAGACTGGCTGGTTTATCTATCCCCACTCCTAGGAGTATAAGGGAAAATGGACCTTACCATATGTGAGGGTTCATGATCTTTATTCTCAAATATCATGAATGTTACAATATATAATTTATGGCTAGCGGTACGGCAATGTTAAGCCTAATACCACATAGCCTAATGTAAACAAACCTGTAATGTATATATAGAGGATCAGAGGGAAAATAAAGTTAGTTATAATTGTGTCTTATTCTTAACCTATTTATTCCTTCTTTTTTTTGATCGTCTACAGCCGGGAGACGATAACTTATATATATATATATCACCTATTATTTATCTATTTATTCGGGATCTGTTGTAATAGACTTCTTTAGAGGCTTAGAAGTCCCCTGAAATGGAGCAAAAAAAATTGTACACCCCTGCAGAAGAAAAAAAAGGTTATAAATAAATACTGAAATCCTGGTTGGAAAATATTTTGAATCGTATATATCCCTTAACTACAATATTTTTTGTTTCGCCGATCCGTTTCCTCAACCCTCAGACTGCTCAATCGGCCGCATCATCTCTACTAACTCCTGGTTTTCACCATTGTCTTCCCTCATTTCAATTACGTCTGTGTGGTGTATGATGGCCTCTCTGAGTCTCGCTTAATGATGGAGATTAATTGTTTCCTAAGATTTATACTCGGGATCACCAGAGACTAGTGTCGTAGCACTGCTCCGAGTTGGGATGGCTGTACCCTCGCCAATAAACTTTGGTTCCCTTCTCTACAGCTCTATCATGTCAAAAGTCTCCCCAACTTCATGACTTCCTCCAATTCCCACCCTTCCAAATAGTTTTTTCTTCTCACGAGTACTTTTTTCTACCACATTTGAAAGTTCTTTTTTTGTCCACGCCACAAACCCTTGGAACTCTATTCCTATCGATACTCGTTCATCAACTCTTACAATATTTGAATTTTGACTTTACACGTTTTAATCTTCCCCTAATACTACAATTCACAATACCTCGTAATATTTTTTTTTTATTCATTCCCTATATTAATATATCGCAGCAACCTTTCACGCTGTTAAGCACTCTGTAATAATGCTTACATTTTCCTTTTGTTATTAGTTTCAATGGTTAGGGAATGACATTCACCTCGTTCTAGGTTTTAAATAGGTTTTCTATTTAAATATTATGCTGCTGGTTCTTTACGTAGATAGGCCATTTATTATTTATAACCTAATCACATCAGTGTAATTTGTGGTATGTACGAGGTTTTGATTGTCTTAAATTTTTTTTATTTAGTCTTCGGTAGCAATTTTGTCCCCTTCAACG
The DNA here is from genome assembly GCA_930367205.1 of Acanthosoma haemorrhoidale. Taxonomy (NCBI): domain Eukaryota; kingdom Metazoa; phylum Arthropoda; class Insecta; order Hemiptera; family Acanthosomatidae; genus Acanthosoma; species Acanthosoma haemorrhoidale. The sequence continues at coordinate 47,632,915 of OV884014.1, forward strand.
TAATCCCCCTCAGACATAATACACTTGTGCCAGCGCCGTTTCCAATCTTCGAAGCACTTTTCAAACTCACTTTTCGATATAACTCTTAGTTCCTTCAGTGATTCTTCTTTTATCTCATCGATGGTATTAAAAAGTCGTTCTTTCAAAGATTTTTCAACTTGGGGAACAAAAAGAAGTCACAAGGAGCCATGTCCGGCGAATACGGTGGCTGCGGTAACACAACATTGTTGGTTTTTGCTAAAATATTACGAACAATCAGTGAGGTGCAAGGGGGGAACGTTATCGTGATGCAATTTCCACGAATTGTTTTGCCACAATTCTATTCATTTTCGTCGGATCACTTCACGCAAACGGCACATTACTTCCAAGTAATATACTTTATTGACCATACGGCCTTCTGCTAGGTACTCATGATGTAGTATGCCATTGAAATCGGGAAAAAACAGTGAGAACAACCTTCGCTTTTGATCGAACTAGTCAAGTTTTTTACGGGCTTGGCTCTTCAGCCCGCTTCCATTGCGGACCAAGATCCTTCCTTGGTTTTCACGTCATACCAATATACCCATGTTTCGTCCTGCTTACTCATGATAGATTCACTAAAAGCTACTTTCAGCATTTCAAAAATTTCGCCACACTTTGTTTCATTTTTTGACAAAATTTGATACAAATCGATCCATTTATTTTTTTTTTTTACTAAAAATCGCCGAGAACACTAGAACCTTAGCGACTGCTACTATAAAAGTAAATATTGAAAACAACTGACAATTTCAACGTATTTCAGAGACATGTGTACCAACATGATTTTTATAATACAATTTTTACCATCGGAATCATGACGGCCGCGAAATTATAAAATACTCGTTACTTTTTGATCAAACCGCGTAAATTTTTGACATGTAGACAAATGTGCCTTTTCGTTATCCTTAAGGGAAATTGTGCCAGAATATTTCGTTTCATTACAACATTACCTCCTCCTTGTAAACACAGTATAATATTGGTTACTGGTGCTGTACAGGATTACGCCGGTTCAGTGTCATTAGGAGCGGTGATGATGAGTGTCGCTTAAGTACCCTCTCGAGGCTGCGCTACTTAGCAGTGGAGATTGATCGTGGGACTGAGCCCCCGTCGTAGGCAATTTCCTTCATCAGGCCCTCGACACCTCAGCCACGTCTGCATAATTCCGTGGCCGCTTCATCGTAGCTTCGCGTCCTTCGTTAATGCAGCCGGTGGATCACTTGATCGAGCATCAAACCATCAGTTTTATGATTCACCCAGTCAATTCTGTCAATGACCCCTTGCATAATAGTGAAATTAATATTATTTGTATTTTTTTTTCCGAGCCCGAACTAAGAGGCTCCACTTAAGGCATGTGATCGTTATTCATGTGCTTGTATGTTCTAAGACCGAAAAATCTGAAATTTCAGATAACAGTCCATAACGCCTGTAAGTATGTTGATTAGTTTGTGGCCAAAATGCATTGATGGTGAGAATGAAAAAAAAATCTATTTCGAAGACATCCAAAAAAAAAAGGTTTAAAAAGCAACAACAGAAAATAACATTTGTAATAAGTGGAAGGTGTTTTAATTTAATTTTTGATGACCTAGATGATTTAACAAAAATTGCAGTAAAAGTAACGAATATTTTATTTTCACAAATACATTTTTCATGAAAGTAAACTGGAGAAAACCTTCTATCACTTTGTGCACACTTAATTTCGTTTGTAAATTAAAAAAATACAATTTACTTTATGATAGATGCATACAAATTTCGTTCACAATAAACACTTTTTACTCTTCTTGTATTTTTAAAAGTATTATTTATTTGTTGAGTGAATTGGGGTATCAGATTTTCTTTTATTAATCTCAACTAACAAGTTATTTTAGGAAATTTGATGTTTCTTGATGTAACCACAAGCCACCCGTCTCCAGTAATAGTCACGCCATTTAATTTTGATTCACTCACATTTATATGCAATTAAATCAATAACTTCTTAATTATTTTTCCTCCTGTCTATTTTTTATTAATTCCTTTCGTGCCTTAGTTACAAGAGTTACATTAATTTACTTTCATTTATTAATTATTAATTTTAAAATTATTGTTAGAATACACTTTAATAGTAAATAATGTGTTGACAAACTGATTGGTAGTGACAAGCAAATCGGTATTCAAGGTAATATTATATGAATTAGAGGACTAGTTAAGCTAACGTATTGAAACAAATTTTAAATTATTACCCTCCCCCTCTCCCCCCGGAGTTCTATGGAGGAAATCTCCGATATAATTATATTACGGTAAAAATTATGGAATCAAGTGAAACGTTTATACAATTCGCCCTCGGACAGGCTGATTAACGAATGAACGAAGTATGACAAAAAAAATTAAACCTTGCAGAAAAGCTATTCCGATTTTTTCAAGTATATTCAATAATAAAAATTCCATTTTTTCCGAGAGGTTAAAATAAATAAAATCATTACGCAAATGAAAATAAGTTTTTTAGTGCCAATAAGTGAACAACCAGGAAACGTTTCTTTCAGTCTCTAATTTACACTGCGTGGTCATATAAAAAGAATTTTAAAATTTTTTATTTGTTAGAAACTTTTCTATAACTTAATAAACGAAGATCTTAGAAGTAAACTACTTGACTAGATTTTGTTTTTGTTTTTCTTGAGAAACTGAAATAATTCTTATCATATACTTCACTAAACGAACATCTACTCTATTAGTCAGAATTCAAAAGCATAAATAACCGTAGATTGAAAATTGATAAAATTATTCATACATTTTAATCAAGGAACAGTATATAATATATATAAGATAACCTTTGAATCCTGCCATAGTTTATCCACTACATTGTAAAGTATTATACACAAAACAACAAGATAAAAAAAGTGGAAAGCTCTTTCCCAGGAAATAATGCTCTAAGAGTTACTTGCTGCTCAAAAGATAAAATGCCTCGGAGAAACAACAAAGAAGATAAAAGCTACTTGAACAATTATTTTTCTTGTAAAGGTCCAAGGAAATAAATGTTGACCTCGTGCAGCCCGCCAGAGCTAAGACTTTGTTCAATTCCGATACAATGGCAATTTCATTCCAACTGCATATATTTAATAATATTTAAGGTTTCCTGGAATGAATAGCATAGCGGTAGGTTTTGGATTATCAACCGAAATTATTAGCTTAATTATCAACCATAATTATTAGCTCTGACCTTAAGAAAAATACAATCCAAAACGTTTCGAAAGCTATTCATTTTAAAATTTGATAGTACAAATATAACTTTTAACCATATAGATTTCAATAGAAACTGTATTAAGAAAAACACGATTTTTTCACTTGATGGCTTTATAGTCTATCCAGCATTATATTAATGTTTCACTACGTAGACCGTTTTGCTTAAATCAGTCATTCTCATTAATGTGTATGATGTAATTTTTCATCGATAACTATTCACAAAATCCATATACTTAATTGGCAGGTAATAAGCAGGTAATCACATCTTATCATATTAAGTAGAGTGAAAATTGAAAACCTCAACGTCTTGATTAACAGCATATTTTATGCAATAGGGCTAACAATAATAGTGATCACGCATTAAGTACAGACATTAAAATTGTTTCCAAAACCCTCAATTATAGACGACTAGTGAAGAAAATTGTGGCGATGAAAAAATTAGTGATGAAATATATTTGTAGTGGGCAAACATCGCGTTTTGATATTTATCGAAAGATCAACATTGAATGTGATATGTGAAATCGGATCTATACTTTCAAAAAAGTACCTACCTTCCTAAGGGCATTTTGATGCCGGCTGAGCATTACTTAGCTACCAGAATTATAATTCATCCAGCCCTTAATGAAGAGTGGTAATATTTTAGTGTTTAATTGAAAATTAACAGCACAGGAAATATGTTTGATTAGGATCAATAATTTGGTCCACCTTTCGTTCATCAAAGATATGTAGTGTCAGGTAGATAAAAAAAATACCTATTTGATATCCTCAATTAATAATTTAAAAATCTTGTTGTGGCCACCTCTTAATCACAAATAATTATAAGTTCCCCTCTTCTCGTATCAGACCTTGTATCTATATCATCAAATGAATGTCAGAAAATATGTATCTATTTTTCATTATGTTATTAAAGATTAAGACGTCAGTGAGAGTGGGAGGAGGGGGACAGAGGTAGTGGGGGAGCAGCCGTAGGTAGGGACTTACCCCCACCCTACTGGCTGGCCTCCTGTAAGCTTCGGCCTCAGACCAAATTTGCATAACGAATCGGGCCACCACTTGGAACACTACTCTCTCCTCACTCTCTGCACTGGCGCCTGCTGCTCTACTCAAAACCATGGACTTCTCATTCAACTACCTCTGCATCTCTCTCTCTTAACCTCGCTATGTTTTAGTCCGGCGTCACCGCCTATGTTTTAGGCCCCACACCTTCCTAGTGGGAATCTCTGCCTTTGTCTTGCTAAAAGTAGCACCTCCTTGGGAGAGACCTCTCCCTCGCGGACGACGGTTGTCGTGGCCCTGCAAATTTCCCCAGCAGTGTCACCCATGGCAATCCAGTCTGTATCTCTCCGGTTCACACTCGCCTTTGGGATCCGGACGGTTTTCGCTTACCCTTAGACACCGAGTGTGAATTCGTGGTCATTCCAAGACCACATAAACTACCTATAAACCTACCATGTACCTCTTCTCCTGAACATAGTGCACTGTTGGGGCACACCACACCTTCTAAACATCTTATGGACTAAGATCAAAGTGAATTAGGCTGCCCGCCGACTAGGTCCGCAGCCAGGGTGAAGACCATAGCTCCACCCGCTCTTTCTCTTTCTGGGCGCTAGCCGGACGGGGGCTAAGAGGTCGTAGCGACCCTAGCCCGCGGCGGGCGTCTCCTCCCCACTTGGGGATACTCAGGTAACAAACCCGAGCCCGACCACTCTAATCTTACTTTTTGTTATTTTTAGCTCTTGGGATGATAAGACATTTACATGAATAATTGTACTTGAGAAATAAATCATACAAAAAATGAAGAACCATGCCGATAAGATTTAAATAATAAAAAGAAATGTCATAGGTAAAGAAAATGAACAAAGTAACAATTACGTAAATGTGCAGTAGATTTGTTTATTATTCTCGTCTGAAAGAGAATATAACAAAAAAACATATTTCTGTAACATCAAACAATAATATGACCAGTTTATGATAGAGGTTAACACATATTTAAGATTTGATCTTAATTATTGAAATTAATTAGCTAAAACTATGCATGATACTTAAAATTAATTGGCAATGAGTATGGTACATTATTACAAATCAATGTGTCTTCAATAATCAACGCTATCAACTCTAGTATGCAAGCTCCGAATCAGCCAGAAAGCAATGCAGCGTTCTACTCATCAGCCTCAGAAATGTTTTCTGCCTCCACGCCCGCCATCAAGTAGCCTCCAAAGAAGTCAGTCATGGTAGTGAGCTGTTCACGGGGTCATCCCATGGCCAAAAGATTGCGAGTGTTTTTCTACCTCTATCCCTTATAGACAGGTCTCCTCCCTTTCTATCTCACTAAGGCGGGTTGCTGACGTTAGATGTTTCTCATTTTATTAAAAGAGTACTTCTTAACCCCTCCTTTGACAAGAAAGTAGGAAGAACTACAATTTTCACACCTTCCATATTCCAGCGGGCTTATAGCTTCTACTCTTGCCAGTCCTTCTTTTATGACAGCAGGTACCTGCCAGTCCCTAGCTCCTCGCAGACGATTCATTTTCACCATTTTCCATATTTTTCATTACGTGGTGGTTTAACAACATATGACGCCATACTAGCAGTTGTCGTGAATTTTGATTCATCTAACTTAATGAAATTACATTCAGTTAGTATAAATGAAATTAGAATTTAAAAAAACAAAATACCACAATTTGTGATGTTATAGTAAAAAGACGGTCACATTGTTGAGTTACAGCATAGAATACTCTATTCAATAATAAATCTTTTTTAAAGAAAATTACAATCTTCCCTACAAGAGCAATATATAATTGTACTAAAAAATCGCATTCATACCAAAATTACAGATTTACAACCCTGTTCAAAATAGCATCTGAACGAAAAATCAAGAGGTGAAACTGGTGGGTTCGAATTCAGTTTCTGCTGCAATTTTTTTTTTAAGTAAATATTTATATCCTTACGTCCTTATGAGTTAAAATAGATAATGCACAGATGTTAGTAGTACTCATTTTTCCATTTTCGGCAAAATCATCCAATTCGGTGAGGAATAGGCGTGGCCTACGTTTGCGCATGCGCTATCAAGTCTGTTGTGTTTGAATTAGCTTTTGATCACGTATCATTCAATTTCACGCTCCGTTCAATCTTAATGCCAGGCTAATACAAACACTGCTTGATATATATTGGAGATAGGGTCACAGTCTCCTTAAGAGACATCCATTAATTCCTCGAGTTTCCTAGCCTATACTTCCCTAAAAATAAAAAAAACAACAACACGTACTTGGATTGTCATCTGGAAATGTTTTGGTTATGAGTTACTAATTACGTATATAACCTGCACCCACGATTTTGGCGTGTCATCAGTGGGTGAGTTCATCCACGTGAGACACATCAAGTTCTTAACTCGTTGCAGCATCTAACAAATCCAGTATTTAACACTATGGCCCCACCACCCTTCCTGCTTCCATGGTAACAGACTGTCAGGGAAAATTAGGTTAAGATTTCGTTATTAGATGTAAGTTAGTTTTAAGTCCATGATTCATAAGGTGAGCCCCTTCACTTTTAAACATGTTTAGAGAATGAATGCTTAATGTGCATTATTATTTTGTAACAATCACAAATTGCCATGCAAAATTATTAAAAATTGTATAAACTTTAGCCAAGCTATAGGACATACAAATGACCTACAGTAAATAAATTCATTTGTGTAGAATCTATACTATAACAAGGGGATATGAAGAGAAAAAAAAATCGCTATTCACAAAGAATCGGTGAATTCCGGGACTGTTATAAATAAAAATATATTTAATAGAGGGCTTGTTCTCTATTGTAAATCATTTAGTGCAGTGCACAGTAATTTGCTTAACTCTAATTGTAGCTTAGAGAAATCTGAAAATCGTACTTGTTAATTGATTGCTTAATTACGGGTTTTGCTTTATAGTAAATAGTAGTTACCCATATTATAATTCTATTCATTTGTTATTCCTTCTTGCTCTTGTTCTCTGCTGAAAACCAAACAATTGAAATCAATTATTACCAAACTATATTAATTTCAGATTAGTTATAAATGTGATAAAAATGTAACAAAGACATTGAAAATCTAAACTTTATTTATGTTTGTTACAGGTAACTGCACCCTATCAAACTGTTCAGAAATACTATAACGTCAAAATGTTTTTACGTCATAGTCACTTTAACTGGTAATTATATTAATTATTTATTTATATCATGGACACGCAAAATGATTTTAATGCATTTTCAAAAAACGTTTAAGAACCAGGGCGATATCATTATCGTCTTCTTTCTCTCTTAAATAATAGCGATGTTAACATTAGTAATCACAAGTTTGTTTGGACGAGGAAACAGATATAAACTGTTAATAAAACAAGTAATGGCTATTGCCAGAATTTAACCCGTTACTAAATTGAATCTTCATTTTGAAGAAGGAACCAAAAAAAAATTTATTTATTGGGCAATATTCATCAGACGGTTTTGATTGTCACTTGAAAGAAAGAACCGAAAATTTATTTCGTGTAGGCTTAAATGAAACAAGAAATAATTATGTGTATGAAGGAGCTAACGAAACCGAGGGTCAACTCCCTTTTTTAAAATGAGTGACCGCAAATATCCTTGGAAAATCCACTCGATTTTAAGACTGTTCCAAATTTTAAATAATATAATTTCAAGACCCAAGACAAAGCAACTAGCTTCTCGGTATCAAAATAGTGACAAATTGAGCATTCATATGACATCTGAATTTACAGATGCATTAGTGAAAGACATCTTTTGTTTGCACAAGCCAAAGAAAGGAGTTTCTGCCAACCGTGCCGGCGTATATTTGCGAAATCGCGATTAACTACAAGAAGATACTTACAAGGTGTGAATGAAGTCGTTCTTCATATTCAAGATCAATATAAATCATTTTATAGTAATGAGCTAACATGCCCAACGACGAATGGCAATGGGAACTAGATGAAGAATGCAATAAATTGACGACTATTGTTACAAATAAAAAGCTATTTAACATTTTTCATACGTACAATATGAATTTTCTATGGTTGACATTTCATATATGTAATTTTTCACCTGATACATAATATATTATGTGTGTTTCCAATAAGCTATATCATCTAAATCTAAATATGTAAAATACAGTAGGAAGGAAAAAACTCCACAAATTTAATTCCTCATTAATTACGACAATAAATCTCCCCATAATTATAATAATGAACTAATACAACAAATAAGTTTCTAATTTTAGTTGGTATTGTGTATGAAACAAATACTACAAATTTCACTAAAAAAAAAAAGGAAATTACCAAGAACTTTATTAAGTTTTTTTTTATTTCAACCAAACTCTAATTTCGGATTCAGTTCCTTCTTCAAAATTAAATTATAGTTACTTATTGTCCTTTCATAAAATGAACCGGAGTATACTAGAAACACTTAGTCAAATTTCGTTGTTTTGTAGATTACACTGCTGTATTAATAATAATTAGTTTAAAAATCGTTGTCACAATTAATGGCATGGTCAGATAGTAATGTTCGATATTAAAATTAAAAAAAAAGACCATCTTATATTTTTCTTTATTTTATGTTAATTTTAATTCTTAATTCTTAAGAGTGAACCAAGACTGTAACCCTAAAAACTATTCTTAGGAGGAGCCAAAAATCGTATATTCACAGATAGAAACCAGTATATACAGTTAGGCATTAGATTGGAAGAGAAGAAAGAATTTAGGTTTTAATTGACAGGTTCGTTTCTCCTCTCAAGATTTTGTTTAATTGGCAAGTGCTTTCCCCCCACGTCAACCAACCTCATGCGCGAGTCAACCACTATAACTTATGTAGTTCTGCATTATAACTATCGCCCATTCTTTAAGGGGTAAATAATCAAAACCTCAAGTAGGGTTACTGAGAATAGTCTATGGTCACATAATCCTGACAATATTTAATATGAGTTGAGACAATGTCACTCAGTGTGATAAATGATGATATGAGTGCTAAGGTTGCCCTGTTATTAATACTCCTATCATTTCAGACGATAGAGCGTGTCTGTTTCATTTCCGCAAATGATCAATCGGAAGCCAGCCGTGAAGGGAGGTCAATGCAGCGTATGATGAGAAAGCGAAGGTGGCGATTTTCTGGGATGGCTTTCCAAGATCGTGGGCAGCGATACGACTCTTAAGGTCAATGAACCTTTTGCAAGGTAGCAAACATCAACCAGACAAATGTTAATATAAATCCAGTCGTAGCAGAGGTACAGTTTCTGCCAAGAGATGTTTTCCATTTTCACGAGATTGATTTTGTCTTCAAGTCTTTGACTTGACTTTGATTGCTCTTAAGCCAACAAGAGGATATGGGGAGCAATACAATTTAGGATTTATTCTTTGAAAATATGTTTGTGTTTGAAGGGCGTTTATACAAATATTCAAATTTAAGCTGAACATAATAAGAATAACTGCCGGATTGTAGATTGGTGTAACTATAAAAAAGTTTTATTGTCTTTCCACATCTTATAATTTATAACGTAATAGCGGTTTTGACAGCTCTAAGCAGTCATCTTTATTTAAAATAAATAGTCAGCTGATAAAAACTTTTAAGCGCTCGTATAGTGACAAACTAATTACTCTTATTATACCTAAGAATGGTTTCTTATTTTGAAATTGTTCTTCTATTCTACTATAAATGAAAATTCTTCCATACCTGCTTGACAAAGCCAGTCGTAAAGTGAGGATCGTAGAGGTAGTGACCTTAGTTATAATTTTATAATAAAAAAATATACTAGCGTTTAAGATGAGTTATATACCCCAAATAACTAATTGGGCGTGTAGCCATAGGATTGATACATGGTTGTGTTTTAAGTAGGTTTTTACAATTTGATGACAACTTGTTGCTAATTTCTGACGGTTTTAATGGTCACTTGATATTTTTTGTTTTTTAATTATTTACTACATACAGTTGTATTGTATTTTTATTTCTAGTATAATAGAAGAACAACTTTAGAACAAGTAGCCATTGTTACGCATAATAATAGTAATTAGTTCGTCACCATATGAGCGGGTAATAGTTTTTATCGGCTTTTTATTTTATTGTAGAGGTAACTGAAGATGACAGCTTATAGCTGTCGAAAGTGCTATTACACTAGTGTAGAAGTTATAAGCTGTGGAAAGTCCATAGAACTGTTTTATAAAGCCAAATAGTTAATGCTTCCCAAAACTTTGGCCAAAAATGTACATAAAATAATCTGCAGATACCATATATCTTTTGAACTGAGCCACTTGGGAAATCTAGAGTTTTATTTTCGGTTTATTTGCACTATCCTTTTTTTTATGAAAAGTAAAGCTACACACGCAGTTACTTTTCTGATTCAATAGTTTTAATTTTAGAAGCATAGGAATTATTAAAGCACTATTTGGAATCAAAGTAAATAAGCCAAAGTGAACTTAAAAGTTTCCGACACATGGCCTTAATGGAAGAGGAGACAGATAAAGTTTCACATGAAAAATTCACCACATTTTATAAGCACAACAGCCCCTTGCTGTCAGGAAATTATTTTAAATGTAATCTGAAAAGTTTTCCGTTCGTACGTCCGGCGAAAATCCCCCTTGTTAAGGCCGGGGAGAAATTTCCCCTCTTCCCCTGTCAGCTCAGATAGATTATTGGATGAAACATTGTTAGCAGCAATTTCTTCCAAGTCCGTCGCGTTATTCACTAACAGGACTTCTGAAGTCTAATACCGGCTTTGTTAAGAGTTTTTTTATTCCCTAATTATATTTGTATTATTTCATTGCGTATTTATGCTCCTCAATTATTATTTATTACTTAAAAGATAACAAATATATTGTAACATACCTCGTTTCCTATTTTTCTTCCAGTCGTTGGTGTGTTCAATGATTCTTCAGCAACACTGCTTTTTCTTGAGATGGCCCCCACCACTATCTTAATAGTGGAAATATTCTTTATTTTGTAGTATAATTATTCTTCAATAATTTTAAAATAACCGATCACCATGAACGGGAGTACGTCCTTCACACAACGATAGGCGTGAACTAACCTTTTCCTCATTAACACCACTTGGCTCACTCTAATTGGTCAAAGGAGAGGTCAGGCTCAGAATTTTATATTAAAAAAAATTAAAATTACAAGTGGTAAACTTTGGAAAATCAAAAATCCAGGACATCTAAATCTTTTATGTATACATATATTGCGGCTTGCATGATTGACACACTTTAAAGATCATTTGAGTATTTATTACTTGTTTTCTTAGTGGAGATAACTGAATGTTCAATATAATCAAGCAATTTTATTGAATTATTCTATAATAAAACAAATGATTTATAAGCAATATTACTAAAAATTATGATTAGGAAAATTATCTTTGGACTAATTTGTTTAGATAATGAATACTGTTGTCAATATTCAATTATCTTACCTTTACAATGTATGAAGTAATGTACAGTCTCTATGATATCATTTTTGCAAGGATAATCAATTGACAACTTAGTTTCCCGACTCGGGTAGGCCATTTCGTCGAAGAGTGGTGGCACACAACTCTGTAGCAGATTTACTTTTCCCATCCTCAGATTGTTACACTACAGGTGGTTTTACATGGACCGTACATAGTAAGATGCATGTAGTGACCGCTAACTACATAAGATAAATCACCCTATACTCTATTGTATATATATCGTAAACAAATGTAAATAACATGAACAAAATATATTGTAGACAAATGTAAATAACATGAACAAAATATAATCATTGTAAATGTGTTAAGCAATAAAAAATGCCAATAAGTTATATGAGCTGGGACACCAGCTGTAGTCAGGTAAGAGGCCAGATGAGGCCCCTCTCTCTCTCGCTAAAACTAGCACCTCCTTGGGAGAGACCTCTACCTCGCGGATGACGGTTGCCGTGGCCCTGCAAATTTTCTTAGCAGCCCTCCTGCGGTAATCCAGTCTGCCTCTCTCCGGTTCACACTCGCCTTTGGGATCCGAACGGTTTTTGCCTACCCTCAGATACCAAGTGTGAATTCGTGGTCATTCCAAGACCACATAAACTACCTATAAACCTACCCTATACCTCTTCTCCTGAACATAGTGCACCGTCGAGGCACATACCTATCAAAAAATGGAGTCAGATAGTAAAGCCGTCATGAAACGATTGTCCAGGTTATAAACTCAAATAACCCTCACTTGTCATCAGGGCTAGGGTAACCAGGCACCCCCCTCGTGACGTCCCGACAATGTACTACGGATCTATGGTTGTGGTGCGCCTATTCCAGCGCAGCATGTGGTTTTATTGCTTCACAGATAAATATGTTAGGTCGGCATGACTTTTCTCTGATACCCTCCGCATATAAAACAATTTTTAGTTCCATTAAATACTATCATTTATTTATTTCGATTTCTGTTCGTCGGATAAATAAGTAGTGGTGTAAAATGACCAAAAAGTGAAAAAGAGAGATAAATAATTTATTGTTCAAACTAATGCCTACTAGTGGCTAAGACACACAGACATGGATTTTTAATCAATTAAACGTTTTTTCGAAGATATTGTCATAAGCATTATATGTTAGATTCTATGAAATTGACAGCCTGAAACATTTAATTTATTCTGCTTGTTTGCAGTAATTTGTATTTTATTGATTTTTATAGGCTAGACATCTATTTCTGTTATGTCATAGACACAAGATATAGCAAGAACAGTAATTGTTAAATTAATTATTTTTTTATTATTTAGAGGATTTATGTAAATAATGCTTTACAACACAGTGCATTAGGATGTTTTATTCTCATTTGCAAAAAAAAAAAAAAAAAATAGTAATGTGAAGGCTCCGAGAACCTTTTACAATTCTCCCATGATAATGTCAGACTTATTAAACGTCGTGCGATGTTGACGTCATCTGCATGTCCGTACAGTCACGTTAACATCGAAGTTCCACGTTTGTGATGAGTCATCTCTTGATATCAGCTGACCTAGACATGAAATAATGATCTAATGCATAATAAATATTTAACAAGCAGCAAACAATTGAACTCCACGTAGAAAAAAAATTAAATTCCCTAGCCATCTGTGCATAATCCAACGAATCGAACATATAATTCAACTGCGTCGTATGTAGAAATACGTGTAGAAATAGAGACACGGCCTGCGTTGGCAAGGAGCAAGATTTGTTGTTTCTGGCCTTGGGTCCGAGTCCTGCAGTGGGCAGAAAATATACATTTCTGCCTATTTACGTTCAAGGTGTGGGTCGACTGATGAGGTATTATACCTGTTTCGGGGCTTCAGTGTTCTGACTGTTTACCGAGTCCATTAACCCCGGTGGTGCCCAGTTGAAAAAAATTTCTAGTGCTAGAAGGGGGTCTCGGGGGTTTGATTGTGTTAATGATAATTGGTTTCTAAGGGGGGGGGGAGATTAGAAATTGCTGGTATCTTTTTTCGAATGATATCTCTAAAAACACACTACTCGGAGACTGAAACGGCAGTGGCCTCGTGACCTGCTATAAACGCGTGACAGTGGGAGTCCTGGCAATGGCCAGTCTCTCCAATCATGTCCTGAGCGTCTGTGGCTCTCGCGCTCTTGGTCAGCATCCACTGGCTAGTATCCGGTGACGCGGCTGACGGAGGAGCGTGGGGGACTTCCCAAGACTCCGCTTTCTCTTTGCGGTGGATTTGGGGGGTCCCGGGCTGTCTGTAAATATTGTATGAATGAGCGAGTGAATGATGAACTGTAAATATTGTATGAATGAGAGCATATATCTTAATTACTTATTGCCTTATAAAGGCAGATTGTAAATATAAAAAGAAAAAAAAAAAAAAAAAAAACACACTACAACAAAAATCGTTCTTAGACTACACAAGGACGAGGATCCGAGCAGTTCTGCCTTTGTTTCGCCAATCTGCTATTTACTGGCAACATACCACCACCATTATAAAAGTTCAAGGGATAACACCTTGGTACTTGACCAGATCTACAGAAACACTCTATACAAATGATTTCAACCGTAAACTTACTCCCTTAAAATAAAAAAAAAATGATTAAATTAAATTTGATCATAATAATAGATCTTTTAAAAGAAATTATTGACATTTAAATCCAACAAATTTCTACACCTTGAGCACAATCGGTAAAATTATTAATTCATATTTATCCTTGTGTTCCTTTAAAGTTGGATTGGGATATCACGTTGTAAATTGATTAATAGAATGACTCTCATTCCGCAGTTTCACAAGACTGTTTGAATTATTCTTTACAGAATGTTGGCTACAGATAGTCTTTAAGAGTGTATGTTTAATAGTTTTAATGCAAGAATATAATCAGTACCTGGAATGTAAGGGCATTAATTGTCATGTCACCATTTTCCAGGCACAGTCAGTAGTTTTCCGGTTTTCTTTTACTTTCCTTGAGCTTAACCTGTAAGAGTGATTAAAGACTTGAACAATTTTTTGAATAATACCTATCTTTTTTTTTATCCCTCCTATTACCCCACTTTCCCTTTAGAATACTCCACTTAAATCTAAAATTATCAATTTAGAAAAATTCTGGACCCTTTGCCTAGCTCAAGGAGCTCAATAAAGCTCATGTTTGTGATGAGACACATATTAGCTGAAACAAATATTATTTAGAGCACCCGCAGCTGCTAGTATTTTGCCTTTGTTCGAAAAAGATGCCAGGGAGAAGCTATCTCCATCTAGCTATTGTACCCTAGCAATTGTTATCTAGCTAAATTATCTATCATATACGATCTATCATCATATATATACGATCGTATATTCCACTGCATCCCAGTTGAAAGAGACTTGACCTGCTCCAGCTTTAGGTGCTTTAGGTTTTTGGCATGACCAGTCTAACGGAGTCAGGAGAGTTTAGTAAAATGGCACCGGGAAAAGAACAGGAAACAAATAATAAAACGTCCAATTATTGTGATTGTGTTTGTTCTACGACAGGTATATCAAACAATGGCGTATGGAGCCAAGAATGCTTAGTACAAATAACGTAATCATTAGGTGGGTTTTACTTGTAAATTCACAATACTGAATTGACAAGTTTGAATAATTTATTTAAATAGGGCTCTATAGAAATAATATATAAAATATCTCCTTAACCTGAAACCTGCGTGTGGCAAGCAGTAACCCTTCCTCTGGAGTAACGGTGGTAAAGAACGTGAATTAAGGGATGAGGGCATAGCGGATCCCTAAAAGTGCAGTCGATAGTTGACTAGCAAAGATTAGCGAAGTTTTTGAACAGTAAAGCGAGTGGACACTAGCCCAGCATGACTCCTGATTGACTTAGCACAGCGGAAAATTAGACAAAGGTAACAAAACACACCGGGGGCTAGGGATCCCATCCTACTAGTTCTACTTCGACCACTAATATCCGATCCAGTTTACTATACACTAGGTTTCACGCCCTATCTTAATTTAATTTATTAACTTTCGCCCGTTCGCTAGTCATCTGCTTTCTTTTCTTATATTCTGCTGCTTCTTATGTGTGAGTCATCCGTGTCATCATTTCTGTCTACTTAAACGAGACCGTTGCCTCAACAACGCGCCCCTGTATTAAATTTCCTTGAGATATAGTAAACATCTTCCTTAAGAGCCTAGGTTAAGTGGGACGCACGATTTATAGGAATACCTCAATACTTCGAAGTACTTATACCAACTCGTACTATTCCATCGCTTATATTAATCGTTATGAAACGCCGCTAACATTGATTTATTACAACGAGAGTCCCGCCACCCCTGTACGTCCAACGTACGTGCAATTAAAGATATTTACGATTCCGGTCATAATAAAAGTTTATTCAAATCCCAAAAGAATGCTTCAGGTAGTGTTCGTTCGGGTAATGATATATAATCAAAATAGGCCAGATAAACGACAATTAATACACACAATAAAAAAAGGCCAACAACTTACAATACAACGATCATGTATGTAACGCAAAACAACTTAAATGCATAAATGAAAAATATCTCCCGAGTAAGGGTGAAGCAGAAAATAGGGAATTAATCGAATAGCTCTTATCTTTTTGAGTACATACATGTTACAAAATCAGAAAAAGTTATGAGGAGGTGGATTTATAAGACTTTACTTACACTATGTTACTTGATCTATCATCTATGCATAAATTATGACTTTATTGGCCGCGTTACATAGAAACCGAAACACCAAGATCCTCCTCTACGTACAAAAGTCCGGCGACATCAAGGCGTAAAAAACAATTAACCGGTCACGTAATTACACTATTCGGTTTGGGATTTTAAAATGACACCTTGACCGCAGGGTGTGAACAAATATAACCACAGCAATCATTAATATGAAAATAAATCGGTTATGTATACTAAAACCTACCTAATGAGCTCTCAAAGGTAAGCCCCATCACAGCCCTGTTTTTAGTTTATATAATTTTTTTTTTTTTAATGTATAACAACTTTATTATGACGAAATTACAATCTGCCTTAATACTTAATAGGCAATAAATAATTGAGATAAATTTTTTCATTCATACCATATTTACAATTCATCATTCGCTCGCACATTCATACAATATTTACAAACAGCCCAGGGGCCCCCCAAGTCCACACGGTTGTTGCCTCCCTCGCATGCAAAGATGTAGCGGAGTCTTGGGAAGTCCCCCACGCTCCCCCACCAGCCACGCCTCCGAATACGAGCGAGGCTGAAGAGGAGCGCGATTGGAGAAACTGACCATTGCCAGGACTCCCACTGTTGCGAATTTATAGGAGGTCACGAGGCCACTGCCGTTTCAGTCTCCAAGGAGGTTTATAGGGATGAGTGGAGCAGTGAAATGACTGTGCTACGGGATTAGGGTGGTTAGATAGGTTACTATGGAATTTCATGAATTTGGAAGGGATGAGTTCAAGAATGTAGGGTATATTAAGATAATTATGAAGGGGTTTGTTGCTGACGTAATAATGGGCATTTACTATTGTTCTCAGGACTTTTGATTGAAAGGATTGGATGCGCTTGAATTTCGACTTTTTTGCTAACCCCCATAGCTCTATTCCGTATTTCCAGATTGGCTTAAGTATAACTTTGAAAATAAGTAGTTTGTTTTCTATTGAGAGGTGGGAAGTCCTTCGAAGTAGTCTGTACAGTTGTCCAAAGCGTCTGTTTAGTTCTTGTCTTTTTAGCCTCGTGTGTGGGTTCCATGTCAGTCTTTTTTCGAGATGGAAGCCTAAATACCGTACTTTCTCAGACACAGGGAGAGGAATTTAATTTAAAAAGACTGGCGGACAGGACTTGCGGCAGAGGGTAAAGGTTATGTGGAAACATTTTCCTTCATAGACTTCGATTTGCCATTGGTTGCACCAATACTCGATCTCGTCAAGGTGTTTTTGAAGGTTTTGGGATACTATATCAGGGTCTGAATGGGTTGACAGGACTGCAGTTTCGTCTGCGAATGTTGCCAAGAAGGTATTAGTGGTAGAGGGGACATTAGCGGTGTATAGATTATAGAGGATGGGACCCAGGAAGCTGCCCTGTGGAACTCCTGCTTTAATGGGATAGTAGATAGAATATTCTAAACCACAGCGGACTTGGAAGAAACGGTTTGAAAGGTAGGATTGTAGGATTAGGAATAGGGTTTGCGGTAAATATCCTTTGAGCTTGTAGAGCAAACCTGCGTGCCAGACCCTGTCACAAGCTTGAGCTATGTCCAGAAATGCAGCAGTGCAACACTGTTTGGATTCAAGGGCTGAGGAAATGTGATCAACAACGCGAAGGCCTTGTTGAGTAGTGGAATGTTGTTGACGGAAGCCAAACTGGTGTTTAGGAAAAAGGTTTTTGGATTCGTCAATTGGAAGTAGACGTTTTAAGATGAGTTTCTCAAATATTTTTGAGAGGATAGGGAGTAGGCTAATTGGAGACGGTAAGATGAGGCGTTGTTGGGTGGTTTTCCGGGTTTGACGAATAGGACAATAATGGAGTGTTTCCAGAGGAGAGGAAAGTGCGTCGTTCGGATAATGCAATTATAGATGTAGGTTAGGATGATTATGGATTTATTAGGAAGCTGTTTGAGAATTTGAAGAGTAAGAAGATCATATCCAGGTGATTTTTGGTAAGGTAAGTTTTTCAGAAGGTATTTAATCTTCAAGGGGTTAACGGCTAGTGGAAGTGAGAGAGGTATAGGTGAAGTGAGGTAATCTTCTACAGATGTGCTATGAGTATGGTTTTGATGAGAAAGGTGAGGTGTGAAAGTATGGGTTAGATGCAGAACAAAATCATCCAACCTATCCCCATCAGCACGACGGAGTGTATGTGCAAACAGGATGATACATTTGGTTACATTCCACAGGGAGTTATCCCTAGTAGAAAGAGAGGAGAGGTGGGAATTGAAGGAATTGGAACAGAAGGACTCCAATTGCCGCTTTACCAATCTGCAGTACTGATTGTATGAGCGGCGATCAGCAGGATGTCGGGATCTTTGCCATACTGTTCTGGAACGGCGTTTGGATTGGATTAGGTCTTTGAGATGCTGAGGTAAACGATTATTATTGTGGATTTTTGGGTGATGAAGGGGTGACGAGGCTTCCCAAGCTGACCTCTGGACCAGAGTAGTGAAAGAATGCACTGCATCATCTAGGTCTTGGGATGTTTTCAGGGACACTTTGAGGTCAACAGAGCCTGTAAGAAGCTGGCGCAAGTGGTCCCACTGGTGGTTGACTGGGCTCCTAATAAATGAAGGAGGAGGTAATTTGTGAATTGGTCTTAGGGAATGGTTAATAATAAAGGGCTATGATCGGAGGAGAGGTCATCGAGGCGCTTGAGTGAATAGTTTAGTGTTCCTAAACTATTGTAGAAGAAGAAGTCTAGGAGATCTGTATTTCGGTTGGGATCTGATGGCCAATAGGTGGCCTGTGTCAGAAGAGATAATGGAGGAATGTTTCCGTGTAAGTGCAGACAGCAAAGCACGTCCGCGTGTATTCGTGGATCTTGACCCCCAGTGTTGGTGCTTCGCATTAAAGTCCCCACCCACAAGGAAACAATGTCCTATGGAGTCTAGAAAGGAGATGAATTATATAATTTTAACAATAAAAAAATAATGTTAGTTTTTAAGATATTCACTCCTTAAAATGCAGTAGAAAGAGCCACCCTCAGCCAATCCATATTGCTTTTAATAAATTATTAATAAAATAATATTAAAGCCCCTAAGAAAAAAAAAAAAAAAATGAGCTGTCACCAATTTTATTAAAAACTACCCCCTTACAACACATAAAAATACTAAACAACCCCTTTCAAGCAAAAGTAACCTTACTGCATAGAAGAGAATGTATATGTTGTCAGCGTATGATTCTTGGTGGTAAATAACAAATATAATTTAACATTGGCGAATATTCTAATTTTGAGAAAAAAATTGCCTAGGCTGGTCCATAAATAGTTTTTTTATGTGGTAACATTGAAAAATATTTTTTGTGATTTTATCCAGTGCTAACTAATCAAAATTTGAGAATTAAACAAACAACTTGGTGCCACACAGCAAATGCTACATGTGTGTCCATTTATAGTATAAATCTACTTTAAATTCATGTGATATTTTTGTTGGATTTACATTTAAATCATATCAGGAATCAAAAAAAGTTTCAAAAAATAACCCAGTCTTTTACCCCTTCTCTTAGTCTTCTACCCTCCGATTGTATATCCATCATTTCTCACTTTAAACAAACTATTGAATAAAGATATTTATATATTAAATCATATAAAGTTAATATGTATTATTATATTTCCATCCCATGACTAACTGAAACCTATGGTGTTAATTTATAAAAAAATAAATTAATCGCCAAAGAGTAAGAGGCATTCCCAAATAATATATTTCAAGTTTAACTCATTTTTTTTTTATGAAATAGTAAAAATTGTGATGTTCATTGTTTCCTAAGGTATGTTATTTTCCTTTGATTTGGTACTCCTACATAGACATCTGATCATTGCACGAAACCCTTGAAGAGCATTTGTTTCACTCGATCATTAAAATAATGAGGTTGACATTTAGAAGTACGAGTATGCTTTAAAAAACAAAAATGTCTTCCTTTTCAGATGTGAGGTCTCGTAATATTTGAAAAGCTGTAATTTAAGGACCTTGATAGTAAACAGTGTGATTTCTTCAAATATCATAATTAAGTCTTTTGAAAGAAATTGTTCATGTATTTTTTTTAAATTTCATTATTGAGAGAAAAATTCTTGTTAATTTCGTTTTTCTATTTTTCTAACAGTATTATTTTATTATGTGAACTGGTGAACATGGACATCTGATGTCCATTAAACTAAATCTGATGAAAATCCAACATGGTTTTTTTTTATCAACGAGACGTTTCACTTTAAAATTTTAACTCAAACACAATATTTTTATTGTATATTTAGCTCTTTTGAATAAGTTATAAATATAAATGAAGTTCGAGGGTTCTTCATTTCATTTTGGACTTATAAATTTGATTACAGTTTAAATTTTGTTTCAAGGGAGTAATAAAGTAAGTATTTCTAAACACAATACTTATTTCATCCTAAGAAGTATGCGATGAATTAACACTTGCTGGGTTGGATCCTTATTATTAAATAATTTTCTGCTCTCCCAGCCTTCCCTACCTGTGGTTACTTCTGAGAAAGTTGTAAAGCGAATTCCGGGCTTTCGCGAGCGAGGTTGTAAACATTCTCGAGCGACCAAGGAATCTTTAATTAAAAGGTTAATTTGATTTTGTACTAATTACCAGGTAAAGCTTAATTTAGAAAAATCTCATGCTATTGAAGACCAGATTGACAGACCATTTAAATAGTTAAATGAATACAAAGTGAATCACTTCATACGATTTCCACTTGCCATCCTTCGGGATTTTAAATAGCGTTGCCTAATTTTGTTTTTTGTTTAAGTCTATTTTCACAAATTACTCTCTGACGATTTAAATTGTTTAAATCGACTATAAATTAAATTCTGCTTTTTTAAATAAATATATGTGGGTGTGGCAGCCTGGACCAATAAGAAGTGCCGGGTATGCATGAATACGCTGCCAGCGTCATCTGGACGGAGGACCCTCAAACTTAGATGGTCTGTTGGAAGGTCCAGTAGATTCACTCTGCTTGGGACACTCATGGTGAACAGACTGGCCTCGAGGGAGAGCCCGCCTTCTTGCTATCTTACACTACTGGTTGAAGTCCATTTAATAGTTATCTCAATCATTCCAAACAGTGTTTCTATTATCAATCCTTAACTGGCTATTTCTGATACCCAATTCTCCACGATATAAATGAAATTAAGGAGGTGGAATGTGAAAAAAAACACAAACACAATGTAACGTCACATATCTTAATTTTTTTGAGAAAAAACTACTGTAGTTATTCATAAAACACTTCATTTTAGCCATAAAACTGCCTCGATTTCTGAAAACAGCCTTTTCAACAAATAGAAAAAAAATGTAAATAGCTAAAATATCAGTCGGTAAAACTGTTGTTTTTTTTCGTTGAAATTGTCTGTGACTGAAATGGTCTTGTTACAAGTCTCGAACCGAGCGCTCCCTGTTGGCAAGAGATATAACCTGGCATTGGCACCAAGCGCGCTATAGATCATAGATTGTAAATTAAGCCACTAAATACTTTGAAACATACAATGCACGCAAATGTCCAAAGTATATAACTAAGATGAGTATATTAGTTAGCAAGCGCATAGAAATATATTCAATCTCATCATGTAAATATTCTATATTTATAATTATAGACATGAGACATGGTCCAAACTGTGCTACCTATTTCAGCCATGTTATGACATAAATTAACTAACTGTCAAACTTTTCCTCAAACAAACCAGCCTACCTCAGCTCATTTATTGTTAACTTTAAACAATATATACAATGTAGCTACGCTACAGTATATATAATAAGCACGATGTGGATGTATGTAAAGATTCCGTATTGTGGAATCTCCAATGACGCCAAAAATGTATTGTTATCCACGAAGATTGACACTTCAAAGCCTTTGGTAATAACTAGGGTCGTTATTTAGGAGAAGAACACCTTGCTTGATCCTGATCTCCTCATTCTCGATGATATTACGTTATAGTTCACAGCCGATTGTGTATGTGCACTGAAAAACATTCTTTACCTACTGTTGTACAAACTTTTTCACCACCCTAAACAGAGGTTCCCCTTTCTCGGTTCCAAAAGTACCCACCTATGTTTCCATCTTTTAATAATAAAAACCTTTAAAAGGCGTCAGTTAAGAGAGGGGGAAAATAGTGCATGACTGTGGCTGAAGACCACTAGGGGGCGCGGCGGGTGTATCCTCGCCTCTGACCTGCGTATATAAGGCCCAGATTTGTCTTATTCAACTACCTCTGCATCTATCTTTCCAAACCTTGCTATGTTTTAGTCCGGCACGGTCAGATCCCACACCTTCCTAGTAGGATTCTCTGCCTTTGTCTCTCTAAAGACGCCCAGCGACCCGTCACACTCGCCTTTGGGATCCTGCCGGTATTCGCCTACCCTTAGATGCCGAGTGAATTCGTGGTCAATCCAAGACCACATATACTACCTATAATACCTACCCTGTTCCTCTTCTCCTGGACATAGTGCACTGTCGGGGCACACCTTTTATAATCTTATGGAGTCAGATCAATACAAATAAAGCTGCTCACCGACTAGGCCAGAAAAGGTCAAATACCACAGGTGCACCCATACTACCTCTTTCTTGACGGAGGCCCGCCGCGGGCGTCCTCACCCTTGGGGCGACCTGACACCTACAATTTAACTTTTAATTTTAAAGGGCTCATAAAAAATATTCTGTCAGAATAGTATTTTCTTTATGTGTGAATGTAATAGAACCCAGCATAGGTGAGACTATTTCGGGGTGTATGGCACCTGTACTAGTGCAGAAGTTATCTAACGCTTATGACCAATATTATGACGAATTAAAAAAACTAATTTCAATAAAATAAGAATTATGTTGAGTGCCAGAAGGCCTTAAGCCATCTTCCAGTAAGGAAAAAAAAACAAAAATAAATTATAGGCCCATGTATGGTCATACAAAAAAACCTTCTATTCCAGGCTAGTTCAGGGGAGATGAAGTTGTATAGCAGCTTACAGAATAGTTTCTTGCAAATCTATTTACATAAGAAATATTGACATTATTAACAAGCAGAGAAAAATAAATATGCAATTAAAATAGGAAACTTACGTGTATAAGAAATAATTTACAGATTAAACTAAATATAAAAGGTAAATAGCAAAGAAAAGTTCTAAAGAAAAGAAATTGAAACTCAGCATTGATATATAAAAATTTGATCTAAAATAAGGCTTGGAAAAAATCTTAAAGGAAAAATAACACAAAGATAAAGGTAGAATTATAGAATAGATCTTATCTTTGATCTGTACAAAGCTAAGATACTCGAGATACTGTCTTGTTGATATCTCCATGGTGAGCTAGTGTGTTCTCAAATAGAATTGTTGTTAATGTTCACTATCAATGGTCAACCTAGGTTACTCGTTTACAAGTAGTTTGCTGAACCTCGCTCAGTAAAGGCTTTCTTGAAATATCGAGCAGCTTTGCGTTATTAAGTTCCGGTAAGCTATGATGATTTCCGAGGCAAACACTTTTGGAGGGTGTTGAAGCAACTTAAAAAGCAACATGGTTCAACAGGTTCTCAGCGCCCCACGTTAGGAGGTGGCCCGCCCTCTTTGATATATGTTCTGACCTGCCTCCTATTTTAAGGGGGAACACCTCTTATTTAATGTTTCACAGGACTTTTATTCACTGGGACAGTCTCTGTTTGCGTTTGGCCACTTGTGATTGAACATCGGGTAAGCTTTGGCGTTATTAACACAATCATTTGCAGTAAAGCAGAAAATTGTCTTATGAGTTTCATTACACTTTTTTACATGCACTCTTATTTCGTCTGTCTGAATGAACGTCCTAAGACAGTGGTTTCAAAAAGCCATTCAATAAATAATAGTAGGACCAATATCACAATAAACATTTCTCATGATATTTTTATATAAAAAATAAATGATATTTTTATTAGCAAATTAAATTTATTCGTTAGAATTAGTTTTATTTCGAGGAGGCTAGTTTTTGCTTGAAATAATTTGTTATTTAGACTTTACCTCCAAGACCCTTGTACCAAGGCTACCTTATGGTGTTTCTAGATACTTTCAGTGGGGGTAGGTTGCCATAAATTGCAGCGTTTAGGAAATGGAGGTGTCTTTTTAATTCAATTAGTTCAGTAAGCCAGATGTGTTGTAGTGGGGCAGGTGTTGTAGAGTGACCTGTTGGATGGAGACCACATGTTTTGAGACCAGGGAATAGAAGACTAGGAAAAACTAACCTAATCTCCCAACATCGAAGAGTATAAACTTGTAAATATAGTTGTTTTTTAATCATTTATATTCTTGTTAACATGGAACATTTGAAATAAACAAATTTGAACACTAGGACCATATTGAACCCTTAGATGATATGAACTGTTATTCCCTATAATTTATTTTTGTATTTCCTTATACCTTTTAAAAATAATAAAGTACAAATATTGTCAACGAAGGAGAAAATCGTTACAATATATTAAAATATTTTAAACATTGCTAAACTTTCTTTTGAAAAATTAATATACAGTTGTCACATTCTGTTCCTGTTGTACGTCCTTGGTCCGTAACTTAACGGGCGAACAGTCTTTTGGCTAGAGATATTTCATGTTGAGTACGCTATCATTCTTGGGAGGGTAGCTCAGTTTGTAAACCCCAACTAGATACTGGGGAGGTCCTGATCTAGCCAGTAAAATTTTTTTGTGGATGTTAACATTGTAATAACTATTTAGTTTCAATAATATATTTCACAAGGTATGCTAATTATTCCGTAACAGGAACTTAATAAGGAAAATTAATTAACTTTAAATATGCTCTAATAAATTAATTTGTAAGAGCGAACTATACAAATTGTATAGTCAATAAGTTCCGAGCTGGGTTTAATTGTTTTGAGCAAAAATTTTAGATATTTAGTAGTAAAATTACATTTAAAATAACAAGCTGGGGTTGCTGGCTGAGCTTCTCAATCCTATATCAATTCAATCATCTTATAAATTTTAATAATCATTATCATTCAATCAAACAGATAGCTTGCTTCTTCCTTTTTTTCCTCTAATTTTCTTTAAATGTTCCTAATAGGTGACAGGAGCAGAACTACAATGGTCTTCCTGAGGTGCACTAGGTTACCATATTATAGCTTGGCCCTAAGATTCATAAGCTGGGGCCAGACTAGCCTCAAGTACATTGTCCTGATATATTGGGAAGAGAGGTGGTAAATACAGTAAATGCATTCAACAAGATTGTCACACCGTAATTAACAAAATGGTACACTCTGGATATTGGCAGATTCACATGGGAGAGATATGGATCACATGTCCCCTACAAACTAGATCCAAGCACTCATCCCAGAGAAAGGGCACACCATCCACCCCCTGAAGCCCATAGCTTTTTCAAAAGTATTTGCACAGCAGCCAGTTTTTATTTAAATCCTAGAGGCTGGAGAAAATAGTGGATCCTTTAATATTACAATTTTTGGATTGGAACTTCTAATTAAGATTCCTTGAATTTTTAACCCCTCTAGTCTTAATCCCCCTAACTTCACTTTCTCAGAACTGAAAACTGTGCATATAACACCTATAAGAATTGCCTTCTCAAAACACTTTCCTTTTACAAATTCTATAAACCTTCCTGACCTGTGATTTTTTAGTGAATCAGCTGCTGGTCCATATCTGAATACCGTAATACATAGATCCTTTAATCCTGCTCCAGGGGGTGTCATCAAGTTCACGGGACGTTACTCGTCTTTCTGTCTAATCTCGGAAATGGACATCACTTCGCTTTGTCTATGGAGGAGAGGCTTAAGTCGGTTTGAGGTCCGTAGAAAGCAACTGACTGAGTGAGCCTACCGTACAATATAGGAGTGGAGTTCAGTGAATTCGGCTTTTCCTTGCGATTCTGCAGGAGCTCTCAGCTCCAATGAGTTTTTCCAAAGGATGATCTGAAACATTTTTTATCTCAGCAAGCAGGTTTGAGAGCTAAGCGCCCCTTTCATATTAGCCAGTTTGATTTAATTCTTATGTGCTGTTTGCAGCCTTCCTCTTATAAAACAAACATCGTTCACGAGTAGTTTCTCACGTGATAAATGAATAAATTGCGTTGGCTTGCTCGAAAGTAATGCATAAGGAAGCAAAGTACTTCCATTGTACTTTGTAAGTGGAGCTTATGAAAGTAAAACGAGATCAAGGGAGCTCAGTGGTAAGCATTGAACTTTTGTAACGCGTTACGATCACGCCATATTTCGAAGGGTTGCTACAACTGATTATCCAATTTTATTTAACCTAGTTCGTACTACTTTATGTTTCCAGATACCGCAGGATACAGGTAACATAATTTTAAAAGAACGATCATATTGAACGCTATGAGAGGAAATTTAGTAGCTATTTATATGTTTGTTAGTTCGAAACAACTGCTATTTCTTTGCTGTCAATTTCTTTCTACATTTTGATGAAAGATATTTGTCAACCATTATTACTATAAAAATGGTCTCTAATACGCACAAGAAATGGGCTAAGAAGCATAAACTAACGTCATTTGTTGATTTGGCAATTTTCTCAAATTTTTACGGGTCCGTATCCCAACTCCTGTTTAAACAAATCATAAACAGAAGTAGTTTTGTATCATTTATTATATAAACTGTACTGTAACCCACTTATTTGAGAAAACCAAAAAACTGTTTTTGAATTATAGGGTCAACTTATACAAAATGTCCGAAAATCAAAATT
The DNA here is from genome assembly GCA_930367205.1 of Acanthosoma haemorrhoidale. Lineage (NCBI taxonomy): Eukaryota > Metazoa > Arthropoda > Insecta > Hemiptera > Acanthosomatidae > Acanthosoma > Acanthosoma haemorrhoidale. The sequence continues at coordinate 47,659,935 of OV884014.1, forward strand.
ACCTTTCACAGCGTAAAATATTATTACTACTATACTTATTCTGTTGGTAAATCGCGAACTATGGAGTCAAGCATAAGGCCCAAGGCTGGTAAGACAGGTGGCATCATTTCAGGTCAGACTTACAGTATACTAGTAGCTCATTATCTATTAGTTAATTTACGAGTATAATACACGTATTAATAATGTTTTAATTTATTATTCTCGGTTTTCATGTTAATATTTAAACAATTTAGATGATTGCAGTAAGACACAAATGAACGAAATGCACTGATTTTTTATTTATCAGAGTAAAGAATTAGGCTATTAGCAAGATTGCGTGCGATGAAGCCATCTAATGGTAGAATAAGATTGGCAAAGTGAGCCCGGCTACAGTTATTCCCATAACCCTAAGAATCTATTCTCCTAATGGCGGGGTGTTAAGAGCAAATCTGTTTTAGTTTTCTTATTATTTCTGCTTTAATACTTTTAAAATTTCAATCTCCGATTCCTTCAATTGGCCAATACAAACCAAAGCATCAGTGCCAATATACAACGATGGAATTAAAAATGGATGTTTGGGTTTCTATGAAATATCGTGAATCCCAGGCAAATGAAACATCACGACCATTATGGAAACCCATTCTAGCTGAGTTTTGTAAAACTGTTGTAACAATCAGTAAATGAAAGAAAAATCGAGAGAAACAATAAAAATTAGTTGTAATATCAATATTCCTTAGTTATTAGCAAAAAAAAAAAAACACAAAATACTTTAGGATAAATAATATTCGTTATTTAAAACAAAGATAATCGAACCAACGAAATATTTCAAGGGAGACTCATACAGTTAAAAGAGTTGTTACAATAATTGTATATTAACTTTAACTTCTTTACATAGGACCAGAAAATGAAATTCAAGTTGTCAGGATTTGAAATGAAAAAAAAAAAGTAAAACCTGTAGGAAAAGTTTTATCAAACCCACAGCTCAACACAGCACATTGGCCAGATACAGTAGTACAAATACTATATAACTGATGCGGTTCCGCATAGTAACAAAAATTGCTACTTATCTTACTAATTCTTATTACTCATCTTTCGATAAGTCTAATTTATCCCTGTAAATGTCGAAACTTCAATCTGAAAACATTATCGTGAGATGCCAAGGATGAAATGTTGCTAATGCGCTTATATACACCATTGTTTCTATATAAACTATTATTGTTAGGAAGTACGCCACTTTGCCAGGGTAAAGTATTAATATTAACAAAGCTTTTGCATACTAGGGCTTAAACCGTGGTTAAATCCCTAGCGATTGTTCGCGGGGAAGTTAAAGCAAGCCCTGTAATCCTCAGCATTTGTGTTCCCCTTCAAAGGGTGCGTTATTCGCTTCGACTGCCAAGCGTAATTGTTTGTTTGCTAACCCTTCAGTGCCTGGAGACATATTGGGGCTCTATGCCGGACAATCTTGGACCATTCGCGTTCCTCCATGGTATACGGTCAATTGTATCTATCGTCTATGGATATCTTCCGGGTAATTTTAAAATACTCTATTAATGTATGTTATTTGTAAGTACACTGGTGCGTACGAGATGTGGCCTAGAAAAAACCAACTAACAAATTCGTTTTGTTTTCATCGAAATTGAGTGTTTTCATATCTTTCGAATTAAACGCTCGATGTTGGTAAGACCTGGTACTACTTCTCGACGACACCAAGCACTTTTTAGCACAGAGGGGGTAATTGAAGCCTTGGTACGGCCGAACTTACAAAAGCCGTTTAAACACAACTGCGTGCCTAAATACATAATAATGGAAACACCATCTTTAGACATATAGTATATAAACAACATTAATATATTATTCATTTCAGGTTAGAGTAATCATTTAGAGAGAAACCAGGCAATTCCAGAAACCAACGACTCGGGCACGTTAATGATTATATTATTGGTTCCCTATAATGTTATTGCTCCCCCCCCTCCTAGGAGATAGTATGCGAGTCAGATTCAATCATCAAATGTGAGGGCAGCTGCTGATTAAAGTCATAAAGTTCTTGCAAATAGCTAAGGTACAAGATGGTAACATAACATACACAATAAGTGCCTACGTTTGAGCTGCTGCCTACGGATCTGTTCTTGAGCGAATAATATAATAAAAAAAAAAACCTCTGTATAACATTTTACGATAAACAATAAAATTAGTTAATGAAGCATCATTTGAGAATTCATTCATAAAGCTCTTGAGCTTTCAAACATTACATTGTATCATATTATAATTTAATTATAAATGCATACGGTGACGCGGTTGATGGAGGAGCGCGGGGGACTTCCCAAGACTCCACTCCATTTGGGAGGTCTCTGGGCTGTTTGCAAATACTGTATGAACGAGCGAGTGAATGAATATGGTAAATATGGTATGGATGAGATCATTTATCACAATTACTTATTGTTCAATGAGGCAGATTGTAATTTTATCATAATAAAGTTGTTTTTTATCAGTTTAATTATAAATGAATAAATAAAAAAAACCTATTTTGGAATTAGGGCCCCTTGGGATAATTATAATGAACATATTAAGTCATGATTCTTAATTTAGGTAAAACCAAACTTTAAAGAGAAACTAAATAAAAATTCTGTACAAATAAATTGGAATCTATTATGTTTATATACATATCTACAGCCTCTCATACTTATATATACTAATTATATACATACTAAATAGTTATAAGCTGATTAGTTATGAGATAATCTGCCGTGAAGAACAGTAGGAAGGAATAACAAATAATTTGAATAATAATACGTGTAAATCGTGAATAAAAAAGCATACAGTATATAATTTAAAAAAACTGTTTTGAATATTTTTAATTTAAATAATTAAATGTAGTAATTAATTCTGTATGTTGTAACCAGCTGCTGTCATAAGAAAATCTGTATACGTTTAAAATAAATATTAATACTTTATTTTATTCTATACAGAACTCTGGATCTCAAAGAGTCCCAAGTTACAGATGGGTCAAATTATGGACAATTTCAATCCTGAGATAGAGAGGAGATAGCTTTGACCAGAATATAAAAAGTCCAATGGTATTTCCTGAAAACACGAACACGTGTTTTTATGGAAATAAAATAAAATCTTACTCGAAACCAATAGATAGCATTTGGTGGTCGCCCATTCGGAGAATGGTTACCGTCAAAAACGAATATTCTGTTGATAAAGGTAGTTTTTTTTCCAGCCTCCGGAGGGAAAGGGTTGAAAATTTCATCAAAGGGAGGAGCAAGTTCGCGGGAATCGTTCTGCTCATCGGAGCGCAATCCATAATTTCTACTCTCGGCGTTTGCTCTTTGATATGACCAAAGTTTGAGGCCGGCCTCAAACAAATCGGTAACACCGCCACTCCCAAGGCGCGTTTAAGGAGGAGATCGGAGCGAACACTTATTGACGAATGTTCTTGTCGTTTGTGGGGCAAACGAGGTATTCCGTCTTTAGCAACAGTCAAAAGATTGAGTTGGAAACCGGTTGATTCCACTCCGAAATATACAACTTTTTGAAAAGTATAGTATCGTAAAAGAGGATTTAATCTCGTTGTTAAGATTTCAGTACCTTCATTTATTTATTTTATTCGGCATTCAAAAATGTGGATTGTGGCTTTGAATCTTACTAATTATTATTTTGAATACAATTGTTTTCTACGTATGTAAATTTATCTATTTTGTATGAAATATACTTCAGAACATCCCCGAATAGGCTAACGTTTCGCATCCCAAGACAAAAGTACAATTAACTACTTGCAGAACATCACACTTAAAACGGATTCTAGCTCAAGCATTGAAAAAACATTTTTCATTTTATTTTGTCCTTTCTTTGAGTGATTATTATTATTTTTACTGTGAGGAAATTATTTATTTATATTTTTCTGTCAATATCTCTCAAAATATCTTCTATTATTAATATTACTTTAGGTAAATGCCAACGTTTTGCCTACGATATCATTTTCGTAAACAACCACTTTTGATGACATAAACCATAATCTTCAGGTCCTTAGATTCTACCTCAACGGGTATTTTTCTGCGATTATAAATAAATTAAAATATTACTTTATTTATTCAGCACATAATAATAAATTAATATTAATTTAAGGATGCTATAATTTTGAGGTATGTCGATTGTGGCCAATTTTATTATTTTTAAGGGTTTTGTTAGTAATTGTTTCGTATGTGTGTCAGTTTTATTATTTTTTTGACATTTAGTCTTGAGGATACCTGAATATGCGTAACGTTGACTGTTGATGCAATATCAGAACTAAAAGATATAAAATAATTTTACACAATATAAATAAAAACATATAGGGGTCATTTTTATACTCTCAAGAACACTTTATGTAAGTTTTCACCGAACAAATTACTATGTTGTGACGACATTCTTTTCAAATGTTTCTCGAACAAAGAATGTGAAGGGCATTCATTGAGACAGAGCTAACTCAGAAGCGTAAATAAACACAGTAAGCCATTTGAACAAACGATTGTTGACAACGAAGCCAGTTGAGGTAATTGATAAAAATATTTGAGGTTATAACATGTTTGCTATTGCAAACATAACTAGTGCCGTTCATAATTGTCATCAGTGTGACTCACCTCGTTTGAACTAGTAATAAAAAATCACTAAAATTAAGGGAAGTGCACACGCCATTGACAATCCCAATAACAGGTGGGATCCCCATGCCTTATTTTTGTAGCCATGCTCTTAAAATCAGAAGTGTAGTTTTGAAATTACAATAAATTTCTCCTTTAAATATCTGTGATGAAATCGCGTAGTCGGTATGAGAAAATTGGAATTATGCGGTATCTGGTAATTTTTTTTTTTTTTTTTTTCACAAAACGAACTTCACATAAGATTTTATTTATTTATGTTCCAATCTTCTCGACAAATAGCCAAAGTAAAATAGTCAAACAAAATGACTTGGCGTAATTTCAACATTCAATGTGTCAGCGTTCAAACATGTATTACGTTACAAGGCCTTATTCAACAAATTAGAGGTATCTAACGATCCTATGTAAAATCTTGCTGGACGCCAACACCACGTTGCGCTTTAAGTGTGATTAAACCATAATTCGGACGATGGAGATGGAAGTTGATACTGCCAGGAAGCGGCCCGGCCGGCTTTCAGGCCGACAACCCCGGACAGTGAAGAGGACTTCACGTTCCCCAAAATTACGGCGAAGGCCCAACGGCCTGCGAAGAAGAAGCAGACGAAGGTCGAAAATAAATTTCAGTTACTCGCTAGCGAGTCAACTGAAAGTTTACAACCCGCTACGCCGGTGACCGTGAAAAAGCCACCGTCATTTATTGTCTCCGGAGAAACAACTACTAGCCCAGCTGCTTAGATCCAGCAATATAATTCGCTTCGCCCTGAGGAAGACGAAAGAGGGGGTAACAATTTACCCAGAAGAGGAGGAAGAGAGGATTAAAATCCTAGACCTACTCCAGCAGAACGGTAAACAATTCCATTCCTTTGCTCCTTGGGGTAGACCCAGAAACAAAAAGTTTCTTATCCTAGGATTAGATGTCCAGGAGGATATCAATTTAATAAATGCCACAATCGCGACAGCAGAGCCCGACGTCCTCGACATGACAAGACTGAGGAAGACAGACCCCAGCGGGAATAAAGCAGATATTGCCCCTGTCCTAATCACGATGAAACCCTCTGTGCCCCTCAACGCATTGCAAAAATTTAGGGCCATAAACCATGTGATAATCAAAATAGTCACATACAATGAACAGCGGGGAGTCCCGCAGTGCTATAAATGCCAGGAGTTCGGGCATACCCAGAACCACTGTGGCAAGAAGCGAAGATGTGTGAGATGTGCGGGACCCCACGAGGTGGCACAGTGGAGATATTTCCGCCCCGCTAAAGTGCTGTAACTGCGGCGAGGCATATCCCGCCTCTTACAGAGGCTGCGCGAAGCGAAAGGAGATCCTCGCCAGGATGAAACCAGCTAACGACAGACTGCACCCTCAGCAGAAGAAGCGACGCCAGAACGAGCCAATCATGAGACCTGCTCCTCCACCATCTACAAACGCCTGGCAGAACCCGCTTTACAAGCTGTTCCAGGACAGGAATGAAGACCCAGCTGCCCCCTCCACATCGAGAGCGGCCCCCACCTCGTCCAGAATGGCTCACACCATGTCGGCAGACACATTCTAGACGTAAGTACCTAGATCCTAGGCTAAAGTTTTTGACAAACGACCAGCGCCAAGACCTGGAGCGTGGACCGAAATGGGTAACTGCCCTTGTTGATTTCTGCAGCCAAATGTTTATGGCTATAATATCTGGTAATCAACAACAATGGTAGATCACCAAATATTAAATTTCAACGTTGATGGTCTCCTGACCAAAATAGATGAGGTAGAAGTGCTGTTAGCGCTTTACCGACCAGATATTGTAGTTTTGACAGACACTAGAGTATCTACACAATCGATCCACATTAAAGGTTATTCAACTGCCATTGAAACGGTTACGGAGGCGTCTACATTGCTATACGCCTTGGTATCAATTGGAAGATAGTGGCTTCACCACTGACTACAACTGATCCCAAGCTTCACCACTTAACAGTTAAGGTAAATTTGGGGAGACCCATTTTCCTTACCGCTCTATACAGGAGACCGTACGCGTTTCTCCAGGAGTACTCAGCCCTGCTACATGCATGTTCTCAGATATCTAACCACTGGGTGGTGGGAGATCTCAATGCGAGACACACGATGTGGTATAACACCGCAACAAACATGGCTGGGAGACTCCTGTTGAGAACGCCGTCTACAGTCGTTCACCCCCAGACTTTTACTTTTCGACATAGAGGTAACCCACAAGCTACCTCGACGATTGACTTACTACTGACAAAACAACCACACCGTATCACTAGTTGCACCGCCCTAGACTTTATTACGTCTGACCACAGGCCAGTACTGTATGCAGTAGATGGCAAAGTGGCGACCCCTCGTCCCACGAGATACGACTACCGTCGTGCCGACTGGGATCTGTGTCGGTCACAAATTTACCACAACCTGCATACGGTGCCAGTTCTCCGCACGAAAGAAGATGTTGATCTTCAACTAACTTTCATGACTGATGTGAGCATAAACTCCCATGCCACCGTCTCTGCGACCACCTCCAGTATGAGCGCAGAGCGTCCACTTCTGAAGGTTCAGTCAGAATCTAGCCATAATTTGAATAAAAACATAGCCACGGCTATGATTTTGATTGACTGCACTCAAGCATTCAACTCGGTGTTACACGGGACACAGCTAATAACCTAGTGTGTACAGACACCTCCATTTTAGTAACCATTTTGCGAAGAAGTTGAAGAAAACACGCACGTAGTCTTACCGGCTTACACATTTATTGACTCCCCCCAATCTACCACTGCGTCTGAAGCTATTGATCTACAAGAGTATACTCAGGCCTACTCTGCTTTATGGTGCACTGCTTTTTTGTTATCTGACGTATACGACAGCTCGGCGACTCCAACAGTTCCAAAACAGTATACTGAAGAAAGTGGTCAGACATACTTCATTCGAGCTGCGGAGCAACAGTGAGCTTCACGAGATCTCTGAGCTACCTACGGTGGATGAATTCATCCAACGTAGACATATCAAATTTTTCTACTCCCTGCAATACCTGGCAAACCCGGTGTTTAACACTATAACCCCCGCTCCGTTCCCCTATCGATGGCAGGACGCTGTCGCGGCAGGAACGCTTTAGTCTTAGGTTCTAGATATAGGTTTAGTTTTTCGTTTGTTTCCCGGTGTAAGTTGGAGGTGAGCCTCACAACCTAGTGTTATGTGTGTGTTTTGACTTTTAACATCAGACTGAAATATATTATATTTATGCCCACCATCGAATGCATCTGTCTATGCAGCACGAGGAGATGTAAATCAAAAATTATTTATTTTTCGTTCATTGTATACAGGTGTTGTATAGATAAACAGGTTTTCAAATAAAAAAAAACAGACGCCAGAAACAAACAAACCGGCTCCTTGAACACTTCTCTCTCTTTCTGCACTGGCGTTTGCTGTTCTACTGAAACCATGGTATTCTCATTCAACTACCTCTGCATCTCTCTCACCTAACCTCGCTATGTTTTAGTCCAGCGTTGTCAGACCCCACACCTTCCTAGTGGGAATATCTACCTTCGTCTCGCTAAATCTAGCACCTCCTTGGGAGAGACCTCTCCCTCGCGGACGACGGTTGCCGTGGCCCTACAAGCTTACCGCGTAACGCTCCCTCGGCAATCCAGTCTGCTTCTCTCCGGTTCACCTTCGCCTTTGGGATCCAGATGGTTTCTCCTACCATTAGACACCGAATGTGAATTCGTGGTCATTCCAAGACCACATAAACTACATTCACTTAGGATCATCCTATAAACCTACCCGGTTTCTCATCTCCTGAACATAGTCTACTGTCGGGGCACATCTTCTAAGATCTTATGGAGTCAGATCAAAGCGAATTAAGCTGACCACCGACTAGGCCGGCAGCCAGGGCGAAAGACCACAGGTCCGCCTTGTTATCTCTTTCTTGACGCTCGCCGGACGGCGGCTAGAGGTTGTAGCGACCCTAGCCCGCGGCGGGCATCACATATCCGTATCAGCTTCAATGACATGTAACCATAGTAAACAAATGAAATGCTATGCAAAAAAAAAAAGTACTACTTAGGTCAAAGGACGATGTTAGAGGCTTTTTGGAATTATATTTGAAAACAAAACAAAATCACATATTATTAATGAGGAGCCATTTTCGAGTCCTTTAATTCAACATCTTACTCTTGAAGGAATGAATATTTTCTTTACCAAGTATTTAATTAATCATTGGAGGATCTATTTGACTAATAGTTCATTCAAATTGAATCTTTATGTATAATTTCATATCAATAGGTCAAACAGATTACCAAAACTGAACACAGGTGAAAAACAAATGTGATTCTAGTTTAAAAAAAAAAACAGTCAATGTACTTTTAGTAGTTGTTCTTTTATTATTTATTTAGCTTTACTAACGCTCGGCAACGAAGGCAAAAGGTTCAGCAAACCTTAGGTTTACTTGCTCTAACTTCAATGCTTGCCTAACAACCACATAAGGGAATGGAAGGCTGGTCTAAATTTGACATTTAGACCAAGATAACCAAAGGGAATATTTAAAGTAGGTTCATTATATTCAAAGAGGAGAGTTGCACGTTGTTTTTAGAAATTAGAATTGTTAATTTCGACTTTAAATTTTCTATTAGCTTCAGTAAAGCTTTGAGCATACCTGCAAATAATACTTATTTGTACTTAGTGAATATTTGTACAAAAAAAAACCCGTTTGACATGGACATCCAAACAACGTGTATACTACCAGTGTCGAATAGTATAAGTAATAAACAATAATCTTACTAGAATTTATTCACTCACCGTGTGAAAATAAAATGTTTCAAAATAGCTGTTTTATTTATTTATTTTATCACCTATTCTCGAGGGCTTAAATTCAAACAAATTACGAATCAACGTTTAAATACCTTTTAGTAAAAAAATAAATGATAAAACTGGTAACAATCCATAGAATAAAACAACGGATCTGTTAGTGATATTATCATCAAACACATTATTCCAATCTTCCAAGATTGCATACCAAATTGGTATATTTTCTGAAAAATTGATTTAAAATTAAAAATGGCAAATCGTATTCTATTAAAATTTAACTTAGTTAAATAATATAATCATTTATAAATCTATTTATCTATAAAACCTTTTAAAAATGTTGGGATAGAAAAACACTTCCATTGTCCATCTCACAAGAGAACTTGTACCACTCACTATGTTGAGTGAGGTCTTGCAGACATAGGAAGAAATATTGACCCTTTGCCTCTACTCGGTGAATGATATTTATTATTCTTATGTCTTATTATTATAATGATATATTATTATTATTATTATTAGCTATTAGATAAACTGAAGGTGAGCCCCATCACCTAGATTTGTATTCATATTATTTTCCTATTAACCACAATCTGTATTGTTGAGTAACACGAACTCCTTCAAATGCATCTGTGCATAGCAGGATGAAGAGAAATTTGCAAAGTTTCTTTTAATATTTTCATTGTATAACTTCATGGGATTTAGGGAAAAAAAAAAAAAAAAAAAAAAAAAATTTATTATTAGCACCCTAAAAATCAAAAACCAAGTAGAAAACCTCCTCAATTGTTTTTTACTGATTATTTTTTTCATATACAAAATATTCAATAAATACCCCCTCTAATAAAATCCCACTAAAAACATACAAACACTTAAATCTCAGGTATTCATAAAAAAAAAACCCTTCAGTATGTCAAAATTGGAGTGTTTGCATTATCAGAAGAGATTATTAGAATTTATTATATTCTTACAATATAGGTGGCCCAACCTATACAATGGTTTAATTGGGCAGGTGCCCTGTCAAAATCGGTTAAATGCATTATGCCCTGGGGATACCCCCCCCCCCATGACGGGCCATATATTGTCTGAATTCAATAGATTTAATAGGGTCCCCCGATACGCCACTCATGTCAAAACTGTCTCAATCTTTTATTACGTCCATTACGAACACCATATTGAAAGTGTGTTATTTTTATTGAAGTAATATAATATTTATATTAGTCTAGAGTTACAAAAATAAATATAAAGTGATTGAATAAATGTTTAGTGCTTTTCATATTATTTTGTATTCTATAGGACAACGATAAAATACTAATATTAAAAAAATATATACGATGGTACCACAGAAATATTAGCTTTTCTTATGAGTCATGAACGTTTTCAACAATAATTCTTATTTTTAAAGGCTGAAAATCATTTTATCGTAAGCGTTCTAAATATGAGATCTTTATTTTAGTACGTCACAAAAAATTGCATATTCATATGTCAGTTTTTTTGTTTTTTAATATTTTATCGGAAATACTGTATGTATTACATACTACATGTATATTGATACGTTCTTTGATTTATAATACAATATTGACTAGTAGCTTATTAGACTAGTAACTGGTTTGGTTGCAATTGAGAATTGGAGATTTGTTGAAAATTCTTTACATACATTTATGAACAATGATAAGGACAGATTGAATTCACCTTTCAATTTCTTATTATAACCTTTTACAATGATATACACTAAAATAATTTAAACGTAAAGGAAACAATCTTAATAATATACAATTAATATACATAATTCAATATATATTATTATTCAATTAATATACAGTAAAAGACTTTATGTTTTTGAAAAACTTTCTCACCCCAATAGTTCAATCTATTGCTGAAGTTACCTTGATATTATATAAGTTTTGGTTGTGCTTTTTATGTCTAGAAAAATATCGGTGACGAATAAAACTCGCTTTGAGAAATGATACGTCATAGATAAGTTATTAAATAAAAGTAAAACAATTACAGGTAAATGTATTGTGAAATTTATAGATAAATTTATCTGCAGTTATTTATAGGAGTGATTTTTAAGAGAAACTTGTGGGAGAGTGATGATAGTAGAATAGAGGTGGGCTGCCTGATAGGGCCCTGTCCCCTGTCCCTTATTGAAAGCCGCCAGCTATGCATTTGAATTTTCTACTTTGGATTCAATTTCGAAATCAAATGGACTCCTTTATTGGAATCATTGAGCTATAAAATGGAACGGATAATATAAGCAGAACGAGTGGAGGCTGCAGTAAAATCAGGGACGACCCATATATATATATATATGTGCTATGTATATGAAATATATTATGAGGAGTATCAATAAATTTATAGTATTTTTTTTTTTTTTTTTTTTTTTTTCCTAAGCTCTCAAACTTATAAAAAATAGGAATGTGGGAAAAATAAGGAAAATTATTTTTGGCTGGAAAGTGCCTTTCACTAAGGGGAGACCCCTATTTGAAGGATGTATGAGAAGGATATGGGGTGTGGAATGCCTAGAAAGGCGGATGGAGTCAGGTGGTCTTTAACGAACTTATAGTATGATACGAAATTTATAGTATGATATATGTTCGGGATAGCTTGTATATTGGACGATATAAATTATCGGAGAGATAATACAGATAGTTTTTTAAATAATTTTCTGTTTAAGTTAGGTATACAATATAAATATTTCGATGTGAATATACCCAGCATTTTTTTTTTATATTTTTTGGCTAATATCTAATAAGCGTCCCCGAAAAAATAACTAAATTATAATTCATATTATCGAATCGACTCATTAGAAATGCTGGGAGTTGCTATTAATGAAAAAAAAAATTGATTTACATGAATCCGAGAGAGTATCGCCTTAGAAGTAACTGCCCCAACTGCTGGGTAGGCTGATTTTTAATATTGATCAGAGACTGTGTGGTAAAAATTATATTTAGTATACATCAGCATAGCCCACAGATAGTCATGAAGTAGTCATGAAAAAGCACGTATTAGTCACTGGACCCAAGTGTGATCCAATTTTTCTACGTATATATTCATTTACACAATTTACATTTAAATTGTAACATACCTATCGTCAAACACATTTAAATATATATTATCAAACATTAAGTCCTTTGAACGAACACCATTTTGATGTGGCATGCTTAAGTCAAATTAATTAAACAATTCATTTATTCAAATATTACTCTGATCAAGCGCCTTTTTGATGTAACATTCAAACACAGAAGTTAATTAATATAATGTTGATAAAGACTCAATTCCCTGTCAAGGGAGCCTTTTTTATGAAATTTGACTATTCTAATTAAAGTCGAATTTATCGCTAAAACCCACATTTAATTTATAATTAATGTTTGTGTACAGATTTTACTTATTGTTATATGCAAGGAGGGTATACTTGATTTTGAAATGACAGAAATTAACCATACATTTATGTAGCGACCGCTAACTACATAAGATAAATCATCCTATACTCTATTGTATATATATATATGGTAAATTGGTTATAATATGTTGAATTTAAAATTAAACTTAATTTAAACAAATGAAAATAATATTACCAAAACATAAGTCATATCAGTGTAAAAATTGTAAACAATAAAAGACGCAGCTGCAAAAAACTAGTTCAGAGGCCCCTGCAGAGGGAGTCAGGTAACTCTTGGGGCTGGGTGGGCCCTGATCTAGAACATTCAAGCTTCATCCAAGCCTGTAATGTGATTGGTCAGAATAAAACTTCACCCTATTGGCTGGACGCGATTGGCCAGAATAAAACCCCAGCCCATTGGCTACTAGGGGCTATATACACCCCCTAGTTTTAGCCAATAATTCATTCTAACTACGGCTCTCTAGACTGGTACTTGCACTGATGTTTCTAGCTCTGGCCTTCTCATTTATGAAAACCTCTGTATCTCTCTTTCCTAACCACGCTGTGTTTTAGTCCGGCCTTGTCAGACCACACACTCTCCTAGTGGGATTCTCTGCCTTCGTCTCACTAAAAATAGCATCTCCTTGGGAGAGATTTCTTCCTAGGGACGGTCACCTGGGGCCCTACGAACTTTACGTAGTTTTGTCTCTCCCAGTGATCCATACTGCCTATCTCCGGTTCACAATCGCTTTTGGGGATGGTTTTCGCCTACCCTCAGATACCGAATGTGAATCCGTGGGCATTCCAAGACCACATAAACTAACTAAAATGCCTACCCTGTTCCTCTTCTCTTGAACATAGTGCGCTGTCAGGGCACATACCTATCAGATATGGATTCAGATACTACATAAGTAAAACCCGTCATGAAGCAATTGATAATTTAAATATTATGCCATTGCTACATTGAAGTCGCCCAATATGTGTACCTTATATAGGCTTTTTGTTTTAAGCTGATCACAGCAGTGTAAGTTATTTTATATTTGTATTACCATAGTGGAAAAAAAAGTTTCATAATAACGACAGCATCGGCCCCATATTAAAATTAATACTTAACGGGATTTGTTTTGTTACTATTTCTTATAATTATACTCCGTGCTCTACTAGTTTTGCCTTTTAGGGGCAATGTTAACATTTTATTGTGCATTGCAGTGATTCAATTGGATATTTTCTAGCTTTTCCACATCCTGGCAGACTTTCACCCAAAATTAGCAAAGAACCTATCCCCATCGCGTGGTACTTATTTGTACGTTTTTGTTATTCACAGGGAAAATATTCCAGAATAAAGTTGTTTTTTGTCATTTTATTTCAATTCTGATAGGCTTAGTGTAACTTTAGATATACCGAACCTCAGCAAACTGTTAATGAAGTGCTTTGGTAGCCTGCAAGAGTGAATAATGACCACAAATGACATTTGGCCGGGAACATTGTAGTTTGATATAACTAACAATAAAGTGGCGTTGACGTTGTGGTGTGATTAGATTATGATATTTTTCGAAATGATTGTGCAAAGATATTGGATGAATCATCCATACAATTATTTCTGGAATTTTCCCTCTATATTCACTTTTGTATTTAATAATATTCGAAAAGTACTGAGAATTTCAATAATATTATACTAGGAATAAATTAACTATAAATGACTGCTCGAATAAGCCGAAGAGTTCGCCTGAGCAATTTGTAGATAAGAAGTGAACACCTCCCTAATGAAACTACAAAATTGTAGAATCCACTTTAGATTAGGCTCCGCAGGTAATTGAGCCTATACTACTCGGCTAAGTTGTTTCCTTTGTAAAGCCATGGATTACAGCGAAGAGGTGAGGGGGAAATCAATTAACTGTTTTGAGAGAGAGGAATTTTAACGGACCATAAGTAACCAAACTATTTTATTTATTTATTGTCACTGCATATTGTGTTTGTTATATTATTTCAGTAATTATTGCGATAAAATTCACACCCGGATCACAACTAATAATTATTAAGAAAGAAATCCTTAATTTTTACCCCTTGTGCTGACACAGATCGTGGTAAAGTCAAAGTTCATCTGTTTCACTAATATATTACTCTATAGAAAAACAATAAATATTTCACAATCTTGTTAGGGAAGGTATCCAATTAAAGGCCTTGACATATTAATTATTTTATTAACAATGCTCATCCCTTCTAGTTTCATGAAATTCCATAGTAACCTATCCAACCACCCTAATCCCCTAGTACAGTCATTACACTGCGCCACTCATTCCAATAATCCTCCTCGGAGACTAAAACGTCAGTGGCCTTGTGACCTGCTATAAATACGTGACAGTGGGAGTCCTGGCTACGGCCAGTTTCCCACATTGTATCCTGAGAGTCTTTGGCTCTCGTAATTTTAGTAAGCCTGCATTGGCTCGTATCCAGTGAAGCGGCTTACGGAGGAGCGTGGGGCACTTCCCAAGACTCCGCTCCCTCTTTCGCATGTGAGGGAGACCACGTCCATGTATGTTATGAGTGAATGAAAATTGTAAATATGGTATGAATGAGAATATTTATCACAATTACCTATTTCCCAATAAGGTAGATTGTAATTTTATCATAATAAAGTTTAGTATGGATATTAACTATGCAATTATGTTGTTCTATGGTGACATATCTGCCCCCCATATCTTATTAAGAATTAAGGAATATTTTTACTTTATGTTAATTGTGATAGTGTTTCGTTAATAATTACTGAAGGTGGGTGATCTGATATTTTTAGAAGGAGTCGTGTCTCCTCGGTCAGGACTGTCCAAGAAGTAAGGTCCCAGGAGGCACCACCCCTTGGAAATTTGAAGGTTTCATTTTCCTCCCTTCGTGAACGAATATCTCTATGTTATAAGTAAACAATTTAAGAGAAATCAGTACGCAGAGTTTGGAAATATTAACACCGAATATCTATCATGTAGTTCATTTTTTCTTTTATATATTGTTAAACATAACTCGTTTCCTAATTTTCTTTTCTGGTCGTCGGTATGCCCAATGATTCTTCATCTACAGTGCCATTTCTTGAAGCGGCCCCTCCCCTATGGTAACAATAGAAATATTCTTTATTCGTGGTATAATTATTCTTCAATAAATTTAAAATAACCGATAACTATTAACAGGAGTACGCCTTTTTCGCCTGGCTAGACGTGAACTAACCTTTCCCTCTTAAACCTGGTTCAATCTCTTTGGCAAATGGAGAAGTCATGTATTCGGAATTCCAAATTAATCAAAATTAAAATAACAGGTGGTAAATTTTGGGAAATCAAAAATCCAGGACATTTTAATATATAATAAAGGCTGGCAAAACAAATAGGAACTATGTTACCCCCTCTTACACGTGTTCTGCCCAAGCTGAAAAAGAACGTGGCACTTGCTGGCTGGACGAGAAAGCGATAATACCTCTTGGACTCGTAAGGAGGGTGCTGTATTATTTATGAACCTGGAGCCTGCCTAAGAGAACACGGTTTGATTATAAGCACTTTGATTGATGATTATGTATTTGTATCAATGTTACTATCATTAAGATATCTTTTAAAGATTTATCTTTTTGACTTTTTAACAATTTACTTTTAATTATTTCAATTAATTAGCAATCTGGAATTAGAACATATCTTGCCACACTTGGAAGAATACTGGTGTGGGTCAGTTTAATATGCCAGTGATCAAAATCAATAATCAGTTATGGCTTTGGTCATTGAAAATCACTCAAAAAAAAGTTTGTTTTAATTTTAAATGCGCCATAGCCGTTGCTAATTTATGTAAATACCATACCGCAGAGCCAGTTAAATTCAATTTATTAATATACTTATGAAGGGGATTCAATAGTTAAGATCAAGTGTTTTTTAAATATATCATAAACCAGTAATATTTTGTTTGGTCTAATAAGAATATGCAAATTAGTATATTCTCTGTTAGTATAAAATTATAATTAAATCTTCCATGCATATTCATTATTGTAGTTTTGTTAATTTTCTAAATCTTTAATTTGATTTTTTATATTTATTCTATAAATTCTTGTGGTCATATTCACATATTGTGTTTTTTATTTATCAAGCACATTATTCATATTAAGGTTCTTTCATAAGAGATATCATTATAAGTTTTAATTAATAAGTAAGAATATTTATTAAATGATTTTTCTTTTCTTTTTTTTAATCTTCCAAGTTAACATACTTCCAGTCCTAGGACCACTTTCTGTCCATCTAAATCTGGAATTTTTTTCATCAAATCTGATGCCATCATCAAGTACCGATTTTTTTTTCGAATGAAACTACTTCATGATTTGACCGGAGAAAGCTATAATAACTTATGAGAGCTGGGCTCTGTACTCCTACCCGATGAAAGTCATCTTGTATAAGCGTTTCGTCGATAAACTGATTTGGATCCGGTCACATGCTCTGGCGGTATATATGACAAGTAGACGACCACAGACGATGGGCGATCAGGCTGAGATCAAAGGAGGATTATCAGAGGCAGGATCATGCTTAATCCCTCCGACACTGGTACATAAAGGACGTGCTGGAGTACATCACACGTGTATGTATTAGTAACAGGTATCTAAATCACATTGGCCGGATCACTCTCAAATTGCCGAAGTACCCTGGTCTAGTGAATCGCTCATGCAACAAGTATCGTCAGGATTAAACTCAATACTTCGTTAAAGTAGACTCAAATCACCCCGTTCGAATTCTCTGTGGAAAGCCTAGTGCCTGAAACGCAATACTTTTAGAAGTATCTGTTAGGGGTGGGGAGGGGTGAGTCGCAATTAATCCAAAACCCTCCAATCCGCTTCCGAATTGCCAGTGATCATTCTAAAAGTAAAAACCAAAATACTTCACACTGAGCGAATTAAAAGAACTTAATATTATTGATAAATAAAAAGTGCTGAAAGAAATAAACAATGAAAAACATTACAAATATATTTACCCGATTAAAGCTTTTAAGAAATGATTCATCCGCATTATAAAAAAAATAGATAACATATAATTTTATATTCTAAAAAAAAAGAAAACAATGAAAATTAATTATTTCGAGTTGAAATATTTAAAGAATAACTATCTGTTCATAAAAAAACTGAAAACCAAACCGTCCTGTTGATGCTTCGCTGCTTGCGTGCAAGAGGTGAATTGGCGAAACAAAAAACTTCAAGAACAGCATGAGAAGTGGTGTTGAGAGGTCACAGGAGCATCCCCGACGAGGGATGGCTTACAACTGAAGACCTCTTTTATTAGTCTCACTGCCCAGACATGATTTTTGATCCATTATTTGTACAACGGTAAAGAGACTAATCTGATGCCAATGTCAATACTTTTTTCCAAAGGATTGACTATGTTTTGACGGGAGTACCAACAGAATCAAAAGTATTATAAAACATGAAGTACTAAACTCGTGCACTGAACGTAATTCAAACAAGGCGACTAAGAATAACAAGGATAATAAATAAAATTGTATAGGTACCTAACGAAAACTAATAATTTTTTATCTTTGTATTTAAATTTTCTAGAAATATAATAATTACATATAACTTTATTGTGCAATAATTACAATCTGCCTTTTATAAGGCAATAATAATACAGATAAATGATCTCATTCATACCATATTTACAGTAATCATTCACTCACTCATTCATACAATAGGACATGATTGGAGAAACTGGCCATTGCCAGGACTCCCACTGTCACGCGATTATAGCAGGTCACGAGGCCACTGCCGTTTCAGTCTCCGAGGAGGATTATAGGGATGAGTGGCGCAGTGCAAAGACTGTGCTACAGGATTAAGGTGGTTGGAAAGGCTACTGTGGAATTTCATAAACTTGGAAGGGATGAGTTCTAGAATGTAGGGTATATTAAGGTCGTTATGAAGGGTTTTGTTGCTGACATAATAAGGGGCATTTACTATTGTTCTCAGGACTTTGGATTGAAAGGATTGGATACGCTTGATGTTCGACTTTTTTACTGTCCCCCATAGCTCTATTCCGTATGTCCAGATTGGTTTAAGTATAACTTTGTAGATTAGTAGTTTATTTTCTATTGAGAGATGGGATGTCCTTTGAAGTAGTCTGTACAGTTGTCCAAAGCGTCTGTTTAGTTCTTGTCTTTTTAGTCTCGTATGTGGGTTCCAGGTCAGTCGTTTGTCAAGATGGAAGCCTAAGTACCGTACTATCTCGGATACAGGGAGAGGAATAGAATTAAAATAAACTAGTGGACATGACTTTCGACAAAGGGTGAAGGTAATGTGGGAACATTTTGCTTCATTAACTTTGATCCGCCATTGGTTGCACCAATACTCGATCTCGTCAAGATGTTTTTGAATGTTATGGGTTGCTATGTCGGGGTCGGAGTCTTTGGAGTCTTTCGTCATTACTCCATCACCATTACTTTTCAACCTTACACGTTCATTTGGAATGACATCACTTTTTATCAGCAGGTTCCAAAGTAATGAAGGAGTAATGAAAAAAGACTTTTGAAGGTAATGACATTATATATAATGATATTAACACTGATTGTGTAAGGTCCGCTTAATGAGTAAACAAGTCACTCTTTAAAGCCAGTTTATAGTTATTTTGTCATTATTCTTATTATTGAAAATTTTCTTTTATTAGTTTTTCGGACAGTCCAACGACTGCTGAGATTATAATAATAGTGTTGTTACTATTATTTCATACGACTAAGAGCAGAAAAAAAAAAGACTTTGAGTCTTTTAAATCTGGTAGAGCGATATTGTGAGGCTTCAAAAGTCTTTCATCATTACTCCTTCTGTTAAGGCCAGATAAAGTTTTTGTTTTGTTGGAAAAGTGAAGTAAAAAATTAATTTGTTTGTTAGATTTAATTATTTATTATTTTCGTTACTGACGTAAAAAAACTGTTAATAAAAATCGTTTTTTTTTATTGTTCATGTAAAATATGATTGTGTAATTTCTATTCATTATATTTCGTAAGATTAAATTGTAATCTAAGTTAAATACCTAAAGGAAAATTCCATACCTAGGACAGTGGCACTTTGGACTTTTGGTAGGGGAACTTGTGGGCCCAAGCCCATTTACGTCAGTGTTGAGGTAACGTCTGAAGGGTTAAGGTGTGCCGATCTCAGACTTAATTGGCCATTTGGCCAAAATCATACCTATATGATCTTCAACGTTCCCCTTGGAGCTTGGAATAGCCGCCCTGCGGTTGGATTTTTTTTTGAGCCACAACCTGATGACGACAGCTCTACGTTTTGTTTGCAGCCCGCACCCGCGAGAGCACTTGAACTGCAACTTTCCGCTGCGTGAATATACACTTATTTCATATATACACTAAAAGTGACGAGAATTTGGTTAATTCCTTTGGTTGTTGAGGATAAAAGACGTTTTTTTGTTTGAAACCAGTCTGTCTTACATTGGCAAATTTTATTGTTATTAACCAGGCCTGGGTATTTTATTTTGCTCCTCATTTTTTTTTATGAATTTTTTTTTTTTTTATAATATTCTGTTTAATTTTAGAATAAATGTATTGTGAATTGGCATCAACTCTTATTTACATTAATTTACAGTCCACTAGTTCATGCTAATGAACCAACCTGTGTTTGAATTATCACTTGGAAGTATATAATACTCCACGGGTAGTTCAGCGTAAACATAATTGATCCTCCGGGCCCACATCACAATACATTCTCGCATTTATTTATTTAATCTTTAGATTAACTATTTAATTTATGTTTAATTGCATGTAATTTACACATTTCAGCAATTGTTAGGTGCCAGTTGGGAAACCTATCGTTATTTGCATTTTAATTAATTTTTTTTAATTTTTAATTTGTTTTTGTTTAAACTAAAAATGGGTCCAAAAGTTGACAAACCAGACTATGAAGGAACGTGGAGTACCCTACATGACGAATTTGAGGACTTAAGGGACGATATAAAAGAAACAAAGGAATTAGGTCATGCTGTAACTGAAAATTCAGAACAACTTCCTGTTTTTAAAGCTAGACTATCACGATTAGACGCTACTTTCCAAAAGTTTAACAAAACTGTCACAGATGTGAAACGATATGCTAAATTACTAGAGAAAGATTGCACTGATTATGACAGGATAAGAAAGGAGGTTCGCAATCATTTTTATGAAGCGTTATCACTTGACCGAGAACAATCAACCCTAGATCAAACGTTGAATTCATCTTCAACGGAAACCCAAAATCCCTTCTTCAAACTGCCCTCTATAAATCTTCCTTCCTTTCACGGTGAGCTGACAAAGTGGACTCCATTCAAAGACACTTATGTTTCATTAATTCATGAAAATCGATCCTTATCGCCTATTCAAAAGTTTCATTACCTCAAATCGTCCTTAAAAGGCCCTGCCCTGCAATGTGTGGCATCCATTCCAATTACTGCCCCTGATTATCCACAAGCGTGGCTCAGTTTGACGAAACGGTATGACAACAAACGAATTCAAGCTACCAATTTGCTTGCAAGAATTTTTACTTTCAAGCCATTACAACAATGTAATTTAACTTCTTTGGAACGATTTTCAGAGATTGTGCTAGAGAGTGTAACAGCATTCAAACATTTAGAAATTGAGGATGAATCTGGGTTTGTTTTGCTTACCTTTGCACTAAGACTGCTAGACCCCAAAACCCGTGAGCGGTTTGAGACTTTACAATCAGTGAAGGAGGAACTTCCTTCTTTCCAAGATCTAGTTGACCTAATTTCTCAGCAATGTGTTGCATTTCAATCTCAAGCTTTATCTACCCCAAGTGAGTCCAGTTATTGGAATAGCAATAAAACTTACCCTAAAGGGGTGAAACAAATTTTTTACTCGTCAGGACAACGAATTTCTCACTCCTGTCCCTTATGTAGGGAAAAGCATGTGTTGTATCGTTGCCCTAAATTCTTGGAGCTTAGTCCATATAAACGTTTTAATAAATTAAAGCCATTGAATGTATGTTCCAATTGCCTTTCTGAAAATCATAAAAATGTTGATTGCCAGTCAAATAAATTATGTCGCCACTGTAATAAAAAACACCATTCCTTATTGCACTGGGGTAACTCGGTTATACCTGCATTTCCTGTTGAGGAAGAATTTAAAAATAATTCTTTGAATCCAGTTTCGGAACATTGTCAGGTTGCAACTGATACATCTAGAAGTGCTGTTTTTTCCACTTCTCTAGATGGAAAGGTAAACGTTTTACTTGGTACTGCTTTGGCTCGAATAAAAGACAATGTAGGTAACTATCATCAAATAAGAATTGTAATTGACAGTGGAGCACAACGTTCATTTATTACGGCTTCATGTGCTAAAAAATTGAAATTGATCCCCTCTCACAACCCCCACAGACTCTGTGGATTTGCAAGCAGCCCTATTGCTGGAGGGTCTCAGCAAGTAGACTGTATCTTGGTTCCATTAAACTCTGATAATCCAAAGTTGAGAACAAATGCTGTAATTATTCAGCAAATAAGCAATAATATGCCTTCTCAGCCAATTTCTGAGCAAATTAGGAGACAATTAAGTTGTGAGGATCTATCGGACCCTTCCTTTTGGAAACCAGGTCCTATAGATTTCCTTTTAGGAGCAGATTTATTTCTGGATATTCTCAGCAATTTCAACAAAGCCTCTAGTTGTCCCAATATTTTAAATACAGTATTTGGAGGAGTAATCTTAGGATCCTTACCTGATAATAACTCACACTCACCACAAAGGGTACTATTGACCACAGACGAGTCCCTAAATTCTATTATAGAGAAATTTTGGAAAATCGAAGAACTCGAACACACCAGTATGGAGAATCCTGACGACGTTAAATGTGAATCCCACTTTTCGAAGACACACTCTCGCGATGAAAGTGGGCGCTATATTGTACAGTTGCCCTTCAGGGACGAACGTTCTATATATTTTAACAATTCTCGTAACGTGACTCAAAAAAGATTTCAACGTTTGGAATTTGATTTTAATAATCATCCGTTTAAACGAAAAGAATATTCAGCAGTTTTGCAAGATTATTTGGATAATGATATGATCAAAAGGGATTCATTTGCTTTACCTCAAGGTTCGAATTCTTGTTTATTAAACAAGAATTCAGTCCGTTCTGAACTTAGTACAGTTAATCTTGTTGATAGTATAGACTCGGATCTTCCCCTGAACGGTCAAATGTCCCAAGAATCAGATATTATTAGAGCACCATATAGTTTCAGCAGAAGTGGGGAAGAACTATCAAATAGTTATTTCGAGGACGCGCCACAAGATGGTTTTGTTAAACAAACTAAATCACCTTCTGTCGGAGGTTTCAAATTAAAACAACCTTCAAAACTGCTCATGAGCACGAGTCCTTCTGTTTCAAGCGGTGCAAATTCTGCCTCTAGAAAACCATTGCCATCTGAAAATTCCAATCCGATGCGGCCCAGTGCTCAAAATATTGAAAATTTGAATAGTTTCAGTTCAAATTTCTCCGATAAAGAAAATAGAGCTTTACCAGTCAAAGTACCAGCAAGACCTGTTGATCAGGCGATTGTTAATAATAGAAATGAACTTAAGGCAAACTTGGCTCCACATTTATCCACAACACCACAGTCATCGAGTATGTCATTTCTAAATTCAACGCCTCAAGCATCGAATATGTCATTTCTAAATTCAACGCCTCAAGCATCGAATATGTCATTTCCTAGAGATGAAGAACTAATGACTCAATACACCCCTGTGTTTTCTAAACCTACAAAAACTGCTAACATTTCTCATACATCATTTAGTTATAGCGAAAGTCCGAAAGACTTTGAGCCTACACAATGTAGCATGGAAAATGTTATTGAAAGTAGTACCAAGGAATTCAATTTAACAAATTATCCACATTCAGTTGAGATGATGAAGGTATTCCGCACAAAATTTGGACTTCATAAATTTCGTCCAAACCAAATGGAAGCCATCAATGCTGCTATGTTGAATTACGACTGTTTTATACTTATGCCGACTGGTGGAGGTAAATCTTTGTGATATCAGCTGCCACCGGTGCTGAGCAGAGGAACAACTATTGTCATTTCACCTCTCAAGTCTCTGATTTTTGATCAAACTGAAAAACTGAGTACTCTTGTGGCTAAGATTGAGGCCGTCCTCAACTCTCGACCATTGTACCCCATTTCCTCCTCTCCTAGTGAATATGAGGTGCTGTCACCTGGTCATTTTTTAATTGGGGCCCCCTTGTTGTCATTGCCTACACCTAACTTGACAGACGTACCAGAAAACAGATTAACGAGGTGGCAAATTGTACAGCGTTGCATTCAAGACATCTGGACAAGATGGCGTTACGACTACCTAAACAGTCTACAACAACGGACGAAGTGGACTTCCTCAAAGCCAGATTTGACTGTTGGAACATTAGTTTTACTAAAAGAACCCAACGTATCAGTGCAAAATTGGCCCACCGGTCGAATAATTGAAATCTATCCTGGGAAAGATGGGATAGTTAGAGTGGTAAAAGTTAAAACTCCAAAAGGAGAGTACACGCGGGCAGTTTCCAAATTGGCACCATTGCTACCACAAACAGGGGCCAACTAATATGGCCACAATAAATTCATGTTAACCTTTGAAATTTTCAATGAAAATTTGGTGGGCGGTATGTTAAGGCCAGATAAAGTTTTTGTTTTGTTGGAAAAGTGAAGTAAAAAATTAATTTGTTTGTTAGATTTAATTATTTATTATTTTCGTTACTGACGTAAAAAACTGTTAATAAAAATCGTTTTTTTTTATTGTTCATGTAAAATATGATTGTGTAATTTCTATTCATTATATTTCGTAAGATTAAATTGTAATCTAAGTTAAATACCTAAAGGAAAATTCCATACCTAGGACAGTGGCACTTTGGACTTTTGGTAGGGGAACTTGTGGGCCCAAGCCCATTTACGTCAGTGTTGAGGTAACGTCTGAAGGGTTAAGGTGTGCCGATCTCAGACTTAATTGGCCATTTGGCCAAAATCATACCTATATGATCTTCAACGTTCCCCTTGGAGCTTGGAATAGCCGCCCTGCGGTTGGATTTTTTTTTGAGCCACAACCTGATGACGACAGCTCTACGTTTTGTTTGCAGCCCGCACCCGCGAGAGCACTTGAACTGCAACTTTCCGCTGCGTGAATATACACTTATTTCATATATACACTAAAAGTGACGAGAATTTGGTTAATTCCTTTGGTTGTTGAGGATAAAAGACGTTTTTTTGTTTGAAACCAGTCTGTCTTACATTGGCAAATTTTATTGTTATTAACCAGGCCTGGGTATTTTATTTTGCTCCTCATTTTTTTTTATGAATTTTTTTTTTTTATAATATTCTGTTTAATTTTAGAATAAATGTATTGTGAATTGGCATCAACTCTTATTTACATTAATTTACAGTCCACTAGTTCATGCTAATGAACCAACCTGTGTTTGAATTATCACTTGGAAGTATATAATACTCCACGGGTAGTTCAGCGTAAACACCTTCATTACTGTTCACCTTTACACGACTATTTGTGTCCAATGGAGTTCCAAGCAGCATTCAGTCCCACTGAGGCTAAGGCTTCATTCTGTTTGGTAGGCAGGACATATATTTTCATATTAAGTGGGATGTGAGTAAAACTTAAAATGAAAAGGTAAAAAAACGTCGCCAGCTCATTGTTTAAAGCTCTTAGGACAACAACAAATAACATTTTGGGCTTCAAAAATATTGTATCTACTAAATCTAAAATGCTACTAACATTTTTCTATTGCCACTCATCTGATGTGACATAACATGTCATCGGATTCAAGTTCAGAATCGAAATCAGGTTCAGATTGAAATTCTTGGGATTCTATGCACTTATTTCGATGTCAAAACTCACTCTTAGGGTTTATTTTGTATCGCAGATAGAAAGAAACATGATTGACAATGGTCCGCAAAAATAAGGATTCTCTGGAGCAGTACTAGATTGGGCGCATAAGGATTGTAATCCTACTTCATGCTATTCAAATCAAAACTTCTAAAGCGCTTGACCTCCCACAATTCCTAGAGCTTGGCTGTTAGTGATCCTCTCTAAGTGGAGCTGACACCTAGAGAAGTTCAAACCCTTTGTTGAAATTCAGCCTTATGGCTATATTGCTCTGGAGTGTTCCAGGTTAACTGTCAGGTCAACAATTAAAGATCTTGATTCATATGCGTATCCGTGCCGGAACATTTCAACTTATTCCAATTTAATTGTGATAGGTACAAATTTAAGCTAACTGTAGCTTAAGTAAATGTTTTGCTTACACTGCTACAACGTTTTAAAGGACATTTTGTTTTTATAGTCCATTAAAGTCACGTCACAGATTATAATTCAAAACGTTAATTTAACGCCATAGTCAGTGTGATTGGAAATCAATTATAATGACACTTCCTTATTTTATTTGAGGTTACTGTCATTATAGGTATCTTTAAATCATCAAGTAAAACTTTTGTGCGAAATTTCGTCATTGTCTGAACTCATGATTTCGAAACATTTTAACACAATATTTTTGACAGCATTTCATTTTTTTGTTTAAATACAATCTGCTCTGATGAGGCAACACCAGGTAATTCTGGTAAATGATGCCATTTATACCATATTACATGTGAGAAAAATAGTATAGAACGCCCTTTGGAGTAGGGACAATTACCTTACTTTTTCTCATTTTATGTAAAAATCCAGAAACCATCGTTTTGAAGTGTCTGTCATTCTGCTTTTGAGAGTACCTTGGTCAAGCTAGAGCCACAAAATTACGCACGACATATTACTTATGACAGTTTTAACGACATTAGCAAATATATTACTTGAAAGCCCCATCACATGATACAAACCTATTGCTCAGGGCGTCTAAATCATCATTTTGATATTATAAATTATCATTTTTTAATTATAAATTAAATGATTACTACCACGCGAAATATCACCGACTGGTTGAGTTCAAAGCTATTTGTTACAATCAGCGTTCATTATGATCTGCAAGTAAATTTATTTGTTGATCACATTTAGCAAGGCGAATTGGTTTTGGCCATCGGTCATCTGTCAATGACTCGACCCGTCATGATATCAACAACATTTAGAATCTCCCCATTGGTTAATTACGGGAAAATTATTTTGTATTTTTAAAGTTATCAATAACCTCAAAAGATTTGAACGATCATATTTCTTATCGTGCAAGTATATTTGCATTTGACCTGCAATTTGACAAGAGGAATGGTAGCTGAGTATTGTAATGTGATAAAATAGGATTCCTTGAATGGTTTTGCGTGCGAATGTTACATGATGTTATCCTGATTGCGAGTTTGCTGATCCATGCAAATCAACTTAACATTATCGCTGTGTCTCATAAATGTTTTATTTATGTCTCTCTAGGGTCTAAAAAAAAATAAGAGACTGGATGCGCATAAATGAATGTAAAATGATACTACATTGTCACAGGACTAATAATTAGAAATTACATTCGGTTTTTCAGGTCTTTGATGCATCAAGGGTAAAATAAAAATTTAAAAATGTCTGGCCATTATTAAATGACCCACTTCTCTGATATTAGCTCTCACGCATTTAAGAAATCACGGCAATACTCAGAAGAGTAACAATTTTTTTTTCGTTCGATAGGTGACCCATTAAGATTTTCCACAAAATAATGTTTTGAGAACCAAAAATAGAAATTGGGTATTTTATGTGTTTCCGACTGATTTAAGTAGTTTTTATTTTCAACGCTCCGAATACATGTAGATAAACCTGTCTTAGCAGTATCCATGCTATTCTGTACGACGATTGACTGAGATTGACGATAAATAGAACAATACTTTTTTCTCGAAGACTCGAATCCCAGTACAATAAACTTTAAGAAAAAAATATCTATTTTATTCCACCTGTTTTAAGATAGATATAAATAAAAGCTATATTGAATAATATGGCGGATAGTATTTTAAATTGGAGAGAGTATTCAGTGTTCAGTATGAGATTATTTACTAGACGTAAATTCAAAACTTCCCTTCCTTCAGAAAATGTTAACCTACAATTCTATACAGAACCCAATTTGGGCATAAGGAGAAAACTAACATCAAAACTATACATATTTTTACGTAAGAAATAATAACCTAATCACCCTGATCTATATATTCCTGGTTCACGGCTGGATTATAACAATGAACAGAAATTTTCACGACAAAGCGCACGGACTAAACCCATACATAAAACGACTGATTACACCTGTGCTATGGATGGGTTGGCCTTGTCAAAAGCATGGTGGCCATCTTCAATGGTTTTTATTGAGTGGTGAATTACTTGTTTGTCTTGCTCAAACCGTAGACCACACAATTGCCTTATTATGAATACTCCATACGCTTGAGAAAAGTGTTGCTCTTGTTCCTTTCAATGATGCAGTATTTCGAATAAGCGCTCAGCGAGAGACGAAGAACCAATTTAGCCCTCTATCGACGCCTGAATGATTTCGTTTTCGGAGTTCATGTCGGGGGTGTGATCTGAGTCGAGCCTGAGGTGTCAGTGAAGCGACGAGGGAGCGAACTCACCGCAAACCGTATTCAAATCCGACACTGGGCAGGTGACGTCAGAGATCCAGGCCACTATCGATTGAGGAGCTGGCTTCTGGGATCAGCGGCCCCGATGTCCTGCTCTGTCACGTGTCCGTGTCCTAGCCTCTCTATATGACCATTATTTTTATTTAGTAATTACGTATAAACATCATTGAACACTTTTAATCACCCTAAAACGGCATAACCTGGCAAGCACTCTAAAAGAGTCATAGACTACAGAAAATATTCAGGTTGAAGCTTGTCCAATGCAAATTTAAAGAACTTTAGCAGGATATTTTGAAGAACGAAATTAAAAGATATGCATAATATTCTTCCAAATTTTATTAATTATTAGTTTGTTGCAACGTTTCGAGCTGATGTCAGTCCGTCCTCAAGATGTTGCTGCACAACCGTACAAACCCTGATAATATCGAGTTACATTTTTGCCAATTTTTTTTTAAACAATATCTCAATGTAACATTTAAGCTCTATCAACCCTTAATAACCTCCCATTATTCACATTGAAGTATAGCTACATAACATGACGATTTCCTGGCAAGGAAATAAAAAAAAACAGTATTTTTTGAAGACTGATTTAATTCGAACACGTTTTTATTTCAATTATACAACAAAAGAGCAGTAAACTTATGTTTTACATTGAGTCAAATATTTTTTACAAAAAAAAAAAAAACTTACTGGCAACAATTTACTTATTTATGATATTCTATTAAGGTTTTTTTTTCGTTTTTGCAGATGTCCTGAGGATGGACATCAACCCAAAACATTTTGACAAACTATTAATTAATGACATTTGGAAAGAAATTAAACCAAAAATATAAGACATTTGTGTGGTCGTTTCTTCTAAAATAATTTTTAAAAAAAGAGTTGAATGTCAAAACACTCCACAAATTTTACCACGCCAGGTTTTTCACATAACTCATTTTCTGAATGGGATTTAGTGTGATATTTCTTGTTCAACCATAAATCCGATGAGGTAATTTCTTCATTACTCTGATGAATTTTCAATACGGATGCCATACGAAAGAAAAACGGATGCCAATTTCGAATTCAGCTCACCAAAATAACTAAAGGTAATAAAAAATTAAATGCCTCAAACCAAAAAATTTTTTTTTGGGCAGACTTTTGTTAGAAACTTTTGGTAATCTATGATGCACTATGGAGAACCCCTTTTCCCTTCTCATACAGTTTCACAAACAAAACTAAATCCCAGAGCACACTATTATAAGTCGTTTAAATTAATATTTATTCAAATCGTGCATATGATTTTCTGACTCTGACAATAAATTTAAAGAGACGGTGTGCTATAAATGCTTTGTTAATCCATATAAAAATCTCCAATTACATACTTCTGCCATTAAAAATCTTCATATTATTTTTGTAAGTTCCTTATACATTTTTGTACGTCAGGTTTTTTTCAAAACTCATTTTCTGAATGGGATTTAGTGTGATATTTCTCGTTCAACCCAAAACCCGATGAGGTGAGGTGAGGTCATTTTTTCATTACTCTGATGAATTTTCAATACAAGCCCTTAATCATTTGTCAAAATTTGTTGGAAGATAAACGGATACCAATTTCGAATAATGTAGCTTAGCTACATTATATACAGGTTGTAATATAAAATGATAATGTTCTGCAATGTACAAAGTATAATGATGTACATTATACATGAATGGGCTGAACTGAATTTAATAAAGGATGGGGCTCATCATTTTTATAAAACCTAAAACTAACTTATATACTAAATCTTAACCTAATTTTCCCCCGACGGTCTGTAGCCATTGATGCGGGAGGGGCAGTGGGGTCATAGTGTTAAACACTGGGTTTGTGAGGGGCTGCATATTACATTAGGACGCAACTCTTATTTATAAAGCTTATATACTGTCCCAATTTAGGCATGAACCAAGGCTCTTTACATGACCAAAATTTGGTATGCTTTTGCGTCGTTTCCGCCTAAGAAACAATTAATGTGCTTAATTAATTCACAGAAAAAGTGGGGATTTCTCGTTTTCCATTCCTCTCATTTTTCCATCCAGATCCGAAGTATATTTATTTCAGCATTTCTTAAGAGAATTTATATTGATGCTTTTGTGTTCACAAATGGTTGGTAGTGATTTACTTCCCCTTAATACGTGCCTTATTCGCTGAATCCTATATTGTGCTGTATTTATTATAGATTCCACTGCATCAATAAGCTCTATATATCCATGGATAATATCAATGATTCTTCCCACATCCATATATTTTGTTCATTATGAAAAAATGACATAATAAGGTAATATAAAATAGCATTTCCATAATAATTTTCTAATAAATGACTCTTAACTAGCAATTTTATAAATTAAAGAATTCATAATGTTATAAATTAAATGATTACTACCACGCGAAATATCACCGACTGGTTGAGTTCAAAGCTATTTGTTACAATCAGCGTTCATTATGATCTGCAAGTAAATTTATTTGTTGATCACATTTAGCAAGGCGAATTGGTTTTGGCCATCGGTCATCTGTCAATGACTCGACCCGTCATGATATCAACAACATTTAGAATCTCCCCATTGGTTAATTACGGGAAAATTATTTTGTATTTTTATATTGATGCTTTTGTGTTCACAAATGGTTGGTAGTGATTTACTTCCCCTTAATACGTGCCTTATTCGCTGAATCCTATATTGTGCTGTATTTATTATAGATTCCACTGCATCAATAAGCTCTATATATCCATGGATAATATCAATGATTCTTCCCACATCCATATATTTTGTTCATTATGAAAAAATGACATAATAAGGTAATATAAAATAGCATTTCCATAATAATTTTCTAATAAATGACTCTTAACTAGCAATTTTATAAATTAAAGAATTCATAATGTAGGTCCAAGTTGCGTAATGAATAGGTCTAAAGTCTGATTTCATGTTAGCAAAAACATATGTTCCATGGGAGAAATGAATTTAAAGAAGATTGACACATGCATAGATTCATTTATAAACCATTGAAAATATTAACTAAAGTTGCTGAGAGAATAAAAGTAAAATTTGGTGCAAGTTCTAACCAGCGGTGACAGTGAAGTTGTTATGACACTTAGGAGGACACAAATGATTGACCCAAAAACTTTGACCAACAACTAAAGCCACATCGTTTTGTCAACTGTGTGATTTGTTCTTGACTGTTCACAGACTGTTCTGAACATTGAATCCGGGATAAAGACACAATCATGCTCATTTAAAATCTTAAATAGATTTAGTTAACTGAACCAAAGTACCTTTGATATATTTTATTTTTCTTGTTCCATATCCTCGTGTTACAAATTTATATATGTACAAAATATAGATTCTATAAACAAATCCATTTACAATTTATTCATTGTATTTCCTGTAGCTTAACTACATTTTATTCAAATTCTAGTATAGAAAATAGAGATGTGCATTGTACAAAAGTATAATGATGATCATTATGCACTTTTGTTCATGTATGGTTCCATACTTTACTCACTAATCCTTATTAAGGTAATACAAAACAATATTTTCATTCAATTAGTTAAAATGGTTCGTCATAGAAATATAGATATCCGTGAAAGAATTATTAGTTTTTTCCGAAATCGCTAAAATGTTAAAATTCAATAAAAGTACCCTAAGTGATTTATTAAACAAATATAATTCAGGTAGTGGTCTGAGTGAACCACCAAGGTGTGGAAGTCCACAGTACTCAAAGAATTAAAAAAAAAAGGTTATAAAGCGGAAATCTGTTGCTGACTGTATTCCCGAAGATTTAAGACGAGAAAACTTATCAGAAGTGAGCCCCAGCCAGCATTGTGCCACGCCGATTGAGAGAGTTGGCGTGAAAAAACGTTCGTAAAAAGCAAAATTGGACGATTGAACAATGGAAAATCGTAGAATTTCCCGAGGAATCTAAATTCAATTTTTTTTGGAAGGGTCGGGAGGGGATATGTGACACATCCTGTCTACAAAAGGTATGATTCCAGGTGTCAAATTCCCACTGTAATGCATGGATGTAGAGAAAAAAAAAATTAATTAATGCGTCCGGAGACTTTCGTATGACATTTCTTAATTAAGTTATATTGCATTTTAGGTTGTATAACGTCATACTTTCGTCTTCCCGCATGTCGTTTATTTCAATTCATAAGCACATTCAGCAGCTAATTCATACGAGTGTTACAAAAACACAGAACAAATGATAACTCAAAAGAAAAATAATGGCAATCACACTATACTAACACACTACCTTAAAAATTTCCTCTACCTAGAACATTTATACAATTAACAATTTTCCTAATATCTAAACCAAAACTGACGCAAAGAACATTAGGTGGTAACCAGTTATTTTGTTTCTAAGCCATTAATTTGTAGTTTCACATTTCTTAATATTTTAACTACGAAATATTCTCTCCGGGGATAAGTTAAAAATAATTATCCCCAATCACTGAGTCTTCTAATTACGCTTTATTGCCAATCTGCCTATTATAATCAACTGTTGCTCCTTCCTCGATGATTCCAGCAAGGGAGGGAAGAAAAATTTCGCCGACTAATCTATAGCCAATCTCACCTGATCCCTCAACAGGGAGCTGTCTCCCGTACAGAAGGTGATAAGGATCCGCACGGGGGGAGAGGTGGAGTGATAGGAAAAAAGAGAAATTTTAGAGGCGTTGTAAAGTAACGCTTCCCGATTACGAAGAATCCTCTTAAGGGGCTCTTAAGTCCCTCCCCTATATTAAAATATAAGGGGCCATTAAAGCTGCCTAACGCTTAGAAAGCGGTGTTTATTTTTAAGCTCATCTACCATATTTTGCTTCACTTTATTAGAGCCTATTGAAAAAATAATACACTTTGGCAAATATAAGAGGTTGTAAAGGGATAATAACATTTTGTTACTTATACTTATAACCTTAATCAACAGGATAAAAATCAGTTTAAAAGAATACACCATGACACCACAAGTTGAAGTCGATATGGTTACTCATTGTGCTTATATTAAATTTAACATTTAAAAAATATGATGGTAAATTTTCCGATGAATTGAAGTGGTTTTTATACTATCCCTAATTAATAGCTGTCTATCCACCATTTCACATAAAAAATCTCGCCAAGCGTTGGGTTTACAGTTGCTCTTGTTATCACGTACTATGACCATTCACAACTTGCAAGCTGTCGATGATTCATATCTTACTAATCACTATCAAAGTCACTTCGGGTTATAAGGACCAAGATATTCATTTATTGGATAACGAAGTGATAAGGAGATGCGATAATTTAGGTTTTAAATATCACCAATGTTCGTTTATCTTCATAAACTTTTTTTGATTGGCAAGCGCTTTTAACAGCCCACGTTTGCCATTCTCGTTACCTATTTCCTCCACAGGCTGTAGTGGTGGACTGATCACTGTGTAGTAGATGAAGAAAGACTTGCGTTGTTGAAGGCGCTTGAAAATTGAAGCGAAAAAGAAACGAACATTGTAATTATTTAACCTAAGCAATTGGTGTAATGTAGCAAACAATTCTAGGCTATAAAATCATATGAGCTAGAATTACTTTCAAAAAAATTTCAATCATACTGAATAATGTCAAAAAATGTAAAGCGCTTAAAAAAAAAAAAAAAATTGTTTCACAATTCATATGACAGCTAGCTACGAATTTATTGTTAATTTACTAAACAGAGTCAATTAATTATTATTGTATTTTTCCTCTTCCACATTACATTATTCCTGAACAGCGACACTACGTTTGGACGCCACGGTAAAACGGACAATCCTTTTTGTTTTCGAGGTTTTATCTTCCCCCAGGTGTTGGGCAGTTAACAGAATTTTTTGAGAACATTTTTCTATGTAATCTTGTACGGTGCTGAATATTTACTTTGTCGGGTGGTGGATCTGAATGTACACATATAACTGTGATAGATGAATGATATTTGTAGATAGGACCTTAGAAAGATAAACTAAAATTAGTTAAATATATTTTTAATGAAAGAAAATATAATACGAACTATAGGTATAAGGCCAAAAAGGATATACAATAAAGTTAATGATTTTAGTCAGTAAATTTAGAGAAGGAAAAATTAATTATAACTCTTCTTGGATGTCAGCAGTGGACAAATCGTATGGTATATTACTGTATCTCATTGCTTCCATGTTTGTGAGGTAATGAATCATTACCATACCATACCATATGGTGTTAAAATAATATGTTAGATGAACTTACAAATCAATTGTTCTTTGCCGACTAGCCATCCATCATTTTTCTTAATTCATTCTCAATGAAGCAGAGAGGCTCTCTACTGAATTATCTTAGAAGGAAGGTAATAGAGACATGATGAAAGGGGGGAAGATATCACTCATGAGATATTTTCTTGATGGACAACAATCTCCACATCCATCGAGCGTTCAGGTGGGAATTCTTCTAACCTTTGGTCACTCAGATTTGCAGAGATTTGGTTGACGATCTACGTTGCTACTGGCTTCAGAAATAATATTTTCTGAAAAAAATATTTATGTACACTTTTAAATTATTGTCAATGACTTTTCTCTTATTGTAATAACTCAATTGATTCTAGCAACAATATCAAAGTTGTGTAAACATTCAAATGAATTTAATAATATACAAAGACACAAGCATAGTCATACAAAGTAAAAATCATTAAATAAATAATTCATCGCAATGTAAACCGTCAAAAATCTTAGAACAATGAGAAAAAGTCTCATGTCCATGACTAGTAAAAACGACTTGGTGGAAAAAGTGAACCGGGTCACAATGGGTTGGATGAAAATTCATAATGTGCTGCAGCTATTTTATGTTTTTATCTAGATAATTCTGATGGATTTCAGTAAGCACCCGACCAGTGTTTTATACCAATTATAAAATAATAAGCTATGTAGATCTGTAATTACTTTGCTATAAAAGAGTCCATTAGCCGTCATTTAGATCATCTGTTCCTATTTTTAAAGCTCTAAATCCGCAAGATTACATTGAGTACAGCGATAAATTACTTTCGTGATTACAATACAAACGAGGCTTATATGCTAATCGGAGTCGTAATCATTAGCTGACCGCAATATTCGGCTGGGTTCTTTCCTAAAATCCAAAATGTAACATTGATATTATTTAAATCGCGTTTCGTTTCAATTTCATTTCCATTATTTTTTGTGGTGATTTAATGTACTGAAAATAATTAAAAGACTTTAAATTATATCAGAGGAACCACCCACCTGAGCTATCAAAAAACGATACTAAACTTCACACTATGGACTGAACATGTATGAACAAAGGACCTTAAATGGTCAGGTGGGGTAAAAAAAAAACTAAAAAAACTTTACTTTACAATAGTAATTTACCAGTCTTCACGTTTAAATATAAGGATTTACCGTCATAGCCGGTAAATCGGAATAATAAAGAAGGTCGAAGAGGCAATAAAAAAGTGTTGAGGTGCAGACCAGCTGTGGCCAGTCACTAAATAAATAGCCTAACAGTGGTCAGACAATTATTACCATATGGTGAAGAATCAATGCCCATTATTAAAATAGTGTAGATGTTTGTTATATGATATCTAGTCAAATTTTGTTCGGAATTACCGTATTTTGCCACACAATTCTTTTTATGGATATTTTAATAAAAACTATTAAACTTATCTTATCAATAATAGCATCTTGTTATTGAGTGTTAATTTTTAGAATTGAACTTTTAAACTTTATTTAAAAAGGCAAATTTCAATAACCGGTCCATGATCTCATCTGACGCCATAGCCCCCCCCCCCCCCATTGACCTCTCTTGATTTTATTTCGCAGACGATGTCCTTTGTACTGCTTGTTTTCATATTCGTTGTGCTAAATTAAATTTAGTTCATGATTTATGTAACAAAATCACTGATCAATGAATTTTAGTTAAAAATCCACGTCTTAACAGATTCCAAGTCTAGCAGGGATAGTTAATACCCTCAACCTTTGTTTCGTTTTTAAAATATCTACTTAGCTGTGCAATTATTTTCCTTCATGAGGCTATACGAACCCCAACTAGAACTACCTCATTCAGAAAAATCCTTTTGAGAGCAAGGTTTTCATGAGTCAAACAGACCACAGGGTCTCTCAGCTATCAATAATTGCTTAGTTAAAATTATAAGTAGTCAGCCCATGTAAACTGAAAAAAAGACACTATTTTATACAATAAAATTAAAAAAAAATTAAAGCGAAATTAAACAAACTTATATTTGTGTATTCATAAATCTTAATTTTTTTTAAACATTAGGAATGAATTATTTATAGAAACATCGGCGAAACGAATAAATTTTACCATTATGTAAATCTATTCAGTCCAGGTACTTGCCTTCAAAACGCCAATTATTGAAATGATTTCTTATCGAATTATTACCTTCTTAACTCATTTTTTTTAATACATAAATTAGTCAAGCTTCAAATAAGATTAGTATTGATAAAGGTATTTTTTTTTACAAGAGAGCTCAGGAGAATAGCAATAGGATTTGACCACCCTTTCCTAAGCAGAATGATTACCTACTGTTTTTGAATTCGGATCACGGTCGGCATTGATCTGAACCGAAATCAGAGTGAGGTTGAAGCACTAAGCTAATTTGTGACTTTATTTATATCACTGCCTTTTATCACGAAGAAAATTGTCAATTGAAGCACCTACTTTTCTTTTGAAGTTCCAATTGTTTCTTAAACTCTACACGAAAGATTATTGGGTTAAAAGTGAATTGAGTTAATTTTTAGTAACGTCAAACGGGGTGACTATTGCCCATGGTATGAGAATTGTCAGTACAGTTTCCTGATAAAAAGGCAGCTATCTTTACAATTCTCACCCTATAATTCGTTCGAAGATAATACCGAAGTTCGCCCCGGTACCGACTTTTCTGAGGAAGCCACCGGAACACATCATGCAACTGATACGGCAATGCAACAATATTAAAAACAGGTGGTTCCGGACGAAAAACAAAGACCTGAGGCCTGTGCTAAACGCTCTAACTACCCAAATAACATCTCTAATGATCTAGTGTAAGAGCTCTATTTGGGGTGACCGTCTCCGCAGTTTACACAGTGACTACAAAGCATTTTGGCGGCTGGTTAAAACATCTGTAACCAAGAAAAACACTGTAAGACTGGTAAACAACGGGCAGTTCATGTCTGTTGCAGAGCAGGCCGACATACTCGCTGACCACTTGAGAGGGGATAGAGTTAGTGAGCCAATCACAGCGCCCGACCGGCGGACCCCCACCCAAACTTCCATACATACCTCCTACCACCAGGTTTCGGCGATCATTCGTCGCACCAGAGGCAACAGAGCACCAGGAGATGACAACGTCCAGAACATCCTTCTGAAACAGCTACCACGGAAGGGGATATCCCACATAGTGAACATCTTAAACTCCTCACTGCGACTACACTATTTTCCCCAGACGTGGAAGCATGCCGTTGTCGTCCCACTGTTGAAACCGGCCAAGAATAGGTATGAGCCAGCTCACTACAGGCCCATCAGTCTGCTGACCCAATTGTCAAAAATCTACGAGAGGATTCTCTATGACCATCTCACCAGGCACTGTGACGCTCAAGACATCATTCCACCTCAACAGACCGGCTTCACTAAAGGACTCAGCTCGGACTGCAGCCTTGTAAAACTGCAGCGGCACGTTGCAACGAACATGCGCCACAACAGAGTCACTGCGATGATCTCCCTTGACTGTACGAAAGCATTCAACACTGTAGATCATCGTACTCTCCTGCGACGCCTGAACGAGCAAGACTTTCCTGTGCAACTCCAGAACATCATGTCCTCCTACCTAGCAGGCAGAACATTTTCTGTGTGAATAGGAGCCGTCTTAACCACCAGAAGAGATTTTGTGGTCAGAGTTCCCCAAGGGTCAGTGCTGGGACCCCTACTCTTCAACATATACACCGCGCACATAGTAGGAGCTTCATACTCCAATTGTGAGGTAGCGGCATATGCGGACGACATAGGGGTCTACAGCACCAGCCTCAACCCAACGAAAGCTCTAAAGGCTGCAGAGGGCGCTAGCCAATTAATCGCCTACAGGCTGCGAGCTGTCCACATTCAAGTGAACCAAGCCAAGACTCAGGGGATCATCTTCTCTTTCCAGCATGGGAAAAAGAAGCGTCCACCCAGCTTTACCATAGACGGGACTCAATGTAAATTAGCCAACAGCATTTGCTACCTGGGCATCAACCTAGGCAGGCACATGACGTTCGGCACACACTTGCAAAAGAAATTAAAACGAGTCCGCAGAACTTACTACTCTCTCCAGCATCTCATCACCAGCCAGGCTATATCCCTTCAACTGAAACTCCTCATATACAAAAGCGTCCTGAGGCCAGCTCTACTGTTTGGGACACCACTCTTTAGATTCCTACATGCCAGCACCATAACTCCCCTCCAGAGCTTCCAGAACAACATCCTGCGAACGGCACTGTGGCATACCCCTTTTCGTGAAATGAAGGCTTCCGACATGCACGAAAAGTTTGAGCTCCCCACCATCACCGAAGCCATCAGACGACGTCACATCAAGTTCTTCGACTCGATGAAGCACAGTCTAAACCCTCTCTTCCGAGACATGACACCACCACCGCTACCGACACGATGGCAACTCACAAGATCGAGTAAAGCAGAAGAAATGGTTGACATCACGGCGCTTGGCCCACCAACAACCAGCCTCTAAGGGGCACCCTCACTGATATCAGACTAACTACGACTGCACTACATGCCTAGAGAAGACTCTAGGCCCAGCCACCAGTGGACTCTCACCACTGTACTGTAACAATCAACCTCTACCGAGAATTCCCACACTCCTTACTCCTCTCACACCACCTTCAAGCAGGTCCTCCTAGTACAAGGATTCGATCACCCTAAATATTTTATATTTCTCCCTCATCCTAAAATTCTAACTAGAGAGCTTAGAAAGGACAAAAAAAAAATATATATATAAATATATATATATATATATATATATATATCCTAAAAACCTTCCATGCTCTCTCCCTTCCCCCTTGTGATAATTTCAATGTTTTATCTAATTTTTTTTTTATTTTAATTCATTTTTGATTTTTCGTTTCAATCTCATATATGCATATCAATAGCAAATCATGTTATACAAACATATATACATAGTATTATTTATGAGCTTATGAAATATGTGCGCTCTAATGTATTTTTTCTTTTTTTTTTTTGTCACCAAGACATTCCTTTTCTGTTCTTTTTGGTTATTCTTAGAGGATAATGTCCCAGAATAAAGGTTTGTTTTTTTTTTTTCATTTTATTTCAAAATCACTCCAGGAGCTGCCTTACACCC
Organism: Acanthosoma haemorrhoidale; assembly: GCA_930367205.1. NCBI lineage: Eukaryota > Metazoa > Arthropoda > Insecta > Hemiptera > Acanthosomatidae > Acanthosoma > Acanthosoma haemorrhoidale. Next base: position 47,699,620 of record OV884014.1, read on the forward strand.
AAGGTTTGTCCCATTGAAGGAAGTGTAAGCTTTGGGGGTGACGAAACTCAATGCCCGATCGTTTCGCTATGTGGTGGAGACCAGGAAGAGTGCAAGATACATGAGTGAGGATGGTAGTTCCTATTTATATTCTTATATGTATATCTTCTATCTTATCTATATATATTCTAGTATTTATTTCCTCAGTTGCAATTGTTATTCACCTCTATTCATTTACAATTTTTTGCTTTAATCTTATGTTGTTCATTTGTAGACCCTTCATTATTTGCAAGATAGTCCCGTCATGGCAAAGTTATATACTTTACTTGTTCCTGTTTGTTATCATTAGGAAGCAATTCATTCATGACGCAGCCGATACTTATTATTCTTTGATAATTTGGCTCATTAAAAACAAAATAATCAAAAAGCTTTTGCACGACCTGATCGTGTCTTCGTGGATAACATCCTTGTGAAAAAACCCGAGAAGACACGACATATCCAGCGAAGGATGAGAGTCAGGTACGCCAGGATGACCGCATCACCTGTGGATGATGATTCGGTAACCCTTATCATGATCGAAGTGGATCCGCCAGCCATAAATCACAATCAGTCGCTCCAGGAACTTGCGTATATTACAGTTGCTGTCGTATCTCCCATCACACGTCATAATTCATCTCGTCGTCGAATTATGACTGTACTCTATAGATCTCTACTTCCGAAAGGCGGCTTTCGGGTCTGCATGGAATGCCATCTCTGTGAATGATATACCAAGGCAATTTCAAAAATAATAATTCGATCTTTTTATCAGACCTGAGTTCATAGTTCTCTCAAATATCTTTTAACTTACAGAATCAGACCGAACTCCGCTTTTAATTAAAATCGAATCCTGAAAGAAGAAATTTGTGCAGAAATTAATCAGTTAATAGCAATAATAAAAATCATATTTAAAAAATATGGTTATTGAAATATGTGTAATTATTGTAAATCCAGAAAACAGGCATTTGAATTGAGCTTGAAGAGTTAATTTTGGCATTATGAAATGACTTGAATTGGCTCAGTGTGTAATTCTTTAGCTTGATCTCCTCCCTGAGGTTTTATGGGGGGATAGAAGAACCAAGGATATGATTATTAAAGGACGATTAGAATTTACTAGTATTAGAAGGATGGCTGAAAACTAATTCTAATATCTAAAACTTGCAATGATATAACGTTGCTTGGTCTGAAAAACTATAAACTACTGAAAAAAAAGAAAGTTTTCTAGCCCGTAATCTTGTCACCCCTAGTTAAAAATAGGTCCTGGAAAACTAAAAGTGGTCAAAAGACTAAATAGTGTGATAGTTTTCTATTCCAGATATTTTTTTATTTCATATACACTTTTATGTTCTATTTTGTGTTCGACATAAAGGGACAGAAAATTATTTAAGGTTCTTGTAATTAATTAGTATTATATGCAAAATAAACTATGGTGATTATAATATAATATAATAATAAATATATTATATTTATTCATTTTCTTTCCAACACACCAAGATATTTTATTCATTATCCTTTTATGTGAGCCAAGTAGTAAGACAGATGTAATTATTGTTTAGGGATTGTTAATGTATTAATTTTAAAGGGAGTTCAAAAATCATAATTAAGGTATAATAGGGTCGGTCACTAGGTAACATACAATTCCTTCATGAATAAAATGAAGGCGTGTTATAGTTTATTAGGTCATTTATTAGTTCATTCATTAGTTTATATTTTCTCCAAAATTGTATGATATCTGCTGATATGTATTTATATATCGTGTCACAATGCTAGAAGCTTAATAAACCGTATAATCGTTCCAGTTTATAGTAGATGTCATATTGTACGCATTTATAAGTACGCTGTCATGGGGACAATTGCTAGCTGTGACGAATCACTATAATTAGTCCCTTAATGGCAGCCCGTATATGATATCAGCTAATGGCTTGTATGCCCATGAGCCTTCGCGATCATAGGTCGTCGAATGGAATGCCATCTTTGAGTCATTGAGCACTTTTTTTTTGAATAGCTGTGACTGACGCCATGGATCATCAAAGAAGTCCTTTTGAATCATAACGAACATTAGCAGTTCCTATATATACTTCGTTTTTCGAGAAGCAAAGTCTCCATTTAGTGAATCCAAGATAAATATTCTTACAATTAGCCAAAATGGCCTTCTTTGTTTTTAGCTAAAACGAAGCCTACTCACAAGAAACGAATTTATGCCAATAAAAAGATGATTCCAAAAGATTTGACTTAAAATTTATTTCGATGGTTTCAATCATAAATATTTTTTATTGAAAAACTCTTGTTCTGTTGGATTAATTAAAGCACAAGAGAGTGAAGTGTGATTTATCACACAGAATATTTTAACAACTCCGAAAACAACTCTGATGACGTCTTTAATGATCCATATTGTTAACTGGGATGTCAAGATTAGTTTGATACGCTACTCAAAATGACTGACCTGTTTTTCTTAAGGTCGCTTTTAATTTTAACATCCAACAGTCAAATGAAAATAGCATGAAACATATAAAATAAGTAATTACTCTTAATCGTGATTTATGGAAATGGTAATATTTTGTTCTAAGTACCAAAAACAATTTTTATGTGTGCGATCAGATCTCAGATCGAATGGAACATCCCACAATGATCGGAGCGGAAAGGTAAATATACAAAGGGGTGAAAATATCAAGGTTTCTGGTTTGAAAAAACCCCACTAATACCGAAAAATGTAAACCATTAACAAAAAAACATTAAATAAAATATGAAAGCAGAGTATTTTCGTAGAGTAGTATTCTAGAAAAACTTGATTAAGAAGCAATCAGCCATCATGAAAGATTTGAATATGGAAAAGTGGGTTTTGGAATAGAATAGAATTTGAAATATTGTAATAAACTCTTGATGATTTAAGTGTTAATATAAATATTATAAAAATAATAAACACCACGTTTAATAATAATAACACTAGGTTTATAAAGTATACGTTATACAAATTTCCTTGAATACAAAACCAATTTGGACTTGAGGATTCAAACTTTGCCAGTCAGCGAAACCCACGAGCATGAAGGGCATCCGATCCTTACTTATCCGACCACCCAAATCCTCTAGCAAGATCACTGATCATCTTTTGTCAATAATTAGTCACTGGCAATGCTGACACTATTCAGCATACTCCCTTTAAATCCTGAGCCGGTCTAAGAAAGTAAATGCAAATTTGTAAATATTATATGAGACCATTTATTACAATTATATAATACCCTTTTAGGGCTGATTGTAATTTTCTTCTAAAGATTCTAAATCTAAAGACTTAGACAAACGAAACAATAAATCGGAGACTGCGTTTACTATTATAATTACAAGACAAAAACATCCGAAAATATATATCTAATTTCAGATGCTATTCGAAAACAATCCGCAGTCCTGTCACAATTTGATGGGTAATTTCTGCATGAAACAACACCAATGGTAGAGGTAAAAGTGTCCTTTTCTGTAGGTTCTGTGTACAAGGAGCAAAAAAATACCACCATTGTTAATTTGTTGCTCTGATGGATGCATAACATCGTCATATTATATGATAAAACAAAAAAACTGTCTCACCAAATTAATAGACCTCGTTAATTCTGTTTAACGCTCACAGAGTCTTGAGGAAGAGCTTGCTAAGAAACTCCATAAGTTTGTATTTTTAGTTAAAAATCAACTGACCAAATCGTGCTTGAAACATGATTTAATTAAATAAATTTAAAATTATCAATGATTATACCATATTTATATCACATACATAAAATATGAACTCAAAAGATTCACCACCTAATCAAATATTATTTGTTAACAACTTTGAATGATTTTTATCCCAACTACTTTGAGTACTGCTTAATACATTTTTAATAATTACGCAACCACCTGGAAAAACCCCCCCCTTTTTTTTTTCTATTCTAACTCTCAATTGTTAACAGTACATTATATATTGTGTATGTTTGCTGGATCACGAACAGGATTTACTGACTCACTATCGATGGCCGTGTGAGTTAAGGCTGGTCCGGCATTATTCAATCGTGCCATTCCCAGACAATAGAGGATGTTAATAAATTAATTTAATCGTTTCTATTTTTTGGATTGAGAATGAAAGATTTTTTTTTATTGGTCTACAATTAGATAAGGTTTAACAAAAAAAAAAATTTCAACATGGAATATTTTTGATAAATTACATGTATAAAAATTAGCTAAATCTAAAAATGAACTAAATCCCCCCCCCTAGCCATCACGTACAGTTCTTTTGCATCATAAGAGAGATTTAAAAAAATATACAGTAATTAAAAAATAACTATATCATAATATGAACAAAACATATTATTTCTTAATTAATCATACAATGTTTTTGTGATATATATGTACAATTTTATGTTCACACTTTTTTCTGGTGAAACATTTTCTTCTTTGATACTTCTCCCAACTGCTTTCAGCTCAAATTGCTCAATTCCCATTTGTATTTATTTTTTCGACTTAATCAGCTGAATAAATAAATAAATCGATAAATGGTTCTGAAGTGGCTTCTTCTTTAGGTTTTCTGTCATTAACTGAAACTCATTTGATGGTCTATCACAGTAATGTTTGACGCGATAATTTAATATGTGTAGTTCGTAAAGAATACTTTTTTTTTTTTTCTAAGCTCTCAAACTTATAAAAATAGGAATGTGGGAAAAATTATCTATTGCTGGGTTTCGATGTAAAAAGGACGATGCTTATTGATAATTACTAGTTATTTCCCTTACAACCCCCCCCCCCAAGTTACTTCCCTTACAACGGAAACGTCACTTATGCCTCATGGTCCTTAGAATACATATATTTTTTTCCGTGGGAAGATTGGCAGGGGTGAGACTCGAACCCGGATTCTCCCGTCTTAAGAATTGTTTCTTATTAAATAGTAAAATTGATGTTAATCCAAAGAATAAACATATGAACGATAGTATGTTTAATTCATTTTTTCCAAGTTATTATCATGCGTAGGCTTGTTGATTTATTCTTGGGATTCTTAACAATTTTATTATTTTATAAAAAAGTGTTGAATATTTTTTTTATGTTTTAATTTGTTTAAATTTTATTCCTCAGAATGCCTGATTAAGAAATCGTCGACTGGTGATGTAATATCATAAAGAAAATATATTTGGAGGGGCTTGAAAGCTTATTTTAAACGTTTAATTTTCGGGGCAGTGTAAATATTAAAAATACCGTTGCTTCTTTTTGGAGTATTCGATATTTTAAAAAAATTGTCTGTTGAGACAATTTTCAATCTGAGTAGAAGGATACTTAAAATTTATAAAGGGTGGCATGAAGGATTATCATCCCTTCCCGCACATTTACGGATTTGAACCCAGAAACCAGAACCGATCTCGGACTAAAAGGACTAATTTTTAAAAAATCAGTTTTGAAAATTGTGATGGTTATAATGGTTAATAGTCAACCATTAGTATTAATCCGCTGGTAAGGACAGGGGCCAGTGGAAATGCCCTCCATCGGAAAGAGGGAAATATTGGAGGCGAGGCTTTGAAGGGCGGAACTTCCCGGCCATTGAGGGAGCACGAATCAACCGATTCTCCCTGCTTTGTATTGCCTCACTATTGACGCCAGAGAAGATTATTATCACCCAGAGTAATCTTCCTCCCTTCCAGTACAGCGATAATTTTGTTTCTTATATTTCTTCAATTTTTGTCGATACAATTTTGATATATGATATTTTAACCAGCGATGTAAAATGAATGGGTCAAGAAAAAAACTCCAGATGTACTATCGGTGCATATAAACGAAATGAAAAAAAAAAAACGTTATTTGGCAGCTTCCTGAACAATAAACAAAATGTCACTTATACAGGATACAGTCTTCTTCAATACAACATTACTTCCGAAGTGAGGCCTGATATATTAAAGCAGCTACGATTCGTTACAAAATGAAAATATCACGTGGGAATTTAAACAGTAAAAATAAAATTTCTGTCCTAAAATGTACCCATCACATTATCCTCAACTAAATCGTTTATAAATATATAGATATTGAAAAAATGTTTAATAACATCATTAGACAATTCTTTTTAATTAGAAATTTTTGCTATAAACAATATTTTAGTTCTTGATAAACAAACGTTTTCGTTAATGTAACTTGAAAATTAATGCCTGATTTAATGCCATTAGTTTAAAAACATAAAAATAAAAATAAATGACATTTGCAGACTACGATGAATATAAAGATTAAATTATGGTCTCAGATCAAATATGTAGTTACGTTAAAACTTGTTAGGTTAAAGTGCCATCCATTTTTTGTTACATTGTTTTCATTACGATACGGCTTGACTTGAAATGAAAAATTTCAATCACGAATTCGATATGTGCCGAGACTTAATTTTTTGTCACAATGAAAATTCCATGAAACATAATTTATTAGGAATTTAATAACGTTTAAATGTTTTATCGAAATAGTTGTTGGCTAAGTAAAATCAATTCCTGAAAAAAAACGTTATTTAAATAATATTTTCTTTATTACTTAATTTAAATAATTCAGCGTCGCACTAATATTTTTGGAGAGCAACCAATTTTATTAAAAATAAGTGAAAGTCTGGAACTATACGACAAGAATTAAGAACACCCTAACGCCGAAGTTGCCTGTTGGCTTACGATGCTAAAAAACTCATGAACATTTCTGTTAACCAACGAAATATTACTTTTCTTCGCGAGGAAAAGGGCCATATTATTACGTCTGTCCCATATTTCATCGCGAAAAAATCTCATCAGACCTGAGTTAAAGCCACATATCAAGAGTAATTTTCCAGAATGTTTTGAAGAAATATTGGCGAATTTTTGAAGAAACGAATGAACAAAGGCAGAACCTCAGGAAAATCATTGAATTTGTGTATTGAATTTTTTTTATTTTGTATTATAAAACAATGGCGAATAAACGCCAAAAAATGTGCTTATACACATTTTTCACACATGTGTACTTCCTAGTAGGAAATACAGGTTCTCGATAGTGACTCACAATCAATTGTCCCGTTTCTATCGACTTCGTACAATCGATTATAGTCGATCATCTTAAAAATATGAAAACGCCATTACAAAAACCATGATTGCAAACAACAACATATAGTGCTCGCTGCTTATTATAGTGTTAATTATTATAATATTATTATTGTATAATTATGCGATACATAAGTATAGTCTAAAAAATAGACATCGATATAAAAATAAAAAAACATTTTTATTATTAAAAATTACAGTGAAAGGCATTTCAAAAGCACAATCCATGAGTGAAAAAAACAACAAAAAAAAACGAAATTCTAATATACAAAGAAAAAATTACTAAAAGTAAAAAAAAATAGAAATATTTAAACTTATTTCACTCCAAGAACCAAAAGGTACTTTAAAAAAAAATTGCATGTCACGTTTCAATGGAGGTTTTATCTAAAGTTTTTATCTTTATGTTTTCGCCACTCATCTCACCGGTTTCAGAAAAAATTCTTTCGAATGGGACCAAGTTTGCAAGAACGCATAAATATTTTTTGGTTATTTTGTTGCCAAACATTTATAACCGTTGTTTCGCAAATATTCCAGGATGTTCTGTGTTCTTCCTCGATAAAAATTGAATGATTGCAGTGAAACTGCATAATAAACCATCGATTGTTTGAAGAATAATCGTTGGACAGAGCTAAAGATCAATCGACAATTGGTCATCCCAACTTTTTAGAGAGTATGAATTATACGAAAATGATCTGAGAATGGTGCCATGCGGCACACCTGTTAAAATTAATCACCCTTCTTCATTTCTTCTTCTTAATAATAAAATGGCTAAATTCAGATCTCATAGATGCATTTAAATAAGAAATTTAGATTTTTAAACACCTAAGCTACTGTATTACATCAACTGTTATCTGCCCGTAAATAATTAATTTATTACTTCTAAAACATAAAGATATTAGTTCACACGCTGTAAGAATTAATTTACAAAACGCAGTGATTATTAGATCAATGCTCTACTGCGCACAAATTTGGCCTTTCAGGTATACACAGATGTGGGAAACAACGTGAATTAATTTATTTAAAAAAATGTACATACTAACCGGACTCCTCCAGCATTTCTTATGTGATTTAAAACAAGGACTACACGTATTAAGCATAAATTACTGAAAAATCGTTTTAACTGCCTGAGGAAAATCATACAGATGGATAGGCTTTCAACTAATGCAAAGGACGCAACCAGCTCTTTTTATTATAATAATTCTTATTAAAAATATTTTTGTAGTAATTATTTTAATGAGTAATGATGTAATTAAATAAAATTATCTATCTAGTATACTCTATGGAGTCTATTTCATACTGCTATTTATGAAGTTATTAGAAATTGAGGTTGTTTCAATTTGATTAGGGATTTCGCACAGTAAGCAAATTATATAATTAATAAATCAAACATACAAACAAATATATAGCCAACCATCATCAGCCTATAAACGATAGCCACATTATATTGAAAATGATTAGTAATTTTTTTAAAGCATAATGAGAGTAAGGCACTTTTCGGAATGCTAACATTTAGAGTGAGTGATAGGTGATAGGAATGTAAGTCATGAGTGCAAAATTTTAGTAGATACATTTTATTGAGTCTATTTTTTTTTAAATAATAAATAAATGGAAAATTATTTATTCTAAAAATAATAAGACCTTAGGTATTTTTTTTAGACTTATACTGATTGTACCGAACAAATGTAGATTTTTTTTTTTCAGAACTGCCCATTGACTATTTTAACCAATTTCTGACTTATACTCCTTTTAACAAAGAGTCGAGGTATTTAGGTCATAATTTAAGCAAATAATTAAAATTTAACAGGGGAGGTGGACGTGTGTGCCCTCCCTGGCTAATTGGTGAAACACGTACGTACCCCTTTGACCCGGATAAACCTTCGATGGGTGTCTCGCAAGTTCCTGTATCCTTCAGCGTGACTAAAACTTAACAATAAAGACCCTCGCCGGATCTATTTTAATAAATAAGGGTCAGAAATAAAACTTTTATGAACAACTTTCACTGTATTGGATTATAATATATTATTCACAATCGATATCTGACTACGAAAAATATTAAGTACGATAGTACCGTTCAAAAGTTCCTTCAGGTCGTACAAAAACTTTGGTTCCAAATGTTTCGCACATTTTATTTTTAAAAAAACCAGCTTTTAGATGAACAATTTCATTATTAAGTTTTAAATTAACTTTCAAATAAAAATTTCCCTTGAAAAAGTTTTAGCTTTATTAGAAGCTAATAAAAGATGCACCGGTTGTTGTTTTTTTAGAGCTTTCATGCTTTTTTCTGCCTAATAAAATTTGATTGAAGATAAACTTTTATTCCTCAAATGTAAAACTATAAGTGCAAATAATCGTTAGCTATCACTTTTTTTTATGATTTTTTTAAATTAGATTGAATTGAGATTTAATCTAAAAATAAACCCAGACCAGCCAGATTTCATTCGTTCAAATGAACCACACTATTTATTTTAGCCCAGGCATGAGCCTATTTTTAAAAAGTTTCAATCGCATATAATTTCAATCATGCCATTAGGAAGACTTCCCTATTTTATAACCTGGTATCTAATAAATATTTTGCTACCTCGAAATGAATCAAAATCAAACCCCTCTTATATATCAACTGAGAACGTTGCAGAAAACAAAGACCAAGAGCCAATCATCCTGTCAATATCCTACCGTAATTTATTGGATCTCCAATGACAGTGATAACAGGTTTAATGAATTTACCACCTTGTGTTTATTACTGTGCTGACATTGGATAGCCTTCTTAAATTACAGTAATTCGCAGGCCGTTATATTTCTCTTTTCAATTCATTGGCTTCGCTAGAGGATAAAAACATACATTACTCACTTCGAGAGAAATATTGTATACACATACTTAAGGTATCGTTGATCTAAGATTATTCTTTTTGGCTACTATTTTCTTAATATTATCTTTCGTTTGCTATATGTTGATTCAACGAGTTATTAGTGGGTTTTTTCGATATTTTTTTAATAAGGATCAAATTTCTCACTGCATGAAGGTTTGCTGTCAAAATTAAAAATATTTTTAGCCGGTATGTTGGATATGGTTTTTAATTCTTACCTGATAGGCTTTTATGTTTTACATGGGAGTTACATTCAACCGGGAAAATATTGAAAGCAGGCGTACCCCAGGGGACACAGCCAAGACAGCTGAACAACGATCAGACATCAAAGTACTGTACCAACAAGTGCAGCTTGACGGTTGGGATGACTCATTTCAACCAGTCACATAAAAATGACTAAAATAACTGTTTAGTTTTCTTAGTTGGGTTGGGAATATACCACGCAAATACTGCTAAATCTAATATCAGCCACATTATAGGTAAGGAGATCATCATAATACATATCACAAATGCAACATTGGAAACAAAACAGTACGCAACAACTTATAGACACAATACATAGCAATTTTGATTAGATACAGGTACATAACGTTATGCAACAATGCAATGTACTTTTCTTTATATGTTTAAATATATTCCTTTATACATGTGTATAATTAGTCATTCTTAGGGTTTGATATTGTTTCCAGAGATGCGTTTATCTATTTGTGCATCGTTATTATTCATCGGGGACATGACGATTAAAGTTTTGTTTTTATGTTGTACATACAATTGGATAAATATAAATTATTTAAACATTATATTAGATCAAAGTAAAGGATGCTATATCTTTCCAGGTGTAATGACAAAGGTTTCCAAGTTGTGAACACTTTGATTTTTTTCTCTCCACATTCTTTCCTCATTGCCAATTTCAATTCAAAACAACTGATGAATTTTTTACCAAAAAAAAAGGTAATTAACGAAGTAGAGATAAGAGCCGTAAAGGAATGGCAACTAATTTATGAAGGCTTTGCCACAAACCTCTCTTCCATATTCATAGCAGACCCACCCCATATGCATTTGAATTGTCCTCCACCTTTTTCCCTTCTTACTTTATGAATTTCAACCTCATTCATCCAGTTTTTTTTTTTTACATAATAACTGGCCCATAAAGAAAGGGGTACTACTAAATGCTACAGGTTGCTATTATTCCTTTGTTTCATTTTATATAACGAAAATGAAAAAGAAACTGAGCTCTTCCGTTCTTGTTCATTAGCTCTGATGTAGTTTGAACAAAGGCCTCAAGATAAGCCTTTTGATATATTTTTTTTGTTTCCCCGACATTCAGAACCCGTTAATAACCATTCACGATTGGTTTACGTAATCAGCTTTACATGGGCGTTGGAAGTTACTCATTAGGGGGAATCGCTTCTTATATCTTTTTTAGTTTCTATTTTATTTTTTTTTACCACGGGAAGTTGGAAAACTCAGGAATCCATCTTCGCCATCTATTACAATGGAGAGATACAACACGCATAGTTGAAATCACATGTGAAGAAGGATTTTTAGAAATTGGTTTAAACATTGTATATATGTTAGTGTAAATACCAATCAAAGCTTTTTGGTATGTTAAGTAAATGGTGGAAGTTGTTTATAAACGGAAAGTGGATCAATTATAGTTTACTGGTGTATATAATGGGCGTTGACGACTCTCATAATTCCTTTTATATAAAATTTATTATTATTTTGTAGGTCTCTTTATTTATATAAGTGTGTGAATTGTGTACGTTATTGATACGAGTGCACGTGAAAGAGAATGCCCTATCTCTTTTCCTTACCCCCTCTCCCAAATTGCCTCTCTCCGGCTCGTGTCAGTCAATTAAAGCGAGAAAGCCCTACAGAGAGTATCTTAGCTTGATGACTTATTTTATTCTCCGTCCGTCAAAGCCAAACGACCCTACAGAGAGTATCTCAGCCTGATAGCTTATCTTATTCTTCGTATGTCAAATTGAAACAGCCCTTCACAGAGCATTTCAGCATAATGAGTCACCTTCTTCTTCGGTGAATTCACCGTGAGTCAGCCGTGCAAAGAGTATCTTAACCTAGGTGACTCCTGTTGGTCTTTGGACCGCTTTAACACATCACCTTCTGGATGGATCAACGCATATCTTGAGATGAGATGAGATGACACATTCAACACTAAGAGCTGAACGAGGCTATGTCATTTAATATATTTTAATTCCTTGAATTAAACATTTAATAGACTTTAAATTATTTTATTTTCCTTTGCAAGTTATAATGTTTATTTAATTCTTACTAGGTTAGTTTTATTAATTGTTCATACCGGGGCCACTTTTATTTCGTTTATAATTATTTTCTTTATATGTTAATATATATTTTATTTTGGGTTACTGGCAGTGTACGTATTCAGTTTATAAACCACTTTTTTATACACTCCATAATTTTTAACCTTTTAATATTACGTTTAATTTAATTTAATTTCCATTTGGCTCGATGTGGGCTACGTTCACCTATAATATTCTGCATAAACAATGGCTATGTAGTGTTTTGAAAATATTTGTTAACATATGTGCAAACACTTAGTTTTAATGCATATTGGTTCCGTGACTGCTAATCGGTTTATTTATAATGTGTATTTATCTTCAAGGTAGTCCATGCCAATAAACATACAAAGTTGAATAGAACAACGCTGGTCTGTAAATTGTAAATTAATAATATTAGTATCTCTTATTTCTACTGACACATCTACAATCATAAAAAAAATGTTATGTATATTATTGAATTTACCTACATAATAATAATTTGTTCCTTCTATATTATTAATAATGTATACGTATAGATTGATTTCCGAAAACCAGTTTCACTTATTATTATCCTGTTTTGTAGCATTTGTGTACCCAGATATAGATATATTGAATATTTTACCGTTTAATAATACGCAAAGATTCCCTTATGATTTGTGATTTAGCATAATGGTTTCGATATTATCACTACAGTTCCTTCCGTGGATCCCATTTGTTGGATCCATCCCTTTATTTGTGCCCCAGAAACCCTTTAATTGTTGATTAATAAATTTCATTGTGTTGGTTTACATTGGTGCGATTTTACGTGCCCAGAAAATACGGTGATGGTATTCATGGAGGATACATACCCCACTGACGTTGAGGATAACGACTTACAAGAAGATTTCTCGGCGAAAGTTACGACCCAAGACCCCCTCAGGTACAGACCGGCTCTCACCTTCGGGTATCTGATACCTTCACCTTATCGTGTAGAAGCAGAACTGCAGGAATATCCTATATCATCTGTGAACTACTGAATGGAAAGCACTAAATCACTGTTTTAATCTACTACTGCACCGTTTACTTAACATACACTCAAAACTATCGGTAACAGAAAAGTTTAAGGCTTGCAGTTACTAAATGGAAACCATTTGAGCATATGCGAATAAAATCCCACAGCTTGACAATACAGTGATTTCAATTTGAAGTACACTGTTACCTTTTAAAGACCTCATCATTTTTAGGTATTTATTTTGTTTGTGTATATAGGAATATTTTATCTATATTGTCTATGTCTCTCTGCTCAATTATTTTGGTTATCATGCAAATAGTTTATGTCCAATCATGGTTAAATACATATTTAGGTCATTAAATACTCTTGACATATTCAGCGAGGTGTGTATTTACCACAATTCTGTTAGCATCGCCAATATGAATGTTATATTCCACAAAAAATAACAATGATAACACATTGCAAGATTACAAATAGCAATACTGCTGACGAGTTCAATTAGAGGAAAGGTTTAATAAATTATCTCCCATTGCAATGCTGAATGGCAACACAATAATTAAATTCAATTCGCTCTAAAATTATTTTCCTGCCTGTATGTGTGAATTGTATTAAACACCCGTTGAAAATTTTGTTACTATAATGAAACAAATAGATTGGCTTACGCTTCGCTCAGACAGGTTTGCTGCTAATTTCCTTTCATCGCGAACACAAAGGCTATTGATTCTTGTGAAATTTATTAAACGTTTGATCCGTATAATGATAGTGTGCATTGGATACTGTTGTTACTCAATGCCCGATGCCCATTGAACTTGGCTCTGTTGATTTAACTTTGCTTTTCTATTCCAGAGAAACTACAAGTATGATTTTAAAACTAATAAACTATTTATATATATATATATATATATATATATATATATATATATATATATATATATATATATATATATATAAGTTAAGTCCAGGCGCCGCTAGTGCCCAGCCTTAATCCCCAAACATATGTTATCTGTATATGTTTACAGGTAATACCTATAGATAGAGGTATCTTGGTCTAAATAAAGCAGTCTTGTTATAACGTTCTACGTGTTCTTATTACCAACCTTTCTTAGCTTGTAATTCAATAAACATTAACTGGTGCCGAAACCCGGGAACCGTGGAGAAAGAGAGTTATCGAGTGCGAGCGTAATTTTTTTTTGTTTTTTTTTTCTTCCATACGCGAAAGAGAGAAGATGACTGAAGGAGGAGTTTTGAGACAGCCCGTCTTGAATCTCGTAGAGGGAGCAGATATTAGAAGAGTGGGAACTATGCCAGAAGTTCATGCCACGGCGCTCGCGCTGATGAGGGTAAAAGCGATGAATACCCAGGATCTGAGGAAGGCTGTTGCGGAGCTGGAGAGATTCACTGGGGAGCTGGGTGAGCTGAACCATTTCCTAAAAGGAGGAGACCGTCTCATAGCTTTAATTGGAGCTAAAGCAGAAGAAAATTTAATAGATCCCAGAGACGCGGAATCGTTGAAGGCGGCCCTGATATGTCGGGTCAAGAGAAGTATACTGAATCAAATTCAGGCAGATGAAGAAACCCCGTGGGAATTAATTAAGATGAGATTGAAGAAGGCGTACGGAGGAGGACGATGGACTCCCGAGGAGGACATATTCCAAATGTTTAGGGAGACAAAGTCCCCAAGACAAAGTAACGGGCAATATGCTGCGGGGTTAGTAGTCCGTTTCAATAAGATAACGGAGAAGATGAGAGAGTCGATTAGCGTAGAAGAGGTGGAGGGTAGAATGGGATTCTTATCCACAATTCTAAAAGTGCAACTGGCCAAGGAGACAGGAAGAAAGGAAGGATTCTCTGATGAGCGCTCGTTCTCGGAGTGTGCACAATCAATGATCGACACTAGTGCCAAGGAGGAAGAAGTGAGGGTGCAAGACGTCGACAATGAGTGGAGCCGAGTTGCATACAAAAGAACCCGGACCCTGAAACCAACCTGGAGGAGACCAGAAACGTCCGTTATTGGCAGAGACAAGGGAACGACAGGAGAAAGAAGATTTAGAGGAACGAGACCGAGGTATGCCCCGCCCAGGGAAGAAAGAAAATGCCACGGATGTAGGAAGGCAGGACATTTAGTGGCACAGTGTCCTCGAACAAAATGTTTTGAGTGTGGCGAGGAAGGACACATCGCGAGGCATTGCCCGTATATCTTCCGGAGGAGAGAATACCAACGACCAGAACCAATGGAGGTAAACACTCAAGAAGTAAGAGAGAGACGGAGCATGACACATGGGGAGAGTGGATCATCAGAAGATGAGTCATCAGGGACTTCGGGAACTGAAGGAGAAGAAGCGAGGCGCAGCAGAAACAGGAGACAGACAGGGCAGAAGGTCGAGTCACGTAGATGGGAGCAACGTGATGAAGCCTGAGGAGCGTGTCGGCAGAGAGGCGACCGCATCCTGAGATGTAATGCAATTCGGGAGAGGATGTGTGCGTTGCCAATAATTAGGGTCAAAGGAGGAGAGATGTGTCTGGTGGACACGGGAAGCACCAACACCATCATGTCCCGCGGAGCGCTGGAGAGGCTGTATGACGGAGAGAGGGCACTCCAGATTCAGGTATGTAATTGTAGTTTAATCACCCTGGGAGGCCCTTGCGAGGTAGTGGGAGAGTTAGTCATAGGGCTAAATAGGTGGGCGAAGAAAGGGGGAGATCTAAAGATACATATCGTAGGAAACATGCCGCGGGAGTACCAGGTGATAGTTGGGTGCGACATGTTGGGGAAGGTAGGTGCGCGTGTGGAGAATATCGGGGAAAAATGGAACATTAAGTTGGGGAAAGTGGAATATAAATGTCAAGGGACTATATGGGACGGAAGAGCGCGGATAGGGGCGGTTAATAAAATAGAGGGCTGGAGGGAAGGCCTACAGAGGGAGTTTGAGGATATTTTTTACGTAGAGGGAGACACGCTAGGAGCGACTGGGAAGACGGTCCACGAGATCCAGTTAAAGAAAGAACGCGTCACATACGTGAAAGAGAGACGATATCCGCAGGCACTACGTAGGCATATTAGAGAGGAGCTAGAGAGTCTCAAACGGCAAGGGATTATAATTGATAGCACTTCGCCATATAACAGTCCTCTATGGGCAGTGAGGAAGAAAAATAGACCTGGGGACGAGACGGAGAAATACAGGGTAGTTATCGATTATCGGAAGTTAAACGAGAACACGACGGACGAGAAGTATCCTATTCCCCGATTTGAGGACATATTAGACAGATTGAACGGGGCGACAATATTTAGTACCCTAGATCTAAAGGCAGGCTATCACCAGATCAAGATGAGTGCGAACGACCAAGACAAAACGGCCTTTACATTTGAGAGGGGGCATTATCAATTTACCAGGATGCCATTTGGACTGAAAAACGCCCCGATTACCTTTCAACGCCTAATGGATGAATTTTTGAGGGGAATAGACGAAGCGGTATGCCAGGTCTACATGGACGATCTGTTAGTTTTCAGCAGAACGGAGGCAGAGCACGTTGAGCACCTAAGAAGTGTATTTCAAAGAGTCCGCGAATTCGGATTAAAATTGTCCATGGAGAAGTCTCTGTTGGGGAAGAAAAAAATCAATTTTTTGGGCCACACCATCTCACAGGAGGGGGTTAAGCCAGACTCTACGAAGGTCGAGGCGATTAAAAGGATGGTGGTGCCCACAGATGTAAAGGGGATCCGTCGACTTCTGGGGACGCTTAATTATTACAGAAGATTTGTGCCGGACATGGCGGCATACCTGGTGCCTATTAATAATTTACTGCGAAAGGGAGCGAGGGTGGTAATTACCCCAATCATGGAGCAGAACATCCGGAAATGTATGTCTAGCTTACAAGAGGAACCAATATTAGCATTTCCCGATTTCCAACATCCCTTCACAATCACCACTGATGCCAGCGAATACGCACTGGGGGCAGTGTTGTCGCAGGAGAGAGACGGTGGGGAGCGCCCGGTGGCGTACGCTAGTCGACGGCTCACAGAAACGGAAGCGCGGTATAGTGCTCTAGAGAGAGAGCTCCTAGGTATCGTCTGGGCTATAGACCATTTCCGCCCATATGTCTTCGGCAGAAAATTCCGTGTTCACACCGACCACAGACCCCTACAATGGGTAGGAAAGTTAAAGGAGTCCTCGGCGCGGGTCACGAGGTGGAAAGAGTTTTTGTCCCAGTACAATATGGAGATCATATATAAACCCGGGAAAGAGAACGTAGTGGCAGACTGGCTGTCCAGAGCCATTACTGTGAATGCATTGGAAGAAGGGGAACCATCCGGGGAAATCCAACAGTTTCTCCGGGAATGGACACCCGGGGAGGATGGAAACCTCGGTACGCGAGGAGATAGCGAAGGTGAGGAAACCCTTGAAGAGGAAGGTTCCGCCGCCGAAAGACCTGTTGAAATGGAAGTAACAGAAGGGATCGTGAACGACAAAAGACGGCAGATCATTTGGAAATCCAAGACCTCAGGGCGGCTGCATATCGCATATGACAGTTATGGGAGAAGTAAAATCGCGACGATTTGGTCGCCACCAGGGGTTAGGAACGACCAAATTTGCCGTGCATTGAAAGATGCCTCGGAACCCGGAAAGACCCATCATGTATTTGTAGGGAATGCCACTATTTGGGAGAAAATTCGTAGACTCTGGCGAACGGAACAACTTGGAGTGGATAGGATATTTATTCGGTGCACGTCGATGGTGGAGACACTCAAAGACAGAGAACAGCAGCTGGAAGTGACGCTGGCCTATCACCAAGGAAAAACGAACCACCGTGGAGTTCAGGAAACGTTGCAAGCGTTGCGGCGGAGGTACTTTCGGTGGGGAATGAAAAAGAGCATACAAGAAATGATAGGGGCATGTGCAGTTTGTCTCACTACGAAGTATGACAGACATCCGCCACGGGGGCGACAAGAAGAATCGCCCACCGCCGAGACACCGTTGAGTGACTTACAAGTGGATACCTTCACTTGGAGGGGGTATAAGTGGGTTACCACAATCGACAGCTTTAGCAAAGTGGCCATGGCGCACCCGGTGCAAGATAGGTCATCAGACGCGGTAATGCTGGCATTAAATACCTGGTTCCAGTTTTACGGAGTACCAGACCGGATCTCGTCGGATGGGGGCAGAGAATTTGACAATGCCAACATCCGAAAAGAAATGAAGACTCTCGATGTCTTTTGGCATCTTAATACCCCAGGGCACCCTAAGAGTAGAGGAGGGATAGAAAGATTGCACAGCACCCTGAGTGACCACCTGCGGGTATATCACGCGGAAAAGGGTCTGCCGGCGAATGAGGCAATGCCGAAGGCGGTGGCCGCTTACAATCATTCGATCCACACCGCGACGGGGTTCTCCCCGTTCGAGATCCTCTTTGGGCTGCGCGAAAGACGGAGAAATGGGGCAGAGACGGTAGCAGACAAGGGAATGGCGGAGAAAATGGCGAGTAATACTGTCGGTTTGAGGAAAATTTGCGACAAAGTCAGAGAAAGGATAACGAAGGACAAAGCGAGACGAGTGGAACGGGAAAACCTCAAAGTCCGGGATCGAATGGGGGAACTTAAAATCGGGACTATCGTCTATAAAAAACTAGGGTCAAATAGGAGCAAAGAGATGGTGCGATATGAGGGCCCATTTAAAGTGGTCGTGATTAGGGAACACAACGTCGTGACAATTGAGAGTATACGACCCCCTAAGAAGCGGCGAAATGTCCACATAGAACAGTTAAAGCTTCCACCAGGGGGGGGAGGTTGTAGATCAGGAATGAGCTGGAGTGTCCTCGCAGCATACACGCGAGGAACATTGTAAATAGTTATAGTTATGTGATTTTTCCCACAGAAGTATTGTTTTTTTTTAAAAGTCAAAGTTTTCTTTTATGTTTTTTGTTTACAAGTGACAGTTGGTTTTTATGTTTTATAGGATTAGAGCTTAATGTGAGGGATTACAGGCTGTGTACGGGCGGGGCTGGCCTTTGCTCCTTTGTAACATTAGCGGAGCATTATTTGAATGGACTAAGACGTCCGAGTGTTGGACTTCAAAGTTTGCGAATGGGTGTTCGTAAACTGGTGGGGGGGAGTTAAGTCCAGGCGCCGCTAGTGCCCAGCCTTAATCCCCAAACATATGTTATCTGTATATGTTTACAGGTAATACCTATAGATAGAGGTATCTTGGTCTAAATAAAGCAGTCTACGTGTTCTTATTACCAACCTTTCTTAGCTTGTAATTCAATAAACATTAACTTATATATATATATATATATATATATAAATACAGAATAAGGATGGTAATAATACACACAGGTTCGATTGTTAATTGGATTCTTATCATCCTCTATCTATACATAGGCTTTGTTTACATGGCTTAACATTGTCTTGCCACTAGCCATAACATATATATAGTTCCACAACGTATAAACATTTTAGTCCCTCCAAAAATAATTTATTTGTTCTTAAATCACTAGTCAGGCAAATCCCATACCGAATTGGTAACTTCTTCAAAATATATTAGTATGTTTTTTTTTTTAACTTGTGATATGATACAATGCATCATCCTACCACAGAGTATTGTTTGTTTTCTTGTTAGAATGACAATAGAAATTGTTCAAGTGCTAGTTGATGAGTAATTTTGCTATATGAAATCAAGCGTTGCAACTATAACAGTAGATGTAAAATCGATTCGCTTACCTTAGCTAAGTGATTACCTGAATATCCTGCTTGTGGTAATCATTGGATACCTAATAGGATGTTTAGGAAGCAGAGGATGGAGGATGGAGGAAGCAACTAGAATTAGCTTCTGTAATATTTATTGCTAGATGGAGCTCTAAAATAAACATTAAAGAGCAGTTGCTATGTAAAAAATATTATACTTATCAAGCTCAGGTAAAATATGATTGTGGAGTTAACGCCTGATAAGTAGTTTTTTTTTTTTGTAAAATTTGATATAGTGTAAAAATAAAAATACTGGTGACTATTTTCGGCGTTTTTGCATTTTAGAGTATTGTACATATATTTTGTCAATATAGAAGCAGATAGTGCAAAATGGTCTGACATTTGACCCTGGTTATGTACTATTTCCCCGATGTTGAGAATGATAGAGGCTTATGATTTTAGGTTTCTTCTGGAGATCTTGAGAGTCCTTGACCATTTGATAACCTATGGCGAAAAAGCACTGACAACGGCAGGTTCGTGCCTGGCAGGCGAAACGAAGTGGCTGGTGGATATGTGAGGAGCGGAGAGGGTGGATTAAATTCCAGTGCCGACTTCTCCCCAGCCCCTAAATCAGGATTTCCTTCCTCGACGTCGTCTGTGGGGGCCGGGATAACGAGGGATCCGGTGGCGGGGCCGTCTCCTACACAAATCAAAGGAGCCGTCTTTCAAAATACGTAGTCATTAAAACTGACGTTAGTTAAACCGATGATGTGGATTATTTATTTTAAAAAAATTTGCAACTTAAATATAACACTATTGTATGGGCATAGTCGTTTCAGGAAGCATTCTATATGCTACGTAATTGAACCGTACATCATTTTAAGGTTTTAATTTGAAGTGAACTCTATGTTTCAAAATCATATATAAACAATTTAAAGACGAGGAATGTGTAGGTACAATATCAGAAAATCTCCACGTCAGTTTCTTAAAACCTTGTTTAATTACTGCGTCAACTGTTTCATTGAATTTTCTAAATTAAACGCTATATCAAAAAATATAATCATGTATTAACTCACTTCATCTTTTCTCGAATTTTATATGTTCTTTCATGTATATATCTTCAAATTTTCTTTGAGAAAATTTTCAAAAATCCTCTTTTTGCTATTATTTGTACCTATCTTCACATCTGTACTGATTTTCGAATCGTCAGGTATGTGCTTTATTTTGTACACCTTTTTATAACAGACTAGCAACTTTGTTTATTATCATTTCAGTCCTTTACATATACTGCTAAACATGTCAGGTAATTTCGTTGGTTTGTTTCAGGTAACCCATGAGGATGAGTCGGTCAACAGACTCGAAACGCCGGGTAAAAGGTAAAAGTGATTTCATATTCTATTAATAGTTATAACTTTATTACATAAAATTAAACTTTTGTGTTTGTAATTAAAAAATGTTCCTTGATTCATTGAATTACCGAAAAATAAATAATAAAAAGAAAACTGGGGTTCGTTTTTAATTTTATTTATGATATGACCATAGAGGGCGTGGATCTGTCATCACAATACCTGCCACAATGTACGTTTAAAAATGAATTATAATTTATTCACGTCTTAGTTAATAAATAAATTATTATCAAGCCACTTTTAGCCACTAGGATTGCAGTTCAACTAAAACATTCCTGTCAAATCCCAAACCACTAATCTAGAACTTATACAAGGCAAGCGACTCACTTGGGGGTCTCCCATCACGCCCAAACAACTAATATACGATCCAAACTGTTCCTCCGGCTCATAGACAGTCGTTCAATAATAACAATAGAAAACAAGAGACTGATTTACACAATGATATTCCCGGTCCCACGGAATATACGTCTGGGGAAGTGTTAAGCCCTCTGATATCCTTCGCATGCATTGCCTGCAATAAAGATTCATTCGCAACAGCCAATTCTCCTTTCTATGTCATCAATTGTATCTTTCACGCTAATCTCAACATCCCATTCATACAAGACCTAGCAACCTCTCGATATCAGAACTTCTATTCTCACCTCCCTGGCCTCCCTAATCCGTAAGAGTACTCGTATTCTCCCACCTCATCCCTGGCAACCTAGAAAAACGCTTAAGGCGGAAGTGACCTCCATACTACTTTGATATTGTAAGCTATGTGTGATATTGTGTCAAGTGCTGCTATAAATCTTAAATAGAAACTTAAGGCTAATTACAATATGGGATTGGAAATTTGGGCCTTTTCCTCTGTTCTCAGCAAAAATTGACACAGCTTCCTAAACGTTTTGGCTGTGCTATTGTTCCTGTTAGCCAAAGTGTATCCTTAGTTTCGAATTGACAACGCAATCATAATTTCTGATCGATCCAGGTAGATATGGCAGGTGTGTAATCAACAGGTAAAGTGACTACAATTCCAAGGTCATCAACCTGGCATGCTAGTGCCGTCATCAAATGGGAGTCGAATAGATTAGGCGAAGAGATAATCCCGTTATTTCCCCTATGGTGCCACCACACACGTATACCTCTCCGTAACATTATATATTGTTATCTAAGCTATTGAGATGACATGTGCTGATTGTTAGAGTTTACGTTTTGT
This sequence comes from Acanthosoma haemorrhoidale, assembly GCA_930367205.1. Lineage (NCBI taxonomy): Eukaryota > Metazoa > Arthropoda > Insecta > Hemiptera > Acanthosomatidae > Acanthosoma > Acanthosoma haemorrhoidale. The sequence goes on from OV884014.1 coordinate 47,722,113, forward strand.
GATGGAATAAACAATTTGTGGAGTTGGGCAGATATAACGGACATGTACAGAAGCAATGCGATATCGAGACAATACGTAAACTATGTCATGCAATATTTTGATAATTTGGAATTCCTCCCTTATTCCTTTGACATGCTACCTTGTGTTTGAAGTGATCTCACTACTTCATATAGCAATAATTGATTTTTTGCATATTTTACAATTTCGATATGAAGTACAACAGTACTTCAGTATATAACAACAGTACAACAGTACTGAACAACAATAGTAGGACAGTAGGAAAAACATAATAAAAACCAACAGAATGAGATAAAATTAAATATTAATAATTAAAATAACAAAGAGATAATCAAACAAAATTAATTAAGTAGATAGAAGTTAAATGTAATTAATATTTTCCTATCTGGTGTTTTCTATAAAAAAATCATATACAAATAGTATAAGTCATGCATAAAAAATTTAAATTTTTAAATAACACTTGAATTTAACTTAAATATTATCTATAAAATGATTATTATCTTAGGTATTTTTTATATAATTTTTGAGTTATACTCCTTTTACCAAACACCATATATATTTTATGCATTTATTTCTCTTTAGAGTGATTTTACTGTAGTTGGCTATTTCTCTTATTAATCGGCTTTTGGATATGGAAGTTATACATTCTGCTGGATTGTAAATAATTGTAAGACTGTTATCAGGGTTATTTGCAATGAAACGATTAGGTATAGATTAAACCCGACGAGAAAGCTTTGATTATGAAAAAAAGTAGCTCTATTTTTTATTACGATTATTATTATTATTATTATTATTATTATTTGTTCCGGCATTTGTGCACCGCGGCCTCACTGAGACCTATTGTGCTCCGTCCATGTCCCTGTCCTATATATGTGACAGGCCCACGGCCTTTGCAAATCTGAGGATACTGAATGGATCGATCAGTTCACATAGTTTGGGGTCTACAATGCGATCACTACCAAAGTGAAGGTATCGCCTTCTAGCTAAGTTATCACAGTCACATATTATATGACGTGCCGTTTCTCCCTCTTTCTTGCAGAATCTGCAGATTGGTGATCCCACTATCCCCAAATTAAAGAGGTGTTTATTTAACTGACAGTGACCTGTATAGAGTCCTGTCACACTTTTGAGTGTCCACCTGTCCATTGATAGAAGTGCTGAGCTTCTTCTCTTACAGGGTCCATTAAGAAACAGTTTCGAGTGTTGCCTTGTCCTCTAAAGCTAATTTTATACGCCTTTTAGCGTAGCTGAGGCTGATACCACATATGGGTTCAGGTGCAAGAGGTGTCTGTTCTGAGCCCACCCTTGCAAGGCCATCTGCCTTCTCATTGCCTGTGATGCCTGTGTGTCCTGGCACCCAGTCGATTCTAACCTTATTGGCTAGCGAGAGTGTGTTTAAGTTGTTTTTACACTCCTCAACCAAATAAGATCTGGTCGTATAGCTTCTCAGAGCGCCGATGGCTGCCTGGCTATCCGTGAAAATTGTGATCAGTCTGTTTCTTACACCCTCCCCAATTAAGGTTTGGGTACAGACATTGATCGCCATCACTTCGGCCTGAAAGACCGAGGTGTGTCTACCTAAAGGAATAGAAATCCCAGATTCTGGTTTATCTTTCCTCCATATGCCGGCCCCTGATCCGTTTTCTGTTAGTGAGCCGTCAATGTAGCAATTAATCCCATTACACAGTTTATGTGGTTTGGTCTTTGTGTTTTCCGCACAGTATAAAACGTCTGTGTGTTTCTTAACTTGTAGGTCAGAGTGCATTGACAGCACCTCGTCCTCATCAATTCTTCTGAACAAGTTCCCATGTCCCATGTGAGTCATGACTTTGGATCTTGTTCCTGATTTCGCAAGTCTGTAAGCCACGTTCAAGGCTTGCGCTTCTACTTCTATGTGCAGTGGATTCAAGTTCAATAAGACTTCCATTGCAGCAGTAGGAGTTGTACTCATGGCACCAGTGATCATGAGACATGAAAGCCTCTGTAATTTGCCAAGCAAAGTTCTATTTTTACTAATACTACCTCTGTGCCACCACACCATAGAGGCATAGAGCACCATTGGTCTAACTGCTGCGGTATATAGCCAGAATAACATTCTGGGTTGTAGTCCCCAGGTCCTACCCACAGCCCTTTTACATGCATAGAGGCATCGAAGTGCCTTCATAGTAGTATTCCTGATGTGTTTAGACCAGTCCAATTTTCTATCCAGAGTAACCCCTAGATGCTTTACCTCACTACAAATGCTTACCTGTGTCCCCCCTATATAGGGTGGTCTAACTATAGCATTTCTTTTGTTAGAGATTTATCTTCTGGGGATTGATTCCTAAACCATTCTTTTCACACCAATCCCTCAAAAGATCCATCGATGCGGAAAGCAACTCAGAAATGGTTTCTGAGAACTTGCCCCCTATGAGCACAGCAATGTCATCAGCATATCCCTGTGCGTAGAACCCTGCAGAGTTTAGGTTTGTTAACCATGAGTCAACGACCAAACACCACAGTAATGGAGATAACACCCCTCCCTGTGGACATCCTCCCACTGGCTTCATCCACAGTTTGGTTTGTCCCAATTGTGATTGTAAAATCCTATTCTCTAGCATGGTGTTTATCCAGCTAGAGGCTAAGGAACTAATCCCCTTTCTTTCTAAGGCTGATGCCATAGTGTTATAGGGTGTGCGATCAAAGGCACCTTCTATATCAACAAAGATGCCTGCCATTATTTCTTTATGAACTACGGATCTCTCTATCCTGGAAACCAGGTGGTGGAGAGCAATTTCACAGGATTTTCCTGCCTGGTATGCGAATTGAGCGCTATGGAGCGGTCGTTCTACCAGTATTCCATCCCTAATATGTCTGTCTATGACCTTTTCCAAGGTCTTCATTAAAAATGAAGTCAGACATATTGGTCTGTAAGACTTGGGTGCGTCATAGGACTTTTTCCCAGGTTTTGGTATGTAACACACTTTTGCCATCCTCCAGCTTACTGGAATATAGCTCAGTGCCAAGCTTCCCCTTAACAAGGTAAGTATAAGGGGCCTAATTACTGGTAGGCCTTTTTGTAGCAAGGCTGGGAATATCCCATCAGTACCAGGTGATTTGAAAGAAGCAAAAGAATTAATTGCCCACTCCACTCTTACAGAATTGACAATTTTATTTGCTTCTGCTCAGTTACCCTTGCAACTAGTGTGTACACAGTTGGTAGGGTCATTATTAATCGTATCCATCAGTCCGCAGCCAGGAAAATGTGCGCGCGCCAGGGCACCGAGGGTTCCCTCCTCAGAATCCGTATAGCCCCCTCCCACCCTGACGGAGCCCAATACTCCCCTGTCAGACTGCTTGGATAAGATCCTATTTACTCTAAACATGGAAGTTGTATCGTTTATTTCGCTACAAAATTTCTTCCACGCCCTTCTTTTAGCCTTTCTGACTTCTTTGTGATAATCAGTGAGTGCACGTTTATAAGTGTCCCATCTGCCTGATCTTTTGGCCGCGTTAAAGAGTTTACGTGTAAGAGCTCTTAACTTGCCAAGTTCATTGTTCCACCAGGGACAGTTCCTGTTGGATCTAACATTACATACAGTGTTATTATCAGTGTATGACTTAATCATTGCCTCAGTCAATGTTGAGTTTAAATGTTCCAAATGCCAGTTGCTACTCACCACTCTAGGACAGCATTTGACCTCCTCCTCAAGCTGTGTATAGTAGGTTTCCCAGTTTGTAAGTTTGGGATTCCTATACACAGCTTCGGACGTGATGTTACCACTTAGATCAAATCTAATGTATCTATGATCTGAGCATGACTCTTCTTCAGAGACGTGCCAGCCTTTAACCCTTAGGCTTATAGTACGTGTGCTAAGGGTTATGTCAATGACCTCAGATCTGATTCTGTTGTTAAAAGTGGCAATATTGCCTCTGTTTAGAATGTCTAGGTCATTACTAGTTATGTACTCTACTAAACACTCACCTCTCTGGTTGTTGTTCTTGCTCCCCCAGAGCTGATGGTGAGCGTTCGCGTCAAGCGATGCTATAAGCTCGCCCCTTAAGCCAGTTCCTTCCGTTAGCTTACTAAGTGCCTCGGTCGGGACTCTTTCTTCATATGGGAGGTAGACCGATGCAATCGTCAACCTCCCACCTTGATTTCCCTCGTTGAGGGCCATTTGAGCTGCTGCTAAATCTCTAGAACAATATTGCCATAGAGGCGGCATTTTAAGACTGCTCTTATGCAGGATACAGGCTCTGGCACGCTCGGGTACAGAAATAATCTCATACCCACGCATCGCCAGCCCCCCCATCCTGCCCTTATACAGGTAAGGTTCTTGTATTAGAATAATATCAATATCCTTACCTCTCACATACTGCTGCAGAACACCACATGCTGTGATACAGTGGTGTAGATTAATTTGCAGCAGCCTCACCACCATGATCAGTGCCCGCCGGCCCCCGGAGGGCCACCCCGAGGCGGACGCCGGGAGACAGCGCCAAACCCAGGCCTCCCCATCACAGAAGGCCGAGACCCAGCGCGCCCCCCAGCCCCCGCCACGGGGCCACCCCCCGCAGCCGCCATAGTCATCGCCTTGGGGCCATCCTTAGGAGTTGGCAAATTCGTCGTAGCGATCCCCTTCGACTCCACCGCCTCAGGATCGCTCCTTGCCTCCTCCACCTTATCAGCCGGCTTCCTCTCCTGTACTACTTTCGGCGGCTTCTTCTTATCCAATACCCTGAGAGCGACCTTAGTGAACCCATAGTTCAGCTTAAGCTTCCGCTTCTCAAGGTATTCCATGCTAGTCTCTGGGGCAGACAGGATCGCAAAGAAGCCATGCTTCTCCACCTTGGTGCCCAGGAGTCTCCATAATCTAATATCAGGTACCCTAGAGTTTTGGGTCCTGATCCTCTTCATGAAATGTTCTTCCAGAGGCATTTCTCCTGTAATGAAGGTTCCTACCTTCACGGTTTTATGAAGCTCCTCCACCTTTCCTACACGGAGCTCCAGATCCCCACTGATGTTAAAATTGGGTACTATAATAGACAACCAGTCCTTGGTCTCCTGGTTGTCGCAGATTATGTCACAGGCTCCCACATGTGGGTAAATTCCACTGAATTCAGCCTGTGTCCCTTTCTCTTCTTCCAGCTGATCGACAAATTTCATCAGCTGGCCCTTCATTTCCTCGCAATTCTCCTTCGTCAGCTGAGTGGATGGATATCCACTAGGGATAATCGCCACCCTGCTTCCTCTGGCAGCAATCGCGTAGGATGCAATACTAGCATCCCCACCCCTATGCCTCTTTGCCGTAGGTGCAGAGGTACCGGGTGAGGACCTAATCCTTTTCTCTGGAGCACACCCAGACCCTGCCGTATTCCCGGACCCCGAAGGTCCTGGAAGTCCGGCCGGATCCTCAGGTGGCCCTCCAGCCAACATTGCCCTCCACCACTTCTTTCTCTGGGCTCCAGAGAACTTGTGCTTGGAGGTCTCGCCTGCATCCTTGGATGCAGCGCCCCTACCAGGCGCCAAGCTCTCTGGCTCCATTACCAGTCCGCTTACCTCCTCTACAAGCGTCGCAAGCGAGCTCATAGAGGCTTCGTCGTCCACTACCTCAGCGCCAAGGTCCATTGAAGGCCCCTGGGCTGAGTTCTCTCCGCTGATCAAGCAGACCAGCTCCTCCATGTCTTCATTATTGGTTGTTGTAGTACTCATATTTTGTTCCCATGAAAGCGGGGGAAGTTACTCTGCAGGTACTGCCCCCTCTCCCTGCAGAGGGCATTTAATACAATGGGGTGCGCCTGGTGCCCCAAGGGGGTCGATTAAAGACAGTGCATTTTTATACACCCCCTGCCATTCGGCCACAGCTCGAGCTCCTCTACACTTGGCTTGGGTGTTAACGAGATCTCCACATGGATTTCATGGGGAGATCCCGCCTCTGTCGTCCGCGAGTCCATCGGACTCCCCACTTGGAGGTGACAGTAGGCGTTGGTAGGGATAGGTCAGACTGGGAGTTCACAAGCAGTGAGTAGGGCACTATTGCTTGATTCCTCCGCTACGAGTACAGGAGACCCCCGCACCTGTCTCCCTCTCTAGTCTTTCCATTACCCTACCCATTTACCCCCCTTACTTATTACGATTACTAATTGTAAAGTTTATTATATGTTATAGTTTTATTATAAATTCAAGTGAGTAAACTAAGGAATTGTAGGTTTCTAGTAGTAATAGAAAGTAGAACAAAATATCTGCTGTCTAAAAACTCTGATGCAATTAAAGATATGGCCTTAAAGCGGAATTTTAACTATTAAGTTTATTGCTATGGTGTCAGCGATTTAAAAAAAAATTATGTTTTTGACAACCAAGAATAGTATTTACTCTAGCGTTAGACTGATCTAAATTTAACATAACGTTTGGTCCATACAAAGTGTTGTGCATGAAAACATAGTTGGCATTAAAATTTCATATTAAACTCTTGTTTCACTATTTTTTTTTTTGTAATTTATATGTTGTTACCATAGACTTTGTTCCGTCATGCATCAACAATATTTGCGTTTTATTTACTAGATACATCGCTACGAAAGTCCAAGGTAAATAGTGTAATTCGAGGTCACTTAAAACCCAACAGGAAAAAAACGAATGAATGAGTGTAATCGGGAAAGCCAAAGAAATTAGTTCGCTAGAAAAATATAGGGATCTATTATATATCGAAATGCGGCAGTGCTTTGGTTCAAACATCAATACAACTCTTCACGCCTTGATGAGTTCGCTATTCAACTGTTGATATTGATCAATTACTCCAGACCTAAAGTCAGAATTCACATATGATGATTACTGGGTGCAAAGGAGTAACATTTCAGTTAGTATTTAATATTAGCTTTTGGAAATATTTAGAATTTTAACTATTTAAAATTTTATTTGATTGTTAGAATAATTAGAGTTCTGTTTATAGCTCACGTGATTTAATGATTAAATTTGACTAGAGGTTCCTCATTGGATAAAAAAAAAAAGAAATTTAATAGTTTTCATCTGGTCATTATATTTCTTTATGGAAATGAGTTGCAATCGTTTACCGCAACTTGTTAGGATGATTTCTATTGTGTTTATGGCATCTATAAGGGTGGAAAAATGGATGATCATTTGAGTCATCGTGATTGTGAAGTTGAAAAACAGTTCTAAAATGAACATTGATCCTTTGGGGGGCTCAGTGGACAGAAAGAGCTGGGAAATGATAAAAGTTCCAAGGGCCAGAGACGAAAAGTGATTGAACTACTCAACCAAGTGGAGAACTAAAAGCTATTAAACTAAAACTAACTAACAACCGACTCAACTTACTAAAAGCAAGCAATGAACGCTACCCATGTATATATAAAAGTTTTTTATATGGAGTTTCATTAGATGGAGGGACACTTCACAACTTAGGTACGTGTTTGGACAAGAATTCAGTACAGTGCATTACTAAGCGAGAGTGCATTTATTACTGAACTATAAGTGTAGATATCACTGGAGTGTTTGATGCGCGTACAAGTGCTAGTTAAGGAGTAATGAGTTGTGTAATGAAGTCAAACGATGCAACTAAACAATGTCAAATAATTTTAATTACCATAGTTTCTGACACACTAGCTTAATCTCCTATCTGTGGTAATCATTGGTTCGCAGGATGTCTAGAACGCAAGAAAATTAGATTTAAAGGAGGATCAGGCAATTATAATGTCTGAAAACCACTAAAATATAAGTGTTGCTGGGCGTAGGTATGAAATAACTCTACTTTGTCAGGGTAATCTGCAATTTACTGGCACATACTCTAACGTCATAAAATTTGAGTTCTCAAATGTTACAAGCACCCTAACATCTCTTAATTACATGAAAAATATGTACAACACTCTATATTGATAATTTTAACCGAAAACTCACTCCTATAGAGTCAACCTAATTTTAATCATTACCATTTTAATAAATTACTCCTCAATCCTGCGAAGTATGAACAAAAATTTGTCGCAATACACATCATAAAAAGAGCAAAATAGCAATAGAAATTTGCAGTATTGTAATCAATTTCAACACTAAGGATTAGGTTGGAGATACATTGGAGTATATTAGACTGGAGGGCAAACACAAAATAAAAACTGCAACCAGATAATAGACACCTACATCCACTATGTGCACTCACTGACACGCATCACTACCACAAACCTGCACTACGATACTTTACAAATGACATACATACCAATGCTTTACGTTACTGCACTAAGTCCTGCCAGGACAACTGCAACCAGAAAGACTGCAACACAACAGAACGAAATACCCCGGCTAGCGCTGAGAGCCACCTAGTTCATCATGAATTCCCAAATTCATTTGCTCCTAATATGTCAACTTACGAAAAGATACTGAGCTTACCTGCAACTTTTTCCGGGGCAGCCTTAATCCAGAAACCTACTCATCGGAGACTTGGCCAAGAATGGATTAAGATATTTTTTTTTTTTGTTTTGTGTGAAGTACTGTCGTATTAGTCCGAAAAAACTGATTAGGATCTGACACTAATTAATGACATTATCAAATTATTGAGCACCAAAGTAATCGCTCGTACGAAAAAGTTTTAATGGATTGTATTTTATTCATTTCCAATTTCCAAGTAAAAGATAAATTGTTTCCCAAGCAATATGTTCATTTTTCGTTGAGAATTGCAATTATTTGACTACAATTTGTCTTCTTCACGCTTAGTCATTGAATTGGCATGCATATTTTCTTTTGTGTATTTAAAATTAAGGAAATTCTGTCAATAATGACAATTCGGTCTGCAATACTGGAAGAGTGGAACAATGATTATAGATAGTTTTATAATAGGTCTGAGAAGGACTGAATATTTGAAACTTCTACTGGTTGATGTAACAATAAATAAAAGATTTTTGGAGAGAATCTGAAGCTTCTTGGAAAAATTTGAATTTTCACATAGTGCTAATATTAAAATACAGTGCCCCTTTTGGACTGTTTACTTTTTAGACTATTATAAGAAGGGAATGAAATAAAAAAATTTAATCTTTTATATAATGGGAAAAAATCCATTGGTCTTTGGATCAACTTTTTGTAAAAGTTACCGCTTCCCTGAGACAAAACGTTTATCCAGATTTGAAACATTAATCGGAAGGGTTTTTTCCGACCTTTAGAAAAACTCTGAAGAGGGATTGGAGGATTTTAGGGGCTGAGGTGAGCAAGGAAAGGCTTAAATACGTGGCTGTAAAAAATGGAACTCTTCAAGCATGCAAGGAGTCTCCTCTATTTGGGCGGAGCAGGGGTGGGTCAAACCTATGCTCAGTCAAACATCACATGCCTCATTCCCTACGGTCAATATTGACCTGGCCGGAGGAAATATCGAGCTATCATTCAATTTAAGAGCCCCTAGCACTGAGAAGCTGTGCCTGGTGACGATCTAAGTTTAAACACTATTCCGTTAGTAAACCACAAGCACACCTAATTTCATAGTTAATTTCGAATACTTTTTATTTATATAAATCATTTATTTTCGCATAGCTTTCCATTTATTTATTCATTTTTTTTTAAAGGGACTTTATACTACGTTTTGTTTTCACTAAGAACTGTGGCATGATTTTAACAATCAGAATCAAGTTGTCAAGAAATCAAAGATCCGATATTCTTACAAATATTATATCTTATAATGCAATCATAAAAAGCTTATTGTAGCGTATTGTTAAACATTTCTTTAAAATTTATGATTGGTATGATCATTTTTAGAAACTTTTTTTGAGTTGCAGAGTTATTTTTCGTGAATACTCATATTTCAAAGCTTTACTATCGAGAGGTTATGGGTTTGGTTACTTAGGAATACTTTGTTTGATTTTTAAGGTACCAAGCCCCTTCAGGCAGTCCATGTTTTTGTTAGAACCGGCTCAGACTTCCAACAATCAACATATCTTATTGTACTTATGAAAGAGGTTGGAGTGATCAGAAGTTCCTTCTTTAGCCATCCTAAATACCCTTTCTATCCATTATTGCCATAGGAAAGAGCTTTTGTTGATATTCAGGCAAGCTATTTAATTTGCGTTGTCCAACCGGTTTTATTGTTTTATCGATAATTTAACTTTGGAAAATCACTCCTTGAATTAGCGTGGGAGCAATATATGCAAACTGGAGTACAGGTGAGAGGCGATCACTGGACCTGAATGAATCTAGAGCCTCTCACTCCAGCCTCGACAATTAATTTTAAGCCATTCAGGCAACAAACTAAGGTAACTCAAAAATAGCACATCTAGAGGCAATCCCTTTTCAAAAAAAATGTTCAAAAGGAGAAATTTCAGCGAAAATCTTCGACCAGGGTCGTGCCTAAAAAACATAACTTTTCAGTGAGTAGTAAGTACTTGAAGGATTTCCTAAACCCAAGTTCGTACAGTTTTCCATAGGCTGTAGTGGTGGTCATCATTGGACTGACAATATCATATGTGGGCATAATTAAAGAAAATCTTTTGAAGAGTAACAAAAATTGGTGTTATTTAAAACCTAAACCTTCTCTTCCGATCTAACTCCTTATAATTTCGTAAACCAACAGATAAGGGCTACTCCTAAACTATAAGTAACTTATACATCAGAAACTGTTTCAAATCGGTTCATTGTGGTGAAAACCGATGTTTTGAAAAGCTAGCAAAATCAGAGAAATTTACTCTTTTATATGTTAATAATATAATAAATGTTAAATGGTAGGTTGTCAATTATGAGGGTGGTCTACTCCGTTGATAGTAGCTACTAAGTTTTATAGGGGTTGATTATCTATTTCATTTTATGCAAATCGGTCAGGAAGAGGGATTTTATGAAAATATTACTCACAGTTTGATTTAAAATAATGAGTTGAAGTTTGGCCATGTTATACACGGGAATGTCTGGGAACTAAGAACTGGTGAGCGTATGTGTCACCCGCCCTAAGGTTTATTTCATGATCATAAAAGAAAACACATCAATAATTTTTTTTTTTTATGAGTCATGCTTCAATGTTAAAAATCTGATTATATTATTAGCTGATAAAGTACATTTTTGTTTTTTAATTATTAGGATCGAATTATTCACCATATTTACCACGTTGGAATGTAGTCGGGCTCATGGGTTGACTCACTTAAAGATTTAACACTATGTTCTAACAACAGACTAATACACAACTGTAATAGCTGTACTATCATCGACATTAATACACATCTAAAACAAACTTGTCCGACATTACTTTACAAATAAACGCCACTGGTAGCAAACCGATGAGGGCCAGACTGCAAACACTGCTAAGCAAGGCACACTAGATAGCGTTTGATGAACATTGATTCATCAGCACAAACGTGATTTTGATGAATTATTGTGTACATGTACGTATATATTTAAATATACGAGTACATCGGAGTTATTTTCTGTAACGGTATAAATAAAGCAGTCACTTGTATACCATTTTATTTAGGTGTATACTATGTTTATCCATAATTTTCTATATTATTATATCTATTATTTCTATGTTATTACGACAATGTCTTAAGTTATAATCATAATGGTAGTATAGGAATCATATTATAGTTAATGATATTTTGGTTACTATCTTAGTCCTCTATATTATATCGCTTTGTATTATTCCACCTAACACTAGATAAAAGACCATAACAAAAAAAAACATTTACAGAACACATGAACAATATTTTCTTACTTTAATAAAAGAAGTCAAATATCATTAAAAAAAAATCAATACAAATCAGCAATATCATACATTCTTACATACGCTTTCCTAAGTATGGAGTTCCACCGGCCAATTAAAGTACTAATATATATATATATATATATATATATATATATATATATATATATATATATGTAAGCTTTATTCAATTAAATAAGCAGCGCTTTGTATATCACGCGCGTGCTTCAGGTGGCTGCCACTAGGTGGAGTTAGAGACATATGACCAGAAGGTTTTCAAAAGGTTTTTGAGTGTGAAACAATTAAGTAAAGTGCAAACAGTGATAACAATAAACTGTAATTGTTGTTTCTTTTGTTTTACAGAGAAACAGATTACTTATTGTTATAAGAAAGAGACCTAACTAATCTTATAAAACAACAATTTGTTTATGATGTCAAAACTGCAGTTTGAATTTACGGTAGTGACTTCACCAAAAGACAGTAAAGCAAATGCAATTGCCATCACCTCAATTGGTACAGGAGATGGAAGAAGATATATATTGCCAGAAGAACTCAAATATATGGAAGATCATGTGGAGTTGAAAAAGACAAGTAAGTACACAAAGTTAGTTAATTCATTAAAGAGAAGAAATCAGATAAGAAGAGTGTGGATTACAATGACAAAAGAAACAACAATTACAGTTTATTGTTATCACTGTTTGCACTTTACTTAATTGTTTCACACTCAAAAACCTTTTGAAAACCTTCTGGTCATATGTCTCTAGCTCCACCTAGTGGCAGCCACCTGAAGCACGCGTGTGATATACAAAGCGCTGCTAATTTAATTGAATAAAGCTTACATATATATATATTCCAACAGCAAAAATTCAAGAGCCACGAAGAAGAAAACTAAAGAATCATTAGTTAATTGAACTTCACAGCACTATTTTTTATACTTGTACCAATATACTAATGTTGCAGACGCATTAATTGCAATAGTTTATCAAACGTGTTTTATAGAAGGGCTTACGTTTTTATTAATATATATGCACTTAATTTATAAACCAGGTTATTTATTTACTTTTTATTGTTTTATCTTTAACTTGAGTAGGTTCATACAGATAACTATGCCGAAGCTTTACAAAAATAATATGAAAATAAATACCAAAACATGTATATCATTTTTTATTTTCAAATAATGTGTAAGGAAATCTAAATAGAGTTTTTATCTATTCGTGTTGTTCAAGAAACAAAATAAATTCTTCTGTATTGACCAATGTAAAGTCATACTGAGGCGAGTTGCCTTTGATCTGTTTAGAGTGGTGGAACCGCTGGCATATAAACGATGCGCTTTTCCGAAAAGTGTTGGGTTCCACTGAGGCTCGGTCAAACTAGTTGCGGAGCACTCAGGCGTTGGGAGCTCTCGTGTACTCCACGGGCCGGCTAGATCGAGTGACGTCCCAGAACCCCGGCGAGTACTGAGGGCGGGGCCGGTCGATAGCTCCCACTAAGCCACATTGTCCCTTTCACACGTCTGCAGCCGACTTTTCGGACTGACTGGACATGCTCTTGGCTCTTGACGTGTTTGTCTCCGAGTCTACTTGCGGGCAGAGATGTCTAGCTGGAACTAGAAGAGAGCTTTGGGAAAGTAAACATTGGAATTGAAAGGCATGAATAAAGTTGAATGAAAAAAATACTTTATTCTGGGACACTCTACAAATGACGAAAAATAACAGATAGCTATCTGACGAAAAAATATAGAACTACACTGATTTGTTTATCTTGTAATTTAAAAAAGGGACTATATTGTTAATACAATGAAAACTTGCGAACAGAAAAAGTGCAGGTTTTCTGGTGAGCAAAAAACAGTTATATTTTGGATTATGAATTCACCCCTTTTGTCGAAAATAAAGTTGTAAAAATAACGGAAAAAAAACACCGATTTTTCATTATGAAGAGGTTGCATTTGAATTGGCGATATGTTGTGACTACTTGGTTAAATGTTGATGCGAATCAAGTACACTTATTTTTTCAACCTCGGATCTGCTTTGGCCATTTTCAATCTAAACGTATTCAATGCACATTCAATTGCACACGGAGGTTTCAATTGATGGAGCGAGAGAATGACAAAAATACTGCCAACTGTCTACCTAATCCTTGAAATGTATTAAGTGTTTACATACACTGATGTGATAAAAAAAAAATCCCCTTTAAAGGAAATTAAATTACTCAAAATGTGGATTTTCCAGTCCTATGAGCCTGATTTTAGGAATTTTCCTTGCTAAAATTTTAACGGTTCTTAAAAACGGAAAGTTTTTTCTTTATATCTAGGTTTTGGATGCTTAAGAATTTGTTTAGGTATTTTTTTTATGAAAAGAATAGAAGAAATTTCTTGGTGATTTCTGATGATTATGTTTTTTATGTGATAAGTACAGTTTGCCGTCTAATTTTAGTGAAATAAAGGTTATTATTTCTTCACAAGGCTATATAACCGTATGCAAAGCTCCTAATGCAAGGTTTTAAGGTATAAAAAAAAGTTTTATTCTGAATGATTTAAACAAGTTTCTCATTCAATTAATTTTTTTTATTTTTGCCATTTGGAAATTTGAACTTATTTTTAAAGAACGGATGCCTATTGCGTATGTAACAATGGATGAGTATGAATTTAAAGATCGTATCATTCACAGGAATGTCATTGCCAATCTACGAGGGAAATCAATTCATGATTAATTTATATAGAAGCCCAGTGTGCAAAAGACTTTCCAAGGTCTAACGAAAGCATTCCTGTGCGGTTTTCATTGAAGGCTTTGGTTAAGAAATCTGTGGCGCATGTCAATTGGTCAACGGTGGAGTGGTGTGCTCTGAAACCGAACTGTTATACGATTATATAACAGAATTATACGAAACACGTTTAACATTGTATTCCAAAGATTTACATATTGCGATCAACGGTGAGGAATGCAAAGCTACCGGTAAAGAACGCCTGAATTGATCTCTGGATACGAGGGCTCATGACTGTTCAGTCTTGCAGGCTTAGTATCCTGTATACTTCTTTACCTGTAGTTGCCGTCACGAAATTAGGAGGCCCGCAATACACATACATGGCAAGGTCCCGCTCTGTGCACTACTTCTCTTCTATCTTCGTCATCCCTTTACTTTGATAATTTAAATTATTAAACAATTAGCAAATTAGTGATTAGTCCTACCCGTATGTGGCAATACAGCGCCCTTCATCCCAAGGGTCTAACTCCATGACATTGACTATAGATCATTTGACTCTTTCCTTACTTACGTCCGTAGTTAGAACTTCATATACATCATCAATACATCGCCCTATTCCTTCCATAATATTTTATGACTGTTCTATTAATATATAAAGTTCTATTAATAAATTGATATTGTTCAAGTAGCCTGAAGTGTGTGAAGTGACGTAAGTAAACTTGCATAGCACGAAAATTTGCTATACGTTAATTGTTTTTAATTATCGTACGAATTTTACCGTAATGATATTCCCCAAAACGCATATTAAATATTTTATCCTCTAAATTATATGTTATTAGTTTCGTGATTATTTAGCATGCAGAGCATTTTTCCTCTCCTTACCAGAAGCCGTCATACATCTATTAATCGCTTTTCTTACGTTTTTTTATTAAGTAATTATTT
Source organism: Acanthosoma haemorrhoidale (assembly GCA_930367205.1). Lineage (NCBI taxonomy): Eukaryota > Metazoa > Arthropoda > Insecta > Hemiptera > Acanthosomatidae > Acanthosoma > Acanthosoma haemorrhoidale. The sequence goes on from OV884014.1 coordinate 47,737,424, forward strand.
TGTCATATCAAGGATAAATTTTTTCACGATTATTGTGTATTTAAAATAATTATTTTTTTCATTTACGTATAACTAAAATTATTTAGGGTGTCTAGTCTCCCCTTCATCCCAATCATCCTAAGCGTCTAATTTCATTAGTGCGGCTATATGGTAGGAAATATACTATAACATATTTCTATTTTACAGAATTTAGGACCAGAACTTTTTTGTCATCCCAAATGTTGATGCTTAACTATTTATTTTGACTCCGCTTTCTCTTCGCGGTGGATTTGGGGGGTCTCTGGGCTGTCTGTAAATATTGTATGAATGAGCGAGTGAATGATGAACTGTAAATATGGTATGAATGAGAGCATTTATCTTAATTACTTATTGCCTTATAAAAGGCAGATTGTAATTTTAGCACAATAAAGGAATTTAAAAAAAAAAATAACTATTTATTATAATGGCTTATTATTTACATCCTTAGTTATAATAATGATGGATATGAAACTGGTAAACCGTGTGCTCATTTATTTTAATAGTTTGCCCTCTTACTTCGGACTTTGCAAAACAAATTTTTTTCGGCTGATTTAATCGAAATGTTTTACAGAAAATGAAGTTACTGGAGTGTTCTATAAGACCTTGAAGTGATTTTCAGTATTGAACAATTGATTGAGTAATAGTACCCCTGGTATCGTAAGTTACTCTACCTTCTGTTCTAATTGAAAGGAAATACTTTCAGAAATTTATCGAGTATTACAGTATTTTTGTGAAGAATGTTCCAATCCACCTTAACTTAAATTCGATTGATAAATAAAGTTAGTTCGTATGCATCTCGTCTGCTGATCGATTTATCGAATAACTCCAGTGAATCGGTCTATTCAGTGCTCTACCACTTTACTGCGAGACAATGAAAATTAAAACAAGGATAAAAGTTTTAGTGGCCGTGAAAAAGGCCGTTTTAAATTGCTACTTCTCGGAAAAGCCTTCTGGAAGAAGACTTTTCTCAATCGGGGCCTTTGATGACGACTTTTATTTCCGAGGCAATTCCGAGGTTCTTTTGTTTTTTGGTCCAATTTATCAGAATTATCATTTTTGAAGGCTCTGCAGTTGGTATTTTGATACAGAATTTTTTTACCCTATGACCCTTATGACTCTGATATAATATAAATTAGTTATTCTGACGAAAGCAGAAGTGATTATTGAATTTCTTCATCGTTTTGAGGTTATTTAATCAAAATTCGATTCTCTTTAATCACCATTAAATGATCATAGTGTATTATTTTTACATAATAATCATGTTTTCTCTAGTCGTCTCAAAAGAAAAATCCACTTACATTTACGCAATCTTATGGTTTACTGTCACCATTACATTTTTTTAGAATTTAAAACTACCCGAAACCCCAAAAAATCTATATTACAATAAATCTAAAATACCAAGGAAATTCAATTTGAGGTGTTGTAATGAAATCATTTGAAGGGCTAGCTGGTGGCAAACTGTGTCAGTTGCTAGAGGTACATCCAGAAATGCACCAGTTCAGCGCTTGCTCTCTAAAGAACCTGCTCCACAATGAAATATTGTAGGTGGAAACCAAACTGGTGCGTCGGGGGAAGGGTTTTTCCTTCAAGAAGAGGGAAGAGACGTTTATTATTATGACGTTCTCGAAGATCTTGGAGAGTGTTGGAAGAAAGGAAATAAGGCACTAGAATAAAGGGCTATTTTGAGGCCTAGGTTTAAGGAATAGGACGACAATCAACAAATTGCAAAGAAGGGGAACTATTGTTTTATTGATACAATTACATGTATGTGTTTATGTATTTTATTGATTATGTGAGGAAAATTATGGCTTTTTGTAACAAGAATTTTTTTTTTTTAATTATTGATTTATTTGAAATAATGACATTAAACATAATAACACAAGGTAACCCAAATTAAAATTAAGTTAAGTAGGGTGTTTTAGTTGTTGTTTGGGGTAGTAGGCTCATATTATAAGAAGTGTTTTCCAAGTGGGTGGAAGAGAGAAAGGAATACGTCATTGGAGATTTGAACCCATCTTTATCGTCATTGTTTTCATTTTCCGACAAAAAATACTTGGTTTTCTGTTATAGCCAATGATCCAGTTACAGTTTTTTTTTAGTATAGAATTTGACCAACTACAAGAAGTAAAAATAGATTTAACAAAGTTTCTTTCTTTGTAACGCTATTGGAGATTTTTCTTTCACACTGTGCTTTGCAAAGGAGTTGTGTTTAGGTTCTCTCTATTGTTTCCTATGTGAACAACATAAAAACAATAAATTATAACAAAATAAAAAAGGCGTTAGATCAGAATTTAAAACCTCCGAATTCACCATATGTTTCCGCGAATAAGTTATATTTTGATGAGCAGTTTTGTGAGTAAATGTATACTTTTCAGCACAGCCTAAGTGTTTTCCGATCAAACAGTCCGGTACCAATAAATTTTAATTTACCCTCTGTGACCCAATGAACTCAGTAACCCAAACCCTCTACGCCAAATAACGTATTCAGTTTACCCCGGACCAATATATAGCTGGAATATGTACACTGATTGGCGCACGTGTGGTTCTGTGAAATATTGTACGGTTAAAATATTTCTTTTGAGGCGTACCCTTCGCAGAAGAGGATCGGATGTTATTTGGATACAAATTTTATCCATAAAACATATAGGTGGTATATAGACAGCTGGTCTGAAAAGTTTCCAACCTCAACATGAAGATGATAATAAAAGCTAGTGAAATAAAAGCTTTGTTAGGTCGGAAACTTTTCCGACTTATAAATTGATATTTTTTTTTTTTATATCGCAATGAGAGAAAAGCGTTTACTAGCGTTACACCTAAGTATATATATATATATATATATATATATATATATATATATATATATATATATAAGTTAATGTTTATTGAATTACAAGCTAAGAAAGGTTGGTAATAAGAACACGTAGAACGTTATAACAAGACTGCTTTATTTAGACCAAGATACCTCTATCTATAGGTATTACCTGTAAACATATACAGATAACATATGTTTGGGGATTAAGGCTGGGCACTAGCGGCGCCTGGACTTAACTCCCCCCCACCAGTTTACGAACACCCATTCGCAAACTTTGAAGTCCAACACTCGGACGTCTTAGTCCATTCAAATAATGCTCCGCTAATGTTACGAAGGAGCAAAGGCCAGCCCCGCCCGTACACAGCCTGTAATCCCTCACATTAAGCTCTCATCCTATAAAACGTAAAAACCAACTGTCACTTGTAAACAAAAAACATAAAAGAAAACTTTGACTTTTAAAAAAAAACAATACTTCTGTGGGAAAAATCACATAACTATAACTATTTACAATGTTCCTTGCGTGTATGCTGCGAGGACACTCCAGTTCATTCCTGATCTACGACCTCCCCCCCTGGTGGAAGCTTTAACTGTTCTATGTGGACATTTCGCCGCTTCTTAGGGGGTCGTATACTCTCAATTGTCACGACGTTGTGTTCCCTAATCACGACCACTTTAAATGGGCCCTCATATCGCACCAGCTCTTTGCTCCTATTTGACCCTAGTTTTTTATAGACGATAGTCCCGATTTTAAGTTCCCCCATTCGATCCCGGACTTTGAGGTTTTCCCGTTCCACTCGTCTCGCTTTGTCCCTCGTTATCCTTTCTCTGACTTTGTCGCAAATTTTCCTCAAACCGACAGTATTACTCGCCATTTTCTCCGCCATTCCCTTGTCTGCTACCGTCTCTGCCCCATTTCTCCGTCTTTCGCGCAGCCCAAAGAGGATCTCGAACGGGGAGAACCCCGTCGCGGTGTGGATCGAATGATTGTAAGCGGCCACCGCCTTCGGCATTGCCTCATTCGCCAGCAGACCCTTTTCCGTGTGATATACCCGCAGGTGGTCACTCAGGGTGCTGTGCAATCTTTCTATCCCTCCTCTACGGCAGGGTGCCCTGGGGTATTAAGATGCCAAGAGACATCGAGAGTCTTCATTTCTTTTCGGATGTTGGCATTGTCAAATTCTCTGCCCCCATCCGACGAGATCCGGTCTGGTACTCCGTAAAACTGGAACCAGGTATTTAATGCCAGCATTACCGCGTCTGATGACCGATCTTGCACCGGGTGCGCCATGGCCACTTTGCTAAAGCTGTCGATTGTGGTAACCCACTTATACCCCCTCCAAGTGAAGGTATCCACTTGTAAGTCACTCAACGGTGTCTCGGCGGTGGGCGATTCTTCTTGTCGCCCCCGTGGCGGATGTCTGTCATACTTCGTAGTGAGACAAACTGCACATGCCCCTATCATTTCTTGTATGCTCTTTTTCATTCCCCACCAAAAGTACCTCCGCCGCAACGCTTGCAACGTTTCCTGAACTCCACGGTGGTTCGTTTTTCCTTGGTGATAGGCCAGCGTCACTTCCAGCTGCTGTTCTCTGTCTTTGAGTGTCTCCACCATCGACGTGCACCGAATAAATATCCTATCCACTCCAAGTTGTTCCGTTCGCCAGAGTCTACGAATTTTCTCCCAAATAGTGGCATTCCCTACAAATACATGATGGGTCTTTCCGGGTTCCGAGGCATCTTTCAATGCACGGCAAATTTGGTCGTTCCTAACCCCTGGTGGCGACCAGATCGTCGCGATTTTACTTCTCCCATAACTGTCATATGCGATCTGCAGCCGCCCTGAGGTCTTGGATTTCCAAATGATCTGCCGTCTTTTGTCGTTCACGATCCCTTCTGTTACTTCCATTTCAACAGGTCTTTCGGCGGCGGAACCTTCCTCTTCAAGGGTTTCCTCACCTTCGCTATCTCCTCGCGTACCGAGGCTTCCATCCTCCCCGGGTGTCCATTCACGGAGAAACTGTTGGATTTCCCCGGATGGTTCCCCTTCTTCCAATGCATTCACAGTAATGGCTCTGGACAGCCAGTCTGCCACTACGTTCTCTTTCCCGGGTTTATATATGATCTCCATATTGTACTGGGACAAAAACTCTTTCCACCTCGTGACCCGCGCCGAGGACTCCTTTAACTTTCCTACCCATTGTAGGGGTCTGTGGTCGGTGTGAACACGGAATTTTCTGCCGAAGACATATGGGCGGAAATGGTCTATAGCCCAGACGATACCTAGGAGCTCTCTCTCTAGAGCACTATACCGCGCTTCCGTTTCTGTGAGCCGTCGACTAGCGTACGCCACCGGGCGCTCCCCACCGTCTCTCTCCTGCGACAACACTGCCCCCAGTGCGTATTCGCTGGCATCAGTGGTGATTGTGAAGGGATGTTGGAAATCGGGAAATGCTAATATCGGTTCCTCTTGTAAGCTAGACATACATTTCCGGATGTTCTGCTCCATGATTGGGGTAATTACCACCCTCGCTCCCTTTCGCAGTAAATTATTAATAGGCACCAGGTATGCCGCCATGTCCGGCACAAATCTTCTGTAATAATTAAGCGTCCCCAGAAGTCGACGGATCCCCTTTACATCTGTGGGCACCACCATCCTTCTAATGGCCTCGACCTTCGTAGAGTCTGGCTTAACCCCCTCCTGTGAGATAGTGTGGCCCAAAAAATTGATTTTTTTCTTCCCCAACAGAGACTTCTCCATGGACAATTTTAATCCGAATTCGCGGACTCTTTGAAATACACTTCTTAGGTGCTCAACGTGCTCTGCCTCCGTTCTGCTGAAAACTAACAGATCGTCCATGTAGACCTGGCATACCGCTTCGTCTATTCCCCTCAAAAATTCATCCATTAGGCGTTGAAAGGTAATCGGGGCGTTTTTCAGTCCAAATGGCATCCTGGTAAATTGATAATGCCCCCTCTCAAATGTAAAGGCCGTTTTGTCTTGGTCGTTCGCACTCATCTTGATCTGGTGATAGCCTGCCTTTAGATCTAGGGTACTAAATATTGTCGCCCCGTTCAATCTGTCTAATATGTCCTCAAATCGGGGAATAGGATACTTCTCATCCGTCGTGTTCTCGTTTAACTTCCGATAATCGATAACTACCCTGTATTTCTCCGTCTCGTCCCCAGGTCTATTTTTCTTCCTCACTGCCCATAGAGGACTGTTATATGGCGAAGTGCTATCAATTATAATCCCTTGCCGTTTGAGACTCTCTAGCTCCTCTCTAATATGCCTACGTAGTGCCTGCGGATATCGTCTCTCTTTCACGTATGTGACGCGTTCTTTCTTTAACTGGATCTCGTGGACCGTCTTCCCAGTCGCTCCTAGCGTGTCTCCCTCTACGTAAAAAATATCCTCAAACTCCCTCTGTAGGCCTTCCCTCCAGCCCTCTATTTTATTAACCGCCCCTATCCGCGCTCTTCCGTCCCATATAGTCCCTTGACATTTATATTCCACTTTGCCCAACTTAATGTTCCATTTTTCCCCGATATTCTCCACACGCGCACCTACCTTCCCCAACATGTCGCACCCAACTATCACCTGGTACTCCCGCGGCATGTTTCCTACGATATGTATCTTAAGATCTCCCCCTTTCTTCGCCCACCTATTTAGCCCTATGACTAACTCTCCCACTACCTCGCAAGGGCCTCCCAGGGTGATTAAACTACAATTACATACCTGAATCTGGAGTGCCCTCTCTCCACCATACAGCCTCTCCAGCGCTCCGCGGGACATGATGGTGTTGGTGCTTCCCGTGTCCACCAGACACATCTCTCCTCCTTTGACCCTAATTATTGGCAACGCACACATCCTCTCCCGAATTGCATTACATCTCAGGATGCGGTCGCCTCTCTGCCGACACGCTCCTCAGGCTTCATCACGTTGCTCCCATCTACGTGACTCGACCTTCTGCCCTGTCTGTCTCCTGTTTCTGCTGCGCCTCGCTTCTTCTCCTTCAGTTCCCGAAGTCCCTGATAACTCATCTTCTGATGATCCACTCTCCCCATGTGTCATGCTCCGTCTCTCTCTTACTTCTTGAGTGTTTACCTCCATTGGTTCTGGTCGTTGGTATTCTCTCCTCCGGAAGATATACGGGCAATGCCTCGCGATGTGTCCTTCCTCGCCACACTCAAAACATTTTGTTCGAGGACACTGTGCCACTAAATGTCCTGCCTTCCTACATCCGTGGCATTTTCTTTCTTCCCTGGGCGGGGCATACCTCGGTCTCGTTCCTCTAAATCTTCTTTCTCCTGTCGTTCCCTTGTCTCTGCCAATAACGGACGTTTCTGGTCTCCTCCAGGTTGGTTTCAGGGTCCGGGTTCTTTTGTATGCAACTCGGCTCCACTCATTGTCGACGTCTTGCACCCTCACTTCTTCCTCCTTGGCGCTAGTGTCGATCATTGATTGTGCACACTCCGAGAACGAGCGCTCATCAGAGAATCCTTCCTTTCTTCCTGTCTCCTTGGCCAGTTGCACTTTTAGAATTGTGGATAAGAATCCCATTCTACCCTCCACCTCTTCTACGCTAATCGACTCTCTCATCTTCTCCGTTATCTTATTGAAACGGACTACTAACCCCGCAGCATATTGCCCGTTACTTTGTCTTGGGGACTTTGTCTCCCTAAACATTTGGAATATGTCCTCCTCGGGAGTCCATCGTCCTCCTCCGTACGCCTTCTTCAATCTCATCTTAATTAATTCCCACGGGGTTTCTTCATCTGCCTGAATTTGATTCAGTATACTTCTCTTGACCCGACATATCAGGGCCGCCTTCAACGATTCCGCGTCTCTGGGATCTATTAAATTTTCTTCTGCTTTAGCTCCAATTAAAGCTGTGAGACGGTCTCCTCCTTTTAGGAAATGGTTCAGCTCACCCAGTTCCCCAGTGAATCTCTCCAGCTCCGCAACAGCCTTCCTCAGATCCTGGGTATTCATCGCTTTTACCCTCATCAGCGCGAGCGCCGTGGCATGAACTTCTGGCATAGTTCCCACTCTTCTAATATCTGCTCCCTCTACGAGATTCAAGACGGGCTGTCTCAAATTTCCTCCTTCAGTCATCTTCTCTCTTTCGCGTATAGAAGAAAAAAAAAACAAAAAAAAATTACGCTCGCACTCGATAACTCTCTTTCTCCACGGTTCCCGGGTTTCGGCACCAGTTAATGTTTATTGAATTACAAGCTAAGAAAGGTTGGTAATAAGAACACGTAGAACGTTATAACAAGACTGCTTTATTTAGACCAAGATACCTCTATCTATAGGTATTACCTGTAAACATATACAGATAACATATGTTTGGGGATTAAGGCTGGGCACTAGCGGCGCCTGGACTTAACTTATATATATATATATATATATATATATATATATATATATATCTGTGAATTACACACAACCTCTCTGATCGACAACAGCTACTAGAATAACTGTATGAATTAGCGAGTGAATGAAAATTGTAATTATGGTATGAATTACCAATGAAACATTTATCACAATTACTTATTGCCCAATAAGGCATATTTCAATAAAAAAGTTCATACTAGATTACAAATAAACAATGTTATAATGGATAAATAGAAATTTACCCTGTAATCGAAAATTGGAAAATACAAAAGATCCAGAGTATCAAATATCAAGTAGGCACATGAACTAAATTATCAATGCTAACTAATGATACAATAGCAATAAATAATAAATAAAAAAAATTTCAAAATAATTAAGCCCTGGAAATGCTTATAACTAGCACAATTGATATTACATTTTTTTTTCTATTTCTGAATAACTATGAATAATTTTGAGACGGTCATGTCCATCTGTTAGCATGTACATACACATACTATATTTATCATACGCACATTTGCATAATTAGTTTGAATAACTTTTATAATTAGAATTTAAACGGAAGAGCAGCTTCACACTAAAAATAAATCAGCTACACAAGTAGAATAAATAAATAATATGTTTCTATGACTACTGCAGGTCTAAATGTTCATAATATAATCATATAATGTTTTATGTACGTGGTGTATGTTTTTTTTACAATATCAGTAACGTCTATCGAAGATGATCATTGTCATTGTTTAAATCAGGGAGGTGTCATTTCTTAAATTTTTCGTTGTTGAACTGTTAAATATTATGTGAATGAAATCTTCCATGTTTGAGGCACATATTACACACAACTGTTCAGGGTTGTTAATATAGGGAATGTTCAGTGGGTGACCTTAATACGATATTTTGAATTGTTACATCGACTATTACGAGATGGTAAGGATTTGATCAAGAGTTAGGCAAATTTTATACATCCATCTGGTAAAAGTTTTCCATAAAAGAGTTCAGAACTGAAGAGATCAGTGTTAAAGTTTTTCAAAATGGTTAAGAATAAATGTTATTCTGGCGTATTTCACACCAAGTACTCAACTAATCTCAAAGAAAACGTAGGAAACCTGTTTTGAAAACTGAAAAATTTGAATTTTTCAGTCAACTATGAGACAAATGGTGGGAAACTGAGCATTTTCTATTTCGAAACTTCAACATTTTTTTTATTACCTGTTTTTATTGAAAAATATTTTATTGACTTTTTTATATAAAAAAAAAAATAAAATGGAAAATCATTCAGGAGGTTTTCAACTTGGAGCCATTTTCATTTTTGTGATACAATAGCTGCACAAGTATTCAAATAAGCTGTATTCACTGTTTTCATCCTTGATTTGAAGAATACTTAATAAATATTATTGAACATAAACAGCTTATAATAACTATAATCAGTAGGGCCATTCATTATATGTATATTTTATATACTCGTACACATATATGATTTTATTTCAACATTACATGTCATATATTGTAACCAATTATGCGCAATATTTCTTGCCATCGATTCCTCTAGGCCATCCATCAATCTCTTTGCTAGTTGCCTCTTTCAATCCTGGTCACTGGAGTGTGCTCAAGTAGTAGGCCACACCAAATCAGGTTATTTGTATTAATTACATCATGCTGGTCTTCTTTTCCCTGCAACATACGAAGTTTGATCAAAAAGTAGCGAGAATTTTTGTTTATCTTAAAACGTTTTTATTTATTCATCGATAGCAATTTCGTCTCCTGCAAAGCACTTCCCCTCAGATATAATGCATTTGTGCCAGCGCTTTCTCCAATCTTCGAAGCACTTTTAAAACTCACTTTTCAATATAGCTCTCACCTCCTTCAGCGATTCTTCTTTTATCTCATCAATGGTGTCAAAACGTCGTCCTTTCAAGGTTGTTTTCAACTTCGGGGACAAAAAGAAGTCGCAGGGAGCCCGGTGAATACGGTGACTGAGGTAACCCTAGTGTTGTTTTTGCTAAAAAATTACGAACAATCAGTGAGGTGGGAGTGAAGGCATTATCGTGATGCAATTTCCACGAATTGTTTAACTACAATCCCGGTTGTTTTAGTCGGATCGTTTCACGTAAAGGGCGCATTACTTCCAAGCACTATACATTATTGACCGTACCTTCTTCTGGCAGGAACCCATGATGCACTAAGCCATTGAAATCGAAAAAAACGAAATTATAAAAGTCTCGTTATTTTTTTATCAAACCTAGTATTTCTAACAAATGTTAATGGTACGCGTTACAATCAAAATATCACGTGTTCGCTGCATACACCGACGCTATACTTAACAAAAGTTTTAAATTACGTTGGATTTAGTACGTTGGGATTAATGTCCTAGATTTTCCTTCCCTGTTCTTACATTGTCTTGGGTTTCATTAGTTCAGCGTAAATATCTGCCTATATATTCAAAATAATGACTTCAAAAATCCCATGATAAAACAAAATGTCAATAAATTTAAACTCCTGCTGCTGTTGAACTGTTGAAGGAATATTCCCCTGGTAACTTTAGCATCACAAATGAGCCATGTTCTTCGTCAGACGGAAAATATAAAGAATGCGAAATTTCTTAATATGGCATTTTTAAATTACCCGTTTGAAATTCATAAGGTGCCTAATTAACGTTTTACTGGAGAGGTTCTGGCAGCTTAGCAGCAGCAAAGTTCCTCTCATAAAATGAAGGATAATGGAAATATCCTAACATCTCAAGCGCTCGTTAAGCTGCTTTTAATATTCTAAGGGGACTTAGCGATGGTAAGTAGGCAGGAAAGAAGCGTGTGTTACACTGAAGACTTATATATCATTAATGAGAACTTCATGCAATCACGTTTTCTAACAAACAAGGCGATTTGTCACTATTTCCCTCTAGTGGATTTGCTTGGATTGTTCTTGGAATTTCAAAGATTGATAGGGAAGCGTAATCATTTTGGCCATATTCAACAATCTAGTGACCATTTTTAATTATTTTTGAAAATCCTAAACATGATTCCACACATTATTGATTGCATAGTAGCAGTATCTCGTATTTTGTGAGAGTCAGAAATCTTAATTATAATAAAGTATATTTAGTAAGCAACTATCAAATCGTTGGGAAGAACGAATGAAGAGGCTCTACTTTTGTACGGGTATGAAGCCACCACGGTCTATCTGTCACCAACAGCTGGAAATTATATGGAACCGATCTGAAATTCAAAATACGTTTTTTGGGGAATTTCCTAGTTTCCCCGCCAATGTTTTGGTTTATATACGACCAAGGGAATTTAACATCATCATCCATGGCTATAACTCAATTTTCTGTTTCAGCAACTAACTCCCTCCAATTACTTACGTTAAGCAGGGTTCTGGAATCAATTGCATCATAGTTTTTGAATCTTAATTTAGGCCTACAAACTTGCCTGGTTACATAAACCTACTCTACAAAGAAGAGGTTTTCTCTCTTCATCCTCACAGCCTATAGTGGTATTCATCCTATAATTTAATAGTTATTCAAGTTAATTTAATTTAAGTTAGTTTAAGACAAACATCTATACCCTTGTAGATCGCTCCTATCTCAGCATTTTCCCTCCACCTAGTGACATGTTCGTCCATTCCTCACTCAAGCCTAAAAAGAATGGACGCCTTACACAGCTTCACTCCACTAGTTGGTCCAGCGTCATCATTATTTTGTTCCCTCACTATTCCGTTCTCATCCAGTCTTATTAGGGAGTTCCACAAATATATTCTTATCATATTGAGTAAGATACCCAATTTAAGATTTCGTTGCCCTGGTTAATGATTTGTAATTTTAGATTATTAATTTTTTATTTACTTAGATTATTTACGCAATACATGTACATGTAGTGTGTGTGGGGGGAGAGGGGGGTGGCTCAGGCTGTACCAATTATCAGATACGGAAATGCACGAACCTCAAATGCGTCCTCTAGCGGAAAGTGCCCTAATCTCCAACCACATCCCTTTCAGCAGGTTCTAAAAGTAGTCTTGCCTGGATTTTTTTTTACATCGAAGGAGGCTTCTAAGTTCCCTCTCCCGTGACCTCTTTTTCTCTGGTGCGTTTTTCGGCTTTCTAGACCCAGTCGTAACTTTATTCTGAGACATTGTCCTCAAAGAGTAACAAAAAGGAACATTTATGAGACAGTTGCACATATTTACTCTTTGGTACAGTTGGTACACATTCACACTTTAGGTAGGTTTCTTCTGTATCGGAACTTCTTATGTTTGTTAGAGTCGGTACCATTCCCGTCAAGCCATAGGTTACTATATTTCCTGATTTTAGTTCCAACAACCTAATTTCCTGTTGTGGTGATTGCCTATTTAAACATTATCCTTCTTCTTTTATCAACAGTTTTAGTTCAAGTCAAAAAACCGGGCTGTTTATTCCCCATTTAAGAAGTGTTCGAGAAATCTATTTATATATGCGTTGCATAAAGATAATTTATATCTTATTTTTAGTTGATATCATGGCTTTTCATTGAGGATGTTCTACAATAAATGGCTGAAAAAAATTTGCAATCGATCTGAAATTTAAAAATATATTTAGTAAATTCCCAGGTGACGACTCATATGTTTAGGTTAATGCAGGATTACAGCAATTATTTGAACGAAATGCCACCTAAAAATAAATTAGCCCCATACCTAGTAACTGACCCAAGTGCATAGTTTTTGTTACAGACCAGAAGCTATTTAAGATTATAAGTAAATAATCTTATTGTTTCTTCGTTTTTCGCCATCTTAGTCCCCCCTATGACCCTAACGCGAAAAGAAATTCACAGATATTCGAAAAGAAGGATTTTTGGGAACCAACAGTAGAAAAAAACCTAGTCAATATAATTCTATCCGATTATTACTGTTTTTGTCACTATTTGTATTTTTTTTGACAGATAAATAAAATGAATTTTTTTTGCAAAGACGTTGGGTTGTTCATTCACCATTTAAGAATTATTAGAGAAATTACACTAGCTTTACTTCTTTTATTTTTGTGTTACAAAAATATAATTTGTACCCCATAAATTTGGTTAGTAAATATTAAATAACGAATACAAAAACTTTTCTGTCAACTGACTAAATTTACTTTGGTGAAAAGCTTACTCATTTTGTATTATCCAAACATGATTTTAAACATTTCAGACCCTCCAATCAGACAAATTGGCCTGGGGTGCCACCTCCCCCCTACCTGGCCCTGCGCCCTGGTCGGCTTCAGGGGTGCCTGGAGTTCTCGGTGCCGTGTTCCCTGGAATCCATAAGATATAGAGTAGCCAATTTCTCTGTCTATAATATTTTCCAAGCGCTTTAAAGTAATAATTAAAAAAACGCTGGCGTAAAACCAAAACCAAGAAAATGATTGCAACCCTTAGCACTAACAAAAAAAAACATAGTATATGACTGTACTATTGACCTGTCATACACATCCCGGCGCCTTCGTCTATTCGTTGTCACTGATAACATAAATATTAAATTAATTGAACCAAAACTGCTGAGATTGCATTGTGCCTATATTAAGTGGGAGCGTCGGAGCTGTCATAACTTAAACTGATCACGCAAAGGCAACATCTGTCGACGGAATGGCCATCAATCATCAATGAATCGCTCAAGGAATACGAGATGTTCTAATCGATCTTATAAAGCTGCTCCATTATCAACTACGTCAAAAGTATCTGGTCTAGTTTAGGAATAAATATGATCTGATGATATACTTTTAAAGTGGCTTAGAATTTTTAATAAGACTCTTCTGCTGGGTAAAATTCTTCTCACATTCGATAGCTTGTATGTATTTATTTATTTATGTTTTTTAGGTATGTAGGTATTAACTTGTTTATATTTTAATATCCAATTATGAATTAATGTTTACGTCCGTTTGTGTAGATAGTAAATTTTAGCGGCGACTCATGAATAAACCCAATTAATGTTAAATGAATCGTAAGGGAAACAGTCCCGGGATAAGGAATAAATTATTATTATTATACATCAAAGGCAGAATGAATGATATCTTATGTTTTCATTTGTTTGTGTGTCTGTTTGCCCGTCTTTTCAATCGTTAGTCCTCTTTTGACCTACATAAACATAAAACTAATATATAAAATAAAATGTCGAAATCTCATTTGATTACCTGACGACAACATGAAACATATTTCCAATTACTTAAAATATATTAAAGGGTTACTAATTCATTAACCTGTGGTGAAAAATAAATATTTTCCTGAAATTATATATCATTAAAGCCGTTTTCGCATTTTTGACTCACTCCATGTTTTACTACAAGATATTTTGCATGTTGATTTTATTTACTGCACTGGTGGTGCTATAACGTAGAAATTAAGAACATATTCTTATCATATTGATTAAGATACGAAATTCAAGATTGCGTAGCCCTGGTTAATGATTTGTAATTTTAGATTTTTACTTTTTAGATGTATTTACACAGAACATGTAGTGTGTGTGGGGGGGGGGCTCCCTCAGACTATACCAATTATCAGATACGGAAATGCAAGAACCTCAAATGCGTCCTCTAGTGGCAAGCACCCTGATAAACTGTATGACGGAAGGGCCAACCAAGTTATTCTGTAGTGATGAATGGTACAGTGCAGGGCAATGGTTGAGGGAGCACGCTTCCTTGCTCGCTTACTCTACTGGTGTACAATTTATTAAGCAGTCAACCTAATTATCTAAACACTGTGTTTTCTATTATGGATCCAGGTTCGGCTATCTCTCATACAGCATAAACAAACTTATTTATACATTCTAATTTAGAGCAAGTCTATATTCGTTTTCTTTATGCCAATTGCTGAAGAGCATGAATTATGTTTCAACTTCTTATCTTCAGCGTGTGTTATGTTATTCCATTGTTTGCCTGATATTTGTTCTTCTTATAGCATAGCCTTTCCGATTACTAATATTATGCTTCCATCGTTTTCAATACTACTACATTAAACAGTAATCCACATCACAATTGGAAAAATTGCACAAAACATCAGTATACGCATAATTAACAACTAGCCTTGATACACCAAAATAACCATCATGTTAACAGGCCTTTAATTACCCACAATCCAGTAGTATGTACATACCCAGTCTTACCTTCTTGGCCACATTTGCAGATGACCCTGCAGTCCTGTCAACCCATTCAGACCCTGATACAGCATCCCAAAACCTTCAAAAACACTTTGATGAGATCGAATATTGGTGCGACCAAAGGCGAATCAAAGTCAATGAAGCAAAATTTTCCCACATAACCCTCTGCCGCAAGTCCTGTCTGCCAGTCTTTTTAAATTCGATTCCTCTCCCTGTGTCTGAGACAGTACGGTATTTAGGCTTCTATCTCGACAAAAGACTGACATGGAACCCACACACGAGACTAAAAAGACAATAACTAAACAGACGCTTTGGACAAATGTACAGACTACTTCGAAGGACATCCCATCTCTCAATAGAAAATAAACTACTTATTTACAAAGTTATGTTTAAGCCAATCTGGACATACGGAATAGAGCTATGGGGGACAGCAAAAAAGTCGAACATCAAGCGTATCCAATCCTTTCAATCAAAAGTCCTGAGAACAATAGTAAATGCCCCTTATTATTTCAGCAACAAAACCCTTCGTAATGATTAGAATATACCCTACATTCTGGAACTCATCCCTTCCAAGTTCATAAAAGTCCATATTAACCTATCCAACCACCCTAATTTCCTAGCACAGTCATTGCACTGCACCACTCATCCCTATAATCCTCCTTGGAGACTGAAACGGCAGTGGCCTCGTGACCTGCTATAAATAAGTGACAGTGGGTGTCCTGGCAATGGCCAGTTTCTCTAATCATGCCCTGAGCGTCTGTGGCTCTCGCACTCTTAGTCAGCCTCCATTGGCTCTTATCCAGTGACACGGCTGACGTAGAAGCGTGAGGGACTTCTCAAGACTCCGCTTCCTCCTTTGCACACGAGGGAGGTGACAACCATGTGGACTTGGGGGGCCTCTTGGCTGTTTGTATATATAGTATGGATTAAAATTGTAAATTGGTATGAATGAGATCATTTATTACAATTACTTATAGTCCAATCAGGCAGATTGTAATTTTATCATTTAAAAAAAAAAAAAAAAAAATTATAAGCATAACAGCAAAATGAACAGTTTTATAATTAAATTTCTAACTACACTATTAATTTATTTACTTATCTCGTAATTATTATTTTTATTTTTGTAGGTATTTGTTATGTTTTTCCTTCTGTTAAATCCATAACTTACCAGCTCAAAATCCACGCATGTTACGATCTCAATGACCAAAGCATGGATAATTTGCTTGTTGCTCTGTCCGAAATTATAAATTATATAAATAGTATAATAAAAAAAATGTAGGTTTTTATGGATATAACTTTTATAGCAAGACTTAGTTGAATCATTTCCATGTAATATGACTTCATAACATAAATTTATATAAGAAACGGTTTATATATCTTTTTATGTTTAATGATAAATAAATGTGTATATATTATAATAAATAATTAACTATTCATTGTTATACGCTCTAATCGTTGGATGATGGTTCCAGTGCGATAATTACCGCTGCAAGCAGTAATGGTGACAGCCCCCACAGCCGTATATTGCCAGCCACTTGTCAACCATTCCGATGAAAATTACAATGTAGTATTTGTATTTCAATTAAGTCTATGTTTAGTGTTCCTCTATAATGAACATATCGCGGCAGCACGGACGGTTCTGAGGGATCAATACTCGCTTCCGATCGTGAAATATTGTCTGGTCCCACCTGATGAAAAGCTCAATTTTCTTCTGAGCCTTCCCAGCGGGGAGGGGGGAGAGGGAACAACTCTATCATGCTGGACGGGATATTGTGAAGTATTTCCGTGAAAAATGTTTTTAAAAAAAAATACGAAATTGAATTAAAACATATTCATTTATTTATTTGACTCGAAGGTAGGGCTTTACTTTCTAACAGATACGTGGGTATGTATTCGTGGCTATCGTGGGTATAGATGATTGGTACAAGAAACAAATACGCTAACCTTAATTTACAATTTTAAAAATACCAATGTCCGTTTATCTTCATATGCTTTTCTTTAATGGACAAGCGCTTTCAAAAGCCCACGTCTGTCATCTTCAGGTTATGGCAATTATGCACCAAGGAAAAACATTAAAAAAGTCATAATTTAAAACAATATAAAACCAGTTAAAAGATTTAGATTTAATTGTAGCAGGCAGATAGTCGGATTCGTCCTTCGCTCAATTACACAATCATTTACTCAAATTTCATATGATTGAGAGCACCGTACTAATTTAATGGGCATATCATCAAGAGCCTAGTCACTTAATTGAGTTTCGTAAGGGCATTAGGCATGAAAAAATACATGATTATTTATTTATACAGAGACATAATTATTTGTTCAAGCAGCTAGGACTGTCGTTGCATTTCAAAGAATATTATATGATTTTCTTATAACATACTTACAAGTGCTTATGAATTTTTTATCAGACATACAATTGCATTTATCAGAGCCCTGATGGCCAAACAAAGAAAAAAGAAGTTGAATTAACAAACACATAAACAATAAACTGACAAAAGCATAAAATAAAAGGATTACTGCCGTGTTTTTATCTTGTTTGACCATCTGCCTAATGGTAGCCGAAGTTAAACAAACGGCTAGACATTCAATTAAGTGTCTAGACATATAGTCAAATCATTGCGTTTTTATTTTTGCCATCTGACGAGTCATTTGAGCAAATTACGGATTTGACTATCTGTCTGTGGCAGATATATGACATAAAATTTGAACAATATAATTTGCTTAGTAACTTATAAATATTATTATATACACCAGTGTTATAGAATATCAAAACAACAACCACCACTACACAGTGGTCAGTCCACAACTACAACCTATGGAGACTTGGCTAAAATGGTGACAAATAAAATGAGGGTAAATCCCAACTCCAAAACATAGCCTGAAAATAGTGGTTTTAATATTGGCATTTTATTACAGGCTGTTTTGGCGTTCTACATATCCAGGCTCATCCAGGAAGTACATTGTTTTTTTACACAGCAACAATATTTATTGTGCTAAAATTAGAATCTATCTTATTGGACAATAAGTAATTGTGATTAATGTTCTCATAATTTATAAAGTATTTACAAACAGCCCAGAGAGCTCCCAAATCCGGTTGTTTGTCACTTCCCTGGCATGCGAAAGAGGAAGTGGACGGAGTCTTGTGAATTCCCTCTCGCCCCTCCATCTGCCGTGTCGCCAAGGCTCAATCAGTGAAGGCTGACCAAGAGCGCGAGAGCCACAGGCGCTCAGGACATGATGGGATAAACTGCCCATTGCCATTGGCCATTGTACTCCTACTGTCAACCCTTTTATGTGAAACTTTCCCTTCAAAGTTCACTAATTTCATCCATGCCATCTCTTCAAATCTAAAACCTCATTGGACCTGCAATGATTATTTAGCTTTAGTTGTGTTTTTTATGTGCCGTTCATGTGCTATTCTATGTTAACAGTACAAAATTATATTGGAAACGATAAAAATAATCTCAACTTTACTTTCATTACTTCACATAATCTAGTCATAGTGTTAGATTTGATGCTAAGAAAAATAGAAACTCCATGAAAAATAAGGTTAGCCCCCCTTCGTTCTTATTTTCTAATTAATCTATAAATACCCTGTATAAATTATCCCTTATATACACAGTACGGTTTCAAATCAAAGATCTTGAGATCCTGTTACGTCTTTGGCACATACGTTGGAGTTTAATTGACTACAGTTACAAAAAGCCATAACAAAATTAATATTTTTCTGTCATATAATGTTTGATATCAAATGATCCTTGTATTATGTCACGGTACGCCTTCATATACTCTTGGTAAATCAGACGAAGTAGCTGAAGCTGAGAGAAAAGGGCAGATAGGAGATGAACTGTGTCCCTCGACCCTTGAGTGTCTAGACCCTGGCTCAACAAGTCTATTTAATATTGAGTCCTGCCAGGTAGAATTGAAATATTCAGTCGATGGCAATCCCGCCCTGTCTGCAATTTACCGCTTCGGTACTCCCCCCCCCCACACCACCCCCTGTTTCCTGCAATTAGAGATTAATTTAATACTGCCATCTGTATAATTTATTTTTTTCCAATTCGTTCTCTGTACAATTATTTCGAATTCTTTATGACGTAGGAACAGTTCTAGTGCTGCTGATTACCATGACCTCAATAATTTTTTTTTTATAAAATGGCATAATTTAATTTGATAGGAATAACATCACGGTACAGAACATTATTAGCTTTTTTTATAAACGTTCCTAATAAAGGATAGGCAATATAAAATATAACAATAACACCTATGACAATAAAGAGCAAGATATAACTTCTACAAATCATACACAATAAATTGTATGGCACAGAATAAATTAAATATGAAATGAAAGGAGCAGGGAAACATAAACTCCTTTTTTATCGATTTAGTGATTTTGGCGCAATATTGTATCATTAAGACATGCGATCGAATAGTGTGTACTGTTTAAGAGAAAAACAATCAAAATGCCTAGTTATTAATATATAAAAAAACAACAATATAATTGCCCGGAGTTTAAAGAACTGCCTAACTCCTTAGCCGTTGTAAATAAACCAACCCCCTCTCCTTTATTTTATATACTCTATAGGAATTTGTTTGTTTTTTTACCACAGATTAATGTTTGAACAATAGGTGAATCTTATTTCCGTTTGGCGGAGTTATCCCCTCACCCCTTCATATATAAACTATTAAAATCACTTTGGACCATATGTAATATGCAATTTCTAATGTTAGCTATCAAAACACTTTTTTCGATCAACGTCTTTAATGTGTCCTTTTTTATTAAAAAATTTTAACTTTGCCTCTTTAATAGCTTCTGAGCTTATCTCATGGATAAATCTTAAAAGTTAACGACATGACTTCAATTTTTTTATGTTTAATTTTGTTTTCAATGCATCCTTTATCCCGTCATTGTATTCCTACCAAAAGGTATTCATCGTATTTTCGTGAAAAGCGTCATTAAATATAGATAAAGAGATAAAGGACCAAAGTTAATGCAGCAAAATGCTCCCATATTACCTTCACCCTTTGTCGATACTACGATACTTAGTACACCAGTACTGCCGATTGGTAAAGCGGCGATTGGCATCCTTCCGTTCCGATTCTTTCAATTCCTACCTCTCCTCTCTGCCCACCAGGGATAGCTCCTTGTGGAATGTAACCAAAAAAATCCTAAAGTATCAACCTGTTTCACACCCACTCCGTCGTGATGATGGGTCCTGGGTGGCTTCGGATGGAGGGAGATTGGTCGGAGGAATTTGCTCTGCATCTTACCCATACTTTCACACCTTACCTTTCTCATCAAAGCCATACTCACAGCACAACTGTGGAAGATTTCCTCACTTCACCTATTCCTCTCTCTCTTCCACCAAAAGCCGTTAACCCCTCTGAGGTTAAATACCTTCTGAAAAACTTACCTTACCGAAAATCCCCTGGATATGATCTCGTTACTCCTCAAATTCTGAAACAACTTCCTCCTAAAGCCATAATCTTCCTATCCTACATATATAATTGCCTAATCCGAACGACGCACTTTCCTCTCCTCTCGAAACATTCCATTATTGTCCTATTCGCCAAACCCGGTAAACCACCCAATGACGCCTCATCTTATCGTCCAATTAGCCTACTCCCTATCCTCTCAAAAATATTTGAGAAACTCCTACTAAAACGTCTACTTCCCATTGTTGAATCCAAAAACTTTTTTCCCACACACCAGTTTGGTTTCCGCTAACGACATTCCACTGCTCAACAAAGCCTTCGCGTTGTTGATCACATCTCCTCAGCTCTTGAAACCAAAGAGTATTGCACTGCTGCCTTTCTTGACATAGCTCAAGCTTTTGACAGGGTTTGGCACGCAGGTTTGCTCTACAAGCTCAAAAGATATTTACCACAGACCCTTTTCCTAATCCTACAGTCCTACCTTTCAAACCGCTTCTTCCAAGTCCGCTGTGGTTTAGAATACTCTAACTACTATCCCATAAGAGCAGGAGTTCCACAGGGCAGTGCCCTGGGCCCCATCCTCTATAACCTATACACCGCTGATGTCCCCTCTACTCCCCAGTACCTTCTTGGCCACATTCGCAGATGACACTGCAGTCTTGTCATCACACCCAGACCCCGACATAGCATCCCATAACCTTCAAAAACACCTTGACGAGAACGAGTATTGGTGCAATCAATGGCGGATCAAAGTTAATGAAGCAAAATGCTCCCACATTATCTTCACCCTTTGTCGCAAGACTTGTCCACTAGTTTATTTTAATTCTATTCCTCTCCCTGTAACCGAGACAGTACGGTACTTAGGCTTCCATCTCGACAAACGGCTGACCTGGAACCCACATACGAGACTAAAAAGACAAGAACTAAACAGACGCTTTGGACAACTGTACAGACTACTTCAAAGGACATCCCATCTCTCAATAGAAAATAAACTACTAATCTACAAAGTTATACTTAAACCAATCTGGACATACGGAATAGAGCTATGGGAGACAGCAAAAAAGTCGAACATCAAGCGTATCCAATCCTTTCAATCAAAAGTCCTAAGAACAATAGTAAATGCCCCTTATTATGTCAGCAACAAAACCCTACATAACGATCTTAATATACCCTACATTCTAGAACTCATCCCTTCCAAGTTTATGAAATTCCACAGTAGCCTTTCCAACCACCCTAATCCTGTAGCACAGTCATTGCACTGCGCCACTCATCCCTATAATCCTCCTCGGAGACTGAAATGGCAGTGGCCTCATGACCTGCTATAAACGCGGGACAGCGGGGGTCCTGGCAATGGCTAGTTACTACAATCATGTCCTGAGCGTCTGTGGCTCTCGCGCTCTTGGTCAGCCTCCACTGGCTAGTATCCGGTGACGCGGCGTGGGGGACTTCCCAAGACTCCGCTTTCTCTTCGCATGTGGATTTGGGAGGTCTCTGGGCTATCTGTAAATATTGTATGAATGAGTGAGTGAATGATGAATTGTAAATATGGTATGAATGAGAGCGTTTATCGCAATTACTGATTGCCTTATAAAAGGCAGATTGTAATTATAGCCCAATAAAGAGTATAAAAAGTAATGCTTATATAATGCATATATGGTTTATAAGCTTTTTAAATGCAGATGTAAAACATTAAAAGCCCGTTGCAACCAGGCGTTATAGTGAGTAGAATGAAATGTTAATAGTTTCTCTATGTTATTACTAACATTATGTGGTGCCACGTTTTATGTGCCATAAACTCTAATCGGTTTCCGTCCAAAGGAGTTTCCTCCACACGGAGACAGAGCTATTAAATGGAATATGCTTCTTGAACTTTTCCACCGAGTTGGATTAAGAATTAGATCTCGTGGTTTTTTTCGGGGATATAGTTTCGTGCGAACAAGAGTCCAGCCTGTCATCAAACTAGAGTACACAGGCGGTCTGAAAAGTTTCCGACCTCAACATGAAGATGATAATAAAATAAATAAAAGCTTTGATAGGTCGGAAACTTTTCAGACCACCCGTACAGTTGTCCTATTCTAACTAGCCTGAAACCAAAACTCAAACTGTCAGACAAAAGTTCCAACGTGCTGAAAATCTAGTTTAAAAACTTTTGTGGCATCAGAAAAATCAGAGACATGCCCAGTTTTCACCCCTCTTTTCACGGTCACCATTCAAAGGAAGGTTATAAATATCGTTAGAATTAATTTAAGTTACATAAATCCTCACTAATTCGAGTATATATTATTAGTGGTAAAATGAGTAGACGTTAACTTTTATTTTGTCTATTAATAACTGAGTATTCACTTTAAAATTATTAATCGTTGAAAATCATTATTAGTAGAGGTTAATGTTAATGTTTTTAATTTATAAATGAAGTTTTTCTCAGTTAAAAATTATTAATGATTAAAAACTTCTAAATACTAACTTCTGTACAAAGAAAATATTAATTCGACTGGATTTTACATTTCGAAACCTACATATTAGATAGCTTTTACATATTACGTTAGAGAATAAACCAAATTCTTCTTAAGTAAAATCAACATATAATTCGCGTTTTTGCAGTCCATTAAGCCGGGTCATAAAGAAGTAAGTTGTTTTGTAGTGTAACCTTCTAAAAAAGGAGTGCCTAAAAAAAAGCTTTTATATGTGACATAAAAGAACAAATTAAACCTTTTTATAGAAAGACGGATGAAAGAGATTAATAAAAAAAAAGTTTTTCATTTGGGATGATTTCGTTTTCTCTTATCCAGTCAGAGATTGGAAAAAAAGGTGCAACATGTTTTAAATCCGTGATCATGTAAATCTCGCCTAATATTAACTTGTTTTCCACCGTTTAAGCCTTCCATTTATTTTATATTTCATGGAAAGAGACTTTGAATGTCAAACTATGATACATTGAGTGTGTGTGAATGCCATTTGTAAAATTTTGATTGAGAATCGACTTGCTTAATTTTTCGTTGAAATTATTAATGTTTAACTTTTTCAAATGAAAAATAATTAAGTCAGGTACCATTGGGGTTGTAAGTGAACTGAAATATCAGATAATTTTCCTTAATTATGTCGCCTAATTATTTGTTTATGGCATATTTATAAGTTTTATCATTATTTATGATACATAACTTGGACAAAAAAATTTTATTTCTCTGAAAAGTACAGAAGAAATTAAATATGATAATAATGCCTAATTAAACGTGGTGTATATTAATATTTTAGATGGTTTTTACCTGTGCAGTTTTAAATCATCACGGAAATATTTGTTGGAGGTTAATAATCAAAATTTAATTCTTTTTACATATATATAAATAAAGAATAAATAAATTTAAATATAATATTATTGCATACATTAGTATAACATATAGTAAATATTGTTACTGTTATATATATAGTCTCATTTGAGAGTACTTCAACAACAATTTATTTAAGAAATAAATTAATATTCATTATTTAATAGGTGCGCCATTTGAAAATGTTCGTACATTTAAAATTTTACCCGCGGTTACATACAATACACAATGTATTACATGCATCATCTAGATCCTTAACTTTTATTTTTAATTCGTGTCATGTTATCTACTATTAATTAAATAATAATATACTGTTGCAAATTAAAAATATAAATATCCCGTTTTTTAGACAATATTTGATTTAAATGGTAAAACTACTCTAAGCTACTTAGAGAATACTTTAAAAAAGTGATAGTTAAGAGGAGAGCCTAAAAAAACCCGTTTATATGTGAGATAAAAAAACAAATTAAACCTTTTTATAGAAAGGTGGATGAAAGAGATTAGTAAAAAAAAAGTTTTTCATTTGGGATGATTTTGTTTTCTCTAATAGAAATAAAAGCGGGCCCTCGCTCATTCGTGTTTCGAGTGTCAACGCATTGAGCAAAGCGGCCACTAATTCAATACCTCCCCCCTCTAAAAAAAAATATGAGTTTATTTATGGAACAATAATAATTAAATATATTTTTGCAGTAATTGATACGAATAATTACTTCCATCAGGCTTTTTGATTTGTAGCTTCAAAATTGGAATATAATCATTCATTCAGGTGCATAAATATGACTATGCATTCTTTATATTAAAAAAAAATACTATTGATGTGATCTCTATGTTTTGTTTTATAAAATCGAAATTTTCTCTGAATTCAAAATTATAATACTTTTTTAACGGGGGCTCGTGACCGAATTGATTTTAATATTCTAACTATGCCTTGGTAAGCAATTGGATGGATTATCTTTGTGTTTTTGATGGCCGATATCATGAGCTCTAACGGGTAAGATGGAACCCGCCAGCTATTATTATGTTAATATGTTCAATTATGTATGAATGTTTTTCGACGATTTTACGATTTCGCTTAATTATATTTCTTTAATGTTGAAATATGTTAAATAACAAAGCAACACTAGCTAATATCAAAATAGTAATATAGGTAAGAAAGAAGATAGCAATATTATATATATATTATTTTTTTTTTTTCAACAACAATCTTTATTGTGCAATAATTACAATCTGCCTTTTATAATGCAATAATAATACAGATAAAAGGTCTCATTCATACCATATTTACAGTCATCATTCACTCGCTCATTCATACAATAGGACATGATTGGAGTAACTGGCCATTGCCAGGACTCCCACTGTCACGCGATTATCCGCCCCATCCTCTATAACCTACACACCGCTGATGTCCCCTCTACTCCCAATACCTTCTTAGCCACATTTGCAGATGACACTGCAGTCTTGTCATCCCACCCAGACCCCGACATAGCATCCCATAACCTTCAAAAACACCTTGACGAGATCGAGTATTGGTGCAATCAATGGCGGATCAAAGTTAATGAAGCAAAATGCTCCCACATTATCTTCACCCTTTGTCGCAAGACTTGTCCACTAGTTTATTTTAATTCTATTCCTCTCCCTGTTACCGAGACAGTACGGTACTTAGGCTTCCATCTCGACAAACGGCTGACCTGGAACCCACATACGAGACTAAAAAGACAAGAACTAAACAGACGCTTTGGACAACTGTACAGACTACTTCAAAGGACATCCCATCTCTCAATAGAAAATAAACTACTAATCTACAAAGTTATACTTAAACCAATCTGGACATACGGAATAGAGCTATGGGGGACAGCAAAAAAGTCGAACATCAAGCGTATCCAATCCTTTCAATCCAAAGTCCTGAGAACAATAGTAAATGCCCCTTATTATGTCAGCAACAAAACCCCTCATAACGACCTTAATATACCCTACATTCTAGAACTCATCCCTTCCAAGTTTACGAAATTCCACAGTAGCCTTTCCAACCACCCTAATCCTGTAGCACAGTCTTTGCACTGCGCCACTCATCCCTATAATCCTCCTCGGAGACTGAAACGGCAGTGGCCTCGTGACCTGCAATATTATATAAAAAAAATATATTGTATCTTCTGAGTTTGGTAACATTTCATTACTGTGCAAGTTCGGTTTGTCGTGTCGTGTCAAGTGCTTTTAACACCTCACATTGCCACTCTCAAGCGCTATACATCACAGAACATAGATTTTCAAAAATGAACGTATGTGGTAATGACACTAGCTATTACAGTGAAATATTAATTACGAAGGGTGGCTATATAGGGTGGTAGGGTCACCTATTTTAATGAAACTTTTTGGGGACACAAGGAAGAAAAATATAAGTTTAAAAACTCTAATTTGTATCATCGTTTCTCTTTTCGTTCTGCGTATAAAATAAAGTAGCAATAATAGCATTCGATCTGAGGTTTTGCGTAGAATATTGAGAAAAAAAAAATTGCCGGGTTATATTAAATGAGCATAGCTTGCTGAAAAGTTAAACAAAACAAAACAGGGATTCTTCAAGTTATGTGATTAGAGTATTTACACCGTCAACATTTAGAAGGAAACTATTTTGCTCCCAACGAATAAAAAAAATTTTTTGTTTGTGACAAAAATTCATATTTATAGCTTTTAGCGGTGCAAATGAATTCGGACAATTTCTTAGAAGTTTTCATTTACTTACTATTCAAGAAGCGCCTTCATTTTCAATAAGTTACGCTAATTTAATACAATCCGTCATATTTTTTCCTTATTCCTCGTAAAAAGAAAGTCAAGGAAATCATGATTGAAACCTTGCATTATACTCAGAAAGATGATATAAGCTATAAACAAAAAATGGGGTTTCTAAAATCATTTTTTTTCCTCATCTCCTAGCCAAATATTTTTTGGCTTGGTATCATTCAAAAGCGCTTCAATGAAATCGATGGCCCTACGAACGTCTATAAATTATCGCACTTGACATAAGTTTAAGCCAATAACTTTTTTAATAACAAATTAATAGCGTAAAATTCAAGTAATAAAAAAAATTAGATCAATATAATTTAATCAATAGTCAATTTACAAAAGCTCATAAATAAAAAATGAATAATTGCTATAAAGAGACAACGTTTACGCCAGAATATTGCTTATAAGAGTGGACCTATTACTGGCTTTGTACCTCTTTTGGTCGGTCAAAGCGGCGGGGGGCGGGTCAAGTAATGGAGTCCACTTCAAGTCCCCTTGCTTGTTGATCGAATTTTAGCTGGCAGCATTCAATTTGACCTATATATTTTCTGCATGATATGTTAGAAAATTTACCCTATTTAGAAATTTTACAGTACTTACGACTTATTTAGACGTAACAAAAACTGACAATCAGACCTAATAAATTTCATATGATGTATGATCTTAGGTTATAGGTCTTACATACGTACGAAACATCGCACATTTCACACGTTAATCTATAAAAGTCCAAACGATTCACCAGCGTCATAATCTCTCGGGGGGAGATAATATATTATGCGTAGCTTTTGAAAAACGACACTTAAATGCAATGATAAAAGATAAACTTAACTCCTTTAGGCTTTAGGGGCCTTGTCCCATAAAAATAACAAATAATTATGACTAGCAGACAAAACAAATATATATATATATATAACATTACACTGATGACATTAGCTTAAATAAAGGGGATATGTATATATTAAAAGCAGATAACATGGGGATTACAATGACACGTAATAAAATAGTGAAAATATACAAATTATTACAAGGGAAACAAGCGTGAAGAGTTTCTGGCATTCATTAAAATAGTAAATGAATACAAATAATTAAAAATTATAATAATGGATAATTACGAACTGGTAGATTAGTGGGAGATAAGGAATCTGGGCTTCAACACCAGATTTAAATATTTGAAGAGTTGATTGATGAATGTTGATGGGAATAGAGTTCCAAAGGTATGTGGCATGGATGAAAGAACAAAGGAAACAGATTTGTAAGAAGGGGGATTGCGTGGTTTGGATGAGATCGTGAAGGTAAGGGTTTTTAGTCGTGATAGTACTGAAGGTAAGGAATCCATAATATTGGTGACGGGAAGATGAGGTACTGCCATCCCAGCTCGGAGTGGTGCTGCGAAATAGGGGAGACTCCGGGGATCCCGAATATAATCGGAATAATCCGTCTTCTTAAAAATTTGGAGCATTTTTTTTTAAATCTGACACACATAAGGTGAAGTTGGCCAGCCTGGGTATTCTCTAATCCTCTTTTGAAGTCTCCTTTCTTCTGCCAGTCTTAGTGATCGCTTCTCCGTATTATATGGACCATATCTTTGTTGTAATTACTTCATATCAATGGTACCTTGTTAAATCGGTTCATAAGATAACTGAAGACTGCATTTTTACAATTGGGGAGGTGAAAGGAACTATTGTAGTTCGTGTGGACGATAAAGACTGGAGTCAGTGATCTCTCACGTCAGAGATCGAGCAGTTATCCCCTTCCTTTTTGTTCCTGTTGACGGTGTCCGAAAATCGATTTACATGTTTAGCCGTTACTTTTACTACAAGCACTCCCAAATATATTCCTATACCCTAAGATGCATTAGCTGCGTATGTCAAGATTCAACAAGAATAGATCCGATCAATGCCTAGAGCGTTCGGAAAAAGGTTATTGTTATAAGAATCCAGTTCCCTTCTCTGTGCCAATTTCCCTGCTCCATCTCCTAACTATTAACTATTCATTCTATCACTGCTTGCTCCACCTTCAAAAACTTGCGTTACACTCCTCGAAACCCCACATTTTCACAATTATGTTAAACAATATTCTTAAACTATTCTATTGGTTCGCTGTCTCCTTATCTAGCCTTCAAATAAATTCCAGATATCCTTCCTCATTCCCTCCTCACTATGGCTGTCTGGTTGGTATTCGGGAGGACAGGTTAAAGCTTGTCATCAATTGCTTCGTAAGATTTGACTTCGTGGTCCCTTCCCATGTCTCCCATATCTACGTCAAATAAGTAACGTTAACCCCACAAAAAATATTTTCTCCTGGGTTTATAAATTGTCAATACTATTCACTCCTAGGCCCGCTCATCCTATATTTGAAATATTATTGATTTCAAATTTTCGTTTTACTTCAAGCACCTAATTTCACCTTTTATGCATTTCATAGTTTTAGTTAGTTTGTACTAGAGCGTTTGAGTCTATATGAGGCTTTTATAAAAACAAAACATTTTAAACACAGAAAATTTATCTTATTTTTGTCTTTTAATAAGGCATTTATTAAAACATTAATTCGTGAGAACAGGTGAGATAGCAATGAAGATCATTAAATTTTTCCAAATTTCTTTGGATGCGTTTTTGATTTCGGTTATAAACGCTTTTTGCATATCTTATTATCTTTTGTTAAATTGTCTTCTATTAACCTTATAGTACTTTTACCTCCTAAACCAAATAATGTCTTAAAACCTAGAATTTATATTTTTAATTAGCCACAATCAAAAGAAAAGAAGTACTGGCGGATTTTAACAAGTCATCTCAATCCTCTTTAGGGGGTTTATCACAGGTCAGACATGGGGATAAGTGAAAATAATCCCAGATTACTTTTCCGATGATTCACCTCCAAGGTAACTAGCCCGAGTGGTTAAGTTAAATTGAAAAGGAAACTGCAAGAGGGGGTAAGTAGAGCAATAACAATTAGAAGAGAGGGAAAGAAGAGTTAATCGATAAGGGCTGGGGATGAGGTGGGCAGGGGTTCTTCAAGGAGGGCTCCCCAGCCCTAATCCTGTACAGTCGAGTGCTAACAGCCTGGGGTAGCTTCTTCGTCTACTTGTAGCAAACCCTATTATTTATGGGCCCTTGCAGCCCTGTTCCGTCTTTCTGAGCAATCCAACTTTTTTAGTGCCCAGTCTTCAACATATTATATTTTAGGAGGAAAGCATGAAAACAAAAAAAAATCAAGTCAAATGAAAGGGAATTATAACGTCTTATCCCTCCACAAAGTTTTAGAAAAGTGCTCGCGACTCTACAACGCTTATCCATATGGCTACAATTAATAATAATCTGATAAGCATTTATATAAATTAGTTAATAGTGCATAGATGGTACCATAACATTGAGTCCTATTGTACATATCGTCGATCTAGCTTCAGACCGTTCCCTCACATTCACAGACCTCATAAACAATAAAAGAAACAAAACCTCACTCTCCCACAGAAACTCAAAATTGACACCCGAAAACAAATTAATACTATCAATAAAAATACATAAAGCCACCTCAAATGACCGCATATGCTGTACCGGTCTAATGTTACAATAGAACGTCAAATCACAGTACAGAACTACAATTACTCACAATCCACTAATACATACTCTCCCAGAAAGAGAATTTATTTCTCTTACCTCCATCTTCGAAAACCTATTGATAAGAAAAATAGGCAATTACACTCAGGTTACCCTCAAAAGAAACATCAGCAAATAATAACCTAATTAAATCTGCCAACATAATTGTGTTTACTTATCTCTTTATTATTTCATTTATTATTCATTTTTGATTAGGATTTTCCTACTGTTCAATCCATCATTTATTACCTTACCAGTTTAAAAAAACACGCATTGTACACATGTTTAAGGTTTCAGTGACCAATTATGCATTTTTCACTCGTAGTTTTTAACAAAAAAAACAACATTAAAACATCCAAGTGAAGCATCAACTAGTGTCCACCAATAAGATTACGTCAAAAATCAAAAGAATAAATTATGTTACGAATATATATTGTTACATTTAAAAGGCCAAAAATATACAACACTTATCGTAGACAAAACTACATTGAGACAAGTATATAAACAAGGCCTAATGTAA
Organism: Acanthosoma haemorrhoidale; assembly: GCA_930367205.1. NCBI lineage: Eukaryota > Metazoa > Arthropoda > Insecta > Hemiptera > Acanthosomatidae > Acanthosoma > Acanthosoma haemorrhoidale. The sequence continues at coordinate 47,768,394 of OV884014.1, forward strand.
ATATCTGTTATATTAACAATCATTAGAAAATAGTGTAAAGATAAGATAATACATTTAAAACATGTTTAAGGGCCTAATCAAGAAAATAATTAAATCTATCAGCCTATAACTACATAAGTAGTAAAAAGGTTGATAAATATAGTTTTAACGTATTAAAATATGGGAATCAAGACAATAAATAAGTCATAATTAAAATCTGTTAGAATGTGAAAAATTGTGAAAATGTAAATTGGAAAGGAGGTGAGATTACAAGGGAGGTTGAGTTTCGTTTCATGGATATAAACCCATGGCATATATGGCTATGACGTCTAATCTATGTTTCATAGAGGTTACACAAACATTCACGACATCAAAAGAAAGTAGATGTACAAATTTATAGATCAAACAAAGGATTCACAAATCAAATTGGAGTTGTCAGGCAGACATGAGGGTGAAGTTATAATATGTTTACCATAGTTGACATAGTTATCATAGTTGACCATGAATTTATATTTGAGTTGATGATTTTCTTAAGAAATTTTAGGTTCATGAAAGAAAGATAACATATTTATTTATGGACGATATGCCATGTAAGCTTGCTTCAGACCGTTCATTACATGAAATGACTAATGGCTTTGTTTTATCAATATATGCCAATATCCCATCAAGGATTTCTAATTTGTAAAATTCCTTCTTAAAATAAATTATAATATTTTATTAATTCTAATAAACAATTATCAACATGATTTTTTGTCGGTTCGTCGGTTCGTCAGAATATGCAGTGGAACGTATCGAAACTTTCTCAAAAAAAAAAAAAAATGGAAAAACAACAAAAAAACAGGGAGGTGAGGCACCAGAGGTAGAAAGATGTGACAAAAACCGGCAAACATAGCTTTATTTGTCGAGCCGGATAAAGGTTACAGAGTAAACACTAACTAGGCCTTCGCCAAAGGAGGATTGGAAAATCATTCAGCTTATCTCTATACCTGTGGTGGCTCAGGTGTGATCAATGAAAACCAAAGGAGAGACAACATTTCTCCTACTGTCTTTTTCTCGCACAAAGCTATTCCATTTTCAAAACAGTGCGCCTTTTTACATGCAGATAAATCCTTTCTTTCATCTTTGCCCATTCTTTTTTGTTTATTTATTATATTTTTTGGTAGTACTTTCATTTTTGGGATTATCAAAAGAATACTTTAGTTTTGAGAGTAGTTTGTAGTTGAACGTCTAGTATCAATCATAGTAGCAATCAGTGCCACATATCAACATCAATTAACCGAACTATTTTTGATTTATTTAATTTTTTTCCAAATAACCTTTAATCTCCTTCAAAGTACTTGTCAAAACACTTGTCCAATCTTTTATTCCTCGTCATACTTTTCTTTATTTCTGCAACGTCCAAGAAACGCTTTTCTTTTACGTCCCTATTCAAATACTGGGACAACCGTCGTCCGGCTCACAATGGGACGGATGAACAAAAATAAAAATTTCAAATTTGCCTAAAAATATAGTTTCTTATTGAGAATGAGTTGTGGAGTAAATATACTCTTCATTCAACGACTCGTGTTGAAGGTCGTCTAATGAATGAGCTGCCGAATGTTCTTTAAACAAACGTGCACATGCAGAGAGATACAATGTTTTTCTTTCGCTATCGTCAGTTTAGTCGTCAGTGTAATACACAACAGCCCGCACCTCCTATTATTATGGATTATTCAGGTTAAGGTGTAAGGGTGTATTTGTTTAGGTATTTTCAGATAAATACTACGTTGTTATAAATTTTTAATTTTAATTGGTTTCTTTAATTATTGAATTAATTATGAATTTGAATATTAATTCATTAGACTCAAAAGTATCAAAAATACCATGGAATACCACGATGACTATTTTTTCTCTGAAATGTTGAGTTACCTAGTTTCAGAGAGTACTACACTTCTTTTTGCACTTTGTTGTGCTTAGGGTTTTTGTGTTCAGCTACCCAAAATCACGATCAGTAGTGCTGATTTTTTCTACATGTGGGCTAACTGCGCCATGAAATTAGGTATAAGCACAACAATTTAAAATTATTTTGTTGATATATTTAATGTGGGGGAGCCAGTCCAAATCGTACTTGAAGGAATTTAAGCATACTATTATTATTACTTAATTATTGAAATCGAAATCCCAAAGAAAGATGGGCAAAGTCGCAATTTCTTTGCAATTATTAAAACTGGCCGGGAAAAAATGATATTGTATTCATCTTGGAGTCGTTATCTGATCCTGAACCTTAATAGATAATAGGTTAGGCGCATCCCTGATAAAATTACTTACAAAAAATGAATTTAGACATTAATTGAATGTGTGTCCGGAAGAAGGGCCTATGTCACGTTTTCCTAATTTTACAAGAGCTTCAATACTAAAACATCCCTAATAGTATTTGCAATAAAAATTAGCGAAAGTGACATAGGCCCTTCTTCCATTTGGAAAAACGGAAATTCTCAGAAACAACAACAAACTATTTTCCATGATACAAACGTTTATTGAACAAGAAAAGGAAGTAGATATGCAAATAGTAAAGTAAGTATTATGCATTGAATTACTACAATGAAGGCAAAGATGTATAAAATAGCTTATGTGTAGGATCAGTCATAAACGTAGTCATCTGAAGCAGATCTTTTTTCTTTTCCTTGCTAATGGGCAACAGGCTTGTGTAAAGGAACGGGAGATCTTGAATTACCGGAATACCAACTGTTGGGTCGAACATTCTGAATGTTTTCCATGGTCTCAGTGTGTTATGGGACTCCCTAGCATACAGGGTTGTTGGGTCATCCTTACATAGTTTATACCACACGTACTTGGTAATTTGGAATGTGGCATTTTTTTTCAGACAAGTTCTAGTAACGACGTCTATGTCTCTGAATTTATCTTGAGTCATCTCTGTGATTAAGAACGGGTTTGAAATTTTTGAAGATGCTATGATGTGCTTCCAGTCACCAGGAACAATAGCTTTTTGAATTTTTCTTCGCCGTTCGATTACAGCGAAATCACGGTCGCATGGCAAAAAACTATGCCCAGTGACCATAAACTTTTGGTGCACTTCTGTGAAGTACCCACACTGAATTAGGTACCAATATAACGTGAGAACTGTCTTATTATTGTTTTGCCCACAGCATCGATCCGACCAAATTATTACCTTACGTTCTTCACCTGGGCCAAGAGTGCGATACGTAGTTTTTATGTAGTCTAGTAGGCACGAACCAATCTCCTTTGATCCCCGTTTTGCGAGTACTTCATGCCATAAGTACATACTTGCAACATCGGCTGTCATATTGTGGATAGCAAAATTATAAGAGGAATATTGACGTTGATAATACATATCAGCATGAGTAAATGCAGGCGTGGAAAGAACTTGTTGTAAATCAACACACAAAGCTATGAAGTTCTTGTTCCTTCCATCTTCGGCCAGAGTTTTGTATGCACTGTCCGCCTGGATGTGGTGTATTGTACTCTCAATTTCTAGCCGTTCCCTTTCTCCAGTATTGGAGGCCAAAATCAGTTCTGCATAGAATTTGTCGCATTGGTTACAAGTGTCGGAACGTGGAGAACCAAACCTCAACTTGGATTCTCTGTTAAAAATCTTTCTGTATAGGCTGTAGGACACCTCGCTTTCAGGGTATTTCTCCACAAAAAGTCGGTGCATCTTCTTGACCGACAAGTCTACACTCAACACATTTTTTTGTGAGCTGTTTCTACTATAGTGGTTTTCCATTACTGGGAAGCTTTCAATGTGTAGCTTCACCAGTTTTCGTTTTTCACTGTCGACTGCGTGTGGTCGGTTCAGATGAAATCCTCTTGTATCCATTGGTGCGATTTCCCCCTTTTTCAGTTTTTCTTGTATAACACGAATCCGTTTTCTTCCAACTTCAAACGTATTTAGCAGAGTTTTCAAACACACAGGCTTACCAGTAATGTTGTAATCAAAGGCTGCTAGCTTCTTTGACGTCGAATCACTCTTTCCGGGTCTCCTGTACTTAGGTTCACGTATATTAACGCACTTTGTCAACAAAAGGGTTTGTTGGTTGTAATTTAGATTATAAAACCGACTATGCATGGTGTGTACCATGTCCAGTGAAATCGTGCTACAACCTTGTTTTGAGCAAATTTCGGGGAGGCAACCTCGTCTAGATACAGGAAGTTGCTTTGCCGGGACCACATTCCCTTTACCACGCTTACTCACGTATTGTTGGCCTGCATTTCGAAGAGCCTGTTGTTTCTTATCATTCCACATATCTACATTCAATGAACGTTTCTTTCCGCTACTCAAATGTCTCGTTTCCGAAAGTGACAAATTCATATGAGCCATTGTACGTTCCGAAATATTCATCACTACACTGACAATAAAACACAAAACTTTATCACTTGTCCACGAATCATGAACCTAGAAAACCTCAAAATCACGCAGAATACCAATTTGTAGATGCTAATAATCATAATATCATTATGAATTAATATAACTTATTATTAACACGCGTAAAACTGATACTAGGAATCAAAATGATAACCGAACGTAGGTTATTGTTGTTGGTGAGTGGCAACTGTCGTGATGAACTGATAACATAGGCCCTTCTTCCACTTCAAGTTTTGTGATTTCTCTCAACGATTGTGATTCTCTTGACCTCTAGCGGCTTCCTTTTCAACTAATAACCATGGCAATACGTACACCACTTGACATAGGCCCTTATTCGACAAAAACCTGAGTTTCGAAAAAATCGTGACATAGGCCCTTCTTCCGGACACACGTTCAATTATCAACACCTTCATTGATACCAAAGTCTACAACAAGGCTTACACCAAAGAATTTATTTATTATAACATTACCAATAGTGTAATATTTTTAGGAGTATTATTAGATGTTACTATTAAAAACCTTTGAAATTATTATCCTATAATAATTCCAAATTGATAAGTATTTTTTCCCTCTTGTCTCTCTCCCAGCACAGTGTAAACTCGTTCAATGTTTGTTTCGAATTCATTTTTAAAACAAACGATATTACAAGAATTTTGGGAGAAACAAATGCACAAATCGTGTTTTTTTCTTTTTTTTAAGAATTTCATTTGCGACACCGCGTATTGGGTATATTCGCGATCAGCAAGTAATTCCCTACAAGATACACAACTTTCAGAATTTTGTCCACCTAAAATGGTCATTCGTTCCCCTTGGTTCCACATAACGGGAACACGGGGTATTTTGTCGCCTCGGGAACGCATATTTCAGTGCTCTTTGGTTTACGCTCTGAAACCGTCATTATTTTTTGATAGAAAAAACACAATATAAGGTGAAATAGTAAATAAAACTTTCTTGTGCTATTTGCAACGTATTATTTATAATTTACCAAAATTAAGTAGGTCTTACCTAGATTACAACGTTTTAAATGCCCTTCTCTAACTAAACCTGTATTAACTTATATTCACATGCCTAGAATTTACTTATTTATGTATGTACAGTTCCCCCTGTTCGTCTTTTCCTTTCTAGTAACTCGGTCTGGGTTCAAGTAATAAATTCTTCAATTAATTTCCAAAAAGCCTGTTTATTTATGCTACTTGCATTTCCATTGTTGCTATTCATAAATTTGTTGCTATTATTCTACCACTATCATTCAGTCCTGCTGATTGTGCGTCTTCTCTTAATGTTATAAGGTTATGTAAGGTCGTGCACAACATCTACACTTTATTCGCGAATGACCGCAAAGTTAAAATGAAATGATTTCTGGAAGAGAAACGTGCTGTGCTTGCAAGTATGTGCTTACCTCAGTGAAAGTCTCACGAACCGAATTAAGCTTGTAGTGAAGACGAACGTTCTACTGTACCGTACCTAGGGCCTGAATCGGTGAGCACTACAAGTGTCTACCCCAAAAAACCCAAACTATTTTTGATTTATTTAATATTTTTTCCAAATGACCTTTAATCTCCTTCAAAGTACTTGTCAAAACACTTAGACAATCTTTTATTCCACAGTTCAAAACATTTTTTTAAATTCCTCTGTTGTGATGTCAGACAGCGCCTCCGTCATACTTCTGCAACGTCCAAGAAACGCTTTTCTTTTATTTCCCCATTCATTCAGAGGAATAAAGTCGCAGGGGGCTAGATCGGGGTAATAGAGAGGGTGGGGCGCAGTGGTCATACCATTTGTGGTCAAAAATCGGCACACAGAGAGGGCTATGCGAGTTGGAGCGTTGTCTTGGCCACCCTTCTCATCCCAAAATCTTCACATTAAATTCACTGTACTGAACTCCAAGTCACTCCAGAATTCTCCACAACTCCTTTGATGCTACATCGTCAATCTTCCGGGACGATTTTGAGAATTTATTGTTTATTTTCGTCGGTTCGGGGCGTTTATGGACGTCCGGAGCGATTTTCATCATTAATTGACATTCCCCCCACTTTTTAAACTGAAAAACAGCTGAAACACTTGGGTTTTCCCTATAATGTCATCCATGTAGGCCGCTTTTAAAAATGTATGAATATCTAAGTTTTCTCTAGCAGGATGAAAAACATCACGGCCGGGTGAACAAAAATCAAAAACTACGAGCGGACACAATAGGAACGGAGCCTTCTTCAGTGACGGCACTTAGCATGCTGACTGGTGAAAAGTAGCTTTACACGGTCCTGCCGGCAAATCCCGGTACCACAAAAACTCCGCCACATGCAACATCAGCTTGTTTTCTTTTGGGTGCGCCCTCGTATAAGGCTCAGTTGTAAGCCAGTCAAGCAAATGCCAGGATCAAGGACAAAAAATCATATCAATGAGGATCTAAGCTAAGCTCTAATTAATTAAATAAAAGCTTCATCTCTACATGCTCAAGAATGCCGAGTTTCGGTTGCGTTGCTATCCAGTTCTAGTAACAATTAGAAACTAGAACTTTTACCAATGATTCTTTAAAATGGGTTAAAGACATGATAAATAAGTATATATTTATGTGTACATAAATATATATGTAGATATGTATCATATCTTTTTCATTGTACTGTAGATGAGCAAGGCGTTTGAATCTGCTGACTCACTGAAGGGAACACACCTGGCAAGATAACTGTGATAAAGTAGCAGCTACTACCGCGGGATTTCCTTTTTCGCTTGAGATTATTTTAAATTTATCGAACATAGATAAAAACGTATATTTCTAACGTTATCTGTTGTACTTTTTCGTCTAATAATAGAGTACTTGCTCAGTTCAATAACAGAGTGACCGAATACCTTATTACAATTGAGAGTTCACTATCCACTTTAACATAGATTTACATAATTATTAAATTTTGTTTTGACACTATTTTATCTGATTGGTTCTGGAAAAGATTTTTTTAACTTACAAATAAAACATATTTGAAATGTTATTAAATTTTATTTTTCGCTACCGCATTTTGTTGTGATGTGGTTCAATTGGATCATTTTTACAACTATCGTACAGCATACACACATTCATAGATTCATTCAGATATATTGTTAACCTGAATTGAAAGTAATGCCTTTTTATATTATATTATAAGGGTATGGTGATAGTAATAATAATATCATTATAAAGAAATCAGGGACGATAACCTCATAATGTAATAAAATTTGACGATAATCCATGGCCTGGGGTTCAGAAGAAAGACAGTAATTAAAAGGTTTTGGGTAGAAATACTCGGCCAGTATTTTTTCATTCACCGAAATACGTACTGCAGTTAATAATTATTAATTATATGAATGTCATTTTGTTTTCATTAAATCAGAAAAGAAGATTTATACAAAAAAAATATTTGAGTTTCACCTTTTTCCAAGTTTCACACCTGTCATGTGCTCTTTAGTCAACATCTTACTGCTTTCATGATATAGTAGGAGCAAGTTTTCCAAACCTTTTTAGCCTCCAATATGAATTATCGTTAAAAACCTCCAGTTTAGATTAATATATTTCCCAAATACAATTTTAATAACAAATAAAAACAATAATATTTGATTATGTAGTCTTGTTTTGTTGATTGGTTGAATTTTGTAACCTATCCTTGGTAATTTCAGATTTACTGGAGAAAACTGCTGACCGGTCCTGTATTACCGAAATATAGTTCGAAATGGACTACTTCTTCAGCTGAGCCCCCTTTGAAAAATTAGGAAATAAAACAAAAAAACGGACAGTATGTCGTTAAAAAAGTTTAATAAGCTTCCAGAAGTGAAAAGCACAGGTACATAGATTCCATAATATATTAAACAAAATAATTAATGTGTGGAGCTTGGAACATTGGTTCTGCAATCAACCCATGTTGAAAAAAAAAAATGTCTTAGTTGCTTTTATGCGTTGTTTGTTTCCATTTAAATTGCTTAAATAAAATTTATTGAATATTATTAATGAAAACACAATCCTGAGCACATCCAAAAGCATGCAGTGTTATGTTATGCACAAATTTATGCCTGTAAGCAGTTTTTCTAGGTAGAATAGTCGAAAAAATATTTATAAAACCGATCTCACTAAAAGACACTCATAGTTTGGCTTCAAGCATGAAAAATAAGATTTATTTTGAATTAAAAATAAAAGTTATTTATAGATTTTAGATAGTTTCAAAATATTTACTGTGATAAAATTGCAATCTGCCTTATTAGGCAATATGTAATTATGGTCAATATTCTCAATCACACAAATTTACAATTATTCATTCACTAGCTCATTCGTCCAGTATTTACAAATAGCCCTAAACCTCCCAAGTCTTGGGAAGTCCCCCAAGCTCCTCCCATCAGTCGCCAATAATTATAGATTTAAAAGAAAAATCTGAATGAAAACTGGCTATTAATAAGCTAGAGGCTAGTAGGCTATTATATTATCATTATAATATGTTACAACAAACCAACAATAAATTTAGCAAAAGTTTACAAATTTCGTAGAATTATTTGAACATAAAATTTCCTGTCCATTATCCAAAGAGAGAAAGGAGAGTCATTGGCACGGCTCCTGGATTGATGCCAACCTAATACGAAAACAAAACTTCCCAGTAATTTCCTTGATTATTTTTCTATCAACAAATGTTGGTATTATACAAGCTCCTTATCACACCATTCCACATGATTATAATAGGTATTTTAACACAAAGAGTAAATGCCTTAAATCTATATGAGTGCTATACCCAATTGTGCTAACTAATATGTTCTTGCTCAATACCCAGTTAAAAAAAAAACTACAAGTAGTACTTACTAAAATGAATCGTGATAAAGAAGTTAAATATTTAAAAAATTATGTTTTTGACAAAGAATATTTTCTGATGCTAACAAATCAAGTTATAAGAAGTTGTAATATGCGATTCTTCGTGTATAGTCACAAAATGCCTATGGTGTCTGTTCGCCATGAATGGTTGCAGATGGTTTTAAATAGGTTTAGAGCTTGACAACCTTAAGTAGCTTACAATGGGAGAACCAAGGGATATTTCGTTAGTAAGCCACTCCGTGACAACGGGGATAATGATTGGTTTTTGAAATTTTTCTTCTACTACTTTAATTGGATGAATAATGGTGACCACCACGCCATCAATAATGATGGGTTACCGTATTTTTGAGAATGCCTTGTAATTGAGAATACGTCTCGTGAATGGAGGGATAACTTGACAGGGAATCTGTGGCTTATACCATTAATGGTGATATACAAATCTACAATGTGGTTTGCAGTTTCTCTTCAAACATGTGTTAGTATTTCATCAACATGAATGTCGATTATGAAAGTTTTTATGAACCGAAATACGTTACAGGTAATTCCGATTGCGATAAGATTTCCAATAAATACCAAAGTTAAGACTATTTTTTGACTCTTGAAAAATAGCTATTAAGTGAATTTATGTGTTTAAAATTTATAGTAAATCATTTTCTGAACTAACCTGTGAAGTCAATATGACATTCCTCATGATTATGGTTTTTATTTTGCATACTAAACATATTTTGCTTCGCATGTAATAGACTGACGATTTCCAAAGTTTTGCTTTCTTCGGTAAATTAAATTTTTACGATTTATAGATTGCGAATGTTTAGGGAGTGATAAGCTTTTACCCATTTATCTATTATGCTAACTGTGCCTCGATGAGTGTATTCCCAATGAACAAATAAACTTATTAAATAAAAAAAATAATCTCCATTTCTCTACTTGTTTAGTAATAAAATAGAAAAAGTACGACACAGATCTTACCACCTTGTTAACTTCACCCAACCCGTCGCTTTGTCTCAAACTGATGATCTATAAATGTGTCCTCCGGCCAGCTCTGCTGTACGGTGCCCCGCTATTTACCCACTTGACTGACAATACAGCCAAATTCATGCGAAAAGTTGTCCGACATACCTCTCTCGAAAGGTTAAAGAACGCTGACCTGCGCCCGTTGCTTGGTGTGCCGTCGGTGGGCGAGCGCCGGAGACACATCAAGTTTTTTGACTCGTTGCAGCACCTGACAAACCCAGTGTTTAACACTATGACCCCACCACCCCTCCCGCATCGATGGCAACAGGCTGTCGGGGGGGAAATTAGGATAAGAATTAGTATGTAAGTTAGTTTTTAAGTTTAATCAAAAAGGTGAGCCCCATCACCTTTATTAGTCAGTTTAGTCCAGTCACGTATAATGTGTATCATTATACTTGTTTATTCATTATATAATTTTTATAAAATAACAAAACCTATATATAATGTAGCGATGCTACAGGAAATACAAAAATAATTTGTAAATAGATTCGGCTGAGGATCTATAATTGTATGTAAATTTTGAGGGGCTATAAAAAAAAAAAGAGTGAAATTTGGCTCGTTAAAATTCAGGAAATGTAATATCTTTCTTCACAAATTTACTTTCGCACCCTTACATGCTTTGATAATAGTTGCACATTTTTGGAAGCCGAAAATTACTAATTAGAAAACGAAAACTTAAGAGAAAAATTAGCCAGGAATCTTACAGTAACTGCCACGTAAGTTAGACTGTAGCTAGAAGAACAATATGAGAACTCCTACCGTTGCTACACTTTAATATCTTCCTGTTACTTATTCAACGGCCCAGGTTAAGTTTCGGAGACAGGGCGGGGACAAAACTTTACATTAGTATCCCCCTAATCACTCATTTTCCCTCACGTGAAATTCCCGGCTGTGAATTCCTTTTAAAGCCTTGGAATTTTCAGCCTCGCGTGAAATATCCGATATAAAATACTGGGGATGTGGCGAATCGATTTGAGCCTTGATCGCCTCGGATTTACTGGTGCCTTTATTGTTTCCAGCCCCGCGTCTCATTTTCATTTCTACCACCTCGCAATAAACTTTACTGCTCAATATAACAGGAGGGCCCAAATTGAATTTAGAAGTTGAATATTAAATTTTTTTTTTTTCCTATTTCAAAGTTGAACAGTCGCCATCGTATGATTTCATTATTGATGGTGTGGTGCAGTGCCCTCCACAGCTTTATAAGCGTTTTCGGGGTCACATCCGTAGAGGCTTGGGTCAGTAATGATTTCTGTCTGGGTGAAATAAAATAGTTTTTGTATATAAACAATAAAAGTTTACTTGCGAAGGAATTCTTCCACACTACTGTAAATGAGCACCACAGCTAACAACATTCGCAACCTTTGTTGCTCATGTCTTTTGATATATTTTAAGAAATTAGTTATTGGTAGATTACAGAGCCATTTTCTGTTCTATGCCCTCCGACAAGCTCGTTACCATCAATACCACAATAATCACTAACAAACTTAAACCTCACTTTATGTTCTTCCATTTCAAAGGACTTGGTTCCCTAAGAGTCTTTGAGCTGATAGATATAGATGGTAATTTAAATAGAGAATCAGGCTTTATCGGTTATTTGAGTTGATATTAAAAGTCCTCATTGTCAGTAGGAATTTTAATAGTGATGATTCTTGATCGAGATTTTGTTCTAAAGCTATAGTTAGCTATTCATACATTGCAATAATCAAGAAATAATGAAAATTAAAACAAAACATCAGCAAATAACATACGTTTTCAGACAAAATAGTTTAGTTTTGTTAGTTCTGATTTGAACGTTAGCAAGGATTGTCATGTTGGGCAGCTGTTAGTGTTACATGAAGGTCATTAGAAACATGAAACGGAGAATCAACTATTTTCTTAAGCTTCAAGACAGAAATGATTTTAACATTGAAATTGTTTCCCATGCTTCAAGGTTTTTAGACTTGCTTAGTTTTTTAGTAATTTTTACATGATTAATTTGTTTTTACCACGTGGATTTGGGAGGTCTCAAGGCTGTTTGAAAATAGTGCAGGAATAAGAGGTTGAATGAAAATTGTAAATATGGTAAGAATTAGAACATTTATCACAATTACTTATTGCCCAATAAGTCAGATTGTAATTTTATAACAAAGAAGTATCAATTTAAAAAAAATTATTTTTAGACATTTTTATTCTTTCGTCTTTGAAAACATCAAGTTCAATTCTTTTATATGCTGTAGCATGTGATCATTACATATCACTCATTTATCAAAATAGAATCTCGTACTGCGTCAATCATACTAACATATATGGTCATTACGGATTCCTGTTTGTATTGGAAGGAAAAATGTAATAAACTGACTAAATGCGCTAGTTGAGGAGTTAATTTTTCAATATACAATAAAACCATGTAGCATTAAAACATTTAGATATATTAAAATTAATGCGCTTACGTCAGAGTCTGCTATATCTTAATCTCCTTGGTAATCATTGCGTAGAGAGGATATTTTAAGAAGCAAGGAGTCGAGTATTAATGGAGGATTAGAAAGTTCTGCTATCTGAAAACCACACTCTCATATCTAAACTTGAACTGATAGTACACCATGTATTGCTTTGATGAAGGCCTGAACAACTATAATTATGCCCAATTAAGGGTACAACATAGTCCCAAAAAAATTCATACCAATAATTAATATTCTCAGGTAAAAATAAAGCCTGGATGCACCGTTACCTCCAGATGGCTTTGGAAAAAACACTTACATTTAAGTTCGTTGGCTTTAAATAGTCCTAATTTTTGCTTGCCACTAGTTGGTAAAAGTGTAATATAAATATAATTAAATGTTCAACGAATGTGGAAAATGAAGTCCTGAAAGTTTTGTGTCATAATTTTATTTAATGGTTGAAGGATACTTCCTTTTGAAACACTTCATTTCACCTTTAATTTTTAATTGTTGAGCCAGAAAGTATAGATCCCACATTCAGAGGAACGAGTAAACAGTATTGTCGGTATTGATGGTCATAAAAATATGTCAACCCATATCAAATTTTAGGTACACCATGCGAGCTTTAGATCAATTAATTTATTTTTTAAACCACGTAAGACAGGTAAAATCCAATCCAAACAAGTTTTAAGCAAATACTAAAAAGGTAAAATATTGACCCAAACACCTACTGGAATTGGTCTGTCTTTTTGTTTAGGCTTGTCAGACTTAAATATTTTCATTCTCACAATTTCATTTTTATTCCAAAACACTACTAAATTCGCCATCATGCATGTTTTCAAGCGTTTTAAATAAGTTGTAAATAAATTTGGCAAGTCTATCAGATTCAGTTCATCAATGACTTTCCGTTTCTTCTATGCTATCGATTGCATGGTCTTTGAACTTATTTACAATCACTACTATTTTAATAGTGATTATTAGCCGTGATTTTATGTATGAATTGTTGATAACTATCAAAATTAATACATTTTAGTTTCCGTCTGATAAAACTTTGACTCTTTTCAGTAAAAACATCTACCACTTCATAAGTAGGAGATCTCGAAAGTTATGAAACATCATAAATCAAAGGAGTCATCATTCATTTTAGATGGGATTCGATTCTGAACATTGGGCGCATTCATCTCACTGCCCCTCTTGTTTATACTGCGTGGAAAAAAATGATTGATAATATAATGCTCTTTTTCGATGATACAATTTATAAATATCTTTTATTTACCAATAAATGTTTTAATTACGTATACAATACATGGCCATGGTATGTGACTATATGCCAAAACAAAACGTGCCCTAGTTTAAGGAGTAATTTTGCACCAATGAAAAAGTTCATGTCAATGTCAATGAACTTACATTAACATCTGTGGATCTAGTGTAACCTTTTACCTGAGGTAATGGTTGGGTAGAAGGATATTTCGGATGAAAAGATATTTAATATTAGGAGGAGGACAAAATATATGCGTTTGATGCCTGAAAACCACTTTAAGATAAACACTTACGCTTGTACCAAAAGAACTCTGTCTGCCTAGAGTTATAGCTGCATAAAAGGAGAGGACGAGGGGAAATGGTTCACATCGTACCAAAAAATGATACCTCTGAAGTACCCGATGGGTTCCCAAACATTCCTATCAGCAATAAACGCTCTATAAGGGGAGTTACACGAAAAGTTGGCTACATAACAACCTGGTTCTCATAGATAAATTTATCTTGATTGTAAAATCTCATTCCAATATTATATATTATTACATGAACCCCTCTTGTCTGCCCTTATTTTATTTTTCTAAAATTTAATTTTTTTATTGTAATTTACCTTTATCTTTTGTTAATTACTGTACTAATTATCTTAGTTGTTGGCTTTGTCTAGGGATATGCCCCTTGAGTGAAGGGTTCATTTGAATTAATATTTAATTAGGGGTAATTAATAGACAAGAGGATGCAATATTCAATAACAATTAGGATTTTAGGAAAGCTTTATCAAGAACTGCATTAATTATTACTACTTATTATATAGTTAGAAATTTGAAATTAAATTTAAGTGACTTACCAAAAAAAAGGCCTAAATTAATATTATAAACAAAATTTTGTTAAATCAACATAACTTTACCAGTTTAAAATCACAAATTGAAATCCCCCATATAATTGTCTTTGAATTTAATGGATTACGTTGAATATTCTCGAGAATAAAATCGTGCGCTTACTCATTTAGGAAGTCTTTAACAGTGGAGGTTGTCCCTCGCCCTTTGTTTTCCAATTTCAATGGTGGTTCTTTCTCCCTCCGTATGACGGGGTTAAAAAATACTTAAGTTGGCCTGGTCACTGCTGTCATTTAATGTGAGAGATTGACATAGTATTAAGCGTCTTATAGCTGACCTAAATACTGACGTTCCTCTTCCGGTACCTCTTCTCGGCATGACCCGTTCTCATTCACTGACTCAACAAATCTCATTTCCTCATGATGTCACTGTTCTTAAACTATTTCGCCTCACATTTCACTGACCTTAATTTTATACTTAATGAACGGATTAAATATTTAATACAACTGATAACTGAAGACAAGATAATTTGAAAATTTTTATTATGGGATGGTTTTAATTCTTCCTTGACTATGTTATATTTACAATTCGATTTTCAAAGGCACTATACCATAATTTATACATATATATATATATATATATATATATGTAAGTTTCGAATTCAGAAACTTAAAGGAGGTGGAGGTTCTCAGGTTATAAATCGAACACTTGCAGATGCAGTTTAGAACTGTAATATTAAACATATGTACACATTAGCTAGCACTACAAATATTACAATAAACAAATAAAACTTATAACTAACCTGAATCAATACAATTGTCGATAATAAGTGTTGACCATTGTCTTAACAAGAGTACCCATATTCAGGAGGTTACAACTCGGAGCGTCATTCGATCCTAGCGCACTCTGTAGGGACATGTAGCATATGTGCCGAAGTTTGGCGGTAACGTTCAAACTTATATATATATATATATGTTATTTCCGAATGCTGAAGGCACACTATTGAAAGGACCATTGTCCATGAAGTAGGCCAAATCTGTTTTATCTTGCGGCTTGATCGCTGTTTGTTTGTTTAGATTAAGCAAATAACGTCCAATTTTGTCTTCCGGCAAGTTATTTATCATTTCACAAGCACTTTCAGCTGCGTATATTTACTGCCATTCTAAAGTATTATGAATGCTCTTGACGCTAGAGGTGTTTAACTTGCTATGGCTTTAACCGCTTCTGAATGAGGAATAAATACCGTGTGAGAAGACAAAAAAATGTCGTTATTTACTAAATCTGTTTGATGTTCAATTTTTTTAAGAAACAAAACATGGGAATTTTCCCACCCTTTCTTTCTGTTTGATGACTTGTTATTGATTGTGTTTAAGAAAGTAAATGTCTGATCTTTCCAAGCATGTATTCCTTACGTAACATTGCAGGAAGATATCTAGGCAAGCGTAATTTAATATCTAAACGATATTGGTTTTCCTTTGTTGACTGTGTGAAAATAAATGTATTTTATGAATAACCAAAGGTTCCTGATACTGAAGGATTTAAAACCAAAGAGATTTTAAAATAATATCAAACAAAGGAAGAACACGTTAAAAACAGACAAAAAAAAAACTGAATATAAAAGAGGAAAACAATGAAGAAAAGAAATTAAAATTCTATAGCCCTTCAGTTCTAGCGGATCCTGCCAATTCTGGCTTTTTTGTTCATCAAAGCTACCCTGGAACAAACAGCAAAAGCTGCTCTCTTATGTGATTTGTTTTGTTGTAGGTTTTAATGCATCAAGGGTGAAAACTCTTGAACAGACTTTTGATAGCTCTCATCTTTATTCCCCTTGTCAACATTTCAGCATGAATTGCTTTAAATTCACTGTTCACTGCTTCAAGCTGAAGTATTATTTAATACAATAAATTTTTACTGTGGTTTTTGTCGCACTGTTATTTATAATTATCAACTGTTAACATTAATTGCAGTATTAATGAAATCAATTGCAAGACCAAATAGAAGGGATTCGACCCAAAATACCAAGTCGGGGGGGGGGGGGCTCTTCTCTTTAGGGTGGTTTATTATTAGCATTTGTAAATATTAGCAGGGCCAATGCCACAATGAAAATTTCTCGTTTTAAAACGATAAGTTATAATATTTTTAATATAATGCCTTTACTTGGCCAACTGTCTTTCGGAAAACTAACTTAGGTGGTTTCTTGATCTTCGGGTGCATTGCTGGTCTTTGCGAGAGTTTCGCCAAAGAAAATTCATATTTTGGAGGTGCAGGGGAGCTCAGCTGCTTGAATCCCCGACTAGTTTTGAGGAGGTCCCGGGTTATATCCTCGATCATGCCAATAATTTTAGCTATTAATTATTAGCAATTTACTAATTCTTTAAAAAAATCACATTTAATTAAAAATTGTCAATGGTTCTAATTTTCCTAATGTGTGTGCGTTATAAGCGAAAGTAACAGATCACTGTTATAAATTGATATAAGAAATTCGTAATTTCAAAATTAAATATATATCAAGTGAAAAAATGTAAACTATCCTTGATACACGTTAGTTATAGTGTAATAATTGTACACGTTTCCCAAACTAACGAAAATATTGCTAGCAGCAAAGCATCGATATTGTTGTCCGATAACCGGCTGACAGACGAATTAGGCTTATACAAGGCTAATGTAAAAGCATTAAGTGTGATAGTGAACACTTTCAGTATAAAGCATGACCAAGCTTCGTTTCTATTAGTTTTCTCGAGTATCGCCGCTATCGCAAGAGGAAACATCGTTCTAATCACCGCCTAATGTACGTGACCCCTCAATCCATTGCACATTTCTAAGGGTTTTGCTCCCATCTTTCTATGAGACAACCCTGACCCAAATAAGACCGCCTAGCTTGACAAAGCACACCACGTTCAGTCCCCCGCAGGTCACGAACGTCAGGTTTTCTTCCTTCTCTTGCGAATACAGCTTTTTACCGTTGTACTTTTATTTTTATGATTTATAATTTTCAGGGGGGGGGGAAATAATTTTCACATCATTTACAGTTTTAAGGGTAATTTTCCGATAAGCTTTTGTTATGACAAAATTACCATGGTCCACATCTGATAAGTGTTATATTTCTTTGTTTATTATTGTATATTTATTAACTAGTATTCACTAGTACCATTTCATTATAGATTTTGTTTAACCTTATAATATTGTTTTACCTCGATTACGAACTTTATTTTATTTATTAAAATAATAAATAAAGTAATGTCAAGAGACATTTACAAGATTTGACATGAGTTTAATAAAAACTTATTAAATTATTCGTAGAAAAAAAAACCTATTGTGGTCAAAAATACTTTTATTTATTCAACACTCTTGGTCACTATAAATGGTAAGAAATGAAACATCTTACGTCTTTCCAAAGCTTTAATCGTTTATACCAGAACGTTTTAGATGGATTAGGCCATCCTCTTCAAGAGTTTAAGCTGATGGGATGCTTCCTGGGTTGGGTATCAAACTTACATCTGGCCCAGTTTAGATAGTCCATCGAAAACGTACAGGTAGGAATCAATAAAGGTGTGAAGAGAATAAAGGTATTTTATTTCTTATTAAACACTCCGTACCGCCACCTCATCATCGATAGCAGAAACTTTTCAAAAGAAAAGGCAAAATGTAAATAGCTAAAATATTGATCTAAACAAAGCTATGGAAATTGGCTGCTTTTTATCATCAGCTCTTCAAACACTATTTTTTTTTGCCATAAATTTGCTATAGATTTTCCGTTACTATCTGGTTAGGCCACAGCCTCATGTTGCAGACTGTAACCTGCCTCGTTTCCTGATCAATATGGAGGACACAAATTTGTATTCCTGATGAACTACAAAGGTTTCAGCCAGCTACTAGGTTAGTTTTAATAGGAATAATAATAATGACTGAAGCGGTTCCCAACATTATATTTAGAGTGGAAATAATTTGGCTTTTACTTTTATAATTGACTGGTTAATTCAACAATCCAGTGAATGTTATACAAAAACAAATCTTTATTAAATACCAAAAGGAATGGGGAGTAGTTAAGAAAATCAAAATTTAATTCAGTATAAAATGTATTATACATAACTTGTTCAAAATCTAATTGTTAATATAAAAAAATTAATTTATTTTCTACAAAATAATTATGTAAACTATTGTTATACAAATGAATTAAATTAAACTGAGGCTGGTGGGTTCGGGAAGGTAGTGAGAGTCTACCTATGGTGGAGCCTAGGGGACTAGGCATTGGTTTGTAGTCGGCCAGGTCATACAGGGGCCTGCACTAAGTCGGCCTATCGGCCGGGAGATCGACCTGCCCTTAGTAGGTAGAAGGGGTCATGTGGCTAAACAAGTATAATCAGTACTGATCAGTTTAAACTAGTATTCGCTTCCTTAATTATTGGAAGTTCCTTGAGTAGCGGGTTTTTTTGATGTTTCCGTTATTCTGTCCATACAAATCATTTTCCTTTCTTGAGTTTCCTGAATGAATCCTTGTTATGCCTTTAATATTTTTTCTATAATCATATTGACTTCTTATAACCACCTGAAATTAATTTATAACTTCTTAACCGTTCAACTTGACACGGGAGCCAGCCTCCTTCGTTCGGGGTCAGATGTGGACTGCCTACTCTTCCTACTCTTCTCTATGTTTTAAGAGCTATTTCTTGTTATATCCATTCCATTTCACAAAAGAAAGACCACATGGTCACTCCTCAATTTGATGCCGGGCATTGTCATCCAATGAGAGGCGTTAAACGATTGGCCGGTCTTAATTATCTTGAATATTCAAACCAACATAATCTTTGTTACACAATTATTATCACATGTAGGAGATTAAGCTAAAACCTCAGACACTGAGGTCAATTAATTCATTTTACAACGTCTAACTCTTTTAATTTTGATTCGTTTGATTTTATATTGCGAAATTAATTCTACAGTTAGTACACTGTTTTAAATGGTGTATTTAACCACATGGGAAATGCATTAGCATAATATAGCGGTCTCCGGAGATCACCAATGTGCTGGTATTTAAGAAAGCTTTCCAAACGAATACGGACCCTTTCTCGTTTGATAACTTTATTTTTACTTCCTGTTATTTTATTTTAAGCTAAAATTAGTTAGCACATCCACCGGAGACGCGTCAAGTTTTTTTACTCGTTACTTTACCGACTGACATTTTATACTCTTTATTGGGCTATAAATACAATCTGCCTTTTATAAGGCAATCAGTAATTGCAATAAACGCTCTCATTCATACCATATTTACAATTCATCATTCACTCACTCATTCATACAATATTTACAGACAGCCCAGAGACCTCCCAAATCCACATGCGAAGAGAAAGCGGAGCCTTGGGAAGTCCCCCACGCTCCTCCGTCAGCCCCATCACCGGATACTAGCCAGTGGAGGCTGACCAAGAGCGCGAGAGCCACAGACGCTCAGGACCGACTAAAGTTAAATGCCATGACTCCACCACCCTTCTCGTATCTATGTCAACATATTGTTCTAGAAATTTTGGTCATTAGTTTTAATCTACGATCTTTCTGATGGGTGAGCCCCATCACCTTCAAATTTCAAAATACTTGTATTTAATATGTTAATCAATAGCATAACTTAATATATATTAAAAAAAATTAGCACAGCTACTATATAGAAGCACCAGGTGTAATTATAGTTTATTTAGTTCCTTATAAATTTTAAATCAAAATGGAGGGGGTTAAAAAAAAAAATGAAACATAGCATTAAAATTTAAGAACGATTGAATCAGGTCGAAAAACGCTATTGAAGAGGATAGATGAAGGCATATATACGAAAAGATGAGCTTTTCCTCCTTCGTGCTCGTCAATAAACATGTTTCCTCGTGAAAAAAAATTGAATCTCCATACAATGGCTGTTTGTGTAATTGTAGTAATATAATCATGAGACTCTAAAGCAACCCCCCATGCACAGTGACATCAAACTACAACAGTTGTATAGTTAAGACTAACAACATATACACGTTGGGGGTGCAGGAAGGTGAACAACACCATTCAGTTAGCAGTGGTACTAAAGTAGAGGGTGCCACTGAGGCAGTATACCTGCTTTAGTGCGTACCAGGTCCTCATTTATCCCGGCTCTTATTGGCCAATATGTTTACCTGACAAATTGCGTCCTCGCCCAACCCTTAATATCTACGCAACTTATTTGTTATCGGCTCTGATTTAAACTTATTTTGGGTCTTTTTTTTATTTCTTCGGGTAGGAAAACACCGGAAGGCACATTTTTTTTTTTTATTATTTCTTGCAGGATTGCAAATTATTTGGCTTATTGAGGAGCCCAGTGGTATTTCAAATTAAACCGGTAGTTATTTACGTGTAAAGTTTTTTTAATATTTTGATTTGATAATACATAAAAAGGATGGACCGTTTCTGACTTAATAGTATTACTGATTAACAACAACTTTATTATGATAAAATTACAATCTGCCTGATACGGGTATAAGTAATTGTGATAAATCATCTCATTCATTCCAATTTACAATTTTCATTCACTCGCTCATTTATACTATATATACAAACAGCCCAGAGGCCCCCCCAAGTCCACAACGCAAGGTTGTCACCTCCCTCGCGTGCGGAGTCTTGGGAAGTCCCCTACACACCTTTGTCAGCTGCGTCACTGGATAAGATGTCAGCGGAGGCTGACCAAGAGCGCGAGAGCCACAGACGCTCAGTAATAGTATTAATATTTTTAATTAGGTTTTATTATTGCTGTTTTCAATGATAGATTTCGTCACTGCTTTTATCACAAGACTTTTAATTACAGTAACTGAAGATGATATAAGATGATGTAAGAAGAGCTGTAAAAAACATTCTTGGTAAATAAACTGCACTGATGGACAAAATTAACGCAGCACTCAATTATTTTTAGTTAAAATTTAATATCTTCCACTATATTTTATTATTTGTTAGTATTTGAGTAATGTCAACATAAACCGTGAATAAGGCTTGGTTTACTCTTAAATCCCTTTTTTACAACATTAGCATTTGATCCATCCAACCATCATAAAACTCTTTCTCACTCATTCTTTCCCTTTATAAACTCTTTGTAAACGTTTTTATTTTGTTCAGTATTCTCCTGTAAGGCATTTAAGTGAATAGTTTGCGTTAGGGCTGTGACATTGATAGAGGGTGGATACAGCCAGCGTGAAGTGGCCGGTGACTGGGTGTACATCACTCTTCCATAGGCAGGGATCTAAAGCGATTTAAGGAGATAGACCGTCACCCAAGAAGAAAAGGGCAGGGTTGGCCTAGATTTAGTGCAGAAAGAGACGGTAGGTACACCCGGCCCGTGGCTTTGCGAAAGCGGAGCATCACTGGAAATAAGATAACAAGTCTCACAAAGCAAGACCTAAATGTTTCCATTTCCAGCAGGACTGTCAGAAGAAGGCTTAATAAAAATAACCTTAGAGCTTAACTTCCTGTCCGTTGACCTCTCTTTACCACAGCCCACAAAATCGCCAGAAAGGTACGCGCCATGCTGTATGGTTCCCCAGGTGGCATTTCGCGGTGGCACACGAATGTTCTGGGGTGCATTTTCTTCGAAGATCGTACTGAATTAGTTGTTGTGCGGAGAAGGTGCCTAACGTGTCAGAGGTACTTAAGAGACATATTCAAAGAACATGTATAACACACAGAAGAACACTTATATCGGTGAGAGATTCTTGTTGTTAGATGATAATGCCTGACCCGACATAGCACGAATAGTTTATGGTTACCTGATTGAGGTTGGGATTGAACGCTTGGTGTGACCACCACGGAGTCCAGGCCTAAATCCTATTGAGGCCAACTGAAGCGAAGAGTCGTCGGAATCCATGTCCTAGCACCCTTGAAGAATTGCAAAGGGCTGTTGTTGAAGATTGAGACAATATTTCTACGGACTTCATTGAAATCCTTTCGCAACCAATGCACAAGGAAATACCCGATATTGAGTACGTTTTATTTTTTTAAAAAATTTTCCACGTTTATCTTTTTACTACAATATTTTTTCTTTCAATCATTATGTACCTTCGATTATCTGTGTAAAATACAATTTCGTTATCAAATGGCTTATTTTTTTAACCAACAATATTTTTGTAGACTAAAATTTGCACAAATTGGAAATCTTTAAAAAAATAAGGGTGGTGCGTTACTTTTGTCCATCAGTGTATATTGTGAAGAGACGAAAGATTTGTTATTTAATTTATTTTTGACTAATACAAGCGTTTAGGTGGTTTTACGTTCCTTCTCAATTAAGTCATACTTAATTAATAGAATAAGGCATACATTTTAAGAAATTGACAATAAAGTATAAAGTTTCTATTTTAAAGCAGTCAGATCTGTTATTCGAGTTACCGAAAAAATGGTTTTGGTTCTGAATTCAGTGTGAAAAATTCGGTACGATACAACCTTCGGAAATTCATTTTTGAGCATTTATTTGGCGGGTAATCGATGTAAAAAAATTATGTTAATATAAAATGCTAATTTGGCAAAAATAAGGAACAGAAATAAAGATAAAATTGACAAAACAAACGACTTGCCAGAAGAGAAGAAAGTATTTCAACGGGTGGAGGGGGGGGTAGGGGGTGGCTGACAGCATATGTGAGATGGAAAGACTGAAAAAGAGGACACGAGGAACAGATAGAAGAAGGAGCGACGTCTATTAGTGAGAACGGTGACAATGAAGATGGACAATCGTCGATAGAGAGGCAATCTCCAGGAGAAACAGTGACGTAGTGACTAGCACAGCTGAGGTCAGCTCTCTCGCTTATCCACGGGCTCTATCTTTAGTTGTATCCATGAACTGTACATATATCAACTGTATATATTTCTGAGTGGAATCATCTATAAGGTACGAATGAGCTCACAATCATTAATGGATAAGCAAATTATAATTTTACAAAAGATGAACTTTATTACTTAATACACCTTCTGTTTTTCCACAGCTTTATTGATTTGTACCCAAACGGTACTCGGACGGTGTAGCCAGTCAATCTCGAGGGTCCGAACTACAGCTGAATGTTCCGACATTCATAAGATACATAAACATATTGTTGCAAGATTCATTAATTACACAAACGTATTCTTACTACATTTATGAGATACATAAACAGTTTATACACGTTCAAAGTATCATCGCACATGTTAAAAATGGCTATAACTACTAAAACCTGATATCTAGATAAAAATACAGAATGAATATATACTCTTAGATCAAATTAATAGACCAGTCAAAAATAAACAATATGATATTTATATATATATATTTGAAGACGGCAATGTGGGTTACATGGCGATTTACGTTAGAAACTCCATAGGACCACTACCAAGAAGGACTCAGGTGTCTGTTTTCATGACGGAGACACCCTCTACACAGCGGAAAAACAGGCGAAATACTGGCCGACCACTATACCGCAGACAACGCCGCTAGGAAAGGGAACTAGCACGATCCTCAGCAGCTGAGGACAGGTCATATCGTTATGTTTGTCTCCCCGAAGCAGCTAAAGGCGATTCTTCACGGGTGTCAGGGAAACCGAGCACCAGGGGGCGACGGGGTGCAAACGGTATTGCTGAAACAGCTGCCGTGGAGAGGGATTGCCCAACTCGTTAACCTGTACAATTCATGTATCAGGTTGCGATACTTCAGGCGACCACCCAGCCCAGTTTGTAACGTTACCAGTGACAGACTGGGCATGTTCAATATCAGTGTACACGCAAGGAAGACCGACTGCGCAATCTTCTCCCTCCAAAAGGGGAAAAAAACCTTGCCAAAATCATATGGTATAGGAGGGCAAGAAAACTTGCCAGCTTTCTCAATGCACTCACTATCTGGGCACAAAAATGGATAGGCATCTCCATTTCTCTACTCATTTCAGTAATAAAATAGAAAAAGTACGACACAGGTCTCACCGGCTATCGCACTTGCTAACTTCACCCACCCTGTCGCTTCGTCTCAAATTGATGATATATAAATGTGTCCTCCGGCCAGCTCTGCTGTACGGTGCCCCGCTATTTACCCACTTGACTGACAATACACCCAAATTTCTCCAACATTTTCAGAATGGGATCATGCGAAAGGTGGTCCGACATACCTCTCTCTCGAGAGGTTAAAGAACGCTGACCTGCACCCGTTGCTTAGTGTGCCGTCGGTGGGTGAGTTTATCCACCGGAGACACATCAAGTTTTTTGACTCATTGCAGAACCTAACCAACCCAGTATTTAACACTATGGCCCCACCACCACTCCTGCATTGATGGCAACAGACTGTTGGGGAAAAATTAGGTTAAGAATTAGTATGTAAGTTAGTTTTATGTTTGATCAAAAAGTCAGTCTTTTCCATCACCTTTATTAGTCAGTTTAGTCCAGTCACGTATTATGTGTGTCATTACGCTTTTTTATTCATTATATAATTTTTATAAAATAACAAAACCTATATATAATGTTGTGATGCTACAGGAAATACAAAAATAATTTGTTAATAGATTCGCTTGAGGATCTATAATTACATATAATTATCTGGAAATTTAAAGGGGCTATGAAAGAAAAAAATATATACATATATTGCATAAAATATAACAATGATTATAATCATATCTCTAATATTCTGCGATTATGCCCCTTATAAAAAATATTTACTTAACATAAAGTGGGTTCTTTGCCAGTATCAGTCCCCGCTAAAATTTACAATGTGCAGAGAAATAAAATATACTGTGAATACACATAATGAATGAAATAAATACTGTGTATAGACACAGGAAAGTCACATGCTCTTGAATAATAAAGAAAAAATATATCTATTTACATTTAGAGCAGAAAAAAATTCTATCATATTGTAATTTTTTTTAAGTAGGCTTTATCTTCCCGAATAGCATGATCTATTGGTGGAGTGAGCTTGTAATAAAATTTTACGTAAGGCTACATACCATATTTTCAAGAATATATGTGTCGCCCTTTTGTGAATATATCTTTTTAATGTATGATTTTTGTAGTCTCCTATTTTGTTCATTAGGGAATTTGCTGAGTGGGGACATTTGAAAAAAGTATAAAACCATACTTGTCTCATACATGTACCTATAATTGTCGTTTGTAAAACTTTGTGTGTATCTGTAATTTTAGTGCAGTAGCGTATGTTTTCTGCTAACCATAAACATCATCGCTGCATGGAAGTTCCATTACAAAATAATTATTACAATTAAAACCATGAAAGCTAATACTGGTCACTTAGTCACAGTTTCATAATTTTTCCTATGCTAGACTTCATTAGGCCTCACACCTTTTCTTCATTTAGAACTGATCCCAAACTTAATTCTAGTATATCTAATAATTTATTCAAACATACTGTGACTAGAGTTCAATTGACAAACAATTGCATTGACAGTCGAAGGTGTAACGGATTTATCGCCGTTTTGTATTTGCAGCACCTGTGAAGAGCTATAAGGCTCTCCTGACCGCAGAGGGAGTAAATTTCGTAATTCCGGGTTCAAATTTAGTGATAACTCAATTGGGCCCGTTATAAGTGAGTTATGGGGGTAGATGGGACCGGTGCGGACCCGTGGCCAATCAAAATACAGTCCCTCTGCTCTGGAGGGAAGGGGGTGGTTGGAGCAAACGGCAAATATATCATTGGTTCTTACGTCCTATCCGGGTTTTCCTCCGGTATTGGGATTCAATCGCTATGCAAATAGTGTTTCTTTTATCGAAATCGATTAATTTAAACTGTATTCCTGCGCTAAATTTAATTGTTACAGGCCGGTTTAGCTTGCTCTTGGACAACCAGGAAGGAACCTTGCTAAACACATTATTTTCAGATCGTAAAAAAATTTGTTATTTTAATTGATTGTTCATTATTTTTCGTTTTTATAAGAAAATAACAAATAATAATTATTATCACTTAAAACATTTCAGGAGCACAATGGTACAGCTGCTCTCGCAGAATCGGTTTAGATCCACCTTTCGTTCAACCTGGGTCTGGGTAATCAGCCCTTTTATCTATTATCAGAAGATTATTATTATCTTTCGTTTTCTAAACACTCTGGATGATATCATGGAATTTTCCGAATGTTCCTTAGGGGCATTGCTGACCACCAAAAATAAATAGTAACAACCTTTTCGTCTATCAACAATACAACAACAATGGTTAGCTAAATATTCTCGCGTTTAAGACTTTACTTTTGTTTTGCTGGCAGGCAACTAATATTTAATATACTCTTCTCAGAACAAATTTGTTTAGGGGTTATTTAATTCCATTTCTATACGGAGTAACAGAATAATGTCTTTTTTAGGAATGCGTAATAGAGCTATGGGGACAGCAAGCAAGTCGAACATCAAGCGTGTCCAATCCTTTCAATCATCAGTCCTGAGAACAATAGTAAATGCCCCTTATTACGTTAGCAACAAAACCCTTTATAACAATCTTAGTATACCTTACATTCTCGAACTCGTCCCTTTCAAGTTCATGAAATTCCATAGTAACCTATCCAACCACCCTAATCCCCTAGAAAAGCCATTGCACTGCACCACTCATCCCTATAATCCTCCTCAGAGACTAAAAGAGCAGTGGCCTCGTACTCTGCTATGAATGTGTAACAGTGGGAGTCCTGGCAATGGCCAGTTGCTCAAATCATGTCCTGAGCGTATGTGGCACTCGCGCTCTTGGTCAGCCTCCGCTGGCTCTTATCCGGTGACGTGGCTGACGGAGGAGCGTGGGGGATTTCCTAAGACTCCGCATCCTCTCTCGCATGTGAGGAAGGTGACAACCATGTGGATTTGGGAGGTCTCTGGGCTGTTTGTAATCACTGTATGAATGAGCGAGTGAATGAAAAAATTGTAAATATGGTATGAATGAAATCATTTATCACAATTACTTATTGCCCAATAAGGCAGATTGTAATTTTATCATAATAAAGCTTTTTAATGATATTCTAATAAAAATTTATTTTCTAATGAGTTCAAATAGTTTTTTTATTCATTGCATTTGATTTGACCATTTTTATTTCATTACGAGTTCTGTTAATTTAATCGTTTCAATTTGACTTCAACATATGTTGAAAATTACTAGCGCCCGCATGAAACCTGACTCAAGAACCATCACGAACGTACAGTCTTTCAGGTTTATTAGGCGGTGAGACAAAGTTCTTTTCCAGGGGCATTACCGTTCTGGATTAAAAGTAGAAAACAAGGGGCTGATACACAACGATACTCGAACGTACCTGGAATAGACGTCTGGGGGAGTGACAATTAAGTTTTCAGTTATTATTCCGGGTTAAAGATATATCTAAGAGCAATGGGAGGTATCCCATAGATTCGGGGATACTCAAGCATTATTGGGGGGATTCCAGAGGGATATGATTTTTTGTTGAGAATGATATTGTAAAAAAAATAAACTATTATAGTTGGTAAATCAGCAATTCACAGCTAACTTTGAACTCACATTAATAGTAATAATCGTTTTGTGCGTGCTAGTTCGAGGAGCCAGTTTGCAAAATGAAATTATCAATACAACAATAAAAGAAGTTAGACAACGTAACTTAAGGGACATACCTTAATATCTAATTATGTAATATCTTACCTATGGACATTTAGAAGACGATAATTTTGAATAACGAAAGAAAAACAGAATGTAGGTGTAACCTCAAAGCCTGTCTGGGAAGATCTAATTAAAGAATGACCTGTGCGAGGGGGCTTACTGGATTCATCATAAAAAGCTTGTTACTGCTATAATCATTGTCACGAAGTGTTCATACTTTCAAGTCTTAAACACCCTCAGCAGTGGTTTTCACAACATATCTCACCCCCTTCTCAACTTACTTCAAATACATATCTAATCAAACGATCTATTTATTCGATAAATTATCTCATGGCACGTTCTTTCCCTTTCGGTGTAAAGCCAAGCTGATTATATGAATGACGGGATCGGCTGATACCGGGATGTGCAGGATTAGAGGATACCGCAGAAGCACACAAACAGGGAGCGGTCGAACAGGATAATGACGGCGGCCGGGTTAATGCTGACTGGCGACGAAGCAGCGAGCCAACTGTAATCGAGTTGATGTTCCGGCCACGCCATCAACCCATCGCGATTAATTTCAGCGGCAATCGCTTCAGGTCCGGCATTGCCCACCTCATCATGTCATTCAGGCAGTCTTGACGAGAAGATCCTGCTGAATAGTTCCTATCATATTATATTTCGAGAAGGAAACAAATGTTTAGTACACTCTTACTTTAGTACACTCTTACTTTAGTACACTCTTACTTTAGTACACTCTTACTTTAGTACACTCTTACTTTAGTACACTCTTACTTTAGTACACTCTTACTTTAGTACACTCTTACTTTAGTACACTCTTACTTTAGTACACTCTTACTTTAGTACACTCTTACTTTAGTACACTCTTACTTTAGTACACTCTTACTTTAGTACACTCTTAGTTTAGTACACTCTTAGTTTAGTACACTCTTAGTTTAGTACATTCTTAGTTTAGTACACTCTTACTTTAGTACACTCTTACTTTAGTACACTCTTACTTTAGTACACTCTTAGTTTAGTACACTCTTACTTTAGTACACTCTTAGTTTAGTACACTCTTAGTTTAGTACACTCTTAGTTTAGTACACTCTTACTTTAGTACACTCTTACTTTAGTACACTCTTACTTTAGTACACTCTTACTTTAGTACACTCTTACTTTAGTACACTCTTACTTTAGTACACTCTTAGTTTAGTACACTATTACTTTAGTACACTCTTAGTTTATAATGATTGTTTAGACAAGACAGCTGCTCAGGTAGGATAGAAAATATATCCCTCAAAATTATGGAAAAAATTATATAACAGGATTAGACCTATTAAACAGGAGCACCTACTAAGGAAAATTATCGAATATTCATCATTTGGCTACTGAAAGCACAGAAACCAGTTTGAAATGAAAATTAAGTGGATATCACTTAATTCACTGATACTTGAAAGCTTGCAGATAAAGTACGAAACAGTTGCCATTAATAAAATGTTAATAATAAAACTGATAATTTCAAGGCCCTGAGCATTGGAGTGCTGGATTTACCCCCACTTAATAGTAAGCCCTCCACGGAATGTTGTATAGAACTTATCTGTGGTGGCGAGCGTTGTTTAATTTTTTTATAGAATTGCTGTTTATTACAGTTTGTACCCTTTATGATTGATTGCTCTATTAAAATTAAAAAACAAAAAGAGGAAAAAATAAAATGTAATTTGAATTCTCTGGTAGGCTCATGGGAGTAAACGTTTACAAGCAATAAGGCTTACATTAAAGTATCTGAAAAAAAATATGGAAAAGGGCTGAAATGCAGCTTTTGGGAGGAAATAGGAAAAAGGGATGGAAGGAAGGGGATAGGCTGCATATAATCCCCATTTGTAAACTGATGGGGAGGGGACGCCTAAGGTAAATAAATGTTGGCGTAACTGAAAAACCAGGCCTGTCCTCTCTCAATATTGAAGGACAACTGACCCATAAGCTGTCTAGATGCAGAAAAAGTGCGGGAACCAGATAGCCTATCAGACACTAGTAGATCTTATGACTTAAACAATGTACATTATACTAAACAGGCTTGCTAAGCTTGCCCGTCAAAGAAAAATAAATAGATAATACGTTTTAATAAACTGTTAATCACATAATAGAAGATCTGCCTTAGCTTATTGACTATTGTAAATGAGCGTGTTGTGGAAGCCAAAATGTTAACTGTTACCTGAGGATGGACTGATATCAGTTCGAAACGTTGCAACATACTAATAATTAATAGAATTTTGAGGTTTTGCAGGATACTTTTCACTTCTTTTGATTATAAATAGTTACATTAATTTAAAATTACTTAATTATAAATTACTTTTATTTACAATTGTTTATATTACTTTATATTGTTTATATTTTAAATTTTAACTGTTTTCACGTTACATTATGACGTTCTTAAGAGTTTTTCTTATATCTATGAGGATGTCAGACGTAGGTTGTCGGAAGCACTAGCAAATGAAAAATACTGAAGAAAACGAACCTTTGGTGTCATTTAAATGAGCTAAGAAAATCATCAGGATCATGAAGTCGAGGACAGGAATCATGAAAATCTAAGCTATTTCAACTCTTCCAATTTTTTTTAAAGCTACAGCAGTGGGATTGTCAGATTACTGGGCATCCTGGAGCCGAGAACGGGGCAATGAGGGTAACGCTATTCTGACGGATTGTGTTACCTGCAAGGTACTTGGACGATTTCAACTTTTCCAGGTGTACGATAATGTAAATATTGGTGTATTTAAGTTTATTTTAGTGGTTTACATGGTTTTTATCTACATCTTCTGAATATACCTCGTGTCCATAAAAGCTCTCTCTAACTAAAAACAGATGTGGGACTCGGGTGCCTCCTGAGCCCCAGCCGGAACGGGGAGCCTGGGCTCTCATTCTTGTACTGTCTTAGGCACTTGGTGGGCTCCCAAAATAAGTGCATATACAAACAACGGCGTTGATGACCTAAGGGTTTTACGTCCAAATAAATAATCAAAAAAAAAAGTTCCGATTTAACACTCATTGTACAAACAGAGTAGTGAACTCTCCGTGAGTCACCCTGCCTCTCCCCCTTCGTTATGATTAATGATCGAGAGAAAGGTCCACATGTGATAGGGAGGGTTCGAAGGGAGAGTAAAGTAGGCAGGCGCTTGCCGGAGCCCTTACAGGTCAAGAGAGGGTCTGTACAGCGGAAAGACGGCCGAACCAAAAAGGAGCGAAACAGCTTGCTCAAATACTTCCCTAGCATCTCGACGAAACTGTTTGATTCTTATCAAGCCCCGTATTCTTTCTTCGTCCGCCTCACTCCCTCCCTTCCTACTCCTCCTTCCCTCTCTCCCTCCCTTTCCCTCTTTCACTCTCTCTCTCTCTCACCAGGAGGAATATAAATTGTTTCATTATACTTTATAATAGGGCCGTGATAAAACCTTATAAGCAATATCGATATCGAATCCTCCAAGCCCGGCGCTATCTGGACCCCCCACAGCTTCCCGGAGCAAACCATTCATTAGGGAATCGATACATTTGCCCCCGGCGACGACCTTGAATAAAGTGAATAAGTTTTCTTTAGAGGGAAAACGTTTCCATTGAACCGGTTAATTAATGGGATATTCCACTTTTGAAGTGGCTGCGGAATCAATATCGTCTTTTATACCTATTTAAAAAAATATTGCTTTCGACAAAATTGCGCTTACTTGCAGATTATACCCCGATCGTTCGGAGATTTTTTTTTTTTAAATAAAGCTAGATAGAAAAACACAACTTTATTGTGGGGCTGTCACCTATGAGTAATAATGAATTTCTGGTAAAGAAAAATGATTCTAGCTGTCAAAAAATAATTAATGACACAGGAAAATTATCAGACAGTGAAATAAATAAAGTTTATACTTCAATTAAGAAAAAAAAAATATCTAAAAGCATTCTAGGAAATAAAGCCATAAAACAATAAAAGACAAAAAACGTTAGTAGCACTACTCTTAAAAACAAGATAGCATACCAGATAAATAAACAGTGCAAAAATAAATAAATAAAAACCTTAACAGCATAAATAAATGAATAGTTTACAAGCTAGCAAGTGTCTATTTTTATGTGCGCAGGTGTTGAAATAATGGGGTCTTGATAATACATAAGGATGAAACATGGCAGATATTAACATGGGTAGGATTCCAGACCGTGGTACAACATGCAAGAAAGAATCGGTAGAATCCTGTAGTTATGTGGGAATGAGTGTAAGGGATCTTGTGTTCCAGTAAAAGACTGAGGAATCAGACTGTTGGATATTGTAAATATAAGGGGGGGGTCAAGAGACTGAATAGTATGGAAAACGTATGAACCAATAAAGTATTGTCAACGGATGGAAAAGAAGAGACCTTTATTTGACGTAGAGATGTCATACACAGAAGCACCCGACAAACCTTACAAACCTGTTCATAACTCGCTAGAGACCACACTACCCCCGGGTAAACATTCTTCATTACAGGACGATATCACTTCTGAATAACATTATAGTGCAAAACACATAATAAATTACAACTATTATGTCTGACTTGTATCAATGCTTTTTATGAATCTCCCTTGTGAAAAACATTTTACTATGGTAAAATAAATAATAAATTTAAAAATGGAAATTATTATATCCATACTGTCTAAATATTCCATATTTAAGACAAATTTACAACTCAAAATTCATGAATACCTTTACGGTATAGGACATAACTTATTTAGCTTTGATAATAACTGTGCTTTGTTTAAAAACAATGCTGTGAATGATTAAAATAGTTAAATTGAATTAAATTTTCCTTTTCATTCAGTACAATAAATACATACAAAACAGAACAATAAGAAGATATTTATAACAATAAATAATTACTCCAAGTAATTTTAAATAGACTAAGCTTTATTGTACTCATTAGACAAAATTAATATGAATTAATTAACTGTTACATTGCCTGTAATGGGTGTGTGTTTTTATAAATAAATAACCAAGCTATCTATTTTAATAAATAGTGGGCAAATTCCTCGTTTATTTAAAACTAATTTATGATCATGTAACATAAGCTATTAATGTAATATAAACATAAACTTCATAATGTAAAGATATGCTTCTAGCTCACTGAGAAACCCTTAACAAAAAGGTTTTTGACTAGTTGTGCGTTGAACTACTTCTAAGGCTTCCCTCTAAACTTCCAGATCCAGAGAGAGTTCTATGTACCTTCTCTCACATTCTTTAAACCAACCTTCATCACTAGTAGTCATGGTATTACAACTTTCAATTTGACATATTTTATGGGAAATTTAAAACAAATTTCATCTTTTTTACCATATTCTAAATATGGGGTGGATACATTGTAATATTTGCTTTACAAAGTGAGGATAATTTTATATTGTTTGAGCGTGTCCATATTATTAAAGTAAAATGCTAGTCTGCACGAAAAATAAAAATAACGAATATTATAAATAAATGAATTATAAATGAAAATCAATAACACTCTTATATTATTGCAAACATATATATTTTTTTTTTATAAATAGTATCATGCCTGTAATAAACCAACTATTTGTTTTCAGTTACAAGCACAAACCTTGTTGGGAAGTTCACACAAAGTGTTCGGCGAATCGTGCAAGATGTCAAAGATGAAGGCACTGCTAGTAAGTAATAAATTATCTGATAGTAAGTAATAAATTATATTTGTTAGGACCATTTTTATATGAACTAGAATTCATTTAAATTTAAAATAATAATTTCATTCTAAAATAAGAAGAGTAAATTTAGAATACAAGTCAGAAGAATGAAAGTGCATGACGTTCCGCTGAGCTACCATACCTTTCAGAAAAAGCTGCAAGTAAGAAAAAAACCCAAGATTTTCCCTGTGAAAAGGAGAGAAAGAGGAAAAAAGCTAGCACATCATAGGAAGAGAAGAGAATAAGCCTGTTTTGGACTTCTGGGTTTCTGATAGGAGCACATGGACAGAATCTTTTGGTTTTATGAACAGGCTAGTCTGCAGTGGGTGAATATGAACATATACAAAAAAACTAATCTGCAAGGTTTTAAATTATTTTAAGATAAATCACTTCAAATGAATTTAAATTATTATTGTATCTTAATATTTAGTTATAAACAAAAGATAACATTTTCAAAGGGCATATAAGAGAACCATAAAACTCCAGACTGATAAATAAATGCATTCATTAAAATGATACATTTTTCAATTTATTTTCTTAAAATATTAAATAAATTATTGTATATTGCATAAGTTTTAGGTTTATGTTTATTAATGAAATGAATTAGAATGATTTCAGTTCAGGTGCTCAAACAGAATACATATTAAATTGATGTACAATATTCATTGAAAAAATAAAATTAGTTATTAAAATTACTTTTCCAAGCCCATGTTGAAAATTGCATGTAGTACATTTTATTAATGTCAAACATTGTTTGTTTACATAATCGCAAAACATTTAGGCACAGATAAGACAAAGTACATTTTTATGTTAAGAATAAGTAAAATATACTTAGTTATCACAAATAAATTCAAAGAAACTTCAGATACCAAAGTTTTGAGCCCATATAACAACTCAGAAGCAAAGTAGGTTTGGAAACCAATTTTTTTTTGAGTGATCAAAATCACTTATTATATCAAATTATTTCATATTAACAAGCATACATCTTATTATATTCAATAGAATCCTTTCATCTTTATAGGTGGACTGTCCAAGGAGGAGGTCATGGAGACGAATGAGAGACTTCGTGCTGTTAGGATAAGGCTCGATGATTATTATGACACAGCAAAGAAAGCTCTTGTCGGCCTAATGATGGAGTATACGGAAAGCAAAACTGTGAGGAATGTCTTCCAAAGGTACAACCTCCTCAAAGCCATGATAAAAGTGAGTACATGAACAATTTTAGATTTTTCCAGGCAAATTTTAGCCAGACAATGAATCCATAAGTCTGATAATTTCATTTAAACTATTGGTGTTTAATGAAACAAAATATAATGAGTAAAGGTTTATAATCCAGTAATTTTTATAATTTTTATTTCATATTAACTATATTTTCTTTTCTTAATGATTATAAATAAATTATTCAATTCCATTTTACATGGATTATTTAAATTGTTGTATATTAGTTGTTGTATTACATATTAAATATAATACATGTCTATTCCATTGAAATATTTGCCACATGCTTGTTTCTAAACTTTTTTTTGAAATTATCACATACCCCAAGAGAAGTGGTTTTTGGCCTATAGCTACTAGAAGTAAAGGAAGCTCACTCAAGCTCTGTGAGCAATAGGAGTAGATGCTATCTAATGCCACTAAGTATGTGCATTTTATTGATAAATAAGCAATAATAATAAAATTAATTGCTAATAAATTAACATTCAATATAAATCCTGGATGTTAGATGACTAGTTAAGTAATTATTACCTATTATTTATTGTCATAATGATAACATATATTTAAATATTATTATCCTATTTTATTAAAGTGTTATTAAGTTTACTTATTATTATTGTTAACATTTTTTTGTGCTTATCAAACCATGGGGTCATTTATGCTCAGTTCTGATACAGATACAGTTCTCTGTTCAAGTGATTCACAAGTATTTCCATATCACTCAATACCATATCTGATATTACCAGGGGACTTAACTAAAAGTTAAATTACTGACATTACAATATAACATTAGCATAATATATAAATGCAAGATATTATTATGATAGTTCATTGTAGGTAATCATTACTGGACTATTCATGTTTGTAAAACAAGAGAATTTTTGGTGAATATTTAGATGTATAAATAAAATTTTGGATCCCCCAAGGCTTTTATATAATGCATAACTATTTTTATTTTGAAACTCCATAAAATTATCTGAATACTGATAAAATTCAAATTCAAAAAAATTATAAAAAGAGATATATACAATGAGGCTATATGAAATATATAAATGTATATATGATTAAATATACATATGTAATCTTACCACTAATTTTAAGTATGAATATCTTATTAATAATCAGCATTTAATATTGTTTTTCCTTTTACAGAATGTAATTAAATTGGAAACACAATATTGGACACTGGTAGATATACCAAAGCAAGAAAAACAAGAGACCGTACCTGCTTTTGTTCTTCGTGCTTGTGCTATAATGGAAAAGACTCAAAAATCAGGAGAAGGAGTAAAGACCGCAGCAAAATTAGCTGAAGAAGAAGAAAAGAAAAAAGAGAGGATGGAGAGATTAAGTGGTAAGTACAGAGTTTTTATCATTCCCCAATTTTATTATTTACTATTGATAAACATTTAAATTTTATAGTAATATTACATATCAAAAGATTAATCCTAATATTTATTACTAATGCCTAGGTTGTTACAAGTCAATATAAGTTGATTCTATGACAAGTGGCAACCATTGCTCTTGTTTTTTCACTGCATTATGTTGTTTATTGCGTGTATTATGTCTCTGCCTGAGTATAATAAATATTATTTAACAGTTAAAAAAAACTTGGCATTGGTGACTAAAGATATTTTATATTATTTACAAGATGAAAATTGGAAATAACTAAAATAGTTAATAGTAAAACCAATATAT
This sequence comes from Acanthosoma haemorrhoidale, assembly GCA_930367205.1. Classification (NCBI taxonomy): domain Eukaryota; kingdom Metazoa; phylum Arthropoda; class Insecta; order Hemiptera; family Acanthosomatidae; genus Acanthosoma; species Acanthosoma haemorrhoidale. The sequence goes on from OV884014.1 coordinate 47,805,229, forward strand.
TGGTTCAGCCTATTTGATGTAGTGCTTCCATCTGCCCGGCTTTAAAAACTTCATTTTTTGTAATATATTTAAAATTCTGATTGCTTTACGATTTGAAAAATCATAACTTTAATTTGTTATTTTCTTAATAGCTTCAACAGCCTCTTAGCTGTCTGTACCTTTAAAAATCTTAATAGTCATTGAAATTGGGTTCACTTTTCCCATTTCTGTTTGCTATATTTCAACCACTACATAATTGTCTCAACTCTATATAACGTGGAATATTGAACAAAAGGACTGGATCATTTGTTCAACGGCCATTGTCAACATCCAAACAGATGAATTTCAAATTATGAAATGAGACCTTGAAGTATTTCGGTTGCATTTTAGTGTCAGTAATCAGGTCTCCCATTAAATAAATTAGACAAGCTGTCAATTTTTTTTCTGAGAAAACATGCCTATTAAAAATTTATTACGTTAATAATACTGATAAACATCCTAATAAATTTTATAATGTTGTAATAACTAGTAAATCTAGTTTAACTATAAAATACACTTTCATAATACTCTGTCTTGTTTCAGATATGCTCACCTCCCAGATTGAAAGTGAAAACACCCAGTTGACAAATGATCTCTATCGTTTATTAAAAAAGTATTCTGGATTACGAAACATCATTAGAGTACTAGCGGTAGTATAATTTATACTTTTTTTGTTTTCAAAACTTCCTATTTTGGATTTCAAACGATTTTTCTTGTTTGTGAGGTATTTTATCTATGGGAGTCCATTTTTATTCCTAATATTTTGTTCGCCATTTCAGAGATCCCCTGAAATTTTGAATGAATTATAATAAAATAAAAATAGACCTCACCGAAGAAAAAACATCTATACTTGTTTTACTTATTTTATATATTGATTAATTTTCCTAGCACTACAAAGAAGATTGCTGCATGAATAGAGCTGATTAAGATTAATTCACCTAAAAACAGTTTTTGTCACACGCTGTTGACATTCTGTTAATTCTTTAACCTTCCCTCAGACCCGTCCAAAATCATAACTCAGATGACAGGGAACCTTAAAGTTACTTTTATTCATTTGCTGCCAAAAAAAATAAAAAGGAGGCATATATGTTTTGAAACTCACAGTGCCAAAATATATCTACAGTCGAACCTCTATATATCAAACATGAAGGTTCTTGGAAACAAATTTGATACATAGAAATTTTGATATATAGAAAGATTCTACTTTTTGATCCTTGTCATACTAAAAACAATCACAGTTATTTTTTAGGGTTAAAAAAGTATCAAACGTAATTTTTTAGGGTTAAAGAAAAAGAAAACTGAACATTCAAAAACATTTATTTGAAAAATTGTACAAATTACATATGTGATTGCAGACCTTTTACAAATTTACATTTATAATGTATACATATTTAATAAGGATATGTATTAAAAATATGTATACATACTGTATAAATCACTTCGTTTTATTTTTGTGCAAAGTAGTAACTAATGTCACTTAATGATTTTCGTTGAGGAACCATGTTCACAACAAGTCATTGTTCAATTTAAGCTGAATTTAAAATGAAAATTCCACTTCATGTTAGGAAAGAGACTCAGAGAATTTCACTTCCGTGGATACTGTAATTGTTTCTTTATAAACAAGGTCTTCCTCAAATTTCCATTATTCTGTATAACACTGAAACATGTTTTTTCTAATTTAATTACTGTTATGAATGTAAACTAAGGGCAATTAAGGGCCCTTTTTGATAACAATTACATTTTATATTTTTTTAAATGTGACATTTTGTTCGGGGCAATTAAGGGCCCTTTTTAATGACAATTACATTTTATATTTTTTAAATGTGACATTTAGTTCAAATCATAGAGATTTTACTCGTTATACCGCATATTTTTTTCTAATAAAAATTCAAGGTTCCTAAAAAAAAAGTTCGATGCGTAAATATTTTTGATATATATGGAAGTTTGGAATGTTCTTAAAATGAACATAGAATTTATATCAAGAAAAATAAATAAAAATTTCTAATACATACAGCTAATGATAAACAGAAAGATTATGTATTTTCCTTAACTAACTATGTAAACAGTACTTATATCCTGCATTTAATTTAGTAATCTCCTTTCTAAAACATTACTTATGTTTTTCACATTTTTTATATTGTTTTAAACATGTAATATTTAATTGAATTTCTGTGTTACAGGCGGAATATAACAATTCTAAAGTATATCCCATTTTCCCACGCTACACTATGCTGAAAGATTTAATTAAGGATATTATGCACAATCCTGACTACATGGAAGTCTGCCACGAAGTTGATCCTGTTTAGAAATTATCTCAGTTACATCAATTGATGCTGATGTTGACAAGACCCCTCTCTAATAAATTAATTAAGAATAATTCCACTACTATTGTATTGTGTGAAAATCTATTTATCTATTATTAGTTGTGTACCCTTCCTTAAATTTATGTGAGCTTGTGTGTACATAAAGTTATATTTATCTAGGAATCTTTCTTGAATAATATATTAGCCCAATAGAGGAAATGAAACGCACAAAAAATTAAATTTTTTTTGGCAAGTTGTTCAAATTCTACTGTAAATACAAGTATACACTACACTAATATAGTCATGCTGATTTTTTTTTTTGTTGTTGAACTGAATCAAGAGTTATTAAATATAAAATAAAATGAACTTTCATTCGTTTTTTAAACATTTTCCTCCTTTCTTTAAGTACCTTGCCATTTATTATTTATAAGTGTGCACAAATATTCAAGTAAGTGGTTGGTCAACTTAATAAACATTTCGCCCATTTAGGCTTTTTAGTGTAGTCCATTTTTTATTTGGCTTTTTAACACAATAACCAAATTGTATATGTACATATTACATATTTTAAACTAAAATGAAATCGCTCTTTGTTGTGAAAAAAATACAGATTTTTAAAACAAATTCAATAGCCAGCAAACTATTTCAAAATATCTTGAAGAGTTTAAATTAGAAAATTATTAAATGTTTTACAGTTAATAAACTGCTTTAAGATTACATAATTTCTTTAAACTTGACAGTTTAATGGTTTTCATAAATTAACAGGATAAAATTAACTTTAAAGCATAATTTTGAACATTTGTATTCAATTAATTTTCCTTTCATTAATTTTTTTTTAATTATAACTTCAGTTGTACTTGATACTTTTTCAGCTATCAATTACAACTCTATTGGGAAATTTAGTATTCAAGCAACAGATAATAGAAACTACATTTTTTATGGTGGTATCTGTCCACATTTAATGTCATAGTTTGTAAATGTGATGTGTAAATGAAATTTTTGCTCTTATTCGTGTAGATGTAACATAAATTTCCACATGTACAGTAAGATAAATTGTATACAGTTTAATCCCCTTAAAGTGTATGTATATACATTTTCCTATGTAACATATAACATTATTGTCATTTATTGTTGGCAAAAGTTGGTCAGAACAATGTGATAATGAGGTAGAGGTATCACAACATTGGTCACAGCATTAAGCAGTGCTTGTTGAAACCAAGTTTTATAATTATTAAAAGATATAAAAAAAATTAAAAAATCAAATAAAAAAATGTGTGTGTCTAATTAAAAATTGAGTTGCATTTATTTTTTTCTTTGACAGGAATGCTGTTGGTTATTTTTACATTATTTTGACATTGGTATTTTATCCTAACATATTATCAGTCATTATTTAAACATGGTATATGGGGAAAAATGATCATGGTCTATTTTTTAACTAATAATGAGTTTTTGGAGGCTACGCTATCCTGGTATTAACTTTCTTTAAACTGCTGGCTATTGTCCAGTGTTGAGTTATAGGGGTCAAAATAAACTATTAGGGATGAGAATGATCTATATAGAAGGTGATCTAAACATAAAATAATGTGAAAACTTTTAGAAAACAGTTTTGAAGATTTTTTTCTTCAATTTAGAAGCCATGCAATTCATATAGCTGTGGTGCAAACCTCTGTTTTCTATCTTGGAATTTAAATCCAGTTGTTTTCATCATCATCCCCTCATGTAATAATGTATGGAATGATAGTGAGTGAAGTATACATTTTTACAATTTGTGTGTAAAGGTATGGTTTTGTCTGTGTATTTTTTACTCTAACCAGGGTGTGTGTTGGTCCAAAATTTGATTGAGTTGCAAAGGTAAAATTGACTTTTTTGAAAATTTAAAAACGAGAGAAAATTTTAAAATCCAACTGCAGATTACATTGCAGAAATATAATCTAGAAAATTAAAAAAAAAGTTTTGACAGCTTTTTGGAAAATTTTGCTTACATGTCAAAACATAAGAAAACTATAAACTTTAAAGTAATTGTCAGAAAACTTAGATAATTTGCTTTAAATAAAAAAATTAGCAATGTCATTTCTAAATCGATTTTTTGCATTTATCAATCAATTTGCATTCTCCTCCCTCTCCTTTTTTCTTTTTTTTTTATGAATCACTATTAATATATATACGAGCATAATTTATGCTGTGTTTTTAATCTTAAAGATCGAATTTCAGTCAAGTGATGATGTAGAAGAGACTGTCCTGTTCGGAATAGTATTATCATCAATACTTGAAGACAAGGTGTTTTTGCTTATCTGACTTTTAGATGTTTCATGTCTTAGAGCTATAAGCTAAGTCCAGTCTATTTTTAGATAGTAAATAATATCAGTTACTATTTTTTATTTGTTTGCAAACCAATCGGTTCAACAGGACCTATATAAACTAAAAAATGGACTTCCATACTCCGTCTGTATAGGTAGTGTATTAAATCTATTTAAAAGAGTTAAATCTATACAATTTGCAGTTGATTGGGCGCACTTAATAATTTTATTTTTTTCTGTTATTTTTTAAATGTTTTTTTAGTAAAGCAAGTAAAGCAAGATGAAAAGTACTATTGATTTTCGAAATATAAGTAAACAAAAATTACTTTCAGCACTCCTGTCTCAAATTAAGAATATATTTTTTATTTATTTATCATATAGTGTTTTTTACTTAATAAGACTGGTAAATTACATAGTTTGAAATAAAAGTACTATGATCTGTTATTCTAATGTTTATAAGCTGTCACTATAAGATGTAAGTGTTTTCTTTGAGATATGCTTAGTATAATATATTTATACAAATTTATAAAATGAAATATTTCTAAAATCTATAATTGTTGATATGCAGCTATTAATGTGTGCTATTATATTTAATCAACAATCCTCTTAATATATGAACTTCTTCTTTATAGCAAGGGATCTAAATAATTGTGTACGTATAGAATTAAGTATAAAAAATGGAAAATAATATTTTAAAAATTTTTGATTTGTTATGTGCTAAGAAATAAATATATATCTATACATAGTGCATTTTTAAAGGTTATTAAAATTTTTAAAATGTGTCATTTATGTAATTATAAACATTACATCAGCACTGCCAATGTCCAAATATTTTATAAATTACCAATTTGCAAAGTGTCCAAATTATTTTTTAATTATATTTTGATAAGTGCATGTGAAAACTATTTTTAAGCTTTCCTCTACATTGGCCAGGCGATTAGTTCGTTTGGACAAACAATTCTAATTTTCAATCAAACAAATAATTTTAGTTTGAGCATCAACAATTAAGATATTTTTTTTAATGCAATCATTCCTTTGAGTGGAGGAAGATATATAATGATGAGGAATGTTTGTTATAAATAACACCCCCAAAATGTTTGTTTATTAAAATTTACATTTTATGGAATTTGTTAATAAATTTTTTGGAAAATTTACATTCCATATTTACATATGGAACAACCATCAAGAAAAAAAAATATACTCTAGCTAAAGAGAAAAATAAAATATATATATATTTATGTATTTAGTAATGTTAGTAAACTAAGATTCTTTGAATGTTAAGAATTAAGGGGTTGTGAAATATAGTGGCGTAAGTCAGAAAAATTGAAAAAGTAAGTTACACTGCAATTTAGCATTAGAAAAACACTGTTCAAATTCATAATAAATTAAATTGCAGTTTGTTTCTAAGTTATGTTGTGCCCTTCAAAAATAGTGACACACATGTATAGTGGTGATGCAGATAGATTAGCTTCATTACAGCTCTTAAATAATGAGAAAGAAAAATACAAGGAAACATGCGTTTTTTATGCAAAAAAATATAAGTGTCTTTTACTCAAAATTCTTCATTGCTCACTTACACCACTATATTTTTCAACCCTTCAATTAACTCTGTATAGGAAGCATAAATGTGTTCTAACCAAACATAATTATTTTAAATTTATAAGCTTTGTAGGCGTTATATACTCTGGTTAATAGTAGTTTATAGTTAGCAGATATTTGTTTTTAATTGACTTTATTGATAATTACTCTTTTATTATTTATTTTGTAAATAGATTGTAATTTAGTTTAATTATAAAACTAGGTATTTTCAGTAGAATAGATGCTCCTAATTATTTATGTGTGTGTTTGCTGTTGTAACAATAAAATGTAATATTTATTTAGGAGTTAGCCTTAAAACTAAAATAAGCATTTATTTGTGTTTAATTTTCAATAACGAATGAATTTCTTGAAGAAACTATCGGACTCTTTTGCAAACAGTAATAATAGGGGTTATCTAGTATAAAATAATATAATTCTTGAGCTTATTAATGCATTGGCTGTATATATTTTTAATGTTATTGCTTCTTTACAATTTCAGATCTTTTCACTACTTGGAAATGTCAGTTTTACTTCTTAGAGTTCATAAAAACTAAGTAATTGTTGGTAGTAGCAAATCCTGCTATTACTTTATGCAGACTTTGGTAGGAAGTTGGAAAATAAAGGAATTTTTGTTTTCTTCTTGGAATGCTATCAAATTGCTTAAATTAAATTATTTTTGCATTTTCCTCGTTCGCCTTACAATATATTGTGATCAATAAAGGACTTAATGATATAATAAATCGTCATGGTGTTAAGTATTATGAACAAATTATTTATATTTATCTAATTATTATGAATTCTAAGCTTTGAGAGATTCTATCTCACAATTACACTTGCAGAATATTTTATGTATTTTTAAAATAATATTTATTCTTATATTATTCTTTTCAAATAATCAATTATATTAACATATCATGTTTAAAAATATATATATATTATTTTTAAGCACATATCTGCAACATATCTTTTGTATGTATATAAAAACATATTTATTTTGGTTATAATTATCATAAACATCACATTATAAACTGATGCATTTCTAAAAATATATATGTAATTGTCAACTTATTTTTTTAACAGCATAACATTTGCCAAGAAAAAAATTATTCAATCTGTGAAAATTAATTGAAAGGTTAAGACTCTGGACATTGTAATTAAATTGTTTTTTTGTTCAAAATCTCCAAATTGTAAAGTTAAAATGCAAATGAAATAATAGTAAATTTTAAAAGAAAATTCCACTTGTTTGTAATCATACTTAACAGCTTCAATAATTAACCTCTTCAGCGGTCTTGTTGAATTAAAAAATATGTTTTTAAAAAAATTTTAATCAAAAATTCGAGTAAATCTTCATGAAAAAAAAATAACAAATAATTTTATTTTATTCTATTAATCTTCTATTAATTTTATTAATGTACATCTTCCTAGTTCATATCTTATCAAACATTTTGTTTTTATGTGGAATCACTGTTAATTATTTGTACAAATACAATAAACAAGTAGAAGCTGTTGTTTTTGTTGATAACAATTACTAGTAAAAGTATAGTTTATGATATTTATTTTGTTTCTCACAAAACCATATAAATTCTTTGTTTGCTGGACAGCCCTGTATATTATATTTCATATGAATTAAATTTATTTCCAACCTGCATTTGAGGAGGACCATGTTAAAAATTAAACGAGTGACAAAGTTATCAATGCACCACAATATGGGAACATTTGTTCCAGAATAATATTTCATGCAGTATTGTAGTAATAACTAATTCAGTAACGACAAAAAAAAAAAATCAGAATTGATAATTACCTCCTTTAGTTATGAAATAATACATGTATTATTTGTAACACCCATTGTTTAGTTTGAGTTGTGCTAATTCTTAAATTGAAAAAAAAAATATATATATGTTCCCTTCCTGCTAGAAATCTACTTAGTTCTTGTGAATTAATAGAAAGTAAACTATAGAATTATAAAAACTATTGTTAGAAGAATAAGTCATTTGCTGTTGTAATATTGTTAAATCAGTAGTGCAGGGTCAGATGACTAGAGTTCCAGTAGTGTTAGATGTGTTTCCTTGTGTCTAAATAAATGGTGTTATTATTGTTTTATTGGGTGATTATTCATTATGAGACACTATAAAATGTCCAGTATCCTTATAGGCCTAATAATATTAATGTCCAACTGAATGGAATGTTATAACTAAAAAGAATTAATGCTTGTTGTTGTTGCAAGTAAGGCTAAACTATACTTGTTAAATTAAATGGTATATTGTATTATAAAGTGTTTTTATGTATATAAATATATGTATGTATTCCTTGGGAACAATTTAATATCCCGTATATACACCATAATTTGTTATGGGATCGTGTTGGTCTATTGGTTGTATTTGAATGGATTAATGTTTGTTACATCATATGTTGCAAAGTAAATATAGGTTTACGACAATAGAACAGCATGGAAATTTTTTTTTTTTGTCAAAAAAGATCTTTTGAATTGGGAGCAATATGTTTCCATTATTTTTTAAAGTTTTGTTCTTAAAAAAAATTTATTCTGTAACTGTTAAAGCCATTTATGTACTAAATCTCGTATATGAAATAATGTGTTACCATTTTCTGTAATTTTGCAATAAGAATTATAATGCGCTTCTCAACAATTATTTTATCTCTACATCGCTGACTATTATTATTTCTCTTTCCTCCCAGACTATCTATCCATAACTTTCCTTATCAAACAGCTTGGCTTTAAAAGGTTGTTACAACCTTGTTGTAAAAGGTTCATACAACCAATTTCAATCATAAATACAATACTTGGTCTATAAATATAAGTTGAAAGATTAATAGCTGGTTTTCACTCACTGTGGAAAAAACACGTCTAGGGTATACCTGACAGTAATTGGACCCCAGAGAGTTATTGATACCCTAGTTTTTAAGTGAGTGATAAAACAAGTAATTTCATTTGAATAACTCCATTTAGGCTCCATATAAAAATGATAAATAAAACTGCAGTAAAAACGTCATTCTAACTTTTTCACAATCCCAGCTCATTATAGAGGTGTGATATTTTGAATAGAAGTATTACTTCATACCCAAAAGATGCTAAAAATAAAAACAAACCCATAAAAACAACACTGAAGGGACATAAATTAATCAAACACTTCAAAATTAAAAATAAATATTTCTCAATCAACATATGAAGTAGGTCATTAAATTAAAAATTTTGTTGCCCTGATTAATACATTGTATTTATGATTAATGATATGATGATTAATAATATGTAATATGTGTTGGAGCTTTTCTGGACTATAACATCATAAAAAAAATCCTTAATTGTGTAATGCATCACATTTGACTTGATTTTTACTAATATGTGCCATTTTTTGAGAGTTGTATCAGAAAAAAACATGATTTTCTAGTCAAATAATTTTTTAATATTAAACATCGTTGGTACAAGCCAAAGAATAAACTTCATGTTCAGAAACTTATCACTAACCAACCTACCACCATCAGGAATAAGACAAGCAACAGTTAATAGTGAATTCATTTCGGGACAAAATAAAAAATACCACACGATAGAAATATGGAAGATGAATTTTAGAGGGTATTAGAAGTGTTTTCTAATTTTGTTTAAACAGTGAACCAAATATTTCATAAATTGCCACTAATATAATTTAAATTGTTTGGCACATAAACAAGGAAATGCACTCTCGATAGTTAGGTATATCGGACAAGCTCATCTCCAGAATTGGTGGTTCTAAATCACGTTAGAAGATAAGAGCTGATTACGTATTATAGAGGGCAGAACAATCACGAGTAAGTTATTAATATATTGTTGTGATATTTTGATGTGATTTTTGATGTTGCTTTTGATATAAACTCAAAATTAGTGGGCATAAATGAACGGTATACGACCCATGGATCACGGTTCATTTATGCTTTGAACACTATTCGTTGCATTATGTCCAATATTAATAGTTATCAAATAAACAATATCAAGAATTAAATATAAATAATTTAATATTGGATTTGTTAATTTTAAAACAAGAAAAGTTAATCATATATGAGACAACAAGCATTGGAAAACCAAAGCGGTTAACATATCCAATATGGCAACAGAGCGTAGAAAAGCTAGGATCAACCCGGGATCGTCCTCATTTATTTCGACCCGACAACCATAGAAGACGTACCAGGACCACGCTCGGCACCAACCAAGACGACAACGAGACGTATGGGAACCATGCGCTGCAGCCAAGAACAAAGGAACAAAGAAGAATTCACCAAAGGACGCACAACAAACAAAAACTGGCCAGTCACGATAGTAATAAAATACAATTTAACTTTAGTTTTTAACAGTGTTATTTTATTACGTACGTACTTGTTTGTATATTAACCATAAATCAATTTGTTAGTAAACAACTTTCCTTTCGCCAGAAGTTTCCTTTTTATATTAACAGAACCTCAGATTAAAGTTAAACATAAAATATATAAAAGAGAAAAAACGTAATAATATCTTTACATTACTAAAATTCATAAACAATAATATTAAAACATTTCATTTAATATTATCTGTGTGTTCTATGTGGTTCTAGTGCATAATTTTGTCTTTTTTAAAATTTTTAATACTAATCTTATTAGCTATAGAAATTTACAAATAATCTAAATAACAGTTACCTCATACAAACAAAGATTATGTATCTGGGATAACATGGATGCATTATTTATTGCTAGGGAATGGGTGGTCTTGATTCTAAAAACAATGATGTATAATTGTGATGGATTAACCACACCTTGTATTAGCAATGGTGATATCCTAATTAAATACACAAGGAAGGCAGACTGGGAACTCTGTCATTCTTTTTATATTCAAGATTAGATCATTAAATCAAAATTAGAAATTACAAAAAAGAAGAAACATTCAAAATTATATTTTGAGTAAATGCAAACAAATGATTAATTATGTCTCATGAAATCTATAGTATAGAAACATAAGTTTTTAGAAACATGAGCATGAGGTTCGGTTGAGGGCACGTAGAGATGAAATAACGAGTGGAAACTATACCGGACAGAGTACGTGTATGCTATGGACTGATGATCCTTAAACAACTATCATTCGTAACATGGCTTGAACGTCCAAACTACTGCCATGATTCCTACTATTATATATTTTGTAATATTAAATTTTTTAAGAGGGGGAAAAAAACAAATGACTGTTTATTTTAAATTAAAATATCTCAGGGTCTGTGATAGTTCTAGTGCATTCTTAAGGTTATTCTTTAAATGTTTCATAATTACAGTTGAATATAACAATAACAAATATCTTAATCAAAATGAATATCCTGTGCTGTTTGGTAATGTATGTGTATGGTCGCAAGACTTGTATGGTCTGAAGCAATCAGACTTCTTATCTACTAGATGTTAATTTTAAAATAAAATTCAATTTGATCATAAAAATATTGTTACAGTATATCAAATAAATATTTAATAAAAATATGTTGATACAGTTTAATTTGGATCACAAGTTAGATATATGTTAGAATATGTGAAAGCCTAAAAAAGACAGAATAGGCCTAGTAGGGTAAGAGACCCAACTTTTTATGCAATGGAGAATTTGAAGCTGCTTGAAGTTAAAACTGAAGTCATATGTTTCAAACATTTATGTTTGATCCAAATATTTTTAAGTTAAACTGTTTTGTGATGGATCTAAATTAATTTCTAAGTATAAATTTGTTTAAGACATTTTTAAAGATTGCAGGTAGAAATTAAACCCTACATTATTGTAATTAATCATGAAATAATTGTTATTTGTTACTTTTGGAATATTATATACTTGTTTGTGGTTAATATTAAAAAATATATGACCTTATATTTAACAGGGAATTGATGTTTTTTATCCCAGCAGACCGGGAATTATATTCAAGAAAGGGGACAATATGATTTGTAAATATCACTGCTTAGTGTCCCTCTAGTGTGCTATATTTTAGATTCCTAGGAAAAGACAGAGAAAAAAAGTTGGGTGTAGTCTGGTAGTAAAAGGAAGAACAATATGGATTTCTAAGCAACAGATCCACAAAGATGTTATCTTTGCAATAAGGCCAATAGTTAATAATATAATAGCAAAATAATTTATTGAGACCTTTGGAGTTACCATTTTTTCATCCTTATATTATTTCTGAAGTTATCGTCTCCTATTTTTATGAATTACATCCAGCCTCAGATAATCTATAATGTTATCAGTCAAGTCAGGCAAACAAAATCCTTTCATGGCATTAAAATTATCTAAAAATGAAGACATCTAAAAAAAGGTTAGACATTTACTAAATTGTCCACATTCAATTATTCAACTCTAATAATTTGACTCATAAATGGTACCATTGTATTCAAATTATACAATGAAAAATGCTTGTTGCCATATATTTTTAATAGGAAAATTTTGCATGTAGGATTAGTATTAAATAAAGATATAAATACTGGAATTATAAGGGAGGAAGACCATCCCATGTGTTAGTTTTAAATATATATAAAAGTTTTAAGCTACCAAGAGCAGCACCATCGAGCACTTCTGTCTAAAAAACTCTCAATACTATTCTTAAGAGCAAGATTCAAACAGAGATACATGAATATTGATATTTGTACTGCGTGGAAAATAGTTTTTATAAATAATTGCCTGAAATCCCTCCTAAATATATCTTTTATTACTTATATAGTATACATCAACAGTCGATGTTTTGCCTATTCAGTCATTCTCAGGACTACAATTCAAATAAATACATAAAAAACAATTAAGCTAACATACTAAAATCTTCTTTCTTGTTTCAGTACTATTTTTGCATTTCTATATTTTAATGTAGAACTACTCATTTTCCTAAGTTAGGCATGCTGTTAAAAAAAGAAGAAATGTTTTTTCTAGCAACATGTTACCAAGATGATTAAGTTGGGAGAGCTATAGAAATACCCATGTTTATCAACCTCAGCATTGCAGTATAATTCAGGACTGAATGCATCTATGTTAGATTAGATGGAGAAGTGAGAAGTGGAAAATAACACCTTTCATTTGTACTGCAGATGGACTGGCAAGATGCGGAGTGAATAAGTTTCATAAATACCTGTTAACTAAATATTCTTCATATCATATGCTATCATAAAAAAATTAGCATATTGCCAAAAAAATAAAAAACAATGAAACTTAGTAAAATAAGAAGAAATAAATACACATCTCTAACAAATTTATTTTTTGCAGTAGGTTTGAATTTATTTTTGCTTTACTGCTTTTTTAATGGTCCCTTAACCATGGAAAATGATCAGAACTTAAAATCTGAAATACCTTTTATGCAATATTTTAAAAGTTACCAAAACAGGAGATTGTTCAAGTTTAATTTTGTCAACTATAATTTTAATAAATAATATTTCATTTTTAATTAAAAATATGAAATGTGATACGCAAAAATTCTAACAAATTTTAAAAGAGGGTTACATTTTCACAAATTCACAGCCACTAAGAAACAAAAATTTTAAATTTATGAATTTACTTCATGATATTCAGGGTGCTTCAACTCCCTAGAGCTAGTTTGAAAAGTAGAGTAGTTTGAAAATGTGTTTTAGTTAAGAATAACTATTAATTTGATTGGAATATAAAATTTTTGACTAAAATAATTGGTAATTTTCTAGTTGTTGCTCCTAATAAGCCATTTGGACAAGTCATATATATAGAATTCAAGATGTTTGTTTAAGTTGGGAGAGCTGTAGAAATACCCATGTTTATCCACCTCAGCGTTACAGCATAATTCAGGACTGAAAACATCTATGTCAGATTTAATTGGAAATTGCTATATAAACTATTGTTTATGGCATTTTTAAGATTGGTGTCACCTTACAAATGTGCAGATAGTCATACAAAAGGCAATTTCCCCATACCTCTTTGATTCAGACATGACAATTATAGTTATTAAGAAAAAAAATGTGATAATTTCAGATTTGCTCAAGGATTAGGGGCTATACCATTTAAACTGTTATAATAAAGTGGTTCATTGTATCATGAAACAAACTTTAAGTATTTACAGCACTCGTTTTCATGATGATAGATTAAGCATTCAGTTGTGATGTAGGGTAAGAGCAGTTTAAAATATGTTCTGAGTACATGTTTTAATGCTATATTATTAAGTAGTTATATTAGTAATTAGTGTTTAATTTTTATGTTGGAAAGATTCCTGATTAGAATGTTTTTAAATTAAAATTTCAGTTTTATATTTATTTCAAATGTGTTTATTAAAACAGTAAAAAGTAACTTGAAGGAAACTAAAAAGATATTTTATAACAAAAATATCTAATTCCAAAACATTTTTTTTTAACTTATGGAAAAGTAGTAAGGTATTAGTTATTAGTATTTTCAGAGTTGATGCAATTTGTGTAATATGTTGGTATCATTAAGCTGAGTGTTGTACATTGATAATAAAGTTATGAGTTATAAGATCACAATGAAAACTTTTATATCAAAGATCAAGGCTTAGGTTGTTGAAAGAGAGTTTAGTTTAAACAAAGACTCAGTCAGTAGCTTTAACTCATACTAGGACCTGATGCAGACATATACAGTATGCAGAAACATTGTACATTAATAAATTTGATAAAAATCTAACTTCTCAACAAAAGTTTTGAGATAAAGATATTTTGAAGGAAAAAGAAAGTTTCATAACTAAAGCCAGCTAAGAGTACATATTTTAAAAATGAGTTAATTATTAAACTTCATGAGCTAAAGAGTGTTAGATATTATTGATTAAGTACCATATGAAAAAAAAGGTAAAATAATGAACTGAATATTTGCTTGAATAAAGTTTATTTAATACCTTTTAATACAGACTAGCAGCTACCAGTAAGTACATTTTTTTACATATAACAATAACATGACCATCACAGTCAAAATAATTGAAATAAGACAAGTAATAAATAAAGAGATGCCAGCTTATTTAGTAAGAGGTAATAAACTAAAAAGTCTTATACCATAATCATTTTACAACAATAAATTATATTTATTATAGCAAGTAAATGTTTTAATTTTGAAGTAAGTATTTAAAAAAAAAAATATGAAAGAATTTGGAACCAACTATTTTACACTTCACATAGGAAGCTCTTTTCAATCGTTTGTTTAATAAGTCTAAGAATATGTTATTACAAACAATCTTTAAAACTTTTTGAGCAATATTCATTCTCTATTTCCACAACAATAAAGAAAACATCACAGGAATGTTTACATTTCTTATAGGAATTATAAATATACATAACTTAACAATAAATATACAATTATAAATACACGTCTACATCATAAAACAACAATATAACTTATAGGATGCCCTAATTATATGTATGTAGGAAAATACTGTCGCTTGGAGTTATGGCTAACATTCATGAAAGGGTATAAATATGACTAGTCAGCTTGATAACAGCTGCATTCCCCCAATCAATGAGTAGGGTTAATCAACAAAATATGAAAAAGGTCCTGCCATTAGATGTTTAATTATGAATTGTGATGGGGTCGTTAAATAAATAATGAGTGGTTTCAATAAATAGTTTCTGTGGAGGTAGTGCTTGAGATAAGCCAGAAGGCATGTTACATAGGAATTACCAGTGGAAGCCATTGAAGGAGCTGGGGCCAGCACCATATGGACCAACACCTGAAAAATGTGTAGAAATATTTTTAATAAAAAATAATTAATGTAACATAACATTAAATTAACAATTAGTTTTTTTTTTTAAGGAAAATCAGCTGGCAGAAGTGTTTGTGATGAGCCTTTCTGACCTGTAAAAAATCTAGGTATATCAAGAAGATTAATCATATTTTATTAAACTTAAAACCTCGCTAATAATAACTACTATCATTGCTTTGAAGATTTTTATGAATTTTATTTCATGAATACAATTATGTTAACATTCCTTACAGTTTTTTTTTTCAGCATTAAAAAAAGTTATTAAAATCATTTTTGTCAACTACCCAATACCTATTGGTAATATAATGGTACTTGTGTTTTTAAATGTAATCAAATGAAATTATGGAAGATTTTGAAAATCAAGTAGTATATTTTATCCTTTAATATTTATTCTTTGTAGTGTTAATAATTTCTTGGATAAGCTTCAAAGTATGGCATTGAGTAGTTGTTAAAATAATAGATAAAACTAACACTGGATGTATTACATGAATTTCCTCAATTTTCTATCGAGATAACTTCTCACCTGTGGTTAAGTTTTTTCTTTCTTCCATTGATGTTGATATTCTAATTATCTTCCATGCAAGTAATTTTATCCTCATGCTCAGCATCAAGGCATTACTCACCCATCATTGCTATTGCTTTCTGTATGGCATCTTTTGCTTCTTCATCGGCTTCTTTCTGCTTGACATGTGCTTCAAGTTCAGCATCTCCTTTAGCTTTTATCAAATCAAACATAGCTTCATCGAATGTTTCTTCCACATCTTTTAAGCTTGCAGGCTTTGCAGTCTGCACTTTGTTTCCAATATTGATGAAATTCTTAGGTAGTAGAATTTGTTTAGTTCCTTGTAACAAGATTATTTAACACAATATTAATTTTTCATTTAAATAAATTAAAAGTTAACTTTCTGATTGGTTGTCTTATTTTTTTTAGATTATTTTTAATTTTTTCTTATAAATATGAACTTTTATAAATATTTGTTTTTATATTATTGTGAATTGCACAGAGCTGCAGTATGAAAAGTGTATAATATTCAAAATTTTCAATTAACAACCAAATAGATTAAATGTACACCAGAATATTTGAAAGAAAAATTTTTATCGAACAACTTCAAGTTTCTATAAAAGATAAATATGAGTACATACCAAGTTGATCTTTAATTACTGTTTATATAGTATGTTATTTTTCATCTTCAGATAAAAACAGTATAGTTATTTAGCAATTCAAAATTTCAATTCTGATGTACAAAATAATATTCAATAATAATTCAGTTTCAATCATACATCTTGAAATTTAGAGCTTATTTTACAGTAAATACATTATAACTTTCAAACATCTTCTATATTATACTAATATTTTAATCTACAACATTAACTATTACACTATCATGTGGTTGTTAATAATATTTACAAATTTATTATCACAAGATACAATGTATTTAATTTAAAAGGAAGTTTCCTTCCAGTCAGTGCTT
This sequence comes from Acanthosoma haemorrhoidale, assembly GCA_930367205.1. NCBI lineage: Eukaryota > Metazoa > Arthropoda > Insecta > Hemiptera > Acanthosomatidae > Acanthosoma > Acanthosoma haemorrhoidale. The sequence continues at coordinate 47,822,577 of OV884014.1, forward strand.
ATATCATGCTACAATATTTACACTATTTTTCAACATTAACAGAAGTATCAATTACTTATCAACTATTTGATATATTTTCGATCAATAAGGACACATATTACACACTTATATATACAATTTCATTTATAATTGAAAAAAAACAAAATGTTCTAGTATGATATGTAAAGATTATGGACTTTGTAGAATTAAAAAAACAACATGATATTCATGCCTTAACATGTTTGAGCATTTTTAATTAATCAGATCTGAAATAATACCATTGACTAATGGACTTTTTTTATATTTCTTCAATCCATCATGAGTGATGGTGGATACTGAAGGTACATTCTTCTACTGAATAGGAGGATCAGTGGTCTGATCGCATCAATTAAAGTGATTCAATTCATAAGTAGACTGGGTCCACAGAATGAAATCTTTTAGTTAGATTTTTTTATGAATACATGCAGTCTTCTTATGAAGGGATGTAAGATGTAGGCTTCAAGCTACGACTTATTCTATTGACTGGCTAAAATCCTTTCTGGTAATATACTTCAGATTTTGTTCTCTTGTAGCAAAATTGTGAAGTCAGTACCTTCTGATATTATTGACTACCCCAATGGTCTTTAGGGTGCTAGAAAGACATTGGTTCATAAACTCAGCTAAGATAATTGTGACAGGTTTTGAATTTACAGGATATAGCCTGCTAAAAATTATACAATTATATTTACACATTAATTTGGTTAAGAATTTCTGAAAATAAGCCAGTGGATGTTAATTAATTATATTGAATCATGTTTAGGATTAATTTTAGTAACTACTTAGTCTTATTATAAGAAATGTATTTTAATATGCATAATATATTAATAACTATTAAATGATTAATTAAATTTTGTTATAATATAAAACACTACGTGAGGGTAATATAATGTGCATTCATTTAATATTAAAACTAAATGGTTGCGATTTTAACCAGTATATGTCATAATTATTATTTAAAAGGATTAGATAGATATTTCAAATTATTATGTGTAGTAGTAGGTTAAAGTAAGCTATTATTTCCTGATGAACATTTGTACCACGACAAAACAATCTTGATATCTACATTAGTGAACCACATGAGTCAACTACATCTACTTAGTGGTAACAATGATAGTGATAATTGACCGCACACTATTGCATCCCAGGATCCACCATTAATGAACTGATGGGAAGAGTGGACCCCACCAACTGAAGGGGGACCCTCCAAGTTCAATTAGTAGTGAGGAGTGGTTGGTGACTAATTAGATGCCGATAGAGACAGCTTGGAGCGTGCATTGGGCACCGTTAATAATGTGGTCTTCGGGGCTGAGGGGGGGGGGGGGGGTTAGATACCTGTCAGGCTGACGGTTGGCAAGGAAGACGATTCATTAGCACAGTTAATAACACATAAAGGTAATTAATTATTAATTGGATAGTAAATAGAAATTGTTGATTGTGACTCTGTTTGATAAATAAATTATTAAATGATCTGGTGGATAAATAAATGTTGAATCAAAGACATGGAAATGCATGATTTATAGGGGTTCACCTATATGGATTTTTTAATCGATGACTCACTTCATTGAAAGTTTAATAGCATAACACAGTTGTTATGCCACCACCCAGTGGTGGATATCCAAGTAGATTGGTCAACTGGGATTAAAAGTAAGTTATATTTATAATTTTTTTGATTATATTATGACTAGAATGATATACAAGTTTATAATTGTATTAAGTGGCAATTTGTATGTCAAATCAATGATCTACTACGATTAGTTAATATGGACGATTAAAAAAAAAGTATAATCCTGGATCATAGTTTAGAATTGACTTAGCGCTGTCACTAGCTACCACTGACCCACTAATTATAATTAGACGTAAGTTTCATGGAGCGATATTAGCTCTGACAACATAGTACCGATAGCCTCGGACTTATTACGAGTTCAAACTAAAATCGAATTATCAGAAAAAGTTGGAGGTTTGACAAATAGCATGTCTTGATAAATTGCTACTCTGTGGTTAAATGTTTTCTTGACTATTGTCCACCGGACCGAGTCACGGCAGAAGGACACTGTCCCATTAGTGAAGAGGCTCCTCACACTGTCACCAAGCCAGGACAAAGAGCTACCAAGGTCACAACAGTCCAAACCGCATCACCGCAAAACATACTTAGGCCGGGCACCTACACTTATTATGGGAGGCCAACCGGAAAATAATTATACTACTACTAACAATAATGTTTATGATTTAATTTAAACGTGTCCTTTCGTATGGTTATAGTTGATAAGCATGCTTGATGCGTAGTAATACAGTCGGTTAGTTGAGCAATTGGAGCTATGCCGGGGAGATATCCCTTTGATCTTGTGCATTAGATGTTCTCCTTGATCGGCCATCGCACCCTCCCCCAAGCTAGCGTCTGTCTCTGGCAACTGATCGACGGACTTAGCTGACCATGGCAACGCTCCGCGTTGTGGCAACTGCATTTGAATATCATTAGCGAATTCATTATGGTCACGATGTATCAACTTCAAAATTAGTCAAGATAACTTTCTGAAGGAATGCAGTCATAACAGCCGGATCATTCCATTGATTGGACACGTTTATTAAAGCAGTTTCTTATGATATAGTACAAATCATTTTGAAATTGATAAAATGATCGTATCCATCACTAGTATGAGTTCCTTTAAATATTTGTTTCCTGTTTTAATCAGATGAAATTACTAGTGGGATATTATATGAAACCTTACCAATTTTTGACGTGAGGCATCGTTGGCTCCGATATTACACAATGTACCGTGTGTCTTCGACCGACGGATTTCCATTCACCCCTGGTAAATTTTCACAGTTTGTATTCGCCTGTGACTAACGCAAGAAGAACTGTTATCCATGACCGGTCATTGGTGATATAATGGATGCTTACGAGGTCAACAATTACATTGGTTTTTATTTTGGTTACAAAACTGCCCAGAGGCAGAGCTTTTTACAATAAAGGGTTCGTGAATGAACCATAATGTCAAAATCATAACCGGATGAAAAAACAACACCGACAAAACACAAAAGGATTTAATATTGTTTTTTTTCATTCGAACGAATCAATCTAATCGATTACGAAAGGTCCATAAAACAGATAGCTGTGACGTTAAAAATATTTTACGGGTGCAGCCCAATTGATTCACAGGATGTAATATCCAGCTTCCAATGTTAGCAAAGTATCACAAAGGGTAAAATAACGTATAAGTTCCGAACTTATAATTTTGTTAATTCTGGTGTGATTTCAATGTATACATTATAAAGCATTGTGTTCATTAATTATCGATTCACCAGTGAGTTTGGTAAGAAATGTGTAGTCACTCACCTCCACGGTTGCCTGGTGGGATGAATCCGTATCCTGAAGCACCAACGCGAACTCCGCTTGTCTCTGATCCACCCTGGGTTACAGGGAAGGTAACAGGTCCTAGAAAAAACGTTTCAAAGTTAATGTATTTAATTCATAAAACATTTAACTCTTCTCTAGGGAGTATTTTTTCATCAAGAGCTGAAAACGATAATCATAATTATTCTTAAATTGAATAAAACGTTGAATAATGTGCTTTTTTTTTTTTTCCATAGGGGTTATCTAGAACACTTTATAAAAGCATTCAATCGGCAAAATCAGCCTTGAAGCGTCGTATTTATCGGATTCATCATCGCTCTCAGAACCACCGCCCTCTTTCATATTCAAATCCCTCAAAGGTCGGACGTGTGATTAATTCAGAACGAAGAGGTGATGTGAAGGAGGAGACGTGACGACGAATAGGAAGTGGAGGGACCTTACGAAAGCTTAAAGTGGAATGACCTGGCCCGCTCACAGTCAATGCCAGGGTCGGGCAGTTGCCTGGATCAGAAACGGCTCATTTTTCCTGCCAAGTACATTTTTTTTTTGATAGTTTGAGTCCAACAAAACGTGCAGTATAATCTTCGTATAAAGTCATCACCATTTTTCTGACTTGAAAGGAAAATGGATCAGTCTAAACACTGAAAAATCGATGTTTTTTCTATAAATTAATTCATTTTAAGCTAACGACTTTGCCACGGAAATGATCCGGTTTTGTAGCTGAGGTCATTTGGAAGTTGGTATAGGAAATTAATCGTTACAAACTTAAGTCAATATAATAAAGAAAAGTAAAATGATTAGTACCAGTTGTGGAAGGGTATTTAATAAAAAAAAGATTCACACAATCAACAAATTAAGTAAATCGGCACCACTCAAAACCAAAAACAGCGTAAAAACAACGAAATCAGCTCATTTCCTCGATTTGAATAACAACCTGTCATTGAAACTACCATTTGATTAATTTTTTCATAATGTTTATATGTTAACATTTTCCGGAAAGTTGGTGCTATCTCATTTTTCTGATTAACTGGAACATTTACTAGCTTATGTCTTAATTTTGATAAATCAATCAGATTTTTAAGCGTACTCTCGAAAAAAAGTCTTATTGAGTTGATGCTGAGATGCAGTCGAAACCTTAGCTTTACTGAATTTATAAACAACGCATATATTCAAATTGCGATTGGTTTGACCATATGTGGAAGAAAATGCTTCGTATAACTCGAATAGTAGGCAGTAAATTTTTCTTAATTATTCAATCACTGTTGAGATTAGATGATTGGAAATGTCGACATGACGAGAACGATCATGACTGACTGATTTACAAGTTATTCCAAGGACTGGTAATAAATGTGCATTCATAACGTGCATCGGCAGACAACCGTGGCTTAGCTGGAAGTATCGAACTCAATACAATGTAAGCTACATGTCGGAAGTAGTAAAAACCGGTCTAACTATAAATACATTCTAAAGCCATAGGTTATGTCCGTTAGCTCTTTTGTTATTTTCCAACCTTACTCCAGGACTTTGTCTATTTTTGAAACTTGTGTAAAATATTACCCTCTAAAGAAGGTAACTTCTATATATATAGTTCCTTGCCGTAAATGTGTTCTTTAAAGTATTTTAACCGGTTGCGGTTCTAGTTTCAAGGACCAAGAACGCTTCAGCTCAGCAGAACCCAGTACGCGAAGCTAATAGACTTTATTCGTGAAGGGTTTAGAGAAAAAAGTTTGCCAATTCAGCTGTACTTATCAGAAGCTTTCTATAAGTTTATTTCTTATTATGACCCTGATGAAGTCTTTTTATTTTTGTTAAGAGCATCATTTGGGAACTGTCACATTTCCAAAAAAAAATAGAGACACTGGGCCTAAAAATTATGATTGGATTGTGGAAATTGTTAACTGACCAAATTGTTTACCTCTGTTGTCTCTGGCGTCTCTTTGCCCCACAGCCTGGAAGTCTGATCCTGGGTATCCTCCGAAGAAGTCAAATTGAGCAGACACTGCTACGGCAGCCATGGCGACGAGGAGTGCGACCTGAAACATTGGGTAAGCTCACGTTAACCAATATATAATGACGAAAAGAAGTAAAATTAAAGTTTTTGAAAATGAAAATTCCGTAACTATCCGAAAGATATCACAGAAATATATTATTGTGACGGTTGGATAAGAAAAACCAAAGTTTAAGAAAACAAGATGATGAGTGCGACAAGTCGAAATATAAAAAGAACCATGGAATGCATAACATGTTCGATTCTAAGAATTTAACCTTCTGGGAGATTAATGTAGTGTACGGTTTATTACATCGTAGTAACCATTCATCACTAATGTGAAGCTTATAATAAGTATATGTTTAGTAAAAATTGTTTTATTTAGGTCTCTACAGACGTTTCACCACAATTTCAGTCCAAGTATTAGTTGCAAAAATTGAATAAGTGGATGTGTGCCTTTTTGCTGTGAGACGAGACACAGAAATCTGACACTTTCGATCCCTTTGTCCCAATAGCGAGACGACTTACGTAAGCCCACGTGGGGCTGGCTGGCTGTAGGTTGGAAATCGCGTCCAAACCCGATTGCAATAAATGGCTTTGGAGACCAGCCAACCTTGAGCTTTCTCATTACTGGCATACTTAGCAGGGACACGACCTTTTTTTTTTTTTCTCTCTATTTGGCGTTCAAAATTGTAAATTTGATTTTCTCAAACGTTTCTTGTTCTTTAGGGCAAGTTAGAAGAATCTTCAAGTTGCGTCACACTTACTCAGATTTCCAAACGGCCTTAAGACCTGGTGTGCTTAATTCGCGAAATCCTTTAGAGTACTTGAGCATTTCCCAATGCTCTGTGGAGGATTATCAGTTTCTCAACCAAGTTTCTCCGGGGATGTTTCCCTATCGAAGTTACGCACCATGATTCCGGATGTGTCATGAGAGGCGTCTTTAGAGCACGAGGCTGTTCGGACAACGGCTGGTGAGTAAAAGCCTCTAATCGTAATAAGAATATACTCGTACTCTCATGTACTCAGCGATTGTGTATTGAACTTCCGAACTGATCACCATACTCCCAATGCTCACGGACAGATCCTTTAACAAAGGACTGAAGCCACTCTTTGTGGATGTTACAAAACGTCTAATCTCGTATTTGCAATTTCCGTTCAACATATCATTTTCTTTAATGCACCTTAATGAGATTCTTAGAGAGGCTGTTGCCATGAAAAATATTCATTACCATTAGCATGTGGACATTCTGTCACGGTTGGTGTGGTTCGTGGCCATGGCTTCATATATTTTGAGGGACGTGTGGATCGTTCTGATATGTGTGCTAGATTTGTCGATTGTACACTGTTCAGATCTAATCTGTTTCCTGTCAAAGCATTCTCAAAAAAAAGTAATACATCAAATAAGCTTTGTTGAATAGCACTGACTAAGTCGGGTTTATTTTTTAATAGGTGCTTACAATAATTAATCTCCTCATCAGTAATTGCATTCTTGGATTAGAAGAGAAGATTCAGTGTGACTTCGAACGTACTTAACGAATTGTTCGATGATTGTGCAAATGGTTATCGATTTTTCATCCTGCTCAAAGATCAATAGGAAGCCTAGAAGATTAGTCATGAAGTCTCATCTTTATTCAAGGCCCTTACGATTAAAATGGATGCTTGATGAGAAATAACTCCTGAATCAGATGGAATATTAAATTTCCTCCTACGATTATGCCCGATTGAAACAATCTTATGTAATTATATCGTACTCAATTGTGTCGATAGATTAGGACGTTTCGCTTCAATTCTGTCAGCTGTATGTCGATTCTCAGCCGGACGTATTGTTTCTGAACACCTGAGTGCCTGATATGCTTTATCGCTAATCAATCACCGATATTATCAACAATCGGAAAATCGCGATTTTCCCGGCTGCCAATTTTCGGGTGATCTGACGATCGCGTCCAGCTGTCAATCTTAACTGCTTCATTTGTCACAAAGAGAATTATGATCGGTGGCAGTGCAACCTTTGACAGGTTAGGCAACTGGCAATCGCAGTTCGGTGTCACAGTTTGGTCGGTTTAATTGTCGACACCGGCTACTTCGGTCGTGGTTCATTTGAAGAATGTTCTGATCGTTGACGCAACGAAGAGATCGATTTGAAGCAGATTGTCACGGATGCATCCTTATCATTTCTCAAGATTTTTATTGTACTGATTTTTTTTTTTTCTGGTTATAGAAATAGTTACTTTAAATTAGGAACCGAACTAGCTGGCATCCGTTGACCATGTTCCACTGACGGGTATCAATTGATATGACACTAACCACACATCAGCTAATTCTTCGTCAAGAACACCAAGTAGACAATAGCCGGGAGTCCTTCCGACTAATTGAAGACATCCCGTAACCTAGCTCCCAGTGACCTCATTCTGTTACAAATCTTCCTCTGTTTGTTTCTGTGGATCGTTCATTGTAGATCAGTATCAATCCATCGTCGCTAATTAGGACTAAGTATTGATTTGGAATTGGTTCCGATTTATGTCCTGTAATAGGAAATGTGAATTAAATGAACTTCCAATAGTTAGTTTTGGAACAATGATCACGACAATTAGATAAATTAAGTGAAATCCGTGATACTCGGTACAATTTTGGTATCATGAAATCCAAAAAAAAAATCTTTTGCTTTGGGGAGCAGTAGCGACCAGGAAGTGGGCATTGTTGCATAGTTATGATCCATTATGGAGTGCATACCATCGCAAAGTACATAATAACATTATGACTCACCATAATCGCCTCATCTCCAAGCCTTGTCTTCCTTAAGACAAGAATGACCGGTAGTCATAAAATAGTACGGCGCATTGACTTAACAGGGAAAGGCAAAGGATTTTCCGCCTTCTGGTGAAACTGTTCATGTTCGATGCATTTGACTTGACAGGGATCTTTATTAATGTGTGGGTTCTCATTTCAGGTTCTCATTCCGGGACTTTGAGGGATCAGTCGAGGGATGGTCGAGGACTCGACCAGCTTCAGTCGTATTATGAAAATGTTGGCAATGAATAATTGTTGATATGAATCACTAAGTTTTTTCCTTAGTTCCTATATACCTTGTACATTTTTCCCCTTATTTCCTTACCGCAGCCGGACCGGTAGCGATGCAGTGACCTTGACTTGCTCAGATCCATGTAAGCCCAGTCTAATGCCAGGAGCACTTCGTATCCTTCGAAGTCGATCTAAAGATCTATTACGCTCACCGCTCGGGCTTTGAACTTGAGCTTTTCATACGTACAGTTATAATTTGTTCGACCTTTACATTTATCTAGCAAATATATCCGATATATCGAGAGCTGTACACTTCTCTTCTCTGGATTTTTATAATATACCTTTCGCGTTTGCATAACGAGTGCACATTTTTTAGAAAATAATAATTTTTCGACATTTTATTTTGTTAATCCACTTGGATATGAGAGATGAGGTGAAACGATAACATTATTGTTATTGCTAGTTATGTCTTCCTGCGTGATATCCAGTTCAACTTGACAGATATGCCTGTAATCATCAAAGGTCATCTTCACCCTATCCTGAAAAAGAGAATCCACTTGAAGTGATCCCTTGACCCGTAGGAAACATTAAATTGAGGAAGTGTCGAAATAATCCCACTCCCTTACCAGGAAAAAAAAAACTACAGATACCTTGAGGTAGGCGTTTTGAAATGTTTCGTCTTACAGGCGTTATAAGTACGAACAGAGGACAATAAGTGATTCTGTGTTTCAATTTTCTATTTGTTATTTACGCATTAGTTCCAGCTTAAATGTTACCAATGCATTCGATACAAGAGGAAATAAATACAGCCAATACAGAACCGATGATGATACCGTGATGATTATTGTATTGTAATATACGTAATATAAACTGCCCTTGCTCAACTCGAGGTTACGATAATACGAGGTGAGCACAGTTTGGCAACCGTTCGCGAACAGATAAAAGCAGCAACAATAATCTGCCTGGATCAACCACACAGGCCGAGGCGTTGCGAAATTGCGAAAACCCTCCGCAGTCCAAGTCCATTTGTAGTGCGGTGGTTTTGTTTAAAGTGCTATTGTTGTGGGATGTACGGCTACCTCGTCTGTGGTAGTCTATGAGTTCTTCGTCCTAGGAGAGTTGAGTACTCTCTCAAACATCAAGGAAACGGAAAACCAACATAGGAGACAATCAAAAATACAGTAACTACACGGAGTGACTTTCGGGAATCATTTTAACTATTGAAAAAACTACGTGCGTGGTTTTTGTTGGCATATTCAAAGTTGGCTGAAATCGGATTCTTATTTTTTTTTTTTAGTTGGTCTATTAAAGTTTCATGTTAGCAAGCAGTGCTTTCACTGCAATAATATCGAATTAATTTTTATCATTTCGTTTGTACGGTGACTTTAAAATGTCCTGAATTGCATAAAGGTGTAATAAAGATTTGTAAAGCGGTTAACAGAAACTCTCGTCGAGAGAGTTTACAAATCTATGTTATATTATTTCTTAATCATGCCCTTAACTCCCTCCCCCCGCTTAACGCGTTCGTTGCTTGGTTACGTTACGAACCGATTTCTAGATCATACATTCAAAATTAATTTAGATTGAGTCCTGGACTTTCTGTCTTTCAGTTCAATTGAAATGAAATTTCAAAACACATACCAAATTACATTATATGCAAACTATCTGACGCATACTTCGAATTGCGTAATTTATTTTTGTGTTAATAAACGGACAAAAAAGTGTGAAATCAGAACGACAGTCGTGAATTAAATTAATGCAAAACTAAATGTTTTAAAAGTGTGTGAACTTTTCGTTTGACTACTAATCTTCCCATTTACTGTAAAAAAAAAAAAAAGCAAGCCCAAGAGTTATAATAGGTTTATATAAAAGTTGGGTTAATTATTTTTTCTGGTATTTAGGATGTCAAGTAGAATCTTTGAAAATTTCATGTTTCTAATCAAATAGATGATAACCAGAAACTGTGAAAAAGATATTGTACGCGGTTTTAGTGGGGCTTAGGATATGGGGTAAAAACCATTATTTTAACCCTTAATAGGGCGTATTTCAAATTTCCATTTCGAATAAGTGATTTACAACCATCGGAGCGGGATGCAAGCAAATGAGTACAGACGTGATGGGATGATTGGAAACCAGCTGACTGCATGAATTTTCAGTTTAAGTTACCAGTTTGTGCCAGGATTCATTCACCTTTCTCCAGATAGCTTGTGAAAATGAAACAATTTTGAAATAGATTTCGTGACGAAAATACTTCAATTAAGGGTCTATCGTAGCATTTTCGAAAACGGTGTTCACATACCCTAGACCAAACGAAAAATGTAATGGCAACGCTAATGCCCTATTTATCGGGTTGCGTCTGCGGCGTACAGACGAATTGCCCAACCTCAGTAGGTTTTGATGATGTCTCTCTTTGGGCCGTTGTAGGCACGGGGTGCTCAAAAAGTCTTATGTCACGGAATAGGAAAGCTCATCTGTATCGCAACAGTACAGTCCGTTATACAAGTGAGTGGAGGCTGTGTCGCGGTAGAGCGCACGCCCAGCAATTAGAGGAGTTTACTTTTAATTATTATGCCCGAGGGAAATTAGAGGGGAGTCACTTAAGGTTTCAAAACCAGGCGAACGAAAGGGAAATGATACGAATGCGTGGATTTCACGTATTGGGATCAACTACAATTTCAGAATCACATTTGGCGTTTTTCATTCCATCAGGCTTGTATCGCAAGTTATTAAATCCAGTCGATTCAGCCTAAGGTCGGAAATATTTAGCAAGTGTCCACTGATCCGAATACAGGCTTGATGTTCAGATCAAAACCCTGGATCGCTATCGTCGACCGGCTGTTGCACCAAAGTTTTGCACCAGTTGGCCACGGTGCAGTTGCGGGGGAGAGGAACTAAGGTGCATGGTTCAGGATGTTGACCAACACGAGAGTAGGCTGAGTGAGGCCTGAGCAGAACACGCCCTGACCTCCAAAGCCGGACTTTGGTACCCGCCTTTGTCAAGAACGGAAATGTCCTGCACGTAGCGTAGACGTAAATGAAATTTTTATGTTTTAATCCCTTACGTACTACCCAAACATAATACAGTGAAATTGATTTTTCCCGCTAACAAATTATTGGTATTGGTACTTTAGAGTTCAAAGATGTGGTCTTAAAAATATAAGTCGAAAAATATATAACTAGTATTAATCAAAATTGAATTCAAACAGAAGTAAATGATTGGAGGGGGGACACAAGTTAACAATGTTTGGCTGTGATATCTCATCGGTAAAAAATTGTTTAATTACTTCATAAGAGAACAATATAATTAAAACTAAGGGGAACACAATGATAAAAATAATAGTATTTTTATTGAGACATGTAAACTGTTAAAATGTTCCCAGTTCGCTGTGACGAAAAATTCAGGTATATATGGCTGGCTAATGGAGCAGCTTAGACCGCATGATAATAGTGGTTGAAGTGAGCCCCGAATATGTCCCCTATAATTATCTGTTTCGCAAATACATTGTGTCCGAGCATTCTCCTTATTAGCCCCAAAATAGACACCGTTTATGATCGTAAGCCGGTATGAAACTGCGTTACTCTGACAGGTGACCACGTAAGAATGTACAAATGATCAGTCCAATGATCATTTCAATAAGTCAATATAAATTGACGATATTAACATTAACGATATGAGTTGGAATCAGCTCCAAAGATAATATATGATCCATTCCGATCGTAAGACATGATATAATTATCCTCATACATTTAATATATTTACAGCACAATTTTGTACCGAGCATGAGCACTTGGAGCAAAACTGGCACCCTTCGAAGTTATGTGATCCCTGATCGGTAAGAAGTGTGCTCTTTCAGAACGCAGCGCAGTGTTCGCTCTCACGTAGTGCGGAAGAATACGTGGATCATTCTCTTTTAATTCACTTTCGCAGACATTTTTTTTTATTATCGTTTTGATACCACGTTAAAGCGTTCGGGGCAGCAGACGTGCCCTCATCCAGCTTCCGATTCGCGTTGAGTTCCGGCGCGTAGCCCGACGAAATCGTCTGTTCGATTAGTTATTAAGTTCGATTAAGTATTATTTAAAGCTCACTCAATGGAGAAGTCCCTCAAACTGCTCTTCTTGTGGATATCCGTTTAAGAAAACCTCCTCGCCCGGCAAGGTCAAGATTTGCTATTTGGCTAACCTTGCGAACTATCCCGTCCTGTTTTGCGCACGTTATCTCGGCCAATAGTGCTCACTCTTGCATTGATCCTTTCTCGTGTGTCAACATCGCATCCTTTGCATAGCATACCGCTAGCTGGTTTTTTTCGCAATCCCATTCCTGAGTCATAAATTCTAGTTACTACCACTTACTGGATATGAACTGTCTAAGCTCTCGTTTATTTTCAATGATATGCAAGTTTGTTTAAGATCATAACGGCCTAATAGGGAAAGAGCACTAAAACATTAAATTATAAGCTGTAAAACAAATAATTTGGCTCTAAAGAATAATATGTTATCCGGATGGTTGAGCTTACTGTTTATTTATAAAATTTTTAATTATATTTCATCACCACATCAAATTAACCACTATGCTCTAGAATTGAGCTTGCAATGATGCTAATTAATTATAAAATGAAATGATTATTTGGAGTTTTATTGCCATTAAGAGCAAAATTTGATGAACTAGGGCATACCCTGTTGCCATTAATTTGGATAGGTACTTTTCTATTTTACTTTTTGACTGTTCCAAAACATCTTTTTAATCCAAATCACTAATTAATTTGAGTTATTTTAGTATGATAGGGTTTGAAAAAAAAACCTATTTCCACAAAACCGGTTTTCTGAAACTGAAAAATGAATTTTTTGATTGATTACTCACGTTGAAAAAGCGAGCCATTTCTGGTGGTTGTTGGTTGGTGGTGGTGGTGGTTGTTGGTGGATGATAGTCCTAGTGCACAATGAGTGACGCCAGACAGGACAGAATGAACAGTATATATAGACAGCCGGCTCGGGAGCTCGCGGTGGGGGGGCAAGGACGCTTCCGGAACCCCTACCCCTGTCATCTTCGTCCACGATTTGGGTCTGCCTCCGGGGTATCGTCCTGTTTTCCGTTCTTCTTTACCGGTAATCTACTTTTTCACCAGCTACTCCTAGCCAAAGAAGGGAAGAGCAGTCCGAAGAAGTATTGAAGAAGATGAGACGGTGAAAAAATTGGGGTTTTTCGTCGACTGTTTCAGGAACTCCTCCAAGGTCTTCGCATTCCTTTTTTCGCATCTGGGCGATTTAGGAAATAAACTCTCTGATCTGATTGGACTTGTTTTTGGAGTCGTATAAAAGTTCTAACCAGGAGCCAAAAATAGTTTATTTTTTAGATTTTGTATTGTTATTCATACTCGTTTTTTTTTTTGTTTTACAATATTTCGTTATGAAATTCCGGTTTAGGTGTTTTAAAATGAGCTATAACTTAAAATTGGTTTACTGTATCAGCTGTAATCGATTGACATTATTTAATGTATATAACAAAAAAAAAAATAATAATAATAATTTCCACTAAATAGCCCCGTGGTTTTATTTTTAGCCCTATCTACCACCAGAGACCGAAACCAGTTTAAAGCTAGGTTATTACACCTGTTGCATGCTTTCTTGCTCTACGTCTTCTTGCTGCTAACCTTTTCGTGGTGATCTTATGGAGACGAAGATGTTTTTTGTTTGGATATTCTTGATGTTTTTTCCATTGGAGTGCAACGAGCAGAAACGCTTAAATTTTAGTCACATTTAACTTGTAGGTCTTTCTACTACAAGCTCTACACTCTAAAGAGTAGAGTAAGTGCCTGATTCAGGTGGGTTCATCCGTCCTCCTGAATGTGTGCAACCTCCTGAGGAATCCTTCACGTCCTGCGAGCATTTGGGAGCTCCAATGTCTACAGGGTTCCTTGACGGGGTGTGGTGGTCATCAAGTGTCCAACCCACAAGGTGTCTTCCTCTTTGATCTTACGGGGCACATTAGGAGGAAGCTCCACTGTAATCCCTCTTCTATCCTTTTCCCAAGAGGTGCTATATTCCAACAGGTCTAAGATTAAATGGTTTTTCTTTACTAAGAACTCATTAGATAGGGTTTTCTGGTGGTAATAAGGCGACCTTATTAATCCATAAACACCTCACACATTCCGTGGTCAAAATCAGTACAACATCCTGAATTGACTTTGGGCATATCCTAAACTTTCACTGAATATTCTAACAGGAAACCAGATAAAACAAAACAAAAAATCATCTACAAAAGTTCCTGTATTTTGACAAAAATCCATGTTTGGGATCCATATCCATGCTTTCAGATCTTAAAAAACCTACGCTTTTTTATTTTTTAACAAGGACTACTACATCTGCGCTCCTCACTCCACGGTAAAGACATCTACAGACTATGTAAGTTAAACCCGATCAAAGGGTGTCCTGTAATAAAAAAAAACAAAAACGAGTGCTCGCACATCTGACACTAATAAACTAATAAACCAAGTTAATTATACGTGAACCGTAATGCTTTTTATAATTCCGAGAGCGGTTGTGGTGCGTGAGCTAGTAAAAGAAAAGAATTTTACCATTTAATAAATTCTCTCTCGAGAAACTTCTCTCTCTCTCTCTCTCTCTCTCTCTCTCTCTCTCTCTCTCTCTCTCTCTCTCTCTCTCTCTCTCACTCTCTCTCTCTCTCTCTCTCTCTCTCTCTTGGTCCGTCTCTCTCATTTATGAAAAACTAATGATGTGGTTCGTTGTGTTGGATCAGGAAGTTATATTAGGATAGTTAATATAGAATATATTAATTTCTTTCGGGGTTTGAACGTTAGAACAAACATTTATATATTTATACTCTGTCAGAAATGTTTTATGAAGGTTATATTAATAGTATTATTAATTTATTGAATTGTATAGACAATAACAAATTAGCAGCAGATGGGACTCGTGTTTCGATTATAAATATTAATTATTGATCGGCGATCCATGATTTTAATAATAAAAATCACTGTATTTGAATTTTGAGGAGTAAAAGTTTATAGTTTTTATAATCAATGGAACTTTTTTTACTTCATCGCAAGTCCTAATAAATAAGAAATGTCTTCAAACACCTTTCTACTTTTTTTTTCTTTTTTTTTTTACAAGTGATACAGTAATTAAACTTGCTCGTATAATTTGATTTCTTTTAGGTATATAAATATTTTGTTTTGATTTTTTTGGTGGTGATGGGTATAGAGATAGGGTGGTCTCTACGAGACACTTGTCCCGCTCAAAAAAATCAATCATCTTTAGATGATATCTTCGTTATTATACATACGTTAAATGTTGGTATAATAATACTAATTGTCTGTTCAATAGAAATTGATTTATTTTATTTTTCTAATTTAATAATACTTTATTAAGCAATACCTTATTAGAATTGGTATCATTGGTGATTTGATAAAACCAAGGGCGTATTTATTAAATTTGAAATAATTTCGTTATAAAATAAAGTAAGTTATATTGAATACGCTCATGTTTTTTAAAATTGTTATTAACAATTAATTATTGCAAAACGTTATTAAAAGTATCAACAAAGTGTCAACTTCAATGAATCCATTTATTGTGTGTTACATCTCACTATTTTTTTAAACTAAAATTTATAATAACTATTATTTGCCTTAATATCCGTTTCAAAGCTTTTTGTGGACTGGATTACGTTATAACTAACAACAAAAGTAGCATCTTAATTGTTTGGACCATCGTTTCGTAGGCTATTTCTAAAACGCATGTATACAAATACCAAGGTGTACTTTGGTATTTATTAGAAAAATAAGATATAATAATTTCCCCTGAATGTAGTTATGGCCAAATTTTTTTTTTTATTGTATTTAACAATTTATGATCTCATTATCTTTCTTTTTGATGATGTGAAGTAGTAATAATTAGTAATTAAAACTTTATGCTTGTTAACTTATATGCAAATATACATATTGCAACAAAATTTGTTGATTTGTGAGTGATCCTTGAAGATACTGTTAATATATTACATCGATGATGAGATAATTAACTATTTTGTTTTTTTTAATGAAGACTTTTAGCTAATGTGTATCATAAATGTTATATTTCCTCCATTTTCTGATGAGTTATTTTTATTAATTGTAATAAACTAAAGAATATAATCATAATAAATTTATGTTTTTTGGTCAGTTTTAGGGGATGTCAACTACAATGCTTAGCGCATTTTCTTTATTTTGATTTTACAACAGAGATTATTTTAACTCTTATTGTTAATATACAGGGCTTGGAAACAAATTTTTTTGAGGTGCTTAAAATATATTTCTTAAAAAATTTTTTTTAATTAAATCTACTTTTTCTTGATATCGCCTCTTTTTTTCAGTCTTGTTAGAGCATTGATCATGTGCAATCATTCGATGACTATTGGGAGCTACCCAATTTATAAATAGGTTATAAAGAGAATATGAAATATATTAATCGCCATCCCCATCTTGACCTTAACACACGTGCTATTATTATAAAAAATGAGAACATTGATCGCAGTTACTTATTGCCCAATAAAAGGCGGATTGTAATTTTATCAAATATAAACTTGTAAAAAAAAAAAACACAGCTTAGGTTAGGTTTAGCTTGAGAGAGCTTTTATAAGGGATTTACTATCACGATTTCCTCATCCGGGAATAATTAGATTATATAGACATTGGAAGTGCTGCTTCCGACATTGGCGCAGAGTGGTATTTACGCACGGACACATATCCAGAAAGAACGATATAAAGACTGAAACAAGTAATCTCACCTGTAATTAACGAGATTATATCTCAAGCGGCAAGATAGTTAGGGTAAATGCGTACATTAACCTCCTGGTGCCTACCTAAGCCTTCTGAAGGCCAACCTTGAAATATGGAGTTGTCCCGATGAATTTATCATTAACTGATCATGACTTCAGCTGCTCAAATAAATTGTCGATTTTAAGTGATTTAGGACCTGCTAAAAATACTAAGGTACTTGCTTTACTTAAGCCTCTGTTGACAGTGACCTGTGGGTTACTCACGTTTTATAGTTATTCGAAGTGAGACAGTTTTACACTTAACTTTACAAATTATTAACAGTGGGATGACCATTGAACCAGAACTGGCGATATAACTTAACTAATTTCTACCCTGAAAAGTTAAACAAATATAAATTAGAGATTCTACTTCAACGAGAGTAAATTACTTAAATTTAACTTCTCTGCCATATCGTCAATACAAAATGCAAAATTACGAACATGGAAAATTGCGATTTTTTTCACCAATTTTTCCTAAAAATAAGGTATTCACTTTCAAAATAATTATCTTGTGTATGTGGTTACTGAAGCTTTCTGAAACTGGAACGTATGAAGAGAAAAGTTCCATACACCTACGTATTACAACAAATAATAAAATTAGAGTATTTATCTCCCCCCCCTTACCATTTAGGGTCAATGTCCCAGACGGGTAAAAACGTTTGGTATTAACTACCCACTATTATACTAATTATCAGCCAAATAAAAAATATGCCAGCAGGACATGTAGACTTGAAAACGGTACCTCCCTTTATCCAGTCGCGTGTTTTCTTACCAATTGAGATATCATGAACGAGTAACGATTACCCATATATGAATTATCATTATTTAAACGCCCACGATATGTAAGCCAGCGAGCCAGAGAAAATATCAAATATTTAAATAGATCGCATTTTTGGGCAATTTTTGTCGTGGTGTAAATTATACTATTATTAATAATTATCAGCCAAAGAAATGTATGCTGGCATGATCTGGACTCAAACACGGGAGATGAACCGTCGTGCAGGGTAGCTCAATTGGTCGAGGACCCTACTAGATACCGAAGTGGCCCCGGGTTCGAATCCAGATACTGCCAGTAGTTTTTCATTGGCTATAATTAGGTATCATTATTTTCCCTCGTAAACAGATTTTTGATTGATTAAATAAGAAAACATGTGTTTCAATATTTTATTTCACTGGCAGCAATTAAATAAATAAAAGGAAAGTTTGTTATAGTTACTTTACGATGTCGCTAGTTACAACAATCTTATCCGGCCTTTTCCATTTCCAGTGGTTTTGATTGAATTTATTTCTTCATTGACCCACTTTTTAATAAAACGCCTTCCGTTCACTTCTGATCTAAGGCAAACATGACACCGGCCTCACTTGATATTGTCATCACCGTTTTTCCGGGTTGAAGTCAATGGTACTGCAAGTATTTGTATTTGAGTTTGAATTTCCTCCTGACTTTGTGGGCAGTGGAAAGTAAATAAATCAAATGTGGTTCATCACACAATTTGGGGTTTCGGTCGTTTGTGATGATGTTAGAGAGACAGTTTAAATAATTTTTAGCAATTATAGAGCACTAAAGTCCCAATACGTGATTCGTATTATTAATCAGAATTCAAGAACTTAAATTTGATAAGAAATTTTTTTAATTACAACTATTTGAATAATAACTTACATTAATTAATATTTTAAGGAGTAAACAGTCTAATAACTAACCCTTGTATATATAGAAAACAAAAACAAAATGGTTTTTCCATCCATGCAGCATATCGTTACGTATTCTACTCAATATGATCAGGAATTTATATTTTTTATTACTAATTAACTTAATCTATCATTAGTTTTTATGAAACTAGATATAATTTTTAGCATCAAACAAAACTATCCAAAATATTATGCTTTACAAAAAACACTGATGGAGTTAAAGTCGGGAACACGACACTTATGAGAGTTTTAATCAATTTTGGTAATAATTGTTCGAAAAAATATTTATTTTGGTACCCTACTGACTATTATAGAAATTTTTTTTTTTTTTGTTAATACAGACAAATTGGCACTATGCTTTATGAGAACGTCTGTATTTGTTATGTCTTTCAAATATTGAATGGAACCTTCCATTCAAGATTATACCTCTCTAGCTTGAATTGAGTACTAAAAAATACGAGGGATAACAGACAGTCAGTCACAGGTTCATGACTTTTTTTTTTAAATCCACGAAGCTTTTGACAGATGCGGTAAAAAAAAAAGTGTTAAGTGCATCTCACCGGCCACAGTAAGTATGATTGGCAAAAACAGCATTTGTTCATTATATGTATTTTCCTAGTATATAACAATAGAAACTTATAATAACTTACTTAGCTGTAATCTAAGCAGTGTAAAGATGGATGAAGGTGTAATAACAATAAGTCTTCTATTCTCTGCTGCTTGGTACTTCGCAATCGATCTCAAAGCGCCGAAGTTATTTTTCACTAAGTTTTTGCACTCCTTTCAATCAAATGGTCACGTTTTGTGACTCTGCGAGACATGCTTGATTAATACAAGAAGAGTGACACCTGTCTTTTATGTAAGTGAAGTCTGCTTGATGTCCATAACTGATTTTTTTTTTTACTTTCTACGACTCATTGATATATTTTTTTATTCTATTATTAACTATTTATTTCAAGGAATAAATACAAGAGGAATGGGTAACTGCTGTTTAGATGAAGCAAGTTCTTCAATCTCTTCGCTGTTAAGTGGGAGCAGTGGACACCAACAAGATGAGGCTCCTGACGTGGGGGAAACAGATTTCAATGAAGCTTTTTCCGGTGATATTAGTTTAAAATTATTTGACACGTTTCGGAGGGTTCTTGCCAATCCCTACCCCCACATGAGGCAAGGAAAAACATTTGAAATTAAAAAAATCTTTTAAGCATCGTCTCAGTTCGGTGTATTCTATTCTACCATACATCAATTGAGTTTCTCGCCAAGAATAACAAATAAATATGCCAGATTGTATTTTATATACGAGCTTAGATTATTTTTAAGTGAGTAAGAACCACATGCTTCATAACTATCATCCAAATCAGTATGCAAGCATATTGTGCATCTTATTTTGGATCCCCTGTCTGATTAGAAAAAAAAAAAAAAAAATTACAGCCAACCATAGTACGATTAACACATGTTAAAATAATTATATTCTTTTCCAGCACCCTATAAGAAATTCCTGATTACAAGTTTTTGAGAGAATATAAAAATTTGTTCCATCAAAATTTTCGCCACCTTCCTTCATATGTTTGAGATGTACAAAAATGGTGATAACTTTAAGCTCCACACGTTCGTACTAAACTATATAGGAACCTTAATGGCTTAGACATAACCCCATCTACATTATATGTTTAGATCTACGTAAATAAATTACATACAGAGATGAGAAAAAAAACGATTAAGGACTTGTTTATTGTTAATTTCATAATAGCTTCGTTTTACTTATAAAGGAACAAAGCCTCTTTGCTTTTGATTACTGATGAAACAGGAGAAATTCAGTTTCTTTCAACTGTGGCAATAACGTCGAATTCGTACGAAATGTTAAAGAGTTTAATTTACTGTACTAAATTTTACTTTTCCCCTGGAAAATCAAGAAAAATATCTATTTTTTTATTGCCACAATTTATTGTTTGGGGGTTAACACTTGTTTGTTCCTAAACAATAGGAATACTTTACTTGGATCGCCTCATGATATTGTGTCTTTTCAATAATCTAAGATCATTTAATACAATCCGATATAGTTTTTTTTTCTTATTCTAAGTAAAAAAAAAACACTGGTGTATAATGAGCTTATTAACTTTGCAGAATAAAAGCAAAAAAATTATATTTTTCAACCTTGTAGGACCTAAAAATACTCTACTTGAAATCGGCGAACCCATGATCGTATCCTCCCCTTGAAAAGCCATTACACCCTCATGTACGCTGGTAGTGACAGATAAAACTATTATCTAACCCAAAAATATAGACCACGCTTCGGAAGGAATACTTACCCCTTAAGCATAGGATCTAAAACTTATGAGCATAGCATATGAAATCATCAAAAAAATGAATTCTTACACTTATGTGTAAGAGACAAAGCTATAATGTTGCTGACAAAATGTTTGGGCAATTTTTTGTTATATCAAAGACTTGGTTATTAAAATATAAATGTTCTTCTAATATTTTAATAGAAATATTTGTGTGCTATGAGTTGGGCCATTATTGAATCTATCATTAATATATTATTGAAGTGTCACGAAAGTTATTAGCCGTGTCATTAAAATCAAGTTCACACTTTTTTCACAACTCCAGGAGGGATGATATCTTACACTCACAACTGGCAACAGTCCCATGGGCAAATTTTACATCCTACTGCAATCCAAATTTTGAGTGTTTCATGTGAAGAAGAGAGGAAAACATAAAAATTACCTAATCTTATTAACTACTTAAAGAATCAAAATGATTTATTTAAAATGTTTAAATAATAAAAGAAATAATTGTTGTTCTAATATGCTATGCATCTAGTCTTAAAACAAAAAGCTAATATCATTGCTCTTGATTATCAATGCAGTGTTCATAGAATTAGATATCCGTGTGGACTTTGGGGGGCCCCTGGGCTGTTTGTAAATGTTTGTAAATATTGTGTGAATGTGCAAGTGAATGATGAATTGTAAATATGGTATGAATGAAAACATTTATCTCAATTATTTATTGCCTATTAAGTATTAAGGCAGATTGTAATTTCATCATAATAAAGTTGTTTATATACAAAAAAAAAGAAAAAAAGAATTAGATATAATTTCAATTTAGGAGAAATGCAAATAAAAAAAACATTAAACACTAGTAGGAAAACATTTATTCATGTTTGGGTAATTTGTCTATTTTTGCTATATTTTAATATAATATATTGTGGTCTTCGCTTTTAAAGTATCTAGCGTATCATCCGTTTTCAATACTTAGTGAGACTTAAGTATTGTAGTGTTCATTGGTTTGTAAAATATTACTCTTACAAATGATTTTCGATTATTCCAAGTTTGCTGACATTGATACCAATGTTGACTCTCAAAGCTTCAACTAGCTTCTGCACAAGTTATCGACTACCGTACAATGTACGAGAGTATTTTTAAAGTGTTTGTGCTCATCAATATTGTATAATGACCTCCGCCGTTTTGCTGCAAATAACCAGTGCAAATGGCTAGTCATGCAGAAATAAGACGGTCAGGGTCTGTAGCGTCAAACCATTAGCGAGACTGCAAAATAAATTAATTAAAGGACGATCAGCTGGAAGGTTGCCTAGTCTGGGGGATTATAATCAACTACACTGCCCCACAAAAAAAGTGGTGGAGTAAAAAATTCAAAAATTTCGAATTAAAAAAACATTTTAATTTTTTGTTTTCTAATAGAATTATTTCGAATTTCAATTCTTTTTAATTAATAAAAAACGACTTCAGTGATAAGGGGCTAAATAAATATAAAGGAAAATACCGAAAAATTTTTTTATAAAAATTATACAGAAATTTCTATTTCGATTTCTTGTTAAATGATCTCTAGAAGTGTAGCGAAAGGTTTCTTTGTTTTTTTAAAATTGTAATTAAAAAATTGATTAGGACGATAGAAGCCAAAAATATGTAACCCGTACATAAAGTTCCCCAGGATTTGAAACCACTTCTGTATAGTACGCGCCATATGATGACACGTTTTTTGTTTGCCTGAAGACAATTTGTTCCGCATAAATTTCATTCCATACGGCAGAGGTAAAACAGAGCACTTTGTCACGGCAGCTTAGCAAAATGAAACGCTGACCATCTCATTATGATTTCAGGATGTAGCGTATGTTCTTTTAAACAAGGCCGGAACGGTAATAGAGAAATAGGAAGTAATCAAAGCGTAATCACGTTGGTCTCAGTGGCAAATGCTTTTACTCGACAGAGGAAGTGAGAGTACAAATTTAAAGGACACTTGTTAAGCACGAGTAGAAACATGGCTTCTACGCAAGGATCAGTTTTCGATTTTTCGGTTGGTATATCTACCTCTCAAAATTTATCCATTAATTGATATACCATCCTCAATTGATGTTTCGCCTTTTCAGGCAAGCGTCAGTCTAAAATAAAAAAAAAAAAAGTAGGACATATTTTTTTTATGGTCTGTTGATTTTAATTTTTACTCTCCGGTTTCAATCAATTTTATTAAGATAAAATTACAACCTGCCTTTTATTAGGCAATGAGTAATTGAGATAAATGTTATCATTCATACTATATTTACAATTCATCATTCACTCTCTCATTCATACAATATTTACAAACAGCCCAGAGGCCCCTCAAGTCCACAAGGTTGTCACCTCCCTCGCATGCGAAGGAGGAAGCGGAGTCTTGGGGAGTCCCCCACGCTCCTACGTCAGCCACGTCACTGGATAAGAGCCAGCGGAGGCTGACCAAGAGCGCGAGAGCCACAGACGCTCAGGACATGATTAAAGAAACTGGCCATTGCCAGAAATCCCACTATCACTTAGTTATAGCAGGTCACGTGGGCACTGCCGTTTTAATCTCCGAAGAGGATTATAGGGGTGAGTGGTGCAGTGCAATGACTGTGCTAGGGAATTAGGGGGGTTGGATAGGTTACTATGGAATTTTATGAACTTGGAAGGGATGAGTTCAAGAATATAGGGTATATTCAGATCATTGTGAAGGGTTTTGTTGCTGAAGTAATAAGGGGCATTTACTATTGTTCTTAGGACTTTTGATTGAAAGGATTGGATGCGCTTGATGTTCAACTTTTTTGCTGTCCCCCATAGCTCTATTCCGTATGTCCAGATTGGCTTAAGTATAACCTTATAAATAAGTAGTTTGTTTTCTATTGAGAGGTGGGATGTCCTTCGAAGTAGTCTGTACAGTTGTCCAAAGCGTCTGTTTAGTTCTTGCCTTTTTAGCCTCGTGTGTGGGTTCCATGTCAGTCTTTTGTCGAGATGGAAGCCTAAATACCGTACTAATTTTAATTTAAGAATAATTTAAGAAATTTCTCAATATTTTTATTTTTATTATCATAAAGAAGAAGAAAGACAGCTTTATTTACAATTTAATTAAAAATTCATATTGTATCACTTACTACATTTACATGTTACGTTAGTCCTTTTGATGTTGATGACAATGACATAACAATATATTTACAAAAGATTCAAGTGGGAGAAAAATTAAATAAAAACCTATCCAATACAAAAAAAACTAATTAAAAAATCAAATGAAAATATATTCAAATAAAAATAATGTTTAAATTTATCATAATCGCGATTTTTATTTACCCATGTGTTCGTGCACATTTTTTTGGCACCCTAAGTATTTTTAAGATATTTCATTACTTAGATTGTGGAGTAAAAAAATATGTTTTGTCCCTTTGTGACTGTATTGGCAGAGAGAATTTCGGTTGTAATGATTTCTTTCCAAACTATATAACCTCCCCCAACACAGTAATGGTTGTTTTGGTCATAAAAGATGGAAATTATATTTTCTATTTTGAATCATCTAAATAGATTCATATAACAGTTTTTTTTGACTAAGTACCTTTTTCATACGATATTGGTTCACCATCTTAAAATCTTAATTTATTTTAGAGTAAAGTTACCAATTCGGTATATACGACAGTGGATTAATAAAATTGGAGAGATATTCATTGTTCACAGTTGAGTTGTCATGCAGTTTATATTATTTTCCAATGTAATTATTTTAAAAAAATTAGGTCCTATTGTATTGTGTTTCTTATAGAGGGTCTTCCATTAAGCGCTTCCTATCTTTTAATTTAAATAAAACAAAGCGTGTGTGAGATATCATCAAAACTTTTTATTCATTTGAAAGGCCTATTGATGCCATTATGTATGAAATATAACATCGTGCAAATGTCCGCCGCGGGTTCGCTGGGTGGCGCGCATCCAAAATGTCCAATTTTCCATGACTGGTGCATAAGTCAGGCTGGATTTGACCGATGGCATGAGTTATGTTGGTTTTGAGGACCGCTGTGATTTGTGGCTTATACGCATAGACATGCGCCTTAAGAAAACCCAACAAAATAAAGGCTAACGGCGTCAAATCGCACGATATTGATGGTCAGTTCACATCGCCTCCACGTGAGATGACCACACGTCGTTGTCTATGGTCGTTTACCTTCAGCTCCTGGGTCAGTTGAATTTTGTACGGGTGCAGGGCCAAGTCACGACGCAAAATTCACCGAGTTGTGGTCTGCAAAAGTCCAAGTTCTTGAGAGCGACGCGAAATCGACTGCCTCGGATTCTCCTGCACACTCTCACGGACAGCGGCGATGTTTTCGCCAGATCTTGCGTTTCGTCGACGTACGGGTGTTAGTTGATTGTTTACTGAACCAGTAGACTCAAATGTATCCACCACACTACGAATAGTCTTCTCGGTAGGACGTTTATGGTGACCGCAGAACGTTGCCCGAACAGAACACCCATATTGAAAAAACACTTTTATCATTTGCACGTGTTATTGAATGCTATATTCGTCCATGGTGATATGGCAAAACAGACTGAATAAATAAGAGCCAATTTGACAGATGCAGGATCAACAATATGGCCACTATCAACTGTCAAAGTTTGGAAGTTCCTATTGGAAGGCGCTATTACGTTATTGTTGTTCTAAATTGTAGTTCTGAGGATCCCTACATAGGTGACTAAAGATAGAATATCAGTAAAATGATTTATTTTTTGAGATTCCAAGCTTATTTTCTAATATATGAAAGTGTCGCTGTTTAAGTACTAATGTTCCAAAAATAATGTTATATTTTTAATTTCCATGTCAGAAAGACGGGGATTATATGAAGGTAATACCGCCCTCAGTCTGTTTCCGTCTATATTTTTATGGAGTCGTTGCTTTAGGTTTGTTCCATGATAGATATATTTTTGACAATTAACTCTATTTAATTATATTTTTCAATGGCAGTTTGGACTGACACAATTTATACGGAACAGTGGTTAATCCTTCCGTCCAGTGCCTTCACAGTTTTGTCGCTTCACTGCCTCCCGTTAGCGGTTTTCGAGAAGACCCGACTTCTCAAGGCGATGCCTCATTTACACAGCTAAATCAATCTTCTGGTTTAGGAGGTAATTTATAAGGTCGGTTCCATTTTAGGGAGTAAAACTCTACGTTTAGGTAAAACGAATGGAAATATGATAGGGTCTCAGCAAGAGCTGACATTTTCCCAAGTATTATTAACTTATATTAGTCTAAATTAATATAAACTCTTTTCTTAATGTTTCATTTTAAGCAAGGAAAAATATTTATGAATATTTTTCGGAGTAGTAGTACTCAAACGGCGAAATTTGTAGGTATTTTATATATGTTAGAAAAAAGGCCTGGGGCCACTAAAAATAAATCGATATACCGTCCTCAGTCGACCTTTCACCTATTCAGGTATCATGAGAACTACAATTTAGTTCACAAATACCTGACAAAGATACACAAATTTACATATTTAGAAGCAACAATGGACATAATAAAAGAACACAATAGAATAAGACATAATTTGATATAATAATAAGATAAGAAAACAATGAAACAACATACGTGTGAAAGATATATCTTTCCGATTTTTACCAAACCATTGTTGTACATACCAAATTGTAGAATAAACTCTTATTGCATCAGTATTTGATGCAATAGTAACTTTGTTAAAGCAAAAGGCGTTTTATGAATTTGTATATAAAAAGTTACTTAAATGATTCAAAGGAGAAAACATAATTTGCATATTTTATAAACCGTGTTATCAAAAGATATATTTTAATGGACTCCAAAATTATATACCAAAGAAACATTTACAAATTAAAGCGTTTAGCAGGATTGATAATTCTTATGGAAGGAATCATGAAGACAACTATAATGGAATCATTGAAATGGAAAATATCTTCAAAGAACTTAAAGTATTCTACACAGGTGGTCTAAAAAGTTTCCGACCTTAACATGAAGATGATAATAAAATAAATAAAAGCTAGTGAAATAAAAGTTTGTTAGTTCGGAAACTTTCAGACCGCCCTCGTAATCCACTAGAGTACAGACTATGAATTCCATTCCCAAACCCTTCAAGGATGGTGTTTTGACAATGTTAGTTTGATGATAAAATAAGCTACGTCACTCTCTTACTCCTCCGTCTCTTAGGTACGTTCGATAGCTTCATGATGAGGCTCATGAGCTACAGCTGTAGTAAAGATTCAAATTAAAAATTAACGTTTATCAATGATGGACTGTATGCAACAGCTAGTTTTATTAGCTCACTAGGGTTGTTAAGTTATCCAGTAACAGGTTCTTAGCGGAGATTTCAATACACATAATGCACACTGGGGAAGCTCTTTCAAGAAATCTTATAATATACATGCTACACTGTCAGAAACACGAGGTACCTGTTAAGAAGCAGCTTTAATTAATTAGTCGTCGTAAAACTGATGGTTATGATTACAAATTAACTCATGTGACAAACATAAAACAGTCGTGTAACGAATATTCAGGGTATTGTATGCATATGTACAATGAAATTTGAACCTCTTCTGAGTTATTAATGAACGAGAATAGTGGATGCTCAATCAATGTGTGGAAAAAACCAATAGCCAAATTTTCTCATCAGTAGATAAATACTTCTAAGAATAAACAGATGTACTAAACTCCCTGTCAAAAATATCACACTTAAAAAATTTTAAATTTCAGAACAGCAGGTTTTACACTTATTATGTACATGATGGACAGTACAGTGTACAATGCTAATGTCATCCAAGTTGCTATAGTTGCAAATTTTAACATTATATCAGTGTTTATTATCCAACCATCACGCTTGTGTCTGTAATACAAATATTCAGGGTTAGGTTGTAAATAATCTAAAAAATCATATACAGTTCCACATGACAGTCACCAAGCTTGCGAGGTCTCTGTTCGCCTGCAAGAACATATTTTAATTTATTATTGATGGTCCATCATTGATCTTATTGAGTAATTGGTATTTAAATAGTTTAATAAACTAATTATTTTTATATTTTGAAGAGTTTTATATGTATAGACAAATGTAAGTAGTTCATAGTTTTAAATTTTTTTTTTTTTTTTTTTTTTTTTTTTTTTTTTTCTTCATAGCCCCTTTAAATTTACAGATAATTATATATAATTATAGATCCTCAGGCGAATCTATTTACAAATTATTTTGTATTTCCTGTAGCATCACTACATTATATACAGGTTTTGTTATTTTATAGAAATTATATAATGTATAAACAAGTATAATGACATAAATTATACGTGACTTGACGAAACTGACTAATAAGGTGATGGGGCTCACCTTTTGTTTTTCCTTAAATTTATGTTAGCTTTTTATTCCATTATTTTATAGATTTCATTGTCCTAATAATAACGCCTCCAAATAGGAAAAAGGCAATTGCCTAGCGCAATCGAAGGCTAAAAATAAGTAACAATAGCGTAAACAAGAACCCCCAAGGAGAGAAATAGATGATCCACTAGAAAGCTTTCATCCAACAATAGATAAGTAGAGATTGAGCGTGCAATGAAAACATTGTTATTGTGATAAGATTTTCACATGGGTAAAACCACAGATTAAAGCAAGTACCTATAGAATAATTTTGATCATTCGAGCCTGTTTCCAGATAAAATTGTATTATTGAATGACAGTATTTAAATCATAAGTGCAAAAGGTTATAACGAAAATATACTTACATTAAGTTGGTCCACTAAAAAGGCTCATGAATTCAAAATAAACAATTTTATTACATAAATTATTAAAATTGAGTATATGTTTAACTAAAATAAAACTAGTTTTTCTTTTTTAACAAAATTTGAACTGTATAGTCTTCTAATAAAATTTAATAAGGAATATTGCCTCTTCTGGCTTGAATTACTGCTTCTATCTTATTAGGATCTTGGGGGATGTTGTCACACTCCTTTAGTACTACCGTCTTTAGTAGAAGGAGGGGGATCCCGCAACCGAACCTTCCTTTTATCAACGTCCCATACATTTTCGATTGAGCTAAGGTCTGGGCTTGTTTCTGGCCATTCTAGATTATAGGCACTTGTGTTCAGGTACTCAGAAAAATGTGGCCGGGGATAATCATGCATAAGTAGTAATTTGGGGCCAATGAAGGGGATGTAAGGCACTACATGATCTTGTAAAATCATCTTCATATACCTTAAAGCATTCAAGCTTCTTGGATTGGTACCAACTCGATTCTCCCTCCGAATGCCACAGTTTCTGACACGCAGCATTGACTGTACCGTTCTCCAGGTGATCTCCATACTCTTTCACAGCCATCTAGATTGTTAAGGGCCACTCTCGCCTCATCAGTTAATAGAATATTTTTCCATTACTCTTCAGTCTTCAGTTTGATGTTCACTTGAAAATATTAGTTTCTGTCTGTGCTATTCTACAGTAAGAAGGGGAACTTTCACAGGCCTCCTTGAGCTAAGGCTTGACGCTCTCTAACAATTGACTGGTGTCCCCCGAATACCAACAACCAAGTTTTAATGCAAGAAGCTGTTGAATTTCGTTATTTAAGTGCTTGCGTTTCAATAAAGCTGTCATCCTTTGAGTGACACCCGGTCCATCTATACGTTTTTAAGGCCCTTGAAACTGCAGAGTAATGACAACCAAGGCGATTAGATGTGTTACTTCTTCGAGAAGAGTAATTATTCTTACTCAATCATCGTGGCTTAAACGACTCATTATCACACGAATAAAACACAGAATGAAGAGTTAAGTGATAAAATAATCTACCGGGCTAACAAAAGGTAAAAATATACTGAGAGGGGAATTGAAATCAATCAAGAAAAACATTTAAACCTTCTTTTGTTGGCAAATAGTGAGTAACAATGATATGACTAACCTCTAATGTATATCGTATAACTAGTCCTATCACTTAATAATTAATCCTACTACTATAAATAAAATAAAACATTTGGTCTCAGAACTAAAAAATATCGAGATTTATAAGTGTTAATAATAAATCATTTTAGTGGAGATCGGACTTAGTCTCAATGTTTCCCAAAAAACAAGGTATGTACCTTTCTCTAGAAATTTTTTATTTATTTGTCTTCTTGAGACTTTTTGTATTCCATCTTTTTACGCTGAGTTTTTGGACCCCATTAGCCCTATCATCAGGCAACATATGCTGTGTGGTTCCAAATTAAAAAAGAGAAAGACATAATCGTATTCAACTAAAACATTAATCGTCATTTGATTTATAATAGCTCAAGTTAGTCAGAACTCAGATTTTTTTTTTTAAACGCCTAAAGACAAATGGAGAAAATTTATTACCCCCAGAGAATATTAATAAAAGTTTCTTCATACGCTTTTACACAGATGTCTTGCCATGGATTTAATTTTTCAAATTATCCTGAAGACGCCAATCTCGGTGCCCCGAGACTGAGAAAAATAAACAAGACTAATAAATAATTGTTCAAAAAAGTGATTATACGAAAAATCGCAGCGAATACAAATGAAAATAAATAACCTAAATTTCGCCTGATAATTGGGTTCGGCACATGTATAATTGCCGTTGAAGTGTTTTTTTCTATTCTAGACAGGACCGAATTTGATTTTATTTGGTATAGCTAAACCTGTTATACTTCCGTGTAAACTCGGTGTAAAAAGACGAGTTTTCTCTGAAATAACCTTGACATTTCGTATAGCCGAAGATGGAATACACTTAGTGACCCGGTCACATTTTATGCGACGGACAAGCATGACACACTCAAAAGAGCAATGACTATCAATTATCCAGAGTCATGAATTGCTGATAATCGGAATAAATCATTTATTAATGGAGCCTGCTGGATCAGCGTCGAGTCGGGTAGAATATCCAATGAGACAGACTGTGCCGTTATTTATCAACTGTAATTGAAGTAGTTATCCCCAAATTAGCAGAGTTGATTTATTTTTCATTACAACTTTTTTTGATTAACATAATTTTTAGATGATTAGTAACTTATTGTTTATATCAATAAATTAAGTAATTAGTAACAAAATCAACTAGCCTTATAAACTTTATTGTTGAAAGGAGTGGCTCATGTGTTGAGATTACGTATTCTTTGTGATCCATGTCATAATGAAGCTAAGCTTTTATTTGGAAAATTACAATTCACTACAGTACTAATAATTGTGGTTTATGAATACAATTATATTTATCATACCTTATATACAGTTCCATTCATTCAGTATTTTTATGAAAGAGGCTATCAATATAAAATAGATAACTGTGATTGAATTTGATATCCCAAAAGAAAGAGATGTATTTTAATAATTACATTGTATGAAAAAGAAATTTTTCAATGTCTCTGCGATAGCGTTGTGGTGTCCTATTGAAAAGCTAAGGTTTTATTAATTAGTAATCTCAAAAAAAGAACGGAATATTGAGAAATAACCTAGTATTTAGAGTTTAAATCAAACTATCAATTAGACCTTATACCTTATGCAATTATATGATATAAAATACTATAATAATGTATCATATCACATATTTAAAGACGGGGTTCGGGTAGATTGCACAAAGAACAGTCTCGCGTTGTTATATACTCACGTAGGTATCGGCTCTTGGGCCTATGAGCCATGGCTTAAGGATCCAAACTATGTGGTAATAATACGGCTAACAAAATAAATAATAACAGTAATAACATAAATAGTAATAACACACCAACTTCTTTAAAAAACTTATTTTAAAAGCTTGCAATAAAAAAAACATTTCTGTTCTCCATGTGACAAGAAAACAAGCAATACTGTGTTGAGAGAGGTTGTGTATACTTCGGAAAGAGTATTCTCTCTTCTCCTAGACAATAAATGAACTGGACCTGGCTCATCTGACACTCGTATTTCTTAAAGTTGGTACATGACAAAACACCTATACTTTGAAAGTAACCCTTTGGAGTGTGTTGCTGACACTGTAGAAATACTGATAAATATTGAGCGAGTTCAAGGCCAGTATTATTTTTTTCGCGATTAATCCCAGTGTCACGATTGTTAGAAAATAGTGTCAACCTCCACGAGTAGATTCGCCTAAACTTTGCCTGATTAAAAAATGTACGACACGGAGTGCTTAAAGGGCTCAAGGAAAAAAAAAACTATAAATAATTTTTTACAATGTATATTATAAATATTTTGATGGTTGTGAAATACCCCTACTTCTGTAAGAAGTATATATAGGAAGTAGAATAGTAGAGACAGCATAGTAGTCACTAGAAAATGATTTGTCAATTATTAATGGCGTGCTTTTTTAAAACACTTTGCATAACCCTACATGTGAAAGAACGATCCTTAAAGTACAACCTTTTATATATCGAAACTTTTTTGTTGTGATAAAATTACAATCTGCCTTATTAGGCAATAAGTAATTGTAATACATGCTCTCATTCATATTTAAAATTTTCATTCACTTGCTCATTCATACGGTGCTTACAAACAGCCCAGAGACCTCCCAAATACACATGGTTGTCACCTCCCTCAAATGCGAAAGAGAGTCTAAAATTAACCCCCCCCCAAAAAAAAAATACCTGAGGAAATTGTATCAGTGCTAAGAAATTTACGAACAGCTTAAATACACTTGTCTACTCTATAGTAATAGGAACGGTTCCCAGTGTGCAGCATGTGTGTTGAAATCTCCACTAGGAATTGTTACTGAATCACTTCACACCTGTAGCAAGCCAATAGAATGTGGTGTTACATTGTTGCACTGTGGTCTGCTCATCGAAAAACATACCGCGCAGCTCTTACTGCACAGGGGTTTGCAGGACCAATGACTATATTATTCCTGTGGTAAGAATATTCTCTTAAATTTGAATTACAATTAATTCAATTAAATGTTTTATCGATGTGGTGGAAATTTATTGTAGGGTACTATAAAATAACGGTGATGTGAAATTGACGTTATTGTTGAGTATTTACTTGCCTACTTATTTATCTTCATATCATAAGTATAATTGTTAGCACTTCAAGGTACATTCGACAGCCTGCATGGGAACACGGCATCAAACTCAGGATGCAGTCAAAGACAAAATTATCGCCAATTATCTTTCGCACGCACTTCTGTCCTCCGCAGCCTCGCTGAATTAACACAACCGTGAATGCTTACTGTAATGTTTTTTAACTTTCCCATTCAAAAAACTCCGTCCTCGACCACCTTACAGGCCATAGTAATGAATGGCCAAGGTAAAATACAGATCGTGAATAAATATTTAATTTCATGAAAAACTTTTAATTATTTAGTATGGCATAATCAAGAAACAATCCAGAAAATGAAATACAATAAAATCGAATTGATATTTTCCTCGTAAAAAAATTATATTCTGACCGCTCCTCAATCATCTGAAATTCGTAATTAAGAAAAAAATTATTTATAAATTTAAAACATTAAAATTAACTAGTAATAAATATTTTTAACGATTAATAATTTTAAAATGAAAACTTCACTATTAATAGAAAAAAAGAGTCTTGGGGAGTCCCCCATGCTCCTCCGTCAGCCGCGTCACCGGGTACTAGCCAGTGGAGGCTGACCAAGAGCGCGAGAGCCACAGACGATCAGGACTAGGACTTATAACTTTCCTTTTAACGGCAAGCGGAAATAGAGGAAGAATAACAGCCTTTGATATTTAGTCCTTAATCTAATCCAGGGAACGTTTTGACCATCACAAACCGTTTTCGAACTAGGGGTTGTCTGCGTTAACAGACGTTAGACAGTTAGAGCTTTGGTTTTGGGCGAGTTGAAACGGCATAACTGTTACTTAGCAGACGTGCTATTGCATACACATGCTGATGGTTGTTTTAATATATCTAAACCTTAATCCTTTTTTAAAAATAAATTATGAGTGCTATCTTTTAATGTTATGAAATTGGCCAGTTTTTCAAATCAAATTAAGATAACATCATGTTGGATGGAGATTTATGGACACTTGGAAATAATGCTAAATAAATTAAAGTGAAACAAAAAGAATAATAATGCGTGTAGTATAAGAAACATAGCGAAACTAAATGAATATATTCTGATATTGTTACTCAAGTGCTAGTTGCTTTTATTGTTTGTAATATTTAGTGCTAGTAACAACTTTTATTGAAGATATATGAATCACGCATATACAGCGCTATTATTTTAACTGAGATTATCATTAATATAGTTTTGGAAGTCACTTAGAATTGATAATAAAAGTTCCCTCGCTGCAATAAAATCAAATCATGATTATAAATTCTCAATAAAGTAATAATAATAAAGCAAGTTATTCCTCGTTTCATTAAAAGTGCTGTTGTTTTCAAAATTGTATTAATAATATCATAAAGACTAGATCAAATATAAAATGAGCCTTGGTAGAATAATATTTATAAGTTGACATTCAAATTATATTTTACTTATAATTAATAATCGAAGCATACATGACATTAAATTGAAACGGTATTATTATAATAAATAATAATACGAAGCTCTAGAATTATATATATAATACAATCATAACGATGTCTGACTTGGTATTCAGTCAGTTGTTTCGAGTAGCCAGTCATATTAACAACACACAATAATGACAGTATAGGCTGGTGATTAACAAATAATAACTTGTGGGAAGACAACGAAATGGACTTTATTTACTTAACTTAAACACACAACCTGCGATTAAACTATAATATCATTAGTAAAATATGTTTTAGTTTTATTCCGGTCGTTAACAGGAGCATCAAAAGCGGATGCCAGGGATATGTCTCTGCCATCAGAGGAGTCGGACTGTTTCCCAACCTGAAGTATTAATTAGTTATTTTTTTCCTGATTCCATCTTGAATATGTGAATGAGATAAAGCCGATTAAGTGCTTTGAGCAGTGGACTGTGAAATGAAAGCTTTAAAAGATGGACGCAGGAAACGTCTCCAAGAAGCTGACGAGTGAGACCGCTCTAAGGGTCAATGCCGTCCAGCAGTTCCGACTTGAAAGCTTTGTTTACAACTTAAAGGAGGCCGCGTCGCTATTAACAACTTGACTTATAATAAGCAGTCCACAACATGACGAATAAACAGTGCTTGAATTCAAAGTACCGACTTTTTTTACCACTTGTTGGAGTACTACATTTTTCGACTGGTAGAAGCGGTTATTGCCGGCATTGTTGCAACCAAGGTAATAAAATAAATAATTGGTTGTTAATCAAGGCATAATTGGTAGAAAACATGGAATTGGCCAAGTTTTTCATTGAGAAATGACAATGCATATCTAAGAATAAGATGAACACCTAATGTAGTTTGCTTACAGTAGTTTTAATAATGGATGTCGGGTCGTCACGAGGGGGGTGCCTGGTTACCCTAGCCCAGGCGATGAAGTGAGAGTTGATTAAGTTTATGACCTGGTCAATCGTTTCATGACGGTCTTACTATCTGACTCCATATTTGGTAGGTATGTGCCCCGACAATGAACTATGTTCAGGAAAAGAGGTATAGGGTAGGTAGTTTGTGTGGTCTTGGAATGACCACGAATTCACACTCGGTATCTGAGGGTAGGCGAAATCCGTCCGGATCCCAAAGGCGAGTGTGAACCGGAGAGAGGCAGACTGAATCGCCCTGAGGAACACTGCTTGGTAAGCTTGCAGGGCCACGACAACCCATGTCCACTAGGGAGAGGTCTCTCCCAAGGAGGTGCTAGATTTAGCGAGACGAAGGCAGAGATTCCCACTAGGAAAGTGTGGGGTCTGACAACGCCGGACTAAAACGTAGCGAGGTGAGGAGAGATAGATGCAGAGGTTTTCATAAATGAGGAAGCCAAGTTTTGAACATCAGTGCAGCCACAAGCCATCAGTCAGCCAGTCGTCAGGAGAATGAATTGCAGGCCCAAACCTCCGGTCTTAAATACCCAGCTGGCTTCGTCAGTAGCCAATCAACTTCGGTTTTATTGTACCCAATGCCAGTTTAGTATGTGGTGGCCGTTGTTCTCTGACAGTTGGTGGCCTTAGCGTCCCTCATACCTGACCCGGGTAAGGGTCTCCAGCCCTGTCGGCGGTTAGTACCTGTTACGGGTAGTGGGTGCCCCAGCTCATATAACTAATTGTCTCGCAGCTGCGTCTTTATTGTTTACAACATTTACAATGATTTATGGTTTGGTAATGTTATTTACATTTGTTTAAATTAATTTACAATATAAATACAATAGAGTATAGGGTGATTTATCTTACGTAGTTAGCGGTCGCTACAATGGATATTGACAGTAATTCCACTTCGGAACACAGTAGATTAATATATAGATGTTAACAAGAATATTATCTTCAGAATCTTTGCTTTGAACAGATCGACCTCTATTATTTAACTATTTTCTGTTATTATATCTTTATCATTGTGTTATTGTACCTTTATATAACGTTATTTTATGTTCAAGATTTTTGACATGCTTTATTTTAGATCAATTTTGTGTATTTTAGTATTGTTTCAATTTTTTGAAATAATTTAATTTTTCAGTGAATTATTACTTATGGACATGATTTTCTTATTTCTCCCTATATATTTTTCCCTACTTGCTAAGATTGTAAATATTTCTTCTGTAAATAGATTTACATTAAAATATTATGTTTTCTGCTTTATAACTCCACCCAGCCTTTCTCCCCTGAACTAGCCTGGGATAGCAGCAATTTCGTTGTATGGGCATATATGGGTATATAGTTTCCTCTCTCTCTTTTTCCCACATTAGAAGATGGCTTTAAGTATGGTGCTCAACATAACTTTTATTTAAAAACTGTATGTACTTTCTAAAAATACAGTCAATTGATGTTAGCAATACAATGGGTCCCGAACAAAACTGCTCCCCCTCACCGAATGTCTAGGGCGCCAACCACTCACGGTACACCGCACACCTCCTACTGACAGGTCAATTGCTTAACGGGTTCAGAACTCTATCAAAGAGATTTTTCCAATTTTTAATGTACTCTTAACTGTTAAGTGAATTTTGAGTTGTGAATTTGTTAATAATCGTTCTTTGTATAACCTGTAATTAGTGGTTGAGCAGTTCTTTAAAAAACAAATAAATAAACTATGTGTCCAAGGACGACAATTGACTTTTGACTGTGATACAAATATTGTACGGTTGGGAAATAGATCCCGTAATTAAAATTTAATACAAACGCTACTTTTTTCTAATAATGACGATGACTTCTATGTAAAGGAGAATGTGGTTTTCGCTTGAATATCTGAAGTAACTAGGACGCGTAACTGTAATACATCACGCGTTCAACTGTAGTATATTGCTATTTCCATTATTTCGCGAAACATGTAAACTGCATTACATGTTACACCGATAAAATACATAGCAATAGTCTATAAAATGCTTGTCATACCTCTGTTAACCAATGCATTGGCATCCTGTACTGTTAATTTCTCTAAAATGCAGAAAATTCATGATAAATTCCTAAGAATAATAACAAATTTACCTAGGGTTACTACAATCAGAGATTGACTTTATTGATAATATACTAAAAGAAAGCACTCAAAAGTTTCTTGAAAATTGCAAGATAAGCATCAGTAATCAGTAGTGTTGCGCATAAAGTTTCAAATAGAAAGGAGATAAGATAGATTTTTTTTTTTAATGCACACTAGAAAGTCTTTAGGAGAGAGAATTTTTTTATTTTATGTCACACGGGCTCATTAGATACAGTTACCAGTCGCCAGAGCACCTCTAAAACTAAAATATCAACTTATTTATATGCAGGAAAACAGAAACAAACAAAAAATCAACAACTAAAATTATACATAATTGTTTAATATCAAAACTGAAAAAAAAAAAATTGGCAACAAATGCAACACCACAATCATGAGCTATGCATTGTAAAAGGAAAAAAAATGTACGCACATAAATGAACGAAATAGGACACTATAGGAATATAACGAAGGTATTTTGCGGTACGCCACACAGATTAGCTACAACAAACGGCATAATGATAATCTTTAGAGGTCGTTACGTCAGGTACTGAAGGAGCTTGTGAAGGAGAGTGATGTTACCTGTTGAGAAGGATTTAACAACCGTTTATATCGGCTCAAGCACTTGATGACGGCAATTCTCAGGTCGAAAATCACCACCAGTGTGTCATGGAACCTCTTCTCAGGCTCAATCTTTGCTATTGTATAATTCACAGTTCACAGAAAATGAATCTCACAGCCTGCCTAGAAAATATTTTTTTACAATATTGTCCATTGAATTCGAATACCTCGAACAAAGAATATTTTTGCGTCAATTGGAAGGAAAATACTCTACTTTCATTCAGGGGTTATTGTCTTATTTGGTTTCTTCAACAGTACTTCATATCATATCAGTATTTAATAAAAATTGAATCATGTTTGCAATTTTCATATAAACAACGATTATTTCAGAGGTTCATTTGATCGATAACCGATCCTGAAAGCATGAACATCTCCATGAAAAATACATTAATTAGTAATAAAAAGATAAATACATTTTAATAATATTTTATAGGGTATAAAATTATAATTACACTTTAATATATCATGAGTCTACTGCGATAAGTGACCAAGTCAAAAAAAAGAAAAATGAGTTTAACTTACCAAGTCCTTTATGAGGGCCAACTGTACATAAAAAAAATGTTGACCAAGTCGAGATGTGCATTGTCAGTATGAAGAATATAATAAACCCTGATTTTTCCAACTAATTGGAACTTTAAAATATGTTTTTACACAAGCTACGTTTTTTGACTTAGTCACTTTTAGTTTTCCTTGGTACTGCAGTGATGCTAAAAACAAGCAAACCTAAAAAAAAAAAAGATGAGTGAATTATTAATCAGTCATTTGTAATTAAAAAGAAATATTTTTCTAAAATATTAATTATGGTCTCGTATTAGTGGTAACTAATTCGTGATAGCTCATTAAATGTTCTGGTTTTAGTCGACCATAACAACAAAAAGTCATTTAAATAATAATAATTGTCATAAACTGTTGACAAATCCCATAAAATGCTAACCACTGGACTGCGGGAATGAGTGGTCTTATCACTTACTACAATAAGTTTTTTTTTGAGTTTAACTAAATTTAATTAGGAATTATAAAATTTTAGTTGACGAAAATATCGACTCTTGGATGTACTATTGTTAATACACCGCTCACTATGTCTAAAATATTGACAGATCCAACATTTAACACAAAAAGAAGAAAATTGCTCATTCTTTAATTCTAGTTATTTTCACATCACCAATATAAGGTTCCCTTGACCTTTATAGACTGCTTGCTTTTAATGGGCCGCATCTCTTTTCCTTATTGATGTTGAATAAGATGCAATTGCTTGGGAGCAGAATATGAATATTGAATAATATACCGACAACATATATTCTATTCACAAATTTCAAAGAAAACAGTCTTTTACTGAGGGTCTCCTCCGAATTTCTGACTCGTTTCGATCTTTGAAAATGAATGCACTAACGGCCAGGACAATACAACTAAAATTTCAATTTTCCTACGACACTCCTTTCTTTGATTACTTGTTAGTTACGGTAAAATTAAGTGAAGTTAAAAAAAAATAAACGGAGGAAAAAAAAAAGTATGACCTCCATCTTTCCGAAGAATGCTTTTCAAATCATGAATGAATATTCACTCGTTAATTAGGTGTATCTTTCTGTTTTTTTATATTTATAATAACAATCTTTATTGTGCAATAATTACAATCTGCCTTTTATAAGGCAATAATAATACAAATATATGATCTCATTCATACCATATTTACAGCATCATTCACTCGCTCATTCATACAATAGGACATGATTGGAGAAACTGGCCATTGCCAGGACTCCCACTGTCACGCGTTTATAGTAGGTCACGAGGCCACTGCCGTTTCAGTCTCCGAGGAGGATTATAGGGATGAGTGGCGCAGTGCAATGACTGTGCTACAGGATTAGGGTGGTTGGAAAGGCTACTGTGGAATTTCATAAACTTGGAAGGGATGAGTTCTAGAATGTAGGGTATATTAAGATCGTTATGAAGGGTTTTGTTGCTGACATAATAAGGGGTTTTAACTATTGTTCTTAGGACTTTGGATTGAAAGGATTGGATACGCTTGATGTTCGGCTTTTTTGCTGTCCCCCATAGCTCTATTCCGTATGTCCAGATTGGCTTGAGTATAACTTTGTAGATTAGTAATTTATTTTCTAATGAGAGATGGGATGTCTTTTGAAGTAATCTGTGCAGTTGTCCAAAGCGTCTGTTTAGTTCTTGTCTTTTTAGTCTCGTATGAGGGTTCCAGGTCAGTCGTTTGTCAAGATGGAAGCCTAAGTACCGTACTGACTCGGATACAGGGAGAGGAATAGAATTAAAATAAACTAGTGGACAAGTCTTGCGACAAAGGGTGAAGGTAATGTGGGAGCATTTTGCTTCATTAACTTTGATCCGCCATTGATTGCACCAATACTCGATCTCTTCAAGGTGTTTTTGAAGGTTATGGGATGCTATGTCGGGGTCTGCGTGGGATGACAAGACTGCAGTGTCATCTGCGAATGTGGCCAAGAAGGTATTGGGAGTAGAGGGGACATCAGCGGTGTATAGGTTATAGAGGATGGGGCCCAGGACACTGCCCTGTGGAACTCCTGCATTTATGGGATAGTAGTTAGAGTATTCTAAACCACAGCGGACTTGGAAGAAGCGGTTTGAAAGGTAGGACTGTAGGATTAGGAAAAGAGTCTGTGGTAAATATCTTTTTAGCTTGTAGAGCAAACCTGCGTGCCAAATCCTGTCAAAAGCTTGAGCTATATCAAGAAAGGCAGCAGTGCAATACAGTTTGGTTTCAAGGGCTGAGGAGATGTGATCGACAACGCGAAGACCTTGTTGAGCAGTGGAATGCCGTTGGCGGAAACCAAACTGGTGTGTGGGAAAAAGGTTTTTGGATTCAACAATTGGAAGTAGACGTTTTAGTAGGGGTTTCTCAAATATTTTTGAGAGGATAGGGAGTAGGCTAATTGGACGGTGTGATGAGGCGTCATTGGGTGGTTTACCAGGTTTGGCGAATAGGACAATAATGGAATGTTTCCAGAGGAGTGGAAAGTGTGTCGTTCGGATAATGCAAATATATATATATAGGTTAGGAAGATTATGGCTTTAGGAGGAAGTTGTTTGAGAATTTGAGGAGTAAGGAGATCATATCCAGGGGATTTTCGGTAAGGTAAGTTTTTCAGAAGGTATTTGACCTCAGAGGGATTAACGGCTTTTGGTGGAAGAGAGAGAGGAATTGGTGAAGTGAGGAAATCTTCCACAGTTGTGCTGTGAGTATGGCTTTGATGAGAAAGGTGAGGTGTGAAAGTATGGGTAAGATGCAGAGCAAATTCCTCCGACCTATCCCCATCCAAAGCCGCCCAGGACCCATCATCACGACGGAGTGGATGTGAAACAGGTTGATACTTTAGGATTTTTTTGGTTACATTCCACAAGGAGTTATCCCTGGTAGACAGAGAGGAGAGGTAGGAATTGAAAGAATCGGAACGGAAGGATGCCAATCGCCGCTTTACCAATCGGCAGTACTGATTGGACGAGCGGCGATCGGCAGGATGCCGGGATCTTTGCCACACTGTTCTGGAGCGGCGGTTGGATAGGATTAGATCTTTGAGATGCTGAGGTAAACGATTATGATTATGGATTTTTGGGTGACGATGGGGTGACGATGCCTCCCAAGCCGACCTCTGGACCAGAGTAGTGAAAGAATGCACTGCATCGTCTAGGTCTTGGGATGTTTTCAGGGATAA
This sequence comes from Acanthosoma haemorrhoidale, assembly GCA_930367205.1. Classification (NCBI taxonomy): domain Eukaryota; kingdom Metazoa; phylum Arthropoda; class Insecta; order Hemiptera; family Acanthosomatidae; genus Acanthosoma; species Acanthosoma haemorrhoidale. Next base: position 47,864,475 of record OV884014.1, read on the forward strand.
TTTGAGGTTTACGGACTCTGTAAGAAGCTGACGGAAGTGGTCCCAGTCAACTGGGCCCCTAATAAATGAAGGAGGAGGCAGTTTGTGAATTGGTCTTAGGGAAATGGTTAATAATAAAGGACTATGGTCAGAGGAGAGATCATCAAGGCGCATGAGTGAATAGTTTAGTGTTCTTAAACTATTGTAAAAAAAGAAGTCAAGGATATCAGGATTTCGCTTGGGATCAGATGGCCAATAGGTGGCTGTGTCAGGAGTGATAGTGGAGCAACGTTTCCGTGTGAGTGCAGACAGCAAAGCCTCGTGTATTTGTGGATCTTGACCCCCAGTGTTGGTGCTTCGCATTAAAGTCCCCACCCACAAGGAAACGATGTCCGATGGAGTCTAGAAAGGAGATGAATTGGGAGTCAGAAGTGGATTTATTAGGAGGGCAGTACACTGATGCTAGTGTAAGGGGAAAAGTGAAGGTGGTGATTGACACTGCAGTGGATTGAAGGAAATCATGTGCTACCAGAGGAACTATGTGGTGGGATATAGAGTTATGTACAATGACAGCGGTACCTGCACGAGCTGTTCCATCTAGGTGATCAGTTCGATAAGTCTGGTACTGTCGAACGGTAAATGATCGTTTACTCGTAAGTCTTGTTTCAGTAATAAGAGCTACGTCGATGTTTTTGTCGTGGAGTAGTCGTTAGTGTGGGTGCGAACACCATTCGCATTCCAAAGGAGAATGGATAAGAAGTCGGAACGATCCACTTATGGATTATGTTTAACGGGGATAAGGTAGGAGACAAGATTTGTGAGAAGTGATATAAGAGGGGTAATTAGGGTTCTGAACTCTGTAAGGAATGAGGTTAATAGGCTGGTGAGATCCTAAGAACTTGAAGGTGGAGGAATATGTGGGATGTGTGGTTGAGGATGGGGTTGAGCTTGAGGGTTAACGGGATGAATGGAATGCTGGGAAAGGTGATCTTGCGGACAGGGAGTGGGCGGCGCCTGTGACTCCTCTTTGTTGCGAACGGCATCAGCGAAAGAGACAGAAGGCCTCAAATTTCTGGCTGGGCCGCTTCTTGTTACTGACTGTTCCTCTTCTGGCTGAAGACGTTGTTCTGTCCTGGACTTCAGTGTTCTGTAGGCCTTGCAGCCCTTGTAGTTGGCCGGATGTCCTTGGTGGCAAAGCACGCATACCGCAGGCGATTATAGGGGCTTTTTGCACAATTCAGATTTGTGCTGCCCACTGCACTTAACACACCTGGGAGGGTGGTGGCAGTAAGATTTTGTATGCCCATATGCCTGACAGTTATGGCACTGGACGATATCGCGTTTGGGATACGGTTTTTCAACCTGTACCCTTTTTTAGTACAGGTTTGTTAGGTCGTATATCTTCTCGATTCCAAGTGTCCTCTCGAGTTCGACAAAGAACAGTGGTAATGCTGTTTTTATTTTTTCATCCTTTTGCCTATCCTCACGCAACACGTTCGTTATTTGGCGAACTTTGTATCCGAGAGCTGAGAGTTCTTCTTCTATTTCGTCAGCTGGTGTGGTTGGGTGCAAATTTCTGATCACCACTCGGAGTGATCGTTCCTGCTTAAATTGGTAGGTGTGGAAGTCTGCCTTAGTTTCACCTAAGAATTTAACTATTGCTCGGTATGTTTCGGGAGTGTCCGGAGAAACTTTTGTGTCCCGGGACCGATTGAGGCACGTGTATTTGCCTGTACCTACGATTTTATTCAATTGGGTACACATTAATTTAAAGTTATTAATATTTCGCACGAATATAGCTGGTGGCTTGGGCTGTGTGGGCGTTTTATTGACGTCCATTTCATCAGTTTGAATATTTTTCAACGCCTCAAAGGTGTTGGGCGTGAAGAAAGGGGAAACTTCGACGGTGTCTTCTTTAGATGTGCTGGCCTGTGGAGGTATCTCTTCCACGGAACTAGCGCAGAGGAGGTTATTTGTATGTTCCTGTTTGAACGTCTCGGTTTTCGCTTTACAGGCGATTGTGTCGGGGTTGGACCTAGTGACCTAGATCTTTTTTTTTTATTTTGTGACATCAGTTGTTGATAAAACCTCATTTTATCATAACAACGGTTTTGATAATAAATTAGATACGTAGCGCCGGTGAGATTCGATCTCACAACTACAAGCGGCGAGACACCGGGTCTTGGCTCTGAGCCAACAGAGCGTTTGGCCCAGAGAGCCGATCACTTGATGTTATCTCCGATCCGTGTATGGCTAAAGGTATAGCGTCCAAAATGGCCGACCTCTCTCTGTCCGATATCACTTGTTGCACTAAACACAAATGTAACAAGTGATTCACTCACCTCCTGTGGGCTCCCTCATGAGCTGGTCACATAAATTGCCTGCTAGAACAATTCTATGTCTGACTCTGACCTATAAGCGGTAGTAAACAGTATGTGAAGTACGAGCGAAGTAGAAAGCTGTTGTAAATAGTAGCGCATGCGCAAAAACTGTATGGTCCAGGAGAGTGGTCGTAAAAACGATCCAATCAGACTAAAATGTTGAATACTCTCGCGAGATATCTTTAATTATTGACATTACATCAATAGTCGACTTTAAATCCCATAATAGACCTGCACCCGTTGCTTGGTGTGCCATCGGTGGGTGAGTTCATTCATCGGAGACAAATCAAGTTTTTTGACTCGTTGTAGTACTTTAAAAACCCAGTGTTTAACACTATGACCCCACCACCCTTCCCTTATCGATGGCAACAGACTGTCAAGGAAAATGAAGTCTTTATTTTTAGATGTAAGTTAGTATCAAGTCTATGATAAATAAGGTGAGCCCCACCACTTCAGTCCATTAATGTTCAGTCATTATACTTTTGTACAATGCGGATCACTGTTAGTAGAAAACAGAATTTGTATAAAACGTAGCCAAGCTATAGGAAATATAATGAAGAAATTGTAAATGGGTTCGTTTGAAGAATCTATATTTTGTAACAAGGGGTTATGAAACACACAAAAAAAAAATTCCTATACTATAGGAGAGCAAGAGAACTCACAGGCTTTCTCAATGCACTATTTGGGTATAAAAATGGATAGGCATCTCCGTTTCTCTACCCATTTCAGTAACAAAATAGAAAAATTACGACTCAGGTCTTACCAGTTTTTGACTTGCTAACTTTACCAAACCAGTCGCTTCGTCTCAAACTAATGATATATAAATGTGTCCTCCGGCCAGCTCAGCTGTATTGTGTCCCTTGACTGACAATACAGCTGAAATATATATAGTCTCCCGCGATTTCAGAATGGGATTATGAGAAAAGTGGTCAGACATACCTCTCTCGAGAGGTTAAAGGACCTCTGAACCTGAGAGGAAGAAAGACCTGTTCAAGATCCGTTGCTTGATTGACGTCGGTGGGTGAGTTCATTCATAGGTAACGTTTTTAGACTCGTTGTAGGACCTAAGAAACCCAGTGTTTAACGCAATGTCAACCTTTGTAAAAATCGTAAATAACAGTGTAAAATTGTATAAAATGTAGTCAAGCTACAGGACACATAATATTGACCTATTGTAAATAGATTCATTTATATAGAATATATATTGATTTCCATAATTTATAATACCAAGGGGATATGGAGGGAAAAGTTGACTTTGCCCTATACAATGGAGATTAAGGACAAAATAATCAAATTTACATGCAAAGAAAACAAATAAGTACAAAACCACACTATTGACAGCGACCTATCGAATAAAACGACACACCAGCTTATGATAGTATACTCAATTCCATATTTATTCATTATCACCGAGTTCATAACCGTTCTTAAATTAAAACAATTAATTAAAAACTTAAAATGATAAATCAATTTAAATAAAAAAAATGCTCCTTTTAAGCAGGAGGAGGTGGAACAGGAGCAGATGTGTCGATCATACTCAGAATGCAAATAGAAGAATATTCACGAATACGAGGCACCTATAGCCTAATAATTTTATATTATTCAGAGTAACGCTCAAATAGAGTATGTTGTGTTAAAATCAGTTTTTCGGCAAAAAACATTCCTGTTTCATCAGCTGATGGTGTCATACCAATAAAAAGAGATATTTTCTGAGACTTGATGTTATTTTTCCTTTAGTAAAATACAAATAAGGATTAGTAAAATGTGGAATACACAAGATTGATAAAGTTAAATAAAAATAATCTATATATTAAAAAGTGGTGAACCATCCCATGTCTTAGAAATATATCCGACAAATTAGGGAATATTTTGAAAAAAAAAAAGCAAAAAGCATTGGTGTAGCCTACAAAAGTAAAGTAACTTTACGCAACTTAATTTACCACACAAAAGACCCGATTCAATTAAAAGATAGATCGGGCGTGTATAGAATAGAATGTGGGGAATGTAATAAATCATTTTGGTAGAACAAGTAGACAATTATCAATTAGATGCAAATAACATCTGAAACGAAAAACAAGCCAATTCCACCAACACCTTCAGGAACAAGGTCACCTTAAGGCGAATACAGTTGTATTGCTTCACCATTAAACGATAAAACATTGAATTATAGCCTGGAAAAAAATGAAATAAAATTTCATTGTCAATTGTCGGACAATATTAATAAAAAGGAAGATATATCAAACATGCGTCTGTTAAGAAACCCACCCACTCCATTCCTCCTGGACAAAGCCAGTCATAAGAGCGTGGATGTAGCAACCTTAGTTAAATAGATAAAAATATACTATTGTTTTAGATGAGGTATATACATCCCACATAACCAATTGGGTTAGTAGCCATAAGATTGTTACATAGTTTTGTTATAAGTAGGTTTTTATAATTTTATGACAACTTGTTGACAATTTTGATGATTTTAATGACTTGATGGTTTTTGATTTTGTTTTTGGATTTTAATTATTTACTACAGACATTTGAGAATTTTTAATTGCAGTAGAATAGGAGAAGAATTACAAAATAGGTAACCATTGCTACATATAATAATAGTAATTAGTTTATCTCCATATGAGCACGTAAAAGTTTTTACCATTGGAGTTTTTGTTTTATTGTAGAGATAACTGAAGATGACGGTTTAGAGCTGACGAAAGTGCTATAATATTAAAGAAGCTATAAGTTGGGAAAAGACAATAAAACTCCAACATCAAGCGTATCCAATCCTTGAAATTAAAAGTCCTAGAACAATAGTAAATCCCCCTTCTTACGTCAGCAACAAAACCATTCATAACGATCTTAATATACTCTACATTCTTCAACTCATCCCTTCCAAGTTTATGAAATTCCACAGTAGCCTTTCCAACCACCCTAATCCCGTAGCACAGTCATTGCACTGCACCACTCATCCCTATAATTCTCCTCGGAGACTGAATATACATCCGATATACATACTGTGTATGATAGACCCCTCCGCTATACATACTGTGTAAGATAGACCCCTCCGCTATACATACTGTGTAAGATAGACCCCTCCGCTATACATACTGTGTAAGATAGACCCCTCCGATATACATACGGTGTAAGATAGACCCCTCCGCTATACATACTGTGTAAGATAGACCCCTCCGATATACATACTGTGTAAGATAGATCCCTCCGCTATACATACTGTGTAAGATAGACCCCTCCGCTATACATACTGTGTAAGATAGACCCCTCCGCTATACATACTGTGTAAGATAGATCCCTCCGCTATACAAACTGTGTAAGATAGACCCCTCCGCTATACATACTGTGTAAGATAGACCCCTCCGCTATACATACTGTGTAAGATAGATCCCTCCGCTATACATACTGTGTAAGATAGACCCCTCCGCTATACATACTGTGTAAGATAGACCCCTCCGCTATACATACTGTGTAAGATAGATCCCTCCGCTATACATACTGTGTAAGATAGACCCCTCCGCTATACATACTGTGTAAGATAGACCCCTCCGCTATACATACTGTGTAAGATAGACCCCTCCGCTATATATACTGTGTAAGATAGACCCCTCCGATATACATACTGTGTAAGATAGATCCTTCCGCTATACATACTGTGTAAGATAGACCCCTCCGATATACATACTGTGTAAGATAGATCCCTCCGCTATACATACTGTGTAAGATAGACCCCTCCGATATACATACTGTGTAAGATAGATCCCTCCGCTATATATACTGTGTAAGATAGACCCCTCCGATATACATACTGTGTAAGATAGACCCCTCCGCTATACATACTGTGTAAGATAGACCCCTCCGATATACATACTGTGTAAGATAGATCCCTCCGCTATACATACTGTGTAAGATAGACCCCTCCGCTATACATACTGTGTAAGATAGACCCCTCCGCTATACATACTGTGTAAGATAGACCCCTCCGCTATACATACTGTGTAAGATAGACCCCTCCGCTATACATACTGTGTAAGATAGACCCCTCCGCTATACATACTGTGTAAGATAGATCCCTCCGCTATACATACTGTGTAAGATAGACCCCTCCGCTATACATACTGTGTAAGATAGACCCCTCCGCTATACATACTGTGTAAGATAGACCCCTCCGCTATACATACTGTGTAAGATAGACCCCTCCGATATACATACTGTGTAAGATAGACCCCTCCGATATACATACTGTGTAAGATAGACCCCTCCGCTATGCATACTGTGTATGATAGACCCCTCCGCTATGCATACTGTGTATGATAGACCCCTCCGCTATACTTACTGTGTAAGATAGACCCCTCCGCTATGCATACTGTGTATGATAGACCCCTCCGCTATACTTACTGTGTAAGATAGACCCCTCCGGTATAAATAATGTGTAAGGTAGGCAGGCCCCTCCGCTATAAATAATGTGTGAGTTAGACCTCTCCACTGCAAAGACTGTAGCTCCCGTTTCACCTCCGTACGGCAGAACGGAATGCGACCTTCACCCTGGCCGCATGCCCCACCTTGCATCACACAGGTACCGTGCTGCGAAAAGCAGGAGCCCGGGACTCCGGATCGCTCTCCTCCCGACGTCGTCCTTGAGGGGTAAGCCCGGCAGGACTTCCTCCAGGAAGACCGGAGCGCCGAAGGCCGCTCGTCAGGAACTGCTCTCTGGCTATTATACCGGTCACCTTCCGCCGGTCCTCTTCTGGTAGCAGGATATTGTACTCCTGCCTCCTGCTCCTATTGTGGTCGTGTTAGTGCGCTAATCCGTGTACTTCTTACCCATCGTACTCAAGATTCGTGGCGTCATGGAGGAGGATGGTATAATTAGTGAAGCTTCAGTCGTTGTAGTATAATAACAATAAATCTTTATCATCCAGGTACTATTCCACTTACGAAAAAATATTTATTTAACATAAAATGGTTTCTTTGAAATTACCAGTCCTCACTAAAATACACAATGTCCAATTAAAAAAATTAAAGGAGAAAACCTATACTAAAAATATATGTGTTCACATAAAAGACACATGTTCATTAAGAAAAAAATATGAAATCAAATAAATGTAAACAAAAAGAAGAAAAAACAACAACAAACTTACTTGAAAAATAAAAATAACGTACATAAACTAATTCACAATGGGGTGTTTATACATAAATATTTAGTTAACCACGCAAAAAAAAAATCTCTAATTAGGAATTCTAGTAATATAAAAAACGAGAAACAGAAAACAATAGAAACAATAATGATATATCTCACTGTTATGGATTTTCATTGGTCTTATAAATGAGGTGCTGACACTTCAAGGCAAGTGATGGAGTAATAACTTTCTTATATTTAATTAGACTTTTCACAATTAGGGAGCGACAAATAGACTAAACATTAAATTAAAAATAATGGATGCCAGCAACTATGACTAATCAATACCAGTCAATGTTATTAATGCTCCTTTAAATAAATTTCGGGCGACTTCAAGAAAAAAAGTAACCGAAGTTTCAAAAAAAATTATTTCCAGTAAACAGAGAACCTCGCAATCATCTCCAACATTTAATTGTTGACTTATAATTTCATTATGGGACAAGAAATATGAATCGTGGCCATAGAGGCACATTACCATTTTAATTAGGAACAATAGTATTTGTGGTAATTAATAGTGAAAATCCTTCGGCTATTGTGTCATAAAATCATATAATTGCCATGACCATTTCTAATATTTTATTTTAACTCTAGATTATTTTCTAAAAAAAAAAAAAAAATGTTGACGATTGATGGCTCATAGTTCATAGAATTATTTTTTCGGGAACATTCAAATTTTTTTTTTTTTATGAAATTGAAAAGGTCTAGAGTCAAAATAAAATTTGGAAAATTGTACATACTGTAACTCTTATGTATGCTGTTATACATACATACTGTAATTGTACATACTTAAATGCCACGAGAAAACATTAAGAATTTATTTTTCAAGTTTTTCTACCAGTATGGTTTATTTGTGTCAAATATCAACCGAATTATATTTAACAATTTATTGCAGAATTAAACATTTTATGGAGTTTTGAACAGTAGACAAACCATTTAACGATACGTATCTCAAAAATTAGTTGTTATAATAATTGTTTTAGTGAACAAAAACTCATGATTCTTTAGAGATTAATCGGATCAAATTTCGAAGCCGTTGGAGCTAAATGTTACACGATTCTGTAGGCAATGTTTGGTTTGTACAAATAACTTTGATTGGACTGTGTAACTGTAATTCGGAATCATTTCGGTCTGTGAACTGCTATTAATTGCAGTTATCTGGTAGTGATTGAAAAAAAAAAATGAAAAACACGTCATAATCGCGATTTTCTTCTTCAGTCGATTAGAAGAAAACAATTGTGCTGTCCTAGTCTATTAAAAATAAATGTCTCGTAATTTATTTGATAGTTTTTTTTTTTGCCAGGTTTGCTGGTAAAACTTTTCAGCTCGCAGCTGTTACCCGTGGAGCACTTTTTTTTTTCTATAATTTCAATAAGTTTATTTCTGTAATGGTAACCCTTTCAATTTGTACCATTTCAAGAACAAACAACTTTCTAAATACACGCCTAGGTCATACAACCCATGTGTATAGACTATGAGGTTGAGTTCACCTGCAAACTAACTCTTACCAATTAAACAGCCGTACATTTATTAGATTTACAGAAGTCATAGTAATATAATCTGAACGGTAATTAATTAATACATCACGGAATGCGAAAATTAAATAAACGATTAAAAAAAATGTACTTGATAGACATGATTCAACCAATTTTTGGATGAACTGACTGGATGGGATGTGTGACTCACTCTCGTGTTGCGGGTCCTTTGAAAACGACTTTGATTTGTGACTTTGGCAACCTGCAGATAGGCTTAAATAACTTCGTGAATTTAAAGTAACAAGAAATTCAAACGATTTCCTAAAAGGTATTTGTTTGTAGCTCACAGTAGAAATGGAAATAGAGGGTTTTTTTTTTTGGAAAAATTTCAGCTATTTACAATTTATCTCCCAAAAAAACGAATTGTGGTGTTTTAATGCAATTTAAGATAAGCTCTGACTTTTTTTTTTTTGATAAATGAAAGGTCATTTTATTAGCTACACTAAATCGAACACTAAAAATATTAAAACTTAAATAGTAAAATATTAAAATCGGTTCGAAATGGGCAACTTATTTCTATAATTGACTCACAACGCATTAATGTTTGGAACATATTCGAAATATATTTTTCATCATAATATTTAAAAATATTCAATGAACTTTAATATAGTTTTTTTTTTGGACCAGAAAGACGTTTTTTTTATCACTTTGTGTGTCTATCGGTATTTACTGCTCTTTGTACACGTTCTACCAATAGTCCTGAAATTTTACATATAGGTGTTAAAAAAGCACGGAAAATGCTACCATATATAAGACACATAATTAAATGTTATTGTTGTTGAGACTGAATTAATAGCCTGTGAATTTTTTCTTCTTCAAACAAAATCATAGTATTTCCAATATTTACATAATAAAAATAATTTTGTCGTAATATGGATCTAGTACATGTGAAGTGTATTTAAATTGAAAGGATAATGATTTACATCCTTAATTAAAATTACAAATGAATCGTTTTTAAATATTTTTCAACCGTGGGGAATATCACCCGTGGATTTTTTTCTTAAACATACGTTTTAGTACGTCGATTAAAATTTTCAGATGTATCCGATTTTGTGACATTCAGTTGTATTTAGCGATTGAATCTGTATTTTTGTTTGAATTATATTTGCGATAGATTTTCAATTTACGCGGAATAGTAAGTGAGACACAGCTGTCATTAAAAACATTGAGCCCTTGTGAATAAGTAATAAATAAGTTGTGGGAAGACAAAGACAGGGTGTTATTTACTTAATCTGAAGTAATTAAACGATTAATTGTTTCACTGCCCTTTTACATATCTACCTATTATAACCAGAAATACTGGAGGGACACGATTCATAAAACTAATAACTATTCCATGTTAATAGAAGGTTCAGGCATTATAAGCAGGATTTCGGAGAAGTAAATATGCCTCGAGTTAACAACGATATGCTTATAGGCAAAGCTGTTGAGACAACTTGCTCGAGCAGTCAAGGACCACTAATGGCACTACAGCAGCTCCAGCCGAAGCTAACCCGATGACATTGACCTTGTTGGGTCTTACGTAACAGCTGGATAACGGAACTGGAAGAGCAGCACTGGAACATTGGGATTGCGTCCTCCAGAAGACCGAGTGGCGTGACCAAGGGGTGAACTGGAGGGGAGGGGGGGTGTTAACACCCCCATAAATAAAAAAAATGAATATTATAATATGATTAGTGATATATTGTTGTGAAATTTATTATATCGTATTATATATATATCTCTGATAAAGTATATACACCATAGATGATAAATAGTAATAATATTTTTTGACAATAAATCTTTGAAGAATTGAAAAAAAAAAATCTTTTTAACTATCAATTCATCATTACATTTGTAATTACTTTTACCGCTTGTATATATTGTAAGTATTAATATTACTTATATTGGATAACATTGTAAATTAGTAATTTTCTATTTTCTATTGAGCGATGGGATGTCCTTCGAAGTAGTCTGTACAGTTGTCAAATGTCTCTTTTTAGTTCTTGTCATTTTAGCCTCGTGTGTGGGTTCCACGCAGTCTTCTGTTGAGATAAAAGCCAAAATACCGTACTGCCTCGGATACTGGAAGAGGGATGGAATTAAAAAAAAAATAGTGGACAGAACTAAGGGCTAAATAATTAAAGCCAATGAAAAATGCTAGGCACTAGACTAGACTAGACGCTAGAAAATATTTTCGTTTCAACATCTTTAATTATTCAGGCAACGAAAATTATCTAATAAAATAACATTGATAAAAATCCGAACAAATAATGTTTGTAATAAGGCGATTGGCATACAACCAGTGATTATTTAAGGGATCAGGAAAAGTTATTTGAGAATCTCACTGGATTTAAAATTTAGTTTCCATTTCATAGGTTTAACACGTAATTTAACTTTTTTGTCCATATTTAGACGAACTTCTGTTTGGATTTATTTTCTATGCATTAAAATGTTTAAACAAATTATTTTTATAGCGATAGGTGGTTGGAAATGTTAAGAGGGAGCTGTATCATCTGCAAATAGGTCACTAATTTTATGACACTATCGAAAAATAACTTTTCATACACCTGAGGTTGGTATAAAGGTTTTTGCCCTATCAGATTAACTTCATATACTGTAATATTGATTAAATTTTTAATTTTGTTTGATGTAAAGATACCGATGTGGTATATATAACAACAAATTAGTAAGACGTTTTATTGTTTTCGTTTTATTCTTTAATTGTTTCCAATCTTATTATTTATTAAATTAAGTGTATTGGATGTAATTGTTTCCTATGTATGTATAATAATGTTTTTTGTCTGCATTTGTAGTCTTGAGGATGTCTGAATACGAGAAATGTCAATTAATGAAGTCATATAAATTAGAAGATGTTTTCCAAAACAGTAGACTTTAGGTGTTTTTTTTAACTAGTTTTAATACAACATAAATAAAAAATATGTTAAGAACAACTACTCCTAATAATAGTTATCTTATCAGAAACAATATCTCTCTTTTAAGTAAGGTCGTACTGCTAAAATACCAAAAATACGGTTTTATATCCGATTCCGGTATTGGCGGTAATATGTGGAAGTGTTGGATATGCAAACATTTGGCGAGTGACCTTTCCTTGAAACTGGTAAATGATTCTGAAAGTAATAGCGAACATTTCGGCCTTCGGCAAGTTATGGAAATATTTTTTTTAATCTGCGAAAAAAATTGTATTCGAATTGAATTAATGATGAAGAATTTTTTTTTTTCAAAGCAGATTTTAAATCAAATTAATTATTTCCTACTCGTCAGTGCGTTACAATAAATATCAAAGGATTTCATGACGGGTACGAGACTACCAGTTTTCCTAAGTCAAATTTGATGTAGTCTAGATCAAATTTGAAAATTTCGAATATTTATAGGAGGGTCCTCGAAATCTTGGATTTTGACTTTTTTTTAAGGAAATGCTTTTCTGAGCCCATTTCATCCCATTTTGAACCTTATACAAACCTTAACAGATAAATATTAGTTTTCGACTCACCTACCATAAAAATAATATTCTTCTCCAGAGTAAAAAAGAAACACTTGTTGATGTAATATCAATAATAAAAGATATTTTCGTAGATACTTCAAGCCCTTCTTAAAAAAAAATTTTCTTACTATTTTAGACAGTAGAGTTTTTCTCTAAGGTGATCAATGAAAAAAAAAAAATCGTAGAACTTTCATTGGTGTTTCGTGTATTGCGTTACTACTATTGTTGTGTTACAGGCTATTATCGATCGCTGATATGATTAATCAACATTAGGCAGCGCAATGTGATCCTATGCTTACCAAACCCTAAGCCTAAAAAGATAATAATAAAGTTTTTGGTGACAAGTTAAAAGAATTCGGAAAAACTCATTGATAGTTTACAAGTCAATTGATCTATTACTTGTTTATTATTGTTTATAAATCTATTATTTTTACTGTCTGACTACATAGCGAATAAGGTAGAATGGATAAATGTCTTGATGAACTATACATTGATAAAATTTGATATTCAGTAGCCTAGACATTTTTTGTCATTTGATTGTAAAAACAAGGTTTGGACCCACTGAAAGAACTATAGGATTTTTTACATTAGTACTAATACATTAGTATTGGACATTGATACGTCAATTGTATGCATCTATACTTCAAATTATTGTTTCAGCTAGCTAAAAGAAACTATTTTAATTATACAACAGAATATACTGTTGTTAAAAATGATGTTAATTGCATATTTTGATAAATATCAAACCAAAAAACCTTACTTATGGCAATATACGTTATTTCGAAGGATTCCAAAGTTGATTATGACTAAAATATGTGCATAATATCCTTCCAGATTTTATTAATTATTATTATTAATAATCATTAGTTTGTTTCAGGATTTTTCAATATTTTTATTTTTTCATATATCTGTACCTCGGAGGGATACAACACTATGTCCTTTTTTTTCCATATTGACTTTATTACAGAAAAAAAGTTTTTTTTTCATTTTATAACAACTGCATGATGTAAATAACAATAAATAGAATGTTCTGGTAAAATATTGTTTCAACATCTCAATAAATAATAGCTGTGCCAATAACACTTTTTGTTGAAAAAAAGTTTAAAACTCCTCTCCTGTAAAGTTATGAAAATGGACATAGTGTTGTATCCCTCCGAGGTACAGATATACATTTTTTAGCAATGGTTTAATTAATTTAGGTTTTTTTTTTATCTAAATGACATGACTATATGCTGCCTGGGTATGAACTGATATTGAGTCCAAATCGGTGCAACAAACTAACAAAATAAAATTTGGTAGGATATGGCTCACATATTTTAATCATAATCAGCCTTACTTATTAATAATCAAAAAATAAAACAACAGCTATATTTTAAACATTGATTGATTAGTATACCTATTTATAGGGTATAGGGGTTTCTTTAAAAGGTATGAATTATTTCTTAAAGGCTGCTAGATGATTTCATGGTCAACGTTCCCATTTTCTTGTATCCTACGTTGCCTCGAGCCATGAGCTTCGTATCCTGTTATTTGATATTGGAATGTTCTTGTTACGTGCTTAAAGCATTAAATTATATAGCAGTTCGGATTTATACAATAACTACCAGACAATAAGACATTTTGCCGTCTCTCTCTAACTGTAAAGAAGATATATCATTATCTCGGTGCAAAGCTCAATTGAGTTTTAGACAGCTTGCTTGTCATGCAGACCTGAAAAGAAACGCTAAAAAGGTACGGTGCAATTTGAACTACTTGCCTGTCTGCATCTATGTCCTGTAATAGTGGTCATAATATAACAGAATAGAAACAAAATCTTTATTCTTGGACTAACTATTAATATTGAACACTAATATGTCCTCTATGAATTATGGCAGTGCACAAATAAATAAATACAGTTCTGGCCAACAATTAAAAAAACAATACTTCACATGGGGGGAGAAAATAAAATAAAACTAAAAGTTATACCTCAAATTTTTTTGTGATAAAATTACAATCTGCCTTATTGGACAATAAGTATACGTGATAAATGTTCTCACTCATACCATATTTACAACATACCTCAAATTAAAAAAAAATATTACAGAATCCGTTTAAATACAAAAAAAATGTATAACACACAATGACATTAAAAGAAAAACTAGGGAAAAATAAAAATAACAAAATTATATACATGAATATTATATAATATCTACTATTTTAAATTGTTGCAGCTAGAAGTTAATAAGCAGAACAGTTAAATGATAGATCGATAGTTAACATATATATAGTTAAAAAATAATAAAACAAGATAATAATAGTAGTAAAAAAGAATACAAAGGTGATAATAACGATAGTGATGCGGTATGAAATTTTAAACATATATTTCACAACTGGAATTATGGTAATTATAATGGAATTTAATTGTAAGGTCAGTACCACTGCAATTTTAAAGTTTTATCGAATTATTGCTCAAAATTTGTTTTTTCTCGCCTTTGGTTATGTACACATACTCAAAAATAAGATAAACATAAATTGGATATTTGATATTTTATCGTGGTTCTCTTTGACAATAGCTGCTTTATATTTTCTTGGAACATCTATTTTTTTCGTTTATTACATCTTTACATCCTTTTTTGTTTAATTTATTAATTACACTTTAAAAGATGACATGTTATATTATAACATATTACATATTAATCACACAATAATCAATATTACAAGTGATTGGCAGAAGTGAGATCCTGAGGGCCAAAGACCCAGCTGGAGGAAGGTAACAAGCGTAGTGAACGGAAGCAGCTGCTTCGTCCTTGTCTGGCTTTCCAGATTTGGTAAACGGAAAGCTGTTTGTAGTAAGCGATGCTGCTAAATATTCCTTAATATTTGTTATTATTGCTATGATGCTGTATTGATTTAATAAATATATAATATGTTATGACATAACATGCCATCTTTTAAAGTGTAATTAATAAGTTAATTATAGGTTTTCAAATTTCATATCAACTTATTTGCAATATTTACATAATAAAAGTAATATTATGCCAGTATGCAATGCATCTAGTCTAAAAATTAATAACATCATTGCTTTTGGATTGTAAATAAAGTCTTTATTAAAGTACATTTAAATTTAACTTTATAAAAAAATACAGACGAGTTCATTTAGAAATATAACAGCCATCACCATTCTTACATAATGGTGTCGTGAGTGGACATGGTTTCTAAAATAACTATAAATTATTGTAAAAAAAGTACTCAATTATCTTATTTTTATGAAAAATATGTTTAATAAAAAGAAATTCGTACCCCCCAAAAATATAATTAATTTGATTCAAGGGATATTAAATACAAAATTACTCTAGCTGGTACGTATTTATCGAGCTGTGGCTCAAACAAGCTGAACTCAAAATGTGAGTTATTTAACAGATAAAGAGAAAAAATTTCAAGCTCATTACTTTATTTCACGTAATTATACTGCAATTTTAAATTATATATTTAAACTACCACGACGTACAGACGGTAAGGTAAAATCTTATTGAGTTACAGCTAAAAGTAGTGCCTGTCTGTCTGTTGAAGCGGTATTTACTCTGCAAGCGTACTCTTGCTTAATATTAGACGCGTGATTACGCCTCATTTAAGAGCAGGACTACGTTAAGGAAGAGACCTCTTTTGTTTTGTAACGTTTTTATTACTCAAGTGGATTAATTTCAGCTATAAAAATGCGACAGTAAATGCCTAATTTACGTCAGGCTGCAGTGATAGTCAGCTGGTTCCTAATCCTGCGGAGAATCAGACGATAATTAGGTTGACTTCACGAGCTGCTAAGCCAACCTTGGCCGGTTTGAGCACACCAAGACACGGAGGGTGGTCTAATGAATCCTTCACTTTTTTTTCTTATGATCACGTTTGCGGGTGATTAAAATCAGAACAAGGGGGTGTACAACTTGGAAGCTATGCTGTATATATAAAAACATGTGTTTAACAATTAATGAGACAGCTCACATGTAATTCGGTTCAGTCAAGCTTAAATCATCTTCATGAGTGCGTGCAAACATAGCTATATCTTACAACTTATCATTGACAGAGGATATCACTAATCAGGATTTTGTGTCGGCATGAGTAAACAACATTCCTGTTATTAGAAAAAAAAATTGCAAATAATCATAGAGGTCAACAAAAATAGCTGTTCAAATGCTCTTTTGGACGTTCAGAATGAGTCCTGCGCACCCAGGAAAGGTTTTTATGAATAACGAATAAGGAAAATAATAAGGAAAAATTAATGAAACTATAGATATTTTTGTTTTCACGAAATAAAAATATTTAAAAGTATTCTTGTAAATGAATTCATGAAAATATTAGCCGATAAAAAATACTTTACATTATAAAAGATTTATTTTAAATTAATACATACGAGATACCATAGCGATGGGTTGAGGTATCGTCACCTAAGCCGTGATAGTTTTTGTTACAAAATATTTTCTGTTTGTTAAAAATAGAACCATACATTACCATTTGGTAAAAAATTTAAGGTTACCAATAAATTTATTAATCCATAAAAATTATTTTATCGACAAAAAAAGACTTTTTCTTGTTTCCTCGAAAGTTGTAGTTTTCGGACTTACAGTCAAACTTGATAACTTGATACAACATCACGGCTTAAGCAACGACATCTATAATAAAAAGTAATTCAAGAAATTGCTTCGCATCAGCGCATCAGTAATTAATGTTACAATTTTTAGATCCCTCAGAGAATATTATAATTCGAAAGAAAGTCACACTGAAGAAAATCATAAATAAAACAAGAGCAGTAACTATAAAATTCAAATAATTAATACTCTTGATTAATGGTGGTTATTAGGGACATTTAAAAAAAAATCACTTTTTCTATGACTTCGCCTTCGTCATTTGACCGTAAGCACTTGATTGGGTTCTTCATATGCAACTTTCCTATAATGACTCATCAATATAGGTTTATATACTATAGAATGTATACGGTTACTATAGAATGCATAAACGGTTTTGATGCAATGTATATCCACAGTTGTAATGTATATTGTGTTGGATGAATTTGGTGCAAAATGATCAAATGCTGCTTGCTACTGGAGTCATATTTGGAGCATCTTGATTCTTGACACCAATAGTTCGGCATTAGAGTCTCATTCTGTCACATCTTTTGTTTTGATGTTATAAACCATTTTGTTTGTACATTAAATTTTAGCCTGCTTAGTACATTTCCGTGAAATGTAGATTCCTTAATAAAAAAAGTGCATTATATCCTTCTTAAATTCTATTTATCAACTGTTTGTTTCCACGTTATGGGCAAGAAGGTTATTAATGAGGCTATTCGGCCAAACAAAATGAAAATACAAAACGATAAATAAATGAAAACAGTCATTAAAATATTCCCTGGAAATTTCTAAAGGAATACGCATCAAGTAATAAAAATTATTTTAATCAGAATGACCATGAAATATTTAAATGGCTGTTTTAATATATATCCTGTTTTAGTACTAAAAATTCATAAATAAAGTTTAGAAAGGATATTTATGCACATTTATTTTACAACACAATGCAGATTTATCGGTCACCACTGGATTTATTATCTTTAGCTTCGTTATTTCTTCTTAAAAAAATATCTGCTTCTTCCATGACTAAATTTTGTGAAACATAATCTGTAAAAAATCATATTCTACGCGGTACATTCATCCTGACACTATCTAGAACAGGAATGGTCCTTTGTATCTATTATAATTTACAAATCTGAAAGGAAAAATCAATATGAAATTTTAGATTTGAACCCAAGCAATTTTTTGTTCTGTGCGTCGAGATTGCCTGAAATCTACTTTCTACAGTGAATGAAAATAAATGTATTTTAGATTATGTTATAAACTTGATTCTCACTTTTAACCTTCCGGATCCACTTTCGCCCATTTGACGATGCTATGAAACGAAGAATATGTCCCTTTACGAAAATTGACAACAATAATAAAACAAGCCCATAAACCATCATCAAGTGTCAACTTTAAAATTACTATGTAACGAGTAGTGTTACACAGGTCGTACTTTCTAGGTGAAAGGTATATCAGGTGGTTTGTCTATCGACAGAACTAAGGAAATCTTATGTGAAAGTTTTTATTTGTTTTTAAATCATTAAAGGTAATTGATTATTATGGTGTTATTATCGGACTCCAATGGTAAACGTGTAATTACTTTCAAAACCTTATATGATATTTTTTGTTTATCTAACTCTCTTCGCTCATATTACTTTTAAATAACTTTATCAGAACTACATGCTTCATTCATTAGATACTACATGTAATATAATTCAAACGTATATAAATTTTCCAAATAAAAATATAATATATAAGGTATATATTGTAAACAACTCATTATCAGTTAAAATTATTTACACGCAAATTTATAAGAATAAATAGCTATATTTATTTTTCTTATTTTAATAAGTTATAAATAATACAAACTCAATATTTATCCAGTGAACTCATAAAATTATCTAACATTGTTGTTGTTGTAAATTTATGCAATTCTTAGTTTCTACCTAAGTTAGTTTCGGTTTATGCAGTTTCTAGTTATATTCTTTAAAACCATTTTTGATTAAGTTTTAGTTCTTATAGAGTTATTTAAAAAAAATAGTAAGGAAGATTTCTTAAGTAGATTTTTGGGAGAAAGTTTGATAAATATAACAACGTATTTTTTTCTAAAAACTACCAAACGGTGCTTAGATATTTTATTTTTATTTTGTTATTAAGTATTGCGCGTGTATCCCAATACTGTTTTTTCGTCTTCTATGTTATTTATTTATAAATTTTTTCAGTAACTTTATATCACAATCGTTGTATAACTATAGTAGATAGATGATAATTTAGTTTTTGAAATTAGTCAAACAATACATACTATACATAAATATACAAACAATAATACTATATATAAGACAAAAGTATAGCCTTGATTAGATTGTGGAATTGTTAATGGTTTCCTCAGAGGCGTGGATCGGTTCCACGCTGTTCCCGTCGACGATTGAACAAACTGAAATGTCAATTATTGGTCTAGTTGGATAGCAATTTCCCGGGCAATCGAACCCCGACAACTATTGAAATGGGTTTTGGATTGGGCCCAACGTTCTGTGACCACGCGGCACTATTTGTTTAAACCCTTTTTCCCCATTACAACCATGGTAATTGACATCGACGAATTTGCTCGAGTGATAGAAATTCCAATTTACTACTTTATAAGATACACACCTAATTGTGTCCACACCTAATCAGTGTACCATAATCATGTAACATATATATATTTTTTTCAAGGTTGACGTATTGTTTTTGGTTTCGTTTTTCCAACTATTAAGCATTCTTAAGTAATAAACCATAAAGGAGTAAGGTCTCTTATTGTTTCGAAATAAATTAGTGATGATGAAACATTCTCCAAACGTGTGAGAGCCAATAACTGAAATCGGTTGTAGGGTACGATTTTAACAGCTTATGTTTATATAATATTTTACGTATTTTTTTTATACTTTACATATATTTTGTAATATATTATTTCTACGTATTAGCCACTGTTACTATAATTAAGTAGTCATGAATATTCTAGGGTACATCTTGCTACTTTCGGAAGTTTTGACTATACAAAAAAGATATAATTCGCAAAACTACGTTGCTATTTTTTCTTTCTTTAGTTTTACACTCTGTCGGATCATCACTAGGGGGTTTTATACCTGAGTATCTCCAAAGTGGGGAGGAGACTTGGTTTACTACAACCTCTTAGTCCCCGTCCGGCGAGCGCCCAGAAAGAGATAGAGCGGGTGGACCTATGGTCTTTCACCCTAGCTGCCAACCTAGTCGATGAGCAGCCTTAGTTCGCTTTGATCTGACTCCATAAGATCTTTAGAAGGTGTGTGTGCCCGGACAAAGCACTATGTTCCGGAGAAGATGTACAGGGTAGGTTTATAGGTAGTTTATGTGGTCTTAGAATGACCACGAATTAACAATCGGTATCTAAGGGTAGGCGAAAAGTGTCCGGATCCCAAAGGCGGTTGTAAACCGGAGAGAGGCAGACTGGATTGCCGCGGGAGTGGCTGCTAGGAAAATTTGCAGGGCCACGGCAACCGTCGTCCACGAGGGAGAGGTCTCTCCCAAGGAGATGCTAGTTTTAGCGAGACGAAGGTAGAGATTCCCACTAGGAAGGTGTGGGGTCTGACGACGCCGGACTAAAACATAGCGAGGTTAGGATATCGAGATGCAGAGGTGGTTGAATGAGAAGTCCATGGTTTTGAGTAGAGCAGCAGGCGCCAGTGCAGAGAGAGAGGAGAGAGTAGTGTTTCAAGTGGTGGTCCGATTCGTAATGCTAATTTTGTCCTGTGCCGCTTATTTTATAGCCGGTCTGGCCTGGAGGGGATGGCCCTCCACCAGGCGATTAGAGAGGAAGTAGGGATGGGCCCCCACTCTACTGACTCCTCCCCCTATTCTCACTGACGTCATAATCTTTATTAACATAATGAAAAATAAATAAATATTTTCTGATATTCATTTGATGATACAGATGCAAGTCTGATACGAGAAGAGGGTGGCTTATAATTATTTGTGATTAAGAGGTGGCCGCAACACACTCTTTATTAATATTCGATCTTTTGTAAGCTAAGCTTTTGTTAGCTAACCCAAGAATCAATTGCCCCAAAATTGTAATTCTTTTGTTATATAGTTCCAGTCTTAAATTTACAATTTTAATGAATTTCTAAACAATATAATTCTAGATTTTTTCAACTTGTTCAGATATTAATGTTTTTTAATGTTTCATTGTTGTTAACTTTATTTAATTTTTATTTTACTGACAAATATTTAGTTTTTTAATTTGCTAGAGGAATGAGTGAGAGTTGCTAAATACTTATTGAAGACATTTACTGACAAATAAATTTGTGTATTATTTACCAGAAATAATATATTTGTTTAATCTCAGTAATATTATTATTATAACTACATTTTATGGTGTGGAGATCACATTTTTTGTTGCTGGTTGCCGTGTGTGTGTGAAAAATGTCTGTGTTTCAACCTTTTCTAGTCCTGAAAATGCCTGAACTTGGCGGAACACATGAATTTTGCTGCTTAAACCCACTTCATTTCATATTTAATAAGTTTACTTAGGTAGCCTGTGATGTTTGTATATAGTCACGTGCTCTTATCGTCAAATTAACTGTGAATAGTTATCAAGAAAAAAAATAAACAGCTCCAGTTTCTTGATAAACATGTGATACACTTAATACTTGATAATGCTTGATATAATAAATGTCCTTGCAATAATAAAAAAAAATCTGTAATTATATGTTATGCATACTTTTTACATCTAGCATTGACTGGCGCATTGAATAGAGTCGTAAATAATTTGACCCAACAGGTTTAAAGTTATTTTTTCCCTTTTGTTATAAGCATAAATAATATAATTAAATATATTCCACTTCTGAGTTATTAATTCCATGGTTCTATCTTTTGGCATGGATGGATAATTTTAGTTAGAAACTATTTCTTTGACATGAAATAAAAGTTCAAACCAACTCCTGCAACCAACCCAATGATCAAAGTTTTGTACTTTTAGTTTGGTATACTTTGTATATTTAATTTGGTTCACCTTCATAATAATATTATGAATAATTACAATTTTTTGTATATATTTTTGATTATAGTTGGTCTTTTACATAACGCTGAGCTCGTTGAAACCCTTCAAGCACTACTAATCTACACAGTGCTGGTGAAAATGTTAACAATTACGGTTGTTTCAAACACGTTACATGCTATAAAAGTCAAAACTCTCATGTTGTTTTATTGTCATATAGTGATATAGCGAGCTGCTTTATGGGATGAAGGTTCTATGCTAGAGTTTCCAGATGGAAAATTAATTCAATTAATTACTATAAAACGAAGTGGGTGGCTAACCATTTAAGCCCTAAATGGGAAAACTTAAAAAATAAAATTAATAAACAAAATGTTTCAATATTAATACTAAAAAACTGCGTAGAATGATCGGTACAAAAAAAGTGGCAATGTTAATTTAGGCTCCCCTTTGCGTCGTGGTAAAGTGAACGAGGATGCGGGCAGTCTCGCATACCATGCCTCAAATAAGCGATCGACAATTATAAATAGCCTTTTCTAGAAAAACTTGTTTTTCACACTCAAGTTACGGGTACGTGAAATGGGTTAAGAGTCCGAGAAGTTCTGATTAAACATTACAGAATTTGACAAACTTGAAAACTGGATCATAAGCAACAGAAACTCAAAAACCGATAAGGTTTCACGGGCATGATTTGCTCTAGGAACACCATTACCTTATCTTGAATCTTAAATCGCTTTTTTTTTTTTTAATATTTGTAATTACGTAGTAGTTATGAAGAAGTACTTTTTTTTCCGTGCAAGTTACAGATATACATCATTGTATACAGTTGAAGCAAATTTATATGAATACAACTGGAAAACATTGTACCATGTGCACCGTGCAATTAATTGCAGGTAAATAGAAAGAAAGGAAGAAAAAAAATGAAATTGTTTTTTAATTCCATGAAGTGGGTCTTGAATGTAGAGTGCTAAGTAATGGGTTATTTAGATTTTTAATACTATGGTAAAATGTTATCTGTTTTAGGGATTTCCAATCTGCTGGTGTATCGATATCTAGTTTTGCAGCGAAATCTTTTTATGATGAAAAGTTATTATTGCTTTATGGTGAAGACTTTTTTATATTGATTAGTCAATAGTTTTGGATTTTTCTGAGTTAAAGGTAAGCTGAGCATTTAAGATAGTGCAGGAGAGGTTATGAGTTTGGGCCGTAAAATGGCTTTTGAAGCTCATGTAAGACGGAGTAGTTGAGTAGGGAAAAATACGAGGTGGTGTGTCGTGTCTCTGCTGAATCCTGAGTCCTTTTTAGCGATTGATTGATCATTGCAACAATGAACTGTTTAACATTTACTGATAAATAGTGAAGATTGCAGAAAGCAAAAGTGAAGACCACGCGGAATAGATGGAGCCCACGACCACAAAAAAAAAGGTACGCTGTTCGGTATTTTACATGGTTTTTGATTTGAGAAATGGTTTGTCCCCGAAATAGGTGATATGCTTTAGCTAAGGTTTGAGCCCTAGATGTTTTTTACTCATACTGTTACTATGCAGGGATAACGGTCCATCACAGATATTTTAGATTGGATAGAGCATTATGAGGTAATTCGTGTGCAGTTTCGGGTGGCTACGGAGTTTGGAGTTGACCTTGTTGCTATGGTCTCACTAGTAGGAGCTAAGCTCATTGACTCCTGTCGATTTGTTAGCTATTCCAAAGTTGTTTTTGTCCTATTTTGTTTTTGTTTTTATATGAGGGAGGTTTTAATAATTCAAGTTTTATTATCATTTTACAACATTTGGAAAGAGATTTGTGAATGTTTTATATATTTATAATTTTTTTTTTTTTCTTAGCTCTTTAATTATTCGATTAAGGATGAGGGAAAAATAAAGGAATATTTGGGTTGAGCTGAACCTTGTACCAGGAGCACCTGCTTGAAGGTGGTGTGAAGGAATCAGGGAGTGTGGGAAGCCTTGGTAGAGGTTGATTGTTGCGGTACGGTGGTGAGAGTCCACTGGTGGCTGGGCCTAGAGTCTCTCTTGGCATGTTGTGCAGTTTATAAATATCTATATACATATTGAAACCTACCTCATTTTTTACCATTTCTCTTTTTACTTTATTTGATCAATTTAACTTAACTAATTTGGCAGGTCCGTCATGAGATCTTTAATTCAAATTGTTTTATGTCTTTGACATAGGAATTTATCCCGATTGAATCGCCCGATCTCAAGGCTAATGTTGTGGTTATTAATAAATTGAGAAACTAGGAATTGTGAAATATATTCAAATAAAATGGTTATAACAAATAATTATAATTAACATAGAGTACTGACAAAAAGTATAAAAAAATATTCGATTCCTTTTTAAATTAGGATAGTTACTACTAATTACAAAACGTGAATTTGAGCTCAATTTCTTTAAATGGATCCATAATAAGAAAAAATATTAATATCACCCAATCGATGATCTTCCTGTAATCCAATCAACGTTACTTTCTGCTGTTGGTTCTTCTCTTCTCTTCCTGTATGGTAACCGCGTATTCGGGAGCTTGCTAACTGTGTTCTTCTCGACGGTTGTGCTAAGACTGGTTTCCAGCTCATCCCCACTCCTAGGAGTATAAGGGGGAAAAATGACCCTTACCAGATGTGAGGGTTCCTGGTGATGAGGATAGCGAGAACAAAGCCACATGATTTTTGCTTACTTTATGGCCGAGTACATTTATCGGCACGTGCCGGTTCGATTCATCCTTTAGCTGACCGGAGAGTCGCCTCCACGGAGATCGCCGTATTTTAGCCAACGCAACCATTATAATCCTGATCATCTCCATAAACCGTTCGTATCTGTTACTTACATATGTTCACTATCATGGCCTCACAAGTGTAAGGCGCGAGCTTAATTACTTTCCTATGGTTCTCCATATTTTTAACAGACCTCACTTTTACATTTTTCAATTAAACTTTTTTTATCTAAGCCTTTGGTGTATTTTTGTTACCCCAGGTACGGTATAATAACCTCACTTCACCGTTGTATGTATATTTAAACTTAAAATTTGAGGAGCTCACCGATGTGAGCCTGAGGCGGTACAAGGTCGAGACTAGGCCTAGGAGGCACCCCAGCCTCACATGTCAGGCGGTGTAATCCATGTGCAATCCACCAATCTTGACGTTTTACTGTAATCGGTTTTATTAAAATGTTTTGTAAACATTATACATAGTAAGTATTTATTTATTACGTTATTTTTCACTCCGTTGTCTCAGGCAGGTATACAACTATTGTTGCCTGGTTAATAATTATTTGTCAAGCAAAAAAATGTACTGACTGTTGAGTTTATTTTTAATTCGGTGTCTCGCGGTTACACACCTTATTAAAACAGCGGAACTGTATAAATTATTTAATATCTAGTCGAGTATTTCCCAGCAAGGCGTTCAAAGAATTTGAAATAAAAGTATATATCTTCTACTGTCTTAAAAAGAAAAAAATATAATAGAAGAAACGCACAAGTCGATGCATTCCAAACTTTAATGGAAACCGTCACGGCCGTGAATCGGATCTCAATGACATTTTTTAATTGCCATTAACCTTCCGTTAGTTGCATCTTTCTGAGAGATTTATATATTATGCAAGGTATAAATTATTATATATAGAATATAAATAAACATTTCTCTTCTTCCCCGCTCCAGGAAGCGAGGGATTTGGATGTTCTTCTAGGTAGCTCCCTAACTTCCGTTTCCGCTTCGCTCATGATGCCTTTGTTTATTATCCTTGACCGTTGAGGCGTTATTTCATATGTTGTGTACATGCGACCATTTGTGTAATTAAATTCGTTTTCATGGTGCACTATATTTTATTACGATTCAGTCATATTTTCATTTTTATCCATTTTATTGATTTGTATAATTATTTTCTGATTCCCTCAACACATGGTTGTCACCTTTGAGGTGGATGCGACAAGTGACGTTTTCTTTTTCCATCTACGTGTTATAAATTTCAAACTGTTGTTTTACAATTATTTTACTAGCTAACTGAAGCTTGAACTCCCAATACAAATAGTGGGATTAAATGGCCCATCTCATTGCTGTTCCTAATATTTTGCTACCATGTGGGTTTGGGAGGTACCAGGGCTGTTTGTATATACCGTATGGATGAACGAGTGAATAAAAATTGTAAATATGGCATGGATGAAAACATTCATCACAATTACTTATTGCCCAATGATGCAGATTGTAATTTTATCAAAAAAAAAATTAAAAAAGAAACAATAGTTTATAAAATGCATGTCAGATCTCCCTCTATTAACCTATACATCCTCATCCTGGAATATGACCTGCTTTAGTAACTTCCTTAAACTGCACATCGTCCAACATAAGTTTCTAATAGTAATAACGAATTCACCTAGAAGTACCACTGATGATACCACTTGAAATAACCTATTAAAAGAAATTCCCCAAAGTTATTTTGAATATTTTGATAGTAGTGACAATAATTTAGTAAAGAGTGTTGTGCACAATGTTTCAAATAGGATAGACACAAAAAGCCGTTCATTTTAGCTATAACGACCATTAGGAATTAGTCTTTTAGCTGTAGGTTTTATTGCGTAAATAGGAGAATTGTTATCTTAGATTTATACCCGGGATCCCCAGAGATTTACACTTCGCCACACTTCTACAGGTTTGTGGGGGTACAGTCTCATGTACATATTGCCAATATTTCCTTGGATATCTGCACTTCAGCACTATAATGTCTCTCTTTACCTTCGACGACCTTCTCCAAATAAAATAAGTGATCCAATCCAGCTTGACCTATATTTCCTTTCTTACAAATCTCCATCCTTTGAGCGTTCTTTTCTTTTCCATGTCAGAAAGCTTCAGAACTATATTCCCATTAATATTCCTCGTTCATCAACTCTCCCAACCTTTAATCTATACTTTAATAGTTCCTTATCTAACTCTAATCTCAAAATTCATCATTATTATTCGGTTCATGTACTTATTTTTCATTTACTCCAGCAACCTTCAACGTTCCCCCTTGCGATAATTCCCATGCTCTCTTTATTTGTCTTCATTTCAACTCATTTATGTCTTTAGTTTCAATCTCTTTCTGTTGGCTATTTTTAGTCAGCTCATATGCGCATAGCCCCATTACAATTTATAAGCTTATGAAATCGGTGTACTGTTTCGTATTTATTTTTGCCAGCTAGTGATTTTTCTTTGTTCCCTCTTATTATTCTTAGGGGATAATGTCCTAGAATAAAGAAGTATTTTTTCATTTCATAAATAAATGGATATTATGGGTTTAAGTATTAACTTTAGCTTAGTTTTTGTTTAGAGGCGCTTTGGCGTCTGGCAGCTATATGAAAATGAGATCATGTAACAGCAAATAAAATAAGAAGTTCTCTCTCTAAAAAAAAAAAAGTTGATCACTTTAATAACTAAAAAAGTTGTAGTCGCCCTTGAAACATGGACTCATCACAACAGATCATATTTTATACTTTTTGCTCGACTGCACTGCAATGACGAACACGCTACACTAACACAAATAGCTATGATCCAGCTGCAAACGTATGCTGATGAGAAGAGGAGACCGGCCAAGCACGTCCAAGTGCTTTGCCAATAGGCTTGGTGGTTGTGCAAGATGTGGAGGCAAGGACACACAGCTCAAGCTGCCTCTGTGGCACTCACTTGCCTTGTAGGAGACACTTGTGGCAGTTCATCTCGCCTGACACATTTCCGTAGACAGCTTTCGAAATTATAGGCCGACCGAACAGATCCAATGTGAAACCCCTGACTCCTCTGGACGTTCTGGGAAATTAGTCTCATTTCACGGTACAGATATATCATATTCGTTCTCGGAACGTGCCATTGAAACCACGAGAGTTGATTCTGAAATTACCTATGATTGAAAAATACAAAACAATTCCTTGTTCTAAGGGAAAAAACAATGTTTTTATGAGAGCTTTTAAAATATAAATGTCGAATGGTAGTACATCGTTTGCAGTCCAAAAAAAAAATAATACTAAAAACGACACGAGATTGAAATATCCCTTGGTGTTTTTCTGAAAAACAGCTCATGTCAAAAATATTTCATATCAATGTATGGTTTATAGCTGTATCTTTATTTCATATGGATTGTAGATGAAAACAGTGTGACTGAAACCTAATCATTATGAGTATCTTCATAAGTCATAAATCCAATTCTCAAAATGAACACCCACTCATAAGGAGTAGTACCCGTTCGTAGTATATTTTCTGCCGGTTTTCTAAAGACTGAATTCTTAAAATAAAACAAGGTCCAGCAAAATATTTTTTGTTTGCCACAGATGCAATTCTTGCTAGGTTTTTGCCACTTGCACCATGTTTTCCACACGGAAACTTATACAAAAGTTTCTTTGGAAAGACGTTTAACTAGTCTAAACGAGTGGCACAAAACATATACATAAAACCCTATATATTTATATCTTTCTTGAAACACTCCCAGCAAGGGGCAGGTTTGAAAAATTATAAAGAGGACCAGACTGATGATTTTTCACAAAATTTAGTAAATAGAAGTCTTAAAACAACCTTTCTTTTTGGTTATTCGATAAAATATAATTTTCGATGAGGAGTTTAAGGTTTTATATAAATAATATTATAAACCAAGTAAACAATAAAATGAACCAGTTCACGCTTGTGTTTTATTTTATTTTGATATTCACTCATCCTGTTTATTGCGTCATCTAGCAGTATTTTGACCCCGTATGTCAGGCCATTAAAATCATGCTGCCATTAATTGTACAGAAACCCTAAGACACTCGCATGGTAATTCAATTACAATTCCAATAGAATTTCTTCCATCCTTCAGTTACACTATATGGAAGCTATTTGATAATATTCAATATAACATATCATTATTTTGTCAATCAATCAATTTTATTAAGATAAAATTACAATCTGCCTTTTATTAGGCAATGAGTAATTGAGATAAATGTCATCATTCATACCATATTTACAATTCATCATTCACTCGCTCATTCATACAATATTTACAAACAGCCCAGAGGCCCCCCAAGTTCACATGGTTGTCACCTCCCTCGCATGTGAAGGAGGAAGCGGAGTCTTGGGGAGTCCCCCACGCCCCTGCGTCAGCCGCGTCACTGGATAAGAGCCAGTGGAGGCTGACCAAGAGCGCGAGAGCCACAGACGCTCAGGACATGATTAGAGAAACTGGCCATTGCCAGAACTCCCGCTATCACTTAGTTATAGCAGGTCACGAGGCCACTGCCGTTTTAATCTCCGAAGAGGATTATAGTGGTGAGTGGTGCAGTGCAATGACTGTGCTAGGGAATTAGGGTGGTTGGATAGGTTACTATGGAATTTTATGAACTTGGAAGGGATGAGTTCAAGAATATAGATACCATTATTAAAACTTTTTTATGTACCTTGATTCATTAGGAGAAAAAGGCATACAAGCCGAAACCACAGAGCTCACAACAAACAAAATCCAGTTGGCTCGTATGAGATCACAAACCCACCTAACATTAGGTGTCACTATGGGTTGCTGGGGATGATAAGGGAGCATCAAATAGCGTACACATAAGTATGGCCAAGGAAGCGGGAAATTAAGTTCTGGTAGCAAGAGGTGGCTAGGTTTTAAATGAATGGGTTGTTAAGATCAATTAGAATGGTTACGGTTGTTGACATACAAGGGAGTTATATTGGGGCGTTGGCTGTTTGGCATAGGATTGTAGATTGTAGATTGTAGATTGTAGGGATTAAATGCGAAAAATATTGGAGGGCCTTGCACTACTTGAGACTTCTATTCGTAGGGCCAGTTAGGTTGGAGCATTGTTGTATGAATCAGTCTCTTGTTTTCTTTGTTATTTTGGAACGATTGTCCATAAGGGGAAGAAATAGTTTAAATGATTTGAGGGCCCAAAGTAAATTGCTTGTCTAGTATAAGCCATGGTCTAGAATGGCCACGCGTAGCTGCAAAGCATGAGAAGGGCGAGGATTGGAGAAGAGGAGAGTTGTGTCGTCAGAAAATTTTCAGGAGGCAGAAAGGTGAATAGGAATATGTGGAAGAGGTGATGCGATAGGAGATACGCTGGAATATCTTTCTGTTAGGTATGGCAGAATGATGAGACGTGGAAGGAGGATTGTCTTTGAGCTTCAAGAGCAAGCCCTTGCTGGCATACTCGATTTAAGGCACTGACTGGCGTTAAGAAATACTCCAGATCCTTTCTTTCTTCTCAAATGAGAAGGAAATGGAAGTTGACAATCCAACCAAGAGAACCACAGACTCTCAATATACCTAAGGTCCCAGGTACCCCAAAAAAGGTCCCAGCAATGATGAAGAATTCATTGATTCACCTGAGGGTCTATAATTATCTGTAAATTTAAAGGGGCTCTGAAAAAAAAAATATTCATCGCTGGGTCTCCTGCGAAGAATAGAGTGATTGGCTTAAATGTAAGTGCGCCTCGAATGAATTTATTGGAACTAATGGACTTTCATTAATCGAATATTTACAAAGGTCTGAAAACATCAACGTTTCCCTGAAGGATTTCTTGCTAAGTGGAATGAATTGGAGGAACTGAATTAGGCATATTACTAGTTCAGGTATACCAGAAGTTTCATATCTTCATAAAATACATCACAAAGGAACAATGAGTGAGTACATCATCTTACAAAGCAAAGGACATTTTTTTCCCATGTTTCTTCCCCGTCCAGAAATGACCTGCAAGGTTTCTACACTTAGAAATGGAAGGCCACACAGAACCACTTTATTGTTTTATTTATTGAGAGCAGCCAATAAAAAAAAAAGAAGCATAACCTCAAGCTCCTTTGATATTATCAGTCCTCTACATGCTGTAAAATAATAAATAGTTTAAGTTATTTATGGAACTATTAAACTATTATTATTCATACATAATCCAATGAAGTATTGGAATTCGAGTAGTTTTTTTTTCCTACGCAGCCATATATTGTTATTTACATTTACTAAAACCTTCCGACAAGGACGCTACGTATATAATTGAATCATTTAATTTTAACCTAGCTAAAATAATTTACAGCATCGTTAAGTTCAAAAATTAGCGAATAAATGACTCCTTAATTTTGTGCGGGTCAGTTTTGTGTAGTCAATAAAATTAATTACGGCCCTTTTTTTTCAAATTTTCATTTATTATTTTCACAAATTACATTATTATTTAAGTACAAGTTACGGCTTTTCGTCTTGGGTAATAAATATTGCCCGCTTGTCAGAATAATTGTTATTAATGTAGTATTTAAGAGACCAGGGGTAAAAAAAAAAAAAAAAATCAAGTGGAAAAACCAGTATGTGCCGTGTATACTCTTATATCAGAATGCGCAGTTGTTAATCACTTGGTGGTTCTGCAGCTCTATTGAAAAGAATCATTAATAGTTGATCCTAACTTTACTTATCTATACATGTATCAGTAGACTCTTTAATTTTTACCAATTTATTTTTTTAGCATTAGCTGGGAACCTTGTATTTTATTGATTGTATACAGATGAAAATTGTGTATAAAGTGACTAGCTAATATCGATTATTACTCAATGAAACTCTCTTGTTCAGAGTTACTTCCAAACCTGTTTTATAATTCTTAAACATTTACTCGTAATTCAACAATAAAAAGTACCGGTGGAGCACAAATGGCTATTATTTCCGTGATTGAAAATTGCTAGTAACAAAAAATGAAAAAGCAATGTAGATGTAGAACTACAACACAAATGAAACCTGTCGGTTAGTACGAAATTAACTACCAAACTTGTATTAACATTAAATTTTTATAAAAGAGCCCCATCACCTTGTAGAGTATTTTCAAACAAGTAAAGTATAATGTGTATTATTGTACTGTATTGAATTATATAACTTTTATAAAAAACAACCTGTATATAATCTAGCGACACTACAGGAAATATAAAACTAATATGTGAATAGATTCGAATGAGAATATATAATGAAAATAAAAAAATCATAAAAATCAAATAAATATATATATATTTACTAAACGTCGACTCAAGTTAATTTAAGAAATAGTGAGCTTAATTGGTCCATATGATTACTGTTTCCAATCTTTTGCGAAATTGCCAATGAAATACAAAACAATAGTTTATAAAATGCTTTTTAGACCAGTATTAAGTCGAACTTCAAGCGTATCCAATCCCCAATCCTTTCAATAAAAAGTCCTGAGAACAATTGTAAATGCCCCTTATTACATCAGCTACAAAACCCTTTATAACGATCTTAATATACCCTACATTCTTGAACTCCTTTCCAAGTTCATGAAATTCCGTAGTAACCTATCCAACCACCCTAATCCTGTAAAACAGTCATTGCACTGCACCACTCATCCCTATAAACCTCCTAGGAGAATAAACGGGATAGAGGGAGTCCTGGCAATGGCCAGTTTCTCCAATCATGTCCTTGCGTATGTGGCTCTCGCGCTCTTCGTCAGCCTCCACTGGCTCGTATCCGGTGACGCGGCTGACAGAGGAGCGTGGGGGACTTCCCAAGACTCCGCTTCCTCTTTCGCATACGAGGGAGGTGACAACCATGTGGATTTGGGAGGCCTCTCGGCTGTTTGTAAATATTGAATGAGCGAGTGAATGATGAATTGTAAATATGGTATGAATGAGAACATTCATCTCAATTACTTATTGCCTAACAAGGCAGACTGTAATTTTATCACAATAAAGAAGTTATATATATTTATAAAAAAAAAAAAAGACAATAAAAATACCAGTATTAAACCTACGCATCACTATCTTGGAGTATGGTCTGTACTAGTACCTAGTATCTCCAAACTATATGATACCACTTTAATTAACGTATTAAAAGAAATTACACAAAGGTTTCCTGAAAATTGTGATAGTAGTGACAATAATTTAGTAATAATATTGTTTCAACTAGGATGAGATTAATTGTATTCTTAAGGACTATTAGGAATTAGTCTTTTAGCTGCAGGTGGTTTATTACCAAGATTTATAGCCAAGATATATATACCAAGGTATGTACCAAGATGAATTGTTTTCTTTGATTTATATTCGTGATCATCAGAGATTGTCACACAGGGGCAACGAAATATTTAACTTGATACCCTACTTTTTATTATAGGAAAATATGTTTAATATCATGTTACTTTATTTTATGGAGTTGAAAATATTTTTGTGTCAATAAGTAATTAAATGAAATCTAGATTCCAGTCAACAATCAGGGCATACAGACAGACACATTATACCATATAATATACAATTATATACACGGAATAATTTTAAGGGTTTCTGAGGTTTAGAAGAGTTTGTAGGAGATCGGCTTAGGTTGATGAAGGATAGTCGCTAGGGTTTCTTCACGTTTAGTAATGGACTTCCTTTCGACGTAGTATGTTTGCATGCATCAGGTCCTAATGTGTCTCTGAGGTCCTTAGTAACTTAACTAAAGCACTATCTATAACCACAACCTAGCACGTGGGACTAGGGTGCCTCTCGGGCCCCAACCGACTCCGGCCACCTTGTACTCTCTCAGGCTCGTTGTTTTATCCAGGTGTGTTTAAATGTTCAAATAACGACATTGATGATCTGATGGTTTCACGCCGAAACAAATTAAAAAAAAATCGATACAGTCGAGTTGCCTACGATCAGGCGACATCAAACTTCTTCAAGTTAGTCCGTTTTTCTCAAAACGGCATCAATGTACATTTGAAAACAATCCCATCACTGCGGAGACAGGCCGATAGACAATCTGCCACGCTGAGATAAAAAGCAAGAGCTAATTGGAAGCCGCGGAAGTTGCACAGCGACAGCCTTGGCACAGTTGAAGGACGGTCGCTCAGATCACGTGGATGGAGTCTCGTTCCAGCTCGAGTGCTTGTCGGTTCTGTCAATCTTCCATCATCCCTTGTAGTCTTTTACCACTTTCATTCACATTATCATTATCACCGCTTGTGTCGAAGTGTATTTTGGATTATATGAGAATGGTGGGATACCTTACAAGGAAGGAGTACTCATTCTTCTGCCAGGCGTCAAATCTGCACCTTGAAGCCCTCATGTACTCCAAATGTATCCAGAAAAAGACCCTTTTCGATTTGCATTTGGACCGCAGTCGCCCGGACACTTTTCCAATAATTCCTCATCGAATACATTCAAATTACGCGAATCCTTATGTAGCGACCGCTAACTACATAGGTTAAATTACCCTATACTCTGGTGCATATATAATGTAAATCATGGTGAAAGTCTAGCAATAAACGCAGGGGGCCGGCAGTCGTAAAACAAGTCAGGTAACAGCAGGTACACCGGCCTAAAAGCCACCTGGCCGTAATAAAACAGACCATGTTAGACCAATCGTCGCCTCCCGGCTCGGTTTATGACCCTAAATGGGTGAGTCCCTAGCATGCTATAAGCAGTTGTAAACTAGGCAACCCTTGTCTCCGGTCACACGCCTTGTGATAGAGGTGCAGGAGTGCCATCATAAACATACCCCTTTCAGACCGACTCCACCTTCCGTCAGGAAGGGAAAAATACTATTTAATCCAGGGGCTTCTAGTCCAAAAGCCCACTTAGTATACTACTCTCGTAGTCTCCTCACCCACTTCCACTCGGTGATGCTTTACGCCCGGGCCACTGGCCCGGGAACTCATTCTTCTACTCACTATCTCTCTTCATCCGCAGTTACTCGGTGTCGCTTTACGCCAGGGCCACTTGGGCCTGGAAGTCAGTCTATTAGACTCCTCGTCACCCACTCTCTCCTCAGCGCCTCTGCGTCTGGCACCTTGCCTTTCAGCCTCCTTGCAGACCCTCTGCCGACTTGTACCTGTGATGCTGCCGGTCTCCCGCCCGAACTCTGAAAACTGGTCTTATTCTTTATGAAACCTCTGTACCTGTTCTTTTGAACATAGTGTATTGTCAGGACACATACCTATCATACATGGAGTCAGATATTAACGCCGAAATGGAACAAAAGTCCATGTTACAAACTACAACAATCTGCACTTGTCATCAGGGCTAGAGTGATTAGGCACTTCCCTAGTGGCAACCCGACAACTGGTGACCCCAACGTGAACGAGAAGCCCGACACCTTACAAAGCTTAAATGATTATATTGCTTATGATGACCATTTTTGTTTTGTAAACCTATAGAGTACACCAAATTTTAAGTACTATTCGGTTGGTGACGGTCGGGAATGGCTACATTTAAAAAAATAATCACATGATTTAAAGTATTGAACAATAACGTTTTCGCCAGCTTTTCAGTTGCCAATTAATGATCTAAAATTTTAAACTATGTGAAGTTATGTACGAAACAAAGTGGTTATCAAGGGACTGACTTCACTCTTGAGACCGTGGAATTTTTGTTTAAACTTTTAATTAGTTTAAGTACCAGTAAAACTCAAACAGATACCAATAAAATGTTAAGATAAATATAATGAAATATAAAAATAAATTCTTAGTAAAATCTTTGGGTATCTTTTGTTAACTAGATAATCAATAAAATGCACGATAATTAAAAAATGCATGGGTTTTATCTATTGAGAAATGTTTATAGTGGTTTCCCTAAGGAGTTCGTGAAACTTTTGAATTCCTGAATTTTAGCGAAATGTCGTGAGCTCCTCAAGGTTTTAAATCCTTAAAATTTTTTTTCTAGAAACCCTACAAACTTTAAATTATTGTACTGTTGCTCTGAATTGTAATTCGTTCTCAAAAAGTTTCAAATTTAAACCAATAACAACAACTGTCTAGACAAAATATATCAGCTGAGTTGAGACCTTTACAAATAACCAATACCATGCTGCAATCGAACTTAGGGTTTTCCAATTAGAAAACTGTTCTTGTTCGGATTCCTGATGCATGCTTAGAGAAAATTCGGTACAATTCATTAGAAGTACCTGGATGAAGTGGAGCACCAATGCACATAATTTTTTTTCTTTAAATTAACGGTAAGAAACAATTATGGCAAATCCAATATTCACACTAGTATTTTGTTGTTGTGACGGGGCTGACGGAGGAGCGTGGGGGACTTTCCAGGACTCCGCTTCCTCTTTCATGTGCGAGGGAGGTGACAATCATGTGGATTTGGGAGGTCTCTGGGCTGTTTGTAAATATTGTATGAATGAGCGAGTAAATGAAGAATTGTAAATGTGGTATGAACGAAAACATTTATCATAATTACTTTTTGCCCAATGAGGCAGATTGTAATTGTATATTAATAATAAGTATTTTGTTGTATGTACACTAGTACTTTGAAGTATTGATGCTTTGAACATAAGTTATGAACCAGATTGTATTTATGAAATAGATATAACCGAAAAAGAAATAAAGTAAAGCTAATAGAATATCTCGCTGGTGTTGGTGCGGACTGAAATTCATGAATAATTGAGTAAAAAATTACCATATTTTGCTAGTGCAAAAATTACTTTTAAACAAATAAAAAAAATATGCAAAGCTGTAAGATATGGGGATGACTTTTTCACGTAATAATTTTTTTCAAAAACTTTCTGTGATGATTGCCAAAATCGTGCAATCTAAACCAGGCTGTTGTATGTACCTTTATAACTTATATACATAACTTTTACATACAGTTACATGTCATATCTCTCCTGAGAAGCAGCCGAATAAAGACAAACGTCATCTCCTTTCTCCTGCCATATAATCCTCTCCTCTTTCCGCACCTCTCTCTTCTTTATTGTCATCAGGCCAGTCATTATGTCTCTCGTGTAAGTTAATTTTTTAAATATAACTTTTTAAAAAAAGTCTTAACATTTACGAGTTCATTAATTGGCCGCCAAAACCAAAAGAGATAAACCGAGTATTTTCTACCGGTAACTACCAGTAAACTCGAAAAATTACGGCTACCCTTATCAATTTGGAGATAATATTAAAGAAAAAATTGCTAAATTTTTAGAAAACATAATGATTCAACCTTTTAATTCGCCTTACTTCTCGCCAATATGGGTTATACACAAGAATGTGGACCCTGTTGTGAAAATTAAGTTTAGAATGGTGATTGATTATAGAAAACGGAATCAGCAGACTATTCCAGATAAATTTCCTCTTTCTAACATCCATGTTTTATTGGGAAAATAAAGGTGAAAAAGGGGGAAATGCAACCATTTTTATACCCATGGACATGGGTTCAGTGTTTCATAAAATAAATGTAGACAAAGAATCAATCTCTTAAACACCATTTTCTACTGAGCAAGGACATTTTGAGTTTTTAAGAATGCCATTCGGGTTGTGAAATGAACCCGCAACATTTCTAAGGACCATGAATATACTATTTTCTGACATTGCTAATTTATTAAAACTATATAGATGACATAATTATCTTTTCCAAAGATATATAAGACCACCTAAAACATTTAGGATAGTACTCTTCCAAAAAAACTTGAAAAACAAAATCTCCAAATACTGTGAGATAAAACCGAATTCCGCAAACGGAAACTATTATTTCTAGGACGTATCATTTCTGAAATCCGGCTAAAATCCTTCCGTAATGGATTCCAAGCTGCGTAAAACTGAGAGAGAAATTAAAAGTTTTCTATGACTCACAGGATTATACAATTGTACCAAAGTATGCTAAAATAGCTTCCTCTTTGACAAAATCTTCAAAAAATGGAATCCCACTAGATCCTAAAAGCTATAATGAAGCATTTAAAACTCTTAAAATCCTGATATGCAGTAACCCAATATTACAAATTCCAGGCTTTGAAAAATATTTTTATTTAACTGTAACTGACACTAGCCATTACAAGATAGGAGCTGTATTAGCCCAGAAAAAAGATTGGACAGAACTTCCAGTTTGTTTCTAGGACA